>CM031242.1:490741340-493291340 GCA_018340775.1 Taxus wallichiana var. yunnanensis | reverse complement strand
ATATGTATTCCATAACAATTTTTATAAAAGTAAAAACATATAAAAAAACAAGTTGTGGAAGGACCTAAGCCATGGCCCGTGGTGGAAGGGTTAGTAGAAATGGGCGAGGGGGGGGGAGGCGGGGCGGCGGGGCACTACCCCACCCCATAGTCTATTAAACATATTCCTTTAAGTCCCCAACCCCAATACCATTAATTCCCAATACTAATGTGGCCTGCACAAAACTTCAAACCTGTTTTTTTCTCCCGTGTGTGGTCACCGACCTCCTTTCTTCGCAAACCAAAAATTCTTCTTTGCAATATTTATATAACATATATATATATATATATATATATATATATATATATATATATATATATATATATTATGTTATATAAATATTACTATATATATAATAGCCAATGAATTCTTTTATTATTATTTCGGGTGTTTTAATAGAAAATATCTTAAGTATATATATCCTCTCATACCCAAAATGAAAACTTACACCAGGTTTGACTATATCTCAAAATGGAACAAACCCATTTGATTACTTGAGAAAATAACTTTGAAATGAAATAAGTAAATACATTAAAAAACCCTAATGATGGTATAAACAAATAGGAAAAAAATAATGGAAATATTTGTTTTTTTTGTAAAGTTAGTTTTGTTGTAAGATGGAAATGAAGTTGAAGGAAAAACTACTTATTCCTCTTTCTCACTTGGCTTGTAACCTCATGTAAGTTTGTTGATCTCATTGGAAAGGTAGTAAGTAGCTCTCATTTTAAAACTTATTGGACGTATTGTAAAAAAAAAAAAAAAAATCGGTTGTGAGAATGGTTATAAAAATAAAGGAAATTTCTTATGTTGTAAGAAGTCAAGGAATAGTAAATTCGATTGTATTACTTAGAAAGCATGTATTGGACAAGTTAGTCTATTTGTGCATTTTCTTGTGTTTTTGATATAAAGATCTTACATTATAATTCACTTTATTTGGTAAATGAAGTAATCTAAGTTCTAACTCTAGTATGTTATCCTCATTTAAAAAATTATTGTAAATTTATTACAAATTATTAAGGGAAATGAAATGATATCTATTTTACCTCCTATACAATATTTATCAAATTGTTAAAGGAGAAAGCAAGTGCAATTATTTACTTGCAATAGTGCTAACTATATTCCATTTTTACTTTGTTACTAGGGTTAATATATATTTTTATATTATTACACAATTAATATTTTGAGATTAATGGACTTATTAATATGAAAATATATTAATATTAATATACTATTAATATTATTATATTAATTAAAATACGATATTGTAAACTATAGCCAAAGAAATAATATAAAACATGATATATATATATATATATATATATATATATATATATATATATATATATATATATATATTCATGTGTGTGTGTGTGTGTGTGTGTACACACACACACACACACACACACACACACACACACACACACACACACACACACACATATACATATTTATATGTATACCATAACAATTTTTTTATAAAAGTAAAAACATAAAAACCAAGTTGTGGAAGGACCTAAGCCATGGCCCGTGGTGGAAGGGTTAGTAGAAATGGGCGGGGGGAGGGGGAGGGCGTGGCGGCGGGCACTACCCCACCCCCATAGTCTATTAAACATATTCCTTTAAGTCCCCAACCCCAATACCATTAATTCCCCAATACTAATGTGGCTTGCACAAAACTTCAAACTGTGTTTTTTCTCCCGTGTGTGGTCACCGACCTCCTTTCTTGCAAACCAAAAATTCTTTTGGTTATTTTATAATATTTATATAACATAATATATATATATATATATATATATATATATATATTATGTTTATATAAATATTACTATATATATAATAGCTAATGAATTCTTTTATTATTATTTGGTGTTTTAATAGAGAATATCTTAAGTATATATATCCTCTCATACCCAAAATGAAAACTTACACTAGGTTTGACTATATCCCAAAATGGAACAAACCCATTTGATTACTTGAGAAAATAACTTTGAAATGAAATAAGTAAATACATTAAAAAACCCTAATGATGGTATAAACAAATAGGAAAAAAATAATGGATCTTGCATGTTTCCCCAAAAGCTTAAAGGGCCTCTAATGGCTTCTCATCCTCCTCCAACAACCTGTAAAACAAAAGAGAAACAATGAGCCAAAGGAAAAGAGAAAGTATCTTCTTAAGCATGCTTTAGGGTTAGTTCTTTTTCCCTCATCTAAGGGCCCTAAATGAATCCATCCAAGGGATGAGATTCATCCCTACAAAAAGTAGGTGGGGAGTGGGTGAGTGGAATTTATTTTTAAATTTAAATGTTTTAATTCCAAAATACATGGGTTGAATTTTTAAGGGGTCACTTTATGGGGTAGGAGTATGTGTATTATTCTAACCCCATGTCAAATGGGGACCTTGTTAATTGTTTTAACCTTGTGGAATTAAATAACTTTAGCATTTATTTATATTTTCCCCTTTACCCTTGAGACTTAATTGTGGGATTTTAACTATAGTAGAATTAAATGGTTTATTTAAATGTCTTATCAACGTAACTTTTAAGGGGTACCTAAACCATGCTTAGTCTAATTAGGTCCATTAAAATATAATGTGAACTTTAATACTTTGTTATAGTGGAAAAAATTATTTTATTAAATATAAGAAGCATAGAAACATTAATGTGACAACTGTATTTTTAAGCTTGTTTCATGGGCACACTTTTCAAAATAAAATTACTCCTTAATTTTTCTAGCTTGTCCTAGGTTGTTCTCGTGTTGCGTGCAAGGGTAAATTTTGTAGGTGTTACATGTTCCTACTTCAATAAAATAAAATAATGCATCCTTTTTATTGTTAAAGAAAATTAACATCTTATCATCTTTACGAGTCTCTGTAGTTTGCCCCCAAACCGGGTTTTGGAAAGAATGAGTATTTCTAAGTATTCCATCATGGGATTTTTCATGTGGAGGCTCTATTTAATTTTGAATTATTCAATCCCTAAGATATAAAGTATGAGGATTTGATTTAAGGAAATCCAAAAATGAAAACTAAAAAATAATTTTAAAATTGAAGTAAATGACATGGAAAACTACTTTGCTAAAGAAAATTTAATATTTTCCAACCTGAGAGAAAAGTTGATTTACAAGTTAAATGTGACCCCTAATAAAATATCTTTGGAAGTTTCTTCCGACATGTAAAGAATCCTCTCGAAGTTTCTAGAGTTGATTTGTTTGAGCAAAAGTTTCTACCAAAACTGATGCAGAGGAAGACACGAAACATACCTATAGTTTGCAGCCTTGTATATTATTCCAAACAACCTCTCCAAATTATCGTCCGCTTAACCTAAACAATTTGTATAGTGATATATGATTTTACCCAACCGACTGTATTTTCAAGATTTTTATCTTTACATTAAGTGTGCATACAGTTGTGTATATACATCGTCGTCTAAACTGAAGAATCATACTTGTTACGAATAATTTAAGTATTTTTTTTATAGTAGATTTAAGAGACCTATACATTTTTAAATACTAAGAGGGTACCTGCGAGGAATTTCATTTCTTCTCCTTTTATGCTTGATCACCATTGGTGGAATTATATGAAAATCCTTGTGAAAATATCTTTATTAATATTGAGGCTACTGTATTGAAACTTGGTAGCACCATCACTATTGAACGTGAACTTCATATAAGATGACGATTTATAAGTCAAAGTAATATAATATGCACTGATATTATCCTTTCTAAAATGGTGGAATAAGTTAATGGATAATATCATCTTCTTGTGGGTTTAAGAATAATCAAATTGTGATGCCCTTCTCATATATTCCTGACATGTTACTCCTTGGGTGCCTTGCTATTTTTTATTCCTTCCAACAGTAAAAAATTATTATCTGTTGAAAAACCCAAATTAATATGAAGAACGTGACAAGTTTCTAAGTTAATCCGACAAACTGCAAAATTTAAAGTCTCATTAAATGGCCACTTGCTTCATTTATTAGTAAAGGGTTTAGAAATTCTAATTAGAACCTGCCAACTACTAATTTTAATCTCTAATTGTGTCACTTCTGGTGAGGTTCTACATTCTAATTATAGTATGGAAACTATATATTTAATTCTCCTATCAAATGCAGTTCAGATAAATTTGGTAAATACGTTGCAGCGAAGCAAGAAAACTGAATTGAATCCAGGAGACTCCAAGTGAAAATATCACAGGCATTTGTGACACTTTTCCTGGGCTTTGGAAGAGGCCTATCTCTCAAAAAAGAAATCCTCTCACTATTTATGATATGTCTGCATGTCGGTTATGTCCAACACCTTTTGAACCTCATAAACATGATTCACATTATGGTGGCAAGATTTCCTTATCTGCAAATTAGATAAAGACCAAAACTTGAGCCTCCTATAGGATTACTTCAAATAAAGGTCATATGTTGAAATTGGTACACATCTAAACAATAAAATGGTCCTTATGGTGGCCGAGAAAATTAGAGTACAATGGACGACCCATACAGTGAAGACACTATATATTACATTCATTCTTGATGGAATCACCATGGACTTTGAAGGGCACAAATAAGCTTGTCTCTAACAACGGCCTCAACCAAGGAGGCCCCATTACACAAATAAACTATAGCCAAAGAAATAATGGACTTATTACACAAATTAATATTTTAATATGAATGGACTTATTAATATGAAAATATATTAATATTAATATTATTATATTAATAAAAAAATATGATATTATAAACTATTAATATGAAAATACATTCATTCTTGATGGAATCACCAAGGACTTTGAAGGGCACAAATAAACTTGTCTCCAACAAGGCCCTCAACCAAGGAGGCCCAATTACACAAATAAACTATAGCCAAAGAAATAACATAAAATATGATATATATATATATATATATATATATATATATATATATATATATATATATATCTAGGTATTAATATGTATTCATAACAAAATATTTATAAAAGTAAAAACTTAAAAAAGGCGTCGAAGGACCTAAGTCGTGGCCCATGGTGGATGGGTTAATACAAATGGAGGCGGGGTGTGGGGTGGCTACCCCACCACCATAGTCTATTAAACATATTCCTTTAAATCACCAACCCTAATACCATTAATTCCCAAATACTAATGCGGCTGCACAAAACTTCAAACCGCATTTTTTTCTCCCTTTGTGTGGTCGCAAACCTCTTTCTGCAGTTCTTTTGGCTTGGTTTGTGAAATATATATATATATATATATATATATATATATATATATATATATATATATATATATATATATATATTAGCTACTGAATTCTTTTATTATTATTTTGGGTTTTCTTAATAGAGAATATCTTAAGTATATATATCCTCTCGATACCCAAAATGAAAACTTACACCAAAGTTTGACCATATCCTAAAATGGAACAAACCCATTTGCTTACTTGAGAAAATAACTTTGAAATGAAATAAGTAAATCCATTAAAAACCCTAATGAGGGTATAAACAAATAAAAAAAATAATGGAGCTTGCATGTCTCCCCAAAATCTTAAAGGGCCTCCAATGGCTTCTCATCCTCCTCCAACAACCTGCAAAACAAAAGAGAAACAATGAGCCAAATGAAAAGAGAAAGTAGCTTCTTAAGCATGCTTTAGGTTTAGTTGTCTTTTTCCTCATCTAAGGGCCCTAAATGAATCCATCCAAGGGATGAGATTCATCCCTACAAAAAGTAGGTGGGGAGTGGGTGAGTGGAATTTGAATTTAAATTTAAATGTTTTAATTCCAAAATACATGGGTTGACTTTTTAAGGGGTCACTTTATGGGGTAGGAGTATGTTTATTATTCTAACCCCATGTCAAATGGGGACCTTGTTAATTGTTTTAACCTTGTGGAATTAAATAACTTTAGCATTTATTTATATTGGCCCCTTTTCCTTGAGACTTAATTGTGGGATTTTAACTATAGTAGAATTAAATGGTTTATTTAAATGTCTTATCAACATAACTTTTAAGGGGACCTAAACCATGCTTAGTCTAATTAAGTCCATTAAAATATAATGTGAACTTTAATACTTTATTATAATGGAGAAAATTATTTTATTAAATATAAGCAACTTAGAAACATTAATGTGACAACTGTATTTTCTAAGCTCGTTTACAGCACACTTTTCAAAAAAATATATATTCCTTAATTTTTCTAGCTTATCCTAGGTTGTTCTCGAGTTTCATGCAGGTAAATTTTGAGGGTGTTACACTTGGTATTAGAGTTGTGGGTTCTAATCTTGGACCCTTGGGCACACAGAAAATGTGAGACACGAACATTAAATATAATACAACATTAAACTTAGCACAATTCTAGACCTAGAAAACAACTTTTACGAAAAATTGTATATTTTAGTAAATTTAGATAACTAGAATGAAACCTAAAATGATGAACTTACTCCCGCCTTGGTCCATGTGCAAGAGTGCAAACTAAACGAGGGTTCTTGCACATAGATCTAGACTGCCACCTCCAAAGTAGGTTGTAGTGACCATTTTACCTCGATTTTACAGATGCTTCAGGATGTCAATGTTTTATATGCGGAGGGTCCTTGGGAAGACAACCAGCCTAGAAATGATAGGGAGCCATCCATTGAGGCTTGTGCATATCCTTGACATAGCAAGGAGCATAGGGTAGAGAACTACCGTGTGGAGTCAGCCTGAGTAGAGTCACCGTAGAGGGGACATGTAGACGTGGATTTCAAGACACGGGGATAGGTCTCGAGAGCCATAGACCTAGAGAGGAGCATGTATGGAGTCCTAGGGTCTCCGGTCGATATTTGTAGACCATATCAGGGAGATCCTGAAGCTATGACCATCTCACTATTCTAGAGATACAAGTGGGTTTCAAGAAGAGGCCTGGTTGGTGAACATGATCAGATGCTTCAAGGTCTACTCTTGTACTAGGAACATGAAAGCTCATGTTGTGATCTATCTTCTGAGGGATGGAGCAGGTGTCTAGTGGAGGACAGAGGAGTTGAAGCTCCACATTGTTTCAGAGACAGTTACCTACGAGCTATTTACGAAGTGGTTCAAGAGCATGATCCCGAAGGTTTATTTAGTAGAGGATAGACGAGTTCACGACCTCTATTAGGCATCTATGACTATAGTTGAGTATCGTAGTTGATTTATATACCTACTCCGTATGTCGACTACATCTTTGGATGAGCAGTATGGATTCACAGGTTCATTAAGGACCTAAATTTGGATTTGGGTGGTGCAGTGCTCATTCAATACCCATAGACCTTAACAGAGAAGGCATGTAGAAGGCCTATATTTTAGAGGAGACATGGGGAAAGATGCACTAGGCCGTGCACAAAGTTCGTGAGCTGCATCTAGCATATGTAGGATAACAGGTCGAGGGGGTCATCTCCTCATCCTCATGGCAGAAATGGTTCTCGCAGGTCATCATTTAAGCCACCATAGCAATCATCTCAGCAGCAATAGTAGACGCATCCATCATTCGCAGACCTACTCGAGGATTTGACGCCTTAGAGGAGACAAATTATGGGGCATCCTCCTAGGGGTCCCATTAGGACACATAGTGCATCGAGAGCTCGATTATTAGGAGCTTGTCAAAAAGACCTTAGCGATCCATGCTTGAGATCATCACAATCCACTAGATAGACCTCTAGAGTACCGGTTGGCTTTACATCTCAATGGAAAGGACAAGGCAGCTGTTATGGTTGTGGTGTTATTGGACATCATTGGAGAGAGTGCCCATAGAACCCTAGTAATAAGTGTAAGCTAGAAAAAATACACTACTAATAAGGAAGTAAAATATCAATAATCATACCTCCTCCTTCGCGTTCCCAGCAAAACCTCGGAATGGGCTAGGAAACTTGGATTGAGCCCTGATTGTGTGATATGTAGGTGCTTTTCTTCAAGACGAAGCAAGGCCTTCCTGCAACAACGATCCTCTTACTTTGCACCAGATGGGAAAAAGGATTATGAGGCTATTTGGGCATTAGGATGAGGAAAAATGATGTTCTTTGCTCAAAGGATGCAAGAACTTAGATATGACATTCAAGCTTATTCTCTGTGTGTTTAGAGGGGAGGGGTAAGGTTGTATTTATAGCACTGGGGAGTGATTAACTTAAAGTAATTTAAGTAATCATGGTTTTAAATATGGGCAAGATTAAGTGAATGGTTTGAAAATGTGGGCAAGATTAGGTGAGTGGTTTGAAAATGTGGGCAAGGTTAGATGAGTGGGGGCCACAAAGAATGGGTGAGGATTTGAATTATATTTTTAATTCATAAGTGGAGGATTTTAGGTGAGTGGGGACTACGAAGGGTGGGTGAGGATTTGAATTTAAATTTTTAATTCAATAGTAGAAAAACATGGAGAATAATGACATGTGGTGAGGATTGGGTTATTTTTTGGATTTTGAAATGGATAATTAATCAAATTATATTTGATTAATTCAAAGTGTATTTTGTGGGAAATGAGGAAAGATAATTTATTGATTTAGACAGATGTGAAATTAGGGTGTCTACATTTGCCCCTTTTTGGAAGGGTACTATAAAAGTATTGTCCTTTCAAAGAAAGTAGACGGTATGGGGGAAGAATTCAATCTACTTTTTTAAAGAAAAAGGTAGAGTGAATGTTTGTTGGGGAGAATAAAAAGTGGTGAGTGATGGATGTCATATTATCCTCCAAGACAAAAATGTCACGAGAAGATGTGATTATGGATAGATGTGGTGATGCCCCCTCGAGAGGACTGGAGATAAAATGGAATATACGATAGAGCTCTCGAAAAGAAGAGAAATGAATTCTATGGAGAAGAAGACAATAATGGAGTGGAAGAGACTAGAATGACCACATGACACAAATGGAGAAAGGATTCAATCGGCCTTGAATGCTAGGGTGTGAGGTGTGTAGGAAAGAGAAAAGGAACGGATATGATTGGGGGTTGATGACGAGAAGAGTAAGGGAGATAGGGAGGGGGAAAAAGGAATGAAAGAGGTAGAAATAAGAGAGAGGGATGATAGGGGAAGAAGGGAATGATGAAACGAAAAATAAGGAAAAAATAGGAAAATAACAAGAGTAGAGGGTGAAGGGATAAAATAGAGAGATGTGAAAAATGAAGGAAGAAACAAAGATAGTAAAAGAGGGATGTGTGGAAGTGAAATAATTGATAGATCTGAGAAAATTAGGAAACGGGAAAGGATAAATAAGAAGGATAAAATGAGGTTGGAGTAGGGAGTGAAATGGAGGAAAATGGAAAGAGGACAAAAGAAGAAGTAGAATGAAGAAAAGAAAGAAACTATGAGGGGTGAGGAAAGTGTGAAAAGAGGAGAGAAAAGAAGAGAAACAGATATAGAATGAATGAAAAGGTAGGGGTGGTAGAGAAAAGGAGAAGTGGTCAAGAAATGTGAAAATTAGGGAGAGGAAAAGAAGATAGAATGAATACAAGGGAAGATTGAAGGAATCGTGTCATTGCGAGGAAAACCAAGGAAAAGAATATGGAAGACCATATGGAGATGCATGTGGTGGGTGATAAAAAGACAGACAACACCGAACAACTAGGTTATCGATGGGGAAGTAAGGAGGAAACGTGATGGAAAAAGGGGAAGGAGATGATACAGTGGAAAGGGAAATAAGATGAGGGGTGGGAGAGAGAAGAGGATAACAAAGAAAATAATGGAGAAGGAAGGAATACGTAAAGGGGGTAATAAGTGGAAAGGGAACAATATAAGTAATGTTCGAGAGAAGAAAAAGGGGAGGAATGACATCGATTGGAAAATATGTAGAGATGTATGAAATTAGGAGACTAGGATGACAAGAAAATGGAAAAAGGATGTATGATGAAGACAAGTAAAGATATTGAAGAGGGAGAAGAGAAGTTAGAGAGATGGGTAAGAAGCGACAAGAAAGGGTGGGATCAAGGAAAAGATTAGGAGAGAAAAGAGAATGGGGGATAGAAGAGGCAATGCCAATGAGGGGATGTTAGGGAAATTCCCTTTACAATGAGTGGTGGGGAAGGCTGAGAGAAAAAATGAAGAAAAGGAAAAATCTAATGAGGATTGGAAAGGGTAATGCCAACAAAAGGACATTAAGGAAAACCCTTTTACAATGAGTGGTGGGCTTAGAGGAGGGAAGGAATGAAGGGAAACTATAGAAGGTCCAAGGGAGTGAATGAGGTTGTGCGGAATGAGGATTGATGATTTTTAAGGAAACCCTGTTTACAATTATTAGCGCGGTAAGAGAAGATGATGATGAAAGAATGATATAGGAATGTTAAAAATAATGGTGAATACGTGTGTGGGTAGAAATGTGGGGGGAATTTGAGAAGATGAAGTGGATGAGAGTAAAAAGATGGGAGGGATGAGTTGGGACTAAGTGAAAGTGAGGAGAGAATATGGGTGATGAGGATGAACGAGGTGAGGATGAAGAACCAAGACATGAAGATAATGGGAAGAAACGGTATGAAGGATGATGGATCAAGAAGGGGAAAATGGGGGAAAAGAATGTGATTGTATGTGGAAGAGATTAGTTGTATGTTGTAAGAGGATATGTGAAGAAAGGATAATAGTAGGAGGAAAAAGTGGGTAGTACAAGATATCAGGTGGAAGAAGCTATCAACAAAGTGAATGAAGAAGGAGGCGGGGAGAAGTTCACGATGACAAGTTAAGTGTAGGGAGGACCCTAACATAATATTTTCATTTGACGGAAGTGGTTAAGTAAGATTTCCATGTGAGAAAAACTGGAGATGACAAGTGGTCAAGCGAGAAGTGGTGTTTGTGAGAATCGAAAAGGAGGTGAAAGGATGTGATAACGGGAATGTCAAGAAAAAATTAATGGTGAAGGGTGTGTAGTGATGGGGAAAGGCAAGGAGACAGATCATCCTTAAGAGGAACTCTTAAGTGAGATCACCATGCTTTGGGTGAGTGGTTAAGTAAGATTTCAAGCGTAGGAGAGGAGGGTGATAGTGGTAGTAAAAATATGTGATGATGGGGAATGAAGAGGAAATATGGATGGTGAGATTGGAGAGTGATGGGCGAGTGTAAGATGACATGTCATGCTTAAGAGAATCTCTTAAGTAAGGTCGTCATCATGTCTTTGGAGAGGTTTCATAGGATCACCCAACGAAAGCAGGATGATATGCAAGGAGAAATACAAGATGATATTGGGGACGGGGGTGGAATGGTAGGTTGAAGAATATGATTGTGATGAGAGGTGAGAGAAATAAGATGGGTGAAATATGATGGGATTGGGAAGGCCATAGGGAAGATCAACCTTAAGTGGAAGTCTTAAGTAAGATTGCCATGCGGAATGGGTAAGTAAGATCGCCAAGTTGAGGAAGAAGAAGGATGATGTTAGAGTTGGTGGGAATAGGGTATGACAAAATGGACTGAAGGGGAACCCTCAAGTGAATTTTCCATACTACGAAAGCATGTAAGTAGGATGACCAGGCATAAGACAGATTTGGGGAAGGATGAGAAAAGAGTGAGTGAGGTATGCCTGAGTGGTATATGATATGAGATGAGGTGATAATAAGAAAGAAAGGAAACAAAGGAGTGTAACATGAATGGATGAAGGAATATATGTAGTGGAGGGTGGAGAGTGTGAGGGGAATCCTTAATTGGGATGCCTGTGTGGTGAGAGTAATGATGCGAGAATGGGAAGTAGAAGAGGTGGAATGGGAAGATGTGTGTGGTGGTGATTGTTGTTTGATGAGAGGGGAGGTGGTGAAGAAGCTTCTACAGCTGGGAAGATCTTAGGGAGAGAGTAAACCTTCACCGAGGATTCCATATAGAAGGGGTTATTAAGTAAGATTGTTAAGCGGGGAAGCAAAAGGGTGAAAGGAAAGAATACAAATGGGTGAGAGGGGACATGAATGGTGAGAAGGGTAATATGGATATAAGTGGTAGAGGAGTAAAAATGAGGAGTGAGGATGAATGGATCAAAGACATGGTGAGCATGGTGGGGGAGGAGCTGCTAGATAGAGAATTCTACTTGAGAAATATCATCAAGTAGGATTCGCAAACTGCAACGATAATCAAGTAGGATTCCCAAATTGGGGATTGTATTAGTATGGTTGAATGAATGGGGTGCAAAGTAAGATGTTGATCATGCAGGAAGATACTCACATGATGAAAATCATCTTAATTTTAATATAACACATAACAGGATGCATCGTGATATAAAAGATCATGATGACTAGAGCGTAATATGCGTGATGCATGGGACGGGATGATGGGGCCATCAAAAAGGGTTGATGCCCTAGTACAATATGCAAATGGAAGAGAGCATAGACAAAGTCCATCAAAAAAAGTATGATGCCCCAAAGATGACATGCAATCGATAACATAAGAATATTAGAGAGAACACCACGATACATGAAATCAAGATGCCCCCCGTAATATATCAAGATGCAAGAAAGCAATTAATAATTTACAACTAATAATACAACAAAATAACCAATAAACATGTCCCCAATGTGTTCCATAGTGAGGATTGATTGGATGTGCCAAAGCAGGGGGTACGAGGACATAGTAAAGTATTGGGTCATTGTCCTCAAACAAGGAAACAATGAGAGATGGATTTTCCCCAAGCAAGGATTCATGCGAGGAGAAGTGGTTTGAATTTGGTAGTCATAAGGTGATTGGATCATTCGTTGGGGATAATAGTTCAAAGGTTAAATTGTGTTAGTTATTTTAGAGTTTTTTTTTTTTTTTAAATTTGTGATTTTGTGGATTTATATATATATATATATATATATATAGATTTTCTAATATTTTTGGATTTTTGATGATTTTCAAATCTTTTTGACTTTTTTACGATTTTAAATGTTTTTAGATTTTGAAAATTCTTGTTAATGGTTTTAGATTTTTTACGATTATGTGTAATATTTTTGGATTTTTGACAAGTGTTTCTAATATTTTTAGATTTTTGACAAGTTATAATTTTTTTGTTGGATTTTGAACGATTGTTTCTAATGTTTTTGGGTTTTTTTCAATTTTCAAATGTTTTGGGTTTTTTTCAATTTTCAAATGTTTTTGGATTTTTTTATTTTTACACTATTTTTATATTTTTGACGATTTTCAAATGTTTGCAGATTTTTGGATTTTACACTTTTTTGATGATTTTCAAATGTTTTTGGATTTTTACATTGTTTTTAGATTTTGATGATTTTCAAATGTTTGCAGATTTTTACACCGTGATTGGCAATTTATGGACGAGTGTAGACTTATTTTTGAGAGGTGATAAACAATAGATACTATCCATATGTACTATGTTCCGTGTTGTGACTTATGCTCAGAATAACACAAATTCTCTTTCCATTAGCAAGATATGGTGGTGATGATATGATGAAAAGAATTTCAGCTCCATTCTTGACTCCCACACAACTAGTAAGATGTATGGGCTCATCATCGAGAATCAAGAAGGACGCAGGAGGTAGATAATGAATATAGAGACAAATGCTAATAAAAATCCCTTTGGGAATCTATGACTCAATTATTCATAACGGTACTAAACCAGTTTCAAAAATGACTTTCACTTTATGAGTCACATGCTAAACTTAGACGGTTATGTGGCCTGGGCATTGATTGATAAGATATGAAGTTAAGGGATAGTTCTCTCTTCACTTAGGCATCTAAATTACATGTTTGGGGATTCTCTAATTTGTAAGCACTTTGTAAGATTTTGTATTTTTGAAATGACCCCCTATGCCTAGCCCCATGCTACTAGTGAGAAGCAAGGGCTCATCACCGAAGGCAAAATATAGGCGAGTGAATTCCCTTTTTGTCTTTTTTTTTTTTTTTTTTTCTTAATATTTTGCAATGTTTTATGCTTTTATAAGAATGGCTCTCTACACTTTTCCCCATGCCACTTGTAAGAGGCAAGGGTTTATCACCGAAGACAAGATGTAGATGAGTAAGGGCACCTTCCTCCATTCCATGTCTCACACTACCAGTAAGAAGTGTGGGCTCAACACCAAAGATTATGAAGGACGAAATATGTGACAATGAATTACTCATAAGTTATTGAATTGATGGATTTATTTACAATAGTGCTTTGTATTTGGGAAGAAACGTCTACCCCCAATCTCAACCCCACACGATTAGTAGGACGTGAGGGTTCAACACCGAAGACTGAGATGGACGATCAAACAACCGGGTAACAAAGTTTAGAACTTTGTTATGAAAGAGAGAATGTATTTGATGGGAATATATTACCATCGATGAAGCTTCTAGGTATGACCATAGAGGAAAGCGACTGAAAATGGAAGAAGTATGACGCTCACAAACTTAATAGGATTTATACTAGCACTTGTTTCATGATGATAAATATGAAGATTTGATTTTGATAAAAAAATATCTCGGCAATTGAAATGAATAAATTTAAATTATTCAGAGATAAGTAAGACAGAAGGAACAATGTACACACTATTTCCTAGAATAGTAAACATCTCAAGGATAAAATTTCTTTAAATGTTCTACATTTATTGGTTCATCAAGTTCTTGACCATCTTCAATGGCCAATTTATAGGCTCCAGAGCCAAATTTAGTTGTAATTACATAGGTTCCTAACCAATTAGGCTCAAATTTTCCTTTTTTTTCTCATTCTTTAGTGGTATTCTTTTGATTTTATTTTAAAACGAGGTCACCAATTTTGAATTCTCTAGGTCTTACCTTTTTATGATAACTGCGTTGCAGTCATTTTGATAGACTTGAAGATGATTGAAAGCATTAAGTCATTTTTCATCGAGAAGCTTAAGCTCTGAAGCCATGACTGCCGGTATTCATCCTCATTAATTACATCTTTAAGGGAGATCCTCAAGGATGGAAGTTCTATCTCAATAGGGAAAATGGCTTCATAACCATAAACAAGGGAAAATGGGGTGGCTCTGGTAGGCATGCGGTAAGATGTACGGTAAGCCCAAAGAGCAGGGTAAATTTGAGTATGTCAATTACATACATGGGTGTTGACAATATTTTCCATGATGGATTTTAAGGTCTTATTGGTTTCTTCCACTTGACCATTACCCTGAGGGTAGTATGGAGTGGACCATTTAAGTTTGATGTGAAAACATTTAGCTAGGTCTTTTACATCCTAGTTTTTCAATGATTTACCATTATCTGCAACCAGAGCAGATGGAATACCAAATCAATAGATGAGGTTATTAAAAATGAATTTCGATATTTGGCTACCAGTAACGTAAGTGAGAGGCATAACTTCTACCCATTTAATGAAGTAATCGGTAGGGGTAATGATGAACTTATGTCCTGTCGAGAAGATGTTTCTCGATTTTACCAATGAGGTCAAGTCCCCATTGAGAGAAGGGCCATGGTGTGGTTATCGATTGTAATTCCTGGGAAGGTGTTTGGATAAGATTTCCATGCTTTTGACATGCTTGACAATGTTTGACAAAATGACATGCGTCACTTTCCATGGTGGGCCAATAATATCCAACTCATGAGATTTTCTTCTCTAAGGCGATACCATTTGTGTGTGCTCCATAGATACCAGAATGGACTTTAGCTAAGACACTCGAGGATTCTTCCTGATTAAGACATCGGATCAGGGTGCCATCATATCCTCGTTTATAAAGAGTTTCTACTAAAATGGTGTAACGAGAAGCATGTTGTGTTAAAGCACGTTTATGCATTGGTTTCATGTCGGTAGGAAATGTTTTATCATGAATGAAGGTATAAAGATCATCATACCAAGGGTTATTGTAGACTCCACGATCTCACATACCATAGTGTTTTCAGGAAGATCATAGGTAGGCATTAAGAGATGTTCAACGATAAAATGTGCCTGGGGTTGACTAGATGCGATTTCTAATAGGGATATGATGGTTGCCATAGCATCGGTAGATTTATTATGAATTCTAGGAATTTGATCAAAGCTAATTAATCTAAAATAGTTTCAAAGACTATGCACCATGCGTGTATATGGGATAAGTTTTTCGTCCTTGACCTAGTATTCATTGGTAACTTGCTTGATGATAAGTAAAGAATCACTAAATATAGCTAATTCTGTAATATTCCAAGATATAGCCAGTTTTAATCCTGCGATGAGAGCTTCATACTCTGTAATATTGTTGGTACATGGGAATGCTAAGAAAAATGATTTGGAGATAACATGTCTCTGCTGGGTGTGATAAGTAAAATACTAGCCCTGAGCCATGGACATTACAAGATCCATAAAAAAATAGAGTCCAAGCTGGCAAAATGTCTATGTGTAGAATATCTTCATCAGGAAAAGAGAACTGAAGTTGTTATGTGCTAGGAAGGGGTGCCTCGGCAAGTTGGTCGGCAAGGGCTTCTCCTTTAATTACTTTCTGTGGAACAAATTTGACATCGAATTCACTAAGTAATACGACCCAACTAGACATTATTCCCGTGAGAATGGGTCTGGACAACAAATACTTGAAAGGATCAATTTTGGCAATCAACTTAGTTGTGTGATTGAGCAAGTAATGACGTAACTTATGGAATGCAAAGGTGATTGCTAAGCATACTTTTTTGATTTGGAAATAATGTACTTTGTGCTCAATAAGTGTTCGACTAAGGTAATATATAGCTTGTTCTTTTCCTTGATCGTTATGTTGTGCTAGTAGAGCTTGTATGGCATGTTCAGTGGCAGATGTATAAAGCAACATGGGTTTATCGGCAACTAGTGACATAAGAACAGGTGGACTAGAGAGGTATTCTTTTAACTTAGCAAAAGACTTTTGGCAATCGTGGTTCCAAAGTGAAAGTATGCATCTTTCTTAAGTAATTGATTAAAGTGATGGCACTTGTTAGATAACCGTGATATGAAACGTCGAATAGATTGTATATTTCCCTGAAGACTGCATAATTGTTTTAGGTTTTGAGGAGGAGGCATTTCCATAATGGCTTTGACTTCGGTAGGATCCACTTCTATGCCTCTTCGTGAGACAATAAACCCTAATAATTTACCAAAGGTTACTCTGAACACACATTTATTTGGGTTAAGATGAACCTTATACTCACGTAATCTATCAAAAATGTGTCTCAACACACTTGGATGCCCTATTCATGTTTTAGATTTTGCTAATATATCATCAACATAATCTTTCATGATATCATGTAACATGTCATGGAAGATGACAGTCATTGCTCGTTGATAGGTGGCATTAGCATTTTTCAAGCCAAAAGGCATGACCTTATAACAAAAGGTGCCCCATGGTGTAGTAAATGTCGTTTTATGTTGATCTCCTTCAGAAATACGTATTTGATTGTAGAGCGAGAGAATCCATCCATTAAGGAGAGCATTTCATGGCCTATCGTAGAATCAACAATCATGTCTATATTTGGCAAGGGAAAGTCATCTTTGGGACAAGCCTTGTTGATGTCATGGAAGTCTGTGCATATTCTGATGCTAGGAGTTTTCTTGCGACATGGGAACTATGTTAGATATCCATGCCGAATAATCAATAGGTTTGATAAAGTTAGCTTCCAAGAGTTTCTCGAGTTCGGCTTTGACAAGCAATGTAACTTGGGGATGCATTTTGTGTAGTTTTTTCTTTACAGGTTTTACATCTGGATGTACCACAAGATGGTGTACTACAAGAGATGGGTCTAGGCCTGGCATGTCCTTATATGTCCATGCAAATATATCTTGGAATTCAATAAGGAGTGTTGTGAATTCCATGCATTCTTGGTCAGACAAACTAATGCCAAGTTGTAAAATTTTTGGTTGTTCAGTGGTGCCAATGTTTATGTCTTTTGTTTCTTCTACAAGCATTTTAGATGTATCCTTTTTGGAGAATGATGCTAATGGTTGATGTAGGTCATCAGTGTCGGGTGTTTGTTGGAACTTTTTGTTGACATGTTTGGTGGATAGGGTGGTAGTGAGGTTTTGACTATGGGAAATCCTCTATTTGCACTTTTGATCCATATTTTCTGAGGGTGGGTAATTCATTTAGATTGATTTCAAATCCTTTTCTATGGTCGGAAGTAGGGATTTGGTCATGAGTTCCAAGGAATTCTTCAATGGCTTCATCATTTTGGAACATGTCCATGGCTACATGATGTGGTTGGCCATGGTCTATGAGACTCGAATGTGTAGGCTCAAAATTGATGAAATTAATAGATAAATGTTCAAAGGAAAGATGTGTTTCAGTGAGGTCCTCAAAAAGACTACATGGATACCTGATGTCATTATCAGAACTGGTGTCATCATTATCACTTGAAATTATTATGGGAGCAACATCAAACACCTTGAAACCTAGACCATGTTCACCATGATGTTGTATATAATTTATCGGGTCTAAATGACCTTATTCATTTGGACCAAGTCCTTTACCCTACCATCACATGTTTTTCATTATTTAGTAAGCTTTGCTAAATTGAGGGGACTCATAACATGGAGAAAAGTTGTCATTATATAACCAAGATCTGAAGAACTTGGAATATGTTCGTTTTCAACATAACCAAACTTTTCCAAACCTGACTGACCCATTTGATAAGTGGGATGGATTCTTAGATGGAGTGTTAGGTTTCCCATAACTATGTGGGGATTTGGTGATATAAAAAGAGTTTTCCATCTTTTGAAATTGATATTCTTGCATCCTATGTCAATGATTTTAAATGTGTGAGATGGGGGACCAATAGGTTCCTCATGTGGTGGGGAAGTTAGTTTAGTAGTCTTAAAAGATGAAGAGAATGGGTTATAAGAAGAAGGGGGTGGATTGAAGAATGAAGGTTGGTTATTCACGTGGAGGAGGTTTCTTAATAGAGGAGGTGTGGTTGGATGAAGAAGATTGTCTAGGTGAAGAAGAAGAAGATGGTGTGGTGGAAGAATAATTGTTGCTAAGAAGAAGAAGCTTGATTAGTGGAAGAAGATAATTGATTAGTGGGAGGAGGACTAGTGGAAGGTGGTTGACTAACGGATGATAATGGATTGGAAAATGTGTTTTGGTTATGAGATGATGGTTTGAATTATTGTTAGGGAGTGTATTAGGATCAATGCGTGTTTCATTAGGGATTATACAAGGTGGAGCATATTTATTTGTTGATGGACAATAGTGATCATGTCGATACCATCCTTCGAGGAATCTACAATACTCAAAAGGTTGGGGATCTACATGTAATGTAAATTCCTTGTCCAAATGAGGAAACTTAATGCATTGGTGGAATGTTGATGGGATGGCTTTCATGACATGAATCCATGGTCGACCGAAAAGAATGTTATATGCAACTTCTACATCTACCACATGACAGACCATGTCTAAGGTGATGGGTCCAACTTGGAGAGGCGACGTGATTGTGCCTTCAAACTTTCTTTCACTATTATCATACCCATGAATGGTTATGATATTGTTTTGTAAATCATTTTCATTGTAACCTAGACAACATAAAAGTTTCATGGAACAAATATTTAATGCGATCCATTGTCGATTAAGACACACTTGATTTTACGATGAGTTACATAACCCTTGATGTATAAAGAATGATTATTAGCGATGTTGGGATTAAGCAGGTCAGCGGGACCAAAAGATAAAATAGGATTGGGGACTGTAAGATGTGAAATTAAAGCATGGAATTGTTGTGAGTTGATGTCTTCAGGGACATGAGCGTTATTCAATGTTTGCATAAGGATTCATTGTAGTGTAGGAGAATAATTAAGTAGTTCCATGATTGAAATTTGTGCGGCGAGTCTTCTCTAATTGTTTGACAATATTAAATGGTGTAGGTTGTGGAGAGGAATTGGTGGTGGAATTAGATGGTAGATTAGGAGGTGATCTTTGGGGACGAAGTGGTATATTTTTTTGTTGTAGGGAACCACATTTTTTTCTGTCTAGTGATGATCACATAGTCAGTTCTGATCTTTATAGTTGCCACTAAGTCTTGATCATAATCTATGGTCAAGATGACTGAGTCATACTCGACATTACTTGATGATTGACCCTTATCTTTTGAATTGTTATCATGGTTAGGGAATGGATTTTTGAACATGTGAAGTTTTACATTAGGTGTTTTTGTCTCAGAAGTATTTTCAACTTCTATGTCTCCACGTTTAATCAGGTCTTGGACGTAATGGTGGAGTTGCATGCATCGATCTGTGGAGTGCCCTTTTATGCTATAGTAATCACAATATTCATTGTCTTTATACCAATTTGGTTTGGGTTGTCCTTCTTCAAAGGGTCTGATAATGGGATATGTAATCATATTAGCATTTTCTAAATGACAAAAGACACTAGATAAACTTTCACCGAGAGGAGTGAACTCTCTTCATCGATCCCGAGAAGGAAATTCCTTTCCAAGGGTAATGATTGGTTGTTTAGATTTTAATGTGTTGGTGGGATGGTTGTGGACATTTCAAACATGGTGGGAATCACTAATGCCATCATTAATGATATTTCGATTCCGGTTAAAGAATTTAGATTTTTCCTAGTTCGAGGAGTGTCTTGATAAGGTTGGTCTCTAAAGGGTGCTTTAACTAAGCCCTTGAAATGAGGATTTTCGATTTGTGTCCTCTTTTTGATGAATTCTTCGAAACTATTCAGACAATGAATTCACATGTGGAATGATGATTCGGCATTGAGATTAGGGACAAAAATACTAACTAGTTGTCTCTCAAGTATTGAGAAAGGGAATCGGCTTGCAATCTTTGCACCATCATTATAAAAAGGAGGCAAAATTTTTATTTGGCCTTTGCCTAGTATTGCAGAGATCAAGCATGGTTATTTCGAGTCTAGGTTATAGGAAAAATGTTTGACAAATTTCTCTCGATAAGTCAGTCAAATGTCATGATCGACCTTTGGGTAGATGGAAAACCGATCTAAAGTATGTCCTCCTAAACTTTGGGGAATAATCGTAAAAAGGTACGTGTCTCAATAGGCAACTTCCGAAATTGTATGTAAAATTCCTTGACATGTTCATGGGGTTCGCCTTTGCTTTTGTATTTATCAAACTTAGGGATTTCGAAGGATGACGGAAATGGTAATTGTGATATCTCTCGATCAAATGGATAAAGACACAATTCTTCAAAGTTGAATTGTTTCGATTGTTTTGTAGTCCCTGAATGGTGTCTTTCATAAGTTTCCATTCTTGTGTGAATGGAGAAGTAGGGATGGTTTATCAAACATGTCGTGAGTATTGGAATCTAGATTGAGGTATTTTAATCTTCAGTTCTAGTAGTTGCTTCCTCAAGTTTCTTTGTTAAGTCTTAGATTTTAGTGAATAATTCTTCAACCGAAAAACCATTTGGATTGTTTGGTATTTCAATGTGATAACTTGATTCACCATTGTCGATGAGTTTGTTTAAATTTTCTGTCCTTAATTTAGGGGGTAGTTTTGTCCCCATGGTTAGGATGTGTAATGAGATATTCATTTTTGTTTTGATCTATCACCCTATTGACTTGTTCTTGTTCTTCATTAGTGAGTTCGGTTGTGTGACTTCTTTGTTGTCATTTTCATGATTTTGATTGCAAGTTAATACTGTGATGAAATGTGTATGATTAAGTTGAAAAGTGGGTAGGAATTTTGAATAGGTGTGAGGAAATGAGAACTTGATTACTTTGGATTTATCGCGAATAAGATCATGATGAGTGATAAGGAGAGTAACTCAAATAAGTTATCTCAATATGATGAGGATGTAACTTGAGACGAGTTATTAGAGGATTTGTTACACATTGTGTAGATTTGGCTTAAACAAGATCTGGACTATTGACGGGGAGAGTAACCTGAATAGGTTAATCATGATATGGTTGTGATATAACTCAAAATGAGTTATGAAAGGATTTGTGTTGGCTGTGATTTGGATAAATGCTATGGTGGAAAGAATAATGAGTGAACTCAAACAAGTCACCCAATATTAGTTTGATATAGCTAAAAACAAGCTATGAAGGATGTTTTAACATTGACAATATGGGGAGTGAATGTTAGTCACTCAATATCAGTTGGATATAGCTGAAGACAAGCTATGACATATGTATTGTTGGATGAGGAAAGCTAATGAAATTGGTATGATGGTTTGGTCTGTGTTGTTGGATTGTTTGGATGTTTTCGCTTGGTATTGAATTAGTCGAGAACTGATTTTTTTGGAACACAATTAGGGTCTAAACATTTACAATGAATACATTGATATCAGCCAAGTTTTATGATAAAACAATGCTAAACTATTTTGTTTTCAAACAACAAGCAATCATGTGGATTCAATTATTTTGGCTTATGAGGTAACTTCTTCAGGAATGATCATTGTTTCATGCAATCATACAAGTATGTTGTGAAATGGTGGATGCAGACTCTTATTACTCTAAGAAGATGCATCCTCCGATATATCCTAGTCTGATATACCTTTTTTTTACGGGGATAGAATTGGTATGGGGAACCCTTAGAGCACTGGACGAGACTCACCAATTCTTACTTGCATGTTTCGGAGTGAATCACCACGTCCAGAACAGGTTTTGTGAAAAGGTGGAAGGTGATGGAGGGATGAATGTGTATGGTGTCCTTATAACTCCCCGAAGATTTACAGGGATGATGCCTAGGCTTCGTTATTACAGCTATTTAGGCGTGACTCACATGCGTTGCACGACAATATTACCTGTAAGTGAAGAGCAACGGAGAGGTAAATACCGAATGTTGTGATGAGACTAGGTCTCTAAGTGAAATGCAGATGTAAATATTCTTGGTGCATGGTAGTCAAGTCCACATCACTGATGTAGCTTTGGTGGTGATGAAATCCACCTCGTCTACGTGCAAAAATAAAATGATAAAGTGATTAAACGCAGGGTTCTTTCCAACTTGAAATAAATCACTTAATAGAAAATAATTACGTACTTGAGCATACTTTTTTTTTTGTTTCAGCAATTTTCTTTGAATGGTGGTATTTTTGTGGGATTTTTGTTGTTTATTTTTTTTTTTTTTGATAATATTCCAGCGATGTAGTTCTACAGAAAACAACTTAGTAGTTATCCTGCAAATGAAATGTTAGAAAAGTGGTCATGGCTGTTTTTGATTTTTCAGATTGCTCAAGGCGCAGGAAAAGAGCATACACAACCAATAACCAAACAAATATTAATAATATGAAAAAGAAAATAATGATTGAAAGGATAGTTGGAAAACAGAGCTAGAGGATCCTGTGAATGTTAGAACAAGAAACTAAAAAATTATGACTGCTTTCTAATTTTCCAGATCGTGCAAGGCGCAAGAAAAGAGCATACACGGATACAATTGAATAGTTTTTTTAAATTTTTTTAAATGTTAATAATTATTTCAATTAATCATGATTGCGAAATAGCGATAATGATTATTTTAACAAAAATAAAAATGATGAAAGAAGAGTGTGAAAACGTTACCTAGAAGTGTTGTTGTGGAAAATTGAAATGTAAGGCAAAAATTAAAAATTTAAAAAAAAAAAAATTTATTTTATAGAGCCGGGTTGCCTCACATTTCTTATTTCCAAGATCACTTTTGAAGTGTGAGGAAAGAGCATACGTGTGAGGTTGTTACGTGAAATTAAAAAAAAAAAAACTATAATTTTGTTGTTTTTTGTTAAAAAGATAGGTGTTATAAGAAATGAAACCAAAAATTTTCTATAAGTCTAAATCTAAAATATATTTTTCATTGCATATAAATTTTCGATACCTTTTCGTTAAGAAAAAAATTAAGTCATTTCGAGTTTGGGAGAAAAATTTATGGCTTCCGAAAGATGGGCTACTGATGAGCACTCTGAATCAAAATTTTGAACGTGAGAAAAGCATCCCGGGAGCTGTTTTTTTATTTTCTGACTTCTGTACTTCACCTGAGAAGCTAAAATTTTGATAGCAAGGTTAAAAAAGAACAATAAATAGAAAGAAAGAGTTAGATCACAAAATTATTAACTAAAATAAAAGAAAAAAAAATGATTAACTTCCTACAAAGTAGTTATTTTAGCAAAAGTAAATAAATAAATGCATTTTCCGAATTGGTTGTCCCATGACAGTAAGATGATAAACTAATGACTAGTTCATGTGTTTCTATATATTACGAGTGAATAGAAAAATCATAACTAGGAACTAAACACCAAGCACCGAGGAGATCAAAGACAGGATGAGCTTCATAGTTTCATTGTTGT
The DNA here is from genome assembly GCA_018340775.1 of Taxus wallichiana var. yunnanensis. Lineage (NCBI taxonomy): Eukaryota > Viridiplantae > Streptophyta > Pinopsida > Cupressales > Taxaceae > Taxus > Taxus wallichiana. The sequence continues at coordinate 493,267,240 of CM031242.1, read as the reverse complement.
TATAGCCTGCAGATACACCACAAGACACCGTACAACAAAAACACTACCCAAAATGTGAAGGTTAACCAAATAAGGCCATAAGGAACAGAAAAGGAAATAATAATGAACAATAATAAATAAAGAATAGATAAAACCACTAATTGGGAAATTAATGGTAACAGATCAAAAGTAATCGGGTAAAATGTAAGCTAGGAAAAATACACTACTAACAAGGAAGTAAAATATCAATAATCATACCTCCTCCTTCGTGTTCCATAGAAAACCTTGGAATGGGCTAGGAAATTTGGATTGAGCCCTGATTGTGTGATATGTAGGTGCTTTTCTTCAAGACGGAGCAAGGCCTTCCTACAACAATGATCCTCTTACTTTGCACCAAATGGGGAAAAGGATTATGAGGCTATTTGGGCATTAGGACGAGGCAAAAGGATGTTCTTTGCTCAAAGGATGCAAGAACTTAGATATTGAATTCAAGCTTATTCTCCATGTGTTTAGAGGGGAGGGGTAAAGTTGTATTTATAGCCTTGGGGAGTGATTAACTTAGAGTAATTTAAGTAATCATGGTTTGAAAATGTGGGCAAGATTAAGTGAGTGGTTTGAAAATGTGGGCAAGATTAGGTGAGTGGTTTGAAAATGTGGGCAAGGTTAGATGAGTGGGGGCCATGAAGAATGGGTGAGGATTTGAATTATATTTTTAATTCATAAGTGGAGGATTTTAGGTGAGTGGGGACCACAAAGGGTGGGTGAGGATTTGAATTTGAATTTTTAATTCAATAGTAGAAAAAAATGGAGAATAATGACATGTGGTGAGGATTGGGTTATTTTTTGGATTTTGAAATGCATAATTAATCAAACTATATTTGATTAATTGAAGTGTATTTTTGTGGGAAATGAGGAATGGGAATTAATTTATTTAGGACAAATGTGAAATTAGAGTGTCTACAATAAGGGTAAGACACAGATTTCAGAGCCTATGGTTAGTGACATGGGGCGCAGCCATTGAATCTATGCAGCAGTCGAGAACTGCCAGGTTGAGCACCAGAGTATTGTGATAGAGACGATAGGTAGAATTGTGGTATTCTTACCTCTATTTTGTTTGATTTTTGGTTCATTTAATTCTTTAATTGTACCATCATTAGAAGAGCGTTGCAGGCGGGTGGCGATTAGGAAGGGTTTTAGTTAGGACATTGAAATGGCCCGGAGCCAAAATTTCTGTAGACTCCTTAGTTAAGGAGCATATAATGGATTTTGGACCCTTCACCACTACCTCGGATCTTCGTATCCTTCTGTTAGGTTCGTATGGATTCATCTTGGGCATGGACTAGTTGTCTACACACAAAGCTAGAGTGGACTATTACCATAAGAATATATCATGTAGAGATGATCTAGGAGTTGAGTCAGTGATAGCAGGAGTTAGGAGGCTTTTTTCCATTTGCACCATATCTACTATTCAGCTTAAGTGGTGTGTGCGACGAGGTTATCAGATGTATGCTATTACGGTTAGTGACAGATCTGAGGATGAGTCTAGTGGGCCATCCCTTGATGACCATCCCATCTTGAGAGAGTTTTTTGATGTCTTTCTAGGGGAGCTACTGGGGTTACCTCCCCATGTGAGATATATTTTCACATAGATTTAGTTCTTCCCATAGAGCCTATCTCATGAGCACCTTATCAGATGACTACCCCTGAGCTCTGTGAGCTCAAGTTGTATCTTGAGGGCCTTTTGTAGAAAGGCCTAATCCACCCTAGTGTGTCCCCTTGGGGTGCACATGTGATATTTTTAAAGAAGAAGTACAGATCTCTATGGTTCTATATTGATTATTGCCAGTGAAAAAAGTAACGACCAAGAATTATTACCCCCTTCCGTGCATTCAAGATTTATGTGTTCAGATGAAGGGGGCAAAAATTTTCTCCAAGATAGATCTTAAGTCATGTTATCATCATCTGAGGATCACAGAGGAAGATATTCATAAGACCACCTTCCGTACGAGATATGGCCACTACGAGTTCACAGTAGTGGCTTTTGGTTCGAAGAATGCCCCCACAGTGTTTATGAGCTTGATGAATGCAGTGTTCAGGACCTTCTGGGATAGCTTCATGCTCATTTTCCTTAACAACATTCTAATTTACTCACGTATGTGTGAGGAGCATGAGCAACGCCTTTGTCATCTTCTTCAATGTCTTTGTGAGAAACATCTCTACGGGAACCTGGAGAAGTGTGTGTTCTTTCAGACAAAGGTGTGTATTTGGGCCACATCATTTCTGGGGAAGGTATCATAGTCGATCCTTCCAAGATTCAAGCTATTATGGATTGGCCAGCACCCACTAGTGTGACTGAGGTGCGTAGCTTCATGGGCTTGGCAGGATATTACAAGAGATTTGTATATGACTTCTCTCGGGTTACACACCCCATCACTTCCCTTCAATAGAAAGGGAAGAAGTTTGTATGGTCAGATAGATGTGATCATGCCTTCATGACACTAAAGGAATGTCTCACAACAATTCCTATTCTTGCAGTGCTAGATCCCCAGGGTGAGTTCTTCATTTGTAAAGATACTTCTTTTGCAGGATTTGGAGGTGTGTTGATGCAGGAGGGTAGAGTAGTTGCTTTTGATTCTCACAAACTTAAGGATTATGATCTCAATTATCTAACTCATGACCTTGAGCTTGCAGCATTTTTTCATGCCTTAGTTCGATGGAGACACTTCCTTCTTGGCCAAAGATTTACACTCAGGACTAATCACTTGAGTCTTCACCACCTCTTCATGTATCCCAATCTCAATGCTCGTTAGCGGTGTTGGATGGAGTTGCTTTGTGATTATGACATGGAGTTAAAGCATGTAAAAGGGAGGGGAAATGTGGTTGTACATGCCCTAAGTAGACAAAGACATGTGATTATAACCACTTCAGTTGGTATAGACTTGTGGAGCAGGATTTTACAACAACTTCCTCATGACAGCTTCTACCTTGCAGCCAGAGCATAGATTGAGTCTCAGAGACCCCTTGAGGGGAATTTTGATGGATTTTCATTAGAATCATATGGCCTTCTCGAGGCACGGAAGTTGGATAGATGTTCCTATAGATGGAGGCTTGAGGCTAGACATTTTGATAGAGGCTCATTGTGCACCTTATTCACCTTAACCCGGGGTGAAGAAGATGCACGCCACCTTGAGACAATTGTACCATTGGAGGGTACTTTGAGAGATGTAGCTCAGTTTGTGTCATGTTGTTTAGAGTTTCATAAGGTGAAGGATGATAATTAGCATCTAGTTGGCCTTCTTTTTCCTCATGCTATATTAGAGTGGAAGTGGGACACCATTTCCATGGACTTCATAGTTGGGTTACTGATGTCAAGATACCACCATGATGCCATCATGGTCACGGTGGATAAATTGATGAAAGTGGGTCATTTTTGTCTAGTGAAGACCACCTACACAGCCTCCGTAATGGCATGGGTATATCTTGATGAGATCGTTAGATTACACGAGATTCTCGTGGAAGATCATTTGCGGCCGTGATCCCTTGTACACTTACCACTTCTAGAATACGATGCAAAGATGCTCTCAAGAAAAAGATTAATTTCAACACATCACATCACCCTGAGACAGATGGACAAACTAAGCGGGTGAATCAGATCTTAGAGGACATGTTTGGGATGTACGTTATGGATCATCAGTCGATATGGGAGGAGTATTTGTATTTGGTGGATTTTGCCTACAATAATAGTTTTTTTCAGAGTTTGATAGGCATGGCTCCTTTTCAGGCACTTTATGGTAGAGAGTACATGACACCTCTTAGTTGGGACAGGTTAGAGGACAGGGTTTCTCTTGGGCTAGCTTTACTATAGGACATGGAGCAGTAGGTTGTTATGATTAGGCAGAGATTGTAGGAGGTGCAGGACAGGTAGAAGAAGTATGTGGATCAGCATAGGACAAATCATAGTTATGAGGTGGGCACGAAGGTGTTTCTTCATGTCAGACCACATAAGAGCCCTATCCGTTACGGAAAAGGTTCTAAGCTTTCTCCTAGATTTGTGGGTCCCTTTGAGATCTTGGAGCATATCAACCCTTTGGCCTATCGTCTATCATTATCACCTAGCTTGTCTCACATCCATGATGTGTTTTATGTTGTTGTACTTAGGAGATATATTACATATCCTTCTCATATGTTAGATTGGACCTCATTATAGGTGTAGGATCAGGGGCATGTGATCGTGGAGCCCGTTCATATTTTAGAACACGGGACCACAGGTCTTCTAGGCAGAGATATTGACCAGTGTGATTATAGTGGGACATATATGATGACATTGCGGCTACATGTGAGGATGCTACGATTCTAGTTTCAACACCTATTCCAGTGACTTACAGGAGGAAGTCGAGTCTAAGGGGAGGGGGATGTAGTGCCCACTTCCCTTCAACACTTTTATTATTGATTTTCGATATTGTTGACTATACTTATGGATATTATTGTAGCTTTTTGACTTAGCATGATGTTAGATGTTAGAGATACTAGATTTTGTTGATTTCGATTCTTAGTATGATGTATGTGGATTATTAGAGATAAATTATATTGATGATGATATGTTGTTAACATAGTTATATATATTTCTGACTCGCATGATAATTTCGTCTTTTTGAGTAGACCTTAACAATTGAACTAATCTTGTGATCATATGGATATTGATAAAATGTAGAATTGAGATGTTGTTAGAAATTGTAAATGATATCATTACTTGCCTAGATGATGTTTTGATTCATATATAGATGATTGTGGATTTATATTGTATATTTTATTTTGGATGTTTTGATGTGGCCATGAGGCCGAAGGAGGTGTTATGTGTTTTGCAGGTAAACATGTCACAACAAACAACGGGGGATTGGAGACCAACCACATTGGAATCCTAAATGATTTCAAAAAGGTCACCATGGCATAATGTATTTTGTTATGTCCTGTATGTTTTTATTATTTGCTAGGGGTCCGCATGGGGATCACCTCCAATTGTGACCAAGGGGTTGTGTGTTATCTCTTTTATTAGTTTCCTTTATTTGATTTTAATATGTGATTTTATAGTGATGTATTCTCCTTTTATTAATTACTTGATTTGTGTCTAGATTAGTAAATTAATCTTTTTACTAAATTAATTGTGGATGGGTCAAAAGGATTTCATTTATTATATTAGATGGCTCTTGGGTTATGTGTTGTAAGTTGAGTTCTTGTGATCTTGAGTGTTGTACACTCTACCCCTTCATAGAAATTTGAATTTGTCCTTAAGGGACAATTTTGGAGGAAAACTTGTCCCACACCTCTTAAATTTCTATGCCAATCCTATCTATGGGTTGGGGGTCAAAAATAGACCCCATTATGTGTTTTGGGAAGACAAAAAGTAAAAATTTTATTGCACTTTCTTTCATGTAATTAATTTTTTTCCTTAGGGGTGTGGGCTTGGATTTTGTGTGTAAGTAAATTGTCATTCCTCTCACCCACCAATTTATGGTTCATTGGGGTTGAGGTTTAACTTGTGAAGTGGAGTTGAAGATGAGTGATGTGGAATCCTACATGGAGCCACCTCACCCTCCTCTCTCCATTTTCTATTTATTCAAGTTCTTGTGCTTGTTTGGGGGTTATTTCATTTCTTTGTGCTCTTGCATTTTTGGGAGTTGGAGGATTTTGGAGTGCTTGTGGATTTTATGAGCTTCTTGGTGATTTTTGGGCTTGAAGAAGCTTGGATGAAGCTCTACCATGGAAAGGTAGGAGCTACACTCTTGTTAAATGTTTTCTTTTATATTGTGTATATGTGTATGTTTTTGAGTGTTTTGGTATGCTTGTTGGGTGCTTGGGTAGATTTCCTAAGTGTGGTGTAGGAGGGGACTATGGGGATCTTACATGTGAGGAGGCATAAGATTTTATTTCATGTTTTGGAGGGAGTGAGGTTGGGTGCCCCACCTTGGACAAGAAATTGCTTGCATTACTTGTCCTATTTTTATGAGGGAACCATACAAGATTGTAGGGAGGCATAAGAGGTTCTTGAGGGAGGAATAAGAGTGTGTAGGGGTTTTGAGATGTTTATTGGAGGGTTTTAAGGTGGGCACCCATTTCCGATTGTGAGTCATAAGTGAGCTCCCAAAGATCTTTCTCATTTGGCTTTTGCATGTTGAAGCCTTGTGTATTTTGTTGCTTTCCTTCTTGTGATTGTAGTTATATTGTTTGTGTTTTGGTATGATTGTAAAATCTTGTATTATGATGTGGAAGCTTATTTTTTTGCCATGAGTTGAATCCATTTTTCATTGCAATGTGGTTGGGGCTTGGGGGCCAATGAGGAGGATGGCTTCTCCTCCTCATTGGAATTCTTGGTTGGGTGGAGAGTGTTGCCTCTCCCCATTTTTGTGATAAAATGAAGCATGGTGGAGCTCTCTTGTTGGTGATGTGAAACATGGAGCATTGTTGGTGTCCTCAAGAAATCTTTCCTTGTGAGAAAACCTCCTTGTTATTCCCACTTAGGGTGGAAGACTTGTAATATTGTATTCCTTTTAGCTTTCATTCTTGTAAGTTTTCCACTTTAAGTGGAAGATATTGTATTAATAATTGTGAAGAAAATTTGTTTTGATTATTGGATATTAAAGTTGTATTGTATGTGAAAAAGGAAAGAAAGATTTGTTTTTTTGTAAAGTTAGTTTTGTTGTAAGATGGAAATGAAGTTGAAGGAAAAAAACTTATTCCTCTTTCTCACTTGGCTTGTAACCTCATGTAAGTGTGTTGATCTCATTGGAAAGATAGTAGCTCTCATTTTAAAAATTATTGGAAATCTTGTAAAAATCGGTTGTGAGAATGGTTATAAAAATAAAGGAAATTTCTTATGTTGTAAGAAGTCAAGGAATAGTAAATTCAATTGTATTACTTAAAAAGCATGTATTGGAAAATTCAGCGTATTTGTGCATTTTCTTGTATTATTGATAGAAGAGAACTTACATCATAATTCACTTTATTTGGTAAATGAAGTAATCTAAGTTCTAACTCTAGTATGTTATCCTCTTTTAAAATTTTATTGTAAATCCTTTACAAATTATTAAGGGAAATGAAATGAAATCTATTTTACCTCTTATACAATATTTACCAAATTGTTAAAGGGGAAAGCAAAGTGCAAGTATTTACATGGCAATAGTGCTAACTATATTCCATTTTTACTTTTGTTATTAGGGTTAATATATATTTTTATATTATTACACATTAATATTTTGAGATTAATGGACTTATTAATATGAAAATATATAAATATTAATATACTATTAATATTATTATATTAATAAAAATATGATATTATAAACTATAGCCAAATAAATAATATAATATAAAACATGATATATAAGGGTAGAAGAAATGGGGGGTGTGTTGGGTTGGGGTGGCTACCCCACCCTCAATCTATTAAACATATTCCTTTAAATCCCCAACCCCAATACCATTAATTCCCCAATACTAATGCTTGCTGCATAAAACTTCAAACTGCGTTTTTCTCCCTTTGCGTAGTGGTCGCAGACTCCTTTCTTTCGGGTAGAAAATTATTTTGGTTAGCTTTGTAAAATTTATTTAACATAATATATATAATAGCCAATGAATTATTTTATTATTATTTCAGTTTTTAATAGAGAATATCTTAAGCATATATATCCTCTCATACCCAAAATGAAAACTTACACCAGGTTTGACTATATCCCAAAATGGAACAAACCCATTTGATTAGTTGAGAAAATAACTTTGAAATGAATTAAATAAATACATTAAAAACCCTAATGAGGGTATAAACAAATATGAAAAAAATAATGGATCTTTCATGTCTCCCCAAAAGCTTAAAGGGCCTCTAATGTCTCCTCATCCTCCTCCAACAACCTGCAAAACAAAAGAGAAACAATGAGCCAAAGGAAAAGAGAAAGTAGCTTCTTAAGCATGCTTTAGGGTTAGTTGTCTTTTCCCTCATCAAGGGTCCTAAATGAATCCATCCAAGGGATGAGATTCATCCCTACAAAAAGTAGGTGGGGAGTGGGTGATTGGAATTTATTTTTAAATTTAAATGTTTTAACTCCAAAATGCATGGGTTGAATTTTTAAGTGGTCACTTTATGGGGTAGAAGTATGTTTATTATTCTAACCCCATGTCAAATGGGGACCTTGTTAATTGTTTTAACCTTGTGGAATTAAATAACTTTAGCATTTATTTATATTGGCCCCTTTACCCTTGAGACTTAATTGTGGGATTTTAACTATAGTAGAATTAAATGGTTTATTTAAATGTCTTATCAACATAACTTTTAAGGGGACCTAAACCATGCTTAGTCTAATTAAGTCCATTAAAATATAATGTGAACTTTAATACTTTGTTATAATGGAAAAAATTATTTTATTAAATATAAGAAGCTTAAAAACATTAATGTGACAACTGTATTTTCTAAGCCTATTTGCGGGCACGCATTTGAAAATAGAATTACTCCTTAATTTTTCTAGCTTGTCCTAGGTTGTTCTCGGGTTCCATGCAGGTAAATTTTGTATGCGTTACACGTTCCTACTTCAATAAAAGAAAATAATGCATCCTTTTTCTTGTTAAAGAAAATTAACATCTTGTTATTATCTTTCCGAGTCTCTGTAGTTTTCCCCCAAATTGGGTTCGGGGAAAGAATGAGTATCTCTAAGTATCCCATCATGGGATTTTTCATGTGGAGGCTCTATTCAATTTTGAATTATTCAATCCCTAAGATATAAAGTATGAGTATTTGATTTAAGGAATTCGAAAAATGAAAAATGAAGAATAAATTTAAAATTGAAGTAAATGACATGGAAAACTACTTCAAGAAAATTTAATATTTTCCAACCGAGAGAAAAGTTGATTCACAAGTTAAATGTGAACCCTAATAAAATATCTTTGGAAGTTTCTTCCGACGTGTAAAGAATCCTCTAGAGGTTTCTAGATTTGATTTGTTTGAGCAAAAGTTTTACCAAAACCGATGCAGAGGAAGACACAAAACATACCTATAATTTGCAGCCTTGTATATTATTCCGAACAACCTCTCCAAATTGTCGTTGCTTAACCTACATTGGTTATATAGTGATATATGCTTTTTGTAACGCCGCTAAAAGACGATTTCGCTCGCGACATCGAGCGATGAGCGACGCAAAAAAAAACAAGTGACCGAAAATGCAAAGAAACTTTCTTTTTTTTTTTGTTGTATGGCGAATTATTTACCTACGAGTTTCTTCCACCTGGCTCGATGAGTATTAATTACATCGGGTGAGTTCGGAACAGGGTTGAAAACCACCTCGGTCACGAAGGTGCTTCGAAGGCAGAGATATTTGGATCTATCTCATTCGACGCCCCTCAGAGATTTGCAGGGTCATCATGCGAGTTAGATTGTTTAATGTCTGGAAAAATCGTGTTGACAAAAAAAAAAATAACTAAAAGGTAACCCAAGAGGATGATATAGTTTATTTTGAATTGAATACATGAACCACTTCGATTACTATCCTGACTTTATTATTTGGTCATATTACGTTATCTCATGAATTTAATACATTTAGGTATACGTATTTATATATATACTTACTTTGTCATTCGACTAAATTACGTTATTTGAAGTTAATACATTACATTATAAGTAATTATATATATATATATATATATATATATATTATATTATATTATATTATTTAATATATATATATATATATATATATATATATATTTGTGTGTGTGTGATATATATATATACATATTTAAGAAGGAAGACACCCATTCGGTATATACTTATTACCGATCTGTTTTATTGCTTTGCATATTGCTAATATACCTAGGTATGCATACTACCATTCCTATAACTAGTGTGTCTAAGAGAGTTTAACAACCTATTGTTGCTATTGTTTATATAGCGCTTAACCTAGTTTGAAATTTCTTTTGTACAAGGAGTAAGAAACGTTTGGGGGAAACTTTTCAACTTAGTTATAAATGAACATGGTTGGACGGTGGGTGTCAACCACCACCTGTCCACCATTATTATCTCCTCCCAGCGTGCACGCAAGCTAACTGGCCGCCCCATCCATTTACTTCACTAAAATTTGCAAATCTTTTTTTTTTTTTGTTTACTTACTACCTACGCCGGCTGTTGTGAACATTGTCCCGGCCAGTTTTCCACCATTTAGTATGGTGGTTGAGAAAGAGTCCACGGACACGTCTTCCACTCGCCCAGACCGCGTGGGAAAATACAGGAGTTTTATAAGCAAGTTCTGTGCAACCAAAGGCGTCTTTTCTCGTCCTCCTCGCCTCGGCCGCGCATGTAGATGGAGGCAAATAAAAAAATAAAAAATCAAGGCGCGTGGAGAAGACTGGTTCCTCCTTCTTCTTGTCTCCTGTGCGTGAGGATAGAGGGTGTGTACAGGGCGGGGATCTCCCTAGACCAACGACTATAGTTTGTCTAATGCAAAGTTCAAAAAAAAATGACCACAGAACTCGCTGTTGAAAGCATTGCAATGTTTTAAATATTATTTGTGATGACGGCGCTTTGTGTACCCACTGTCATCGTGCATACCTCTACCAAACGCATCATCATTTTCTTTTATATTAGCAGTTATTCTCTTGGACATGATGTAAGGGCGATTGACTGATCTTGATTTGAGACTAATTTCACATTTGTTGGGGCAGTCGTGAGTCCTGCCATGCAGCTTGATATTTGTGAAGCTAAGATCACTTGCAGTGTCCTAATCTGTAAAAAAAGACCTGTCTACTATTGGTAAACATTGCAACAATTTAAATATCCGCTGTAACAGTCAGCGCCTTGTGTATCAAGTTGTCTATCGACATATCTCTCAAACGTATCATCATTTTTTTTTTTATATTAGTAGTTATTCGTTCGGACATGGTTTAAGGGTGATTGACTGTTCTTGATTTTGAGACTAACTTCACAGTGGTTTGGGCGGTGGCGATGGCTTCTATATGGAGCTGATATTTGTGAAGCTAAGACCACTGCAGGATCCTAATCATATAAAAAAAAATGTCCAAATTCTTTGCTAGCATTGCAACAATTTAAATGTCACGAGAATTCTCTATAAAGACTTCGCATGTTTTACAGTGAAGCTTGAGGTGGAGGGTTGCAAGAGGCGGGTCTGATTCGTGTATAAAAACAATTTCATGGAGTACAGTTTGCTTTGTAGTTAATTGGACAGTTCATACGTAGTTTTGTTTTCTTTTTTTTTTGTATAAACATTTATTAGTAGACCGGGTTAATGTGTAAGAATTTAAATAGTATCTTGACATATTACAATTGACTAATAGTAGTTTCATTAAGTTCAATATCACTGTAATATGAATCATATTTTAAATATCAGAGTTTTTTTTTTTTTTTTTGTGTTTTTTTCTTTATTGATTTGCAATTAATTTTGTAATAGATTCATAAATGGAGGAAGATAAACTTGATAGAGTTAGAGTATAGATTTTTTTTTTTATCACAAGGCAAGAGATAATGCACTATGTTTCCAACCCTTTCAATACATCACTATCAAGAAAACAAACAAAAACTTAATATAGTTCTTTTGTAATTTTCTTCCAACATTCCACAACAAGAACAAATTTCAACAACCTTTCCAATAAATTTTAAAGTAAGGAAATTAACATTTCAATACAACTTTCCTTCAAATCTTATTACAACATACCCTACTTCATGTGGAATAAATTTACAACAATAGAAGCTAAAGAAAGCAAACAATATTACATTTTTCCTCCACTCAAGGTGGGTAAATACATGATGTCTTCACATTGTCAACAACAAGGTTCATGTGCTCCAAAGAGTTCTTCTTCCATGCTCCAAATTTCAAGTATTTCAAATCACAACCAAGATAGGGGGAGAGGCAACACTCTCCTCCCAACCAAATCTCAATGGAGAAGAGAAGCAATCTCCTCCATTGACCCCCGAGCCCCAAACACAACACAATGAAGGATGGTCTCCAACTCAAGGCAACTATACATGCTTCCACAATACAAGTTCTTCACAACATTCAAGCAAAAATAGAAGAACAAGAGACACACAATAACATTAAACATTACACAACAAGGCTTGCATCCAAGCCAACAAGAGAAGGAGCTATGGGAATATTTTCCTTATGCCTCCCAAATGAGATGAGATGCCCATCCAAAAAAACCCTCCACAATATAACACAAGCCCCTAAGACTCTTATGCCTCCCTCAAGTACCCCTTTTTCCTCCCATACTCTTATGCCTCCCTCCTCTTATGGCTCCCTCAAAGACAAGGTAGAATGTAAACATTCCTACCCAAGATGGGCATCCCTCTCAAACTCCCTCCACAATATCCTAATCTACTCTTTTGCCTCCCTCATGTGTATTCCCATAGACCTCTCCTATACTACACAAAAAGCATTCAATCCATCTTTCACAATATACCAAAGTAAACATGCATTTTTTTTCACAATTTTAGCATAGAAGCAATAATAATATGAAAGCAAAAACAAAGGAGAGGGTTCCCTACCTCTCCATTGGAGTAGCCTAAACCAAGAACTTGTCCAAGCTTCTTCCCAAATCAATCCAAGCATGCAAGTCCAAAAACTCTCTTATCTCTTTCTCCTAATTCTTCTCTCTCAAAATCACAAAAGAGAACTCTTCAACAACACAAAAACAAAGCTCCAACCCCCTCCACAAGAGAGGAAGTTTCAATAAATAGATCAAAGGTAAGGGTGAGGGTGATGTGGCTCCATGTAGGATGCCACATCACACATCCTCAAACCATCTCCCAAGGTCAACTCAAATCCCAAAACACCATAAATGGGTGGTTGGGTTGAATGACAACTCTCTTCCACAACCATCCCTTTCCCATGTGCCTTAAGGCACAAATAAATGCAAAATGAAGAAAAAGTGCACTCCAAGTCAATATCACTTCCCAAAACAATAACTAATCCCTTTTTGGGCTTCCCAACCCATAGATATGGTTGGTAAGGGGTTTTGGGAAGTGTGGGACAAGTTTAACTTGTCCCACAAGTCCCCCAAAATTGCCCTCAAACTCAAATTCGAGTTTTCAAGAGATTTGGAGTGGTCAACACTCAAGATAAGCATTCAATACAAGAGACAACACATGGCTCAAGGAGCCAACCAACAAAATTTATTACACCCACATGACTAAAACAAGATATTAAATTAATCTAAACTTACTTAGCAAAAGTAATAAAAGAAGGGCATCCCAATGAAATCACCTACTAAAGTAAATAAAACAATTAAATAAAATTCTCAACCCCATGGTCACATTAGAACATTACCCCCCTCAAGAAAATTTTCTCAACACATACAAGAACAAGCTAACACAATACAGTTTACAAGTTGCCTTGACGACCAATGTTGTAACCACCCGACATTCTCTGTTGTGTTTGGTCCCCAATCCCCCTCATGGTTGTGGTCATCTTTGTGTTTCCTGCAAAGATGCAAAATACCCTCTTCGGCCTTGCGGCCATGTCAAAATATCCAAAATAATCATATGCATGAAATTTATTAACATCTCTACGTAATTCAAGCAATCATTATTTCTAGGTCTAATTCACAATTTAATCATGCATTTCATCATTTTCCAAAATCATAGTAATGTAAATTCAACAACTACATTCTACTCATCAGGGCGAAGAAATCCAATGTTAGAACACATGCAATATATCTATAAAAATAATATCAATATCCAATAGTCTGTCCATGAGTCAGTGCAGATCATACTGAAAACAAAATCCAACCATAATCCAAATGCGTCTAGTCACAAAACATCATGCTAATCAACATAAGTATAAGCCATGTCCATATCTAAAGTCTGCATAACTCAAAATGATAATCACTAAGCGTCGTAGGGAAGTGGGCATTACATCCCCCTCCCCTTAGACTAGACTTCCTCCTGGAAGTCACTGAAATAAGTGTGGAAACTGAGCTCGCAATGATGTAGCATCCTCCCAAGTAGCAGCAGTCTCATCGTATCTGTCCCATTGGACTCGGACCTGATCAATCTCTCTGCCGCGAAGGCCCAGGGTCCTGCGATCTAAAATGCGCACGGGCTCCACCATCACCTGCCCCTGGTCCTGCACCTGCAATGCAGTCCAATCTAATACATGAGAAGGATCAGAAACATATCTCCTAAGCACAGAAACGTGAAATACATCATGGACGCGCGATAAGCTAGGTGGCAGTGCTAGACGATAGGCTAAGGGGCCGAGGCGCTCCAAGATCTCAAAGGGACCCACAAATCTAGGAGCAAGCTTAGAACCTTTTCCATAACGGATAGGGCTCTTATGTGGCCTGACACGAAGAAACACCTTCGTGCCTACCTCAAAACTGCGATCTGTCCTATGTTGGTCTGCATACTTCTTCTGTCTATCCTGAGCCTCCTGCAATCTCTGTCTAATCAAGGTAACTCGCTTTGCTCCATATCCTCGTAATAATGCTGGCCCAAGAGAAACCCTGTCCTCAATCCTGTCCCAACCGAGAGGTGTCTCGCACTCTCTACCATATAATGCGAAAAGGAGCCATGCCTATAGAACTCAAAACTATTGTTGTAGGCAAACTCCACCAAATACGAGATACTCCTCCCATCTCGGTGATGATCCATCACGTACATCCTGAGCATGTCCTCCAGAATCTGATTCACCCTCTCTGTCTATCCATCTATCTCAGGGTGATAAGCTGTACTAAAATTAATCCTCGTCCCGAGGGCATACTGCATGGTGGTCCAGAAATGGGAGGTATACAAGGGGTCGCGGTCGCAAATGATCTTCCGCGGGATCCCATGTAGTCTGACAATCTCATCAAGGTATACTCGTGCTACTGCACTAGCCGTGTAGGTAGTCTTCACTGGAGAGAAGTGAGCTACCTTCGTCAATTTATCCACTGTGACCATGATGGCGTCATGGTGGTATCTCGACGTCGGCAACCCAACAATAAAATCCATAGAGATGGTGTCCCACTTCCACTCTGGTATGGCATGAGGATAGAGAAGGCCAGCTGGATGCTGATGCTCGGCCTTCACCCTCTGGCACTCTAAACAGCGGGATACAAAATGCTATGTCTCTCTCGAAGTCCTCTCCAAAAGTACACAATTTTGTCTCAAGGTGGCGTGCATCTTCTTCACCCCGGGATGGGCTGAATACGGTGCACGATGAGCCTCTGTCAAAATGTCATGTCTCAAGCTTCCATCTCTGGGAACATATATCCGGCCTCTATGTCTGAGAAGACCATCTGCCTCTAAAGAAAATCCATCAAATCTCCCCTCAAGGGGTCTCTGAGACTCAATCTCTGCTCTGGCTGCAAGGTAGAAACTATCCTGAGGAAGCTGCTGCAAGATCCTACTCCGCAAATCTGTGCCCACTGAGGTGGCCATAGCCACATGTCTCCGTCTACTCAAGGCATCTGCCACCACGTTCTCCTTTCCCTTCACATGCTCTATCTCCATGTCATACTCACAGAGTAGCTCCATCCAACGCCGCTGACGAGCGTTGAGATTGGGCTGCGTGAAGAGGTGGCGAAGACTCAAGTGATCAGTCCTGAGTGTAAATCTCCGGCCAAGAAGAAAATGTCTCCACCGCACTAAAGCATGTACTACTGCTGCAAGCTCAAGGTCATGGGTCGGATAATTGAGCTCATAATCTTTGAGTTTGCGAGACTCAAAGGCAACTACCCTACCCTCCTGCATTAGCACTCCTCCAAGTCCTGCCAAGGAAGCATCTGTGCATACGAAAAACTCTCCATGAGGATCTGGCACTGCAAGGATAGGTGCTCTCGTAAGGCACTCCTTTAGTGTACTGAAGGCCTGCTCACATTTATCTGTCCATACAAACTTCTTCCCTTTCCGCTGAAGAGAAGTGATGGGGTGCGCAATCCGAGAGAAGTCCTGAACAAACCTCCTGTAGTATCCTGCTAGTCCCATGAAACTACGCACCTCGGTCACACTAGTGGGTGTTGGCCAATCCATGATGGCTCGAATCTTGGAAGGATCGACTGCGATACCTTCCCTAGAAATAACGTGGCCCAAATATTGCACCTCGATCGAAAGAACGCACACTTCTCCAAGTTCCCGTAAAGGCGCTGCTCGCGAAGACACTGAAGAACCTGGTGAAGGTGCTCCTCGTGCTCCTCATGTGTGCGTGAGTAAATCAGAATGTCATCAAGGAAGATAAGCACGAAGCGATCAAGGAAGGTCCTGAATACCCCATTCATCAAGCTCATAAACACTGTGGGGGCATTCGTCAAACCGAAAGGTACCACTGTGAACTCGTAGTGGCCATATCTCGTGCGGAAAGCTGTCTTGTGAATATCTGTCTCCACAATCCTGAGCTGATGGTATCCTGACTTAAGATCTATCTTGGAGAAAATAGTAGCCCCCTTCATCTGATCAAACAAATCGTCAATGCGTGGAAGGGGGTAACGATTCTTGATCGTTACTTTATTCAGCTGACGGTAATCAATGCACAACCGAAGAGATCCATCCTTCTTCTTTACGAAGATAACTGGTGCACCCCAAGGGGATACACTAGGACGAATTAGGCCTTTCTCCAGAAGGCCCTCAAGCTGCAACTTGAGCTCACATAACTCAGGTGTAGTCATCCGATAGGGTGCTCGTGAGATAGGCTCTGCGCCTGGAACTAGATCTATATGGAAGTCGATCTCACGTGGGGGAGGTAATCCGGTAGCTCCCCTGGAAACACATCGGCGAACTCGATAAGATGGGATGATCATCGAGGGAAGGTCCCCCTGACTCATCCTCTGATCTGTCACTAACTGTAACAGCATACAACTGGCAACCCGTCGCACACACCGCTTAAGCTGCATAGCGGAGATGGTGCGAATAGAAACGGGTCTCCTAACTCCTGATATCACTGACTCTACCCAAGATCATCTATGCAAGCAATAGTCTTGTGGTAACAATCTACTCTAGCTCTGTGGGCGGACAACCAATCCATGCCTAAAATGATGCCATAAGATCCTAATGGAAGGATCCTAAGATCAGAAGTAGTGGTGAAGGGTCCCAAATCCACTACACACTCCTTGACTAAGGAGTCCATAGAAATCTTGGCTCCAGAAGCCATCTCAACGTCCCAACTACGGCCCTGCCTAACTGCCACCAGCCTACAACGCTCTACCAAAGATGGTGAAATAAATGAATCAGAGGAACCAGAATCAAATAATATAGAGGTGGAAATACCACCAATACTACCTGTCGTCTCAATCACAGTACTCTGATGCTCAGCCTGGCGGTTCTCGACCGCTGCGTAGATCCGATGACTCCGTGCCATATCTCCAACAGTAGGCTCTGAGCTCTGTGTCTTACCCTTGGTAGGGTTAAGTGGGCAATCTCTCCAAATATGCCCAACGACTCATGACCACCATATGTGCCTTTGATCCTCTCCAGTGGGAAGCGGCTCCAGCTGGTACTCTAGATGACTGAGATGCCGATCCTGACGATCCGGCTATGGACTGCTGAGGTCTCTGCTGACGAGCTCCGACTGACTGAGCTCTCGGTGCACCCTGTGTCCTGATGGGACCCCTAGGAGGAGGCCCCATACTACGTCCTCTCTGTGCATCGAATCTCTGAGGAGGTCGGTAAGGTGGGCGGGTCTGCTGCTGCTGCTGCTGCTGTGGTGGCCTAAATGAAGCCTGCCCTGAACTCTGTCCACCCCGTGGAGGAGGAACTGACCCCTTCGACCTACTATCCTGCATCTGCTGGATACGGCTCCGAACTCTATCTCTAGCCTGCTGTGTCTTCCCCGTGTCTCCTCTGCAATATAGGCCTTCTCCACGGCCTCTGCTAACGTCTGTGGGCAGTGAATGCGCACTGCGCCAGCTAAATCCAAGTTCAGGCCCCGGATGAACCTGTGAATCCGTACCTGCTCATCCTGCATATAATCGACATACTGAAGTAGGTCCAGAAATCGACTCTCATACTCAGCTACTGTCATCGATCCCTGACGGAGGTCATGAAACTCATCTATACGCTGCTGAATAAACCTCCTAGGTAAATACCTGCTCCTGAACCGCTCCTCAAACAGCTCCCAGGTAATCGTCTCTGAGTCGACATGGAGCTTCTGCTCCTCGGTCCTCCACCAGACTCCTGCTCCATCCTTCAGAAGATGGATCGTAACACGAGCTTTCGTGTTGCTACTACTGAGACAGAGCTTGAAGCATCCGCTCAAGCTCACCAACCGAGCCTCTGCTGAAAACCACCTATATCACCCGAATAGTGAGAGGTCGCAGCTTCAGGATCTCACGATATGATCTGCGGTGATGAATGACGAATCCTAGGGTCTCTCTGTATGCTCCTCCCCCTAGGGGCTCAGGGCTCCATGAGACTGTCCCCTATGTCCCCTCTGTGGTGACTCGCCTAGCTAACCGACTCGCACGGAAATTTTCTACGCTCTGTGCTCCTCGCCGTGTCGGGGATGCACAGGCATCTGCTGATGGCTCCAAACTATGCCTAGCAAGTCATCCTCCCAAGGGCTCTCCGCGTATAGCAGCATTGACATCCTGGAGTGTCTGCAAAAATCGAGGCGGAAGGGCTGCTACGGCCTGCTCTGGCGGTGGTATGTCTAGGTCTATGTGAAAAGACCCCTCGCCCAATCCGCGCCCCCTGCACAGATCAAGGCGAGAGTTAGTTCACTGTACTAGGTCTTGTATCAGTTTTCTAAATTTGCTGTTTACTATAATTATCAACAATATGGTTTCATATTTTAAAGGTATTAGCTCTGTACTAGTTTGAATGTTCCTGTTCTGCGTTTTCCTGCGTGTGCCCAAGGGTCCCAGCTTCGAACCCCTGGCTCTGATACCAAAATGTAATGCCGCTAAAAAGACGACGCTCGCTCGACGACATCGAGCGATGACGATGACGCCGAAAAAAAAAAACAAGTGACCCGAAAATGCAGCAAACTTTTTTTTTTTTTTTTTTGTTGTATGGCGAATTATTCACCTACGAGTTTCTTCCACCTGGCTCGATGAGTATTAATTACATCGGGCGAGTTTGGAATAGGGTTGAAAACCACCTCAGTCACGAAGGTGCTTCGAAGGCAGAGATATTTGGATCTATCTCATTCGACGCCCCTCAGAGATTTGCAGGGTCATCATGCGAGTTAGATTGTTTAATGTCTGGAAAAATCGTGTTGACAAAAAAAATACCTGAAAGGTAACCCAAGAGGATGATATAGTTTATTTTGAATTGAATACATGAACCACTTCGATTACTATCCTGACTTTATTATTCAGTCATATTACGTTATTTCAAAAATTTAATACATTTAGGTATACGTATTT
Organism: Taxus wallichiana var. yunnanensis; assembly: GCA_018340775.1. NCBI lineage: Eukaryota > Viridiplantae > Streptophyta > Pinopsida > Cupressales > Taxaceae > Taxus > Taxus wallichiana. The sequence continues at coordinate 493,247,935 of CM031242.1, read as the reverse complement.
ATATATATACTTACTTTGTCATTCGACTAAATTACGTTATTTCGAAGTTAATACATTACATTATAAGTAATTATATTTATATATGTGTGTGTGTGTGTGTGTGTGTGTGTGTGTGTGTGTGTGTGTGTGTGTGTGTACATATATTTAAGAAGGGAAGACACCCATTCGGTATATACTTGTTACCGATCTGTTTTATTGCTTTGCATATTGCTAATATACCTAGGTATGCATACTACCATTCCTATAACTAGTGTGTCTAAGAGAGTTTAACAACCTATTGCTGCTTTATTGTTTATATAGCGCTTAACCTAGTTTGAAATTTCTTTTTTGTACAAGGAGTAAGAAACGTTTGGGGAAACTTTTCAACTTAGTTATAAATGAACATGGTTGGACGGTGGGTGTCAACCACCACTGTCCACCATTATTATCTCCTCTCCGTGCCGCGCACGCAAGCTAACTGGCCGCCCCATCCATTTACTTCACTAAAATTTGCAAATCTTTTTTTTTTGTTTACTTACTACCTACGCCGGCCTGTTGTGAACACTGTCCCGGCCGCACCATTTAGTATGGTGGTTGAGAAAGAGTCCACGGACACTTCTTCCACTCGCCCAGACCGCGTGGGAAAATACAGGAGTTTTATAAGCAAGTTACAGGCAACCAGGCGTCTTTTCTCAGTCCTCCTCGCCTCTGGCCGCGCATGTAGATGGAGGAAAATAAAGAAATAAAATCCAGGGGCGCGTGGAGAAGACTGGTTCCTCCCTTCTTCTGTCCCTGTGCGTGAGGATAGAGGGTGTGTACAGGGCGGGGATCTCCCTAGACCAACGACTATAGTTTGTCTAATGCAAAGTTAAAAAAATGACCACAGAACTCGCTGTTGAAAGCATTGCAATGTTTTAAATATTCACTGTGACAGGCAGCGCTTTGTGTACCCGCTGTCTATCAGGCATACCTACTGAAACGCATCATCATTTTCTTTTATATTAGCAGTTATTCTCTTGGACATGATGTAAGGGCGATTGACTGATCTTGATTTGAGACTAATTTCACATTTGTTGGGGCAGTCGCGAGTCCTGCCATGCAGCTTGATATTTGTGAAGCTAAGATCACTTGCAGTGTCCTAATCTGTTAAAAAAGACCTGTCTACTATTGGTAAACATTGCAACAATTTAAATATCCATTTAGAATCAGCGCCTTGTGTATCAAGTTGTCTATCGGACATATCTCTGAAAACGTATCATCATTTTTTTTTATATTAGCAGTTATTCGTTCAGACATGGTTTAAGGGTGATTGACTGTTCTTGATTTTGAGACTAACTTCACAGTGGTTTGGGCAGTGGCGAAGCCTGCTATGCAGCTGGATATTTGTGAAGCTAAGACCACTCGCAGGATCCTAATCTGTATATAAAAAAAATGTCCAAATTCTTTGCTAGCATTGCAACAATTTAAATGTCACAGAATTCTCTATAAAGACTTCGCATGTTTTACAGTGAAGCTCGAGGTGGAGGGTCGCAAGAGGCGGGTCTGATTCGTGTATAAAAACAATTTCATGGAGTACAGTTTGCTTTGTAGTTAATTGGACAGTTCATACGTAGTTTTGTTTTTTTTTTTTTTGTATAAACATTTATTAGTAGACCGGGTTAATGTGTAAGAATTTAAATAGTATCTTGACATATTACAATTGACTAATAGTAGTTTCATTAAGTTCAATATCACTGTAATATGAATCATATTTTAAATATCAGTTTTTTTTTTTTTTTTTTTTGTTTTCTTTTCTCTATTGATTTGCAATTAATTTTGTAATAGATTCATAAATGGAGGAAGATAAACTTGATAGAGTTAGAGTATAGATTTTTTTTTTATCACAAGGCAAGAGATAATGCACTATGTTTCCAACCCTTTCAATACATCACTATCAAGAAAACAAACAAAAACTTAATATAGTTCTTTTGTAATTTTCTTCCAACATTCCACAACAAGAACAAATTTCAACAACCTTTCCAATAAATTTTAAAGTAAGGAAAATTAACATTTCAATACAACTTTCCTTCAAATCTTATTACAACACACCCTACTTCATGTGGAATAAATTTACAACAATAGAAGCTAAAGAAAGCAAACAATATTACATTTTTCCTCCACTCAAGGTGGGTAAATACATGATGTCTTCACATTGTCAACAACAAGGTTCATGTGCTCCAAAGAGTTCTTCTTCCATGCTCCAAATTTCAAGTATTTCAAATCACAACCAAGATAGGGGGAGAGGCAACACTCTCCTCCCAACCAAATCTCAATGGAGAAGAGAAGCAATCTCCTCCATTGACCCCCGAGCCCCAAACACAACACAATGAAGGATGGTCTCCAACTCAAGGCAACTATACATGCTTCCACAATACAAGTTCTTCACAACATTCAAGCAAAAATAGAAGAACAAGAGACACACAATAACATTAAACATTACACAACAAGGCTTGCATCCAAGCCAACAAGAGAAGGAGCTATGGGAATATTTTCCTTATGCCTCCCAAATGAGATGAGATGCCCATCCAAAAAACCCTCCACAATATAACACAAGCCCCTAAGACTCTTATGCCTCCCTCAAGTACCCCTTTTTCCTCCCATACTCTTATGCCTCCCTCCTCTTATGGCTCCCTCAAAGACAAGGTAGAATGTAAACATTCCTACCCAAGATGGGCATCCCTCTCAAACTCCCTCCACAATATCCTAATCTACTCTTTTGCCTCCCTCATGTGTATTCCCATAGACCTCTCCTATACTACACAAAAGCATTCAATCCATCTTTCACAATATACCAAAGTAAACATGCATTTTTTTCACAATTTTAGCATAGAAGCAATAATAATATGAAAGCAAAAACAAAGGAGAGGGTTCCCTACCTCTCCATTGGAGTAGCCTAAACCAAGAACTTGTCCAAGCTCCTTCCCAAATCAATCCAAGCATGCAAGTCCAAAAACTCTCTTATCTCTTTCTCCCAATTCTTCTCTCTCAAAATCACAAAAGAGAACTCTTCAACAACACAAAAACAAAGCTCCAACCCCCTCCACAAGAGAGGAAGTTTCAATAAATAGATCAAAGGTATGGGTGAGGGTGATGTGGCTCCATGTAGGATGCCACATCACACATCCTCAAACCATCTCCCAAGGTCAACTCAAATCCCAAAACACCATAAATGGGTGGTTGGGTTGAATGACAACTCTCTTCCACAACCATCCCTTTCCCATGTGCCTTAAGGCACAAATAAATGCAAAATGAAGAAAAAGTGCACTCCAAGTCAATATCACTTCCCAAAACAATAACTAATCCCTTTTTGGGCTTCCCAACCCATAGATATGGTTGGTAAGGGGTTTTGGGAAGTGTGGGACAAGTTTAACTTGTCCCACAAGTCCCCCAAAATTGCCCTCAAACTCAAATTCGAGTTTTCAAGAGATTTGGAGTGGTCAACACTCAAGATAAGCATTCAATACAAGAGACAACACATGGCTCAAGGAGCCAACCAACAAAATTTATTACACCCACATGACTAAAACAAGATATTAAATTAATCTAAACATACTTAGCAAAAGTAATAAAAGAAGGGCATCCCAAATGAAATCACCTACTAAAGTAAATAAAACAATTAAATAAAATTCTCAACCCCATGGTCACATTAGAACATTACCCCCTCAAGAAAATTTTCTCAACACATACAAGAACAAGCTAACACAATACAGTTTACAAGTTGCCTTGACGACCAATGTTGTAACCACCCGACATTCTGTTGTGTTTGGTCCCCAATCCCCCTCATGGTTGTGGTCATGCTGTGTTTCCTGCAAAGATGCAAAATACCCTCTTCGGCCTTGCGGCCATGTCAAAATATCCAAAATAATCATATGCATGAAATTTATTAACATCTCTACGTAATTCAAGCAATCATTATTTCTAGGTCTAATTCACAATTTAATCATGCATTTCATCATTTTCCAAAATCATAGTAATGTAAATTCAACAACTACATTCTACTCATCAGGGCGAAGAAATCCAATGTTAGAACACATGCAATATATCTATAAAAATAATATCAATATCCAATAGTCTGTCCATGAGTCAGTGCAGATCATACTGAAAACAAAATCCAACCATAATCCAAATGCGTCTAGTCACAAAACATCATGCTAATCAACATAAGTATAAGCCATGTCCATATCTAAAGTCTGCATAACTCAAAATGATAATCACTAAGCGTCGTAGGGAAGTGGGCGTAATATAATATGCACTGATATTAGCCTTTGTAAAATGGTGGAATAAGTTCATGGATAACATCATCCTCTTGTGGGTTTAAGAATAATCAAATTGTGATGTCCCTTCTTGTATATTTCGACGTTTTAATCCCTCGGGTGCCTTTCCTAGAGAATGTATTTTGCGTGCCTACTATGCTTGATTCCTTCCAACGGTAAAAAATTATTATCTATTGAAAAACTCAAATTCATATGAAGAACATGACAAGTTTCTAAGTTAATCTGACAAACTACAAAATTTAAAGTCTCATTAAATGGCCAATTCCTTCATTTATTAGTAAAGGGTTTAGAAATTCTAATTAGAACCTGCCAACTGCTAATTTCAATCCCGATTGTGTCACTTACGGTGGGGTTCTACATTCTAATTATAGTATGGAAACTGCATATTTAATTCTCTTATCAAATGCATTTCGGATAAATTTGGTACATACGTTCATAAAGAAAGAAAGAAAAAAAACTGAATTGAATCCGGGAGACTCCGAGTGAAAATCTCACAGTGTTTGTGACACTTTTCCTAGGCTTTGGATGAGGCCTATCTCTCAAGAGAAAAAAAGAAATTATCTCACTATTTATGATATATGTCTGCATGTCGATTATGTCCAACACCTTTTGAAACTCGAGACATGATTCACATTATGGTGGCAAGATTTCCTTATCTACAAATTAGATAAAAACCAGAACTTGAGCCTCCTATATAATTACTTTGAATAAAGGTCATCTGTTGAAATTGGTACACATCGAACAATGAAATGGTCCTTATGGTGGCCGAGAAAATTAGAGCACAATGGACGGCCCATACGGTCAAGACACAATATATTACATTCATTCTTGATGGAATCACCATGGACTATGAAGGGCATAAATAAGCTCATCTCCAACAAAGGCCTTAACCAAGGAGGCCCGATCCACACATTGCACCATGGAAACATCGGTCCAGCCTTTCGCCTACCTAAAAATAATACTTTTAGCGAAGGCTCGAAGAAATTCAACTAAGCGGCTCTAAAGAAAAATAAATAAATTAGGGATTTCGCACGGGCATATCATGATTTTCTTTCTTCTAGTCGAAAGAAGACTAAATTTGTTGGCACTTTAAATATCTAGTTCATCCACTCTAAAGATACCTTCACTGCGAAGCAGCACGGTAAAAAACAACCATTGCGAAAATTGAAAAAACATACATTCAAACCATAATCAAATTCCCCTGCATTACCTAATGAAACCCCTTAACCAAAAAATTCAAACCAATAATTAAATTCCCTTGAGTTGAAACTTTCATTATCCATGTCTTCATTGTTTAAAAGGATAGACTTGCATATAGAAATTTCAAATTCCTCTCTTCTTCACTTGAAAAATAATGTGGTTCATAATTCTTCTGTAAACAAAAAATTTTAATGGTTTTTTTGGATAGTAAATGCAAACCCTTCTAAGAATATTTTAGTAGTAATATTCTTGTGTGCAATTGAAACCTTATAATACTGAATATTTATATTCACTAATTTTTTTATAGGAATAGTTAGATCTAAAATGTAAAGCCTAGTACATATCATCATTTATTATATTCATGTACTAATAGGTTCTATGTTCTTTAACGCTCACATACACCTTGTGAAATTGGATGATGGTGTCACACAAGACTATGATTAATATTTTTCTAAAATATTTCTAAATATTTTAAACATATTTATTACATTGAAAAAATATTTACCCATCATCCACAAATAGACACTTATCTATATAAACCATTAAATTCATTTATATGTATACAATTCATTATCTTAAAATTAAAAAATCTATTATCTTGTGAGAAAAAGTGAGGCATGAATTTAAAGTATGGATAAAAATTTATTTCAAACAATCTGGGAATGAATCAAAACTATTCATTCCTATTAGTTTTTCCTCTCTTAATTAGTTCATATCATTTTAAAAGCATTAGTGATTCATGAATAGATCTAGGAAGTGGGTCTATCATATTTTTTTCAACTTCATATGTGACTTTCTTCTATTTTCTTTAATTGTCACGTGGTACTAAAAGATGTGCACTTTATGTTTGCATGTTTAGAGAGTAATTTTTGTGCCGCATCATAGATGCACTAATAAGGAAGAGATTGAAACATATAACCATGCATACAACATCAACCAAAAAACAAAACAAAAATTAGCTCCGTCCTATGGAGTAACAAGTTTAAAACAAGAGTCATTTTCTCATCGAAGCTCCTTAGAAAAAGGATGATATTAATAGAAACTAAAGAAATCAACATCTAGGGAAGCGGTTGATGAAAAATACTTCTAATATGTATTGGTAAGAGTCTTCCCCTTCCGCCTAGCCTCAAGTTGCTATCTCTACTATTATTCTTCATTAGAATACCCCACATTCTGAAGATATAACCAAGTAAATCTTCTCCTTCAGCATTTCTACCTTCTTCTTCTATAATGAATAAATAGATAACAACAAACTTTGAATTTTTATTATAAGATGTTTTTCAGACTTGACTACTGATAGTATGTTTTTAAGGAAGAAGGCTCTCTTGAATTTTTGTCAAACTTTCCATTTGTTCCTTCCTATTGAGATGATCATTGTGATTTTGGTACTATTTAGAATTTTTTTACCCACATAAATTGAAAGTGAATACCCTTAAACACAAATGTAGCTTTGCAATGATAATTTTAAATAGATATGAATTTTTCATTTTAATATAAAATGACGTGTATTAACGCATATCCATTTACAAAGATGTTAAACAAATAAATACACACAAAGTATGCTCTAAGAGAACTTCTTTTCCAAATTTTCCATCGGAGGAAGGTGGTGTATATGCAAAATAGATGGGCCTTTTACAACCCCACACTGGCAAGCTAAAATGATAATACTTGTCTTGCGTTTGGTCCTCCATGCACCAATTGTATCGCGGCATCAAATATTATAAATTGTAAACATATGTGATAATCACGAAAAAAAAAGAGATGAATTACGATAATTTACCACAACTTAAGGTTATCCTTTTCTCGGCCATATCTTGTTACGAAGCGAGGATAAAATCGAATGGGACACGATTGGGAAAAAGAAGATTTCCGGCTGTAAGGCGGTCACTTAGCTGTCATGCGGGTTGGATTTGATGGTTGTATCCTTTATCTCTTATGGAATGGGAAACAACTCGTGGCTAACACTCTCTAACTTCCAGTATTAACAATGTGGAAGAATCCCCATTCTTTACGAGGCTTCCCTAAGACTCAAAATAAAATTGTGAGAGTTCGATACTAGGAAGACCAACCTTATCCTATATAGCAAACAAGCCATGGGATTCTTCCACATTGTCAACGTTGGAATTCAAAATGATGGCTATCCTTTTCGGCCATAGATTGTTACAGTCGTCGGATAAAATTGAAATGAGATGGAGTTTGGAAAAAATATCCCAATACATTTCACATGCGGTAATGGCTACGTTATTTCCACATTGATAAATTTAGGGAGTACGCTTGTTAATCATCGATAATTAATTACGTCGGTGGGATGATATAGGTATATGATTTTGGCTAATTTTACTTGCTAAATTATGTGTTCGATTGTGATGTGTCGATTGCCACTTGTAGTGCCCACTTCCCTTCGACACATTTTGATATTGATTATGACACTGTTGACTATATTATGGACATTATTGTGACTTTTGATTTAGCATGATGTTAGATGTTAGAGCATGGACTATTATTGACTTTGATTCATATATGATGCATGTGGATTATTAGAGACATTTATATGGATATTGACATGTTGTTGACATGGTTATATTTATGGATGTTGTTCGGACATGTGATATTTTGATATGTTGAGTAGACCTAGAAAATTGAATTAAATTTGATGATCATATAGTTGTTGATGAGATTGCAAATGATATTGTTGTTTGCCTTGATGATGTTGTGATTTATATGTATGGATGATTTTGGAATTTTAATGTATATTTATTTTGGATGATTTAATGTAGCCACGAGGCCGAAGGAGGTATTTGTGTTTTGTAGGTAAAACATATCACAACAGACATCGGGGGATTGGAGACCAACCACATTGGAATTCTAGATGAATTCAACAAAGGTCACCATGGCAACATGTATTATTTTGTGTATGTTTGATTGTTGTTAGGGATTCCCATGGGGGGATCACCTTCAAATGTGACCATGGGACTTTGTGTATTTCTTTTATTTGGTTCCTTTGTTTAAAGTTAGTATGTGTTTTATAAGTAATGTGTTTCCCCTTCTATTTAATTAAATTGTGTGTAAATATTGTGAGTAATCATGTTGTTAGATTAATTAATTAAAATGGGTCATGAGAATGTAATTAATAGAGTTGTTGGCTCTTGGATCAAGTGTTGTAAGTGATGTGTAAGTGTTGTGTAAGTAAACATTTGAGTGTGAAACACTCCACCTTCTTTGAAATTCGAATTTTGTCCTTGGAGGCTAATTTTGGAGGCTTGTGGGACAAGTTAAACTTGTCCCACACCTCTTAAATTTGTATACCAACCTTACCTATGGTTGGGGAGCTACATTTAGAATTTTTTATGCATTTTGGGAAGACAAGTTGTAAGTTGTGATTGCACTTTCTTACATGTTTTTAATTTCAATCCTTATGGGTGTGGGCTTGATTTGAGTGTGTAAGTAAAAATGTCATTTTTCCACCTACTTATTTATTGTGCCTTGGAGATTGAAGTTGACTTATGAGTTGGAGTTGAGGATGTGTGATGTGGCATCCTACTTGGATCCACCTCATCCTCTTCTCTTCCCTCTTTTATATATATTTGAATTCCTTGGATTTTTTTTTTTGGGGGGTTGCTTCACTTTTATCACTTCACTTTTGGCGACTTGCTTTTGGTTTTTGGAGCTCTTGCAAATTGGGAGAAAGTTGGAGATTTTTGCATGCTTGTAGATTGTTGATCTTGGACTATTTTGCATTGGAAAGCTTGTTGTTTTTAACCTTGGAACAAACTCCATCATGGAGAGGTAGGAGCTTGGCTCTTTAAAATGCTCTCATTTCATTGTATGCATATGTAAATGGTTGAATGTTTTAGTATGTTTGTTGGTTGGTTGGGTAGATGGCCTAGGTATGGTGTAGGAGAAGACTATGAGGAAATCTTGTGGGGAGGCATAAGTGTTTTTTGGGAGGTATAAGTGTTTGTGGAGGGAGTTGGGATTGGGTTCCACCTTGTAAAAAGAAATAGCTTGCATTTCTTTACTCGTTATGGGGAGGCATAAGGAGATGTGAGGTATAAGGGGTAATTGGGGGAGGCATAAGGGTACGTATGGTATTTGAATGATATATATTTTGGTGGTTTGTTCTTAGAAGGTGATACCCATTTCCACTTTGGGAGGCATAAGTAGCTTCCCCATATTTCTTGTTCCTTTGACTTGCATGATGAAGTTTGAGTATAGTTTGTTGTTTTGTTTCTATGGTTGCAAACCACATTTTTTTAATTTGTGTTTTGAATGAGAAATTTGTCTTTGTGTTGTGGAAGCCTGTTGTTGCCATGTGTTGAAAAACATTTCTAATTGCAATATGGTTGGGGCTCGGGGGCTAAAGAAGAAGGATGGATTATCCTTTTCATTGGATGTCTTGGTTGGGTGGAGAGCATTGCCTTTCCCCCTATTTTTTCGTGATCAAATTGGAGAATGATGGACCTTCTTGTTGCTGTACTGGAGCTGAGAAAGAAGACAAAATTGCAGTCCTTGTTGAGATTTATCCTTATTGTAACCACTTCCCACTTTGAAGTGGATGACATTGTATATTATTTGTGATGGAAAGATGCTCTATATTTGCTTTGAAATTTGTATTTGAATGTGAAAGATATACTCTGTATTCTAGATTTTGAAAGAGATGTGAAAGATGTTGTAAGGATATTATTTCAAATTAATGGAATTTGTTTACCTTGTTCAAAAGATATTGTTTTCATTGGAAATATGTGTTTGAAATATAGTATGAAATCTCTATTGGAAAATTGAAAAAGGAAACACGTATGAAGAAAACATATTACTCTGCTTCATTTGAAATGTTTGATTTCGGAAAGTGGTACTGCATTCTCTTTTCACGTTGTTGGATTGAAGGAAATATAACATTGTAATATCGGTTTAGAATGTATTCATATTTTATAGTTTGATGAATGTAAATGGATCAATTCGAGTTAGAAGTTGTAGACCTCTGTTAGATAATTTTCAAACTGGCAAATATTCTTTTTATCAAAAATGTACAGAACAACCCTGCAACCTTGGAAAATGAAATGAAACGTTAAATTGAACTTGTATGATCCAAAACGATCCTAAATAGACTTTACAACTTAAGAAAATTTTATAAAACTTTTCAAAATTGGGCATAGTCAAAATTTACAAATCGTTCGCTGTCGATTTGGGGAATTTCAAATTGATAATCAATCAAACAATTTAACCCTTACAATCCATCCTAAATTCTCCAAGTGCAATCCTCCATGTTTGTATGGCATGTTGTGAAAGAAAGAATGTCGGATTTGAACAAATTTATAAGTTAAAAGTCCAGTTCACATTTTAGAAGCCTGCAGAACGTTTTCTCAAAATTGACCCTTCAAAGCTTATCAAAATTAAAATTTTAAGCTTTTTGTGTAAAGAGGAGGTCGATACCTTTCCAAAAATTACTCTATTTCCAAATACCAAGTTGCCAATCGAAAATTATGGCCCTCTAAAGTTTTTGCTTCATTTCGAGCTCAAAATTAACTAACTGTCAAAATTGGAAAAAATCGCAAGCAGACCCGTCGGACCGAAAGTTGCTTATTGTCTTTCGAGGAAAAGAAATGAAAAAAAACTAAGTTCCCCACCACTCCGCTGACCCATAACCCTTCTTTTTGTCTAAAAGAAATCTAAGTTCAAAAAATTATCTTTGGAAAAATAATTTCCTCGCGCCCCATGCCCCGCCCCTTCACTTTTGAAAAGCATTTCGCAGTGCAGGCCCATGACCCTTAACTTAACCTTTTAATTTTTTTGGAAAATGTTTCTATGTTTCTTCACGGCCCCGCATCCCCACCCTTCATCTTGGAGAAGTAATTCTGTAGGCATGTGGGCCCGCGTTCTTAAAACTTAACGTTTTTTTTGAAATCTGGAAAAAATTCGTTATTCTCCCCTCCACCACGCCATCCATGCAGCCAATGAGGGACTGCCATGTGGATTCCTTAGGCATCAGGAGAAGAGCAGAGTGCTTTTAATCCTTAAGTCTTTCCGCTTCAAAAGTCAAACTTTTCCTAAGTTCTCTGCCGCCCCGCCACATCGTAGCCAATGGTTGGTTGACACGTGGTGTCTCTAAGCATCAGTGGATGAGCAGGTGAACTTGATCATTTTTTTGCTTGTTAAGATTAAATTCAAAAATTGCTCTTGGTCTCCAACGACCTGTAGTCCCACCCGGTCAAAATTTGGACACGTGTCCCTTAGTGGACTCGGGAAAACTTTCCTTCTTTGGGCGTGAGGTCCTGCCGTAGACTCGTGGGTGCACGAGCGTCACTAACACTTTTTTCCCAAAGGGGAAAAGCACTATGTTTTCTCCATGAGACCCATCGGCCAAAAATCTTCCGGGAAAAATTTCTTCCCCAGGCCCGCCTTTGGGAAAATTTTCCTCCCAAAGCCCGTCGGCCCATAACTCGAGAAATATAGAGAGTTAGGAGGGCATCTTTATATCACTGGAAAAACGGGAATAAATTTCCTATCCAATGGGAATGTTTATAGAAGTTTTTAAGTGCAAGAAAATTGAGAAAAATCAGGTTGAACCTTTTAAATCAGTTAGAGAGTGGGTTAGTGAGAAATTTCCCTTTTAATTTTAAATAATTGTTCTAACCCTATGTTTAGACCTTGTGAATTTAATATTTGTTGTAATGAGAAAACTTTAGTTGTTAAATATATTTGACCGTGAATCTTGGTTGTGAATTGTTGTATTGTAGCCTGGTTGTAGACACTTTAAATAAAAAAATATTCCATAATTTTTCTAACTAAACCTAGGTTGTTCTTTGGTCTTGAGTGGTTATTTTTAGTGGGCATTGCACCACCGCAATATGTTTTAACGGTAGGTAAAAGATGAAAGCTAATTATTATTTTTGAAGGGATACGTACATTTTTCTCTAAACCATAGAGAAGACTCTCTCTGTGTTATGAACAATGAAAAGATAAACTTGATGGATTAGTCGTACTATTCGAAAGAGGTAGGTATTGAATGTAAAATCCGTGACTAATTTTAGTGATATGTTTCATTCACGATAGGAATTGCGTGGATGTGCGGGGAGAGAAGAGGATGTAGGAGTCGAACGTGGCTCAATCGTGAAGTTTAAAAACTCATTGGATTTTCTCTTTCTTATTTTTACGTCAAAATGTGTCTTCACCAGGAAGCTCCTCGCTCTTACAAGTGATGTATCATAGATAATCATGATCACTTGGTAAATGAAGTACGGACACTCTTCCATTGTACACGTGGTACATATTTCCATAGAAAACTATTGTTTTCCAGTTATCGAGTTGAAGATATAAAACATGTGTTGCATCTATTTTTTCCCACATGGAGTTACAATCGCAAAGAAGACATGCAAATTCCATACAATGTATAAAATTACATAAAATTATATGGTGTTTACAACTATATTGACGTAAACACGACTTCTGAATTATTGGAATAATGGAATGCGTAGTGGAGTAGAAGAGGAAGAAGTGGAGTTGTGTAGTCGAAGGTATATAAGATGTAGATAAGTATATTTGCGTGAATAAATGTGTTGTTATGAAAAACTTTGTTCTATGGGTATATGAAATGTGAATGCGGGTTAGTGATCGAACAAAGAGGCAAAAGGCGGGCATGTGATGGCGAGACCTAATTGGGTATTATCAACAAAGAATATCTAATCGTATAGACTTATATTAATTGTAAAAACAATATTTTGATAAATATAGGAGGACTATTATATGTACATGTAGGGCCATTATATCTTTCCTTCGTAATATAGCCTTTGTTCTCTCTAGAGCTCGGTCTTTTAAAGATCAATCTGAACCATTCATCACATCTATCATTATCTTCTTTCCTTTATGTCTTTTCCATTGTTAGGTACATTCTTTATTTCTTCTTTATTTCCCACATGCATGTCTGTCATTTCCGTATAAAGTTTATACTGGAGACTAGACAACCCACTTGCTACATTAAATTTTTTTATGTGCAAGAATACAAACTCTAAACATATTTCATGTGTGGTCCCATTTTTTCAGTGACAATAAATTTGGTAGATCACAATAATTTTTAAGATTGTTTTTTTGCATGTGAGATGTTAATGTGTTTACTTTAGCATATTAAATGAATTTAACCCCTTGGGGAACATGGGAAAAAATGTATCGACTCTTAAGGGTAAGGTTAGGATGTTAGTGGTTCACTTGATGACTAAATCATATCATCTTAGGTGTGAGACTAGTAGATGGGCATTCCCCAAAGAAAATTTGGAAGAAAGAACTTGTATTTCCTGCAGTAAAGGGGTGGTTGAAAATGAATGGCACTTCGGTTTGGAGTGTGCTACATATGAGGATATTCATTTATATTATGAATTGAAAGTGAGAAACCTAAATAAGTTATTTGTGAGGAAAGGCACCACAAAATGCCTAGCTTCCTAGTTAATATTTATAGTAGAAGGTGTGAACTTGAAAGTTTCTTAGGGCTACAACTTTTGGTCCCTTAGACTACTCGCTCTCGTGGATGTGATTAAAATTATTTAATTCTTTTATTCATTCATTCTTTCTTTCTTTACTTACACAAATATTTTAGCAACATCTTAAAATATAATATATAGCTAAGCCCATAGAAAACACTCCCAAAAATAAAATAAAATTTAAAAATGTATTTTATAATTACACAATAAATAAATATATGTCACGATATATATTCTAATAATATTATTACTAAAATATTGAACGGATTAACGTTATCGAACATAATATCATATTTCACTTCCATAACACTAACAAAAATTTATTATTTTCAATCTTTTCGAATATGTATGTCGATGTAGCTATTAAAAACTAGATAGATTTTAGACTACATTATGCTTGTGTAAAGAAAAACCTTTCTAACAATGTTGTATATTCATACTTGTAGTACCTAAATTAGCAATCACGCGTAAGAGTGCAATGAAAACACGAAAAGGGAATTGTTGAACAAATCAAATGTGTAATGGAGTAGTAAAGGAAAAAATAGACTGTGTGGTCGTAAGTGTATGAATTGTCGATAATTCTATTGGGATGATATAGATATATGCTTCGGTTAATTTTACTCGCTAAATTATGTGTTCGATTGTTATGTGTCGGTTTCCCCTTTGTATGTTTTGAAGGTGGGAAAAAGCTGAAAGTTGATTATTATTTCGAAGGTATACATATATTTTTGAAAGAATTGAAAGATAAACTGTTGGATTAGACAACCCACTTTGTCACTTTCGTGCTAATTTTGAATGCTAGTCACCATATGGAAGAATACGGACTCTAAACATATTTCATGCTTGGTCCCATTTGTTAGGTCAATAAATTTGGTAGATTTCAATGTTTTTTATTCTATTTTTTTGCACGTGAGTTGATAATGTGTTTACTTTAATATGTTAAAGAATTTAACCCTCGTGGGAACATTGGAAAAAATGTAGTGGTTGGTAACGTTAGTATGTTAGTGCTTCATTTAATGATTGAATCATATCATTTAGGTGTGAGACGGTAGATGGATGGTCCCTAAATAAAATTGACAAGTGAGAATGGTAGATGGCGGTTCCCAAAGAAAATTCACAAGAAAGAACTTGTATTTTCTGCAATAAAGGAGTGGTTTAAAATGAATGGCACTTCTTTTGGGAGTATGATGAAAATGAGAATATCCGTTTACTGAGAATGACTTGAAAGTGGGAAGCCTAAATGATTTATTTGACGAGGAAAGGCATAGAAACAACTAGCTTCCTAGTCAATATTTATCGTAGAAGATATGAACTTGATAGTTTGATAGGGCTACGAATCTTTGTCCCTTAGACTACTTAGTCTTGTGGATGTCAATAAAAGTATTTCATTATTTCATTCATTCATTCTTTACTTACACAAATATTTTAGCAACATCTTAAAATATATTATATATCTAAATCCATTAAAAAACACTCCCAAAAATAAAATAAAATTTAAGAAAGTATTTTATAATTACATAATAAGTAAATATATATCACAATATCAATTCTAATAATATTTTTACTTAAATATTGAATGGATTAACGTTACAAAACATAATATCATATTTCACTTCCATAAAATTATGCTTGTTAAAACAAAAACCGTTCCAACAATGTTGTATATTCATCCTTGTAGTACCTAAACTAGTAATTGCATGTGAGCATTACGATGGAAATGCGGAAAGGTAAATGTTGGACAAATCAAATGTGTAGTGAGTTAGCGAAGGAAGAAGTGGAGCTGTGTAGTCGCAAGTATATGGGTTGTCGATTATTCTATTTGCGTGAATAAATGAGTTGTTATTAAAAACTTTGTTCGATGGGGTATATGAAATGTGACTGCAGTTTAGTGATCGAACAAAGTGGAAAAGGTAGGCATGTGATGGTGAGACTAAATTGGGAATTATCAACAAACAATATCTGATCATATAGACTTATATCAATTCGAAAAACAATATTTTGATTAATATAGGACTACTATATGTACATGTAGGGCCATTATATATTTCGTCATGTTTTCACAACATATAGCATTCAAAGATAATCATGAGTACTTAAAATAGAGAGATAAGATCAAGTGACAAAAATGACCTTGAGTAAGGGAAAGAAAGTCTTGATTGAAATCCCACCTAGAAAAGGCAATAGTGTTTCTTGACTAGAAGCTTTTGAATAACTAATAAGTGACAAATTTGATGAAGATTCATTTTTGACTTAGCGATAAGAAAAACACACACACACACACACTCATTCGATTTGCTCTTTCTTATTTTTATGACGAAATGTGTCTCCACCGGGAAGCCCCCTCCCTCTAACAAGCGATGGATCATCGACGATCATGATCACTTGGTAAAGCGAAGTATGGACACTCTTACATTGTACACGTAGCACATATTTCCATAGAAAAATCTTGTTTGCAAGTTATCAGAGTTGAAGATATAAAACATGTGTTGCATCTATTTTTTCCCACATGGAATTACAAGCTGCAAAGAAGATATGGAATTTCCATACAATGTATAAAATTACAGAAAATTATATGGTGTTTAAAACTTTATTGACTTAAACACGACTTCTGAATTATTGGACGAATGGAATGCGTAGTGGAGTAGAAGATGAAGAAGTGGAGTTGTATAGTTGAAGGTATATAAGATGTAGATAAGTATATTTGCATGAATAATTTACATTGTTATGAAAAACTTTGTTCGATGGAGTATATGAAATGTTAGTGATCGAAAAAAAGCGGAAAAGGCGAGGCATGTGATGGCGAGACCTAATTGGGAATTATCAAGAAACAATATCTCGATCATATAGACTTATATTAATTGGAAATTCAATATTTTGATTAATATAGGAGGACTATTATATGTACATGTAGGACCATTATATCTTTCCTTGGTAATATAGGCCTTTGTTCTCTCTAAAACTAGTCTTTTAAAGATCAATCTGAACCATTCATCACATCTATCATTATCTTCTTTCCTTTATGTCTTTTCCATTGTTAGGTACATTATTTATTTCTTCTTTATTTCCACATGCATGTTTGTCACTTAGTATAAAATTTATATAGGCTAGACAACCCACTCTTGCTACATAAAATTTGGCCATGTAGAAGAAGACAAACTTAAAACATATTTCATGTGTGGTCCCATTTGTTTGGTGACAATAAATTTGGTATATGTTAATAATTTTTTAGATTTTTTTTTTTTTTTGCATGTGAGATGTTAATGTGTTTACTTTTACATATTATATGAATTTAACCCCTTGTGGGAACATGGGAAAAAAATGTATCGGCTCTTAAGGGTAAGGATAGGATGTTAGTGATTCACTTGATGACTAAATCATATCATCTTATGATTGAGACTAGTAGATGTGCGTTCCCCAAAGAAAATTTGGAAGAAAGAACATGTATTTCCTGCAGTAAATGGGTGGTTGGCTGAATGGCACTTCGGTTTGGAGTGTGCTACATATGAGGATATTCTTTTATAGTATGAATTGAAAGTGGGAAACCTAAATCAGTTATTTTATGAGGAAAGACTCCACAAAATGCTTAGCTTCCTAGTCAATATTTATAGTAGAAGATGTGAACTTGAAAGTTTCTTAGAGGCTACAACTCTTGGTCCCTTAGATTGCTCGCTCTCGTGGATGTGATTAAAAGTATTTAATTCTTTTATTCATTCCATCTTTCTTTCTTTATTTACACAAATATTTTAGCAACATCTTAAAATATAATATATATCTAAACCCATAGAAAACACTCCCAAAAATAAAATAAAATTCAAAAATGTATTTTATAATTACACAATAAATAAATATATGTCATGATATATATTCTAATAATATTGTTACTTAAATATTGAATGGATTAACGTTACTAAACATAATATCATATTTCACTTCCATAACACTTACAAAAATTTGTTATTTTCACTCTTTCTCGAATATTATGTTGATGTAGCTATTAAAAACTAGATAGATTTTAGACTACATTATGCTTGTGTAAAGAAAAACCCTTCTAACAATGTTGTATATTCATACTTGTAGTACCTAAATTAGCAATCACACTTAAGAGTGCAATGAAAATGTGGAAAGGGAATTGTTGGACAAATCAAATGTGTAATGGAGTAGTAAAGGAAAAAAGTGGACTGTGTGGTGGCAAGTGTATGAATTGTCCATATTTCGATTGAGATGATATAGATATATGCTTCGGTTAATTTTACTGCTAAATTATGTGTTTATTGTTATGTGTCGGGCCACTTTGCCGTATGTTTTTGTGGCGGGGAAAAATCTGAAAGCTGATTATTATTTACGAAGGGATACGTATATTTTTTTCTCTAAAACATAAACAATTAAAAGATAAACTTTGGATTAGACAACCCACCGCCACTGTCCTAATTTTGAACGCTAGTCGCCATATGGAAGAATACGTACTCTAAACATATTTCATGCATGGTCCCATTTGTTAGGTGAATAAATTAGGTAGATTTTAATGTTTTTTTATTTTTTTGCATGTGAGATGATAATGTGTTTACTTTAATATGTTAAAGAATTTAACCCTCCGGGAACATGGGAAAAAATGTAGTGGTTGGTAAGGTTAGTATGTTAGTGCTTCATTTGATGATTGAATCATATCATTTTAGGTGTGAGACTGGTAGATGGACGGTCCCTAAATAAAATTGACAAGTGTTTTGGTAGATGGATGGTTCACAAAGAAAATTCACAAGAAAGAACTTGTATTTTCTGCAATAAAGGAGTGGTTGAAAATGAATGGCACTTCTTTTGGGAGAGTGATGAAAATGAGAGTATCCGTTCTAGAATGACTTGAAAGTGGGAAGCCTAAATGATTTATTTGACGAGGAAAGGCATAGCAAAACAATGAGCTTCTAGTCAATATATATCGTAGATGATATGAACTTGATAGTTTGATAGGGCTACGAATCTTTGTCCCTTAGACTACTTGGTCTTGTGGATGTCAATAAAAGTATTTCATTATTTCATTCATTCATTCTTTACTTACACAAATATTTTAGCAACATCTTAAAATATATTATATATCTAAATCCATAAAAAAAAACTCCCAAAAATAAAATAAAATTTAAGAATGTATTTTAGAATTACATGATAAATAAATATATATCACAATATAAATTATAATAATATTGTTACTTAAATATTGAATGGATTAACGTTATAAAACATAATATCATATTTCATTTCGATAAAATTATGCTTGTGAAAACAAAAACCGTTCTAATAATGTTGTATATTCATCCTTGTAGTACCTAAACTAGTAATCACATGTGAGCATTACGATGGAAACACGAGAAAGGTAAGCTGTTGGACGAATCAAATGTGTAGTGAGTTAGTAAAGGAATAAGTGGAGTGTGTAGTTGCAAGTATATGGGTTGTCGATTATTCTATTTGCGTGAATAAATGAGTTGTTATTAAAAACTTTGTTCGATGGGGTATATGAAATGTGACTACAGTTTAGTGATCAAAAAAGTGGAAAAGGTAGGCATGTGATGTTGAGACCTAATTGGGAATTATTAATAAACAATATCTAATTGTATAGACTTATATCAAATGGAAAAAATATATTTTGATTAATATAGTAGGACTACTATATGTACATGTAGGGCCATTATATATTCCGTCATGTTTTCACAACATATAGAATTCAAAGATAATAATGAGTACTTAAAATAGAGAGATAAGAGTACAAGTGACAAAAATGACCTTGAGTAAGGTGAAGAAAGTCTTGACTGAAATCCCACCTAGAAAAGGCAATAGTATTTTTTGACTAGAAGCTTTTGAATAACTAATAAGTGACAAATTTGACGAAGATTCATTTTTGACTTAGCCAGTAAAACACACACACACACACACACACACACACACACACACACACACACTCATTGGATTTTCTCTTTCTTATTTTTATGTCGAAATGTGTCTCCACTAGGAAGCCCCCTCCTCTCGACAAGCGATGGATCATCAACAATCATGATCACTTGGTAAACAAAGTACGGACACTCTTCCACTGTACACGTGACACACATTTCCAGAAAAATCTTGTTTTTCATGAGTTATCGAGTTGAAGATATAAAACATGTGTTGCATCTCTTTTTCCCACATGGAATTACAACTATAAAGAAGATATGGAATTTCCATAAAATGTATAAAATTATAGAAAATTATATGGTGTTTACAACTATATTGACGTAAACACGACTTCGTGAATTATTGGATGAATGAAATGCGTAGTGGAGTAGAAGAGGAAGAAGTGGAGTTGTGTAGTGAAGGTATATAAGATGTAGATATGTATATTTGCGTGAATAAATGTGTTATAAAAAATTTTGTTCGATGGGGTATATGAAATGTGAGTGCGGAGTTAGTGATCGAATAAAGCGAAAAAAGCGAGGCATGTGATGGCGAGACCTAATTGGGAATTATTAACAAACAATATCATATCGGATAGACTTATACTAATTGGAAAAACATTATTTTTATTAATATAGGAGGACTATTATATGTACATGTAGGGCCAATATATCTTTCCTTGATAATATAGGCCTTTGTTCTCTCTAAAACTAGTCTTTAAAAGATCAATTTGAACCATTCATCACATCTATCATTATCTTCTTTCCTTTATCTCTTTTCCATTGTTAGGTACATTCTTTATTTGTTCTTTAATTCCCACATGCATGTCTATCACTTCCGTATAAAATTTATATAGACTAAACAACCCACTCTCGCTACATAAAATTTGGCAATGTAGAAGAATACAAACTCTAAACATATTTCATGCATGGTCCCATTTGTTCGGTGAAAATAAATTTGGTAGATGACATTAAGTTTTAAGATTGTTTTTTTATTGCATGTGAGATGTTAATGTGTTTACTTTAACATATTATATGAATTTAACCCCTAGAGGGAACATGGGAAAAAATGTATCGACTCTTAAGGGTAAGGTTAGGATGTTAGTGGTTCACTTGATGACTAAATCATATCATCTTAGGTGTGAGACTAGTAGATGGGTGTTCCTAATGAAAATTCGGAAGAAATAACATGTATTTCCTACAATAAAGGGGTGGTTGAAACCGAATGGCACTTCGGTTTGGAGTGTGCTACATATGAGGATATTCATTTATAGTATGACTTGAAAGTGGGAAACCTAAATCAGTTATTTGACGAGGAAAGACTCCACAAAATGCCTAGCTTCCTAGTCAATATTTATAGTAGAAGATGTGAACTTGACAGTTTCTTAGGGCTACAACTCTTGGTCCCTTAGACTACTCACTCTTGTGGATGTCATTAAAAGTATTTAATTCTTTTATTTATTTATTCTTTCTTTCTTTACTTACACAAATATTTTAGCAACATCTTAAAATATAATATATATCTAAACCCATAGAAAACACTCCCAAAAATAAAATAAAATTTAAAAATGTATTTTATAATTACACAATAAATAAATATATGTCATGATATATATTCTAATAATATTGTTACTTCAATATTGAATGGATTAACGTTACTAAACATAATATCCTATTTCACTTCCATAACACTTACAAAAATTTATTATTTTCACTCTTTCTCGAATATGTATGTTGATGTAGCTATTAAAAACTAGATAGATTTTAGACTACATTATGCTTGTGTAAAGAAAAACCTTTCTAACAATGTTGTATATTCATACTTGTAGTACCTAAATTAGCAATCACACACATGGAAAGGCAATTGTTGGATGAATCAAATGTGTAAAGGAGTAGTAAAGGAAAAATTGGACTGTGTGGTCGCAAGTGTATGAATTGTCGATAATTCTATTGGGATGAATTGTTGATAATTCTATTGGGTTAATTTACCTTCTAAATTATGTGTTCGATTGTTATGTGTCGGTTGCACGCATAGTATGTTTTGATGGTGGGAAAAAGTGAAAGCTGATTATTATTTACGAAGGGATACGTATATTTTTCTCTCTAAAACATAGAGAATACTCTCTCGTATTATGAACAATTAAAAGAAAAACCTGCTTTGGATTAGACAACCCCCATCGCCATCGTGCTAATTTTGAACGATAGTCGCCATATGGAAGAATACGGACTCTAAACACATTTCATGCGTGGTCCCATTTGTTAATTGAATAAATTTGGTAGATTTCAATATTTTTTATTCTATTTTTTTTTGCACGTGAGATGATAATGTATTTAACCTACGTGGGAACATGGGAAAAAATGTAGTTTTTGGTAAGGTTAGTATGTTAGTGGTTCATTTGATGATTGAATCATATCATTTTAGGTGTGAGACTGGTAGACGGATGGTCTTTAAATAAAATTGACAAGTGAGACTAGTAGATGGATGGTTCGCAAAGAAAATTCACAAGAAAGAACTTGTATTTTCTGCAATAAAGGAGTGGTTGAAAATGAATGGCACTTCTTTTGGGAGTGTGCTGAAAATGAGAATATCCGTTTATAGAATGACTTGAAAGTGGGAAGCCTAAATGATTTATTTGATGAAGAAAGGCTCCTCAAAACAACTAGCTTCCTAGTCAATATCTATAGTAGAAGATATGAACTTGATAGTTTGTTAGGTTACGAATCTTTGTCTCTTAGACTACTTGGTCTTGTAGATGTCAATAAAAGTATTTCATTATTTCATTCATTCATTCTTTACTTACACAAATATTTTAGCAACATCTTAAAATATATTATATATCTAAATCCATAAAAAAACACTCCCAAAAATAAAATAAAATTTAAGAATGTATTTTATAATTACACAATTATTAAATATATGTCACAATATAAATTCTAATAATATTTTTAATTAAATATTGAATGGATTAAGGTTACAAAACATAATATCATATTCCACTTCCATAAAATTATGCTTGTGAAAACAAAAACCGTTCTAACGATGTTGTATATTCATCCTTGTAGTACCTAAACTAGTAATCGCATGTGAGCATTACGATGGAAATGCGAGAAAGGTAATTGTTGTATGAATCAAATGTTTATTGGATTAGTAAAGGAATAAGTGGGTGTGTAGTTGCAGTAAGTATATTGGTTGTCGATAATTTTGTTTGCGTGAACAAATGAGTTGTTATTAAAAACTTTGTTTGATGGGGTATATGAAATGTGACTACAGTTTAGTGATCAAACAAAGTGGAAAAGGTAGGCATGTGATGTTGAGACCTAATTGGGAATTATCAATAAACAATATCTGATTATATAGACTTATATCAAATGGAAAAATAATATTTTATTTGATAACTAATATTTTGATTAATATAGGAGGACTACTATATGTACTTGTAGGGCCATTATATATTTCATCATGTTTTCACAACATATAGCATTCAAAGATGAATCATGAGTACTTAAAATAGAGAGATAAGAGTACAAGTGACACAAATGGCCTTGAGTAAAGTGAAGAAAGTCTTGACTGAAATCCCACCTAGAAAAGGCAATAGTGTTTTTGACTAGAAGCTTTTGAATAACTAATAAGTGACAAATTTGACAAAGATTCAATTTTTGACTTAGCCAAGAAAAACACACACACATATATATATATATATATATATATATATATGACACCATGACACCATTAGATTATACCAAGAACAACATGAACTAGATATACCACCTCGCTATGAGTTGGATGGGCATAGACAAATTTTTCCAACACTTGGGATGTAGATGACAATGGAAATGATAGAACAGTTCATTTTATGACATCATATGTTTTACGCTAATAACAGGATTCACAACTATATTATAGGACACGTAAGGCCATATCTCCAAATGCATGCATGTTCTTGTCAATTTCTTGAGCACGTGATTTATTTTTATGTATCCATTGATTCTACCTATATCTAAAATATTTACATCGTGCACCAAAGAGCAAATTACATATTCGGTCTTACAATTTCTTGATATTTGATCTAACTAAATAAAAAGTAAACTAAATAAAAGTAAAGCATAACAATAATTAGTGTTTCAGTTATAGATATGTTGGAATCTATATTCAACAAATCTTGAAATATTAAGAGTTATCTACACTATCAAAACATTGGATTCCATAATAACAAAAGGCCTAGATACAATCCCTTAATTTTGCACAAACATCCATTCCCACAGACCAATAAATTGTATTTAGGTTGGAACCCTTTTTCACTAGGAAAAAGAAAATAATAATAAAAATTTTCTTCCCATTGCACCACAATAAAAAAATTGTAGACAAATCAATCAAAAGGCCTAAGCTCCAACAATCACTTGGCATAAAAAAATTTTTAGGGACCCTCTTGGTGGGGAAGCCTTCTAAAGTATACCAAGATGCACCTTGATCTCTTGAACCATGTGTTTCTAAGCACTCGAGAATGAGTAAAATAAAAGAATATGATATATCATACATGAAACAGATGTCATGTTGACAAGTTGGGTCCTAACAAAATCACCTCACTGTCAACATAGGTGATAAGAGTAATTAATACATTATTGGGTATGGATTTTAAGTCAATCGATGTATTGGGTTTGATGATGCATTCTCCATTTTATGTTGAGCCCTAGGTAACTGTGAGAATAGTTGAATTTCCCATAAGAGGGTGTGTCTTACAATAATCACTACTACAAGCAGTTGTGTTTTGACAATATTTGAGAGAATAATTGAATAAATTGTCTCAAGTTAAAACAAAAATAAAGTTTTATATTGTCTCAAATATTTTCTCAAAGTAAGCATCTCTAATTAATGCCCCAAAAGATTGTCTCTCTAGAGACAAAATAGAATACTACTTATTGTGTCTCTCTAGAGACTATCAATTTAAAGAATTAGGAAAAAATGAAATAGAAAACTTGTTAACAAAATGAACATGTATGAAAACTGATATACTATGAAGGTGCACTTTTTTTGAGGAAAAGCCCAAAATATCTTCTCAATGGATTGCTCTCAATATTCTTTGAAATTAATTTTCCAGATCACACATGAGATGATTGTAATATTACCCTTATTTTCCATGGAAATAATCTATGGGGATTATTGTAGATTAAAAGACAAGCCAAATATTGAATAATAAGGGATTATGTTCTTGTTATCTCTCAAAAGTGCACCCTGTAGAGAGATGGTTGCAAGTGTTCTAAGCTTGAAAAAGGATCTCTCTCTTTTGTAGATACAATGGAAACACCTCAGGTCTATGGGTATACCTATTTTGAGGTGAGTCTCCGGTATCAAGGTTGGTTCCTTTTTGATGTATCCTAAACTAATTTTATGGGGTTTGAGGATTAAAAATGACCGTAAATGGATTCAAAGCTAGGATGATACACCAAACCTACTTGAGGTATTTGACTGAGTATATGCACAATTGATATGAAAAGGATTCTAGATGCACAAACCAATAGTTTTTAGCTAGAATATTAAGGAAAACACTTGATGCATTGAGGGAAAATTTCACAACAATATTGTTAAGCTACACATGCACACTAATATTCATGCAAAAATTACTAAATTTGCAATAGGGTAGAATGATTAATCAGGGAATTTTACATTCACAAGAATTAATAAGACATATACAAGACTGCAAATAATTGGAAAGGCAAAATATACTTATCATTCAAGGGGCAAAACTTGCAAACTGCTTCAGCACTCATGTGCCCAAAAGTCCGCCTCTTCCATTTGCCAATGCACAAAATATATAGCAAAAATTATTAATCCCACCCTTCCTAAAAATAGACTAAAAATTGTACTCGCCCATGCATCCTATTTTTTTATACTTCATCAATGAATAAATAAAGGAATAAAATTAAGCATGCTAATACAATGAGGCATTAATAGCCTTGGTTACAAAAATAAAACTAGTCAAACTGCAGTTGATTGTTCTATTTTTAATAAAGATGGGTGAATAATTCTACTAATAATAAACCTTTCTTGATGAGAAAGTCTTCTCCCATGTGCATGCAATTTATGTCTTCTAGTGCTTGATGTGACATCTACAGTTTTGATCCACTTGCCTCCTTGGATGCCCATGCAAAATAATATGTCCCTATGTGAGAGAAAGATATTTCTTTTTATTTAACATTTTACAAAATTCACCCAATGCATGGGGACCACCTTTGATGTGAACACTTGTCTTCCTCATTCACTGACTTGGCATAATACCATGGTTTTAGAATACACATGGGGTCACTTTAATATTTCCACACTATATCACCGACCCCTTTCAATAGTTCTTCACTATATAAAAATTTTCCCCTTAATCTTGATTTGGCATAGACATAAGTTATAATGTTGTCGGCTTTTGGTTTTTGTGGTATTAGGGTTTTTAGACCTTAGAAGGTTGAAAGTAATGATTTTCAACTAATGATGTGGACTAGCCCCTTTCCATGATGAATCAAACCATTGTTAAAATGACTTCTCCTTGGAATCATTTGATTTAAGTCTTCATGGTGAAATAACATCATGAAAGGCATTATTTACTATGATTATTCTCGTTGAAAATGTGAATAAGACCTTAGGTAGGTCAATAACTAAATGATTCATCAATCAAATTTGGTCCCCCTCCAACGTTGAGTCGACCCTTGGCATCAAGTTCGGTGGTAATTATTGCATAATCAATAGGGTTCTGACATGGCTCACTATGTGGCACTATGCATTGGAATTACTATTATATCTGGACCATCTGATCTTTACCACACAATGCTCCTCCATTGATTTCACTACACCCTCGCTTAGGGTTTCGACCTTGCATTTAATATGGTAGATGTTTCGAACCATGGTTAGTGAGGTAGTTAGTAGTGGTTAAGGTTTTGATCATTGATCTTGAGTATTGATTGATCTCACACCATCGATCCTTTGACTCATCTTTAACCTTGTGGAAGTTAGGATTTTGAAAATCTTATCGAGTTCATCATTTGATCATTACATTGTTGCTCATTACGAGTGGTAAAGCCACGAGAAAATTATTTTTGACCGCCATTATTTTCATCTTTGAGCTCTACAAACTCGGCCTCTATGAGTCTTTGAAGTTATGTGAGTGAAAGTATTTGATCTCTCTAACATTTTTAAGACATTTGGATTCTCTGTCATTTTCATTTAAGGTGGCCATTGTTTACGAGATCATGAGTTCGAATTCTTTGCAAAGAAATAACCTTGTGAGTTTGGTTTTTGTCATTTTTGAAGACTCTATTCAAAGTTCACCACTCATTGTTTCTCCTCTTAAGCTATGGTTTAAGCTAAAACTAAAGCTTTTCTGATGATTATGAGCGACGTAGATGAAATGATGGTAAGCCCTTGTTTCTAGGTCAGTAACTTCTTCATTTTTACCATTCTTGGTTTCATAGAACTAATAATTTCCATTTTTGTTTTCTAGAACATTTTAGTTCAAAATTCATTACGGGTCCTTGTGATTTTGAGTCTATCACTTCGTCCCTTTGAGGGTTTCAAGAAACATGACCTAAAATGGTGAGTTGTTGACTTATCTTTAAGCTATCTCTCGTAAAATGTTAACATATCTCTCATGTCTATCATAAAAATGAACCTATCCTTATTTCATGGCTGAGGTTTTATGACATTTGAGCTATCAAGCTTCTATGTGATGGAGCTACTTGTGGTGTTCATTATTAAGGATTTACCTTGTTAGATCTATCATTTGCGACCATTTTGAAACACTATTCTCGTGGAAATGAAGTTATTCGAGCCTAGAAAAATACGACACCATTTGGGTTTGCATGATTTCTTAATTTTCCCTTTTTTTTGCATTATGTATTGTTTTAAAACATTCCTCACTTACTGTTATTAAGGGATTCATAATTGATTTCCTTGTATGAGCTGCTAGTTTGAAGATAAAGCTTGAGTTCGCTCTGAAAGCTTTCATTTAGTTGTAAATATACATTTTGGTTACTCGTTGAAGATTTCAAAAGTTTTCTTTTTGGGTATTGTGAACACGACATTTGTTTTGATCCATCACTCAAACTTCATGAATCTATGAGACTTTAAATGTTATAGCTAAACCTTGTTTGTACTATGAATTGTGTTTTCTCTTGGCTTGGATTATTGTCTCATTTCTATTCCTTGATAGTGTTTTAAACATATTGTTAAAATCACCTTCTCTGTTGTTTGAAATCAACACCAAGGATATGTATATGTATTCATATCTACAGCTATATTCATACTCTTTATATTGAATATCCTTGAGTTGATGTAGTTTATTCTAAAAACACCATCTTTGAATTTGATGAGCTCTTAATATTCGAGTGAGTTTTAACATTATGTTAAAGAGACGTGGTTGCTTTTTGTGATGTCATAGTACCTTTTCGTAGTTGTAGATGTTACTTGAATTGATCATGAGAGCTCCCTTCATATCTTGAAAGTTGAAATACATGCTTGAATAAATGATTTTTATATTCAAAAAAAAAAATACATTCTTCTCTTTATTAGGATCTTGAGCTTTGTATTTGTGTGTTGTAATTTGGGCTATCTCTTCATCTTGCAATTCGACTTTATACCTTTCTTGAGAATTCAAAGTAATTGTAAGCTTTACATCTCCCCACTTGTGGTGAGAAATCCAACTTTGTGACCATATCATGGATAAAACTATTTCTTGTTTCTCAAATGAGGTTGTTATTGTCCTATAATTTCTACTCTTCAGTTGGTAGGCTATAATGTGTGATCTAAAGATCATTGAGACTTGATATTTGAAAATTGCATCCCTTTGAATTCTGTAGCTAACATGTTGATGGAGTTTGTTTGGTGAAGTTGATAGGAGCATAGCAACAAACATTTGAATATTTTGTAATGGGCTTGCATTACGTATTGTAGATTCTTGCCCTATCCATTGGGTTGTACTTGAATTATGCTTTTGAGCTTAAAATCTTTGACTCAAATTTCTATTATATGACCGCATATTTTATTCAAAGTGACCCTCCAAGATATTAGTGAAGAGTATTAATTTCTTGTCCTCAAGTGTAAATACTATTTTCTTGATCTATACCAGATCTCTTTGAATGAAATGACAGTGTATTCCTAAAAAAGCAGTTGATGTCTGCTATCAATTTTGTTAATGTACCATTACTAAAAATAACTTCTATTTTACAAGTTTGATGATTTTTCCATTGTTATATGTGATATTTTGTAAAATGTACTGTGCACCTATCATTTTGTTAGAAAAGATGAAAGCCATATGTTTTTCTTTTCTCATCTGGTTGATTTCTTTATGTCATACTTTTGAAGTTGATATTATACATTTATTTATGTGATTCTGATATTCTATTGCTCTTTACTCCATTCATTTGTATGTTAAAACTAGAAGCACTTGCTTGAGTTGAATTCATGAAGACTTGAAGTTTGAAATGATCAATTAAATAGCTGCACTTGATTGGAATGGCTAATTGTAAATCATGAAGCTTTATGATATGCCCTCCTCAAATTGTTACTTGGGGGGATTTACTTGTTCTGCAACCATGTAGACTTTGTATCAACTTTATATCTTGAATCTTCCTTTGATTGCATGGCTGTTATGACTTTATATTCAGAAAATTGACTCTACTTTGCTTGTCATAGTTGTACTCCATTGGTATTGTAGCATTTCGATGTAATCTAAAAGTATGCACTTGTAACTTAATCTGGCACTATAACAGTTCATTTAGATGCTTCATGGCTTGTTGTTGGGAGCTGAAATCTGATAACTATTATCTTTGACCATGCCATGCATTATCTACTTTCTGCATTACTATTTGATTTATATACAACTTTCAAGCATGTATTAGTTTTGAAATAGCATGATGGAAAGATGTAAAATGTCCATTTTACATGGTGAAGCCCTGTCAAAATTTTCTCTATTTTTCCTTTTTTCATTTTGTTTAGTGTAATATTATCTCATTCTAGTTAACTTCGCCTTTAGTTTAAACTAAAATGAATGTACTTTCCGATTCAAGTTACAAAATTAAATACTTCCTTCTTCTTACCATGTATCGCACATTAAAACAAAATGGTTGGAAAACATTAGGATTTTTGGCCTCTCTTTTATTTCATAGTTTTCCTCTTTCTTTTTGAGTGAATAAATCATGTATGCTGCTACAGAATAGTGATTTTATCAGTTGTGCCTTTGATCCTTATGTAATTTATACCTCATGTTGTTAAGAGATCCACCTACATGAATTTGGATAGTATAGGAATATGGATTAACCCTGAGCTCAATATTGACAATCTTTCCTTTTGTGTTTTCAGGTACAGTGCCATTTGTTAAGAAGCGAGGATGAAGATGGAGCAAAGATGGAGTTGGAAATGCATCAACTGAAATGAAATAAACCCAAGGAAATGATGGGTTATTTCATACTCCTTTACTTTCTCTTTCATGCATATGTACCTCTTACTTCAGTAGTTGTAATTTACTCTTAGTTGTAGTCGTAATTTAATTTTGAGTTACATTCCATGGATTGTGCGAGAACATTTGAAATTCCTTATGAATAAAACATTGAATTCTAAAACTGAGTTGTGCATTTCTTTCTGCATTTCAACTTTTGTATATGGATTGTATAATGAATTAAACAACTAAATAACACAATTGAATGTATTAATCATGAAAGAAAGAATCTTTAAAATACCTATAACTTTTAGCAATGAACTTTGAGTCGATGCAATCTACACTTATGATTGATGTTCCAAAACTTAACACTTCATCTATTCTGCACTTCATGTCTTCATCAAGATAACAAATTTGTCCTTCGGGATTTGTGTTCTTTCTTAAAGATGATCATGAAATTACGAGACTATGTGATCTGCTACATTTTGTAACAACACACATAGTTGCAGATTTCGTGTAATCATTAATTAATTCAACAAAGAAACAACATTTGAAGAAACTCCCCTAGCTTAGGTTCACTTCACCAATTCCATCCATTGTAATGAATTTTTGAGTTTCCCATTTTCGCACAAGTGCATAAATTGTCAACATTTTTGTGATCTTATGGGAAAGTTACATGCTAGCTTGTAAACCAAGGTGCCTTGCTCTTGTCCATTTGGCATGGAGTTGAAAGCATGTAATCATAATCGCCTCTCTAAAGGTCTAACCCTTCCAAAATGAACTAAATCGGGAAGGATCAGTAAACCGGATCAAGTACACAAATGCACTTATTGAATTGAAAAAAATTACAATGTGCAGAAACTACACTTATTGAAAGGAAATCCTACTCTAAATAGACAACGTAGGATTATCAATAATAGTGTTTGAGAAACATACCATTCATAGGAATGGGAATTTTTCTCCATTTAGCCTCGTGAGCTATAAAGCATTATGTTCTTTGCAAGTCTGAAATCATGTAAGGACCACTTTAGATTGTATCGAACTTCGTATGATTTCCTAGCTTTGCATGATCAACATCCTATTTCAACATAGTGTCTCCTTCATTGAAGATTATGAACTTAGCCTTCTTATCGAAGTTTTCTTCATTTGTTTTTGATTCTTTTCCATGTTCACATGAGCTTGATCTCTCAGCTGTTGTAATTCTATTAACTATGCATAACGAATCTAAAATGGTTCATTCTCAAGAAGATGTTAGCTTAATTAAGCTTAATTAATACATTCTTAACCATCCCTGTGTAACTAGTAATTGTCCTTGCGGGCTATGTAGTACATTCTGCGGGATATATATATTCTTCCTGTCTGTATTTGTTAAGACATGCATTGAATAAAATCTATTCCTTCCTGTGCCATCATTGGTATCAGAGCATGGCATTTCTTTGGCATGGATGCAAATTGGAGTGACCAGTGTGAATGTGGTTGGAGATTGGTGTGTAGACCTAGCTTTTGGCGCAGTAACCTGTGTGTGGATCCCGGACATAGATTTATGGTGCATTGTTCTTCTTATTTTTTGAAAGCAACTTCTGGCAGAACCTGGCGTTCGGGAGAGAAGAGAGAAGAAAATATTTTCTGTGTTGACTATGTGAAATCCTTAGAAACCATTACTACGATCAAGCAATTCAGGGTGTCCAAATCCTGCAGTTTTTCATTTCAAGCATCCATTGTTGTCTAGCGTGGAGCATTAGTAATTGTTGGCGAAGTAACTTGTGTGTAAATCTATTGGTTGAATTCTAGCATGTATGGGAGCATTGGAGGACTATTTTTATAGACCACATGCAAAATTTGAGGCACGGTAAATGTGGTAGAAAACTGCATGCAAATTTGGAGAAGCCAAATTAAAATCTAGCATCCCTCTACGTGGATATTCATTAGAGGTTCTAGCACCTAGAGAAGGAAGAACCACCCGGGAGAAATATATGTTTTGGAATGTTTTCTTTTGCTTTGGTGAATAGTTATTTTGAGTGAATTGGAGACCTCATCTAACAAATTGCCAACGAAGACAACATGGAAGAACCGGCTGGGTATGTCGCAAATTTCGGATGTAGAAAGCACCACAAGCAATGCACCAAATGTTTGGGCATTGAGCGAAAATGAAGACACCATTGGACTATTCTTTGCCTTGGTCAATGAGCTCCGCAACACTGGGAATATTCTCTTTGATGAGATTGTGCGCCGAGGACTATTGGAGTATTTTTGGTTCAATGTTCGATGTCAAGCACAGTGGATTCATGTAAAACTTGAACGTGGCTATGATGTAGATGATGAACGTGAAGTAGAATTCCCACAGGAGCATCCACATCTCACTACATGAGCTTATAGAGCCCATCTTCATGATAGGTTCCTTCAGTAAGCATTATAACCATTATTGAAAATAAATAAAATACAATTTTGAGTTTTTGAAAATGTTTGCACCTCGCATTCTGTTGTCGGATGGCCAGTTGCTTAAAGGGCCAAATTTTTTAGCATGGAAAACCAAGATGTAGATGATTCTTCATTTGAAGATCTATGGGGATTGTTTAGCAAGAAAGACGCCCCTCCCACAGATGGTGATCTGTTGGCTAAGAATTAAAAGGTCGATGCAAAAGCATTAATGCTTATCACTCTGAGCCTTTCTGATGAGGTTCAACCTTACATTCGGGAAGTAACCACTTCCTCTCAAGCATGGACCGCGTTGTGTACCATCTATGAAGCCAAGAATCTGATGATGAAGTTGCATCTTCAAACAAAGCTTCACATGATGAGTATGCATGATGGTGAATCAATAGAAGCCTTCTTGCGGCATGTGGCCGAGTTACGTGCAGAACTTTCTACTCTCGGTGAACCGGTGGACGACAAGTTGCTAGTCCCACTCACCTTGCAAGCTCTTCCTTCCCAGTTTCAAACACTGATCACCACATTGACCATCACTCAACAGGAGGTGAGTTTTTCCACACTGGTGAATTATCTCCAGTAGGAAGAAGCCATTCAAAATGTTCAAGAATCCTTTGAAGACAAGGCTCTCATCACAAGGCAAAAGCATAAGCCTCGGAAAGGGTAGTCCCCGATATCATAAGCAACATCCTCAAGAACAACCTTCTCGGTGGCCACCACAACGGCCAATCCGAAGCAGCGAGAACAACAAGGTGGATCAATGGTGCCACATTTTCTCCATAGATATGCACATGACTATGAACTGTTATTACAACGGTCGCAAGTATGGAAACTCTGGAAAAGAGAGCACTTCTGGCCAAGGATATTCCAAGAAATCTTGATGGTGTGCTCGTAATCAGAGGTAGAAGGGTCATATTCACTGGTAGTGGTAGGATGCCACCTCCAATGAAGAGGTTCTAGACACGACTCATTCTGACATTGTTCTAGTCTCATAGACTTTGCAGCCATTAGAAAATGTCTGGTTGATTGATTCGGGCACTAGCAAACACATGAATGGCAATAAGAAGTTGTTTCATACCTTGAGTGACCAGCCCACTGGAGATCGGATCACCATCGTAGATAATCAGGAGTATATTGTGGCAGGGATTGGTGATGTCATCATTCCTCTTGGGACATGAAGATGTACACTCAGGAAGGTGCTATATGTTCTAGGTTTGACTTGAAATCTCTTATGTATGAGTCAACTTCTTAACCATCGAATGTAGGTTGAATTCTTTGTTGAGAAAGGGGTCAAGTCCTACATCATTTCCCAGGATACTCAATAATTGCTCAAGCATTTCTTAAGAGTCATCTATTTGCACCTTTGGATGTAATCACTTCATCTAACATTGCTCTCTCTACTTCAACGACGAAGTTGACTACACCATGGCACTTTTGATATGCTCATCTTTCTCCCTGGGATCTGCATTAGCTCAATCCTAAGGAAATGGTAAGAGGGCTTCCTCCACTCTCCCATTCCTTACTGTTTGCTCGGGATGTCTTATGGGCAAACAACATAGAGGTCCATTTAGATAGAGCTCTTATCATTCTATGGATCATCTTCATGTTATACACACCGATCTGTGTGAACCCCTACCAGCTAGCTTCCAAGGTTTTGAATACTTCCAGCTCATTATTGATGATTACTCACAGAAAATGTGGGTATATTTTCTCCAGGAAGAAGAGTGAGGCATTTTCCAATTTCCAAACCTTTTACCAAAGACACCACCCGGGCGATGCAGGAAGCCTCTTCTTCTCCTCCGCTCAGATCCAGGGGGATTTATATCGAAGAAGTTCTTAGCATACCTGAAGTAGCATGGCATTCAGAAACATTTGACTGCACCCTACACTCCCTAATAGAATGGGATTTCTAAGCGACACAACAAGATTTTCATGGAGATGGCTCGTTGTATGCTCTCCACCGCCAAGTTGAAGGATCATTTTTGGGAAGAAGTAGTCCGAGATAGCGGTGTAATGTCTACTCAATAGGGCACCCATGAAGATCTTGCAAAATAGGTCACCGGAAGAGGTATGGAGTTGTCGTAAACCTTCTATTCATCATTTGAGATTTTTTGGTTGTACTGCATATATGCATGTTCCAGATGAGAAAAGGAAGAAGATCGATCCAAAGACATTGTCATGTCTTTTCTTGGGGTATATTACTACCTCAAAGGCATATCGTATCATGGATCCTGAGATAAAGAAGATCTACGAGAGTCGAGATGTGGTGTGTGATGAGTCATCCTTTGACTCCCTACCACACAATGGAGATCCATACCAACCTCGTCACATAGATTGCTCACACATCTAGATGATGGGCAAGATGATTCTTCTCAGAGAGAAGAAGAGCTGAGTGGAGACTTGTTCGTTGATCTAGGCACACTGGAAAACACATCTTCACATCAGCAATAGCAATACCAACATCCGAAATGGGTCCAGAATATTATTGGGGATGCACACCTGAACTCACTTCCTGATACTTCTATGGTAGTAAGAACATGAAGTCAAGCTAGACATGAGGTAAATTTTACACTCATGAGTTCAGTTGTTAATAGCACCAAACATGACATTGTTCGTGAGGCATTAGATCAACTATTGACAATTCTTGCACTTGTGCAAGAATGGAAACTCAAAACTTTGTTATGATGGATGGCTTTGGTGAAGTATACCTAAGCTAAGGGAATTTACAACAAATTATTTTTTTACTACTGATTTGTGAAAAAGATTAAGTGAAATCTACAGCTATGTGTGATGTTAAAAAATGTCACAAATCACATAGTCTACAATTTCACGAATAACCTCAACAAAAGAACACAAGCCCCGAAGGATAGTTGTGTTATCTTGATGAAGGCACCATATTGCAGAGTATGTAAGGTGTATGGTTTTGGAACAGAAGACATAGAGCCAGTTTCAAATTAATTAGATTCACGGTTATTATCTTTGTTCCTATCATATTTCTTGCTCTGTATTCATTAGATTTGTTGTGTTTAAAGAAAATGCATCCATCTATTCTGTCATAAAGGATTACAATTGACTCCTTTCCTACTACTTCCATCAAGAAAATATTGACAAGCAAACAGTGACAATAATGTCCAAATGGATATAGTAGGAAGGAGTAAAGTTGAAATAACGGAATCTAATTTATTCAAACAACATACAAGGAGGCACAAATCATTCAATGATTGCTTCATCAAGTTACAGGTATTCATTTTTAAGTTATCACTTATGTTAATTCATTTCTTTAAGATATTGAGTTTGCCTACATCATTGTATAATCAAAAGAAAAACTTAATGCGAGAAAGAGATAGTCAACTCATTATTTCAATTTAATGCTTTATTCATAAGAGATCATAAGTTTTCCCATGGGATGTGACTAAGTATCAACATCATATTCATGGAAATGAGAATATTGCATGTGCTAAAGAATAAGAGTAAAGGAGTAAAAGTGAACCCATAATTTCCTTTTCTATCTTCATTCCCGCTCCACATCATCTACATCTTCAGCTTCATCTCATTTCATCTTCCACTTTCCCTCTCCATCTTCTTTTCACCTACAAGATAAAGAGCGGTACCTATCAAATTTTGAGCTCAGGGTACATTTTTATTCCTATACACCTATCCTAAATAAAATACATATTCTAAGTTCAATGTATCTAATGGTACTTGAAAGAAAGAAATATAGGCACATGACACAAGGTAACTCAAGGATACAGATAGGCTTGGCAGCAAAGAAGAAGAACAAAGTACATAAAGATTTTTAGGTGGCAAAATGAAATAAAAGAGCTAAGGATTGGTTAAGAAAAAGGTAGAATTTTAAATAGCTGAAAAAGAAACAAAGTTGGAGATGACACATAAAAGAAGTTAAAAGCAGTTTACAAAAGAAGAATGAAGAAGAAAATAAAATCATATGGATACAAGAGAGGCCAAAAATCCTATATATTTCTAACTTATTTCGAGTTTTACAGGAACAGGTTGCAACATGAGAATGGAAAAATCAGTTTAAATTGGTTAAGAGAGAGGCAACTATGGTTCACCTTTGGAAGAAGGAAGCATCAGAATAAGTCAAGAAACGAATATTTTTGCAAACCACGTTGAAAATCTTGAAAAGGAGAGAGAAAAACATGATTTCGGAATTTTTTTGCCAGAGTCTCCCCTTGTAAAATTGACTTTTGTTATAAAACAGAATTGAAACACATGCTTTTTTAGCAAATACATGCTTCATAAGTTATCTAAACTTTGAAAGGAACAAAAAAGTCAACAAAAGTATATGTTTCATCATTATTAAAATGATATTATGATCAAATGAAACATTCAAGTATTCCAAAAATTCATCAAGGTGCAGCTATTCAAAGTTCCTTTTTTCCAAATTCAAGTGTGAATCAAAAGCCAACTACTTCACAATTTTCCAAAGTTACAATGGATCAAGCAAAGCTAGCATGAACAGATTCATTCAAGTAAGCAGACAATTCATGGAGATACTTCATATCTTTTCAGAATGGTCAAGTTGTAGAAATCTAGAGAGAGAAGGATTTTAGGAAAATTTTGCCAGAGTTTCCCCTTGTAAAATGGGGTTTTTCAAAAAAATAGAATTGGAATTAATGCTAAAATTGAAATACAGTTGCTATACTATGACTTCTAAAAGGAAAAGTCATTACAGAAAAGAAAAATTAATGATTTTCTTTGTTTTTTCAGAAAAGGAAATATGTTCTTCATTATACAGAGTGGAATACAATTGTGCTTGCAAACAAAGGATCAATCAAACAACTTCCAGAAAGATCTATCATTATTCTGAGTAGAAAGACAAAACCCAATATAAAGATCTAAAAGTATCAACAAATGATAGTTATCTTATAGGTACAATGAAATCCATTCAAAGTCAAGTTCAATAGATCAAGTTTCAAAGCATGCATTTCAGCACTAATTCAAACACATAGTTACTGCAAACAAGAGGCACAAAACCCATTTCAGATCTACAAGCTCAGGAAATAGAGTTTTACCAGTACAGAAAGAGGAACGAATCACAAAAGGCCTGATATCATACAATATTTTCTGGATTATTAGTTCCAGTTTGCAATAGAAAGCAGAATACCGTTTCTAAAATTCGAAAAGTTACAAGCTTCACAATGATAGTCAGCTTATAGGTAAGGGAAAAATTAACTTCATACTCAAGAACAGTTCCCTCTTGAGCAAGTGATATGGTCAAATATGCATCTATAGGAAGGAATAACAACCACCCAATACAGGGCTCGAAAGTATCGACAAAAATGTTTACTATCAATTTTTCAACAAGCCAAGCTATATTCCAAGGAAGGCGAAAACGAAAATAGTTTGAAGGCCTTTTTCTACATTTTCAAACAACTTGCAGAAGAAAATGGAATACAGAAATCACCTCATTCAATAATGAGGCTGAAGAAGCCATCAATGGCATTATTTCCTTCACAGGATCGTTCGAGCCCATTAAGGCTGAGTAAACAAAACTAAAAACCAAAGAAAATACACAAAGTTGGTCATTCCCGGAGATTCAGTGAGCCACTAAAATGATTGAAATGAGACGGGATTTACAAACAAAATAGGTACAAGAAAGAAATACCGAGCTATAGGAAATGAAACGAAAAGAATACCTTCGCCGCGATGATCAAAAATACATCCTGAGTTTCAACAGAACGGCCATGGTGGAACTAAACTAGAGAAACAAAGAAACGCTGAGCTCCAAAAAAAATGGCGACCAAAAATTTTGCCAAGGCTTCGCACTCCAACTCAAAAAATGAATGAAATTAAGAAATGTAAAGAGCTTGAAGGTTTTAACTCCTTGCTTAACCAAGGTTATTTCTACCCTAACCGCGGGTTAAGAATTAACGATTCAATAACATCAACTATAGGATCAGACGGTGAAGGATCAAGCACAGGGATCAAAGCAAACAACCACAGTTACCACCACTGACCACATTAATTGCATGGGTCTGAAACCCTAACCAAAGTGGAAGATCAATGGCAATGCAAATAGATGTGCAAGGATCAAGGGTCCTAAATGCTCCTGAAAATCCAAGTTAACCAAGCATGGGTTAGGTCGCCACCAACCCAGTTCGCAAAATGGTTGAGTCACCATGGAACGGACCAGCCCACATGGCCCAAGATTTAAATCATTGCCATGACTTTCCAAAAGTCTAACTATAGTGCGTTAAAAATAATCAAAGGACATAATAATATGCCACGATCACCGAAAAGGAGATGTTTATAATATGCCAAAATCAAGGTGGCAGACCTTATAGTATGGTCGTTTAAATAAACCATGGTAGCCTAATCAAGATTGGTGCCCCCTTTCAAAACATGAATTCACCTAAGTCCACAAGGTGGCATACCAAACCATACAAATCAAAGGTGGTCCCCAAGCACTATTGCTTTTGTAAATATTGCTAAGGGTTGCAGTATTTTGCTCACATACAGGGAATTATATTTTTGCATGCCTTCACAACAGGATAGAATAGAGAAGATGACGAATTTTCATGCTCAAGAGGAAGACTTGCCTAGCAAGAAAATTGTAATTTTAGCAAATTATTCACCCTTCCTTTCTTAAAATAGAACAGTCAACTTCAGTTTGACTGTATTGTATCTAAGGTTGATAATGCCTACTCTATTACATGCTCTAGTTTATATTATTTTATTCCTTTATTTAATGAATAAAATTAGGACACATAGGCGAGTACAACTTTAGTCTATTTTTAGAAAAGGGGGTGAAGTTTTGCTAAATATTGTGTGCTCTTGCAAAGCACAAAGGGGAGGGGAATTTTTCAGAGATTTTTCCCATAAGAACTTTTGATATGAGTACTGAAGAATTTTCTACCAGTTTTACCCTCTGAGTGTTGAATTACTCTTGTCTTTCCATGTTGTTTTGCAGTCTTGTGTATGCCAGTATTAATCTTGTGAATTAATATTCCCTGATTAGTCACTTTACCCTGCTGCAGATCTACTATTTTCTGCTAAATTTCATTGTGCATGTTAGCTTACTAGTACTATTGTGATTTTCCCTCAGACAAATTAGGTTTCTTTTGCCCTTACATTCTACAGAAAGTACAAATTGGTTTGTGCACACAAAGGATTCTTCACAAGTAAGTTGTGTATTCCACTCAAGTCAAGTTCTCTACTCAAATTTGGTGTATCACTTTTGTAATTATTTCATTTTCAATCACCTCCTCACCCTAAAACTCCTAGAAAGTAGTCTAGTGAACACCGATAAGGAACCGGACTTTTAACCTTGAGAGGTTCACCTCAAAATAGGTATACCCATAGACCTGAGGTATCCCCATTGTATCTACGAGAGAGAGAGATACTTTGCAGACTTAGAACACCTCACTGTCATCTCTCTCCCAGTGCACTTTCGAGAGATAATAGTTTTTGCACGCCTAAAGTGGGACCATGAATTAGATCTACATGAAAATTTCAGATTCTATAGTAGATCAAAAGCATATTTACAACAAATAAAGTTAATTTCGGGAGCAAAGATGCAGAAATTGATTCTAAAGATTATATGATCTTTTAGCGACTCTGTTGAGCTAATTTGGACAGTATTGTAGCATGTTCCATGCCTAAAGTGACTACAAGATAATCGGTAAGAGGTATTCCTCCCGAGTTTGTTTGTTTACCTTTGAAATATGCTAGAAGAAGAAGGGTTTGTAATACTTTTCCTTATAACAAACCTGGTTTTGAAAACCCTCCTAATATTTCTTCACCTCGAATAAATTTTTTGATCAATATCCCAGATTTTTCCAATGACTATTCAACCACCCAAAATTTTTTGAGCCTTTACTAATGGAAGCCCATTAGTAATTACAGATATATCATGACATACCTAGTCTTTGGTATGAAAAGTCTACCATCATTCACTTGGTGAAAATAAAGTTACACTAACCTGAAAACATCAAAGATGTTGTAGCCATATGTGTAGTCCACAATATTACTCATGAAGACGTAGCATTAAGACTTTTAATTGCATCTTTTAAAGGAAAAGCCTGCGATGGTATAGGAACCTAGAAATTGGAAGCATAAGAACTTGGGATCGATTATGAGAGAAATTGCTGGAACAATTCCAAGATAATTCAAATCATTTGTCCTTGATAGAACAACTATCTACTATCAAGAGAGCCCCTCATGAATATTTGTTTAGTTTTGACATTCGTTTTTAGAACTTGGGAAAGAATCCCAAAGAAGTGTTAAGCCTCAAGGTGATCACGCTTTCCTTTATTACCTCGAGCATTGAATAGTGATATTGCAACTATGATTCAATCCATGGGAACTTTTACTCTTCCAGGGGCCTATGACTTTGCCATAAAAGCTGAAAAAGTCTTATTTAGGCTAGAAAGTTAGCACCAAGGCATACAATGCCATTTTTTGCAGATTTAGCTCTATCCCACAACCTATCACAATTGTAGAGCCCTCTTTGTTGCACGCCATCCCCATACATGTTTAAAGCCTTGAAAACCATGGGAAATAAACTCGACATCAATTAAAAATAAGCTTACATTGCCCAATAGGCCATATAAAACTCCTTACCAAAAAACCAGGAAGAATAGGCACCTTACCAACAAAATCAAAATTACAGTGCAACCTTATCTAATGTTCCTAGTACATCTAACGCTTTGGTTTGATTAATACGGCCACGTAAGAAGGGTGCCAACCTTGTAATCAACTTCATCAAAGCGTAAACTACCCAAATGCATTCCGAATCCGAATCTTGTTACGCAACCTCAACCTAAAGCATTGTTCATACCTCAAATGGAGGGTGGGTAGAAAGAAAGTCATGTTCGAAAAACACCGAATAGATTTGGTCAGCTTTAATGAGGAGGATTTCATTGCTGTTACCACTAGAGTTGAAGAGAAAGTTCCTGAAAATAAAAAACAACAAAATAGACCTATGTTGCCCATTATTACTTATATATCAACATCTATAGTCTCGAAATTAGCCAATAGTCTTGATGTCCCTCAAAAAACATCAAGTGTTACAACTTGTAAAGAGCAACAAAAACAACTTCAGCCTGATCCAAGAAAATTGTTTATCCCTTAGATATCAAAGGCTGCCGAAGCAGAATCAGTTTTTGCTAAAACTTATGCTAAAACGGTTGAATCTATCTCTAATACTGTTGCTTCTTTCAATATTTTTGATGTGATGAAGAAGCACAATGTTAACATCTCGATGTGGGATGCCTTAAGCATTCCAGGACAATAGGATTTACTCTCTCATGAACTAGCTAAACTGCAGATTTCTTCAAAAACAACAGTAAAGGAAGTCCCAAAATACAGATATGGTCCTTGGAACACTTGATCAAGATCACGTAAAAGATGTTGGATGGATGGATCAAAATTTTCTAAATGCTCGTGACATAAAGAAGCCACCACTCTTTTACCTATCTCTAATCATTGGAGAAAATTTAGTTCATAACTGTATGGTGGACAACGAAGTGCAAGTAGTACAATTATGCCTAAGTCAATTCTTTGAAAAATTAGGCCTGTAATATGAACCTACAGAAAGGAGTGTTTTACAACTTGATGGGACTACAACCAATACAATTGGAGTAATCAGAAATTTGGAGGTAACGTTACATGCTTGCCCAAATGTTTCCATTTTACAAGATGTTACTGTTGTGGATTTACCTCCATATTTTTCCTTGTGCCTATCTAGAGACTTTACAACAAAAATAGGAGGCTACCTCTCTTCTGATTGGTCTTTCTTATTTTTCACTACATGTTATGGCACTAAGGTTACCATAAATTCTAAGCCATTGGCTAGATTTCATATTGAGCCTCATTCACCAAATGTAGTAGCGAATTATTTAGCTTTAGATCAATCTGATTTTGATGATGTAGCTCAGATTTCAGCACTAGAAGGTGTTTCTAACATGTTCATGGATGAGAAAATAGTTGAAGAACATCTTTTTAGTGTTTATTGCATGCATGAAGAAAGTGCAAAGGTTCCCTTGCTGTCCAAAATAGAAAATAAAACAGAAGGGATTTGGAAGCTTCATTTTGATGGAGCTAAGAATAAGAGAGGACAAGGAGCAGGTCTGATGCTCACTTCCCCAACAAACGAAAGGTATTTTACAGCTCTGAGTCTTCAATTTTCATGCACTTGTAATGTAGCTGAGTACGAAGCATTAATTCATGGCTTACTTTGGGCCAGAAAAAGAGGAATCAACATGTTACAAGTCTTTGGCGATTCTAAGTTAGTAATAAATCAAGTAAAAAACTTCAATGTATGTAAGAATCCATTAATGAATTCTTACATACATAGAGTTTCAGACTTAATGGAAGATTTTGATGCCATTAATATTCAGTCTATTCCTAGAGCCAAAAATAAACATGTTGATAGACTGGCAGCAGTTGGTGCTAGTTTCGAAGTGCTGGAACAAATAGAAAACAACAAAATTCAGCCTCATGTTAAGTTGATTGTTAGACCTTCTATACCTAATAATGAATCTAATTGGTAGGTGTTTGAGAGTGATGATCAAATCTATAGGTTTTTGCAGCAAGAAGCTGAATTTTCTGTAGTAAATCAGGATAAATTACAACATCTATATGGTGACCAAATTGTTTAGTTAAAGACAAACAAGTTTCCTCGAGGACTTGTCACATTGGAAGACATCTTTAGCACTGATGACCAGTTAAGAAAGGAAAAAGCTAAGATGTCTACTCATGCTGATAATTATGAAGAGGTTTCAATTGATGAAGGAAAGAACTTATTTCTTGGAAAGGTATGTTCCTTATCTAAAAAATAGTCTTTTATTAAGCTTTGCACTGAATTTAAAGATGTTTTCGCTTGGAGATACCAAGACTTGAAAGGGTTTGACCCCAGTCTAGCACAACATACGATTGAATTATAGCCAAATTCTAAACCTATTAGGTAGAAACAAAGGCCTATAAATCCCAGAATAGAACCTCTTATGAGGAAAGAATTATCAAAATTGATTGAATCAGGAATTATTTTCCTGGTTAAACATTCAAGTTGGGTAGCCAATCTCGTTCCAGTTAGGAAAAAGAATGGAGAAATCAGATTATGTGTGGATTTTAGAGATCTTAACAAAGCATCATTAAAAGATCATTATCCACTACCAAACATGGATCAGATTTTGAGAATAGTTTCAGGATCAGATAGACTATCCCTTCTAGATGGTTACAATGGATATAATCAGATTTTAGTCCAAGGAGAGGATAGATATAAAATATATTTTACCACCAAGTGGGGTACTTACACTTATAAAAGAATGCCTTTTGGTCTTTCAAATGTTGGTATAATGTTTCAACGTGTAATGGACATGGATTTTGTAGCCTACTTTGAATAAATGCAAACTTGTTTATTTAGATGATGTCACTGTCTTCTAAAAAAATTCTGATGAACATCTGATGCATTTGAGACAGAATTTTCAGATCTGTAGGCAGTTTGGAATATCTTTGAATCCTAAAAAGTCTATCTTTTCAGTACATGAAGGTAAGCTACTCGGCCATATTGTTTCCAAACAGGGTTTAGCAATTGATCCTCTAGAATTGAAGCCATATCACAACTATCATTACCTCATCACAAGAAAGCATTATAGAGATTTTTGGAAAAATCAACTTTGTCAGAAGATTTGTCCCAGATTTTGTAGCTTTGGTTAAGCCATTGACAACCATGCTAAGGAAAGAGAAAACATTCTCTTGGACCAACAAAGGGAGAGAAGGTTTCGAGGCTATTAAAACAGCTATTTCTCAGGCTCCTACTCTTGCAAATCTAAATTTTGACAAAGATTTTACAATGTATGCACTTGCAGGAGCTGAAACAATCTCAGCTATTCTAATTTAGGTTAATGATGAGAATATTGAACAACCAATTGCTTTCTTTGGACAAAGCTTGCATGATTACGAAACAAGGTACACATTCCTT
The DNA here is from genome assembly GCA_018340775.1 of Taxus wallichiana var. yunnanensis. Taxonomy (NCBI): domain Eukaryota; kingdom Viridiplantae; phylum Streptophyta; class Pinopsida; order Cupressales; family Taxaceae; genus Taxus; species Taxus wallichiana. Next base: position 493,203,274 of record CM031242.1, on the reverse strand, counting down.
GAAAAACAAGTACTTTCCATAGTTAGAGGACTAAAGAATTTTAAGTACATGCTTTCGAAAAATAGAATTCATGTTCGGTTTCTCATCTAAATGTGAAAGCTTTCTTGTTGAACAAAGAGTTGAATGAGAAAAGAGTAGGTTGGATAACGAAGGTTATGGAATATGATGTTGATATACGAGTTGCAAAGACAGTTCAAGGTAAGGGTTTATGTGAGCACTTAATTGCTGATATGGAAAAACAACAGGCTGCAGAACCCAAAGATTCAGAACAACATGCTGAAACCACGTATCAGCAATCAAATGTTATGTTGCAACCAGGAAATCAGCAACCTGAACTTCCTCAAGAAATTCAGGAATCGAGATGGATGACTGATTTGGTTAACTATCTACAACACGACACCTATCCGGAAGGTATGGATAAGAATAAATGAAGATATTTCAGATTACAAGCTATTCCTTATCTTTTCGTGGATGGTGTATTGTTTAAAAGAGATATAAATGGAATCTTGCTACGATGTGTCGATTATGACAAAATTCAGAAGATATTATCAGAATTCCATGAAGGACCTGTAGGAGGTCACTTCTCAGCATGAACTACAACTTTGAAAATCATGAAAGCAGGTTACTATTGGCCTAGTATATTTAAGGACTGTTTCAAATGGATCAGAAAGTGTAAGAAATGTGCTTTCTTTGTTGGAAAAGAATGTTTAGCTTCGTTACCTTTGCAACCTATTTCAGTTGATCAGCCCTTTATGCAGTGGGGTCTTGACTTTATCGGAATGATTAACCCACCTTCTTCATAAGGACATAAATGGATTCTAACTGCTATAGATTACTTTACAAGATGGACTGAAGCAGTAGCCTTGAAGGATGCTAATGAAGCTTCAATACTAGCCTTCTATGAAGGGATAGTCTGTAGATTTGGTGTTCCAGAACTATCATATCAGATAATGCTTTAGCATTTCTCGGTGCTAAGGTAACAGATTGGGCTATTAGCCATGGAATCTACTTGAGCTCTTCATCTAATTATTACCCACAAGGTAATGGATTAGCTGAAAGCACTAACAAGAATCTGTTGAGAATCATCAGAAGAACACTCAAAGATAATCAAAGAGCTTGGCATCTAATGTTGAATTCAGCACTTTGGGCTGATAGGGTGACCCCTAAGAGATCAGTTGGAAATTCACCATACAAGCTTGTGTATGGGAAAGAAGCGAGGATGCCAATTTTAGTTGAGTTACCTACATTGGATTTGCTGCATCAAATAGAATTACTTGAGAATGAACCATTGCAGGTCCGTTATGTAGAATTGATGGAATTACAAGAACTAAGAGATCAAGCTCATTCAAACATGGAGAAGAATCAGAATCAGATGAAGAATAATTTTGATAAGAAAGCCAAATTCAGAATCTTCAATGAAGGAGATATTGTGTTGAAATGGGATGTTGATCGTGCTAAGCCAGGAAGACACTCAAAGTTTGATACACTCTAGAGTGGTCCTTATATGATATTAGCTTGTAAAGAACACAATGCTTTTCAACTTTCTAATCTAAATGGAGAGGAGCTTCCCATTCTTGTGAATGGTATGTTTCTCAAACACTGTTATTGATAATCTTACAGTGATTGGTTAGAGTAGGATTTCCCATTCAATAAGTGTAGTTTCGCACATTGCATCGTTCTTTATTTTCAATAAGTGCATTCGTGCACGTGGTCTAGTTTGCCATATCTTTTCCCAGCTTTAGTTGTTTTGAAAGGGTTGGAACTTTCAAGAAAAGGTAGAGTTTGGTTTCATATTTGGACTCCATACCCAATGGACAAGAGTAAGGCACTAGTCTACAAGCTAGCAGACAACTTTCCCCGCAAGATCGCTAGAAATGTTGACAATTTTTGCACTTGTGCAAAAATGGGCAACTCAAAACTTTGTTATGATGGATGGCTTTGGAGAAGTATACCTAAGCTAAGGGAATTTACAAAAAATTATTTTGTTACTGCTGATTTGTGAAAGAGATTAAGTGAAATCTGTAGCTATGTGTGTTGTTACAAAACATAACAAATCACATAGTTTGTAATTTCACGAATACCCTCAACAAAAGAACACAAGCCCCGAAGGATAGTTTTGTTATCTTGATGAAGGCACCGGATTACAGAGTATGTAATGTGTATGGTTTTGGAACATCAGACATAGTGGTAGTTTTCAATTAATCAAATTCATGGTTATTATCTTTGTTCCTATCATATTTCTTTCTTTGTATTCATTAGAGTTGTTGTGTTTAAAGAAAATGCATCCATGTTGTCATAAAGGATTACAATTGAGTCCTTTCCTACTACTTCCATCAAGAAAATATTGACAAGCAAACAGTTACAATAATGTCCAAATGGAGATAGTAGAAGGAGTCAAGTTCAAAGAACAGAAGCTAAGGTAGTCAAACAACATACAAGGAGGCACATATCATTCAATGATTTCTTACTAAAGTTACATGTATTCATTTTTAAGTTATCCCTTATATTAATTCATTTTATTGAGATATTGAGTTGCTTACATCATTGTACAATCAAAAGAAAAGCTGAATGCAGAAAGAGATAGTCAACTCATTATTTCAATTTAATGCTTTATTCATAAGAGATCATAAGTTTTCCCACACAAGCCGTGGGATGTGACTAAGTAACAACATCATATACATGGAAATGAGAATATTGCATGTGCTAAAGAATAGGAGTAAAGGAGTAAAAGTGAACCCATCATTTCCTTTTCTATCTTCTTTCCCGCTCTGCATCATCTACATCTTCTAGCTTCATCTCATTTCATCTTCCGCTTTCCATCTCCATCTTCTTTTCACCTACAAGATAAAGAGTAGTACCTATCAATTTTGAGCTCCGGGTACATTTTTATTCCTATACACCTATTCTAAAGAAAATACATATTCTAAGTTCAATGTATCTAATGGTACTTGAAAGAAAGAAATATAGGCACATGACACAAGTTAACTCAAGGATACATATAAGCTTAGCGAAAGAAGAAGAGCAGTACATAGAGAGTTTTAGGTGGTGAATGAAATAAAATAGCTAAGGATTGGTTAAGAAAAAGGTAGAATTTTAAATAGCTAACAAAAGAAACAAAGTTGGAGATGACACATAAAATAATTTGAAAGCGGTTCTGTAAGAAGAATGAAGAAGAAAATAAAATCACATGGATACAAGAGAGGCCAAAAAGCCTATATATTTCTAACTTATTTCGAGTTTTGCAGAATAGGTTGCAACACGAGAATGGAAAAATCAGTTCAATTGGTTAAGAAAGAGGCAGCTATGGTTTAATGGTTAAGAAAGAAGCATCAGAATAAGTCAAGAAAGGAATATTTTTGCAAATCAGGTTGAAAATCTGGAAAAGGAGAGAGAAAAACAAGATTTTGGAAAAAAATTTCTAGAGTCTCCCCTTGTAAAATTGACTTTTGATTTAAAAAAAATTGAAACACATGTTTTTTAGCTACTACATGCTTTATAAGCTATCTGAACTTCAAAAGGAACAAAAATAGTCAACAAAAGTACATGTTTCATCATTATTAAGATGATATTATGATCAAATGAAACATACAAGTATTCCAAAAGTTCATCAAGTTGCAGCTATTCAAAGTTCCTTTTATTTCCAAATTCAAGTGTGAATCAAAAGCCAACTACTTCACATTTTTCCAAAGTTATGATGGATCAAGCAAAGCTAGCATGAACAGATTCATTCAAGTAAGTAGACTATTCATGGAGATACTTCATATCTTTTCGAGAAGGGTCAAGTTGCGAAATCTAGAGAGAGAAGGATTTGATAAATTTTTGCCAAAGTTTCACTTTTAAAATGGGGTTTTCAAAAAAAAGTTGGAATTAATGCTAAAATTGAAATACAATTGCTATACTATGTCTTCTAAAAGGAAAAGTCATTACAGAAAAGAAAACTTAATGATTTTCTTTGTTTTTTGAAAAGGAAATGTGTTCTTCATTATACAAAGTGGAGTACAATTGTGCTTGCAAACAAAGGACCAGTCAGAGACAACTTCCGAGAAAGATCTATCATTATTCTGAGTAGAAAGACAAAACCCAATATACAGATCTAAAAGTATCAACAAATGATAGTTATCTTATAGTACAATGAAAGCCATTCAAGGTCAAGTTCAAAAGACCAAGTTTCAAAGCATGCATTTTAGAACTCATTCAAACACACACGATTCATTACAAACAAGAGGCACAAAACCCATTTCAGATCTACAAGCTCAGGAAATGGAGTTTTACAAGTACTGTAAAGAGGAACGGATCACAAAAGGCCTGATATCATACAATATTTTTTGGATTTTTTGTTCTAGTTTACAATGAGAGCGAATCATGTCTAAAATTTTAAAATTTACAAGCTTCACAATGACAATCGACTTATAGGTAAGGGAAAAATTAACTTCATACTTAAGAACAGTTCCCTCTTGAGTAAGTGATATGGTCAAATATGCATCTACAGGAAGGAATGAAAAGCACCCAATACGGGGCTCGAAAGTATCGAAAAAACATTTATCAAGTTTTCAACAAGCTAAGCTATATTCCAAGGAAGGCGAAAATGCAAAGCAGTTTGAAGGCCTTTTTCTACATTTTCAAACAACTTTCGAGAACAAAATGGAATACATAACTCACCTCATTCAATAATGATGTCGAAGAAGCCATCAATGGCGTTATTTCCTTCACAGCTCATTCGAGCTTGTTGAGTTTGAGTAAACAAAATAGAAAACCAAATAAAATACAAAAAGTTGGTCATTCCATGGAGATTCAAAGTGAGCCACTAAAATGATTGAAATGAGACGGGATTCGCAAAAAAAAAGGTACAAGAAAGAAAAGTCGAGGTACAAGAAATGAAATGAAAATAATACCTTCGCCACGGTGATAAAAATACGATCGAGTTTCAATAGAATGGCCATGGCGGAACTAAACTAGAGAAACAAAGAAAGGCCGAGCTCCAAATAAACAATGGCGACCTAAAAATTTTCCAGGCTCCACCCTCCAACTTAAAAAATGAATGAAATTAAGAAATTCAAAGAGCTTGAAGGTTTTAACTCCTCGCTAACCGAGGTTATTTCCACCCTAACCACAAGTTAAAAATCAAAGATTCAATAAGATCAAGTACGAGGATCGAGACGGTGAAGGATCAAGCACAGGATCAAAGCAAACAACCCAGATTACCACCACCGACTACATTAATTGCATGGGTCTGAAACCCTAACGACAGTTGAAGATCAATGGCAATGTAAACAGATGTGCAAGGATCAAGGGTCATAAATGCTCCTGAAAATCCAAGTTAACCAAGCAGGGGTTAGGTTACCAAAAACCCAGTTTGCAAAAGGGTTGAGTCATCATGGAAGGGACCAGCCCACATGGGCCAAGATTTAAATCATTTCAATGACTTTCCAAAAGTCTAACTATAGTGCATCAAAAATAATCAAAGGACATAATAATATGCCATGATCACCGAAAAGGAGATGTTTATAATATGCCAAAATCAAGTTTGCGGACCTTATAGTATGGTCGTTTAAATAAACCATGGTATCCTAATCAAGATTGGTGCCCCTTTTCAAAACATGAATTCACCTAAGTCCACAAGGTGGCATACCAAACCATGTAAATCAAAGGTGGTCCCCAAACACTATTGCTTTTGTAAGTATTGCTTAGCGTTGCGAGTATTTTGCTCACATATAGTGAATTATATTTTTGCATGCCTTCACAACAGGATAGAATAGAGAAGATGACAAATTTGCATGTGCAAAGAGAGAAGACTTGCCTAGCAAGCAATTTATAATTTTAGCAAATTATTCACCTTCCTTTCTTAAAATAGAACAGTCAACTTCAGTTTGACTGTATTGTATCTAAGGCTGATAATGCCTATTCTATTACATGCTCTAGTTTATATTATTTTATTCCTTTATTTAACAGATAAAATTAGGACACATGGGCGAGTACAACCTTAGTCTATTTTTAGAAAAGGGGGTGAAATTTTACTATATATTGTGTGCTCTTGTAAAAGCACAATGGGGGAATTTTTCAGAGATTTTTCCCGAGAAAAAAATTTGATATGAGTATCTTGAAGCAATTTCTACAAGTTTTACCCTTTGAGTGTTGAATTACTCTTGCCTTTCGAAGTTGTTATGCAGTCTTGTGTATGCCAGTATTAATCTTGTGAATTAATATTCCCGATTATTCACTTTACCCTGCTGCAGATCTACTATTTTTCGTTAAATTTCATTATGCATGTTAGCTTACTAATCTTTTGTTGCGATTTTCCTCAAAGACAAATTAAGTGTTTTTGCCCTTACATTCTGTAGAAAGTACAAATTGGTTCATGCACACAAAGAATTCTTCACAAGTCAGTTGTGTATTCCACTCAAGTCAAGTTCTCTACTCAAATTTGGTGTATCACCTTCGTAATTATTTCATTTTCGTCACCTGCTAACCCTAAAACTCCCAGAAAGTAGTCTAGTGAGCACCAATAAGGAACTGGCCTTTTAACCCCAGAGGTTCACCTCAAAATAGGTAAACCAATAGACCTGAGGTGTCCCCATTGTATCTATGAGAGAGAGAGAGATACTTTGCAGACTTAGAAAACCTGCTTCCATCTCTCTGTTGGGTGCATTTTTGAGAGATAACACCAACCACAGTGGAAATAGGCTAAGAATGTTGAATATGATTCCCTAATTTAGAATCAGACATGGGAACTTGTTGATCTACCTCTAGGTAAGAAATCCATTATTCGCAAATGGATTTTCAAAACAAAATATAAAGCAGATGGTTCAATTGACAAACACAAAGCATGACTTGTTGCAAAGGGTTATGCTTAGCTTAAAAGAAGGAGTTGACTATGATTAGACCTTTGCACCCTTTTGTGAAGATTAAAACTATCGAGTTATCAGTGCACATGAAGCACAAAATGGATGAAAACATCGGTAGATGGATGTCTTGAGTGATTTTCGAATGGTGATCTAAAAAAGAAGAAGTATACATGGCCCAACTGAAGGGTTTGTAGATGAACATCAACCACACAAGGTATGTCGTCGATAAAGTCACTTGATGGACTCAAACAAGCACCTAGGGAATTGTATATAAAAATTGATGCTCTCCTATTGCAACATGGATTCACTCATAGCCCCTCGGATACATATTTGTATATCAAGAAGGTATGAATAGATATTGTTATTCTAGTTTTGTACGTAGATGATCTTGTGATCATAGGAAGTTATGACAATCTTGTGGATGATGTAAAGAATGATCTGAAGAAATCCTTTGACATGACCAATTTGGGGCTACTTCACTACTATCTTGGCTTAGAGATATGGCGAAGAAGAATCATATCTTCATCTCCCGAGATGATATATGCCAAGACACTCCCGGAGAAGTATGGTATGCCGATTGTAAACCTATGTCCACCCCTATGGAAAAATGTTTGCAATTATCTAGATTTCAAGATTCACCGCAGTAGATGGAACTCACTACTGAGCACTTGTGGGGAGTCTCATTTACTTGAATTATACCAAACTAGATCTTTACTTTGCGGTGAGCTATCTCGCTTGATTTATGGGGAGCCAAATAAATGTCATTGGATAGTAGCAAAGCATGTGTTGAGATATGTCCAACATACAATTGAATTTGGTGCGGAGTATTAGAAGAACACTCAATTCTTCTTATAGGTATATCTGAGACTCGGACTATGCAAGTTTCGTTGATGACAGAAATCCACTTTAGGGTATGTTTTTCATCTTCGATTCTGGGCCTATCTCATGGATTAGCAAGAAACAAACTGTTGTTACTCTCTCATCCACCGAGGCTGAATATAGGGATTTGGTTACATCAAATTCTCACATATATAGGGATTCTCAAGAGAAACCTCCCATCATTCACTACGACAATAAAGGTTTTTGAAGCTTGTGAAGAATCCTATTTTTCATGAAAGAACAAAGCATATTGAGGTCGAATGTCACTACATTCATGAATGAGTCTTGAACCACCAAATTTAGCTCCAAATCTTTGCCCTATTGATTTTCGAGTTGTAGACATTCTCACCAAGCCTCTCGGCAAGGTGAATTTTGATTTGTTTAGGGGTACATATGTAGGAACAATGTATTATGGAGGGGAATGCTAGCTTAATTAAGCTTAATTAATACATTCTTAACCGTCTCTGTGTAACTAGTAACTATTCCTTCGGGCATATATAAGCTGTTCCTATGGGCTATATATATTCTTCCTGTCCACATTTGTTAAGACACGCATTGAATAAAATATATTCCTTCTGTGCCATAAGAAGCTCCATCTGATGTAGCAAATCTAATGCAGGTAATTCAATTGAAATAGGCATTCTTCCTTCTCTTTTGTAAACAAGCTTGTATGGTGAATTGTCAATGATCTTTTAGGATTCAATCTCACCACCAAAGTGCTGAATTCAACATTAAATCCCAAGCTTTGTGGTTATCTTTGAATGTTCTTCTCGATGATCCTTAAAAGATTCTTGTTAGTACTTTTAGCTAACCCATTACCTCATGGGTAATAATTAAGTGACGTACTTAAATAAATTCCATGGTTAATAGCCCAATATATTACTTTAGCACCAAGAAATGTTAACACATTATCGAAATAATAGTTTCTTGAACACCAAATTTGCAAATTATACCTTCATAAAAGGATAGTATAGAAGTTTCATTATCATCTTTCAAGGCTATTGCTTGATCCAAAGCATGTAAAGTAATCTATAGCAGTCAAAATCCACTTGTGTCCTTAATAACCAACTCGGAATCACCAAAAATATGTAACGTGCTCATACCTCTCTTTTCGGCGCCCAAAGTAAGCCATGAATTAACGCTTCGTATTCACCTACATTACAAGTGCATGAAAAATTAGAGACTCAAAGATGAGAAATATCCTTTACAGGGGAAGTGAGCATCAAACATGCTCCTTGTCCTTTCTTGTTCTTAGCTCCATCAAAATGAAGCTTCCAAATCTCTTCTGCTGCATTTTCTATTCTGGAAAGGAAAGGAATTGGTGTATTTTCCTCATGAAGGCAAAAGACACACCAAATAGATGTTCTTCAACTTCTATGAAAGGATCATGAGCATGTTCTTCATGTGTCTTTTCATCCATGAACATATTAGAAACACCATCTAGTGTTGAAACATGAAGTGTATTATCAAAATCAGATCTGGTCCATGGATGCATAATTGTCTAATGCATTAGAAACATGAGGCTTGATACAAAACCTAGCCAACGGTTCAGAATTGATAGTAAATTTGGTCCCATAACGTGTAGTGAAGAATAAAAATTACCAATCTGAAGAGAGTCTGTGAAATCTCTTGATAAGCATAAAGCAAGATAAGGAGGTAAATCTACAACAGTAACATCTTGTAAAATGGAAACATTTGGGCAAGAATGCAATTTTACCTCTAGATTTCTAATAATATCAACAGTGTTAGTTGCAGTCCCATCAAGATGTAGCACACTCTTCTCTGTAGGTTCATATTGCAAACCCAAACTTTTTGTAATTGCTTTTGGCATAACTGTGTTACTTGCACTGCTATCAACCACACAGTTATGAACAAGATGCTTTCCAATAATCAATGACAAATAAAATGGTGGTGGCTTCTTGATGGATTGAGCATTTAAAACCTTTTGAACCATCCATTTAACTTCTTTAATGCAGTTTTGTTCCTCTTTTCTAAGGACCATGTCTATTTTTTGAATTTCCTTCTTTGTTATTTTTGAAGGAATCTATAGCTTAACAAGTTCATGAGAAAGTAGCTCCTGATACCCTGGGATATTTAAAGCATCTCACATTGAGATGTTAACATTATGATTTTTCATTACATCAAAAATGTTAAAAGAAGCAACAATTTTAGAAACATACTCTACTATTTTAGCATAGGATTTAGCAAAAATGACTCTGATTTAGTTGCTTTTAATATCTGAGGTATAAATAATCTTCTTGGATCAGGTTGTAGTTGTTTTTGCTTCTCTTTACAAGCTAAAACACTTGTTTTTTTTTTGGAACAACAGAATCAGTAGCTGAATTTTGGCCTGTAGTTGCAGTTTTATCTGTGACTATGGGTAGAATAGGCCTATTTTGTTGCTTTTGACTTTCATGAGCCTTTTCTTGGGCTCTAGTCGTAACTGTAATAAAATATTCCTTTTAGAATTTGAACAAATTTTGTTCTAGTGGTTTCTAACTATGAGCGTATTGCTTCCCACCCTCCATTTGAGGTATGAATAATGCTTCAAGTTGAGGTTGTGCAACACTGACTTATATTTAGAAATATATTTGGGTAATTTAGAGATGAATGAAGTTGATTACAAGGCTAACACCATTCCTATATAATCATATTGACTAGGACTAAAGCATTAGATGAACTAAGATACTTGGGATCAAACTTCCTTTCTTTGATAAGTGCTGCCTATAATTTTGATTTTGCTGATAAGGCTTCCTATTTTGTTGACCCTGTTGATTTTGTTGGAAAGGTGACTAATAGGGCTTGCTAGGTTGTGCCAACTTGTTTTCAATTGAGGTTAATTTATTACCCATAGTTTGCAGTGTTTTGAAAACATCATCTGATGGAGCTAGAATGATAATAGGCTAAGAAATAGGTAGAGAATCGATATAAGAGACATTGAAGGCCTTGGTGCTAATTTACCATCCTGAATAAGGTTGTTTTCAGCTCTAATGGGAATATCATAAGTACCTAGAAGAGTATTCTCTCCCATGGATTGAATCATAGTTGAAATATCACTATTCAAGGCTCTAAGATAGTATAAAAACATGATTTTCTTGAGGCTTAACACTTGTTGGAATTCTTTCCCAAGTTCTAGCAAAATAGATATTAAAGCTAGCCATAAATTCATGAGGGCTCTCTTAATCATAGATAGCTGCTCTATAAGGGATAAATGATCAGAATGATCTTGAAATTGTTTCAGCATTTTCTCACCTAACTCATCCCAAGTTCTTATACTTCCAATTTCTAGGGTTCTATACCATTGCAAAGCTTTCCCTTTAAAGGATGTAGCTAAAAGTCTCAAGGCCACATCTTCATGGGTTATGTTATGAACTGCACATAGGGTTGCAACATCTTTGATATGCTCTATTGGTGTAACCTGATTTTCACCAGTGAATGTAGGAAAAATTTTCATGGCAGCATTAGGGATATCATGATAGACTGGAATCACTAATGGGATGCTATTATTAAAGGTTACAAAATTCCTAGGTGGTTGAATAGCCATCGAGAAAAACTTGAATTTGAATGAAGAGATTGAAATGTGGTGATGGAAGATTAGGAGGGCTATTAAAACCAGTCCTATTATAAAGTAGGGTGTTACCAACTCTTCTTATTCTTACAGAATTCAAAGGTAAAAAAATAAACTCAAAAGGAATTCCTCTTACTGATGATCTTGTAGTCATTTTAGGTACGGAACAAGCTATAAAATTGGTCTAAAATCAGCCTTGTGGAGTCGCCAAAAAAAAACTTTTAATCTTTAAAATAAGTTGTTGCATCTTATTACTTTGAAAGTGACTTTTCTTTGTTGTGAATCTATTGTAAATTGTTCTAATTTTCTCGCAGACTTGTTGCTTTGTCACACCGGGTGCACCAAAAATTGTTGTCTCTCAAAAGTGTACCCTGTAGAGAGATAGTTACAGGTGCTCTAAGCTTGCAAAAGGATCTCTCTCTTTCGTAGATACAATGGAAACACCTCAGGTCTATGGGTATACCTATTTTGAGGTGAGTCTCCAGTATCAAGGCTGGTTCCTTTTTTGATGTATCCTAAACTAATTTTCTGGGGTTTGAGGGTAAAAAATGACCGTAAATGGATTCAAAACTCCTTGGTGAATCGACCCATTGTTAAATGACCACTCCTTGGCCTCATTTGATTTAAGTCTTCGGTGGTGAAATAACATCATGAAAGGAAATCTTTACTATGATTATTCTCGCTGATAATGTGAATAAGACTTTAGGTAGGTCAATAACAAAATGATTTATCAATCAAAGTTGGTACCCCTCCAACATTGAGTCGACTCTAGGCATTGATTTTCGTGGTAATTATTACATATCAATAAGGTTCTGACATGGCTCATTACGTGTCACTGTGCATTAGAATTGCTATTGTATCTAGACCATCTGATCTTTACCACACAATGCTCCTCTATTGATATCACTACACCCTCGGTTAGGGTTTTTGACGTTGAATTTAATATGGTAGATGTTTCAAACCATGGTTAGGAAGGTAGTTAGTAGTGGTTAATATTTTGATCGTTGATCTTGAATACTGGTTGATCTCACACCGTCGATCCTTTGACTTGTCTTTAACCCGTAAAAGATAGGATTTTGAAAAGCTTATTGAGTTCATCATTTGATCATTTTTGTTGCTCATTCTGAGTGGTGAAGCCTTGGGAAAATTGTTTCAGACCGCCATTGTTTTCATCTTTGAGCTCAAAACTCGGCCTCTATGAGTCATTAAAGCTCTGTGAGTGAATGTATTTTATTTCTCTGACATTTTTAAGACATTTGGATTCTCTGTCATTTTCATTTGAGGTGGTTTTCATTTTTGAGATCATGAAATCGACTTCTTTGCAAAGAAAGAACTCTGTGAGTTTGGTTTTCTATCATTTTTGAAGAATCTATTCAAAGTTTTCCACCATTTTTCTCCTCTTAAGCTTTGGTTTAAGCTAAAACTAAAGATTTTCTGATTATTGTGAGTGATGTAGATGAAATGATGGTAAGCCCTCATTTCCTAGGTTATAACTACTTTTTTTTTACCATTCTTGGTTTCATAGAACTAATACTTTACATTTTTTGTTTTGTGACACATTTTATTTCAAAATTCATTCTGGGTCCTCATGATTTTGAGTCTCTCACTTTAGCTCTTTGAGGGTTTCAAAACATGACCTAAAATGGTGAGTTGTTGACTCTATCTTTTATCTATCTCTATAAAATGTTAACAAATATCTCATGTCTGTAATAAAAATGAACCTATCCTTGTTTCATGGCTAAGGTTTTCCGACATTTGAGCTATCAAGCTTCTATGTGATGGAGCTACTTGTGGAGTTCATTATTCAGATTTACCTTGTTAGATATATCATTTGCGACCATTTTGAAACACAATTCTCGTGGAAATGAAGTTCTTCAAGCCTTTAAAACTACGACACCATTTGGGTTTGCATGAATTCTTAAGTTTTCCTTTTCTTGCATTTTGTATTGTTTCAGAACATTCCTCACTTACTGTTATTGAGGGATTCATAGCTCTGATTTCCTTGTATGAGTTGCTAGTTTGAAGATAAAGCTCGGGTTCACTCTGAAAGCTTTCATTTAGTTGTAAATCTACATTTTGGTTACTCGTTGAAGATTTCAAAAGTTTACTTTTTGGGTATTGTGAACACGACATTCATTTTGATCCATCATTGAAACTTCATGAATCTGCGAGCTTTTAAATGCTATAGCTAAACCTTGTTTGTACTATGAACTATTTTTTCTCTAGGCTTGGATTCTTGTCTCGTTTTTGTTCCTTGATAGTGTTTTAAACATATTGTTAAAACCACCTTCTCTGTTGTTTGAAATTGACACCAAGGGTATGGCAAAGTATTCATATCTGTGGATTCTCATACTCCATGTATTGAATAGCCTCAAGTTGATGTAGCTTATTTTGAAAACACCATCTTTAAATTTGATGAGCTCTTAATATTCTGTGTGATTTGAAACATTATGTAAAAGAGACCTGGTTGCTTGTTTTTGATGTCATAGTACCTTTTCGTAGTTGTAGATGTTACTTGAATTGATCACGAGAACTCCCTTCATATCTTGCACATTGAAATACATGCTTAAATCAATGATTTTCATATTGAAAAAAATAATACATTCTTCTTTGTATTAGGATCTTGAGCTTTATATTTGTGTGTTGTAATTTGGGCTCTCTTTGTCTTGTAATTTGACTTTATACCTTTCTTGAGAATAAAAAGTAATCGTAAGCTTTACATCTCCCCACTTGTGGTGGGAAATGCAACTGTGACCATATCATGGATAAAACTATTTATTGTTTTTGAAATGAGGTTGTTAGTTTGTATTGTATTGTCCAGTAATTTCTACTCTTTAGTTCGTAGGATATAATGTGTGCTCTAAAGATAATTAAGACTCTATATTTGAAAATTGCATCCCTTTGATCAAATTTTGTAGCTAACATGTTAATGGAGTTTGTTTGGCTAAGTTGATGATAACATATCAACAAAAAATTGAATACTTTGTAATGGGCTTGCATTTTGTACTGTAGATTCTCCATATCCATTAGGTTGTACGTGAATGATGCTTTTGAGATTAAAATATTTGATTCAAATTTCTATTATGTGACTGCATATTTTATTCAGTGACCCTCCAAGATATGAGTGAAGAGTATTCATTTCTTGTCCTCAAGTGAAAATATTATTTTCTTTAGTCTATACCTGATCTTCTTTACATGAAATGGAAATGGATTCCTATAACTTGATTGATGTTTGCTATTAATTTTTGTGATCGTATGTACCATTTCTAAAAATAACTTCTATTTTGCAAGTTTGACGATTTGAACATCATTATTTGTGATCTTTTTGTAAACTGTACCTATGCACTTATCAATTTGTTAGAAAATATGAAAGCCATAGGCTTTTCTTTTCTCATCTGGTTGATCTCTTTCTGTCATGCTTTTGAAGTTGAAATTCCATATTTCTTTATGGGATTGTGATATTCTATTTCACTTTACTCCATTCATTTGTATGTTGAAACTGGAAGCACGTGCTTGAGTTGAATTCATGAAGACCTGAAGTTTGAAATGATCAATTAAATAGCTACACTTGATTGGAATGGCTAATTGTAAATCATGAAGCTTTATGATATGCCCTCCTAAAATTTTTACTTGGGTGCTTTACTTGTTCTGAAACCATGTATACTTTGTATCTTGAATCTTCCTTTGATTGCATGGTGCGATGACTTTATATTCAGAAAATTGACTCTACTTTGCTTGTCATAGTTGTAATCCATTGGTATTGTAGCATTTCTATCACATTTCTAATGTCATCTAAAAGTGTGTACTTGTAACTTAATCTGGCACTGTAACGGTTCATTTAGATGTTTCATGGCTTGTTATTGGGAGTTGAAATCTAATAATTGTTATCTTTGACCATGCCATGCATTATCTACTTTTTGCATTACTATTTGATATATATACAACTTTCAATCATGTATTAGTTTTGAAATAAAATAATGGAAAGATGTAAAATTTCCATTTTACATGGCAAAGCCCTTTAAAAATTTTCTCAGATTTCCTTTTTTATTTTGTTTTGGTGTAATATCATCTCATTCTAGTTAACTTCAGCCTTTAGTTTAAACTGAAATGAATGTGCTTTCCTAATTTAACTTACAGAATGTATTACTTCCTTCTTCTTACATGTATCTACTCATTTAGACAAACCGGTTACAAAACATTAGGCTTTTAGGCCTCTTTTTTTCCTTAGTTTTCCTCTTTCTTTTTGAGTGAATAAATCACGGATCTGCTACAGAATATTGCTTTTATCAATTTTTCCTTTGATCCTCATGTAGTTTATACCTCTTTTTGTTAAGAGATCCACGTACATGAATTGTGATAGTATAGGAATATGGATCAACCATGAGCTCAATATTGACAATATTTCCTTTTCTATTTTCAGGTATGGTGCCATTTGCTAAGAAGTGAGGATGAAAATGGAGCAAATCTAGAGCTAGAAATAAATCAACTGAAACAAAAGAAACCCAAGGTAATGATGGGTTCTTTCATACTCCTTTATTTTCTCTTTCATGCATATGTACCTCTTACTTCAGTAGTTGTCATTTACTCTTCAGTAGTTGTAATTTACTCTTTAGTAGTTGTAATTTAGTTTTGAGTTACATCCCATGGATTGTGTGGGAACATTTGAAATTCCTTATGAATAAAACATTGAATTCTAAAACTAAGTTGTGCATTTCTTTCTGCATTTCAGCTTTTGTATATGGATTGTATAATGAATTAAACAACTCAATAACACAATTGAATGTATTAATCATGAAGGAAAGAATATTTAAAATACCTATAACTTTTAGCAATGAACTCGATTCTGTAATCTGCACTTGTGTGACTGATGTTCCAAAACTTAACACTTCATCTATTTTACACTTCATGTCTTCATCAAGATAACACATCTGTCCTTTGGGGCTTTGTGTTCTTTGCTAAAGATGATCATGAAATTACAAACTATGTGAGTGTTATGCTTTGTAATAGCACACATAGCTGCAAATTTCATGTCATCATTAATTAGTTCAATGAAACAACATTGAACTAAAAGAAACTCCCTAGCTTAAGTTCACTTCACCAATGCCATCCATTGTAATGAAGTTTATAGTTTCCCATTTTTGCACAAGTGCAAAAATTGTCAACATTTCCGTAAAACCCTTTCCATGTGTTATTTCTCCATCACCAACCATTCCCTCGTGTTATTTTACATTTTCCATTTGTCCCTAAAATGTTAGTATATTATTAAGATAATATTGCGAAGGGATACTAGAGACAATATCATAATTTTTGTTGGCATAAGACTATTTATCATATCTTCTATATAATTAGATTATTTAGATTAGTTGATATCACATTCTTCTCGAGATAAGTTGTAACCCCTCCATCTATTATGGGGAATATTTTAATGCCTCTTAGCTATATAATATGTCTCATGCTTCTATTTTTAATGGAATAATAAGAGATATCTATCTTTATTCTCTCTTCACTCTTTCAACCTCAAAATTTGGTAACATAGTTAGTCTGTAGTCCTCAGATGCATGGAAAGGAGAATAATACTGTTGTTAACTTTCTCTACGTGGACAAGAGGAATAGAGAACTTCGTACATGAGAGTGACAACGAGGAGATCATTCTCAACATGGGTGCATATTTCTTTGTGTAAAATTCTCAGCGTGCACTAAGAAAGAAACCTACGTGGTGGAAAAGTGTGTTGAGTCATGTGTGGTGGAAAAGTGCATGGAAACCTGCATGGAATGTGCATTTATCACTTTATTTGTGTGAAAATAAACCTGCACATTTATTCTAGCTTGGACTATGGTTTGGTTTTGAGCTTGCATGTTATTTCTTCATTGTGCCTACATTCGATCCGAACAACACGGGTTTTACCTTTGCATGATCGGTCTGTGCATTGATCTAATGATTGGATAGTTGGGCCTGCACTCCTTTCGGGTGGTGCTATACACTCCTACAAATTGTGACTACATTATACGGGATCTTGTCTTCTCCTCGTTGCCATATCCGGTTGACGTGGGATATCCTTCCCTCCTCTCGCACAAAATCTGCCTAGATGTTGGAAGCTACTGGTGGGTGGAGATAAGATTACGTGGAGAAGTCTTCGGGAAAGAAAGGATAATTGCGTGAAGATTTTGAGAGGCACGAGGAGAAGATAATTTAGCTTCGTGAAAGCCCGAAAGTATCTTAATATAATGAAAAAAAGTGCCCAGAGAAGAAACTTGGAGTCTCTCAAAGTGACATTGAATGTCAAGTGTAAACAAAATGATCGAGACTACTAAAATCTGCAACGTCGACTCGCTAGCCAAAGAACACCGTGAAGAAGCTCCTAACAACTCCGGGTTCTAATTTTATTTTCTAAATGAGCTTTGGAACATTGACAATCTAGTCTTTGATGAGCTAGTTTGATGAGGAATTCTTTAAGATTTCCTTTTAGAGCACATCAACTACCAAGCAAAGTGAGTTCGGGAAGAGCTAGAAGCCAAGTACAATATAAAATGTGAAGACAAAGAAGAATTCCCACCAAATGTTGTTGTCTCTTAGCACGTGAGTATCGAGAGCATCTACGAGCCAGTACTTCCCATCAGTGAGTACAAGTTGTAATAACTCTTGAAATAAATAAATAATTTTATTTTTTCTATGATGTCTTCTCCGAAGTTGCTTCTTTCTGATGCTCAATTACTTAAAGGGCCAAATTTTGCAGACTAAAAAATAAAAATGAGGACAATCCTTGATTTGAAGGATTATGGGGCATTATCACAGTGGTGGACTGCTTCCATAGCCCTTGATGAATTAATGAAGTATGAGATGGCTAGTGCCTAATCCTTGATGCTGATAATGCTCAGTATTAGTGACGATGTGAAAACACATGTTTGGAATACGAGAGAAACTAAAGGAGGCATGGGACGAGTTGACAATAATTTATGAAGCCAAAAATCGAATAATATCCACCATCTTGATCAAAGCTACACACCCCGGCTATTTGGTCATATTAGAAAGTTGAGGAGTTCTTACGTCACGTAGTTGAGTGTGATCGGAGTTATTAGTGCTCGGTGAAATGGCGGATGAAAAAATTCTCATATCGATCACCTTTGAGCACTCCCTTCTCAATTTTGAGTGTTCATTATGACATTGAATTTATCTAAATAAATAGTAGAATTTGAATAACTTGTGAATTTGTTGAAGGGGAAGAGGCCATCAATTCGAACAAGAGAAGACTCGGGATAAATCCCTATTCTCAAAGCCATACCATGGCCAAAAGAATAGGAAGGGTCTCCCAGAGAAGCCAAATCAAGTGCAATCAAAATAATAGAATAAAGATAAAAATTCAAAGAGGTGGTGTCACATTTGCAGAAAAAACACTCACAAAATTGATCACTATCAGAATAATAGCTTGAAACAAGGGTCTTCAAGTTAAACAAGCACATCAAAGTTGCAAATATTTTCAAAATTCCAAATGAATTCCCGCTAGACAAAGCACAAGGGACATCTTGGAGACAAACAAGATAATAAATATGATAAGTAGACATTAGAAGGATTCCATTGTGGTAAGAACCTTGTACTCGGCTCTCAGACTTCATAGCCCATGAAGAAAGTCTAGGCGATAGACTACGATGCAAGTAAGCACATGTCAGGTGACAAGGAGATGTTTTATTCACTTGACGAAAAACCCACTAGAGATCAGGTTTGGATAGCACATGACAAAGAGTACGTTGTAGAAGGATTAGGTAGAGTCTCCATTCCTCTGGGACCACAAAAATGTACACTTACAAAGGTACTATATGTTCCTAGATTGACTAACAACCTCTTATTAGTAAATCAGTTATTGAATCATCACCCGAAAGTAGAATTTCTTGTCCAAAATGGAATCAAATCATGTTTGATCTCGCGATAAGGTAAGATTGTTGCTACATCATTTCTAAAAGATAATTTATTTCTTTAGATACTATTTCATCTTTTGCAATAGCTTTATCGCATCAACAAAGGCAATCTCGCACTTTGGCATTTTAGATATGGACACTTCTCATCTAGTTCATTACATCGATGAGTTCAAAAGAAATGGTTCATAGACTACCCAAATTGTCTAGTTCCTTTCTTCTATTTTTGGTTATCTTACAGGAAAACAACATAGGGATCCATTTCAAGAAAGCACCTTGCATGCCAAGAAGTGTCTAGAGGTAGTTCATACCGATCTAAATGGACCTCTACCTACTTAATTTTCAGGATTCAAGTACTTCCAACTATTTTTGGATGACGATTCTCATAAGCTGTGGGTGTTTTTCCTAAAGAAGAAAAGTGAGGATCTTCAACATTTCTAGAACTTCTATCACCGTGTTGTGAAAGAGATCGGACAACCACTTCTTCTACTTCACTCAGATCAAGGGGTGAATTCACATCAAATAAGTTCTTGCAATTCTTGAACCAACAAGACATTAAACAAAAACGACTACTCCCTACACATCCCAGCAGAATGGCATTGTTGAGCATCACAATCACACAATGATGGAGCTAGCTTGCTACATGCTATCAATGGTAAAGCTAGAATAACACTATTGGGCTGAAGCAGTATAGGAAATTGTATATCTTCTCAACAGGGCATCGACAAAGATTCTACAAAATAAAATGCTAGAAGAGGTATGGAGTGGTAGAAATCCATCAATTTCTCATTTGTGAGTATTTGGTTACACAACATACATGCATGTCCTAGCTCATAAGAGAAAGAAGGTTGAGCCAAAGACACTCTCATGTATCCTACTTGGCTACAACACTACCTCGAAGGCATATCATCTCATGGATCCTGAGACAAAGAAAATATACGAGATTTAGGATGTGGTTTGTGATGAGTCATCCTTTGAATTTTTAGTGATAACAGAAGAATCATTACCAACCACCTCTCACCGACTAGTCTTTGATACGAGATGATAGAAATTCTACCAAGAGAGCTATTTTTTAACCTTGGAGAACTAGAGAATGTTACTCCAAATCAATCCACATCGAAATGACATAGTTCTTCTCAAAAGCAGCCAAGTTCTCATCTAAAGTTGGTACAAAGAACCATCAAGGACTCACATTTGAAATAACTCTTAGATACATCATTTGGAGTCAAACAAAAATGAGGTAAACTTTGCACTCATGAGTTCAATGATTAATTGCTCGAGCCCGATAATGTTCATGACGCACTCACCAATCTCGGTGGAAGGAAGTCGTGGATATAGAATGTGACTCATTCATGAAAAATCGAGACATGGGAACTTGTCGATCTACCTCCGTGAAAGAAACCCATAGAATGTAAAAAAATTCAAGACTAAATATAAGGTAGATGGATCCATCAACAAACATAAAGTATGACTTGTAGTAAAAGGATATTCTCGAAAAGAGGGCATTGACTACGAAGAAACCTTTGATCCACTACAAACAAGACCATCGAGTTATTTGTGCACTTTGGCATCACAAAAAGGATGAAGACTTCAGCAGATGGATGTCAAAAGTGTTTTCCTACATGGTGATCTAAAAGAAGAAGTTTACATGATCCAACCTGAAGGATTTTTGATGAAGATCATCCTAAGAAGGTATGTTGTCTCATCAAATCACTGTATGGACTGAAAAAAGCTCCAAGGTCATGGTATATCAAGATCGACGATCACCTTTTGCAACATGGGTTCACTCATAGCCCCTCAGATTCAAATTTATATATAAAGAAGGTAGGAAAGGAAATTGTCATTCTTGTTGTATATGTAGATGATCTTGTGATCACTGGCAAGTTTAGAAGATCAGTTGATATTGTGAAGAATGATCTCAAAAGAACCTTTGACATGACAAATTTGGGGCTACTACATTACTTTCTTGGCTTGGAAATATGGAAAAAGGAGCATCACATTTTTTTCTCCCAGATAAAGTACACCAAGACACTCCTAGAAAAGTACAGAATGTCTGATTGTAAACCTATATCCACTCCCATGGAGAAAGGCTTGCAACTTTCAAGATTCTAGGATTCACCTCAAGTAGATGCTACTCTCTGCAGGTAATTTGTTGGAGGATTCATCTACTTGACATATGCGCACTAGACTTATGTTATGTTGTTATCTATATTTCTAGGTTCATGCAAGAGTTGAAGAAATTTCAATGGAATGAAGCAAAGTATGTTTTGAGATATGTCCAAGGAACAACTGATTATGGTATGGAATATAAGAAGAATGATCAATTCTTCATACAAGGATACGTCTACTCGGACCATGCCGGATCTATTGATGACAGGAAGTCAACCATATGATACATTTTTCATCTTGGATCTGGACCTATCTCATGGATAAGTAAGAATAATAATATTGTTTCTATCTCATCCACAGAGGAGAATATTGTACCACACGAGGAGCTATGTGGGAAGCAATATGGTTACGTCGCATTTTGGAACACTGGGTATGCCGAAAAATAGTCACCTATTCTCTATTGCGGACAATCGAGTGTGTTGAAGCTTGTGTAGAATCCAATTTTTCATGAACGAATAAAGCATATTGAGATTGATTGTCATTTCATTTGAGAGAATGTCTTGAACCATCACATTCACCTCCAAAGATTATCTACTGAAGCACAAGTAGCTAATATTCTCACCAAATCCTTAGGAAAAGTGAAATTTGAACTTTTTTGGGGTTACATTTGCAAGAATAATGTAATAAGGGGGGAATGTTGGCATAATACTACATATCATATCTTCTATATAATTAGATTATTTATATTAGTTGATATCACATTCTTCTCGGATAAGTTGTAACCCACTCCATCTATTTTGGGGAATATTGTTATGCCTCTTGGCTATATAATATGTCTTGTGCTTCTATTTTTTAATGGAATAATAAGATATATCTATCTCTATTCTCTCTCCACTCTTTCAGCCTCACAATTTTTTCACTAATATATGTCTCGTAACACCACCATATGCGATCGAACCTACATAAAAGAAAAATAAAATAAGAAATTATTAGAATTTTCACCTAAATATTTATTTTATGTTTCTTGGGCATGGAAGATAAATGTGGCTCGTTATTCTTTGTATTAACACCAATAGAAGAAAATAATGCATCATTTTTCTTCTTAAATAAAAATGACATCTTTTTAGCATCTTTTTAGGTCTTAATAGGATGCCCTCAAGACCGAGTTCAGAGCAAGAATGAGTATATCTAAGTATCCCATCATGGAATTTTTCATGTGGAGGCTCTATGAAATGTATGATTATCCTAAAATAATCTAAGTTAGGAGGCTATGATTCAAGGAAATCCAAAAATTATAAATCAACAATAAATTTAAACAAAATAAAATGACATGGAAAACTACTCCATTAAAGAAAAATTAATATTTTTCAACTGAGAGAAAATTTGATTCACAAGATAAATGTGACCCCCATTAAAATATATTTAGTAGTTTCTTCCAACGTGTAAATAATCCTCTGGAAGTTTCTATATTTTATTTATTTGATCAAAATTTTCTACCCAAACTTTATGTAGAGGAAGAGATGAAGCATACATGTCATTTTCAACCTTGTACAACTGTGCTTTCAAATTTTCATCACTTGAACCTAAACTTGTTATACACGAATATATTATTTTACCTAACCAAATGTATAATCAATCGTTCCAAATTGTCGTTGTTGAACCTAAATTAATTTTATAATGATATATTATTCACCCAACCATTTGGATACTCAAGATTTACATATTTACATTAAGCGTATATATAATTGTATCTACATTCATTGTCTAAACTTAAGAAACATGCATGTGACAAATAATTTAAATATATTTTTGATGTGGATTTTAGAGACCTATACATTTTAACTACTAAGAGGAGCATTGTGTGACAACCACTTTTGTCACTTCACATTTAGGGAATTTTAGTTTTACTTTATGCTTCATGATCTAAATGCTCATATATTTAAATCCAAAATAAACCTTAAAGCAATCCATTTCCGATAACTGTCATACACCATGTGTAGCTACACGAGAGTATACAGATTGTACTTAATCCCCCTCAATTCCCTTTATGAGCCCATACATCAAATGTATCTTTTGGTTTTTCCCTAAACAGGATATGATAATTAAGTGAAGATATTTAAGTGTCTACATGGGTTCCGCCACGAGTAATCCCACCGTGCATCTCACAAATTAGATCTTGGTGAAATCACAATAGTATAATCAGTAACTTACACTACTTTGCACAAAGTTTCAAATTCATGTATGCCATGCTCGGTTCGTGCTTTAGGAACACTCACCATTGGGAAATTTTCATCCCACCTTAATCACTTATTTAGTTATATAGATTAACAATCAATGGTTTTGTATACGATTACAAGTCTTGTATAGGGTACAAATATAGATTAACCTACAAGAAGACGTACCTCTATGTCATCATATGGTGCCTATGGGAGAGTAAGTGCCTCGTAATGAATTGCCTCATTACTATACCACTTCCATCCTGTAGACATCATAAGTTGATATCGGGTGCGTATCGTGAGGTTAAATCTTCCTTGTAACTCTAAGAAGCTTGTACTTAATGCAATACCATGTCACAATTCGGGGTCTTTATGAGGAAACTTCGTATAACTTCTAAGCAAAGTAGTATCCAAATAGCATTTACCTTAATTAAATGGATATGATAGAGTAGCAGACGTAGTGAGTTTACCATTCATGGTCCTAAATTGGGTCATTATATCATAATGTTTCAAAGTATTAATTGAATCGTGACGAAAGTTGGTCTATGTCTCACGATGCTTTCACCTCGAATGAATCATACCTACGGTTCTATCTCCAATCGATCCAAGGATACTTATTTCCACAAATTTGATGAATTACCTTAATAAAACTAATGCCAATAATATCCTTAAAAGGGATCAAATGATCTTTTATTCAAGTACAAAATTACATATTTAATTGTTCCTTAAGTGTATTTAGTTTAGCAAACGTTTCTCATTATACAATTAAGTACGATTCTACTAATTTAATTATATCAATATAGGGAACTCTAATATATAATGTCTCTAGAACTCAAAGTAATAGAGATGGTGCATTTATACATAGCTAAATGTTTAGGTATATATCAATTCGGGGATAATTTTAGCGGCGAATATTCGTAATATGGTGAAAATTTCATTTTAGGAAAATTTGAAAAGGTGAATTATTTGGAGTGGGTTGGTGTCATGTTCGCCTAAAATATAAAGTATATTTTTTTTGGGGGGTCGGCTTCGCCTTCATTTGAAAATATCTCCTATAAAAACCTATGTGATTCGCTGGGTAGTATACCTCAAGTAGCTTACCAAATTACCAATACTGTGAAATTTGAACTCGCATAACCTTGAGCACCAGAGATTCATATTACTATTATCCTGTGATTGTTGACGCGTGACAAATGTAGTGTTGACGCGTGACAAGGGCAATATTGACGTGTGATAGGAGCTGTACTAACGCACGAAAAGAGCGATCGACGCACGACAAGAGCCGCATCGACGCGCGACAAGAGTTGTATTGACGCGCGACAAGAGCTATCGACGGTGACTTGGGATAAGAAGTGACGCGCGACAGAGGAAGGGTTGACGCGTGCGTGAGAGGAAGGGTTGACGACGACGAGCGGAGGAAGTGTTGACGCGCGACTTGGGCAGAGTTGACGCATGACCTCGAGGCAGTTCCACGCGCAACAAGACCTCGAGACCGGGAGAGAGCTTCTTGGTTCTTTTGCTGACGCAGACTCTTTTCAGAATAATGGAAGGTGCCAGCTCAAAGAATACGAATAACCTAAAAGTAAGTAAGAAATCTCAGAAATCACTCTTCAAGTATTTTGGAAACTCTGCGGATACAGATAATGTAAATACCAATCATATAGATGCCACCAAAAAGAATCAGAATACTGACTGTGTGGAAGGTATTATTGAGGTGGACATGCATTCTGCACAGTATCACAGTCAAACAAATGAAACCTACGATAATATGCCAGATCTTGAAGATATTGTTCCTATTGGGGTGCAACCAGAAGTGCAGCTAGATATCACAGATACAAACACTCAGCAAAATGGAAGACAGAAATCAATATCAAACTCTGGTCCAAGAAAGAGGAAACCAGGTGATTGCGATATTGCTCAAAATTCTACTCAAAAAAGTAAAGCATTGAAAACGAACAAGAATATGTGGACCATTGGCAGGACATACAAGTTTGATTGGGCAGCTAAATTTCCATTTATTGAACCTGTACAATCATCTAATTCTGAAGAAATCCCATGTGAATGTACATGTACAATATGTACGTGGAAATTGGGAAAGCAACAAAAAATGCAACTGAAGCTGGACACAATAGAAAAACATTGTGGAAAACAATATTTAACTGTAACAGGGGCGGATGGCCAGAAAATCAAAACACATAGGTGGAAAACTGAAAAGGAGTGCATGCATGTCAGATACGCAGCGGAATATGAGGCAGAGCAGAAAAAACACAGATATCTATTGGAAAAGGGAGGAACAATCACATCGCATATTGGTAAGATGAAAGAAACAAATCTACATGCAAAATTCATACAATTCTCTACTCTTTTTCAAATACTTAAAAAGGAAGGGCGATGTCGATTTCCTTGATTTCAAAGTTTTGTATCAATTTAACGGAATCTTTGAATGTACCTCGGTCTCATTGGTCCGCGAGTAGTGGATGGGAAATGGCAAAATGCCTCTCGATGATAGAGAAGGAAGATTTGAAAGAGAATGTAAAAAAGAAAACTTTATCTCTCTTTCAATTGATGAAGTGACAATGAATCGAAAACACTTGCATGGGTATGTATCCACATATATACTTTAGAAAATCATATAAGGACTCCTCATCATTGGGTGTTATGAAAATGGTTGACAATCGCAATCTTTGAAAAACTATATAAAATAGTTGTTTCTCATTTGAAAGATGTTGCTAGTATGACTGATTATGAAATTGCTACGAAGTTGGTATGCGTTGGAGCAGATGGTGCATCTATCACATGCGGGGTCACCGAACAGGGCTGTGTGTTAGATTACAAACAACAGTGGCCCCATATATGCTACCAATTCATTGTATGGCTCACAGAATGAATTTAGCGTATAAAATGGTAAGCAACCACGAAAATGTTGCTAAATTAGAAGACCTCAAAAGAGAACTTCATGCCTATATGTCAAGCAGCCCAAAGCATTTTCTCGAGTTCCAAAAATTTTCAATTGGAATTACAGACGGCAAAAAACTTCTGAAGGATGTGGAGACTAGATGGATCTCTTTGTATGAACCAGCATGCAGAGTTCATGAGGAGTATCCTTCATTGGTTGGTTTCATGCACAAATACCGTCATGAAGTTGATAGGGCAAGGGACCTGTTGTTCCGCTTAACTGATTTGGAGACATTGCTTACATTGGTTGGTATTCTTCCAATGTTAAAGGAGATCAATACACTGATGAAGCATGCACAGGGCAGATTGATCTATATTGTGGATTTTATACGGATGAGGAAAATGGTATGTCAAAGTCTTGATATATAAATCTTGTTCCCGAGGATAGTTTTGATGCACTGTTTTTGAAAATTGGAGAGATTTATTAGATCTTAAAAATCCTAACACATTTTTGAGATTTAATATCCACGATCACCTATGCATCTCGGTTAATGGGAGGGAAATACCAATGCACATTTTGTAAAGACATCAAGATATTACAGGATCGAATGAGAAGATGTTCTGTGACACGTAATTTGTTTGAGTCTGTTATAGTTGAAAAAGAATAAAGCTTAAGAAATTTTCGTAAACCTTGTCATCAGAAATTAGGGAACGTTTCTGTAAAGATAAAATTATGGAAGCCATGGGTGTGATGAATCCGAATTTTTGGAATACAGAAGGTGGCCGTGCAAACTTTGTCAGTAAGCATTTCCATAAATCAATGGGTACAATAATGGAACAATTTACAAAGACGTCAGATCTCAAGGGTATGGAAATCAAAGGTATACTAAATGTCGATTTATTAAAGTTTCAGTCAACAAATTTTACAACAACAATGAGGAACCAATATAAGAATTTAGATCAACCTTCTGAAAGTGGTGCTATTACAAGGCTGTGGCGAGGAATCTATCAAAGTTCTATCTTACAAGAAGATATCAGTGAGTATTTAGACTATATGAGTTATTCCGGACAATGATTTTGGGGTCTGTGGAGGATGAAAGAGTTTTCGAGTGCATTGTCATTTATAAAATCAAAACGAGAAACAGTTGGATAAAAATCGGAAAGTTGCATGAGGTGTTACGTTTCACGATACTCCTCGAAACCTTTCCATTTTACTGAAGAAATTGCGACCTGGAATTCCCTTTGCGAAAGAAGAGGTGTAAATAATACAGCTACAAGTACAAATATTCCCAACCTTGAGAGTGTAATTGGCTCTTCGTCACATTCTAGTAAGACAACATCAACTTTGATGAAGCTATTGATAATGGATTGTTTCAACTTTAAGTAGGTATCTTCTTTATTTAATCTTTTATCTTTATCATTAAAGATGTTATAGGTCTATATACTAAAAATGTCGGCAATTCACCCATCTATATACTAATCCATTTCTCGTGTTGGATTTTTTTAAAACAAAGATCTATCTCATTACAAAGTGGTAGTTATGATTTGAACTTTAAGCAGGTATCTTTTTCCCCTTAATCTTATTGTTTGTTACTATTCATTTTTTCAGCTCTGGTTATAATTAAAGATGTTACAGGTGTATGTATTTACATTTAGTTAAATACAAAAATTTTATTTTTGAAAATGTGGGTTGACATCCATCCGAGGAAGTTGTTACTTCTCGAGACTGACAATGTCAGGAAACTCACCCATCTATCTACTAATCCATTTTTTGTGTTGAATTTTATTAAGACAAAGATCTAGCACATTACCGGTGATGATTTCAATTTTAAATAGGTATCTTCTTCAACATCATCTTATTGTTTGTTACTTTACATTTTTTCAGCTCTTGTTATCATTTATTTAAAGATATTGTTGGTCTATATATTTAAAGATGTTCTTCAGGACTTCTCAGGACTGACAATGTCAGGCAACTCACCCCTCTGTCTACAATGTCAGGTAAAACAAAGATCTAGCACGTTACCCTTGATGATTTCACAGCAATCTTATACGCAAGAGGTAAGCTAAACCCTATCATATTTTCAATTATGTTTAATTTCTTACCAGTGATGATTCTTTCTTGATTTCTTAGAATTATATTTAATTTATTATATATTAACTATTAAACAATACATTATACTATTATAAATATAAGTCCTGACACTCTTCCTAAAATTCCCTGCTTTGTCATAGATCCATCACTTCTTCGGATTTCTCCATGAAGTTATTAAAACTCAATTCTAATGCTATCTTCCAGATCCTATAGTCACCCACCCAAATCTACACTAATCACAACTATTTAAATTAACTTGACAGAGTCTTTATCTAATTAAAATCCTTTCTAGTAATAAAATTGACTCTACATAAACTATCCTGCAAATGTAGTGTGCCTTCTTCAAGGCTCTACATAAATATGAACACACACGCTTTTTACTATGATCTAGTTTGCAACCTTCAATATTTTCTTATACACTCAAAATTATTCCAACTTATAGCCTCCCAGTTCTAATCCACAATTATTCTTCACCCTTATCAAATATTAAAAAATGATCCAGTTCATCAACCTAGGAACTTGATCTATACTGAGACTAATCTTCATGATAAAAACCTTATATGTTTTACATTAAACTTCAAAGTTCTATATCGAGCTTGACCTATCTTTTAATCACATAGTTATTCCAACTTTGGTTAATCTAGCCTCCATAGCCTCCATAATCTACTCTACACAAAACAATATCCATGATAACAAAACCACATCTTTTAAGCCAATTTCCCAAGCTCTAATTCTTATGGCCTAGAATTTAACTATTTCATAATTGGCTAATCTAGCCTCTACATCAATGATTGTTTCAAGCAAAACGTTATTTTCGACAAATGGTCTTGACTATTTTGGATGTCAAACAACCTCTCTAGTGAAAGATTATGCACTAATATAGAGGTGAATCTCTTTAAAATAGAATTTTCCTACACCATAAGTCTATTAAGGAGAAATCCTAAATAGTAAAGATGCATTTCAAATCTTAGTTGCTATTTTTTCCCAAAGACATAATTTTCAAGATAATTAAAGTCCCACAAGATATTTAGGCACTAAATTTTACATTATACACATTAAATTGATCATCGTCTTTCATCATCATCTATCATTGATCATCTACGTCCACATACAATTCATGACAATGCAAGTAAACAAGAAACATACATATAATTCATGATAGTCACCATCTAATCACCATATAATTAAATTCAAATAAGCATAGTACATACTCAATAGTAGAAGTTTTCAAATTCAATATTTAAAGTTTAGTCAATAATAAAAGTTTCTAATTTTGAAAACCCTCTTTTCTTTAGAAAATTCTGCTCTGCTCTCTTCCCCAACGGCTTCTTCCCACTGGTTGTACCTCTTTCCCCAACACCGAAATAACCCCTGAACTTATAAGATCTTCAGAAGACTTTGTCAGATTTTTTATAATTCTTTCTTCTTGATTTGTTGCATCTCCATGCGACAAACAAATTTGGATCGATGAGTTGCTTTGGCTTTGAACAAGAAGTCGTGGTCGAGACCATGCTCTTTAATTATCCGCTTTAGTGTATTGTTTTGTTTGTTAACCAAAACAATTTTTTTGCTGCGGATAAGTGTTCTTTCTTTGTTTCCAAGTGAACTTGCAAAACCTTCACCGACTCTTCAAATTTTCATATTTCAATTTGCACAAAAGAGTAACGTCAATTCAAAATATTAATCTAAATTCAAAATTTCAAATTAACAAAAATGATTGTTTGAATGTAATAGTATTTACAACCGCTCTATCTCTTTCGGCATTTGCGATTGATACCAAATTCTTGTCCTTTGACCATTTGTTAAAATATGCAGGCCTCGGCACTAATATTTTCCAATTTGTTTAGTGCCTTATCTAAAATTCCATCTTTATAGTCGTTGTTAAACGTGATGCAGTCCCACATTTTACTTGGGTAAGTAAGGAATCCATCTTCGCAGGTTGATTCTGGACTACAGCGTATAAACTATCCCGTTGCCAATAATTTTCATAATGACTAATAATCTCATTGATAAGAACTTTAGCCCTTCTCTCCCATTCTATAAGCTGTTGGATTTGAGGAATAATAAACTCACTGACATGGGATTGACAATCATTACCAATTAAGTTCTCCAAAGGAAAAGGTGGAAACTCTTCACTATCTGAATCTGATGCAGATGATCTTGCTGGAGAAGTGTGGGGGCTTTCACCAAGATCAACTGCTCCTTGTTTCTGTCTTTGGGTGGGCTGATCCTGTTTTTGAAAAAATAAATCAAGATTTAGATAAATAAATTTAAATCAGAATGTAATTAAAAATTGTAAAGCATATTAAAATTGAAATTTGAAGTATACCTGCTGGCCTTGAATCATCTCGCGGGTATCGAAAAAACCGGTTGGGTCATTCTTATCAATGCCCAAATAATCTTCATCTAAATTTATATTGTTCAAAGCAGATATGCCCATTGACCTTTGGGCAAGCCACCAAGTGATAGAGTTGGAATTCGAAACGAGGAGTCAAGGTTTAGTGTCCCACTTTAGGGGCCGGAGCAAAACTCATGCGTTTACCAATGGTCTTTTCACTGTTCCTCCTGGTTGGCATTTTAAAAATTAATGGTTGAGTGGGTGTCGGTGCCGTGGTTTGACCATGACCGTGACATGTGCTGAAAAGTACAAGAAAAATGAAAATATTAAAACAATTCATAAAGTCAAAACTACGAAATTAAACGTTCTATAGAAAAGTTGTACCTTGTTGTCGAGGGGTTGTTTTTTTGGTGCTACTGGTGGCCTTGTAGGAGTTGTACTCGGTGGTCGCATTCGGAAGATATCAATGCATGCATCGTATGGAGTGAGTTGCGGAAGAAGGTTCCATAGTCCCCTGCAATTCATCAATATTAAATGTTGTCAATTCATTTGGTTAAAATTTAAACTGAAAAATAAATCTGCAACTTTGGAATTTGTAAATAATATATGAGAATGTATTACTTCTCTAGTGTTTAACAAGTTCAAACTGTTGAGGGTTTGGAGAGGAGTGAGCTTCCATTTCAGATTGGGAGTCCCCGAAGCCTCCACGTGTAGTTGGCCTCTTCCTCTCGACATCTTTTTTTTTTTTTTTTGGGAATGGCTTCAAGATATCTTCTCGGAAAACATTAAAATTTAAGTTTTAATAATGCATGGTAATGTACCTTTGTAATGAAGAAAATTTTAATACAATTACAAAATAAATAGTTTTTACCTATTGTTCTGCAAATGGAATTGAGAATTTCTTTAAAGCCTCATCAGAGCAAGTAGGAATTTGTTTATGTTTTAAATTTAAAAGTGCCTCATAGTAGAAGTTTGAGGAGATAGTTTGTTGAATAAATGAAAGGTTTATCCGAGATTTTTGAATTTGATATGTCAGTTCTTTTTTTTTTGGATATAAATGTGCACCAATCGAATTTTCATTTTGAGATAGTGGCACAAATGTATGCAATGGCCCAATTTGGTATATCTGTTTGGCGACCCTGCAAAACAATTCGGCTTGAAAAATGCAATAAGTGCAGAAGAAAGTGGTGTGCAATTGATTGTGTATCTACACCATGCCTGAATTTATTGACATGGGCTGCAAATGCGAAACAGTGAAAATTACTATAAATTTATAACAGAAAATTGTATCAGAATAAAAAACAGATTAAAAAATATGAATTAAAATGAATTATACTTACAATCAACATGGAAACCATACGTTGATTCGAGAAATTTCTTGTCATCTTCCACGAGTGTTGCCTTGGTTGTCACAGTTGGTACATCTCTGATAGGAAGGCCCGTAAACCGATGTATGTCATTTGCTTCAATAGTGAATTGGAACATTTGGCCATCGTTCAGAGTAACATAAAATATACCGTCCTCGGAATTGTAGGATGACAGAAGGTAATTCAAAAGATCCGGATCTGTTTCGAAATGGGGCATATTAACGAGCCCTGTAAATTCACACTCTTCCATTATAGCTTGATATTCTGAAGACATCTTTAAAGCCGTATGGATGTGAGTGTTAGGATAAATAATATTATCCTATTATTAATTATGCATAGTTAGATTATTTAATTAATTAAATAATAAATATACTGTTGTATGGTTAATCAACCATATTTGTTTGTATTCAGATTGTTATATTGTTTTAAACAATATATTTGTCTTTTTCTAATTCCTGCTTCCCGGATGTTATTGGAAGCTTATTCATTTTGGCATTTGGTTGCACCTGTGCAACTTATTCTCCTGTGTGTATTTGGCTGTGCAATATCTATAAATATTGCAGCCCATTCTCTGTAATTTTTTACTGATTGAGATTAATAAAATATCACAGGCTTCCGTCCCTGTTTCTCAATCGACATTTGGTACCAGAGCAAAATTCTGGCCCTGTGAAGGAGTGGAAAAAGAATGCAGCAGAATTAGAGAAGATTGGAGAAGAGTATGCAGCAATAGAGAGCATGTGCAGCCTCCTGCAACCTCCCAGCCTCATCTCTGCCTTTCCACATTCCCGTTCGTTCTGGTGTTTGGAACGCAAATTTTTTTTTACCTTTGGTGCACTCGGCACTGTGCAAAAATTGCTACAGGTATTGAATTTAAAAAAAAAAAAATTCCCCAATCAGGGTTTTGTTTTTACTGCATTTAGAGGTATATCTTGTTTTGGAGGTTTGCTTTGCTGTGTATATGCCCCTGCAGTGAATACACAGAGCAAAGAAAAAAAAAAAGAGAAGAGGCGTTTTTTTTTCTTTTTTGATCTAGCGCCTATACGAGGAAAAAAAAAAGGTGTTTTTTAGAGCATACGTGCCCTTTCTTTGTCTCCCACGGCTGCGCATAACAAAAAGGTTGTTTTGGAGCTAAAAATGCATTTTCTCTCTTGCCCGCGCCATTCTTTATCTTCCAGTGACCTGCACAAGCAATAAACAATAAAAAAATACTGACATTGCAAAAACGCTGACATTCAAAAACGCCCAAAGATTGGCAAAAACGCCCCCTCAAACATTGAAAAAACGCCCCAAACATTCAAAAAACACCCCCAAACATTGAAAAAACGCCCTCAAGACATTGGCAAAAACGCCCCAAAGATTGAAAAAACGCCCCAAAGAACTAAAAACGCGCCAGTGCATTGAAAACATGCGCCTGGCAAGGAAAAATGCGGCGGGCAATAACAAACAACGGCCAAAGCACAAAAAACAACGGCCTTCTCCAAATCCACGTGGACAGCAAACAAAAACAGTGCGAGGAAAGAAGGAGGCGGCATGGAAAAGGCGTTCACAAGCAAAAGAAGATAAAAACGTTTCAAGATCCAGATTTTAAGCATGGAGAAAACCTAAATCTGCATTTCCACGCATGCAGCCACGTGGAGCTTCATTCAAATCACGTTTTTTAAAAGGTTAGTCATTTTTTCACTTGTTTAAATACAATATTGTGTTTCATATTCAAACAAGCCTAAGTGGCCAAGGTGGATAGACTAAATGCCTTAGAAGTGGGAGGTGCATGGTTCAAATCCCACCCCAACTTCACATTTTCAATTTTGGCGGATTTTTTTGCGGTTTTGCCAAATTTAGTGGCAAAATTTGAATTTAGTTATAACTAACTAAATTTAGCGGAGAAATCCCTAACTTAGGGTAAAAAAATTTCTCCCATCTGGTCTGTTTTCTCATTCCAGACATTTTTTGCAAAAGGAGACCCATCTAAAAATTGCATTTTCAGCTACTTTTTTGCAATTTTTAGCATTTTGGGCTCAGGAGGTCACCAGGACCCCGAAACTGTAATTTTTTGCCTGTCATTCAAATTGTATTGTATATTGTACTAATTTACAGGTTGCCATAGTCAACTGCAAAACTTTGTAACTGCTTAGAAACTGGCAGAATTGTAATCAAAAATAGTAAATTTGGTTCTGTAACACTCACGAGATCCTAGATCTCATTCGCAGCGTTCGGTATATACAGTGCCTCTAGGAAGCGCTTACGGGTAAAGCCGTCGCGACTACTACTGCACTTAACGCCTAATATAGCTGCAACAACATTGTCTGGGCATCGTCCCTATAAACCGACGGGGAGTAATAAGGTCACAGTGCACACACTATGAGCCATCCCATCCGTCTGTGAACGATTGCAAGACATAAATCCGGACTGAGAAATTATCCAAGTATATAGCGAAGTTATGTGTGCGTATGAGGATATTTCTTTGAGTCGGTGTCGATAATTACCACTGAGACCCCATCGATCTTGTCTTGGTACCACGTATCGAATTCTTTCACGTACGTTAACGCCTCTTTCACGTATCGCCGGGTATATAGAAAGGGCGAGCTTCTTCCACGTACCGACGGGTATATCGGAAGGGCGCGTATATAGAAAGGTTCGGTATATCGGATGATGGTATATAGATTGGGAGACCTTATACCAGAGTGATAAGAGCCAAACCCATCGGTGATCTCTCGAAAAATGGGCACCAATGCCCCCAAATTTTTCTTCCGGATTCACAATTGCTCGGAGGAAGCAATCTATGCTTGGAGGACAAAAATAAAAACACAACTTGAGTTTGAAGAAATCGGCCTATTGTGGTGGTACTCTAACCGGATCACCAACGGATGCAACACAACGCGACAATTTGATAGAAGCAGATCAGAAAGCAAAACTCATCATCTTGTTTGGAGTATCAGAACGATGTGCAAGTCCACATTCGAGATGCCACATCAGCAAAAGAAGCTTGGGATAAGCTGAGCACAATATATGAGGCCAAGAACAAGAATGTCATACTCAATTTGCAGAGTCAGTTACATACGTTGAAATTCAAACAGAATGAGAAAATTGAAGCCTTCCTAAGAAGAGTTGCAGAGTTGAGGGCTTCACTTCTAGCCCTAGGAGAAGAGGTCAAAGATGAGTCTCTCGTTCCCATTGTTCTGAGAGCTCTCCCTTCTTCTTACCAAATTTTTGTCACAACTCTAAACTTGTCAGATACGACAATTAGTTTTGACAAGTTAGTAAACCTACTGCAACAAGAGGAAGCAATGTACAACAAGGATGATGAAGAGGAGCAGGCACTGTCTTCACATCAAAAATGGAAAGGAAAAGGTAAAGGAAAACCTAAATCCTATCAGAAGTCCCCACATCAGAATCAGTATCATGGGGACAATCAACAGAAGAAGCGATGTCCAATTTGCAAAAGAGGACATGACTTGCAAGAATGTTGGTTTAACACATATAAGAAAGGTTCATCAAGCAATGCTGGACCTCAACAACAACAAACTTACAAGGGACATTCAAACAACTATCACGGGCAGAAAAAGGGGAACTGGAAAAGAAGACCCCACCAGCAAGGTAATATTGCTGAGCAACAAGATCAGTCAGACAATGAAGACTTCTTGTTCACTGCTCGATCAAGTGAACCATCCACGTCATCTAGTGACGTCTGGTATGTTGATTTGGGAGCCACTCGACACATGACCGGCCACAGAGACTGGTTTATTTCAATGAGGACACGCCATCGAAAAATCATGTTTCTTTGGGAGATGATTCTTCATATACTGATGACAGGGATTGGAAACATTTCTCTACCCCTTGGTTCACGCAAATGCAAACTATCGGATGTTCTATATGTCCCAGGTTGACAAAGAACCTTCTTTTCGGTGATGAACTCCTAGATCACAACCTGAAAATTGACTTTGATAGTCAATCCGGCAAGAAAATGTGTTTGATTCGAGATAAATCCAGAGGCTCGAAAATAATTGCAAAAGCCTCAAATGTGGGACGAATGTTTCAACTTGATTTCATTCACAAAAATGATCAAGCACTCGTGGCTAAAAACTCCACCTCAGCTCAGTTGTGGCATCGGAGATTTGGTCATGTAAGTTTCAAATATCTCGAAACACTTCGCCGGGTAATATGGTACATGGGCTACCATCTCTTCAGAAGGATACGAGACAAGTGTCCTCACCGCTAGGAAAACAACACGAGTTTCATTCCAAAAGAGTACTTTTCGAGCTCATGGTAAACTTGACTGGTTCATACCGATCTTTGTGGTCCGATGCAGCCAAGTCATTCGGGGTTCAGTACATCATGCTCTGTGTTGTGACTATTCACGAAAAATGTGGATTTTTTGTCTTCACAAGAAAAGTGAAGCCTTTGAAACATTTAAAAAGTTCAAAGTGGCGGTTGAGAAAGAAGCTGGTCGTCACATCGAGAACTCTCCGCTCGAGATCGAGGGGGAATTACTATCTACGAATCTACAAACTCACGGGATTCGTCGACAAATGCCTCCTCCACACACACCACTGTAAAATGGTGTTGTCGAGAGAAGAAATCGTACTATCATGGAAATGGTGCGATGCATGATCGATGATTCCGGACTTGCAAAGACATTTTGGGCAAAAAGCAAAAATAATAGCGGTGTATTTGTTAAACAAAGCGCCACCCTGCTTTGCTCTTGATGGAATCACACCACAAGAAGCATGGTCAAAAAGGAAACCATCCATTGCTCACCTCAGAGTATTCGGGTGCAAAGCCAGCATGCACATACCCAAATAGAACAGAAAGAGATTGGACATGAAGTCACAAAATCTCATCTTCATTAGATACAGTGAAGAGACTCTTGGGTACAGATTGATGGATCCTAAGACCGAGAAAAGTCTACACAAGCGAGAGATGTTGAGTTTTTGAGAAGAAGGAAGAGCGAGACTCCTCCTCCGGACTCGCAAGATGTAGATTTTTCACCAGTTGTAAAAATTGAAGCTAATGTTCCCTCAGAATATGAAAGTGATGATGGGGATGATGGTGTTGATCAGATAGAACCACAACCCATGGGAACAGCTCAACGTATGCCTAAATGGTGTACAAGCACATTACGAGATGCAAGACTGGATGCTCCACCGGATACATCCACCCCTGGACCACGGACTCATGTAAAGCAAGAGAAGAAGTTAACTTTGCTTTGATGAGTAGAGTTATTGAAACAGACGAGCCATCTACAGTCCAGGAAGCCCTACAGTCAAAAGCTTGGAAAGATGCCATGGATTCTGAATATCAATCAGTGATGAAGAATAACACTTGGCAGCTTGTCGATCTTCCACCAGGGAAGAAACCCATTGGTTGCAGATGGATATTCAAAACTAAGTACAAAGCAGATGGGACAGTGGACAAGTGTAAAGCAAGACTTGTAGCAAAGGGGTACGCACAGAAAGAAGGCATTGACTATGAGGAGACATTTGCTCCCACAGCTAAGATCAAAATGATCAGGATGATCTTTGCTCTAGCTGCTCAGTTTGGATGGAAAGTTCACCAAATGGACGTAAAAAGTGCCTTCCTGAATGGAGATTTGCAAGAAGAAGTCTACATGACTCAACCTGAGGGATATGTTGTACCTGGTCAAGAAGAAAAGGTATGCAGACTCAGGAAATCTCTGTATGGCCTCAAACAGGCACCCCGGGCATGGTACATCAAGATTGATGAGCATCTCGTACAACATGGATTTGTTAGAAATCCATACGATCCCAATCTCTACCTCAAAAAGCAAGGGGGGGAGATGGTGATTGTTGTAGTTTATGTCGATGATCTAGTCATCACTGGAAGTTCAGTGAAGATGATTGATGAAACAAAGAAATATCTTAAGCGATCATTCGACATGACAGATCTCGGGCTTATGCACTACTGTCTTGGACTGGAAGTATGGCAGAAAGAGAATCACATCTTTGTTTCTCAGATGAAATATACCAAGACAACGCTCGAGAAGTTTAGGATGATGGATTGCACACCAATTGCTACACCTATGGAGAACAGATTACAGTTATCTCGTTCAGATCCATCTCCTGAGGTAAGTGCCACTCTCTATCGGTAGTTGATTGGGAGTCTCATTTACTTGACCTACACTAGACCAGATATCAGCTTTGCAGTAAGCTATCTATCCAGGTTCATGCAAGAACCCAAAGTTTTTCATTGGAAAGCAGCAAAGCGCATTTTAAGATATCTCAAAGGATCAGTGGATCTTGGTCTAGAATACAAGAAGAACGAAAACTTCTTCTTGACTGGATATTCGGATTCAGATCATGCAGGTAACATTGATGATAGAAAATCCACTTCT
This sequence comes from Taxus wallichiana var. yunnanensis, assembly GCA_018340775.1. Lineage (NCBI taxonomy): Eukaryota > Viridiplantae > Streptophyta > Pinopsida > Cupressales > Taxaceae > Taxus > Taxus wallichiana. The sequence goes on along the minus strand of CM031242.1, from coordinate 493,164,711 downwards.
GGATTTGTATTCTTTATGGGATCTAGACCAATATCATGGGGAAGTAAGAAACAACACTTTGTTTCTCGCTCTTCCACAGAAGCTGAGTATCATTCTGCAGGAGAAGGCGTCTCGTGAAGTGATTTGGCTACGCCGCATCTTTGGAAGGACTTGGAATACCACGGGACAAACCGACCACCATGTACGCGTTGACAACGAAGGTGTTCTCAAACTTGTTCGCAATCCAGTTTTCACGAGAGAACAAAGCACATTGAAGTTCGAGTTCATTTCATACACGAACATGTGTTGAAGCACAACATCCGGCTTGATTTTGTCCAACAATTTGAACAACGAGCAGATATTTTCACAAAGTCACTTGCACGTGACAAGTTCGAGTTGTTCAGAGCATTTCTCTCCTCATCTCTTCAGACAATGCACAATTAAGGGGGGGAATGTTAGGATAAATTTTATTATCCTATTATTAATTATGCATAGTAGGATTATTTAATTAATTTTATTAATTAAATAATAAATATACTGTTGTATGGTTAATCAACCATATTTGTTTGTATTCAGATTGTTATATTGTTTTAAACAATATATTTGTCTTTTTCTAATTCCTGCTTCCCGGATGTTATTGGAAGCTTATTCATTTTGGCATTTGGTTGCACCTGTGCAACTTATTCTCCTGTGTGTATTTGGCTGTGCAATATCTATAAATATTGCAGCCCATTCTCTGTAATTCTTTACTGATTGAGATTAATAAAATATCACAGGCTTCCGTCCCTGTTTCTCAATCGACGGTGAGGGCATAAGGGATTCCTGTAGGTTATCTTGGAAATCGATTGAGTTGGATTCTCTTCATTTTCTTGCTGAACTTGCAATTGGGAAGCATGTGAAGTCGACATTATAGCTGTAATTGCGTCTTTGTCAAAGATTTAGACCTGCAAAAATTCAAGAACGGGAAAACAAAAATGAGAAAATGAGCGGCACAAGGGTATTTATAACCTAAATAGGGCGTCACTGTCCCCTATTGACGTGTGTCATTTGCTTCTAATGACGCACATCAATAGAAGGCAGTGTCGCGCGTCAATAGAAGGCTGTGTCGCGTGTCATGTGTTTACAGTGTCGCGCGTCATGTGTTTCTAATGTCAAATGCGTCATGTGTTTCTGATGTCGCACGTCATGTGTTTACTGAGTTCGTCGCGTCGCCATGTGTTTACACTGCCGCGTCATTTGTTTGATGTCGCAGCGTCAATACAAAATAGTTTCACACGCGTCATTTGTTTACGATTGTCGTCGCACGCCAATACAAGCATGTTGTCACGCGTCATTGTTTACGGTGTTGTCGCACGTCAATAGATGACAATGTTGCGCGTCAGTTGATGAATGTGTCACGCGTCAATAGGAGCAAGTGACGCACGTCAGTAGGAGCAAATGACGCGCTTCATCAGGGGCCAGTGACGTGTGACAGTAGGAGACAATGTCGCGCGTTATTACGAGCCAGTGTCGTGCATCATTACAAGCTAGTGTCGCACCAGTGTCACGCGTCATTACAACCTAATGTCATTTAGAGTTTCGCGCGTCATTACGAGCTATTGTTGCGCCAGTGACGTGCGTCATTACGGACTAGTGTTGTCGCACATGCGATGGAGCCTTGAAAAACCGGTGAAAATTTTGTTTTTGAATCATCACAAATTCGCCTTTCACGAAATCGGTTACGGGGATATTCGCCAGGTATTTTCCACCTTCAATTTTATAGGGGTGTCTTAAAATGAACCCTCGTATATCATATTTTCATCATGTATTGTATACTATCGATGTTAGTCAATACTTCCACATAAGCACACAAATTTTCCTTTCTTACATCTTAATTAGGAGTATTCATTTATACATACTATTATCATATCATTATTTGTCATCTACAATAAACAATTAGATTTTAAGTTTGTATTCAAGATTTATCACTTAAGGACTAATTCGACCTTATAACTGTGTTACCTTTCTTTCCATTTAAGGACATATAATTTTATCAATAAGGTCATAATGATTCATTTTAGTATAGCCCTTATAAAGGACCTAATATCATTTCATGGGAACATAATATTACAATTCAACAACTTCAAGATAAGGTTTAATAACCTCCCCATTTAATATTCGAGTTATATCATGAATGTTTACCTTTGTTATAATTCCTAAGTTCATCCCAGATTGCTTACTTATCAGCAGTCATAATCATAAGTTACCTTTAGTAATGAAGTAGTTCACATTTATGTACACTAGATAACCATAGTTCAAATAGTCTTAGTTAATTAGTATAATTCATAAGGTACGTAAATAGACATTCTATAATAACTTATCCATCTTGGTAATTGCACTTAATCCAAATAGTCATATGACACAATTCATAAGATATGTAGATAGTACTCAAATATTAGTTTAATTAATCCCTTCAAGTAAATATTATTCTTTTGACCAATACTTAAGTCCTCTATTACATGAAACCAATCATACATTATATCTTAATAATAGTACCAATCATATAAGTCAATTACCACTTAATTTACCTTATAGATTGGCTTGTTTATAATAGTAAAGCATACATGCATCTACCTTTCTTAAAAGAATGCAGAAAGGCTAATTCATCATTCATCAATTATTGTGATATAACAAAGTATGCTAACTTTATTACTTTCGGGAATAGGTGCCAAGTCTTATTCATTACAAGAGAACAATTCTTTATTTTTTAATACTATTTACAATTATCGCCGAAGCCCTTCTATATAGAATTACATAAATCAATGAAGTCATAACCATTTATTCAAATCAATATTCTTCAATCAAGAGAATAATGCAGCTTTTACCATTCTGAAGATCCTTAAACCTGCAACTAAAAATGTTAATGTACTAAAGGTACATGTTCAGTCCAACATGATTGGCATGAAAAATACACTCTCCTTCTTAACAGTTTATACCATTTAATTTTTACTTAAATGAAATACTGCAATTTAAATCATGAAACAAAAATGTATAAATATACAAGATCAACAATAGTTGCATAAGATAATTTTATTTGCTTACTTAACAGTAACCATCTTTATCTTAAATTTTGAATGCCTACTTTAAAACTGCAAAGTACCAAACTCGCGAGGAGCTCACAATTGCATCCCTTTGTTTCCATTGTAGTATCTTATGTTTATTTAATATATCAGCACTATGTAAGTCTTGCTGACTTATTTATTTATCTAAGAAATATCTCATAATACAACATATCAATACCGCCTTGGTTACTAGATTTAAGATCTTACATATGCGTGACTTTTATAACAGAACCCAACCTAGATATCATAATTTATTACTATATATTTGATATAGTCTTGAGTAATTGAATCAAGTTTACCTATCTTTTCATAAAGATCCATTCATACCACATAGCCTACTATCATGGTTGGCACACAATAATCATAACTTTGGCTTCCTCAAAGAGGAACACTCTCTGTAGTAATATTAAGGTAAACCTATTTACCTTAGTTGATTTAGTTCATTCCATGCCATTAAAATATCTCTTTAATAGTAGGTCATCTAAAAAATCCTTATGGAAGTAAGTGTTGAAGATTCTTGACAACCTTGAGGTAATTGTAGTTTACCTTAACTTTTCAATGACGCCAAAGGCATCTTAATGTTGAACTTAGTCATATGAGCACCATAGACTTCCACACAAACACCACCCTTCAAAAATCAGAAGGGTATTACAACACAACTATGTACCAATAGCCTTTGGTGCTTTCGTCAATGATGATGGTTATGGTTATTATAAGTTACACAAACTTATACAGTTATCAAGGGTACATAAAATATCAAGTTCATGTCATTAATGCCTCAAGTATTCGAGTATTTTCCCTAAGGATTGACTAAGGATTTCTAATGGAGGATTCCTTCTGACTCCACATCATAACAATAGTCGGTTGGTACAAAGCAAATTAGATGGATTAGTCAAGTGTAGGACTGATAACAATTCTCTTAACAAGGATACTCAATTTCAACATTAATACGTTGTCTTAGGCTAAGGTTGCCGAAAGGATTCAACAATACATAAATACAGATAGAATTCTATCTGAAACCCAACTATCCAGCTAAAGTCAGTCTATTTATATGACTCTATCGCATAAACCTTTATGGAATCTAATGAAGATAATATTGCTACGTTACATAATCAAATCAAACCTTGTGTAACAAACTGTTTTCCTAAACGAGAAGCAGGAAGTTCCCTTTTTCATACCAGATAAGGCTCATGCCATAAAACGATATCATCTACATATCAAGTACTATACTAGACTCCTTCTGAGACCCACATTTTCTACCCATCCATTACAATAACAATAGCAATAATAATAACGAATACCCAGAATAAGATTCACTGCAATGTCTAGAAAAAGAATAACACAACATACAATAGTCATTATCATGCCCAGATTTTAGTTCTATATCAACTTCAACAACATTTGACTAATTAACACCCAGGTATCAGAGATTAAAAACATAAGGATATATTACACATATTATCATTTACGCGAACAGTAAATGTGATAAGCTTACCAAGAGGAGAGGAGATAGTTCATGCCTAGAATGTAGTTCCTGCAACCTCTTTTCACCTTTTATTTGAGAGCTCTTTTGAATCAAACGTCCAGCAAATCCTAAGACCCATCCCCATGAAATCTTACTAACAAGTGTGGAAATTAGAGCATCATAAAAATCTAAATTTCTCATCTATTACCCTGCTTAATTAGCCTCCCACGATGCTGGTTTAAAGATCAACTCGTATGCATTTTCACGTCGTATATCATTAGCTCGAAATATATTTAATCAACAATTGGAATTGGCATTCAAAGACCAAACGGAACTAAGATCTTTTTTTTTTTTTGGCAGAAGTGGAGTTTGAACTAACACAACTAAAATCATAATGAACTCCTATGCATGCAATAACTTTTCCCAAGATATTCCCACTTAATTGAGTGTATTAAATTTTCGGTAGTATGCATTTAGTTACTTCTCCACTGCCATTCCATTTTCCCTCCAAAATTGGTGGGAGGTGATCGACTATTAAATCATTATACTCCACTTAAAATCTTCCTTCTATCCATGGCTTACTTGAAATCGAGCTATAGTTAATTTATTATTGTAGCATGGTAAATGTATATATCCTTTTGCCAATAACATTTCTTCATGCACCGAAATAGAATGCCACTCCCAGCAAAGTGAGGAGATTCAAGTAAACATGTAACAATTATCTAACTCCTTAATTGCCAATGGATGGGGACAAGCCCCTTCATTATGGTTTAAGACCATTCTAGGTGTAGGTCATAGACATAGGTTAGGTAGTAAGGTGATGAATTATCAATGTCATTCTTGCAAGTCATTGACAACATACAGTGGTTTTATAACTCAATTATCCTATATCGGCAAAGTATGCATCAATCGGTGAAGACCAATTCATTGAACAAAGCAAGTCTAAATATCACTCACAATAAAATAATTCAGTCAAATCCTTTATCGAATAAAGATTTAATATACATTGATCAAGCTTAATAGCGGATATAGAAATCATCATTAATAACCTCTAACCTTTGAAAGGAAACTAAAATGGCATCGAATATAAAACAAATGTACCGTGATCTTAAGATTGATCAACCAAATATTTCATTCACAACAACGCTAAGTTGGCATAACATTGCCATTGTTATAAATTTATCAACAACAGTGAGAAAGGTAAATAGCTTGTATTTATCACAAAGCACGGTAAGGTGCACATCCGTTTTTACCGCTGTCGGTTCAAAACCCAACCAACCAACCATGCCCTATGACATCACATCGAGTGAGAATACACACACGTAAGTGCGTACATCCCGTTCGGGATATACACACCCCGTGTGGCTGCATATTCAACCATGCAACATAACTTATCTTCCACTCTCGAAATCCTCTTTTCAGTCTTTGACTTTTCCCATACATATCAAATTGAAGAAAATGGTGGGGTGTGACATATCATGAGGAATTCCTTTTCTCCTCTTACTATGGTTGATCATCATTGGTAGCATCGATGAGAAATTTTGTGAAAATATCTTTATTAATATTGACATTACTGTAATGAAACTTGGAAACACCAACATCATGAACGTGAACTCTAGATAAGACAAAGATACGTAAGTCGATGTAATATCTTTTTATTGAGATTATCCTTTGTAAAATGGTGGAATAAGTTTGTGGCTAATATCATCCTCTTGTGGCTTGAAGAATAACCATATCCTGATGCTCCAACTTGTATAATCATGAAAAATTTATCTCTCGGATGCCTTTCCTACACAATGCCGCATTCCTACTACACTTGATTCCTTCCAAACGTAAAAAATTATTGTCTGTTTAAAAACCCAAATCATTTGTTTCAATAAATGAAGAACATGGCAAGTTTCTAAGTTAAGTCGACAAACTACAAAATTTAAAGTCTCATTAAATGGCCAATTCCTTGATTTATTAGTAAAGGGTTTAGAAACTCTAATTAGAACTCGCCAACTGCTAAGTTCAATTCCCCATTGTGTCACTTATAGTGGGTTTCTACATTCAAATTACAAGATGAAAAATTGTAGTATAAAATGCGATTCGGATAAATTGGGTAAATACGTTGCAGCGAAGTGAGAAAAACCGAATTGAATCTAGGAGACTCGAGTGAAAATCTCACATGTGTTTGTGACGCTTTTCTCGTGATTTGGCCGAGGTGTATTACTCAAAAATTAAATCCTCTCACTTTCTATGATATATGTCTCGCATGCTTAAGTTATGTACAAGACCTTTTGAACCTATGAATTGTGAATCAAATTATGGTGGGAAGACTGCGTTATATGCACATTAGATAAAACCAAAACTTAACCCTCCTATAGAATTACTTAAAATAAAGGCTATCTCGTTGAAATTGGTACTCACTCGAACAATGAAATGGTCTCTATGGTGGTCGAGACAAAAAAGAACAATGCACAACGCATACAGTCAAGACATTATATATTACATCCATTCTTGGTGGAATCGCCATGGAATTTGAAGGGCACAAAGAAGCTCGTCTCCAATAGAGGCCTCAAGCAAGGAGGCTCAATCCTCTCATTGCACCACGAAACATCGGTCCGACTCCGCCCACCAAAACTATAATTTTAGCGAGGTCTCAAAGAAATTTACTACATGGCTCAAAAAAAGAAAAAAAAATTAAGGGCTTTCACACGGGCATATCATGATTTTCTTTCTTCTAGTCTTAAGAAGACTAAATTTGTTGTTACTTGGAATGAATCAAAACTATTCCTTCCGATTAGTTTTTCCTCTCTTAATCAATTGTTGTCATTTTAAAAGCATTAGTGATTCATGAATAGTTTCGGGAAGTTGGTCTATCATAATTTTTCATATTCACATGATATTTTATTTCATTTTCTTTAATGTTCACGTGGTATTAGAAGATGTGCACTTTATGTTTTCATCTATAGATAGTAATTTTGGTGTCGCATCCAGATTCAAATTCACAATCATAAGGTACAATATATTGGTCATATAAATTTTTCACTCTGATTTTTGTAAGCTAGGTTAATAGTTGCGTGGAAGGATAAAATTTCAAAATTCTTTTTAGAAGGTAATTTTGAAATAATAATGATGGTTACATATGCATCCCCTGCTAATAATAGTTTTTACGTGTTTTTCCCATTTGGTAGGTTTTTGTATAGATTGATTGTGGTATGTGATCATGCAATAAATTAAGATAATTACAAACCTTTTTTAATAAATAAGATCTTATATTGTATTAACAAGTAAAATTATACAACTTAATTCATAAAAAAATGGGTGGTATAAAAGCATGCCCCAAAACATTGAAATCAAAATAAGCAAAAACAAATCCTAGGAACATAACCGATTACATAGACTCAGAGAGCAAAAAATATAGAAGTTAAGCCGCCATCATTAATTGTTGTCCCGCAAGGGGTGGGTCTTGATCATGCCATACAGAGCTAGGAAGGTATTTTCCACTATCCGGCACTTCCAAAAAAATATGGGATGGATTCTATCTTCAATATATTTAAAAGTGATTTGAGAGGGTGAGATGATGAGAGACAATTTGGGAATCTTGTTAGTCGAGGCAAGAGGCTCCAACTATCCTAGGTACATGGCTTGGAGGTAGCATGCGAGCTCCAAATGAGCTATTTAGGAGGTAGGGGGCATACCAATGCTAGTGGAGGGCTAAAGACAGAGGTGAGAAGCTCCTTTGTAGAGGATGTATGCCAAGAGATTTGTGGGCCCGCACGAAAGAGAAGTGTTGTGGATCTGCTCTAGTGGCCACCACTTATGGGACGATTGCTGCACTACCTTGGACAAGTGAGAGGTGAGAGAGGGATGGAGGTTGATGAGAAACATTGCAAGGGGCGTCACCCAAATCATGAAGGATCATTCGAGGACGTTGACCTGATCGCCACTTTGTTGGCTTGAACTTGAATATGCATTAATATATTCGAGATAACCACAGCTTTTTTTATAAGTAGAAAATTTCTTGTATACTTCAATATTAGAAAATAAACAAGAATTCATGTCTTTCCAAATCTAGAATAATATATCCCCTCCGAAAGCACAAAAAACTGGGAAAATTTATGGGGCATTTGAGGATTGTCCCCTAATACAACATGATACCAAGTAAAACACTTTGATTGAAAGGGGAGGAAGAAAGAATGAATCCAATTCCAAGCCTTTTAGGCTTTGCGATAATACCAATAAAGGTGATATGAGATTTCTAAATGACAACATGATGGACATTTATGGGTAGAAATTCTTAAGTGAACCATATAGACAACAAGTAGATGGCCTTGGTACAAAACACAACATACAAAGTGAGTAACTTTGGGTTCCACACATGCATACCAAACATTACAAGTATTCCTTTTCCAAATTGATCGTGAGGATCGAAATTTCCACTGGTATTGATTTTTTCCACCATGGAAAAATGAGGCAAGATTGATGCGCCAAAATTAGTAGGAACTTGACAAGGTCATCACTTGAACTTCAGGTGTCTGTTTGAGTTTGTTTTCTTCAAACCACATGTTTTGATGAGACGAACGCATTAGTCAATCCACCCTATCGGTTGGAGGAAGTTTTGACATATTTTTGGGCCCTAAATCCTCCATCATGAGGCCGAAAATTAGGATTTCAGTTATAGTTTGGTTTTCTCCAATTTTTGGGCATTAGTTGATTTTAGTCTATTAGTTGTATTATGAGTTAGAAACATGGCAATTCCCCTAATTTAGGAATGTAGAAGATGTGTGAAAAAATTTTTTTCCTGTACAAATAAGCATACAAACTTACTAAGAATAGCAGGTTCTAGTAAACTGCTAAAAATAGTAATTTCCACCACCTAGAGTAGATTTAGTCAAAGCTAGTTATAGTTTGCTTGGAAACTCGAGTTGGGAGTTGTTTTCCTATTTAGGAAACATTGTAACTCATTATTGAATAATTAAGAAGGAGATCTATTTTCTTTTGAATTCATATTATTTGCAGTATATCAAGTTTGTTTTGAATTTGGCTACATAATTAGAAATCCAAGCATAACCTCATCCATCTGAGTATGAATGGGGTGTCCACATACCACTTCCATTCATTCTAGCAAGGACGAGGTGAAAGAATAGAATTATTGTTGATCATGTGATTTGACATGAAGGAAATGATGTCATTGACGAGAGCTCAATCGAGAAGAGCCTATTTGAATTGAGCTTTGAGCTCTTGCTAGGGTAGAAAAGAATAAATTTGAATTAAAAAGAGGTATTGCATGGTGCGAATGCATTTCTTAAAAAAGTGGAATTTAGGAATCCAAGGTAACTAGGCATAAAAATGATCCTCGCATTAAAAGATAAGAGACCACCACAAAGAGTGGTAATTAAATGAAAGTCTTTGTGGAAGCCATCGCTATTCCACACGATCCATGGTTTGATTTTCTCCCATGATTTACAAATATTTTTAGCACAAAAGTGATAACCAACTTGAATGGAATAGGAGAAATGGGAAACCATTAAATCCTCATCCTTGGTCATATGGTATGGTCATATGAGGGCTTAAAACTTTTGATTCCTACTAGTAGGTGTTTAACTTCAGCCCCCTTTAATTTTATTTGAGTGGTGAAGGAAACAACATTTTTCTTTGTTTTAGTGGCACCTAAAATAAATAACAGAGTAAAATATTAAAAAGCTTGTAACTTTTGATCGGTAACTCGGTTTTGAGTGTCGTTTTTGCAAAAGTGCTTGTTTTTTCGTGCTCTTTCCATTGGAGTTATTTATTTTGAGACTTGAACTATAATTATAAAGTGCCAAATATGGAGGAAAGTATGTGGACTTCAAGAGGATATTGTAAAATTTGTGGAAGAAAATAGATTGCTCAAGAAGTGAAATTCTCTTCTACAATCACTCATTCACGATAAGGATACAATAATACACTCTTTAGAGAACAAACTTGCTAGCCTACAACATCACCATCATATTGTGGACAACCATATCCATGCTCCTAGTCCACTTGCAGCTTTTTACTCTTGTACCCACTGACATTGATCTGCCAGTCTTTGAGCTTGAACCTACTTTTGATGCTTCTAAACCTATGAGGCTTGTTACTGCATGCTCTTCCACATTTGTGCCTATTACAGTACCACATGTTGTGTATCCTACTTCTGCTCAGTTGCATGGCTTTTTTAAGAAGCATACCACTGCATTCAGTTCTCGCATGCTTCGTTCTATGGGTCTCACTAACGGAGTCATTGATGACATTCACAGGGTATTGTTTCCTCTATTCCACATGTTAAGTGGAATTCTCGTCATGACATTGGTTTTCGAGTAGATACTTCATTAGGATCACACATTGACAGAGCTCTTTTTTTTTTTTCTCGACTCTTTTTGAGGATCATGAGCAACACATGAGTTTTGCACCTTCACTCAGGCTTGAGAAACCTGAGATTTTAGTTGTCAGACATGATCAACCTGACACACATTCTGGATGTTCTTTACATGCACCCATTGTGCATTTTGCACCAAGTCATATGCTGCAGCATCTTCTTCATCCATCCGTGTTGATTTGGGGTGGATATCTGATCACTCGTGGCGATGAAATAGGCATTCATTGAGAGGACTCTACAGGTGTGGCTCCTCCACCATTCGGCCTCTTGCTCCACTTTCTATACCTTATGCATTGTGATGCTTCTTGTTTTGAGCATTTTTAGTAGGTGTAGTGTATCTCTCTTATTTGTTGAGAGATTTTGTATTTGTATTTTCGACACTTTTGGCATGTTGAAGATCTCTTATGGGGATCTATTTCGTGCATTCCAATGTTATTTTTCAAGTGTTCGAGTACTTGTTTTGGGAAACTCATACAGATTTGTAGCGTCATTCCACCCATTTAGCAAAGATGGGAGGGTGTGGTGTTGATCCCGCTTCTTCGGGTTTTGTGTCCTTGCCTTGTTACCTTGGCTTTACTTAGATCATGACACTGGATTTTGTGTCCTTACCTTGTGGTGTTTGGTTTTATTCTTGGATCGTGGCACACCTATTTGCAGCAGTTGATCGAATTATGTTTGGTGTTTTTTTTACACTTTCGACATCACTCCATTGACAATCTCCTTGTATGGAGCTATTTTGGTGGAGCCCAGTGTCAGTTGTTTTTGAGTTTTGTGATCGAGCAGTGGATTCAGACCACAGTGCACACCAAAATTTTTCAGCATTGTATGAGTTTTTTGAGCCGAGCTTCTTGGGATTCCAGCCGGGTTTTTACTTTGTTACTGGTTTTGGGTAGCTTACGGTGTCCATTTTTCCGAGTTATTGTACATGAGTACCTTATTAGACCTAGTTGTCGAGACTCATACTGTGGACATGCCACTTCTATTTTGGCCCCTAGCTTCACTTGAGGGGGGGGGTGTTAGAGTAGGTATTTACCTTAGCTCATGTTCACCTAGATATATTATTTACCTTTATTGTATTTATCCTCACCCACTTATGTGTTTGGATATTTATTTTTATTTATTTAGATATTAGGAGATATTATCTAGTTGTTAGGTATAGTTCTTTCCTTGATCTATGGTATTGACTAGTTCTTTCCTAGATCTATGGTATTGACTAGATCCTTGATGTCTAGTTCTCTCATAAATCTATGGACTTGACTAGTTCTTTGATGACTAGTTCTTTCCATGATTTATGGCTTGATCTACGACCTTGACTGGTTCTTATATTGTTATTCCTTGCTTATATAAGCAAGACCCATTCTCATTGTATTTCATTGAGTTCCATAATAATATATGATATTGCTGCTCATTTGTTTGCAAAGGTTTTGTGTAAAGTTATTCTAGCGAATTGCTTTCATCTTATTGATTGTGGTGTTTGATTAGCATCTGTGTTCTTGGCTTGGTACGATCTGGTTATCGTTCCTTTTACATAGTTAGAAAATAAATAATATGGAAACCTTATATTAGTAAAAAAATGAAAATATATTTTTAGAAAGAATAAACTCGCTCTACATCGTGGTATATTTTTTCTAAATGGATCGATTGTTTTATTTTGATCTATCTCAAAGGAAGTGGAATTTTACATTTTCCTACAAAACAATATTGTTTTTGTGTTTCAGACAGTCCATGGCTCGTGGTTGGGGATCCAAACCGGATCTCAAGCCTTGAGGCATGTGCTAGAAAAGGTAAAAATCATAACGTGTATGCGTTATGCTAAATTTTTATATATTGTATCCCCCCAATGTCTCTTTTATATCTTTCACAAGAATTTTGCATACATTCAGTTTGGTCCGTAATTTTCTCTACATTCTTGCACGATTTTTTAGTAGTTCATATTTCCCTACCCCACTAGTTGATTTTTTATAATCATGGGCGATAAAAGTCGAGCTAAGGAAAAGAGGAAAGTCAAGAACAAGATAATGAGCAATTGGAAAAGATGAAAATAAATAAATTGAAGAGAATGCAAAAACTTCGTGTAGGGAAAGGCACATCATCGCTATATCAAATGTAGCTAATGTATTAGAAAATGAATGATTTTGCAATGAATAATGATATTGAATTGAATTATAATGTTGTTATGGATGAAGAAGTTGATATGAATCCAATTAGTGAACCCTTACTTGATAATCAAAATGTTAACCCGAAATTTCTATGAAAACACATAATGAAGAAAGTAACCTTGAAAAACGAATCTTCACCTCTAATAACACATCCTTCCATTTTGCAAAGAAAACCAATTCACTTAATTGAAATTGATGAAAAAATTATAAAACCAATGCCTAACAAAATGTCTGAAAGAAATGCGAGAAGAAAAGCTAGTGAAATTTGGGATAATTACTTTGAGAATTTAAATGACACACAAAGATGCTAATTATTTGTTACATTGATGAAATTAATTAAGATGAGACCTATAATGAAGACCCTGGGGTTAATAACATCTAATGTTGTTGATCAAAATGCATCAATTGTTGAAAACATACATAAATCATACCAAATTGTAGGTGAAAAAAGACGCACCAAAGATAGTAATGCTACACGGTGTGCACTTACTAATTGTATAGTAAGTGATAAAACAGTTAATAAATATTTGATTAGAAAAACAAGCAGTGCTTTGAAGCTAAAGAGAAAAACACTAATGAAAGCAATAGAGAGACATAAACATCTTGAGTCAGTCAATAACATTGACTATTGGGATTTCTCTAACAAACTTCCATCAAAAGACAAGAATACATCTGATATTCTAAAAGAATTAATTGTAAAATTTTTGAATGAGAACACAAGAGTGTCACCGAATAGAAGAGATACTAATAATGAAGAATAGGTTCTTGTAATCGTGAATCGTGTGTAAAATATTTCTTAGATATGACTCAAACACAATTGTTCTCTAAGTTTAAGAATGAAAATCCACAAATTAACATTAGCCAAAGATTCTTTGAAATGAGAAAACCCTTTTATGTGAAAATCAATCACTCACGTACTCACTTGTTGTTAGAATCATGTTGAATTTTCAATTTATTATGATGTTTTCTTGTCAAATACGCTGTTTTTGCATACTAATTTCATGTTGCATGAGTGTGGATTAAATGTCCCACCAAAATCTTCAAGGGAATTTATTCTCGACAATATTTTGTGAAAAATTAACTGCATAATTTTTTATAACAAAGCATGTTTGGATGGAACGCGTGCAATGTATGTGGTGGCTTTCCAAATCTAAAAGTTTGTAACCACGAGGAGATTACATATTCAAAAGGAAAAGAATTGGTTGATTTCACCAAATATAAATCGGTGGCATATCAATTAAAAGATGGAAAAGAATCTAAGTGGTGTGAGCTTGTTACAAAATAATTACCTATATCCGAATATATGGTCAAATTCAAAGAGAAAATTTTTTATGAGTATGCAAGACACACACATAGAACTCGATGGTTGGATGAACAATTCAAGTTAAGCAAGGACACATTCCCACTTGGTAGTATTGTTTCGTAGTTGAGTTTTCGAGATAATTACACATTGCAGCCACAAATGGAGGTTCAGTCTCAATAATATAAGTCAATGCAAGTTGTTATTTTTGTGCATATAGCATTCATGCACTCTCCAGAAAGCACTGACAAAGATAGAACAATATTAAGAGAGAATCATTTCTACATCAGTGATGATCAGAAAAATTCTACAAAATATGTACAAGGGTGATTCCAGGTCTTTTATGTGAACTTGAATGAGAGGAACATTAGTTTTGATCAACAATACATTTTGTCAGACAACTGCACATCATAATTCAAGAATGAACTTATGATTTATTGGCTAAGCAGGATCCACAAAGACACAAATGTACAACATATCTGGAGTTTTACTAAGATAGGGCATGGAAAAGGATAGCATGATGGTGTAGGAGCATGTGTGAAAAGAGCACTTGAAAGAGAAGAGTTAAAGTTACAGGATGGTTCTAAATTTACATATGCAAAAAACATTGTTGATTGTTGTGTCAAGAATGTGGGCCATGAATCTCAAGAGAGATCAACGGTTTATATATATTTTTGGTTAATAAAGGAACAACATCGGAAAAATTTTAAGATTGTATGACAGCTTGTAGGATCAAGTGATATCCATTCATTTTGTAGTTCGATGCAAATGCTTGGACTATTTATACTACGTGCATGGCATGTTTTTGTCTATCATGCATTGCTTTTACGTGGAATGAATGTGATTCATAACAGTGGGTGGATGAATAGACTTGTATATATTTAATTCCACTTGACACACATCAAGTTCCATGAGCATTACAACTTGCAGGGTCTTCAGATCAAATGACAACATCACCTGACTTTGACCAAGTCTCTGATTTAGTGCAACACGCTGTATACATATATGTATATGCCATGTTTTAGATTTATAAATTATTAAATGGTCAACTCTTAATTTATTTTAAATTTTATTTACATTTTTAATTTGTGATGTAAGGCATGGTTTTCCAGATTATTGTGATGGAGTTTAGCGAAGAGGGAACAAACTACTTCTTGTCTTGTTGTGTAGAGGGAAAAATTGACTTCCACAGTCATTAATGGTGAATACCTTGAGTATCCCACTGGTCAGTGGTAGTCACTGGAAATTGGCTTCAACGATATCCTATCAAAAATCAAACATTTGGTTGTTTGAAGACTATGAAGTACATCAAAAGATACTTCACTATTCACATTTGGTTCTTGCAACAAATATTAAATTGATCAAATATCAAGGTCGACCATTAAACAAGAATTTGTGGAAGGTTTGTGAATCAGATCATGAAGCAATTCTTGTTACTGTCAAGAGTAGAGTTGATCCTTGTGGTTCATTGGATTGAATTTGCAAAGGTATGTTCTTCATGAATTTAATTTGAATATTTACTTTAATGATTTTGTTTAAATTATGTATGATTTAAAATTCTATTTAATTGCTTGCTAACATGTTTATGTATGTTAGTGGTCCCAAAAACTTCCACCTTCACGCGATTGGCACTCGTCAGTAGAGAATTTATTATTCTCAAAGCCAAGTGAAGCTATGAGAAATTAAATATTAGAAAGGAACAAAAATTAGAAATTCTCATTTCACGACCTATATTGTAAAAATATCTTATTAAACTTCTCATTTCACCACCTATATTGTATGAACCACCTATATTATTCAGATGATTGGAAATCGATAACCTTACACTAACTCAGTTGCACTATTCGGGTGGGGTAGGAGAAAAGGAGAGCCTCGCAAACTTTTCCGATTCTTTTGTCATCATCTCAATCGCGTTATCCTTAATGATTTTTCCATAGGATGCAACTATGTAGACTATGAACTTAGTTTTGTTGGGGAGACCACCAATGTTCCAACTGTTCATTTTAAAAGAAGGAATATCTTCAATCAAACAGAGATAATGAAGAGCCTCGAATTTTTTTGGATATTACAAAAGGTTGTCGATATAATCATGGATAATCGAAGGACAACATGCCAAGTTGATTATTTTTATTAATACCAGTTGCTTCAAATTCAAAAAATCAAACCTGATAGATTCCAAAAACAACAAAATGACAAGAAAAATTGCAATGAAGTATTGATAATTGAACTTAAAACTCGTTTAAAATTGTACTTTATTTTGTGATTGAGAATTCACCCATAGTTTCTTTTTGAAGGAAGAAATTGATTTCATATGTGAGAAATAGAATGTTGATTTAGTCTATTACTCTAACCGGTAGTAAATAGAGTAGTCATTGTCATTGTGATATCCAATGAGTGGTCTCCTAAATAGATGATGTTAGTTCCACTTGTTTTATATGCAAAGTGATTAAGGAAATGTAAGGTAGTAAACATGCCATCTCAAAAGACGTGTTTTTGGTTTGTCCATTTTGCAGCTTAAATATCTATTGGTTTTTTCAAGAGAGGGCTATTATTTTTGAACCCAATGTAGATGAAAACATCAAAATATCATTAGCTGAAAGTTTTTACAAAGAAACCTAATGTTTTTGCATACCATGTATATGGCCAAGTAAAAAATCCTGCCAAGTTTTGCATTGGATATTTATCAGAGGAATGAGTTACTTTTGGTATAGGTAAGGAAAATGGCATCAACTGATAGTGGTAACTTTTACATGTAGTTTTTTCATCACAGATATGCATATCAAACTCCACAAGATTCATATTACCACAAGGCCAACACCTGTTAATCAATCTACTCTGACTATTTATGTTATATTTTTGTAGTTGTTCAATGAAAGTTTTTGTAAATATGAACAACATGAGTAGTGTAGAATGTATAAATTATAGAGTTATCTTGATATCTGTCATAGAAATGGGAGATTAAATTAAATAATCCTTTATCCTTAAAACAAATGCATAAACACACATCAAGGATCACAAACTATGATGGTAGCTTGGAGTAGTAACCTAGACGAATGCAAAAAACATGATGTGTGTGATTCATCTATGAGCCTCACCAGCACAATTTAAAAAAAAAGGCTTGGATACATGTTGCTTGGAATCATACTTGTGACTATGGTATGCATGTACTACTAGGTATATTTTTCTATTTGATAGCTATAGAAGTAGAAATGTAGAGGGAGGATGAATTGTTGGCTGTTGTGGTCATGACAGAAATTTATGGCTTGATGTAGGTGGCCACATATGACATCTTTTTATGGGATTTATATTAACTTGGTAACTTTGATTCCTTGCAATGTGACTGAGCATTTTGGTGTGATATGGAGGATTGAAACTTTAATTATTCATATTTTCTCATATAATGAATCATGAGATGATTACATACACAAGAAATGATCTCAAACATCTAATAAGATGCAATAATTATGTGTCCTTGAAAGAAGAGATGAGAATGTTGTAATGCAGGGGTCAAAATTTTGAAGCTCTTCAATACTAACATGGAAAAATTGTGTTGAATGCCTATAGGTAGTGTAGGTGGAATTGTATTGCATTCGATCAAGAAGAGTCACCAAGCATTATCTTGCTATTAATATTAGCATAAAGATACCGCTTCGAATAAATTTAGAGATTGATGCTCACATTCTATGCACCTTATATAGACTTATATTCATGATTTATTAGTGCTTTATTCGCATATCTATTTCAACTTCTAAAACATTGGGAATTGTAGTTTAGGTCATTGACATATTAGAAACAAGAATGTAATCGTAAAGAAAAGAAATGGACACAACATGAAATAAACCATTTCATGCTCAAAACCTTACACAAAAATGAAGGAGTCTAAAGATAAATTTGGAAAGCACAAGAGGCTAGGGCTTATCATTTATTTTATGGTTTATAAATATGTTTAGAAGTCCATAGTTTTTTTATTAATATGATCTAATCCCAAACCGATTGCATCTAGCCCCTCAAAGATCTTATGATCAATATGATAAAACCTCTTATCTTTGGATGATGAGTTACAATGTAGTTCCACACTAGGTAGCTACCCAACACTACATGATGACAAGGAATTTAAATAAAGAGATGACCAAGACTTGAACACTAGTGGAGGCTTTTTTCAGATTCCCTATGCTCCCCTGTGCTTTGTGCTACCTTGTTTGGGCGTAGTCCTTTTAGAGCCCTCGACCAAAACATGCTATATCTTTGACGAGTAATTTCTCGACTCTATGGCACCTAGAGACATCTTGTCAAATACAAAACCTCCATATTAGGGCCCTCTATGAAAGCCTCTCACGGTTTTATCCATCTCCATTGAGTTCTTTCGTTGTCCTATTGTTTGTAAAACATGTGAAATACTACGGTTTGAGTAAGTGTAAGGTCGTTTCGGACGCTATATTTTTCAAACGGTAGCTCATGGGATGGAACCATCTAGGCCAACACATTTAGATGCCATGGTGGAAAATAATGGAGGATTTTTTTGGTTCCCTACGCCTCTCGTGCTTTCCTGTGATACCTCATTCGAGCGTAGTCTCTTAAGAGCCCTAAGACCAAAACACATTATATATTTGACAGTGAATTCTCGACTATGTGGAACCTAGATATGACTCATTAGATATGAAACCTCCATGTCAAGGCCCTCTACAAAAGCCTATCGCAGTTTTATCCATATCCATTTGGTTCTCTCATTGTCCTATTGTTTGCAAACTTGTGAAATAGTGCGGATGCTGAAAGTCAAAGTGTAAGGCCACCAGATGCTATATTTTGCAAACGGTAGCTCGTGGGACCAAACCATATGAGAAAACATGTCTAAATTTCTTAATAAACTCTACTAGAGACTTTTTTTTTGTTCTCTACACTCCCCGTACTTTCGGGCTACCTCGTTCAGGCGTAGTCCCTTAAGTGCCCTAAGACCAAAACACGTTATATCTTTGACGAGTGATTTCTCAGGACCTATGGCACCTAGAGATGTCTCGTCAAATCCAAAACCTCCATGTTGAAGCCCTATAATAAATCCTATCATGGTTTTTCCATATCCATTTGGTTCGCTCGTTGTCCTTTGTTTGCAAACACGTGAAATAATGTAGTCTAAGTCATTGTAAGGATGCCAGATGCAATACTTTGCAAATGGAAGCTCTTTCAGACCGAACCAACTATGCCAACATGTCTGGGTGGCAGGTAAATGCTAGTAGAGGCTTTTTTTTCGGTTCCTACACTCCCCATGCTTTCAGGCTACCTCGTCCGGGCATAGTCCCTTAAGACCTCTGAAACCAAAACACGTTATATCTTCGATGGGTGATTTCTTGGACTCCATGGCACCTAGAGATGTCCCATCAGATCCAAAACCTCCATGTAAGGGCCCTTTATGAAATCATATCACAATTTTATCCATATCCTTCTGGTTCTCTCGTTGTCCTATTGTTTACAAACATGTGAAATAGTGTAGTTTAAGTCAGTGTAAGGCTGTCAAATGCTATAGTTTACAAATGGTAGCTCATGCGACCGAACCATCTGGGCCAACACATTTGGATGGCATGGTGAACACTAGTGGAGGATTTTTTTTGGTTCCCTTTACTCCTCGTGCTTTCGGGCTACCTCATTCAGGCGTAATCTCTTAAGAGCCCTGAGACCAAAACACAATATATATTTGACAAGTGATTTCTAAGAATCCATCACACCTAGAGATGTCTCCTCGCATCCAAAATATCAATGTCAAATCCCTCTACGAAATCCTCTCACGCTTTATCCATATCCATTCGGCTATCTCGTTGTCCTATTGTTTGCAAATGTGTGACATACTGTAGTCCAAGTAAGCGTAAGGTTGTCAGACGTAATACTTTGCAAATGAAAGCTCTTGGCACCAAACCAACTATTCCAACATGTTGGAGTGGCAAGATAAATTCTAGGGGAGGCTTTGTTTTGGTTCTTTACACTTCCCATGATTTTGAGCTACCTCGTCCGGCGTAGTCCCTTAAGAGCTTTGAGACCAAAACACACTACATCTTGATGTGTGATTTCTAGGACTCTATGGCACCAAGAGACGTCATGTTAGATCTGAAACCTCCATTTCGAATCCCTATATGAAATCCTTTCGTGGTTTTTTCCATATCCATTCAGTTCTCTTGCACGCCTATTGTTTACAAACACGCAAAATGTTATAGTCTAAGTTAGTGTAAGGCTATCAAATGCAATACTTTGCAAATGGAAGCTCTTGGTGCCAAACCAAATACGTGAACACATCGGGATGGCCATGTAAACACTAGAGAAATATTTTTTTTGGTTCCCTACACTCCCCATGCTTTTGAGCTACCTCGTCTGGGCATAGTCCCTTAAGAGCCTTAAGACCAAAACACATTATATCTTCGATGGGTGATTTCTTGGACTCCGTGGCACTTAGAGACGTCTCGTCAGATCTGAAACCTCCATGTTAGGGCCCTATAGGAAATAATATCACAATTTTATCCATATCCATTCGGTTCTCTCAATTTCCTATTGTTTTGCAAACGTGCGAAATAGTGTAGTTTGAGTCGAGTGTAAGGTCAGTCAGACATTATATTTTGCAAGTGAGCTTGTGGGACCAAACAATCTGGTCTAACACATCCATATTTCATGGTGAATGCTAGTGGAGGATTTTTTTTGGTTCTCTACACTCCCCGCGCTTTCGGGCTACCTTGTCCGGGCATAGTCCCTTAAGAGCCCTGAGACCAAAACACGTTATATCTTCGACAAGTGATTTATCAGACTCTGTGGCACCTAGAGACATCTCATCAAATCCAAAACCTCCATGTCAAATCCCTATATGAAATCCTCTCGCAATTTTTTCCATATCCATTCGGTTCTCTCATTGTGCTATTTTTTGCAAACACACGAAATAGTGTAGTTTGAGTCAGTGTAAGTCTACTAGATGCAATAATTTGCAACCGGAAGATGTTGGCAGAAAACAAACTATGCTAACACGTCGGTGGTGGCCATTTAAATGCTAGGGGAGGTTTTTTTTTGGTTCCCTACACTCCCCGTGCTTTTGGGCTACCTCGTCTCGGGCGTAGTCCCTTAAGAGCTCTGAGACTAAAACACGTTATATCTTCGACGGGTGATTTCTTAGACTCCGTGGCACCAGAGACCTCTCGTCGATCCTAAACATCCATGTTAGGCCCTCTATGAATTTATATAGAGGATTTATCTCTATCCATTTGGTCCTCTCATTGTCCTATTGTTTTGCAGACGTGTCAAATAGTGTAGTTAGAGTCGGTATAAGGTGTAAGACACTATATTTTTCAAATGGTAACACAAGGACCGAACTATCTAGTCCAACACATTTAGATTTCTGGTGAATGCTAGTGGAGGATTTTTTTGGTTCCCTACGCTCCTCGTACTTTTGGGCTACCTCATTCGGGCGTAGTCTCTTAAGATCCCTGAGACCAAAACACATTATATCTTCGACATGTGATTTCTCAGACTCCATGGCACCTAGAGATGTCTCGTTAGATCTAAAACCTCCATGTCAAAGCCCTCTACAAAATCCTCTCATTGTTTTTTCCATCTCCATTCGGTTCTCTCATTTTCCTATTGTTTGCAAATATGCGAAATAGTGTAGTCTGAGTCAGTATAAGGCTGCTAGACGCAATACTTTGCAAACAAGATCTTGGCACCAAACCAACTATGCCAACACATTGGGGTGGCTAGGTAAATGCTAGGGAGGCTTTTTTTTGGTTCCCTACACTCCCCATGCTTTTGGGCTACCTCGTCTGGGTGTAGTCCCTTAAGAGCCCTGACACCAAAACATGCTATATCTTCGACGAGTGATTTCTTAGACTCTGTGGCACCTAGAGATGTCTCGTCAGATTCAAAACCTCCATGTTGGGTCCCTCTACAAAATTCTATCATGGTTTTATCCACATCCATTTAGTTCTCTCGCTATCCTATTGTTTGCAAACGTGGGAAATAGTGTGTTTCGAGTCGGTGTAAGGCTATCAAACACTATATTTTGCAAACCATAGCTCATGGGACCGAATCGTCTAAGCC
This sequence comes from Taxus wallichiana var. yunnanensis, assembly GCA_018340775.1. Classification (NCBI taxonomy): domain Eukaryota; kingdom Viridiplantae; phylum Streptophyta; class Pinopsida; order Cupressales; family Taxaceae; genus Taxus; species Taxus wallichiana. The sequence goes on along the minus strand of CM031242.1, from coordinate 493,142,264 downwards.
AAAACGTCTGGATTGCTGGTGAATGCTAGTGGAGGATTTTTTGGGTTCCCTACACTCCTGTTCTTTCAGTTACCTTGTCCGAGCATAGTCCCTTAAGAGCCCTGAGACCAAAACATGTTATATCTTCGACGGGTGATTTCTCGGACTGTGGCAGCTAGAAACATCTCTTTAGATCTAAAACCTCAATGTTGAATCCCTATAATAAACCCTCTCGGTTTTTTCCAAACACGTGAAATAGTGTAGTCTCATTTAGTGTAAGGCAATTAGACGCAATACTTTGCAAACAGAAGCTCTTTGCGCCAAACCAGCTATACCAACACATCAAGGTTTCCAGGTAAATGCTAGGAAGGCTTTGTTTTTGTTCCTTATAATCCCCATGCTTTGGGTTACCTCATCAGGGCATAGTCCCTTAAGAGACATATGACCAAAACACGTTATATCTTCGAGGGTTATTTCTTGGACTCCATGGCACCTAGAGACATCTTGTTAGATCCAAAACCTCCATGTCAAGGCTCTCTATGAATTTATATAGAGGTTTTATCCATATCCATTTGATTCTCTAGCTGTCCTATTATTTGCAAATGTGCCAAATAGTGCGGTCTAAGTCAGTGTAAGGTTGTCAGATGCTATATTTTACAAATTGTAGCTCGTGGGACAAAACCGTCTCGAGCCAACATGTCTTGATTTCCGGTGAATGCTAGTGGAGGAATTTTTGGTTCCCTATGCTCCCCATTATTTCGAGCTACCTCATTTGAGCGTAGTCTCTTAAGAGTCCTGGGACAAAAACATGTTATATATTTGATAGGTGATTTCTAATCCATCACACCTAGAGACATCACGTCAGATATAAAACCTCCATGTCAAAGCCCTCTACAAAATCCTCCCATGGTTTTTTCCTTCTCCATTTGGTTCTCTCGCTATTCTATTGTTTGCAAACACATGAAATAGTGTAGTCTAAGTCAGTGTAAGGCTTCTAGAAGTAATACTTTGTAAATGGAAGCTCTTGGCATTGAACTAACTATGCCAACATGTTGGGGTGGCTAGGTAAACACTAGGAGACGGTTTTTTTGGTTCCCTACACTCCTCATGCTTTTGGGTTACCTCATCCAGGTGTAGTCGCTTAAGAGCTCTGAATGACTAGATTAGCTTAAGAATGAATTTGATAGGGGAATGTCTAAGAACACAAGGGAGTTATCATTAGCTAAAGCAAATGTTTCTTGTTTAGTTTAGAATGGGAGTCACTAGCCTACGGCTTAGTTACCTTCAATTCATTAATAATGTATGCTATGATAAACCCATGGATGATTTCAAAAGCGCCTTGAAAAGGATAAGGGTAGTCATCAAGCCTAGTGAAGGGTGTGATGTGATTTCCAAATAACTTGAAATGCCTACTGATTTAAAGGTAGTAACATGAATTGGATAAGATTAGACAATAAATAATCATTGAGTGTTTGAATCAAAATGTCATTGCATCTAGATACATTCTCAAGCATTGGAGTAATGTATAGAAGACTTTCAGGTGTTTTAACAGGGGAGAAGACTAAGAAGTATAGAAGAATGTAGTAAGTGTATGATAATATAGGAACCAATACAAAGAGACCATGAGCAAGAAGAAGCGCAAGTAAGGTAAATACACATGTACACATTGATAAATTGAATGAATAATTACTCGATTAGGCAACTCTTTATGTACATACATTATATAAATATTGATTTCCAAAGTTTGATGCATATTATACGTTGAAAATGCTAGTACATGTAGATCACCAATGAATGAAAAAATAATCCATAATGTCTTAAATATTGTCAAGTGCACATCATATTAGTTTCATGCAAAAATAATCTCAAAATGTAAGGTCTCATACAAAATATCAAGTTTCAAATAGTATTTTAATGTGCTTAATAAATATAAAAAATGCCCAAATAGGTCATATACCATCAAGTTCAAATGCCATATAGCGCATATACAATGCCATGCAAATTGGTATACAAAAGAATGTCATGTAAGACATATATATTTCCTAATCATCAAAATTTATCCCTCTCTTGGCCTTGCTCGAAGAAGGCCCTCCCTTAGACAAAGATGGAGATCTATGAGATGAATTTGGATCGTCCAAGCCCATGCTACAAGTCCTCTTCCACATAATACTCACTTGTAGATGATCCTGTAAATGCAAGAAATGTATTTAATTTATATATGTTTTCAACATGTATTTAAGACCATGCTAGAATGAAAGTATTTACATAAATACAAAAACTTACCACAAGTTTTCGATCATACCAATTTTGCATCTCATGCTTAGATGAGTCATTGGGAGCTCCAGAAGTACGAATGGGGGTATGAGCTTAACTTAACTTTTTTTTTTAAATCTAGCAAAATTTCCTTATTCTCCCCATTGGCTCCGCCATCCCGCAGCCCAATGAGGGACTGCCATGTGACTTCCTTAGGCATCGGTGGAAGAGTAGAGTGATTTTAACCTCATGTATTTCCACTTCTAAAGCCAAATTTTTCCTAAGTTCTCTGTCGTCCCACCACACCACAACTAATGGTTGGCCGACATGTGGCGTCTCCGAGCGTCGGTGGATGAGTGGATGAACTTGATCCTTTTTTTCCTTGTTAAGATAAAGTCAAAAATTCCTCTTGGTCTCCGATGACCCGCCTTCCCACCCCGATTAAAATTTGGACATGTGTCCCTTGTCGACTCGGGCAAACTTTCCTTCTTTGAGCACGAGGTCCCGTCGCAGAGTCACGGGCGCATGAGCGTCATGACACTTTTTTCCCAAAGGAACGAAGCACTATGTTTTCTCCCCGGACACTTTAAATCAGTTAGAGAGTGGGTTAGTGAGAAATTTCTTTTTAATTTTAAATAATTGTTCTAACCCTATGTTTAGACCTTGTGAATTTAATATTTGTGGTAATGAGAAAATGTTAGTTAATATATTTGACCGTGAATCTTGGTTGTGACAACTGTTGTATCGTCTCCTGGTTGTAGACACTTTAAATAAAAACATTATATTCCATAATTTTTCTAAATAAACCTAGGTTATTCTTTGGTCTCGAGTGGTTTTTTTTAGCGGGTGTTACATCACCGCCGTATGTTCTAACGGGTAGGCAAAAGATGAAAGCTGAAAGCTAAAAGACTCTCTCTGTGTTATGAACAATTAAAAAAATAAACTTGATGGATTACTCATACTATTCGGAAGAGGTAGGTATTAAATGTAAAATCCATGACTAATTTCGTGATATGTTTCTTTCACGTAGGAATTGCGTGCATGTCCGGGGAGAAAAGAGGATGTAGTAGTCGAACGTGGTTCAATCGTGACATTTACAAACTCATTGGATTTTCTCTTTCTTATTTTTACGTCAAAATGTGTCTTCACCTGGGAAGCCCACCTCCTCTCGACGACAAGCGATGGATCAACGACGATCATGATCACTTGGTAAATGAAGTACGGACACTCTTATTCTCGTACACGTGGCACATATTTCCATAGAAAAATCTTGTTTGCAAGTTAACAAAGTTGAAGATATGAAACATGTGTTGCATCTATTTTTCCCCACATGGAATTACAACGCAAAGAAGACATGGAAATTCCGTATAATGTATAAAATTACGAGAAAGTTATATGGTGTTTACAACTATATTGACGTAAACACGACTTTCTAAATTATTCGATGAATGGAATGTGTAGTGGAGTAGAAGAGGAAGAAGTGGAGTTGTGTAGTCGAATGTATATATGATGTAGATAAGTATATTTGTGTGAATAAATGTGTTGTTATGAAAAACTTTGTTCAATGGCGTATATAAGATGTGAGTGCAGGTTAGTGATTGAACAAAGTGGAAAAGGAAGGCATGTGATGGCGAGACCTAATTGGGAATTTTCAACAAACAATATCTGATCGGATAGACTTATATTAATTGGAAAAACAATATTTTGATTAATATAGGAGGACTATTATATGTGCATGTAGGGTCATTATATCTTTACTTGGTAATATAGACCTTTGTTCTCTTTAAAAATAGTCTTTTAAAGATCAATCAATCATTCATCACATCTATCATTATCTTCTTTCCTTTATGTCTTGTCCATTGTTAGGTACATTCTTTATTTCTTCTTTAATTCACACATGCATGTATGTCACTTCCGTATAAAATTTATACTGAGACTAGACAACCCACTCTTGCTACATAAAATTTGGCCATGTGGAAGAATACAAACTCTAAACATATTTCATACGTGGTCCCATTTGTTTGGTGACAATAAATTTGGTAGATGACAATAATTTGTAAGACTTTTTTTTTTTTGCATGTGAGATGTTAATGTGTTTACTTTAACATATTAAATGAATTTAACCCCTTGTGGGAACATGGGAAAAAATGTATCAGCTCTTAAGGGTAAGGCTAGGATGTTAGTGGTTCACTTGATGACTAAATCATATCATCTTAGGTATGAGGCTAGTAGATGGGCGTTCCCCAAAGAAAATTAGGAAGAAAGAACTTATATTTCCTGCAGTAAAGGGGTGGTTGAAACTAAATGGCACTTCAGTTTGGAGTGTGCTACATATGAGGATATTCATTTATAGTATGACTTGAAAGTGGGAAACCTAAATTATTTATTTGACGAGGAAAGGCTCCACAAAATGCCTAGCTTCCTAGTCAATATTTATAGTAGAAGATGTGAACTTGAAAGTTTCTTAGGGCTACAACTCTTGGTCCCTTAGACTACTCGCTCTTGTGGATGTGATTAACAGTATTTAATTCTTTTATTCATTCATTCTTTATTTCTTTACTTACACAAATATTTTAGCAACATCTTAAAATATAATATATATCTAAACCCATAGAAAACACTCCCAAAAATAAATTAAAATTTAAAAAGTATTTTATAATTACACAATAAATAAATAAATGTCATGATATATATTCTAATAATATTGTTACTTAAATATTGAATGGATTAACATTACTAAACATAATATCATATTTCACTTCCATAACACTTACAAAAATTTATTATTTTCACTCTTTCTCGAATATGTATGTTGATGTAGCTATTAAAAACTAGATAGATTTTAGACTACATTATGCTTGTGTAAAGAAAAACCTTTCTAACAATGTTGTATATTCATACTTGTAGTACCTAAATTAGCAATCACACGTAGGAGTGTAATGAAAACGCGGAAAGGGAATTGTTAGACGAATCAAATGTGTAATGGGGTAGTAAAGGAAAAAGTGGACTGTGTGGTGCAAGTGTATGAATTGTCGATAATTCTATTGGGATGATATAGATATATGCTTCTCAAGTTAATTTTGTCTCTTTGGATTAGACAACCATAATGTAGGGATAAAAGAACAATAAAATTTGTAACTGAATACGGACTCTAAACATATTTCATGCGTGGTCCCATTTGTTATGTGAATAAATTTGGTAGATTTCTATATTTTTTTATTCTATTTTTTTGCACATGAGATGATAATGTGTTTCCTTTAATATATTAAAGAATTTAACCCTCGTGGGAACATGGGAAAAAATGTAGTGGTTGGTAAGGTTAGTATGTTAGTGCTTCATTTGATGATTGAATCATTTCATTTTAGGTGTGAGACTAGTAGATGGACGGTCCCTAAATAAAATTTACAAGTGATCTTGGTAGATGGACTGTCTGAAAGAAAATTCACAAGAAAGAACTTGTATTTTCTGCAATAAAGGAGTGGTTGAAAATGAATGGAACTTCTTTCAGGAGTGTGCTGAAAATGAGAATATTCATTTACAAAATGACTTGAAAGTGGTAATCCTAAATGATTTATTTGACGAGGAAAGGCTCCAGTAAAACAACTAGCTTCCTAGTCAATATTTATAGTAGAAGATATGAATTTGATAGTTTGTTAGGCTACGAATCTTTGTCCCTTAGACTACTTGGTCTTTTGGATGTCAACAAAATTATTTAATTATTTCATTCATTCATTCTTTACTTACACTTGATATTTTAGCAACATCTTAAAATATATTATATATCTAAATCCATAAAAAAACACTCCCGAAAATAAAATAAAACTTAAGAATGTATTTTATAATTACACAATAAATAAATATATGTCACAATATAAATTCTAATAATATTGTTACTTAAATATGAATGGATTAACATTACAAAACATAATATCATATTCCACTTCCAAAAAATTATGCTTGTGAAAACAAAAACTGTTCTAACAATGTTGTATATTCATCCTCAAGTACCTAAACTAGTAATTACATGTGAGCATTATGATGGAAACGCTGAACGCTAATTGTTGGACGAATCAAATGTGTAGTGGATTAATAAAGGAAGAAGTGGAGCTGTGTAGTCAGTAAGTATATGGGTTGTTGATAATTATATTTACGTGAATAAATGAGTTGTTATTAAAAACTTTGTTCGATGGGGTATATGAAATGTGACTGCGCAGTTTAGTGATCAAACAAAATGGAAAAGGTAGGCATGTGATGTTGAGACCTAATTGGGAATTATCAATAAACAATATCTAATCGTATAGACTTATATCAAATGGAAAAATAATATTTTAATTAATATAGGAGGACTACTATATGTACTTGTAGGGCCATTATATATTTCCTCATGTTTTCACAACATATAGCATTCAAAGATAATCATGAGCACTTAAAATAGAGATATAAGAGTACAAGTGACAAAAATGACCTTGAGTAAGGTAAAGAAAGTCTTGACTGAAATCCCTCCTAGAAAAGGCAATGTTGTTTTTGACTAGAAGCTTTTGAATAACTAATAAGTGACAAATTTGACGAAGATTCATTTTTGACTTAGCCAAGAAAACACACACACACACACACATACACTATATATATATCTATATATATATATATATATATATATGGAACCATTACCATTATAACAAGAATAACATGAACTAGATATGCCACCTCACATACGGTTGGATGGACATAGACAAATTTTTCCAACACTTGGGATGTGGATGACAATGGAAATGACAGTATCAGTTCATTTTATGACATCCTATGTTTTTACGCAAACAACAGGATTCACAACAATATTATAGGAAATGTAAGGCCATATGTCCAAATGCATGCATGTTGCTATCAATTTCTTGAGCACATGATTTGTTTTTATGTATCGATTGATTCTACCTATATCTCGAAATATTTAAATCAGGCACCAAAGAGCAAATTACATGTTCAATCTTATAATTTCTTGATATTGGATCTAACTAAATAAGAGAACCAAACTAAATAAAAGTAAAGCATAACAATAATTAGTGTTTCAGTTACATATATGTTGGAATCTATATTTAACAAATCTTGAAATATTAAGAGTTATCTACACTATCCAAACGTTGGATTCCATAATAACAAAAGTTCTAGATACAATCCCTTAGTTTTGCACAAACATCCATTCCCATGCACCAATAAATTATATTCAGGTTGGAACCCTTTTTCATTAGGAAAATGAAAATAATAATAAAAATTGCTTCCCGTTGCACCACAATGAAAAAATAGTAGAGAAATCAATCAAAAGGCCTAAGCTCCAAAAATCACTTGGGCATAAAAATTTTGTTTTAGGGGCCATGCTACTAGTGGGGAAGCCTTTCAAAGTATACCAAGATGTACCTTGATCTCTTGAACCATGTGTTTCTAATTAGTCGAGATGAGTAAAACAAAATAACATGATATATCATACAAGAAATAGATGTCTTTCGACAGCCGGGTCATTACAAAATCATGTCACTATAAACATAGGTGATAAGAGTAATTAATACATTATTGGGTATGGTTTTTAAGTCAATCGATATACTGGGTTTGATGATGCATTCTCCATTTTATGTTGAGCCCCAAGAAATTGTGAGAATAGTTGAATTCCCCATAAGAGGGTGTGTCTTAACATAATCAAGTAGAATAAGTAGTTGTGTTTTGATAGTATTTGAAAGAATAATTTACTAAATTTTCTCATGTTAAAACAAAAATAAATTTTTAAATTGCCTCAAATATTTTCTCAAAGTAAGCATCTCTAATTAATGCCCCAAAATATTGTCTCTCTAGAGACAAAATAGAATACTACTAATTGTGTCTCTCTACAGACTAGCAATTTTGTCTCTCTATATACCATGAATATAAAGAATTAGGAAAAAATGAAATAGAAACCTTGTTAACAAAATGAACATGTATGCAAATTTATATACTATGAATGTGCGCTTTTGTTGAGAGAAATCCCATAACATTTTCTCAATGGACTCGTTGAATATACTTTGAAATTAATTTTCCATATCACACAACATGAGATGATTGTAGATTAAAAGACAAGCCAAATATTGAATAATAAGGGATTATGTTCATGTTATCTCTCGAAAGTGCACCCTGTAGAGAGATGGTTGCCGGTGTTCTAAGCTTGAAAAAGGATCTCTCTCTTTCATAGATACAATGGAAACACCTCAGTCTATGGGTATACCTATTTTGTGCTGAGTCTCTGGTATCAATGTCGGTTCCTTTTTTGATGTATCCTAAACTAATTTTCTAGGGTTTTAGGGTAAAAGATGACTATAAATGGATTCAAAACTGGGATGATACACCAAACTTATTTGAGGTATTTGACTGAGTATATGCACAATTGATATGAAAAGGATTCTAGATGCACAAACCAACAGTTTTTATCGAATATTAAGGCAAACACTTCATGCATTGAGGGAAAATTTCACAACAATACAATTAAGCTACACATGCACACTAATATTCATGCAGAAATTACTAAATTTGCAACAGGTTAGGATGATTAATCAGGAATTTTACATTCATAAGAATTAATAAGACATATACAAGACTGCAAATAATTGGAAAGGCAAAATATACTTATCATTCAAGGGGCAAAATTGGCAAACCGCTTCAAACACTCATGTTTCCAAAAGTCTCCTCTTCTCTTTGCCAATGCACAAAATATATAGCAAAAATTATTCATCCCACCCTTCCTAAAAATAGACTAAAAATTGTACTTGCCCATGCATCGTATTTTTTTATACTTCATCAATGAATAAATAAAGGAATAAAACTAAGCATGCTAATACAATGAGACATTAATAGCGTTGGTTACAAAAATAAAACTAGTCAAACTGCAGTTGATTGATCTATTTTTAATAAAGATGGGTGAATAAATATGCTAATAATAAACCTTTCTTGATGAGAAAGTCTTCTCTCATGTGCATGCAAATTTTGTCTTCCAGTGCTAGATGTGACATCTATAGTTTTGATCCAATTACCTCCTTGGATGCCATGTAAAATAATATGTCCTTGTGTGAGAGAAATCTATTTCTTTTGATTTAATATTTAAAAAATTCACCCAATGCATGGGGACCACCTTTGATGTGCGCACTTGTCTTCCTCCTTCGCCGACTTGGCATAATACCATGGTTTTAGAATACACATGGGGTCGAAAGTAGAGATTTTCAACTAATGATGTGGACTAACCCCTTTCCACGGTGAATTGACCAATTGTTAAAATGACTACTCCTTGAAATCATTTGATTTAAGTTTTCAAAGTGGTGAAATAACATCATGAAAGGAATTATTTACTATGATTATTCACGCCGATAATGTGAATAAGACCTTAGGTAAGTCAATAATTAAATGATTTATCAATCAAAGTTGGTACCCCTCCAACATTGAGTCGACCCCTTCTGGCATCGATTTCAATGGTAATTATTACATAATCAATAGGGTTCTGACATCGCTCACTACGTGTCACTGTGCATTAGAATTTCTATTGTATCTAGACCCTCCGATCTTTACCACACAATGCTCCTCCGTTGATTTCACTACACCCTTGATTAGGGTTTCTGACCTTGAATTTAATATGGTAGATGTTTCAAACCATGGTTAATGAGGTATTTAGCAAATGGTTAATGTTTTGATCATTGATCTTGAGTAATCGATTGATCTCACACCATCAATCCTTTGACTCGTCTTTAACCATGTGGAAGTTATTCTTTTCAAAATCTTATCGAGATCATCATTTGATCATTTCTATTGCTTGTTCTGAGCGGCAAAGCCCTGGTAAAATTATTTCTGACCGCCATTATTTTAATCTTTGAGCTCTGAAAACTTTGCAAACTCGGCCTCTATGAGTCTTTGAAGCTTTGTGAGTGAAATTGTTCGATCTCTCTAACGTTTTTAAGACATTTGGATTCTCTGTCCTTTTCATTTCGGTGGTCATCGTTTCGAGATCATGAGTTTGACTTCTTTTAAGGAAATAACTCGTGAGTTTGGTTTTCATTCATTTTTGAAGACTCTATTAAAAGTTCACCACCATTGTTTCTCCTCTTAAGCTGGTTTAAGATAAAACTAAAGATTTTCTGATGATTGTGAGCAATGTAGATGAAATGATGGTAAGCCCTCGTTTCCTAGGTTGTAACTACTTCGTTTTTACCATTCTTGGTTTCATAGAACTAATACTTTGCATTTTTTGTGTTTTCTGTCATATTTTAGTTCAAAATTCATTCCAGTCCTTGTGATTTTGAGTCTTTCACCTCGTCTCTTTAAGGGTTTCAAGAAACATGACCTAAAATGGTGACTTGTTGACTCTATATTTAAGCTATCTTTGTAAAATGTTAACATATCTCTCATTTTTGTGATAAAAATGAACCTATCCTTGTTTCATGGATGAGTTGTTCTGATGTTTGAGCTATCCAGCTTCCATGTGATGGAGCTACTCGTGGTTGTTCATTATTCATGCTTTACCTTGCTAGATCTATCATTTGTGACCATTTTGAAACACTATTCTCATGGAAATCATGTTCTTCAAGCCTTTAAAACTATGACACTATTTGGGTTTGCATTATTTCTTAATTCTCCCTTTTCTTGTGTTCTGTATTGTTTTACAACATTCCTCACTTATTGTTATTAAGGGATTCATAGTTCTGATTTCCTTGTATGAGCTGCTAGTTTAAAGATAAAGCTCGGGTTCACTCTGAAAGCTTTCATTTAGTTGTAAATCTACATTTTGGTTACTCATTGAAGATTTCAAAAGTTTTCTTTTTTGGGTATTGTGAACACGAAATTCATTTTGATCCATCACTAAAACTTCATGAATCTATGAGACTTTAAATGTTATAGCTAAACCTTGTTTGTACTATGAACTGTGTTTTCTCTTAGCTTGGATTATTGTCTCATTTTTGTTCCTTGATAGTTTTTTAAACATATTGTTAAATCCACCTTCTCTGTTGTTTGAAATCAACACCAAGGGTATGGCTATGTATTCATATCTATGGATTTTCATACTCAGGCATTTAATATCCTCGAGTTGATGTGATTATTCTAAAAACACCATCTTTGAATTTCATGAGCTCTTAATATTTTTATTGAGTTGAAACATTATGTTAAAGAGACCTGGTTGCTTGTTTGTGATGTCATAGTACCTTTACGTAGTTGTAGATGTTACTTGAATTGATCATGAGAGATCCCTTCATATCTTGTAAGTTGAAATACATGCTTGAATCAATAATTTTCACATTGAAAAAAAAGAATACATTCTTCTCTATATTATGATCTTGAGCTTTGTATTTGTGTGTTGTAATTTGGGCTATCTCTTGATCTTGCAATTTGACTTTATACCTTTCTTGAGAATTTAAAGTAATTGTAAGCTTTACATCTCCCCACTTGTGGTGAGAAATCCAACCGTGACCATATCATGGATAAAACTATTTACTATTTCTCAAATGAGGTTGTTATTGTCCTACAATTTCTACTCTTCGGATGATAGGCTATAATGTGTGATCGAAGATCATTAAGACTTGATATTTGAAAATTGCATCCATTTGAATTTTGTAGCTAACATGTTGATGGATTTTGTTTGGCTGAAGTTGATAGGAACATAGCGACAAATACTTAAATACTTTGTAATGGGCTTGCATTCTGTATTGTATATTTTCCCTATCCATTCGGTTGTACTTGAATGATGCTTTTGAGCTTAAAATATTTGACTCAAATTTCTATTATCGACCGCATATTTTATTCACTTTGACCCTCCAAGATATGAGTGAAGTGTATTAATTTCTTGTCCTCAAGTGTAAATACTATTTTCTTCATTCTATACCCGATCTCTTTGCATGAAATGGCAAAGTGTATTCGTAAAAATCGATGTCTACTATTAATTTTTGTTAATGTACCATTACTAAAAATAACTTCTATATTACAAGTTTGATGATTTTGCCATTGTTATATATGATCTTTTGTAAAATGTACCTATGCACTTATCATTTTGTTAGAAAAGATGAAAGCCATATATTTTTTTTTCTCATCTCTCTTGATCTCTTTATGTCATGCTTTTGAAGTTGATATTCTATTGCTCTTTACTCCATTCATTTGTATGTTGAAACTAGAAGCACTTGCTTGAGTTGAATTCATGAAGACCTGAAGTTTGAAATGATCAATTAAATAGCTACATTTGATTGGAATGGCTAATTGTAAATCATGAAGCTTTATGATATGCCCTCCTAAAATTGTTACTTGGGTGTTTTACTTGTTCTACAACCATGTAGACTTTGTATCAACTTTGTATCTTGAATCTTCCTTTGATTGCATGGTTGTTATGACTTTATATTTAGAAAACTGACTCTACTTTGCTTGTCATAGTTTTAATCCATTCAAAGATTGTATAATTTATGATGTAATCTCAAAGTGTGCACTTGTAACTTAATCGGCACTATAACAATTCATTTAGATGCTTCATGGCTTGTTGTTGGGAGCTGAAATCTGATAATCTGTTATCTTTGACCATGCCATGCATTATCTACTTTCTGCATTACTATTTTATTTATATACAACTTTCAAGCATGTATTAGTTTGAAATAGCATGATGGAAAGATGTAAAATGTCCATTTTACATGGTGAAGCCCTGTCAAAATTTTCTCATATTTCCTTTTTCATTTTGTTTCAGTTGTAATCTTATCTCATTCTAGTTAACTTTAGCCTTTAGTTTAAACTGAAATGAATGTACTTTCCTGATTCAAGTTACAAAATGTATTACTTCCTTCTTCTTACCTGTATCTACACATTTAGACAAACTGGTTAGAAAACATTAGGATTTTTGGCCTCTCTTTTATTCCATAGTTTTCCTCTTTCTTTTTGAGTAAATAAATCATGTATGCTGCTACAGAATAGTGCTTTTATAAATTGTGCCTTTGATCCTCATGTAATTTATACCTCTTGTTGTTAAGAGATCCACCTACATTAATTTGGATAGTATAGGAATATGGATCAACCCTTAGCTCAATATTGACAATCTTTCCTTTTCTGTTTTCAGGTACATTGTCATTTGCTATGAAGCGAGGATGAAGATGGAGCAAAGTTGGAGCTAGAAATGCATAAAATGAAACAAAATAAACCCAAGGAAATGATGGGTTCTTTCATGCTCATTTACTTTCTCTTTCATGAATATGTACCTCTTACTTCAGTAGTTGTAATTTACTCTTGATGAGTTATAATTTACTTTTGAGTTACATTCCATGGATTGTGTGGGATCATTTGAAAATCCTTATGAATAAAACATTGAATTCTTAAAATAAGTTGTGCATTTCTTTCTACATTTCAGCTTTTGTATATGGATTGTATGATAAATTAAACAACTCAATAACACAATTGAATGTATTAATCATGAACGAAAAATATTTAAAATACCTATAACTTTTAGCAATGAACTCGACTGCTGCAATCTACAATTATGATTGATGTTCCAAAACTTAACACTTCATCTATTATGTACTTCATGTCTTCATCAAGATAACACATCTGTCCTTTGGGGATTTGTGTTCTTTGCTGAAGATAATCATGAAATTGCAGACTATGTGATCTGTTACGTTTTGTAACAACACACATAGCTACAGATTTCATGTAATTATTAATTAATTCAATAGAAACAACATTGAACGATAAAAATCCCCTAGATTAGGTTCACTTAACCAATTCCATCCATTGTAATAATTTTTGAGTTTCAAAATGTTACACAAGTACAAAAATTGTCAACATTTTTGGCGATGCTATGTTGAAAGTTGCATGCTAGCTTGTAAACCAATGCCTTCCTCTTGTCCATTTGGCATGGATTCAAGCATGTAATCATAAATCTGCTCTCTAAAGGTCTAACCCTTCCACAATGAACTAAAACTAGGAAGGATCTCGTAAACCAGATCACGTCCATGAATGCACTTCTTTGAATTGAAAAAATTACAATGTGGAGGAACTACACTTATTGAGAAACATACCATTCATAGGAATGGAAAGTTTGAGAAACATACCATACCATTCACAGGATTTTCAATAATAGTGTTTGAGAAACATACCATTCACGAGAATGGAAATTTCCTCTCCATTCACCCTAGAGAGTGAAAAGAATTATGTTCTTTGCAAGTTGAAATCATGTAAGTACCACTTTAGATTGTATCATAAATTCGTGTGATTTCCTAGCTTTGCATTATTAACATCCCATTTCAACACAATGTCTCCTTCATTGAAGATTCTAAACTTAGCCTCCTTATCAAAAAAATTCTTCAATTGTTTCGATTCTTTTCCATGTTCACATGAGCTTGATTTCTCACTCTTGTAATTCTATTAAATATGCATAACGAATCTATATTGGTTCGTTCTCAAGAAGCTCCATCCGATGTAGCAAATATAATGCGAGTAACTCAACTAAAATAGGCATTCTTGCTTCTCTTCCGTAAACAATATTATATGGTGAATTGTCAGTGATCTTTTAGGAGTCAATCAGTCAACCCAAAGTGTTGAATTCAACATTAGATACCAAGCTCTCTGGTTATCTTTGAGTGTTCTTCTGATGATCCTTAAAAGATTCTTTTTAGTACTTTGAGATAACCCATTACGTCATGGGTAATAATTAGATGACATACTTAAATAAATTTCATGGTTGATGCCCAATCTATTACTTTAGCACCAAGAAATGTTAACGCATTATCTAAAATAATAGTTTTACGGAACACCAAATTTGTAAACTATACCTTCATAAAAGGATAGTATAGAAGATTCCTTAGCATCTTTCAAGGCTATTGCTTCAGTCTAGCATGTAAAGTAAACTGTAGTAGTCAAAATCCACTTGTGTCCTTATGAAAAGGTGTGTTTATCATGCCAATAAATTCAAGACCCCACCGCATGTAAGGTTGATCAACTTTGAAATAGGTTATAAGGGCAACAAAGCTAAACGTTCTTTTCCAACAAAGAAAGTGCATTTCTTACACTTTCGATTCATTCAAATAAAGATTTGAATATGTTGGGCCAATAGTAACCATCTTTCATAACTTTTAAGGTTGTGGTACGTGATGAAAAATTACCTCCCGCACGTCCTTCATGGAATTCGAGAGAATAATTGTTGAATTATATCATAATCAACACATCGTGGTAAGATTCTCGTTTATATCTTTTATAAATAAAACACCATCAATAAAGAAATAAGGTATAGCTTGTAATCTGAAATACCTTTGTTTATTATTGTCCATACCTTCTGGATAAGTGCCATGATGTATATAGTTAACTAAATCAGTCATCCATCCCGATTCTTAAACTTCTTGGACAAGTTTAGGTCATTGATTTTCTGGTTGCACCATGTTATCTAATTGTTGATACGTAACTTCAGCATGATGTTCTTGATCTTTTGATTCTGTAGCCTATTGTTTTTCCATATCAACAATTATATGTTCACACAAACCTTTCCTTCGAAATGTCTTTACAACATGGATATCAACAACATATTCCATGTCTTTACACTTGGATGAGAAACAAGATCATTTATCTTGTTATTTGAAAGAATTTACATAAAATTCTTTAGTCCTTTAACTACTTGAAAGTACTTGTTTTTCAAGAAATGTGTACCTTGTTTTGTAATCATGAAAACTTTTTCCAAAGAAAGCAATTGGTTGTTCAATACTTTCATCATTAACCTGAGTTAATATGGTTGAGATTTTTTCAGCTCCTGCAAGTGCATACATTGTAAAATCTTTATCAAAATTTGTATTTGCAAGAGTAGGAGCTTGAGAGATGGTTTTAAAATTGCTTCAAACCCTTCTCTCCTTCGTTGGTCCAAGAGAATGTCTTCTCTTTCCTTAACATAGTTGTTAATGGTTTAACCAATGATGTAAAATCTAGAAAAATCTTCTAACAAAATTGATTTTTCCCCGAAAACTCTATAATGCCTTCTTGTGATGAGGCAATGATAGTTGTGATATGGCTTCAACTTTGAAAGGGTCAATTGCTCAACTTTGTTTAGAAAAATGTGACCAAAGTAATTTACCTTGATGTACTGAAAAGATAGACTTTTTGGGATTCAAAGATATTCCAAATTGTCTGCATAACTGAAAGGTCTTCCTTAGATGTATTAGATGTTCATCTAAATTTTTGAAAATACGGTAACATCATCCAAATAAATGAGTATGAATTTATCTAATAAGCTACAAAAATCCATGTGCATTACACGTTGAAATGTTGCACCAACATTTGAAAGGCCAAAAGGCATTCTTTTTAAGCATAAGTACCCCACTTGGTGGTAAAATTTGTTTTGTACCTATCTTCTTCTCAGACTAGAATCTGATTGTATCCACTATAATCATCCAATAGAGATAGTCTATTAGAACCATAAACTGTTCTTAAAATATAATCCATATTGGGCAGTGGGTAATGATCTCTTAGTGAAGCTTTATTAAGATCTCTGAAATCCACACATAATTAGATTTCTCCATTCTTTTTTTTGAATAGGAACAAGATTAGATAACCAACTTGAATCCTTAACTAGAAAGATAATATCTGATTCGATCAACTTAGATAACTCTTTTCTCATTGAAGGTTCTATCTTAGGATTTGTAGGCCTCTATTTTTGTCCAACTCGGCTTGGAATTTGGCTGTAATTCAATAGTATTTTGTGACAAACTTGGATCAAACCCTTTCAGATCTTTTTATTTCCAAGCGAAAACATCCTTAAATTCCTTACAAATATTAATAAAGGAAATTTTCTCAGCTAAGGAACATACCTTCCTAAGAAATAAATTCTTCCCATCATCAACTGAGATCTCCTCATAGTTGTTTGCATGTGTCAACATCTTTGTTTTGTCTTTTCTTAACTGATCATCAGTGTTGAAGATGTCTTCTAATGTGACCAAGCCTTGAGGTAGTTTATTCATCTGTACTTGAACAATTTGGTCACCATATAAGTGTTGCAATTTCTCTTGATTTACTACAAAAAATTCAACTTCTTGCTGCAAAAACCTGTAAATCTGTTCATCACTTTCAAAAACTCACAATTCAAATCATTGTCAAGTATAGAGGACCTAAAAGCCATCTTTATATGAGGCTAAATCTTGCTATGTTTTAATCTGTTCCAGCACTTCAAAACTAGCACTAGTCTTTGCAGTCTATCTCGCATGCTTGTTTTCTATTATAGGAATGGACTGGATGTTAATAGTATTAAAATCCTTCATTAAGTTTGAAACTCAATGTCTATAAGACTTCATTAATGGATTCTTACAAACATTGAAATTTATTACTTGATTGATAATCGACTCAGAATAACAAAAAATTTGTAACGTGCTCATACCTCTCTTTCTGGCCCAAAGTAAGCCATGAATTAACGCTTCGTATTCACCTACATTACAAGTGCATGAAAAATTAGAGACTCAAAGATGAGAAATACCTTTCATTTATGGGGGAAGTGAGCATCAAACATGCTCCTTGTCCTTTCTTATTCTTAGCTCCATCAAAATGAAGCTTCCAAATCCCTTCTGTTGCATTTTCTATTTTGGAAAGCAAAGGAATTGGTGTATTTTCCTCATGAAGGCAATACACACCAAACATATGTTCTTCAACTTCTATGAAAGGATCATGAGCATGTTCTTCATGTGTCTTTTTATCCATGAACATATTAGAAACACCATCTAGTGTTGAAATATGAGTTGTATTATCAAAATCAGACTGGTCTATGGATGCATAATTGGCTAATGCAATAGAAGCATGAGGATCAAAATGAAGCTTGGCAAATGGTTCATAATTGATAGTAACTTTGGTCCCACAATGTGTAGTGAAGAATATAATTTACCAATCAAGAGAGATAACTCCTATTTTTCTTTGTGAAATCTCTCTTGATAAGCATAAAGCAAGATAAGGAGGTAATACAAGAGTAACATCTTGTAAAATGGAAATATTTTGGAAAGAATGCAATGTTACCTCTAGATTTCTAATAATACCAACCAGCAGTTATTTGTAGTCCCCATCAAGCTGTAGCACACTCTTCTTTTTAGGTTCATATTGCAAACCCAACTTTTTTGTAATTGCTTTTGGCATAAGCGTGTACTTTACACTGCTTATCAACCACACAAGTTATGAACAAGATGCTTTGCAATAATCGGTGACAAATAAAAGCGGTGGTGGCTTCTTGATGTCTTGAGCATTTAAAACCTTTTGAACCATCCATTTAACTTATTTAATGCGGTTTGGTTCCATTGTCTAAAGGACCATGTCTATTTTTGAATTTCCTTCTCTGTTGCTTTTGAATAACTCTACAGTTTAACAAGTTCATGAGAAAGCAACTCCTACTATCCCTGGGATATTTAAAGCATCCCACATTGAGATGTTAGCATTATGATTATTCATTACATCAAAAATGTTAAAAGAAGCAACAATTTTAGAAACATACTCTAATGTTTTAGCATTGGATTTAGTGAAAAATGACTCTACTTTGATTGCTTTTGATATCGAGGTATAAATAATCTTCTTGGATTAGAAATTTATGTAGTTGTTTTTTCTTCTCTTTACTAGTTAAAACACCTTTTTCTTTTGTGGAACAATAGAATTGTGAGCTGATTTTTTGCTGTAGTTGCAGTTTTATCTATGACTATGGATAGAATAGACCTATTTTGTTGCTTTTGACTTTCCGAGCCTTTTCTTGGGCTCTAGTCATAATCGCAATAAAATATTCTCTCTAAATCTGAATTTTTTTGTTCTAGTGGTTTCGACTATCAGCGTATTGCTGCCCACCCTCCATTTGATGCATGAATAATGCTTTAGGTTGAGATTGTGCAACAAGGCTTATATTTAGAAATACATTTGGGCAATTTGCAGCTGAATGAGGTTGATTACAAGGCTAACACCTTCCTCTAGAATCATATTGATTGGGACTAAAGCATTGGATGAACTAGGATCGTTTGGGTCAAACTTCCCTTGTTGATAAGGCTACCTATTTTTTGACCTGTTGATTTTTCTGGTAAGGCGGTGATAGGGCTTGCTAGGTAGGTTGTGCCAACTTATTTTCAATTGAGGTCAATTTATTACCCATAGTTTGTAGTGTTTTGAAAACATCATCTGATGGAGCTAGAATAGTAGGCTCTACAATGGTAATAGGCTAAGGAATAGGTAGAGAATCTGCTATAAGGGGCATTAAAGGCCTTGGTGCCAATTTACCATCCTGAATAAGGTTGTTTTCATCTCTAATGGCAATATCATAAGTAGTTGGAAGAGTATTCCCTCCCATGGATTGAATCATCATTGAAATATCACTATTCAAGGCTCTAAGATAGTATAAAAAAGCATGATTTGCTTGAGGCTTAACACTTGTTGGAATTCTTTCCCAAGTTCTAGAAAAATGGATATTAAAGCTAACCATAAATCCATGAGGGGCTCTCTTAATCATATATAGATGCTCTATAAGGGATAAATGATCTGAATGATCTTGAAATTGTTTCAACATTTTATCACCTAACTCATCCCAAGTTCTTATACTTCCAATTTCTAGGGTTCTATACCATTACAAAGCTTTTCCTTTAAAGGATGCAGCTAAAAGTCTCAAGGCCACATCTTCATGGGTTATGTTATGAACTGCACATAGTGTTGCAACATATTTGATATGCTCTGTTGGTGTAACCTGATTTTCACCAGTGAATGTAGGAAAACTTTTCATGGCAGCATTACGGATATCATGATAGACTGGAATCACTAATGGGCTGTCATTAGTAAAGGTGACAAAATTCCTAGGTGGTTGAATAACCATTGGAAAAACTTGAATTTGAATGAAGATATTAACATGTGGTGATGGAAGATTAGCAAGAGGGTTGTTAAAACCATTCCTATTATAACGTAGGGTGTTACCAACTCTTCTTCTTCTTACAAAATTCAAAGGTAAAGAAATAAACTCGAAAGAGTTCCTCTTATTGATGATCTTGTAGTCACTTTAGGCATGGAACAAGCTACAAAACTGGTCTAAACTCAGCCTTGTGGAGTCACTAAATAAATATTTTAATCTCTAAAATAAGTTGTTACATCTTTTTGCTCCAAAAGTGACTTTTATTTTGTGAATCTATCAGAAAATTGTTGTAATTTGCTCGCAAATCTGATTTTTTATCTCACATCAAGGCGTGCAAAAACTATTATCTCTCAAAAGTGCACCTGTAGAGAGATAGTTATAGAGTGCTCTAAGCTTGCAAAAGGATCTCTTTCTTTTGTAGATACAATGGAAACACCTCAATTCAATGCATATACCTATTTTGAGGTGAGTCTCGGTATCAAGGATGGTTCCTTTTTGATGTATCTTAAACTAATTTTACGGGGTTTGAGGGTAAAATTGACCGTAAATGGATTCAAAACTCCTTGGTGAATCGTCCCATTGTTAAATGAGCACTCCTTAGCCTCATTTTATTTAAGTCTTCGGTGGTGAAATAACATCATGAAGGGCATTATTTTCTATGATTATTCTCATTGATAATGTGAATAAGACCTTAAGTAGGTCAATAACAAAATGATTTATCAATCAAAGTTGGTACCCCTCCAATGTTGAGTCGACCCTAGGCATCGATTTCTGTGGTAATTATTACATAATAAATAGGGTTATGACATTGCTCACTACGTGTCACTTTGTGCATTAGAATTTCTATTATATCTAGACCATCCGATCTTTACAAAAATTCTCCTCCGTTGATTTCACTACACCCTCGGTTAGGGTTTTCGACCTTGAATATAATATGGTAGATGTTTCGAACCATGGTTAGTGAGGTAGTTAGTAGTGGTTAATGTTTTGATCATTGATCTTGAGTATTAATTGATCTCGCACCGTCGATCCTTCTACTCGCGTCTTTAACCTTGTAAAATTTAGGCTTATGAAAATCTTATTGAGTTCTTCAATTGATCATTTTTATTGCTTGATCTAAGTAGTGAAGCCCCAAGAAAATTGTTTCATATTGCCATTGTTTTCATCTTTGAGCTCTGAAAACTCTACAAACTCGGTCTCTATGAGTCTTTGAAGCTCAATGAGTGAAATTATTTTATTTCTCTAACATTTTTAAGACATTTGGATTCTCTGTCATTTTCATTTGAGGTGGCCTTCATCTCTGAGATCATGAGATCAACTTCTTTGTAAAGAAAGAACTCTGTGAGTTTGGTTTTCTGTCATTTTTGAAGAATCTATTCAAAGTTCACCACCATTGTTTCTCCTCTTAAGCTCTAGTTTAAGCTAAAAGTAAAATTTTCTGATTATTGTGAGTGATGTACATGAAATGATGGTAAGCCCTCATTTCCTAGGTTGTAACTACTTTGTTTTTACCATTCTTGGTTTCATAGAACTAATACTTCGTAATTCTTGTTTTTTGACACATTTTAGTTCAAAATTCATTTTGTCCTCGTGATTTTGAGTCTTTCACTTCGTCTCTTTGAGCGTTTTAAGACACGACCTAAAATGATGAGTTGTTGACTCTATCTTTAATCTATCTCTCTGTAAAATGTTAATGGGTATCTCATGTCTGTCATAAAAATGAACCTATCCTTGTTTCATGGCTAAGTTGTTCTAATGTTTGAGCTATCGATCTTATGTTTGATGGAGCTACTCATGGTGTTTATGATTCAGGATTTACCTTTCTAGATCTATCATTTGTGATCATTTTGAAACACTATTCTTGAGGAAATGAAGTTCTTTGATCTTTTAAAACTATGACACCATATGGGTTTCCATGATTTCTTAAGTTTTCCTTTTCTTGCATTCTGTATTGTTTTAAAACATTCCTCACTTACTGTTATTAAGGGATTCATAGTTCTAATTTCCTTGTACGAGATGCTAGTTTAAAGATAAAGCTCGGGTTCATTCTGAAAGCTTTCATTTAGTTGTAAATATACATTTTGGTTACTCTTTGAAGATTTCAAAAGTTTACTTTTTGGGTATTGTGAACACAACATTCATTTTGGTACATCATTTGAAACTCCATGAATCTGCGATCTTTTAAATGGTATAGCTAAACCTTGTTTGTAATATGAACTTTTTAAATCTTGGTTGTGATTCTTGTCTCATTTCTATTCCTTGATAGTGTTTTAAACATATTGTTAAAACCACCTTCTTTGTTGCTTGAAATTGACACCAAGGGTATGGCTATGTATTCATATCTCATCATGATTCTCATACTCCATGTATTGAATAGCCTCAAGTTGATGTAGCTTATTTTGAAAACACCATCTTTGAATTTGATGAGCTCTTAATATTCTAAGTGATTTGAAACATTATGTAAAAGAGACGTAGTTGCTTGTTCTTGATGTCATAGTATTGCAGAGCACCCATTATGTAAAAGAGACCTAGTTGTTTGTTCTTGATGTCATAGTACGTGAGCACACATTATGTAAAGGAGACCTGGTTGTTGGTTCAGTTGCTTGTAGTTGTAGATGTTACTTGAATTGACCATGAGAGCTCCCTTCATATCTTGCAAGTTGAAATACATGCTTGAATAAATGATTTTCATATTGAAAAAAATAATACACTCTTCTTTATATTAGGATCTTGAGCTTTATATTTGTGTGTTGTAATTTGGGCTATCTCTTCATCTTTTAATTCGACTTTATACATTTCTTGAGAATTCAAAGTAACTGTAAGCTTTACATCTCCCCACTTGTGGTGAGAAATCTAACCTATGACCATATCATGGATAAAACTATTTATTGTTTCTCAAATGAGGTTGTTAGTTTGTATTGTATTGTCCTGCAATTTCTACTCTTCAACTGGTAGGCTATAATGTGTGCTCCTAAGATCATTAAGACTTGATATTTGAAAATTGCATCCCTTTGATCCAATTCTGTAGCTAACATGTTGATGGAGTTTGTTTGGCTAAATTTATAAGAACATAGCAACAAACATTTGAATACTTTGTAATGGGCTTGCATTTTGTATTGTAGATTCTTCCCTATCCATTGGGTTGTACTTGAATGATGCTTTTGAGCTTAAAATATTTGACTCAGATTTCTATTATGTGACTGCATATTTTATTTAGTGACCCTCCAAGATATGAGTGAAGAGTATTAATTTCTTGTCCTCAAATGAAAATAATATTTTCATTAGTCTATACATGACCTTCTTTGCACCTGAAATGGCAATGGATTCCTATAATAGTTGATGTCTGCTATTAATTTTTGTGACTATACCATTGTTAAAAATAACTTCTATTTTGCAAGTTTGATGATTTTTCCACTATTATATGTGATCTTTTGTAAACTATACTGTGCACTTATCAATTTGTTAGAAAATATGAAATCCATAGGCTTTTCTTTTCTCATCTGGTTGATCTCTTTCTATCATGCTTTTGAAGTTGATATTCTACATTTCTTTATGTGATTCTGATATTCTATTGCTCTTTACTCCATTCATTTGTATGTTGAAACTAGAAGCACTTGCTTGAGTTGAATTCATGAAGACTTGAAGTCTAAAATGATAAATTAAATACACACTTGATTGGAATGGCTAATTGTAAATCATGAAGCTTTATAATATGCCCTCCTCAAGTTTTTACTTGGGTGCTTAACTTGTTTCTGAGACCATGTATACTTTGTATCAAATTTGTATCTTGAATCTTCCTTTGATTGCATGGCTGTTATGACTTTATATTCAGAAAATTGACTCTACTTTTCTTGTCATATTGTAATCCATTAGTATTGTAGCATTTCTATCACATTTCTAATGTAATATAAAAGTGTGTACTTGTAACTTAATATGGAACTATAATAGTTCATTTAGATGCTTCATGCCTTGTTATTAGGAGCTGAAATCGATAATGGTTATCTTTGACCATGTCATGCAATATCTACTTTCTCGCATTACTATTTGACATATATAAAAATTTAAAGCATGTATTAGTTTTGAAATAAAATAATGGAAAGATGTAAAAATTTATTTTACATTGTGAAGCCCTGTCAAAAATTTCTCAACCTTTAGTTTAAACTGGAATGAATGTACTTTCTTGATTCAAGTTACAGAATTTATTACTTCCTTATTCTTACCTGTATCTGCACATTTAGACAAACTGGTTAGAAAACATTAGGCTTTTTGGCCTCTCTTTTATTCCATATTTTTCCTCTTTCTTTTTGAGTGAATAAATCATGGATGCTGCTACAAAATAGTCCTTTTATAAAAATTTCCTTTGATCCTCGTGTAGTTTATACCTCTTTTTGTTAAGAGATCCACCTACATGAACTGTGATAGTATAGGAATATGGATCACCCCTGAGCTCAATATTGAAAATCTTTCCTTTTCAGTTTTCAAGTACGGTGCCATTTGCTAAGAAGCGAGGATGAAGATGGAGCAAATCCGGAGCTGGAAATGCATCAACTAAAACAAAAGAAACCCAAGGCAATGATGGGTTCTTTCATACTCCTTTACTTTCTCTTTCATGCATATGTACCTCTTACTTCAAAAGAGTTGTAATTTACTCTTCAGTAGTTGTAATTTACTTTTGAGTTACATCCCATGGCTTGTGTGGGAACATTTGAAATTCCTTATGAATAAAACATTGAATTCTAAAACTAAGTTGTGTATTTATTTCTGCATTTCAGCTTTTGTATATGGATTGTATAATGAATTAAACAACTCAATAACGCAATAAAATGTATTAATCATGAAAGAAAATATCTTTAAAATACCTATAACTTTTAGCAATGAACTTTGATTGCTGCAATCTACACTTACGATTGTTGTTCCAAAACTTAACACTTCATCTATTTTGCACTTCATGTCTTCATCAAGATAACACATCTGTCCTTTCGGGCTTTTGTTTGCTTCTTGCTAAAGATGATCATGAAATTACAGACTATGTGAGTTGTTAATCTATGTAACAAGACACATAGATGTAGATTTCATGTAATCATTAATTATTTCAACAGAAACAACATTGAATCGAAAGAAACTCCCCTAGCTTAGGTTCACTTCACCAATATCATTCATTTTAACGAAGTTTCGAGTTGCCCATTTTTGCACAAGGGGAAAAATTGTCAACATTTCCCTAAAACCCTTTCCATGTGTTATTTCTCCATCACCAACCATTCCCGCATGTTATTTTACATTTGCCACTTGTCCCTAAAATGTTAGTATATTATTAAGATAATATCGCAAGGGATACTAGAGACAATATCATAATTTTTGTTGGCATAATACTACGTATCATATCTTCTATATAATTAGATTATTTAGATTAGTTGATATCACATCCTTCTCGGATAAGTTGTAGCCCCCTCCATCTATTATGGGAGTATTTTTATGCATCTTAGCTATATAATATGTCTCATGCTTCTATTTTTAAATGGAATAATAAGATATATCTATCTTTATTCTCTCTCCACTCTTTCAAAGCCTCACAATTTGGTAATGAGTTAGTTTGCGGTCCTCGGATGCATGGAAGGGAGAATAATACTATTGTTAACTTTCTCTTGTGTGGACAAGAGGAATAGAGAACTACCTATACATGAGAGCGACAAGGAGGAGATCATTCTCAACATGGACTACATAATTCACTGTGCAAAATTCTCAGAGTGCAGCAAGAAATAAACTGCGTGGTGGAAAAATGTGTTGATTCATGTGTGATGGAAAAGTGCATGGAAACCTTCTTGGAATGTGCATTTATCACTTTCTTTGCATGAAAATAAACCTACACATTTATTCTATCTTGGACTATGGTTTTGTTTTGAGCTTACATGTTATTTCTTCATTGTGCCACGTTCACTCTGCATAGCACAAGTTTTACCTTTGCATGATCAGTTTGTGCATTGATCTAACGACTGGATCATTGGGCTTGCACTCCTCAGTCGTGCTGCTCTACACTCCTATGGATCATGATTGCATTATCTAGATCTTGTTTTCTCCCGCTACCTTCTCTGGTTGACGTGGGATCTCCTTCTCTCCTCACACACACTCGCTTACGGTTTGGAAGCTTCGGTGGTGGAGACAAGATCATTACGTGGAGAAGTCTTCAAAGAAAGAAAGGATAACTACTCGAAGATTTTGAGAGGCATCGGGAGAAGAGAATTTAACTTTGTGAAACCACGAAAGTATCTTAATATAATGAAAAGAATTGCCTAGAGAAGAAAAGTGGAGTCTCTCAAAGTAACGTTGAATGTCAAGCATAAACGAAACGATTGAGACTACTAAAATCTAAAACATCGACTCGCTAGCTAGAGAACACCATGAAGAATCTTTGAAAACCGTGGCTTCTACTTTGCTTTTCTAAACAAGCTTTAGAACGCCAAAAATCTAGTATCCGACAAGCTAGTTTGACGAGGACTTCTTGAATATTTCCTTCTCGATGTCAACTGCCAAGAAAAGTGAGTTCAGGAAGAGCTAGAAGCCGGGTACAATGTCAAATGTGAAGACAAAGAAGAATTCCACACAAAACATTGTTTTCTCAAAGCACATGAGTATCGAGAGCATCTACAATATAGTACTTCTCATCAGTGAGTACAAGTTGTAATAACTCTTGAAATAAATAAATAAATTTATTTTTTTATGATGTCTTCTCCAAAGTTTCTTCTTTCCAATGCTCAATTACTTAATGTGCCCAATTTTGCAGCCTGAAAAACAAAAATGAGGACAATCCTTCAGTTTGAAGGATTATCGGGCATTGTCACAGGGTCTCGTGATGCTCCCATAGCCCTTGATGAATTAATAAAGTATGAGATGGCTAGTGCCAAATCCTTGATGCTTGATAATGCTCAAGTATCGTGTGATGTGTACAAACACATGTTCGGAATGCGAGAGAATCTAAAGGAGGCGTGGGACAAGTGGCAAAAATTTATGAAGCCAAAAATCATACTAAGATCCTCCATCTTTAGTCAAAGCTGCACACCCTCTCTATGGGGTCAGATGAGAAAGTTGAGAAGTTCTTAAGTCGCATAGTTGAGCTTTGTTTAGAGTTATTAGTGCTCGGTGAAACGAGGGATGAAAAAATTCTCGTACCAATCACCTTGAGAGCACTCCCTTCTCAATTCTGAGTGTTCGTTACGACACTGAATGTATCTAAATAAATAGTAGAATTCGAAGAACTTGTGAATTTGTTGCAGCAGGAAGAGGCCATCAATTCAGCCTAAGAGGAGACTCAGGATAAATCCCTGTTCTCAAAGCCATACCGTGGCTAAAAGAATCGAAGGGTCTCTAGAGAAGCCAAATCAAGTGCAATCAAAATAACAATAGAAAGATCAAAATTCAAAGAGGTGGTGTCACATTTGCAGAAACAACACTCACGAAACTGATCACTACTGGAACAATAGCTTGAAACAAGATTCTTCAAGTCAAACAAGCACATCAGGGCACAAATATTTTCAAAATTCCAAACGAATTCCTCACTGGAGAAAGCACGAGGGACATCTTGGAGACCAACAAGATAATAAATCTGATGAGGAGACATTAGAAGGATTCCATTATGGTAAGAACCTTGTACTCGTCTCTCAGAATTCATAGCCCACAAAGAGAGTCTGGCTGATAGAATATGGCACAAGTAAGCACATTTTAGGAGACAAGGAGATTTTTGATTCATTCAATGAACAACCCACTGGAGATCAAGATTGGATAGCACATGACAAAGTGTATGTTGCGAAGGAATAGGTAGAGTTACTATCCATCTGGGACCATGAAAATGTACGCTTACAAAGGTACTATATGTTCCTAGATTGATTAATAACCTCCTATCAGAACTTAGTTGTTGAATCATCACCCGAAGGTAGAATTTCTTGTCCAAAATGGAATCAAATCACGCGTTTGATCTCAATGATGTGAGGTAATATTGTTGCTAGAGCATTTCTAAAAGATAATTTATTTTTTTAGATACTATTTCATCTTCTACAATAGCTTTATTTGCATCAACAAGTAAAATCTACTACACTCTGGCATTTTAGATATGGACACTTCTCATCTAGTTCATTGCATCAGATGAGTTCAAAAGAAATGGTTTATGGACTACCCAAATTGTCTAGTTCCTTGCCTTTGTTTTTGGATGTCTTATAGGAAAACAACACAGGGATCCATTTTAGGAAAGCACCTTCCATGCCAAGAAGCGTCTGGAGGTAGTTCATACCTATCTAAATGGACCTCTGCCTGCTTTGTTTTTAGGATACAAGTACTTCCAACTATTTGTGGATGACCACTCTCGCAAGATGTGGGTGTTTTTCTTGAAGAATAAAAGTGAGGCTCTTCAACATTTCCAGAACTTCTATCAAAGCATGTTGTGAAAGAGACCGGACAACCACTTCTTCTACTTTTCTTAGATCGAGGGGGGGAATTCACATCAAATAAGTTCTTGGCATTCCTAAACCAACAAGATGTTAAACAAAATCATTGCTCCCTACACACCCCAATAGAATGGCATTGTTGAGCATCACAATCGTACAGTGATGGAGTTGGCTCGCTACATTCTATCAACAGTAAAGCTAAAATAATGGTATTGGGTCAAGCAAAGACATGCAGATAGCTATATATCTTCTCAATAGAGCAATCGACAAAGATCCTACAAAATAAAAAGATAGAAGAGGTATGGAGTGGTAGAAATCCATCAATTTCTCATTTGCAAATATTTGGTTGCACAACATACGTGCATGTCCAAGCTTATAAGAGAAAAAGGTTAAGTCAAAGACACTCTCATGTATCCTACTTGGCTACAACACTACCTTGAAAGCATATCATATCATGGATCCTGAGATAGAAAATACACGAGATTCAGGATGTGGTTTTTGATGAGTCATCCTTTGAATCTTTAGTGACAACGGAAGAACCATTACCTTCCACCTCACCGACTAGTCTCCAAATCGGATGATCAAGCAAGAGGAGACTACTCGAGAAAAGAAATTCTGCCAGAGAGCTATTTGTTGACCTTGGAGAATGGAGAATGTGAATCCAAATCAATCCACATGGAAATGACACAGTTCTTCTCAAAAGCATCCAAGTTCTCATCTGAAGTGGGTATAAAGAACCATCAAAGGACTCACATTTGCAATAAGCTGTTAGATACATCATCTAAAGTCAAACAAGAAATGATGTAAACTTTGCACTCATGAGTTCTCTACGATTAATTGCTCGAGCGATAATGTTCATGAAGCACTTAGTCAATCTCAATGGAAGGAAGTCATGAATATAGAATATGACTCACTCATGAAAAATCAGACATGGGAACTTGTCGATCTACCTACAGAAAGAAACCCATAGGACTGAAAATGTTTTTTCAAGACTAAATATAAGGCGAGATCGATCCATCAACAAACATAAAGCATGACTTGTGGTAAAAGGATATTCTCATAAAGAGGGCATTGACTATGAAGAAACCTTTGTACTCACTACGGATATCAAGACCATCAAATTTTTTTGCGCACTAGCAACACAAAAAGGATGGAGACTTCAGCAGATGGACATCAAGAGTGCTTTCCTAAATGGTGATCTAAAAGAAGAAGTGTACATGATCCAACCTGAAGGATTTGTTGATGAAGATCATCCTAAAAAGGTATGTCGTCTCATCAAATCATTGTATGGACTGTAAAAGATCCAAGGTCATGGTATATCAAGATCGATGATCACCTTTTACAACATGGGTTCACTCATATCCCCTTAGATTCAAATTTATATATAAAGAAGGAAGGATTTAAGAATCATCATTCTTGTTGTATATGTAGATGATCTTGTGATCATAGGCAGCTTAGAAGATCAGGTTGATATTGTGAGAATGATCTCAAAAGAACCTTCGACACGACAAATTTGGGGCTAGTATATTACCGTCTTGGCTTGGAAATATGGAAAAAGGAGCATCGCATTTTTGTCTCCTAGATAAAGTACGCCAAGACAATCCTAGAAAGTCTGAGAATGTTTGATTGTAAACCTATATCAACTCCCATGGAGAAATTCTTACAAATTTCAAGATTCCAGGATTCACCTCAAGTAGATACTACTCTCTACAGTGATTTTTGGAGGACTCGTCTACTTGACATATGCCGGACGGACTTATGCTATGTTGTTATCTATATTTCTAGGTTCATGTAGGAGCCAAAGAAATTTCATTGGAATGCAACAAAGCATGTTTTGAGGTATGTCCAAGGAACAACTGATTATGGTCTGGAATATACGAAGAATAATAAATTCTTCTTACGAGGGGATACGTCGACTCGAGACCACACCGGATCTATTGATGAAAGGAAGTCAACCACAAGATACATTTTTCATCTTGGATATGGACCTATCTCATGGATAAGCAAGAATTAGAATGTTTTTTTCTATCTCATCCATAGAGGTAGAATATCACGCCACACGAGGAGCTATGTGCGAAGTAATATGGTTACGTCACATTTTGGATGACCTAGGTATTCCTGAAAAATGGTCACCTATTCTCTATTGTGATAATCAGAGTGTGTTAAAGCTCAGGCATAATCCAATTTTTCATGAATGAACAAAGTGTATTGAGATTTATTTTCATTTCATTTGAGATCACGTCTTGAACCATCACATTTAGCTCCAATATTATCCTACAGAAGCACAAGTAGCTGATATTCTCACCAAATCCTTTGGAAAAGTGAAATTTGAACTTTTTCAGAGTTACACTTGCAAGAATAATGCAATAAGGGGGGAATGTTGGCATAATACTACGTATCATATCTTCTATATAATTAGATTATTTAGATTAGTTGATATCACATTCTTCTCGGATAAGTTGTAACCCACTCCATCTATTATGGGGAATATTATTATGCCTCTTGGCTATATAATGTCTTGTGATTCTATTTTTTAATGGAATAATAAGAGATATCTATCTCTATTCTCTCTCCACTCTTTCAGCCTCACATTTTTTCACTAATATATGTCTCGGAACACCACCATATGTAGTACTTGAACTGCATAAAAGCAAAATAAAATAAGAAATTATCAAAAGTTTCACTTGAATATTTATTTTATGTTTCTTCGGAATGGAAGATAAATGTGGCTCCTTATTCTTTGTATTAACACCAATAGAAGAAAACAATGCATCATTTTTCTTCTTGAATAAAAATGACATCTTTTGAGCATCTTTTTAGGTCTTAATAGGATGCCCTCCAAACCAAGTTCAGGGCAAGAATGAGTATATCTAAGTATCCCAACATGGGATTTTTCATGTGGAGGCTCTATGAAATGTATGATTATCCTATAAATAATCTAATTTAGGAGGATATGATTTAAGGAAATCCAAAAATTATAAATCAACAATAAATTTAAACAAAATAAAATGACATGGAAAACTACTCCATTAAAAAAATTAATATTTTTCAACCGAGAGAAAATTTGATTCACAAGATAAATGTGACCCCCATTAAAATATATTTAGTAGTTTCTTCCAACATGTAAATAATCCTCTGGAAGTTTCTATATTTTATTTATTTGATCAAAATTTTCTACCCACCATTTATGTAGAGGAAGAGATGAAGCATACATGTCATTTTCAACCTTGTACAATGAGTTTCAAATTTTCATCACTAAACCTAAACTTGTTATATACGAATGTATTATTTTACCTAACCAAATGTATACTCAATCTTTATGTATTTACATTAAGCGTATTTACGGTTGTATTTTCATTTGTCATCTAAAGTGAAGAAACATGTTTCTAAAAAATAAAAGTATGTTTTTTACAGTGGATTTAAGAGACCTATATGTTTTTAACTACTAAGAGGGGCCTTGTGAGGAATTCCATTTCTTGTCCTCTTTTGCTTGATCACCATTGGTGGTGTCAGAGGATAAATATTTTAAAACCATCTTTACTAATATTGAGACAATTGTAATGAAACTTCACATCACCATCAGTATTGAATGTGAACTTTGGATAAGATGACGATGCGTAATTCGATGTAATATCTGTTACATTGATATTATCCTCTGTAAAATGGTGGAATAAGTTCTTGGCTAATATCGACCTCTTGTGCGTTGAAGAATAATAAGATTTTGATGATCATGTTTGCATAATCATGGCAAATTTGTCTCCGAGATGCCTTGACTATAGAATGAATGTCATGTTCTACTCCTATAGAAGAAAAACAAAGTGCATCTATGTTCTTCTTACAAAAATTAACATCTTCTTAGCATCTTTCGGGGTCTCGTAAGATGCTCCCTAAATTGGGTTCAAGAAAAGATTGAGTATATATCTAAGTATCCCATCATGGGATTTTTCATGTGAAGGCTCTATTAATTTTTGAAAAATTCAATCCCTAAGATATAACTTAGGAGGCTTTGATTTAAGGAAATCCAAAAATGAAAAATTAGAAACAATTTTAAAAATGAAGAAAATGACATGGAAAACTACTCCATTAAAGAAAAATTAATATTTTCCAACTAAGAGAAAAGTCAATTCAGAACTTAAATGTGACCCCAATAAAATATCTATGGAATTTTTTGCTGAAGTGTAAAGAATCCTCTCAAAGTTTTTAGAGTTTATTTATTCGATCAAAAGTTTTTGTCTAACCTTGATGCAGAGCAATACACAAAGCATGCCTGTCATTTGTATCCTTGTATACTATTCCAAACAATCGTTCCAAATTGTCGTCATTGAACCTAAATTAATTTTATAATGATATATTATTTACCCAACCAACTGGATACTCAAGATTTACATATTTACATTAAGCGTATATACAATTGTATCTACATTCATTGTCTAAACTGAAGAAACATGCTTGTGACAAATAATTTAAGTATATTTTTGATAAAGTGGATTTCAGAGACCTATACATTTTAACTACTAAGGGGAGCATTGTTTAACAACCACCTTTGTCACTTCACATTTACGGAATTTTATTTTTACTTTATGCTTCATGATCTAAATACCCACATATTTAAATCCAAAATAAACCTTAAATCAATCCATTTCGATAAATGTCATAAACCATGTGTAAGTTTGCTTGAGAGTATACAGATCCCACTCAATCCCCTTCAATGCCCTTTACGAGCCCATACATAAAATGCATCTTTTGGTTTTTCCCTTAACAAGATATGATAATTAAGTGAAGATATTTAAGTGTCTACCTAGGTTCCACCACAAAATCCCACCTAGCATCTCACGACTTAGATCTTGGTAAAATCACAATAGTATAATCAGTAACTTACACTATTTTGCACAAAGTTTCAGATTCATGTATGCCATTGGGAACTTTTCATCCCACCTTAATCACTTATTCAGTTATATAGATTAGCAATCAATGGTTTTTTATACGATTCATACAAATCTTGTACATGGTACATATACTGATTAACCTACAAGAAGGCATACCTCTATATCATCATATGGTGCCTATGGGAGAGTAAGTTCCTCGTAATGAATTTCCTCATTACTATACCACTCCCCCACTTGTAGACATCATAAGTTGATATCAAGGTGCCTATCCGTGAGGTTAAATCTTCCCTTATAACTCTAACAAGCTTGTACTTAATGCAATACCATGTCACAATTCAGGGTCTTTATGAGGAAACTTTGTACAACTTCTAAGCAGTAGTATCCAAATAGCATTACCTTCATTAAATGGATACGATAGAGTAGAAAATGTAGTGAGTTGACCAGCCATGGTCCTAAATTGGGTCATTATATCATAATGTTTCAAAGTATTAATTGAATCGTGATAGGTTGGTCTATGTCTAACAATGCTTTCACCTTGAATGATTCGTACCTAAGGTTCTATCTCCAATCAATCGAAGGATACTTATTTCCACAAATTTCACGAATTACCTTAATAAAACTCATGACAATAATATCCTTAAAAGGGGATCAAAACTATCTTTTATTCAAGTACAAAATTACATATTTAAGTTTTCCTTAAGCATATTCAGTTTAGCAAATGTTTCTCATTCTAAAATTAAGTACGATTCCACTAATTTAATTATATCAATATAGGGATACTCTAATATAGTGTCTCTAGAACTCAAAGATAATAGATATGGTGCATTTATACATAGCTAAATGTTTAGGTATATATAATATTTTTATCATGTATTGTATACTATCAATGTTAGTCAATACTTCCACATAAGCACACAAATTTTCCTTTCTTACATATTAATTAGGAGTATTCATTTATACATACTATTATCATATCATTATTTGTCATCTACAATAAAAACTTGGATTTTAAGTATGTATTCAAGATTTATCACTTAAGGACTAATTCAACCTTATAACTATGTTACCTTTCTTTCCATTTAAGGATATATAATCTTATCAATAAGGTCATAATGATTCATTTTAGTATAGCCCTTATAAAGGACCTAATATCATTTCATAGGAACATAATATTACAATTCAACAACTTCAAGATAAGGTTTAATAACCTCCCATTTAATATTCAGTTATATCATGAATGTTTACCTTTGTTATAATTCCTAAGTTCCTCCCACCGCTTACTTATCGGCATTCATAATCATAAGTTACATTTAGTAATGAAGTAGTTCACATTTATATACGCTTGATAACCATAGTTCAAATAGTCTTAGTTAATTAGTATAATTCATAAGGTACATAAATAGACATTCTATAATAACTTATCCATCTTGGTAGTTGCACTTAATCCAAATAGTCACATGGCGCAATTCATAAGATACGTAGATAACCATCAAATATTAGTTTAATTAATCCCTTCAAGTATAAAACATTCTTTTGACCAATACTTAAGTCCTCTATTACATGCAACCAATCATACATTATATCTTAATAATAGTACCAATCATATAAGTTAATTAGCACTTAAGTTTCCTTATAGATTGGCTTGTTTATAATGGTAGAATACATGCACTACCTTTCTTAAAAGAATATAGAAAGGATAATTCATCATTCATCAATTAATGTGATATAACAAAGTATGCTAACTTTATTACTTTCTAGGAATAGGTGCCAAGTATTATTCATTACAAGAGAACAATTCTTTATTTTTGAATGCTATTTACAATTATTGGCTAAAATCCCTTCTATATAGAATTACATCAATCA
The DNA here is from genome assembly GCA_018340775.1 of Taxus wallichiana var. yunnanensis. NCBI lineage: Eukaryota > Viridiplantae > Streptophyta > Pinopsida > Cupressales > Taxaceae > Taxus > Taxus wallichiana. The sequence continues at coordinate 493,106,997 of CM031242.1, read as the reverse complement.
ATGAAGTCATAACCATTTATTCAAATCAATATTCTTCAATCAAGAGAATAATGTAGTTTTTACCATTCGAAGATCCTTAAACCTGCAACTGAAAATGTTAATGTACAAAAGGTACATGGTCAGTCCAACATGATTGGCATGAAAAATACACTCTCCTTCTTAACGGTTTGCACCATTTAATTTTTACTTAAATGAAATACTGCAATTTAAATCATGAAACAAAAATGTATAAATATACAAGATCAACAATAGTTTCATAAGATAATTTTATTTGCTTACTTAAAAGAACCATATTTATCTTAAATTTTGAATGCCTACTTTAAAACTGCAAAGTACCAAACTCATAGCAGCTCACAATTGCATCCCTTTGTTTCCATTGTAGTATCTTATGTTTATTTAATATATCAACACTATGTAATTCTTGCACGACTTATTTATTTATCTAAGAAATATCTCATAATACAACATATCAATCTTGCCTTGGTTACGAGATTTAAGATCTTACTTATGTGTGACTTTTATAACGAAACAAACCTAGATATGATAATTTATTACTATATATTTGATACATTTTTGAGTAATTGAATCAAGTTTCCCTATCTTTTCATAAAGATCCATTCATACCACACACCTACTATCATTGTTGGCACACAATAATCATAACTTTGGCTTCCACAAAGAGGAACACTCTGTAATAATATTAAGGTAAACCCATTTACCTTAGTCGATTTAGCTCATTCCATGTCATTAAAATCTCTCTTTAGTAGTAGGTCATCTCAAAATCCTTCGGAAGTAAGTGTTGAAGACTCTTGAAAAGCGTCGGGTAATTGTAGTTTACCTTAAGTTTTGAAAGACGCCAAAGGCATCTTAATGTTGAACTTAGTCATATGAGCACCATAGACTTCCACACAAACACCACCATTCAAAAATTAGAAGGGTATTACAACACAACTATGTACCAATAGCCTTTGGTGCTTTCGTCAATGATGATGGTTATGGTTATTATAAGTTAGACAAACTTATATAGTTATCAAGGGTACATAAAATATCAAGTTCATGTCGTTAATACCTCAAGTATTTGAGTATTTTCCTAAGGATTGATTTGAGGATTTCTAATGGAGGATTCCTTCTAACTCCACATCATAACAATAGTTGGTTGGTACAAAGCAAATTAAATGGATTAGTCAAGTGTAGGATTGATAACAATTCTCTTAACAAGGATACTCAATTTCAACATTTCTATGTTATCTTAGGCCAGGGTTGCCAAAAGGATTCAACAATACATAAATACAGATAAAATTTTATTTGAAACCCAACAATCCAGCTAAAGTCGGTCTATTTAAATGACTCTATCACATAAACCTTTATGGGTTCTAATGAAGATAATATTGTTGCGTTACATAATCGAATCAAACCTTGTGTAACAAGCTATTTTCCTAAGCGAGAAGTAGGAACTTCCCTTTTTTATACCGAGATAAGGCTCATGCCATAAACATATATCATCTACATATCAAGTACTATACTAGACTCCTTGTGAGACCCGCATTTGCTACCCATCCGTTAAAATAACAATAGCAATAATAATAACGGATACCAGAATAAGATTCACCGCAATGTCTAGAAAAGAATAACACAACATACAATAGTCATTATAATGCCTAGATTTTAGTGCTATATCAACTTCAACAACATTTGACTTAACACCCAGGTATCAAAGATTAAAAACATAAGGATATATTACACATATTATCATTTATGCAAATAGTAAATGTGATAAGCTTACCAAGAGGAGAGGAGATAGTTCATGCCTAGAATGTAGTTCTTGCTGACCTCTTTTCACCTTTGATCTTAGAGCTCTTTTGAATCAAACATCAAGAAAATCATAAGACCCATCCCCATGAAATCTTACTAACAAGTGCGGAAATTAGAGTATCATAAAAATCTAAATTTCTCATCTATTACCTTTCTTAATTAGCCTCCCATGATGTTGGTTTAAAGATCAACTCGTATGCATTTTCATGTTGTATATCATTAGATTGAAATATATTTAATCAAAAATTGGAATTGGCATGCAAAGACCAAAAGGAACTAAGATCTCTTTTTTTCTTGCGAAGTGGAGTTTGACACAACTAAAATCATAATGAACTCCTATGCATGCAATAACTTCTTCAGGAAGCTTCACTTTTCCCAAGATATGCCCACTTAATTAAGTGTATTAAATTTTTGTCAAGTATCCATTTAGTTACTTCTCCACCGCCATTCCATTTTCCGTCCAAAATTGGTGTGAGGTGATCGACTATTAAATCATTGTACTCCACTTACAATCTTCCCTCTATCCATGGCTTACTTGAAATCAAGCTATAGTTAATTTATTATTGTAGCATGGTAAAATTATATATCCTTTTGCCAATAACCTTTCTTCATGCACCGAAATAGAATGCCACTCCTGGAAAAGTGAGGAGATTCAAGTAAACATGTAACAATTATCTCGTAGGGTCGAGATTTATTTATTTAAGTCCTTAATTGCCAATGGATGGGGACAAGCCCCTTCATTATGGTTTAAGACCATACTAGTTGTAGGTCATAGACATAGGTTAGGTAGCAAGGTGATGAATTATCAATGTCATTCTTGAAGTCATTGACCATATAGAGTCGTTTTATAACTCAATTATCCCATATCGGCAAAGTATGCATCAATCGGTGAAGACCAATTCAATGAAAAAATCAAGTCTAAATATCAATCACAATAAAATAATTCCGTCAAATCCTTTATCGAATAAAGATTTAATATATCTTGATCAAGCTTAATAGCACATATAGAAATCATCATTAATAACCTCTAACCTATGCAAGAAAACTAAAATGACATCGAATATAAAATAAATGCGTCATGATATTAAGATTGATCAACCAAAAATTTCATTCACAATAACGCTAAGTTGGCATAACATTGCCATTGTTATAAATTTATCAACAATAGTGAGAAAGGTAAATAACAAGTATTTTTCACACAGCATGGTAAGGTGCACATCCATTTTTATTGTCGGTTCAAAACCCAACCAACCAATCATGCCCTCTGACATCACATCGAGTGAGGTAAATACAACAATGTTAAAGTAGAAGAGGGACATGTTACAAATGCAAAATGTATCACGAGTGTTGAACGATAAGAAGCTGTTGTGCGAGTCATATATGCAAACACTTAAGTGCGTACATCCCGTTCAGGATATACACACCCCGTGTGGCTGCATATTTAGCCATGCAACAGAGCTTATCTTCCAGCTCTCAAAATTCTCTTGTTAGTCTTTGACTTTTCCCATACATATCAAATTGAAGAAAAATGGTGGGGAGTGACACATTGCGAGGAATTCCTTTTCTCCTCCTACTATGGTTGATCATCATTGGTAGCATCATATAAGAATTTTTTTTAAAAATATCTTTCTTAATATTGACATTCTTGTCCACGAAACTTGGAAACACCAACATCGTTGAACGTGAACTCTAGATAAGACAAAGATGGGTAAGTCGATGTAATATCTTTTCATTGAGATTATCCTTTGTAAAATGGTGGAATAAGTTTGTGGCTAATATCATCCTCTTGTGGCTTGAAGAATAACCATATCCCGATGCTCCAACTTGTATAATCATGAAAAATTTATCTCTCGAGATGGCTTTCCTGAGAATGTTGCGTTCTACTAAACTTGATTCCTTCCAAATGTAAAAATTATTGTTTGTTTAAAAACCTAAAATCATTTGTTTCAATAAATGAAGAACATGAGAAGTTAGTAAGTTAAGTCAACAAACTACAAAATTTAAAGTCTCATTAAATTGCCAATTCCTTCATTTATTAGTAAAGGGTTTAGAAACTCTAATTAGAACACGCCATTTTGCTAAGTTCAATTCCCCATTGTGTCACTTATAGTGGGTTTCTACATTCTAATTATAGTATGAAAAATTGTAGTATAAAATGCGTTCGGATAAATTGGGTAAATACGTTGCGGCGAAGTGAGAAAAACCGAATTGAATCTAGGTACACACTGAACAATGAAATGGTTCCTATGGTGGTCGAGACAATAAGAGAACAATGCACAAAGCGCGTCTCCAATAGAGGCCTCAAGCAAGGAGGCCTAATCCTCTCATTGCACCACGAAACATCGGTCCGACACGCCCACCAAAAACTATAATTTTAGCAAGGGCTCAAAGAAATTTACTACATGGCTCAAAAAAAAAATTAAGGGCTTTCACATAGGCATACCATGATTTTCTTTCTTCTAGTCTTAAGAAGACTAAATTTGTTGTTACTTTCAATATCCGGTTCATCCATTATAACGATACCTCCATTGCATAAGCATAGTTAAAAAAACATTGTGAAAATGGAAAAACAAACATTCAAACCAATAATCAAATTCCCTGCATTACCTAATGACACCCCTTAACCAAAACATTCAAACCAATAATAAAATTCCCCGAGTTCCAACTTTCATTATCCATGTCTTTCTTGTTTGAAAGCATACACTTGTATACATGAAGTTCAAATTTCTCTCTTATACGCTTGAAAATAACGCGCTTCATAATTCTTCTTTAAACACAAAATTTTAAGGGTTTTGGGATAGCAAATGCAAACCCTTCTAATAATATTGTGGTAGTAATATTTTTGTGTGCAATTGAAACCTGATAATACTAAAAAATTATCATCACTAAAAAATGTTTGATAGGAATAGTTGGCTCTAAAATATAAAGCCTATTGTATATCATCCATTATTAAATTCACGTACTACTATGTTCGTGCTCTTTAATGTCACATACACCTTGTAAAATCTGATGATGGTGCCATACATGGCTTTAATTTAATAATTTCCTCAAATACTTTTGAATATTTTAAACATATTTAATTTGTTGAAAAAATATTTACCTATCATCCACAAACAGACACTTGTCTATATAAACCATTAGCTTCATTTATATATATACAATTCATTATCTAAAACTTAATAATTCTACTAGTTTGTGAGAAAAAGTGAGGCATGAATTTAAAGTATGGATACCAATTTATTCCAAACAACTTGGAATGAATCAAAATTATTCCTTCCGATTAGTTTTTCCTCTCTTAATCAGTTGTTATCATTTTAAAAGCATTAGTGATTCATGAATAGTTCTAGGAAGTTGATCCATCATACTTTTTCATATTCACATGATACTTTATTTCATTTTCTTTAATGTTCACGTGGTATTAGAAGATGTTCACTTTATGTTTTCATCTATAGATAGTAATTTTGGTGTCGCATTATAGATTCAAATTCACAATTGTAAGGTACAATATATTGGTCATATAAAATTTTCACTCTGATTTTTGTAAGCTAGGTTAATGCTTACATAGAAGGATAAAATTTCAAAATTCTTTTAGAAGGTAATTTTGAAATAATAATGATGGTTACATATGCATCCCCCGCTAATAATAGTTTCTACGTGTTTTTCCCATTTTGGTAGGTTTTTGTATAGATTGATTGTGGTATGTGATCATGCGATAAATCAAGACAATTACAAACCTTTTTTAATAAATAAGATCTTATATTATATTAACAAGTAAAATTATACAACTTAATTCATAAAAAATGGGTGGTATAAAAGCATGCCCCAAAACATTGAAATCAAAATAAGCAAAAACAAATCCTAGGAACATAACCGATTACATAGACTCGAGAGCAAAAATATATAGAAGTTAAGCCGCGCATTAATTGTTGTTGTCCTGAGGGGTGGGTCTTGATCATGCCATACAGAGCTAGGAAGGTATTTTCCACTATCGGCACTTCCCAAAAAAATATGGGATGGATTCTATCTTCAATATATTTAAAAGTGATTTGAGAGGGTGAGATGACGAGAGACAATTTGGGAATCCTGTCGGTCAAAGGCAAGAGGCTCCAACTATCCTAGGTACATGGCTTGGAGGTAGCATGCGAGCTCCAAATGAGCTATTTAGGAGGTAGGGGGCATACCAATGCTAGTGGATGGCTAAAGGCAGAGGTGAGAAGCTCCTTTGTAGAGGATGTATGCCAAGAGATTGGTGGGCCCAGCTGAAAGAGAAGTGTTGTGACTGTCTCATGTGGCCACCACTTATGGGACGATTGTTGGCACTACCTTGCAGAAGTAAGAGGTGAGAGAGGGATGGAGGTTCATGAGAAACATTGCAAGGGCATCACCCAAATCATGAAGGACCATTCGAGGATCTTGCACCTTGATCGCCACTTTGTTGGCTTGAACTTGAATATGCATTAATATATTCGAGATAACCACAATTTTTTTATAAGTAGAAAATTTCTTATATACTTCAATATTAGAAAATAAAGAAGAATTCATGTCTTTCCAAATCTAGAATAATATTTCCCCTCCGAAAGCACGGAAAATATGGGAAAATTTATGGGACATTTGAGGATTGTCCCCTAATACAACATGATACCAAGTAAAACACTTTGGTTGGAAGGGGAGGAAGAAAGAATGAATCCAATTCCAAGCCTTTTGGGCTTTACGATAATACCGAGTAAAGGTGATATGAAGTTTCTAAATGAAAACATGATGGAAATTTACGGGTAGAAATTCTTAAGTGAACCATACAAACAACAAGTAGATGGCCTTGGTACAAAACACAACATACAAAGTGAGTAACTTTAGGTTCCACATAAGAATACCAAACATTACAGTATCTCCTTTTCCAAATTGATCGTGAGGATCGAAATTTCCACTTTGGGTATTGATTTTTTCCACCATGGGAAAATGAGGCGAGAATGATGCTCCAAAAATAGCAGGAACTTGAGCAAGGTCATAACTTGAGCTTCGGGTGTGCTGTTTGAGTCCGTTTTCTTCAAACCGCATGTTTTGATGAGACAAATTTGCATTAGTCAATCCACCCTACCGGTTGGAGGAAGTTTTGACACATTTTCGGGCCCTAAATCCATCATCGTGAGGCCGAAAATTATAATTTAAGTTATAGTTTGGTTTTCTCCAATTTTTGGGCATTAGTTAATTTTAGTCTAATAGTTGCATTATGAGTTAGAAACATGCCAATTCCCTAATTTAGGAATGTAGAAGATGTGTGGAAATTTACGTGCCCGTACAAATAATCATGCGAACTTACTAAGAATAGCAGGTTCAGTAAAGCTGCTAAAAATAGTAATTTCCGCCACCTAGAGTAGATTTAGTCAAAGCTAGTTAAAGTTTGCTAGCAACTCGAGTTGGGAGTTGTTTTCCTATTTAGAAACATTGTAACTCATTATTGAATAATGAAGAAGGAGATCTATTTTCTTTTAAATTCGTATTATTTGCGAGTATATCAAGTTTGTTTTGAATTTGGCTACATTAGAGATCAAGCATAACCTCATCCACACGAGTATGAATGGGGTGTCCACATACCACTTCCATTCATTCTAGTAAGGACGAGGTGAAAGAATAGAATTATTGTTGATCATGTGATCGACATGAAGGAAATGATGTCATTGACGAGAGCTCAACCTAGAAGAGCCTATTTGAATTGAGCTTTGAGCTCTTGTTAGGGTAGAAAAGAATAAATTTGAATTAAAAAGAGGTATTTCATGGTGCGAAGGCATTTCTTAAAAAAGTGGAATTTAGGAATCCAAGCTAACTAGGCATAAAAATGATCCTCACATTAAAAGATAAGAGACCACCAAAAAGAGTGGTAATTAAATGAAAGTCTTTGTGGAAGCCATCGCCATTCCACAAGATCCATGGTTTGATTTTCTCCCATGATTTACAAATATTTTTAGCACAAGAGTGATAACCAACTTGAATGGAATAGGAGAAATGAGAAGATTAAAAATTCAATTTCTTTCTAGGATGTATGTCCATCGGGGGATCCTTCTAGAATGCCATATCGCGAGAACACCTTCCATGTTTCTTTCCTTTCCATGCTTCGGATTATGCATTTGGCATAGAGTGCTTACCATTGTCGTAGAATGTCAATGATACCTCAACCACTTGAATCTCTAGGAAGGCAACATGTTTCCCATGTAACTCTGTGGAAACCTTTAACATTGGAAGCATTGGTACCGGTAAGTGCACCAAGTTGGGGGGCTAAAAGGGGGTCTTAAGTGGACACATTTATTTGAAAAATAAAAAACTTCAACTTGTACGATTTTTTCGAAATAGTTACACTCAAAATTGGAAGGTGTTGTAGAAATATGAATTGTATAATTTTGAGTCTAGTTTATTAGCTACTAGATTTTATTGAAAACAAATAAGTTTAAGTGGGTCAAACAACTAAAGTACCAACAAGTGCTCCTGTTTTTGTTAAAAAACATAATAGTGTGGCTTTCATGTCCCCCACCATTTTTGAGAACCATGAGTACTTTTGAAAACCCTTTGGTAGAAAGATATCTAAGAGCATTTAGTTTGTGTAAGAATTTTTTTTAGATTTTTTTAACGAGTATTTTTTATTTATGATTTTTCTAGTACATAAATTTTATGTTTTGAAATGTAATGGAGCTCCATTGTGCCCCCTTAACTACCTCAAAAATATTGAAAATTAGATATTTTTTTAATATGTATACAATTATGCCTAGTTTGTGCTAGTATAATTTGTTTTCAATTTTGATGACCCAAACAAGAGATACATGATGAAAGATATACATTTTAAAACTTCAAAAAATAGCTATAAAAAGGTATAGTTAGAAAATAAATAATATGGAAACCTTATATTAGTCAAAAATTTGAAAAATTATATTTTTAGAAAGAATAAACTCTTCTCTATGTCGTGGTATATTTTTTCTAAATGGATTGATTGTTTTATTTTGATTTATCTTAAAGGAAGTGGAATTTTTACATTTTCCTACAAAAACACATTGTTTGTTGTGTTTGTGCAGGTCCATGGCTCAGGGTTGGGGATCCAAACCAGATCCCAAGCCTTGAGGCATGTGCTGGAAAAGATAAAAAGCATAATTTGTACGCGTTATGCTAAATTTTCATATATTTTATCCCCCAACATCTATTTTATATCTTTCACAAGAATTTTGTATACATTCGGTTTGGTTTGTAATTTTCTCTACATTCTTGCACGATTTTTAGTAGTTCATATTTTCCCCTACCCCACTAGTTGATTTTTATAATCATGGGTGATAAAAGTCAAGCTAAGGAAAAGAGGAAAGTCAAGAATAAGACAGGAGCAATTGGAAGAGATGGAAATAAATAAATTGAAGAGAATGCAAAAACTTCGTGGGGAAAGGTACATCTACTATATCAAATTTGTAGCTAATGTATTAGAAAATGAATGATTTTGCAATGAATAATGATATTGAATTGAATTATAATGTTGTTATGGATGAAGAAATTGATATGAATCCAATTAGTGAACCCTTACTTGATAATCAAAATGTTAACCCTGAAATTTGTATGAAAACACATAATGAAGAAAGTAACCTTGTAAACGAATCTTCACCTCTAAGAACACATCCTTCCATTTTGTGAAGAAAACCAATTCACTTAATTCAAATTGATGAAAAAATTATAGAACCAATGCCTAACAAAATGTCTGAAATAAATGCAAGAAGAAAATCTAGTGGAATTTGGGATAATTACTTTGAGAATGTAAATGACACACAAAGATGCCAATTATTTGTTACATTGATGAAATTAATTAAGATGAGACCTATAATGAAGACCCTAGGGTTAATAACATCTAATGTTGTTGATCAAAATGCATCAATTGTTGAAAACATACATAAATCATACCAAAGCGTAGGTGAAAAAGACACACCAAAGATAGTAATGCTTTACATGCGTGCACTTACTAATTGTATAGTAAGTGATAAAAAGTTAATAAATGCTTGATTAGAAAAACAAGCGTGCTTTGAAGCTAAATAGAAAAACACTAATGAAAGTAATATAGAGACATAAACATCTTGAGTCAGTAAATAACATTCACTATTGGGATTTCTCTAATAGACTTCCATGAAAAGACAAGAATACATCTGATATTCTAAAAGAATTAATTGTAAAATTTTTGAATGAGAACACAAGGGTGTCACCAAATAGAAGAGATACGGTAAAAAGAGTAATAGGTTCTCGTAATCGTAAATCGTGTGTAAAATATTTCTTAGATATGACTCAAACACAACAAGTTTAAGAATGAAAATCCACAAATTAACATTAGCCAAAGATTCTTTGAAATGAGAAAACCCTTTTATGTGAAAATCAATCACTCACGTACCACTTGTTATTTCGGGAATCATGTTGAATTTTCAATTTATTATGATGTTTTTGGTCAAATACGTCATGTTTTGCATACTAATTTCATGTTGCATGAGTGTGGATTAAATGTCCCACCAAAATCTTCAAGGAAATTTATTCGACAATATTTCTTGAAAAATTAGCTAGACAATTTTTATAACAAAGCATGTTTGGATGGAAGCGTGCAATGTATGTGGTGGCTTTCCAAATCTAAAAATTTGTAACCATGAGGAGAGTACATATTCAAAAGGAAAAGAATTGGTTGATTTCACCAAATATAAATTGGTGGCATATCAATTAAAAGATGGAAAAGAATCTAAGTAGTGTGAGCTTGTTACAAAACAATTACTGTATCCAAATATATGGTCAAATTCGGAGAGAAATATTTTTGTGAGTATGCAAGGCACACACATAGAACTCGATGGTTGGATGAACAATTCAAGTTAATAAAGGACACATTCCCACTTGGTACTATTGTTTGAGTAGTTGAGTTCTCGAGATAATTACACATTGCGAGCCACAAATGGAGGTTCAGTCTCGATAATATAAGTCGAGTGCACGTTGTTATTTTCGTGCATATAGCACTCATGCACTCTCTAGAAAGCACTGAAAAAGATAGAAAAATATTAAGAGAGAATCATTTCTACATCAGTGATGATCAGAAAAATTATACAAAATATGTACAAGGGTGATTCCAGGTCTTTTATGCGAACTTGAATGAGAGGAATATTAGTTTTGATCAACAATACATTTGGTCGGACAACTGCACATCATAATTCAAGAATGCACTGATGTTTTATTGGCTAAGCAGGATCCACAAAGAAACAAATGTATAACATATCTAGAGTTTTGCGAGAGGTAGGGCATGGAAAAGGATAGCATGATGGTGCTGAGCATGTGCAAAAAGAGCACTTGAAAGAGAAGAGTTAAAGTTAAAGGATGGTGATAAATTTACATATGCAAAAAACGTTGTTGATTGTTGTGTCAAGAATGTGGGCTATGAATCTCAAGAGAGATCAACGGTTTGTATATATTTTTGGTTAATAGAGAAAAAACATCTGGCAAAATTTTAAGATTGTATGACAGTTGTAGGATCAAGCGATATTCATTCATTTTGTAGTTCAAATGCAAATGCTTTGACTATTTATACTACGTGCATGACATGTTTTTGTATATCATGCATTGATTTTACGTGGAATGAATGTGATTCATAACAAGTGCGTGGATGAATATACTTGTATATATTTAATTCCACTCAACACACATCAAGTTCCATGAGCATTACAACTTACGGGGTCTTCAAATCAAATGACAACATCACTTGACTTTGACTAAGCCTACGATTTAGTGCAACACGCTGTATACATATATGTATATGCCATGTTTTAGATTTATAAATTATTAAATGGTCAACTCTTAATTTATTTTAAATTTGATTTACGATTTTACTTTGTGATGTAGGGCATGGTTTTGCAGTTATTGCGACAAAATTTAGCGAAGAGAGAACAAACTACTTATTGTCTCGTTGTGTAGAGGGAAAAAATTGACTTCCACAGTCATTAATGGTGAAGACCTTGAGTATCCCACTGGGTCAGTGGTAGTCACAAGAACTTGGATTCAATGATATCATATCAAAAAATCAAACATTTGGTTGTTTGAAGACTATGAAGTACATCGAAAGATAGTTCACTATTCACATTTGGTCCTTGCAACAACTATTAAATTGATCAAATATCAAGGTCGACTATTAAATAAGAATTTGTGGAAGGTTTGTGAATCGAGATCATGAAGTGATTCTTGCTACTCTCAATAGTAGAGTTGATCCTTGTGGTTCATTGGATTGAATTTGCAAAGGTATGTTCTTTATCAATTTAACTTGAATATTTACTTTTAAAAAATTATCTAAATTGTGTATGATTTAAAATTCTATTTAATTGCTTACTAACATGTTTATGTAGGTTGGTGGTCCCAAAAATCTTCCACCTTCATGTGATTGGCTTGCTTTGTTAGTAGAGAATCTATTATTCTCAAAGCCAAGTGAAGCTAAGAGAAATTAAATATTAGAAATGAACAAAAATATAAATTCTCATTTCACGACCTATATTCTGAAAATATTATATTAAACTTCTCATTTCACCACCTATATTATATGAACCACCTATATTATTTAGATGATTGCAATGGATAACCTTACACTAACTCAAACCGCACTATTCGGGTGGGGTAGGAGAAAAAGGAGAGCTGCAAACTTTGCCGATTCTTTTGTCATCATCTACAATCATGTTATCCTCAATGATTTTACCATAGTATGCAACTATGTACACTATGAACTTAGTTTTGTTGGGAGACCACCAATGTTCAAACTGTTCATTTTGAAAGAACGAATATCTTCAATCAAAGAGATAATGAAGAGCCTAAACTTTTTGGATATTACAAAAGGTTGTCAATATAATCATGGATAATCGAAGGACAACATGCCAAGTTGATTATTTTTATTAATACAAGTTGCTTCAACTTCACAAATCAATCTGGGTAGTTCAAAAGCAGCAAACTTGCAAGAAAAATTGCAATGAAGCATTGATAATTGAACCAGAAACTCGTTTAGAATTGTACTTTATTTTTTGATTTAGAATTCACCCATAGTTTCTTTTTTGAAGGAAGAAATTCATTTGATATGTGAGAAATAGAATGCTGATTTAGTCTATTACTCTAACCAGCAGTAAATACAATAGTCACTGCCATTGTGATATCCAATGAGTGGTCTCCTAAATAGATGATGTTAGTTCCACTTGTTTTATATGCAGTGGTTAAGGAATTGTAAGGCAGTAAACATGCCATCTCTAAAGAGGTGCTTTTGGTTTATCCGTTTTGCAGTTAAATATCTATCAGTTTTTTGAAGAGAGGGCTAGTGTTTTTGAACCCAATGTAGATGAAAACATCAAAATGTCATTAGCTGAAAGTTTTTACAAAGAAACCTAATGTTTTTGCATCCCATGTATATGGCCAAGTCAAAAATCTTGCCAAGTTTTGCATTGGATATTTATCAGAGGAATGAGTTACTTTTGGTATAGGTAAGGAAAATGGCATCAACTGATAGTGGTAAATTTTACATGTTGTTTTTGCATCACGAGATATGCATATCAAACTCCACAAGATTCATATTACCAAAAGGCCAACACCTGTTAATCAATCTACTCTGACTATTTATGTTAGATTTTTGTAGTTGTTCAATGAATGTTTTAGTAAATATGAACAACATGAGTAGTTTAGACTGTATAAATTATAGAGTTATCTTGATATCTGTCATAGAAATGGGAGATTAAATTAAATACTCCTTTATCCTTAAAAAAAATGCATAAACACACATCAAGGATCACAAACTATGATGGTAGCTTGGAGTAGTAACCTAGACGAATGCAAAAGACATGATGTGTGTGATTCAGCTATAAGCCTCACCAACTCAATTTAAAAAAAGGCTTGGATGCATGTTGCTTGGAATCATACTTGTGACTATGGTATGCATTTACTACTAGGTATTTTTTTATTTGATATTTGTAGAATTAGAAAAGTAGAGGGAGGATGAATTGCTGGTTGTTGTGGTCATGGGGAAATTTATGGTTTGATGTAGGTGGCCACATATGACATCTTTTTATGAGATTTATATTAACCTGGTAACTTTGATTCCTTGCAACATGACTTGAGCATTTTGGTTTGATATGGAGGATTGAAACTTTAATTATTCATATTTGCTCATATAATGAATCATGAGATGATTAGATACACAAAAAATGATCTCAAACATCTAATTATGTTTCCTTGAAAGAAGAGATGAGAATGTTGTAATGCAGGGGTCAAAATTTTGAAGCTCTTCAGTATTAACATGGAAAAATTGTGTTGAATGCCTATAGGTGGTGCAGGTCGAATTGTATTGCATTCTAATTGAAGAAGAGTCAGCCAAGCATTCTCTTGCTATTAATATTAGCATAGCATACCACTTCAAATAAATTTAGAGATTGATGCTCACATTCTATGCACCTTATATAGACTTATATTCATGATTTGTTAGTGCTTTATTCTGCATATCTATTTCAACTTCTAAAGCATTGAGAATTGTAGTCTAGGTCATTGACATATTAGAAACAATAATGTAACTGTAAAGAAAAGAAATGGACACAACATGAAATAAACCATTTCATGCTCAAAACCTTACACAAAAATGAAGGAGTCTAAAGATAAATTTGGAAAGCACAAGAGGCTAGGGCTTATCATTTATTTTATGGTTGATAAATATGTTTAGAAGTCCATATTTTTTTATTAATATGATCTAATCCCAAACTGATTGCATCTAGCCCCTCAGCATCTTATGATCAATATGATAAAACCTCTTATCTTTGGATGATGAGTTACAATGCAGTTCCACACTAGGTAGCTACCCAACACTACATGATGACAAGGCATTTACATAAAGAGATGACCAAGACTTGAACACTAGAAGAGGATTTTTTTGCTTCCCTACGCTCCCTGTGCTTTCGGGCTACCTTGTCAGGCGTAGTCCTTTTAGAGCCCTGAGACCAAAACATGCTATATCTTTCACAAGTGATTTCTTAGACTCTGTGGCACCCAGAGACATCTTGTCAAATCCAAAACCTTTACATAAGGGCCCTCTATGAAATCCTCTCACAGTTTTATCCATCTCCATTCGGTTCTCTCGTTGTCCTATTGTTTGCAAATATGTGAAATACTACAGTTTGAGTCAGTGTAAGGTTGTCAGATGCTATATTTTGCAAATGGTAGCTCATGGGATGGAACCATCTAGGCCAACACGTTTGGATGCCCTGGTGGAAACTAATGGAGGATTTTTTTGGTTCCCTACACTCTCTATGCTTTCCTAGGCTACCTCATTCGAGCATAGTCTCTTAAGAGCCCTGAGACCAAAACACATTATATCTTTGTGGGTGATTTCTCAGACTCCATGGCACCTAGAGATGTCTCGTTAGATCTGAAACCTCCATGTCGGGGCCCTCTACAAAATCCTATCGTAGTTTTATCCATATCCATTTTGTTCTCTCGTTGTCCTATTGTTTGCAAACGTGCAAAATAGTGTAGTTTGAGTCAGTGTAAGGCTGCCAGATGCTATATTTTGCAAACGGTAGCTCATGGGACCAAACCATATGAGCAAAAATGTCTGGATTTCTGATAAAATCTACTAGAGGCTTTTTTTTGGTTCTCTACACTCCCCGTGCTTTCGTGCTACCTCATTCGGGCGTAGTCCCTTAAGAGCCCTAAGACCAAAACACGCTATATCTTTGACGAGTGATTTCTCGGCCCTGTGGCACCTAGAGACGTCTCATCAGATCCAAAACCTCCATGTGGAAGCCCTATAATAAATCCTCTCATGGCTTTTCCATCTCCATTCAGTTTTGTCATTGTCCTTTTGTTTGCAAACATGAGAAATAATGTAGTCTAAGTCAGTGTAAGGATGCCAGACGCAATACTTTGTAAACGGAAGCTCTTGGCACTGAACCAACTATGCCAACATGTCTGGGTGGCCAGGTAAATGCTAGTAGAGGCTTTTTTTTTTTGTTCCCTACACTCCCGATGCTTTCGGGCTACCTCGTCCGGGCGTAGTCCCTTAAGACCTCTCGGGACCAAAAACGTTATATTTTCGTTGGGTGATCTCTTGGACTACATGGCACCTAGAGACATCCCATCAGATCCAAAACCTCCATGTCATGGCCCTTTATGAAATCGTATCGTAGTTTTATCCATATCCTTCGGTTCCCTGGTTGTCCTATTGTTTGCAAACGTGCGAAATAGTGTAGTTTAAGTCAGTGTAAGGATGTCAAACGCTATAGTTTGCATACGGTAGCTCATGCAATCGAACCATCTGAGCCAACACATTTAGATGGCATGGTGAACACTAGTGGAGATTTTTTTTGGTTCCCTTAACTCCCCATGCTTTCGGGCTACCTCATTCGGGCATAGTCTCTTAAGAGCCACGAGACCAAAACACAATATATCTTTGACAAGTGATTTATAAGAATCCATGGCACTTAGAGATGTCTCCTCAGACCCAAAACCTCAACGTCAAATCCCTCTACGAAATCCTCTCACAGTTTTATCCATCTCCATTCGGTTATCTCGTTGTCCTATTGTTTGTAAATGTGTGACATAGTGTAGTCCAAGTAAGTGTAAGGATGTCGGATGTAATACTTGCAAATGAAATCTCTTGGCATCAAACCAACTATTCCAACATGTTGGAGTGGCAAGATAAATTCTAGGGGAGGATTTTTTTGGTTCTTTACACTCCCCATGATTTTGAGCTACCTCGTCTGGGCGTAGTCCCTTAAGAGCTCTGAGACCAAAACACACTATATCTTTGACGGGTGGTTTCTAGGACTCTGTGGCACCTAGAGACGTCATGTTAGATCTAAAACCTCCATTTGAAGCCCTATATGAAATCCTCTCATGGTTTTGTCCATATCCATTCAGTTCTCTTGATGCCTATTTTTTACAAACACGCGAAATAGTATAGTCTAAGTCAGTGTAAGGTTGTCAGACACAATACTTGGCAAACGGAAGCTCTTGGTGCCAAACCAAATACGTGAACATGTCAGGATGGCCATGTAAACAATAGAGAAATATTTTTTTTGGTTCCCTACACTCCCCATGCTTTTGAGCTACCTCGTCTGGGCGTAGTCCCTTTAGAGCCTTAAGACCAAAACACATTATATCTTCGATGGGTGATTTCTTGGACTCCGTGGTACTTAGAGACGTCTTGTCAGATCTGAAACCTCCATGTTGGGGCCCTATACAAAATAATATCACAATTTTATCCATATCCATTCGGTTCTCTCAATGTCCTATTGTTTACAAATGTGCGAAATAGTGTAGTTTGAGTCGGTGTAAGGCTGTCAGACGTTATATTTTGTAAGAAGTAGCTTGTGGGACCAAAAATCTAGGCTAACAAATCCATATTTCATGGTGAATGCTAATGGAGGCTTTTTTTGGTTCTCTACACTCCCCGTGCTTTCGGGCTACCTTGTCCGGGCATAGTCCCTTAAGAGCCCTGAGACCAAAACACGTTATATCTTCGACGTGTGATTTATCAAAATCTGTGGCACCTAGAGACATCTCATCAAATCCAAAACCTCCATGTCAAATTCCTATACAAAATCCTCTCGCAGTTTTTTCCATATCCATTCGGTTCTCTCGTTGTGCTATTTTTTGCAAACGCACAAAATAGTGTAGTTTGAGTCAGTGTAAGTCTACTAGACGTAATAATTTGCAATTTGGAAGCTCTTGGCGAGAAAACCAACTATGCTAACATGTAAGGGTGGCCATTTAAATTCTAGGAGGTTTTTTTTTTTGGTTCCCTACACTCCCCGTGCTTTCGGGCTACCTCGTCAGGCGTAGTCCCTTAAGAGCTCTGAGACCAAAACACGTTATATCTTCGACGGGTGATTCCTTAGACTCCATGGCACCTAGAGACCTCTCTTCAGATCCTAAACATCCATGTTAGGGCCCTCTATGAATTTATGTAGATGATTTATCCCTATCCATTTGGTCCTCTCGTTGTCCTATTGTTTGCAGACGTGGCAAATAGTGTAGTTAGAGTCGGTGTAAGGTTTTGAGACGCTATATTTTGAAAATTGTAGCTCAAGGGACTCAACCTGTCTAGTCCAACATGTCTATATTTCTTGGGGAATTCTAGTGGAGGATTTTTTTGGTTCCCTATGCTCCCCATGCTTTCGGGCTACCTCATTCGGGCGTAGTCTCTTAAGAGCCCTGAGACCAAAACACATTATATCTTCGACATGTGATTTCTCAGACTCCGTGGCACCTAGAGATGTCTCGTTAGATCTGAAACCTCCATGTCAAAGCCCTCTACAAAATCATCTCTTGGTTTTTTCCATCTCCATTTGGTTCTCTCGTTTTCCTATTGTTTGTAAACATGTGAAATAGTGTAGTCTGAGTTAGTGTAAGGATGTTAGACATAATACTTTGCAAATGGAAGCTCTTGGCACAAAACCAACTATGCCAACACATCGGGGTGGCTAGGTTCCCTACACTCCCCATGCTTTTGGGCTACCTCGTCTGGGTGTAGTCCCTTTAGAGCCCTGACACCCAAACACGCCATATCTTTGTGAGTGATTTCTTAGACTCTCGTGCCACCTAGAGATGTCTTGTGAGATTTGAAACCTCCATGTGTAGGGGCCCTCTACAAAATTCTATAATGGTTTTATCCATATCCATTTAGTTCTCTCATTATCCTATTGTTTGCAAACGTGCGAAATAGTGTATTCTGAGTCAGTGTAAGGCTATCAAACGCTATATTTTGCAAACCATATCTCGTGGGACCTGAACCATCTAGGCCAAAACATCCGGCTTGCTGGTGAATGCTAGTGGAGGATTTTTTTGGTTCCCTACACTCCCTATGCTTTCAGGCTACCTTGTCTGGGCGTAGTCCCTTAAGAACCTTGAGACCAAAACATGTTATATCTTTGAAGGGTGATTTCTCGGACTCTGTGGCACCTAGAAACGTCTCTTTAGATCCAAACCCCCAATGTTGAATCCCTATAATAAACCCTCTTTGGTTTTTTCCATCTCCATTCGGTTCTCTCGTTGTCCTATTGCTTGCAAACACGCGAAATAGTGTAGTCTCATTTAGTGTAAGGCAGTCAGACGCAATACTTTGCAAACGGGAGCTCTTGGCGCCAAACCAACTATGCCAACACATCAAGGTTACTAGGTAAATGCTAGGGAAGGATTTTTTTGTTGCTTACAATCCCCATGCTTTTGGGTTACCTCGTCCAGGAATAGTCCCTTAAGAGCCCTAAGACCAAAACACGCTATATCTTTGACGGGTGATTTCTTGGACTCCGTGGCACCTAGAGACGTCTCGTTAGATCCAAAACCTCCATGTCGGGGCCCTCTATAAATTTATATAGAGGTTTTATATATATCCATTTGACTCTCTAGTTGTCCTATTATTTGCAAATGTGCCAAATAGTGCGGTCACGAGTCCGTGTAAGGTTGTCAGATGCTATATTTTGCAAATGGTAGCTTGTGGGACAAAACTCTCTCGAGCCAACATGTCTTGATTTCCTGGTGAACGCTAGCGGAGGATTTTTTTGGTTCCCTATGCTCCTCATGCTTTCGGGCTAAATCGTTTGATCGTAGTCTCTTAAGAGCCCTGAGACCAAAACATGTTATATCTTTGATAGGTGATTTCTCGGACTCCATCCCACCTAGAGACATCATGTCAAATACAAAACCTCCATGTCAAAGCCCTCTACAAAATCCTCTCGCGGTTTTTTTCTTCTCCATTTGGTTCTCTCGCTGTCCTATTGTTTGTAAACGCATGAAATAGTGTAGTCGAGTCGAGTGTAAGGCTTCTAGAAGCAATAATTTGTGAACGAAGCTCTTGGCATTGAACCAACTACGCCAACACATTGGGATGGCTAGGTAAACACTAGGAGAGAGTTTTTTTGTTCCCTACACTCCTCATGCTTTTGGATTACCTCATCTAGGTGTAGTCGCTTAAGAGCCCGAATGACTAGATTAGCTTACGAATGAATTTGATAGGGGAATGTCTAAGAACACAAGGGAGTTATCATTAGCCTAACAAATATTTCTTGTTTAGTTTAGAATGGGAGTCAATTGGCCTACGGCTTAGTTACCTTCAATTCATTGATAATGTATGTTATGATAAACCCATGGATGATTTCAAAAGCACCTTCAAAAGGATAAGGGTAGTCATCAAGCCTAGTGAAGGGTGTGATGTGATTTCCAAATAACTTGAAATGCCTAAATATTTAAAGGTAATAACATGAATTGGATAAGATTAGACAATAAAGAATCATTGAGTGTTTGAATCAAAATGGAATTGCATACGGATACATTCTCAAGCATTGGAGTAATGTATAGAAGACTTTCAAGTGTTTTAATAGGGAAGAAGAGTAAGAAGTATAGAAGAATGTAGTAAGTGCACGATAAGATAGGAACCCGTACAAAGAGACCATGAGCAAGAAGAAGCGCAAGTAAGGTAAATACACATGTACACATTGATAAATTGAATGAATAATTACTCAGATTAGGCAACTCTTTATGTACATACATTATATAAATATTGATTTCCAAAGTTTGATGCATATTATACATTGAAAATGCTAGTACATGTACATCACCAATAAATGAAAAAATAATCCATAATGTCTTAAATATTGTCAAGTGCACATCATATTAGTTTCATGTAAAAATAATCTCAGAAATCTAAGGTCTCATACAAAAATATCAAGTTTCAAATAGTATTTTAATGTGCATAATAAATATAAAAATTCCCAAATAGGTCATATACCATCAAGTTCAAATGCCATATAGGCGTACATACAATGCCATGCACATAGGTATACAAAAAAATGTCATGTAATACATATATATTTCCTAATCATCAAAATATATCCCTCTCTTGGCCTTGCTTGAAGAAGGCCCTCCCTTAGACAAAGATGCAGATCTATGAGATGAATTTGGATCATCTCGAGCCCATGCTACAAGTCCTCTTCCACTTAATACTCACTTGTAGATGATCCCTGTAAATGCAAGCAATGTATTTAATTTATATATGTTTTCAACATGCATTTAAGACCATGCTAGAATGAAAGTATTTACATAAATACAAAAACTTACCACAAGTTTTCGATCATACCAAATTTGCATCTCATGCTTAGATAAGTCATTGGGAGCTCCAGGAGTACGAATGGGGGTATGAGTTTAACTTAACTTTTTTTTGAAATTTAGCAAAATTTCCTTATTTTCCCCGCCCGGCACTGCCAACCCGCAACCAATGAGGGACTACCACGTGGCTTCCTTAGGCATCGGCGGAAGAGTAGAGTGATTTTAACCCTCATGTCTTTCCACTTCAAAATTCAAATTTTTCCTAAGTTCTTTGTCATCCCACCACACCACAACTAATGGTTGGCTGACACGTGGCATCTCTGAGCGTCGATGGATGAGTGGGTGAACTTGATCCTTTTTTTCCTTGTTAAGATAAAAGTAAAAAATTCCTTTTGGTCTCCGATGAGCTGCCTTCCCACCCCGGTTAAAATTTGGACATGTATCCCTTAAGTTGACACGGAAAACTTTCCTTCTTTGAGCATGAGGTCCCGCCTTGAGACTCACGGGCACATGAGCGTCACCGACACTTTTTTCCCAAAGGTGCGAAGCGCTATGTTTTCTCCCGGACACTTTAAATCAATTAGAGAGTGGGTTAGTGAGAAATTTCCTTTTAATTTTAAATAATTGTTCTAACCCTATGTTTAGACCTTGTGAATTTAATATTTGTGGTAATGAGAAAATGTTAGTTAATATATTTGACCGTGAATCTTGGTTGTGACAATTTGTTGTATCGTATCTGGTTGTAGACACTTTAAATAAAAACATTATATTCCATAATTTTTCTAAATAAACCTAGGTTATTCTTTGGTCTCGAGTGGTTGTTTTTAGTGGGTGTTACATCACCGTCGTATGTTACGATGGGTAGGCAAAAGCTAAAAGCTGATTATTATTTCGAAGGGATACATACATTTTTTCTCTAAAACATAGAGAAGACTCTCTCTGTGTTATGAACAATTAAAAATAAACTTGATGGATTAGTCATACTATTTGGAAGAGGTAGGTATTAAATGTAAAATCCATGACTAATTTCAGTGATATGTTTCTTTCACGGTAGGAATTACGTGCATGTCTGGGGAGAGAAGAGGATGTAGTAGTCGAACATGGTTCAATCGTGACGTTTAGAAACTCATTGGATTTTCCCTTTCTTATTTTTATGTCAAAATGTCTCTTCCTTTGGAAATCCCACCTCCCTCTCGACAAGCGACGGATCATCGACTATCATGATCACTTGGTAAACAAAGTACAAACACTCTTCTGCTTTGTACACATGTCACATATTTCCATAGAAAAATCTTGTTTGCGAGTTATCGAGTTGAAGATATGAAACATGTGTTGCATATATTTTTTCCCACATGGAATTACAAGCTGCAAAGAAGACATGGAAATTCCATATAATGTATAAAATTACAAAATTTATATGGTGTTTACAACTATATTGATGTAAACACAACTTCCTAAATTATTCGACAAATGGAATGTGTAGTTGAGTAGAAGAGGAAGAAGTGGAATTGTGTAGTCGAATGTATATAAGATGCGAGATAAGTATATTTGCGTGAATAAATGTGTTGTTCGAAAAACTTTGTTCGATGGCGTATATGAAATATGAGTGTAAGTTAGTGATCAAACAAAGCGGAAAAGGCGAGCATGTGATGGCGAGACCTAATTGGGAATTATCAACAAACAATATCTGATCGGATAGACTTATATTAATTGGAAAAATAATATTTTGATTAATATAGGATGACTATTATATGTGCATGTAGGGCCATTATATCTTTACTTGGTAATATATACCTTTATTCTCTCTAAAACCACTCTTTTAAAGATCAATCTGAATCGTTCATCACATCTATCATTATCTTCTTTCCTTTATGTCTTTTCCATTGTTAGGTGCATTCTTTATTTCTTCTTTAATTCCCACATGCATGTCTGTCACTTCCATATAAAATTTATATAGACTAGACAACCGACTCTTCTTACATAAAATTTGGCCATGTGGAAAACATATTTCATACGTGGTCCCATTTGTTTGGTGACAATAAATTTGGTAGATGACAATAATTTTTAAGATTGTTTTTTTGCATGTGAGATGTTAATGTGTTTACTTTAACATATTAAATGAATTTAACCCCTTGTGAGAACATGGGAAAAAATGTATCGGCTCTTAAGGGTAAGGCTAGGATGTTAGTGGTTCACTTGATGACTAAATCATATCATCTTAGGTGTGAGACTAGTAGATGGGCGTTCCCCAAAGAAAATTAGGAAGAAAGAACTTGTATTTCTTGCAGTAAAGGGGTGGCATTGAAACTGGATGGCACTTCGGTTTGGAGTGTGCTACATATGAGGATATTCATTTATAGTATGACTTGAAAGTGGGAAACCTAAATTAGTTATTTGACGAGGAAAGGCTCCACAAAATGCCTAGCTTCCTAGTCAATATTTATAGTAGAAGATGTGAACTTGAAAGTTTCTTAGGGCTACAACTCTTGGTCCCTTAGACTACTCACTCTTGTGGATGTGATTAAAATTATTTAATTCTTTTATTCGTTCATTCTTTCTTTCTTTACTTACACAAATATTTTAGCAACATCTTAAAATATAATATATATCTAAACCCATAGAAAACACTCCCAAAAATAAAATAAAATTTAAAAATGTATTTTATAATTACACAATAAATAAATATATGTCATGATATATATTCTAATAATATTGTTACTTAAATTTTGAATGGATTAACATTACTAAACATAATATCATATTTCACTTCCATAACACTTACAAAAATTTATTATTTTCACTCTTTCTCGAATATGTATGTTGATGTAGCTATTAAAAACTAGATAGATTTTAGACTACATTATGCTTGTGTAAAGAAAAACCTTTCTAACAATGTTGTATATTCATACTCGTAGTACCTAAATTAGCTATCACACGTAAGAGTGCAATGAAAACGCGGAAAGGGAATTTTGGATGAATCAAATGTGTAATGGGGTAGTAAAGGAAAACTGGACTTGTGTGGTCGCAAGTGTATGAATTTTTGATAATTCTATTGGGATGATATAGATATATGCTTGGTTAATTTTACCTGCATTGGATTAGATAACCCACTTTCATCCTTTGTTGTGCTAATTTTGAACACTAGTCTCCATATGGAAGAATACGAGACTCTAAACATATTTCATGAGTGGTCCCATTTGTTACGTGAATAAATTTGGTAGATTTCAATATTTTTTTATTCTATTTTTTTGCACATTAGATGATAATGTGTTTCCTTTAATATATTAAAGAATTTAACCCTCGTGGGAACATGGGAAAAAGGTAGTGGTTAGTAAGGTTAGTATGTTAGTGCTTCATTTGATGATTGAATCATATCATTTTAGGTGTGATACTAGTAGATGGACGGTCCCTAAATAAAATTGACAAGTGAGACCTGGTAGATGGATGGTCCATGCAAAGAAGATTCACAAGAAAGAATTTGTATTTTCTACAATGAAGGAGTGGTTGAAAATGAATGGAACTTCTTTCGGTGTGTGCTAAAAATGAGAATATTCATTTACTGAGAATGACTTGAAAGTGGGAAGCCTAAATGATTTATTTGATGAGGAAAGGCTCCGCAAAACAACTAGCTTCCTAGTCAAGTATTTATAGTAGAAGATATGAACTTGATAGTTTGTTAGGGCTATGAATATTCTTCCTTAGACTACTTGGTCTTTTGGATGTCAATAAAAGTATTTCATTATTTCATACATTCATTCTTTACTTACACAAATATTTTAGCAACATCTTAAAATATATTATATATCTAAATCCATAAAAAAACTCCCGAAAATAAAATAAAATTTAAGAATGTATTTTATAATTAACAATAAATAAATATATGACACAATATAAATTCTAATAATATTGTTACTTAAATATTGAATGGATTAACGTTACAAAACATAATATCATATTCCAATTCAAAAAAA
Organism: Taxus wallichiana var. yunnanensis; assembly: GCA_018340775.1. Lineage (NCBI taxonomy): Eukaryota > Viridiplantae > Streptophyta > Pinopsida > Cupressales > Taxaceae > Taxus > Taxus wallichiana. The sequence goes on along the minus strand of CM031242.1, from coordinate 493,082,116 downwards.
TATATTCTTGTGAAAACAAAAACCATTCTAACAATGTTGTATATTCATCCTTGTAGTACCTAAACTAGTAATTACATATGAGCATTATGATGGAAATGCAGAATGCTAATTGTCGGACGAATCAAATGTGTAGTGGATTAGTAAAGGAAGAAGTGGAGTTGTGTAGTTGCAAGTATATGGGTTGTTGATAATTATATTTACGTGAATAAATGAGTTGTTATTAAAAACTTTGTTCGATGGGGTATATGAAATGTATTTGCATGTGATGTTGAGACCTAATTGGGAATTATCAATAAACAATATCGATCGTATAGACTTATATCAAATGGAAAAATAATATTTTGATTAATATAGGAGGACTACTATATGTACTTGTAGGGCCATTATATATTTCCTCATGTTTTCACATCCTATAGCATTCAAAGAAAATCATGAGTACTTAAAATAGAGATATAAGAGTACAAGTCACAAAAATGACCTTGAGTAAGGTGAAGAAAGTCTTGGTAGAAATCCCTCCTAGAAAAGGAAACAATGTTTTTGACTAGAAGCTTTTGAATAACTAATAAGTGACAAATTTGACGAAGATTCATTTTTGACTTTGATAAAACACACACACACACACAATATATATATATATATATATATATATATATATATATATATATATATATATATATATATATATATAATGGCACTATTCTTGTTATAACAACAACAACATGAACTAGATATGCCACCTCACTTACGGTTGGATGGGCATAGACAAATTTTTGCAACACTTGGGATGGGGATGACAATGGAAATGATACAACAGTTCATTTTGTGACATCATATGTTTTTACACTCACAACAGGATTCATAACCATATTATAGGGCATGTAAGGCCATATCTCCACATGCTTGCATGTTCCTATCACTTTCTTGAGCACATGATTTGTTTTTATGTATCCATTGTTTCTATCTATATCTACAATATTTACATCTACCCACCAAACAACAAATTACATGTTCAGTCTTATAGTTTCTTGATATTGGATCTAACTAAATAAGAGAACCATTAAATAAAATTAAAGCATAACAATAATTAGTGTTTGATTACATCTATGTTGGAATCTATATTTAACAAATCTTGAAATATTACGAGTTATATACACTATCCAAACGTTGGATTCCATAATAACAAAAGGCCTAGATACAATCCCTTAATTTTGCACAAACATCCAGTCCCACAGACCAATAAATTATATTTAGGTTAGAACCCTTTTTCATTAGGAAAAAGAAAATAATAATAAAAAATTGCTTCCGTTGCACCACAATGAAAAAATAGTAGAGAAATCAATCAAAAGGCCTAAGCTCCAAAAATCACTTGGCATAAAAAAATTCCTTTAGGCACCGATCGGTGGGAATCCTTCCAAAGTATACCAAGACGTACCTTGATCTCTTGAACCATGGGTTTTTAATCGGTCGAGATGAGTAAAACAAAAGAACATGATATATCATACATTAAATAAATGTCTTCTTGACGGGAAGGGTCATTACAAAATCACGTCACTATAAACATAGGTGATAAGAGTAATTAATACATTATTGGGTATGGATTTTAAGTCAAACGATATACTAGGTTTGGTGATGCATTCTCCATTTTATGTTGAGACACTGAGCAATTGTGAGAATAGTTGAATTCCCCATAGGAGGTGTGTCTTAACATAATCACTATTATAAGTAGTTGTGTTTTGACAATATTTGAAAGAATAATTTACTAAATTTTCTCAAGTTAAAACAAAAATAAAGTTTTTAATTGTCTCAAATATTTTCTCAAATAAGCATCTCTAATTAATGCCCCAAAATATTGTCTCTCTAGAGACAAAATAGAATACTATTAATTGTGTCTCTCTACAGACTATCAATTTTGTCTCTCTATATACTATAAATATAAATAATTAGGAAAAAATGAAATAGAAAACTTGTTAACAAAATGAACATGTATGGAGATTGATATACTATGAATGTGCACTTTTGTTGAGGGAAAGCCCAAAACATTTTCTCAATGGACTGCATTGAATAGTCTTTGAAATTAATTTTCCATATCACACAACATGAGATGATTGTAATATTACCCTTATTTTCCATGGAAATAATCTATGGGGATTCTTGTAGATTAAAAGACAAGCCAAATATTGAATAATAAGGGATTATGTTCATGTTATCTCTCGAAAGTGCACCTTTAGAGAGATGGTTGGAAGTGTTCTAATCTTGGAAAAGGATATCTATCTTTATTAGATACAATGGAAACACTTCAGGTCTATGGGTATACCTATTTTGAGCTGAGTATTTGGTAGCAATGTTGGTTCTTTTTTGATGTATCCTAAACTAATTTTTGGGGTTTTAGGGTAAAAGATGACTATAAATGGATTCAAAACTGGGGTGATACACCAAACTTATTTGAGGTCTTTGACTGAGTATATGCACAATTGATATGAAAAGTATTCTATATGCACAAACAAACAGTTTTTAGCTAGAATATTAAGGCAAACACTTGATGCATTGAGGGAAAATTTCACAACAATATTGTTAAGCTACACATGCACACTAATATTCATGCAGAAATTACTAAATTTGCAACAAGGTAGGATGATTAATCAGGGAATTTGACATTCATAAGAATTAATAAGACATACAAAAGACTGCAAATAATTGGAAACACAAAATATACTTATCATTCAAGGTGCAAAACGGCAAACTAGCTGCAAAGCACTCATGTTTCCAAAAGTTTTCCTCTTCTCTTTGCCAATGCACAAAATATATAGCAAAAATTATTCATCCCACCCTTCCTAAAAATAGACTAAAAATTGTACTCGCCCATGCATCCTATTTTTTTATACTTCATCAATGAATAAATAAAGGAATAAAACTAAGCATGCTAATACAATGAGACATTAATAGCATTGGTTACAAAAAAAAAAACTAGTCAAACTACAGTTGATTGTTCTATTTTTAATAAAGATGGGTGAATAAATATGCTAATAATAAACCTTTCTTGATGGAAAAGTCTTCTCTCATGTGCATGCAAATTATGTCTTCTAGTGCTTGATGTGACATCTATAGTTCTGATCCACTTGCCTCCTTCAATGCCCATGCAAAATAATATGTCCCTGTGTGAGAGAAAGATATTTCTTTTGATTTAACATTTTACAAAATTCACCCAATGCATGGGGACCACCTTTGATGTGCACACTTGTCTGCCTCCTTCGCTGACTTGGCATAATACCATGGTTTTAGAATACACATGGGGTCACTTTAATATTTCCACACTATATCACCGACCCCTTTTAATAGTTCTTCACTATATAAAAATTTTCCCCTTAATCTTGATTTGGCATAGACATAAGTTATAACATTGTCGGCTTTTGGTTTTTTTGGTATTAGGTTTCTATACCTTAGAAGGTCAAAAGTAGTGATTTTCAACTAATGATGTGGACTAACCCCTTTCCACGGTGAATTGACCAATTGTTAAAATGACTAACATCATGAAAGGCATTATTTACTATGATTATTCACGCCGATAATGTGAATAAGACCTTAGGTAAGTCAATAATTAAATGATTTATCAATCAAAGTTGGTACCCCTCCAACATTGAGTTGACCCTTGGCATCGAGTTCGGTGGTAATTATTGCATAATCAATAGGGTTCGACATCGCTCATTGCGTGTCACTTTGTGCATTAGAATTGCTATATTGTATCTGGACCATCTGATCTTTACCACACAATGCTCCTCCGTTGATTTCACTACACCCTCGGTTAGGGTTTCTGACCTTGCATTTAATATGGTAGATGTTTTGAACCATGGTTAGTGAGGTAGTTGGCAGTGGTTAAGGTTTTGATCATTGATCTTGAGTACTGATTGATCTCACACCATCAATCCTTTGACTCCTCTTTAACCATGTGGAAGTTATTCTTTTGAAAATCTTATCGAGATCATCATTTGATCATTTCTATTACTCGTTTTGAGGGCAAAGCCCCTGGAAAAATTATTTCGACCGCCATTATTTTAATCTTTGAGCTCGAAAACTTTGCAAACTTGGCCTCTGTGAGTCATTGAAGCTTTGTGAGTGAAATTGTTTGATCTCTCTAACGTTTAAGATAAAACTATAGATTTTCGATGATTGTGAGCAATGTAGATGAAATGATGGTAAGCCCTCATTTCCTAGGTCAGTAACTTCTTCGTTATTACCATTCTTGGTTTCATAGAACTAATACTTTGCATTTTTGGTTTTCTGGCATATTTTAGTTCAATATTCATTCTAGGTCCTTGTGATTTTGAGTCTTTCACTTCGTCTCTTTGAGGGTTTCAAGAAACACGACCTAAAATGGTGAGTTGTTGACTCTATCTTTAAGCTATCTTTGTAAAATGTTAACATATCTCTCATGTCTGTGATAAAAATGAACCTATCCTTGTTTCATGGCTGATTTGTTCGACGTTTGAGCTATCCAGCTTCCATGTGATGGAGCTACTCGTGTTGTTCATGATTCAAGATTTACCTTGCTAGATCTATCATTTGTGACCATTTTGAAACACTATTCTCTTGGAAATCATGTTCTTCAAGCCTTTAAAACTATGACACTATTTGGGTTTGCATTATTTCTTAATTCTCCCTTTTCTTGTGTTTTGTATTGTTTTAAAACATTCCTCACTTGTTATTATTAAGGGATTCATAGTTCGATTTCCTTGTATGAGCTGCTAGTTTAAAGATAAAGCTCGGGTTCACTCAAAGCTTTCATGTAGTTGTAAATATACATTTTAGTTACTCATTAAAGATTTCAAAAGTTTGCTTTTTTGGGTATTGTGAAAATGGCATTCATTTTGATACATCACTAAAACTTCATTATTCTATGAGCTTTAAATGTTATAGCTAAACCTTGTTTGTACTATGAACTGTGTTTTCTCTTAGCTTGGATTATTGTCTCATTTTTGTTCCTTGATAGTGTTTTAAACATATTGTTAAAGCCACCTTCTCTGTTGTTTGAAATCAACACCAAGGGTATGGCTATGTATTCATATCTACGGATTCTACTCCGTGCATTTAATATCCTCGAGTTGATGTGATTATTCTAAAAACACCATCTTTGAATTTGATGAGCTCTTAATATTCTGAGTGAGTTGAAACATTATGTAAAAGAGACCTGGTTGCTTGTTTCTGATGTCATCGTAGCTTTTCATAGTTGTAGATGTTACTTGAATTTCTCATGAGAGATCCCTTCATATCTTGCAAGTTGAAATACATGCTTGAATCAATGATTTTCATATTGAAAAAAATAATACGTTCTTCTCTATATTCAGATCTTGAGCTTTGTATTTGTGTGTTGTAATTTGGGCTATCTCTTCATCTTGCAATTTGACTTTATACCTTTCTTGAGAATTCAAAGTAACTGTAAGCTTTACATCTCCCCACTTGTGGTGAGAAATCCAACCTGTGACCATATCATGGATAAAACGATTTACTATTTCTCAAATGAGGTTGTTATTGTCCTACAATTTCTACTCTTCAGCTGGTAGGCTATAATGTGTGATTTGAAGATCATTAAGACTTGATATTTGAAAATTGCATCCATTTGAATTTTGTAGCTAACATGTTGATGGATTTTGTTTGGCGAAGTTGATAGGAACATAGCAACAAATAATTAAATACTTTGTAATGGGCTTGCATTCTATATTGTAGATTTTTCCCTCTCCATTGGGTTGTACTTCAATGATGATTTTGAGCTTAAAATATTTGAGTCAAATTTCTATGATATGAGTGCATATTTTATTCGGTGACCCTCAAGATATGAGTGAAGTGTATTAATTTCTTGTTCTCAAGTGTAAATACTATTTTCTTGATCTATACCTGATCTCTTTGCATGAAATGGCAAGTGTATTCCTAAAACATTCGATGTCTACTATTAATTTTTGTTAATGTACCATTACTAAAAAGAACTTCTATATTACAAGTTTGATGATTTTTCCATTGTTATATATGATTTTTGTAAAATGTACTGTGCACTTATCATTTTTTTAGAAAAGGTGAAAGCCATATGTTTTTTTTTTTTTCTCATCTAGTTGATCTCTTTATGTCATGCTTTTGAAGTTGATATTCTACATTTCTTGATGTGATTATGATATTCTATTTCTCTTTACTCCATTCATTTCTATGTCGAACCTAGAAGCACTTGCCTCGATTTGAATTCATGAAGACACGAAGTTTGAAATGAACAATTGAATAGATACAGTTGATCGGAATGGCTAATTGTAAATCATGAAGCTCTATGATATGCCCTCTTGAACTTGTTACTTGGATGTTTTACGTGTTCTATAATCATGTAGACTTTGTATCAACTTTGTATCTTGAATCTTCCTTTGATTGCATGGTTGTTATGACTTTATATTTAGAAAATTGACTCTACTTTTCTTGTCATAGTTTTACTCCATTGGTATTGTAGAATTTATGATGTAATCTGAAAGTGTGCACTTGTAACTTAATATGGCACTATAACAGTTCATTTAGATGCTTCATGGCTTGTTGTTGGGAGCTGAAATTTGATAACTGTTATCTTTGACCATGCCATGCATTATCTGCTTTATGTATTACTATTTGATTTATATACAACTTTCAAGCATGTATTAGTTTTGAAATATCATGATGGAAAGATGTAAAATGTCCATTTTACATGGTGAAGCCCTCGCTGAAATTTTCTCGATTTCCTTTTTCATTTTGTTTTGGTGTAATCTTATCTCATTCCAGTTAACTTCAACCTTTAGTTTAAACTGAAATGAATGTAATTTCCTAATTTAAGTTACATAATGTATTACTTCATTTTTCTTATCTGTATCTACACATTTAGAAAAAAATGGTTGGAAAACATTAGGATTTTTGGCCTCTCTTTTATTCCATAGTTTTCCTCTTTCTTTTTGAGTGAATAAATCATGTATGCTACTACTAGAATAGTGCTTTTATAAATTGTGCCTTTGATCCTCATGTAATTTACACCTCTTTTTGTTAAGATATCCACTTACATTAATTTGGATACTATAGGAATATGGATCAACCTTGAGCTCAATATTGACAATCTTTCCTTTTCGTTTTCGGTGCACAAAGTGTCATTTGCTAAGAAGTGAGGATGAAGATGGAGCAAAGCTAGAGATGGAAATGCATAAAATGAAACAAAATAAACCCAAGGCAATGATGGGTTCTTTCATAATCCTTTACTTTCTCTTTCATGCATATGCACCTCTTACTTGATAGTTACATAATTTACTCTTCATTAGTTGTAATTTACTTTTGAGTAACATTCCATGGATTGTGTGGGAACATTTTAACTTCCTTATGAATAAAACATTGAATTATGAAACTAAGTTGTGTATTTCTTTCTGCATTTCAGCTTTTGTATATGGATTGTATAATGAATTAAACAACTCAATAACACAATTAAATGTATTAATCATGAAAGAAAGAATCTTTAAAATACCTATAAATTTTAGCAATGAACTCTGACTGCTGCAATCTACAATTATGATTGATGTTCCAAAACTTAACACTTCATCTATTATGCACTTCATGTCTTCATCAAGATAACACATCTGTCCTTTGGGGCTTTGTGTTCTTTGCTAAAGATGATCATGAAATTGTAGACTATGTGATCTGTTACGTTTTGTAACAACACACATGGCTACAAATTTCATGTAATCAATAATTAATTCAACAGAAACAACATTGAACTTATAAAAACTCCCCTAGCTTAGGTTCACTTAACCAATTCCATCCATTGTAACGAATTTTCAAGTTTCCCAATTTTGCACAAGTGTAAAAATTGTCAACATTTTTGGTGATCCTATGGGGAAAGTTGCATGCTAGCTTGTAAACCAGTGCCTTGCTCTTGTCCTTTTGGCATGGAGTCCAAAGCATGCAATCATAATCTACCTCTCTAAAGGTCTAACCCTTCCAAAATGAACTAAAGCGGGAAGGATCAGTAAACCGAGATCACGTCCACGAATGCACTTACTGAATTGAAAAAAATTTACAATGTGGAGGAACTGCACTTATGGAAAGATAAATCCTACTCTAAATAAACACTATAGGATTGTCAATAATAGTGTTTGAGAAACATACCATTCATAGGAATGGGAAGTTTTCTCCATTAAGCCTCGAGAGTGAAAAGCATTATTTTCTTTGCAAGATGAAATCATGTAAGGACCACTTTAGATTGTATCGACCTTCGTGTGATTTCCTAGCTTTGCATTATCAACATCCCATTTGAACACAATGTCTCCTTCATTGAAGATTTTGAACTTAGCCTTCTTATCAAAAAAATTCTTCATTTGTATCTGATTCTTTTCCATGTTCACATGAGCTTGATCTCTCAGCTCTTGTAATTCCATTAACTATGCATAATGAATCTACAATGGTTCATTCTCAAGAAGCTCCATTTGATGGAGCAAATCTAATGCTGAGTAACTCAACTAAAATAGGCATTCTTGTTTCTCTTCTGTAAACAAGATTGTATGGTGAATTGTCAACTAATCTTTTAGGAGTCGATCAGTCAACCCAAAGTCTTTGAATTCAACATTAGATGCCAAGCTCTTTGGTTCTCTTTGAGCGTTCTTTGATGAACCTTAAAATATTATTTTTAGTATATTTAGCTAACCCATTACCTCATGGGTAATAATTAGATGGCATACTTAAATAAATTTCATGGTTGATGACCCAATCTATTACTTTAGCACCAAGAAATGTTAACACATTATCTAAAATAATAGTTTTTGGAACACAAAATTTGTAAACTATACCTTCATAAAAAGATAGTATATAAGTTTCATTAGCATCTTTCAAGTCTATTGCTTTAGTCCAGCATGCAAAGTAATCATGCCGAGTAAAGTCAAGACCCCACTAAATGAAAGGTTGATCATCGAAATAGGTTGTAAGGGAAACAAAGCTAAACATTCTTTTCCAACAAAGAAAGCACATTTCTTACATTTTCTAATCCATTTGAAACAATATTTGAATATGTTGGGCCAATAGTAACCATCATTCATAATTTTTAAGGTTGTGGTATGTGCTAAAAAATGATCTCCTGGAGGTCCTTCATGGAATTCGGATAATAATTGTTGAATTCTATCATAATCAACACATCGTAGTAAGATTATGTTTATATCTTTTTAATAAAACACCATCAATAAAGAAATAAGGTATAGCTTGTAACCTGATATACCTTCATTTATTATTGCCCATACCTTATGGATAAGTTCCATGCTATAGATAGTTAACTAAATCAGTCATCCATCTTGATTCTTGAACTTCTTGGTCAAGTTTAGGTCATTGATTTTTGGTTGCACCATGTTATCTAATTGTTGATACGTAACTTCAGCATGATGTTCTTGATCTTTTGATTACGTAGCTGTTGTTTTTCCATATCAACAATTAGATGTTTATACAAACCTTTCCCTCGAAATGTCTTTACAACACGGATATCAACATCATATTCCATGTCTTTACACTTGGATGAGAAACAAGATCGTGTATCTTGTTATTTGAAAGAATTTACATAAAATTCTTTAGTCCTTTTAACTATTGAAAGTACTTGTTTTTCAAGAAATGTGTACCTTGTTTTGTAATCATGCAAACTTTTTCCAAAGAAAGCAATTAGTTGTTCAATATTTTCATCATTAACCTGAGTTAATATGGTTGAGATTGTTTCAGCTCCTGCAAGTGCATACATTGTAAAATATTTATCAAAATTTGTATTTTTAAGAGTAGGAGCTTGAGAGATGGTTTTAAAATTGCTTCAAACCCTTCTCTCCCTTCATTGGTCTAAGAGAAAGTCTTCTATTTCTTTAACATAGTTGTTAATGGTTTAACCAATCTGTAAAATCTAGAACAAATCTTCTAACAAAATTGATTTGTCCCAGAAAACTCTATAATGCCTTCTTGTGATGAGGCAATGATAGTTGTGATATGGCTTCAACTCTAAAAGGGTCAATTGCTAAACTTTGTTTAGAAACAATGTGACCAAAGTAATTTACCTTGATGTACTTAAAAGATAGACTTTTTGGGATTCAAAGATATTCCAAATTGTCTGCATAACTGAAAGGTCTGCCTTAGATGCATTAGATTTTAATCTAATTTTTTTGAAAATACGGTAACATCATCCAAATAAATGAGTATGCATTTATTTAATAAGCTATGAAAATCCATGTGCATTACACATTGAAATGTTGCACCAAAATTTGAAATGCCAAAAGGCATTCTTTTGTAAGCATAAGTACCCCACTTGGTGGTAAAATTTGTTTTGTACCTGTCTTCTTCTCAGACTATAATCTAATTGTATCCACTATAATCATCCAATTATTAGAACCATAAACTATTCTTAAAATATAATCCATATTGGGTAGTGGGTAATGATCTCTTAGTGAAGCTTTATTAAGATCTCTGAAATCCAAACATAATTGGATTTCTCCATTCTTTTTCCGAATAGGAACAAGATTGGCTAACCAACTTGAATCCTTAACTAGAAAGATAATATCGATTTGATCAACTTAGATAACTCTTTTCTCATTGAAGGTTCTATCTTAGGATTTGCAAGCCTCTGTTTTTGTCAACCGGCTTGGAATTTGGTGTAATTCAATAGTGTTAGCTGTAGTCCCATCGGGTTGTAGCACACTCTTCTTTGTTGGTTCATATTGCAAACCCAACTTTTTTGTAATTGCTTTTGGCATAAGCGTGTTACATGCACTACTATCAACCACATAGTTATGAACAAGATGCTTTGCAATAATGGAGTGACAAATAAAAGCGGTGGTGGCTTCTTGATGTCTTGAGCATTTAAAACCTTTTGAACCATCCATTTAACTTCTTTAATGTGGTTTGGTTCCACTGTCCCAAGGACCATGTCTATTTTTTGAATTTCCTTCTCTGTTGTTTTTGAAGAAATCTACAGCTTAACAAGTTCATGAGAAAGCAAATCCTGCTATCCTGTGATATTTAAAGCATCCCACATTGAGATGTTAACATTATGATTATTCATTATGTCAAAAATGTTAAAAGAAGCAACAATTTTAGAAACATACTCTACCGTTTTAGCATAGGATTTAGCAAAAAATGACTCTACTTCAGTTGCTTTTGATATCTAAGGTATAAATAATCTTCTTGGATTAGGCTGTAGTTTTTTTGCTTCTCTTTACCGGCTAAAACACCTATTATTTTTTGTGGAACAACCAAATTGTTATCTGATTTTTGGCCTCTAGTTGCAGTTTTATCTATGACCATGGGCGAAACGAGGCCTATTTTGTTGTTTTTGACTATCCGAGCCTTTTCTTGGGCTCTAGTCGTAACTGAAATAAAATATTCCTCTTTGATTCTAAACAAATTTTGTTCTAGTGGTTTCTGACTATGAGCTTATTGCTGCCCACCCTCCATTTGAGGCATGAATAATACTTCAGGTTGAGGTTGTGCAACAAGGCTTATATTCAGAAATACATTTGGGCAATTTGCTGCTGAATGAGGTTGATTACAAGGCTAACACCATTCCTCTAGAATCATATTGACTGGGACTAAAGCATTAGATGAACTAGGATCATTGGGGTCAGACTGCCTTTGCTGATAAGGCTACCTATAATTTTGATTATGTTAATAAGGCTACCTATTTTGTTGACGCTATTGATTTTGTTGGTAAGGCGGCTAATAGGGCTTGCTAGGTTATGCCAACTTGTTTTCAATTGAGGTTAATTTATTACCCAAAGTTTGTAGTGTTTTGAAAACATCATCTGATGGAGCTAGAATAGTAGGCTCTACAATGGTAATAGGCTGAGAAATAGGTAGAGAATCTGATATAAGGGGCATTAAAGGCCTTGGTGCCAATTTACCATCTGAATAAGGTTGTTTTCAGCTCTAATGGCAATATCATAAGTAGATGGAAGAGTATTCCCTCCCATGGATTGAATCATCATTGAAATATCGTTATTCAAGGCTCTAAGATAGTATAAAAAACATGATTTGCTTGAGGCTTAACACTTACTGGAATTCTTTCCCAAGTTCTAGATAAAAGGATATTAAAGCTAACCATAAATCCATGTGGGGCTCTCTTAATCATAGATAGATGCTCTATAAGGGATAAATGATCTAAATGATCTTGAAATTGTTTCAACATTTTATCACCTAACTCATCCCAAGTTCTTATACTTCCAATTTCTAGGGTTCTATACCATTGCAAAGCTTTCCTTTAAAGGATGTAGCTAAAATTCTGAAGGCCACATCTTCATGGGTTATGTTATGAACTACACATAGGGTTGCAACATCTTTAATATGCTCTATTGGTGTAACTTGATTTTCACCAATGAATGTAGCAAAGCTTTTCATGGCAGCATTAGGGATATCATGATAGACTGGAATCACTAATGGGCTTCCATTAGTAAAGGTTACAAAATTCCTAGGTGGTTGAATAGCCATTGGAAAAACTTGAATTTGAGCGAAGATATTGACATGTGGTGATGGAAGACTAGGAGGAGGGTTGTTAAAACCATTCCTATTATAACATAGGGTGTTACCAACTCCTCTTTTTCTTAAAGAATTCAAAGGTAAAGAGATAAACTCGAAGGAGTTCCTCTTATTAATGATCTTGTAGTCACTTTAGGCATGGAACAAGCTACAAAACTGGTCTAAACTCAGCCTTGTGAAGTCACTAAATAAATATTTTAATCTTTAAAATAAGTTGTTGCAACTTGTTGCTCCAAAAGTGACTTTTCTTTCTTTGTGAATCTATTGTAAAGCTGTTATAATTTTCTCACAAATCTGATTTTTGTGTCGCACCGAGTGTGCCAAAAATTGTTATCTCTCAAAAGTGCACCTCGTAGAGAGATAGTTACAGTGCTTTAAGCTTGCAAAAGGATCTCTCTCTTTTATAGATAGAATGGAAACACCTCAATTCTATGGGTATACCTATTTTGAGGTGAGTCTCGGTATCAAGGATGGTTCCTTTTTCAATGTATCTTGAACTAATTTTCTGGGGTTTGAGGGTAAAAAATGATGGTAAATGGATTTAAAACTCCTTGGTGAATCGTCCCATTATTAAATGAGCACTCCTTCGCCTCATTTGATTTAAGTCTTCGGTGGTGAAATAACATCATGAAAGGCATTATTTACTATGATTATTCTCGCTAATAATGTGAATAAGACCTTAAGTAGGTCAATAACAAAATGATTTATCAATAAAAGTTGGTACCCCTCCAATGTTGATTCGACCCTAGGCATCGATTTACGTGGTAATTATTACATAATAAATAGGGTTATGACATTGCTCACTATGTGTCACTTGTGCATTAGAATTTCTATTATATCTAGACCATTTGATCTTTACCACAAAATGCTCCTCCGTTGATTTCGCTACACCCTCGGTTAGGGTTTCGACCTTGAATATAATATGGTAGATGTTTGAACCATGGTTAGTGAGGTAGTTAGCGAGTGGTTAATGTTTTGATCATTGATCTTGAGTACTAATTGATCTCGAACCGTCAATCCTTTGACTTTTCTTTAACCTTGTAAAAGTTAGGCTTTTGAAAAGCTTATTGAATTCATCATTTGATCATTTTTATTGCTTGTTCTAAGTGGCGAAGCCCTGGAAAATTGTTTGAGAATGCCATTGTTTTCATCTTTGAGCTCTGGAAACTCTGCAAACTCAGCCTCTATGAGTCTTTGAAACTTTGTGAGTGAAATTATTTTATTTCTCTAACGTTTTTAAGACATTTGGATTCTCTGTCATTTTTATTTGAGGTGGCCTTCATTTCTGAGATCATGAGATTGACTTCTTTGCAAAGAAAGAACTCTGTGAGTTTGGTTTTCTATCATTTTTGAAGAATCTATTCAAAGTTTGCCGCCATTGTTTCTCCTCTTAAGCTCTAGTTTAAGCTAAAACTAAAGCTTTTCTGATTATTGTGAGCGATGTACATGAAATGATGGTAAGCCCTCATTTCCTAGGTTATGCTCGCTTTGTTTTTACCATTCTTGGTTTCATAGAACTAATACTTTGTAATTTTTATTTTTCGACACATTTTAGTTCCAAATTCATTTTGTCCTCATGATTTTGAGTCTTTCACTTTGTCTCTTTAAGGGTTTCAAGACCACGACCTAAAATGGTGAGTTGTTGAATCTATCTTTAATCTATCTCTCGTAAAATGTTAACAAGTATCTCATGTCTGTGTTAAATATGAACCTATCCTTGTTTCATGGCTAAGTTGTTCTAATGTTTGAGCTATCGATCTTATGTTTGATGGAGCTACTCATGGTGTTTATGATTCAGGATTTACCTTTCTATATATATCATTTGTGACCATTTTGAAACATTATTCTCATGGAAATGAAGTTCTTGAGCCTTTAAAACTATGACACCATTTGGGTTTGCATGATTTCTTAAGTTTCCCTTTTCTTGCATTCTGTATTGTTTTAAAACATTCCTCACTTATTGTTATTAAGGGATTCATAGTTCGATTTCCTCGTATGAGACGCTAGTTTAAAGATAAATCTCGGGTTCACTCTAAAAGCTTTCATTTAGTTGTAAATATACATTTTGGTTACTCGTTGAAGATTTAGAAAGTTTACTTTTTGGGTATTGTGAACATGACATTCATTTTGATACATCATTGAAACTCCATGAATCTGCGATCTTTTAAATGGTATAACTAAACCTTGTTTATAATATGAACTTTTTTCTCTTGGTTGTGATTCTTGTCTCATTTCTATTCCTTGATATTGTTTTAAACATATTGTTAAAACCACCTTCTCTGTTGCTTGAAACCGACACCAAGGGTATGGCTATGTATTCGTATCTGTGATTCTCATACTCCATGTATTGAATAACCTCGAGTTGAAGTAGCTTATTTTGAAAAAACCATCTTTGAATTTGATGAGCTCTTTACATTACGAGTGATTTGAAACATTATGTAAAAGAGACGTGGTTGCTTGTTTTTATGTCATAGTACTAGAGCACACATTATGTAAAGGAGACACGGGTGTTGGTTGCTTGTAGTTGTAGATGTTACTTGAATTGCTCTTGAGAGCTCCCTTCATATCTTGCAAGTTAAAATACATGCTTGAATCAATGATTTTCATATTGAAAAAAATAATAATACATTCTTCTTTGTATTAGGATCTTGAGCTTTATATTTGTGTGTTGTAATTTAGGCTATCTCTTCATCTTTTAATTCTACTTTATACATTTCTTGAGAATTCAAAGTAGCTGTAAGCTTTACATCTCCCCACTTGTGGTGAGAAATGCAACCTGTGACCATATCATGGATAAAACTATTTACTGTTTCTCAAATGAGGTTGTTAGTTTGTATGGTATTGTCTTTGCAATTTCTACTCTTAATTTGGTAGGCTATAATGTGTGATCTGAAGATCATTAAGACTTGATATTTGAAAATTTCATCCCTTTGATCCAATTTTTAGCTAACATGTTGATGGAGTTTGTTTGGCTAAATTGATAAGAACATAACAACAAACATTTGAATACTTTGTAATGGGCTTGCATTCTGTATTGTAGATTCTGCCCTATCCATTGGTTTGTACTTGAATGATGCTTTTGAGCTTAAAATATTTGACTCAGATTTCTATTATGTGACTGCATATTTTATTTAGTGACCCTCCAAGATATGAGTGAAGAGTATTAATTTCTTGTCCTCAAGTGCAAATACTATTTTTCTTCAGTCTATACTTGATCTTCTTTGCATGAAATGGCAATGGATTCCTATAACGGTTGATGTCTGCTATTAATTTTTGTGATTGTACCATTGCTAAAAATAACTTCTATTTTGCAATTTTGATGATTTTTTCACTGTTATATGTGATCTTTTGTAAACTGTACTGTGCACTTATCAATTTGTTAGAAAATATGAAATCCATAGGCTTTTCTTTTCTCATCTGGTTGATATCTTTTTGTCATGCTTTTGAAGTTGATATTCCACATTTCTTTATGGAATTATGATATTATATTGCTCTTTACGCCATTCATTTTTATGTTTAAACTGGAAGCACTTGCTTGAGTTGAATACATGAAGACCTGAAGTCTGAAATGATCAATTAAATAGCCATACTTGATTGGAATGGCTAATTGTAAATCATGAAGGTTTATAATATTCCCTCCTCAAGTTTTTATTTGGGTGCTTAACTTTTCTCGAAACCATGTATACTTTGTATCAAAGTTGTATCTTGAATCTTCCTTTGATTGCATGGTTGTTATGACTTTATATTAAGAAAATTGACTCTACTTTGCTTGTCATAGTTGTACTCCATTGGTATTGTAGCATTTCTGTCATATTTATAATGTAATCTAAAAGTGTGCACTTGTAACTTAATCTGGAACTGTAACAGTTCATTTAGATGCTTCATGGCTTGTTATTAGGAGCTGAAATCGATAACTGTTATCTTTGACCATGTCATGCAATATCTACTTTCTACATTACTATTTGATATATATACAACTTTCAAGCATGTATTAGTTTTGAAATAAAATAATGGAAAGATGTAAGAATTTTATTTTATATAAGCGAAGCCCTGTCAAAATTTTCTCAGATTTCCTTTTTCATTTTGTTTCAGGTGTAGTCTTATTTCATTCCAGTTAACTTCAGCCTTTAGTTTAAACTGGAATGAATGTACTTTTCTGATTCAAGTTACAAAATGTATTACTTCCTTATTCTTACATGTATCTGCACATTTAGACAAACTGGTTAGAAAACATTAGGATTTTTGGCCTCTCTTTTATTCCATAGTTTTCTTCTTTCTTTTTGAGTGAATAAATAATGGATCTTTGCTACAAAATAGTCCTTTTATAAAAATTTCCTTTGATCCTCATGTAGTTTATACCTCTTTGTTAAGAGATCCACCTACACAAATTGTGATAGTATAGGAATATGGATCACCCCGAGCTCAATATTGAAAATATTTCCTTTTTGTGTTTTCAAGTACGGTGCCATTTGCTAAGAAGCGAGGATGAAGATGGAGCAAATCTGGAGCTGGAAATGCATCAACTGAAACAAAAGAAACCCAAGGTAATGATGGGTTCTTTCATACTCCTTTACTTTCTCTTTCATGCATATGTACCTCTTACTTCAGTAGTTGTAATTTACTCTTTAGTAGTTGTAATTTAATTTTCATTAGTTGTATTTTACTTTCAAGTTACATCTCATGGATTGTGTGGGAACATTTGAAATTCCTTATGAATAAAACATTGAATTCTGAAACTAAGTTGTGCATTTCATTACGCATTCAGCTTTTGTATATGGATTCTATAATGAATTAAACAACTCAATAACACAATTGAATGTATTAATAATGAAAGAAAATATCTTTAAAATACCTATAACTTTTAGCAATGAACTCGATTGCTGCAATCTGCACTTATGATTGTTGTTCCAATACTTAACACTTCACCTATTTTGCACTTCATGTCTTCATCAAGAAAACACATCTTTCCTTGGGGCTTTGTGTTCTTTGCTAAAGATGATCATGAAATTACAGACTATGTGAGTTGTTAATCTATGTTACATCACACATAGATGCATATTTCATGTAATCATTAATTAGTTCAATAGAAACAACATTGAAGCTGAAAGAAACTCCCCTAGCTTAGGTTCACTTCACCAATATAATTCATTATAATGAAGTTTCGAGTTGTCCATTTTTGCACAAGTGCAAAAATTGTCAACATTTCCTAAAACCCTTTCCATGTGTTATTTCTCCATCACCAACCATTCCCTCATGTTATTTTATATTTTCCACTTGTCCCTAAAATGTTAGTATATAATTAAAATAATATCGTGAAGGGATACTAGAGACAATATCATAATTTTGTTGGCATAATACTACGTATCATATCTTCTATATAATTAGATTATTTAGATTAGTTGATATCACATTCTTCTCGGATAAGTTGTAACCCCCTCCATCTATTATGGGAATATTGTTATGCCTCTTGGCTATATAATATGTCTCATGCTTTTATTTTTAATAGAATAATAAGAGAGATCTATCTTTATTCTCTCTCCACTCTTTTAGCCTCACAATTTGGTAATGAGTTAGTCTACGGTCCTCGGATGCATGGGAAGTAGAATAATACTATTGTTAACTTTCTTTGTGTGGAAAAGAGGAATAGAGAACTACTGTACATGAGAGAGACAAGGAGGATATCATTCTCAACATGGGTGCATAATTCTTTGTGAAAAATTCTCAACGTGCAAGTAAGAAAGAAACCTACGTGGTGGAAAAATGTGTTGAGTCATGTGTGATGGAAAAGTGCATGGAAGCGTGCGTGGAATGTGCATTTATTACTTTCTTTTCATGAAAATAAACTTGCACATTTATTCTAGCTTGGACTATGGTTTGGTTTTGAGCTTGCATGTTATTTCTTCATTGTACACTGCATTCTTTGCACAACACGGAGTTTTACCTTTGCATGATCAGTTTGTGCATTGATCTAACGACTAGATCGTTGGGCCTACACTCCTTCCTAGTCGGTGGTCTACACTCCTATGGATCATGATTGCATAATCACGGGATCTTGTCTTCTCCCCTCTGCCATCTCGGTTGACGTAGGATCTCCTTCCCTCCTCGGCACACACTCGCCTACATTTTAGAAGTTCTTTGGTGGGTGGAGACAAGACTATTACATGGAGAAGTCTTTAGCAAAGAAAGGATAACTGCCTAAATATTTTGAGAGGCATGAGGAGAAGAGAATTTAGATTTGTGAAACCCTGAAAGTATCTTAATATAATGAAAAAAGTGCCCAGAGAAGAAACTTGGAGTCTCTCAAAGTAACGTTGAATGTCAAGCATAAATGAAACGATCAAGACTACTAAAATCTACAACATCGGCTCCCTATCCAAAGAACACCGTGAAGAATCTCGACAAGCTGTGGGTTCTACTTTTCTTTGCTAAACAAGCTTTAGAACACCGACAATCTAGTCTTCAATGAGCTAGTTTGACGAGGACTTCTTGAATATTTCCTTTTCGACATCAACTACCAAGCAAAGTGAGTTCGGGAAGAGCTAGAAGTTGGGTACAACGTCGAATGTGAAGACAAAGAAGAATTCCCCACCAAACATCGTTGTCTCTCAGCACGTGAGTATCGAGAGCATCTATGAGCTAGTAGTTCTCATTAGTGAGTACAAATTGTAATAACTCTTAAAAGAAATAAATAATTTTAATTTTTATGATGTCTTCTCCAAAGTTGCTTCTTTCAAATGCTCAATTACTTAAAGGGCCCAATTTTGCAGCCTGAAAAAAAAAACTGAGGACAATCCTTGATTTGAAGGATTATCGGGCATGTCACAGTGGTGTGGACTGCTCCCACATCCCCTGATGAATTAATGAAGTATGAGATGGCTAGTGCCAAATCCTTGATGTTGATAATGCTCAGTATCAGTGACGGTGTGCAAACACATGTTCGGAATGTAGAGAAACTAAAGGAAGTGTGGGACAAGCTGGAAAATATTTATGAAGCCAAAAATCAGACTAAGATCCTCCATCTTCAGTCAAAGCTGCACACCCTCTCTATGGAGTCAGATGAGAAAGTTGAGAAGTTCTTACGTCGCATAGTTGAGCTTTGTTTAGAGTTATTAGTGCTCAGTGAAATGGGGGATGAAAAATTCTCGTACCGGTCACCTTAAGAGCACTCCCTTCTCAATTCTGAGTGTTCGTTACGACACTGAATGTATCTAAAAAAATAGTGGAATTCAAAGAAATTGTGAATTTTTTGTAGCAGGAAGAGGCCATCAATTCAGCCCAAGAGGAGACTCAGGATAAAGCCCTTTTCTCAAAGCCATACCGTGGCCAAAAGAATCAGAAGGGTCTCCCAGAGAATCGAATTAAGTGCAATCAAAATAACAATAGAAAGATCAAAATTCAAAGAGGTGGTGTCACATTTGCAGAAACAACACTCATGGCTGATCACTCTTTGGAATAATAGCTTGAAACAAGGTTCTTCAAGTCAAACAAGCACATCGGTGCAAATATTTTCAAAATTCCAAACGAATTCCTCCTTTGGAGAAAGCACGAGGGACATCTTGGAGACCAACAAGATAATAAATCGAAGAGGAGACATCGGAAGGATTTATAGCCCATGAAGAGAGTCAGGTGATAGACTATGGCATAAGTAAGCATATTTCGGTGTGACAAGGAGATGTTTGATTCACTCAATGAACAACCCATTGGAGATCAGGTTCGGATAGCACATGACAAAGTGTATGTTGCAGAAGGAATAGGTAGAGTCACCATCCCTCTAGGACCATGAAAATGTACGCTTACAAAGGTACTATATGTTCCTAGATTGACTAATAACCTCCTATCAGTAACTCAGCTATTGAATCATCACCTGAAGGTAGAATTTCTTGTCCAAAATGGAATCAAATCATGTTTGATCTTGCGACAAGGTAATATTGTTGCTAGAGCATTTCTAAAACATAATTTTTTTCTTTAGATACTATTTCATCTTCTATAATAGCTTTATCTGCATCAACAAGTACAATCTACTACACTCTGGCATTTTAGATATGGACACTTGTCAGCTAGTTCATTGCATCAGATGAGTTCAAAAGCAATGGTTCATGGACTACCCAAATTTTCTAGTTCCTTGCCTCTGTTTCTTGTTGTCTTATAGGAAAACAACACAAGGATCCATTTTAAGAAAGCACCTTCCATGCCAAGAAGTGTCTAGAGGTAGTTCATACCTATCTAAATGGACCTTTCCTGTTTGTTTTTCAAGCTTCAAGTACTTCCAACTATTCATGGATGACCAATCTCATAAGATGTGGGTGTTTTTCCTGAAGAAGAAAAGTGAGGCTCTTCAACATTTCCAGAACTTCTATCATCATGTTGTGAAAGAGACTGGACAACCACTTCTTCTACTTCACTCAAATCGAGGGGGGGAATTCACATCAAATAAGTTCTTGGCATTCCTAAACCAATAAGGCGTTAAGAAAAACCTGACTGCTCCCTACACACCCCAACAGAATGGCATTATTGAGAATCACAATAAATACAGTGATGGAGTGGCTCACCGCATTCTATCAACAAGTAAAGCTAAAATAATGGTATTAGGCTAAAGTAGTACAAATATCTATATATCTTCTCAATAGGGCACCGACAAAGATTCTACAAAATAAAATGCTAGAAGAGGTATAGAGTGGTAGAATGCCATCAATTTCTCATTTGTGAATATTTGGTTGCACAACATACGTGCATGTCCCAGCTCAGAAGAGAAATAAGGTTGAGCCAAAGACACTCTCATGTATCCTACTTGGCTACAACACTACCTTGAAAGAATATCGTATCATGGATCCGAGATAAAAATATATGAGATTCGGGATGTGGTTTGTGATGAGTCATCCTTTGAATTTTTAGTGACAACAAAAGAACCATTACCAAACACCTCTCACCGACTAGTCTCCAAATCGGATGATCAACCGAGAGGAGACTACTCGGAGAAATGAAATTCTGCCAAGAGAGCTATTTGTTGACCTTGAGAGGCTGGAGAATGTGACTCCAAATCAATCCACATGGAAGCGACACATTTTTTCTCAAAAGCAGCAAAGTTCTCATCTAAAGTGGGTACAAAGAACCATCAAAGGACTTACATTTACAATAAGCTGTTAGATACATCATCATCGAAGTCAAACTAGAAATGACGTAAAATTTACACTCATGAGTTCTCTGATTAATTGCTCTGAGCTTGATAATGTTCATGAAGCACTCAGTCAATCTCAATGGAAGGAAGTCATGGATATAGAATATGACTCACTCATGAAAAATCAGACATTGGAACTTTTCGATCTACCTACGGAAAGAAACCCATAGGCTGAAAATGTTTTTCAAGACTAAATATAAGGAAGATGGATCCATCAAAAAACATAAAGCATGACTTGTAGCAAAAGGATATTCTCATAAAGAGGGCATCGACTATGAAGAAACCTTTGTACTCACTACGAAGATCAAGACCATCAAAGTTATTTACGCACTGGCATCATGAAAAGGATGGAGACTTCAGAAAATGGACGTCAAGAGTGCTTTCCTAAATGGTGATCTAAAAGAAGAAGTGTACATGATCCAACCTGAAGGATTTTTTGATGAAGAGCATCCTAAAAAGGTATGTCGTCTCATCAAATCACTGTATGGACTGTAAAAAGATCCAAGGTCATGGTATATCAAGATCGATGATTGCCTTTTGCAACATGGGTTCACTCATAGCCCCTCAGATTCAAATTTATATATAAAGAAGGTAGGAAAAGAATCTGTCATTATTGTTGTATATGTAGATGATCTTGTGATCACAGGAAACTCGAGAAGATCAAGGTTGATATTGTGAAGAATGATCTCAAAAGAACCTTCAACATGACAGATTTGGGGCTAATATATTACTATCTTGGCTTGGAAATATGGAAAAAGGAGCATCACATTTTTGTCTCCCAAATAAAGTATGCCAAGACACTCCTAGAAAAGTACAAAATGTTTGATTGTAAACCTATATCAACTCCTATGGAGAAACACTTACAAATTTCAAGATTCCAGGATTCACCTCAAGTAGATACTACTCTCTACGGGTAATTTTTGGAGGACTCGTCTACTTGACATATGCCGGACCAGGACATTTTGCTATGTTGTTAGCTATCTTTCTAGGTTCATGTAGGAGCCAAAGAAATGTCACTGGAATGCAGCAAAGCATGTTTTGAGGTATGTCCAAGGAACAACTGATTATGGTTTGGAATATAAGAAGAATGATCAATTCTTCTTATAGGGATACTTGACTCGAACCACACCGGATCTATTGATGACAGGAAGTCAACCACAAGATACAATTTTCATCTTGGATCTGGACCTATCTCATGGATAAGCAAGAATTAGAATGTTTTTTTTATCTCATCCATAGAGGTAGAATATCATGCTACACAAGGAGCTATGTGCGAATTAATATGGTTACGTCACATTTTGGATGACCGGGTTTTCTGAAAAATGGTCACCTATTCTCTATTGTGATAATAAGAGTGTGTTGATGCTCGTGCAGAATCTAATTTTTCATGAACGAATAAAGTATATTGAGATTTATTGTCATTTCATTCAAGATCACGTCTTGAACCATCACATTCAGCTCCAGTATTATCCTACGAAGCACAAGTAGCTGATATTCTCACCAAATCTTTTGGAAAAGTGAAATTTGAACTTTTGAGTTACACTTGCAAGAATAATGTAATAAGGGGGAATGTTGGCATAATACTACGTATCATATCTTCTATATAATTAGATTATTTAGATTAGTTGATATCACATTCTTCTTGGATAAGTTGTAACCCCCTCCATCTATTATGGGGAATATTGTTATGCCTCTTGGCTATATAATATGTCTCGTGCTTCTATTTTTTAATAGAATAATAAGAGATATCAATCTCTATTCTCTCTCCACTCTTTCAACCTCACATTTTTTCACTAATATATGTCTCGGAACACCACCACATGTAGTACTGAACCTACATAAAAGAAAAATAAAATAAGAAATTATTGGAAGTTTCACTGAATATTATTTTTATGTTTCTTGGGCATGGAAGATAAATGACCCCACTTAAGTGAACTTAGTGGCTCCTTATTCTTTGTATTAACACCAATAGAAGAAAACAATGCATCAATTTTCTTCTTAAATAAAAATGACATCTTTTTAGCATCTTTTTAGGTCTTAATAGGATGCCCTCCAAACCAAGTTTAGGGCAAGAATGAGTATATCTAAGTATCCCAACATGGGATTTTTCAAGTGGAGGATCTATGAAATGTATGATTATCCTATAAATAATCTAATTTAGGAGGATATGATTTAAGGAAATCCAAAAATTATAAATCAACAATAAATTTAAACAAAAT
This sequence comes from Taxus wallichiana var. yunnanensis, assembly GCA_018340775.1. Lineage (NCBI taxonomy): Eukaryota > Viridiplantae > Streptophyta > Pinopsida > Cupressales > Taxaceae > Taxus > Taxus wallichiana. Next base: position 493,058,197 of record CM031242.1, on the reverse strand, counting down.
AAAATGACATGGAAAACTACTCCATTAAAAAAAAAAAAAAAAATTCAACCGAGAGAAAATTTGATTCACAAGATAAATGTGACCCCCATTAAAATATATTTAGTAGTTCTTCCAACGTGTAAATAATCCTCGGAAGTTTCTATATTTTATTTATTTGATCAAAAATTTTACCCAAACTTTATGTAGAGGAAGAGATGAAGCATACATGTCATTTTCAACCCTTACAACAACAGTTTCAAATTTTCATCACCGAACCTAAACTTATTATATATGAATATATTATTTTACCTAACCAAATGTATACTCAATCTTTATGTATTTACATTAAGTGTATTTACGGTTGTATTTTCATTTGTCATCTAAAGTGAAGAAACATGTTTCTAAAAAATAAAAGTATCTTTTTTACGGTGGATTTAAGAGACCTATACATTTTTAACTACTAAGAGGTGCCTTGTGAGGAATTCCATTTCTCCTCCTCTTTTGCTTGATCACCATTGGTGGTGTTAGAGGATAAATATTTTAAAAACTATCTTTACTAATATTGAGACAATTGTAATGAAACTTTACATCACCATCAGCATTGAATGTGAACTTTGGATAAGATGACGATGCGTAATTGGATGTAATATCATTACATTGATATTATCCTTTGTAAAATGGTGGAATAAGTTCTTGGCTAATCTCGACCTCTTGTGTGTAGAAGAATAATAAGATTCTAATGATCATGCTTGCATAATCATGACAACTTTGTCTCTCGAGATGCATTGACTATAAAATGAATGTCATGTTCCTACTCCAATAGTAGAAAACAGTGCATCTATGTTCTTCTTACAAAAACTAACATCTTCTTAGTATCTTTCGGGGTCTCTCGTAGGATGCTCCCTAAATTGGGTTCGGGAAAAGATTGAGTATATCTAAGTATCCCATCATGGGATTTTTCATGCGAAGGCTCTATTAAATTTTGGATTATTCAATCCCTAAGATTTAACTTAGGAGGATTTGATTTAAGGAAATCCAAAAATGAAAAATTAGAAAAAAATTTAAAACTAAAGAAAATGACATGGAAAACTACTCCATTAAAGAAAAATTAATATTTTCCAACTAAGAGAAAAGTCGATTCACAAGTTAAATGTGACCCCCAATAAAATATCTATGGAATTTTTTGTTGACGTGTAAAGAATCCTCTCGAAGTTTTTAGAGTTTATTTGTTCAATCAAAAGTTTTTGTCAACCTTGATGCATAGCAATACACAAAGCATGCCTGTCATTTGTATCCTTGTATACTATTCCAAGCAATTGTTCCAAATTGTTGTCATTGAACCTAAATTAATTTTATAATGATATATTATTTACCCAACCAATTTGGATACTCAAGATTTACATATTTACATTAAGTGTATATACAATTGTCTCTACATTCATTGTCTAAACTGAAGAAACATGCTTGTGACAAATAATTTAAGTATATTTTTTATAATGGATTTCAGAGACCTATACATTTTAACTATTGAGAGGAGCATTGTGTAACAACCACTTTTGTCACTTCACATTTACGGAATTTTATTTTTACTTTATGCTTCATGATCTAAATACCCATATATTTAAATCCAACATAAACCTTAATGCAATCCATTTCCGATAACTGTCATAAACCATGTGTAGCTGCATGAGAGTATACAAATCCTACTCAATCCCCCTCAATTCTCTTTATGAGCCCATACATCAAATGGATCTTTTGTTTTTCCATTAACAAGATATGATAATTAAGTGAAGATATTTAAGTGTCTACCTAGGTTCCACCACAGAATCCCACCAAGCATCTCACAGCTTAGATCTTGGTGAAATCACAATAGTATAATCAGTAACTTACACTAATTTGCACAAAGTTTTAGATTCATATATGCCATTGGGAACTTTTCATCCCACCTTAATCACTTACTCAATTATATAGATTATCAATCAATGGTTTTGTATACGATTACAATCCTTGTACAGGTATAAATTCAGATTAACCTACAAGAGGGCGTACCTCTATATCATCATATGGTGCCTATGGGAGAGTAAGTACCTCTGTAATGAATTGCCTCATTACTATACTACTTCCCATCTTGTAGAAATCATAAGTTGATATTAGGGTGCTTATCCTTGAGGTTAAATCTTCCCTTATAACTCTAACAAGCTTGTACTTAATGCAATACCATGTCATAATTCAGGGTCTTTATGAGGAAACTTCGTACAACTTCTAAGCAGTAGTATCCAAATAGCATTTACCTTCATTAAAGGGATACGATAGAGTAGTAGATGTAGTGAGTTGACCAGCCATGGTCCTAAATTGGGTCATTATATCATAATGTTTCAAAGTATTAATTGAATCCCGACAGGTTGGTCTATGTCTCATGATGCTTTCACCTCGAATGATTCATACCTAAGGTTCTATCTCCAATCGATCGAAGGATACTTATTTCCACAAATTTGATGAATTACCTTAATAAAACTCATGCCAATAATATCCTTAAAAAGGGATCAAAACTATCTTTTATTCAAGTAAAAATTACATATTTAAGTTTTCCATAAGCATATTCAGTTTAGCAAATGTTTCTCATTATACAATTAAGTACGATTCTACTAATTTAATTATATCAATATAGGGAAACTCTAATATAATGTCTCTAGAACTCATTGTAATAGAGATGGTGTATTTATACATAGCTAAATGTTTAGGTATATATCATATTTTTATCATGTATTGTATACTATCAATGTTAGTCAATACTTCCACATAAGCACACAAATTTTCCTTTCTTACATATTAATTAGGAGTATTCATTTATACATACTATTATCATATCATTATTTGTCATCTACAATAAACAATTAGATTTTAAGTATGTATTTAAGATTCATCACTTAAAGACTAATTCAACCTTATAAGTGTGCTTCCTTTCTTTCCATTTAAGGACATATAATCTTATCCATAAGTTCATAATGATTCATTATAGTATAGCCCTTATAAAGGACATAATATCATTTCCATATGAACATAATATTACAATTCAACAACTTCTAGATAAGGTTTAGTAACCTCCCATTTAATATTTAGTTATATCATGAATGTTTACCTTTGTTATAATTCCTAAGTTCCTCCCATCTGCTTACTTATCCGTAGTCATAATCATAAGTTACCTTTAGTAATGAAGTAGTTCACATTTATATACACTAGATAACCATAGTTCAAGTAGTCTTAGTTAATTAGTATAATTCATAAGGTATAGAAATAGACATTCTATAATAACTTATCCATCTTTGTAGTTGCACTTAATCAAAATAGTCACATGGCGCAATTCATAAGATACATAGATAGCCATCAAATATTAGTTTAATTAATCCCTTCAAGTATATAGCATTCTTTTGACCAATACTTAAGTCCTCTATTACATGAAACCAATCATACATTATATCTTAATAATAGTACCAATCATATAAGTCAATTACCACTTAATTTTCCTTATAGATTGGCTTGTTTATAATTGTGGAATACATGCATCTATCTTTCTTAAAATAATGTAGAAAGGTTAATTCATCATTCATCAATTATTGTGATATAACAAAGTATGCTAACTTTATTACTTTCAGGAATAGATGCCAAGTCTTATTCATTACAAGAGAACAATTCTTTATTTTTGAATACTATTTACAATTATCGGCTAAAAGCCCTTATATATAGAATTACATCAATCAATGAAGTCATAACCATTTATTCAAATCAATATTCTTCAATCAAGAGAATATTGCAGTTTTTACCATTAGAAGATCCTTAAACCTACTGTTTGAAAATGTTAATGTACAAAGGTACATGGTCGACCCAGCATGATTGGCATAAAAATACACTCTCCTTCTTAACAGTTTACACCATTTAATTTTTACTTAAATGAAATACTACAATTTAAATCATGAAACAAAAATGTATAAATATATAAGATCAACAATGAGTTTCATAAGATAATTTTATTTGCTTACTTAATGAACCATCATTATCTTAAATTTTGAATGCCTACTTTAAAACTACAAAGTACCAAACTCATAGCAGCTCACAATTGCATCCCTTTGTTTCCATTGTAGTATCTTATGTTTATTTAATATATCAGCACTATGTAAGTGTTGCCTGACTTATTTATTTATCTAAGAAATATCTCATAATACAACATATCAATCTTGCCTTGGTTACTAGATTTAAGGTCTTACGTATGTGTGACTTTTATAATAGAACCAAACCTAGATATGATAATTTATTACTATATATTTGATACGAGTTTTGAGTAATTGAATCAAATTTCCCTATCTTTTCATAAAGATACATTCATACCACATAGCATACTATCATGGTTGGCACACAATAATCATAACTTTGGCTTCCACAAAGAGGAACACTCTGTAATAATATTAAGGTAAACCCATTTACCTTAATCGATTTAGCTCATTCCATGTCATTAAAATCTCTCTTTAGTAGTAGGTCATCTCAAAAATCCTTATGGAAGTAAGTTCAGAAGACTCTTGAAAAGCTTGAGGTAATTGTAGTTTACCTTAAGTTTTCAAAGCGCCAAAGGCATCTTAATGTTGAACTTAGTCATATGAGCACCATAGACTTCCACACAAACACCACCGTTCAAAAATTAGAAGGGTATTACAACACAACTATGTACCAATAGCCTTTGGTGCTTTCGTCAATGATGATGGTTATGATTATTATAAGTTAGAAAAACTTATACGGTTATCAAGGGTACATAAAATATCAAGTTCATGCCGTTAATGCCTCAAGTATTTGAGTATTTTCCCTAAGGATTGAGTGAGGATTTCTAATGGAGGATTCCTTCTAACTCCACATCATAACAATAGTCGGTTGGTACAAAGCAAATTAGATGGATTAGTCAAGTGTAGGACTGATAACAATTCTCTTAACAAGGATACTCAATTTCAACATTACTACATTGTCTTAGGCGGGGTTGCAAAAGGATTCAACAATACATAAATATAGATAAAATTCTATGTGAAACCCAACTATCCAGCTAAAGTCGGTCTATTTATATGACTCTATCGCATAAACCTTTATGGGTTCTAATGAAGATAATATTGCTGCGTTACATAATCGAATCAAACCTTACGTAACAAACTATTTTCCTAAACGAGAAGTAGGAAGTTCCCTTTTTTATACCAGATAAGGCTCATGCCATAAAATGATATCATCTACATATCAAGTACTATACTAGACTCCTTGTGAGACCCACATTTTCTACCCATCCATTAAAATAACAATAGCAATAATAATAACGGATACCGAATAAGATTCAATGCAATGTCTAGAAAAGAATAACACAACATACGGTAGTCATTATCATGCCTAGATTTTAGTGCTATATCAACTTCAACAACATTTGACTTAACACCCGGTGTATCAAAGATTAAAAACATAAGGATATATTACACATATTATAATTTATGCAAATAGTAAATGTGATAAGCTTACCAAGAGGAGAAGAGATAGTTCATGCCTAGAATGTAGTTCCTGCAACCTCTTTTCACCTTTTATCCGAGAGCTCTTTTGAATCAAACATCAAGAAAATCCTAAGACCCATCCCCATGAAATCTTACTAACAAGTGTGGAAATTAGAGCATCATAAAAATCTAAATTTCTCATCTATTACCTTGCTTAATTATCCTCCCATGATGTTGGTTTAAAGCTCAACTCGCATGCATTTTCATGCTTTATATCATTAGCTCAAAATATCTTTAATCAACAATTGGAATTGGTATGCAAAGACCAAAAGGCACTAAGATCTCTTTTTTTTTTTTGCGAAGTGGAGTTTGGACTAACACAACTAAAATCATAATGAACTCCTATGCATGCAATAACTTCTTTAGGAAGCTTCACTTTTCCCAAGATATGCCCACTTAATTAAGTGTATTAAATTTTATCGAGTATGCATTTAGTTACTTCTCCACCGCCATTCCATTTTCCCTCCAAAATTGGTGGGAGGTGATCGACTATTAAATCATTATACTCCACTTAAAATCTTCCTTCTATCCATGGCTTACTTGAAATCAAGTTATAGTTAATTTATTGTTGTAGCATGGTAAAATTATATATCATTTTGCCAATAACCTTTCTTCATGCACCGAAATAGAATGCCACTCCCGGAAAAGTGAGGAGATTCAAGTAAACATGTAACAATTATCTCGTAGGGTAGAGATTTATTTATTTAACTACTTAATTGCCAATGGATGGAGACAAGCCCCTTCATTATGGTTTAAGACCATACTAGGTGTAGGTCATAGACATAGGTTAGGTAACAAGGTGATGAATTATCAATGTCATTCTTGAAGTCATTGACCATATAGAGTCGTTTTATAAGTCAATTATCCCATATCAGCAAAGTATGCATCAATCGGTGAAGACCAATTCATTGAACAAAGTAAGTCTAAATATCAATCCCAATGAAATAATTCAGTCAAATCCTTTAGCGAATAAAGATTTAATATACCTTGATCAAGCTTAATAGGGCATATAGAAATCATCATTAATAACCTCTAACCTATGCAAGCAAACTAAAATGACATCAAATATAAAATAAATGCACCATGATCTTAAGATTGATCAACCAAAAATTTCATTCACAACAACACTAAGTTGACATAACATTGCCATTGTTATAAATTTATCAACAATAAGTGAGAAAGGTAAATAACAAGTATTTATCACAAAGCACGGTAAGGTGCACATCCGTTTTACCGTCGGTTCAAAACCCACCCAACCAATGTGCCCTATGACATCACATCGAGTGAGGTAAATACAACAATGTTAAAGTAGAAGAGGGACATGTTACAAATGCAAAATGTATCACGAGTGTTGAGCGACCCGAAGCTGTTGTGCGGTCGTATATGCAAACACGTAAGTGCGTACATCTGTTTAGGATATACACACCCCGTGTGGCTGCATATTCAGCCATGCAATGTGAGAGCTTATCTTCTAGCTCTCGAAATCGTCTTGTCAGTCTTTGAATTTTCCCATACATATCAAATTGAAGAAAAATGGTGGGGTGTGACACATTGCATGAGGAATTCCTTTTCTCCTCCTACTATGGTTGATCATCATTGGTAGCATCAGATGAAATTTTTGTGAAAAATATCTTTATTAATATTGACATTACTGTAATGAAACTTGGAAACACCAACATTGTTTAACGTGAACTCTAGATAAGACAAAGATGCGTAAGTCAATGTAATATCTTTTTCATTGAGATTATCCTTTGTAAAATGGTTGAATAAGTTTGTGGCTAATATCATCCTCTTGTGGCTTGAAGAATAACCATATCCTAATGCTCCAACTTGTATAATCATGAAAAATTTATCTCTCGATGCCTTTCCTACAGAATGCCACGTTCTTACTAAACTTGATTCCTTCCAAACGTAAAAAATTATTGTTTGTTTAAAAACCTAAAATCATTTGTTTCAATAAATGAAGAACATGAGAAGTTTCTAAGTTAAGTCGACAAACTACAAAATTTAAAGTCTCATTAAATTGCCAATTCCTTGATTTATTAGTAAAGGGTTTAGAAACTCTAATTAGAACCTGCCAATTGCTAAGTTCAATTCCCGATTGTGTCACTTATAGTGGGTTTCTACATTCTAATTACGGTATGAAAAATTGTAGTATAAAATGCGTTCGGATAAATTGGGTAAATACGTTGCAGTGAAGTGACAAAACGCAGAATTGAATCTAGGAGACTCGAGTGAAAATCTCACATGTGTTTGTGACGCTTTTCTCGGGATTTGGCTGAGGTGTATTACTCAAAAATTAAATCCTCTCACTTTCTATGATATATGTCTCGCATCTTAGGTTATGTACTGACACCTTTTGAACCTATGAATTGTGAATCAAATTATGGTGGGAAATCGCATTATATGCACATTAGATAAAAACCAAAACTTAACCCTCCTATAGAATTACTTCAAATAAAGGCTATCTGTTGAAATTGGTACTCACCGAACAATGAAATGGTCTCTATGGTGGTCGAGACTAAAAAGAACAATGCACAACGCATACAGTCAAGACATTATATATTACATCCATTCTTGGTGGAATCGCCATGGAATTTGAAGGGCACAAAGAAGCTCGTCTCCAATAGAGGCCTCAAGCAAGGAGGCTCAATCCTCTCATTGCACCACAGAAACATCGGTCCGACCTGCCCACCAAAAACTATAATTTTAGCGAGGTCTCAAAGAAATTTACTACATGGCTCAAAAGAAAAAAATTAAGGGCTTTCACACAGGCATATCATGATTTTCTTTCTTCTAGTCTTAAGAAGACTAAATTTGTTGTTACTTGGAATGAATCAAAACTATTCCTTCCGATTAGTTTTTCCTCTCTTAATCAGTTGTTATCATTTTAAAAGCATTAGTGATTCATGAATAGTTTCGGGAAGTTGGTCTATCATAATTTTTCATATTCACATGATATTTTATTTCATTTTCTTTAATGTTCACGTGGTATTAGAAGATGTGCACTTTATGTTTTCATCTATAGATAGTAATTTTGGTGTCGCATCATAGATTCAAATTCACAATCATAAGGTACAATATATTGGTCATATAAATTTTTCACTCACGATTTTTGTAAGCTAGGTTAATAGTTGCGTGGAAGGATAAAATTTCAAAATTATTTTTAGAAGGTAATTTTGAAATAATAATGATGGTTACATATCGCATCCCCTGCTAATAATAGTTTTTACGTGTTTTTCCCATTTGGTAGGTTTTTGTATAGATTGATTGTGGTATGTGATCATGCAATAAATTAAGACAATTACAAACCTTTTTTAATAAATAAGATCTTATATTATATTAACAAGTAAAATTATACAACTTAATTCATAAAAAAATGGGTGGTATAAAAGCATGCCCCAAAACATTGAAATCAAAATAAGCAAAAACAAATCCTAGGAACATAACCGATTACATAGACTCGAGAGAGCAAAAAAATATAGAAGTTAAGCCGCCGTGTTAATTGTTGTCCTGCAAGGGTGGGTCTTGATCATGCCATTAAGAGCTAGGAAGGTATTTTCCACTATCGGCACTTCCCAAAAAAATATGGGATGGATTCTATCTTGATATATTTAAAAGTGATTTGAGAGGGTGAGATGATGAGAGACAATTTGGGAATCTTGTTAGTCGGAGGCAAGAGGCTCCAACTATCCTAGGTACATGGCTTAGAGGTAGCATGCGAGCTCCAAATGAGCTATTTAGGAGGTAGGGGGCATACCAATGCTAGTGGAGGGCTAAAGGCAGAGGTGAGAAGCTCCTTTGTAGAGGATGTATGCCAAGAGATTGGTGGGCCCTGCTGAAAGAGAAGTGTTGTGACTGTCTCAAGTGGCCACCACTTATGGGACGACTGTTGGCACTACCTTGGACAAGTGAGAGGTGAGAGAGGGATGGAGGTTCATGAGAAACATTGCAAGGGGCGTCACCCAAATCATGAAGGATCATTCGAGGACGTTGCACCTTGATCGCCACTTTGTTGGCTTGAACTTGAATATGCATTAATATATTCGAGATAACCACAGTTTTTTTATAAGTAGAAAATTTCTTATATACTTCAATATTAGAAAATAAACAAGAATTCATGTCTTTCCAAATCTAGAATAATATATCCCCTCCGAAAGCACAAGCAAATCACGGAAAATTTATGGGGCATTTGAGGATTGTCCCTAATACAACATGATACCAAGTAAAACACTTTGGTTGAAAGGGGAGGAAGAAAGAATGAATCAATTCCAAGCCTTTTAGGCTTTGCGATAATACCAAGTAAAGGTGATATGAGGTTTCTAAATGACAACATGATGGACATTTACGGGTAGAAATTCTTAAGTGAACCATATAGACAACAAGTAGATGGCCTTGGTACAAAACACAACATACAAAGTGAGTAACTTTGGGTTCCACACATGCATACCAAACATTACAAGTATCTCCTTTTCCAAATTGATCGTGAGGATCGAAATTTCCACTGGGTATTGATTTTTCCACCATGGGAAAATGAGGCGAGATTGATGCGCCAAAATTAGCGGGAACTTGACAAGGTCATCACTTGAACTTCGGGTGTCTGTTTGAGTTCGTTTTCTTCAAACCACATGTTTTGATGAGACGAACGCATTAGTCAATCCACCCTATGGGTTGGAGGAAGTTTTGACATATTTTTGGGCCCTAAATCCGCCATCATGAGGCCGAAAATTAGGATTTTAGTTGTAGTTTGGTTTTCTCCAATTTTTGGGCATTAGTTGATTTTAGTCTATTAGTTGCATTATGAGTTAGAAACATGGCAATTCCCCTAATTTAGGAATGTAGAAGATGTGTGAAAATTTTTGTGCTGTAAAAATAAGCATATGAACTTACTAAGAATAGTAGGTTCTAGTAAACTGCTAAAAATAGTAATTTCCACCACCTAGAGTAGATTTAGTCAAAGCTAGTTAGAGTTTGCTTGGAAACTCGAGTTGGGAGTTGTTTTCCTATTTAGGAAACATTGTAACTCATTATTGAATAATTAAGAAGGAGATCTATTTTCTTTTGAATTCATATTATTTACAGTATATCAAGTTTGTTTTGAATTTGGCTACATAATTAGAGATCAAGCATAACCTCATCCATCGAGTATGAATGGGGTGTCCACATACCACTTCCATTCATTCTAGCAAGGACGAGGTGAAAGAATAGAATTATTGTTGATCATGTGATTTGACATGAAGGAAATGATGTCATCGACGAGAGCTCAATCGAGAAGAGCCTATTTGAATTGAGCTTTGAGCTCTTGCTAGGGTAGAAAAGAATAAATTTGAATTAAAAGAGGTATTGCATGGTGCAAATGCATTTCTTAAAAAAGTGGAATTTAGTAATCCAAGGTAACTAGGCATAAAAATGATCCTCGCATTAAAAGATAAGAGACCACCACAAAGAGTGGTAATTAAATGAAAGTCTTTGTGGAAGCCATCGCCATTCCACACGATCCATGGTTTGATTTTCTCCCATGATTTACAAATATTTTTTAGCACAAAAGTGATAACCAACTTGAATGGAATAGGAGAAATGGGAAACCATTAAATCCTCAGTCCTTGGTCATATGGTATGGTCATATGAGGGCTTAAAACTTGTGATTCCTACTAGTAGGTGTTTAACTTCAGCCCCCTTTAATTTTATTTGAGTGGTGAAGGCAACAACATTTTTCTTTGTTTTAGTGGCACCTAAAATAAATAACAGAGTAAAATATTAAAAAGCTTGTAACTTTTGATCGGTAACTCGGTTTTGATTGTCGTTTTTTGCAAAAGTGATTGTTTTTTCATGCTCTTTCCATTGGAGTTATTTATTTTGAGACTTGAACTATAATTATAAAGTTCCAAATATGGAGGAAAGTATGTGGACTTCGAGAGGATATTGTAAAATTTGTGGAAGAAAATAGATTGCTCAAGAAGTGAAATTCTCTTCTACAATCACTCATTCACGATAAGGATACAATAATACACTCCCTGTAGAAAAAACTTGCTAGCCTACAACATCACCATCATATTGTGGACAACCATATCCATGCTCCTAGTCCACTTGCAGTTGTTGCTCTTGTACCCACTGACATTGATCTGCCAGTCTTTGAGCCTGAACCTACTTTTGATGCTTCTAAACCTATGAGGCTTATTACTGCATGCTCTTCCACATTTGTGCCTATTACAAGTACCACATGTTGTGTATCCTACTTCTGCTCAACTGCATGGCTTTTTTAAGAAGCATACCACTGCATTCAGTTCTCGCATGCTTCGTTCTATGGGTCTCACTAGCGGAGTCATTGGCAGACATTCACAGGGTATTGTTTCCTCTATTCCACATGTTAAGTGGAATTCTCGTCATGACATTGGTTTTTGAGTAGATACTTCATTGGGATCACACATTGACATAGCTCTTTTTTTTTTTTTCTCGACTCTTTTTGAGGATCATGAGCAACACATGAGTTTTGCACCTTCACTCAGGCTTGAGAAACCTGAGATTTTAGTTATCAGACATGATCAACCTGACACACATTCTGATGTTCTTTTACATGCACCCATTGTGCATTTTACACCAAGTCATATGTAGGCATCTTCTTCATCCATCCGTGTTGATTTGGGGTGGATATCTGATCACTCGTGGAGATGACATAGGCATTCATTGAGAGGACTCTACAGGCGTGGCTCCTCCACCATTCGGCCTCTTGCTCCACTTTCTATACCTTATGCATTGTGATGCTTCTTGTTTTGAGCATTTTTAGCAGGTGTAGTGTATCTCTCTTATTTGTTGAGAGATTTTGTATCTGTATTTTCGACACTTTTGGCATGTTGACGAAAGATTATCTCTTATGGGGATCTATTCGGTGCATTCAATGTTATTTTTTCGGTGTTCGAGTACTTGTTTTGGGCAACTCATATAGATTTGTAGCGTCATTCCACCCATTTAGCAGTATGGGAGGGTGTGGTGTTGATCCGCTTCTTCGGGTTTCGTGTCCTTGCCTTGTTACCTTAGCTTTACTTGGATCATGACACTCTGGATTTTGTGTCCTTACCTTGTGGTGTTTGGTTTTATTCTTGGATCGTGGCACACCTATTTGCAGCACTTAATCGAATTATGTTTGGTATTTTTTTACACTTTTGACATCACTCCGTGTGACAATCTCCTTGTATGGAGCTATTTTGGTGGAGCCTAGTGTCAATTGTTTTTGAGTTTTGTGATCGAGCGGTGGATTGGACCACAATGCACACCAAACTTTTTAGCATTGTATGATTTTTTTGAGCCGAGCTTCTTGGGATTCCTTACAGCGGGTTTTTACTTTATTCTTGGTTTTGGGTACCTTACGGTGGAGTGTCCATTTTTCCCAGTTATTGTACATGAGTACCTTATTAGACCTAGTTGTCGAGACTCATACTATGGACATGCCACTTCTATTTTAGCCCCTAGCTTCACTTGAGGGGGGGTGTTAGAGTAGGTATTTACCTTAGCTCATGTTCACCTAGATATATTCTTTACCTTTATTGTATTTATCCTCACCCACTTATGTGTTTGGATATTTATTTTTATTTATTTAGATATTAGGAGATATTATCTAGTTGTTAGGTATAGTTCTTTCCTTGATCTATGGTATTGACTAGTTCTTTCCCAGATCTATGGTATTGACTAGATCCTTGATGTCTAGTTCTCTCATAAATCTATGGACTTGACTAGTTCTTTGATGACTAGTTCTTTCCATGATTTATGGCTTGATCTACGACCTTGACTAGTTCTTATATTGTTATTCCTTGCCTATATAAGCAAGACCCATTCTCATTGTATTTCATTGAGTTCCATAATAATATATGATATTGCTGCTCATTTTTTTGCAAAGGTTTTGTGTAAAGTTATTCTAGTGAATTGCTTTCATCTTATTGATCATGGTGTTTGATTAGCATCTGTGTTCTTGGCTTGGTACAATCTAGTTATCGTTCCTTTTACATAGTTGGAAAATAAATAATATGGAAACCTTATATTAGTAAAAAAAAATGACAAAATATATTTTTAGAAAGAATAAACTCTGCTCTACGTCGTGGTATATTTTTCTAAATGGATCGATTGTTTTATTTTGATCTATCTCTAAGGAAGTGGAATTTTACATTTTCCTACAAAACAACATTGTTTGTTGTGTTTGTATAGGTCCATGGCTCGGGGTTGGGGATCCAAACCAGATCTCAAGCCTTGAGGCATGTGCTAGAAAAGGTAAAAATCATAACGTGTATGCGTTATGCTAAATTTTTATATATTGTATCCCCCAATGTCTCTTTTATATCTTTCACGAGAATTTTGCATACATTCAGTTTGGTGCAGTAATTTTCTCTACATTCTTGCACGATTTTTAGTAGTTCATATTTTCCTACCCCACTAGTTGATTTTTATAATCATGGGCGATAAAATTGAGCTAAGGAAAAGAGGAAAGTCAAGAACAAGATACCAGAGCAATTGGAAAAGATGAAAATAAATAAATTGAAGAGAATGCAAAAACTTCGTGTAGGGCAAGGCACATCTGCTATATCAAATGTAGCTAATGTATTAGAAAATGAATGATTTTGCAATGAATAATGATATTGAATTCAATTATAATGTTGTTATGGATGAAGAAGTTGATATGAATCCAATTAGTGAACCCTTACTTGATAATCAAAATGTTAACCCCGAAATTTCTATGAAAACACATAATGAAGAAAGTAACCTTGAAAAATGAATCTTCACCTCTAAGAACACATCCTTCCATTTTGCAAAGAAAACCAATTCACTTAATTGAAATTGATGAAAAATTATAAAACCAATGCCTAACAAAATGTCTGAAAGAAATGCGAGAAGAAAAGCTAGTGAAATTTGGGATAATTACTTTGAGAATTTAAATGACACACAAAGATGTCAATTATTTGTTACATTGATGAAATTAATTAAGATGAGACCTATAATGAAGACCATGGGGTTAATAACATCTAATGTTGTTGATCAAAATGCATCAATTGTTGAAAACATACATAAATCATACCAAATTGTAGGTGGAAAAAGACGCACCAAAGATAGTAATGCTACACGGCGTGCACTTACTAATTGTATAGTAAGTGATAAAACAGTTAATAAATGCTTGATTAGAAAAACAAGCAGTGCTTTGAAGCTAAACAGAAAAACACTAATGAAAGCAATAGAGAGACATAAACATCTTGAGTCAATCAATAACACTGACTATTGGGATTTCTCTAATGAGACTTCCATGAAAAGACAAGAATACATCTGATATTCTAAAAGAATTAATTGTAAAATTTTTGAATGAGAACACAAGAGTGTCACCGAATAGAAGAGATACTAATAACAGAAGAATAGGTTCTTGTAATCGTGAATCGTGTGTAAAATATTTCTTAGATATGACTCAAACACAATTGTTCTCTAAGTTTAAGAATGAAAATCCAAAAATTAACATTAGCCAAAGATTCTTTGAAATGAGAAAACCCTTTTATGTGAAAATCAATCACTCACGTACCACTTGTTGTTGCAGGAATCATGTTGAATTTTCAATTTATTATGATGTTTTCTTGTCAAATACGTCGTGTTTTGCATACTAATTTCTTGTTGCATGAGTGTGGATTAAATGTCCCACCAAAATCTTCAAGGGAATTTATTCTGACAATATTTTGTGAAAAATTAACCAGACAATTTTTTATAACAAAGCATGTTTGGATGGAACGTGCAATGTATGTGGTGGCTTTCCAAATCTAAAAATTTGTAACCACGAGGAGATTACATATTCAAAAGGAAAAGAATTGGTTGATTTCACCAAATATAAATCGGTGGCATATCAATTAAAAGATGGAAAATAATCTAAGTGGTGTGAGTTTGTTACAAAACAATTACCTATATCCGAATATATGGTCAAATTCAAAGAGAAATTTTTTTATGAGTATGCAAGACACACACATAGAACTCGATGGTTGGCTAAACAATTCAAGTTAAGCAAGGACACATTCCCACTTGGTACTATTGTTTCAGTAGTTGAATTCACAGAGAATTACACATTGTAGCCACAAATGGAGGTTCAGTCTCAATATTATAACTCAGTGCAAGTTGTTATTTTCGTGCATATAGCATTCATGCACTCTCCGAAAGCTTCGACAAAGATAGAACAATATTAAGAGAGAATCATTTCTACATCGGTGATGATCAGAAAAATTCTACAAAATATGTACAAGGGTGATTCAGGTCTTTTATGTGAACTTGAATGAGAGGAACATTAGTTTTGATCAACAATACATTTGGTGGACAACCGCGCATCATAATTCAAGAATGCACTTATGATTTATTGGCAAGCGGGATCCACAAAGACACAAATGTAAAACATATCTGGAGTTTTTGAGATAGGGCATGGAAAAGGATAGCATGATGGTGTAGGAGCATGTGAAAAGAGCACTTGAAAGAGAAGAGTTAAAGTTACGGGATGGTTCTAAATTTACATATGCAAAAACATTGTTGATTGTTGTGTCAAGAATGTGGGCCATGAATCTCAAGAGAGATCAACGGTTTATATATATTTTTGGTTAATAAAGAAACAACATCTAGAAAAAAATTTAAGATTGTATGACAGTTGTAGGATCAAGTGATATCCATTCATTTTGTAGTTGGATGCAAATTCTTGGACTATTTATACTACGTGCATGGCATGTTTTTGTCTATCATGCATTGCTTTTATGTGGAATGAATGTGATTCATAACAGTGGGTGGATGAATAGACTTGTATATATTTAATTCCACTCGACACACATCAAGTTCCATGAGCATTTACAACTTGCAGGTCTTGGATCAAATGACAACATCATCACGACTTTGACCAAGTCTCGATTTAGTGCAAACTTGTTTGTATACATATATGTATATGCCATGTTTTATATTTATAAATTATTAAATGGTCGACTCTTAATTTATTTTAAATTTTATTTACATTTTTAATTTGTGATGTAAGGCATGGTTTTCCAGTTATTGTGATGGAGTTTAGCGAAGAGGGAACAAACTACTTATTGTCTTGTTGTGTAGAGGGAAAAAATTGACTTCCACAGTCATTAATGGTGAATACCTTGAGTATCCCACTGGGTCAGTGGTAGTCACTAGAAATTGGCTTCAACGATATCATATCAAAAAATCAAACATTTGGTTGTTTGAAGACTATGAAGTACATCGAAAGATAGTTCACTATTCACATTTGGTCCTTGCAACAACTATTAAATTGATCAAATATCAAGGTCGAATATTAAACAAGAATTTGTGGAAGGTTTGTGAATCAGATCATGAAGCAATTCTTGTTACTCTCAATAGTAGAGTTGATCCTTGTGGTTCATTGGATTGAATTTACAAAGGTATGTTCTTTATGAATTTAATTTGAATATTTACTTGAATAATTTTGTTTAAATTATGTATGATTTAAAATTCTATTTAATTGCTTGCTAACATGTTTATGTATGTTAGTGGTCCCAAAAACTTCCACCTTCACGCGATTGCATGTCAGTAGAGAATTTATTATTCTCAAAGCCAAGTGAAGCTATGAGAAATTAAATATTAGAAAGGAACAAAAATTAGAAATTCTCATTTCACGACCTATATTGCAAAAATATCTTATTAAAATTCTCATTTCACCACCTATATTGTATGAACCACCTATATTATTCAGGATGATTGGCAATCGATAACCTTACACTAACTCAGTTGCACTATTCGGGTGGGGTAGGAGAAAAGGAGAGCTCGCAAACTTTGCCAATTCTTTTGTCATCATCTGCAATCGCGTTATCCTCAATGATTTTGCCATAGGATGCAACTATGTAGACTATGAACTTAGTTTTGTTGGGGAGACCACCAATGTTCCAACTGTTCATTTTGAAAGAAGGAATATCTTCAATCAAATAGATAATGAAGAGCCTGAATTTTTTTGGATATTACAAAAGGTTGTCGATATAATCATGGATAATCGAAGGACAACATGCCAAGTTGATTATTTTTATTAATACCAGTTGCTTCAAATTCAAAAATCAAACCGAACAGTTCCAAAAGCAACAAAATGACAAGAAAAATTGCAATGAAGTATTGATAATTGAACTTAAAACTCGTTTAGAATTGTACTTTATTTTGTGATTGAGAATTCACCCATAGTTTCTTTTTTGAAGGAAGAAATTCATTTCATATGTGAGAAATAGAATGTTGATTTAGTCTATTACTCTAACCGGTAGTAAATACAGTAGTCACTTCCATTGTGATATCCAATGAGTGGTCTCCTAAATAGATGATGTTAGTTCCACTTGTTTTATATGCAGTGGTTAAGGAATTGTAAGGTAGTAAACATGCCATCTCTAAAGAGGTGCTTTTGGTTTGTCCGTTTTGCAGTTAAATATCTATTGGTTTTTTGAAGAGAGGGCTATTATTTTTGAACCCAATGTAGATGAAAACATCAAAATATCATTAGCTGAAAGTTTTACAAAGAAACCTAATGTTTTTGCATACCATGTATATGGCCAAGTCAAAAATCTTGCCAAGTTTTGCATTGGATATTTATCAGAGGAATGAGTTACTTTTGGTATAGGTAAGGAAAATGGCATCAACTGATAGTGGTAACTTTTACATGTAGTTTTTGCATCATAGATATGCATATCAAACTCCACAAGATTCATATTACCACAAGGCCAACACTCGTTAATCAATCTACTCGACTATTTATGTTATATTTTTGTAGTTGTTCAATGAAAGTTTTTGTAAATATGAACAACATGAGTAGTGTAGAATGTATAAATTATAGAGTTATCTTGATATCTGTCATAGAAATGGGAGATTAAATTAAATAATCCTTTATCCTTAAAACAAATGCATAAACACACATCAAGGATCACAAACTATGATGGTAGCTTGGAGTAGTAACACTGGACGAATGCAAAAGACATGATGTGTGTGATTCATCTATGAGCCTCACCAGCGCAATTTTAAAAAAAAGGCTTGGATACATGTTGCTTTGAATCATACTTGTGACTATGGTATGCATGTACTACTAGGTATATTTTTCTATTTGATAGCTAATAAAGTAGAAATGTAGAGGGAGGATGAATTGTTGGTTTGTTGTGGTCATGACAAGAAATTTATGGTTTGATGTAGGTGGCCACATATGACATCTTTTTATGAGATTTATATTAACTTGCTAACTTTGATTCCTTGCAATGTGACTGAGCATTTTTGTTTGATATGGAGGATTGAAACTTTAATTATTCATATTTTCTCATATAATGAATCATGAGATGATTACATACACAAAAAAGATCTTAAACATCTAATAAGATGCAATAATTATGTGTCCTTGAAAGAAGAGATGAGAATGTTGTAATGCAGGGGTCAAAATTTTGAAGCTCTTCAGTACATGAGAATGTTGTAATGAGAATGTTGTAATGCGTGGAAAAGAGGAATAGAGAACTTCCTATACATGAGAGTGACAACGAGGAGATCATTCTCAACATGGACTGCATATTTCATCGTGTAAAATTCTCAACGTGCACTAAGAAAGAAACCTACATGGTGGAAAAGTGCGTTGAGTCATGTGTGGTGGAAAAGTGCATGGAAACTGCATGGAATGTGCATTTATCACTTTATTTGTGTGAAAATAAACCTGCACATTTATTCTAGCTTGGACTATGGTTTGGTTTTGAGCTTGCATGTTATTTCTTCATTGTGCCTACATTCGATCCCCGAACAACACGGGTTTTACCTTTGCATGATCGGCCTCCGTGCATTGATCTAATGATTGGATAGTTGGGCCTGCACTCCTTTTTGGTGCTATACACTCCTAAAAATTGTGACTACATTATCGGGATCTTGTCTTCTCCCCGTTGCCATATCTAGTTGACGTGGGATATCCTTCCCTCCTCGGCACAAAATCTGCCTAGATGTTGAAAGCTTTGGTGGGTGGAGATAAGATTATGTGGAGAAGTCTTCAGCAAAGAAAGGATAATTGCATGAAGATTTTGAGAGGCGCGAGGATAAGATAATTTAGCTTCGTGAAAGCCTGAAAGTATCTTAATATAATGAAATAAAGTGCCCAGAGAAGAAACTTGGAGTCTCTCAAAGTGACATTGAATGTCAAGCGTAAACAAAATGATCGAGACTACTAAAATCTGCAACGTCGACTCGCTAGCCAAAGAACACCGTGAAGAAGCTCCTGAGAGCTCCGGGTTCTAATTTTCTTTTCTAAATGAGCTTTGGAACATTGACAATCTAGTCTTTGATGAGCTAGTTTGATGAGGAATTCTTGAATATTTCCTTTTCGACATCAGCTACCAAGCAAAGTGAGTTCGGGAAGAGCTAGAAGCCAAGTACAATATAAAATGTGAAGACAAAGAAGAATTCCCCACCAAATGTTGTTGTCTCTCAGCACATGAGTATCGAGAGCATCTATGAGCCAATACTTCCCATCAGTGAGTAAAAGTTGTAATAACTCTTGAAATAAATAAATAATTTTATTTTTTCTATGATGTCTTCTCGAAGTTGCTTCTTTTCGATGCTCAATTACTTAAAGGCCAAATTTTGCAGACTAAAGAATAAAACTAAGGACAATCCTTCAGTTTGAAGGATTATGGGGCATTGTCACAGTGGTGTGGCGCTTCCCATAGCCCTTGATGAATTAATGAAGTATGAGATGGCTAGTGCCTAATCCTTGATGATGATAATGCTCAATATTAGTGACGATGTGAAAACACATGTTTGGAATACGAGAGAAACTAAAGGAGGCATGGGACGAGTTGACAATAATTTATGAAGCCAAAAATCGAATAATATCCACCATCTTGATCAAAGCTGCATACCACGGCTATTTGGTCATATTAGAAAGTTGAGGAGTTCTTACGTCACATAGTTGAGTTGTGATCGGAGTTATTAGTGCTGGGTGAAATGGTAGATGAAAAAATTCTCATATCGATCACCTTGAGAGCACTCCCTTCTCAATTTTGAGTGTTCATTATGACACTGAATGTATCTAAACAAATAGTGGAATTTGAAGAACTTGTGAATTTGTTGAAACAGGAAGAGGCCATCAATTCAGAACAAGAGAAGACTCAGGATAAATCCCTATTCTCAAAGCCATACCATGGCCAAAATAATAGGAAGGGTCTCCCAGAGAAGCCAAATCAAGTGCAACCAAAATAATAGCAGAAAGATAAAAATTCAAAGAGGTGGTGTCACATTTGCAGAAAAAACACTCACAAAATTGATCACTATCAGAATAATAGCTTGAAACAAGGGTCTTCAAGTTAAACAAGCACATCAGGTTGCAAATATTTTCAAAATTCCAAATGAATTCCCGCTAGAGAAAGCACAAGGGACATCTTGGAGACAAACAAGATAATAAATCTGATAAGTAGACATTAGAAGGATTCCATTGTGGTAAGAACCTTGTACTCGTCTCTCAGACTTCATAGCCCATGAAGAGAGTCTGGCTGATAGACTTCGGTGCAAGTAAGCACATGTCAGGTGACAAGGAGCTGTTTGATTCACTAGACGAACAACCCACTAGAGATCAGGTTTGGATAGCAGATGACAAAGAGTACGTTGTAGAAGGAATAGGAAGAGTCACCATTCCTCTGGGACCACAAAAATGTACACTTACAAAGGTACTATATGTTCCTAGATTGACTAACAACCTCTTATTAGTAACTCAGCTATTGAATCATCACTGAAAGTAGAATTTCTTGTCCAAAATGGCATCAAATCATGTTTGATCTCGCGACAAGGTAAGATTATTGCTAGATCATTTCTAAAAGATAATTTATTTCTTTAGATACTATTTCATCTTTTGCAATAGCTTTATCTGCATCAACAGTACAATCTACTGCACTTTGGCATTTTAGATATGGACACTTGTCAGCTAGTTCATTACATCAGATGAGTTCAAAAGAAATGGTTCATGGACTACCCAAATTCTCTAGTTCCTTTCTTCTATTTTTGGTTATCTTACAGGAAAACAACATAGGGATCCATTTCAAGAAAGCACCTTGCATGCCAAGAAGTGTCTAGAGGTAGTTCATACCGATCTAAATGGACCTCTACCTGCTTAATTTTCAGGATTCAAGTACTTCCAACTATTTTTGGATGACCACTCTCATAAGTCAGGTGTTTTTCCGAAGAAGAAAAGTGAGGCTCTTCAACATTTCTAGAACTTCTATCATCGTGTTGTGAAAGAGATCGGATAACCACTTCTTCTACTTCACTCAGATCGAGGGGGGAATTCACATCAAATAAGTTCTTGGCATTCTTGAACCAACAAGACATTAAACAAAACCTGACTACTCCCTACACACCCCAACAGAATGGCATTGTTGAGCATCACAATCGCACAATGATGGAGATGGCTTGCTGCATGCTATCAATAGTAAAGCTAGAATAACACTATTGGGCTGAAGTAGTATAGACAATTGTATATCTTCTCAACAGGGCACCGACAAAGATTCTACAAAATAAAATGCTAGAAGAGGTATGGAGTGGTAGAAATCCATCAATTTCTCATTTGTGAGTATTTGGTTGCACAACATACATGCATGTCCCAGCTCAGAAGAGAAAGAAGGTTGAGACCAATACACTCTCATGTATCCTACCTGGCTACAACACTAGCTCGAAAGCATATCATATCATGGATCCTGAGACAAAGAAAATATACGAGAATTAGGATGTGGTTTGTGATGAGCCATCCTTTGAATTTTTAGTGATAATAGAAGAACCATTACCAACCACCTCTCACCAACTAGTCTTTGAATCAGATGATAGAAATTCTACCAAAAGAGCTATTTTTTAACCTTGGAGAACTAGAGAATGTTACTCCAAATCAATCCACATCGAAATGACATAGTTCTTCTCAAAAGTAGCCAAGTTCTCATCTAAAGTGGGTACAAAGAACCATCAAGGACTCACATTTGAAATAACTCTTAGATACATCATTTGGAGTCAAACAAAAAATGAGGTAAACTTTGCACTCATGAGTTCAATGATTAATTGCTCTGAGCCTGATAATGTTCATGACGCACTCATTCAATCTCAGTGGAAGGAAGTCATGGATATAGAATATGACTCATTCATGAAAAATCAGACATGGGAACTTGTCGATCTACCTCCGGAAAGAAACCCATAGAATGTAAAAAAAAATTCAAGACTAAATATATGGTAGATGGATCCATCAACAAACATAAAGTATGGCTTGTAGTAAAAGGATATTCTCGTAAAGAGGGCATCGACTACGAAGACACCTTTGTATCCACTACAAACAAGACCATCGAGTTATTTGTGCATTGGCATCACAAAAAGGATGAAGACTTCAGCAGATGGATGTAAAAAGTGTTTTCCTACATGGTGATCTAAAAGAAGAAGTTTACATGATCCAACCTCAAGGATTTTTGATGAAGATCATCCTAAGAAGGTATGTTGTCTAATCAAATCTTGTATGGATTGTAAAAAGATCCAAGGTCATGGTATATCAAGATCGACGATCACCTTTGCAACATGGGTTCACTCATAGCCCCTCGATTCAAATTTTTATATAAAGAAGGTAGGAAAAGAAATTGTCATTCTTGTTGTATATGTAGATGATCTTGTGATCACTGGCAGTTTAGAAGATCAAGTTGATATTGTGAAGAATGATCTCAAAAGAACCTTTGACATGACAAATTTGGGGCTACTACATTACTGTCTTGGCTTGGAAATATGGAAAAAGGAGCATCACATTTTTGTCTCCCAGATAAAGTACGCCAAGACACTCCTAGAAAAGTACAGAATGTCTGATTGTAAACCTATATCCACTCCCATGGAGAAAGGCTTGCAACTTTCAAGATTCTAGGATTCACCTCAAGTAGATGCTACTCTCTACAGGAAATTTGTTGGAGGACTCATCTACTTGACATATGCTGACCAGGACTTATGTTATGTTGTTATCTATATTTCTAGGTTCATGCAAGAGTTGAAGAAATTTCAATGGAATGAAGCAAAGTATGTTTTGAGATATGTCCAAAGAACAACTGATTATGGTATGGAATAAAAGAAGAATAATCAATTCTTCATACAGGGATACGTCTACTCGGACCATGACGGATCTATTGATGACAGGAAGTCAACCATAAGATACATTTTTCATCTTGGATCTGGACCTATCTCATGGATAAGAAAGAATTATAATGTTGTTTCTATCTCATCCATAGAGGGAGAATATTGTACCACACGAGGAGCTATGTGGGAAGCAATATGGTTACGTCACATTTTGGAACACCTGGGTATGCCTGAAAAATAGTCACCTATTCTCTATTGCGACAATCAGAGTGTGTTGAAGCACGTGCAGAATCCAATTTTTCATGAACGAATAAAGTATATTGAGATTGATTGTCATTTCATTTGAGAGAATGTCTTGAACCATCACATTCAGCTCCAGTATTGTCCTACAGAAGCACAAGTAGCTAATATTCTCACCAAATCCTTAGGAAAAGTGAAATTTGAACTTTTTCGGGGTTACACTTGCAAGAATAATGTAATAAGGGGGAATGTTGGCATAATACTATGTATCATATCTTCTATATAATTAGATTATTTATATTAGTTGATATCACATTCTTCTCGGATAAGTTATAACCCACTCCATCTATTTTGGGGAATATTGTTATGCCTCTTGGCTATATAATATATCTTGTGCTTCTATTTTTAATGGAATAATAAGATATATCTATCTCTAATCTCTCTCCACTCTTTCAACCTCACAATTTTTTCACTAATATATGTCTCGAACACCACCATATGCGATGACCGAACCTACATAAAAGCAAAATAAAATAAGAAATTATTAGAATTTTCACCTAAATATTTATTTTATGTTTCTTGGGCATGGAAGACAATTGTGGCTCCTTATTCTTTGTGTTAACACCAATAGAAGAAAACAATGCATCCTTTTTCTTCTTAAATAAACTGACATCTTTTTAGCATCTTTTTAGGTCTTAATAGGATGCCCTCAAGACCGAGTTCGAGCAAGAATGAGTATATCTAAGTATCCCATCATGGGATTTTTCATGTGGAGGCTCTATTAAATGTATGATTATCCTAAGATCTAACTTAGGAGGATCTGATTCAAGGAAATCCAAAAATGATAAATCAACAATAAATTTAAATAAAAGAAAATGACATGGAAAACTACTCCGTTAAAGAAAAATTAATATTTTTCAATCGAGAGAAAATTTGATTCACAAGATAAATGTGACCCCCATTAAAATATATTTAGTAGTTTCTTCCAACGTGTAAATAATCCTCCTGGAAGTTTCTATATTTTATTTATTTGATCAAAATTTTCTACCCAAACTTTATGTAGAGGAAGAGATGAAGCATACATGTCATTTTCAACCTTGTACAATGAGTTTCAAATTTTCATCATCGAACCTAAACTTGTTATACATGAATATATTATTTTACCTAACCAAATGTATAATCAATCGTTCCAAATTGTCGTTGTTGAACCTAAATTAATTTTATAATGATATATTATTCACCCAACCATTTGGATACTCAAGATTTACATATTTACATTAGCGTATATATAATTGTATCTACATTCATTGTCTAAACTTAAGAAACATGAATGTGACAAATAATTTAAATATATTTTTGTGAGTGGATTTGAGAGACCTATACATTTTAACTACTAAGAGGAGCATTGTGTGACAACCACTTTTGTCATTTCACATTTAGGGAATTTTAGTTTTACTTTATGCTTCATGATCTAAATACTCATATATTTAAATCCAAAATAAACCTTAAAGCAATCCATTTCCGATAAGCTGTCATACACCATGTGTAGCCGCACGAGAGTATACAAATCGTACTTAATCCCCCTCGATTCCCTTTATGAGACCCATACATCAAATGTATCTTTTGGTTTTTCCTAAACAGATATGATAATTAAGTGAAGATATTTAAGTGTCTACATGGGTTCTACCACGAGAATCCCACCAGGGCATCTCACAAATTAGATCTTGGTGAAATCACAATAGTATAATCAGTAACTTACACTACTTTGCACAAAGTTTCAAATTCATGTATGCCATGCTCGGTTCGTCGGCCGGAACACTCACCATTGGGAACTTTTCATCCCACCTTAATCACTTATTTAGTTATATAGATTAACAATCAATGGTTTTGTATACGATTACAAGTCTTGTATAGGGTACAAATATAGATTAACCTACGGGAAGACGTACCTCTATGTCATCATATGGTGCCTATGGGAGAGTAAGTGCCTCTCGTAATGAATTGCCTCATTACTATACCACTTCCATCCTGTAGACATCATAAGTTGATATCAGGTGTGTATCTCGTGAGGTTAAATCTTCCCTTGTAACTCTAACAAGCTTGTAGTTAATGCAATACCATGTCACAATTCGGGGTCTTTATGAGGAAACTTCGTGACAACTTCTAAGCAAAGTAGTATCCAAATAGCATTTACCTTAATTAAATGGATATGATAGAGTAGCAGACGTAGTGAGTTTACCATTCATGGTCCTAAATTGGGTCATTATATCATAATGTTTCAAAGTATTAATTGAATCGTGACGAGGTTGGTCTATGTCTCACGATGCTTTCACCTCGAATGAGTCATACCTAAGGTTCTATCTCCGGTCGATCCAAGGATACTTATTTCCACAAATTTGATGAATTACCTTAATAAAACTCATGCCAATAATATCCTTAAAAAGGGATCAAATGATCTTTTATTCAAGTACAAAATTACATATTTAATTGTTCCTTAAGTGTATTTAGTTTAGCAAACATTTCTCATTATACAATTAAGTACGATTCTACTAATTTAATTATATCAATATAGGGAACTCTAATATAATGTCTCTAGAACTCAAAGTAATAGAGATGGTGCATTTATACATAGCTAAATGTTTAGGTATATATCAATTCGGGGATAATTTTAGCGGCGAATATTCGTAATATGGCGAAAATTTCATTTTAGGAAAATTTGAAAAGGCGAATTATTCGGAGTGGGTCGGTGTCCTGTTCGCCTAAAATATATAGTATATTTTTTTTGGGGGGTCAGCTTCGCCTTCATTTGAAAACATCTCCTATAAAAACCTATGTGATTCACCGAGTAGTATACCTCAAGTAGCTTACCAAATTACCAATACTGTGAAATTTGAACTCGCATAACCTTGAGCACCAGAGATTCATATTACTGTTATCCTGTGATTGTTGACGCGTGACAAATGCAGTGTTGACGCGTGCGACAAGGGCAATATTGTGCGATAGGAGCTGTAATAATGCGTGAAAAGAGTTGTCGATGCACGACAAGAGTGCATGACGCGCGACAGAGGAAGGGTTGACGTGCGACAGAGGAAGGGTTGACGCGCGATAGAGGAAGTATTGACGCGTGACTTGGGCAGAGTTGACGCGCGACCTCGATACGGGCTTCACGCGCGACAAGACCTCGAGAGACCGGACAGAGTCACTTGGTTCTTTTCCGACGTAGGACTCTTTTTAGAATAATGGAAGGTGTCAGCCCAAAGAATACGAATAACCTAAAAGTAAGTAAGAAATCTCAGAAATCACTCTTCAAGTATTTTGGAAACTCTGCAGATATAGATAATGTAAATACCAATCATATAGATGCCACCAAAAAGAATCAGAATACTGACTGTGTGGAAGGTATTATTGAGGTGGACATGCATTCTGCACAATATCACAGTCAAACAAATGAAACCTACGATAATATGCCAGATCTTGAAGATATTGTTCCTGTTGGGGTGCAACCAGAAGTGCAGCTAGATATCACAGATACAAACACTCAGCAAAATGGAAGACATAAATCAATATCAAACTCGGTCCAAGAAAGAGGAAACTAGGTGATTGCGATATTGCTCAAAATTCTACTCAAAAAAGTAAAGCATTGAAAACGAACAAGAATATGTGGACCATTGGCAGGACATACAAGTTTGATTGGGCAGCTAAATTTCCATTTATTGAACCTGTACAATCATCTAATTCTAAAGAAATCCCATGTGAATGTACATGTACAATATGTACGTGGAAATTGGGAAAGCAACAAAAAATGCAACTGAAGCTGGACACAATAGAAAAACATTGTGGAAAACAATATTTAACTGTAACAGGGGCGGATGGCCAGAAAATCAAAACACATAGGTGGAAAACTGAAAAGGAGTGCATGCATGTCAGATACGCAGCGGAATATGAGGCAGAGCAGAAAAAACACAGACATCTGTTGGAAAAGGGAGGAACAATCACATCGCATATTGGTAAGATGAAAGAAACAAATCTACATGCAAAATTCATACAATTCTCTACTCTTTTTCAAATACTTAAAAAAGGAAGGGTGATGTCAGATTTCCTTGATTTCAAAGTTTTGTATCAATTTAACAGAATGCTGAATGTACCTCAATCTCATTGGTCTGAGAGTAGTGGATGGGAAATGGCAAAATGCCTCTCGATGATAGAGAAGGAAGATTTGAAAGAGAATGTAAAAAAAGAAAACTTTATCTCTCTTTCAATTGATGAAGTGACAGCAGTCGACAACACCGCATGGGTATGTATCCACATATATACTTTAGAAAATCATATAAGGACTCCTCATCTGTTGGGTGTTATGAAAATGGTTGACAACTGCAATGCTGAAAACCTATATAAAATAGTTGTTTCTCATTTGAAAGATGTTGCTGGTATGACTGATTATGAAATTGCTATGAAGTTGGTATGCGTTGGAGCAGATGGTGCATCTGTCATGCAGGTCACCGAACAGGGCTGTGTGTTATATTACAAACAACAGTGGCCCCATATATGCTACCAATTCATTGTATGGCTCACAGAATGAATTTAGCGTATAAAATGGTAAGCAACCACGAAAATGTTGCTAAATTAGAAGACCTCATAAGAGAACTTCATGCCTATATGTCAAGACCCAAATCATTTTCTCGAGTTCCAAAAATTTGCAATTGGAATTACAGATGGCAAAAACTTCGAAGGATGTGGAGACTAGATGGATCTCTTTGTATGAACCAAAGCATGCGAGTTCATGAGGAGTATCCTTCATTGGTTGGTTTCATGCACAAATACCGTCATGAAGTTGATAGGGCAAGGGACCCGTTGTTCCGCTTAACTGATTTGGAGACATTGCTTACATTGGTTGGTATTCTTCCAATGTTAAAGGAGATCAATACTGCGATGAAGCATGCACAGGGCGATTGATCTATATTGTGGATTTTATACGGATGAGGAAAATGGCATGTCAAAGTCTTGATATATTGTTGTTCCCAGGATAGTTTTGATGCACCTGTTTTTGAAAATTGGAGAGATTTATTAGATCTTAAAAATCCTAACACCTTTTTGAGATTTAATATCCACGATCACCTATGCATCTCGGTTAATGGGAGGGAAATACCAATGCACATTTTGCTAAGACGTCAAGATATTACAGGATCGGAATGAGAAGATGTTCTGTGACACGTAATTTTTGAGTCTCGTTATAGTTGAAAAAGAATAAAGCTTAAAAAAATTTCAGAAACCTTGTCATCAGAAATTAGGGAACGTTTCTGTAAAGATAAAATTCTGGAAGCCATGGGTGTGATGAATCCGAATTTTTGGAATACAGAAGGTGGTCGTGCAGACTTTGTCAGTAAGCATTTCCATAAATCAATGGGTACAATAATGGAACAATTTACAAAGGCGTTAGAGCTCAAGGGTACGGAAATCAAAGGTATACTAAATGCCAATTTATTAAAGTTTCAGTCAACAAATTTTGCAACAACAATGAGGAACCAATATAAGAATTTAGATCAACCTTCTGAAAGTGGTGCTATTACAAGGCTGTGGCGAGGAATCTATCAAAGTTCTATCTTACAAGAAGATATCAGTGAGTATTTCAGACTATATGAGTTATGCCAGACAATGATTTTGGGGTCTGTGGAGGATGAAAGAGTTTTCAGTGCATTGTCATTTATAAAATCAAAACTGAGAAACAGGTTGGATAAAAATCTGGAAAGTTGCATGAGGTGTTACGTTTCACGATACTCCCTCGAAACCTTTCCATTTGACAGAGAAATTGCACACTGGAATTCCCTTTGTGAAAGAAGAGGTGTAAATAATACAGCTACAAGTACAAATATTCCCAACCTTGAGAGTGTAATTGGCTCTTCGTCACATTCTACAGAAGACAACATCAACTTTGATGAAGCTATTGATAATGGATTGTTTCAACTTTAAGTAGGTATCTTCTTTATCTATCTTTTATCTTTATCATTAAAGATGTTACAGGTCTATATACTAAAAATGTCAGGCAATTCACCCATCTATCTACTAATCCATTTCTCGTGTTGGATTTTTTTAAAACAAAGATCTATCTCATTACCAGTGGCAGTTATGATTTCAACTTTAAGCAGGTATCTTTTTCCCCTTAATCTTATTGTTTGTTACTATTCATTTTTTCAGCTCTGGTTATAATTAAAGATGTTACAGGTGTATGTATTTACATTTAGTTAAATACAAAATTTTTATTTTTTGAAAACGTGGGTTGACATCCGTCCGAGGAAGCTGTTACTTCTCGGGACTGACAATGTCAGGCAACTCACCCATCTATCTACTAATCCATTTTTTGTGTTGAATTTTATTAAGACAAAGATCTAGCACATTACCGGTGATGATTTCAATTTTAAATAGGTATCTTCTTCAACATCATCTTATTGTTTGTTACTTTACATTTTTTCAGCTCTTGTTATCATTTATTTAAAGATATTGTTGGTCTATATATTTAAAGATGTTGCTGGGACTTCTCAGGACTGACAATGTCAGGCAACTCACCCCTCTGTCTACAATGTCAGGTAAAACAAAGATCTAACACGTTACCCTTGATGATTTCACAGCAATCTTATACGCAAGAGGTAAGCTAAACCCTATCATATTTTCAATTATGTTTAATTTCTTACCAGTGATGATTCTTTCTTGATTTCTTAGAATTATATTTAATTTATTATATATTAACTATTAAACAATACATTATACTATTATAAATATAAGTCCTGACACTCTTCCTAAAATTCCCTGCTTTGTCATAGATCCATCACTTCTTCGGATTTCTCCATGAAGTTATTAAAACTCAATTCTAATGCTATCTTCCAGATCCTATAGTCACCCACCCAAATCTACACTAATCACAACTATTTAAATTAACTTGACAGAGTCTTTATCTAATTAAAATCCTTTCTAGTAATAAAATTGACTCTACATAAACTATCCTGCAAATGTAGTGTGCCTTCTTCAAGGCTCTACATAAATACTTACACACACAGTTTACTATGATCTAGTTTGCAACCTTCAATATTTTCTTATACACTCAAAATTATTCCAACTTATAGCCTCCCAGTTCTAATCCACAATTATTCTTCACCCTTATCAAATATTAAAAAATGATCCAGTTCATCAACCTAGGAACTTGATCTATACAGACTAATCTTCATGATAAAAACCTTATATGTTTTACATTAAACTTCAAAGTTCTATATCGAGCTTGACCTATCTTTTAATCACATGGTTATTCCAACTTTGGTTAATCTAGCCTCCATAGCCTCCATAATCTACTCTACACAAAACAATATCCATGATAACAAAACCATATCTTTTAAGCCAATTTCCCAAGCTCTAATTCTTATGGCCTGGAATTTAACTATTTCATAATTGGCTAATCTAGCCTCTACATCAATGATTGTTTCCAGCAAAACGTTATTTTCTGACAAATGGTCTTGACTATTTTGGATGTCAAACAACCTCTCTAGTGAAAGATTATGCACTAATATAGAGGTGAATCTCTTTAAAATAGAATTTTCCTACACCATAAGTCTATTAAGGAGAAATCCTAAATAGTAAAGATCTGTTTCAAATCTTAGTTGCTATTTTTTCCCAAAGACATAATTTTCAAGATAATTAAAGTCCCACAAGATATTTAGGCACTAAATTTTACATTATACACATTAAATTGATCATCGTCTTTCATCATCATCTATCATTGATTATCAATTGTCATCATTGATCATCTACGTCCACATACAATTCATGACAATGCAAGTAAACAAGAAACATACATATAATTCATGATAGTCACCATCTAATCACCATATAATTAAATTCAAATAGCATAGTACATATTCAATAGTAGAAGTTTTCAAATTCAATATTTAAAGTTTAGTCAATAATAAAAGTTTCTAATTTTGAAAACCCTCTTTTTCTTTAGAAAATTCTGCTCTTCTCTCTTCCCCAACGGCTTCTTCCACTCTGGCTGTACCTCTTTCCCCAACACCAGAAATAACCCCTGAACTTATAAGATCTTTTGCAGCACTGTCCAGATTTTTTATAATTCTTTCTTCTTGATTTGTTGCATCTCCATGCGACAGCAAATTTGGATCAGCAGCTGCTTTGGCTTTGAACAAGATGTCAGGGTCGAGACCATGCTCTTTAATTATCCACTTTAGTGTATTGTTTTGTTTGTTAACCAAAACAATATTTTTCTTCAAATTTTTTGCTGCGGATAAGCTGTTCTTTGTTGTTTCCAAGTGAACTTGCAAAACCTTCACCTGACTCTTCAAATTTTCATATTTCAACTGCACAAAAAGAGTAACGTCAATTCAAAATATTAATGTAAATTCAAAATTTCAAATTAACAAAAATGATTGTTTGAATGTAATAGTACTTACAACCGCTCTATCTCTTTCGGCATTTGCGATTGATACCAAATCCTTGTCCTTTGACCATTTGTTAAAATATGCCTGGGCCTCGGCACTAATATTTTCCAATTTGTTTAGTGCCTTATCTAAAATGCCATCTTTATAGTCGTTGTTAAACGTGACAGTCCCACATTTTACTTGGGTAAGTAAGGAATCCATCTTCGCAGGTTGATTCTGGACTGCAGCGTATAAACTATCCCGTTGCCAATAATTTTCATAACGACTAATAATCTCATTGATAAGAACTTTAGCCCTTCTCTCCCATTCTATAAGCTGTTGGATTTGAGGAATAATAAACTCACTGACATGGGATTGACAATCATTACCAATTAAGTTCTCCAAAGGAAAAGGTGGAAACTCTTCACTATCTGAATCTGATGCAGACGATCTTGCTGGAGAAGTGTGGGGGCTTTCACCAAGATCAGCTTTGGGTGGGCTGATCCTATTTTTGAAAAAATAAATCAAGATTTAGATAAATAAATTTAAATCAGAATGTAATTAAAAATTGTAAAGCATATTAAAATTGAAATTTGAAGTATACCTGCTGGCCTTGAATCATCTCGCGGGTATCGAAAAAACCAGTTGGGTCATTGCTATCAATGCCCAAATAATCTTCATCTAAATTTATATTGTTCAAAACAGATATGCCGCTATATTTGGGCAAGCCACCAAGTGATAGAGTTGGAATTCAAATGAGGAGTCAAGGTTTAGTGTCCCACTAGGGGCCGGAGCAAAACTCATGCGTTTACCAATGGTCTTTTTCACTTTGTTCTCGGTTGGCATTTTAAAAATTAATGGTTGAGTGGGTGTCGGTGCCGTGGTTTGACCATGACCGACATGTGCTACAAAGTACAAGAAAAAATGAAAATATTAAAATAATTCATAAAGTCAAAACTACGAAATTAAACGTTCTATAGAAAAGTTGTACCTTGTTGTCGAGGGGTTGTTTTTTCGGTCTGCACGGGTGGCCTTGTAGGAGTTGTACTCTGGTCTGTTGAGAAGATATCAATGCATGCGACTGTATGGAGTGAGTTGGGGAAGAAGGTTCCATAGTCCTTGCAATTCATCAATATTAAATGTTGTCAATTCATTTGGTTAAAATTTAAACTGAAAAATAAATCTGCAACTTTGGAATTTGTAAATAATATATGAGAATGTATTACTTCTCTCGGCGTTTAACGAGTTCAAACTGTTGAGGGTTTGGAGAGGAGTGAGCTTCCA
This sequence comes from Taxus wallichiana var. yunnanensis, assembly GCA_018340775.1. NCBI lineage: Eukaryota > Viridiplantae > Streptophyta > Pinopsida > Cupressales > Taxaceae > Taxus > Taxus wallichiana. The sequence continues at coordinate 493,024,599 of CM031242.1, read as the reverse complement.
TTTCAGATTGGGAGTCCCCGAAGCCTCCCGCGTGTAGTTGGCCTCTTCCTCTCGACATATTTTTTTTTTTTTTGGGAATGGCTTCAAGATATCTTCTCTGCAAAACATTAAAATTTAAGTTTTAATAATGCGTGCATCTGTAATGAAGAAAATTGTAATACAACTACAAAATAAATAGTTTATATACGTTGTTCTCGCAAAATGGAATTGAGAATTTCTTCAAAGCCTCATCAGAGCAAGTAGGAATTTGTTTATGTTTTAAATTTAAAAGTGCCTCATAGTAGAAGCCGAGGAGATAGTTTGTTGAATAAATGAAAGGTTTATCTGAGATTTTTGAATTTGATATGTCAGTTCTTATTTTTTTGGATAGAAATGTGCACCAATCGAATTTTCGTTTTGAGATAGTGGCACAAATGTATGCAATGGCCCAATTTGGTATATCTGTTTGGTGACCCTGCAAAACAATTCTGGCTTGAAAAAACGCAATAAGTGCAGCAAGAAAGTGGTGTGCAATTGATTGTGTATCTACACCACGCCTGGATTTATTGACATGGGCTGCAAATGCGAAACAGTGAAAATTACTATAAATTTATAACAGAAAATTGTATCAGAATAAAAAATAGATTAAAAAATATGAATTAAAATGAATTATACTTACAATCAACATGGAAACCGTACGTTGATTCGAGAAATTTCTTGTCATCTTCCACGAGTGTTGCCTTGGTTGTCACAGTTGGTACATCTCTGATAGGAAGGCCCGTAAACCGATGTATGTCATTTGCTTCAATAGTGAATTGGAACATTTGGCCATCGTTCAGAGTAACATAAAATATACCGTCCTCGGAATTGTAGGATGACAGAAGGTAATTCAAAAGATCCGGATCTGTTTCGAAATGGGGCATATTAACGAGCCCTGTAAATTCACACTCTTCCATTATAGCTTGATATTCTGAAGACATCTTTAAAGCCGTATGGATGTGAGGGCATAAGGGATTCCTGTAGGTTATCTTGGAAATCGATTGAGTTGGATTCTCTTCATTTTCTTGCTGAACTTGCAATTGGGAAGCATGTGAAGTCGACATTATAGCTGTAATTACGTCTTTGTCAAATATTTAGACCTGCAAAAATTCAAGAATGGGAAAACAAAAACGAGAAAATGAGCGGCACAAGGGTATTTATAACCTAAATAGGGCGTCACTGTCCCCTATTGACGTGCGTCATTTACTTCTAATGACGCGCGTCAATAGAAGGCAGTGTCGTGCGTCAATAGAAAGGCTGTGTCGCGCGTCATGTGTTTACAGTGTCGCGCGTCATGTGTTTACAGTGTCGTGCGTCATTTGTTTACAGTGTCGCGCGTCAATACAAAATATTGTCGTGCGTCATTTGTTTACAGTGTCGCGCGTCAATACAAGACAGTGTCGCGCGTCATTTGTTTACAGTGTCGCACGCGTCAATAGATGACAATGTCGCGCGTCATTTGATGACTGTGTCGCGCGTCAATAGGAGCAAGTGACGCGCGTCAGTAGGAGCAAATGACGCGCGTCATCAGGGGCCAGTGACGTGCGACAGTAGGAGACAATGTCGCGCGTTATTACGAGCCAGTGTCGTGCATCATTACGAGCTAGTGTCGCGCCAGTGTCGCGCGTCATTACGACCTAATGTCGCTAGAGTGTCGCGCGTCATTACGAGCTATTGTCGCGCCAGTGACGTGCGTCATTACGGACTAGTGTTGTCGCACGTCACTGATGGAGCCTTGAAAAACCAGGTGAAATTTTTTTTTGAATACTGTCAAATTCACCTTTCGATGAAACTGGTTACGGGGATATTCGCCAGGTATTTTCCACCTTCAATTTTATAGGGGTGTCTTAAAATGAACCCGTATATCATATTTTCATCATGTATTGTATACTATCGATGTTAGTCAATACTTCCACATAAGCACACAAATTTTCCTTTCTTACATCTTAATTAGGAGTATTCTTTTATACATACTATTATCATATCATTATTTGTCATCTACAATAAACAATTAGATTTTAAGTTTGTATTCAAGATTTATCACTTAAGGACTAATTCGACCTTATAACCGTGTTACCTTTCTTTCCATTTAAGGACATATAATTTTATCAATAAGGTCATAATGATTCATTTTAGTATAGCCCTTATAAAGGACCTAATATCATTTCATGGGAACATAATATTACAATTCAACAACTTCAAGATAAGGTTTAATAACCTCCCCATTTAATATTCGGTTATATCATGAATGTTTACCTTTGTTATAATTCCTAAGTTCATCCCATTTGCTTACTTATCAGCAGTCATAATCATAAGTTACCTTTAGTAATGAAGTAGTTGACATTTATGTACACTAGATAACCATAGTTCAAATAGTCTTAGTTAATTACTATAATTCATAAGGTACAGAAATAGACATTCTATAATAACTTATCCATCTTGGTAGCTGCACTTAATCCAAATAGTCACATGACACAATTCATAAGATATGTAGATAGTACTCAAATATTAGTTTAATTAATCCCTTCAAGTAAATATTGTTCTTTTGACCAATACTTAAGTCCTCTATTACATGAAACCAATCATACATTATATCTTAATAATAGTACCAATCATATAAGTCAATTACCACTTAATTTACCTTATAGATTGGCTTGTTTATAATAGTAGCATACATGCATCTACCTTTCTTAAAAGAATGCAAAAAGGCTAATTCATCATTCATCAATTATTGTGATATAACAAAGTATGCTAACTTTATTACTTTCCAGGAATAGGTGCCAAGTCTTATTCATTACAAGAGAACAATTCTTTATTTTTGAATACTATTTACAATTATCGGCCGAAGCCCTTCTATATAGAATTACATAAATCAATGAAGTCATAACCATTTATTCAAATCAATATTCTTCAATCAAGAGAATAATGCAGCTTTTACCATTCTCAAGATCCTTAAACCTGCAACTAAAAATGTTAATGTACTAAAGGTACATGTTCACCCAACATGATTGGCATGAAAATACAATCTCCTTCTTAACAGCTTTATACCATTTAATTTTTACTTAAATGAAATACCTGCAATTTAAATCATGAAACAAAAATGTATAAATATACAAGATCAACAATAGTTGCATAAGATAATTTTATTTGCTTACTTAATGAACCATCTTTATCTTAAATTTTGAATGCCTACTTTAAAACTGCAAAGTACCAAACTCGCAGGAGCTCACATTGCATCCCTTTGTTTCCATTGTAGTATCTTATGTTTATTTAATATATCAGCACTATGTAAGTCTTGCCTGACTTATTTATTTATCTAAGAAATATCTCATATTAATACAACATATCAATACTGCCTTGGTTACTAGATTTAAGATCTTACATATGCGTGACTTTTATAACAGTAACCCACCTAGATATCATAATTTATTACTATATATTTGATATAGTCTTGAGTAATTGAATCAAGTTTCCCTATCTTTTCATAAAGATCCATTCATACCACATAGCCTACTATCATGGTTGGCACACAATAATCATAACTTTGGCTTCCAAAAAGAGGAACACTCGTAATAATATTAAGGTAAACCCATTTACCTTAGTCAATTTAGTCCATTCCATGCCAATAAAATCTCTCTTTAGTAGTAGGTCATCTAAAAAATCCTTATGAAAGTAAGTGCTGAAGACTCTTGAAAAGCTTGAGGTAATTGTAGTTTACCTTAAGTTTCAATGACGCCAAAGGCATCTTAATGTTGAACTTAGTCATATGAGCACCATAGACTTCCACACAAACACCACCCTTCAAAAATCAGAAGGGTATTACAACACAACTATGTACCAATAGCCTTTGGTGCTTTAGTCAATGATGACGGTTATGATTATTATAAGTTACACAAACTTATACAGTTATCAAGGGTACATAAAATATCAAGTTCATGTCATTAATGCCTCAAGTATTCGAGTATTTTCCTAAGGATTGACTGAGGATTTCTAATGGAGGATTCCTTCTGACTCCACATCATAACAATAGTCGGTTGGTACAAAGCAAATTAGATGGATTAGTCAAGTGTAGGACTGATAACAATTCTCTTAACAAGGATACTCAATTTCAACATTAATACGTTGTCTTAGGCTAGGGTTGCCGAAAGGATTCAACAATACATAAATACAGATAGAATTCTATCTGAAACCCAACTATCCAGCTAAAGTCAGTCTATTTATATGACTCTATCGCATAAACCTTTATGGAATCTAATGAAGATAATATTGCTACGTTACATAATCAAATCAAACCTTGTGTAACAAACTGTTTTCCTAAACGAGAAGCAGGAAGTTCCCTTTTTCATACCAGATAAGGCTCATGCCATAAAACGATATCATCTACATATCAAGTACTATACTAGACTCCTTCTGAGACCCACATTTTCTACCCATCCATTACAATAACAATAGCAATAATAATAACGAATACCCAGAATACGATTCACTGCAATGTCTAGAAAAAGAATAACACAACATACAATAGTCATTATCATGCCCAGATTTTAGTTCTATATCAACTTCAACAACATTTGACTAATTAACACCCAGGTATCAGAGATTAAAAACATAAGGATATATTACACATATTATCATTTACGCGAACAGTAAATGTGATAAGCTTACCAAGAGGAGAGGAGATAGTTCATGCCTAGAATGTAGTTCCTGCAACCTCTTTTCACCTTTTATTTGAGAGCTCTTTTGAATCAAACGTCCAGCAAATCCTAAGACCCATCCCCATGAAATCTTACTAACAAGTGTGGAAATTAGAGCATCATAAAAATCTAAATTTCTCATCTATTACCCTGCTTAATTAGCCTCCCACGATGCTGGTTTAAAGATCAACTCGTATGCATTTTCACGTCGTATATCATTAGCTCGAAATATATTTAATCAACAATTGGAATTGGCATTCAAAGACCAAACGGAACTAAGATCTGTTTTTTTTTTTGGCAGAAGTGGAGTTTGAACTAACACAACTAAAATCATAATGAACTCCTATGCATGCAATAACTTTTCCCAAGATATTCCCACTTAAATATTGAGTGTATTAAATTTTCGGTAGTATGCATTTAGTTACTTCTCCACTGCCATTCCATTTTCCCTCCAAAATTGGTGGGAGGTGATCGACTATTAAATCATTATACTCCACTTAAAATCTTCCTTCTATCCATGGCTTACTTGAAATCGAGCTATAGTTAATTTATTATTGTAGCATGGTAAATGTATATATCCTTTTGCCAATAACCTTTCTTCATGCACCGAAATAGAATGCCACTCCCAGCAAAGTGAGGAGATTCAAGTAAACATGTAACAATTATCTAACTCCTTAATTGCCAATGGATGGGGACAAGCCCCTTCATTATGGTTTAAGACCATTCTAGGTGTAGGTCATAGACATAGGTTAGGTAGTAAGGTGATGAATTATCAATGTCATTCTTGCAAGTCATTGACCATATACTAAAGTGGTTTTATAACTCAATTATCCTATATCGGCAAAGTATGCATCAATCGGTGAAGACCAATTCATTGAACAAAGCAAGTCTAAATATCACTCACAATAAAATAATTCAGTCAAATCCTTTATCGAATAAAGATTTAATATACATTGATCAAGCTTAATAGAGGATATAGAAATCATCATTAATAACCTCTAACCTTTGCAAGGAAACTAAAATGGCATCGAATATAAAATAAATGCACCGTGATCTTAAGATTGATCAACCAAATATTTCACTCACAACAACGCTAAGTTGGCATAACATTGCCATTGTTATAAATTTATCAACAACAGTGAGAAAGGTAAATAACTTGTATTTATCACAAAGCACGGTAAGGTGCACATCCGTTTTTACTGTCGGTTCAAAACCCAACCAACCAACCATGCCCTATGACATCACATCGAGTGAGAATACACACACGTAAGTGCGTACATCCCATTCGGGATATACACACCCCGTGTGGCTGCATATTCAACCATGCAACATAACTTATCTTCCACTCTCGAAATCCTCTTTTCAGTCTTTGACTTTTCCCATACATATCAAAGTGAAGAAAATGGTGGGGTGTGACACATTGCGAGGAATTCCTTTTCGATCCTCTTACTATGGTTGATCATCATTGGTAGCATCGGATGAGAAATTTTGTGAAAAATATCTTTATTAATATTGACATTCGTAATGAAACTTGGAAACACCTTTATCATTGAACGTGAACTCTAGATAAGACAAAGATGCGTAAGTCGATGTAATATCTTTTTATTGAGATTATCCTTTGTAAAATGGTGGAATAAGTTTGTGGCTAATATCATCCTCTTGTGGCTTGAAGAATAACCATATCCCGATGCTCCAACTTGTATAATCATGAAAAATTTATCTCTCGATGCCTTTCCTACGAGAATTTGCGCTCCTACTACACTTGATTCCTTCCAAATGTAAAAATTATTATTTGTTTAAAAACCTAAAATCATTCGTTTCAATAAATGAAGAACATGAGAAGTTTCTAAGTTAAGTCGACAAACTACAAAATTTAAGTCTCATTAAATGGCCAATTCCTTGATTTATTAGTAAAGGGTTTAGAAACTCTAATTAGAACACGCCTTGTTGCTAAGTTCAATTCCCCATTGTGTCACTTATAGTGGGTTTCTACATTCAAATTACAAGGTATGAAAAATTGTAGTATAAAATGCGGTTCGGATAAATTGGGTAAATACGTTGCAGCGAAGTGAGAAAACCGAATTGAATCTAGGAGACTCCGAGTGAAAATCTCACATGTGTTTGTGACGCTTTTCTCGGGATTTGGCTGAGGTGTATTACTCAAAAATTAAATCCTCTCACTTTCTATGATATATGTCTCCGCATGTCGGTTATGTACAGCACCTTTTGAACCTATGAATTGTGAATCAAATTATGGTGGGAAGACTGCGTTATATGCACATTAGATAAAAACCAAAACCTAACCCTCCTATAGAATTACTTAAAATAAAGGCTATCTCGTTGAAATTGGTACACACCGAACAATGAAATGGTTCCTATGGTGGTCGAGACAATAAGAGAACAATGCACAAAGAAGCGCGTCTCCAATAGAGGCCTCAAGCAAGGAGGCCTAATCCTCTCATTGCACCACGAAACATCGGTCCGACTCGCCCACCAAAAATATAATTTTAGCAAGGGCTCAAAGAAATTTACTACATGGCTCAAAAGAAAAAAATTAAGGGCTTTCACACGGTGCATACCATAATTTTCTTTCTTCTAGTCTTAAGAAGACTAAATTTGTTGTTACTTTCAATATCCGGTTCATCCATTATAACGATACCTCCATCGCATAAGCATAGTTAAAAAAACATTGTGAAAATGGAAAAACAAACATTCAAACCATTAATCAAATTCCCCGCATTACCTAATGACACCCCTTAACCAAAACATTCAAACCAATAATAAAATTCCCCGAGTTCCAACTTTCATTATCCATGTCTTTACTGTTTGAAAGCATACACTTGTGTACATGAAGTTCAAATTTCTCTCTTATACGCTTGAAAATAACGCGCTTCATAATTCTTCTTTAAACACAAAATTTTAAGGGTTTTGGGATAGCAAATGCAAACCCTTCTAATAATATTGTGGTAGTAATATTTTGTGTGCAATTGAAACCCGATAATACTAAAAATTATCATCACTAAAAATGTTTGATAGGAATAGTTGGCTCTAAAATATAAAGCCTATTGTATATCATCCATTATTAAATTCACGCACTACTATGTTCTATGCTTTTTAATGCTCACATACACCTTGTAAAATCTGATGATGGTGTCATACATGGCTTTAATTTAATAATTTCCTCAAATACTTTTGAATATTTTAAACATATTTAATTTCTTGAAAAATATTTACCTATCATCCACAAACCGACACTTGTCTATATAAACCATTAGCTTCATTTATATGTATACAATTCATTATCTAAAACTTAATAACTCTACTTGGTTTGTGAGAAAAAGTGAGGCATGAATCTAAAGTATGGATACCAATTTATTCCAAACAACTTGGAATGAATCAAAAGTATTCCTTCCGATTAGTTTTTCCTCTCTTAATTAGTTGTTATCATTTTAAAAGCATTAGTGATTCATGAATAGCTCTAGGAAGTTGGTATATCATACTTTTTCATATTCACATGTTACTTTATTTCATTTTCTTTAATGTTCACGTGCTACTAGAAGATGTGCACTTTATGTTTGCATCTATAGATAGTAATTTTGGTGCCGCAACATAGATTCAAATTCACAATCATAAGGTACAATATATTGGTCATATGAAATTTTCACTCGATTTTTGTAAGCTAGGTTAATGGTCATGGAAGGATAAAATTTCAAAATACTTTTAGAAGATAATTTTGAAATAATAATGATGGTTACACATGCATCCCCCGCTAATAATAGTTTCTACGTGTTTTTCCCATTTACTAGGTTTTTGTATAGATTGATTGTGGTATGTGTTCATGCAATAAATCAAGACAATTACAAACCTTTTTTAATAAATAAGATCTTATATTATATTAACAAGTAAAATTATACAACTTAATTCATAAACAATGGGTGGTATAAAAGCATGCCCCAAAACATTGAAATCAAAATAAGCAAAAACAAATCCTAGGAACATAACCGTTTACATAGACTCAGAGAGAGCGAAAAATAGAGAAGTTAAGTCGCCGTTGTTAATTGTTGTCCTGCAAGGGGTGGGTCTTGATCATGCCATACAGAACTAGGAAGGTATTTTCCACTATCTCGGCACTTCTCAAAAAAATATGGGATGGATTCTATCTTCAATATATTTAAAAGTGACCCGAGAGGGTGAGATGATGAGAGACAATTTGGGAATCTTGTCGGGTTGGAGGCGAGAGGCTCCAACTATCCTAGATACATGGCTTAGAGGTAGCATGCGAGCTCCAACCGAGCTAGTTAGGAGGTAGGGGCATACCAATGCCGGTGGAGGGTCGAAGGTGGAGGTGAGAAGCTCCTTTGTAGAGAAGATGTCTTCCAAGAGATTGGTGGGCCCCTTTGAAAGAGAAGTGTTGTGAGTGTCTCCGGTGGCCACCACTTATGGGACGACTATTGGCACTACCTTGGAGAAGAGTGAGGTGAGAGAGGGATGGAGGTTCACGAGAAACATTACAAGGGCGTCACCCAAATGATGAAGGACCATTCGAGGATGTTGCACCTTGATCGCCACTTTGTTCGCTTGAACTTGAATCGCATTAATATATTCGAGATAACCAAAAAATTTTATAAATAGGAAATTTCTTATATACTTCAATATTATAAAATAAATAAGAATTCATGTCTTTCCAAATCTAGAATAATATTTCCCCTCTGAAATCACGCCAAATCTGGGAAAATTTATGGGGCATTTGAGGATTGTCTCCTAATAGAACATGATACAAAGTAAAACACTTTGGTTAAAAGGGGAGGAAGAAAGAATGAATCCAATTCCAAGCCTTTTGGGCTTTTTGATAATACCTGTAAAGGTGATGTGAGGTTTCTAAATGACAACATGATGGAAATTTACTAGTATAAATTCTTAAGTGAACCAGACGGACACCAAGTAGATGGCCTTGGTACAAAACACAACATAGAAAGTGAGTAATTTTGGGTTCCACACAGGCATACCAAACATTAAAGTATATCCTTTTCCAAATTGATGGTGAGGATCAAACTTTCCACTGAGTATTGATTTTTTCCACCATTGGAAAATGAGGTGAGATTGATGTGCCAAAATTAGCAGGAACATGACAAGGTCATAACTTGAGCTCCGGTGTCTGTTTGAGTCCATTTTTTTGAAACCACATGTTTCAATGAGACGAACGCATTAGTAAATCCACCCTACTGGTTGGAGAAAGTTTTGACACATTTTCGGGCCCTAAATCCGCCATCTTGAGGCCAAAAATTAGGATTTAAGTTTTAGTTTGAGTTTTTCCTATTTTTGGGCATTAGTTAATTTTAGTCTATTGGTTGCATTATGAGTTAAAAATTTGGAAATTTCCCTAATTTAGGAATGTATAAGATGTGTGGTAATTTCTGTGCCCATACAAATAAGCATGCGAACTTACTAAGAATAGCAGGTTCTAGTAAACTGCTAAAACTAGTAATTTCCGCCACCTATAGTAGATTTAGTCAAAGCTAGTTAGATTTTGCTTGGAAAATCAAGTTGGGAGTTGTTTTCCTATTTAGGAAACATTATAACTCATTATTGAATAATGAAGACCAGATCTATTTTCTTTTTAGTTCATATTATTTGCAGATATCAAGTTTGTTTTGAATTTGGCTACATTAGACATCCAAGCATAACCTCATCCATCTGAGTAATTAATGAATGGGGTGTCCACATACCACTTCCATTCATTCTAGCAAGGATGAGGTGAAAGAATAGAATTATTGTTGATCATGTGACTGACATGAAGGAAATGATGTCATTGATGAGAGCTTGATCTAGAAGAGCCTATTTGAATTGAGCTTTGAGCTCTTTGCTAGGTTAGAAAAGAATAAATTTGAATTAAAAAGAGGTATTACATGGTGTGAATTCATTACTTAAAAAATTGGAGTTTAGGAATCCAAGGTAACTAGGCATAAAAATGATCCTCGCATTAAAATATAAGAGACCACCACAAAGAGTGGTAATTAAATGAAAGTCTTTGTGGAAGCCATTGCCATTCCACATGATCCATGGTTTGACTTTCTCCCATGATTTACAAATATTTTTAGAACAGGAGTGATAACCAACTTGAATGGAATAGGAGAAATGAGAAGATTAAAAAATTCAATTTCTTTCTAGGAAGTATGTCCATCGTGGATCCTTCTAGAATGCCATATCGCAGAACACCTTCCATGTTTCTTTCCTTTCCATGCTTTAGATTATCCATTTGGCATAGAGTGCTTACTGTTGTTGTAGAATGTCAATGATACCTCAACCACTTGAATCTCTAGGAAGGCAACATGTTTCCCATGTAGCTCTATGGAAACCTTTACGATTGGAAGCATTGAGTACAGGTAAGTGCACCAAGTTGGGGGTTAAAAGGGGGTCTTAAGTGGACGCATTTATTTGAAAAAAAAAACTTCAACTTGTACAAGTTTTTGAAATAGTTACACTCAAAATTGGAAGGTGTTGTAGAAATATGAATCATATAATTTTGAGTCTAGTTTCTAAGCTACTAAATTTTATTGAAAACAGATAAGTTTAAGTGGGTCAAACAACTAAAATACCAACAGGTGCTCCTATTTTTGTTAAAAAACATAATAGAGTGACTTTCATGACCCCCACCATTTTTTGAGCACCATTGAGTATTTTTGAAAACCCTTTAAGCGAAAGATATCTAGGAGCATTTAGTTTGTGTTAGAATTTTTTTAGATTTTTTAATGAGTATTTTTTTATTTATTATTTTTCTAGTACATAAATTTTATGTTTTGAAAAATAACAGAGCTCGACCGTGCCCCCTAACTACCTAAAAAATATCGAAAATTAGAATTTTTTTAATATGTATAGAATTATGCCTAGTTTGTGCTAGTATAATTTGTTTTCAATTTTGATGACCCAAACAAAAGATACATGATGAAAGATAGACATATTTAAACTTCAAAAAATAGCTATAAAAAGGTATAGTTAGAAAATAAATAATATGGAAACCTTATATTAGTGAATAAATGAAAAATTATATTTTTAGAAAGAATAAACTCTTCTCTACGTCATGGTATATTTCTTTTAAATGGATCGATTGTTTTATTTTGATTTATCTCAAAGGAAGTGGAATTTTTACATTTTCATGCAAAAACACATTGTTTGTTGTGTTTGTGCGAGTCCATGCGCCTCGTGGTTAGGGATCCAAACCGGATCCCGAGCCTTGAGGCATGTTCTGAAAAGGTAAAAAGTATAACATGTACGTGTTATGCTAAATGTTTATATATTGTGGCCCCCAACATCTCTTTTATATATTTCACGAGAATTTTGCATGCATTCGGTTTGGTCTATAAATTTCTCTACATTCTTGCACAATTTTTAGTAGTTCATTTTTTCGTACTCCAACTAGTTGAGTTTTTATAATCATGGGTGATAAAATTCAAGCTAAGGAAAAGAGGAAAGTCAATAACAAGTGACCAAAGCAATTGGAAGAGATGAAAATAAATAAATTGAAGAGAATGCAAAAACTTCATGCAGGCAAGGTACATCTATTATATTGAATGTAGCTAATGTATTAGAAAATGGATGATTTTGCAATGAATATTGATATTGAATTGAATTATAATGTTGGTATGGATGAAAAAATTGATATGAATCCAATTGTTGAACCCTTACTTGAGAATCCAAATGTTAACCCCGAAATTTGTATGAAAACACATAATGAAGAAAGTAACCTGTAAACGAATCTTCACCTCTAAGAACACATCCTTCCGTTTTGCGAAGAAAATCAATTCACTTAATTGAAATTAATGAAAACATTATAAAACCAATGCCTAACAAAATGTTTGAAAGAAATGCGAGAAGAAAAGCTAATGGAATTTTGGATAATTACTTTGAGAATTTAAATGATACACAAAGATGCCAATTATTTGTTACATTGATGAAATTAATTAAGATGAGACCTATAATGAAGACCTTGGGGTTAATAACATCTAATGTTGTTGATCAAAATGCATCAATTTTTGAAAACATACATAAAACATACCAAACTGTAGGTGGAAAAAGACACACCAAATATAGTAATGCTACACAGCAGTGCACTTACTAATTGTATAGTAAGTGATAAAATAGTTAATAAATGCTTGATTAGAAAAACAAGTAGTGCTTTGAAGCTAAACAGAAAAACACTAATGAAAGCAATAGAGAGACATAAACATCTTGAGTCAGTCAATAACATTGACTATTGGGATTTCTCTAGTAGACTTCCATGAAAAGACAAGAATACATATGATATTCTAAAAGAATTAATTGTAAAATTTTGGAATGAGAACACAAGGGTGTCACCGAATAGAAGAGATATAGTAAAAAGAAGAATAGGTTCTTGTAATCATGAATCATGTGTAAAACATTTCTTAGATATGACTCAAACAAAATTGTTCTCTAAGTTTAAGAATTAAAATCAACAAATTAACATTAGCCAAAGATTCTTTGAAATGAAAAAACCCTTTAATGTGAAAATCAATCACTCACGTACTCACTTGTTGTTCATAGGAATCATGTTGAATTTTCAATTCATTATGATATATTTTTTTGTCAAATACGCCATGTTTTGCATATCGACATCATGTTGCATGAGTGTGGATTAAATGTCCCACCAAAATCTTCAAGGGAATTTATTCTCGACAATATTTTGTGAAAAATTATTTAGACAATTTTTTTATAACAAAGCATGTTTGGATGGAATGTGTAATGTATGTGGTGGCTTTCCAAATCTGAAAATTTGTAACCATGAGGAGAGTACATATTCAAAAGGAAAAGAATTGGTTGATTTCACAAATATAAATCAGTGGCATATCAATTAAAAGATGGAAAAGAATATAAGAGATGTAACATTCCCATTTTAAGACTTTAGAAACAAGGGAATTTATTTTTTTCAGTAATGTTCCCTATTCTAAATATGTAATTTAGAACACACATTCAAAAAACAACCATTCTTATAACAGATAACCATATGCAACTGTAATGACTCGGTAAACTATCGATCTATTCATGTTTAACACTAAGTATTGAATACTTTTCTGTATACTACGTATACTTGGTTCTCTTACCCTGTTTTGGGTATTGAGTGATCTGTCTAAGGAACCTAACTGAATAGTTGTTACCAATATTCATCTGCATCATGATCCTTAGACTAGGTGACATATGACAATGCAACCAACAACTTGTGATACTTTGGCCAAAGATTTTAACATATTGTTTGTATTACTTATTCCTTGACGGCATACTCACAATGGAATACGTCCTTCACCCCACTCTATTGTTATCTAGAATTTCCTCTACTGACTTTCGTCAGTCCTCTTACCCAAGGTTTATCCCTAGTTCTAGTTAACATCATAGGTTATGATAGGAAGGAGCTCACAAAGACTTAGGATATATTGGCATACTGGGTCAACCTAGGTCAACCCCATGTGCCAAGATACCCTAAGTCTTAGAGGGCTGCTTCGTATCGCAACTACGCTACTACCTAGTCCAAGAGAGAAACTAAGTTCAAGTCCAAAAGTGTGTAGATCTAGATGATTAATGCAGAAGGGAGTTGCCACATGTCAACTACAGTGTTGTATCCTCGAGAAGATCCTAATCTTCTTGAAGGTACAACCCTGCAGTCGGTGTGTGCCATCATCCTACAGATAGCCTCGTCGAGATATACATACCCTTAGGAGATTATTAAAGTTAAATTAATTCAGATTCCTAAAGGTAGATTTCAGCAACCCTGCCCTGACTCTAATCCAACTCTCCCTAAGTTCTTTCCAAATCAGGTTCCATTAACCCTACAGAACTTCCTTAAATTTAAGGTTGCTTTTGATGTTCGTTAACATTGGCTGAACAAACAACCACCAAGAAATAAGGACAACAACCTCTTAAGTTTCATTCAATGTGATTTAACTATTCAAGGAAGTGTAACAACCACCGAGGTTGTAACTTAGTAGACTTTATTAAATTAAGTCTAATGATTGTATTAATATCTACCTTTTTGCTTATTTTTTAATAAGAGAGGAAGAGTTTTCCTCTTAAATTCTAGGTTTAACACACCCTTTATGTCCCTTACAAATTTCATAGTTTTCATTGTAAGTTCATCACACGTTACCTTAATAATATGAATTGTTTAGATAAGAACATTGATTATCTGCAACTTATTTAGTTGCTTCATGTTTAGGGAAAATACTCTAATTCCCTTTTTCCTACTAATCCAAGAACACTCATCATTGAAACATATAATTAACATGAAGAACATCAACAAATAGGATTCCATTTCTTTTGCAAAAGAATAAGATAATTTACATAATCCATGCAAGTAAATTCTCATTCTACATTTCCTTTTCAAAGCTTATACATTTACAACTTATGCATTACAGACATATTGCATGACAACAACCTTCATTCAAAAGAGAATAACTTTTTATTTTTCAATACAACTTAAGAACAAATCAGAATTCTTCTCAAGAATCAACTTAGATCAACCAATGCAACATATAAGTTTTTGCCTTCTTTTATCACTTACGAAGTCCATCTGTAAAAATTGCTAGCATGGGTCAGTTCAATGAACTGAGCATGATAAGCACTAATCCTTAAAACGAAGTGCATTCCACTAATTTTTCCAATAAAAACAACCCTACTTTAATGAACAACAAGTAATTCATACTCCCTAAGCATAAGTAATATCAATAAAAAGAAGAGCAATACTAAACAGGTTTAACAAAAAGAAGAACAAATATAATCTATAATACATGTCCTATAAATTAAAGTATAATTGATTCCATCAATTATCTTTACCAAACAACAAAACATAACATATCATTATTTCCAATATACCAAATATAATACAACTCATATCTTTACTATAAGATATAGAAGTGTTTACAGCATATTCCCTCTTGGATGTTTCATCTCACTTTCATGTAAGGAAGAAAAAAAAGCATTCCATTTACCAAGGTACATAACCATCAGCAAAGTTGAAACAATGTATATCATGATTTAAATTGTTCCTTTAAAGTAACTCTACTTTAAAATTTAACAATTTAAGGTATTCATCAAAACAGATTCATATGAAAGAAATTCAAGAAGAAGTGATGGATTAACAGTCAACAACAAGCTACAATTTCTTTTGCCAACCTAACTTCAATCTCATTCTACTTCATTTCAGTCAAATGAAAAGTATACAAGACTAATAAACATTGATTTCCTTTTCCAATAAGAATAAAAATCAGGAGGTTCCAACCAAAGAACTTAACCCAACTGTATTAGAAAAGGAGACCTAACAAGATATGATCCCAATTTAATCTTTTCTTTACAACTTAATTAAACATTTTACCTCCTCTCATGCATACCATTTAAGATCTTACAATAGTTCCAAAGATAGAGAACAAGATCAACTTAAAGGAAAAGAAAACTAATTGCTACTTTCCCTTCCAAATCTTCACATTATAATGCCTAGATTATGCCATCCATTGAAACATTGTAATAATGAAGTTCATACACAACCCACAATCAATTTTGAATCACAATCAATCTTCCAAGACATAACATACATTTATTGGACCCAATAAGAGGTAAGAATCTGAGAAGTTGCTAACACTCAAGCCTTCCCAATAGTTCAGGCAAAGTAGAACCGTCTCAACGGTATGCCAACTCATCAATACAAGAACTACAGATTGGGTTTCCAACAAAAGACAAGATCAAACATCAAAATAATATGTACAGTCCAGGACTCAATTACAATTCCGAGCACAATGCAAAGCATAAATGCCATCGAAGAATCAAGACCATTCAAATACATGTAACCAAGTTAGGGTAACAACATGTTCCTTCAATAGTTTATAAAATAATCAAAAGACTATAATATCTGAATCAACACAATGTTCAGGTTACCATTTCAATTTATAAACACCAAGTAACAAACTGATTATACAATGATGCATCTCAATATCACAATCACAAATCCCTAAATACACCAACAAGTGTAAAGCTAGATCCAATAAGAAGAAACTTCTTATAAAATAGTTCATTCTATGAACAACTAGCTTCCATTTTCAGTTAAAATCCTTTCAAACCTAATTTCCCATATTGAATGTAAGATACACAACAGAGTTCGGACCATCAACTACAAAACATGAAAGTTGGGTTCATAACGAACCTACAAGTAATAGTAAAATAGTCTTAAGGAATAGTTCACAAGCACCCTGCTCAAAGCGGATCCGAACAATAGTACAATCCATCCAAGATAACAAACACAAGTTCCAAATTCAATACTGTTCTAAAAACAATCAAATTTGCACAGGATGAAACACAAAACTAAACCATATATGGTTTCTCCAGTGCATACAAGTTTCAATAACAATCAATTTTTCTCGCAAGAAGAAATACAAAACTAAACCATATACTAGCTTATCCACAGTGCCTGCAAATTTCAATAACAGACAATTCTTTTCGCAAGAAGAAATACAAAACTAGACCATAAACTTGGCTTATCCAAACCATGAATTTCAATAATAGTGAATTATTTTCGCAAGAAGAAATACAAAACTAAACCATATACGGTTTTTTTCTTGTGCATGCAAAAATGCAAATCAAAGTTTCCACAAGGTGATATAAAAAAGCCATCTAGGGATTTATTCATAGTCCAAATAACCATGAAATAAAATGCTAACATCATAGAGCAAATAATCTCTACAATGGTTCCATCCATTGAAACAAGTTTCCAATCAAATAGCTCAAACCAGTTTGTGAGTTTCCATAAGTACTAGAGTTGCTTAACAGCTCGGGTATATAAAACACAACAAGTTTGTAAGCACTAAACTCAACAAATACAGACAGATCCCAGTAACAAATTTTTTAGGCTGAAAAAGAAGTCAAACCCAACAACCATTTTCAACCACTGAAGAAGCAAAACAAGTGTTACCAGTTTTGTTTACGTATACATGGTTCCTTTATGAAAAAGGTAGTGCAAAGTAAGCTTTCAATAGAATCATGTAAAACACATATTCAAAACCCAAGAATACAAGTTTTACAAAACCCATCTATCAATTTACCAGTTAAGCATGAATGCACAAAACTCATTAGAGCAAAGTTTTTTTAATGAAAACACTTAGAGGAAAGTAAGAGATTTTAATAGTTAGGGCCTATCATGCCTGATAGTGTCGCTGTAAAATTGAAGAAGACCTCTAGCTGAGCTTGCTTCTTCCCTTCTTCTCCATGAAAGATCAAACAACAAAATACTTCTTCCACAATGCTTCATATACTCTCCATGAAACAAAAATAGATTTGAAACCTCCAAAATAGCCATGCAAAGTGTAGTTTAAACTATGGTTGAAAAACTAGAGTGCATGAAGAGAGAAAATCAGAGAGCATGCAAAATGAAACAACCATAAAAAATCCATTGGCATGCCTACCAAAGTGGTTTGGGCTCATGAAACTAAGTTCATTAATTGCATTAATTCCATATCTCACCCAATATCCCTTGCCACCGCCTGCCAAGTCTAGCGAGTTCCAAATCAAAAATAACATGTGTTTCCATTTTTAGTGATACTACCACCTAAGCCTCTGCCAAACCAACTAACCCCTGACAAAGCTGGCAGCCCGTATTAATTAATAAACCTTATCATATTCATAAATTCCTTAGGAATCATCACCAATGTGCATGTGACCCCTTAAGTTCCCCTTCATGTCAATAACTTAGGATAGATTAATGGCTTAGGTTAGATCTTAGGTAGATTAAAGTTTATACCTTAGGATATAACACTAACCACTAACCCCTAACATAGGTCCGAACATTAGGTTAGATAACTCCACATAGGTAAGTAATCAAAAACTACAATAGCTTTTAGAAACTAGGTTAGATCACCAAATAACCTTGTAGTGTTAGGTTCTAGTTTTAATACCTAGCAACCCTTCTAACTCTTTAGTACCAGTTTAGGTTAGAAACATAATTGTATCAAGTAACATAGCTTAGGTAGGAAATACTTCCACCTAGCTTAGGATTCCATAAGTCAATCCTCAATAGGGTCCTGGGTATCCCTTATGTCATGTACAGGTTGCATGCCTATTTTATCAGCAATGACCTATCTTGGTCGATCTTCAAAGACCCAAGCCAAACAACCTAGTGAATGGAAGTATGTTCACACAAAAATCAAAGAACTTGCAACAACAAAGTTCAGTCCAGCATGTGCCTTAACTCATGGAATGTTGATTTTACCATTCATTCAATAGAGCAGTTTTAAAACATTCCTTGGATCACTAAAATTGATCCAAGGATGAGTCAGATAAAAAGACAAGTTTACAACTCTTAAACCAAATTGTAAATCACCTACCAGAAGTGAAAAATGGATTCAGAGAAGTCATACCAGTTCGATCAAAGGATCTTAAGAGTAGAAAATATGTATCCATATCAAGCATGATTTCCAATAATCAGAAGAACATATCCATATAAGGAAAATCACATATCAACACTTGAATGCAAAGGAGGAAAATAACATCAATCAAGGGTGTTACATGCTTCCCTCCTAAAAGAATCATCATCCCGATGATTACATCCTTTAACAAATTACATCATGGACAATCAATTCATTCACTTCTCTTATCCTAAGTCAAATATTTCAAAACCTTATAGTTCTAGAAATCAATATTAAATAACTTTTTATTCAAATCAAGTAAATATCTTGCCCAAAACTAGCTTACTTAATGTCATAAAGGATAAATTCATAAAAATTTATCAGTCAACAGATTCAATTCTATTCAAATAGATATGGAAAAGTAGTTTTCATATCCTCTAGATTTTCCCAAGTTGCACTCTCCTTGTTAAACTGGTCCCACTAGACCTTACATTGACTTATTTCTCTATTTCTTAAATGCAACTAGTGAGTTTCAGCACTCGAATGGGTTTAACCACAATTATTCCTGGGTCTTGGACCTGTAAGGAATTCTAATTTAACACATGTGATAAATCTGAAATGTATTTCTTAAGAAAAGAAATATGGAAAACATCATGCATTCGTGACAAAGTAGGTGGTAGTGTTAAACGATAAACTACAAGGTTGATTATTTCAACTATTTCAAAACGTCCCACATAAGCATGGTGATAATTTTGGCCTTGCGAAAAGTTATGGAACTCTTTTTTGGTTTAACCCAAAGAAAAACCTTTTCTCCAAGTTCAAATTTCATGTTAACCCGCTTTAAGTCAGCATAACTCTTTTTCCTATCTGTTGCTTCTTTCAAGCGTTCACGAATCATTTTAACTGTTGTTCCATTTCGTAAGGATTTAAAGTCCAATTACCTCCCTATCTCAATGTTATCCCAACTAATAGGGTTCCACATTTCCTTCCGTAAAGCGCCTCGAAAGGTGTCATCTTAAGAGAAGCATGATATGTATTATTGTATGCAAATTCAACTAATGGAAGGTACTCTTCCCACTTATATTGTTGATCCATACAATACATCCGTAACATATCCTCCAAACCTGATTTACTCTTTTCAGTCTGTCCATCCATTTCCGGATGATACGCATAACTGAAATTCAATTTAGTTCTTAGAGCTACGTTAAGCATTTGCCAAAACCTTGACATCATTCTAGGGTCTCTATCAGATATGATTAATTTAGGTACTCCATGTAATTTGAAAATTTTGTGTACAAACCTTTTAGCCAAAATAGGAGAATCATCCTTTAGATTTCCAGCAATAAAATGAGCTACCTTTGTTAGTTTGTCAACTACTACCAAAATAACATCATGTTTATTTCTTGACATAGGCAATCCTTGTACAAAATCCATGCTTATCACCTACCATTTGTACTGTGGTATGCTATGAGGATACAATAAACCAGTTGGATGCATATGTTCCGCTTTTACTTGTTGACATTCCAGACAATGAGTCACAAAATCTATAACATCCTTTTTCATTCCTTTCCAGAAAT
Organism: Taxus wallichiana var. yunnanensis; assembly: GCA_018340775.1. NCBI lineage: Eukaryota > Viridiplantae > Streptophyta > Pinopsida > Cupressales > Taxaceae > Taxus > Taxus wallichiana. Next base: position 493,003,917 of record CM031242.1, on the reverse strand, counting down.
ATTGTTGTTTTATATCAGCAAGCATTTTTGTAATGCCAGGTGTACCTAGAGAAAGGTGAATTGTGAAACTCTGTCATCAATTTTCTTCTCAAATCATTAGGTAAGGGTACGTATACTCTAATTTCATATCATAAGATTCCCTCATTATCAAATTGAAAACCTTTATACTTTTCATCTTTTGGATCTACAACAAGTGCTTTGCTTTCACTTGCTGAAAGTAAGAATTAGATTCCATAGCACTTTTACTTCATCCTTAAACTGATTTCTTAGTGTTATAAGAGCATAAATGTGCTTCCTACGACTTAGAGTGTCAGCCATTGTATTCTCTTTTCCTTTAATGTAACTTATGTCAAAATCATACTGAGACAAAAACTCTAACCACCTTCATTGTCTTGCATTCAGATTTGGTTGAGTAAAAATGTACTTCAGTCCAAGATGATCAGTTTTCAATTCAAATGGTTTACCAAGTAGATAATGCCTCCAAACTTGAAGTGCATGGAATATGGCAGCAAGCTCTAAATCATGTGGAGTATAATTCAACTCATGTAACTTAAGTTTTCTACTTTCGTAAGCTATGACATGATTATTTTGTAACAAAATACCTCCAAGACCCTCCCCAAATGCATCCTGTTACAACCATGAAGTCTCCATTTGGATTAGGTACACTAAAATAGGTGTTGAAGTCAACTAACTTTTCAAATTTTTAAAATTAGTTTCACATTTATCATTCCAAACAAATTTCTTATCCTTTTTCTGCAATGAATTTATTGGTGCAACCACCTTAGAAAAATCCTTAACAAATTTTCTATAATAACCTATAAGGCCCATGAAGCTTCTAACTTCATGTACATTCTTTGGTGCAGGCCACTCAATTATAGCTGTAATTTTAGAAGGATCTACAACAATCCCATCTTTACTTATAACATGACCCAAATAGTGAACTTCAGTGTCATAGAAAGAACATTTGGACAACTTACCATATAATTGTCTCTTTCTCAGAATTTCCAAAACTATTTTCAAGTGTTCATGATGCTCCTCCACACTTTTAGAATATATGAGAATGTCATCCAAGAATACAAGCACAAACTTTTCCAAGTATTCTTGAAAGATATTATTCATTAAGTTCATAAAAGGTGCAGGTGCATTCGTTAATCCAAAGGGTAAAACCATGAATTCATAATGTCCATACCTTGTCCTAAAATTCATTTTATGAATGTCCTCTTCCTTAATTCATAATTGATGATATCCAGACCGAAGGTCTATCTTAGAATATACCAATGCTCCATGCATCTAATCAAATAGATCATCAATTCTAGGAAGTGGGTATCTATTCTTGATTGTTGCTTTGTTTAACATCCTGTAATCAATACACAATCTGAGGGTTCCATCCTTCTTTTTCACAAAGATCATTGGTGCTCCCCAAGGTGAAACACTTGGTCTAATCAAACCCTTAAGAAAAAGTTCTTGTAACTGAGCCTTAAGCTCTACTAACTCTATGGTAGTCATTCGATAAGGTGCTTTAGAAATAGGTTCAGTACCTGGTTTGATTTCAATTGTGAAGTCAAACTCCCTTTTGGGTGGTAGTCCCAGTAATTCTTCCAAAAACACGTCACCTTAGTTCTATAACAAGATGCATAATGTTTCAAGAAATCATTGTTTTCTTCCATAGATTCAAAAATTTTCACTACTATATATAAGTCACAACCCTTATTTTTGGCCTTTTTAAGTTGCATAGCCGATAATTTCCTAATAGAAATTTCTCATTTTACACCCTGAATCTCTACTATTTTCTGCAGATCATCTAAACAACTAATATGTTTTTCAAAATATTCTACCTTTTCTTTATGCTCTATTAACCAATTTACACCTATGACTATATCATAAGATCCCAAAGGTGCTACATAGAGATCAACTTCTGTGGAAAAGATAGGTAAGTCAAGGACTACATTTGCCCAAAAGACACATACTAATCTGTATGAATGTAATTATTACCATAATGTAGTCCATGATTTATCTATTTTTCTAGCTTTTATTGTAAGTTTTGAAGTAAGATTACTAGAATTAAAACATTCAGTAGCTCTCATATCAAATATAATAGTTATAGGTATGTCGAATAACTTACAAGGAACTTTTATAGGTGTAACTTACTTTTCAGCTTGCTTGTCAACTACTGCAGCATGTATCTTGTGCTACTGATTACGATCATCCTTCTTCAAAGGACATTGATTCACATAATGATCTTTGCCACAATTATAACAGCCTCCTACTAGTCCCTTTTTGGGCTCAGAATTATTTCCAGCCTTGTAGTTATCATTCTAACCTCCATAGGGTTTTCACCTGTTATTATTATTTCTAGAAAAATTGTTCCATGCATTTCCAGTAGGCTTATTCATTGTTTTCTTATTAATATCCATTGGAAACTTACTTTTGTTACCAAAATTTTTCCATGGTCCTTTCTTAGGTGCAAGAGAAGCTGAAGAAGAGTTTGGAACTTTCTTCCGTACTTCTTCTTTGTGAGCAAAAATAGCCTTTAATTTTTGTTCCTGCCTTATGGATTTTTCAACAACCCCTTCCATAGTGGTTGGGCTGTGAACATCAACCTCTCCCCAATAATGGGATTCAACCCCATGATGAATTTTTTATCCTAAACTTCTCATCAGTTTGATACTAAGGTACATACTTGAGTAGTTTTGTAAACCGTTCCTAATACTCGATTACAATTAACTTCCCTTGAGATAAGTTCTGAAATTTAGTCATTTTCTGATCATAATAAAGATATGGAAGCCATCGTTGCCTAAAATAACCTTTAAATTGATCCCAAGTGATGTTAGTTTCATCAATGTTTAGCTCATCCTTGCGGTTGTCCCACCATGAAGATGCTTCATGGGAAAGCTGATATGCTCCCCAAATAGCTTTGGTCTCTTTTGAGAAGTTCCTTATTGCAAAGTACTTCTCCATCTTGCTAAGCCAATTCTCAGCTCCATCACCTAATGTGGTACCATCAAACTTAGGTGGACTTATCCTTTTATATCATTAGTGAGTTCAGCAGCCAACCTAGCCTTTTTTTTTCGGTTGGTCAGGCACATTAACATTGTTATTATCAACACCCATATTGGGGTTGTCCTCAGGAGGTGGCTGATTTTTATTACCAACTTCTTCTTCCTCCTCATTACCCATCACTTGTTGCTTGAGTACAGTCAAACGATCTCTTGTGTCCAATAGGGCAGCAAGGATCTCATCAAGTTTTTGGGTTGTTGCTACTCCTTCCTCAGGTGGAGCATTGTTCGTAACGTTTCCTCTTGTTCTAACCATTTTTTGTTACAAGAAAATTCAAGTTTTTATCAGATTATGGACACAATAGGTCAAGAGCTACAACCTTCAGCTCTGATACCAAGATGTAACATTCCCATTTTAAGACTTTAGAAACAAGGGAAAAACAATTTGAGTAATGTTCCCTATTCAAAATACATAATTTAGAACACACATTCCAAAATCAACCATTCTTATAACAGATAACCATATGCAGTTGTAATGACTTGTAAATGATCTATTCAAACTCGATAAACTATCGATCTATTCATGTTTAACACTAAGTATTGAATACTTTTTTGTATACTATGTATACTTGGTTCTCTTACCCTATTTTAGGTATTGAGTGATCTGTCTAAGGAACCTAATTGAATAGTTGTTACCAATATTCATCTGCATCACGATCCTTAGACTAGGTGACATAGGACAATGCAACCAACACTTGTGATACTTTGGCCAAAGATTTTTAACATACTGTTTGTATTACTTATTCCTTGATGGCATACTCGTCAATCCGGAATACATCCTTCACCCCACTCTATTGTTATCTAGAATGTCCTCTACTGACTTTCATCAGTCCTCTTACCCAAGGTTTATCCCTAGTTCTAGTTAACATCATAGGTTATGATAGGAAGGAGCTCACAAAGACTTAGGATAGATTGGCATACTGGGTCAACCTAGGTCAACCCCATGTGCCAAGATACCCTGAGTCCTAGAGGGCTACTTCGTATCGCAACTACGCTACTACCTAGTCCTGGAGAGAAACTAAGTTCAAGTCCAAAAGTGTGTAGATCTAGATGATCAATGTAAAAGGGTGTTGCCACATGTCAACTACAGTGTTGTATCCTCGAGAAGATCATAATCTTCTTGAAGGTACAACCCTGCAGTCGACGTGTGCCAACATCCTATAGAACAGCCTCATCGAGATATACATACCCTTAGGAGATTATTAAAGTTAAATTAATTTGGATTCCTAAAGGTAGATTTCAGCAACCCCCAGACTCTAATCCAACTCTCCCTAAGTTCTTTTCCAAATTAGGTACCATTAACCCTTGTAGAACTTCCTTAAATTTAAGGTTGCTTTCGATGTTCGTTAATGTTGGATGAACAAAAACCACCAAGAAATAAGGACAGCAACCTCTTAAGTTTCATTCAATGTGATTTAACTATTCAAGGAAGTGTAACAACCACCGAGGTTATAACTTAGTAGACTTTATTAAATGAAGTCTAATGATTGTATTCATATCTCCCTTTTTGCTTACTTTTTAATAAGAGAGGAAGAGTTTTTCTCTTAAGTTCTAGGGTTTAACACACCCTTTATGTCCCCTACAAAGTTCATAGTTTTCATTGTAAGTTCATCACATGTTACCTTAATAATATGAATTGTTTAGATAAGAACATTGATTATCTGCAACTTATTTAGTTGCTTCACGTTTAGGAAAATACTCTAATTCCCTTTTTCCTACTTATCCAAGAACACTCATCGAAACATATAATTAACATGAAGAACATCAACAGAATAGGATTCCATTTCTTTTGCAAAAGTACAAGATAATTTACATAATCCATGCAAGTAAATTCTCATTCTACATTTCCTTTTCAAAGCTTATACATTTACAACTTATGCATTACAAACATACTGCATGACAACAACCTTCATTCAAAAGAGAATAACTTTTCTTTTTCAATACAACTTAAGAACATATCAGAATTCTTCTCAAGAATCAACTTAGATCAGCCAATGCAACATATAAGTTTTTGCCTTCTTTTATCACTTACGAACTCCATCTCGCAAAATTGCAGCAAGCACGGGTTAGTTCAATGAATCTGAGCATGATAAGCACTAATCTTTAAAACGAAGTGCATTCCACTAGTTTTTCTAATAAAAACAACGCTTCTTTAATGAACAAGTAATTCATACTCCATAAGCATAAGTAATTTCAATAAAAGAAGAGCAATACTAAACAGGATTAACAAAAAGAAGAAGAAAATATAATCTATAATACATGTCCTATAAATTGAAATATAATTGATTCCATCGATTATCTTTACCAAACAACAAAACATAACATATCATTATTTCTAATCTATCGAATATAATACAACTCATATCTTTACTATAAGATACAGAAGTGTTTACAACATATTCCCTCTTGGATGTTTCATCTCACTTTCATGTAAGGAAGAAAAGAAAGCATTCCATTTACCAAGGTACATAACCATCAGAAAGCTAAAAAAGTGTATATCATGATTTAAACTGTTCCTTTAAAGTAACTCTACTTTAAAATTTAACAATTTAAGGTATTCATCAAAACAAATTCATATGAAAGAAATTCAAGAAGAAGTGATGGATTAACAATCAACAACAAGCTACAATTTCTTTTGCCAACCTAACTTCAATCTCATTCTACTTCATTTCAATCAAATGAAAAGTATACAAGACTAATAAACACTGATTTCCTTTTCCAATAAGAATAAAAATCAGGAGGTTCCAACCAAAGAACTTAACCCAACTGTACTAGAAAAGGAGACCTAACAGGATATGATCCCAATTTAATCTTTTCTTTACAACTTAATTAAATAGTTTTACCTCCTCTCATGCATACCGTTTAAGCTCTTGCAATAGTTCCAAAGATAGAGAACAAGATCAACTTAAAGGAAAAGAAAACTAATTGCTACTTTCCCTTCCAAATCTTCACATTATAATGCCTGGATTATGCCATCCATTGAAACATTGTAATAATGAAGTTCATACACAACCCGCAATCAATTTTGAATTGCAATCAATCTTCCAAGACATAACATACATTTATTGGACCTAATAAGAGGTAAGAATCTGAGAAGTTGCTAACACTCAAGCCTTCCCAATAGTTCAGGAAAAGTAGAACCGTCTCAATGGTATGCCAACTCATCAATACAAGAACTACAGATTGGGTTTCCAACAAAACACAAGATCAAACATCAAAAATAATACGTACAGTCCAGGACTCAATTACAATTCCGAGCACAATGCAAAGCATAAACACCATCGAAGAATCAAGACCATTCAAATACATGTAACCAAGTTCGGGTAACAATATGTTCCTTCAATAGTTTATAAAATAATCAAAATATTATAATATCTGAATCAACACAACGTTCAAGTTACCATTTCAATTTATAAACACCAAGTAACAACTGATTGTACAGTGATGCATCTCAATATCACAATCACAAATCCCTAAATACACCAACAGCATAAAGCTAGATCTAGTAAGAAGAAACTTCTTATAAAACAGTTCATTCTATGAATAACTAGCTTCCATTTTCGAGTTAAAATCCGTTCAAACCTAGTTTCCTATCTTGAATGTAAGATACATACACAGATTTTAGACCATCAACTACTTAAACATGAAAGCTAGGTTCATAACGAACCTACGGTAATAGTAAAATAGTCTTAAGGAATAGTTCACAAGCACCCCGCTCAAATCAGCTTGAATAACAAGACAATCCATCCAAGATAACAAACACAAGTTCCAAGTTCAATACTGTTCTAAAAACAATCAAGGTTGCACAAGATGAAACACAAAACTAAACCATATATGGTTTCTCCAGTGCATGCAAGTTTCAATAATAGTCAATGTTTCTCACAAGAAGAAATACAAAACTAAACCATATACTAGCTTATCCACAAAGGCTGCGAATTTCAATAATGCATAATGCTTTTCGCAAGAAGAAATATAAAACAAAACCATATATTGGCTTATCCATAGTGCCTGTGAATTTCAATAATAGTGAATTATTTTCGCAAGAAGAAATACAAAACTAAACCATATACGGTTTTTCCTGTGCATGCAAACTTTGCAACAGTCAAAGTTTCCACAAGGTGATACAAAACAAGCCATTTACGGATTTATTCACAGTCCAATTAACCATGAAATAAAATGCTAACATCATAGAGAAAATAATCTCTACAATGGTTCCATCCACCGAAACAAGTTTCCAATCAAATAGCTCGAACCAGTTTGTGAGTTTCCATAAGTACTAGAGTTGCTTACCAGCTCAGGTATATAAAACACAACAAGTTTGTAACACTAAACTCAACAAATACAGACAGATCCCAGTAACAATTTTTTTTAGGTTGAAAAATAAGTGGAACCCAACAACCATTTTCAACCACTAAAGAAGAAAAAAAGCGTTACCAGTTTTGTTTATGTATACATGGTTCCTTTATGAAAAAGGCAGTGCAAAGTAAGCTTTCAATAGAATCATGTAAAACACAGATTCAAAACCCAGGGTACAAGTTGTACAAATCCCATCTATCAATTTACCAGCTTAAGCATGAATGCACAAAACTCATTAGAGAAAATTTTTTTAATGAAAACACTTAGAGGAAAGCAAGATATTTTAACAGTTAGGGCCTATCATGCCTAATAGTGTCACTGTAAAATCGAAGAAGACCTCTAGTTGAGCTCGCTTCTTCCCTTCTTCTCCACGAAAGATCAAACAACCAAATACTTCTTCCACAATGCTTCATATACTCTCCATGAAATAAAAATGGATTTGAAACCTCCAAAATAGCCATGCAGTGCAGTTTAAACTGCTGGTTCGAAACACCAGAGTGCATGTAAGAGAGAAAATCAGAGAGCATGCAAAATGAAACAACCAAACAAAAATCTACTGGCATGCCTACCAAAGTGGTTCGGGCTCGTGAAACTAAGTTCATTAATTGCATTAATTCCATATCTCACGCCCAATATCCCTTTCCACCGCCTGCCAAGTTTGGTGAGTTCCAAAGCAAAAATAACATGTGTTTCCATTTTTAGTGATACTTCCACCTAATCCTCTGCCAAACCAACTAACCCCTGACAAAGCTGGCAGCCCGTATTAATTAATAAACCTTATCATATTCATAAATTCCTTAGGAATCGTCACCAATGTGCAGGCGACCCCTTAAGTTCCCCTTCATGTCAATAACTTAGGATTGATTAATGGCTTAGGTTAGATCTTAGGTAGATTAAAGTTTATACCTTAGGATATAACACTAACCACTAACCCCTAACATAGGTCCTTAGCAATTAGGTTAGATAACTCCACATAGGTAAGTAATCAAAAATACAATAGCTTTTAGAAACTAGGTTAGATCACCAAATAACCTTATAGTGTTAGGTTCTAGTTTTAATACCTAGCAACCCTTCTAACTCTTTAGTACCAGTTTAGGTTAGAAATAGAATTGTATCAAGTAACATAGCTTAGGTAGGAAATACTTCCACCTAGCTTAGGATTCGTAAGTCAATCCTCAATAGGGTCTTGGGTATCCCTTATGCCGTGTATAGGCTGCATGCCTATTTTATCAATAATGACCTGTCTTGGTCGATATTCAAAGACCCAAGCCAAATAACCTAGTGAATGGAAGTACGTTCACATGGAAATTAAATAACTTACAACAATAAAGTTCAGTCCAGCATGTACCTTAACTCATGGAATGTCGATTTTTCCATTCATTCAATAGAGCAGTTTTAAAACATTCACCTACCAAAAGTGAAAAATGGATTCAGAGAAGTCATATCGGTTCGATCAAAGGATCTTAAGAGTAGAAAATATGTATCCATATCAAGCATGATTTCCAATAATCGAAGAACATATCCATATAAGGAAAATCACATATCAAAACTTGAAAGAAAAGGAGGAAAATAACATCAGTCAAGGGTGTTACAAGAGGTGTGAGCTTGTTATAAAACAATTACTTGTATCCAAATATATGGTCAAATTCGAGAGAGAAATTTTTTTGAGTATGTAAGGCACACATATGGAGCTCAATGTTTGAATGAACAATTCAAGTTAAGCAAGGAAACATTCCCACTTGGTACTATTGTTTTAGTAGTTGATTTCTCGATAATTACACATTGCAGCCACAAATGTAGGTTCGGTCTCAACAATATAAGTCGTGTAAGTTGTTATTTTCGTGCATATAGCATTCATGCACTCTCCAGAAAGCATTGAGAAATATCAAAAATATTAAGAGAGCATCATTTCTACATCGGTGATGATCGGAAAAATTCTACGAGAATATGTACAAGGGTGATTCTAGGTCTTTTATGTGAACTTGAATGAGAGGAACATTAATTTTGATCAAAAATACATTTGGTCGTAACCGCACATCATAATTCAAGAATGCACTGATGTTTTATTGGCTAAGCAGGATGCACAAAGAAACAAATGTATAACATATATGGATTTTTACCAAGAAAAGGCATGGAAAAGGATAGCATGATGGTGCAGGAGCATGTGCGAAAAGAGCACTTGCAAGAGAAGAGTTAAAGTTCAAGGATGGTGCTAAATTTACATATGCAAAAACATTGTTGATTAGTGTGTCAAGAATGTGGGCCATGAATCTCAATAGAGATCAATAGTTCGTAGATATTTTTTATTAATAGAGGAATAACATCCGGCAACATTTGAAGATTGTATGAGAGTTGTAGGATCAAGTGATATGCACTAATTCCATAGTTCAAATGCAAATTCTTGGACTATTTATACTAGGTGCATGGCATGTTTTTGTATATCATGCATTGATTTTACATGGAATGAATGTGAGTCACAATAGTGGGTGGATGAATGGACTTGTAGATCTCTAATTCCACTCGACATACATCAAGTTCCACAAGCATTACATTTTGCAGGGTCTTCAGATCAAATGACAACATCACCTGACTTTGACCAAGTCTCTGATTTAGTGCAACAAGGTATATACATATATGTCTATGCCATGTTTTAGATTTATAAATTATTAAATGGTCAACTCTTAATGTATTTTAAATTTGACTTACAATTTTACTTTGTGATGTAGGGCACGTTTTTGTAGTTATTGCGATGGAATTTAACAAAGAGGGAACAAACTACTTCTTGTCTCATTGTGTAGAGGGAAAAAATTGACTTCCACAGTCATTGATGGTGAAGACCTTGAGTATCCCATTGGGTTAGTGGTAGTCACTGGAACTTGGCTTCGACGATATCCTATCAAAAATCAAACATTTGGTTGTTTGAAGACTATGAAGTACATTGAAAGATACTTCACTATTCACATTTGGTCCTTACAACAACTATTAAATTGATAAAATATCGAGGTCAGCCATTAAACAAGAATCGTGGAAGGTTCGTGAATCAAATCATGAAGCAATTCTTGCTACTCTCAAAAGTAGAGTTGATCCTTGCAGTTCATTGGATTGAATTTGCAAAGGTATGTTCTTTATAAATTTAATTTGAATATTTACTTAAATAATTTTGTTTAAATTATGTATGATTTAAAATTCTATTTAATTGCTTACTAACATGTTTATGTAGGTTAGTGGTGCCAAAAAATCTTCCACCTTCACGTGCTTGGCACTGTCAGTAGAGAATCTATTATTCTCAAAGCTAAGTGAAGCTAAGAGAAATTAAATATTAGAAAGGAACAACAAACAGAAATTCTCATTTCACGACCTATATTGTAAAAATATCTTATTAAACTTCTCATTTCACCACCTATATTGTATGAACCACCTATATTATTCAAGTGATTGGCAATGGAAAACCTTACACTGATTTAGACTACACTATTCAGGTGGGGTGGGAGAAAAAGGAGACCCTACAAACTTTGTCAATTCTTTTGTCATCATCTACAATCTCGTTATCCTCAATGATTTTGCCACAGGATGTAAATATGTAGACTATGAACTTAGTTTTGTTGGGGAGACCACCAATGTTCCAACTGTTCATTTTGAAAGAATGAATATATTCAATCAAACAGATAATGAAGAGCCTGAATTTTTTTGGATATTACAAAAGGTTTTTTGTGCCCAAAAAGAAGCCGAAGGCTATATAAATTTTCAGTCTTCAACTTTAGATGACAATTAACATTGTGAAGAATTACAATTAGGTAAATATGTCACTATGATTCAAGAATAAATGCCTCCTGAAAGTCATAAAGAGTCAATTCTGATTACCCAAAAACATCTGGAAGAACTTAAAGAGAAGATTATATCAAGAAAAGGAAAAATGGGAAGCGTGGAAGGATCACAACCGAATCGAATGGAAGATCTACGTGATGTTGTCGATATAATCATGGATAATCTGAAGGACAACATGCCAAGTTGATTATTTTTATTAATCCAAGTTGCTTCAACTTCACAAATCAAATCAGAAGTTCCAAAAGTAGCAAACTGGCAAGAAAAATTGCAATGAAGTATTGATAATTGAACCTGAAACTCGTTTAGAATGTACTTTATTTTTGATTGAGAATTCACCCATAGTTTCTTTTTTGAAGGAAAAAACTCATTTGATATGTGAGAAATAGAATGCTGATTTAGTCTATTACTCTAACCGAAAGTAAATATTGTAGTCATTGTCATTGTGATATCTAATGAGTGGTCTCCTAAATAGATGATGTTAGTTCCACTTTTTTTATATGCAGTGGTTAAGGAATTGTAAGGTAATAAACATGCCATCTCCATAGAGGTGCTTTTGGTTTGTCCGTTTTGCGCTTAAATATCTATCAGCTTTTTTAAAGAGAGGATTAGTGTTTTTGAACCCAATGTAGATGAAAACATCAAAATGTCATTAGCTGAAAGTTTTTATAGAGAAGCCTAAAGTTTTTGCATACCATGTATATGGCCAAGTCAAAAATCCTGCTAATTTTTGCATTGGATCTTTATCGAGGAATGAGTTACTTTTGGTACAGGCAAGGAAAATGGCATCAACTGATAGTGGTTACTTTTACATGTAGTTTTTGCATCACACATATGCATATCAAACTCTACAAGGTTCATGCTAACACAAGGCCAACACCGTTAATCAATCTACTCGACTATTTAGGTTATATTTTTGTAGTTTTTCAATGAAAGTTTTTGCAAATATGAACAACATGAGTAGTTCATACTATATAAATTATAGAGTTATCTTGATATTTTTCATAGAAATGGGAGATTAAAGTAAATACTCCTTTATCCTTAAAACAAATTCATAAACACACATCAAGGATCACAAACTATGATGGTAGCTAGGAGTAGTAACCTGGACGAATGCAAAAATATGATGTGTGTGATTCAGCTATGAGCCTCACTAGCTCAATTTTTTAAAAAAGGCTTGGATACATGTTGCTTGGAATCATACTTGTGACTATGGTACGCATGTACTACTAGGTATATTTTTGTATTTGACAGCTGTAGAAGTAGAAAAGTAGAGGGAGGATGAATTGTTGGCTATTATGATCATGACAGAAATTTATGGTTTGATGTAGGTGGCCACATATGACATCTTTTTATGGGATTTATATTAACTTGGTAACTTTGATTCCTTGCAATGTGACTGAGAATTTTGGTGTGATATGGAGGATTGAAACTTTAATTATTCATATTTGCTCATATAATGAATCATGAGATGATTACATACACAAGAAATGATCTCAAACATCCAATAAGATGCAATAATTATGTGTCCTTGAAAGAAGAGATGAGAATGTTGTAATGCAGGGGTCAAAAGTTTGAAGCTCTTCAATACTAACATGGAAAAATTGTGTTTAATGGCTATAGGTAGTGTAGGTGGAATTGGATTACATTCCAATTGAATAAGAGTTAGCCAAGCATTCTCCTGCTATTAATATTAGCATAGCATACCACTTCAAAGAAATTTAGAGATTGATGCTCACTTTCTATGCACCTTATATAGACTTATATTCATGATTTTTTAGTGCTTTATTTTACATATCTATTTCAACTTCTAAAGCATTGAGCATTGTAGCCTAGGTCATTGACATATTAGAAACAAGAATGTAACTATAAAGAAAAGAAATGACACACAAAGATGATATAAACCATTTCATGCTCAAAACCTTACACAAAAATGAAGGAGTCTAAAGATAAATTTGGAAAGCACAAGAAGCTAGGGCTTATCATTGATTTTATGGTTGATAAATATGTTTAGAAGTCCATATTTTTTTATTACTATGATCTAATTCCAAACTGATTGCATCTAGCCCCCTCAATGTCTTACGATCAACATGATAAAACCTCTTATCTTTGGATGATGAGTTACAATGCAGTTCCACACCGGGTAGCTGCCAGAAAATACATGATGACAAGGCATTTACATAAAGAGATGACCAAGACTTGAACACTAGTGGAGGATTTGTTTTGGTTCCCTACGCTCCCTGTGCTTTGGGCTACCTCGTCCAGGGCATATTCCTTTTAGAGCCCTCGGACCAAAACCCGCTATATCTTTGACAGTGATTTCTTATAATTTGTGGCACCTAGAGACATCTCATCAGATCCAAAACCTCCACATTGGGGGCCCTCTATGAAATCCTCTCACGGTTTTATCTATCTCCATTCGTTCGTCTCGTTGTCCTATTGTTTGCAAGCACGCTAACTACCGCAACTGAGTCAGTGTAAGGCTTCCAGATGCTATATTTTGCAAACGGTAGCTCATGGGATGGAACCATCTAGGCCAACACATTCAGATTCCTTGGTGGAAACTAATGGAGGATTTTTTTTGGTTCCCTACACTCCCTGTGCTTTCCCAAGCTACCTCGTTCGAGCGTAGTCTCTTAAGAGCCTTGAGACCAAAACACATTATATCTTTGACAGGTGATTTCTCAGACTCCATGGCACCTAGAGACATCTCATCAAATCTAAAACCTCCACATTGGAGCCCTTTATGAAATCCTATCGCAGTTTTATCCATATCCATTTGGTTCTCTTGTTGTCCTATTGTTTGCAAACTTGTGAAATAGTGTAGTTTGAGTCAGTGTAAGGCAGCCAGATGCTATATTTTGCAAATGGTAGCTCATGAGACCAAACCATCTAAGCCAACACATCTGGATTTCCCATTGAACTCTACTAGAGGCTTTGTCTTGGCTTTCTATGTTCCCTATGCTTTCGGACTACCTCATCCGGGCATAGTTCTTTAAGAGCCCTAAGACCAAAACACGTTATTTCTTCGACAAGTGATTTCTCAGAATTCGTGGCACCTAGATACATCTCGTCAAATCTAAAACCTCCATGTTGAATCCCTATAATAAATCCTCTTGTGGTTTTTTCATCTTCATTCGGTTCTCTCATTGTCCTTTTGATTGTAAACACGTGAAATAATGTAGTCTGAGTCAGTGAAAGGATGCGACGCAATACTTTGTAAACAGAAGCTCTTGGCGCTGAACCAACTATGCCAACATCTCTAGGTGGCGAGGTAAATGGTAGTGGAGGCTTTTTTTTTGGTTCCCTACACTCCCCATGCTTTCAGGCTACCTCGTTCAAGCGTAGTCCCTTAAGACCTCTGAGAACAAAACACGTTATATCTTCGATGGGTGATTTCTTGGACTCTATGGCACCTAGAGACATCCCTGTCGATCCAAAACCTCCACATCGTGGCCCTTTATGAAATCCTATCACAGTTTTATCCATATCCCTCCAGTTATCTTGTTGTCCTATTGTTTACAAATGTGCGAAATAGTGTAGTTTGAGTCATTGTAAGACTATCAGATGCTATATTTTGTAAACGGTAGCTCATGGTACCGAACCGTCTAGGCAAACACATTTGGATGGCATGGTGAACACTAGTGGAGGTTTTTTTTTGGGTCCCTTAACTCCCCGTGCTTTTGGGCTACCTCATTCGATCGTAGTCTCATAAGAGCCCTGAGACCAAAACACATTATATCTTTGACAGGTGATTTCTCAGACTCCATGGCACCTAGAGATGTCTCCTTAGATTTGAAACCTCAATGTCAAATCCTCTACAAAATACTCTAGCAGTTTTATCCATATCCATTTGGTTATCTCATTGTCCTATTGTTTACAAACGCGTGAAATAGTGTAGTCTGAGTAAGTGTAAGGTTGTCAGATGCAATAATTTGCAGATGAAAGCTCTTGGTGCCAAACCAACTATGCCAACACGTTGGAGTGGCAAGGTAAATGCTAGGAGAGGATTTTTATTTGTTCTTTACACTCCCCATGCTTTTGGGCTACCTCACTCATGCGTAGTTCATGTAGACACTAAAATTAGGTCACCGTCCCCTTTTGTCCCTCGACATATAAGCACCCTTTATTACATTTACCTAGCCATGACCCCCTTCATCCCACCAATATTAATTTAATTAATTTAATTAAATTAATTCATTATCCTTACTATATTTATTATTTAAATATCTTATTTAAATAATATCCACACATACAATTCACTTAGACACCTCACCAAGCCAACTCAACCTAAGACCTATTCTTAGCAAGTTCCCATAACTAACTAAGACTTACCCAAACCCTAAAAATCAATGCCTACATTCCCTCTAACCACATTCCCACATGTTCACAAGAGGCTCCCAGTCTAATCCATGGGATAATGACATAAGATCCAAGGAAATCAAGAGGATCTCCCTAGTTTAGTAAACCTAGGAAATCCCACCTTGACCGACATCGGTTACCCCTAACCATCGCCGGTTAAGCCAAACCGCCATCGAGTTACCCCTTTTAACCCCTAAACTACCTTATTCTCAAGGTTGGAAAACATTAGGAGAAATTTGATGAGCAAGAACACATCTCAAGAGAGATAATGCATCTTCAGAGAGCCAATTCCAACAAAAACTCACATCTAAGGAAGGAGATTGAGCATCTTCTCCTGCATAACCATCCCAACCATGATCGATCTATCCAAGCAAAGAGGAGTGTACATGCAGCCCATGCAGAAGCTTTTCTTCAGTTGGTGATCACTTGCAACCTTCAAACCCATCATCAGCACCTCCATCCCTCACACATAGGCCTTCAGGAATGGAATCCAAGTAAGTACAACATCATACTTTCCTGGTTATTTCATTTCATCATCATTTTATCATCCATTGTTTACCTTGCCCCCTATTGACCTTCTCCACATTTTCACCTCCATATACCCATTAAAACCTCACAAAATCCTACTCCAGTCACCCAATACATCATCCTCGACCAACCAAAGTCCTTTGTGCAATCACAAAGGAGACCAAAATCTTATTTTGTGACATTTCCAAATCTCACAATAACTGGCACTGATTACACCTAACCACCGTCGATCACCTCGACCGACACCGGTCTCTGTGTTTTCCCACACAACCCTGAACAGAGACCTACCCACCTAATTTTATCTCACCCTCATTCACCTGTGATCTACCCGAGACCTTTATCAAACCTGCAGAGACCTAGAACCAATCATTTGACCTTTGGATTCTATTCTAGCTTAGCCTATTAGATTAGATCTATTTCTTATTGTGTTTTTAAGTGAGATACCTAAATCATTTTAAAATAACAATAGGATTTAATTTGTTTATAGCATTGAATTTTTTAAAATAGTGGACTGATAGCCATCTAGGAAGTATCACACTTCTTAGATCTAGCATACGCTAGGAAGTTCACTACCCATATTGTTTAATTCCTTCTGGTGGTCTTGTTTTTATTACAGGTAGTTCCTCCTAGCCAAAAGGAATCTCTCACAATCAGCTGTGGATTTGGAAGTCATATGCGTGCAACAACCCATTAACTAACATTTGAACAGGTATTCCTCCTATGCTTGTTACCTTATCTATTTCATCAACACTTCAAAGAAACAATCTAAGAAAAAGTGAAACATTTTGGCATGCTCGGTGGGACCCATCTGGGGTTCCTTGCATTTCATTCATTCCTAGAAAAAAATTGTTTTTGTTTCCCTTTTAAAAAGCGTACACACTAATTTTCTTCCCTGGTAATCCACCTCTCCTTTCTATTTGCTCTAAAGGAAACTTCTCTTTTGGTGTAATTAAAAGGAATCATTTCGTCATGTTTTTTGCATTATAGTGAAAGAGAAGCCCTTTTCCTCTTCATCTTATTATGTCATCTAATTTCACATTTTCGATTTGGGTTTTAAAACAAGTGCATTCCATTCTGATTTATTGCATTAGCTCACATTAATTGAGGGCAACCTATACGCTGGAAGTCATGACCAGCTGATGGTTGACAAATGAATCATAGAAAAGCACTTCTATCCTTTTCTCTTTCTTTAAGTCTTACCAAACCACAAAAATTCAAAATACATACATTCTTAAACCACATCCTACCTGGAAGAAGTTTTAGGTGATCACATGATCATGGCACGGTGGGCACCTGACTCACGCTCTATCGAGTCATACTTTAGAGTGAATCCCGCCCCCACTATAACATACCTGAAACCTCACCTTTTAGATCACCTTCTTTGTAGGAAGCCATCCTCACCAAAAACTCTATTTCACGATTCATGTGGCAGTCCCTAAATAGCATAAGCTAAAAAACATAATAGAAAGGGCACTCCTAGGATTGCATTTTCTTAGTGTTTCTACTTGGCTTGTGTTTTGAGGTGAAAGATCACATTCATCACTTTTTTTGTTCATCCTTGCACACTCCTCATCATAGTTGGTGTATTTCGGCTTCACCTAAGTGTGCCTGGGCCATATCATCATCATTCCTAGAATTCTGGGTCTAATTCCACATCAAATTTTAATTCACAACCACTTTCTTTCATCATTGTTTCAATTTCACAGTAACTGTCATCGGTTACCTCTAACCGCCATCGGTTATACCCAACCAACATCGGTTCCAAGTCCTTTTGCTAACCTACTCAAAAGGACATATTACTTCACTTTCTTCCACTTTTCATAGTCTCTGTCACTGTCATTTTTCCCATTAACGTTTTATACATCTTCAAATTTGGCATACCTATCAAATTTTACCTTCTACCTCACTGTTTACTTACTGTCCATTTTCTACAGTGACCGGAAATGGTTACCCTGACCGACGTTAGTTTTCCCTAATCGGCATCGGTTAGCCTTTTCACATTCCAGCCACCATTTGTTACTTCATCCATTTTTTATCACCAAATTCACATGTTCTGTTGTTCTCTGTATCATTTACAGAGAAGCAGCCCTACCTGATCAATATTGGTTCACATGGTGCTGACCCGAAGACAAGAAAGCTCCTCGTGTTCCACGCTAGTTACCAACCACTCCCACCTAGTCCTTCACCACCTTCTATTTTATCACCAGCCATGGATCCCATCCAGCCTACTACTATCGCTACCAGAGATGAGGAGTTCACACGACTCCTTGACCAGAACCCTACCACCTTGCAGTTTTACCTCTCCCACTCGTCCACTCAAGACGCCTCAGGTCAATTGATATACGGCATGCCCGTATCTATCCCCCCAACTCTCACACCCACTTCCACATCGGCCCCATCTGGCTCCATGTTTCTCGCATCCATGTTACCCCCAGTCATTTCGCAGTTAGGTTCTATACCTGCTATGACTACCATCTATTACCTCTATGGCACCCATCACATCCACCATACCCTCGATGACTACCCCAAACACAACCTCATCTACCCCTACTGTCTCATACATACCTATAGCTACATTCCCACCTCCCTGTCGGTGACCCCACCCTATTTCGTAACTTGGTTCTTTCCATTCTACAATCATTAGCCCCTATTGCCACTAGGGTTACCACAACCCTTCCACCCCTATATACATACTACCAACAACCTCATGTTTCATCTATTATTCATTACGAGGTACATACCCCCCATTTCACTACCTTCTTCTCCATCACCCTACATGGCAGCCCCATACACTAGAGTGCCACCCTTGTTATATGCCGAAAACCAACCTCCTCACGCTACAGAGGCATGCAATCATCACAACCCACCAATGATCTAATTAAATTGATGTTGGACAAGATGCGAGACATTGGAGGCATCGGTTTCGCTCCTCCCAACACTCTCACCTTTGCCAGATTTGCAACAATCCTATTCACCCATCCATTCCTATCCATTCATACCCGTGCATTGGGAAATGCCTAAATTCAATCGTTTCAATAGAAAAGAAGACCCACAACAACATTTACGCTAGTTCAAACACGGGTTTTGTCTCGATTACTCATGATGATGCTTTTCTTTTGAGAACCTTTCCCATGTCCCTCTTGGACCTGCATGAGATTGGTATAGTGGGTTACCTAAACACTCTATATTCTCATTCAATTAGGTAGCCCAAACCTTCTTGGATCATTTCTCTATCAATAATTCAAGAAGGTTACCATGACCGATCTATATTCCACACATCAGTAAGAGGATGAATCTATCGTAGATTTTGTCACTCACTTGGTGTAGCTTTGATTAATCAACTTACTCGTTGTATATATCTCCCCCAGGTAAATATAGACAAATAGAAGAATATGGAAATCAAAGAAACTCAAAACCTGACATTTATTTACGCCACAAGTTGTGCCCAGGCATAGGTTGAAAGGTGTCGACATGGAAAAATTCGCACCTAGGTACAAAGGTTGGAGGATTTCGACATGGAAAAATTCATGCCCAAGCGCAGATCAGAAGGTGTCGACATGGAAAAGTCACGCCCAGGTGCAGGTTGGAGGGCACAGGTTGAAAGGTGTCGACATGGAAAAGTCACGCCCAGGCGTAGGTTGAAAGGTGTCGACATGGAAAAATACATGCCCAGGCGTAGGTTGGAGGGCGTAGGTTGAAAGGTGTTGTTATGGAAAAATTCACGCCAAGTGCAGATTAGAAGGTGTCAACATGGAAAAGTTCACGCCGGGTGCAGATCGAAGGTGTCGACATGGAAAAGTCACGCCTAGGCATAAGTCGAAGGGGTCGACACCACATTTTCAACACCTATGGTGCACTTAAAAGTATGTTGACATGAGGATAGATGTGCCAAGGTACACCTTCAGGAGGCACAACATTTTGAGCGTTGACACCCCGAACCCGACAGAAAGCAAACCCTGACCCAGATATTCAAATGGCCATAACTTTTCACAAGGAACTCGGATTCATGCAAGGTTGGACTTTTCGGAAAGCTTACAAGGTCCTTTACCTAACTAAGACTAGATATATTTAATTGGGTGAGAACAAGTTCTTCAAAAATTTTAAATACAGTTCTCCATTTTTTTTGTTTGCTAGGGTTCTCACCTACCGCTATAATGAGATGAATTAAATACAATCTGGAGGTGGTTGGGGTAGATTTGGAATTCCTCTCTCTTCCCTCTCTCATTCTTCCTATAAATTGTAAGGAGGGGATTCTTTCTAAAGGTTGGACATTCTTGTTTTTCCCCTCCCTTCTTCTCTTTGGCAGGCGAACTTGTGGAGTTTAAACCTCCCATCTAAAAGCTCGTAATGCAACTTTGCCTCTTGGCATTTTGTAGTGTATTGTATCAATATTTGGAGAAAATAATTCATGTATGTGGATGATACTCAACCCTCTCTATGTTCATTTGCATCCTCCTGATCTTTCACTACAAATTTGGTTATTTGTGCATGATCTTGCATTACATTTTAATGGTTTTTGTTTATTGGCAAGGTAGGGGTTCTTCATTCCTCGATGCATCACCTTTCTTTGTTTAGGTTTATTTTTATGGATCTTCTTACCCCTGTCTCCTTGGCAATTTAGATTAGGTTTTTTGAGTAGACCCTCTGCATTTTTATGTGTGCATCTCGAATAGAGGAATAGGAACCACCTTCATCCGGAGAGCTTTCCCAATTCACAAGGTCCCACACTTGGGAAAGGCTCCTTGTTATGCAATTGCACCGAGATTATCAACCCATCGAGCTACGAGACATTCAGGGGTGCTTTCAAGAATATTGTCCAAGAAATGCTCGAGAAAGGTGAGTTAACTGTGGATAATCCCAATGCCACCCCCAACCAAAATCTACAAATCTTCAAAAACCATTTCCCAACCATGCCCCTTCATCCAATCAAACTAGTGAGACATCCACTCACGATACCCATACCCGTGAGGTTCACGCTATCTTTAACGAGGTACCTATCACCTCTCAATTACCTCACATCCCTTCCATAGAGGAAATCCTAGCCGAAATCCTCCTTCCACATTAGAACCAACCTCCACTGTTCCTTCACCAATAGAGGAACACCTTTCATCTCCTTCATCACCTATAGAGGGGTCTTCCACTAACATTGAGACCATCTCACCCCTAGCTTCACCACTTAGAGAACCTTTACCTACCATACCTCCTCCACCCATAGAGGAGCTCCCATTACCTCCTCCACCCATAGAGGAGCACCCATTACCTCCTCCACCCACAGAGGAGAACCTATCCATTCCTCCACTTATAGAGGAGCTCCCATCATCTCCTCCACCCATCATAGACCCAGTTGAGATACCTTTGCCTCTTAGCGAGCATTCTCCATCAGCTACCCAAAATCCAATGACCTACTTTCGGCTCTCTTACCAACGGAAGCTGAAGCTAGACAATTCCCCATCTCTAAGACACATTTTATGGGAATTCCCATTAGGTCCTCACCAACTCCCATAGATGTGTCATTCTCATGTTTGGCCGATCACTTAGATTATGTGGATAGGGCTTTATTATGGGGGCACCTCTTACTCCCTATCTCAACACAGATGTAGAGATCCCTTGCTGATACCTCCACTATCTACCCAAACACATTTCGACCCATCAAACCAAATACAACCACTACTATCGTAGCCCCTTCCATGAGACCTATTATAGCTCAAATCGCACCCTTACCCATAACTCAACCTACACCTAAACCCAAACCCATACCCACAACATTTTCCTCCACTAAACCTATTACCACTTTAGGGGTCACCCCGACCACCAACCTTACTCATCCACCTATTAAAATGGATTTAACTACATCCTCCAACGTCAAAACCACACCTACGCCGACACCCAAAGTAAAGAAATAAAATCATCAACCTCATACCCCGACCGCACCAATCACGCCCACACTTTTCCCGTCGCCTTAAGACCTCATCTTCCCAACATGGTAAAGCACCCGCACCCATCCGTAAACCAATAACACAACAACCCATTCCTTCCTCACAAACCTCTAACCTACCCAGGAACACAACATGACTTATACCCGCACCTATAGTCTCTTTACCACCAATACCTCCAATACCTTCAGCTATTGCTTCACTACCCACTACACTTCAGTCATTTTCCCTCACACCCCAAGTATGACCCGCGTCATCTACCTTCATAGAACCCCCGTTATCCTCATGGGTAACTCACCCTCTTCCTCCCTCTACTTTTCCTTCTAGACCTCGTACACCCACATCGCCTTTACCCAAGAAGGTGCAACCCAAAAATAAAACCTCACTACCCCACAATAAGGTAGTCAAAACAACCCCCACCCTCCTACCTATCCATCTACTGTACCCCTACCCAAACATACCTGACCGATACCTCAAACCAAACTGGCACCTAAACCCATAGCTCGACCCGTTCCTACTTTTCAAAAAATAATCACTCGACAATCAACCACACCTACACCCAAACCCATGTTCACTTCCCATTGTGATCCACTAATAGGGTCATATGCCAAAATTTTAACCAACCTCCTCGAGACTTCT
Source organism: Taxus wallichiana var. yunnanensis (assembly GCA_018340775.1). Taxonomy (NCBI): domain Eukaryota; kingdom Viridiplantae; phylum Streptophyta; class Pinopsida; order Cupressales; family Taxaceae; genus Taxus; species Taxus wallichiana. The sequence continues at coordinate 492,981,221 of CM031242.1, read as the reverse complement.
ATTATTACATTACCGCCACTCTGACCTTAGGACCCCCTCAAACCCAAGCCAAAAGGGTTTCATGATACTAAAATTTATGCATACCATCATGTGCCAGGGCATGATGTGGAGAACTATAAGGCTTTGAAAACTGTCCTTATCCAATTGTGTCCACTAAAAACCAACTTTGACGATGAAGACCTTCTCAATGAGGATCTTGCTTCACCAACACCCATCCCCACACTGTCCACTCAACAACCACAACCTCCACCCTCATATCTCCGAGAGCCATGCCCAAGATTTGAAATTAACATGGTTTGCATTCGAGAACTTGCCATGCCACCACCCAAATGTCGTTGTGCCTAGTTGCCCTCACAGGGCTTTTCTCCTCCAGTAGGTTTTTGCCCTTCATGTCATTATACCACTCACTCTACACCTTCTCCATTTTCCAACTCCCCTCAAATCAACATGATACACATCATTACACGTACGCAGAAGGGTAAAGAAAAGGAAACTAACCCACTAGCCAATCTTATACCCAACATACCATCTACACCCATACCTAAAATAACTATCCACGGCCCCACGTACCCCATTTCTAATGGGGTCACACATCTCACCATGGTTAAAAAATTACACCAATCTCCCCTCAAATGTCCTTATATGACCTCATCCAAACCTCGAAATTCCATCGTCAAGCCCTCATGGAGGTTCTTCAATCTATTGAGGTTTTACCCAATGAACCTACACTGTGGCCTCCATTATCACACCCCATCCTATAGTCTCTCTCACTAAATTACCACCTTCATCCTCACCTCACCTTCTTCACCAAGTGGCCTCCTTAGCTTCTCGAGAGGAGGAGATCACGCCACACAAAAATGATGACCCAGACCCAACCCTCTTCATCTCTGTCCACATTGATGACATACAAGTACATCATGTGATTATTGATGGAGGCGCTAGCATTAACATCATTTCATCCCATGCATTTTCTCAAACGCACATACCTGACAATTGCATGCATAAACATCCGGTCATGTTGTGTTCATTTAACAATGCTATCACCTCCACACTAGGAAACCGTCATCTTTCACATTCGCGTGGGCCCCCACTATTCCGAATTGTTTTACATTTGGAGGGGGAATTCAATATAACTTGTTGCTTGGTAGACCCTGGATCCGTGTCATGGGTTGTGTTCCTTCCACTTTGCATCGTTGTGTAAAGTTTGAACACAAAGGACACACTTATACTATTCCAGCTGACCCATCACCTTTCAAAACATGCAACATGCTTTACTAACCCAATGATGTGCTCATACCTGTCAACTGTCTACCTCCACAACCACTACCACTTCACCTACACCTCTTCCTACCAGTACAATCGCTACCTCAGCCACACATACCTCCTCTATTCCTACCACTGCTATAACCTCCACATGGTGACCCATTAGCTTCCCAATCCGTTAACTCCACCTCCACATCAACCTCCAACACATCATCCATATCAGCTACCTACATACTAACCACTCGATCCTGGAAGGTTTTTTTAATGCCTCACTTTGGGAGAGTACCGCCTATATAGTGTCAACATATTCCTTACTCCGGACGAGTATGGAAGCCTTCACCAACACCCTCACTATGATCACCATATAGGAGAATGCCTCCTTTATGGTCCTCCTCATCTTCGTACTAGTCTCACCTATGGGGGACTTGATACTACCACTTACACACCTAAACCACCATCACAACCCCGCCCATTTTCCGTTAACTTCTAATCACTTACCAATCACCGTTTCACCCACACCTTCCTACACCGTTGTGTGTGGAAGGGTTTTGGTTTTGGCTTTTATGAGCAAGGCCGCCATACCATTATTCCATGTACCACCCGCAAACATAATGACCGTAGTGGTATCGACTTCCCCAAACCTCCTACCAAACAAGCCCGCATTGAACTCATTGAAGACCCTAGCCCTCCTCCACCTTCATCTTCATCACTACCTTCACCCGCTCCACCTTCATCACCACCCTCACCGACAGAGTCAATGGATCTTGAATCTATCCCCCTAACCTTTTTTTTCATAAACACCATTTCCTTGGGGCCTTTGACTTATCAATGCGAAGGCGAGGCCCCTTCCACTCTCCCATTCCTGTATCCTGAGATGATTGATGATGACACACCTATAATTAACGTCATTCAATGTCAGGATGATGAATCCATACTCACCTACCTTGGTGCAGAAGACTCATATATTCATCGGTCGTTACCCTCTGAGATGCAAACCATGTTGAATGAAACAACTATTAAGATCAACATTCATACTCAGGACGACCCGCACATCCTAAAGATCGGACAATATTTAGATGCTGCTAAACAGGAAGCCATCACTTCTTTTCTCTGATATCATAACCACGCTTTCACTTGGTCTTACGCAGACATGCCCAGTATTGACCCCACCATAGTTTTCCACAATATTGTAATTGTTCCCGATGCCAAACCTATCAAACAAAAGTGAGGAAAATGCACCCTTGCATTGCTCTTCTCATCAAATAAGAACTTCAGCACCTTCTTTTGGTTTCCTTCATCTTACCCATTGATTATCCTTGTTGGATTTCTAACATTGTCCCTGTTACTAAAGTAACAAGGGGGCACCGCATTTACACAGACTTCCATGACCTCAACCTTGCCTGCCCGAAAGATGACTTTCCCTTACCGGTATTGATCAACTGGTTGACCTCACTGCTAGTCACAAGATGCTCTCACTCATGGATGGCTTCTCAAGTTATAACCAAATTTTGCTTTCCCTAGAAGATTAGCACAAGACCACATTCATTACCCCTTGGGGAACCTTTTGCTATCGAGTCATGCCTTTTGGCCTTAAAAACATTAGTGCTACATATCAAGCATGTTATGACTTACATCTTCCATGATATCATGCATTGCATATTGGAAGATTATGTGGATGATCTCTTGGCCAAATCTAAATGTCACGCCAAGCACCTCACCATCCTCGAAACCATCTTTGACCGCCTCATTAAATATTATGTCCGCCTTCAACCTAAAAAGTGCATCTTCGCGGTTCTCTCAGGAAAGCTCCTAGGATTTATTGTTTCCCTCCATGGTATAGAAGTTGACCCTGCTAAAGTCAAGGCCATTCTGGAAATGCCTCCACCCACTAACCTTAAACAACTACGTAGCCTACAAGTCCATTCACCGTTTCATTTCACAATTATCTGATCGGTGTCAACCATTTCATCATCTACTTAGGAAGGATGTCTCCTTTAAATGGGATGATGATTGTCACAAAGATTTTGAGGCCCTAAAATAATACCTTCTCCAACCACCCGTACTCATTCCACCTAAAGACGATCAACCTTTTTACCTATACATCTCAGCTACCAATCACTCCTTGGGAGCCATGTTTGCTCATTGCAATGAACAACACAGGGAGCAGGTGGTTTATTACATAATCCATACTCTTTTGGACTATGAAACCTTATATAACCATCTAGAAAAGGTTTTCTTAGCCTTAGTTTTCGTTGCCACCAAACTCCGCCATTACCTACTCAATCACAAAACCTATGTCGTGACCAACACCGATCCCTTACACTTCATGTATGCCAAACCTTATCAAAATCAGCGTGTCGTGTGATGGCTTATGCTTTTAGCTGATCTTGACCTCGAATTCATTCACCAAAAGTCCATCAAGGGCCAAGCTATCACCAACCAACTGGCTGACGCACCTATTTCCGAGGATCAACCCTCTAATTTTGACTTTCTGATGAGTCAATTGCTACTCTTTCCCTGGACAAACCCCCTTACCAAATGACATTGTTCTTCAATGGTTCCAAGTGTTAGTGTGGGGGTGGGGCTGGTGTTATCCTCATTCCTCTAGATGGAGAACCCATGCCTTTGTCTTTCAAACTAGACTTTGAATGCACCAACAATATTTCGAGTACGAAGCACTCGTACTAGGTCTCCAAGCCGCATATGCCCTAGATGTCAAATCAATCCACATCTTTGGTGATTCACAATTGGTCATAAACCAAGTCAATGGTATGTACCAATGTTGTAACGAGATACTTCAAAAGTATAAACATCATGTAGACATACTTTTGACCACCTTTGATTGTTACACCCTTTAAACCATCCCATGTTCAACCAACAAATTTATAGATACCATGGCATGCTTAGCTTCCCAAATACCCGCTTCCCCTGCTGATTCCAAAATATTTGTTACCATACAATTCCTCCATTCACCTTCTTATTTACCTCATGATGTTTACTCAATTGGAAACGACACCCCTGACCCGAGTGACCTTTGGTATAAACAATACTCTGACTATCTTTCTCTCTCCATCTTACCTCCTGATCTCACCAGAATCTGACAAATGCACCTTCCTTAAAAAGGTCTCCCATTTCATCATTTCGGGGTACTCCTCTATAAGCACGGCTTTGATGGTATTCTTTACGATGCCTCACAAATTCTGAAATTCCTTATACCATTAAGGAGGTTCATGATGGCATATGTGGAGGTCACTTTAGTGGCCTTACATTGCTAAGTGTATTCTTCACCTAGGATATTCTCGGTGACCCTTTACCATGATTGTTACGACTATGTCAAACATTGTGTTAAATTTCAACAACATTCCAACCTTCATCATACACCCAATCATGCCTTAAAGGTTTCTCGTGACCTTTGGCCCTTCTCTCAATGGGGCTTGGATCTTGTCGGAGAAATCAATCCTCATTCTTTCCAAAGCCATCAATGGATCATAACTGCTACCAAATACTACACAAAATGGGTGGAAGCCATACCACTCATCTCCATGAAAGCTGAGAATATATGTGAGTTCATTAACCATCACATCATTTATCACTTTGGTGTTCATCATCGCCTCATCACTGACAATGGAAAACAATTCAAAAACAAGACATTACAAAAACATTTTTGACGCCTTTGGCATTCAAACTTAGTTTCTCATCCCCTATTACCCATAAACCAAATGGCCAAGCCGAATCCACTAACAAAACCCTCAACAAAATTCTCATGAAAGTGGTTGACGATACTGGGAAGGATTGGCATACGCACATTCCTTTTTCCCTATGGGCATACCGCACTAGTATTTGCACTTCCACTACGGCCACACCCTTTTTCTGGTCTATGATACAGAGGCTATTCTGCCTCTCAAAGTCCAGATCCCCTCACTCTACATTTCTCTCCATGACATGCTTACTAATGATGAATTTTGTCAGGACCACTTAGCACAACTAGAGTTATTAGACGAACGTCATCTTAACACTCTGGATCACCTTCAAGTTTACCAACAATGTATCAAACGTGCTTATGAAAACGTGTTCATGAACGAACCTTCTAAGTCGGTGACCTTGTCTTGAAATAAAATCAACACATAACCAAAGTAGAAAAAAGTAAACGGGAAAATTTGCTCCTAATTGGCTTGGACCATACATCATAACTCATACCTATGGATCAGGTGCCTATCGTTTATCCTCACTTGATGGTAAACCCGAACCTGAGCCCCTTAACGCATTGCATCTTCGACCATTCTATTGTTGACTCATTGTCCTACCTCACCCTTTGTCTCTTTATAGGCTCGTCCCTTGAGCGCTATCCACTCCATACACCTCCCTAATGATTAAACAAGAATCATGTGAGTACCCGTCACTTGTTATCTTCTCTTGAATATGTGTACCATGGCACTGCACATAGCATGATTCTCATGGATACTTTTCATCTACCTTTAGATGAGATCCCATGGTCATTCCACCTTGCCTTTTGAACAAGATTCCTATCCTCCACCTTGGTCTTATCCATGATTTCAAAGACCTCACATGGGACCAAACTCCTTGAGTCAAACTTCTAATAAAAATATGACTCCCTCAAAAGGACATCTTCCTCTTAACAAAATTGCTGCTATAAATAGACTACTCCCTCGAAGGACAACTATGTGAAGCTTTAAAAAAAAAACAATACGAGAGAAACCGAAGCTTCTCGCATCGATCAGCTTCACGAAGACCTCAAGGAGTACCATATTATTTATCCCATATAGACTTCCCACATCGATCAATCTATCTCAAAAAAAAAAAAATAGTCATGGACTTGCCCATTGTGACCTCGGACCTCTTACCCAAAAGACCTGTCACTCCAAACATATAAAATTAACTACCTTTCACCCACCTTACCATTTCCACTCTCATTTCCTCAATCGCCTCAAGGGACATCTTGGAATTTTGACATTTGGTGATCTTGTGACTACTTTCACCGTAGAACCATTAATCGTGCAATGCCTTTCGGGTCTTGTGTTCATCACCCCCTCCAAGGTATGATCTACTCGGTATGATCCTACCTAATCAGGTGGCTTTATTGCCCCCCTCTTATCTTTTAACCATCTTTTTTGACATTTTGATTACCTTATACAGGACTTGGTACTCGATGCTTACCTTTGAGGTAGTCCTCCCCTTTCACCATAATCACCTTCACTTGCATCATTTTACCTATAATCTACCCACACCTATTACACCTAAACCCACTACATGCCTAAAAACCTACCAACTCATTCTCATATTCTTCCCTAGCTCATGGGAGAACTACATCGGCCTGAGGTTCGAGGGCATGAGAATTTTTTTGCTTATCCCATGAAATCAATGGACCTGTCACCCCAAAGGCCTTTCATAAGGCCTCCATGTCTCGCTTGTACTTATCCCTATTTGCTCTATCCTTTGTAATCTCTACCTACACATCAATGAATTATTAGTTGAGCCCATCTCTCTCACCATTTAGTAACACATGCTCAGCCAACAACGTGGCCTTCTTTTCCTCCAATACTATCATTATATCCTCCTCATCTCCACCACCACCAACCTCATGAGGTGAAACCTTTACATGATCCCATACCCGCCTCTCAAACCCATCCATCTTCCCCTACTACCATGTCGCATAGGCTTCAGCCACCCCTGTATCATCATCTCCCACCACTACTCCCCGCCCATCCACCTCACCCCTACCCCTTCCTCATCCTCCATATCCACTACCTCCCGAACAATTGGAAATCCCACATCGTATCTGCATCATCATGATAAATTCCAATGCATCCTCTAACACATCTTGTATCAAACCAAACTATCTTCATATATGACCAAACCAGATCAACACCCACCGATCCTCCCTCCACCCCTATATCCATCTATCTTTTTTTTGGACTCTCAACTCCCCCTCTACATTAGGCCATACTAGGAAACCTATATATGGCCTCCAAATAACATTCATGCCCTCTAAACCAACTAGAATATTCATGTAATAATCATTACCTCAAACAGGCCCAAGAGCTAAAAAATTTGATCTCCATCTTATAAAATCAACTGGATATAGTAAATTCATTCATAAATCCCAAGGATATCTTCTTGGTTAAGCCACTACAATTTTCTCATATGCCCATCACTCTAAAAAAATGGTACATCAACCATGAACCTTTGTCTAGTGACTTAGAACCATAACTCCATGTACACCTGTGCCAAATAAGTCGGGGCCCAAGAAAACATTGTCTTGTGAACCAACATATATACTACTACCCCTATCAACATCCATAAGATGAACCATCCATATGAATTCATTTAGACGTAACAACTAATCTCCATCATCATCATCGTAACCAATGCTCTACCCTCTTCATTATCATTGTATACAAACCCATATGAAAAATACCTTGAAGTATATACTACGTATCATACATCATCACCAAATAAATTTTTCATCACCACACCTCTACCAACCTTGTCAATTGTATAAATTTTCTCACCATGTGTCGGAAAGCACAATATCTATTGCACATCCTCTAAATTGACCATCATCTCTCCAATAAGTAGCCAAAATTTTCTTGTCATATGGTCCAAATAGTTCCAACAATAAACCCATATCCTTATGGATATGCTTATAGTGATGCATCCCACCCAATCTAACTGCCTCCAAGTGAGCCCAATCATCATGTGACAATAAATCAAACATCATCAAGAATCTTTGGGACCCTATCTCATGTTTTCAATCTCTCACAAGCCTACATCCAATAATAAGACGACAAAAAATCAATCCAAATCGATCAAAAATCAAACAAAAATCAATAAAATAATAACATTCTTTGAATCACCAACAAATCTAACCTAATCCTTTTGGACCCCATTAAAATCATCATTGACCCATAAATAGCTAGTGGTTTCTAAGCACTTCAAATTTTCAAAAAACAAATAAATACCAACAAAAACAAAATTCTTAAGTACACTACCTACCTCAAGCACATGTGGGCCCTCTGTCACCTCTACACACCTAGATCTACCTCCTCATCAAAATCACAAAAAAATAGTAATTAGGTTTTTTTAGGTTCTTGATCTCTAAAATTGCATAGTAACAAATGATATTTCAAAACTTCCTTTTATATCCAAACTTTTTCCGCCCACCTAATCATCGGTGATTGGGATAATCACCATTTATTCATGCAAATTGCTAATGATTCCCCTCCTTCTTATCCAAACTATTATTATATAGCCTTTTAGCCTCAATGAATCATCATTTTTCTTCATTCCTTGAAAAAATCAACATTTCAGTATGTGCCCCAATTTTGGGCCCCAAGACCCTCTAGGAAATAAATAAAAATCATTCAATATTTATCAATCCTTACTTTATCAAATCCATTTCAAATTTCACAGTCATTGGGGAAACATTTTTCCTTATCATCGTCAAATCATATTTCTATAGGAAACAAACCCATTGGTTCCCCTATCATTTGAATTTTGGACCCAAAAGCCCACCTTTGTGGCAACATCCCTTATTTCAAGTATGCATTTCCCGATACATCGTGGATATCATACACCTCCAAGATATTTTTCTGCATCTTCTTCCTATGAGTTATATGTCTATAGGTTGATAACCCATTGGTTCGACTATCACTTGACTCTCTAGTCACAAAAGTACACCTTTGTGGCAATTTGTTTTCATGCCTAGTTTTGGGGAACATTAAATAGAAAAAAACCATCATAAAAACCTATCTCATCCAACAACCTTTTCAAACTCATGATCATTGCAATTTGTCACAATAACCCCTAGTTTGATGACGGGCTACATATTTGACATATATTTAACCATTTCACTAGTTTATGTCCAATGACTTGTCCATCACAAGCCACTTGACACAAAGAGGAAAATGTAGACACTTGTTTCCTAACCACACCCCTCACACCCTCATTCAAAAATATCTAAACCATCACTTCACCCCCTGTAAAATCATGTTTTACCCCACCGTAAAACCTATTTACCTACCCTAAACCTCCATAACCTCCTTTAACCTATCTAAACCCATTTTTAACCTTACCACCCAACCTCTTAACCTCCCAAAAACCCTTTGAAATCCTTAGCCCCTTGTCATATGGTATGGTCATATGAGGGCTTAAAGCTTGTGATTCCTACTAGTAGGTGCTTATCTCCAGCCCCCTTTCATTTTATTTTTGTGGTGAAGGCAAAAGCATTTTATTTTGTTTAAGTGGCAACTAAAATAAGTAGTAGAGCATAATATTGAAAAGCTTGTAACTTTTGATCGGCAACTTGGTTTTGAGTGTCATTTGTTTTTTATGCTCTTTCCATTGGAAATATTTATTTTGAAGATCACACTATAATTATAAATTTCCATATTGTAACACGTGCTCATTTTAAAGTGCCAAAATATGGGAGTCTCATGTTGCATTGTTTGGGGGTCTTGTTACATTGTTTGGTTCTTGCATTTCTTTTGGTGATTATTTGAGGATGTCGTCTTTCTATACTTCTACATTTGATCATGTTGAGCCATTAATAACACATAATTACCACACATGGAAACCAAGAATGGTAATAATAATTAAGTGGAAAGGATTATGGGCTTTAACTTCTTCGTAACAACCAATGTTCACTAGAGAATATAAGAAATTTCAGTAAGTGCAAATTTGATGAGTGTATGGGTTTGATAAGAACTTATGTAAGTGACAGTCTATTGTTTCATTTGGAAAAGTGCAACTCTTCTTTCAAAATATGGGAGAAATTAGAGGATTTATCTGGTAAGGTGGATCATATGAGAGCCAGGAAACTTGAAATTGAGATCACCTCTCTTAATCCTGAAGATTTTCCAACAATTATAGACTATCTTACCAAGTTCAAGCATTTATTGACATAGTTGAAGGGGAGTGGAAGAGATAAAAATATATGAAGAGTGTATTTACTTGATTCTATCTAAGTTGAGATGACCATTTCAAATATTTTCTTCTACATTTTTCTCTAGTATGGATGCCTTAGGTGACACATTAAAAATGTCTGGCTTACAAACATTTTGTGAAAGACAAACTAGGGAAGAATCCAAATGGTCTTGCCTTTATTCTTCCACCTCTCAAAAGGCATCAGTTGCATCTAATCCTAAGGGTAAGGGTAAACCAAAAAGGAAAACCAAATCCACCCCTTCTCCATCTCAAAGTGATCCTAAACCCAAAGAAAAAAATCTAAACCCAAGAAGTTTTCTAAATCCAAGGTTAAGTCTAGCCTTTCATGCTCTTTTTGTGAGGGTATTGGTCATGAAGAACATAGGTGTTATAAGCAAAAGCAAGCCTTTTAGGATGCAGTCAAGAAACAAAAAAATTATATCTCCACTCCACCTCCTTCTAATCTACATGGTAAAGCACTTAATGTTGTTGGGAGATTTCAGTCACCACTTACAGACAGTTGGGTTATAGATTTTTGTGCTTCTCATCACATGACTTCTTCCAAGGAGTCTTTTGTTTCTCTATGTTTGAGTTCTACTTCCAAAATTGAGGTTGGAGATTCTTCCTTTCTTTTTGTTAAGGGAAAAGGTGATATACAACTTGATGGTGGAAGTATCCAAGATACACTATATGTTCCTAACATCACTATAAGTTTGCTTTCTGTATACCAAATTTTTTATTTTGGTCAAGGGAAAACAGTGAATTTTACACCACATGGGGCAAAAGTAAGAACTTTGTTGGATCCTTATTCACTTGTTGCTCAGGTATTGTTGATCATATTTCTAGACTATATCACTTTGAGGGTTTTGATGACACTTCTTCTATAGGGACAGGATTGGTTTCTCATGCAGATTCAAAGATTAAGCTTTGGCATGAAAGATTTGGACATCTTAATTACATATATTTGAAGGAGTTGAGCACTCATGGTATGGTAGATGGTCTTCCTAGAGTTTCTTATCTTGAGGGAGTTTTCTTTGGCTGTGCATTAGGGAAACAACACCAAGATCCATTTCCTAAGAATTTTTCTAAGATATTTTCTTCACCACTTGAGATTTTGCATAGTGACTTGATGGTTTTTCCAACCCCCTCTTTCAATGGAGCTAAGTATGCACTTACCTTTATTGATAATTTCTCGAGGCGTACTTGGGTTTATTTTCTCAAGTAAAAAGTGATGTTTTCCACACTTCAAAGTCTTCAAGGCTTTGGTTGAGAAACAATATTCTAGTTGCATAAATAACCTTTGTACTAATAATGGGGGGAGTACTTCAGCAGTGAGTTTTCTAATTTTTTGGCAACTCAAGGCATTATTCACCAAGATTTTGTTCCTCATACTCCACAACAGAATGGCTTAGTAGAATGGAAGAATAGAAATTTAAAGGAAATGGATAACTATATGATGCATTCTAAAGATATACCTCCTATCTATTGGGCGAAGAAGTTAATTTTATTAACTACATTCAAAATCGTACACCACATGAGTACTTGAGCATTTGACTCTCAGAGGAAGCTTGGTCCAAAACTAAGCTAGGTGCATCATTTCTTCGAGTCTTTGGGAGCCATCTTGGGCCTTTGTGTCAAAGAAGAAAAGAAAAGCTTTGGATAAGAAGAGTAAACCCTTGATCTTTGTAGGGTATTGTGAGAACATGAGAGCTTATCGTATTTTATATCCCGATACACATGAAATTATTTTTGAACACATGTTCAGTTTGATGAGTGCTTCGCTCCTCATGATTTGTTATCTTCTTCCATGCCTCCTTTTTCTTCTTCATCTCATCTTGAGGTTCCTTTATTTAAGGAGATTGATGAGGAGGTTACAGATGTCGTTTAGGATCCTATTCCCACTGATGTTGTCACTTTTCCTAAGTGGGCTCATGCTACAGTTTCTGAGGTAGTACCTTTCATATAGGATCTTCCACCCACTAAGAACCATCACACAAATTCTATAGGTTCTAGACTTTTGTGTCAGGAAGTTTTTGAGGATCCATAGTATTTTTCAAAGGCTCATGGGATACAAGAGTGGGATGATGCGATGGAATCTAAGTATTCTTCTTTGATGAAGAATCATACTTGGGATTTGGTATCTCCTCTTATAGGAAGAAATATGGTTAGGTGTAAGTGGTTATACCAAATCAAATACGTAGCTGATGGGTCCATTGACAAGTATAAGGCTCGTCTTGTTGCAAAAAAATTGACAAGTTGAAGGCATTTATTACTCGATACTTTTGCACCCGTTGCCAAGATAGATTTTGTACGCTTTGTACTTGTTATTGCTGCATCACAAGGGTGGCTTGTATACCATATGGACGTGAAGAGTGACTTCTTACATGGAGATCTACAAGAGGAAATGTACATGGAGCAGTCAACTGGATTTGTTTAGGATTCTTCTTTTGTTTATAGACTCGAAGGTCTCTCTACAATCTCAAACAAGCCCCTCGTGCTTGGTATAAGAAGATGGATTCTTTTCTTCTATCTACTAGCTTTGTTCTTTGACACTCTAATCATACAAAGGTGTATCTCCAAAGCATGTTGGTGAGGATATTTTGATACTTATTTTTATGTTGATGATCTGCTACTTACTGGAAGCTCTTCTTCCCACATTCAAAGTATTCAGAGGGCTCTTTCTACATAGTTTGACATGACAGATCTTGGGTTATTACATTATATCCTTGGTTTGAAGATTTCTTAGACATATTCAGGGATTCATTTGAGTCAACAAAAGTACACCCATGATCTTCTTAGGTACTTTGATATGGTTGATTGCAAGCCAAGTCCATGTCCTTTTTAGTCTGGAGTTACTCTTACTTCTACATATACCACACCACTTTGTGATCCTACATTGTATAGGCAATTGGTTGGGAGTCTCATGTACTTGACCCATACTCGCCCTAATATTTAATTTGTTGTAGGGCTTGTATCTCAGTTTGCACATTCTCCTCAAAGTAGTCACCGACAAGCTAATAAAAGTAGTTTGTGTTATTTACATGGAACTTTCCACTTTGGCCTACACTACACTAGGGGTTCTACTCAGTTGGTTGGGTATACAGATTCAGATTGGGTAGGTTCTATTGATGACAAGCATTCCACTTCTATCTTTTTTTGTCTTGGTTCTTCTCTAGTTGCTTGGGCATGCAAAAAGTAACATGTTATTGTACTTCCATATTCAGAGGCAAATTATAGCGCACACAGTTATAATGAGTCAACATATTCTTTGGATTTGACATGATATTGTGAGTTTGGATTCCCACAGGATTCATCGATTGTACTTTGGTGTGACAACCAAAGTGTAATTCACATTTCTCGCAACCCAGTTGAGCACCAGTGGACCAAGCATATTGAGATACACATCCACTTCATTCGTCAACACATTCAGGATGGAGTTCTTTGCTTGGAGTACATTCCGACTTAGCAGCAGGTTGCAGACATATTTACGAAGCCTTTTGCATCACCTCGCTACCTTGAGTTGCGTGGAATGCTTGGGGTTTTGGAATTTGTTCTTAGGGGTGTTTGTGAGAACATATTCCTTCTTCTTCTTATTTCTCTTTCCTTATAGCAATATTCTTTCCTTCTTTTGGTTCGAGATTTCTTCATGGATATATTGTACATGAGTACCTCATCAAGCCTAGTTTTCGGGACTCATACTATGGACATGCCACTTCTATTTTGGCCCCTAGCTTCACTTGAGGGGGTGTTAGAGTAGGTATTTAGCTTAGCTCATGTTCACCTAAGTATTGTATTTACCTTTATTGTATTCATCCTCACCCACTTATGTGTGTGGATATTTCTTTTTATTTATTTAGATATTAGGGCGATATTATCTAGTTGTTAGGTATAGTTCTTTCCTTGATCTATGATATTGACTAGTTCTTTCCTTGATCTATGGTATTGACTAGATCCTTGATGTCTAGTTCACTCCTAAATCTATGGTCTTGACTAGTTCTTTAATGACTAGTTCTTTCCTTGATTTATGGCTTTATCTACAAACTTGACTTGTTCTTATATTTTTATTCATTGCATATATAAGCCATGCCCATTCTCATTGTATTTCATTGAGTTCCATAATAATATATGATATTGTTGCTCATTTGTTTGCAAAGGTTTATGTAAAGTTATTCTGGTGAATTACTTTCATCTTATTAATTGTGGTGTTTGATTAGCATCTGTGTTCTTGGCTTGGTACGATCTAGTTATTGTTCCTTTTACACAAAACCTCTTTGAAATTGATCCTTAGCCATCCTTAGCAAATCTATGTTGCGTTCAAGTCCAAGAAGATACCACTACAAATGTCTAACCACCTTCATCACCTTCGTTAATACCTTGGAGCATCCACAAATCTCAGTAAGGCTTCCTTAACTTTGTCCACTTGTTTACACATTCAAAGTAAGTATATCCATATAAATTACATTCCCAATTCTTTCATCATCAGTTATTAGTCCAAATCAGTCATTAGATTAATCATTATGCATTCAATCTCGCATCCTATTAAAGAACTAGTCATTTTATCGAATCGCCAGCAATTCTATCCAAATCACAAGATATCCTTGTCATTCTATCATTTTTATCACATTTGTATAAGTTCATCCATCTTATCATTCTAATTCTATCCAATCAGCTTGTTTTCAAGATGTGACTCCTCGCAAATGAAAGTGTTAAGTGAATCACATCCCTTAACTAGAATTTATGATCTCCAGATCATTTAGCAACCCTTTATGCTGGGGATAATTTCGACATTTCACATGAAATTATCCTTTGTGAAATTTCCTTGGCACCTAAAATTGAAGGTATATAAGACCAACTTGAAGTCATATAAGAATAATGGGACGCCGTTGAACAGTTATGGTTTGACTAATTTTAAGAGTTTGAGATTTTTGTAACCCTCACTTGGGCACCTATTATGTGGAACATGATCCCTTTATTCCCCTAGAATTCTAATCATTCATTTTATTGTCAATTATCTTACTATCACAACCACTTAATTGTAAAACGAGTTGACATCCTTCAAGGAAGCCCACTAGTTCCCAAGATCAACCTTTTCCGAGAAAATTGTAAAATCTCTATCTAATATCTATCTTGTTTAGTTTTCTATGCATGCAAGTTCTCTCATCCACTAGAAAGAGGAGTCTCTCGTGTCTTTGGCATCTATTCATCTTGACATTACAATCGGTGAAGATATTGTTAAATCTTGTTGTCTTTTGAGTTTCTTGGTGTTTCTCATTATAATAGAGGAACTAAAAATCCCCATAAACATTTTATTATAGGTGAAAGTGAGCCATAAGATGGATAATAATGCAAATCCCTACATATATTATTTACATCGCTAAAAAAAAATTCTTAGAAGTCACAAAAACAACTTTATAATTCACTTTTCTCAAAAGCTAATACTTTGCTAAAATTTTCTCAATATGCCAAAATAAATTAGAACAATGTATCATGACTCAAAATCACTTTAATTTTTTTAACATCATCAGAAAAAATTGTTCTAGTAATCTAATTAGGTTTACAAAACCAACTATCACACTTTTCCCTTTTGACCTCAATTTGCCTTATAGCCCCGAAAATAGAAAAATTTCACAAACCACACACTTTCAAACTTTATTTGGTAAGGTTTTTAGCTACCCATTTTTCCCATTAATATTCTTGGAAATTTTCATACTTGAACTCCACACCAATCGTTTCTTATACATTTTTAGCTTTTCTAGCCCTTTTGGAAATTAACCCTTCATTGACACAAATATCTAAACTGGGAATAATGTAGCAACCAACCATGAAAAATCTTTACATTTTATAGTACCCTTTTCCAAGAATGTGTTTTTCACCAATTTTTAAGACCTAAATACTTTTACTTTCCACCCAACTCCAAAACCCTCCTTTTTGCTTGTTCTTGTAAGCCTAACTAGGTGTTGAAGGGAAATTCTTGGTTTCTAAATTCCCTACTAAATTTACAACTTCCAAACACCTTACTCCACACATTCATGAATTATTCATTGCATCCCCACTCTTCAAATCCTTCCTTTGGTCTTCATTGCAATTAATTTCATGGTCTTGGTTTAATTTTGGTTTATCTAGTTCTTGGTTTCCAATAATCCCTTATTCACTGTTTCACAAAATTTCTCTTTCTTTATTTTTCCCTTAATCCTTCCTACTTTCCCTTTACACTCACTTGGCTCTCATTCCTATCTTCAAAATTATTCAGCCTCATTCACTTAAGAATCTTCTTGAACTTCAACTTCACTAACCTTATGGTAAATGTAATCACCAAATCATCGTACTTCCTGAATGGCCTGACTGTGAATGGGACATTTAGCGCGATTAGGCAACATAGGATCATCTCTCAAGCTGTGGGACTTACGGGCTTGAGGTGAACCTCTAGAGAATGTCGGATTCCTCTTCCTAAACTAAGCACTACATTACTCCTAATGCAAGAAAAATAGCTAACTAGACCTATACTAACTTTCTAGGGGATTAGGGAGAGAAATTGCATGAAGTAAAACCTATACTAGAATTGGTGATGCACCAAGAAAGTGTTTTTCTAGACAAAATTCCATCTTTCCAATGAAGAAGTATGAACATGCGAAGAATGGACATGCATTACAAACCCAACTACATACAATAATTCATTTCAGATAAGCACAACGACTCTTAAAACTTGTAAAGAAAACCAAGGTTACAAAATGTACCTGCAGACATGAGAGAAGAAAAATGAGAGCAGAAAAAATGATGCAAGGACAAATAATTAGTCATGAAACATAGTTTTTATTATTGTAAGCACATGCACAGTGCATCATTATAGTAGGAAGAGGAAAAAGCAACCATTACAATATTTGGAAGGAAGGCTTGAAAGCCTCTAAATTCACAACAACATAATTATTAAAGAGAGGGAAAGCTTGAAAAAATTGTCTAACTTTGAAATAATGCATTCCCTTTACATTTTATAACATTACTTGAGCTAGTGAGAGAAAGAAGGAAAAATCCTAAACTCTAGGCGGATTATAGCAAATAATGGCTCGATAATTGCCCATGATGCTTGCATCATCCTTGCTTGATTACATCATTAATAGTACCTCGGAAAATCTCTCGTCCACCATGCCTTCAAAAATTTGAATTTTCTCCATTTGATTAAAAACATATTTTAAAATTCCTTGGATTTTGTCCTAGTTCCATTGGTGGGACCCCTTGGGCTAATTTTGCATGAAAATGGATTTTAATGTGTTAACTTGTTAAATGTCTCGCCAACCATCTCGTCAAGTGCGATCGACGAGCTCCTCTTTTCTTCTTCGCTCAAGCGAGCTCTTGATTTTATGTGGTAGGTTATTTTTTTATTTTACACGCTTCATATTTAAGTGAAACGAGCCCTTTTGCAATTTTTATCGGCACCACCCGCCGAGTTCCCCTCTTATCCTCGCCACGTACTCACCCAATACTTGTGCATATCTTTTATTTCCTCCACTTTACATTGAAATCCACACACTTTAAGTTTGGTGAATGTCATGTTGTCTTCAGCTCGTCTCGCTTACCCCATGTTCATGCTTGCACATTGGAACATCCAAAACCTCTCACTTCACATTGGTGATCACAACCCCTAAACTTCACATTTTATTCATATGGGTGAGTTCCACGTATTTATGCCAACATCTACCTCTTCTTCCACATTGGATGATGTCTCAGCTTCACCACACATTCTTCTCCACATTTCATATTGGCTGCTTAACCCATACCCTATGCTTTTGAGCCATCTTGGCGCTCTATCGGCCCCTTCTTCAATGTACTCGCAAACTCTAATGGCTAAGCCACATCCTGGCCCACGTGACATTACCCGGTTTTCTCAACATTCTAACGACCCTCCTAACCATCTTGTGTTGACTACACTCTCCGGGAGTCCCCTTGAATTGCATCAGCCGAGTCAAATCGGACTTCAAGGTCTATTGAATTCTCAATACAACTTGACAATCTTCCAAAACATCATCTAGGTACTCAACCTCCGAAATGGATAGTTACCTAGCTTGGATCTCGAACTCCAAGAAAATATCTGAAATTTGGCCATGTGTATTTTCCTTTACGCGCTTTTCCACAGACCAAAATCATGTAGCTTGATCATGTTGCCTCGATTTACCAGGCCTAAAATAACTCGACTGATCTAACTAAGATCTCAACCCTTCACTGTATTTTCCACGCACTGAATCAGCTTCGTCCAACCTGAATTTGAGCCCAATCCATCTTCGTTCACCCTGTTGGGAGCTCCTCAAGCCCATACGTGTCGTCTCTTACGCACCTGAGCACTAAGCTTGAACCGATCTATTCAGGTGATTTAATCACCTCACCTGGGTGCCACTTCACGTGAGTCCGAGCTATCCCCGCCTTGCCACTGACTTACAACTCGGTCTTCTCATCAATTATCCAGTCAAGTTCATGGTTTCAGCTCAGGATCTGAGTTACTTTCTCTAACAATGAGTTGTGTTCTGAATCAAAACACCTTGACTATGTCCTTATCCGTTTCAAGGACCTGAGCTCATATTCGAGCACCTCTCCAGCTACCCAATGTAACGATCCACCAATTCCAATTGTCTTTTTATGTAAGACACTACGTAGCTAGGACGATCTCTTCTGTGAATTTCCATCATGAGTTCGACGTACTACCAACACTGCATTAACAATTGAGCCATTCAGCTATCTCTCATGGCTATGCTGGCTCCTAACCTTCGGGCCTCTTCGCTGTCTGAGCTCATTTTTAAGCTTTATCACTTGGGCGTGAAATTGGCCCAATGAACCGCCAACTCCTCGTGATAATCTTGGCCAACTCGGTCAAGCTTCAACCCCAAGACTCTAAAAATTTCGTGAATAGCTTAATCTTCCCTCAAGTTGAGCCCTGTGCCACTTCAACTCGGTTTGAGGCCGAGTTGTCTCCTCACGTGCCCTATATCTATTTACTATGTCTCAACATTGATGCATTCGCAATGGCTCAAACCTCTCCATGCTCGAGAAACTAACCTTTACCTGAGTCGATACCAACATCAAGCTACCCATGTCATTTATGCCCTTAACAAGTCAAATACTGAGTCGCCTATATGTAGCGCACAACTCGACAACCAACTCGCCAAGTTGGTTTGGACCCCATCATCGTTTGCAAACTTTGACCTTTTGTACTAAACTTTGGATTTACTAGGATTTCCTCTCGAACCTGGGAGTAATGGAAATATAATAAGACCCCTAAAACATGATTTTATCAAATTTGACCATTTTTCTCCGTATTCACTAGAAGTAGGCCTGCCGAGCTAATTTTTTTCCTCTAAACAAAACTTGATCCTGTAAGACCCAAAAAAAGGGGAAAATAATCCAAGATGATCATAAACCTTCCCAAGGAAACATAAATGTCCCCAAAGCAAAAAATAATTAGGTGTAGGCCCAAGGATATCCTCGAAGCGCTTTCAGCTTCTAAGGTCCAATTTATCTATATTGTCCATTTTTACCCAAGAGGGAAAAATGGATAACATTTTTGGCGACCTCTTGGGGATGCTTTTCTACTAAGCATTAGTCCAATAGCTTGTAACATCCATTAGGCATGGAGTCATTTTTAATCCCAAAATTGATCATGAACTCGAAGTAGACCGCTTGACCTTTTCCCATAATCGATGTTGTCATGATGTATGAATCACATTTGAATTCATGATTGCTTGGTATACATGGAACATTACAGAGTTTTGAATGAAACATCTGTTGAATTGGGACATCATGGAACTCTATTAGTTCCTTATTTCTTCCTTCTTTTTAATACTCCATTTAGGACACAATGTGCAAGGGAAAACGATGAAATACACCACATACTAAAATTGAAAATCATACATGCTTTAAATGAAACATGTAGAGTGTAATGACACTTATTCTCGCTGAAAATATAAACCGATTCCTACTCTATGCTAATTGGAGGCACGGGTGAGCTAAATGAACCCGCAATGGTTATACAAAATAACTTCCCTTCCTCACATTGGGTGGTCATGTAGATGATTTGATAATGGACATGGCTAAGACTAAAAGTGAAAAATTGAAAGAATCCTAATTCTCCACTTGGATCAAGGAATCAATCGGGAAAGGGAAGACATGCCTCTTTTAGTTACTATGCATTTTTCTTGTAGAGGCATTACGGCCTGATCCGTGGGATAGTGAAACTCATCCTCACATTCTGAAGTGAATGTGAAGGTTTTGATTTATCCTTTGGCTCCAATGAAGTAAAGTATCTTATGGGAAACAGTCTAATCCCTTGAATACACCTACTATTCTCAGCTTCAACTTTAACAAAAAAATTCAAGATGAAGAAATTATTGAAAAAGATGGTTTTCATGATCTCGATTTCCTTCTTGTTTCCCATTTACAAATAACGGATCTTCCACTTGGATGAATGGTATTGAAGTGTAACTCTCTTCATTCCCTTTTTCTTCCTTGACAACAATTACTTCTTCCACAATATGCAACTCTTTTAGATTGCTTGCAGCCTCTAGTTGAGTCATTGTTGAACAATTTCCAGTGTTTGAAGTTTGTTGCTTTTGAGGACTATTATGAGAAGAAATATTTCCTTGGATTTTCTCAATGGAAGATTCATCAAGTTCCCCAATTGAGAGCAAAAAATCTCAATAATATCATCTCCATTCAATGCTTCTGAATCTGACCTTCCTTCTCCAAAGTGTACTCCTTTTCTTCTTCATTCAATGAGTCATATGGAAGATTCAATTCCTCTAATTTTAGCTCAAGAATATGGGTATGAGAGGCAAATTTATCTCTTAAGTTTTCCTCCAAAACAACAAGCATTTTGTGTTGGAAAAGAGGTGATGGAATAGCAAAATTATGAAGTTCCATAGGCTCTTGTCCATCAAAATGCTCATCCAAATCTGAAAAATAGTCAACCTCTCCATTTCCTAAAGGTGTTAAATATTCAACTTCTTCCTCCATGGTGCTCTCCGGATTTGCATTTTGTTTACCATGAACTTATTCATCCTCAAGAAAGAAATTAGAAATCTTGAATTCATCTAAAAAATCATATTTTTTAATAGATTAAGAGGAAGAAAAAATTGAGACCTCTTGAATGATATACTCTAAATCAAAATTTTTGAATTGTTTTCCTCTATAACATGAAGCCCTTTGTGGCTGATTTCAACATCTGATGAAACTCTTGGCAAACTGCTACAATGTTCTAGAAATGTTGCAAGTTCTTGACATGTAAGGAAATCAGGATCATTGCACTCATTTGAGACATTCTACACATTTGGGAGATTTTCTTCTTTTTCTTACATAGGCTCCTCTTCTCGTGAACTTGGAGCTAGCTCTTGCTCTTCTAAAATGGACTTTTCAACCCAAAGTAAATCAGTAGCTTCCATGAACATAGTGTCAACATGTTTGCTACATTCGAACAGGAAGATTATTGGTCATCATTCACTTATGCTTGGTCTTTTGTACATTCAGTCTTCACCACCTACTTTTGAGATTCAACCTTGAGTGGAGGCTTTATCAGGAGAGGGATTTTCTTGATATTCAATCTTGTATCCCACTCTTTTAAATTATTTGCTAGTCTCCTTAACCATATCCTCCTCTGCTTCACTAGTATCATATTTTTGGTCCTCCCAAAATAGATTCTAGAATGTAGGAGGAAGGGTGGGTTGTGATTCAACTATTTCCTTAATTATTTGAGGTGATGGAAGAGATTCAACCTCTTGTTATTGTGGAAGGAGGAAATTTCGAAGAGAAAAGGGTATAAAATTTAAGGTGGGATGGAAGAATAGGAGATGGAGACGTGAATTCCTCATTGGGGACAACAGCTAAAAAATTTAGACAATGAGGTTCGAGCTGAGATTACATGAATGGAGACATAGGAAGAGGCTTGTAAGGTGATAATACAAGTACCTTCCATTGACAGTATTGACTAGCATTACATTCATAAACTTCCCTCTTCTTAACCCATTTCCCAATCTCAAGTAATGTCTTAGCTATCCAATGGAGATTTTTCTTAGGAGTAAATTCACTTGGTATAGATCCATTCTAGGGGTATGGAATATTGAAACCAATCTGGGCTGCCTTAGTGAATTCCTTAATTTTTATCTCGCACCATGTTATACTCCAAATCTTATACATTTTTCTTGAGTAATATTCTTTGGTGTAAGCTAACCTCTAGAATCTGCATAACCTTGTTCTTCAACAACTCCAATGTTTGGTGGATGAAAAAACTGATCAAGTATATTTCTCATGTGAACATGCATGCTCGAAATGATATTCATAATAAAATTGGTCTGGAGGCATATTATAATAGCTTGAAGATGGAAAGAATTGCTGTTGCTGCAAGTGGGAATTCCACATTGGGAATGAAGCCATGATTGCACAACTTCATGGACTGAAAGAAAATGGAAAGATGTGGGAGAAAAATGGATGGAAATGGGTGAAAAATGAAATTCTGCAACTCAGAGAGTGGGTTACTTAGACCAATGGAGTCCCCAGTTGTGCTTGGGTATAACTCCTAATGCTGGAATTTCACTAAGAGCATAACAACTTATGAAATAAAGAGAAAAAATACACACACATTTGAAAATTTTGACTCTTGTGGTCCCACCTGTGGGCCAAAAAATGTTATCACAAAATCACCACACCCCGAATGGCCTAAGTGTGAATGGGACATTTGACGTGATTGGGTAACATGGGATCACCTCTCAAGTTATGGGACTTGCAGGCTTGAGGTGAACCTCCAAAGAATTCTAACTTCCTCTTCTTAAACTAAGCACTACACTACTCCTAATGCAAGAAAAATAGCTAACTAGACCTATACTAACATTTCTAGGGGATTAGGGAGAGAGATTACATGAAATAAAACCTATACTAGAAGTGGTGATGCACCAAGAAATGGTTTTGTTGGACAAAATTATAGCTTACCAATGAAGAAATATGAATATGGGAAGGAAGGACATGCATTACAAACCCAACATACAATACTTCATTTCCAAATAAGCACAACAACTCAAAAAACCTATAATGAAAACCAAGGTTGCACAAAGTACCTGTAGACATGAGAGAGGAAAAAGAGAGCAGAAAGAATAATTGAAGGACAAATAATTAGTCACAAAACATAGTTTTTATTACTCTAAGCACATGCGCAGTGCATCATTACGGTCGGAAGAAAAAAGTTACCATTACATTATTTGGAAGTTGTTGGTTTTTAAATTTGTATTTTGTAGTGATCAACGGATCAAGGGACAAAGTGAGTCCCTCCTCTTTATGGGAGAGGTTCCCTTATTGGAAGCGCGAGAAAAACTTATATACAAATACATAACTTTCATATTCATTAGGACTTCGATATTTCAAAATTTTTTACACCTAGATGGATTATCAATACATAAGAATGGAAGAAAAAATAAACTGAAAGGGAAGAATATAATAGTACAATTCAAGCAATATGGATAGCTGAATATAACCTTACACATACTTAGAAATAAGGATATAGAATGAAATCATTCGCATTTGCAACATCAAATAATATTTATCGGGCAAAAAGTTATGGATATCATATCATAATAACATAAAGTTTCTTAACATAAAAGATTGATGATTTACAAATTCAAATGAGAAAGAAAGGATAGCAGATGAGGATTAGAGATAAGGAAATTCTTCTGTATTGATTACTTTCAACTCAATTTACATTTCAAAAATATCGAGTCCTACCTCCTTTAACCATGGCATGGAGAGACAATTAAATAGCTTATAAAATGGTTACATTGGTTCCAACTTCTTTTAATCTAGAATATTAAACACTACTTATAAATACATTAATAGAATGTTCTTTAGCTAAGTATTAAATCATGGGCTTACAACCTTAAATTAACATAGGTGTTTTAGGATTCCGAGGTATAAGCATCAATGGAGGATTAGAAGTGCAAACTTTCTTAAGAATACGATGTCTAAATATTTTCAATGCTTCAACTATCTCCATGCACTTTGGGATGGTGGTGTTAGCAGTGGCATGAATCCATATACCAAGGCATTTTTCCATATCCTTCTCAAACTTTGTGTTCTCAAGAAACTCCTTATTTTCCTCAATGATAGCTGATTGAAGGGATAAGACTTCCTTCATCTTCTCTTTATACATTGATTCCTCCTTGATGAGATCTTCCTTGATGAAGGTACTGAATTGAGCCTTGATTTCCTATAAGGAAAAGTGATCACCTAAGTCTTCATTATGGATTTGACAATGAATATCTTGGAAAGCAGCAGAACACAAGCCTTGAAAGATTCTCCTTTTACCACATGTTTTTAGTTCTCCTAATGCTTCTTCCAAAACTTTGATCTTCCACTCAACACTAAAAACCCAATATATTGACAAATTATTCTTGGCCTCATCGAATACTTTGTTTGCCAATAATATTTGATCATTTGTCCTACTCATCAAATGAAGATCCTGGATGCATTCACACCATAGCTTCAATTATTTCTCTAAGTCATTGAGTGTAGTATAAATTCCAACTATAATTTGGATACCTTCTCACATGACTTGAAGGCCTCCTCAATGAAGTTCAATCCAAACACTATCATATCATCAACCAGTAATTCAATGGATTTTCCATAGGTGGCATGTTTATGAATATCTTTGATGGTTTGAACTTCATCCTTGCTAATAACTAGGGGAAGTGGAAGAGTGTTCAGCGGAGTATGATCTATGACCTTATCCTTTTCCAAAAAGGATTTTATAAAACCTGAAAGAACTTGATTTTGTTCTTCCAATTTCTCCATAGTTTGTTTACCCTTCTCAACATGTTCAATAACTCTAGTGATAGTTTCCCGAGGTTATGAACCTCACTTTCAGGTGTTGATTCTCCAAGTGGAATCCTTGTGAGTTCCAAGTCAAAAAAAAAGGTCTTTCTCCTCTTTATCCACCTTAGGCTTTACAATCTCCATGAATTGTTGACCCTTAGAATCTTACACCAACCTTGAGGTAATCTTTTCTTTCTTCTCGAAGGAGGAGGAGTAGTAGTAGTGATCGAGCAAGGCTACCACAACATCAAACTTGAGAATCACAATTTGAGAAGTGGACTTCTTTTTCTTCCTATCAACGAAAGCCTGGACCCAAGAAAAGGAGGAGGAAGAGGTAGAAGGAGAAATGGGTCCTAACGCAAGTGTACTCATTTCACTCAATGTTTGCACCACAAATTTTTCTAATGGAGAGGTTGGAATATCTTTAGGAATATCCTTGGAAGAAGGGTCCACCAAACCAAGATATTCATACATTTGGCCCTTATTTCCTATCTCAGTAGTGTTGACAGGGGTTTCTTCCTCTTCCTTTAATTCTTCACTATTATCCTCACTCAAAAAACAACATCCTCTGATTCTATGAGAACATGTGACTGCTCCAAAGGAAATTCCTCCTTTTCTTCTATAATCTACTCTTGCTTGATAGCCTTTCCTTTCTTCATGTATACCTTTGTTGAAGAGGAAGGAGTGGACTTCTCATGCATCTCAACATCGAGTGTGGGTTCTTCTTTCCTAGGAGAGGAAGTTTCTTGTGAAGAAGACCTGGCTTTGTTCATCCTGAAGTTTTACATCTTCTTATCAAACCAGAGCTTGGTTCTCACAAAAACTGGGTTGATCACTTCTTTCAAATCATCCTACTCTCTTACAAACCAATCAATGGTTTCAAGAGGAGTGTGTTTGATGGACCTCTCATACTCAATTGGATTATAGGTCTTCATCATCATCTTAGAGCTTATTAGGTACTTTTAGAGATTGAAAACTATAATTTTTGAAGAGAAAATATACCAAAGTACTTTCTCCTGGCCTCAAATTCATCTACACAATCATCCAAATAATCTTCAGTATCAGCAAGGTGATTGCAACCTAATATGAGATTATTAGAAATATATCCCTTGATATCAAAGCAAGTCCTAGGTTTGAAGTGATGAAGGGTAACATGAGAAATTTTTCTATCAATGTTATAAGCATCGAGGGTTGTCCTGCATGTGTAATTTCCTAAGGTGATAGGGAAGTAAATGTCAGCAATATTTTTATCTTTGAAAGTCTAAATGAAGTTTGTCTAACTGCCTACAAATCTCAACCAGGGCCATTTTTCATTACAAAACATAGGAAGCTTTAGAGGAGGACCTTCAAAACCAGCTAGTCTGAGATATGAAAACTTTATGAATTGAGTGAAGAAACTCCCATATTTAGAGATCAAGGTCTTTTCTTCCTTAGAAAATCTCTCGAGCAGTATTCCCTTCCAAAAGCCTCACAATGTACATGGTGAAAGCATCATTGACTCTCCTGAAGTGATGATTACTGACTTTGAGGGTTAATTGAGGACAATGTTCATATATAGGAGCATCCTTCTTATCTTCGATGTAAGAGAAACCAAGCCATTCCTGGATGCTGCAATAGTGTACATGAGATAGGAGGACATGTAGAATGTCTTTGTTCTCTGAACATTGACCAACTGCTCCATTAGATTTTATAGATTATCTCACCCCAATTCAAATTTTTCTTCCCTTCACAAATGATATTGATATAGGGACACATCCAAAAATGAAACTCATTTGTAGAGGGCATTCCCATGATCCTAGCCAAAAGAGTGATGATGTCTAAAAGTTCTTCATTAAAATCAACCCTAAATAATGATTTAGAAAGTTTGGATGCTCCTTCTTAGGGTTCTTCAACCATGATTTAGCCACCCTAGCCTTGTATCTCTCATTATCTTGATCAAATAGTGTTTGTGCTTGAGAAATGGTGAGGGTATGAACATCTTTCGCCACTGGAATGTGATCGGTAGGGCAAAATAATAGCACTTGGAATCTAAGTGCAACCACTTCACCATGGATATCGATAATCTCCTTAGATTCTAGATTGAAACATGCCCCACAAGAAATCAGCACGTATATCAATGCATTGGAAAGACATAGGGAAACCTCCTACAAATGCAATTCCACTATCTTTGATTAATTGTGTGATAGAAATAGGGTTATCACATCTCATCCTGCTCCAAAAATCATCAAGGTCAAGATGTTGAGCTTTGTTGTCCCCAAAAAGGGCACAAAATTTTCTAATGAGGAGAGATGTTTGTGCCCTTTGTATTGAATCTTCATTGTGATAGAGATAGGAGGAGAAACAACCTTCAACTAAATGTTCAACAATCCTGTAAGAGAAACCCACAAAAACATAGATGTAAGCAATGGTTACTTTGCAAGAATGCGAGTAGGAGAAAATGAGAAGGCAAGTGTGAGAAAGAAAGAATAGTTACACTCCTTTAAATAGCCATGAATTTGAATGAAGGAGAGAGAAAATAATGAATGTGTAATAAATAACCCCTGCGCCAACTCAAAAAGGTGATATGCGGGAAAGTTAGAAAAACTTGGCCCAGAAGGTCCATGGGGCAGGGACACGAGGGACGCGTGGAGCCGAAATACCCGATCCAAGAAGAATGTGAAAAAGTGGGTTTGGAGAGCACAGACGGTCCATGGACATGGGGATGTCCAGAGTCAATAGGCAAATTGGTGGGTGAACACATGTGGGACATGCGAGAGGCGGAGCTGATTTAGCCGATATATAAGGTAGTGTGGGAAAATCGGTGAATCGATGAACATGATGCCCGGGAGTACTTGGGACATGCCAATGGGTAAAGCTGATTTGATGGGTAAAAAGTGCACGTTAGAATCGGTGAATAGGAGGCCTAACAGTACTTGGGACATGTGGGACAAAATGTTTGACTTAGCTGCAAATCATTAAAAATGACTCCAAGGACTTGATTTTTTTATTTTTTAATTTCTCCCTTCACTTAAACACTTCCAAAGGACACCTCTTCAAAATTTTGAAATTTATCTTGAGAAAGAAGGGAAATTTTGAAAGAGTGACAACAACTAGCTCTTTCTGGGGATGACTTGACTAGGACAAGAGGAATGAGGCAAGATCAAGAACCAAAAGAAAACTTTGGGAAAATAGACCAGTGCCTTATCCATTAGGAAAATAGAGTCAAAGGAAAAAAAATACAGAAGACAACACACAAAAGGGAAAAGAAACAAGACACAAGGGAAAGACCAAAAATAAGACATTGTACACAATATATAAAAAGGAACTACCTAATCACCTAGGACTTGAACAACTTCAAATACTGCCCACTATAAGGAAGTGGGAGAGAAGATCCATCCATATAATCCAAATAGAAATAATTTTCTCCAAAAAAGTGTCTTATCTTGAAAGGACCAAGCCAAAGAGAATCAAACTTACCATGGCTTCCATGAGGCTCATGCCTTTTATCCCATAGTAGGACAATGTCTCCACTTGAAAATATCTTGGTCTTATCTTTTTGTCAAAAAATCTTTTACCTTCTATTGTGAGTAGAGATTCTATCAAAAACTTGCTTCCTATCTTCATCCAACTTCTGGAGATACATGATCCTTTTATCCAAAGAATTAATGAAACTTGAATCCTCAATAGCCTTCATCAAGTGCAAGGCTAGAAATTCAATTATTATTGGAGCTGAGCTTCAACACCATATACTACTTGAAACAGGAGACATTCCAATGGCTCTTTTGGGTGTAATTCTATCTACCCAGAGGGCATCATAGAGCTTCTTGTGCCAATTCCTTTGAGAGTCATTGACAAGATTTTGGATGATGGCTACCAAATTCTTATTTGTTGATTCTTCTTGTCCATTCCCTTGAGGGTAATAATATGAAGAATGAGAAAGGGAAATTCCATACCCATAGAAAAAATCCATCAACTCGAAGAAGAGAAATTGGAAGCATTATTAGTTACAATTTTATTTGGTATTCCAAATCTTATCAAGATGTTCTCTTTGATAAAATTACACACCACCTCAGAGGTAGTACTTTTGACTGGAATGGCTTCCACCCATTTTGTGAAGTAATCTATAGTAGTTAGCACATGAGTGTGTCCAAACATTGGAATGTGGGTTGAGAGTTCCAATAAAATCCAATCCCCACTATTGAAAAGGTTCATCAATGATTACTGGTTTGAGTGGTAAAGCAGCCAATTTAGGCCTCCCAACAAAAGTTTGACAGGCTTCACACTTTCCTACCCACTTTGATGCATCTCAAAACAATGTGACCAATAGTACCCTATGAAAGAATTTTGTGAGCAGTGACAATAGATGAGAAATTCCCTCCACAGGCTTGATCATGAAAATTTGTAAACAATTTCTTTTTTTTCTTTATCCACACATTTAAGGAATCTTCCATCAATGCCTTGTTTGAACAAAGCATTTTCCCACAATACGTATTATGCAAAACTTAACTTAATAGCTCTCTTTTCCTTGGCACTTAAGTGAGATGGACATTCTCCATAAGTAAGAAAATGTGCAATATCAACATACCACTCATCTGTTGAACTGAGAAAGAGAACAACATGAACATCAACCCTTTTGATGGACAATTCCTCATCATCTCCCTTGGCAATAAGTTCACATAAGCCTTACCCCGGACTAACTTTGTTGGCCTGATATCAAGGTCATACTCTTGAACCTTTTCCACCCAATTTCCTCACTTAGTTCCAAACTCTTGTTGTGTAAGAATAGACTTGATAGTTGTATCAGGTACAAATACAATAGAGTGAGAATTAAGGACATAAAATGAAACTGCTTGACAACTTTGACTACTACAAAAGTGTGTTTCTCCATCAAGGTATACTTTAGTTCATGAGCTTTCAAAACATAGCTCATGAAGGCAATCAGAAGTTCATGATTCTCATAATTTTTTTAGGTTAGTATAGCGGCCAAAGTACTCTCAGTAGCATAGCAATAGATAATAAAATCCTTGTTGAAATCAAGACATGCTAGGATAGGAGTTTTAGCAATAGCTCTCTTGATATCCTTGAAGGCTTCTTTTCCTTTGGAATTCCAACCAAAATTTTGTTTCCCTTTCATCATATGAGAAATGCTCATAGTCAGTTCTATAAAATCTGGAATGAATCTCCTCAAGAAATTTATCTTTCCAAAGAAAGAGTGAACACCCTTTTTGCTTGTAGGAAGAGGAATCTATTGGATTTCCTGAACTCTTTCTGGATCTATCTTGATCCCTTCTTTGGAGACAATATTCCCAAGCAACTTTCCTTTGGTGACACA
This sequence comes from Taxus wallichiana var. yunnanensis, assembly GCA_018340775.1. Taxonomy (NCBI): domain Eukaryota; kingdom Viridiplantae; phylum Streptophyta; class Pinopsida; order Cupressales; family Taxaceae; genus Taxus; species Taxus wallichiana. Next base: position 492,950,872 of record CM031242.1, on the reverse strand, counting down.
TAGAAGACAAATTTCTTAGGATTAAGGGATACTTTGTGTTCTCTACATTTTTGAAGGATTGCTTCAAGATGTTGAAAGTGATCTGCCCTTGTCTTGGAGAAAATAGTCAAATCATCAAGATATACAATGATGCATTTCCCTTTGAGACTACCAAAAGCTAAGTCCATTGCCCTTAAAAGTAGCACCAACATTGATAAGACCAAATGGCATCCTCTTGTAGGTGAAGGTGCCCCAAGGAGTAGTAAAAGTGTCTTATGTTGATCTAGGGTACCGACTTCCATTTGATTGTATCCGAGAGAATCCATCAACATGGACAACATCTCAAAACCTATGAACAGCTGTAAGATTTGATCCATCATGGGAGAGGATAGTTGTCTTTTAAAGAAGCCTGATTCAAATTTCTGAAATCCACACAAATATAAATCTCACCATTCTTTTTTCTTACTAGCACAATGTTGGTGATCTAGTTGAATGATGTATAGGAAAGATAATTTTTTCTTTTAGTAACTTTTGAATCTCTGGTAAATGGTGTTAAAAATCTTGGGATTGTATTGTATTTTCTTTTATCTAAAAGGTTTAATCCTGGTTTCAAAGGAATATAGTGTTGCATCTCTTTTGGATGAAAGGCTTTGAGATCATCATAGGAATAAGTGAGGACATTAGCATACCTTTTCAATAGGTTCACTACTTGCTTCCTTTCTTCTTGAGTGTAACATTTCCCAATATTTACCATCTTGGGTTCATCATTACTTCCAATATTGACCTTATCATACTCAACAGATTGATGAGTCCCTTGAGAAGCCTTAGATTTGATGTACCTGTCATGTTTATCAAATAGATCCTCTAGTCTCACTAATCCTTTGGGTATCTTGTTACCCCTCAGCCTGATACAACCATCTTGATCCATTTCTTCCTTGATATCATCTCCATTGAGGCACATACTCTCTAGGAAGAGTCTCACTTCCTTCAAAATATAATTGATTAAAGTTATCCTTAAGCTCTAGGAAAGAGAGTAAGTGTTGATCATCATTGAAAAATTTCCAGTTGTTTGCATTATCCGGCACACTAGGCCTATGAATCATTTCAATGGTAAATTTCTCCTGAGAGAAATCTGGGTGAGGAATCAATAAAGATCCTAAAATAGCTAGAGAATCAGCCCTAGTGTTCTTTTCTCTTGGTACAACCTCAATTGAAAAGCATCAAAAAATTCAATGGAATCCCAGACAAGATTTCTATAATGTTTCAATCTCTTATTCTTGACTTGGAAAATATCCCTAACCTATTTCACAATCAACTCTAGCATCACCATGAGCACGAAGATTCTTCACTCCCATTTCTTTTCCACATTCAATCCAAGAAGGAGAGCCTCATATTCAGCTGTGTTGTTTGTATTTTCAAAATAAAGTTTGTATGAAAATGGATGAATCTTCTCTTCTAGAGAGATTAACACTACACCAACTCTAGAACCAGCTGAAGAGAAGCTTCCATCAAACTCTAAAGTCCAAACACCATTAGGATTATGAATCACTCCCTTAGGAATTTTTCCTCATCCTCTGACATGATCATATAGTTACCATGCCCTATATCTTCATAGAGTATTTGTGCTTTTGGGTCATCAATCTTTTGTACAATGTACTCAGTCTTCCTTTCTAGTAGTACTTTTTCATTTTTCCATTGACCGGAATGAGAGTGTGTGACCAAGTCCATTTGAATTTCACCTCCCACTTCTCTACAAAAATTTCTACTCAGTAACATACCATATGATGGAGGAATATCAACCACTAAAATAGTGGCTTTAACCCTTTTCTCTGGAAAAGCAACGAAAGCTACTTGTGCATCTTTGATTCTTCCGACCAATGGACTTCCCTACTCTCCATGGAATAGTAGGAACCAAAAGTACGTGTTAGAGTCAGGCCTAAGGCGTGAGCTACTTTTACAGGCATCACATTGTCTGATGCTCCTGAGTCAATAACACAATTATTGAGTTTGTGGCCAAGCTATGAGAAGCGTTATATAGAATGGTTCAATTTTCTCATTAGATGAAGAGACTGCAGCCACAAGACTTTGTTGAGATGAGGGGGAGGGAGTGGGTAATAGACCTTAGAAGTATTGGGTGAAGTTTATGGATTTGGAATTGATGAATTTCACCACCTTGGAAAAAGCATTTGGGTGAGTTTGGTAAAATTTTGCCTCTGAGATTTGAATTTTTCCTCTTAATGTGGTCGATGATATCAAAATATCTAGAGGTGAATGAGGCATCATTACTAGGAATGAGGGAAACTTTGGACTTATCAGGTTTAGGAGTTGTAGGGAAAGAAGTTTTGGAAGTGGAGGTGGAAGGAGAAGAACTAGCATTACTCACCTTTTGTGTGGAGGTAGTGGGAATAGGGGCTCCTCTCCTTACAACACCATAATAGTTACAGGGACTTCCTTAGATTTTTTAGAGAGTTGTACCACTTTTTCCTTCTTGTTCATTTTCTCCCGAGTCATAACAGCATATGACTCACTATTCATATCAGCCACTACTTCATTATATTCATCTTCATCATCCACACCTTCAGTGGTGAGGAAATTGACTTGAGAGTCACCAAGCTCTTCTGTTCTTCATCAACCTCTTCTTCAGGTTCCTCATAGTCTTCATTCTCCTCCTCATCATCAGGTTCTTGAACTTCACAGGTTGCATTGACCAGAACCTTGATGGGTGGGCCTTCAATAGCCAACTTAGGTTGAGAAGAGGGAAAATGATTCCTAGGCTGAAAATTCTTCCTTGGAATATCTTGGTAAGGAGCATGTTGAGCCAATTGTTTCTTGATAGCAATAAGTCATTTCCAACTTCTACACTAACTAGATCAAAATTGGCTCCCGAGGAGGAAGAAGAAGATGTTTTAGGCTTGGAGGGTTTTTTTTAATTTACTAGACATGATTAGATCATCCTCAACACTGATAGCCAATCGTTGATCATCATCCAGAGTTGGAAGATTAGCCCTCCTTAGTGCATAACTTACTTCAGGAAACTGAGCATTGAGGAAAAAACACTTTTGGATTTGATCTACAGGATAGTGGCTTGTGGAATTTTATGAATCAACTTGTTGAATTTAGCCACAAACTCCCTCATGGGTTCATATGGATCCTTCTTAATATGATAAATTTGGGCCAAGAGGGCATGCACATCTTTAGCAGGTTTAAAATGTTGCTCAAACTGAGTTGTCATGGTAGTCCAACTAGTAATTGAACCAACTGGAAGGTGATAAAACTAGTTAGTGACATTATCTTGCAATGTTTCTACAAAGATCCTAATAGAAACATCCTCATGTTCAACCCCAAGGATCCCACATGCTATAATGAAAGCTGCAATATGTTCATTTGGGTGTACTTTTCCGTCACCTCAAAATTTAGGAAAAAAATTTCCTATTACCTCTGGGTAATTCATGTAATGGTTGAGGAAGAGCAAGAGGTCCAACACATGTCCCCATGCAATGGTGCTACCATCCTTGGAAATATTGACTGAAGGGGAACTGTAACTCCTACAAGTACTAGAGCATGAGAGGTTAGGGCTGGTTTGATCTTGAGGATTGTTGTTCTTAGAGACTCTTTCTTTAGTAGGAAGTGTTCTTGTAGACCAAGTTCTTTTATTCTTTCTTGCCAAAGAAAGAGAGAAACCTTGACGTGTTCAGTGTTTGAAAATGGGGATCTTCAACACCGAGGGATTTCTGACCATGTATATCTTTGATCACCAGTTTGCATATCTAGTCTTGAATTTATTCTAAAAGGGATACGTTGAAATGAAATCCCAGTAGAGTCACCAAAAATTGTTGGTTTTAAAATTAGCACTTTGTAGTGATCAACAGTCAGGGGAGACAACAAGTCCCTCCTCTTTATGGGAGAGGTTCCCTTATTGAAAATGAGCAAAAGAGCTTATATACAAATATATAACTTTCATATTGGTTAGGAATTTGATATTTTGAAATGTTTTACACCAAGATGGATTATCAATACCTAAGAATAAAAGAACAAAGAAACTGAAAGGGAAGAATATAATAGTACTTTCAGGTAATATAGATAGCAGAATATAACCTTACATTACTTTAGAAATAAATGGATATAAAATAGAATCATTCACATTTACAACATCAAATATTATTTCTCAGGCACAAATTTTTGGACATCATATCATAAGAACACAAAGTTTCTTAACATGAAAGATTGATGATTCACAAATTTCAGACAAGAAAGAAAGGATAATAGATGAGAATTAGAGATAAGGGAATTCTTTTGTATTGATTACTTTCAACTCAATTTACATTTCAAAAGTATCAGAGTCCTTCCTCTCTTTAACAATGGCATGGAGAGCCCATTAAATAGCTTACAAAATGGTTACATTCGGTTCCAACTTATTTTAATCTAGAAGATTAAAGACTACTTAGAAATACATTAATAGAATGGTCTTTAGCCAAGTATTACATCATGGGCTTACAACCTTAAATTAAGAGAGGTGCTTTAGGATTTCGAGGTAGAAGCATCCAAAGGAGGATTAGAAGTGCCAATTGTCTTAAGAATATGATGTCTAAATATTTTCAATGCTTCAACTATCTCCATGCACTTCGGGATGGTGGTGTTAGTAGTGGCATGAATCCATATACCAAGGCATTTTTCCATATCCTTCTCAAACTTTGTGTTCTCAAGAAACTCCTTGTTTTCCTCGGTGATAGCTGATTGAAGGGAGAATACCTCCTTCATCTTCTCTTTAGACATTGATTCCTCCTTGATGAGATATTCCTTGATGAAGGTATTGAATTGAGCCTTGATTTCCTGCAAGGAAAAGTGATCACCTGAGTCTTCATTCTAGATTTGACAATGAATATCTTGGAAAGTAGCCAAAACACAAGCCTTGAAAGCTTCTCCTTTTTGCCACATGTTTTTAGTTCTCCTAATGCTTCTTCCAAAACTTTGATCTTCCACTCAACACTAAAAACCCAAAGATATTGACAAATTGTTCTTGGCCTCATCGAATACTTTGTTTGCCAACAAGATCTGATCATATGTCCTACTCATCAAATGAAGATCTGGATGCATTCACACCATAGCTTAATTATTTCTCCAAGCCACTGAGTGTTGTGCTGAATTTCAACTATAATTTGGATACCTTCTCATATGACTTGAAGGCCTCCTCAATGAAGTTCAATCCAGACACTATCATATCATCAACCAATAATTCAATGGCTTTTCCATAGGTGGCATGTTTATGAATATATTTGATGGTCTGAACTTCATCCTTGCTGAGAACTAGGGGAGGTGGAAGAGTGGTTAGTGGAGTAGGATCCAGGACCTTATCCTTTTCCAACAAGGATTTTATAAAACTTGAAAGAACTTGATTTTTTTCTTCCAATTGCTCCATAGTCTGTTTACCCTTCTCAACACATTCAATAACTCTAGTGATAGTTTCCTTGAGGTTATGAACCTCACTTTTAGGTGTTGATTTCCAAGTGGAATCCTTGTGAGTTCCAAGTCAGAAACTAAAAGGTCTTTCTCTTCTTTATCCACCTTAGGCTTTGCAATCTCCATGAATTGTTGACCCTTAGAATCTGACACCAACCTTGAGGTAATTTTCTTTCTTTCTTTAGAGGAGGGGAGTAGTACCGAGCAAGGCTGCCACAACATCAAACTTGGGAACCACAATTTGAGAAGTGGACTTCCTTTTCTTGCTATCAACGAAAGGATGGACCCAAGCAAAGGAGGAGGAAGAGGTAGAAGGAGAAATGGGTCCGAAGTGCAAGTGTACTCATTACACTCAATGTTTGCACCACAGATGTTTCTAATGGAGAGGTTGGCATATCTTTAGGAATATCCTTGGAAGAAGGTCCACCAAACCTAGAGATTTAGACATTTGGCCCTTATTCTCCATCTCAGTAGTGTTGATAGGGGTTTCTTCCTCTTCCTTTAATTCTTCATTGTTATCCTCACTCAAAACAACAACATCCTCTGACTCTATGAGAACCTGTGACTACTCCAAAGGAAATTCCTCCTTTTCTTCTACAATCTGCTCTTGCTTGACAACCTTTCCTTTCTTCATGTATACCTTTGTTGAAGAGGAAGGAGTGGACTGCTCAAGAATCTCAACATCAGAGTGTAGGTTCTTCTTTCTAGGAGAGGAAGTTTCTTGTGAAGAAGACTTGGCTTTTGTTCATCCTAAAGTTTTACATCTTCTTATCAAACCAGATCTTGGTTCTCACAAGAACCAGGTTGATCACTTCTTTCAAATCATCCTTCTCTCTTACAAACCAATCAATGGTTTCAAGAGGAGTGTGTTTGATGGACCTCTCATATTCAATGGATTATAGGTCTTCATCATCATCCTGGAGCTTATTAGGTACTTTGTAGAGATTGAAAACTATAATTTGTTGAAGAGAAAATATGCCAAAGTACCTTCTCCTGGCCTCAAAGTCATCTACATGCAATCAGCCCAATAATCTTCAATATCAACAAGGTGATTGAAACCTAATATGAGATTCTTAGCAATATATCCCTTGATATAAAAGCAAATTCCTAGGTTTGAAGTGATGAAGGGTAAGGGGATCAATGGTTTTATCAATTTTCCGAGAATCAAGGGTTGTCTTGCATGTGTAATTTCCCAAGGTGATAGGGAAATGGATGCCAACAATATTTTTATCTTTGCAAGTCCAGTGAAGTTTGTCTAATTGCCTAAAAATCTCAACCAGGGCCATTTTTTCATTACAAAACATAGGAAGCTTTAGAGGAGGACCTTCAAAACCAGCCATCTTGAGATATGAATTTTTTTGAATTGAGTGAAGAAACTCCCATATTTAGAGATCAAGGTCTTTGCTTCCTGGAAAATCTCGAGCAAGTATTCCTTCCAAAAGCTTGATAATGTACATGGTGAAAGAGTCATTAACTCTCTTGAAGTGATGATTGCTGACTTTGAGAGTTAATTGAGGACAATATTCATATATAGGAGCATCTTTCTTATCTTGATGTAAGAGAAACCAAGCCATTCCCTGGATGTTGCAATAGTGTACATGAGATAGGAGGACATGTAGAATGTCTTTGTTCTCTGAACATTGACCAAGTTGCTCTGTTAGATTTTCATAGATTATCTCACCCCAATTCAAATTTTCTTCCCTTCATAAATGATATTGATATAGGGACACATCCAAAAATGAAACTCATTTGTAGAGGGCATTCCCATGATCCTAGCTAGAAGAGTGATGATGTCTGAAAGTTCTTCGTTAAAATCAACCCTAAACAATGATTTAGAAAGTCTGGATGCTCCCTTCTTAGGGTTCTTCAGCCATGATTTAGCCACCCTAGCCTTGTATCTCTCACTATGTCGTGATCAAATAGTGCTTGTGCTTGAGCAAGGGTGAGGGTATGAGCATCTTCCACCACTAGAATGTGAAGGGCAGCACAAATAGCACTAGAATCTAGTTGTGCAACCACTTCACCATGGATGTTGACAATCTCTTTAGATTTTGGATTGAAACAGCCCCACAAGAGAGCATGGTATTGGCACACTGGAAAGACATAGGAAACCCCCGTAAATGAAATTCCACTTGTCTTTGATTAATTGTGTGATAGAAGTAGGGTTATCGCATCTCATCCTACTCCAAAAATCATCAAGGTCAAGATGTTGAGCTTCGTTGTCCCTAAAAAAGGGCACAAAGTTTCTAATGAGGAGAGATGCTCATGCCCTTTGTATTGAATCTTCATTGTGATAGAGATAGGAGGAGAAACAACCTTCAACTGAATGCTCAACAATCCCTACAAGAGAAAACACATAGAAACATAACGTGGGCAATGGCTACTTTGCAAGAACGTGAGCAGAGAAAATGAGAAGGCAAGTGTGAGAAAGAAAGAATAGTTACACTCCTTTAAATAGCCATGAATTTGAATGAAGGAGAGAGAAAACAATGAATGTGCAATAAATAACCCTACACCAACTCAAAAAGGTGATATGTGGGAAAGTCAAAAACTTGGCCCAGACGGTCCATGGGATGCGGGGACATGAGGGATGTGTGGAGCCAAAATACCCAATCTAAGAAGAATGTGGAAAAAGTGGGTTTGGAGAGCACAGATGGTCCATGGGACATGTGGGACATGCGAGTCAATTTAGCTGATATGTAAGGCAATGTGGGAAAAATGGGGAATCGGCGAACAGGAGGCCTGGTAGTACTTAGGACATGCGGGACACGTGTGGAGCGATTGGGACGATATGTAAGATAGTGCGGGAAAATTGGTGAATCGATGAACGGGAGGCCCAATGAGTACTTAGACATGCGAGATGTACGGAGCCAATTTAGCCGACGGGAAAGTAGTGGGTAAAGCGAGAAAATTGGTGAATAAGAGGCATGCCAGATACTTGGGACATGTGGGACAAAAATGTCTGACTTAGCCACAAATCATTAAAAATGACTCCAAGGACTTGATTTTTCTAATTTTTGAATTTCTCCCTTCACTTAAACACTTCCAAAGGACACCTCTTCAAAATTTTGAGAATTTATCTTAAGAAAGAAAGGAAATTTTGAAAGAGTGACCGTACTGGAAACGTCATAGGCACGTAACTCTCCCAAATACTTTGGAGCATAAATTAAGGGTCTTTGGTAATAACATTATGAAAAGGGAAAAATATTTCCACCTTCAGATCTGAAACGCCCAACTAGAAAGACCCCCAAATAAAGGCTGCAAGTCGCCACGCTTGGGATAGGGGTCATAAAATGATGGATGTGCCTCAGTGTGCTGCCACACCTAGCCCAAAAGGTGTTGTGAATCGATATGGGCCCCTCTGTTTGTCTTCCCCAAACGCCCCCAAAATCGTGAAATCCTACACGAGATTCCTTTAATGAGTGGCTAGGTTGTGTCCAAATGGCTGTCATGGATCTGATCTACTGCCATGATTCTGATCTAGAAGCCCACTGATTATCCTTTCTAAATGCCCCCAAAACCCATGAACTCCTTTCCCGAAACCTCTGTCAATGACTTTGTCACACATGACCCTAAAAATGGATCATGACTGGCATACTAGGGTAGATCTCTCACTATCGAAGAATGCCCTACTATCTAGGGATGGGTCTCTCACCACCAAAGCTAGGGTCCCAAAGTGGGATTTGACTCAAAAGTTGTATATGGGCGACAACAACGGTTACATGAGAAGGGGTCGGTAAAAATATATGTCCAAAGAGTCCCTCTCCTTTCTCTCCCAACACTTATATACTTCCCCAAGGTAAAAAATCCCCAATAGACCCTAAACACGTTCCTTTTCCATGGAGGGGCTAATAATATAAAAGTAACTATAGTAACTTTTTCCCTTTTTGAGCCGCCCTATCCAAAAGTGACCCCTAACGCAAAACTGGGATATTAAAACCACAGGGCCCCTTTCCAAAAGCTTCCAGTGTCCACGGGCCCCTGGGTCTAACCATGGCTAGGACCCAACTGGACCTTAGGCCTTTCGCATAGGAAAAGGGGAAATTACAGTCCTCCCTTCTTTAGAAATGCTTGACCCTAAGAATTATCCTATCCTACGGTAGTAACTGAATACTGCGCCGTAAGTTTCTCCATCTCACCCTCTCGTCCACCAAGGATCCGTGTAATCTAAAATAACCAATAAACCCCACGTTGTAATCATGACCTCCATATGGTACCAAGAGTAATGTTATCCATGAAGCAGAATGATACCCAAACCGACTCTCCACTGGTACCCACACCAAAATTTCCAATCAGTCCAATCCCTGCCAATGCAAGGCTGTCATCACGGAATCACCCACGACCTCTCCAATCAACTCTTGGGTATGAAATTTCACTCTGAATCCTATAGAGTCCCCCGTATCAGCCTGTGAAACAACCTATTTATGCACAAATGGTGCTAACTCCCCCACCTGACCTGCACTCGTGTGAGAGCCAGGCTCCTCATACTGTATCTCGATGTGCCCCGTGGAGGAAAAGTCCCAAGACTCCAGTAGACAGTCAACCGGCAATATCAGCGCCACATAGTCCACCTCCTGCGCTGAATGTGAACCGACTGAACAACCATGGGTCACTTTCATCTCTCCATTGACTAACACGTGGGTGAAGTGCTCACTGGGCATAGAAGTAGCAAAAAGCATAGGAGTGTTGTCCCATGTCGATTCAACAAATGATGAACCCGTAAGCTCTGACTTGTCATAGTGACAAACTGTATATGCCTGTATAAAGTTGGGGATATCCTCCCTCAACCTGTGCCATATGAACCTCTCAGACATGAACCTGTAGGTCTCATCACAGCTCAAATGCCCAGTCACAGAAGGAAAATGCACATGTCGTAGTATCTCCATCCACAACCATGAATCTGACACAAGGCTCAATCTTCCCTGATAGAGGAGCATCTCATCCTCCAACCGGTAGTTGTCATCCTGTATGTGACCATCCAGAATCTCACAAGTGTGTTGGTCCTTGGAGTACTCAACAAGAAAATGAGGTCTCCAGTCTACCGAAACTTTAGATAACCAACATAATGATAAGCTCAGATGATCTGAACCTATAATCCCAATCTCAGTAACTGCCTCATGTGCAACATTGCTAGCCACACCCACATCCATCATACTCCACATCGATCTACAATAATAAAAATCCTCACCATGTTAGATCATCCTCTCCTTCCCCTCAGTTATAACCACCCTTGGTGCTCCTGCAGATACTCCCCTCAGAAACACATTCCTACCCTCGGACTTAAACTTCAGCTCTATCATCTGAAAGTTAGTCTAAGACTCACCAAGAGAGTGAAGCCACTACACTCTCAGCGCTATGTTGGTCACTCCCATACCAACAATGTGGAAATCATTGGTAACTGTATAGTTACCCATCATGATGCTCACTTGGGGAACCCGCCGTGTGCACCTCAAAGACTCTCCATTGGCTACAACCCTATTGAGGCCCTCAAAATCCTTTTTCGTAGTCCTCGCCTCTCAAACAATGAGGCATCAATATAGTTGTGGGTTTCCCCACTATCAATGAGTACCCCAACTCGCTGACCCTGCATAACTCCTCTAATCCTAAATGCCTTGTACATCAGAGTACTAGACAATGTGGCTATAGTTTTCGAGGAAAAGTCTCCTCCTCCTGCCCCACATCAACACTATCCAACACAACCCCATCTCCATCATCCATCTCGCGAGTCTCTATCTCCTCACCTCTGTCACCCTTGCTCTCCTCATAAGTCATCATGGTGTGCTTTGTGTCTGCAACAAACAACCCGTCAGAATAGGAGTCATCAAATATCCCACTTGTCTCATACCTTGTGATGTCACCATGAACCACAAGAGGTTGTGTTCCTTCACAATTCGACTGCTGCAATGACATGCTTCTTTCTTCACCAATCACATCTTTTGTGATCTGCCCTTATATACCCTGAAATCTGATTTCTTTGTTTTCCTTGAAAAAATTATTTTATCCACCTTCTTTGTGCAAGACATATCTTTCCATGAACATAACTCATCAATCCCTTGTATGTTGGGAATACACATGGCTGCTTCCTCATCATACTTGTAACATCCCCATTTTAAGATACTAGAACAAGGGAAAAAAAAATTAAACATTCTCTGTTATGAATTATATAATTCAAACACACGTTCAAGTTTTAATAATTGTTCTCTGCCCAAACAATGCAGTTTGGAACACACAATTTCCTTTTAAAACTAATGTTCCCTGTTCACATATTTGCAATATGGAACACACATTCAGTGCCATTCAATCTTATAACAGATTCTATATGCTGTTGTAAATGACTCGAAGAACTACCGATCTCCCATTTTCATGGCTCGGAGTTTCAACGATCTCTCATTTCATGACTCGGCAACTACCGATCCTTCATGTTCATTCATGCATAGTATAATATATATACAAAGTTCTCTTTTTCTTGTTTCCGGTTATCGAAGTGATCCATTTAAGAAGCCTATCTGAATATCTGTTACGATATTCATCGACATCCTGCATCTTAAATTAGGTGATTAGGACAACGCAACCAAGCACTTGCGATACTTTGGCCAAAGATTTTCACATGCTTTGCATGATCATATTCCTGGATGTGATACACACCAATGGAATACATCCTTCACCTCACTTCACCTGTTATCTAGAATGGTCTTTCCTGGTTCCTACCTGCCGGTCCTTCCAAAATAAGGTCAAATTCTAACTCCAACTAGCAATATGAAGCGAGTATAAGAAGGCACTCATGGCAACTAAAGATACGCAGACATACGATGTCGTTCCTAAACGACTCTGTGTGTCTAGTTATCTTTAGTCCTCCCGGAGTCACTCCGCATACGTGATCATACTCCTATCCCCAACCAAGATCTTAATATTCAACTTATGTAATCTTGATGATTTAATTCGGGAGGGCATTGTAATATGTCAGCTATAACATTGTGTCGTCATGAAGACCCCGCCTTCATGAAGACACCTTCTGTAGCTGGCGTATGTCAATGTCCTACGGAATCCTCCCATCGAGAGTACACATCCAGCTCAAGTGATTTGGATATGATCTTAATATTTAAGATAAACTTTCAGCAACCATGCTGATCCTTTATCCTCGTTCCTGTTACAGTTGTATGGAGCTAAGAGAGACTAAATCTATCTTCTAGCTTGCTATGCATCTTCTCCTTCGTACCGAAGGGTTGCATTTTCTCTACTTGGTTCTTTTCTTAATCATTGGATTAAGCAGCCCATTACCGACGGACGTAATAAGTTTAACCTATTAAACTTAACCAAGTTTTTCACAACTGTAACCAAATTCAGAATTCCAGCTTATTAGATGTCATTTAAATGAGGTCTAATTCTCAATAAATATATTCATTTATTCTCCTTAACCTTACATAGTTAAGGTCTATTAGTCCTGGATATATTTTTCCCATATCCTTACTTTCTGAATTTAACATACGAGGCTATTAACGGAGTCCGAATGCGAAGTTCGGTTGCTCCTAAGTTATTTGATATTCCTTAGCTTCCAAGCTAATCCTGAATACCTATCAGTTATGAGATCATGTTCCTCCTAATCCTTTTTAATGTCAATTAAAAATTCATCTTAACCCAAGTATGAACTAATTGCACATTTCAACTTAAAAGTTGCATTTAGGTAAGAATAGAAATCAGTTCCCTTTAAATCCATCCAAGGACAATTGAATAATTCCAAATCAAGAAATAACATTATATTTCCAATTTAATCAACAATATCAAACTGATATAGTCATTAAAATATCACACTTGTATTTGTATTCATCAATCCATTTCATAATCCATACATTTTCCAGTCCAAATGACTGGACTTTGTTTATATTAAACAACGTTACAACTCATAGATAGAAGAATGTACTTTCTTCTTTTCACAATTCCTCGTAGAGGAATAATAACTAACAAATACAATTCATCTTCAAACAATCAAAAGAAGTATCAGAAAATAGCCATGTCTTCATTTTACTCAAATTCCATCTGCAAAATTACTTGCACGGGTCAGTTCATTGAACTGAGCATATTAAGCACTTGTCATTAAAATGAGGTGCTTCAAATTAACTGTCTCAATAAAAGAACCCTACTTTTATGAAACGTTAATAAGAACATCAATCAAGAATTAAGCATCAAAAAGAATGAACAGCATGACAACTGAACCATCTAAATACCATCCCAATCAGTCAAAGGATTTCTGTCCTATTTCCCACATAACCATTACAAGATGCAATTTCCTTCGACAGTTCCAGATTACAACATTTGTAAGAACTAGGAATACAAGTAAAAGCATACTGCTGTTATAATCATAATTGTTATCCCTTCTCTTTCCTTACATTAGTAATAAATGCAAAGGATAAAATCTAACTGAAATGTAAACCAATTACTTTCCTTTCAGTTCATGCATCTCCTTTGATTTCAAGCAATCAAGTACAGATGAGAAAAGCAAACAACAATAAATATAGATGCTTAAACCCAAGCAATACAAAATTCGTTCTTAAACGATTACAGATTTCCAACTGTATGAGAGAAGAAATGATCATTATTCCAAGTTATCCATCCACATTCCTATTCCTTTCCTCATGACTGTACTGAAAATTGAATCCAAACGAGACATCAAATCAAGATAACAGTTCAGAGTGAAACTTACAAAATCCATTCAGAATTCACTTTCCAGCAGCAAAGAATAATTCCATTCATATTCAGCTTTAAATAAAGACAAGGAAGAATTTATTATCCATATCAATACTCCCTTTCAAGTAGGCACATACGAATACCAAAAACAAGTTGGTAAAACATCGTATCCATCATAGAACAAGCATTATAAAGAATGCATACTATGTACCTACTGTACTAAAAGATTTCATACTTCTTTCACTATATTCTAACCAAACAAACAGTTATACAATCACTTAATCAATTATCCACATGACTTTCTATATCCATGAACGCATACAGTTCATAATTAACAATTTGCACATTGTTGTTACCTACAGCAAGCCCAATCCGGATGTACAGTGAAGCTCTAGTGCTATTTCCAGAATTCAAACAACAAGAAGAGAAAAGAAATTCATCCTCTGTAACTATTTTAATAAGAAAACATCCATTTTCTTCAAGCACAACAAGAATCACTCAAGTCGAATTCATTTTTTTTTTTTTTGAATGACAGTGCAAAATTAGAGATCCCACGAAACATTTCAACCTTCCATTTGTACAAAAGAAAACAGCACTCAGAAAAATAATCTAAATACCACTGTCACTTCTATCAAGCTGAACCTATAAAGTTCATTAAATCCCCACTTAACATGTCTTCAAAATTTAAAACAGCAGAGGAAGAAGAACTCGTTTCCTATTAATTTCAGAAAAGAAATGATGCCAAAACCAACTCGCACAACATGCACAAATTTTATTCAATATACCATATGAAAAGAATGCCCAGTTCGAGTTTCTTCTCGATCAACATTTAAATCCAAAACAACATTCTCCTATGATTTCAATGATGTACAGAAATCAAAATACAATAATCATTTATCAATACCTATATCAAGGCAAACCCACATAGGGTATTAAATCCGTAAGCTTGGTACAGTCAAGACAGACTCAACAACAAGCTAATTCCCATGCATTTCATTCATTCACAGAAATACAAAGCCAAGTTTGCATTCACGAATACAATCCGAACTGGAAGATCGAACCGTATCAACAAAACACAACAAAATCATCTTCCCAATCACAGCAAGGAGAAAATATAATCATTCATAAGTTCAGAAGAAAAACAGTTACTTTCTCCAACTTTCACGAATACCCAAGTCGCATTCATCCATTTCTTTTACAAAAGAAAAAGCACAGCATGCAGAATATGACTATCACTTCCATCAACCGAGCTCATAATGCTCAATAAAACCCATTTATCATTTCCTTCAGAATCTAAAACAGCAGAAGGAAGAGGAACTCATTTCCTCAAAATTTCAGTATAGAAACAACGTCAAACAACTCGCACAGCAGGCACAATAACATAGTATAAAGAACGAATTTCCCAATACTGTCGAGCAAACCAACACAGCAAGGTTGTATTTCCAGCTCAAATAAATACAAAGACAGTTCAAATCACAACAAAGCAAGAAAACGATTCTACCCAATCATTTCCAACATAATAACAAAATCGACTAAACCCAAATCATCTCAGTCATGACAGAATCAAATAAACCCAAAACCCCCTTCATCGAGAGGACCAGGTTGTTTTAATGAGACGTTTAAGCAAAGCAAGAGTTTTAAGGAGAAGGGCTTAACATGCCTGGTATTCTTCCTCGAATGCTCGAAGAAAACCACGTCTACAGAAGGTATTTCCTTCCACGGCGACAACGACAAGCTTCCCAACAATCACCTTCTGCTACAGGCTCAAAAAATAGCCTTCAATTTCCAAAGAACAGTGGTAACAACCAAACACAACTGGTTCGACTGAACCAAGAAAAACCAAATGCAGAGCAACTTCCAAAATCCGAACAAACACAAATGACCAAAAAAATTCCTCCATACTCTTTTCTAAGTGCAAGAAATTAAATGCATTAAAGGCTCGCCTTTTCCTATTTTCTCATGCCACCGTCGACTGGTTTGAACTTCCAATTTCAAATTTTGCATGCAAACGAGTTTAGTTACATAACTAACTAGATACCTCTAGCTTTTCCCTGTTCCCACCAAACTGGCGCTGTCCACGTAAGGACCTTCATTCAATGCCATTAAATTTCCTTCCATCCTTATCCTTTCCATCCCCCCCATGGGTCTGTGCGTCCCCTTCCATAGGTTAGGATTAGTTAGGATTTATAATAGTGTCCAAACTTAGGTCATCACCTAGTTCTTAGGTTAATAGGATTTAGATCCATTTTCACCATTTAGAATTTAAAAATCCACTTAGGATAGTAGTTTAGGATGTAAGGTAGAACTTAGGGTTAGATTAGGATCTAATTCCCCCTAACACTTAACAAATCGATTTCCAGTCAAGTCTTTTCGACTGACATCTAATTTCAACACTGTGCAGGACATTTCGTCCCACGTTACACATGCCTGAGTCACCCGCATCCAGGCATTTACCACCTTACGAGGTCTCATGTTTCAACAGTGCATGGTTCGGGAATCGAACCTTTTCCGTTGGCATCTACGTGCCAGCTATTCATACCTGAAATCAGGTGCTGCACATTTATATCAACCTTCAGTCCGGTTTAAGAGTAAATCGACAAAGCGATTACAAGAAGGCCACAGATATAGAGTTCAACAAGCATACGACAAATTTGTCATCACATCAACAAACATACAAGCAATAATAACTGATGTCCCCTGTAAACAAATTACAGTATGCAAGAATCCAAATTAGCAACACATTCCCTTAAGATCAAAAATATATCTTAACATGTTTGCCTTCATTTCAGCAGTTACAACATTATGAAAAATAATCACCATGATAACTTACAAAAATCAGTATGTACAATACTTTATTCTCTTTCCCCATATTTTCATTTCACCGTAAATGCAAGAGAAAGGGAAATCAATATTAGAACTCATGCATCCATAAAATTTATCATAAGGAACTTCATACCCTTTGTTGTACCCATTGATTCTCGTCATGAGAGAAGACAACACATCGGAAATAACATAATTGGGGCTGCTCATCATGCCTTTGCAACTCAAAATTTCTGATATAGGATCAACATCTTCATTCTCCTTTGATTTTTCAACCCATGCATCATCGTTTTCCTTAACATCATGCAACCATGGCATCCCAAAAATAGCCTTACTTCTAGCAATTTCAACCACAATAAATACACCACATACCTCATGTCCTTTCAATATCATGGGCCCCTGCATTATTTTCTTTGCCAACATATGCTTATTGGCTGAATCAAGAGCAATGTGAATGGAAGATGTGTTTATTCCATCTAGCATACCTTGAAACGTGATTATGAAATAGTCTTCCTCAATCATCCAAGCATGTAAATGTTGTCCCAAATAATAGAAACATGGCAACAACATAGGAGAACTCAACAAGCTAGGAAGATGGTAACCATTCTCATACCTTAGGATGCTAAAGTCATGAATGCACCTTGAATTCAACTCTTCTTTTTTAACAACAAAGTGCACCTTGATTCTTTGAGCACTTTGAGGACCAAATGCCCCCACTAACCCTTCCAAGGGTTCCACCATGTAGCTGGTATAAAAATCAGTCATGGGCTCTATTAATAAAACATTTTCTCCTCTCTTTATGACTGTTGTTATACATAGTCCAATAGGCTGAAGATGATTAAAAATATTCTCTTACCCTTTTTAGCAATCAGAAAACCAACGCTGGTACCTTGAGAGTTACTCTCCCTTCTTGAACCGGAGTCCCCAATGAAGGAATCATGCTTGCCAACACAAGACACATTTGAATTCCTTCTTTTGCTTATGAACTCCATCACAAAGTTTTCAAAATCAGAATTGATAGTTTTTTATAATGGCCACATATTACCAGGATCCCATAGCTTATAATGCCCATGAGCCCTTGTATCTGTTAAGTGAGCTACAACTTGCCACCATATATCATCCTCAAGATGCTCATATACACATAGTTGGAGAAATGGTCCAACAAACTCCATGATGAAGACTTCATCATCTACCTTACCATGCATCTCATGATGGAAATAAATCGGAATAGGCAACAATAAATAAGACACATTAGTGTGCTCTTCGTACCTTTCAAGGCCATCAATGTCCTCCGTGTGTTCAAGATAGACATATGTTGAGCTGCCCCCAATATTGTTGCCTAAGTGCCTGTTGAAAGTATCTGAAAGCTTATCAAAAGTTGTTGGTTTGGAAAATACAATAGGCTGCAATTTTACACCAGTGTCCATGTGAGGATCCTCTTCATGTGCCAACTGCTCCATAGAGTCTTATTTTGTGGGTGTAGGTCTCCTTGCCTCATTTGCCCACATCTTTTCCTTGAAGTCTTGTAAGTGTTGTCTTGCTTGAGTCGCTATCAACCTAGCAGCTCTACCTCTGATATTCCCTTCCTCACACATTTTAAGAGTTTCCATTACATCCTCCTTGCTTGCATAAACAAATTTCTTCTCCTAAGCTGGAATAATTTATCTAACAAGAAAATTTTCACTAATGCAATTATTTTGCTCAATGGAAATTATACCCCTTTGTCTAGAAGCTTCTTCTACAAATGAGTTCTTTTGTAATTCAGGTACCGGTATATGATGATCTTGCTTGGGCTTGCTACCAATCTTCATTATGCAATAATCTGAAAATGACATATTATCTCTGAAACCCTTACTCAAAGATTGATATTTCCTCCAATAAGAATCCTCATCAAACACCTCTATTGGCCGCCCTTTATCACTTGTTCTCTCACCATGTTCCTTATTGTCGCTAGATCTATTTTGATTCACATTCGAGTGAGCTGGTTCAAATAAAGGTTAGTGGCTTCCGTTGTTTCACCATGTTGGTGAACATTTCCTTCACAAACCCCACATTGAGATCTTTCCAAATGGCCATATTTAACCCCACAAAGCTCGAGGAACAAATGCTATGATACCACTGAAATATCCCCAATGGGATACCACTTAAAAATGCAAAAATATTGAAAACTTGAGGCCAAATAAAATACTGATTTTATCAGATTTCTATAGTAGGGACAATGAACTAAATAAAATCAATATCTCGCAAAATTTCCACCCAAATTACTTGGAAATATAAAGAGGGCTTGATATTATTATAAATGACATAAGGAAACTATTTTTGGATTTTTACATAAATTAAAATGCTGCCAGAAAAAGCACAAGCATGCCCTAGACAGCTGGAAACTTCATAGGCTTGTAACTCTCCAAATACCGGAGCAGAAATTAAGGGTCTTTGGTAATCACATTAAGAGAAAAGGGAAACAATATTTCCACCTTCAGATCTGAAACAACTGACTGGAAAGACCCCAAATAAAGGCTACAAGTTACCACGCTTGGGACAGGGGTTGGAAAATGATGGACGCGCCTCAGCGTGTTGCCACGCCTAGCCCAAAAGGCTGTTGTGAATCTGATCTGGGCCCCTCTGCTTGTCTTCCCCAAACGCCCCAAAACCCGTGAAATCCTTCACGAGATGCCTTCAACGAGCGGCCACACTCTGTCCAAATGGCTACTTTGTGGATCCGATCTCGCTACCGTGATTCTAAACGGAAGTCCACTAATTATCCTTTTAAATGCCCCCAAAAATCGCAAACTCCTTTCCCGAAACCTTTGTCAACGACTCGCCACACAACCCTAAAAAGGGATCTGATTGATGAATATGATAGATCTCTCACTACCGAAGAATGCCCTCGCTAGCTAGGGTCCCCTGTGGGATTTGATTCCACAAGTAGTAGATGCGTGACAACAACGGTTAGACGAGAAGTGGTCAATAAAATGTATGTCCAAAGAGTCCCTCTCCTTTCTCTCCCAGCTCTTATATACTTCCCCAAGGCAAAAGAGCCCCAATAGACCCTAGACGCATTCCTTTTCCACGGAGGGGCCAATAAAATAAAAGTAACTATAGTTACTTTTTCCCTTTTTGAGTCACCCTATCCAAAAGTGACCCCCAACGCAAAACTGGGATATTAAAACCACGGGGCCCCTTCCCAAAAGCTTCCAGTGTCCACGGCCCCCTGGGTCTGACCACGACTAGGACTCGTGCCTTTGGCACAGGAAATGGGGACATTACAGAGGAAGCTTGGAAAAAATTGTCTAACTTTGAAATAATGCATTCCCTTTACATTTTATAACATTGCTTTAGCTAGTGAGAGAAAGAAGGAAAAAATCCTAAAATCTAGGCTACATTATAACAAATAATGGCTCTCTGATAATTTTCCATGATGCTTGCATCACCCTTGTCTGATTGCATCATTAATGGTACCCAAGAAAATCTCCTCTCCACCATGCCTTCAAAAATTTGAATTTTCTCCATTTAATTTAAAGTAAAATATTAAAATTCCTTGGATTTTCTCCAAGGCCCATTGGTGGGACCCCTTGGGCTAATTTTACAAGGGGAAGGGATTTTAACGTGTTAACTCGCTAAATGGCTTGCCAGCCAGCTTGTCTAGCTGACTGGATAGCTCCTTTCCTTCTTTTCTTGGGAGAGCTCTTCATTTGACGTGGTGGGTTCTGTGTTTATTTTGTACGCTTCATATTGAAGATCGAACGAGCCCTTTTTGCAAGCTTTATCAACACCACCCATTGAGTCCCCCTCTTATCCCGCCACATACTCACCCAACACTATGGGCATATCATTTATTTTCTCCACTTTACATTGAAATCCACTCGCCTTAAGTTTGGTGGTTGTCTCACTGTCTACGGATCGTCCGGCTTACCCCATGTTCATGTTTGCACATTGGAATGTCCAAATGCCCTCACTTCACATCTGTGAGCACAACCCCAAAACTTCATGTGATATTTATACGGGTCAGCTTCGTCCAGCCTGAATTTGAGCCCAAGCCATCTTCATTCACCCTGTTGCGAGCTCCTCAATCCTATGCATGTCGACTCTTACGCACCTGAGCACTAAGCTTGAATCGATCTATTCATATGAGTTAATCACCCCACTTGGGTGCCACTTCACGTGATTCCGAGCTATTCCCGGCTCGCTGTTGACTTATAACTCGGTCTTCTCAACAATGATCCAGGTAAGTTCATGGTTTCAACTTGGGCTCTGAGTTACTTTCTTCAGCGATGCGTCGTGTTCCGAATCAAAACACGCTGATTATGACCTTAGCCGCTTCAATGAGCTAAGATCATATTCAATCACCTCTCCGGCTACCCAACGCAATGATCCACCAATTCCAATCGTATTTACATGTAAGACACTATGTAGCTAAGACGCGATCTTCCGTGAATTTCCATCATGAGTCTGATGCATTTTTGACTCTGCATTAACAACTGAGCCATTCAACTATCTCTCGTGGCTATGTCGGCTCTTAACCTTCAAGCCTATTCGTTGTTTGAGCTCATTGTTAAGCTTGATCACTTGGGCGTTAAATTGGCCCAATGAACCCCCAACTCCTCATGATAATCATGGCCAACTCAGTTAGGCTTCAACCCCAAGACTTTGAACATTTTCCCAAATAGCTCAATCTTCCCTCGAGCTGAGCCTTGTGCCACTTGAACTCGGTATGAGGCTAAGTTGTCTCCTCGTGTGCCTTATACTTATTTAGCATGTCTTATCACCGATGCGTTCACACCGACTCAAACCTCTTGTTGCTCGAGCAACTCACCTATACCAAGCCGATACTAACATTGAGCTCCCCATGTCATTTATGCCCTAATCGAGTCAAACAATGAGTCACCTACATGTAGTACACAACTCGACAACCAACTCACCGAGTATTTTGCCAAGAAGGTCGACGAATTTGGTTTGGACCCCCACCAACTTTTGCAAACTTTGACCTTCTCGCACTAAACTTTGGATTTTTTTGGATTTCCTCCCAAACCTGGGAGTAATGGAAACACAATAAGACCCCTAAAACATGATTTTATCAAGTTTGACCATTTTTTCTCCGTATTCACTAGAAGTGGGCCTGTGGGACCAATTTTATTGCTCTGAACAAACCTTGAGCTTGCAAGACCCAAAAAAGGGGAATATAATCCAAGATGATCCTAAACCTTCCTAGGGCATCGTAAATTTCCCCAAAGCACAAAAATTTCCTATAGGCCCAAGGCTCTCTAGTGAAGCGCTTTCAGCTTCCAAGGTCCAATTTTTCTACGTTGTCCATTTTTGCCCAAGGGGGCAAAAATGGATAACAAGATACTCAAATAAGAAAATCATTATACTAAGTGATTATTGACCCTATGTATTTTCATTATACTCCCAAACTCCTCTACATCTCCTTATAAAACCATTAATGTACTAAGTTTCCACAGACCTTACAAAGGCTATATTTGGTTTACTTGAACCTATGACCTTCATTCCAAATCCTCAACTTAGTATGTCACCATCTTCTCTCGAGTTTTTTTTTCAAATTTTGGTCTTAACACTCCTCTCCTTTATGGTTAGACACCTCCTCCACACTTGGTGCTCCTATTACTACGTTATACTCATCCTTATTTATCATCTTCTCGCATATATTCCTTAGGAAGATTATTGTTTTCATCCTCACAATTGTCACAGTTTTATCTCAGATTGTATATTGCTTCCTTGAACCTCCAATACTCTGTTCCTTATCTGATTAGGGTCTATATGGATCTCCCTCACCTATTATTCCCATTTCCAAACTCATATAGATTTATTTCTTATACACTAAAGTTACATGAGTCTTGTATCTTGCCTCATTATGCTCTAAATCATGATTGTGTCCATTTGTAGAAACCGTGTCTTGTAGATTCCTTTTGCTCAACACTGAATATTTTAGTCATTACTCCTTATATCTTCAAGTTCACCTTCCTCTTGACAAAATGATCAAATACCCTACAATATTTTCCAATATAATGACAATGTGGTCATAATTATCCTTATGAGGTTTCAAACTAAACTTGCAGTTCCATATATTAGCATTCAACTAACGTACATGTTTGATTTCCTTTGCAAATTATCAAATTTACACACTCCAAAATTTAATATTATATAATTACTTTTGAATCTAGAGATATACCTAGTAATGTATTGTCTCCTTACCTTCATTTATCATGCATCCTATACTAAATATTTGATTATCTACACCTGGGAGTTAATTCTATGTAATTTACCTCTCTTAAACCTCGAAACCCTTAGAACAAGGCATAAAGGAAATACTCACAAATACTAATTTTTTTGACTTACCTAATTCTTTCCTTTCTTTTGACAATTGTGCATGCCATTCCCTTATCACTTTCAAACCCTCATTTTCCAATCTTGGAAAATTTCATAGAATTTATGATTGAAATACACCTCCTTTAGTTAAACTCAACCCTAAAACTAAGACACATCCCGAGGACACTTATTTTGGATTTAATTTCTTATTTCATACTTCCAAACAAACCATCATCACCTGCAATTTATGAAGTACTATCATTCTCCATAGAACCATTCGATCATGCATTAGTTGTGGGATTACATCAAAAGCTTTTAAAACTAGAGGTAACATTTTACACACACAAGCCTTTACCTTCTTCTTCATAGTTTCTCTTGTCTTGAGTCTTGTCTACTCTCATGAACACTTCTACAAACTTCCATGGTCTTCTCTGAGCCTGCATAGCCTACTTAATACTTGTAACAACACATAAGGATCATGAAAGACATTCAAGATACACCAAGTTCATTCATTCATCAACATTTATCATAATTATTACATTAAGAAGACCTTTATTATATCATTCTTCAATTATACAAGATTTCGTGAGACTTAAAGTCTTTATTACAATGATGTATTCCTCTTCTATCATGTACTCTCTCTCTACCACACACCTTTCATTTGAGTTCCTTTACATCATTATGAAGATTGGTAGGTAGTTAGGTTTCTAACAACTAACTCCACCATGGTTCAACCAACTATATTGAGTTTATACCTATGTAGGGTAATTAGAGGGAGTTTTCATGTCATGAACACCCTTATTACATTGATGTAAGTCTAATCTAACACTTAAAAGTCTACCGTATTAACACCTAGGCTTAGATTACACAACTAGAATAATTATAACATTCAAATGTGGATTTTGGAGGGAAACCTCCAAAATGCCATTTATTACATTATGAGGGGTCCATATGGACCAAAACCGTTAGAAAACACCCTAAAAAGGATAATAAAGACAAAATTAGACTATGTACATGATGCTCTTGCATCGATATTATATGGGCAAGTAAGTTCATATGATTCATAAGAAAATTAATGAAATTGTAAGAAAGTGGGTGGGTTGTAAGATAATTTTTTGGTTTCTTGGGATAAGGAATAAACATGTGTCAATTAACTATTTTTTGGTAAATTTTAGTTGCCTCATTCTTGATATGAAAACTTTTGGCATTTGTGGGAGTTATTCATTTGGTATTTAGGATATTGCTTCAAAAGGATAAACAAATTTTGGTGGAGATTTTAATTGAAAATTCAAGGGAGGGAAACTTAAGTTTGAGATAGGCCTTATTTATAATTTAGTTAAATTTCTTAAGAATGATAAATATGTTTTCCTCATTGCTTGTACTTTCATTGTGAATTTTAGTTGTTTAAATTCTTTCGTGAAACTTATCGAAACTTTTTGTGATGGTGTTTGTGGGGATTATGGGATTAATTTTCCTTGTTTTTATATGTTATTTTATTGGATTGTATTCCCTTTTTATAATACAATTTTTGTGTATTATTGGAGTAATTTAATTGAGAATATTCATGCCACCCAATGGGTTGGGCATGATGACTTGTCCAATAAGGAAGTGGAGATATACACATTTAATCTTGGCTTATAAGGAAAGCTTGTGATTAAATTGTTGGGAAATCCTATTAATGATTGTGAATGAAATTCATGGTCATCTAGTGGTTAATCAAATCTCATTTCATTAATCTCTTGTTTTAGGATTCAATGATGTTGATGGTCATCCGATTATATAAAAGTGGAGTCTCAGAAAATATTGAAAAGCTATTTTGTGCTCTTGTTGGAAAGGGGTGCATACAAGGTTGATTCACTTAGAAACTATCATTTTTATGGTGCTCAGAAATCCTCCTTATGTTGATTAACATAATTAAGAAAAATGTGGCACCTTCTCTTAAACCTCTATAATTTCTTGAGTGAAAATTCATTGTTATGTGTATATATATAGTTATATGTTTGAATGTCAAATTTAAATACTTAGAAATATCTCCTTGTTTTTGTTTTGATTCCTATCACCCTTTCCTCCCCAATCTAATAAACTTGTGTATTAAGTTGGGCATTCCTATTTCCCTTGGGCTATGGAGAGATTCTTGCAATTATTTCATTTGAATGGTGGGTTAACACTTCACCCTTTTTCCTCTTAGAGGTAAGGAACATTGAAGATTTAAGGTATATTCTTGTACATGTTTTGGATCTAGAATATGGAGACTATTGGAGTTTTTCTTACTTGTGAACTAATGTTTTGTTAACTCTTTTGGATGGCCTTGTGATGTTGTACTTTATTTAGTTGTTTTGAACCTTTATGAATGAATTGGGAAACAAGTTGTATTGAGAACATTGCGTAAGATAAGTAAGAATCATAACTTATTTGAAGGACATAAATCATCTGCAATGCTCATATGGTTCTATGTTTCTTTCAATTTTAAACATCTTTTTGTAAATTCCTTATTTAAACTAGAAATTGTAAAAAATAAAAAATAAGATCACTCTATTCTTATTTCCTTGAAGCATTAAATAAATAATTTGTTTGATTGTAAATATTCTTTTAACTCTTAATGTAATGTACATTGTGCATGTAAATGAATAAATAGTTATTTACGAAACTTCTCTCTTGAACAAGTGAAAATATTAGAGGACTTGAAAGGAAGGCTAAATCTATATTTCTTAAAAATTTTGAAACTCTCTATAAAATGGGAATTTATTAAATGACACAAACTTTTGAATTTGCTTTGGGTCAAGCATCTGGATTTGGAATCTTGTTTGGATATAATTCGATTAATAAAATAGTTTATAATTTAGTTACAAGTAAATTCACTATATTTTCTTTCATATGAAATATATTGGAATGTTTATGATATAAATTCTCTCTCTCTCTCTCTCTCTCTCTCTCTCTCTCTCTCTCTCTCTCTCTGTGTGTGTGTGTGTGTGTGTGTGTGTGTGTGTGTGTGTGTGTGTGTGTGTGTGTGTGTGTGTGTGTGTGTGTGTGTGTGTGTGTGTGTGTGTGTGTGTGTGTGTGTGTGTGTGTGTGTGTGTGTGTGTGTGTGTGTGTGTGTGTGTGTGTGTGTGAGTGCGTGAGTGAATAAAAAAATTACTTTACCCTCTTTTAGCTTCTAGAATAACAATTTAAAATTTCTCATCATATTTAATGATTTCATATAAAGTAAGAATTAATTTTATTTACATAAATATTAAATGTTTGAAAATATTATCTTTGGTTTTAAATGTTTTCTCTGTGTGTGTAATTTGAAATGAATTACATATAAAATGGGTTATTGAAAATCACATTATTTCAAATAAATGCACACACACATTAGAGAATATATGTATGTATGTATTTATATGGGATTGTAGCATATATGTCATAAAAACCTTATGTTAGGTTGTTGTTGTAGACACCTACTTTTGGTAATTTAACACTTGATAATTTTAGTATGATCTTTGTACCTAAATTGTTACTCGTGCACATATTCCAAGCCCCATTTTTATATTCCTACTCCTATTGTAAGACTTTATCTCATCATTGTATTGTTCATTTGCTCATAGAAAAGATCACATCAATTTAAAGCAATCTAGTCATCTTAATTTTCATGAACAAAATTTATCGCATTGTATTTCTCCCATGGACCAAAAGGGGTGAAACCGAAATATAGTTTGGTTCGAAATTAATGTTTTTATCCAAGGCCACCTAATGGTCAATTTCCCAATTTTATATATTTTATGGGTTGGTGTTTTCTATATAGGTTGGACTTTAGATGAATTAATATATATGAAACCCTATATAAGCAAGTCTGAT
Organism: Taxus wallichiana var. yunnanensis; assembly: GCA_018340775.1. Lineage (NCBI taxonomy): Eukaryota > Viridiplantae > Streptophyta > Pinopsida > Cupressales > Taxaceae > Taxus > Taxus wallichiana. Next base: position 492,923,773 of record CM031242.1, on the reverse strand, counting down.
CCACTTATTTACTCGCCTAACAATCACTTAGTACTCTCAATAAAATATAAATCAAAATGCATACAAAGATATTCAAAATATTCCTGAATCATCAAGAGAATCCCTCGAAATGGTTTAAATCACTCAAAATGAAGTTCTAAAGTTAATCTTCCTTGAAATCCAAGTTAATCACAAGTAATAAAACCACTAAAAGAATGATCAAATATAGTTTCATCCATACAAATATTACATCTCTAAGTGGATAACTACATATGGTTTGAGGCATCTTCATAGTAGTGTCAATGTAGGCATGTATAAATTGCACTTCAACACTAAAACGTTTTTGCGGGGTTGCACCCATGGTTAATTTTTTGGGTCATTAGAGTTTATTACAAATGGTTTCAAACATTTACAAGACCTAATATATTATTGGAAACTATATTATAATAAATCATAAGGGAACAAAAACTTAGAAATCTCCATTATCATCCTAGATAGATAAGCTAAATAAGGATGGAATTTTTTGATTGCCTAGTCCCTAAACAATGGTTTTTTCCCATTAGTATGTACAACTTTAGAATTAGAGATGAAGTATTTATTGTTGAACCCTGTTCATTTTCATTAATGTTGTCATTGATGTCAAGTGGAATTGATGGAAAAAGTTTGAATGGTAAAATGGGCAGATCAAGTCAACAAGAAAAATGTGTGAATGGTGATGATGAAGGTTGACAAGTAGTGTCATCTCATAGAGAAGTTCCAAGTGATTCCATGGAGTATCGGATCCATGACAGATAAATTTTCATTAATAGGTTCATAGTCTAGTGCTCAAATAAGAGCAATGTGTTGTATGTCTTCTCAAGTAGTATGCAGGATTCCCAAGGTCAAACAGAGTCAATCATGAAGGTACATGAAGCTCTCGTGCATAATCCTAGATCCAACTCAAGAAGGTAGGTGAAATGGTGGAACTAGATTATGATGATCGTATTGATGGAGAATAGGTGTTTCAAAGTGGTGTTTAACAGTCTCAAGAAAGTTAATTGGGCATTCAAAAGTCAAATAGGATCATTCAAGATCAATTAGATTTGAAACAAGTGTTAACAAAGTCTCTAATGTATATGAGGTGTTTCAGAGGTTTACAATTGTCTCTCGGTTAGTGTATTTCTCATTGAGGATGTTTTAGGATGTTCTAGGATGGATTCAGGTTGATACAGGGTCTCTGCATGCATGGATAATGAGATAGGGGTTCACATAATTTCACTAGAGAAAATTTAAAGAGGTTGTTACACTTGGTGAAATTGAATTAAAGGGCTAAAACTCTTTTAATATGTTTGAAGTACTCCTTGAATTTGTATGGAGAAAAGAAAATTTTGGGACTTACAAAAATTTGGAGTATAGTGAATTTTAGTGTAATGTAGGTAGAATATGTGCGGATGGAACTAGTTCCCATGGAACAAGTGTTCCTTGCATTGTCAGAGGCCACTTACAATGTAATGTGGGTTGGGAGAGTAGTTCGGGTACTAAGCCCCCGAGTATCTTGGTTCCCCATAATTAAGTTTGGGCCACAAGGTGAAGAGTTATGTGTTTTCATGGATTGGGTATCACTTTGGGCATAAAAGGAATTGATGGTATGAGTTCCCCGAGTTCCACATTTCCCTACACGACTATTCAAGCCACAAGTTAAAGAGATGATGAGAGAGGATAGAGTGTGCAGATCAAAGGAAGGTTACGGGCACAAAGGACATTGATGACATTGTTCCAAGTGATATCAAGTTCCCAAAATCATTAATGGCCCAAAATACAAAGGAAAAGTGAAAAGAGTTTATAGTGCAATGAAATAGTATTGTGAAAGAACAAGGAAGGGATGACACAAGTTCCTTAGTACCTCGAGTTCCTTGAAACCCACAATATAAAGGAAAAGGGGAGACATAGTAGATGTAGAGTGGTGTGGAAGGTTAAGGCGTCAGAGTAACAAGGTAGAGTTGTAACAAGTTCCCTGGTCAACGCGAGTTCCCAATAACCCTATTGACCCAATTTACAAAGGAAGAGAGGGATAGTTGATCATGGACAAATGGAGGTGCGGATAAAATAAGCCCACGTGACACTTGTTCCTTGAGTTTCCTATACACATGCTTTATCCGATTGAAAAAGGAATAATGATTTAAATGGTATAATGAAAGTTTTGTAAATTTTATAAGGTAGAAAGATGAAAATATTAATATGACTAGTAATATTGTTCCTCACAGTGCTCCAAATACCCACATGGCAATATCTCGAGCTCTACTTGTCCAAATTTAGTTATTTTGGACTCGTTGGAAAGGTGATTTGATTTCCTATGCATTGAAATAAAAAAATCATGATTTAAGGGAAAATATAGAATAAATAATAGAATAACATGTGGCATGATTTTAGAGGGTAGATTTGGAAAAGTCCTGTTTCACTGTTTCTTAGATGTTTCTTTGAAATATCGATTTAAACAAATAGGGTAACATGCATAGGAGGAATACGTTGAAATGTTGGTTGATGGGTTGTTGCATGTGTATGACCTCCGAATCCACACTGATCGTGAGACCTTCCTTTTTGGCTAGGAGGAACTACCTGTAATGGAAAACAAGACCACCATAAAGCATTAAACAATATGTGTAGTGAATCGCTGAAGATGTGCTAGATCCGGGAAGTGTGATACTTCCTAGACAGCTGTTAGTCCATTATTTAAAACAATTTAATGTGGGTAATAAAATAAATCCTATTGTCATTAAAATGATTTGGGTATCTCATTTAAAACACAATAAGAAAGATTTGAATCTAACATGCTAAGTTAAAATAAGATTCGAAGGTCAAGCAATTGATTTTGGGCTTTTGCAAGTCTGACAGAGGTCTCAGGTGGGTCACAGGTGAATAAGGGTGATGTGGAAATAGGTGGATAATTCATTTTTCTAGGCTGTATTGGTGAATACAGAGACCGATGCTAGTTAAGGGTGACCGACGGCGGTTAGGGGTAACCGGTGCTAGTTATTGTGAAAAACTGGGAATGCCACAGAATGAGTTTTGGGTCTCCCTTGTGATTGCACAAAGGACTTGGTTGGTTGGAATGAGGTGTTAGGTGATTTGGGTGGGATTTGGCGAGGTTTTAATGGGTATATGGAGGGGTGAGTATGAATGGAGGCCAATGGGTGGCTAAGGAAACAAAGGATGACAATATAATGATGAAACCAATGAACCAGAGGAGTACAACGTACTACTTACTTGGATCCTGGCTCTGGACGCTTGTGAGTGTGGAATGAAGGTGCTGGTAAGAGGCTGAAGGCTGTAGATGATCACCAATCGTAGGAAAGCTTTCGCATGGGATGCATGTGTATGCATTTTTCTTGGTTGGCTAAAATCCTCACCGGGGTCGGGCTTTGGATGGTTGTGCAGGGGAAAATTCTTGATCTCCTTCCTTGCATGTGTGTTCTCACTGGAATGCATTCTCATAAGATGCAATCTCTCTCCAATGTGTCAATTTTTTCCAACCTCCCAAATAAGGTTTTTTTGGGAGTTAAAAGGTGACCGATGGTAGTTCCAAACTTAATCGGTGATGGTTAAGGATAACCGTGTCAATCAAGGCGAGATTTTCTAGGTTTTACTAAGCTAGGGAGATCCTCTTGATTTTCTGGGATCTTGTGTTGTTAACCCATGGATTAGACTGGAAGCTTCTTGTAAGCATGTAGGAATGTGGTTAGAGGGAATGTAGGCATTGATTTTTAGGGTTTGGGTAAGACTTAGTCAGTTATGGCAACTTACTAAGAATAGGTCTTAGGGTGAGGTGGCTAGATGTGGTGGATATGTGGATATTATTTAAATTAAGATATTTAAATGATAAATATTGTGAGGATAATGAATTAATTAAATTAATATTAGTGGGGTGAAGGGGGCCATGGTTAAGTGAATTTGTTCAATGGTGTTTATTTGTCAAGGGACCAAAGGGGAGTGTGACCTAATTTATTGTCTACATTTTGCCCTTTTTGTTGTGTAGCTTATATTGTGTTTACACTAACAAAAATAAGGTGTGGTTTCCCCATGTGTGGGTGAAGGTGATCCCCTCAAACCAAACTAAAGAGGCAGGAGGAGTAATCGATGAATGGTTTAATAAAAGGTAAATGTGAGAAAAGGGAAGGTGGGGAACGAGGGAGAAAAAAAAGGTTAAAGGTCTACTCAAGAAATCTAAGTAATGAGTCAAGGTCAAAGGTAGTAATAGTCAAACACACCCACATGTATAAACCGCAAAGACACTACCTGGGTGGAAGATCGGAAAACTCTACATCGTCTAAGGTTGATAGGTTTATCCGAACAAGGTCGAATTGATTGTGGTATCCAAGGTTTAGGATATGGTCGGGAAAATGATGTAGGTTAGGTGCAGGAACGTTTAGGTATGTTCCAGACACCAAAGGTAGGGTCGGGATAAAACATCATGGCAAGAGGCATGGTAGGGTCATCGTGTCAATCAACACAAGTAAATGATCTGCAAGGTATAGCAAACACATGAGGTCAAAGGTCACTAGTGATGGCCTAGGTCCAAATATCTAAGTCACGGCACGAGTAAGGCCAAGGTAGGGGTAAAATAATGAGTCCCCAAAGGAGGACAAGGGTAGGCAGTCAATGATGAGGTCTAGAGGGTGAGGTAAATGGTTAGGGTAAAGGTTAGGTGGGGTAAACAATGGGTGAAGGTTGGGTGAGGTAAAAAGGGAGGGAGGGGTAGGGTAAGAGGGTAAAATTTAGGGCAATGTGCAAGTGAGGGTGACCGATGTCGGTCAAGGGTAACCGATGCTGGTATAAGGAAACCGACCACGGTAAGGTAGGGTAGGAGACAGATGTCGGTGAAGGTGAACCAAAGCATCGGTTAGGTCGGGTTTGTTATAAAAACAAAAAATCCATGTTTTTTATTCATTTGTCATTTAACAAATTGAGAAAATGAAAAAAGAGAGAGAAAAGAGGGAAAAGTGTCCAAACAGAATGGAGCATTGAGTTGGCAGTGTGAATGGCGGGTGATTGGTTAGTGAGAGGTGGGTCCACAGGATCAGTGTCTGTGATTCGATTGGTTGGAGACGCGGGTGGAAATTTAGTGATGGCAGAGGCCGAGAGGGATTGGGGTGGGTTACCACGCAAAGCGCCATACATGCCATGCGATGAGGTAAGCATCTGAATCTAGTTGGATTTGGTTAAATATATTAGATGATTGGTAAATTGTTTTGGTAGTTGTTGTTTTGGGTGGGGAAAGAAAAATTAAATGTGGGAATGGGGGGAAACATGCGTAAAATAGGAATGGGGAGGGCAATAAATGGTAGAGGAGGGGATGGGATGTGGTGCAAGGGAGGTTTAGGTAATTTTAGGTGGGTAAAAGGGGCAAGGGGGAAGTGTTTGAGAAATGGGGGTTTAGGGATCACGGGTTTTTACCGCGCAAAGGACCAGCCTGGCGTTGTAGTGTGTAATCAGTATCACCACTAAACAGCAACCAATGTCTGTTTAGGTGACTGGGGTCGATTAAAGAGAACTCGACACCGGTCGGGTTATGGGGGATAAGGGGCCAAAAGTGCCACAGGTTGGGTGATTAAGATGGGTAGGGGTAAAATAGGTTGTTGGGAAATGATAGGGGCAAGTATGGGTGTGATAAATGTAGATTAATGTATTGTTTATATTGGATACAGGGGAGAGATCAACTACATACGTGAGATAGGGTTCCACCCCTGCTTGTGAAAGTGAATGGTGCAGCAAATGACCCTCGAGGAGCTGCAAAGCATGTGGAGGCAATGGGCTTGAGTGGAGTCCAATGCTATCAACATGTAGTTTGGTAGCCTAGTTTAACGGTCACACCCATTGATAGATGGGATTCTGTGACCAACATGTTCCACTTGCCGATGGGTGAGATCACTCTCACCTTGGAGGATGTGTTCAGGATTCTACAGCTACCCATATTGGGTACGCAGGTCTATTCTATCTCCTCCGAGGCCTCGAGAGGAGCGATGCTAATGGTGTTTGGCGAGGGATGGAAAAGCTAACATTCCATAGTGCCAACATTTGTTATGGAGAGATGTACCTAGCCCATCCGGAGGAGACAAGGCTAGTAGTTCTTTTGATGGAGGCAGCAGTGCTACTTTGACCGCAGAGATGCGAAGAGGGTGGACATTTTCCCTATTGTTGATGGGGTACTCCACGACATGATGATAGAGGAGACTGCTTTGACTAGGCACCAACATACCCAGTGCGGTTGCAGACAGAGTTATGGGCATATGGGCGGCTGCACAGGTTTAACCTATGTTGTACCTTCTTACTACATTGTTGGGCTTATGAGCACATAGTTTGTGTGCGGCTAGTAGGGATGCCCCGAGTTGATGCCTTTCCACCAGGCTATGTACAAGTGGGGTATAGGTGATGGGTGTCTGCTATTGGAGAGTGGAGAGCAGAAAGACCCACACATGATGTGGCCTACTTTTGGTGGTTATTGGAGGGGTTATCTAGAGTGGACATTATATGGAGGTTGTATGTGGGATTCCCCGCATATAGGCATATGCATGAGGAGCTAGTTGAGCTCCAACTTTTGAGATGGATACAAGGTCATCGTGCCTGGGAGCACAAGATGATCCCGGTGGATAGAGTCAGCAAAGCAATCCCAAAGCTATTACAGACATACCTCTATCCTTCCCGCAATACCGCAGAGATGATGTGGAGAGGCTCTTACCTCTTCCACAATGACAAGTGCCCACAGGCAGGAGGAGAGCAGCAGTGGAGTGGCGAGATAAATGATGTCGGGGTCACAGACAGTGGTGGGCGGCACACTTACGAGCCATACCACCCATACCGGGCAATGGATCTAGCCACCATCACGGTGCCTAAACACCCTATAGAGGCAGGTGGCTACTTTGATTACCTAGTTGGGTATAATGCACATACTTGGAGAGCTCAGAGGCAGAGGTAGTAAAGCTACATGTACATGTGGCCAGTCTACAAGCCCAGATGGCCAATGGTGGGGATGGATATGGGAAGGGGGATGATGGTCGACGATGATAGCCTTACAAGCATAGGTGACAGTTTATAAGGCCAGTGACCACAAACCAGACAAAAATTGGGGTCCTATAGGCCCAAATATAGGCACAAAGGGCAGGGGGTACCACCACAGCACCTGTGACCAAGTACCACTCATAGCCGGAGTGGGATAGGGATAGGGTCGAGGCCTATGGGGCCACCACAGACCATGCCTATATCTAGGTTATGGGATGCCCTAGGTGAGGCCAGATACTACCAGACCAGCTGATGGCGGCCGGGATAGACTTTCTATCCTATGGAGAGTACTGGGCACAACAGGCATCGAGTGAGAGGACTAGATCCTACACTCATAGTGTGGAGAGCATAGGGGGCTACCGAGCCCAAGGCTAGAACAGGAGAGGCCACCAGCTCATGGAGACCATCTCCATGTGATGTGCCAAGAGGGAGATGCTAGCAGGGTGCCAGTGGGCCGAGGAGGCAAAGGGTACATGTGATACAAAGATGAATGATATCCGTCAAGATGCCCGATATGTGGCACCTGATTTTTTATGTATGATAGTCATGCTTTAAATATATACCTTGGTCTCGCATGCCGAGAGATAGCCGTATTTTTTTAGCACATACCAACCTCGTGTGCCGAAGATAACAAGGATGTATGAGAGGTTATTGTATATTGTGAGCATATACCGGCCTGCACGCCAAAGAGATTTTATATTGGTGTATTATTTTATTGTATATATGAGACCGACCTGCATGCCGATGACATTTTGTATTGAGTATCGGCCTACGTGCCGACAATTTTGAGATGATGGACATGATGGGATATCCATGTATGTTGTATTGAGATACACATTTATTTATATGATGAGATATATGAGATTCTTGATTTGTGGTTGTTTTGCTAAGACTTTCGATTTATTGGTGCGTTGATGAGATTTTTGATTTTGGTTTTGATATGGATGGAAATTAGGTGAGTTAGGGATGATGGAGTCAGGTTGGTTTAGGCATGGATCGAGTCAGGTTTTAGGCATGGATCGAGTTAGGTTTATTTAGGCATGGTTGACTTATGTTGGTTTAGGCATGGTTGAGTCAGGTCATAGGCATGGTTGAGTTAGGTCATAGGCATGGTTGAGTCAGGTTGGTTTAGGCATGGTTGTGTTTAAATTAGTTGAAGTTGTGATTCATTAATTTGTACAATGAATGATGATATGGGTCATGTTTAAGATGCTTTGTAATACATGTATGATGATGGTAGAGAAATGGCGGTCATAATAAATATATGTTATGATGATGACAAAAATGTTAAGCAACATGTTTTTTGTTTGGTTGAATGTCCAAGTTTGGATATAGGAAAGGAAATTATTTAGGGTAGAATGTGATTCGAGAAAATGTAAATGCATTGGCTAGGGAGAGAGGCCAAGCTAACCTCCAAGGGCCACATGCCTCGGAGTGATGCCTACATAGTCCCAAACGAAAAGGGACCTCAAAGCCGATGTATTTCTCCCATAAGCTAAGGAAGAATATGAGGAGGTATGAACATGGGTTGGTAGGTTAGAGGCATGATTGGGTCGAGATATTTTAGGTATGGATGAACTGTGGGTAACTTGGTATAGGTGATTTCGACAGCCAAAAGAAAAGATTACCCCAAAGGTAAGCATCAAGGACCAATTCGTATAAGGTAATCAAAACGTAAATAAAGACAGTCAGAAGATAAGAGGGGGCAATACAACCACCTGATTGGTTAGGATTAGACCGAATAGATCATACCTTGGATGAGGTGATGAACATAAGACCCTAAAGACATTGCATGATTGATTGTTCTAAGGTGAAAGGTAGTCACATGAGCACCAAATGTCTTGGTTTCCAAGAGGTCCCTTGAGGCGGTAGGAAATGGGAGTGGGAATGGTGAGAAGAGTGGAAGGTAGTTAATTTTTTATAGGGTATGAGGTGGCATGCACTTTGGGCAAGAGATCCGAGGTCACAATGGGCAAGTCCATGACTAAAAGTTTTCTATTTTTACGTGTATTTGAGATAGACTGATCAATGTGGGAAGTCTATATGGGATGAGGAAGTTAACTCCTTGAGGTCTTCATGAAGCTAATCGATGCAGTGAAGCTTCATATTCTCTTTTTTTTTTTTTAGTTTTTTTTAGTTTTTGAAAGAGCTTGACATAGCTGTCCTTTAAGGGAGCAGTCTATTTATAGCAATGATGTAGAGAGAAGAGATGTCCTTTTTTAGGGAGTCATCTTTTATTGGAAGTTTGAATCAAGGAGTTGAATCCCATGTGAGGGCTTTTAATTCATGGACATGACTAAGGTGGAGAATAGGATTCTTGTTCAAAAATTAGGGTGAAATGACCATGGGATCTCATCTAAAGGTAGATGAAAAGTATCCATGAGAATCATGTTATGTGTAGTGCCGTGGTACACATATCCAAGAAAAGATAACGAGTGACGGGTACCCACATAATTCTTGTTTAGTCGTTGGTGAGGTGTAAGAAGTAGAGAGTGCTCAAGGTACGGGCATGGAAAGAGACAAAAAGTGGTGTAGGAATATGATTCAACAAAAGAATGGTTGAAGATGCAAGGCATTAAGGGGCTCAAGTTCGGGTTTACCATGAGTGAAGATAAACGATAAGCACCGATCCATAAGTATGAGTCACGCCTTGTATGGTCCAAGCAAATTAGGCAAAAATTTAAGCCGTTTAATTTTATCTCGCTTTGGTTACATGTTGATTTTATTTTAGGAAAAGGTCACCAACTTGGAAGGTTCATTCATGGACACGTTTGTCATAGGCATGTTTGATTCAGAGTTTTGGTAAACTTGAAGATAGTCAATAATGTTAAGACAACATTCATCTAATAACTCAAGTTGTGCTAAATAGTCCTGATGAAAGTCATCATCATTGAGCATGTCATGGAGAGAAATGCAGAATGAGGGAATCTAGAATTCGAGAGGTAGAACAACCTTTGTATCGTAGACCAGAGAAAAAGGTGTGGTGGTAGTGGAAGTACGAATACTAGTGTGGTATGCCCATAGTGCATAAGGAATGTGCATATGCCAGTCCTTCCCAGTATCGTTAACCACTTTCATGAGAAATTTATTTAAGGTTTTGTTAGTGGATTCAGCTTGGATGTTGGTTTGTGGGTAGTAAGGTGATGAGAAACTGCACTAAATACCAAAGTCGTCGCAATTTTTTTGCAACATTTTGTTTTTGAATTGTTTTCCATCGGTGATGAGGAACACCAAAGCGAAAAATGATGTGATGATTGATGAACTCACATATTTTCTCAACTTTTGTGGAGATGAATGGTATGGCTTCCACCCATTTTGTATAGTATTCGGTAGCAAAGTTGATGATCCATTGATGGAGTGGGAAGAATGGGGATTGATCTCTTTGACAAGATCCAAACCCCATTGAGAGAAGGGCCGAGGTAATGAGTGAACTGTAAGGCGTGGATCTGGGTGTGTGATGAAGGTTAGCATGTTGTTGGCATTTTACACAACACTTGACATAGTCACAACAATCATGGCTAAGGGTCGGCGCCAAGAATGGCGTAGGCGACAAATACGCTTAAGAACAACAAGGCCACTAAAGTGACCTCCACATATGCCATCATGAACCTCCTTAATGGTATAAGGAATTTTAGAACTTGTGAGGCATCATAAGAGAATACCATCAAATCCATGCTTATAGAGGATTCCCCTAGGATGACGTAACGAGAGACCTTTTAAGGAAGGCGTGTTGTCCATTACGAGTGAGGTCAGGAGGTAAGATGGAGAGAGAAAGGTAGTCGGAGTATTGTTTATACCAAAGGTCACTCAGGTCGGAGGTGATGGTTCTAATGGAGTAAACATTGTGAGGTAGATAAGAAGGTGATTGGAGTCATTGTATGGTGACAAATATTTTAGAATCGGCGGGCGAAGCGGGTATTTAGGAAGCTAAGTAGGCCATGGTATCTGAAAATTTGTTCGTTGAACGGGACGGTTTGAAGGGTGTAACAATCAAAGGTGGTCAAAATTATGTCCACATGATGTTTATACTTTTAAGTAACTCATTACGACATTGGTATATACCATTGACTTGGTTTATGACCAATTGAGAATCACCAAAGATATTGATTGATTTGACATCTAGGGCATAGGTGGCTTGGAGACCTAATATGAGTGCTTCGTATTCGGTGATATTATTTGAACATTCAAAATTGAGTTTGAAAGACAAAGGCATGGGCTCACCATCAAGAGGAATGAGGATAATACCAGCCTCACCCCCATGCTGACACTTTGAACCATCAAAGAAGAGTGTCATTTAGTAGGGGGTTCGTTTAGGAAAGGGTAGCATTTGACTCATCTAGAAAGTCAAAATTAGAGGGTTGATCCCCGAAAATAGGTGCGTCAGCCAATTGGTTAGTGATAGATTGGCCCTTAATGGACTTTTGATGAATGAATTCGAGGTCGAGGTCAACCAAGAGCATAAGCCATCGTGCGGCACGCTGATTTTGATAAGGTTTGGCATACATGAAGTGTAAGGGGTCAGTGTTGGTCACAACATAGGTTTTATGGTTGAGTAGGTAATGGTGGAGTTTGGTGGCAATGAAAACTAAGGCTAAGAAAAAAAATTCGGGATGGGTGTATCGAGTTTCGTAGTCCAAAAGAGTATGGCTTATGTAATAAACCACCTGCTCCCTATGTTGTTCATCGCGATGAGCAAGCATGGCTCCCAAGGAGTGATCGGTAGTTGAGATGTACAAGTAGAAAGGTTGATCGTCTTTAGGTGGAATGAGTACGGGTGGTTGGAGAAGGTATTGTTTTAGGGCCCCAAAATCTTTGTGGCAGTAATCATCCCATTTAAAGGAGACATACTTCTTGAGTAGATGATGAAATGGTTGGCATCAATTAGATAATTGTGAAATGAAATTGCAAATAGACTGCAACTTACCTTGTAGGCTACGGAGTTGTCTAAGATTAGTATGTGGAGGAATTTAGAGAATGGCTTTGACTTTAGTAGGATCGAATTCTATACCACGTAGGGAAACGATATAGCCTAGGAGTTTCCCTGAAAGGACCACAAAGACACACTTCTTAGGCTGAAGGAGAACACAATATTTAATGAGGAGATCAGAAATAGTTTTGAGGATGGCTAAGTGCTCGGAGCGACACTTAGATTTGGCCAAGAGATTTTCCATGTAATCCTCCAATATGCGATGCATGATGTCATGGAAGATGTAAGTCATAGCCCGCTGATATGTGGCACCAGTGTTTTCAAGGCCAAAAGGCATGACTCGATAAAGGTTCCCAAGGGGTGATGAATGAGGTCTTGTGTTGATCTTCTAGGGCAAGCAAAATTTGATTATAACCCAAGAAGCCATCCATGAGTGATAGATCTCGTGACCAACGGTAAGGTCAACCAATTGGTCAATACTAGGTAAGGGAAACTCATCTTTCAAGCAAAGCTAGGTTGAGGTCACTAAGTCCATCTAAATGCGTAGTCCCCCCGTTACCTTAGTGATAGGGACAATGTTAGAAATCCAATGAGGATAATCAATCGGTAATTTGAAGGAAACGGAAAGAATGTCTTTGAAGCTCTTCTTTGACGAGAAGGGTAATGCGAGGGTACATTTTCCTTAGCTTTTGTTTGATGGGTTTGGCATCAGGAATACTCATGATATTGTGAACCACTATGGTTGGGTCAATACCAGGCATGTCTGCATAAGACCAAGAAAAAATGTAGTTTTGATATTTGAGGAAAGAAGTGATGGCTTCTGCTCAAAAAGCATATAAATATTGATTGATCTTGAGGATGTGTGGGTCGTCTTGAGTATGAATGTTGATGTCGATAGTTGATTCATTCAACATAGTTTACATATCAGAGGGTAGTGACCGATGAATATATGAATCATCCACACCAAGGTAGGTGAGTATATATTCATCATCCTGACATTGAACGATGTTAATTGAAGGTGTGTCGTCATCGATCATTTCAGGATACAAGATGGGAAGAGAGGAAGGGGCCTCACCCTCGCTTTGATAAGTCAAAGGCCCCAAGGAAATGGTGTTTATAAAAAAAAAGTTAGGATGGATAGATTGGATCCATCGACTCCGTCATGAAGGTGGTGATGAAGGTAGAGCGGATGAAGAAGGTGGAGAAGGGATGATGTCCTCGATGGGTTCAATACAAGCCTATTTGGTAGGTGGTTCAGAAAATCGATACCACTATGCTCGTTATGTTTTCGGGTGGTACATGGAATAATGGTATGGAAGCCTTACTCGTAAAATCCCAAACCAAAACCCTTCCATGCACATCGGTGTAGGAAGGTGTGGGAAAAACGACGATTGGTGAGAGACTGGAAGTCAATAGAAAATGGGTGGGTTTGTGACGGTGGTTCGAGTGTGTAAGTGGTAGTATCAAGTCTCCCATAGTTGAGACTGGTACGAAGATGAGGATGACCATAAAGGATGCATTCTCCTATGTGGTGATCATAGCGAGGTGCTGATGAAGACTTCCATATTCTTGTGGAGTAAGGAATGTGTTGACACTATATAAGCGGTACTCCCCAAAGTGAGGCATTGAAAAATTCCTTCCAAAGGATCAATGGTTGGTATGTGAGTAGCTGAAATAGATGAAGTGTCGGAGGTGGACATGGAGGTAGTGCTAACGGTTGGGAGGTTGATGGGTATGTCATGGAGGTTGTGGTAGTGGTAAGAATGGAGGAGGCATGTGTGGTTGAAGCAAAGTGGTCGTACTAGTAAGGGGAGGTATAGTTGAAACAGTAATGGTTATGGAGGTAGATGCCTTAATGGGTATGAGCACATCATTGGGTCGGTAAAGCATGTGCATGTTTTAAAAGGTGATGGGTCAACAGAAATGGTATAGGTATGTTCCTCATGCTCAAACTTCACACAACGATGCAAGGTGGAATGAATACAACCCATGACACAAATACGGTGGTCTGCCCAAAGAATAGGTTATATTGAAATTCCCCTCTAAAATGTAAAACAATTCCAAGCGTGTGGGGCCCACATGAACATGGAGGATGACATTGCCTAGTGTAGAGGTGATAGTGTCATTGGATAAACGCAACATGACAGGATGTTTATGCATGTAATTTTCAGGTATGCACATTTGAGCGAATGCGTGGGATGAAACGATGTTAATGCTAGTGCCCCCATTGATCATTACACATCGTACATGTATATCATCGATGTGGAAAGAGATGAAGAGGGCTGGGTTTGGGTCATCAGTTTGGTATGGTGTGATCTCTTCATCTAAGAAACTAAGTGTGGCTACTTGGTGAGTAGGTGGAGGTGAAGATGAAGGTGTTAATTTGGTGAGAGAGGCTACATGATGGGGTGTTATAATGGAGGCTATGGATGTAGGATCATTAGTTAAAACCTCAATAGATTGTAGGACCTCCATGAGAGCTTGATGATGGGACTCCAAGGTTTAGATGAGGTCATACAAAGACATTTTGAGGGGGGATTGGTGTAATTGTTTGAGCATTGCGTGGTGTGTGACCCCATTATAAATAGGATATGTGGGACTACAGATAGTGATTTTAGGTGTAGGTGTGGATGGTATGTTGGGTATAGGATTGGTTGGTGGGTCGGTTGCCTTTTCCTTACCTTTGTCCTTCTGGGCACGGGGGAAACACAAACCATGTTAATTTGAGGTGGAGGGGTAGGTGATTTTTGTGAGCCATAAAAGGTATGGTGACAAGCAAGGCTAGGGCTAAGTGGTAAGAAGGAATCTCTGGGGATGAGATGGTACATTGACATGCGGGCACGGGTCTGAAAAGTTCGTCAATATGAACCATGTTAATTTCAAATTGTGGGGGAGGTCCTAGGAGTTGTGGGGGTGGAGGTCTTGGGTGCTGAGTAGGTAGTGAGGGAAGGACTATGGGAATGGTTGTTGGTGAAGTAGGGTCCTCATCGAGAAGGTCATCATCGTCAAAGTTGGCTTCAGGAGGACATAACCGGATAAGAACATTTTTGAAAGCCTTAAAGTTTTCCACATCGTGCCCCGGCACACGATGGTAGGCACACATTTTAGTGTAATCAAACCCTTTTGGCTTGGGGTTGAGGGGGTCATAAGGTCCGAGTAGTGGTAATGTGATGACAGTAAGTCTCAAGGAGATTGGTTAAAATTTTGTCATAGGATCCCACTAGTGGATCACAATGGGAAGTGAAAGTGGGTTTGGGCGTAGGTACAACGGATTGTGGAGGAAGGGTCTTTACATGAGGGGGAGTAGGTCGAGCCACAATTTTAGGTGCTGGTCTGGCCTTAGGCTTTGGTCATGTTTGCTTGAGTAAGGGTATGGTAGATGGATCGGCAAGAGAATGCGGGGTTGGTTTGACCATCTTATTGGAGGGTAGAATATTTTTGTCCTTAGGTTGCACCTTCATGGGTAAAGGTGATACGGGCACACGCATCTAGAAGGAAAGGTAGATGGTGGAAGAGGGTGTGTTACCCAGGGGGATAACAGAGGTGTTGTGAAGGTGGATGGTGTAGGTCGTGCCGCGAGGTGTGAGGGAAAGAGACTAAAGTGTCTTGGGTAATGAAGGAGTTACCGATGGTATTGGAGGAATAGGTGGTAAAGATGTTGTAGGTGTAGGTGGATGTCGTTTTGGAAACTTGGGCATGTTAGAGATTTGTGAGGGAGGAATGGGCTATTTTGTTTTTGGTTTACTGGTAGGTGGAGGTTTCTGAAGCACGCCAGAGGGGTGATGTCCTAAGATGGATGAAAGTGGTGAAGGTGATGAAAGTGTGGTTGGCAAGGTGGGAGTACGAGATCTATGGGGTTGGTTATTTAGTTTGGGTGCTTTGGAGTAGGTTTGATATTAGCCTTGGAAGATGTGGCTAGATCTAATTTGACAGTGGATGACTAAGGTCATGCAGTTGGGGTGACCCCTAAGGTAGTTATAGGTTTAGACGAGGAAGGTGGTGTAGGTGTGGGTTTGAAATTAGATGTATGTTTGGTTATGGATAAGGGTTTGTGTCATGTTATGACAGGTGTTGTGGAAGAAGTTGTGATAGAGGTGGTTGTGTTCGTTTTGATTGGTCAAAATATTTTTGGGTAGATAGTGGAAGTATCAGCAAGTGACATCTGCATCTACATTGAGATAGGAAGAAAAAGGCACCCCCAAAGTAAGGCCCTATCCACATAATCTAAGCGATCGGCCAAACATGAGAACGACACATCTATAGGTGGAGTTGATGAGGACCTAATAGAAATTTTTGTGAAATGCATCTTAGAAATGAGGAATTGGCTAGCTTCAGCTTCCGTGGGTAAGAGAGCTGAAAGTAGGTCTGTGGGATCTTGGGTAGATGATGGAGAATGCTCTCCAAGAGGTAAAGGTATCTCAACTGGGTCTGTGATAGGTGGAGGAGATGATGGGTGTTCCCCTGTGGGTGGAGGAGGTAAACAAGTATCCTCCATGGAGTGGAGAAGTACTGTGGGTGTCAATTCTCTAGGTGGAGAAGCCAAAGGTGAAATGGTCTCGATATTAACGGAAGGCTCCTCCATAGGTAAGGGAGGAGGTGAAAAGTGTTCCTCTGTGGGTGAAGGAACAAGGGAGTTGGTTCTAACGTGAAAGGAGGATTTCGGGCTAGAATATCCTCTATGGAAGGGATATGGCAAAGCAACATGGTGTTTCATTAAAAATAATGTGAACCTCACGGGTATAGGTATCATGGGTTGAGGTCTCACCAATTTGATCAAACAAAGGGGCATGAATGGGAAAGGGTTTCTTGAAGATATGTAGGTTTTGTTTGGTGGGTGCATTTGGATTATCCACGGTTAATTCACCTTTCTCGATCATTTCTTGAAAAATGTTTTTGAAAGTAATACTGATTGCCATCACTATGAACCTTTACTCGATGATAGTTTTAGAAGTCATGTTCTTTATACCGAGAGGGCATGGGCAAAGCAGGTCAAAACCAAAGGTGTGGTTTTATAGGTGGAAGGATGATGGCCCCAACCTTGAAAAGTCTTGTCCGAATTGAAAAGTCTGGACAAGTGAGAGATTAGATGAGGGGTAGCTTGATTTGATGGATGAGCTAGACCGACTTTGAGTACCACTATGTTAGCAGTTCCCTTGGCCTTTGAATAGTTGTTATGTGGTTTGGAAGAAGAAGAGGTATCATTCGACTTGAATGTCAAATTCTTATTACTTAATTAGATTTTCTTCTCTTTTATGGCATGAATCTCTAATTTTCATGCCATGGTGAATGCTTCGTCGAATGTTTGGAAGGTTTGAACTTGTAGGGTCAGTGAGATATGCCTAGCACAAGCCCACATGAAGAGCTCGATGAGTTCTCTTTGTGGTAGTTTGAATGCGAGCTGATTAATTAGGCTACGCTGCGAGCGATAAAATCTACAATAGATTCGTCCTCATATTGGCACATAGAGTATAGGTCGGTCAAGGTAACCTTCTTGGCGATATTGATGGAGAAATGATCCAAGAAGGCTTGGGATACCTGATTAAATGAGAATATATAGTGTCTAGGTAACCCACTATACCAATCTAACGCAGTCCGATTAGAGACATGGGAAAAGTTCTTAAGAGCAAAGCATCATCATGAGCAATGAGATAACACCTATGTTTGAAAAACCACAAATGTTGTTGCAGGTCTTCTTTGTTATCAAGCGATTGAATTTGGGCATCTCCTAATGTATGGGGTATGGATGGATAGGAATGGATGGGTGGATGGGTTTGTTGAAATTTCATTGTAGGTGAGAGTGTTGTGGGAGCCGAAACCAATGCCTCTAGTGTATGCATCTTGTCCAACATCAATTTGATTAGGTCATTGGTAGGTTGTGATGGTGGGTGTCTCATGTAGTGTGAGAGTTTTGGTTTTAGGCATATAATGGGAGTGGCATTCCAGTATATGGCACTGTCGTGTAGGTTGATTGAGAAGAAGATAGTGAAATAGGGGGTATGTACCTAGAGTGAATAATAGATGAAACAGGAGGCTACCGAAAGTACGATATGGAGGTGGAAGGTTTGTGGTAACCCTAGTAGCAATGGGGGATAATGATTGTGGAATGGAAAGGACAACATTTTGGAATGGGGTAGACCGACTTGGAGGTGGTAGTGTAGCCATGTGTATATGTGAAACAATAGCACGAGATGAGGTTATGTTATGGGGGTTGATATATGTATAGTGGATGTGGCGAGTGTAACAGATGTAGTAGATGCGGTAGTCATGGTGGTTATAGGACCTAGATGTGAAACGACGGGGTAAGGTAGATGCGGGCAATGTAACGCTAGCATAGGGTGGAGCAGAGTAGGAGGAACGAGTGTCGAGGGAATAGATACGGGCATGTCGTATATCAACCGACTTGAGGCGTCTCGAGTGGATGAGGTAGATAAGTAATACCTGCAAGGCAGCGGGGTTTTGGTCTAGGAGTCACATGAACTCCTCATCTCCGGTAGCGATAGAGATAAGTTGGGTACGATCCATGACCTGGTGATAAAATCGAAGGTGGTGAAGGACTAGGTGGGAGCGGTTGACAATCGGCGTGGAATACTATCGACACTAAAATTTTCCTCCGTAATTTCTATTTCATTAATGTATGTATTAGGAATAGGATGTTGTTAAGTGTAATTAGTAGTAGCGTGCCTAATAGAAGACAATGACGCCATCAAGACGGTGTCTCCAATAATGTAGAGTATGGTAACAAAGAAAGTACAATAGGAATGTTGTAAAAAGTAAATATTTGTCGTAAGTGGTCTAGTAATGTTAAAATGTCAAAGTTGGGATAAGTAGAGAAGTAGGGTCTACATGATTAGGAATTAGAAATATTATATTGGTAATAAGGACAAGGAGTGAGGTCATAAATATTTTGTGTATTTTATTTGTAAAAATTCTAAAAATGTGGAACCCATGTGAAATGATAAGGTTTATCTTATCTTAAGAGATAAGCTTACATGTACATATAAGAGTTAAGGTATGGAATATGATTTGTCAGAGTGGATTTCTTATCCTATCTTAGAGATAAGATGGATAAGCCTGGAAGTTCTATAAATAAAGAGGCCACCCCCCTCATTTAGCATAGAAAGAAGTAGTGAGAAATATTGTATGAAGTGTGTAAAGGAAGCCATCGTTTAAAGGTGTGTTGAAGAAACCATTAAGAGGTGTAATTGTAAAGTTTCTTCCATAGTATTGGTGGAAGGCAAGTGAAGTCAATAATGAAGTAAGTACTCATGGGTGAGATTGTAACAATTTCATGTTAATATTATAATTTACTTTGATATTTCAGATTTGTCATCATTCCGTCTTATCATAGTCGATGGTATTATTTTGTTACATTTGTTGCTTTGTTTCTAGATTACGTCCACCAAACTAAAGGTCGTGCATTAGTAAATAATCATAGCACGAGGAGTTCCCAGTGAAGAATTATCATAGTGCCGGATTGGTGATGACATTTTGGTTCCGTTGTCGAGATCATTCCTCATGGTGGATTGTCCGGAGAGATATTCCCACTTAATCAAAAATCAATCGAGGGTAACCTTGTTTTTATCGGCATAGTAGTTACCATGGTAAAGTCATTTTTGCCATGAATAGTAGTTAACATGGTAAAGTCATTTTTCTTTTGTGAATAGTATTTACCACAAGAAAGTCACTTTTTTACCGTGAATAGTATTTACCGCAAAGAACTTCACTTTTTATCGTGAATAGTGTTTACCACAAAGAAAGTCAGTTTTACCACAAGAAGTCAAGTTTTACCATAGTTTACCGTGGTCATTTCTATTTTCTATTATAGTGATTTTAATTATTGGTGCACATAAGTCTTATTGATTGTACTTTTGGGTTGGTATTTCACTGTGGTTACTTTTGAAAATGGGGAAGATTCCTGTTTTTTCAGCCCAATCTAATGAAGATGCTTCCTCTTTCATTCAAGAGTTTAAACGATCTTGTATTTGTAATGGCCTTATAAGAAGGGAACAATGGACTGAATTTTTTCCTACCTTTTTGGATGGTTCAGCCCTTAGGTGGTTTGAAACACTAGGTGATAATGTGAAAAACTCATGGGATTTATTAACTGAAAGTTTTCTTGAAGAATTTGGTGAACAACAGAGATATGCAGATCTCATGATCGATATCACAAAGCTAACCCAAGGAGAGAAGGAGAAGATAAGGGATTATCATGCTCGTGTTCTAGAGCTAAGGAGGAAGCTCGACGCCCAGATCCGGAAGGAAGGATTAGCAGATGGGTTGATGAATGGCATGGATAATATCCTATATAAGCACTTCATTCTTGGGATGAAGCCAGAGATCAGACAACGAGTGAAGTATGACCGCCTAGCTACCATCGAACAAGCAAAGAAGATTGCAAGAAGGCAAGAAGAAAGCATGGAAGAGGAGCCCAAATAAATTGTTGCTAAAGTAGAGCCTACACTAAGCACCTTTCCTCTAGAATCCACAACCACTCTTGGTGAGCACAAATATTTCTCCTAGTACATCTACTGAGTATGAAGATCTGCTCAAAAAGATGAGTCAGTTAACTATTAATCTTCTTCAAGGAAAAGAATTTAGTTCTCAGGGAGGAGATAAAGGTCCAAAAAGAAATATTTCTGAATTCGTATGTTATGGTTGTTATAAAAGGGTCATTATAAGTATAATTGTCCAGATAGAGCTTCTACATCTAGTAAAGGAGATAATGATAAAGGAAAAGCACCTGTGAATTCTTTTGATGTAGTAGATAAGAGCAGAAATAATGAAGTAGATGTTTTTGTAACAAAAAGAAAGAAAGAAAAAGATAATCAAGATGGAAATGATCCTAAGAAGATGAAAGGAGAAACTAGTAAGAAACATAGGAGAAGAAAGTTGGGTGTGCAGGATTTTCTTATTTCATAGGGGCAAGGACCATACTCCATCTTGGAAGATCTGTCCAAAAGGCCTACAAATATTACATATGGTCAACTCTTGGCTATGTCTTTTGAGAAGAGGTGGGAGCTGCGAAGTGGACTCAATGCTTGATGAAGGAAGGAGGTTGAGGTCCCTATTTTGGAGGCAGAGGCGGATCCCTATGCTCCACAAGCTGAGGTATTATGTAATGGTATTTCAATTCATGATGTCTTAGTTGATGGAGGTGCTGCAGTTAATGTAATGACCGAGTCTGTAATGAATATGTTGGGTTTAAAAATTGATCGCCCTTCAACACTTATGTTAAGGTCATTAAATAAGGGAAAAACTAAACCAGAAGGTGTAGTTTCAAATGTGGCAATATCTATTATGGGTGTTGTATGTGTGGTAGACTTTCAGGTGATGAAAAATGGTACTGTTGTGTACCCAATGTTGCTAGGAAGACCATGGCTAAGGAGAGTTCATGCAAGAAACTACTGGAATGAAGGCTTCATGACACTTGGACGTGGTAGAGAGAGGGTGAAGATAAACGTGATCCCTCGACATCATAAGGTAGAACCTGTGGATTCAAGTGATGAAACTGATGATTGGACATCCTCTGATTACTCTAGTACCAGTGAAGTGGACACTGAAGATGAAGAAAGTGAGGTTGATGTTTCAGTCATGGATATCCTTCTAGTCACACCGACTCATGACCCCATAAAATTATCTGAAGAAGAAGTTGATGATCATCTCCAACAAATAAAGATTGGTGATGCTGTGATGGAGAGTGAGAAGGAATCTGACCTCCAGCTCTTTTGAAGGTACATACGCATTCAATTTTGATTACAAGGAACTCCGTCAAGTAAGTTGGGTAGAACATTCTATTGAGCTAGTAGATGGTGCTAGGCCTATAAAGCAAATGCCATATAGAATGAA
This sequence comes from Taxus wallichiana var. yunnanensis, assembly GCA_018340775.1. Lineage (NCBI taxonomy): Eukaryota > Viridiplantae > Streptophyta > Pinopsida > Cupressales > Taxaceae > Taxus > Taxus wallichiana. The sequence goes on along the minus strand of CM031242.1, from coordinate 492,901,989 downwards.
TCCTAATTTTTCCAAGAATGTAAAAGAAGAAATAGATAAGTTGCTTGATGCAGGATTCATATTTGCTGTGGAGAATTCATAATGGGTTTCTCCCATTATGATATCAATAAAAAAGAATGGGAATATACGCATTTGTGTTGATTACTGGGAAGCTCAATAAGGCAAAAAGAAGGATCATTACCCTCTTCCATTCTCGATTAGATCTTGGGCGAAGTAGTTGGCAGAGTGTTATAGTTTTGTTGATGGATATAGTAGATACAACCAAGTCTCGTATAGTGGAGAAAGATCAGCTGAAGACCACGTTCACCACTCCTTGGGGAATGTTTTCTTATAGAGTTATGCCTTTTGGGTTGTGTAATGCTCCAGCAACATTCCAGCGTTTGATGAATAGGGTGTTCGAACCCTACATTGAGAGCTTCATCAAAGTATTTCTGGATGATTTTTGCATCTATGGGAGCAAGTTGGACCACCTGCACCAGATGGAGAAAACATTTCAAAGGTTAGATGAAGCATAAGCCTCACTAAACCCTACAAAGTGTGTCTTTGGATGTTCTAAAGGTGTTTTGTTAGGGCATGTTGATCCAGAGATGGTATTATTGCGATCCCGATAAAGTTTCAAAAATCAAAGGTTTACTATTTCCTATGAATAGAATTAAATTAAGATCATTTTTAGGCCATGTGAGTTACTATAGAAGGTTCATCAAGAATTTCTCAAAGATTGCATGACCACTAACCCAGATTCTTGAAGAAGGATGTTACTTATTAACCAGAAATAAGGTGCATGAAGCTTTTATACAGTGAAGGAAGCCCCGGTGTCTTCACTGCTTTAAAGAATCCAAATTGGAGCAAGCCATTCATTCCGTACATCGATGCCTCATATGCAAAGACTAGGAAGTACTTTGATCCAAAATGATGAAAATGGGAATGAACATCCAATTTACTTTGGGAGCAGACAAATGAGTAGTGTTGAGGTAAATTATACTGTAACTGAAAAAGAGGCTCTAGCTATCATTTTTGCTGTAAAGAAGTTTAGAAATTACTTGCTAGGGAAAAAAATTATAGTTATAACAGATCATCAGGCTCTAAAATATATTGTCAATAAGCCTAACCCATCAGGGAAGATAGCAAGATGGATAATTTTTCTACAAGAATTTGAATTTGATATTATATATAAGCCAAGAAAGAAGCATGTCAATGCAGATGCACTCTCTCGAGCCTATGATGGTTTAGGATCATCTTGTGATGATGATGATTTCCCGATGTAGCATTGTTATCCCTTGACACAATCCATAGTGAATACATAGATATTTGGAATTATCCAATGAATTCAAGTTTCCTAATGGTGCCAATGCAAAGACTAAAAGAAAGATTACTCAAGCCTTGATTGTCCATATTCTATTCTACATGGAGTATTATTTCGAATAGGACTCGATGGAGCAAGACAAGAGGGCATTGGACGTGATCAAGGGAAGGAGCTGCTAGAAGAATTCCACAATGGTACATGTGGAGGGCACTTCTCTGGAAAACTTACAAAGAAGAAGGATCTTGATGCAGTTATCACCGCCCACTCTTTTTAAAGATTGTTATAATTATTGTAAGACATGTGATATTAGTCAAACACATGGTAACCGTAAGACTTCATCAACTCCATTATGTCATATTCTTCCACTTGGTCCCTTTGAAAAGTGGGGAATAGACATTATCAGAGGTCCACTTCTAACTACCTCACGCAAAAATAAGTATATTGTAGTTGCACAGCATTATTTAACCAAGTGGGTTGAAGCTAGGCCATTGAAAACAACTTCCATAGATGAGGTGGTAAGGTTCATATATGAACGCATTGTCACCAGATTTGGTTGTCCATTAGAAATTGTAACAGATCAAGGAAGCCACTTCATTAATGAGGTAGTAGAATCCCTAGTCAATAAATTTTCTATTAAGCACAGGAAGGCAACAACATACAAGCCAAGCACAAATGGACAGGTGGAACGAACAAATTTTGTGTTGTGTCAAATTCTAGCAAAAGATGCAGCCTTGCAGGTACATAAGTGGGATAAAAGGATTCATGCAGCATTGTGGGCATATAGGGCAACATCAAAGTCAGCAACAGGATACTCCCCATTTCAGTTGGCCTATGGCATTGATCCAGTTCTTCCTATTGAGTTTGATATTCCCACTGTGAGAGTTATGAAAAATGAAAGGATGGATGAAAGTGATTCAGTAAAAGAAAGGTTGGTACATCTTCATTTGCTAGAGGAAATGAGGGAAATAGCAAAGGATACAAGCCATAAGAAGAAAATGAAGCAGAAGGAATACTTTGATCAAAAGATCCGTTGGTCTCCATTTCATGTGAATGACTTGGTTCTAGTATATGATTCCAGATACAAAAAAAGAAGACAGAGAAAATTTCTTCCAAAATGGATGGGGCCCTACAAAATAGCAGCTGTGCATGAAAATGGTACGTACCGACTGGAGGAATTGGATGGCACTCCCATTACAAAATGGGTCAACCACGATAAGTTGAAGATTTTCCAAGCACCGGAATAGTCTACTCTGAGGACGGAGTAGAAGCTAGGAAGGGGAAAGATGTCGACACTAAAATTTTCCTCCATAATTTCTATTTCATTAATGTATGTATTAGGAATAGGATGTTGTTAAGTGTAATTAGTAGTAGCGTCTGATAGAAGACAACGGCGCCACAAGATGGTGCCGCCAATAATGTAGAGTACGGTAAATATCAAAGTATAATAGGAATGTTGTAAAAAGTAAATATTTGTCGTAAGTGGTCCGGTAATGTTAAAATGTCAAAGTTGTGATAAGTAGAGAAGTAGGGTCTACATGATTAGGAATTAGAAATATTATATTGGTAATAAGGACAAGGAGTGAGGTCATAAATATTTTTTGTATTTTATTTGTAAAAAGTCTAAAAATGTGGAACCCATGTGAAATGATAAGGTTTATCTTATCTTAAGAGATAATCTTGCATGTACGAGATAAGAGTTAAGGTATGGAATATGATTTATCAAAGTGGATTTCTTATCCTATCTTAGAGATAAGATAGATAAGCACGGAAGTTCTATAAATAAAGAGGCCACCCCCTCATTTAGCATATAAAGAAGTAGTGAGAAATATTGTATGAAGTGTGTAAAGGAAGCCATCGGTTTCAAGGTGTGTTGAAGAAGCCATTAAGAGGTGTAATTGTAAAGTTTCTTCCATAGTGTTAGTGGAAGGAAAGTGAAGTCAATAACACTTGAAGTACCTCATGGGTGAGATTGTAACAATTTCATGTTAATATTATAATTTACTTTGATATTTCCGATTTGTCATCATTCCGTCTTATCATAGTCGATGGTATTCTTGTGTTACGTTTGTTGCTTTGTTTCTAGATTGCATCCACCAAACTAAAGGCTGTGCATTAGTAAATAATCATAAAGACGAGGAGTTCTGGTGAAGAATTATCATATTTCCAGATTGGTGATGACAATACGTATGCACTTGCTTATCTTAAGGTCAGCACCATGTGAACAAGTACCGATTAGGTCGAGTTGCTTCTCTCAGAATCGACATAGAAAAATAGCAAGAATAGGTGGAATAAGCAAGTAAAAAGTGGATTAAGTACCAAATGTTAGCTAGAAAATGACATAGGAGAACTGATGCTAGTTAGGGTAACTGACGATGGTCACGACTTAACCATGACGATCCAATGTAGATAGTGGACAGTTGGTTAAAAACAAGCTATAAGGTTAAATCGATAGATATGTTGAATAATCGATGAGATTTACAAAGATAATGGGAATGATCATAGTGACGGGGAATCAAAAGTTGAAGAAGATGAATAAATGTCCTTTTGGGTAGGTTAACAAAAGGACACGAATCGACGTCGATTGGGTATAAGCGGCGACGACAAACCAAAGGGTAATCGACAATGGTCGTTGGACCGACATTGGTCACCTGTGAAATTGAAATAGTGATGAAAGAAAATTGGTTGTGAATTAAAATCTAATGAGGAATCAAACTCAAGAATTCTAAGAATGATGAGAATATGGTCCAGGCACACTCATAAGAAGTCGAAATACACCAATTGTGATGAGGAGCATGCGAGGAAAAATAAAAATAAATGAAGAACATGACCTCTCACCTCAAAACGCAAGCCAAGAAGAAACAGTAATAAAAATGAGATCTTAGGAGTGCCTTTTCTATTATGTTTGTTTAGCTTATGCTATTTAAGGACTGACACATGAATTGTAAAATAGATTTTTTTGGTGAGGATGGCTTCCTATGAAAAAGGAGATCTACAAGGTGAGGTTTTAGGTTTGTTATGGTGGGGGTGGGCTTCACTCTGAAGTATGACTCAACAGAGCAGCGAGTTGGGAGTACCTGCCAATCCTCAGATCAATGCGATCATTGACAGGCGTTCCCAGGAAAGATGTTGTTTAAGAATATGTATTTTTTTGAATTTGTGTAATTTGGTAAGACTCAAAGAGAGAGAGATGTGCTTTCTATGATTCTTTTGTCAACCATAGTTGGGAATGACTCCCACCTATAGGTTGACCTCAATTAATGTGAGCTAATGCAGAAATTCGAGAATGAAATGCAATGATTTTTAAGCCCAAATCAAAATATGGAATCCGATGACACAAATAAACGAAGAGGGAGAGGGATGCTTTTTCACTAAAATGTATAAAACGAGAAGAAATGGTTATTTTCAAATACACCAAAAGAAATGTTTCCTTTAGAGAAAATAGAAAGAAAAAGAAGGTTACCAAGGAAGAAAATTAATGTGTATACTTTTCAGAAGGGAAACAAACACACAACTTTTCCTAGGAATGAAAGAAATGCAAGGAACCTTGGATGGGTCACACCGGCATGCCAAAATGTTTCACTTGATTCTTAGACATTTCTTTGAAATATTGACGAAACAAATAGGGTAACAGGTGTAGGAGGAATACCTGTTGAAATGTTGGTTGATGGGTTGTTGCACGCGTATGACTTCTAAATCCACAACTGATCGTGAGAGCTTCCTTTTGGCTAGGAGGAACTACCTGTAATGGAAAGCAAGACCACCAAAAAGAGTTAAACAATATGTGTAGTGAACTACCTAGCATGTGCTAGATCCGAGAAGTGTGATACTTCCTAGATGGTTGTTAGTCCACTGTTTAAAACAATTTAATGTGGGTAATAAAATAAATCCTATTGTAATTAAAATGATTTGGGTATCTCATCCAAAATACAATAAGAAATATTTGCATCTAACAGGCTAAGTTAAAATAATATCCAAAGGTCAAGTAAGCGATTCTAGGCTTCAGCAGTCTAATAGAGGTCTCGGGTGGGTCACAAGTGAATAAGGGTGATGTGGAAATAGGTGGCTAAGTCACTGCATTGGGTTGTATTGGTGAATACGAGAGACCGATGCCGGTTAAGGGTGACCAACGATGGTTAAGGGTAATTGGTGCGACATCTTGTGAAAACGGGAATGCCACAGAATGAGTTCGGGTCTCCTTCCGATTGCAGACAAAGGACTTGGTTTGTCGGAATGAGGTGTTAGGTGATTTGGGTGGGATTTAGCGAGGTTTTAATGGGTATATGGAGGGGTGAGTATGAATGGAGGTCACTGGGTGGCTAATGAAACAAAGGATGACAATATAATGATGAAAACAATGAACCGATTAAGTACAACGTACTACTTACTTGGATCCTTGCTTTGGATGCTTATGAGCATGGAATGAAGGTTTTGGTAAGAGGTTAAAGGTGTAGATGATCACCAATCATAGGAAAGCTTTTGCATTAGATGCATGTGCATTCATTTTTTTGGTTGGCTCAAATCCTTCATTGGGTCGAGTGTTGGATGGTGTGTGTAGGGGAAAATGTTTGATCTCCTTCCTTGCATGCGTGTTCTCACCGGAATGCATTCTCAAAAGACGTGACATATCTCTCGATGTGTCAATTTTTCCCAACCTCCCAAAATAAGGTTGTTTTGGGAGTTAAAAGGTGATCAACGGCAGTTCGGCTTATAAGGATAACTAACGCGTCGGTCAAGGCGGGATTTTCTAGGTTTTACTAAGCTAGGGAGATCCTCTTGATTTTCTAGGATCTCATGTTGTTAACTGCGGATTAGATAGGAAGCTTCTTGGAAGCATGCGGGAATGTAGGCATTGATTTTTAGGGTTTGGGTAAGACTTAGCTAGTTATGACAACTTACTAAGAATAGGTCTTAGGGTGATGTGGCTAGATGAGGTGTCCTGGGTGAGGTGGATATGTGGATATTATTTAAATTAAGATATTTAAATATTAAATATTGTGAGGATAATGAATTAATTAAATTAATATTAGTGGGGTGAAGGGGGCCATGGTTAATTGAATGTGTTCAATGGTGTTTAGTTGTCGAGAGACCAAAGGGAATGTGACCTAATTTTAGTGTCTACACATCCTTTGATTTTTCCAAAGCACACAAAGGAGATGGAGTGTATAACACGCCAAGAGAGAGATGGGAATATTTTATTGTCTATAAAACTCAAATCCCAAGCATAATTCAAGTTCCTGGAGAGAAGACAAAATGGAAGCTAAGACAAGAGTCCCATAGATACAAGATGTAAAGTTTCCAATGAATATCTTATGATGATCAAAGATTAAGAGGGTGCAGACTAGTCAAGATTTCTTGCACATAGGAAAGATGAGCCCATATTATCAATGAATTTCGTTAATAATACCGAGCTACAAGGATTGTTGCAAAGGAAGGATATATTTTCATCCAATGAATATTTATTAAGAGAAGAGGAGCCTATTAATTTTCCAAGATCATGGAGAAACAAATTTGCTGAAGAAAAAGAGAGCTATGGATTGATTGTGAGAAAATGAGAAGATCCCGAGTGAATTGAATCCACATCCAAATGAAGATCAGAGAGGAGAAGATATAATTGCACTCTAAATAATGAATATTCATTGATGAAATAAACTAGAGCTATAGTGATTGTTACAGAGAAAGAAAATGATAGAAAAACATAATGAATATCCGAGGTTCAGAAGAGATGTAAATTGGAAGAGCATACCGAAACTTGGAATTAGATTAGTTTATGGATTGAGAAAAAGCAAGAAGAGCTACATAAGGAGGAAATTTTGTAGAGACAGAGGGGAGAAAGAGCTACCCGATGACCACTTATTTTTGAATGAGAAAATCAATGGTATAGTCATTATTGAGAGAACCATTTCAATGAATGCAAGAGAGGACATATCGAGACCGAGGAACAAGTAAGAAGAGTATTGAATATATGAGTTTCTAGAAGAGAGAAAAATTAGATCAAGGTGGCCATAATCTATTGAATTTACATCAAAGAATCTAGATGATCGATTCTTGGGTGTATAATATATAAGTTGATGCTTAGATCTTAGGGGATTACAACCTCCTCATGGGTAGTGGTCTATAGAAGATTAGTGGTGGCTGATTAAATTCTAGAGGTTAAAGCTCCTTGTAAGTTATGGTTTACTAAATATCAGTGGGTTTTGTATCAATTTTGGGAGTTGTGGCTTCTAGACAAGTTTTTTCTTGTCACAAAAATGAGTGTTGGTTTTGTTGAATAATTAGAGTTGTAGCTCAAACGGTAAATCATCAGTAACTATACAGACAATTTTCCAAGTTAGTGAATTGGTTTTCATGGGTTTTTTTCTAAGAGGATTTCCCACATTATATATGGTCTACTCATTTATATGAGTGTATGCTTCTTATTCTATATCTTTCATGGTTAATATTGCATGCTTATGAAAATTAATCAAGTTTTAAAATAACATATTAAAGAGGTAGAAATTGATTTTAATCTTTTATCAACACTGATTCATCCCCTCTCATTTGCTAAAATTGCTAAAAATTGTTATCGATCGAGGTTCTTTGGTGTTAAGCCTAACAACTTAGAGGTGATCCTCAAGACATAAACATGGGTACTCTAGAATAATAAATCATGAAGAGAAAATATGAGATTTCTCAAACTCTGATAGAAGGTCTGAAGAATGAGATAAAGCACATGGAAGCTCAACATGGTCAGGAACTTAATGAGATGGCCTCATTTGTTGAAAATGTTTCAAGAGCTCTCAAAGAAGAAGAATCTTTAAGATTGAGCTGGAACAAGTTACTAACCAACTTAACATCTTGCAAAGTAAACAAAGAAATTATGGTGAAGTGGAGCATGTGATATTTCAAGAAGACATCAAGGCCAAGAGAGAATAATGTGAAAGGCTAAATGCTGATATGAATATTCTTAGAGAGGAAATGGAACAAGAAAAGCAAAGAGAATCAAAGGCTAAATCAAGTCATGTTTAATGTCAAAGATTCTCATAGACCATAGTGGATAATAAGGTTGGTCCCAACATACAACCAAATATGAATCAAACCAAGTAGACTAACACCTGGAAGGTCCAAGTCAATCAGACAACCAAACGCATCTAGGTATGAAAGAAAATTCAATGGATATTGTTTTTCATGTTATGGATTTTCACATAGAGTTATAAATTGCAAATGGCTTAAGGTAGAAAAAGAGCATCCATGGAGGGATTGCAAACCTGATTCTAAAATGAATATGATATGTTTTAATTGTCATGAAATAGGACATATTACCATGTATTATTTGGAGGAACCTTCAAGTCAATTTAGAAATGATAATTCATATCCATATAGATGGAAAGGCTATGTCATATGTTATACATGTCATGAAGCTGGGAATTTCTTAAAGCATTATTATCACAAAGAAAAACATAAGCACAAAAGTAGGTTTTATACCTTTAGATGGCAAGAAAATAAGGCTTCTAACATGAAGATGAATCCTAGAAATGAGACAAAATCAGCAAAATCTCAAACAACTCCTGTAAAGAAAGAAATGAAATGGGTATACAAGGTCAAGGACTAAAAACTAGAAGTCAAAGAAGAAAAGAAGGGAAAGAAATATTTATGGGAAGATAATGTAGAAACACAACAACCTCTGATAGGTTCTAGCATAAATAAGAGATAAGTGAATATTGAAAAAGGAAAGAAAAAGGAAGACAAGTTGAGTACAAGCAATGAATAATTTCTTTCTCAACCAATATTAGAGTAGATGAAACATATGTGTCTTTCAGAATATAGTCAAAAAATGAGAAATCAAGTGATGTGATAGTAGCACAAAAGAATACATCCAAGGATACTAACAAGAGAATAAGGACAAGGAAAGATAAGACTCATTTATCATGTCGTTTTGATGACTTCTTGTTGTTTTTACAAGACCTAAGAAGACATCATATACCATTTGTAAGCTTCTAGACGGTATAATTAATTTAAAGGAATTATTGTCCATAGTTCATCATGATGAAGTTGAATAAGAAGGTTAAATATGTTGGTAAATATAGATTGTTGTTGGTTTTTGACTTTAACAAGTTATCAAGGTATGTGAGTTTCAAAATGTTTGTTATGCTCCATTTGAACAATCTAACATAGCTAAATTTTTAGAGTATATTCATGAGGAAAAATTGAGAGTGAATAGTGTTAATAGTTTCTAGAGTCTGCATTTGTCCTCTAAATGCTATCAATGTTGTAAATGTTGTCCTCAAGCAAGAAGTATCTCCAAGAGTGTAATGTGAGTCATTGAATAAGTTGACTATCATATGAATAATTTGGTTGAAAAAGGTGTACAAATGTGAGTCGTAGTAGTTGTATGGTAGCATAAGTTTATAATATATTGTTCCTCATTTTTCTAAGGGTCTATATATGAAATGAACCTCACAAAATTCCTTCCCACTTCACATTATATGGTTCATTGATCATATTTTTCTAGCACACTTATTCAAACCATTTCTCGATGATGCACTCTTGTTCTATGGTTCATTCTTGACTCTTGAGGGGTATTTTATAAATGATCCTCCTCTCATAGTCACTCACATTAACTCAAGGGGAACAATTCTCCTATCACTCACATTTCATTCCATTCCATTCACACTCACATCATGTTTCATATATTCATTACAATTGTTCTTTTTGTTTATACTCATATGTTTCAATTTTAATACTATGTTAATGGATATCTAGTATGTCACTATCTTTATCATATACACATGTGCATTCACTTGTTCTCTAGTTTTGAATGCATACTTTACACAAATCCTTACACACAACATGGATACTTAGAACTATACCTCTTACCTGGTCCCATAACGGCTCCTAGGGAATCTACTTTCATACATGCTACAATTGCTATTGTTTCATTTTATACTACTTCATATTGCTAGTAGCACACTACTATATTGATAGATACACACTTTGAAATAATTTTTTATTTATCTAAAATGCTAACACGTGCTTCATGTGCAACATTTTTCTTGCAAGAACTATTTTCCACTATGGTTATCTATTACTTTTGTGTTATTTTTTTCATTATCTACCTTTCTATGCAATTATTTGTGGACTTGACCCTTTGTCTTGTGTGCACATTGTAAATTTGTATGTTTTTGGAAACTTCAACCTTGATTTTCTTATGACATTGTGAGAGTTGTCCCATGTTTGAAACCCACTTTTTGTAGTCTACATTTTCTTCCTACTTGCTAGATTACACATTGTATTCTATATACATAATTTTCTGGTTTGCACTAACACATATTTTTAGCCACTTTGTTTGCATGTGCTTTGGTTTCTACCATGCACATTCCCTTCCCCTACTGGGATATAATTTTAAATCAATGTTTGGTCCTCTCCTTTGGTTTGTAATCTCCTTGTGATGTCACATGCACCCCAAACAAGGGGGGGTGCATACATTGGTTTAATCAATCACCCCATTCAACAACACACAGTCACAGTACAGACCTGCACAATACAAGAACAACACAGTCTTAAATCACATTAATGACCCATAATTGGACTTGGGTCCTTAGTTCAACATAGTCCCCAATGCCTAGATACAAACATGAGAACCCTGGGCATCCTTGACCCTTCCTTGGTACATATGACCAGGGGCAGTTAAAATTTTTTTCTCATATCAACACATTTTTAAAAGCAATTTACACAACATTTTTCATAGAATAGGCACAATCCTTGAGCAATCAACATGCATGTTATCTCCTTTTTCTATTTTTCATTGGATCAAACTGGAATAAGGCAAGATTACACAATCTACAAAGTGGTCACTAGACATTTCTCCCCAACACTTCTTTTACCATGGCATGAGATTGCCCAACAACTTGCACTTGGCATGATATTTCCCAAAAAACTCATTCTTATATAGTGTTTCAAGGAACTTTCTTTCTCTTTCACTTGTTATGGATTAGGTGCACATTATCCTTTTCACTCTTTTAGACATGGTTACATATTTTTGTATATTTGAATCAAATTTTTCATATACATGAATTTGACTACTCTTTTTCTCTTCTTTTTACATGTTCATCCTTATGATAAGAAACAATCACATCATCAAATACATAAAACAACAACAAAAATAGGAACAACGTGACATAACACATACGCTTTCACCCCTAGGGTCACTCCCTTTTCCTAGCTTAGCATTTATGCTTCATTTTTATCACTCCATGCTTTATCTTGTCTCCTCAACACACTTTCTCCATCGATGTACATGGTTATTAGGTACACATATCTTATCTACTTTATGTTATTGATTATTCACTCAACAACATAAAGTGGGATCAAATGTAGACGCTAAATCATACACTTTGGGCACATTTATAGGTCTTAATCACATACTACTATTCATATGATTTCTAAGTGAGAAAGCTAGCAATTGAGAACTATCTTTCACCTTTTGTCCATGTTTCGTGTCTTCTTTTTGGCCTCTTACACCCTACACCCCAATTAATACTTTACTACTTTATATTTTATCACTACGGACACCGATGGCCAGCCATGATGTTAGCACCTAGGTGCCCTCATCCCCTCTTGGTGCCCCCTACCACTTTGTACTTTACTTACTCCTTTTGGACATATTTTCTCTTTTGGGAATTTTATTTTATTATGGGTCAGCCTTCCAGGTTGTTAATTGAAAATTTTTACTAAGGGAATTATATAAATATAAATCTATGTCGCCATAATAAAGGACCAAACTCTAAGCATCTATTACTATCACCTAAGGTTGCATCCAAAGGAATTTCAAGAGAATCAAAGAATCCATCTACCAATCACTCAAGGGACAAGGGACTACATTTTATACATACACACATAGGGGGAAGTTCATTTTTACATCCACACATCTAGTTATCTGTTACATCTAGCTATTTCTCATTATTCAAGTGCATATTACACGAGATCCACCTAGGACACGATTCTTGCACACACGGGAGAACTACATTGATTCTAAAATTTAGTGCAATGCTCGATTATATGTTCACTCTATTGGGTGACCATCGGGGTGAGTCTCTCTCCCCATTTTCATCTTTTTACTTGTATTATTTTATGTGTTTTTGAGTTTTACAGAGATTATTTGTTCTACAAGTTATATGCAAATTATTCAAGAATAGTATGATACATAGGTGGAAAACAACGAATGTTAGAGAAATTGGTGTGACACAAAAGAAATCGATTCTGACCATTTTTGTAGTCATGGGTTCCCAACAGAGGTCTCAAGTGCATAGGCACCCTGGTCCATATTATTCTAACATTTCTATAATTTTTGTGTGTGGTTGTGATATTTTCCTCCTATTCATCAATCTTCCAATCTGACATACTTCGGGATCAATTACAAAATTAGATAAGTTTTCCATTCCATCTCTTGCACCTAGGGTTTAAATCTTACCTAGCTCATTTCTCAGTCGATATGTACTTTAGTGTTTTTCTATTACATTTGAATTTGAAATATGTAGGGTTTTACAATTTCCATTATTTATTAAATCATTGAATCATGTGTCTATTTTCCTTGATATTGGTTATTTCTATTTACATTGATGAATGATTTACCAAGCATGCAAGGCCAAGATGCACATGGTTCATCCTTTGGGATTAAATGTTGAACTTCCATTACTATGATCTAACCTTGCTGAACAAAGGTCTTCCATTGTATCATATTGGGTATTAGAATGTTTAGAATGGGCATATGCTCATTCTCATATAGGAATCATAGAAAAATTTGTCTATATTCTTCTTCTTATCTATATTCTTCTTCAATGATTGTTATAATGAATAACACGAATTACACTAGAGATTCCTTGATGAATATAGTTGTTCATAAACGTTAGATAATAGTACATGAAGTAAAATATTTAATCTTGAAGGATAATCTCTAGTGTAAGTCTAATGTAAGTTGATCATACACTAGACAATATTTATGGGTATGATCATTGTAAATTTTATCTCTATTCTTCTTCTATGATTCGAAATTCAATTCATGATTTCTATATCTCTATTTAATTATTAATAGTTGTTTTATATTTGGTGGATTATCCCTAAGCAGAGCCAAATGTTGTGCTATATACCCTCTAGAGGGATCAAGACTTATGTAGTTCACCTTATGCTTAATGTTCTCTATAATTCCTATATTAGAATGGGCCAAAATAATGGGTTATTTAGTTTGTTACCAAAATGTGTATAGATCTAGTCAATTATTTATGATTGTATCGTATTGGCTGGAATAACCCTAGTAGAGCCAAGTGTTGCATCACATATCCTTAAGATGGATCAAGCCTTATGTAATTCACCTTATGCTTATTGTTCTCTATAATTCCTATATTAGAAATGGAATATGCCCATTCATTCTATATAATTCCTATATGAGAATAGGTATGTCCCCATTCAAAACAAAAGAATGGGTTATTTAATTATTTATAATTGTATCGTATTGGTTGGACTAACCCTGGTAGAGCTAAGTGTTGCAGTACATACCCTCAAGAGGGATCAAGACTTATGTAGTTCTCCTTTTTCTTGGTGTTATTTGTAATTACTATATTAGAATGCCCATTCATTCTCTATAATTCCTATATAATAATGCACATATTCCCATTCAATACAAAATAATGTGTTATTTATATATATTCTCCAAATTTTACTTGAATTCTTGTTGAATTTCTTTGGGTGCAATGTAATCCTCCATATGGGAATGGTCATATAGAATGGGCATATGCCCATTTAATATTAAAAAAATTGTTTGTATGAGGATAGGCGTATGCCCATTTTAAGAATAGTGATAAAAATTCTCACAAGTATAGGGTGGGTTTTCCAAGGAGCTGTTATGTTTTTACCAAAGTTTACAGTGGGGTTACCACCGGGTGGCTAAGCTGATCTGTTCGGTTGGGTGGCTGAAATACGCATTTTCCCATCCTCGTATGAACAAAAATTTATTGTTGTATTGAATGGGACCATAGAAGAAGAATAGTGAAAAAAAATTATAGATTTACATTCTCACAACCTTACTTTGTTTTTGAATGGGAAGTTGTGCATTCCACCTTTATAGATAGAGAATATTGCTTGTGTAAGAATGTTTATAATGGGCACAAGCCCATTCTCATACAAACACAATTTTTTTTTCTTGTAATTATTTATAATTGTATTATACTAGTTGGACTATCCTTGGTAGAGCCAAGTGCTGCACTACATACCCTCGAGAGGGATCAAGCCTTATGTAGTTCTCATCATACAATATTAAACTTAATCATTTTAATACCTATCATATAGGAATCATAGAAGAATAATATATGATTTTCTATGAGAATGGGCATATGCCCATTCCAAATATTCTTAAACAAAGTAAATTTTAATTCTATTATTCTTATTTGATTCATACATGAGAATGGGCATCTTCCCATTCAATACGAGTAATATTGAACTTAAATCTTTTTTATACCTCTATAAAGGATGTGAGAATGGGAAGTTAGTTTTTACAAGAAATATTGAGCTTAATCATTTTAATACCTCTATAAAGGTTGTGAGAATGGAACTTCCCAATCACTATAAGAGAAAAAAATTGTTTGTATGAGAATTGGCATATGCCCATTCTAAACATTTTAATAAAAGAAATTATTTGAGCTTAATTATCTTGTATATTATCTCACAAGTTTAATCATTTTCCATGCGTGCATCTCTCCCTCTTGAGTCTCTCTAGTATAAAGTAGTACCAATTTATTATAAATGTAAATAACTTAAAACATGACTATGATAATGTTTAAAGTTTATATATTTTCTTGACCATGACATAAAGAGATCAACATGAAAATATATTGTTTGCCACCATTTATTTATTATATAAAGTAATTTTTTTAAATAATGTATTCGAGTGTTCATTGGAATGAAAGTGAGAGTGATTTTTTCCACACCAAGTATGTGGCACAATGGAGATATTTATGGCAGTTAATCCACACCACTATGAGGCATAGTGGAGATATTAATGGAAATTATTGTTTTCAAAGGAAAATATTTTTTTGTATAATAATTGTTATATTCCCATTTAAAAAAATTTAAAACAAATAAAATTTTATATATTTTCTTTTGATATGATCTTCATATGAGAATGGTCATATATAATGGACATATGCCCATTCAATATAAGATAAAAATATTAGTTTGTATAAGGATAGGCGCATGCCCATTCTAAACATTCTAACATTTTTATTTGAATGGGATTAATAATAGTAATAAAACATTATCAAAGTCTTTATAGAGTTATTAAAATGACTATAATCACAATCTGTATAGACGTATTAAAATTACTACAAGAAAGTAAGTTTTATTTATATTATTTTTCTTTAGTAATTTTTATAGAGTTATTAGAATGGGAAAGTGGAGAGATAAATTTTACTTTGTTTTAGAATGGGAAGATGCCCATTCTCATATAGGAATCATGAAAGAAGAAGAATAGAGATTAGAGGTATTAAAATGAATGAATGTAATTAATTATAATTTTTATTAATTAAAAACAAAGAATACATAATAATAGAAGAAGAATAGAGATAAAATTTACTTTAAAAAATACTTTGTTTTAGAATGGGAAGTTGCCCATTCTCTCATACAAACAAGCAAACATTTTTATCTTTGTATCTTCATGGGAAGATTCCCATTCTCATATATGATTAATTGAAGAAGAATAAACTAATAGAAGAAGATATATTATGAGGATATTATTTAATCTACCCATTCTTATATATGTCTAATAAAAGAAGAATAGAGATAAAATAGAATGGGCAGTTGATTATTCTCTCATTCAAATAAACACATAATTTTTATCTTTTAATCTTGAATTGAATGGGTAGTTTCCCATTTTGCCCATTTAGGGGTTTTTGGCATTTTAGGGTTTTTAGAATAGACGTGAAATAAAAGGTAGGATTGTAGCAAGATGTAGGGTGTGCCAAATGTCTAAGGGTCGTGCATAAAATATTGGGTTGTATATGCCATTACCTATCCCTACAGGGCCATGGGTTGATTTGAGTATGGATTTTGTGTTAGGACTTCCTAACACACAATGAGAGAATGATTCTATCTTTGTTGTGGTTAATAGATTCTCTAAGATGACACATTTCACTTCTTGTAAAATAACTAATGATGCTTCTAGAGTTGCAATTTTTTTTTCAGAAGTGGTTAGATTGCATGGAGTTCCAAGAATGATCACTTCAAATCGTGACACAGTTTTTGAGTCACTTTTCGAAGACTTTGTGGAGGAAACTAAGAATGCAAATACAATTCAATAGTGCATATCACCTCCATACTGATGGAAAAATGGAAGTAGTGAACATAATCTTGGGAAATCTCCTACGTTGCATAGTTGGAGAAAAGCCAAAACAATGAGACTTAGCTTTACCATTTGAGTTTTCCTATAATAACTTGGTAAACAAGTCAATAGGGAGGTCTCATTTCCATATTTTATATGGTAGGAATCCCAAGGGTCCTAGATCTGATTGTGCTACCTAGTGAAGATAAAATTAGTGATGATGCAAAAGCATTTGCATAACACATTCTACAATTGCAGGATGAAGTGAGGGAAAAGATGAAAGTGAGTAATGCACAATATAAAGTAGCTGCATATGCCAACATGAGAGTAAGTGTATTCAAAGAAGGAGATACAATGATGGTTAATCTTAGAAAGGAGAGGTTTCAAAAGGGACATATAATAAAATCAAGTATAAGAAGATTGGGCCATGTAGGATTTTGAAGAAAATAAGGATCCTACAAGGTGGAGCTACCTAACAAGTTTGCTATCTCACCGTTTTTTTATGTTTCTAACTTATATAAGTTTCCAGGTCATGAAGAAAATGTTGTGGAGGAAGAAGAAATAAACTAGGAGCAACAGATGTTGAAGAAGAAAAAGGAAACGGTAATGTGTGTCTTGGACCAAAAGACAGTCACTACTAGACATGGGAGATACAACAAATATTTCGTACAGTGGGAAGGTTTGGATCAAGAAGAAAATACTTGGATTCCTTAGTGGGAGTTGAAGAAGATTGATAGTGCAAAATTAGATGAATTCTGTCAACTAAATTTGTAGGAGCTGAATTCTTTTCAACTAGGGGAGAATGATGCGGGAGCATAACTTACGGAGACCATAACTTTTGATCCTACCATTGGATCATGTTGAAAGTTTACAAAGGGGTAGATGTAGATTAGTACTATGCTAGGGTCAACTTTTCTATTTAGGTTGTGCCCATTCTAGAATATTTTCGGGTCCGGATTCCTTCATCTAGTGGCCTAAAATTGGCTCCGAACATTTTTTTCACTTTTGACTAGGTATTAGAACTTTAATAAATTTTTCTTATTAAAATAAGTCAAAAATTCCTATGAGCCTTAATTTATGAAGGGATATTTTTCACATAAATTATGATGTAAAATATTAGTGTGGATTCTAGAATAAGAAGAAATCTATTTTGAAACTCCTAGTTTTTATTTGCAAAGTTTTTGTGTTATGGAGGTATTTCAACCTCTTGTAGCAGGATTCGCATCATATAATAAAATTTCCGTTTGATATTACTTGTATTGAATAGGTGGATTCTCATTCTCATGAATGAATCAAAGAAGACTAATATAATAAAAATTTACTTTGTGTAAGAATATTTGGAATGGGAATATGCTCATTCTCATTAGCAATTTTATATTCTTCTATGAGAATGGGAAACTACTTATTCTATAAATATATATATATATATATATATATATATATATATATATATATATATATGATGAGAACTATACACGACTTGATTTATCTCGAGGGTATGTAGTGTAACACTTAGATAAGCTTTTGGACCATTCTTTGTATTACATGAAGCTTAGTCTTAGTAGACCCTTGGGACATTACTTAAAAATTGTTAATAATCATAAATAAGACTTGAATATGTAATTTCTTTGAAAAATATTTACTAGGTAGGTGTAGGAATCCTAATTGTTAATTTAGGAAACATTTCTCATAGAATACTTCAAATTTAAAGTAGGTGCATGATTTAGCAATAGAAAATTTAGATTGGCATTTGGAAAATGATTAAGTGTCATGAATTAGGATTTTTATTAGTATAAATATAGGAATCTATCTTTATGGGCTCAAATAAATATATATACCTTGACTGCTTTAGGATATGATGAAGATACGTTTTCCACCATAATATATTTGTGCACAAAAATATGTGGTAAATTGATTATGGATGTTCTTATATATTTCTAAAGCCAATGTGGCATCATAAATATATAAGATTGTGAGATTTATATGGATATTTTGGAATGTAGAATTTAAAACCCTTACGGGTTCATGTGGTACTCTATGCATGTTGGAAAAATGTTGTTACAACACTCTACAATCAATATTACTAATATTTTGGATTGTGCTTTGTCTTGCATGAAGCTTAGTCTTAGTAGACCCTTGGGACATTATTTAAAAATTGTTAATAATCGTAATAATGCTTGAATATATACAAGTTAATTGGAAATTATTTACTAGGTAGGTGTAGGAATCATAATTGTTAATTCAAAGAAACATTTCTTACGAAATCTCAAATAAAATGGGTGTATGATTTAACAACACAAAATTTAGATTGGCATTTGGAAAATGCTTAAGTGTTGGAAATTAGGATTGGTATTAGGTATGAATATAGGAATCTATATTTATGGGTTCAACTAAATATATACCTTGACTTCTTTAGCATATGATGAAGGTAGGTTTTCCACTAGAAGATATCTGTGCACAAAAATCTGTGGTAATTGGATGGTTTGCACAAAAATCTATACAAAATATAAATGACATATTCCCATTCTATACAAAATGGGAATATGTCTGTTAATTGGATGGTAAGCGAAGGAATTTGTGCATGAAAACTGTGGAAATGAGAATGGGAATGGTGGTAAACAATATATTTGCATGGTGGTATCGATATTTCATGGTCAAGAATAAATATAAATTTTAAACATTATCATAGCCATGTTTTAGGTTATTTACATTTATAATAAATTGGTTTAATTTTATACTAGAGAGACTCGAGAGGGAGATATGCATGCATGAAAAATTAGTAAATTTGTGTGACAATTTATAAGATGATTAAGTTCAATTAATTATTTGTATAAATTTTTTTGAATGGGCATATACCAATTCTCAAACAAACAAATATTTTGGTCATGTATTCAATTGGAAGTTTCCCATTCTCACAACATTTGTAGATGTATTAAAATGATTAAGTTTAATATTGCTTGTATAAGCAATATTCACATCCTTTAGAGAGGTATAAAAAATATTTAAGTTCAATATTACTCATATTGAATGGAAATATTCCCATTCTTATGTATGAATCAAAGATGAATAATAAAATTAAAATTTAATTTGTTTTAAAATATTTGGAATCGGAATATGCCCATTCTCATAGAGAAATCATATATTATTTTTATGACTCCTATATGAGAGGTATTAAAATGATTAAGTTCAATATTGTTTATACAAACACACTTCTCATTCTCACAACCCATTCCAAAAATGTATACAATTACACACACGCACACGGATATATATATATATATATATATATATATATATATATATATATATATATTGTATGATGAGAACTACATAAGGATTGATTTTCTTGAGGGTATGTAGAGCAGAAATTGGCTTTACTAGGGATAGTCTAGCTAGTATAATACAATTATAAGTAATTACAAGACAAAAAATATATGCTTTTTTGTATGAGAATGGGCTTGTGTCCATTATAAACATTCTTACACAAGAAATATTTTCTATCTATAAAGGTTGTGATAATGCACAACTTCCCATTCTAAAACAAATTAAGGTTGTGAGAATGCACATATTCCCATTCTAAAAAATACTTTTGTATGAGAAAGGACATATTCCCATTCTATAAAAAAATACAAATATAACATCTATTTAATACAAAATACAAATGTAACATCTATTCAATATAAAATTAAAATATAACATCTATTCAGTCATATTGCTACATGAAGGACATCCAAAACCATCAACAACACTAATTCAATATTAGCATTTTTAGCTAATATTCACCCATATTACTACTTGAATCATCTAGATCGTACATTTTTATCTCATATTCACTCAAATTGAAACTTAAAGGACACATTTGTACAATGGAAAGTGACAAGCGAGCGTGAGAATCTACAAGCAACTCTTCTCGCACCCAACCTCCCAAGGTCGTGCCGAGACAGTAGGTGGGGATTGAATATGCATGGGATGCGAGACAAATTAGTTAGGCAATCTGATGTCTTTAACACGCACTAGTGGAAATTGTGAATCTAAGGCAAAGAAGGCCCTTCTAACTTTGAGCTGGTGTGATAGATTGATCAGCAAGGATGACTTCTCGAAGGCTCCAATCAATATCGAGCTCTGGCATGATTCGGTCTATGGGTTGTGGAATACGTGGAAAATGACTTGGGATAGTTTCGTGTACGTTTCCAGATAAGGTCATAGGGTGGATGGTAACTATATCTGACTCTATGGGTGATTCTCTAGCCTAGTCCAAAATTATTTAGCTTTGTTAGCTGCTATGTCCAGGAAGGATAACTATTCGATGATGATAGGTGGAAGTGGAGTAGATCTGAATACTAGTGTACGTAGGCCAGCATCTATGTCTGATTCACCTATGGGCTCGTTGGGCTGTGGAATTTTTGGGTCGCAACCATAGATTCGTATTTGTTGTGGTCCTGCTAAGGTCATGTGCGGAATCAATCCTTAATCCCTAGTATCCAATAGTCATATGCATTTTCAACTTCTATATTCAGAATTAACAATTGTGCGATCTTATCAGAATATCTTACAAGTGTTTGTGCAACCTGAATTCTCAAGCTAGTATCTATATCTGTGAGAGTGTCTCATGTGTCTGGCTGTGGGACCAAAGGTCTGCTCTCTTTCAAACCCTTCTACAGTCATGTGGATATGAATCTAGGGTAATCTATAGTTTGGTTGATTTGACCAAAATGTGTGTGCTTGGTCATCTTCTATGTTTAATCTATGTAGTTGGAAACTGATTTGTTGTAAGTTTACCATTGTTCGGAAGACTTGGATCCCGAGATTCGATCTGTATCGTTATGGCTATGACGAGATTGGGTTGGGGTACGATTGGCTCGAATACGTATTCCTTGGGCTCTCTAGGTCCCGTGATTGTCATACAAAAGAAATTTATATAAATCTAACTAATGATAGAATAAACTAATTGTGAAAGATATGTCTATGTATATTCCTAAATCTGATATATCTATCTACTAAACAGAGTTTAAAGAACAACTATCTAATATATCCGGAAATTAATAGTTTAAAATAACAAATTAAAACAAACAAGATAACCGAGTATAGCTATTTTCCGATACAACCGTGAACGTATTCTAAATAATGAAACAATTGATCTAGTTTATTTGCAAGACTCTCAATCCTACCTCAGAAGTGAGAAATGA
This sequence comes from Taxus wallichiana var. yunnanensis, assembly GCA_018340775.1. NCBI lineage: Eukaryota > Viridiplantae > Streptophyta > Pinopsida > Cupressales > Taxaceae > Taxus > Taxus wallichiana. The sequence continues at coordinate 492,880,157 of CM031242.1, read as the reverse complement.
ATCATAGTTTCTCAGAAACTATCAATCCCCACAGCTTCCCTGGCAATATCAAAAGTAAAATTGACTGAAATAAAGTGATTGGCTACTCTATTTGATATGTTTCTAACTAGAACTTTGAAAGCTAGAACCTTGATTCTGCAGAACAATGGCGAATCCGATGGTGTGTGTGGCTTTGTCCCCTCAGTGTGATCTCCTCATTCCTTCGTGTTCACGTGGATCCAGAAAAGCGTGTAATGCTAGCATCAACGAAATAGATATTGGAGTAAATGCAGCTTTAGGATACAGACTGAATACAATGCGAGTAGGAGAGGGATAGTGCAAGAGTACAGAGCTTGGCTTATGTAATTCCTAGCGGGATTTATTGTGAGTCATGCAGCATAAAATGTCCAGAACCTAAAACTATCCTGTTTGAAGAACAAAACCTGCAACTTTAATGGCTTCCTATTGAAAAATATACTATCTTACTCCAATGGATTGGATGAAATATCAACAACATTTACACAAGATGGATATGTGGCTTCCTAACAACAAAACAACACTAACTAGGCATGCAATGAATAAAACTAACAATTCTAAGAAAGAGAAGAACTGAAACACTGAAATGAGAAATTGAGAGGCAAATTTGAGGGGCCATTTTCTTAAGCACAAGCCAACTATTTATAACATTTGCATTTACCCAAGGTAAAAACCAAATAGAACTCTTAAACTATAAACAATGGCAAAACATTATTCCAGGGAACCAGAATCATTAATGCAAGCCTATGGCGGTGAAAAAAGCTAGTAAACGTTGAAATTTACATGAGTCGTGTTAAAAGAGCATTCTGGAAAATGTGTAAAGGACCGCCGCATGAAAGCGGGGTGGTGGTTATAGGACTACCGCCCTATTTAGGGTGGCGATCACGAGATCGCCACCACGCAGGTGGCGGTTTCAGAATCTGAAGAGAAAAAGGCCAAGAAAAGAGGGAAAAAGAGAAAAACAAAGCACGCGGGGCTAAGTGGGGCATGCGGGATGTTAATGCACACTTGGGAGCTTTTCCGGATCCCGAACACCTTGCGAGGAGACTTGTATCATCATTGGGGTACATGTTACGTTGTTCGATGGTGTAGTACCCTACAATTTTGGGTACGTACATATTGCCCCCTCAGAGAAGCGTTTTAGCCATGAAGAGGCATAAAATGGTGGGTCCGAGTATGGCGGTCCCAAAATGGGAAGTTGAAAGTTATACCTGATATGTCCGTGTGTCGAAATGACGCCATCCAAAATTCCCGCTCCCTACAAAATGAAAAGAGAACTCAAGTGCAGATAGACAAGATAGATCGGAAAATAAACGCTAAAATAATGGGAAATGAGGACGTACCATTTGTGTGGGGGTAAGAACTTACCTCCGTCGGTGCTCCAAACCTGCGAAAAAAACATTCAAAACAAGTCAGGCTGCTATATATATGAAAGTGGGCCCATTTTCCTATTCATTTGCGCATGTTGATTTGATTGATTCTGAGCTCTGGGACCCACGGTGACGGTTTCTTACGAGAGTAGAGTCAAAACGTTCGTGGTGAGATAGCGATCATGCCTCGCGTGTAGATCATCGACCCGCGAGATCACAGGTTAGTTTTCCTCAATTTATCGTTTTTACCCCCTCAATTTTAAAATGCTAAAATCTTTGTCGTGGGGGGTTATTTTTGAAAATGTTAGGTTTAAAAGGTCCATCTAGGGGGGGCGCCTACTAGGTAGGCCTTGTTTTAGTTGAAATGGTCCTCTTTTGGTGTTTTTGGGCTTTTTAAGTTATAAAACCCGCGTGGGTTTTCAAGATACGACCGCCGCCCTGCCTGTGTGGCGGCGGTTACACGACCGCCACCGCCTGCCCGGGGCGGCGGTTACACGACCGCCGCCCTGTTCAGGGTGACGGTTACACGACCACCGCCCTTAAGGCGGTGGTTACAAAACCGCCTCACTGGTCAGGGTGGCGATTTTGCACAGAATGCCAAAAGAACATCTGTTTGAGATTTTTTTGCATTTTTAGCATTTCTATGTGTTTTCATGATTTTTCTAGTATTACTTGGATGCTAACTTTCTTTTTTTGTGTGCTTTTGGGCGTATACAGGCGAGAGAGGAGTTTATTCGGTGGAGCCGAGAGAGGGAGTGTGACTGGCTCCCAGTAGTACTAGATGCACTTTCACAGGATGAGGAGGACACTCTTCAGAGGGCCGGGATACTGCGTATCTCATGCGTTCCACATGTTGCACCATCCAGTCACATTCTTTGTGACTTATTCTCCTATTGGGATGTTGATCGGAACACCTTCCGATTACCAGGGGTCGAGGTGAGTGGACCATCACACTAGAGGACGTTTATTGTATTCTAGGGGTCCCGATCATTGGGAGACGTCTTACCCTTGAGATAGCAGGTTCGTAGGCCCAGATAGCACAGTGGGCCACTTATATGGGAGATGCAGTCATCTCCATGGGTTCGAAGAAGGGGGTCAGAGTTCGATCTATTCCTAGTTTTCCCATCCCCTTGCTTTGCCAGGCCATTATGGGGATCCTTGCCTCGAGACTGATCGGGGACAAGGGAGGAGACACATTGTTATATTGCTAGTCCCCCATCATTGCACAGATAGAGGGACATGGCCGGATTTATGCCTGGGGAGCAGATATACTTGGGACTACCTACCATGACTTATATAGGGTAGTCCATTTATAGGGGCAGTCTTTGAGCCACCCGACCTTGGTCATGAGTTGGGTCTATGAGCACTTCATCCCCTATGGCAGAGGTGTAGAGGTGACAGATCCCGGAGTTGTGAGGGTAGCTAGATGGACAGATATGTCGGTGCTCAGAGCACCTCATCAGCTAGTTTCTTCTTTGACCACCGATGGCATGGAGGCCACACCATATCAAACCATGGCAAGCATATGGGGTGAGGAGGCTCTTACTTTGATCTCCTGCTCCACCACAGGGCAGCTTATTGATAGAGTGGGGCGAGTGGAGATACACCCCTTTGGCCGAGTTCCTCAGCAGTTTGGCCTACCTTACATGGGCATTCTTCTCCCAAAGTAGCACCGTATACTGAGTCGGTTCGAGAGGTCAGAGGGGGTCCTAGAGGCCGGGGTTGAATAGTTGTTACTCCTAGTGTTCCTATTGTGGCCAGGAGCATAGTACGTGCTCGAGGGAGAGCCGGTGCGCCTCAGGCACCTTTGCTTCAGATTATTTGGGTCCTACCCATAACAAGTGATGATCCCATCAACATAGACTCTGAGTCCGAGGAGTTTACAGGGGGAGAGGTAGAGGAGGAGACCGAGGAGGACAGTGATCCTGAGTGGCATGACACTCAGGATATCATGCAGGCAGCGAGGGCCGAGCAGAGTGCAGAGAGAGTTACTCTGGTTTTAGAGGAGCCACTCTCCCAGGGCCATGGTGGGGAGGATGAGTCCGTTGTAGGATGCCACATTGCTCCAGCCATGGGGGAGCACCTCTCGGTGGCAACATTTGTGCTAGAGTGCTTGACCCAGAGATCCATCCTGGAGGCCTGGTGATCCGAGTAAGTTACCACCCTTCTTTTTAATGTTTGTTTTTAATTAGGATTTCCTTAGTTACTATTTCTCCTCTTGTTTTATTTCTAATTTGTTTTCTCCTTTGTTTGCAGAGACCTCTCGATGAGTGGTGAGACTTGATTCGCAGGGTATGCATAGATACCCTGATGATCCCCATGGAGAGGACCGTGCAGAGTTGTCTGTGGATGCTGGGGAGCCCTCAGTAGCTGGTAGACACACTGACGTATTTTCCCCAGTTTGGCATGTGGCCAGGATGGTATTGAATCTTTACACGGAGCTAGCGGGCTATAGGATAACCAAGCGCCTGATAAGGAGTCATTCTCGTGGCAAGACTACGGCTGCCCCTCGGGATCCTGAGCCCTCCATGCACTCAGAGCGCTAGCATAGCCGGAGTCCTAGGTGTGGTTGTGCACCTTCAGAGGGGTCTCATAGGGGTTGAGAAGCCACTTGGCTCTCCTAGATTTTGTATGATATATTCTTGTATATCCCGGGCTCTTTGAGCATTTTGACCATGCTTAGCGCATGATGGCATTATACAGGAATTTTGATATATATATATATATATATATATATATATATACTTTTGGATCAGACTTTTGGCATTTATGGCTTTGTTTCCTTTCCAGTTTCCTCATGTGAACTATGATATTATGCTTATATGCTCTTTAGAATGTATGCAATGGAGAACAAATGATGCAAGTGTTTACTTTCTTTTTGTATTTCATGATGCTGATATATGATAATGTAGATACAATGTGATTTTGAATCTTAGTTTCTGTAAGAAATTTTGGACACTTCATATTTGCTTTGGCAAAGTGGTGAAGATAAGCTGATATGATGAGTAGATAAACCTGCCCCTACTCCTAACCCCACGCAACTAGTAAGATGCGAGGGCTCATCACCGAGAGTTAGAAAGGGCACAAGTTATGAAATGTGTTGAAATGATATTGATGAAAGATAGACAAAGCTTTGGGGAACCAAATTAGGATGCCACAAGCCTACTCCACTCGAGTGACTTCATAGTTTTTGGGATGTAACTTGCTTTGTGGTTTATCTAGACTTAGATCCGTAGATGGCCACATGGTAGACAAAATCTGGGTTTTTAGGATTTTTAATTCTCTTGGAATTTGGACATCTGATTCATTTGTTTTTGACTCAAGACTTTAAGATTTGAATTGTTTGTCTACGACCTTTTGCGTTTGCTTGTCAAGAGGACCCCCACACCTTGCCCCATACTACTAGTAAGAAGTGTGGGTTTATCACCATAGGCAAGGCATAGGTGAGTAAGGGCATTTCCATCCTTTCCCAACCCTACGTCACTAGTAAGAGACGCAAGCTCATCACCGAAGGCTGGTGGGGCAAGGAAATGTGTAAATTTAAATTTTTTGTTTGATTTTATACTTGACTTATTTATTTGAGCAAAATTTCAGTGTGTTCTTATTTCCAAATATATATATACAGGATAGATGTGACACCATGAAGCTTCTAGAACAGACCATAGGCAAGACACCTATCCTAAGAAGAAACCAAAAGTGAGAACAAGCATGCAGATCTTGGTATGGTCACCGTTAAGTCTTTGTCATATCTAACTTTATTTGATGAGATCATTCGAAATAGTTTGATGATATCACGGAAATGGAGAAGTAAGATTAGAGTGTTTATGCCAACAACATCATGAGTTTGTAATGAATTTCTTTGAGAACAAATTCCTTGATCACAAATTTGTGTACGAAACAAGCGGACAAAATGATCCTAATCTATATGAAGATGCAATGTAGATATAATTATAAGTAGTGCTAGTTGCTTATGCGTAGAATCGTTTGAGGTGTGGGGAATTGACTGTTTCACCAAATTCCTCACCTACTAATGTGCATAAGAGATATGCACCATTTCCATAGTCCTTCATGACTCGGTATGGGCCCAACCATTTAGGCCGGAACTTCCTTCCTTTGCCAGTCTTTTTGTCGATCCTGGTTGTCTAGCCTTAGAACTAGATCACCTTCATATATGTCACATTCATAGACCTTCTTGTTATACTGCCGGCACATCTAGTTAGCATAGACTTTGTGCCATTGTTTAGCATCTAACCTAGCTTCATCTAGACTTTCTAGTTGGGAGAGACGTGCTTCTCTATAAGCGTCTTCATCTAGAATCCCTTGTAATGAAATGCGGAGACTGGGTATTTCAACCTCAAGCGGGAGAACTACTTCTACCCCGAATACTAGCGAGAAAGGAGTCACTCCTATTGGTGTTCTTATTGAGGTTCGGTGGGCCCATAAGGCCGGATATAACTTCAAATGCCAATCTCGTTTGTTTTCTTTCACCGTTTTAAGGAGAATGGCTTTTAATGTTTTGTTTTTCACCTCAGCCTATCCATTGGCTTGAGGGTAATACAAGGAGGCTGTATGATGGCTTATTTTAAATTTATTGCATAATTTGCGAACTTCGTCATTCTTAAAAGAAGTCCCATTATCTGAAATAATGACTTGCAGAACACCGTACCTACAGATGATTTGGTTCAAAATGAACTTGGCGATTACAGAAACTGGTATAGTAGTAAGAGGCATAGCCTCTACCCACTTGGTAAAATATTCGGTGGCCATGATTATAAAATTATGGCCATCTATAGATGAGGGAGAGAATTTCCCTATTAAATCTAGGCCCCACGTAGAAAAGGGCCATGGAGTAGCGATTGGTTGTAGAGCTTGTGCCGGCATGTGAATCTCATGAGAGAATTCTTGACACTTATGACACCTGCGTACAAACTCTACTGCGTCGTGTTCTAGAGTGGGCTAGAAATAGCCCATTCGATGTATTTTATGAGCGGTGGCATGGCCACTAAAGTGACCTCCACACATTCCACTGTGAGATTCGTGGAGAATCTTCTTGGATTCTTTTGTGTTGGCGCATCTTAGGAGCATTCCATCGAACGCTTTTCGATAGAGCACTTGCTCTATGATGATGTATTTAGCTACGATAATGCGTAAATGCCTTTTTCATTGTGGTGTAGCACCTTCTGGATATGTACGGTCCATGATATAATTAATGATATTAGTGTACCAAGGACACTCAGAGATAGAAGGTCAGGTTTTGATGTAGTATATGCACTCATCTAGAAAGTCCAGATCTACTAGATCACCTCCATCTAATGGATTATCAGCTAACCAATCTGCAATGATTTGTCCTTTAACCAACTTCTGATTTACGAACTTTAATTCAAATTCACCCATTAAGGTTATAAAGCGTCCAACCTTTTTAGACAAGGACCCTTGCATGAGGAAGGTTCGTAAATGTTCTATTTTTACAATGACCTTTGTTTCTTGATTTAACATGTAATGTCTTAAGCGTTTTGTTGCAAAGACTATGGCGAGGCATTCTCGTTCCGCTTGTGTGTAGCATGTTTCATAGTCGAGCAATGTCTGGCTAATGAAGTAGATCACACATTCTCTATTGTCATCATCTTCTTGAGCCAAAGCATACAGGCTAGTGAGACATTGGTGGCTCGCGAATATAAAATTAACGGGCGATCTGGCTTAGGTGGCATTAGCGTAGGTGGTGATAACAATAAGCGCTTAAGCGTGTTGAATGCCCCATTGCTGAGTCTTCGGTCAATCAATGCTATAATATTTATTGAGTAGATTGTTGATTGGATGAATGAGCGAAACTTAAGTCCGAGATGAATCTCGGATTGCACCAAGTTTTCGAGAAATTATTTGATTCGATTCATTCGAAAGTGGGACCATTTTGAGAATAGCCTTAATTTTGGTTGGGTCAACATCGATCCCACGTGATGATATAATGTAACCTAGGAGCTTCCCTCCTGTCACACCAAAGACACATTTTTTTGGATTTAGCGTGACTCCGTATTCTATCAGATGTGAAAGAATGACGCGAAGCACTTCCAGGATGGTCACAACACTTCTTGGCCTTGGCCAACAAGTCATCTACGTAGGATTCCACAATTTTATGAATAAGATCATGAAATATATATGTCATAGCGCTGGTATGTAGCGCGGCGGCGTTCTTGAGTCCGAATGGCATAACAACATATTAATAGGTTCCCCAAGGAGTTATAAATGTGGTTTTAGCTTGATCTTGTTCGGATATTCTGATTTGATTGTATCCCGAGAATCCATCCATGAGAGACAAAATCTCAAATCCAGCTATTGCATCAATAATGATGTCTATGGATGGTAATGGGAAGTCATCTTTAGGACATGCTTTGTTAATGTCTCGGAAGTCTATGCAGACATGTATCTTTCCATTCTTTTTGAGAATCGGAACGATATTAGATACCCACTGAGAGTAATCAACTGGTTTGATGAATCCTACTTGGAGGAGCTTTATTACCTCCTCTTTTACCATGAGAGCTACCTTGGGTTTCATTGGTCTCGATTTTTGCTTAACCGGTTTTGCATCTGATTTAGTGACGAGGTTGTGTACCGCAATGTGGGGTGTAACTCTGTCATTTCCTTATAATTAAATGCAAACACCTTCTGATGTTCCTTGAGGATCCAAGTGTGTATTTCTACTTCTAATGGAGTTAACGAGGATCCTAACTTCAATATCCTTGGTTCATCTTCCATTCCGATGTTAATATCAATTGTTTCTTCGATTAGAGAAGTGTTACCTTCTTCAAACTCAGGTGGGGCTGGGGTAATTCCAGCTTGTCTCCATTCTCGACTGTGTATATGTTGAGTTCCTTTTGTGGGGGAAGCTCTGTCATGGGATTCCCGTAATAGGAAGATGAATGCAGGATCAAAGATAAATCTATTGCGTGATGGGTGAGATGTAATGCCGCATAGGTGTTTAAGAAATCAAAAGTGGTTGTATCACTATCGATGTAGTCTAGGATAGCAGATTTGTTTTCATTTCTATTTAAAAGAGGATTTGACATTATTTTTATCAATGGTTCATCACGAAGGGATACCATGAAATGGGTATCCTTTAACTTACTGTTTGGAGTAAAGCATGATGCTGAGGTTGCTATTGAATCGGCGAGAAGATTTTGTTCTCGCGGGATTGCTTCGATTGATATGAAGTCAAACTCTTTGCTTAAATTTAGTACAGCTGTTTTGTAGAGTTGTAAGTGCTCGGCTTTGGTTTCATATACTTCAGAGACTTGGTTTGCTACCAATTGTGAGTCTCCTAACACTCTGATGTTATCAACACCGATTCTCTTAGCTACGATGAGGCCAAGGAGAAGGGCTTCATACTCAGTGCCATTGTTTGTGCATTCAAAATTTAGTTTGAAGGAAAATGGTAGGACTTTTCCTTCGGGAGAAGTAAGGATTACTCCAGCCCCAGCTCCGTAACGACATTTAGCTCCATCAAAATGGAGAGTCCAATACTTAGCTAGGAATATGGGTCGCTGGGATATTTGTTGTGTTAACATCTTCTACCTCTACCATGCAGAGATCTACTGCTGGGAGAGAACTGACACCTAGGGTGCACCCCATGCCTACAGAATCAAATGGTAGGAACATTGGTAGATCCTGTTCTAGTAATTCAACAAAATTTGCAGTAGTTCCTAATGATACTATTTCTATAGTGTTAGCCTCATCTTTGGGGGTTGGGGTTGCCTTGGCTAGGCTCATAGTTTCAAGATCTATCGTAGGTACCAAATTTTCTTTTGGTTTCATGTCGGTAGGTTTATTAAGTTGGTTTGTTAGGAGTTCAAACTCCGAGTGCATGCCTGGTCTTTTCTTTAGGTCGGCTAGGCGTATGTCGAATGGTTTTGGATCACCTTTGGCTATAAACACCTTTCCTAAATGCAAGAATCTTACTTCTTGAAATAGTGTAGAAGGGATTGCCTTCATACGGTGTATCCATGGTTGGCCGAGGATCATATTATAGTTAGTTTCCCGATCTATAATATAAAACTCAGTCAGGATTGTTTTGGGTCCTAAGGTGACCGGTAGTATTATAGTTCCAATTGAAGTGGCTTTAAGGCTGTCATAGCCTCTTAGCATATTTTGGGTTGTGGAACAATTCATTTCTCCATACCCTAGCTTTTGAAGGAAAGAAAAAGGGACTATGTTAACTGCTGCCCCATCGTCAACCATCGTGCATTTCACATAATTGTTATAAACCCACACTTGCAAGTGTAAGGCCGGATCACCTCGGCGTGCAATCTCAGCATCTGTTGGCATTTTGTTTATTTCGAATATGAATTCGACATCCCTATCCGGCTGCCCCGGAGGATGGATATCAAAGTCTATATGGTTTACCTGTGTTTCGGGAGGTGGAGTGATGCTAATTAGATGACCTAAACCCAATGCTTCTAAAAGAGCAGCCCTGTGAGCAGGGGAGTTTTTCAATAAATCCAAAAAGGAGATGTGTGAGAAGGTTTTCGTTAGATCATTAATTAAGTCATAAGCACCCACGGGTTTTATTAATACTTGTTGGATATTGTCTATTTCTAGTGGGTAGCTTGGACTTGGCTGAGAGGAATACTCTCGTGTCCTTGTTACAGCTTCTATGGGTAGTTCGGCATCTAACTCCACTAATCGACTATCTTAGGTCATGGTTGACTTCCTAGTTGTGGCGCAACTAATGGATTTAGTGAAGTTGAAGCTTCATGATCATTGTTTCCTGCAATTACACCCTTGTTTGTCCCACTTGGATTTAACTTGTTATTGTTGTGATTTGGGAGTGGATCATTGAAGATCTTGAGGGGTGCATTTTGAGGGGAAACTACCCCTGTAAAAGTATTCGGTGCTGGTGACGTAGGATCTACCAAGAACATATCTATGAAAAGTTGTCTTTGTTCATCTGGAAAATGTTGCATGAATTTATTGTAGTCACGGCATGTTCTAGTGTCATGGCCCCGAATTTTGTGGAAACCACAATAGGAGTTAGGATTGTAATTCCTAGTTTGTTGGCTCGGTGTATATTGTGGCCTAAAATTTTGATCAAACCGTTGCCTATTAAAGTTTTGCGTTTGTTGTTGTTTTTGGTTTGAATTCTGGTTTTGATACCTAGTTGAATTTTGATTTGGATCCCATGTAGGGCTTCGTTGCCGTTGTTGTTGTTGTTGTTGTTGTTGTGGATGATTAAAATCCACTGTATTGATTGTTGGAGTAAAGTTATTATTTCGTTGATTATTTATTTGTGGTGGAGTATTCACAACATTTGTCTTTCTAGCCTGATCAGTTACTCCATCTGTTGTCACTCCGCGATTTTTGTTAAGAATTTTAGGTCCTTGATTGACATTCGTGATAGTAGGATAAGTTGTAGTGTTTTGGTTGGAGGTGATTAACCTCCCGTTTGCTCCATATGTCTTGCGACCACTATCAATTGCCACTTGATCTATTCGGAGAGCACTCTCAAGTACTTCATCGTAAGTTCTTAGTGGGAACTTCTGGACCTCTTCCTTTACCTCTCTGCTGAGAGAATGAAGGAATAGATCACATAGTTCCATCTGATCCATGTTCGGAGCACTTGCCGAAGAATAGAGAACTGTGCGCCACCTCTGGATGAAATGGGTGACAGATTCATTGTGTTCTTGCTTAATGTGCAAGAATTCCCTGATTCTGTCCTTAATAGTTTGTTCATGTCAAAGGATTTGATGAACTCTGACATGAGCTACTTGAACGAATGGATGGAAGCTTCAGGTATTCTATAATACCAATCGAGAGCGATGCCCTCCAGAGTTTTGGGAATATTTTAGCAATAACCCCATCCCATGGGAGTAGTTCTCGAATGGCTATAGCGTAAGCTTTGATATGTGCATTTGGATCTCCCTCACCTTTGTATTTGGGAAAATCGGGAAGAGGTCTTGGAAGCATGACGCTTCGTATGGTGAAATCTAAGGGCTCTTTCAAGTATTCTGAATATGTCCCTATCACATAGGTTTCGACCATTGATGGTGCCTATTGAGGGAGTGGAGGTGGAATGGGTTGTTGATATGGCATTGCATATGCATTGGTAGGAGCATAAGGGAACCCCTGTGGTTGAGTAAAAATACTGGGAGAGGAGAACATATCCCCTTGTGGTGATTTGGAGTACATGTTTAAGTATGAAGGGGTATTGTCCAAGAATGGATTATTTTGTACTAGACCGGGAGGTATTGGAACGGTGTTAGAAACGGTGGTTCTAATCAGCATTTGTTGTGAATACTGAGGGGTCACGCCTAACGTACCTATTCCTGTGAGGAGGTCTATTTGGCTAGGTTTGGAATTTCCTGCCTGCATGAGTTGAGAATGGTGATTTGCTTGGGCAAGTTCTAACCCCCTCACTTTTTCTACTAATGTTGAAATGACTTCATTTGGTGAAGTCACGGTGTTTTTCCTTAGCGGTGTCTATTGTATATCATGGTGTTGTATAGGCATGTGATATCCTGATATGAATTGATCACTGCCCTACCAAGTTTCCCCAAGGGCATTTCCTATATGTAGTGGCATGGAGGTATTTCCTTGAAAAGAGACCTCAGGTTGTGTTTGTAAACCTCCTATAGGTGGGTACATACTTGAGAACATTGTTCATTCTGGTATAACGCATACCGAATGTTCATCATCTAAACCCAGGTATGAGTCTGATTGTCTACTAATTTGTGGTCTAAGTAGTACCTAAGGAGATGAACTAGACTCTCCTGTGAGTGTCATATTGTTCGAGCCTGAAGGCTCTATTTGTTGTGTTTGAGTGAACTGATCCAACTCTTCTGTTTGGAAAGATGAGTTATATATGATCCTTGGAGATGGAGTTTGTGTTGATAATTGGTTAGTTGAGTAGTTATCACCCCATGCTAAGAGTGAGGGTGATGATTTTCCATTCAGTTGAGCATAGTATGCCTCAAGACCTAAGAGAGGCCTACCATATGCATCGAATCCCAACATATTCGGGGGGTATATGAATACCCGTAGAATAATGGGAAGGAGTGAAGATGATGGTGAAAGCTAATGAGGTAGTAAAGATGAAAGAGTTGTTTTTAATTTGAAAGAACCAGTAGAAATATGATTCCAAACCAGAGAGTAGAAAGTTCACGTTGGGTTCACCAATTTTGTACAATGGAAAAGTGACAAGCGAGCATGGGAATCTACAAGCAACTCTTCCTCGCACCCGACCTCCCAAGGTCGTGCCGAGATAGCCGGTGGGGATTGAATATGTGTGGGATGCAGACAAACTAGTTAGGCAATCTGATGTCTTCGACATGCACTAGTGGAAATTACGAATCTAAGGCAAAGAAGGCCCTTCTAACCTGAACTGGTGTGATAGATTGATCAGCAAGGATGACTGCTCGAAGGATCCAATCAATATCGAGCTCTAGCATGATTCGGTCTATGGGTTGTGGAATACGTGGAAAATGATCTAGGATAGTTTCGTACGTTTCTAGATAAGGTCATAGGGTATATGGTAACTATATCGACTCTATGGGTGATTCTCGGCCTAGTCTAGAATTCTTTAGCTTTTTTAGCTACTATGTCCAGGAAGGATAACTGTTCGATGATGATAGGTGGAAGTGGAGTAGATCTGAATACTAGTGTACGTATGCCAACATCTATGTCTGATTCACCTATGGGCTCGTTGGGCTGTGGGATTTGTGGGTCACAACTGTAGATTCATATTTGTTGTGGTCCTGCTATGGTCATGTGTGAAATCAATCCCTAATCCATAGTATCCAATAGTCATATGCCTTTTCACTACTATATTCAGAAATAATAATTGTGTGATCTTCTCGGAATATCTTACAAAGCGTTTGTGCAGGCAACTGAATTCTCAAGTGGTATCTATATCGTGAGAGTGTCTCCGTGTCTCGTCATTTGTGGGACCAAAGCATCACAACCAAAGATCTGCTCTCTTCCAAACCCTTCTACAGTCATGTGGATATGAATCTAGGGTAATCTGTAGTTTGGTTGATTTGACCAAAATGTGTGTGCTTGGTCGTCTTCTATGTTTAACCCGTGTAGTTGGAAATTGATTTGTTGTAAGTTTACCATTGTTTGGAAGACTTGGATCCTGAGATTCTGATCTATATCAGTTATGGCTATGACGAGATTGGGTTGGGGCACAATTGGCTCGAATACATATTCCCTGGGCTCTCTAGGTCCCGTGATTTTCATACAAAAGAAAGTTATATAAATCTAACTAATGACAGAATAAACTAATTGTGAAAGATATGTCTATGTATATTCCTAAATCTGATATATCTATCTACTAAATAGAATTTAAAGAACAACTATCTAATATATCTAGAATTGATCAGTTTAAAATAACAAATTAAAACAAACAAGATAACCGAGTATAGCTATTTGTCTGTGCAACTGTGAACCTATTCTAAATAATGAAATAATTGATCTAGTTTATTTGCAAGACTCTTGATCCTACCTCAGAAGTGAGAAATGAATCATAGTTTCTCAGAAACTATCAATCCCCACAACTTCCCTAGCAATATCGAAAGTAAAATTGACTGAAATAAAGTGATTGGCTACTCTATTTGATATGTTTCTAACTAGAACTTTGAAAGCTGGAACTGGATTTTACGAGAAAAGTGGCGAATCCGATGGTGTGTGTGGCTTTGTCCCCTCAGTGTGATCTCCTCGTTCCTTCATGTTCATGTGGATCTAGAAAAGCGTGTAATGTTAGCATCAACAGAAGTAGATATTGGAGTAAAGGTAGCTTTAGGATACAGAATGAATACAATGTGAGTAGGAGAGGGATAGTGCAAGAGTATAGAGCTTGGCTTATGCAATTCCTAGTGGGATTTATTGTGAGTCATGCGGCATAAAACGTCCAGAACCTAAAACTATCTGTTTGAAGAACAAAACCTGCAACTTTAATGGCTTCCTATTGAAAAATAGACTATCTTACTCCAATGGATTGGATGAAAATATCAACAGCATTTGCACAAGATGGATATAAGGCTTCCTAACAACAGAACAACACTAACTAGGCATGCAATGAATAAAACTAACAATTCTAAGCAAGAGAAGAACTGAAACACTGAAATGAGAAATTGAGAGGCAAATTTGAGGGGCCATTTTCTTGAGCACAAGCCAACTATTTATAGCATTTGCATTTACCCAAGGTAAAAACCAAATAGAACTCTTAAACTATAAACAATGGCAAAACACTATTCTAGGGAACCAGAATCATTAATGCAAGCCTATGGCGGTGAAAAAAGCTGGTAAACGTTGAAATTTACGTGAGTCGTGTTAAAAGAGCATTCTGGAAAATGCGTAAAGGACCGCCGCCCTGCTTAGGGTGGTGGTCACGAGACTGCTACCTAGGCAGGGCGGCGGTTTCATAACTGAAGAGAAAAAGGCCAAGAAAAGAGGGAAAAAGAGAAAAACAAAGCACGTGGGGGCTAAGCGGGGCATGCGGGATGTTAACGCACACTTGGGGAGCTTTTTCGGATCCCGAACACCTTGCGAGGAGACTTGTATCATCATTGGGGTACGTGTTACGTTGTTCCGATGGTGCAGTACCCTACAATTTTGGGTACGTGCATGGACACCCATAACAATCAACAGCACTACTTCAATATTATCATTTTATAAGAGTTTGTATTTGTGCATAAGAATTTAGTTAATAATTTATCATTTTTATAAAAATATTTTATTGCAATGTTTAAAATTTATAATGGTATTTGACCATTTTTTTGGTAATAGATAATAAAGGGTTAAGGGAACCCTACCCCATACAAGAAACCATTAGTATATGAATATACGAAAGAGGGGAACATATCAACCCTCACACATCTTATTAACAACACTATTAACAATAAAGATAAAATATCAAAAACACTAAGAGATAGACCGTCATAGACAAGAAAGATTAGAAACAAATAGAATTGGCCCTCTAGATCCCTAAGAGTCTTATTCAATTCCTTTGCAAAATCCCCAATGGAAATATTCATCTTTTCAAAATCTAGAGCCTTATCTTCCCTCTTCCTTTTTCTCTTCTCCCCCATGTAACTAGCCCTCTTGGCTTTGACCAGCTCTGCCATGATTTTGAGATGCTCGATGGTGCTCTTAATATTAAGAAGACTCTAGTTTTTAATTTGTAGCATAATATCCTTCAGCCGATGTATTTCACCTTCAAGAGCTTCATACTTTTTATTTAAACTATCCAAATTTCCTTTTTCCACCATCTTGGAGATAGAATCCATCTTATATTTCATTACATTCCAATCTTCGAGAAACATGTTAAGATTATTCTTGTTCAAATTAGTACCCACCAAACACTATTAAATCTCAACATTTAGGTTCCCATTCACAATTTTTCTTCCATGCCAATATTGTCCCTCCTACTAAATTTTAGGAATAGTAATTTATCAATATCTTCTTTAGTGTTCATCTATGAAATAATGCAATCTTCTATGTCATATGACCCTAAAGAGGAAGAAATATCATCATGATCCCTCTCCATATTGCCAACATCCTCTTCAATGTTCATCGAAAACATAAAAATTCTTTAATTTCATATGAGCACTAAGAGGATGAATTCTCATCATCCTCCTGATCCATATACTTCTCATCCTCATCATGTTTTACATCATCATTCAACAAGCCCCTAAAATTCTTAGATTTAGTGAAATTTGTAGAGGCCAAATGGAATAATTCCATCATCAATCCCTAATGAGCAGGGGTTTTCAACATTCCTTTTTTGGAATTGTTCAATTAATTTGTTTAGGGAATGACTAAGAAAGAAAGGGAAATTATAATGCAGACCATGGTGGATATGACTTAACATAGGGAAATGAAAGATGTAAAATACCTTGTGCCTACCCTCTAAGGTGATAAACTACATAAATGTTAGGAAATAGGGGATTAAATATGTGGAACAATCCCTCACATAATTGCAACAATAGAAACTAATATGCAAAAAATATTAGAGATCTGAAATAAAAAGTATAGAATAAAAAGAACACAACACAAAGAGACAGAATTTAACGTGGTTCACCCAATTTGTTCTACGTCCACTAAGAATCACTTGCTCATAGTTTATTACAAGCCACCTCTTCGTCAATACAATACCCATATCTGTTTAGAGCCATGATCAAAAAAATCTACAGAATTCACACTTGAATTCACACACATCTGCAATGTTACATTAACCCTACCGTATGCACAAAACCACATAAGTAGACAACGCTTAAGTAGTTTATATCTTGTGGGTACCAAAGAATGGGACAAAACCATCCCAAATGTGGAAAGTGTATAGTAATTTGAATGTACAATCTTCAACACTTCCACACATAAAAATGGGTTCCACAACATAACAATCTCCTACTTTGGGACTAGTTTTCCTATGAGAAAGCTTCTCAACCCTTCACTGTCATCCATGAAGACCAATTAAATCTAAACACAACTTCATTTTCTCCCTTGTGACCACCTTGGTCATCATGTTTGTAGGATTTTGACTAGTATGAATCTTCTCCAGCTTCAACTTCTCTTCCTCTAAAGTTGTCTTGATGAAATGGTACCTAAGTTGTATATGCTTCATCCTAGAGTGGAAAGCAGAGTTCTTAGCTAGGTGTATAGCACTCTAACTATCACTATGCAGCTTCCCTTCCTCCTTATGCCCCAACTCCTCAAGAAATTATTGTAGCCAAATCATCTCTTTTCTTACCTCCATGGTTGACAAAGCCCCCTGCTCACTTTGTTGTGCAACCTATAGTGTAAATATAACTTATCATGATCCTCCCTGCTATCTACATCTCCAGCCATATCTAAATCTACATAACCAGACAAAGTGGTTTCGATCCCTTTGTAGTGCAAAACTATCCCCATGGTACCTCTCAAATACTGAAGGATCCACTTTACTACCTATCAGTGATCTCTACCTGGATCACTCATAAATCTACTCACCACTCCCACTACATGGGCAATATCATGCCTAATGCACACCATGGAATACATCAAACTGCCAACTATTGATAAGTAAGGTACCTTGGACATATGGTTTATGTCTTGCTCTATCTTCGGACACTTCTCCTTTAATAACTTGAAATGGCCTGCCAAAGGAGTCCCAACCGGTTTAGCATCCTACTTATTAAACCTCTCCAAGACCTTCTTGATGTAATCTTCCTGAGATAAAGTCATCTTCTATTCCTTCCTATCCCTATATATCCTCATACCAAGGATTTTTTTGGCTGCCCCCAAATACTTCATAGCGAAGGAGTCACTTAGCTACTTCTTGAGTTATTTTATTTCTTGCATGTTCTTTCCTGCAACCAACATGTCATCCATATATAGAAACATGATAATATAACTACCATCCTCAAATTCCTTTATATACATGCAATGGTCAGAATGGCATCTAATATAACCTTGCTCCATCATGAAGCTATCAAATTTCTTATAACATTGACGTGGAGCTTGTTTCAAGCCATATAAGCTCTTCCTAAGTATGCATACCATATCCTCTTTACCTTTGACCTCATAGCCCTCAAACCGCTGCATATATAGCTCCTCCTCCAAATCACCATGGAGAAATGTAGAATTTACATCTAGTTTTTCTATGTGCCGTCTTTAGCTACCATTATTCCAAGAAAATTCTAATAGAAGTCATTTTTACTACGGGAGAAAAGTCTCATCAAAATCTATACCTTTTTTTGTGCAAACCCCTTGACCACCAACCGGGTCTTATATATTTTCTTTCCTCCTTCTTTCTCCATGACTCTATACATCCACTTGTTCTACAAAGCTCTTTTTCCTTCAGGAAGTTTCACCAAATCCCAAGTCTAGTTTTCGTGAGAGACTTATTCTCCTCATTCATGGCTTTCTCCCACTTCTTCCTAGCATCTACCTGCATTGCTTCATCAAATATCTCTAGCTCTCCACTTTAATCGGTGAGTAATAAATAATACAGAGAGGGAGAAAAACGTTTATGTTCTCTTCTTACTCTAAAAGACCTCCTCAATATAGGATTTTGGGGTTCTGTTGAGTAGGTTCATGATCGATTCATGGATCACTTTCCCATCAAGAAGATCCTTTACTATTGCATATTCTTTCTTGGATTCTTCCTTATTTTCTGCAAGAATGTTGCTTATACATGAATTTCTCATTAAATACCACATCCCTTGATCAATTTTTTTGATTTTCCTTAATAACTAATCCATCATTCTACAATGCATACTATATTCATACTTATGAAAGAACAAGCTTTAAATAGTAATCATGATTGAATCAATAACATGCACTACTTGATTACACACGGGAATGACACTTAGATTAGCCAATATCTTCCATTTATTAATAAACATGGAAGCTCCTTACAATAATGTCAATCTATACCAATGCACGTATGGATATGACATAGTAATCCAATAATATGCACGTATCTCTATATCTCCATATCTCTTCTACACTCTCTATATATCTCTATCTCACCTCCTATGTGTCTTACTATGTGATTCACATCATATATATAGGGTGGGGACTTTCCCTTCACCACTTATCTATTCTAGAAATAGGTTGCATGCTATTAATAGCCACATGCCATTTACAAGCATAGCCACACATGCAAGTGTGCTATCTATAGACCTCTTTGTAGTTAATTGGAGTGTGACAATCCTATTCTTAGCTTGTCTCCATGCAAAATGCTTTGATCGATCCTCTAAAGATAGAAAATGCATGGCACGCATGTCTCTGCATCATTGGTGTGTTCCGCATGCCATCTTCTAAAAATAGGTCTTCATGCTCAAAATCAGCTAAGTCTAAATGTTGAACTTGCCCTCCACATGCGGGTTCTTCTTGTCCCTCCGTGCCCTTGATCTGGCTTTCTCTCCATGTGGACCTCTTGTGTGATCTCTAACAAGTATTCTCTGATCAACATTACCCCACACTAATCTCATTGTCATCCCGACAATGGTTATCTCCAAAAATTGAAGTAAAGAATAGAAGAATGGAAAGAATAAGAATGAAAGAATGTAGATAAATAAAGAATTTTTATGAGGCTATGAGGCAGCCTCCTCTGCATCAGTTTGAAGTATCAACTCTGGATACTCCTCCTTTATTCTGAGCCTCCAAGGCCTACCATTCAATGAGTGCTTTTTCTTGCTTTCTCTGGAATGTCCACAACAATGGATTCCAACTCATCCTCGTCATAATATCTCCTTTTTCATTCTGAGAACCAACACAATGTTGGACATGAGGTCATTCTTCCTTCTAGAAGATCCATCTTTTATGTAATGAGCTTCCCAAGCTCTTCCAGCCGAGTTTTATGTGGCTCTTGTGTCTTTTTTGTCGGGGCCTCTCGTGCTTCTTCTTAACTATTGAAATCTTTCTACGTGGCCCAATGTCTCATCCTTCATTGCTTTTGGACCTCATTGTTTTCTTCAGGGTCTTTTATATTGATAAGCACCTCTAGGGCTGTGTAGATGTTCAAATCTTGGTCTGCTTTCTTCAATACTTCTTGTAGCACTTACAACAACCCTTCATATGATGCAATATTTTACATCACTGATGCTTTTCTCTTGCTCTGCCTCTTGTTCAGAATTCCTTGGCATTGGCATGCACAGAGGTTCATCTTCAAGTACCAAGTCCACCAAATTTCCTACATAATGTATCATTGAGGGAAATGTTTGTGGTACCTTGGTCTCCAAGTGTGGCCTAGCTCTTATGACATTGTCCCCAATCTCCTCTGCTGAAGCTGATAAATACTTTTTCTTCTTCTTTTGTGCCAAGTCCCTCTCTTGTGTTATGCATGTGCTATCTATCTAAGCATCCTTTGTCTTCAGCTCCTCATGCAGTGCTCTGATTGTTGTAGCTTTGTCCATGTTTCTTCTAGAAACTTTAGTAGAAACCTTCACCAATGCATTGCTGACCTACTCATCGACATGATAGTAGGCTTTACTGTCATGTGTCTAGCTTGGGGTGCCTTCTTCAGCCATCTTGAAATGCATGACTCTTCACATACATCAAAGTTAGGCTCATCCATGTGGGTGTGCATTGACCATGATAGTTGCTTTCAAGTGTGCATAGTCACCATATCCTCATCCATTAGCTCCCAACCAAATAAATCCTTTTGTGTTATCGTGCTCTGGAAGCGGGCATGGATAATTTTACTGCATCCTCTGCATACCCCATGGCTGGTGGAATGTGCTCTCCACTCATCCTCTTTGATCTAGGACCCTTGGGAATTGTAGCTTCAAGGTTAGGAGCATGTCTCATTACATCTGAGTAGTCATCATGCATGGATCCGAGAGATTTCCTTTTCTTTTTCTTCTTCATCCTTCATCTCTTCATCTTTCTGCTCTTCCTCATTCTGTGGCTCATCTTTTTTGCTTGAGTGGGGTAGGAGATGCATGCTCGCTCTCTTTTGATTCCTCCACTTCTTTATCCAACTTCAACTTTCTTCTCTTCTTTGGTTCAGTGGTCTCCTTGTGTGGAGAGAGATGAGGTGATTTCTGTACCATTTGTGGGGTTCCACTTTGAGTCCTTGTGCGTCTAAACACTTTCTTAAATCTATGCTCCCCCTGTTCAACCTCTGTATCTTCCTCTTCATCTTGTCCTTGAGGTGGAGTGGCCGTGTGCCGTGACTCTTCTCTATCATATGGTTTGCTTTCTTTGTGCTCCAAGCCTCCACTATCTTCACGCTCCTCCTCTTCACCCTCTACTTTCAACAACTTTTATGGGCCTTTGTGCGGTATGTTTTCTATTGTGTGCTTACCCTTGGTGGCCCCTAGGAGTGTGAATTCATTTTCTACATACTTATTGTTCTCCATCTTGGGCTTTAGTTGAAGATACACCAATGTTGCCCCTACATCTACAACCTAGACTTATTGGCTTAATATTCAACACCTCGAAATGATTCTCTCGGTGTAGGCACTTCTTCTAGGATACACATACTTCTTCCTCAACGTATGGTAGTCACAGTCTACCTTATCTGCATTGAATACCAGTCGGCGCGTGTCTGTAAATCTATGAACAAATGCTTGGAAATACCTTGCAGTGAATGCATAAGGAAATTTACACCAAGGGCTCAGACTCCATCTCTCATTGGGAAGCGCATGATGTAGAAATGTTGATATACAAAAAACTGGACTTGTTTCCCTACTACTGATGGTAGGTCCTTTGGGATGTGCCACTCTTCCAAATGCCGCGTGCAGAGCCTGTCATACCATTTCTCCACCCTTTTCTTGACATCATCTGTCATGGCCCCTTTACATAGGTACTTGTTGAACCTTTCAGCTGGTGACTTATTCTCCATGGGGTATTCCCATACCTTTTCCTTTGGCCCGTCTGGTACTCCAATTTCCATGAATACTAGTGATAGTAGAACAACCCCAAAGCTGATCTTCCCTCCTATGTGTGCTTCCTGACTATTTGTTTCTACAATGTAGCTTGCAATATTGTAGATTTCCCCTTCTGACATCTTACGTGCAATGTGTAACCACATAGTATTTACCTGTGACCACCACTCTGATCATTCAACTTTGTAACAAGGTGTGTACTTGCTTGCACAACAGACAGTTCTTCAATTTTTCTATATCCATACCGCGTGGACCCTTCAGGTACCCCAACTCTGTCTAGTCTTTAAGATCATGGCTTTATCTATGAGATCACTCTTTATGTCCTCTCATGTGGCCTTCAAACCTATAACTGATGAGATAAGCGCAGATGAGATTCTAACTCTGCGTCCTACAAAGTAGAAGAAGTCCTCATGCACTCTGCTCATGAGCCACTGATACAAGGGCTCATACTTCCTAAAATATGGAAGCTCATATAATTGGTAGACCCCAATTCTCTTCAGAAGCTTCTCACTTGCATCATCATAAACTGGCATGTCATCCACGTATGCTTGTTCGTTCTCCTAGTAGTGAAGGAATCGAGCTCCTTCTTGTTCTTCATGGTCTTGTGATTGTATTCACTCACTTTTCTCTTTTTGATAGGTGAATCCCATTCTGGAGATGATGACTCCTTTGGATATTGCATTTCTAAAAATCACTTTGGGTGCCATCTCTTCTTCCTCGACCACCTTCTTCTTTCCTTTTTTTTCTCTCTTACAGTTGCCTTCTTAGGTGCCATTTTACCTTGCAAATGTCTCCTCTTTTTAATGTTGCTAATTTGTGAATCAAACCCTAGCTTGATTCAATCATGCCCTAGGTGGAAACTTCATGCCCTAACTCCTCTCTGTCTCCTGCTTTGCTCAAACCCTTCACCACCGGGGATGCAAGCTTCTTTTCACACAGATCTTGTTTGTCACACTTGGTTTCACACCCTTCACACCTTAACCGATCACTCGGCTCTTTGCACTTAGCTCTTTTCTCAATTTCTCTTAATCGTAATGGTAAAAATGTATTCACATCCCATCCTTATATAGATTTTTCAAATTTTGATGCATTTATTGCTCCTTCACCTACCAAATATCCTCTCATTCATTGACCAAATTCATTCATTCCATGTGGTACATCTTCACACCCCCATCTATAACCTTCTAGCATGCCTTCCTACCCTCTGGTCACAGACTTCTCTTCATGCATGCCCTTGTGCCCAAGTACCTCATCATTGTACCTTCTCTAGTAGTTATCATGGCCTCACTTACCTCACGTTATATTGTCCTTTCATTCATCTCCATCCTTGGTCACTTTTGAGAAGCAATCTTCTTTTGACTTAAAGCACACCCATAGTAGCTTATTCCTTTCACCTTTCAATTCCCACAGTATTTTACTTGGATAACTACAACCACCCCACACTAAAAGTATGTGTCAGTCCTCTGTGCATAAACATTCTTCACATAGTAATTAGCTTCATGCATATGTGCAAGTTACTTATTACAAGAACAATAACTAAATTGACAAAGCATATGACAATGAATGAAATACATTAAGGAAATACATAATTGAAAACCTAATCTAAATGGCAATATTACCTTATTACAAACACCAAGAAGACTTATTTATAGTAGGGCTTCACCTACTCCCGTTAAAGTAACCCGGGGTAGCCATGTTCCATCAAGTGCTTCTAACTGGAAAGCACTGATTCAAGTATGTAAGTGATGACATACGACCCCAACCAATGTACTTTGAGCTTTCTGGATGGCACAAGAACTTTGAGTCATAAAGAAGTACCATTTTCCAATCTCAAACTTCTTATCCCTTATGTTTCTGTCATGCCATGCTTTTCTACCTAGCTTTTTCCTACTTCTGACTCCATCGTGTTATGGCTCATCACTCATCTAGTTGAATCATCTTCTCGATATGCTCTTCTAAATCATGTCTCATCATCTAGACCTCCATGCGTGCACATGATGCGTAAAGAAGGTAACATAAATTCTATAGGGAGAATGACTTCTGCGCCAAACACCAACTGAAATGGTGTGGCTTTGTTCAATCTCTTATAAGTTGTTCTATATGCCCAAAGAACAGATGACACTTTATCATCCCAATCCTTTCTTCCAACATCACAAATTTTTGTCAAAGTTTGGCTCAAAATCTTGTTGAAAGCCTCATAGTTCCATTTTCTGAGGATGATAGGGTGTAGTTTTATGGTGTGTAACCATAAACTCATCTAATAGGATCCTGATTGTCTCATTCAAAAAGTGTGTACCCCTATCACTTGTCAAGCTTAAAGGACATCCATATCTTGTAAGAACATTCTCCCATAGAAACCTAGTTGTTGTAGCTATTGTACAGTCCTTCGTAGGTGTTGCTTCTGCCCATTGTGTGAGATAATCTATGCAAGTAATGATATAGCGTGACCCAGTCTACTGCGGTGGTGGTGAAATAGGTCCTACAAAGTCAATGGCCCATTTCTCAAATGGTTTGGCACTAGTAATTGGTCTCAAAGGCATCTCATCTCTTTGCCCTGGTTTTCCTAGCATTGACAATGATCACACATGCCTTACAATATTCTTTACTGATCTTTATACAATGTCTCCCACCATAATCCAACAAGTAGGATCTTTCGGGAAGTCGCATCACCTACATAATGGCCTCCTGCAATACCACCATGGGCTTCTTCCATAATATCCTTGCGCTCATGCTCTAATACACAATGGCGTAATACTTCATCTCTACCTAACTTGTAGAGGTCACCTACACTGATTAACATAAATGGTGTGCACGTATAGCAAGTTGTTTCTTTTCTAATGCCTTCATTCCTTTCAGTGCCACACCAGTTCATAAAAAAAAAGAAATGTCTTCTAATTCTGATGGCATGCATTGTAACCTATATAACTATGCATCTGGCATGGTTTCTTCAATAGTTTTTGCCTCTTCTCCTGAGTGAATTCTAGACAAGTGGTTTGGTCTAGAATTACTTTTCCCTAGCTTCACCACAATTGTGAAATCAAACTCTTGAAATAGGAGTACCCATCTACATATGTGCCCTTGTAAGATGGGTTTGTTTACCAAATACTTCAATTCCATGTGATCTGTATAAAACACAAATGGTGTTGCTAAAAAGTATTATCGAAACTTGTGCAATGCATAGATCATTGACAAAGCTTCGCGCTCTGTAGTTGTATAATTCCTTTCAGCAAGAGTCAACTTCCTACTAGCAAAAAAATTGGATGATCTATAATACCTTTCTAGGTTGAGCTAACACAAATGCCAATGGCCATGCCAGAAGCATCCACATGCACATGAAATGGTTTATCCCATGAGGGAAAATGTAGAATGGGTGTGGTAGTAAGTTTCTCTTTTAATATCTCAAATGCACACTATTGCTGGTTCTCCCCAATAAAATGTACCTTTCCCTTTTAGTAATTCTTCCAAGGGTGCAGCAAATTTTGGCATACCCTTTGATGAAATTTTCGATAGTAACCTATATGACCTAAAAATCCATGCACCTCACTTTGACTGGTAGGCACTTCTAGGCCTAGAATGACTGCAACCTTAGTTGGATCAACCAAAAACCTTCCTTGCAGATTATATGTCCTAACAATATCCCAAATGGTGTAGAAAATATGCACTTCTTGATGTTCAAAGAGATACTCAATTATGCACCATTCAAACATTAAGTGCAAGATTGTCACAATGATCTTTCACAAGCCCATATATTGTCCAATCATCTAGGTAGACCTGTAAGAAGTTGTGAATAAAGTCTTTGAATGCTGAACAACTATGTGAGAATACAATAGGTGCATTTTTCAATCCAAAAGGCATCACAAGTATAGGAAAAACTGCCCCATTCAGTAGTAAATGTTGTCTTTTCTTGATCCTCTGAGCAATCCTAACCTGATGATACCCGGAAAACCCATCTGTGAAAGAATATATTTTGTGCCCTGCCACTCCTTCTAGTATTTCCTTAGTGAATGGCGTAGGGAATGGATTGTGACACATGCAACATTAGCTCCCTGTAGTCCACACATATTCTAATTCATCCATCCTTCTTGATATTGATCACCATTGGACTAACCCATTCTGACTCATCAAGGGGCTTGATAATTCCAGATTTCAACATTTTATCAATTTCTTCTTTTACCTTTTCATGTAAATTAGGATTCATTCTTATAAGGTCTCTTTCTCATGGGGTGTGCACCTTCCTTAAGCTTTATCTTCATTTCCCCAAGTGATTTATGCATGCCTTTAAGTTCATGATACCCTCGAGGGAATAAGTCTGATAATCCCTGAGTAACTCAATGATCTTTGCTACCTCCAAGTTTGACCAGTAGTCTCCAATGATGGCCTCCTTAGGCTCAGCCTCCAAACCTATATTCACCTTCTTTGTCTTCATGGGTTCATGATAGGTGTGTATCCTTGTCTGCACTATCCAAGACCTCGCACCCCTTGTGAATGTTCAATATCCAGGTTCTCAACTTCCTCATCATCCATGATGTAAACCATCTTTCCTTTCTCTTTCTCAAGGCAATGTTCAAGTAGTATGGAGTCCATTTCTTCTTCCTTTTCAAAATGTGCTCTGGACTCTGCCTCACCAAATAATTCTGAATATGCTCTTCGGATTTTGCACTATCTCCCATAGTTAAGCGCTTGACAAATTTTAATGCCTCTTCTATTGGAGGTTGGGAAGAAAAGTAGTCAAAGGTTTGGATCATTCCTATAGTCAAATTTTTCCAGTTCCCAGTCTCTCGATGTAGTTCTACGTATACATATACCAGGTGTGTGTGCATCCTTGTAGTGTAGAGTACAATCTATGCACCTAGAGTGAAGGTGGTAATGCTTCTGTCCCTGTTGTCAGAGTCTCTCACATTGTTGAATGTGATGTTGAACAGGTTGATCACCATGATAAGTGCAGATCTGTGTAGGTGCATTGTTCCTTACAAACCTAATAAATAAGGTGACTCCAATCTCTTCCCATGTTAAAATATTATCTCTATGGACTACCCACCAGGTGCGTGTTCTTTGTCCCGCAAGGTATATACTAACATATCTCTTCTCTTAATTTGATCTATCCACCATGTTTCCATGGCTTTCAAAAATATAGGAAGATCTTTGCCTATATATAAGGTATTGTGCTACCTATCCATCAAACCGAATGAAGTCCATTCTTGCATGCAAACCATACTTTTCACCTCGTGCCCTACTAGTTCATATGTTCCATGAGCCCAATTGTCACAAGAAATACTCGTAGTATCACTAATAGAATGAGAATCCTCCCCTTTGTAGGATGCCTTCTTTTGATGGCTCATTGACCTCTTGGGTCTGAATAGCGCGTACATAAATTTTGTTTAAGTCCTCCTCACTTAGAGGCTCAACATATGGTGTAGACTTCCCATCTATAAAGGTATCACAAACTCTTTCCTCCTTATTCTCAAAGCTGATATACCCCTTATTGAATCTCAAGTCAGCATTATTCACATAACACCAAGGGCATCCAAGTAAGGCTGGAAAATTGTCTACTTCTACAAGTGCTAATACCTCAAAATCCCTAGTGAACTTGGCCCCTTGTATGGTTATAGATGCATCCTTCAAAACTCCTATGGGAGTGGCCTTAGTCGGTTTTCCATAAACAACACATTAGATGATGGCTGCAATGGAGGCCTCCCCATTTGTACCCATGCATCTAATGTAAGCACATTTACTTCCACACTTGTATCAATCAATATGTTGCTTCAGCATAACCACCCATCCACAACAACATTCAGAGTTATTTCCTTGTCATAGTCAATGCTATCAGGGGGAAGATTTGCATGTAGAATCTATCATCCGGTCTCAATACTTGCGTGTGAGTGTTCCCTTTTAACCAACTTCCTAATAGTGGAATGATGTTCTCTTGGTGCAACATTTTGCACACTTCTCTCAGATCATCGATATCAGTTTGGACTGTCTCTGATGCTTTCTTCTTACTCCTTTAAGTATTGTATCTCACCCTAAAGATTCC
The DNA here is from genome assembly GCA_018340775.1 of Taxus wallichiana var. yunnanensis. Lineage (NCBI taxonomy): Eukaryota > Viridiplantae > Streptophyta > Pinopsida > Cupressales > Taxaceae > Taxus > Taxus wallichiana. The sequence continues at coordinate 492,852,378 of CM031242.1, read as the reverse complement.
TTAGCACTTCCATGGTATCCTGGTAAACTTCCTTCTGATGAGTAGGATCTGGGTACCTTGCATGCAAAACCTCCTCCTTGGTGATCGTAGGCTTCTAGTGTAATGCCTCTCTTGCGTGCCACTTCAGCTCATGTAGTAATCTTCACTATCAATGCCTCAAGTCCTTCTACTATCTTGGGCATCCACTGATCTTCTACCACCATGCACTAGATTCTAACCATCCTCGGCACCTTTGTTTTTTCTTCTTATGCTGCTTACTCAGATGCTCATATAAGTCTGGGCACTCTTCATAGCTATGGTTCTTTCCGTAGAAAGAACATGCAATATTCTGAGGACATTCATGCCTATAGTGGTCAGGAGATCACACGTATAACATGTTCCATGAGGGAACTCACCTCTTCCTCCACCATGGCCTCATCCTCCATATCCACCATGATATCCATGTCCCCTTCCATGACCTCCTTCAAAATGGCCCTCATTCTATCATAGCGCATTTGATTATGATCCCGATCCTGGTGCTCATTCTTACCCTTAGAATTATCTATTACACTTTTTTTTGTCATACCCCAATGTCTATGGCATCCTGGATCTGACCAATCAATCGAAATTCTTAGTATCATGGGTCATGGACCTGTAAATTTTACAAAAGTTGGATACATTCTTCCTTATCGCATGTTGTAACAAAGGACAGTGACTAGCATCATGATTCAAATGATAGATCTCACAGTCCAACAAGTAATGAGCATATTGTTCTGCATGAGGACAACTATCCTTGGTGTGACCTTCTACTTCACAATTTGTACACCAAATTCTGAGCGCGTTTCATGGGCTGAATTTTTGATAGCTTCTCTAACTATTTGGCCATAGCTGCAATCTGTGCCTCTAAGAATGGACTAATGCCTAGTGTCAATGCTCCCAACTACCTCAGCATGCAAATCTACTTCCAGTGCTTTCACGCGGATCAGTGTATGTCTTATGTGATAGTGCTCTTCTAAATGGTGTAATCAATCCTCCAACAAACCATTGTGCATGTTGGATGGCATGAATATCATAAGATAGCTTAGATAGAAGTGTCTTAAAATGGGCATCATACTCACGTACACTCTCAGTAGTGCCTTGCTTGATATCCTTGAGCGCATTAATACTCTTCTGCTCAAACTCAGGGATATGGAACTCTTTAAGAAAGCATCCTTCAATCGTTGCATAATCCATGCAAGTTTGATTAGGGTCAAACTTCCTATACCAGCTATGTGCTCATCCTTGTAAGGTAGTAGAAAATTGACTTGCCTTATGCTCAACAGCCATGATCCCTTTAGTGTGCCACAAGATTTCACACATATGCACATGCTCAATAACATCCTCTATGCCTCTATACTCTGGAAGATGAAGAGACATCTCCATATAAATATTTTGTGGTTGTTGCGGGCCTTGACCACCTGATCTAGAACCTCTGTGTTTCCTCTACCTCCTAGAACCACTAGATCCACTGGAACTAGAACCACCTATACCTCTTGATCCTCCACCTGTAGCTGGAATAGGACTGTAGATGTACTCCCCTATGTGCTCGACAGTAGTACTATATTGAACCCCTACAATTTGTGAGGTAGTTCCACTTCAGAGGTGAACCCAACATTTTGTGCGCTCACGTTCTGTGTGGATGATGCACTGAAAACACACCTCTGAATAACATTGAAGTGCATTTATGCCATTGATGTACTTTCTCCCTGACTTACTCTGCTCTCTCCTACTTCCCAAGTTAGCTTGTTGGTTACTTGTCATACTAGATATTGGAAAACCAAGCAAGGGCTAGGTCACTAGGTGGATTAAGATGCGTGCCCATGGCCTAGGTAGTCTCTCTGTTGGTGCACTTCTATGTGAGGCCAAGGGGGATCTCTGTCATGCTTTCCAAGATGGGGAGTTCCTGATGCTCTGGCTCCACGTCTTCTACGTGAGCTTCAAATCCTTCATGAGCCATCTCTCTCCTCAATGCCATACTTTCTGCAATGGTACATTGCTTCTCTATCTCCCTCTCACGTGCCTCATTATACTTAAGCCACCTCTCCTCTCTCTGCCTCTCTGCCATTGCTAGGTCTACCATCTTTCACCAAACCTGTTCCTACCCTCGTGTGTGGTGAAGTTTAGTTAGCCATCGGTTTACTCTCTAGGTTCAAAGTTACCATCAAGATCTTGATCACCAGTGGAATGCCTTGTAGATATGTTCCTCTGGATACCACAAAAACTAGAATTCAGCTACCTTTGGGAAAGAATACATCAAAATTGAATATTCCAGAATATAACTATTTAGAACACCATGAAACCACATATCCACAGTGTGAGTCCAGATCAAATCAGCATCATAAAGGGCTGAAATTCTTCTGTGTCCAGAAAGTGCGTGATACCTCCAATTCCACTTGAGATGCATAAGTAGTAAGCCACTCGTATAATTCTACTGGAAAGATGGTGAAAAATCTCTCATATAAGTTGTCATATAGATTTATCTACCCAAGTGCATGTGTTAAACTCAGATCCAATGTTGAACCATCATGCATATTCTTCCTCCAGATCATGTATCCACTCCTCAATACTTGCTAGAGTTAACCGGTATGTCTTCATCATGAACCATCCTAAAAACAACTGAAAAAGAGGTCCCGACAATGGAACCAATGATGCAGCCTAGAATTTACTAGATAACACCCTAGTCGTGTTGGCACATCACTCAGCCCTAGATTGAGCGCTCACCCAAAGCACATGCAAAGGTACCAAGTCCCTCTTTAGGGTTGTTGTAGTAGGATGTTAGCGTGATGAAGAAAGAAACATATAGATCCATAACTAATCCATCATTCTACAATGCATACCATATTTAGATTATGAAAGAACAAGCTTTAAACAATAATCATGATTGAATCAATAACATGCACTACTTGATTACACACAAGAATGACACTTAGATTCAGCCAATATCTTCCATTTATTAATAAACACAAAAGCTCCTTACAATAATGTCAATCTATACCAATGCACGTATGGATCTGATACAATAATCCAATAATATGCATATCTCTATATCTCCATCATCATCATCTCTCTCTCTCTATCTCTCTATCTCACTCTCCTCGTATGTCTTACTACTATGATTCACATCATATATATAGGGTGGGAACTTTCCCTTCACCGCTTATCTATTTAATAGCCACATGTCATTTATAGGCATAGCCACACATGCAAGTGTGCTATCTATAGACCTCTTGTAGTTAACCTGAAGTGTCAATCTATTCTTATCTTGTCTCCATGTAAAACACTTCGATCCGATCCTCTAAAAGATAGAATGCATGCATGGCATGCACGTCTCCGCATCATTGGTGTGTTCCACACGCCATTCTAAAAATAGGTCTTCATGCTCAAAATCGGCTAAGTCCTAAATGTTGAACTTTCCCTCCTCTATTTATCAAGTACACAGTTGTGCTCATTCTTTCTACCTAAAATGAAAGAGGTAGTCTCACATGTAACCTCATGCTCCTAGAACGTTCCATTATTGTCTTGTTCATTATTTTTAACACCCCATCCCGCTGCGGAGTTCTGGAATCATCATTTTCCTGCTGATTCTATTCTTATAACAATAATAATCAAACTCAATGTTGCAATACTCCCCTCCATTATCTAACTTTGAGACATTTTATCTTAAGATTTGTTTCATTCTCTACCAAGGCTTTCCATTTAACAAAATTTTCAAAACATCATATTTTTTTCTAATACGATTTACCCAAACTTTCCTTATTGCATCATCAATAAAAGTAACATAATAATTTGAACCCCCAAGTGATGATACCTGAGCCGACCCCCACACATCAGAATGTACCAGCTCTAACTTACTCTCTTTCTTCATAGGTCCAACCTTGAGAAACCTTACTCACTTCTATTTCTCGATACATAGTTCTAAAAAAACTCCAAACCTATTTTTGTATATCCAAGAAAATCCTTCTTTATGATCTCCATGCCCTTATGGCTCATATGGTCGAGCCTTTAGTGTCACATTGTTGTATCTTCTTCAAGCCATAAGATTACAAACATTAGTGCTATCGGTGGTTAAAAACAAGATTCCAACCTTCTTACCTCTTGCCACCACAAGAGCATCCTTGGTAACCTTCCAAGAGTCTTGTAAATATCACAAGATATAGCAATCACTTCCCAAATGACCCCATGCAGATATCAAATTTTGTCTTAATGTAGGAACATGTCCGACATCCTTCAATAGATATGTATTCCCATTCTCGTATCATAACATGAACAAAATATTTTCCAACTATGTTGCAACACTCATCATAACAAAAACATGCCCAAAATATCCTTGAACATAATCAAAAAAATATTACCTATGTGGAGTAGCATGGAAAGAAGCCCCCGAATGTAAAACCCTAGATTTAACAATATTGTGCAAAAAAAAAAAAAACATCCTGACATACATTACCCGTTGTCACATTTTCCTCCTTGTTTTCTTCCTATTATTTCTTCTTATCTGAAGCTCCCAACAATCCTTCTTTACATGCTCAAACTTTCCACAGTGCCAACATATTATCTTACTTTTGAATTTTGACCTTGCCTGATCTTTCGATTTTCCACGGCTTCCTCTATTCTTTTGTATCCCTCTAGTTTCCATTTTCAAAGCATTCCCTAAAGTATAAGATTCCCCAAAGATTTTTCTTCACATTTCCTTACTTAGAATCACCCCTATAATATCCTCAAACTTCAACTTTGAGTTAGCTAGAACTAAGTTGCTTACCACCATTACCAATATTTTCCAACTCTTGAGTAAAGAGCACATAATTAATAAATCCCTAACTTCTTCATCAAATTATATTTTAACTGAAGCTAGCATATTTACAATCTGTATTAAAACCATTTAAATGATCTCACATACTTAACTATTCTCGGACATCTTCATATTAAACAAATTTTACATTAAAAATATCTTGTTAGAGGCGAGTGTTTTTCATACAACTTCCTAATGCATCCATCAGTTATTTTGTAGTCTTTTCCTTTGAAACATTAAATAATACCTGAAGATGCAAGACATAGTTAGATCGCTCCAAGTTCCTTCATATCTAGAAAATCACATTCTACATCCGTCATACTCGAGGTTTTGTTCCCTTTTTCGGATAATAGAATATAAAGAAACTTCGATAAATGTGATCTTCCATCTCGCATCTTCCAAAGACTAAAATTCTACCCATTGAATTTATCAACCCTTGATCTTCCATCATCTACCATAGCTCCTACACAAGATAAAACTTTCCCGTGATTCAATACTTCAGCAAACCAAATCAAAGCTTTGATACCAATTTTTAGGAAATAAGGGATAAAATATATGAAACAATCCCTCAAAGAGTCACAACAATAGAAACTAATATGCAAAAATATTACAGATTTGAAATAAAAAAGTATAGAATAAAAATAACTCAACACAAAGAGACAATATTTAACGTGGTTCACACAATTTGGACTATGTCCACCAAGAATCACTTCCTCATATTTTATTATAAGTCAGTCTTAATTTCTCTTTACCCGCAAAAAATTGTCCATCTTTTCATTACATTTGTTCTTTGGTTTGTATATCTTCTTCTCCTCATTCTTCATCCTTACCACTATAGCAATTAAATCCATAGAATTTTCTATATAAAAACCCTTGATACTAGCTTGACCATCCTTCCAATGACTAGAAAAATCCTTTCTCAAGACTTATACATGGCCTTTAAAAAATTTAAACATAGACAACATACCTATCTTTTCCAGCATCATCCAAGTTCATCTTCTCGATGCCATTGGCGAGAATCAAGTTCAAGATGAACTAGATCACAACCCATTATTGTGATTTCTTTATAAATGACAGTAAAACTAATGCAACCTATTTTGAAACCTTCATGTCCTTTCTAAAACTAATGCTCACACTTTTATCAAGCCCTTGTCTAAACCCAATGTTCCTTCTAAACCCAAAGCAAGAACTTTTATCATCCCACCTCACACATGTCTCCTCATAACTTCTTACTCTTCCTTTATACCCAATAATGACATAGAATGATTTTCAATCATTAATATGACATAGAAAGTTTAACCTCTTGAAGACCTTTGTTTGCAAATTAATCAACATCCTTGTTCCCTTCCTTGTAGACATGATTATATGAAATTAGTTCAAAGGATGGTTCCATGGCATTCTCCCATTCTTTTCATTCTAATACAAGAAATAGTGAACTTAATCATTTTAATAACTCTTTGAAGGTTGTGAGAATGGGCAACTACCATTCTAAAATGAATTCAATTTTATATCTATTCTTATTTTATGATTCCTATATGAGAATGGGAATTTTCTCATTCAATACAAGATTGAACTTAATTATTTTAATACCTATGAAGGATATGATAATGGGGAACTTCCCATTCTAAAACAAAGTAAATTTTTCTATTTTTCTTATATGATTCGTATATGAGAATGGGAATCTTCTCATTCAATACAAGATAAAAATGTTTAGCTATATGTAAATGGGCACATTCTCATTCTCGAACATTCTAATACAAGAAATATTGAACTTTATCATTTTAATACCTCTATAGGAATGGGTATTTGACCATTAAATAGAAGATAAAAAATATTGTTTATATAAGAATGGGTGTATGCCCATTCTAATCATTGTAATACAAGCAATATTGAACTTAATCATTCCTAATGGGAACAATAATAGGATATAAGAGTGAAAAGGAATGGTCAATCTAATACAAGAAATATTGAACTTAATCATTTTAATAACTCTATGAATATTGTGAGAATGGGAAATTGTCCATTCTAAAACAAATTAGATTTTATCTCTATTATTATTTTATGATTCCTATATGAGAATAGACATTTATTCATTCAATCCAAGATTGAAATTACTCATTTAAAAACCCTACAAAGGCTATGAGAATGGGGATCTTTCCATTCTAAAAAAATAAAATAATATGAGATACAAAACTTGATATGAAATAAAATTAATATGAAATATAAAAATTAATATCAAAGTAATAAATTCACTTTGTCTTTCTCATGCCAAATCTTTGAATCAAAAACACTCAAATGTAAGAGAGAAAATATCAAAACAATAGTCATTCAAAATCAATAATTTTATTATGTACTTGACCATTAAAAATTTCCTCTTAAAAAAAGAGAACCAAAAATTTAAAATTTAAATCAATCTGTCATAATAAATGACTAGGATTTAATGCTTTAATATCGATAAATATGCTTTGATTTTTTAACCACGAAAGGGTACATTTTTAAATTCTTTAATATCTTAATGTTTATACCCATTAAAATGATTTAAAGAGGTAATAGATAAATGAAAATTATATAGTGGTATTTATGTACATATCTTACCTTTTCGTGGGGACATTACCATACACCAACCTAAATTAATGATTTAATATCCTAAATCTTAGACCCACTTTAAAATGATTAAGTTCAATAGTGTTAGGGCATGTATTAATCATGGTAAATATGGTAAATCATCCTAATCTTGAACTCCGATGATATAATTAGTCTTAGTAGATAAATCGAAGCATGATAGGTTAAGGTTTGTTGAGAAGATGTTGTCATTATTTGGACTTAATAATAAATTTTGATTTTAATCTTTAAGAACTTAATCGCTTAGTATGGTGGTAGTAATAGCAAACTAAAAATTTGTTTTCTTTTAGAATAAAAACTGAACATTTCATCGAACCCCATCTCTATAATTACATAAACATTAAAACCCATTTTGGCATATCATCTTGTCCACCCTCTACTCACCATCCTCTAGCTCATCCATGTTTAGCTTTCCTACCCAACTTGCCGGATTAGCTATCCCTCCCATCTCAAAGAAAGTTATATTGCCCTCCTAGATGGGAAGGTCATATCACCCACCTAGCTCAATAGATCAACTCGCCACCCATCTTGGTAGGTAGACTTGCCCACCCATCTCGGTGAGGTCATCTCTCCCACCCATCTTGGCAAATTCGCTCTCCAACCTAGCTTGGAAGGTCAACTCGTCTACCTATTTTGGTAGGTCTACTCACCCACCAAACTCAACCGGTAAGCTTGGCGAATCAAATCACACACCATCTCAGCAATTTAGTTTACACGCCGAGCTCAGCACATCATCTCACCCACCCATCCGATCCCGTGTCGTACACCTACTCAACTCAACCTACATAACTTGGCTGCCCATCTCAGAAAATAAATAATGCCACCCATGTCGTAACCTCTTTGTGTACATTGGTAAAAACATAATAGTTAAGTCCCCATCTTAGCATAAAGGATTTTCACTATATTTCATTGATATGCATTAGTAGTTTGGTTAGGATGAGAGAGGAGGTCCATTGGGCATTGAGAACATAGATTTATGCAAGGGAATGATCTTGTTGAAACTCTGAAACTTGCAAATTAGACAGAGTAAAAGTAACATAAATGGCCATATTTAGATGCATCCATTTATAACTATGGAGGATAAAAACTATGCACTTATAAAATATTGAAGTAATATCCTTAAAACCCGGCTCAAAAATACAAAAGTTCAAAAATAGGGCATTATCTTTAAACCCATATCAGAATACAAGGGAAAGAAAACCAGATAATATTCTTCATCTCATAATAAATCAACAGAGAATAGTTAGAAAAATTCATGCATGTGATCGGATTGGTGTATCTCTAAAATTTACTTCACATATTCTTCTTCACAAGCCAAAATGGTCTAACGAAATAGAGGGAGCCCAAAGTGGAAATGATGAACAAAAAAGAGGAGAGATCAAATAATATCTCAAAAAAATATTCAAATATTATGCTTCACAAGATGAAATGATATAATGAAATAGAGGGAGCCCAAAGTGGAAAGGATGAACAAAAATTGAAACGATCAAACAATAATCAAACAAATATGTCGCATGTAATAGCTTCATGACAAAGATTCAAATTCCCATGAACTCTACCATCCTGAAAACAGTAACTATCATTAATATCTCCATTGTGCCATGTAGTGGTGTGGTTAAATGCCATTAATAGTGCCAATTTCCCTCCAATGAGAGGTTGAAGACATGTTTTAAAACAATTACCTTCAATTAATAAATAAATAAATGGTGGTAAACAATATATTTGCATGGCGGTCTCATTATTTCATGGTCAAAAATAAATATAAATTTTAAACATTATCATAGCCATGTTTTAGGTTATTTTCATTTAAAATAAATTGGTACTAATTTATACTAGAGAGAGGGAGAGATGCATGCATGGAAAATTAGTAAACTTGTGGGACAATATACAAGATGTTTAATTTCAAATTTTAATAAGATTAGGTTATTAATGATATGTCATATATGGTATGAATTTTATTATTTTATTTTCTATTTTGGTTGGAAATATGATATATGAATATATTTAAATGTTTATTAAGTTTTGCACCTTTTTCATTCATTAGTGTCTCGATGTTTTCAATAATAAAACTGAGTGGGAGGAGAGGGGATAGCTAGGGAAAATCTATATGATGGGGGATTACACGAAATCACTTAACTTTTGAATCATTTACTTGCTTCAACCACTCCCTAAACTATAGATGGGGACAGGGAATTAAAATGACTTAAACATCTATAACAATTTCATTTTACATTCACATTTCATTTCTTATAAGAATTTTTGATAAGGATGTTGATGAAATTCCATATATTTTATTGAATCTATATGTTCCTATTAACCATTTTTGGTCTTACATCAAAAAGGGGTACAAAAAAATTATATTCTTTGAAAGATAGTCATTGCTGAGAAGGATTGAAAGCAAACATGTAGCTATGTGTGTTGTTGCAGGGTGCAACACCTCACATATGTTGCCATTCCAAGTGTCGCTTTCAACAAAGATATGCAAAAGCCTCGAAAGACTAGTGCACAACCTTGATGAAGGTGGGAATAGTGGAAAATGTCATAAATTGGACCCCGAAATAGAAAACACAGTTGTTCTTTCGCATGGCAAAAGAGTGTAGTTTTCAAGTACAGGTGCATTAATTCTTGTTATTTCTTATGTTTGAATGAGATTAATTATGTGTTGAGTTAGTTCATTCCACAATTACCAACTACAGTAATCAAATGTAAAGGAAATAGACAACTCAATTATAGAATTTAATTTCATTTATTCATCAAGAAATGAAATTCAATGTTTATCTCACACAAGCCATGAGAAATAACGAGAGAGGAATGCATATATTTATGAAATTGAAAAATAGTGAGGTAAAGGAAACTTGTCATTTCCTTGAGGAGTTTTCCTTCCTTCTGAGAGTTATTCTAGCCATCCTTTGTAACTCACATCTAAGTGTACTGTGGAAAATAAAGAGAAAAGTGTCAATGTTGAGCTCAAGGTTTTATTCAACTCATTATATTTGCAATTTCAGAAATACATGCATTCAAAAGTACAATTATCGTAGTACAAAGAGTGCAAATTTTCAGAATGTAAATTTTCATATCAAGAGCAAAATTTTCAAAGTAAAGAAACATAATCACAAGTATAGAAAGGTTGAAAGGTACATATTTTTATATGCAAGCTTTAGATGGCAAGTTCCTCTCCATGTTCGGAAAATTAAAATCATGGTAATAAATGAATTCTATGTAGTCAAATGGAAGAACAAAGATGAAATATAATGATGTAGACATCGTGTACATGTTCCCATAATTCCTATAGGTTCATGGTTACACACTTGTAAGGAATAATTGTCCAATAATCAAGAGATTACAATGGATAGGAAATATTCAAAGAACTAAATAGCAATACAAATGAATAATGAATTATTTAAGGGAATATAGAGAAAATTCTATCAATATTCCCATATAATATCAACAAGGTGGTTCTATAATCAAAGTGTTTCATGAACTTTAATGATTTTATCAAATAATGAGTCAACAACTAAACAAATTTCCGAATGTAGGTTCCAATAGCAAATGGAAAATTCCCAAAAGTCTAAAGTTGCAGCCATTATTTCAAAATCTGGTCAAAATAGATTTTTATCAAATTACAATGCAAGCTCCAGCAATATGTTCTATAACAACAAACAAGAAATAGAGATGCAATTTAAGTTTTAAAGGAAAACTATTTCCTTATGTCCAAATAAGTGAAACGGTGCAAGATGTTATTACAATCATGCAATTTAAATATTTCAAGTACTCAACAACAACACAACAGTCTACTGAAGAATGAATATTGTTTCACAAAGGAGTCTTTTGAAGGCAATTACCATCATCCAGCAAACCAAGAATGGTATCTCACTTAGACAATAGAAAGGAAACAAAAATTAAAGAACTATGTATGACTAAATCATTTAAAGTTATACATTTTCAAATAGAAAAAATATGTGCATATCCAGATTGAGAAAACCTCAAGCCAAACTCTCCGCATGATCCCTCAAATAGAATGATAAAAATACTAGCTAAAAATGACGGTCTCTCCGAAGCTAGGTTCCATTCAAACTCTCAATGTTGAATATAGATCTCAAGGCTCGAACCCAAAGGTGCATCTTTAAGTTGTAGAGTGTGTAAACAATAGAGACATAGCCACAAAACCTCAATTCAGCCTAAAATGTATAGAAGGGGCCCATTTCAGGGAAACATGTAGATCTCGAGTAGCAAAATCCCTCATGCAAAACCTATAGTGATACAATATAAATAAAGCAACCAAGTTTGGAGAAAAACCCAAGTGTGATCTAGGTTAAACGGTGAGGAGGATACAACATGATCATTCTAAGTTATGCAAGGATAAATTACAAGATCAAAAACTAGATGGTGGTTTAGGAAGAGGAACAAATATGTGAAATGATCACTGGATTGGCTGAAAAACTAAAAACTCGGATAAAAATAGTGTTTCTTACAAGTGACAATGAAATTCTAACAACCAAGTGAAGATAATACTAGCTATCCTAGAAGTAGAAATACTCAAATGGAAAATGTGATACGTAAGCTCAAACATTGATGCGATCCATGCCCAGATCAAAATAATAGAATTTGAGCTCAAAATGCACAAAAGGAACAAGGAACTCACCTTATAAATCATGGCAGCCACATTTTCCAGCTTACCAAATGTTGAGCAAGATTTTCAATAGGACGAGTTTCATGGTAATAAAACAACAAACCCCAAGTGCATCTTCTGGGTAGAAGTACGCAACCAGTTGCTACACAACCATGGCATCCAAAGTAATAAGAATGTAGTGCTCCAAACTTGCAAACTCTCATTACAAAAGTAGAAGTGAATAATCGAAGGGAAGAAGTGATTTTTATGGCCAACACAAGAAAATGAAAGAAATATAAAGCTCTGCACATAAATAAATATTAGAGCCAAGGGTTTTGGGACTTACCATTTTCAAAACACAAAACTCTATGTATTGAGAGAAGGCCAAGTTTTCTTCCAGTTTTATGGCATCCACCAAGAGTAGAATTGAGCCCAAAGCAAGAAATTCAACAAGCAGAGAAACATGGCCACCAACAAAAATTCCAAGGCTTCACCAAGCCGGGAGGCTCCAACACAAATGCAAAAGTGACTAGGGTTCAAAACTATTTTTTGCCATCGAAACTCAATCAATGAGTTAATGAAACTCAACCAAATTTCAAAATGCATATGTGTCAAGCCAAGAAAAACCCTAACTCTACCAGGGTTAGATCTATCATAACTGACAATATGATGGGTCATAGTCTCATTATGAGGGGGAAAAATATTCCCATTAAAATCATAATGTTTGACCATAGTTCTTATGCCATGTAAAAATCAAAGGATCGAACATGATTGGTATGTTTGACTTTGGTCCACACTATAATGTGCTTTGAGAATATGCAAGGGGCCAATAAAATGATAAAGGTCCGTGACCTTGTTTCATTTGATGATGCATAGGAATCAAAACACATTGGTGGAGTAAAACCTTGGTGAATCAAACATCATGAACAATGAGGCCCATGCACCCTTCCCATGAGGATCAAGCATATAATGAGGAGAATAAGATAAAGTTTAGATGTCACATTGGTATAAAATCACAAAAGAAGGTATTGATTATTTTAAACCTTCAAATTGAAGACAAAGACATTATCTCTGCATGTGTACAAGTGGTCCCCACAGTGAGGGTAAACTATTTTACTAAGTATTGGAACAAAAGCATTATTTTTACTTGTGCAGGAGTGTATTTTTGCATGCCATCACAAGAAGACATAATAGGTGTCACATAAAAAACAAGAAGGAAAATTGAATATATGTGAAGGATTACTTACAGATTAAGAAAGGATAATAATAGCAATTATCATTCACCTATAAATAACCTTATTTCTTCCAAAGATACATTATACCATCATGTAGTATTGGAGCAGGAGTCAAATCAGTTTGACTTGAGCTATTTTCATAAAAATTAAGGTTATTTTTACCTCTTGTAATAGCATGGATAATTTTAGGCCTTATTTATTATTTATTCAAAGGAAAAGGCTAAAATTATCATGCATGGGTGAATAGAGAATGCAGCCTATTTTTAGGAAGGGGTTAGGTGAATTAGTTTTCTATATATTGTGTGCACTAGGAAGGCACAAAGGGGGATTATTTTTGTAGGATTATGCTGCAAATTTGTACTTGAAAGCCTTGGTGAATACAGAAATCTGATTTATTCCTCCATATTGAGAAGTATTTTACAATGTGTTACGATAAATTAGATACATGCAATAGTGAATATTATCAATTCCTCTTACATTTAATAATTTCTCAACACATGTATGATCTTGTTTAGCTTTTTTGTAAACATATAAGTGTATTTAGGTACCTTGTGGATGCAGAATTAATTAAATAGAGTATGAAGTGAATCTTTTCAATCTTTGCACCTTTTACCAAGTGTTTGATACGAATAATTCCCACACATAATTTGGTGTATCACCTCTATTATTTTCATTTTTTCTTTCATCTAACCCTCATCTCAGCTAAAAATATATATTTTCAAGTGATTCATCAAAGGGAGCCAACCCTTCGGAGGTTTCCCTCATTCTGAGATGCCCACAACTCAGAGGGAATCCCATTGTTTGGTCCAAGTCAAAAGTCAGATTGTCATCCAGAATAAGGAGTATCTTTGATCGATAACCATTTTTGTCACGCTTCACGTGGTGGGACAAAGAACTAGATTTTGGATTTATTTGCAGTATGTAATTAATGATGAGTTTCTTGCATGGTTATTCCTAAAGAGTTAATTGATCAAGATCAGTAGACCTGTTTTAGCATTTATTAGCATACAACATGATTTAATTGAAGATTTAAGAGCTGCATTCCTTAGAGAACTGCTTAATCAGTACCAATAGCTTTCAGCCTTAACAGTTTTGAATGAAGAACAAGACAAATCTTTGTTGTTACAATGAAGAATAATCACTTCCAAAAGGGTCTAAACTATTTTTTCCAGGATCTATTCTGCGATCAAAACCAAAGTATAGGTAAGAGGTCTTCCCCCTAATTTTTTTCAATTACCTTTAAATTCAACTAGAAGAAGAAGGGTTGGAAATATTACACCTTATAATAGGCCCTGGTTTTGGTAACCCTCCTCTTGCTTCACCACATGTTAATATTTTTGTTCAAATCCCAGTAATCACAATGCACAACAACCCAAAGCCTTTGTGACTTTTACTAATGACATCCCTCTTATAATTCCAGTTTATCATGATATACCAACTATTTCTCTTAAAAGTCTTCCATCTTTTACTAGTGAAAACCAAGTTACCCTAGTTGAACATATTAGAGATGTAGAAACCCTTTGTTTTGTACATAATGTCACACACGAAGATGTTTCTCTAAGGCTGCTAGCTACCTCTTTCAAAGGTCAAGCCCTACAATGGTACAAAAACTTAGAAGTAGGGACAATAGGCACTTGGGATGTGTTAGGTACTACCTTGTGTAGGTAATTTGAGGATAAAATAGACCATCTATCCCTTATTGAACAACTTTCCACTATTAAGTGTGTACCCCAAGAGTTCATGGCTAATTTTAACTTAAGATTTACTAGAACTTGGGAAAGAATTCAATTGTAGTCAAGCCTTTAGTAGAACATGTTTTTGTATTATTTGTGTGCATTAAATAGTGACATTGTTGTCATGATTCAATCTATGGGTGGAACCACTCTTCCCATAGCCTTTGACATTGCAATAAGGGCTGAAAACAACCTTATACAAGCTAGAAAATTGGCTCCCATACCTGTTATGCCTATCTATGTTGAGTTAGCTCCTATTCCATCAGCTAAGAAAGCATCCGTAGTTCCTACATAGTTCAGCCTAGTGAAATAGATGACTTGAAAGGGGTTGTTAAAACTATGGGAAACAAGATTGTGTAGTTAGAAAGGAATCAAGCCCAAGCAAGTAGGCCATATCAACCACCTTTTCCAAATTTCAACAATTATAGACCTCAAGGTTATAGACCATATCAAGCACAACCAACTATTACAGCTGCTAGGCCTCTTGCTGCAACAGATCCTAATGCCCCTACAACTTCAAGAGCATTAGTTCCCGTGCAAACAAATATTTCCCAAGATGCTAGTGTGCAGCCTAGTGGTTTAAATGCATCTTTAGAAATGGTTCCGCAAGGGTTTTCCATACCACAAATGACTCAAGAAGAAGCATTTAATCATTTTCAAGAGAGTATGTTTCTTGTAGCACATGCGGATCAGATTTTGGCACAAGAACAACAAGGAAACCAAATGCTACTTTGGTAAATTTTGAAACAATTGATCATGTGGCTATAAATCATGAAATTAGAGCACAAGATAGAGTTGATTTTTTGCACAGTAGTTACCAGATCAAAGAAAATATCCATGGAGGCTAATGTAAGTGACCAAACTATTGTACCAACTCATGAAAATAAAAATAATACTACTATGGTAAGAATTTTGAACCACTTACTATTCAAGAGAAAAAAATTGTTGTAAAAACTAAGTTTAGGATAGGTGTTTTCCATTCAATATTATTGATCATATGAAGAAATCTAATGTTACTATGAGCATGTGGGATACATTGTCTATTCTTGGAAAAAAAGACTTGTTGGTCCAAGAGCTTGTGGGTCTAAAATTACAATCAAAACAAGCTGACCATATAGAAAACATAACCAATGTGGTGATGGTAATTGTGGACCAAGCAAGCTAAAGGTTCAAAACAACAAGTGTTTCAACCAAAAATAACAACAAAAGAGGTAAAAAAAATAGTTAAAGAAGTCAAAGTGGTTAAGCCACCTCCTTTCTACCTTTCTCTGATTATTGAAAATTCTTTAGTTCACAATTGCATGGTTGATAACGGAGCTAACAACACTATTATGCCAAAATTAGTGGCTGAAAAGTTGGGTCTTAAATATGAACCAAGTACAAAAGGAGTTTTACAACTTGATGGTTCATCTACTAAGACCATTGGAATTATTAAGTATTTAAAGCTAACTTTACATGCATGCCCAAGTGTTACAATCTTACAAGATGTGATGGTGGTGGATCTACCACCTTATTTTGCCATGTGTCTATCTAGACACTTTGTTATCCAAAATTCACCCCAAGGTAATTTTGATAACATGCAAGCAATTATATTGATTGGGGCAAAAGTCATGTTTCTAGGGTCCCCTCATATTTGTCTAACTTCCCTGTCCAAGAGGAAGAGAGTAAGTTCTCGAGAAAATGCAAAAAAAAAGGTTCAAGAAGGAAAATAGGTCGATCGAAAAAATCGTGAAAATTGGCTAAGTCTGCTCAAGGTTGCCTCGGGACGTGGGACAGTAAAAGGCGCGAACCGGCCGGTTCGGCGAAATCAGCACAAACAATCTAAACACTCAGCAGGACAAATGGGACAAAAGTTGGCGGGTGCGTAAAAGCCGATTCGGCCGAAAGAGGAAGAAAAAATTGGCTAAGTGTTGCTCGGGACGTTTGGGACAAAAATGCGCGTGGCTCGCCGAACCGCCGAAATAAGCAAGCGAGTCAAAAAACAAATGGGACAAACGGGACGAGATGGATGCGAACCAGCCGGACCGGCCGAAAAAATCAAGGCAGTCCAAAAACAAAGCGGGCCAAGTGGAACAAAAATCGCGAATCGCCGAACCGGCGAAAAATGAGCACAAGCGATAAAGAGGCATTTGGGACGACTGGGACAAATGGGCCCGAACCGGCCGGATCGGCCGAAATCAGTCAAGACAGCACTAATCAAATGGGACATCTGGGACAAATGGAGCCGAAGGAGCCGAGGACCAATCAGATCATGACACGTGTCGCAGGAGGAAAAGTCAACGTTTGGTCCGGAAACTTCAAACGGCCATAACTTTTGACTCCGAGCTCCGATTTTGATAAAATTGGACTTTCTGGATTTCTTATTTTTAATGAGGGTAGATATATTTAAATAAAAGAAACATATTCGGCTCCAGTCAATCAATGCTCATTCCCGTCAAATGACAGAAAACGCCTGCCAGGCCCAAAACAGCTGCCCGCACTCAGAAGGCCATAACTTTTGCATTTCTCAACAAAATCGCACAAAATTGGTACCGTTGGAATCGTGGTTCTGAGCCCAATGCACAGAAATCAAGAAATTCCAGATTTGATCAGAAATTGATTGAGATTTTTAAGGAAACGTGGCCGGGTTCAGAACAGTGTTTTATTTGGTAGCTGGGAGTGCAATTAAGAGGCATGGTCATCATTCCTTCTCTGCTGCAGCACATGGGACAGTATGGGGAGCCTTTTGCAAGTAATTTATACCCATTCCACTCAATTTAATGCCTCTTACAGGTGGTTGAAGGACAGATTTCGGGATTTCCATTTTTCCCTTCTCTTTTCCTTCTCATTTTTCTATAAATTGGAGTGTTGGGCTCATTGTAAAGGGGAGAGTTTTTGGGTAACAAAGCTCTGTCAAAATTGCTTGTTGAATGTGGAGTTTGTCATCTCCTGCAGCCCTTGTAGTGGACTCCTTGCATGGTGATCCAGGCCCTTATCTTGTAATAGATTGAACTGTGCATATCATGAAGCAATAAAATATCAGTTTGTGGATACATCTTCCCCTGCTGTGTTTCCTTGCATTCTTCTTGCCCCTTTAATCTTTTCTACAAGTATATTGTGTCTATTTATTATGTTCTTGCAGGAATTCATTATCATTGATGGGTGTGTGCTTGGAATATTTGTGAATGCATTTTTTGGATTATGGTGAATCTTTATCACCTCTTCTAGTGTGCACTTTGCCTCTCGTATTTCACACATTTGGAGATTACTCTCACACCCTCTTCTTCTGGTGTATCACCGCTTTAGTGTAGGCTCTCATTTTATGCATTCTCTCTCTGGTCCCTTGGAATTTTAGGTTAGAATAGCTAGTTTCTCCTGCATTAGAGTAGATTGTGGCAGGTAGTTTAGGAGCAAGAACCAGCTTTCTCTGGAGGTCTATCTCAAGTAGCAAGTCCCACAACTTGGAGATAGTACCCATGTTATCCAATCACACTCGGATGCTTAGAGTGATCAAACTAGAAATCTGATCAACATCCAGGGGTGCTGTGATTCGGTGATAACAAGACTTCACATCCAAGATTGGCGGTTACCTTTCAATAAGATTGGACTTATTTAGTTTTTAGACACATTATGGAGCTAAGGTAACTATCAATTCAGAGCCCTTGTCAAATTTTCATATTGAGCCTTTTACACCTAGTGTTGTTAATGCAAATTATGTTGTAAGTGAAGAGCAGCTAGATGAATCAGAGGCTGAAACTAGTTATGCCTTAGAAGGTGTCCCGGATCTATTCAAAGATCAATGAACTGATGAAGATCATGTCCATGACCCATGGAAAATTATTGAAGAATAGGTTATTGAAGGACAAGGCCTTGGAGTTTATTGTATTCATGAGGACAATGTTGTAATTCCTTCTTTAGAGAGAGAAAATCAGCAAGATAATGGTTTGTGGAAACTTTATTTTGATGGCTCCAAAAACTAACATGGTTCAAGGGCTAGTTTAATGTTGATTTCACCTTCAAAACAACAATATTTTACTGCCATTAAGTTCCAATTTTCTTGTTCTAACAATGTTCTGAGTATGAAGCCCTTGTTCACGGTTTAGAGTGGGCAAGAAAAAATAACATATTTGCAGATTTTTGGGGACAACGAGCTTGTTATTCACCAAGTTAGAGGTTCTAATACTTGTAAGAACCCATTAATGAGAACTTACAGGCATAGGGTATGGGATTTACTTGATGATTTCCTTTCTGTTAATATTCAAGCTATCCCTAGAGATAAAAATAAACATGTTGATAGACTTGTTGTAATTGGTTCACAATTTGACATACTTGCTGATATAAGAAGTGATAAATTTCAGCCACATATCAAGGTTTTGGTGAGGCCTTCAGTCCCAAACAATGATATGCATTGGCATGTTTTCGACAATGATGCACACATAATCAGATTTCTATAAGAAGAAGAATTTTCTGCTCAAAATCAAGGAAAACTACATAATCGTTATGAAGATCAGATAGTACAACTAAAAAAACAAGATTCCAAAAGGTCTTGTAACTTTGGAATCTATTTTTAGTGAAAATGATGAAATGAAGCATGAGAGGGATGTACTTGCTATAGGTACAAATCAGCATGAAAAGGTCACCATTTTTTAAGGTAAGAGTCTTAATCTTGGCAAATTTTGTTCACAATCTGAAAAAGATTCTTTTATTAAGCTTTGTAGAGAGTATGCAAAAAAAAAAAAATCTTGGCAATACAATGATTTAAGAGGTTTTGATCCCTCTTTAGCTTAGCATACCATTGAATTAGAGGTTGATTCAAAACCAGTTAGAAAAAATCAAAGACCAATTAATCCCAAGTTGGAACCCTTGATGCAGATAGAGATTGAAAAACTCATTGAGTCTTCCATTATCTTCCCCATTAAGCACTCCACTTGGGTGGCTAATCTTGTACTAGTGAGAAAGAAGAATGGTGAAATCAGGTTATGTGTTGATTTCCGTGATCTAAATAAGGCTTCTCTTAAGGATCATTATCCTTTTCCTTCCATGGAGCATATTTCTATAGTTAGTTATTGGTTCAGAGAGATATTCCTTGCTTGACGGATATAGCAGATACAATCAGATACTTTTCAAGGAGGAAGATTAGTACAAAACAACATTTACTACAAAATGGGGCACTTATGCTTACAAAAAATATGCCATTCGGTTTGTCAAATGTTAGTGCAACATTTCAACATGCTATGGACATGGATTTTCAAGGTATTATTAATAAATTTGTCTTAGTTTATCTAGATGATATCATAGTGTTTCAAAGCTTGCAAGTGACCATCTACCACAACTCAAAGCAGTCTTTGAAAGGTGCAGAGAGTTTGGTGTGTCACTTAATCCTAAAAAATGTGTGTTTTTAGTCCATGAAGGTAAGCTTCTTGGTCACATAATTTCCAAACATGGTATGATGATTGATCCTGAAAGAGTAAGTGCTATTCTTGCTTTAGGCTTACCAAAACATAAGAAAGCACTTCAAATTTTCCTTGGAAAAATTAATTTCATAAGAAGATATATTGCTTATTTTCTTTGCACTTTCAAAACCTTTGACCAACATGCTCAAGAAAGATCAGAATTTCACTTGGTCAAAAGAAGGAGTGAGCAGTTTTGATGCCATCAAAAAAGCTATAGTTGCTGCCCCAACGCTTATCAATCTTGATTTCTCAAAATATTTCACGTTGTATGCTTATGCTAACATGGATACTATTGCAAAATTTTAACACAACAGAATTGAGAAGAATTAGAGCAACCAATTGCTTTTTTCAGCCAAAGTCTAATGGAGTACGAGACCGGTATTCATTCATTGAGAAACATGTACTTTCAATTGTTAGATCTCTTAAGAAGTTCAAGAATTTTCTCTCTAACAACATAATTAATCTGATGGTTGCACATCTAAGCATTAAAGAATTTTTGTTGAACAAAGATATATTAGAAAAGAGAGTAGGTTGGATCACTTGAGTTATGGAGTATGACATCATCATTAAAGTGACCAAACTAATTAGAGGCAAAGGATTATGTGAGAACTTGGCTCAAGACTTGCATGACAATAAGGAAGTCATTTATTTGTTATAGAATGAGCCTAAAAATGTAGAAAAACAATAGCATACAGATTGGATTCTTAACATGTCCAGGTATCTTCAAAGCATGGTATTTACCCACTAGGTTTGGACAACTCAAAAAGAAGGTATTTTAGACTTCATTCTATTCCTTATTTGTTGGTTAGTGATGTGTTATTCAAGAAATATATCAATGGTGTCATGTTAAGATGTGTTGATCAAGCCAAGTTGAAAAGTTTCTTGAGCAGTTTCATGACAAACCAAGGAGGAGGGCACTATTTAGCTAAAACTACAACCCTTAAAATCATGAAAGGAGGCTATTATTGGCCTACAATTTTCAAGGACAGCCATGCATGGGTAAGGAAATGTCAGAAATGTTTTTTTAACAGGAAAGAAAGACTTGTTGCCTTACCATTACAAAAGCATATTTCAACCTGATAAACCCTTTTCACAACGGTCTCATTAATCCACCTTCAATTTCTGGTCATAGATGGATACTCACCACAACTGATTACTTCACGTGATGGACTGAAGTTGTTTCTTTGAAGGAAGGTAATGAGATAAATATCTTAGATTTTTACAAAGGCATAATTACAAGATTTGGTGTTCCTTTCACTAAGATAATGAAAGCTTTTATTGGTGCAAAAATTGCTGCATGGGCTATCCAAAATGGAATTTATTTGAGTACTTCATCCAATTATTACCCACAAGGTAATGGATTGGCTGAAAGTACAAACAAGAATTTACTCAGAATAATTTAGAGAACCATAGATGAAAATCAACATACTTGGCATGATAAGTTAAAGGCAGCCTTGTGGGCTGATATAATTACTCATAAAAGTTCAATTTCAAAATCACCTATACGACTTTTCTATATGGTCATATATCTTTGTTGAAAGCTGATATATATGATGAATGAGATTAATTATGTGTTGAGTTGCTTAGTTCATTCCACAATTACCAATTACAGTAATCAAATGTAAAGGAAATAAACAACTCAATTATAGAATTTAATTTCATTTATTCATGAAGAAAATAAATTCAATGTTTATCTCACACAAACCGTGAGAAATGACCGAGAGAGGAATGCATATATTTATGAAATTGAAAATAGAGTGAGGTGAAGGAAACCCGTCATTTCCTTGAGGAGTTTTCCATCCATCTCGAGTGTTGTTCCAACTATCCTCTCTGCAATGCATTAGTGTGCCTGTGGAAAAGAAAGAGAAAAGTGTCAATGTTGAGCTCAGGGTTTTATTCAACTCATTATATTTGCAATTTAAGAAATAAATTCATTCAAAATTACAATTATCATAGTACAAAGTGTGCAAAGTTTTAGAATGTAAATTTTCATATCAAGAGCAACATTTTTGGGTTGCAATATTCATTCACAAGTCAAAGTAAAGAAACAGAATCACAAGTACATAAAGGTTGAAGGGTACATATTTTCATATGCAAGCTATAGATGACAGGTTCCTCACCAAGTTCTAGAAAATTGCAATCATGATGATAAATGAAGTCTATGTAGTTAAATGGAAGAACAAAGATGAAATATAATGTTGTAGACATCATGTAAATGTTCCCATAATTCCTATAGGTTCATGGTTACAAACTTGAAAGGAAGAATTGTCCAATAATCAAGAGAGTACAGCTAGATAGGGAAATATTCAATAGAACTAAATAGCAATGCAAATGAATAATGAAGTGTTTGAGGGAACATAGAGGAAATTGTATCAATATTCCAAATAATCTCAACAGGGTGGTTCTATAATTGACAATGTTTCATGAACTTTCATGATTTTATCAAATAATGAGTCAACAACTAAATAAATTTCCGAATGTAGGTTCCAACAACAGATGCAAAAATCCCAAAAGTCTAAAGTTGCAGCCATTATTTCAAAATTGGTCAAAATAGATTTTTATCAAATTACAATGCAAGATCTAGCAATATGTTCTAAAACAGCAAACAAGAAATAGAGATGCAATTTAAGTTTTAAAGGACAACTATTTCCTTATGTCCAAATAAGTGAAATAAATGTGCACAATGTTATTACAATCATGCAATTTAAATATTTCAAGTACTCAACAACAAGACAACAATCTCTTGAAAAATGAATATTATTTCACAAAGGAGTCTTCTGAAGGAAATGACCATCATCCAAAGAAAACAAAAATGTTATCTCATTTAGATGATACAAAGGAAACATAGATTAAAGAAACATGTATGACTAAATCACTTAAAGTTATACATTTTCAAATAGAAAAGATACGTGCATATCCAGATTAAGTAAATCTCAAGCCAAACTCTCTGCATGAGCCCTCAAAACGAGAATGATAGAAAAACTAGCTATAAAATGACAGGTCTCCAGAGCGGGTTCCATTCAAACCCTCAATGTTGAACATAGAGCTCAAGGCTTGAACCCAAAGGTGCATCATCAAGTTGTAGAGTATGTAAACAATATAGACATAGTCAAAAAACCTCAATTCTACCCAAAATGTACAGATGGGGACCATTTTAGGGAAAATGTAGATCCGAGCAACAAAATCCCTCATGAAAAAGCCACAGGTGATACAAAGATAAATAGAGCTACCAAGTTTAGAGAAAAACCTAGGTGTTATCTAGGTAAAACAGTGAGGAGGATACAACATGATCATTCTAAGCTATACAAGGATAAATTACCAAATCGAAACTAGATGGCGGTTTAGGCGAGAAGAACAAATCATGAAATGATCACTAGATTGGCTAAAAACTAAAAAATCATATAAAAAAAAAGTGTTTCATGCAAGTGAAAATGAAATACTAATAGCCAAGTGAAGCTAATAGTAGCTATCCCAAAAGTAGAAATACCCAAATGGAAAATGTGATACAAAAGCTCAAACCTTTATGTGAGGCATGCCTAGATCAAAATACTATAATTTGAGCTTGAAATGCATGAAAGGAACCAGTAACTCACCTTCAAAATCATGTCAGCCACGTTTTCCATCTCACCAAATGTTAAGAAAGATTTGTAATAGGACTAGCTTCATGGTAATAAAACAAAAAACCCCAAGTGCATCTTCAGGGTAGACGACATAACCAATTACACAACAATCGTGGCCAAAGTAAAAGAATGCAATGCTCCAAGCTCACAAACCCTCATTACATAAGTAGAAGTAAATACTCAGAAGGGAAGAAGCGAGTTTTATGGCCAACATAGGAAAATGAAATAAATTTAAAGCTTTGCACATAAATAAATATCAAAGCCAAGGTTTTTGGACTTACCATTTTCAAAACACCAAAATTTGTGTATTGAGAGAAGGACAAGTTTTCTTCCAATTTGATGGCATCCACCAAGGGTAGAATGGAGCCCAAAAAAAGAACTTCAACAAGTAGAGAATAATGACCGCCAACAAAAATGTTAGGGCATTGCAAGTCGGGAGGCTCCAACACAAATGCAAAAGTGACTATGGTTCAAAACTTTTTTTTCCATCAAAATTATCAATGAGTTAATGAAACTCAACCAAAGTTCAAAATGCATACGTGTCGAGCGAAGAAAAACCTAACTCTACCAAGGTTAGATCTATCATAACCGACAATATGATGGGTCACGGTCTCGTTGTGATGGGGACTAATATTCCCAATAAAATCATAATGTTTAACCATAGTTCTTATGCCATTTAAAAATCAAAGGACCGAATATGATTGGTGTGTTTGACTTTGGTCCACACTATAATGTTCTTTGAGAATATGCAAGGGGCCAATCAAATGATAAAGGTCCATGACCTTTTTTTACTTAATTATGTATAGGAATCAAAACACATTGGTGGAGCAAAACCTTGGTGAATCAAACATCATGAACAATGAGGCCCATGCACCCTTCCCATGACGATCAAGCATATAATGAAGAGAATAAGATAAAGTTTAGATGTCACATAATTATAAAAGCACAAAAAAGCTATTGATTATTTTAAACCTTAAAATTGAAGACAAATACATTATCTCTGCATGTGCACAGGTAGCCCCCACAGTGAGGGTAAACTATTTTACTAATTATTGGAATAAAAGTATTATTTTTGCTTATGTAGGAGTGTATGTTTGTATGCCATCACAAGAAGACAAAATAGATGTCACATCAACAACGAGAAGACAAATTGAATGCATGTGAAGGATTACTTGCATATTAAGAAAGGCTAATAATAACAATTATTATTCACCCACAAATAACCTTATTTCTTCCAAAGATACATTGTACCATCATGCAGTATTGGAGTAGGATTCAAATCATTTTGACTTGAGCTATTTTTGAGAAATTAAGGCTATTTTTTCCTCTTGTAATAACATGGATAATTTTAGGCCTTATTTATTATTTATTCAAAGGAAAAGGCTAAAATTATCATGCATGGGCGAGTAGAGACTGCAACCTATTTTTAGGAGGGGTTGGGTGAATTATTTTTCTATATATTGTGTGCACTAGCAAGGCACAAAAGGGGGGAATTATTTTTTGTGGGATTATGCTGTGAATTTTACCGAGAGCCTTGATAAATATAGAAAGATGATTTATTCATCCATATTGAGAAGTATTTTGCAATGTGTTACAATAAATTAGATGCATGCAATAGTGAATATTATCAATTCCTCTTGCATTTAATAATTTCTCAGCACCTGTATGATCTTGTTTAGCTATTTTGCAAATATATAAGTGTATTTAGGTACCTTGTGGATGCAAAATTATTTAAACAAAGTGTATGAAGTGAATCTTTTCAGTCTTTGCACCTTTCACCAAGTGTTTGATACAAATAATTCCCACACATAATTTGGTGTATCACCTTCTATTATTTTCAGTTTTGCTTCCATCTAACCCTCATCTCAACTAAAAATACATATTTTCAAGCGATTCATCAAAGGGATCCAGCCCTTCTACAGTTTCCCTCATTCCAAGATGCCCACAACTCAGAGGGAATCCCATTGTTTGGCAAGTCATAAGTCAGATTACCATCTAGAACAAGGAGTATTTTGGACCGATTGCAGTTCCCTCCATAACTTAGGAGGAGATGTCATTAAACTATGTAATTTAGTGCCCAATTAAACACCCTTAGAGGAGCTCAATATTTAAAAAATCATATAATTTCATCATTGATTAAAAATTATAATCCTATTATTTGGTACTAATACCATATTTCGATATTTAAGCCTCGTTCTTGTTTTGATTTTTCCATCACATTTAACCTTGAATCATGTTTTTAATATTTATCTTTGATAGGTATATTCAATATTTATCTTTCATTATAAATATCTTGAATGTACATAAAAAATAATTACATCTACCACATGTGTTTGTGTTAAAATCAGTGATACTATAATCTGGTCGTGATAATGATAAAATTATATGACTTATAGTACTCACATCAGAGGTTAATTGGGGATGTTCTAAATAAAGTGATAGTAATTTGGAAGAACATTTAGATTAATTAGTTTTTATTCCTTATGAGAAAAAAATTATCCAGCTGAAAAAGTGAGTAACAAGAATAATGAAAATGAGGCAATACACATGATCAGAATGGGCATATGCCCATTCTCATACAAACAAACATTTTTATCTTGTATTGAATGGGAATATTCCCATTCTCATATACGAATCATAGAAGATATATATATATATATATATATATATATATATATATATATATATATATATATATATATATTAGAATGGACGGTTGTCCATTCTCACATCCTTTATAGAGATATTAAAATGATTAAGTTCAATATTGTTTGAGTTAGAATGTTTAGAATGGGCATATGCCTTATAGAAAGAAATTAAAATTCTCCTATGTGAAATGTAAAGAATGAATGACAATTAAATCCTTTTATGAGAATGTTTATGATGGACATATGCCCATTCTCATAGTTAGGTAATATGGAAAGTATGAGGAAGTTTTGTAAAAGTAATATATGCTAACTATGAGGAAGATATTTGGATGAAGCGGTTAGCAATCAAGTTTCTAATTAACTTCATTTTATGCAAATGGAAATGTAACATATATTTATTTCCCATCATTTAAATTCAATTGGGTCAAGTTCAATCATAGTTTGGAATTCATGTTATAATTATATTCATGTCAATTTTAATTATATGAATAATTTTGAAGTATTTCCAAACCTTATTGAATTATAGAAGTTTGCATCTCATGTGCTATGTGTATACAATATACTTATGGTTATACATACATGATGATTTTTAATTTATTTTATGTAATGGTTTACCATCTCACAAAATTTGTATTTTATGTTGTTACACCATCAATGTATTTTGCATTTGTAGAGGATGATCACATCGACTTGTTTTTAAAAGGTACCAAATTTGCAGAGGGAAGAGTATATCCAAGTAGGAAGAAGCTACATTGCAGAGATGTGGGAAGAGGATTTTTTGTCAGTGTTAACATAGTATTGGATGGAAGATTAAAATTTCCTTTCTCAGTTGATGAATTTGAAACCTTGGTAGATGTCGGGAATAAAGGATACTACATTTCTTGGGAAGAGAGTGAACTCTCAAAGCATGCATATTCATTGATTCCCCCCAATTTTTGTAGTGAACACAATTTTACTGGTTCAGAGGATTAAAATGCATATAATGGCAGATATTGTAGCGATGACACTAAAAGAACCATCAATATAGGTCCTAAAAATAGAAGATATTTTGTCATAGACAATGTCATTCTAAAACACAAATGTTTTAGCAGATACAATGACATGGTCATGGGTTTTATAACTCATGTGCTAGAAGATCATAAAATTAATGGAGAGAGGTTGGGTCCTTTGAATTTTGGTGTATGGATAGAAAATGTGGTAAATATGTGTTCTGATTGCTCAAACTTGCTACAACCTAATAAATCAATAGTTTGGCCGAAATAAAACATTTGATTTTCCATGAAACAAGAAGTTCCCTTATGATTAAGCAAGGGAGTGCTCAACTGGATGGTTTACACCTTGTACACAATGATCAACACAATTTGAAGTTCAAGGGATTTGTTACAAAATTAATCCATTTGTACTCATCTGAGTGAAAATATGTTGCAGAGGGAACAATTACCAATGTAGTTAAAGGAGACATGGTACATTTTTAGAGATTGGATGACAATAGCTTCAGTGTGGTATTCAACCCTCTTTTCAAAGGATGCTCCCTATCTGAAGGATCTCACATACAATGGTCTACTCGAGAAATTGGTGACATAAACAATTCTCATATGGATATTATAATTAAAGAAGTCCTAAAATAGGTTGAGTTCATCATGTAGGATGCATTAGAAGAGAGACAACCTCATTTTTTTATCCAATTTCATTTAATTCCACTAATCACAATCAATCCAAAAAGTGATAAAAAGATCTTATAATGCTACAAAACGTCAAAAATGGATACCCCTCTAGCCAATCCATCAAATAAAAAATTTGATGAGGATAGAAAATGGTCAATATTTATGGAATAATTGGAAAATGCAAAGCTTAGTTGTTACAAATCTAATTGTCTCCAAAAATTCCTTTTACTTTAGTTAGAGTTCAAAATCTATGGCACAAAACTAGAGCCCTGAATTAAATTTATAGAAAGATTTTTGTGTTTGTTGCATTAACAACAAATGTCATCTTGAATGTGGGTAAGAAATCTATGGAGGTACATAAAATGAAATTTGATGGGATGGATGTTTTTCAGAATGCATGGCACAAATTTTATGGGTACCCAAGGATTTCCTTCTATAATCATAAATTTGGAAATATGAATGCAGTGAATGATAACACTAGAAAATAGAAACAAAGGTCAAACACTTCAGAAACAATTTCCTGCATATCAAGAGTTTTTAGAAAAATTCAGATATCTTTCCACATCTAAACACAGTCTATAGGATAGGATGGAGTAAAATTTCCTCAGAGGTTTCTTCCTTCATTCCATATCCAAAATATATTGTGAAAAAGTGTAATGAGGAGCTTGAATTATTAAAAATTCCTCATGTGTCATAGTCAAGATTCAACAAAAAAATGACCCAAAGAACATATTTCCATTGCAAAAATAATTTATTTTCCAAGTGTGATGATTGCATATATTTTTAAAACAAACATAAAGCCGCAACATGGCCATAAGCGATCGCAAAGATTGAGTAGAAACAAACATGGCACAATGAATATATTCAAAATTGTATTGTAGCTTATTATTCCCATAGATTGCAGTTAGAATAATAGCCTCATGGATTCTTGAGCATTATCCATGATAAAATAGACAAAATGAAAACTTACATACCAAGGATGGGTAAAAAATAAACTTCAATAGGTAATGTTATGAACCTATGAGTTACTTTGACTGGTATTCTAACACATGGACACAAGACATGGGTTTTCATACATTTTTTCTTTCCATTTGTTGAATGTGGAGAAAACTATATAGTCACATCATTAGCTTTGTGTCTCAGGAATCTTAAAGGACTCAGAATTGATTAGCGTGATGCGCTATTATAAAATGATGTGCATGAATAATGTAAAAGGTACAAGGAAATATTTGACCATTCAAAATCAATTAGTGTTGCTAGTGCGAATACTTCATTTATAAAGAAACCATCGATCCTCTACTTGCAATTGGATAATGCTTTAAGTGATAACAATAATAATACCTTATTTACATTGTATCATTATTAACAATAAAAAAAGGTATTCAACATTGCATATCTAAGTTTCCTTCTAGTGGGACACACTCACGAGAATATAGATGGGACTTTTGGAAGATTAACATCATCATTAAATAAACTAGACACATTTTCTTTTCCACAGATCATGGAATCCTATAGAACATGCCAAGAATTTTCAAGTACATTCAATCCTTACATTATTGAGGAAGTGTACAACTTTTAAGGAATTTGTGGAGTCATTCTTGTTGGATGGAAACCATAAGATGATGGGTATTATCAAACCTAAGATGTTCATAAATCATGTTGTGGATAACATACAGGTGATGGAGTATAAAGCAATAATAAAGAATTTGTAATGATCTCGTTCTATCCAAATATGGTGTACAAAGGATAATGGTGAACTAAGCTTTATAGAAGGGAAACCTCCTTTGACACCTTTCAAAGAACTCAAAAAAATGGAAGATCAAAAAAGGAATAAAAGCATATATTAAAAATTGGGGGAAAGCACAACAAGTGAAGGTATTGAATATTGGCTTCCAAATACTACGTATTGGGAAAATGTATTACTTTCTTTGGATAGACCATTTGTAAATTATAGCAGGAGGTCAGATGCTTGTTTTTGCCAAAAATAATACAAGAGAAAGACATATATGACCAAATAACAGGATCCACACATATTCACATAGAAGACTACATTAGTCAACATATCCAAGGTAATAATGATATTTACGTTGGGCCTATTTGTGGAATATCTAAACAAGAATTTAATCCATTGAAGGATGTGTTCAAGGGAAAAATTATTCTTATATGACTAGGAAATGATAATGAAAATATATGTATGGGGAGAGAAAATGGGGATATTTTCCTTCAATAGGAAGGAAATGATGTAAATAAAAATTGGGAGTTCAATATTGGAAACCTACATGGACAAGAGAAGGAGAAACATTGTATCGGGATTGTTTTAAGAAATATAAAACATAGACCATCTTAGACAAACCTAAATTAGATATCAATGTGGATAACATCATCTGGGCATGGACACCAAAAAAAAATGGCAAAGTGGATACATTAAGATACCCGATAAAGGACACATGGCCATTAAATCATACCTTGAACTACTTGAACAAGATAATGAATGTTGACTTGGAGAAACTATTGAAGATCATAAATTTATATGTGAAATTATCTTGGCCTGGGATGTAGTTTTTTTGAAAAAAAAATATTCCAAAGCTTTCTCCTATAAAAATTTACAGTTGTATTATTATTTGATAATTAAATGAAATATTGAGTATTATATTACTTTGGAATATTTTTCCATAGTATAATTCTATAAAACATCGTGTTGCTTTAAATGGAAATCTTCGATCTTATTAATGTCTTAATAATATAATTTCCACCATGTCCTTAATTTAATTTGAAAAATAAAATAAATCTTTTATTATGTTCTAAGTAAGTTTACATGGAGTTGGTTGTGATTTACAAGGAATTCATTTTAAAAATTCATGCTTTGGTTTTTTCAAGGAATTAGCCTTGATTTATGCATTCATTACAACCACAAAATTATATGGTCTTTCTCTAAAGCTATGTGCATAATTCTAGATAAATTATTTTTTAAATTATTCTAATAACTTTATAAAATGCAAACCTTTCTGAAGTCTAGATACTAAATTATATGCCTAGAATCCCCTAATTCTTGAATGCAGAACTATAATATTTAGAGTGCCAAGATATATTATTTAATTCTCTCAACAATAGTGTCTAGTAATGCACCATGACTTAACCTACTTTACAACCACCTTAGTGTCTCCAAACACTAGCTACTATATATATATATATATATATATATATATATATATATATATATATATTCAGCAATCAAATGGCCTTGATCAAATCATTCTACATTGTGACATTATTTGTGAAATTAAATTGTAGTCTATTAGAGTAGAAGGTATGTTATAAGTCTAGAGAGATGATAAGAACACCCATGATAGCTCCAAATTTTGATTTGAAGACATAAAATAACATTGTCCATAGTCTATCACTTGATAATTCTTCTTTAAGAACCCACAATATGTTGGTACTTGCTTCTTATTTCATACAACATGTACCCATATCACATTGTTTAAATTTTCAAAAGGGATCAAAATCCCTCATATATGAATCATAGAAGAAGAATAGATAGAAATTCGATACACATAAAAAGAATTAAGAACATGCTTTTTCTATGAGTGTGATGAGAATGGACATATCCCCATTCTCATAAACTCAGTATTTGCTTCATATTTCATACAACATGTGCCCATATCACATTGATTTAATTTTCAAAATGGAGTAAAATCCCTCATATAGGAATCATAGAATAAGAATAGAAATAAATTAGATACACAACAATATTAAGGAACATACTTTTATTATGAGTGTGATGAGAATGGGCATATGCCCATTCTCATAAAAATATAGAATTAGCAACATACTTGTATGTAAAAGAATAAATATTGGAATCTTATATTACACTACTTAAAAACCAATAATAATGATATGGAAATCCGATAGCACACTAGATAAAAACAAATAATTGCAATTTAGGAATCCAATTTCAACCATTATAAAACAAGAAATGATGATACTCTCAGTCTAGATTCTTGGACATTTGTCCAAATTTGATGAAATTATGGTTTTACTCAAACCAAAAGACTTGCATCAATATGACACAAGATTTGTTTAGTGAGACACCAATCCCACAAGGAGCACCAACCCCTATTTTAGTAGAACACCAATCCTACAAAGAGGCTACAATTCCCTAAGGTGATCAAGCACCAAGTCAACCACCTAAACATGAATAACACTTAAGTATTTTTACTACTACAGCTGATAGTGATCACAATTTCATATCCACTCTCTCAAACCCCTCTTCAAACACACTCTTTCCTACTTCACTCAAGATTGCTTCTTCATGGGATGATTAGACCTTTTGACCTTCTTTCCCTTCTCTTCTATCTCTCTTAAAAATTTATAACCTCTCTTAGATCTTTCTAGATGCCCTCAAACCTCTATCACACTCTATCTAAGCTCGCACTTTCCTCTCTCTCACAACTACGTTGAAATGAACAAGTATGCTCACTTAAATATATGAATCTTCATCTAAAACACTACTAGGTTGGCCATGACCATTAATATCATTCATACCAACATCAATATGAACCTACATACTCATATAAATTCACATAAAATACCCATATGGGTCGGAATTGCACCAAGACACACAACAATGCACAACTAGCCCTAAAGGCTAAATCCTCCCTCACCGAGCACTCCATGAACTCCAAGAATTGAAATAAGATCCATCATGCCTCCAAAGGCTCCACACATTTCAAGGATGTCATATCAACATCTTCCATAGGTTCATAATCCTCTGCATCATATTTATCCTTCATGACACTACCAAGTTGATGTAGAGATTCATTTCACAACATGCACTTATTAAACTCTTGAATATAAACAAGCTCAACTATGTCTCTAAATCACCTAAAACAACTCTTTTCTCAAGATTGAAAATACAAAAAATAGATATTCATCTTACCTCCACCATGTAAACAAGTACTCCTTGATTAGATACCTCAAATGAGGGCTACGACATAATCCAAAATGATCAATAACAGCAGTTTGTACAAGTATTCTTACCATTTTTGAAATTTTCCCTTAATTGCCTGTAAGGAGCTAAGCTTTAGAATGCAACTATTGGATTATCTCAAGCATGTCCTTTCAAATTTGTCCACTTACCTTACATGAATCTCTTCCCTTCAAAGATCCATTCATCTACTCAATACCAACAATCCCAAAAACATTGTTTTAAGCTCAACTTGACCTATATGGATTTTAACACATATTTTCTCTCAAGGTATGGATTCTTCAAACCAAGAAAAAATGATCCTTTGACCTTATTGTTCCCAAATAAATATTTCATCGTGCCTCTAAGCGTCTAAACAAGCTATCACCTTCATCAGAGTGACCAAAATCATTTTATGGCTTAATCTCACCTTTCCCTCCCTAAACTACCCTTTCTAAGTGTACCAGAACAATGGATCATGGTCATTCCATGATTATTACAACCTATAAGTCCTCCTTAAAATTTAAAACCACTTTCAAAAACCATTTTATTCAAGGATGGTGCATGGAAAATTTGGTTGACTCTCTTCTTTTTAAGTGTACTTTTCAACACAACTCTTTCTTGACTGATCTAGGTCCTTTCAAGCCTCTTATGGGCAATATTTGTGATGTATCTTTTGATTTTTTCACTCATTAAACAAATAAAATACATTTCAAACCCCATTAGCCCCTTATCATTGTATGCAAAATTTTAGTATTAGGTTTCTTGCAAAGTCTTCTTCAATATCATCGTTACAATGTCTAATTAGGCCTTCTTAATTTGAGACAGTCCACCAAAAGAAAATTGTCATGAATAACTTCTAATTAGAGGCACCTTAACTCCTAGAACTGAAATAATATTTTAGACAACATTCAGACAAATATATCTACAAAGTTTCATGCAATGTCACTGATTCAGTTGCAAGATAATTAGCTTTTTCATTTGCATACCCTAGGTTGAGGGTTTAAGCCACAAAGATAGTACGAGAAGACAATTTTAAAGTTTTATTCCTTGTTTTTCCATCTTAATCACTTCTGCAAGCTTTAAGATGACTATGACGACCTATATACCCTAACAATATGCTATTTCCCTTATGAATCACTCCCTACTCTTCTTGTAATCACATTTTCATAGTAAACTAGGACTGAAACACTATGTTTCAAGATCAAGAATGATTATAAACTTCTTTAAAAATTTTCAACCTCTTATCCCATATCCTAAATCACTCAAATCACCTCCTTCCTCGAATCTAATTATTTTTGGACCTTTGAACTTTGAAACAAGTGGAAAACTTCTATGTTTTGCCCCCAAGATAGGGATTATTTAACTCTTCATTGTAATCTTCAACAAATCATGATCAATGCTCTATTTATTAGTCATTTTAAGGTACATATATACATGTGCTTAGATCATATATTCCCCTCACTTACATGCATCAACTTTCTAGTCTATTATCTTCCAAAAATAATTATCTAACATGCATTTCATAGTTAAGTGGTTTGTTATAGGACTGTATAGTCTTTTTCTAGTGAAAATATTTCTCTTTCAAAAAATGAATCATGCAAATCCATGTAAATACACAAGAATAAATTTCTTACAATTCTTAACTCACTCTTTAAGTGCATGCACAGTATTCAAGTTCTCAACAACAACACAAGAATGCAAAGAAAACCCATTACACAAGATCGTGTACATACAAGAAACATTATATCAACTCTCCTTGAAGCTTATTTAATTCACATTCGAATGTGAATGGTGAGAAACAATTACATCTATGCTTTTATATCCTCTCCTTTCAGTTTTCCACCAAATTTGACACTTTTTCAAGGTCTTCAAAATAAAAATTTGCCTTTATTTCATCACCTAACAGTCCATACTAAGTCTAGGACCTAAATGTATAGGTTTTTACTCTATGATAAATTGTTCTAGTCCTTAACAGGTGTTACAAATCATTAACTCATGTATAAATGATCCAAGGACCCTTTACAACCCCAAAGCATAACAAAATGCCTTGTACAAATTTAAATTATTTTTGAAGGGAAAGATACATTCAAAATTTGTAAAGGATTAAACCAAAATCAAACCCACTAGATGACCACATATGACTCTAAGAACCTAAAATCACACCTTCAAGAAAAATGTGAGTACAATATGACATATTTATATAGTGGAGTGATGCTCCTGCATCATACTCCACAAGTAAGAATAATTTGAGCTCTACAAGTTTTTTCTTTCTTCTTCTTATTCCAGATCCTCTGCAACTTCATCTTCACTCAAATATTCTCTTTATCTTCAACCTTATTATCCTTCATTCCTTCATTACCACTTTATGTCTAGTCTTCATTCTTCATCTTGTATGTATAGTGGATGTATGCTTCTAATATATCTTTTTCTTCTTCATTCTCCTCTTCTTCAATAATCATATCTTCCTCTTGGACCTACTTCTGTTGCTGCTCATCTCTAACTTCATCTTCTTCATCATATACCTCTTTCTCTATTGTAACACATTTATTACTTGTCTATTATTTCTCTATCTCCTTGAATTTTTCTTCCATCTTCTTGCTATGAGCTTCTAGGTTTTGTGCTTCCTCTTTCCTTACACTGATTAGTGTCTCTTTTTAACATGGTGGTGTCATTATATTTATATCATGCTCCAAGAATTATATCTCCATATCCAACTTATATAATATATCATAAACAAAGACATTATTTTGTTCACTCGCATACCTCAAACACACAACCGCACACAATGTTAGATTCAAAAACTTGCGGGTTGAATACCCCTCTAGATTCCTATTCCCTTTTCACCACTTCACTTTGTTCACTCTTGGACTCTCCTTCCTATTTCACTTCCTGAAAACGATCATCATCATGTTCATCTATCTCAAGATAATCCAAAAATTCTTCTATCACCTCTTCTTCCTCACTCTTTTCTTCTATCAACACTATTTCCTTAACCACCTCTCTTTCTTGCTTACCCATTTTCTTTATCATCTGTCGATGTCTTCTTTCCTCTTTCCTTATCCTTATTCTCATCCACTTTATTTTCCTCTTATCTATAATTAATGTAATTGGCCACTTTGATTTATTTCTCATCACTAACATTTTTCTTAATTTTTATCTTCTCTCTTTCTTTTCATGATTAGAATCATTTTTTCCATATCTTGTTTGATCTCTATGATCTCTCATCGAAACCACAACTCTCTCTTCTTCTCTAATTTCTTCACCTTTTCCTCTTTTTGTTTCCCCTCTCTCTTCTTTCTCTCTCTTTCTGTGAATTATCAACTTCAACAACTCTCTCACCAGTTCCTCTCCATCCATATATGATGTTGCTTCTCCTTCATCCAAATCCTCTGTTAAATTTGAATCATAAATACTAACAACTCCCATTGGTCTCTCTTTGCATGCCTTCCTTGTTTCCATAAATTTTTCCTTTCTCACATCATCATTTCCAATATTTTCTATTGTTCTTTCTTTCTTATCCTCTCGTTCATTTTCTTAGGTTTGATCTCATCCTTCTCTACTAATGGTTTCTTCATCCACTTGGGCATTACATATCCATGCCCTATGACTGGTTCCAAATGATTCTCATGGCTCTTCCCTTCACCCATATTCTTAACAACTTCTTTCTCTTTCTTCTTCTATATTGTATTAATCCTTTTCTCATCTCCTTCAATCTCTTTTTCTCAACTCTGATACTAAATGATGCATATCTTCATTTCACATCATGCACTTATTAAACTCTTGACTATAAACAAGCTCAACTCTTCCTCTAAATCACCCAAAACAACTCTTTTCTAAAGCTTGAAAATGCAAAAAATAGATCTTCGTCTTACATCCACCATGAAAACAAGTACTCCTTGATTACATAACTCAAATGAGATTTTTGACATAATCCAAAATGATTATCAATAAGAGTAAGTACAAGTATTCTTACCGTTTTTGAAAATTTATCTTCATTGCCTTTAAGGAACTAAGCTCTAGAATGCATTTATTGGATTATCTCAAGCATGTCCTTTCAACTCTAGCTACTTACCCTACATGATTCTCTTCCCTTAAAAGCTCCATTCATCTACTTAATGTCAACAATCCCAACAATATTGTTTTAAGCTCAACTTGACCTGTATGGATTTTAATAACTCTTTTCTCTCAAGGTATGGATTCTTCAAACCAAGACAAAACTGATCCTTTGACCTTACTATGCCCATTTAAACAATTCATCATGCCTTTGAACCCCCAAACAAGCTATTACCTTCATCAGAGTGACCAAAATCATTTTATGGCTTAGTCTCACCTTTCCCTCCCTAAACTGGCCTTTCTAAGTGTATAAGAAAAAATGGCTCATGGTCATTCCATGATTAGGACAACCTATAAGTCCTCCTTACAATCTAAAACCACCTTCAAATACCCTTTTCTTCAAGGATTGTGCATGGAAAATTTTGTTGACTCACTTCTTTTTAAGTGCACTTTTCAACACAACTCCTTCTTGACTGATCTAGGTCCTTTTTATCCCTGTTTGGAAAGTCTTTCTGATATATATTTTTATTTGGTCACTCATTCAACAAATCAAAGACATTTAAGATCACCCATTAGCCACTTTTCTTTATATGCAAAATTTCAATATGAGGTTCCTTGTAAAGTCTTCTTCAATATCATTGTTATAGTGTCTAATTAGGCCTTCCTAATATGAGACAATCCACCAAAAGACAATTGTCATGAATAACTTCTTCTTGGAGGCACCTTAAATCCTAAAACTAGAATAATATTTTAGATAATATTAAAAATATCTATCTACAAATTTTCATGTAATGTCACTAGTTCAATTGCAAGATAATTAGCTTTTTCATTTACAAACCCTCGGTTGAGGGTTCAAGCCATAGAGACAGTCTAAGAAGATATTTTTAAAGGTTTATTCCTTATTTTTCCATCTTAATCACTTATTAAGTCTCTAAGAGGACTGTGACCACCTATATACCCTAACAATATGTCATTTCCCCTATGTATCACTCCCTACTATCGTTTTAATCGATTTTTCATAGTAAACTAGGACTGTGACACTATGTTCCAATCTTAAGAATGGTTATAAACTTCTTTAACACCTTTAAACTTCTTATCCTAGATCCTAAATCACTCAAATCAGATCCTTCCTTGAATCTAATTAGTTTTGGAACTTTGAAATTCAAAACAGCTAGCAAACTTCTATGCTCTACCCCTAAGATAAGGATTATTCAACTCTTCATTGTAATATTCAACGATTCATAATCAATACTCTCTTTCTTTATATTCCCCTCACTTACATGCATCAAATTTATAGTCGATTTTGTTCCCAAAATAATTATCTAACATACATTTCACAGTCAAATGGCCTGATAAAGGACTATACAGTCTTGTTCTAGTGAAAATATCTCTCTTTCAAATAATGAATCATGAAAATCCATCTAAATATACAAGGATAAATTTTCTACCACTCTTAACTCACTCTTCAAATGCATTCACAAAATTCAAATTTTCAACAACAACACAATAATGCAAAGGAAAACTATTACACAAGATCATGTACATACAAGAAACATTATATCAACTCTCTTTGAAGCTTCTTTAATTCAAATTCAAATGGGAATGGTGAGAAACAGTTACAAATAAGCTTTTATATCTTCTCATTTCATTTTTCCAACAAATTTAACACTTTTTCAAAGTCTTCAAAATACAACTTTTCCTTTATTTCATCACCTAATAGTCCCTACTAATTCTAGGACCTAAAGGTCTAGGTTATTACTCCATGATCAGAGTTTGTAGTCCTTAATAGGATTTCCACATGCTTAACTCATGTATAAATTCTCCAAGGACCCTTTACAACTCCAAATCAAACCAAAATTACCTTGTACAAATTTAAATTATTTTTAGAGGGAAAAGACACATTCAAATTTGTAAAGGCTTAAACCAAAATCCAACCAACTAGATGACCACATATGACTCCTAGAACCTACAATCACACCTTCAATAAAAAATTTGATGACAACATGATATATCTACATAGTGGAGTGATGTTCATGCATCATACTCCAGGGGTAAGAAAAATTTGAGCTCCACTGTTTTGCTTTCTTCTTCTTCATCCAGTTCCTCTACATCTTCATCTTCACTCTTATCTTCTCTTTATCTTTATCCTACTCATTTGTCATTTCTTCCTTGCCACTCTATGTTTGGTCTTAATTTTTCATCTTGTTTGTATAGTGGAGGTATGTTTCTAATAGAGATTCTTTTACTTCATTCTCCTCTTATTCAATCATCATATCTTCCTCTTGTACTTACCGGTGATGTTTCTCATCTATAACTTCATCGTATTCATCATATACCTCTTTATTAGTTTCTACACATTTGTTACTTGTCTCTTGTTTCTCTGTCTCCTTGAATTTTTCTTCCATCTTTTTACTATGAGCTTCTAGATGTTTCCCTTCCTCTTTCCTTGCACTGATTGGTGTCTCTTGTTCACATGGTGTTAGTGTATTTATAACATGCTCCAAGGTTGTTATATCCATCTCCAAATATTCTAAGTTCTCATAAACAAAGAAATTATCTTGTTCAATCTGTATACCTACAAACACACACCTACACACATTGTTAGATTCAAAACTTGAGGCTTGACTTCCCCTCTAGGTTCATCTTCCCTTGTCACCACTTCACTTTGTTCTCTCTTGAGATCTCCTCCCTCTTTCATTGTATGAAAACTATCTTAGTCATGTTCATATATCTCAAGCAAAACCAAAATTATTCTATCACCTCTTTTTCACTATTGTCTTCTATCAGCACCATTTCCTTAACCACCTCTCTTTCTTGATTTTCCATCTTCTTTATCATCTACCTTTGTCTTCTTTCCTCTTTCCTTATCCTTGTCCTCAGCTTCTTTATTTTCCTCTTCTCTACAAGCAATCTAATTGGCCACTTGGATTTATTTCTCATCGCTATCCATGTTTCTTGAGTTTTCTTTTCTCTCTCTCTTTCCATGATTAGCATCAGTTGTTCCATATCTTGTTTTATCTTTATGATCTCCTGTTGAAACCACAACTCTCTCTTTTTCTCTAACTTCACATTTTCCTATTTTTTCCCTCTCTCTCACTCTTCTTCCTCTCTCTTTCTGTGATTTATCAACTTCAAAAATATCTCACCGATTCCTCTCTATCCATCTCTGTTGTTTCTTCTCCTTCATCCTTATCCTTTGTTAAATATGTTTTATAAGGCCTAACAACCCTCACATGTCTCTCTTTGCATGCCTTCCTTGTTTCCATCAAGTGTTTCCTTTTTTACATCAACATTTCCAATCTTGTTTGTTGTTCTTGCTCTCTTTTCCTCTCATTCATTTTCATAGGATTGATCTCATCCTTCTCTACTACTAGTTTCTTCATCCACTTGGGAATAACATATCCATGCCCTATGACTGGTTCCAAGAGCTTCTCATGGCTCTTACCTTCACTCATGTTTTTAACAACTTATTTCTCTTTCTTATTTTGTATTGAATTAATCCTTTTCTCACCTCCTTTAATCTATTTTTCTTAACTCTGATACCAAATGATGTAGAGATTCATTTCAAATCATGCACTTATTAAAATATTGACTATAAACAAGCTCAACTCTTCCTATAAATCACCCAAAATAACTTTTTCTAAATCTTGAAAATGCAAAAACAGATATTCATCTTACATCCACCATGAAACAAATACTCCTTGATTAGATACCTCAAATGAGAGTTATGACATCATTAAAAATTATCATTAATAAGAGTAAGTACAAGTTTTCTTACCATTTTTGAAAACCTCCTTTCATTTCCTTTAAGGAACTAAGCTCTAGAATGCAACTATTGGATTCTCTCAAGAATGGCCTTTCAACTCTATCTACTTACCCTACATGACCCTCTTCCCTTCAAATATCCATTCATCTACTTGGTGCTAAGAATCCCAACAACATTGTTTTAATCTCAACTTGACCTATATGGATTTTACTAGCTCTTTTTTCTCAAGGTATGGATTCTTCAAACTAAGACAAAATTGATCCTTTGACCTTATTGTGACCATTTAAACATGTCATCATGCCTCTGAACATCCAAATAAGATATTAACCTCATCATAGTGAAAAAATCATTCTATGGCTTAATCTCACCTTTGCCTCCCTAAACTGCCCTTTCTAAGTGTACAAGAACAATGGCTCATGGTCATTCCATGATTAGGACAACCTATAAGTCCTCCTTAAAATATAAAACTACCTTCAAATACCCTTTTATTCAAGGATGGTGTATGGATATTTTGGTTAAATTGTTTCTTTTTAAGTGCAATTTTCAACACAACGCCTTCTTGAGTGATCTAGGTCCTTTCTAGCCATGTATGGAAAGTATTTCTGATATATATTTTGATTTGGTCACTCATTCAACAAATAAAAGACATTTCAGAGCACTCATTAGCCCTTTCTCCTTGTATGAAAAATTTCAGTATGAGGTTCCTTTAAAAGTCTTCTTCAATATCATTATTGCACTATCTAATTAGGCCTTCTTAATCTAAGACAGTCTACCAAAAGAAAAAATTCATGAATAACTTCTACTTGAAGGAACCTTAACTCCTAAAAATGGAAGAATATTTTAGAAAATATTCTGACAAAGCTATCTACAAAGTTTCATGAAATGTCATTAGTTCAGTTGCAAGATAATTAGATTTTTCGTTTACAAACCCTAGGTTGAGGGTTTAAGCCATAGAGACAGTCTGAGAAGATAATTTTAAAGGTTGTTTCCTTATTTTTCCATCTTAATCACTTTTTCAAGCTTTAAAAGGATTGTGACCACCTATATACCCTAACAATATGTCATTTCCCCTATGAATCACTCTATACTCTCCTTGTAATCATGTTTTCATAGTAAACTGGGATGTAATAATATGTTCCAAACTTGAGAATGATTATAAACTTATTTTAAAAAATCAACCTCTTATCCCAGATCTTAAATCACTCGAATCACCTCCTTCCTCAAATCTAATTAGTTTTGGACATTTAAACTTTGAAACAAGGGGGAAAATTATATGCTCTCCCCCCAAGAAAGGGGTTGTTAAATCTTCACTATAATCTTAAAAAAATCATGATCAATACTCTCTTTCTTATTCATCTGAAGGTACTTCTAGACCTATGCTAATGTCGTATATTCCCCTCACTTATATGCATCAACTTTCTAGTCAAGTCTCTTCCCAAAATCATTATCTAACATGCATTTCACGGTCAGTAAGTGGTTCACATGTACAGGCAGCATGCAGTCTTTTTCTAGTGCAAATATCTCTCTTTAAAATAATTAATCATGAAAATATATGTAAATACACAAGGATAAATTTCTTACCAGTCTTAACTCACTCTTGAAGTGCATGCACAATATTCGAATGCTCAACAACATAAGAATAAAAAGAAAAACTATTACACAAGAGCATGTACATATAAGAAACATTATATCAACCCT
This sequence comes from Taxus wallichiana var. yunnanensis, assembly GCA_018340775.1. NCBI lineage: Eukaryota > Viridiplantae > Streptophyta > Pinopsida > Cupressales > Taxaceae > Taxus > Taxus wallichiana. Next base: position 492,809,522 of record CM031242.1, on the reverse strand, counting down.
CATTGTATCTTATTTGATTCACATTCAAATGGGAATGGTGAGATAAAATTAAAAATAGGATTTTATATCCTATTTTTTTAGATTTCCACCGAATTTCACACTTTTTCAAGATCTTCAAAATACAAATTTACCTTTATTTCAATACTTAACAATCCCTACTAAGTCTAGGACATAAAGGTCTAGGTTACTACTCCATGGTCAAAGTTTCTATTCCTTAATAGGATTTCCACATCCTAAAATCATTTATGAATGCTCGAAGGGCCCTTTACAACCCCAAAATGAACCATGAATTCCTTGTACAAATTTAAATTGTTTTAGGAGGAAAATACGCAATCAAAATTTACAAAGGCTTAAACCAAAATCAAACCCACTAGATGACTACATATGACTCCTAGAACCTACAATCACACATTCAAGCTAAAATTTGATGAAAATGTGTCATATTTACATAGTGGAGTGATGCTCCTGTCTCAAAAGTAGGATTGTTTCCTACTCAAACTAGGCACCTCCAGGAACCAGTCTTCAACAATGAAGTCAAAAAGACATCAAAACAACTCAACTAGGTCATGTAACCACTAATTTTAAATAAAATGAATTTAATATAATCACCAAACATGCTATACATTGAGACTCAACCCTTAAATCCATTAGAACAACTTCTCCTCTCAAGCAAGCTGGAATGCAGAGAAATCGGTTTTGCAAGTAGGACCTTATTACACCCTTGTTGTCACTTTCAATACTTATAAATGTAGGGAGTGGGATAAATTTTCATACCTCATCACTATCCAATGGATATTCATCTTCATTTAAAACAATATATTGGTATTTCAGACCAATCTTCAAATTAATGCATTGTTGTCCTGAACCAGTCAAAGTAGGTCAACTTGTGACCTTATTCATGCCACCTCATATTATCTCCAAAGATCAAAAATCTTGAATAATGTCATATGTGATGTTTAAAACACCCCAATGCCATCAACTATCATCACCAAGTCCACAAGTTCCCAAGCACCACCCAACTCCAAGAGTGCAAAATTGCCCTTGTTAGACCTAAAATCAAAATTCAAAGATTTACCGTGCATACCTCTAAATGAATTCATCGAGCTCTAAAATCACTCCAAACATGTGGATAAGCTATCCAAATACTCAGAAAATTAGTTTATACATAAGGTCTAATTGCAAACCTGAGAGTAAACCAAACTTTCATGGAAACATACAAATTTGAGTGGGCTCCACCTACACTCGGGACTCAAAACCACTACCATATGAAATTTTGGAGAGTCCTCTTCATCCTAAAATAGTCACATTTGATTATTCAATGTATCCTGGGATCATACCAAGAAGATTTCCTCCATTGCTAGTAAACTAGGGTTTATGGAGGGTTTTGACCAACATACCTTCTTAACAATTTTTCATAATGTATAGACCCTCATTAAAATTCATTCTAACTCCAAGATCTTCCTAAATCCGTGCCTCAACATCCTTGAAAGGATCAAGGTACAATGCATACTTTACACATGCCAATAAACCAAGATGATTTCTCTCACTTTGATCTAGAAAACACACCTTCTTGAGCTCAATATAGCCAAAAAACCTCATAACTTACAAAATCTTCTACATATAAACCTGAAATTTTTCCCACATCACCAAGACAACCTCCCTCAACATCTCCAATTCTAACCTGATCATAAATATGGCTAGATATGCTCAACCACTAAGACTTTCCTAGCTAGGTCATAGGAATAAATCATGTTTGGACCAAAACAAAGTAGACCAACACCATACCTCTGCTTAAAAGCTCTTCAAAAGACCTAACACCTTTAATAAAACATGTCTCACACCCATGTATACCATCATGGGCTCACATAGCTATACATCTGATCATCATGCCTTATTAGGCCTCCATGCTCAAGAACTAGGTTTAGGTTAGACCCAAAAACATGCTCATAACCTATACTCGCACTCGAATCTCACATGAGTGTCTTAACACTTTGTCAAAATGTGTTCCATGCCTTAACCATGCTCATCCAGCTACCTCATGCCTTCATTCCATCATACCAAGCCATATTTTTTACTAGGCCTCATATCTAGGTCATCTAGACCAAGAAACTTACACTATTACAACTTATACACACTTGTGCACATCATGATAATTGTATCACATCATCACACACTTTCTCAAGAATCTAGGACATCATCATAACACCATATCACATCACCACCATACCGCTACAAACCACTATCTACTCAAGAGGTCATGACACTCTTACACTCCTACCACATCTTATCTTGTCATGTCGCCATCACTAAAAACTTCATCTTGCACTCTTTCATCCTCCTTTGTCATTAATGTTCCTTCTACATAAATGATAACACTATCACACACCTTTCAAAAATATCCTCCTTTGTTATTAATTGAAAACAACTTAGTACTTCTCCCCCTTTTTACATTAATGATAAAGCACATATCTGTAACACATAGCCTTCATTTTCATCAACATATTAGGAGCACCTCATAGTTGGAAACATCAAACAAGCTCATAGAAATTTATTTCTTCTTTATACTTTATTTTTGGCTTCATTTCATCATGAGAGCACCCCCTAGGTAGAGGAATATAAAAGCAATCACACATACTAACTATCTTGATTCAGAATGAAGATATCATGCTTTAATCATTCTCAGTCTTAACCTACCAGGAAACACCCATAAACTAACTTGTATCTTATATAACATCCTATAAACAACTTTTGAGACCAAAACTGAAGCTCCTTTGTAGACAAAAAAATTTCAAACTTGTCCTTGCTACACGAGCATGCTAAACATATGAACCATCACATTATAGCTCCCCATGACAAGATACTACCATCCTCTAACTTCATATGCAAACACAAGAGTACATACCTTGATCTTATGTCATGGATATGAGTCAAAAATTGTTAGAACTATAATATTAAGTGTATCATAATATTCATTTTATATTAAAATAATATAAAATAACTTCTATTCTTATTATTTAAATATTAAATTTATATTAGGTGGTTAGTTATTTAATTAACTAAATATTAAATCAGGGTGTGCCCCGTCACTTAATATGGTTATAACCCTTCGGGTTATTTAAATATGGTTATAGGTCATATTTGATATAATCATGTGAATCAATGGATTCTTGGTAAATACATGGAACATGAAGTGAGGAAGGAGTTACTCGATTTGGGTGGAAAAACTTCTCATTATAACGTAAAATATTCTTTTTTTGGTTTTTTTACCCCATTGGAGTTTTCCACGATAACTTTTGTGTCACTATGTTATTTACTTTTATGTGCATTCTAATGTTTACTCAATATTAATTCAACTTGGTTAATATAACTTTATAACCCTCGTATGACATGGTACCAGATCGGGATAAAGTATTGAGTAAATAAGTTAAATAATCCTTAAGTCATATCGGTTGGGAAATTACTTGCCCCTATGTAAAATTTCATGTAACTTGTATTCTCATGTGAAATCATGTTCCCTTGTAAACCCTTTAAATAAATGGGTTGCATTTCGATTGTAAAAACTACACCCTAAACACCTATGTCTATGGGCCACACTCAATTTAAAACCGTAGTATTAAATTTATCTATTATAAACTATATACTATATGGGACCTTTTATAAGTTTGGATAGGGCATATATATATATTTGAATTTAGAATCCATGTGTGGGGGTCGGCCTTAACAATTTTCTAAGTTTAAAATCTATATCATTGAATATAATGCGGCCCACCTTTCCAACTGTTCCACCACCCACCATGTAGCCCTCTATTCATAAACCGCCCCCTTCCAATGCTTGGCCCCCACGTGGCCTCCTAGCTCCCTCTCCGCGGACAAGCCTCCATGTAAATGGGAAGACCAGTGTTTATAAATAACTAAATCTTCCCTTGTTCTCTTCTGGTTTTTGTTTATGGATTACTATCTTGGAAGGTTGACTTCTATAGGTAGAAAAATCTTTTTTGATTGTTTTCTTTTCTTCCAAACAAAATAGATGAGATCAAAGGAAATTTTAATGCTACCACTGAGATTCATGCATAGTGATTTCAATATATAAACAAATGCATATGTGGATGGTGAATCCTAGCTAATTTCAATGACAATCCAAACACATTCAAGAATGGTTGGCGCTTTTATATATATATATAATCCTCTTGCACCATGCGGGACTTTGTCCCCTTGACCACTCTCATGCCTCCTTTATTTTATTTTAATTAGTTTTTAGTGGTTTATTATTTTTGAAGTTATGTTTCATATGAATAATAATTAGCATGTTTTAAAATACATTATTAGAATATAAATTTATGATTAAAGTATCATTGATGTGGAGAATTTTACGGGGATATGAGGAGGTGGCATATTTTGGATTTCCCTCTTGAGCTCAAGTGATATGGGGCGGTTGAGTCCTCGAAGGGATCTTTAATCAAAATTGTCATCATCTTCATTTATATGGAAAACTAAAAAAATTACTCACATTTTGATTAAATATTATTATTGTCAAACTAATATATTTTTGTGTAAGTATTTGTTTGATAGGTCAAAATTTTGATGTGAATAAAGGAAATTCATCGAAATACGACTGACATTTGCACTTGAACAAATAAGGGGATTGTTTCTAAACTCTTTTTGCAATGTTTTTTTCCTCCATAAAACCTAATTTATTATCGAAAAGGCGATCACATTTTTTTAGGAGATTGTATTCTCTAATTATTAGAAATATGTATTATGAAATTTTATCAACAAATTTTCATGTCTTTCTGTCATAAGAAACATACGATAAGGACATTATGGAGTAGAAAAGTCAAAAATCTCAAATTTGAAGTGGATTGTCACATTGAGATAACAAGGAGATTTTACTAAACTTTTTCGTAGTTTTTTGTCTCCTTAAACCTGTTATTCATGGAATGACTTTGTACAATGTTTTTGAAATACAAGGATATTTTTCCATGGTGATGGGTAGTGTTATTTTTTTTAACCATGTATTTCCCTCCTTTGAACCTGATATTTGGAGGCTCATGGGAATGTGGTCCATTTGGATGTTCAGATCTTGAAAAATGGATGCAGGTGGTGAATTAAGTACATGGAGGAAAATATGATTGAATGGGGGTTGTTTTTTTCACAAAGGGCTGATTTTGTCAACTTCAAAAGAGGAGTAAGTTATAAATTGTGATTATTTTTAGCTCCTAATCCTATGTATAGTACATTCGTGACGAAACCTCACCTTTATGTATGCAAGAAGTATCAATGGATGATGTTATATTTAATTTTCCATTTGAGGCATAAAGTATTTATATAAAGCATATATGTATTATATATATTTTTTAATTTGATTACTAAAAATTTTATTAAATGCATATCAAATGACATTTAGGATTCCCTTGCATTTGTATTGGAGACGTCCAATACTGATTGCATTTAATATATATTTTACAAGAATAATATGTTGAAATTTCTCAACATATTTTAACATGGTTAGTTGTTAAGCATATTGTTATGTTAGTTGTTTTACAACTAGTGTTTAACTTTTATAGATGGTTAAAAGTGAAATCAATCATGATTTAGATTTATATGCTTATGGATATTGTGACTCTAACCATGCTAATGTTGTGTTAGATATAAAATATATTAGATATGTGTTCAAGTTTTTTTTGGTGCAGGAACCATTTCTTGGAACATAAAAATCAACCAACATTCTCCATTTCTTCTACTGAGGAAGAGAAGTACAACGGAAGCAACAAAGAATTCATGTGCACTGAAGTGGTTATTAGAAGAGATACACATGGAAGCTAAAGGAAGTATTTCCATTCTATGTGATGATCATATTTGTATTACTCTTGCTAAAGTATTCAGTTCAACATCAAATAATGAAGCATATTGAAGTTCATATTCATGTTATCCGAGAGAAGGTTCTCTACGGTGATAGAGATCTCCAATTCTGTCAAACTGAAGATCAAGATTATAGTTATGTTTACAAGGCATTGTGTGTTGTAAAATATTGCAAGTGTGTGCAATGTTTGGCCTTTCAGAGTTGTCATTGAGGGGGAGTGTGCATGCAATGTCACCTCCTAATGGTCACCGATTTTGACACCTTCTCCTCTATACTTTTGCTCTGTTATAAAGTGTATGCAATGAAAAACTACAGAGTAATGAAAGATGAAAAAATTAAAAATGCAAACCTTCCATGTACTTTCTCCAATGCAAACCTCAATAAGGGTTGTGAAGACCTTTTCTATGAAACCTTGCAAGTGAATGTCAGAGATGATTTGTGGGTGCTCTTGAGTACTCTCCAAGCTTTGAAGGCAAATTCTACAGACACAGTTCAACAAAGTTTTTGTATGTCAAATTCAAGAGGATTTGAAAGGAAGGTAAGCCTATAATTTATAGAAGCAGAAGGTAGTTGGAATCGGTTACACACAGATAAATGAGTATGCTAAAAATAGCATTGTGGGCAGTTGCAATAGTTTCGGGCAATAAATGAATTAATTGCAAAAAGATACATCCAGGAAAGGTAGTTGTACATGCATTTTAATTGCCCCTTCTAGGATTCTAGAAGTGCAATTAACTAGGGTAAGGATAGGGAGTCCAAGTGGAGTCTAAGTGGAGTTAGATCAAGTGGCAAATGACTAGGATGTGCACACACTTAATTAATTAATTATTTAATTAATAAATAATAATTAATTTAGCCAAAGGGGTACAAAGGGTACATGGGATTAATTTAATTAATCCAAAGGGGTACAATATGTATTAATTAATTAATTTAATCAATTAATTGTAAATGGATGAATAACATGGTGTACTAGAATAATACTGGGAACAAGTGGAAATAGAAGTGTAATTTTGGGGTGTCTACATTTTTCCTTTCTTTAAAGTGCTATTGCAAAGTAATAGTGCTTTAAAGATAGTAGACACATGCAAATTGTGAGTGAAAAAAATTTGAAGCATTGAGATGCCCCAATGAAGCATAATGGTAGAGGAATGTCCCCTCAAGGGGATGGATGATGCAGAAAGGAAGCAGACAACCACTTGATAGGAAGAAAGTAAGGGATTAAAACAAGGATGGGAAAGGACTGTGTTTATAGCATGAGTGTTATTTGGAGACTAATTTTTTTAGAGAAACCTAATTTTTGTTGTTGTACAATAGAGTTGTCACAATGATTATGAAAGAATCAAGATTGTTAACCTAGATGCACATAAACAAACACACACAACAAAGAAATGATAAAATGGAAAAAAAAAACCCAATATGCAAAGGAGGTGCCAACACCATGGTTATAAAGGAACCAAGATGTAATCACACTACTTTTGAGTGGTCCAAAAAGAGTAAACATCAACAAAGCAACATAAATTTGAAAAAGAAGACAATCAGTTATGCCCCTAATGCATGCCACAATGATGATTAAGTAGATACAAATTCTCCCAAATGGGAATAGGATCAGACTGGAAGAGCGGAGTTAAAGTAACTCCTTATGACACTCTTGTTGAATCCATTGTGTAAATGATCAAAGTTAAAATTGCCCCAGGTGAAGTTATATCACGAAGGAAAAATAATTGTGTGACTTGCCCCAAGCAGAGTTAACATATCATGCAAAGGGAAGAAAGTGATAGTTGTAAAATTGGCACGGTCACTAGGATAATAGATAAATGTATGAAATTTATCAAGATTGTATTGATATTTTGAGCAGTTCACTTTAAGTGTTTTCCAATTGTAGGATTTACGTGACAAGTGAATGTTTGTCAGAAAGTTTTGTAAATTTTTTTGGATTTTGAATTTTATTTTTTTAATTTTCGCAAGTTTTATTTAATACAAATGAAAAAAGGAAGGCATTCCATGGCTTAAATAAACTAGGAGGAAAACAAGCATGTATAAATGACAAAAAAATATAAAAAAGTAACATAAATAAACCCAATATGAACAGGAAAGAACCACACCAAAGTTATATGTGAACTAGGATCCGAATAAATTTCCTGCGATTGGTCCATGAGCACATTCCAGATACACATAGTACTGGTTATTCAAACTATCAAACATAAGAAACTAAGATAAGAAAATACAATACAAAATTTCATATTTACAAATGTTAAACAAACAAACAAGCTAGTGAACAAAAACACACTAATGTAAAAAAATCTAATAAAGAAGTGAATATATACAGATGTCAAGTTTCCCCAAGAGAAAACTAGAGCAAGTGATGTCCCTATGCAAAGTTACATTGCAAAGAGTGGCTTGATTTATTGGAAAAGATGATTGGGAACAATTAGATGAAGAAAATGGTGAACGAAATTACGATTCTGAGTTTTTTTGGAAAGTGTTTTGAAATATTTTGTATGTTTTTTGTTGTATTTTATGAACAATTTAATATGTATTTTTGGGATTTTGAACAATTTTATATTGTTTTTGTAGTTTTTTTGAGACATTTTTTGAGAAAAAAATTGGTTTTTTTTTTGGAATTTTGAACCACATGCCAAAGAAGAGGGAAAGGAAATTCCCAAGTCAAAACCGACATGCTAAATGGAAGGTGAAAAATGATGGTAGACAATGTGCATGACAATATGCCAAGGAGAACATGTGACACATGGTGAGGTGAAAATTTAAAAGCGGGAAACAAAGTGAAATGACGAAATATGTGGATGCATTGATATGCCCCCATTACAAGGGTTACTCTTCGGAGACTCAGGAGTAGAAATTCTTCAGATAAATGGCATTCATAGGATCCTTCAACTCTTTGTCATCCTTGGTAGATAGTTTGTATGCACCAAATCCAAATTTAGCAGTTATAACATAAGGACCCAACTAATTAGGCTTAAAATTTCCCTGTTTTTCACATGGTTTAGTTGTGTTCTTATGATTTTCCTTTAGGAACAAATCATGGATTTCAAGTTGTTGAGTTTTTATCTTGCGATTATAATTACAGCGCAGTCTATTCTGATATACTTGGATATGGTCTAAGGTGTGAATCCGTATCTCATCTAGTAATTCCAGCTCTACAAGGCATGCAACATGGTAATCCTCTTCATGAATGAGATGTTGGAGGGAGACACAAAGTGAAGGAAACTCAACTTCGATAGGTAATATGGCTTTAGAGCCATTTACTAGGGAAAAAGGAGTAGCTCATGTAGGTGTACGGAAGGAAGTGCAATAGGCCCAAAGGGTAGGATATAACTGTGTATGCCAATTACGTATGTGTTTATTGACAATCTTTTCTAGAATGGACTTGATAGTCTTGTTTGATGCTTTGGATTGGCCATTGCATTGTGGATAATAGGGTGTAGCCCATTTTAGGTGGATATTATATTTCTTAGCTAGGGCCTTGAGATCCTTATTTTTGAAAGAACCACCATTATCAGTGATAATAACAAAGAGGGATGCCAAAACAATAGATAATATGGTTGAAGATGAATTTAGAAATATTACACCCAAGTAATGTTAGTAAGAGGCATAGCCTCAACCCACTTAGTGAAATACTCAGTGGCGGTTATAATAAAAGTGTGGCCATTGGAAGATGTGGGCTTTATTTTTCCAATTAAATCAAGTCCCCATTTTGAAAAAGGCCAAGGTGAAGTAATAGGCTACAAGGCTTGGGATGGTGCATGAATGAGATTACCGTGTTTTTGGAAAGCCTAAAATTTCTTCACAAAGTTGCATGCATCTTCCTCCATTGTGGGCAGTAGTATCTAATGCATAAAATCTTCTTTGCAAGGACTATTCCGCTGGTATGGGCATCAGTAAATACCCAAATGTACTTCAGCTAGCATCTAATTAGCTTCATCTTGATTGAGACATCTTAAGAGAGTCCCATCATAGCCTCTTCGATACAAGGTGTCAACAAGAAGGGTGTAGCATAAAGCATGTTGTGCTAAGGATATTTTATTAGCTGAATTAAAATTAGGAGGATAGGCTTTAGTTTGAATGAAGGTGTATATATCATGGTACTAGGGATGATCAAGACCAAAATCTCACAAACCATGGTGGACTCGACAATTCGTATGTGGGCACCAAAATATGTTCAACAAGGAACTCATTGTGAGTTTGATTAGTGTCAAATGAAAGAAGGGAAGCGATAGTTGCCATGGCATCCACTACTTTGTTTTTGTACGTAAGGAACTTGTTCAAAATTGATAATCTGGAAATACCCTCTAAGGCTATCAACCATTCTTTTATAAGGTAAGAGCTTTTCATATTTTACCTGATATTCTTTGTTAACTTGATTAATGACTAGAAGAGAATCACCAAGAACTATCAATTCTTACAGTGCCATGAGATAGCAAAGCCTAAGCCTGCTATCAGTGCTTCATACTCTACTATGTTATTTGTGCAAGGGAAGTTGATATGATAAGATTTAGGTATGAGGTCTCCATCCGGTGTACACAAGACAATTCTTGCTCCAGAACCATGGATATTGTAAGATCCATCAAAGAATAATGTCCATAAGGGTGTTGCTTCTATATACAAGCCTTCGTCTAGAAATTAAAAATTTAGCGGTTGTGAACTTGGTAGTGGTGTTGTGGCTAGTTGGTCTGCCAGTGCTTGACCTTTGATAGCCTTTTGATTGACAATTTCAATGTCAAATTCACTGAGTAGTGCAATCCATTAGACATTCATCTTGTTATGGTGGTGTCGAAATTAGGTACTTAAGAGTATCAACCCATGAAATTATCTTGGTGGTATGATTTAGGAGATAGTGTCGCAGCTTGCCGAAAGTATAAGCAATTGCTAAACAATCCTTTTCAACCTGCGAGTACTTGGTCTCATGCTCAAGAAGAGTTATGCTCAAGTAATACACAACTTGTTCCTGACCCTTATCATTGTGTTACACAATAATGCCCCAATGGTATGTTATGTTGCAAATGTATACAACAACATAGGTTTATCTTGTATAGGCGGCATGAGTACCGGTGGAGATGCCAGGTATTCTTTCAATTTTACAAAGGCGTCTTGACAGTCTTGTGTCCATTTGAACTAGACATCCTTTTTAAGCAACTGGTTGAAATGATGGCACTTATCTACCAATTGAGAGATGAAGCGACGAATAGAATGTATTTTTCCTTGTAGGCCCCTTAATTGTCAAAGGTTCTGAGGAGGTGGCATATCTATTATAGCTTTGACCTTAGTAGGGTCCACTTCAATCCCCCTTTGTGAAACAATGAATCTCGAAATTTCACTGAAGTGACACCAAAGACACATTTTTTTGGATTAAGGTGAACCTTGTACTCCCTTAACCACTTAAATATACACCTAAGAACTAATGGATGATCCACCCTAGTCTTTGATTTAGAAATAATATCATCGACATAATATTTCGTTATGTCGTGAAGAAGGTTGTGGAAAATAATATTCATGGCATGTTGATAAGTCACACTAGCGTTTTTAAGGCCAAAAGGCATGACCTTGTAATAAAATGTCCCCCATGGGGTTGTCATTTTTTTTTATGTTGGTCTTCTTCAGAAATTTGAATTTGGTTATACCCAAAAATCCATCCATAAGGGATAACATCTCATGGCTGACAGTCGAATCGACAATCATGTCAATATTAGGCAAAGGGAAATCATCCTTAGGACATGCCTTGCTAATGTCACAAAAATATGTACAAATACAGATTTTGGGGTCTTCTTTGCAACTAGTACCATATTAGATATCCATTTTGAGTAATCAATGCACTGTATGAAGCTTACATCCAATAATTTTTGTAGTTCGGCCTTAATAAGCAATGCAACCTTGGGATGCATTTTACGTAGTTTTGCTTGACAGGTTTAGCATCTGGGTGCACCACAAGGTGATGAACCACCAAATAAGGATCAAGACTGGGCATATCTTTGTAAGACCAAGAAAATATATCTTGAAACTCGGTTAGAAGTGGTTTGAAGGCTTTAATTTCAGTTTCTGATAAATTGGCACCTAGTTGCAACAATTTTGGTTGGTCTTTAGTTCCAATGTTAATGGTTTCCATCTCTTCTACCAACAGCTTAGAAGTGTCATTATCTTGAAATGATGATGGAGGATTGTGTAGTTTTTTAGATATTTACGGATCCAAATCTCCTCTCTAGTACCTCGAAAGATTTTTACTAGGAGATGTGTCCTTTTCTTTCTTTTTCTTTTCCATTTTTTGCTTCTCATATAATGCCTCGAAAGATTTTCACTATGTGAGATATAATTTATCTTTTTTCTATGTTTAATTTATTTTTCTTTAGGACTGGATATTGTAAGTTCTTTGCAAAATTAAGCAATAATATCAAGGTTTATATTGAAACCCTTCTTGTGATCCAACAAGGGAAATGGGTCCCGAGCCCCAAGGAACTCCTGGATGGCCTCATCGTTTTGAAAGAGATCCATGGAAATATGACACTATTGGTCCTAATAAATGAGAGAAGGATAAATAACATCAAGGGTTTGAATGGATAAGTAGTTGAGGAAAAGTGTAGTTTTGGTTAGGTCTTCAAAGAGGCTATGTGTGGAACCGGTCTCAATTTCAGAATGAGTCCACGTCCGCTAGATAATACCTCAAAGACTATAGGCCTCTTCTCATATGTATCATATCCTAGACCATATGTGTAAAGGTTATACTTGATATGCATAGGTTCTTGAACACCATGCCCTTGTGGACCAAGGCCTCTTCCTTTCCAGTTCATATTTTTCATCATTTTATGGCCCTTGGTGTAATAAGTGGATTCATAGAATTCTGCCATCATATCATCGTATAGCCAAGATTCGTCAGAGATTGGAATATGTTCATCTTCTAGATATCCATATCGTCTCCAAATATTGTTTCTGAGATAGTAAGTTGGAGGTTCCTGTAAAAGAGTGTTAAGACGCCCATAGCTGCGAGGTGATAATGGGAGTTTTCCAACAAGAAATGCATTGTCAAGTGCATACTTGACTAAGCCTTTACAAAAGAATATAACTTTAGGTGACACCTTAGATGTAGAGTCTTCGAGAGGAAGATGCGGAGGTGTGAGGAATATCCTCATGTGACACTTTAGACAGATTTTTGGAAGAATAATCAGAAGCATGAGGGTGTAATATGACATCAGGATCAATATGGTTGGTAACAATAGAAGTTACGCTAGATCCAGTTGTGCTATCAGCAGATGGACAATAGTTTTCCTTTTTTACCTTGCTTCAAAAAACTTGCAGTATTTAAAGAGTTCAGTATCGCCATATAAGGTGAACTCTCTACCATTATGTGGAAACTTTATGCATTGATGGAAAGTGGAAGGTATTGCGTGCATCACATGTATCCAAGGTCTACCCAGAAGAAGGTTATATGATGTGTCTACGTCAACTATATGACACATAGTGTCAAGGAGTTGCGGGCCACATTATATGGGAAGAGTGATGGTGCCACAGGACTAGCACTCAGTATTATCATAAGCATGAATGGTAATGATATTAACATCTAAGTCATTTATTGTATGACCAAGGAAACAAAGCATTTTCATAGAAAAAATGTTAAGATCTACTCCATTATCGATAAGAACTCTCTTGACTTTATGATCAGTAACATAGGCCTCGATATACAAGGAGTTGTTGTTAATAAAATTTGGGTTCAACATATCTTAAGGGCCAAAAGATAGGATAGGATTTTCAGGCATAAGGTTCGCGATCATAGCCTGAAACTGTTGAACATTGAGAGTATGAGGAACACACGATTCATTTAGAGAACAAGTGAGAATATCCTGAAATATAGGTGACTCTTTCATTAGTTCCATGAGAGAGATATGTGTTGGCGTGGTTTCTAATTGTTTGATTAAGTCATACTAACCAGGAGTGGAAGATTAGCCATTGGAATTTGACTTTTGATTTGAAGGAGTGGTTGGTTTGGACATTTGAGGTTCTGCAGAAGACATAGAAGGTTGGTTTGCCATAATAACCCATATATTTTGTTGGCATGTGGTCACAACAATACTCGAAGGTGTGAATTTAATGGTCGCCATTATAGATGGTACTTCCTCAATAAATGAGATAATTGAACTTAAATCATCGTTATGGCGAAGGACCTTTTTAGCATTTTTATTATCACCTCCATGTTTGGGAAATGGGTTTGAGAACACCTTAAGATTGTCGTTGGGTGTCTTATTTGGTGATGGTTCTTCAATAATGATATCTCCACTATCAATGAGATCTTGGAAAAAGTGATGTAAGTGAAAGCATCGATCAGTCGGGTGACCGTCAATGCGATGAAAATCACAATAAGTATCAACCTTGTACCAAGTAGGCTTGGGTTCTCCCTCAACCCAAGGTCTAGTGATGGGATAAGTAACCATGTTTGCATTAATGATTTGTTGAAGGACATTTGATAGAGGTTCTCCCAAAGGAGTGAAATGATGTTGTTTAGAATCAGGAGAGGAGGAAACCTCTTTGATAGAAACAACAAGAGGTTGTTTACCTTTGTTTGGTCTAGTATGAGTGTTTTGGATGTTTTGGACATTACGATTTTTTGTAATACCATCATTGACCATATTATGATTACGGTTAACATGTTTAGATTTTTCTTGGTGAGATCTATTAGGATGGTTACTATGTTGCCCATTGTCTTTTGAATGAGGTTTAATCAAACCTTTTGTGACAAGGGCTTTTTCAATCTGCGATCCTTTCTCAATAACTTCTTGAAAGTATTAAGGTAATGCATTTGCATGTGAAAGGATAACTCACCTTTGTTGATATTGGGTACAAATAAGCTCAAGATGCTTCTCAAGCATGGAGCATGGGAAACAGCTAGCAATCATATGCCATCTTTGTAGGAATTGTGTGAAGGTTTCATTTGTTCATTGTTTGGCATTACACAAGTCCATCATTTTAATTTCAGACTCTATGTTGAATGATAAATGTTTGACAAACTTCTCTGAGAGGTCCATGAAAATTTGCATAGATCCTTTGGGGAGGAGTAGGAACTAGTCCAAGGATTTTCTTCCTAGACTTCGTGGAAAGAGACACATTAAAAATACATCACTATAGGCCACCTCTTGAAAATTCATATAAAACTCCCTGATATTCTCTCTAGATTCACTCTTCCCCTTATATTTGTCAAATTTGGGCGTCACAAAATATTTTGGAAAAGGAACATGCAAATTGTCCTTATCAAATGGGTAAGGATACAATTCTTCAAAGTTGAATTTTTGCATTGATGTTTCATACTAGAGATGGTGTCCTTCATCATTTTCCATTCTTGGGAAAACGGTGAGTGTTTATGTAAGAGAGATAAGGAGCCATCACTTGTAGACTTGTTTTTATCTTTGGTGTGTGTGGCATGAATTTTAAATAAAGCATCACTATATTTATTTGGAACCTCCTTGTCATGGGATTCATTGGTAATTTTGGAATTTAAAATAGCAAGTTGTTTAGCCATGTCATTAATTTGATTCATGAGGGCTTGAGTAGGATCAGTGGGTGAATCAATTGATTTTTCTTTGTTCCTTTGTCAAATTTGTCTTTTTTTAATTCATTTCTTTTGGTTTTGTTCGAGGTGGACTTGTTTCGATCATCATTATTTGTGTGACTAGGTCTTGCCTCATCATCATTGTTTGTCAAAATGAAAGGTTCACCCTTGTTAGGTGGTGGTTTTCCAAGTAATGTTTGTAAAATAGCATCATCGGTTACAAGGTAATTTTTCTCCCATCTCAAGGAAACAAAGAAAAAATTAGTCTTTATTCATACGTAAAATATTTTCAATGCGGGATTATTCTTTGAGTGAGATGTTATTCTGATCATCCTTAGAGTTTTTATCATTATCACTATCAAAATTTCCAAAAGGATTTTGTTCACCTCTTCCAAAAGGACTATAATCTTTATGTCGTGCTCCCACCATTTTTAAAAGAGGGAGGGAGAAAAAGATATATGTGAAAGATAACTCAACCCGCAGCAAAGTGAATGCAACGATGGAAGAGAGGTGTGCAATTAAGTTTGATAATAAATTGTCCCTTAACAAAGTGAATGTCAAGATGGAAGCGTGTGAAAGTGTTTGATAAAATTGACCCTTGACAAAGTGAATGCCAAGATGGAAGAGTCACATGATGTGATGAAGGTTCTCATCCTCTAACAAAGTGAATGCTAGAATGGAGGAGGGTTATAATGAAAAAAGTCTGAATGTGTTCAACCTCTAACAATGTGAATGCTAGAGTGAAGAAGTGAGGATAGATTGATTGTAAAATGCACTCTACCACTTAGAAAAAATGAATGCTAAATGGGAAGAGGGTATGAAAAAAGGATTTGAATCGTATGTGATGTGCTCAACCCTTAACAAGAATTAGTTAAGAAGGAAGAGGATAATGAAGAGATAAGACTCAAATACTGATAGTGTAAGCATTGGAAAGAAGATATGATGAAGTGTCTAGAATGTAACAAATATGTTGTCAAGTTAGAGACGTGAAGAAAGAAAACATATACAGTTTAACAATGATGTTTTCAAACTAAAGGTCGTAAGAGGAGAATGAAGATAAAATGTGATGAAATAAGTTGTGGAAAAGTGAAACACAACACCACTAAGATGTGAGTTGTAAGATGAAAGTGCTTGAGCGAGGACGTGGATATCCACAACTCAAGGACTTATGTCGAAAAGAGGATGAGAACTTAAACTTTAGGAAATGTAATCCAAATGTTTAAGTGTTGAATGAAATGGGAGATGAACTCAAGGAGGTGAATATGAAAGATAGAAGGATTTGATAATCGCGAAAGGGGAAGAATCAAATAAGTGAATAAAAACTCCAAATGAGTGAAAGAAGCTCAAATGGAGAAGACAATGAGGATGAAAAGAAGAGAAAATTGAAATAATGAAAAAGAGATGAAAGTTCGAAAAGGGGAAAATTGAGAGTAAAATGAAAGTTAGTGAATGAATGATGAAGAGAAGAGAATAAAACGAGAAGATTAAATGAGGATGAAAGCGAGAATCCAAACAAGGATAGTTTGGAAAATGACAAAAAGATAAGAAAAGTGAAAGATGGATCTTAAATAAGGAATATTTGGGAAAAAGTGAGTTGGAACACTATGACAAAAGAAAGAAAAACAAAAGATTAAAATCGAAAAAGATTTTTTTTTTGAATGTTTGTTTGTGTCCTCTACCTTAGATTAGCTTGGAAAGTGTTTGGCTTCCTAAGTGGCTCTCTCAACTAGGTGTCGACCAGAAACATCTAAGTGAGCACGACGCTATTGCTAGATGACAGCTTTACTTAACCCCCTTTGAAACCCTGAGAAAAGACCTTGCTCAGAATGAATCACACTGGGGTCACCACTAAGGATATTTATGACTCTAACTCACAAAGGCTTTACTAGTCAGGTAGGATAAAAAGGTTCTCATTTCGTCCACCAATTCCCTCAAGGTGTGGACTAATTTTGGGTTCCTAGAACCACCCCCTTTGTTGTAGCTTAAGGCTTATGCCAAGGGGGTTATGTTCTAGTTAAGCGGTCGAGCCGTAGCTCTTAACCAAACTTGCAAATCAAGTGTTTTGAATGTGGTGTTTTTTTATCTTTTGATTTAGGTGTGGTTTGGTTGAGCTCCTCCTTGGAAACTTGTAGTTAGTAGTTTTCAATTTTTTAATCCACCTTTTGAGAGCGGGCCCTACAAAAATTATTAGAAAGTTCTCCGAATGAGGGAAAAATAACAAAACAAATAAACAAGATGATAGAAGCAAACCCACATGTTTGATTTCCAAGATTGTGTAAAAATTGTGAGGAAAGAACATACGTGTGGGTTGGCTTTGGTTAAGTGAAATGTTAATCCCCTAAAAAAACAAAAAAATTTAATCAACCACATTTTTATTCCTAAGATCGCTTGAAAAACATGAGGGAAGAGCATACGCGTGGGTGATTTGTGTTAGTTGCGAGAAAAATGACAAAGCTAGAAATACACAAAAGATGTTAGAAATTGTTAGTCGATAAAAATGATGAAATGTGTGCACAAATGATTAAAAATGTGACAAAAATTGAACCAAAAATTCCAATAACACTAAGTATGCAACATTTACAATGAGCGCACGAGAGTGATGAAAAGCGTCTGCGAACCCTGCAAAAGCAAAGTGCACAGTTAGGCCAATAAGAATAAATAAAGAAACTAAGTAACTGATAACTTAAACTAAAAAAGTATAAATAAAAGTAAATAAAATAATAAATAAAAATAAAATTAAAAATAATAACTAATAATAAAAAATTAAACATAAACCTAAAACTATACGTATAAAGGAAAAAGATAAACCTAATTAACTAGAGGTTTGTGTGTGTGTAGGTGAAAAAAGGAAAGAGCTCTCAAGTATGGGAAGGAGATCTAGGGAGAGAGCTCATCGGTGGAGGGCTGAGGTGAGCTAAGGTGAGGGAGTTGGGGTCGGTGCAAGCGAGTCGCACAGCAAGGGAAAGTTAGCTCGGGATGGAGGGAATTGGGGTAAGCGGTGAGGCAAAGGGTGGGAAGGAGCTCGGGAATGAGGCGGTTGAGAGGGAATGACTCATATGTGGTAGGGACGAGGTGGGAAGTGAGGCAGGGGGGAAAGGATTGGCTCGAGGAGGGTGAGTTACTCACCGGGAATGGGGGGTGAGAGAGGAGAGTAGGGCACGGGGAATGGGGAACTAGAGAGTAGGGCTCATGGAACAGGTCAGCTGGCTGTAACTAGAAGCTCACGAGGGAAGGGGATGTGGAATGAGGTTCGTGGCTTTTTAGGGTTCGGTAGGGAAGGGAAACAGAGAAGGGTCGTGAGGTGGGAAGCGTGATGGGGAGAGGTCGTTGAGCGAGGCGAGATGAGTAGTGGGGATTTGGGTCATGGTAGGGGTCATGAATGTTAGTTCGGGGTTTGTGGGGAGGAACTGAGTTAGTGTGGCTCGGATGAGTGAGTCGAGCCATGTAGTGAGGGGGAGGTGGGGTAGATCTAGGTTTAGGGGTTTAAAAAAAAATTAGCATTTTGTTTTCAATTTTTTTTACCTTTTTTAACTATAAATAAATAAATAAATGAAAAGCTAACAAAAATATTTGTTTGTTTTTTTATTTGTGTGTAGGTGTTGCAGAATGTGCAGGGAATTTACTTACCTACACATAGACCAAGAGCAGAAATATGAAGAAAACAAAGACTAGTAAGAAAGCAACAAAAGTGCAGAAAATGATAAACCAAAAACAAAAATAAACAACTTCCAACTTCCTCTAACTGCAAAAACACCTTCCTGTTAATGCAAACACATGTATAACCACTCAATTCACCTGTGAAAACTTCAGACAAACAAGAAGGTTATTATGAAATGAATAACACATGAACAAGGAAAGAAACCATAAATGAAAGACAATGGGGTGCAAGTCCCACCAGGGCGTTCCAAAATGTATGCAATGAAAAAATACATACTAATGAAATATGAACAAATCAAAAATGCAAACATTCCATGTACTTTCTCCAATGCAAACCTCAATAAGGGTTGTGAAGACCTTGTCTGTCAAACCTTACAAGTGAATGTCAGAGATGATTTGTGGGTGCTCTTGAGTTCTCTCCAAACTTTGAAGACAAATTCTACAGACACATTTCAACAGAGTTTTTATATGTCCAATTCAAGATGATTTAAAAGGAAGGTAAGATTGTAATTTATAGAAGCAGAAGGTAGTTGGAATCGGTTACACACGGATAAATGAGTATGCTAAAAATAGCATTGTCAGGCAGTAAATGAATTAATTGCAAAAGGTTGCATCCAGAAAGGTGGTTGTACGTGTATTTTAACTGCCCCCACCTTTCTAGGATTCTAGAAGTACAGTTAACTAGGGTAAGGATAGGGAGTCCAAGTGGAGTCTAAGTGGAGTTAGATCAAGTGGCAGATGACTAGGATGGGCACATACTTAATTAATTATTTATTTAATTGATAAATAATAGTTAATTTAGTGAAGGGGTACAAAGGATACATGGGATTAATTTAATTAATCCAAAGGGGTAAAATATGTATTAATTAATTAATTTAATCAATTAATTGCAAATGGATGAATAATAGGTGTACTAGAATAATACTAGGAACAAGTGGAAATGAAGTTTAATTTCACGATGTCTACATAAAGCATTGTAAAAATATATTGTATGATCTATGTAAACCGATAGAGTTTACAAGAAAAATACATTAAAGTGTGCATCTATTTGTAAAGGAGGTCCTTATGTTATAAAAGGCTCCTAGAGATGTGGTTTAAGAATATTTCCATGAGAAATGGTGGGATTTAGTCTCACAAATCATGCTTAGCCTAAATCATACTTCTAATTTATGGATTCCAAATCCTTTTGTACCAAAAGGTAAGTTGAGCATGATGAAGGTGTTATAATTCCTTCAAAAATACATATGCTATCCTAAACCTTCAGGGTTTATGGATTTGTAAATCTTGTTGTACAAATAGGTAATGTTGGCATATGGATCCCCACTTAATATTAAGGGGAGTGTTAGAACTATAATATTAAGTGTATCATAATATTTAGTTTATATTTAAATAATATAGAATAACTTATATTCTTATTATTTAAATATAAACTTTATATTAGGTGGTTAGTTATTTAATTAACTAAATATTAAATCGGGGTGTGCCTCATCACTTAATATGGTTATAACCCTTCGGGTTATTTAAATATGGTTATAGGTCATATTATATATAATCACATGAATCAATGGATCTTGGGTAAATACGAGCAACAAGTGAGGAAGGGAGTTACTAGACTAGGTGGAAAAGTTTCTCATTTTAATGGAAAATATTCTTCCGTGATTTTTTACCCCATTGGGGTTTTCCACGTTAAATTTTGTGTCACTGTGTTATTTAATTTTATGTGCATTCTAATGTTTACTAGATATTAATTAAACTTTCTTAATATAACTTTATAACCCTCATCGTGACTAAAACAACACCTCAAACTTGAAGCAAAATTTCAAAGTGTTTATTACTTTCTTTTCATGTTATCACAACTTCTTTAGCTCATGCCTTTATCCCCCTATCACTATGCTTTCAAAAATCAATGACTCTACCTAACAAGCCCTTCTTCACACCTAGAACACCTGCTTGAATATCAATACTAGCTCTTCATGACTAGTAAAATCTCCACACATATGTAGATCACCATTTCTCCACTTCACGCCTTTTGTACCTTGTCATGATGCAAATGATCAACCATGCAAGTCCTACAATACTCCTAGATTCAAATTTCAAGGGTAATGAGCACTCTAGATCCCCCTCAACTCATGTACTCATATAAAAATACCATGAACCTTCATGCATAGTTAGCAACAGAAATTATTCACCTTATTACTCTATCACCCTTTCAAGTAATGAACTCAAAAGACATACATGTGCTTTGATGCACTTGCACAGTTTCCACAAAACTTAATCAAGTTTTAACTCTTCATTCTAGGCCTATATAGCCTTGTAAACCATATTGGCATCCCATACTCCTGTTAGAGACACTACTATAGACCCAAATGTCCACACACGGACTTGAAACCATGTTTATCAACTAAAGATCTCATCTTTTTCGCTTCCACATACCAGCAAAGTTGCTTAACCATCTCCATACCAGCTCTATGAGGTATAAACACTCTTGAGACATCTCAAAAATGAATCAAAGGATTAATGACACAACATATGGTCCCAGTCAACTCATACACATACCTAGAATGCATCTTTACACCATGCCTCTGATGGTCGATCAAGTCATCAACTCATCATACAAAATGAATGACTTGCTCTTCATGAATCCACCACCTTGCTCATTGTCAACACTAAACTTGTTAACCTTCATTTTGATCCTTAAGAACCTCCCTGTAAACATCTTCACAACTAAAAAACATCTCGAGATAGCATATACAATCCTTCCCATGGCTAAAACATCACTGATATGACTTGAGAACATAGAGAACAAAGTTATATAGCCAAGAGTTATACCCATCTCACAAGAAAAATGGAAACACATGATGGACAACCCATATAGCCTTGGAAAACACATTTATAGTTCATGACCAACTGAGTTATGATGGAACCTTATAATATTTGCTATATGCCACTCAACTTCAACCATATAAGTCCAATAATCCTTATGCTTCTTTAGACAAAAAGATGACTTCGTGAAGCCTAGTGGAGACATCCCATACACCTTGTTGAGTCTAACAAGGAAAAAATTCCATGGCCTCATAGGACATGATGTCAAGATCTATCATCAATTTCCTTAACTTATGTACATTTGCTTCAACAAACAATAAGAGCTCTTGGGATTCTTCAACAATAGTAGGACTCCTATACTCACCATGATTAGAAAATATTGATACATTAGTTTCTTCCTCCATTTTCTCAACATAGTTAGGATTCTTAAATATATAATTTTATATCCATTCATCCTCATTTTACAGAATTTTGCAATATGCCCCACATTGTTACAATTAAAGAAAACAATTTGACTCTTACCTCTAGGTGCTCTATCTTTCCAAAATTTTCTATATGTTTCCTGATAACACTATCTAACAATATGTCCATAAAGATTTCAATTGAAACAAACAACATCCTTCTTACCTTCATTTCTCCAACTCCGTCTTGGTGATATCATGAATAAAATATCTTACTCTATGACCCTTCTCATGACAATTGTAACATATGATGTTCTTTGACTGATCATATATATTGTCCCTCCATGGGTGATCATCCTTGGAAAATATTCTATTTTTTTCCATGTCAAGAGGTCAAGAGGTCAACCCGCACCCCTCACAAGGAAATTTTTCCATATAAATTTTTGGAGGAATGTTTAGTGCAAACTACCAAATTTAGCAGTCCAGAAATCCCGCTAAGTGGCCTAGTTGTAACTAAAGGCCTTGTTAAACTTATTTATAAAACACCTAATTGGGGCAAAAAAATTTCTTTCTCCCGATTGATCAAAAATTTAATTTAGATACATTTTCTAAAGGAAAAGAGGCCAAAGAGCCCAAAAATAAAATTATAAATTGCCTCATGGGAGAATGTTTTTGCAAAAAAGTAGTCTTTAGTAAAATCGCCATAACTCTCATTCTGTAAAGAGAAAAAAATTGAATTTTTTTGTAAAATTCTAGATTCGATACGGAATTCATAAAGCTAGTTTATGAAGATTTTTTGGACAAATATTTTGTAATAAATTTTCAAAGAACGAAATAAGGTGTAAAAAGGTATAAAAATTTGTAATTTTGTACTCACAATGTATCCAAAAAGGGAATTTTTCCATAGAAGAAGAGACAAAATTGTAAATGCACTATAATTATAAAGTGCAAAAAAAAATTCATTCTCATGGAGCTAGTTGTCTTTGATTTTCACTCAAAATTTAGGGGAAAAGATGAAATGACTGAAAATTTCTTCATTGATCACTCAACAGTGGTATTCCTTGTAGATTAGAGCAAAGTGATTAGAGGGTAGATTTCCCGCCGGTTTGATATCGAGCTACGAGCCAACCCAATAGAGGTTTTATTGAGACAAGTGCTAACCCACCAAAGGTTTTCAAAATGTTCAAAGCCACTCATTTTTTTTCTAAAACACATTCCAACCCAAAAGAGGTTTCAAACATTCAAAGACAGTTCTTGAGCCTATTCCATCTCTTGCACACCGTTTAGAGGAAGCACCTTCATCCAGCTACTCTTATTCAGATGAGATCTAGAGATACCATACTAAATTAAGGGGGATGATAAAGTTATTTCATTCACCTTAGAATAAGTTTCTTTTAGCATGTGTGTGCTAATAAATGTTTACCTAATGTAAACATATTCTGTTTCAGAGTTTTCTCTCCTATTCACTTGAGACCATGATGAATTAAGGGGGGAATGTTAGGAATAAACTTAGGTTAATTCATCATTTACAAATTTGTAATGTTAAAGTGATTAAAGTTTATTACTTTAACTGATTTATTAGTTAGCTATTATCTAGTTGTCACATCCCTAGATTAGTGGGGGCTATGTTATTGTTAGTTTATTGCTTCCTAGATGTTCCTAAATGTGATTAGTTAGGGGAAATATGTTATTTCTACATATTTTCCATATTTAGTAGATTTGATCCACTTCCCATGGATGTTGTTATTGTTGTACAATGTATATAAACATTGCAACTTCTTCATTTGATATGAATAAAGGGTTTCCATAATATTGAATTCTTAATAATTTCATGTTGTCCTTTAAGTTTCTCTCCTTCTTGATGTTTGGATTTTCAATCTTCTTGCTTAGAAAAGTTTCATCTTGCATTACTTCCTTGTCTTTGAGGTCTTCTTTGAACCCCAAATCTATCATGTCTCTTACAAATTTCATACTTTCCAAGAGATCATGTAGATCCTTAGAGCCCTTCTCAAACTTTTGGAAATACCTTGTGTAGATACATTGTCATGACATTCAAATCCTTGGCTTCCTCAATAACATACACTTTAGGGTCAAACTTAGAGGTTAAATAACTTAACATTTTTTCACAACTACGACTTCTTTTACTTATTCACCTAACCCTCTCATGGTGTTAACAACTTTATCAACTCTAAGAAAATATGGAGGAATGGATTCCTCTTCACTCATGTTTAGGCCTTCAAATTGATTTATGAAATTTTGGTCTTTTGTTATCCTTACCTTGGAATATCCTTTATAAATGACTTGAAGTTTCTCCCACATTGCTTTAGCTGATGTAAAATGCATGACCTTCACAAGTTATGATTCTGCTAGTCCACACAATTACATTTATTTCCTAGAGTTTCCACTAATAAGATTCTTGTCTCTGCAATGTTGGTGGAGTGAGTCAAAATAATCTGTATATCCATCTAACACAAATTTTCAAATTTCAAACCATAAGGACATGATGTGATTCCTCATCCTGATTCTCTAAAATTCATATTTTTTTACATCAAACAAGGGAGTTTTGTTGGTAGAAGTTTCATTCTACTACCTCGCCATTTTAGCAATTGAAAGGATCTCCTTTCAAGTGATTAAAATTATTTAAAAGGACCTGGTCTGATATGAATTTTTGTAAGCACAATGGACTGAGAGGGGGGATGAATCAATCCTTGAATACCTTTAACCAATTGTGCATAAACCATTAACCATTCAATCATGCATTAATGTGAGCTTAACAACATGAAACAATCATTCATATGATCATAACCAAGAGAGAGTACACAAGAACACAAGATGTAAAGTGGGAAACCATCAAGGGAAGAAAACCCACTAAACTTTTGATTATATTACTCAAACTAAAATACTTGCATGAATATGACACATCACACAAGATTTGTTTAGTGAGACACCAATCCCATAAGGAACACCAACCTCTAGTTTAGTATGACATCAATCCTACAATGAGGATACAACCCCATAAGGTTATCAATCACAAACTCAACCACCGAAGATGAAGACAATTGAAGTATTTTTGTTTATACAAATGATAGTGACCACAAGTTCAACTCTACTCTCTCAAAACCCTCTTCAAATACACTCTTTCCTAATTTTCTCAAGCTTTCCTCTCCATGGGATGATTAGGCCTATTAAACTTGATTCTCTACTCTTCTATCTCTATCAAACATTCATACCCTCTCTTAGCTATGTCTTTCTTCCCTCAATCCTCTATTGCACTCTCTTTAAGCTCGCACTTTTCTCTCTCACACAACTAGTTCAAAATGAACAAATACACTCACTTAAATACATGATTCTTCATCTAAAACACTACTAGGTCAGACATGACCATTAATATCGGTCAAACCAACATAAAAACAAACCTACACACTCATATAAATTCACATAAAATGCCCATATAGGTCAGAAATGCACCAAGACACACAACAATGCACAACTAGGCCTAAAAGGCTAAATCCTCCTCACCAAGAACTCCATGAACTCCAAACACACAAAGAAGCTCCACCATGCCTCAAAAGTCTCCGCACATGTCAAGGAAATATTA
Organism: Taxus wallichiana var. yunnanensis; assembly: GCA_018340775.1. Classification (NCBI taxonomy): domain Eukaryota; kingdom Viridiplantae; phylum Streptophyta; class Pinopsida; order Cupressales; family Taxaceae; genus Taxus; species Taxus wallichiana. The sequence goes on along the minus strand of CM031242.1, from coordinate 492,783,639 downwards.
TCAATAAATTCCATAAGCTCAAAATCCTTTACATCATATTTCTCCTTCATAACACTACCAATATTCAATGATTAAGTCTAAGATCACAAAAAAACAACTCAGCTAGGTCATGTAACCACTCAATGTAAATAAAATGACATGAATATAATCTCCAAACATGCTAAACCTCATGACTCAACCCTCAAATCCATCATAACAAATTTTCCTCTTAAACAACTTGAATGCCCAGAAACAAGTTTTACAAGTGGGAATTTCTTACACCCTTCATGACACTTTCAAGAATTATCAATTCATTCATTGGGATCAATTTTCATCCCTCGTCACTCTCTATTGGATAGTCATCATCAACTAAACAAAGATATTGGTATTTCATACCAATGCACCATTGTGTTGAACCATTCAAAATAGGTCAACTTGTGACCTTATTCATACGACCTCATATCATCTCCAGAGATCAACCAAGGCTTGAATTATGTCATGTGGGATTTTGATACACCCCCAAGGCCATCAAACATCATCACCAAGTCCATAAATTCCCAGTGTGCTACCTAACTTCAAGACTGCAAAATTACATTTTTAGGCCCAAAACTAGTCTTCGAAGATTGATTTGTGTAAACCTATAAATGAAATCACCAAGATATAAAATAACTCCAAACATGTAGATAATATCCATAACTACTGACAACATCAACTTAGCCATAGGGTCTAATGGAAAACCTGAGAGCAAACCAAAATTTCATCGAAACATACAAATATGAGTAAGATCCACCGACATTCAGGACTCCAAACCACCACCATCTAAAATTTGGGAGAGTCCTCTTCATCTTCCAATCATCACATTTTATTATTTAATGCATTATGCGCTCATACCAAGAAGATTTCCTCCATCGCTAGTAAACTAGGGTTTATGGAGGGTTTTGACCAACATACCTTCTTAACAATCGTTCATAAAGTATAAACCCTCATTTAACTTCATTCCAACTCTAAGATATTCTTAACTCCATGCCTCAAGATACCTGTAAGTCTTAGGGTCCCATTAAAATATTACACATTCCAACCAAGATGATTTCTCTCACTTTGAGCTGGAAAACTCACCTTCTTGAGCTCGATATAACCAAAAACCTCATAACTTGTAAAATATTCTTCATACCAACCTAAAAATTTTCCCACATCACAAGGAAAACCTCCTCAACATATATAATGCTCACCTAATCATAAATATTCATGCATATTCTCAACCACTATTGGTTTACTAGCTAGGTCATAGGAATAAATCATGTTTGGATCAAAACATAGTAGACCAACACCATACCTCTTCTTCAAATATATTCAAAAGGACTTAATACCTTTGAGGTAACATGTATCACACCCTTGCATGCTATCATGGGCTCACATAGCTCTGCATATAATCATCAAGCCTTATTAGGCCTCCATGCTCAAGAAATAGGTCTAGGTTAGACCCTCAAGACATGCTCACATGAGTGTCTCAACACTGAAGCTCGCATGAGTGTCTCAAAACTCTATCAACATGTTTTCCATTCCTTAACCATGCTCATCTAGCTTCCTCATACCTTCATTCCATCATACCAAGTCATCATGCCGACTAGGCCTCCTATCTAGGCCATTTAGACCAAGAAACTTGCACTGTTTCCACTCATGCACATTTATGCACATCATGTTGACTATATCACATCATCACACACTTGATCAAGCATCTAGGACATCCTACTACATCACAACCATGCCTCTACAAGCCACTAGCTACTGAAGAAGTCATGCCTTACCACGTGATCTTAGTCATGACACTCTTGCACTCCTTCCACATCTTGTCTTTCCATGTCACCATCACTACAAACTTCTTCTTGCACTCTAGGTAAGTGCATGGAAATAGGGGGACAAAATGGGGTCAAAAAGAGACACATTTTTCTTGAAATTATCAAAACCTAAACTTCATCAAATTATTTGGCATGCCTATGCCCAAAATTTGATAGAGTGATACTAATAAGTACTGTAGAGATTAGAATCTAGTTTATAAACTACTTTTTTTTAAAAAATGGTTGAGATTAAGAGGGTCAAATGTGGTGCACACACAAAGTATGTCTATTTTTGTGTCAAAAAATAAGAACCTATTGTGTGTGTGCCCCCATTTTTTGAGTTCTATAAAAAAGTCAAATTCCTTTCATAGAAAGTTAGCTAAGACTATGTATGAGGTCCTATTAATTTTTCATAATTTTTAGATGAATATATAATTTTTTTATTAACTTTCAAAGTGCACATATCCCGAAAAATAAAATATTTATGTGTGCACCCACATAACTTTGAGAAAAAAATCATTTTTTAGTTTTTTTTAGTGCATGTAGAATGGAGTTTAGAAAAAGCCACTTTTAAAAATTAAAAAAAATGGATTAAAAAATCATAAATTGTGCACCAAAATGTATGCATATGTTGTTGTAAGAAAACAAGGCACTAGTAAAAGAAATTATGAATGAAATCCTTGAACTAATTAGATTTTAGAAAGAATTATATTGTCATCAAGGTAAAACCAAGCTTGACATTGAAGTATAATGTATTTATGAATATTATGTTTTAATGCACGAGATATTGGGGTGCACACCTGAAATTTTTATGTTTTTTGTCAAACACGGTTTTAATCTCACATAAACAATCCAAACCTTTGGTTTGAAAATGCAAGGCAAATCCAAGCCTATCGTTGAGAATTTCAAACCGAAAAGAGATGAAGCGTGTGCGCACCGTAATGCACTCGCGTTTTAATGTGTTATGTGATATTTTTTGTAGCATGTTTCTATTTATAAAAATAAATGTTTAAGCATAAGTCTTTCTTTTATTATTATTTATATTTGATTATTTATAATAAAATATAATAATAATAAAAATAAAGACTTATTTCTATTATTATTTTTATTTTATTATAAATAATAATAAAGAAATACTTATACTTTAAATTTATTTTCATAAATATGAGATGTTAGGGTCACTCTACACCTTGTGGAACTAGTCTCTTTGCTCCATCTATCAAGGTTTAAAAGATAGTTTTTCGATTATAATTTGTTCAAACCCATAGGTATTTTTCAAGATTTCAACATTCATCCTTCAAGATTTTAGGGTTTAAATTATACAATTGATATATGTTTTGTGAAAGAATATAGTCATTGTTTAGGTTTTGGGGCCTTTTGGATTGGTTATCGACACTTTTGTAAGAGTGTTATGGCTCAGGGTTTAGGGCTTAGGGCTCAGGATTTATGGTTCAAAGTGTATGGTTTATGGTTTATGGTTTAGGGTTTAGGGATTAGGGTTAAAGACTAAATATTTAGGGTTTAGTGTTTAGGGTTTATGGATTAGGGTTAAAGACTAAATATTTAGGGTTTAGTGTTAGGGTTTAGGGTTTAGGGTTCAAGGTTCAAGGCTTAGGGCTCATGGTTTAGAATTTAGGGTTTATGGTTTGGGATTTATGGTTTAGGGTTTAGGGTTAAGGGATCATGGTTGAGGGTTTATGTTTTAGGGCTCGGGGTTTAAGGTTTATGTTTTAAAGCTTAGGGTTTGTGATTTAGGGATCGTGGTTGAGGGTTTATGGTGAGGATTCGATGTTTGGGGTTACCTGTTTAGGGTTTAATGTTTATGGTTAATGGATCAATGCTCCAAGATCAAGGTTTAGGGTTAGGGTCTAGGGATCAGGGATCAATTTTTAGGGTTCAAGGTTTAAAATTTAGGGTTTAGGGTTTAGTGTTAAGGTTCGGGGTTTATAATTTACGTTTTAGTTCTCATGGTTAAGGTTTTAGGGTTTAGGGTTTAGGGATCAGGTTTAGGGTTTGGGGTTTAAGGTTTAGGGTTTAGGTATTAGGGTTGAGTGTTTAGGGTTTAGGCCTCAAGGTTCATGTATCAGGGTTTAGGGTTTAAGGCTCAAAATTTAGGAATTAGGGTTTAAGGTTTAGAGTTCAAGGCTTAGGATTTAGGGTTTTGGGTTTATGATTTAGGGTTTAGGGTTTAGTGTTTAGAGTTTAGGGTTCAAAATTTAGGATTTAAGGCTTAAGGGTTGAGGATTTTGGATTTAGGGCTTAGGCCTCAAGGTTTGGGGTTTAGGGTTTAAGGTTTAGGGCTTAGGGTTTAAGGATTATGGTTTATTGTTTAGGGTTTAGGGTTTATATTTTATGGTTCGTGGTTCGTGGATTAGGTTTTAGGGTTTAGGCCTTAAGTTTTAGGGTTTAGGGTTTATTGTTCATGGTTTAGTGTTTATTGTTTAGGATTTAGGGTTTATCGAACATATAACCTTAAACATTTAACCCATAAAGCGGACTCAGTATTAAACACATACTAAACAAGTTTCAAGCTTCAACCCTTCAACCAATTTTCATATCTACCTCCTTAGTATCATATCTACCAATTTTCAAGCTTCAACCCTAAACCCTAAACATTAAGCCCTACGACCTAAGCCTTAAACCCTAAACCCTAAATCCTAAACCCTACACCTTAAATCCTAAACCCAGAGTTATAACCCCGAACCCTAAACCATGAGCCCTAAACCCTAAACATTAAACCTTGAGCCCTAAACCCTAAATCCTAAACCGTGATCCCTAACCCTAACCCCTAAAACCTAAGCCCTAAACCCCGAACCTCAAACATGAACCCTAAAACATAAACCCTAAACCCTAAAATTACCATTATGAGCTAATCAAACACCCTCTAAGATAGTTCAAGAAATATATTAAGCATCTAGAGGTGATGTTAGAGAATCTTGGAAGTGTTGGAGGAAATTTAGGAAGATTTAGGAATATTATTTAGGGCTTAGGTTTTAGGGTTTATGGCTTAGGGTTTAGGTTTTAGGGCTAATGGTTTAGGTTTAGGGTTTAGGGTTTAGGGTTTAGGGTTTAGGGTTTAGGGATAAATGTTTAGGGTTTAGGGTTTAGGGTTCATAGTGGTAAAAATAGGGTTTAGATTTTAGGGCTTAGGGCTTAGGGTTTAGGGATCAGGGTTTAGAGTTAAGGGTTAAGGGTTTATGGTTGAGGGTTTAGATTTTAGGGTTTAGGATTTACTTGTTGTGGGTTTAGGGTCGAGGGTTTACGGTTTATGGTTTATGGCTCAGTTTTATGGTTTAGTGTTTAAGGTTTAGTGTTTATGGTTTAGGGCTCAAGGTTTAGGGTTTAGGGCTCGTGGTTTAAGGTTTAAGGGCATAGTGAAGGGTGTGATGTGATTTGCAAACAACTTGAAATACATACAGATTTAGAGGTCATAACACAAATTTATAAATATCTCTATTGTTATAAATGGAAACTAAATAACGGTGTCTCCCTATATCCAAGGATGAGGACTACCGGGATCTGTGGCATGATTGGAAATTCAGAATCATCAAGTTTCGAATAAAAATTTCATTGATCCGGAGAATCATTCTCAAATGTTGGATTAATGCATCTTCAAAAATAAAATTGAACCTCATAAATCTTCTCAAATTTCCAGTCTAGGTCCTGGTCTAGGTCATGTTCCTGGTCCTAATTTTGTTCTTGGTTACAGTTCCTGGTTATATTCGTGGTCATTAAATATGGAATTTTTAGGAAAGGAATCCACACTTGAAGAATTATTCCCATTTAGATTGTTGGTAATGCCAATGGTAGTGGCAATACTTGTGGAATTTAGTTGGTGGAAGGCGGGGTTGTGCCCTTGTTAGTATTTTCTCATGGCATCATAGGTAGCCTTTATGGTATTATTAGAGATAATTCCCCATTATTTTGTGATAATTTTAAAATATACCTCACCTCCTGGGAACTTATTTTTATCAGGATGCAATCGTAAGGCTAGTTTTAGTGGGTATTAATAGAAAAAAGAAAAAAAATGATTGGAATTACTTACGAAATGCATTCCTTCGCTTCGAGCTTATCTTTATAAATGCAATTTGGCTTTCCAAGTTCTCCATATTTACCAAATTTGGGGCGAATTGACATTCTGGACCTCTTAAAGCGTGAAGAAAATGGCAAGTTTATTTCCTCTAACCTTTCTTGAAGTGACTTTAAACGAAATGAAATTTATAATTTAGAGGTGGCACGCGTGGTAGATAGTAATTGTCATGCCACCAATTTTGAGTGAAGAAACTTCTAACATGAACTTTAAACCCTAAACCCTAAACCATAAACTTAAACCCTAAACCCTGAACCCTGAGACCTAAACCCTAAACCATAAACCATAAACCCTTAACCTTGAGCCCTAAACCCTAAACCCTAAACTGTGAACCCTAAACCATGAGCCCTAAACCTATACTCTAAACCTTAAACCTCAACACTCAACCCTCAACCCTAAACACTAAACCCTAAACCTTGAGGCCTAAACCCTAAACACTCAACCCTAAGCCCTAAGCCCTAAACCTTAAACCCTAAAACTTAAACCTTGAACCCTAAACCTAAGCCCTAAACCCTTAACCCTTAACCCTAAGCCCTAAACCGTAAACCATAAACCCTAAACCCTAAATTTTAAACCTTGAACACTAAAAATTGAGCCTTGATCCCTAGACCCTAAACCCTAAACCTTGAGCATGGAGTATTGATCCCTAAACCCTGAACTAGTAACCTTGAACATAAAACCCTTAGCCATAAACCCTAAACATTGATCTCTAAACCCCAAACCCTAAAATTTAAACCCTAAACCCTAAGCCCTGAGCCCTTAACCCTAAACCATAAACCATAAACCATAAAACATAAACCCTGAACCCTAAACCATGAGACCTAAGATCTGAACCCTAAACCCTCAACCCTCAACCCCGAGCCCTTAACCCTAAATGTTAAACCCTAAAACCTAAACATTTAGTCCTTAACCCTAAACCCTAAACATTTAGTCTTTAACCCTAAGCCCTATACCATAAACCTTAAACCCTAAACCATAAACCCTAAGCATTGAACCCTAAAGCCTGAGCCCTAAGCCCTAAACCCTAAGTCATAAGTGTTAAACCCTAAACACTAAACCTTGAACCATGAATCATGAGCCTTAAATGTTAAACCCTAAACCCTAAATTGAGAATAACAAGTCTAGTGGTATGTTTGGGTCTAGAAAATTTGATCTATATGTGAAAAATATATACATAATTATGTGTGTAGAGCTATATTTGGATGTTTTCTAGCCTACAAAAACGAAGAATCTTGAAGTTCGTTTGATCGATTTAAACCCTAAAAATTGGTGACAACTTTAAGCTAAATCAGGTGCAAAGTTCTAATTTTCATCCCCAAATTACTTGGATATTGGTCAATTGACTATTTAAATCTGTTAGAGTTGTTTTTATGCTTGATCCTTTCTTTTGCATCTTGTTTTAGTCATTTTCGGTTTAAATCCTTCGTTTATGAGCTTATTTTGGTTTTTTGCGCTGCGTTTATAGCCGTGTGATAGCCGTTAGGGTTATTTTTTGAATTTGGACCCAAAAGATCTCTTTAGATATAGTTAGTTCGAGAATTTAAATATGTTCCATATTTTTTAATCTTTATTTGTCACCAGATCTACTTTTGTGAAGCCTTTAATCCAATCTTTTGTCATTATCTCGGCTTCATTTTTTTTTTTGCAAAGTTTGGATGATAAAATTGCTCCAAATAGCTTCTCTGTCCTCTATTTCATATTTGTGAAGTCATACCCTGGTCAAATGCAGTGACAAGTGGCTTCAATCTAAAATATTTATATCGTTGTGAATCTTCAGCCAATCATTTTGTGCCATCTGGATTTTCTCTATCAGTCTTTTTTTACTTCTTTTGACTGCAAAGCTTGAACCAATCATATTTCTCTAGCTAGCTTCATATTTTTCAGCTTTTACGAACCCCGAGCTAATCAAAAGGATCCATCTTGCTTTGTGGTGTCAGTAATATTGTTTATCTAATTGTCAATTACAATCTGCGAGCCAATAAAGGCTTTACACGTGTCTCCTTCTTGTCAAACTTGACTTAACTATCCTCTGTCATTTGCGAAATACAACCCAATCAAATAGCTCCAAGTAGCTTCATATTTCACCCTAGCTTGCTTGCATCATTTGTGAAGGGTAAGCCAATAATATTTCTCCAAGTATCTTTGTTTGTCACATTTTTCAAATTTACAAAATTTGATCTAATAAGATAGCTCCAAGTAGCCATATATTTCACAATTTATTGTCCTCTGTCATTTGCGAAGGGTAAACCAATAGAATTGCTCCAAGTATCCTTTCATTTCACATTTTTCAGTTTTACGAAATCCGAGCCAATAGAATTGCTCCATATTTTGTTTTTGTCAATCATTCATTTGTGGCAGTAATTATCCAATTAGAATTTGCCATATTTTTGCATTTGTCAATATTTTATTAGACTTGCAAAAAGTGAGCCATTTAAAAGGCTCCACCATATTTGTGGATTAGTCTTTGTTAGATTTTAAAAGCACGGTCCAATTTATTTTGACACGTATCAAGTGTCAGGGTGTTAGTCTTTGCCTTGACCTAGCCTCTTAAATTGTGACACTTGTCTTGTTCCTCCTTCGGACCCAAACTTTATTTTAAAATTAGCTAACTTTCGGGGTTTTTAGTCCACTCAAAGTCTTTATTTAAAGTTTGGTGGAAAGCCACCAAGTGTCAAGCCTTTAATCAATAATTTTTTGACAAGTGGCTTCTTTTGATTGTCTTTGATTTCGCATTGTGTCAAAGTGCAAAAAAGTGATCCAATTAATTTAAGACTCGTGTATTCATTTTATTAATTTTCTTATGTCTTATTAGCTACATTTGTGAAATGCGAGCTAATTGAAAAGTGACACGTATATTTGTTTCTCACAAATTTGTTAGTTTTAGGCATATTTGTGAAGTTTCAGCCATTTCAAAGGCTACACGTATATTTTTTGACTTAGTATTTGTGGTTACACTACGAAGTGCATACCACTCATCTGCCAACACGTATTTTAATCCTCCATGTGTCATATTATGTCTTGCTCGAGGATTTTCAATCATTTTCTTTGTACCATAGTTCCCAAATCCCTTTGTTCTACGGATTTGTTGAATTCCTTTGTCTCGCAAATTTCAAACTAATCCTATAGCTCGAATCTAACTAAGCACTATCAACTTTATAATAAATTTGACCAAATTAAGCTATATTTTGTCTAAATTCGAGTTGTTTTCTTTCGTATAGATATTAAAAATATATGTAGCTAGTATTTTGTCTATGTTTGGATTCCTTGATTTGTTTTTCAACCGTAAATCATTTCCATTGTCCTTTGAGCATTAAAAATGGCCAATTCTTCCAGCTTTTTTGTTGGATAAGTATCATCTTTTAAAGGGAACGAACTATAGTATCGAAGGGTAAGGTTAAAATCTTGTTTCATGGCTAGAAAGCTCGGGATCTTGTGATCGGTGTCGAAAATCCTCCCATAAGGAGACAAGCTAACCTTGAAAACCTTAGCTTCTTCTCTCAAATATCTCAAGTATCCATGTCCATCCTATTGCAAAGCATTAGAGATGAATTCTTGATGCATGGAAATAATTAGAGACCATGCATGAAGGCAAAGAGGCTATCTAAAATGATTAAACTGGTTCGAGTTGTTTACAACACCCATGAAGGGGATGAGAAAATTTTCAGCTATTTAGCCAAAATTAAGAACATTAAATCTCAACTAGATGGTCTGTAACTATGAATTATTTCAAGACAAGATTTTGTACTTTATAATCCAGATTAACATTAGTGAAAAGTTTAGAAATTTCATTTCAATTCTTAAATCTAAGTATCAAAATGAAAATGATCTCGGCTAATTTAGACACTTTGTCCTTTTTGATTCAAGAAGAGAGATCAATGGAAAATTTTGACTCAAAAGAGAGTGCCTCTTAAGCCTTGTTCTCTCGAATCACAAGACAACCCAAAACTAGTCTAATAATCATTCTAATCGAAGTCTAGCATTAAATCTAGATTTAAAGCAAATCATAAGCCTAATCTTGCCAAAAATAGTCAAAATTTTAAAGTCAAGTTCAATGGAACTTGCAACAAGTGTGGAAAATTTGGGCATAAAGAGTCTGATTGTAGAGTTAAAACTAACAAACTAGTCAAGAATGCTAAAAATAAATTAACAATCAAAACAAAAGTCAAAATCAAAAGAAAAAACAAGCAAATATAGTTGAGCAGTCTATTTCCCTGTATACAACCCTCTCAGCTTCAAATGAAAACGAGTGGATTCTTGACAGTGGTGCTTCTAGGAACATGACCTGTACTCCTGGTATCCTTTCGATGTTGTCAATTGTGAGGAAAATATCTATCTAGGAGATAACTCTGTCATTAGATCTGAAGTCTGTGGCAATGTTAAGTTGTCAAATGGTGTAATTAAAGATGTCTTGTATGTTCCTAAACTAAAAAAGAATCTTTTTTCTTGCTCTCAACTAAATAAAGAAAACTATAAAAAAATCCTACAAGATAAGTGATATGTCAAAGATAAGTTTAAAAATGTTATTTCTTCTGGCATTCAGAAAAATGGCTTGTAATTTTTGATGGTTTCATATCTGAGTCTTTTTTTTCTTCATATTCTAGGAATGATATTCAACTTTGGCATGAAAGACTTGGGTATCTTAATTTCAAAATCTTGTATGATATGTCTAGACTGAATCTTATTGTTGGTCTTCCAAAGATAAAGTCAGATCATGAAACTTTTGAAAGTTGCCTACGTGGTAAGAAACATGCTCAACCTTTTCACAAGCATTATGATCCTAACTCCTCCTAGTTATTAGAACTGATCCACAATAATGTAAGAGGACCTCTTGAAGTTCCATCTATTGGTGGTGTTTTGTATGCCATACGCTTTATTGATGATTATTCTAGGATGACTTGGTCTTATTTCATTAAGAAGAAGTCTGATGTCTTAGTTAAGTTTCAAGAATTTAAAGCTCTAGTTAAAAATGATTCTAATCTAAAAATTAAAATAATTAGGACTAATAATGGAGGTGAATATGTCAGTAAATAGTTTGATATGTTTTGTGCGACATGTGGGATTCAAAGAGAGATAACTACTCCTTATTACCCTTAGCAAATGGTATTGTAGAAAGGAAGAATATGGTTGTCTTAGAAATGGATAGGACTATGATTCATGCTTTCAATTTTCCCAAGTTCTTAGGGGCTGAAGCAATGAACATTGCTATGTATATTCTTAATAGAGTGCATACTAAATATCTTTTCTAAACTACTTCTCATGAAGTATGTACAAAGCAAAAACTTGATATTTCTCACTTAAGATCTTTGATAGTCTTGCTTTTATCTTCATTCCAAAAGACAAAAGGAAGAAGCTTGATCCAACCTCTTTCTCTTGTATTTTTGTTGGTTATGGATATAAAACTAAAGGATTAAGATTTTATGACCCATTCAAGTATGATATTATTGAAAATAGAAATGTTCAAGTCTTAGAAATAACTTTCTCTTATGATCCTCATGAACCCTGCTATGCCACTCTAGAAATAGAGTCTAATATTTCTTCTCCCATGGAAACAGAAGTTCAAGATACTGTTCATCCTAATCAAGATAAAATGGAGATTGAGAGGGAATCATCCCAAACGGTCCCGCAACCTAATATTCCTAAATGGGCTCAAAATCTTGTTCAAAAATCTCAGTCTAATAGTCTTAGAAAGATCACTAGAAGTCAAGTATACCTATCATGTCTTGATGACCTCTATGAGGTAGAACCAAAATCCTTTGAAGAATCATCTCAATATGATAGATGGATTCAAGCTATGAAGGATGAATATAATGCCTTAGTCAAAAATGAACTTGAGAACTAGTCCCCCCTCCTTCTAAAAGAAGCATTATATGATCTAGGTGGTTGTTCACAAGTAAGTATAAATCTCTAGGAGAGATTAAAAAGTTAAAGGAAAGGCTTATAGCTCATGGTTTCACTCGGAAGGTATAGACTATGCTAATACCTTCTCTCCTATTGCTAAGATGAACACTGTAAGAGTTCTTCTTGCATTAGCTGCCCAATATGGTTGGGAGATTCACCAAATGGATGTAAAAAAGTTTTTTTAAATGGTGACTTAAAAGAAGAAATATATATGAGTCATCCTAAAGGTTTTAAAGAACCTGGTAAAGAAATTTATGTCTGTAAGCTTAAAAATTCTTTGTATGGTCTTAAGCAAACTCCTAGAGCTTGGTATGCTAAAATTAATAGGTTATGTCAAGAACTTGGTTTTGTTGTTGCAAATCAGCAACACCCCTGGATGTAAATCAGGTTTCTAAGTTGATGTTTCAGGCATCCAGTGTGATTGCACAACATTGAAACCTCTCTCCAAGTGTGGGACTTGTAAAATGAGAGAGGAATCTCCATATTAGAGGTTGGTTCCTCAAACTCCTCTGATCAGATCTGTTATTTGCATAATTACAGAGGTTTGAATCCTAATCCTACTCTAAATTCCAAGGAGACAGAGATAGAAAGTGTAAAAATTGAAACTAAACTAATAGGTGATACACCAAAGGAGTGGTGAACACTTCTTGTTCATGAAAATTGACACAATTTCATAAAATGCAACATGAAACATCATACACAAGCTGATAAGATGCAATTAGAGGTCTGAAATGAAGCAAGACAATACAAACAAAGGACTGAAAATTGATCATGAGTCTGCACTGTCATTTTTCACTGTCAAAATCCTTGCATTTGCAACATCAAAGAGGCAGAAACCTGTTACAATCATGAAGAAGGTCTGATACTTGCAAAAATCACTTGTTGAAGGTGAAAGAAGAAGCTTGCTATCCAAAAAAATGTTCAACCTCAAAAAATGAGCCAAATCTGGCTTTTACAATGCATGGGTCGAGCCCAGGAGAGAGAAAACATGTAAAAATGTGGAATTCATTCCCATTGAATGAAGATGCATTAAAACAGCATGGGCATCCTTACAGACCCATGCCCTAACATTTTTGGCCATGCTAAAGAAGAATGCGACCCATTTTGCATTAAAACTGGTTGTTGAAATGTCATTTCTGGCCATTACCATGTGCCAGAGGTGTTTCTTGATTTTCTCTCTCCAAACTCAACCAAAATACAAAATTTACCCTGGAATCATGTATATAATTTCACTAGCTTTCCATTGATATAAAGAATGCAAAAATCCGAGCTCTGGATCGAAAGATATGGCGATTTGAAAATTTAGGGCAAAAACAGGCCAAAATCGGATCGGCGGGCAAAAGTTTGAATTTTTACCCGTTTGGTCTTTGGAAAAATTTTCAAATTTTCCTGCGCTCTACCACTCCAGGTGCCACGTGGTGGTTTCCTATTGGCCGCGGGCCTCCTAAGGGAAAATTTCCCACAAAAACTCCGCCGAGCCATAACTTGAAAAATATGAGGAGTTAGGAGGAAAACTTTACCTTTTTGGAAAGCTAAGAGAGAGCTCTATCCAATGGTGCCATTTTTAGAAAGATTTGAGTGCCTAAAAATAAAAAATGGAGACTGAGGCACAAGAGAGGTAATAACACAAGGAGTTAGCCACAAAAATGAGCAGGGGCACATTTTGGATAACAATTTTGGTGACTTAGAGGGGTCATCTGCCTGCTAGATGAAGATACTAGTTGCCTGAAGCAGCCCATTGGGCATGGAGTCATAAAATTTTCTGTTCGGAACCCCAACTGACTTAGAATGTTGCAAGGAGGAAGATGGAATATCACCTGATGGAAGCAAGGACTGCAAAACATCTCCGTGGATAAGCAAGCTTTGTGCAAAGCACTTAGGGAAAGCAAAACAACCTACAGCAAAACAATGTGCACAAGCACTTGGAGGAATGAAAACCTAAGATAATATTTACAAGGTGGAGAATTTCACTTTAGTAGCAATGCTTTAGATAGATTCCATTGACTGGAATCTGTAGTTCTTCGCCATCCAATGAAGACAATTGGAAGGCATTGTTATCCTTACACTTTGTGACCATGTATGGGCCACTCCAAATGGCATCAAATTTTGAATGCCTTCCGATGTTGCTCTATCTCGCATCCCATTTTAACACTAGATCTCCAACTTGGAAAGATCTACTCTTGGCCTTCCTATCAAAGGTCTTCTTGATCAAAGCTTGATCCTTCTCCATTGCTTGGGATGCCTGATCTCTGATCTCTTGGAGCTCCATCAACTCGCATATCTCACCTCCATGGGCCCAAACTCTAGCAACTCTAACTACTTCATGAGTTCCAATGTTGGCAACTCAAGTGACATGGGCAAGATTGCCTCTCTTCCATAAACAAGCCTAAATGGAGAGTTACCTGTGGATCTCTTGGGAGTTATCCTATCAGCCCATAAGGCTGATTTCAGTTTGGTATGCCAAGACCTCTGATTCTCATCAAGAGTCCTCCTAATGATCCTCAACAAGTTCTTGTTTGTAGATTCAGCCTGGCCATTACCCTGAGGGTAGTAGTTTGATGAAGTACTTAGGTAGATCCCATTCTTGACAGCCCACTCAGTCACCTTGGATCCAATGAATGCTAATGCATTATCTGAGATTATTGTAGCAGGTATGCCAAATCTGGTTACTATCCCCTCATAGAAGTCTAAGATGCTAGACTCATTTGCTTCCTTGAGTGCTACTGCTTCAGTCCACTTGGTGAAGTAGTCTGTGGCTGTCAAAATCCACTTATGCCCTTGGCTTGAATTGGGATTAATGACTCCAATGAAGTCCAAACCCCATTGCATGAATGGCTGGTCAACTGAAATTGGATGCAATGGAAGGGTAGCAAGCCTCTCTTTACCTGTGAAGAATGCACAATTCTTGCACCTTTTGATCCACGCAAAGCAATCACTGAAAATCTTGGGCCAATAATAACCAGCCTTCATGATTTTTAGAGTTGTCACTCTTGGTGCAAAATGACCACCAGCTAGTCCACCATGGAACTCTTCCAACACCCTATGAATCTGATTTGTGCTAATGCATCTTAAAGAAAGACTCCATTCACATCTTTCTTGAACAAAACACTGTCTACTATGGCATATGGGACAGCCTTCGCAATCTAAAGTGTCTTCTTTGGGTTTTTTTCATCTCTCGGAGGGCATAGGCTTGTGCTTAGGAAGTGCATTATACCTTGTGTCCAGCAAGGAGTGGGGACAACATTTTCCTCTTCTTGAGTGCTACCTTGCACATGGCTGTCTTGAATCACAAAACAGCCTCTTCTTTATTGCATACTCCTTTTTGCTTGTCCAGAATCAGCTGCTCACACAATCATTTTCCTCTCTTTATTGCCCAATGCATCCCTTGCACCAAGGCTTCATATTCAGCAATGTTATTAGAGCATGCAAACTGAAATCTAACATGTTGAATAGTACTTTACTCCGACATGAAATAAGCATAGCTCCACCTCCTGCGCCTTGTCTACTCCTTGATCCATCAAAAAATAGTTGTCATACCTCATTGTCATCCTTGTGGTTTGGCTTGGTGATGCTAGGAATGGGCTGATCTTCTTGATGTATGCAATAGACCCTAGCTCATATTCTTCTACTTCTTGATAAGGATCAAAAGCATGCACCTTGTTTTCCCATTCATCAAGAGTTAGATCCGGGATGCTTCCAACCTTGGTGTCAGCTTCATCAGTGCTTGGGTGATCTTCTTGATCAAATGCCGAACAGTTGGCATTGATCTAACTTGGAGTGTAGGGCTCAATGTGGAAGTTTGCAATAGGTTCAGACCTGATTGTAGCTTTGGTTCCATACCTCATTCTAAACAGCATGTGTGACCAATCAGCAGACAAATATCCTCCAATCTTGGCTATGAAATCTCTTGACAAACATAGGGCAAAGAGTGGTGGAAGGTCTATAACTGATACATCTTGTAAAACAACAACATTTGGACATGCATGCAAGGTAAGACTCAAGTTTCTAATCACTCC
Source organism: Taxus wallichiana var. yunnanensis (assembly GCA_018340775.1). NCBI lineage: Eukaryota > Viridiplantae > Streptophyta > Pinopsida > Cupressales > Taxaceae > Taxus > Taxus wallichiana. Next base: position 492,767,821 of record CM031242.1, on the reverse strand, counting down.
AATTGTTGTTTACTGTCCCATCCAATTGTACTACCCCTTTGGATATGGTTTCATACTGAATTCCCAACTGATCAACTATTTTCTTGGGCATTACTGAACTACTTGCCCCGGAATCAATCATGCAATTGTGTACTAATTGGTTCCCAATGATCAATGAAACATATAATGGAGGGGGTATCAACATTTTACCTTGCTGTCCTCCATGATTCCCTTCAGGCTGGGCAGCATTTGTGAGCACCTTCTCTTGCATTTGGACTTGCTGATTCGAAGTTGGCCAGTCCTTCATGGTAGCTTGTAGCAAATCTCTCTGGCTTGGGATAGATAGGGATTCCCACATTGATATATTTACATTTGTCTTCTTCATCTGATCAATGATACTAAATGGTGATGAAGGATCTCTTTGTTGTCCCTTGGTTTGCATATTCATCCCTTGCATGTGGGCAGCAACAACTGGTATTTGAGTTGGTCTAGGAGTTGTTCTTGGCTGCCCTTGTGCATTTACAACTAGATTTTGTTTGCCAACCATTTGTGGAGCCATAAAAGGTTGTGGATTGGTTGGAGCTAATGGTTGTTCTTCACCCAAATTCCTTCTTTTTGACCTTGTGTTGGCTGCAACACCTTGAGAGACTATTTGATTTATGCCACAAAAATCCTCTGCCTGCCAGTTCACAAGTGTGGTGTCATTTGGAGCTGATTGCTGCTGGAATGTTTCTTGTTGTTGGTTGTTTCCTTGACTACCCTCACCCTCCACACCAGTAGTTGTCACCATTAATGCTTGATTCAAGGCACCGTTGAAGCACATAGATTGGTTGTGAGGTTCATTGCATGGAAAACACCAATCATACTCCTGAGCAACGTTGTTTTGTGTTGGCACCAATGCCTTAGAGGCAGATATAGCATTTGGATTATAGGGCTGAAATGGTCTATTGGCAGGAGGCCTTACTTGATTTAGATTTGCAGCTGGATTGGGTGGTCTATGAGGTTGATATGGCTGCCTATTAGGCTGAGCTTGAGGCTGGAAGGAAGGTCTAAAACTTTGGGCTTGTTGCCTCTTGAGAGTAACCAGCTCATTACCTAAATTTTGCAATTGCTTCATGACTTCTTAAAGCTCATTTGGGGCACTTGGAGATGAAGTAGAAGCTTCATTTGAACTCTGATTTCTAGGAGTGGGAGAAGGAGCCAAATTAGGTGCTTGATTAGTGTTTGGGATCTCTAAACTTGGAAACAATGGCATGGGAGGTCTAGGGGCTAGTTTGCCAGCTTGGATCAAACAATTTTCAGCCCTAATGGCAATGCTATAAGCCATAGGGATAGTTATGCCTCCCATGGACTGAATCAACATAGAAATATCAGAATTTAGAGCTTTGAGATAGTAAAGAAAAGCACCTTCTGCTGTTGGCCTGACTGCCACTGGAATTCTCTCCCAAGTCCTTTGAAATCTGAAATTAAAATCAGTCAGCTACTCATTGGGAGCTCTTTTGATAGTTGTCAGCTGCTCCAAAAGGGACAAGTTGTCTCCCTTTTCCCCAAACTACTCATGGAGGGCTATACATAGCTGATTCTAATTTTGAATAGAACCTGAGGCAAGACTCCTGAACCATTGCAAAGCTTTCCCTTTGAATGAAGATGCCAACAGTTTGACAACAACTTGCATCTCATTGATCTCATGGATTGCACAAATGTTAGCAATATCCTTAACATGATCACCAGGTGAGGTTTGATTTTCTCCAGTGAAGTATGGAATGTTCTTCAATGCTGCAACTAGGATTGGATTTTGTGCATTGAGAGCAAGTGGGCTGCTGCCAGTGAAATTGACATAGGGGTTGTTTTGTGCCATTCTAATTGGTCTTAGAACCCTTGTTGACTGAATGAAAGGCCTACCAGGTGGAGGAGTTGAGAGAGTTCTGTTTGGTGGAGATGGAGACCTTTGGATTCTCCTCCCACTTTGCCTTATTCTTGGAGATAACTGCAGATATTCAAACAACACCTCTTCCTCTCCAGCTCTTGACCTTGTGTTGATTCTTCTCATGAGTTTTCAGGTCTGCACTGCCAAAACCAGTTGATTCTTCCCCTTGGAGTCGCAGATGTGCAATTTATAGCTCTTTTAAGCAAGAAAATTACAGCAGATGCACATCAACTTTGCTGCAATGAAAATGAGACCTCTAAGGTCCCACCGGGCGTGCCAAAACTATTGTTGCAAATCAGCAGCACCCCTGGATGCAAATCAGGTTTCTAAGTTGATGTTTCAGGCATCCAGTGTGATTGCACAACATTGAAACCTCTCTCCAAGTGTGGGACTTGTAAAATGAGAGAGGAATCTCTAGATTAGAGGCTGGTTCCTCAAACTCCTCTGATCAGATCTGTTATTTGCACAATTGCAGAGGTTTGAATCCTAATCCTACTCTAAATTCCAAGGAGACAGAGAGATAGAAAGTGTAAAAATTGAAGCTACATTAATAGGTGATACACCAAAGGAGTGGTGAACACTTCTTGTTCATGCAAATTGACACAATTTCATAAAATGCAACATGAAACATCATACATAGGCTGATAAGATGCAATTAGAGGTCTGAAATGAAGCAAGACAATACAAACAAATGACTGAAAATTGATCACGAGTCCGCACTGCCATTTTTCACTTTGTTAAAATCCTTGCATTTGCAACATCAAAGAGGCAGAAACCTGTTACAATCATGAAGAAGGTCTGATACTTGCAAAAATCACTTGTTGAAGGTGAAAGAAGAAGCTTGCTATCCAAAAAAATGTTCAACCTCAAAAATGAGCCAAATCTGGCTTTTACAATGCATGGGTCGAGCCCAGGAGAGAGAAAACATGTAAAAAACGTGGAATCCATTCCCCATTGAATGAAGATGCATTAAAATAGCATGGGCATCCTTACAGGACTCCATGCCCGACATTTTGGCCATTTCAAGAAGAATGCGACCCATTTTGCATTAAAACTGGTTGTTGAAACGTCATTTCTGGCCATTACCACGTGCCAGAGGTGTTTCTTGATTTTCTCTCTCCAAAATCAACCAAAATTCAAAATTGACCCTGGAATCATGTAGAGAATTTCACCAGCTTTCCATTGATATAAAGAACGTGAAAATATGAGCTCTGGATCGAAAGATATGGCGATTTGAAAATTTAGGGCAAAAACAGGCCAAAATCGGATCGGCGGGCAAAAGTTTGAATTTTTACCCGTTTGGTCTTTGGAAAAATTTCAAATTTTCCCTGCGCTCTCGCCACTCCAGGTGCCACATGGCAGCTTCCTATTGGCCACGGGCCTCCTAAGGGAAAATTTCCCACAAAAACTCCATTGAGCCATAACTTGAAAAATATGAGGAGTTAGGAGGAAAACTTTACCTTTCTGGAAAGATGAGAGAGAGCTCTATCCAATGGTGCCATTTTTAGAAAGATTTGAGTGCCTAAAAATCAAAAATGGAGACTGAGGCACAAGAGAGGTAAGAACACAAGGAGTTAGCCACAAAAATGAGTAGGGGCACATTTTGGATAACAGGTTTTTCTAATTGTTGTTCTGATAATGATTTATTTGTTAAGTTTGATAAAATCATATTATCATTATCGTTCTCTATGTTGATGATCTTTTGATTACTAGCAGTGATAGAAATTTAATTGTTAAAATTAAAGAAAAGCTAAAACAACGTTTTGAAATGACTAATTTAGGTTTATTAAATCATTTTCTTGGCATGATTATATTTCAAGATCATAAGTCTATTGTTGCATCTCAATCTCAGTATGCTATGAATTTTCTTAGAAGATTTAACATGATTGACTATAAACTGTTTTCATTCCTATTGAAGTTGGTGTTAAGTTAGACCCTAAACCAACTTGTGCTAAATTTGATCCTACTCTATATAGACAACTAGTTGGTAGTCTAATTTATTTCACTATTACTAGATCTGACATTTCTTATGCAGTAGGATTAGTTTCAAGATTTATGCAAGAACCTTATGAGGTTCATTGGAAAATGGAAAAAAGAATTTTGAAATATATTAAAGGAACAGTTAATTATGGTCTTTTTTATTCTTCTTGTAATGATGCACAATTATTTGGTTATTGTGATTTTGATCATATTGGTGAGGTTACAGATAGAAAGTCTACTGGATATCTTTTCAAGTTGTTGGTGTAGGTACCATCACTTGGAGTAGCAAGAAGCAACCAACAGTGTCTATCTCTTCTACTGAGGCAGAGTATAGAAGTGTTATGGAAGTTGTCAAAGAAGCTATGTGGCTGAAAAGACTATTGGATGAGCTGCACATGGGCGTCAAAGGGAGCACTACTCTTCTATGTGATAGTAATAGTTACATTTCTCTTGCAAAGAATCCAATTCAGCATCAAAGGACCAAGCATATTGAAGTTCATATGCATTTTATTTGAGAAAAAGTCATAAATGGTGATATTGATCTCAAGTTCTATTCTACTAAAGATCAAGTTACAAATATCTTCACCAAGCCATTGTGTGCTATGAATTTTTGTAATTTTTGTGCCTTGTTGGGCCTATCATAGTTTCCATTAAGGGGAGTGTGCATGATAATGCCACCTCGTAAATGATTGTTGTAAACTTCAAATACTTCCTCCATTGTGTAATAAGTAAATGTGTCACTATATGTGAAGTTACTTGTAAATCCTAGTGAAACTTTAGTTATGGGTATGCCTTGGTTTATAAAAGGCTCCATAATCTAATGTAAGTCTTCATACATAAAGCACTTGTTCTTAAGAATTTTTGTATGGGAAGATCATTTGATTTCCCTTGTTTGCATGCTAGCCTGAATCATTGTTTCTGATTCAAGGATTTGTAAATCCTTTTGTAGAAAAAGGTAAACTTGGCATGTCTATTTTTTTCCCACTTAACATTAAGGGGAGTGTTGGGGTGTTAATTTCAAGTGGGGATAGCCACTTAGACATCCCCTTGTCTTAAAGATTATTTTTAATAATCTTAGTCGGTCTTTCATAACTTTGAAAAGAGTGAAGTGGTATAACCGTTCACCCATCCTATATAAATAGGATGATTCCTCATTGGATTGGGTTGTTTAACTAGTATGTTTTATAGACCAATTGATCTATGCTAAGCTACTTATTGGAGTTGTTATATAGCGAGGAAAAATTCTGTGAGTATTTACTGTGAGACCGAGGAGTGAAGTGGAAGTGTTGGGTTAAAGTGTGAAATTCTTAATATAAGACAATGATTTTTAGTGGATTTTTATCCCTTTGGGTTTCTCCACTTAAATATGGTGTTATCTGTGTCTTCTCTTGTCTCATTTACTTTCAGATCTTTCTCATTGTGATATGTGATCTGTTTATATTTTACTACCTGTTTAAAGCTAATTTTGTATCTATTTAACTACACATTATAATCTATAATCTTCAACATCTATCTGTGAATTTATAATTTGTTAATTATTCATTCCATCTATTTTTCCAACATTACGAGAGACAAACCAGGCACTTTCAAGGAAGAAGAGGTTAATGTAGCCAAATTAAGAACAAACCAGATATGCTGCAAATATTATGAACTCCAAAAGAAAATAGATCTCCTTCTTTGTTCTCAAATAATGAATTACAATGTTTCCTAAATAGGAAAACAACTCCCAACTCGAGTTTCCAAGTAAACTCTAGCTAACTCTGACTAAATCTACTCTAGGTGGCGGAAATTACTATTTTTAGTAGTTTACTAGAACTGTTATTCTTAGTAAGCTCGCATGCTTATTCCTACAGCACGTAAATTGCCACGCATCTTCTACATCCCTAAATTAGAGGAATTGCCAACTTTCTAACTCATAATGCAATTAATAGACTAAAATTAACTAATGCTGAAAAATAGGAAAAACCGAACTATAACTTAAATCCTAATTTTCGGCCTCAAGATGGCGGATTTAGGGCCCGAAAACATGTTGAAAACTTTCCCCAATTGGTAGGGCCGGATGCCGCTGCATTTGTCTCATCGAAACACGTGGTTTAAAAAAAAAAGGGACTCAAACGGACATCCCAAACTCAAGTTATGACCTTGTCAAGTTCCCGCTAATTAGTGCAGCGCATCAAAGGTTCTTGTGAATATATAGTTTTGACACATCTAAAACTCCTACAAATGTCAATATTCAATCCAAAAGTCCCCTAAAAGCTTGAAGGATGAATGTTGAAATCCTAGAAAATACCTATGTATTGACCAAATTAGAAACTATTTTCTAAACCTTGACAAATGGAGTTGTAAGACTAGTTCCATAAGGTGCAGAGTGGCCCTAACATATTATATTTAATAAAATAACTTTTAAGTATAAGAATTAATAAAATATAAATAATAATAAAATAAAAACTTATACTTATTTTAATTTTGTAAATAGAAGCATCCCACAAGCACATATACCACATAACACATTGGAAAGTAAGCACATTTTAACGCACTCGCATTATAGTGTGACCCTCAATTTTCTCTGTCGCGTTATAACACGTCCAAGCCGTAACACGAGTGCCTTATGGTCAAAATGGCCAACAATGGATTTTTTTTCCATTTTTTGGCTGCCCATCTTTGTACACTTTCCCCTCTTTCATCCTCCTTTGTCATTAATGTACCTTTTACATCATTGACAACAGTAACACACACATGCCAACAATTAGTGACATGATTAACGATAGTGGTATTATGTCTCTGTTGTTTTACTAATTGAAATTGAAGAGACTGAGGGGATGATTGAGCATCCATGTCGGAATGTGAATCTCTCGATGCCTCGAAATGTTATTAACCTCTTCCTCTTGATGTTTTTGTTATTTTGGAATGGATGTCAAAAATATTCTACATAAAGTAATCAAACAAACAGAAGTGAATAATCGATTAACATCAAAAACTAATTTGTAACATTTGTATAGTTTACTAACCTATTGTTCTTCAATTGAAATGGACAATTTCTTTATCTTTGGTTCATGCAAGTAGGAGTGGGTTCATCCTGTAAATTATGAAATGCCTCAAAACAAAGAGCAAGGATATAGTTTGGGGCAGAAAAAATTGGGTTTTCAACAACTCGAACATTAGCAATATCAACATTAATCTTATTTGATAAGAACATGCACCAATCAGATTTTTTTCTTTCGAATTGTTGCAAGAATGTAGGCAACAACCCAATGAGGAATATTTATCTACCTACCCTACAAACCAATTCTAGATTGAAATTATGTTATTAACGCACAAACAAAATTGTTTGGACTCCTTGTACATTGACTCCTCGTCTTGATTTGCTAGGATTTTCTGCACAAAAAAATCATTATTTAATAAAAATTAAGCACAATTTATATCAAAATTAAAATGTTAAATAAAACTGATAAATTCAGAAAAATTACAACATGTACCATCTACTTAGAAATTGTAATAGGACTCAAGGAAATCTTATCGACTTCAATCAAAGTGGCTTTGGTTGTAATAACGTTGCAATTTTTGAAAGGAAGGTATGTCAATCGATGAATATCCTTAGGATCAACACTGAATTTGAATGTGTGATCTAAAAAACTCATAGTGAATTTTCCATCTAATGGATTGTATGATGAAAGGAGGTGATTTAAGATAGAGACATTTATCTCAAAATGTGGCACATTAACTAGTCCTTCAAACTCACAATCTTATACCCAATCCTTGTAAGTTTCATTCAATTACAAAAGTACATTAATATGTGGACACATTATGTTCTTGTATTGAATCTTGGGTAGGGCCTAGTTGGTTTGGTGACATGACGTCGTTATGAAGACTCGCACATGATAATCAAGACTTGGAAAAGATAAATCAAGGTTTGGATTTGGTTATAAGCGGTTTGCAAACTACGTTGTGACCTATGAGAACTGAAAATTGAAAAGGAAACTTATAGCTTGTGTGTGACCTATGAGCACTAAGAATATAACAGAAACTTGTAGGTTGTGTGTGACATGTGAGCACCGAGAGTCGAATAAGAAACCTATGAGCACTAAGAATTGAATAGGAAACCTATTAGACCGAGAGTTGAATAGGAAACTGTGAGCATTGAGTAGTGAGAGTTGAATAGGATGGGTGACTGTGAGCACCGAGAATTGTGGAAAATAAGTTGTGAGAAGTGTGAGAAATGAGTGCGGGAGGGGCCATTTATAGGGTTTAGGGTTAGGGTTCGGGTTTTGGATGCCCGAAAAGAAAATTTAGGTTCATGCATTAGCAAAAATTTAGAGATGCTCGACAACAAGAATTTAGATACAGGTGACAACAAGACTTTAGAGACGCTAAACAACAAGACTTTAGAGACGTGGGACAAGAAGACTTTAGAGATGGGTGATAACAAGACTTTAGAGATGTGAGAAAATAAGACTTTAAAGATGCATGAAAGAGAAAGATAGAGATGGGAGACAACTAAAAATAGAGACAAACAACAACTAAATATAAAAATGGACAACAAACACTTTTCTTTCGCGCCACAAAAATATTGGTGTCGTGCAACATAAACATTGTTGTCGTGCACAACTAGAGTGTGTAATGAAACTTGTTGTTGTGAGATAAGAAATGTGATGTCGTGCGGAAAGAAATATGTTGTCATGCAGAGAGAAATGTGATGTTGTGAGACAAGAAATATGTTTTCGCATTTAAAAGAATATTCTTGTCTGTAGACACAAAATCACGCACTTACTACTATTTACTATACCGCCAAGTATTCTTTTTATATATGGATCTTGAATAAGAAAAGTATTCACTATTAGTGTAGGTTATTATTTATCCTTTTATTTATTTATTAGGATAATTCTTACACTTGTGTTAGCCCTACACTTGTTGGGTTAGTTTGCTTAGGTGTACTAATTATGTGGAGTTAGCTTACTAGTCTTATAAAATTAACTTAACTATCGTATCGATTCGAGAGTTCTTCGCCACCGATTTAGGTAGTAGTTTCACTTCCCTCCTATATGTGCATCTTTCTTATTGAATAATTCAAGTCATTGTATTGTAATGTATTGAGCATTATGGATTATGATGGATTTCTATATATGGTATTTTAACTCTTTTGTTTTACAAATCTAATGTGGTATACTATTATCATCTCGAGATCGTGGCTTGAAACAATCTTCTTATCATTCTTTTCATGGTATCATAGTTATAGATTATGTAAACATCCATATGTAAGTTTTTCTTTGTAAACAAGGGTTTATTATTTTCATGTATTTGGAATTTGTTAGCAATTTTCTGCAGCAAAGATGCATTTTTATGCAAATGGAGTGCGGCATGGATTTGAAAGGTGCCAAAACCCTAGAATCGATCAGTAAACTCGCCATGTTTTGAGAAAGTCAAACGGATGCAAATATGAACCCTCTCGGGTGCATTCTTTTATCCATTAGATATAAGTGTGTACCTTAGGATGGATTTTTTTACCCTCTGGATATTTCAGTTTTGGATGCATTATTTTATCCACTGAATGCATATTTGTACCCTTTGGGTGCATTCTTTTATCCAATGGATATAAGCGTGTACCTTAGGATGCTTTCTTTTACCCTCTGGATATTTTGGTTTTGGATGCGATTTTATCCTTGGGACGCAGATCTGTACCCTCTAGGTGCATTCTTTTATCCATTGGATATAATCATGGACCTTCCAGATGCATTCTTTTACCCTCTGAATATTTCAGTTTTGGATGCAGTCTTTTATCCACTGGACCCAGATCTGTACCCTCTAGGTGCATTATTTTATCCATTGGATATAAGCGTGTACCTTCTAGATGCATTCTTTTACCCTCTTTACCTTCTAGATGCATTCTTTTACCCACCTTCTTTTCCACCCAATTAAGCTATGCTTATGGGAGGGTGTTAGTGTAGGTTATTATTTATCATTTTATTTATTTATTAGGATAATTCTTACACTTGTGTTAGCCCTACACTTGTTGGGTTAGCGTGCTTAGGTGTACTAGTTGTGTGGAGTTAGCTTCCTAGTTGTGTTGAGTTAGTTTCTCGGTTATGTGGAATTAGCTTACTAGTCTTATAGAGTTAACTTAACTACCAAGATCGGTTAGTGGGAGTTCTTCACCACCGATTTAGGTAGTAGTGGCACTTCCACTTGTCACTCATACACTCGAGTTACAGTCGAGTCACGGGGATCTTTGTCTGTCGAGTCTTTCACTCATTTGACGTCACTTATATCTGGACACTAGCGCCAGAAATGGACACTAGTGCAAGGCACTCCTATCCATCCGGGAGCTCGTCTTCTTTATGTTTGATCTTATTTTTGACATTTGAGGTCAATATTTTCGGCTTTCCCTCTCATATCCCGAGTACTAGTCAACATGTAGGGTCATTAGTGTGAAATTCAAGCAAATCTATCTACATATCTCAAGGGACTGCATTTGGGCACATTACTCTACATACACACTACATAGAAGGGAGTTCATTCTATTCCATCCACACATTTTCATTTTATCTAGCTATCACCCTTGTTATCTTGGTGTCATTGGTGTGAGGGAGACCTAGGAGCACTATTGCACACACAAAATCACATATAACTACATTGGGTATGAGATGTAGTGCAATGCTCATTCGTAAGTTCACCATTGTGATAGTTGAGGACAATCGACCCCTCATTTTGCATCTTTCTTTTTTAGGATTTGATGTCTTTTTTAGGGTTTTGTAGGAGGATATTTGTGTGCAGATTTATAGGTACCTCGGTGATCCAAGTGTGACATAAAGGTGACCAAAAGAAGAACAAGTGTGAAGCCCCTAGAATACTTATTAGAAACCAGGTTTCGACCATTTTGTAAACTCTGGGCGCCCACAAAGGTCTTGGGGGCCCCATGTGCCCCTATCCTTTCCCAGTGCCATGTGTCCAGCATCACGAGCATCTCTACATTTTTTTGAGCCCTGATTGATATGGTATATGCTCTGTTCCATCACATTTTCCAGTTCAAGACTCACTTTGGGATAAGAAAATTAAGATAAGTACCTTACCCCTCTCATTTCCTTTCATAGTTAAAATTAATAAATTGTTTAGCATTTATATTTCATTTTTATCTATTATAAATATATCTTTGCATTAGATTTTAATAAAATATATAGATTTTATTAAATCATTTTGGTGAACCCGTAGCTTAGAACTTCTTTCCCTAGGATCCACTAAAACCCTAATGGCTAAGGATATCTCTTCTCCTCCTAGGCTAGTCATGCCTCATGTGAGTATTAATCCTATCTATGATGAGGAAACCATAGCTGAACTTAGCACTCTATATCACAATGTTATTCTTAGATGATACTCAAAGACAACTCTTAGCTAATGAATGCAATGCCTACTAGCTTTGATCATTCCACTATTAGCATTGTTTCTGATCCGAAAGCTTTTTTGGTTGTAGACCTTGTTATTCAATCAACCACACTCCACCTTCTGTTATTTCTAATGAGAACTTAGATGATGTTATTATTAGTTTTATGCTTAATCTTGATGATAATGCTTTAGCTAACAAACAAGATGAAAATAAACATGTGCATGATGTTGTTTCTCATACTAGTTAGGATGATTCTATAGTTGCATCTCATACTCCTTCCATTTTAAAAATGTTTCTAATAGTGCATCACATACTAGTTTCTCCTCCTTCATTATATGTTGATGATACGCTTAATGAAATCCTTGCATCTGAATCTTTATCTGATATTGATGATACACATACTAGTCATGATTCTACTTCTTTGCATATTGTTGAATGTGAATCCCCCACTCCACTTTCATCTTCTTCTGAGATTGTCTCTAGTAGCATGCTTGATTCATCTCCTTCTATCACTTCATCTCCTAATAATGTTTGTTAATGCTAGTCCTACTACTTCTATCGACACTCCATGTGCTTCACCACACTGTTACTTCTTCAACACCTACATACCTAGTGTGCCCTTAGCATCGACATCTTCAATTTCTCCTCTTGATATCCCTATGATCACTCATAATGGCAAGCTTCAACCACTCAATACACTACTCACATCTATTCCATTCCTTCACATGACATTTTATCACTCATGCATGTTGTTGGCCAATTACAATCTCAAGTTCAATCTCTCACACTTGAAAGCAAATCCTATTATGCTTCTATCGATAACAATTCTTTGCATGAAACCCTATTTCAAAAAGATTCACAATTCAACATTTCCTAGGATTTCATTATGCCTACATTTACATGCTTTGATGGTACTAGAAATCCATATTTGCATCTTAAGCATTATCATCTAGCTATGGCTTCTTATTCTAATGATCGATTATTACTAAAATCCTTTCACCATAGTCTTACTGATGACACTCTCCAATGGTACACACATTTACCCTTTGGATCTATTAGTACCTATTGTGAGATGGAAGAAGCCTTCCTTCAATGCTTTATACTCAACAATGGCCCTAGAGTCACATATGATCATCTACCTGGCTTACATCAAGGAAAAACAAAACCTATTATTGATTACATTTTGCACTTCAATGCTTGCATGCATCAGTTAGTCTTCCAACCCATTGACCTAGAAAATAATTCATCTTTTGTCATGGCTTGATTCCCACTTTAAAAAAAATGCTTGCAATATGATACATGTGAATCATTCACACTCTTATGTTATAAGGTCATTGATTTAGAACAAGATCTCATTGTTGCACATGTCATAGATCCTCCTCCTATTATTACTCTACTACATCATCTAGTTCTTCTCCACTCCATCTATTGAGCATCCTCCTAGGTCTCCATCTCCTCCACCTCACAAAAAAGTTCAGTCTTCTCCATTACATAAGCATCCTTCATCTCCTCCACCACATCAAGCTCCACCCTCAAGACTCTACATCTCCTTCATGAGAGCCATTACACTTTTCTCATCATGCTAGACCTCATGATGTGTTGTGTGCCTTGCTTGAAAAGCATTTGATTCACTTACCTTCTAATCAACATCATCCACCTCATCACTTACAATGCCAGCATGATCGACCTTATTGCAACTATCATCATATCAATGGCCATCATGATAATGATTATTTGTGCCCTTCATGATAGATTACAACAATTAGAAGATAAGGGTATCATTTCCTTTGGCTCTCGCTCTTGTGAGTGGTCTATGTCTCCACTTCCATGCAAGCATGTTGTTACTCCAATTGATTTGTCTCCTCTTCATCTAGTCTAAGGTCATTATTCATCCACCACCATAGGTCACTACTCATGCACGCTCTCCATCTCATCCATCCACCACTACACCATCTCATCATGCCATGCTACTACTACACATTGGCTTCCTCAGCCATCAACATATGCACTTCCCACTACTCCATCTCCCATCATTGGCACCATTTCACATGGCATTTAGTTTGGTTCATACACTCATCTTTACTTATGCCCCACATGCTTCCACCACTCCATGCCCACTTGGTTTGGTAGGTGATTTTATCACCTTACCCCCCGATGATGCACTCGTGTTCTTATGGTTCTTACATGACTGTTGAGGGATATTTTCTAATAATAACCTCACTATATCTTCAGTTACACATTATATCGATATCTATCTAGCATGTACACTATCATATCACTTCCCGATGATGCACTCTTGCTTTATGGTTCATTCTTGACTGTTGAGGGTCTTATATAAATGAACCTTATCATCTATACACTGGGGGCATCATTATTCTCCTCCCCCTCTTCATCATACTAACATGTACTTCACTACACTATTATTACGACCATCTCATTCACATACTCTTTCACATTATTCATTTCTACTTCATCATTCATACAATACACTTTTTCATCAATTATCTATTATACATCACAATCACACTACATACATCATCATATATATCATATCATATATCACATATCATCATCATCATCATCAACATACATACATATCACAATCATATCAAAAAAACATCATCACAATATCACACATCAAATATAACAAAAATAATCACACACATCATACATCAACATATATGCATCAAATCATCACATCGCATAATCAATAAAACATAAATACATCAAACATATGCCAATATATATATATATATATATATATATATATATATATATATATATATATATATTAAAAATAGTTACAAAAATCCCCATTGTTTGGGGAAAGCCCCCACACATCACTACTACATCACATATATACATCATCATATCATCATATCATCATCATCGTTATCACTATCTATAACTACTGGGAGCTCTAGAACTAGAAGCTTCACCACTCAATCTACCGTTGATCGTGGCCCCTATATCTCTCTACCTACCCTATGCAATAATGTCACCTCATTCAACTACTCCACAAAATGACCTTGTAGCTCCACAAAAAACCATGTAAATACATCATGTGCTAAGGGACCTCCACCCGTAACCTCTCTCTAGCTCATTGTGTCTCCTCTCATGCCTCATCCCTCTCTCTCTCTCAATAATATGGTATATGTACATGTCAGCCACCACTATGCTATGCTACACTGGATCAAATAAGTGTGCATGCTCACCCACATGATACCATCCACGTGCTCTAGCATACCACCACCTATGAGTACATCGGTGGGCACATTCACGTCAATGTGTGGATGGATGTGTCCACAATCAATGACCAATATGCATCACCTACATCCATATATCAACACATTAGACAACAATGACAATTATACAAACCAAATAAAAAATCACAAACATCACTATAAAAATACTCATGCTCTATTACTATATACCACATTTATCGTTTCTATTATCGAGGGCATGTGCTTTCCCTCTCTCCTCCTCCCCCTCGGTGGTGCCCCACCACATAAAAAATGGGAAACAAAAAATACCCATCAATGTGACACCCACCATGCATGGTAGGCCTTTGTACACCCCCATCATCCACATCTATCAACTCTATATATCATCATCTCTATCCTCATCTAGCCCGGAGGGGTACTAAGTTGCTGCTCTGTGGGCCTGTGGGCCCTAGTCTAGCTCCGGCCCTCCTTGGTGCCCTAATGGCCCTAACCCATACATATGGCTCTAGGGGCACATCCTGGGCCATACCAAACTATCGTGAGACTACTCTCTACCTGGAATAACTCGGTCACCCCTGGAAATTGATCCTCTAGCCACATAGTCCCATACATCATGTAGCTCTCTACTACATCCTCTGGCCATCCCTCGTAGTCTTGTATGGCCTCCATATCACGACCTCTGGCCCCATACGATCTAACATCACTCTATAGGTATTTGTATCCATCTTCCTACCATGAACACCTACCCATCTCCCAAAAAATATATCTAGCCTCACCCACTCTCCTCATGGTCCACCAACCGGCCTCAATATCACAATATGCTCATAGGCCCATACATGTAATAATGTGGTAGCTCAATACCACCCCCATGCTCCTCTTGTATAAATGTATAGATCTCTGTATAGATGGGCCAATACACATCATGCCCAAGCATATCTCATGCCCTCCTCCTCTATCCAATGAAATATGTCATGCATCTTATACAAGATTCCTACACCACCACCCTCCACTAAATCGATGATGTAATCACAATGGAAATGAACTTTCTTCAAATCATGGAACCCCGATCTCTAATAAACATCTAGGCTAATATGGACCTCAGTATGAACTTGGGTCCCCATAAAATACCACCTAACGGCCCTCATCTTCCTCTTGTGCATCATCCATAACCATCACTTGAACCCTCTCACCAATGATAGGTAATCACAGTATGTGATACACATCCTCCAGAGTCATTATCATCTCCCTTATAGGTAACCAAAAGGTGCAAGTATCTACACACCACCTCTCACACAAAGTTGTGATCATAGGCATATTATGGGGCACATCCCCCATCCTCACTATGTGTCATAGGCCGACATGGTCTAGAACATCCCACTCATCATCTGACAACCCCAATCCTAGCAATGTACTCAAATGGTGGCCACCATGAAACTCTCTCGAATGGATGTCCCTCTCACAACACAACACCAAATGACAACAAACACAACATTAAACATCATATATATGCAAATACACCTACCTATAACATCAATAAGCATCAATTTTCACATCTACATCACTTTGGGCTCAACCCAAGCCTTATGGGATGCCAACACCTAGAAGCAGGACTAGGGCACCCAGGAGCAAGTCACTAGTGCCCATGCCTAGGCTAGTGTCCCAAAGGTCATTAGCACCTTCACCACTCTTGTCTAGGTCAAAAAATGAGAAACTCAAAAAAAATTTTTTGCAAAAATTCATCAAAAATGACTAATATCAACACATTTTTGAAAAAAAATCACACTTACTTAGCTCAGTTGTCATACGTGTGATGCCACAGCCATGCCACCACCATCTCAAATCAAATCAACTCAATCGTGGTGCTCTCACTTGAGGCATCTTCACACACCCAGAGCTCAAAATCACACTTGTGCAATAATCAAATGAATTACCTATTCACTTTTTTCACATTACTATTTATAGTAACTTCCCATTACTTACCGCATTATAGTCATTATTCACACTTATCCTTCAAACTAATACATTACATGATTTCAATCATATCTTGAGCATCCTTACTCGATTCTTTCTTGTTTACATCATTCTCTTTAAAATTTCACCTACTATCATATCATACACATTACACAAAACATTATATTCCTCCTTGACATTGTTTCAACTCGATATACACACACTTTTGTGATATCTATCATACATTCACTATTACATCATTACATGCTTACTTTTGGCTCAACAGTGTTCATTCTCATCATCACTCCCCTTTCACCAAAAGGGGGCATACAATCGGGTCATCCTATAATCCCCTTCACACCATTATGTGATCATTCTACATTTCTAATTCCTCATTTTCAAAAATTTTCTCATACATCATGTGACATTTCACACCACTTTCTAGTGATTCCCCTAATGACCTAATGGGGGAAACAAGCATAAAATCTCTCCATGAGTAACCAATCAATCAATCACATACATTCAAATATATCAACAACAAAAAAATTTCTACTATTCTAAATCACATCAATCAATCAACACAACACAACATATTTATCCTCCTAGATGACCTAACTTGGGAGTTATATCACCACTTTCCCAGATGACCTAACATGGGAAGTTATTCTACATTTTTGACTGCTTCCAGATGACCTAACATGGAAGCCATCTCATACACATTGTGGTGACACCTGGAGTGGGGGAAATGAGATGTCATTTCCTTTCCTATACTACTCCTATATGGGTTATTCACATTTGATCAAAATTGGATCCAAAATCAACAAAATTTGGTCTTTTTTCATCTGCAATGGCTATTTGAGGATGTAGTTAAAGTTGGAGAGTAAAACTAGACCTCTCTCCCTACACTCTTCCTTTGGCAAGGATGCCCAAATCCTCAGTTTTTTTCACACACACACAATCGGGTTGGGAATTGATCACTCCCTACCCCAACACATCTCCATCAATGAAAAAATTGAAATCTCCAATCATTCAACATCACAATCATCAATCTCACTTAGTGCTCCTCATAACGGTCCCACATCTCTCATTATGCCACATGGATCGACATGTTGATCCATGGTTCACCACGTTATATGTGTTCTCATTCGACACATACTTCTACCACATTTGTGTGTACTTTTGCAACATGGGCTTCTCCAGACTTCTCTCGGTATGCATCTCTATCTACTTTATGTTACCGAGCTTTCACTCACCAACATAAAGTGGGGGAAAATGTAGACACAAAATCACACACTTACTACTATTTACTATACCACCAAGTATGTTGTTTTATATATGGATCTTGCATAAGAAAAAAAGTATTCACTTGGTGACCCATTCCATAGTCCATCCACTTATCTTTTTGGTTTTATTTTTTTATCTTTCACACTTGTCACTCATACACCGATTCTAGTCAAGTCACAAGGATCCTTGTCTGTCAATCTTCACTCATTTTTTTTTCACTTTTGTCTAGACACTAGCGCCAAGAGATGGACACTAGTGCCAGCACTCCTATCCATCATGGGGCCCATGTCCTCTTTATGTTTGATCTTATTTTTGACATTTGAGGTTGGTATTTTTGTTTTCCCTCTCATATCCCGAGGTACTAGTCGGCATGTCGGTCATTAGTGTCAAAATTCAAGCAAGAGATCCCTATATAAACACAACATACATACCATTATATGGGCGGGAAATTATTATCAAGGGCTATCTATCTACATATCTCAAGGGACTGCATTTGGGCACATTACTCTACATACACACTGCATAAGAAGGGGAGTTCATTCTATTCCATCCACACATTTGCATTTTATCTAGCTACCCACTGTTATCTTATCATTAGCACAAGGGTGACCTAGGAGCACTATTGCACACACAAGCACATAGAACTACATTGGGTTTGAGATGTAGTGCAACACTCAAGTCGTAAGTTCACCATTGTGATAGTTGAGGACAGTCGACCCCTCATTTTGCATCTTTCTTTTTTAGGATTTGATGTCTTTTTTAGGGTTTTGTAGGAGGATATTTGTGTGCAGATTTACAGTACCTCGGCAATGATCAAGTGCAACATAAAGGTGACCAAAAGTGAATAAGTGTGAAGCCCCTAATGACATTTCGTAACCAAGTTACCGACCATTTTTGTAAACTCGGTGCCCACAGAGAGGTCTTGGCACCCATGACGCCCTATCCTTTCCTAGGCGCCCGTGTCCAGGCATCACGAGCATCTCTACATTTTTCTAAGCCTGATTATGATGGTTTGTGCTCTTATTCCATCATCATTTTCTAGTTAGACTCACTTCGGGATAAGTGAAATTAAGATAAGTACCTTACCCCTCTCATTTCCTTTCATAGTTAAAATTAATAAATTGTTTAACATTTATACTTCATTGTTTATCAGTTATAAAGAGATCTTTGCATTCAAATTTAAAAAAATATTCCATGTTTTATTAAATCATTGTCGTGCGACAAGTAGCTTTCACAAACCCCGGGAAATTCGCTTATGTCACAAAAGTGGTTCCAAGGATATTCACCAAGTAGTTTCCACATCTAATTTCCCAGAGGCCTCTTAAAATTATTTGATACACCCGCTTTTGATTGAATCCTTAACCAATTTCAGCCTAAGTCACCCTATTCCAAATCTTTTTTTGTTGGAAATCCCTAGGCTTTCATTCTAGCTTTATGCTTTGCTTTTCTTTCACCATGTCTTTATCATTTCTCTTGACCAATATTGTTATGGCCGCTTCGCTACACCTTCCCGGGAAATTTTTACGTGACTATTCTAGTCCTCTTGAAAACTTTGATGATATTGATGAGCAAGAATTTGTAGCATTTCTAAAGGTTAATCCTTAACACAATGATGCACTACTCTATATAGCTAGCCCGATGAATAGAAACATTAGGATGCCTCTAAAACCATGTATATGATATTCCCAAATCTATAGTTGCTTCATTTCCTACCATTACATCTACTATTGTCACATCTATTGTGCCTATATGTTTGGCAACATCCACTACCCCCCTTCAAAATGTTACCATGTTTATCCCCATTTCTACAACTATTCCTACCTCTCTTGTGTACACTCATAGGGCTTTGCATTCTTCATCTACTACACGTTCCTTGAGAAACTCATACATGATTTACATACTAAGGTATTACAATTAGAACAAGGCATATTCAAACCTTCAAATGTCATGAATTTTAATCAATTACTTCATAACCCACTTGTACTTGATGTGGCATCTTGTCTTTTACCCCTAGGATTTGTGTCTCCTAAGCTTCATATCTATGAGGGTAACGGGATCTCGAGCAACACCTTCATTCCTTTCATGCCACTTGCTTAGAATTTGCTTACAATGACAAACTTCTTACTTGAGTTTTTTCCTAAGTATAAAGGATTATGCCTTCCAATGGTTCTATGATCTATCTATCCAATCCGTAAGGGATTTCAATTCATCATCCAATAATTTTCTTGCAGACTTCTCCATTAACATTGGTGATAAGGAATAATATACTCAAATGACTAAAATGCAACAAGGCTCTAATGAACTATTAGTGATTATGTCTTATGTTATAAAACAATACTTACTGAAATGAGCAACATACTTACAAACAATGAGCTTCAAGATCTATTTACTCAAAGTCTCCTATTCCCATTGCAAGTATCTATTATGTTTGATAAATTTCAATCCTTTGATGAGTCATGTCATACGTTAAAAGAAAGAGAGGTCAAGCTCCTAACACCATAGATTCCTAAATTTTCATTAATGAAAAAAAGGGAAGACTTGGAAAATGCTTATAGGTCAAAATTATTGGTTTTGTTTCTCGTCATCCATTAACACGAGTTCTAAAATTTCTTCTCTTATATCTTTTGGCATGGTTTCTCCCACATACCTTTTCTCTACTTACCACATTTTCTCATAAAAATGTCCATGCTAGCAAGTGTGAAAAACAAAATAGTTCTCGAAAGGATCATAAGGTGAAAGATGCATATAATTCTAATCATTTCTATCAAATGAAAGCATAAATTGGGCTCCAACCTTTATGTCCAACCAAAATGAACAAGAACACGATTTCAAATTCATCCCCATGATAGATATTCATCATAGTAAAGATGGAGGGGAACATATATCAAACTCCGATAGTCCATTATGAGTGACAAGATGCACTCACTTACAATAACACCATAAAAGGAACATGTCCACTACCAAATATTGAGAATTATGCTTTGTTATATTGATACTAATCAAAGCATCGTAACAAACTCTTCATATAACCATTATCTCGTATATGTTCTACGTTTCAGTTTGCACCGCCATCTCATATAGGGATTCTCAAGTACCTCTTCTCTTAGTGACACCCAAAGGGCCTCTATTATGGTATAGATGTAATACAATAGGGTCTCGAAGGCCCTCCTTGTCTAATTATATATGTAATAAAATTGTTATACCCCAATTGTATACCCCGTAGGGAGCTCTAACAATCAAGACAACATTTGATTGATAGAGCCTCCTCCACTAAATCTCCACTCCTGTCCACTCCTCTGGACTTGATCGACCCCCTGGTTAGCATGTTTGCCATTTGTCCAGAGAGTGCTGGTCTTTGGAAGTCCAAAATTGCATTGCTTGAAACACCTTGATTGATAATGGCTTGTGTAGGATGTTATCCCAAAATGAATGTGGGATGTTATCCCAAAAAGCAAACACTCTCAAGCACAGCTAAAATGCAGATTTTGGCATGCATGATACACATTATAGTTGTCACAAGCAAAACCCCATTTGGATGTTGTGTAAAGAGCACCATATGGAGCATTTTCTAGCCATGAACTTCAGCATAATACAGTCCCACTAAGACTCTGTCCCCTTCCTTTCACATTCCTTGGAGAAGCATTTCCTGTTAAATTTGTTGGCCTCCCTTGCTCTTCAGATTTGATAACACTTCTCCATTAACATTGGTGATAAGGAATAATATACTCAAATGACTAAAATGCAACAAGGCTCTAATGAACTATTAGTGATTATGTCTTATGTTATAAAATAATACTTACTGAAATGAGCAACATACTTACAAACAATGAGCTTCAAGATCTATTTACTCAAAGTCTCCTATTCCCCTTGCAAGTATCTATTATGTTTGATAAATTTCAATCCTTTGATGAGTCATGCCATACGTTAAAAGAAAGAGACGTCAAGCTCCTAACACCATAGATTCCTAAATTTTCATTAATGAAAAAAAGGGAAGACTTGGAAAATGCTTATAGGTCAAAATTATTGGTTTTGTTTCTCGTCATCCATTAACACGATTTCTAAAATTTCTTCTCTTATATCTTTTGGCATGGTTTCTCCCACATACCTTTTCTCTACTTACCACATTTTCTCATAAAAATGTCCATGCTAGCAAGTGTGAAAAACAAAATAGTTCTGAAAGGATCATAAGGTGAAAGATGAATATAATTCTAATCATTTCTATCAAATGAAAGCATAAATTGGGCTCCAACCTTTATGTCCAACCAAAATGAACAAGAACACGATTTCAAATTCATCCCCATGATAGATATTCATCATAGTAAAGATGGAGGGAACATATATATCAAACTCCGATAGTCCATTATGAGTGACAAGATGCACTCAGCTTACAATAACACCATAAAAAGGAACATGTCCACTACCAAATATTGAGAATTATGCTTTGTTATATTGATACTAATCAAAGCATCGTAACAAACTCTTCATATAACCATTATCTGTATATGTTCTACGTTTCAGTTTGCACTGCCATCTCATATAGGGATTCTCAGTACCTCTTCTCTTAGTGACACCCAAAGGGCCTCTATTATGGTATAGATGTAGTACAATAGGGTCTGAAGGCCCTCCTTGTCTAATTATATATGTAATAAAATTGTTATACCCCAATTGTATACCCCCGTAGGGAGCTCTAACAATCAAGACAACATTTGATTGATAGAGCCTCCTCCACTCGTCTCCACTCCTGTCCACTCCTCTAGACTTGATCGACCCCTGGTTAGCATGTTTGCCATTTGTCCAGAGAGTGCTGGTCTTTGGAAGTCCAAAAATTGCATTGCTTGAAACACCTTGATTGATAATGGCTTGTGTAGGATGTTATCCCAAAATGAATGTGGGATGTTATCCCAAAAAGCAAACACTCTCAAGCACAGCTAAAATGCAGATTTTGGCATGCATGATACACATTATAGTTGTCACAAGTAAAACCCCATTTGGATGTTGTGTAAAGAGCACCATATGGAGCATTTTCTAGCCATGAACTTCAGCATAATACAGTCCCACTAAGACTCTGTCCCCTTCCTTTCACATTCCTTGGAGAAGCATTTCCTGTTAATCTTGTTGGCCACCCTTGCTCTTCAGATTTGATTTCGCTCCAAAGTTTACTTTTGCATTAGGGTAATCTAGTCCATAACACTTGTCTATCTCTCCTGGTTGTTTTCTGAAGTCCACTGACTTATGTAGGCCACTCATGGATATGAATATGATAAAAATTCATTTCTCTGTCTCTGACCTTTTACCGTCCTGCTGATGCAACTCTAAAACTTATTCTTGTCTCTGTAACTATGTTCCCCATGGCCCACTTTCATCACACACTAACAAAAAGAAACCCTAAATCTGGGCTGTCATCTTCTAAAACAGTCTGCCACTATCTTAAATAATGTTTACTAATCATCACGAATAATCTCCACAAGAACATAGTCCATCCCTAAAATGATTGAAACAAATTGCATCCCTTGAAATTATTTCTCGCTTGACAATGTTGGAGATGAATTAAGTCGCACAGTGGCAGTCAACATATGCTCGAAGGTTTTCCATTTTCCAATCAGTCATAAACATTAATGTGATAAAAAAAAAAATTCTCAGCCTCTGACCTTTTCACCATCCTGCTGATGCAACTCTAAAGCTTGTTCTTGTCTCTGCAACTATGTTGCTCCCATGGCCCACTTTCATCACACACTAAACAAGGAAACCCTAAATCTGAGCTGCCATATTCTAAAACATTCTGCCACTATCTTAAATCATGTTTTCTACTCATCACCAATAATCTCCACAAGAACATAATCCGTCCCTAAAATGATGGAAACGAATTGCATCCCTTACAATAATTTCTCGTTTGACAATCTTGGAAATGAATTTAGTAGCACTGTGGCAGTCAACACATGCTCTAAGATTTTTGGTGATCCGAATGGGGGTTCCAGGACTTGAATTGATAAGCGCAAATGCAATTGCCAACTTCTCACTATGACTCCAAAGCATTTGTTCTTTTACCTCCTCTGACACATCATGCAGCACGAGGCTTGTGTTAGGCAAATACCCTGCATTTTTCATTTTCCCAGACAAGGATTCCAATGCTGCATATATTTCCACAGATTGAGGATGTGATCTGTCATCTGCAATGAATGAATGAACCCTGTGATTTAATTCAATCAGGGTGCATCCACGTTTTGTTTTCAATCCCCTGTCTTTCATGGCTGCTCTCACCTTTGCCACACCATCCCATCTGCCAGTTGCAGCATAGATATTTGATAGTAAAACATAATGACCAGTGTTTTCAGGATCTAATTCAAAAAGATGGTTTGCCACACGCTCTCCTACCTTAATATTGCTGTGAATTCTGCATGCACCAAGCAAAGCTCCCCAAACCCCAGCATCCGGTTCTGGTGGCATGTTTTGGATGAAGTCTTCTGCCTCATCGAGACGCCCAGCACGGCCAAGAAGGTCAACCATGCATGCACAATGCTCCACATTAGGCTTGATGCCATAATCTCGTATCATGGAAACAAAACATTGCCAGCCCTTATCCAACAAGCCCGCATGACTGCAAGCAGATAAAACGCATACAAAGGTAACTTGGTCTGGACTCACACCCTTCTTTTGCATTTGGTAAAAGAGCTCAAGAGCGTCCTCGCCATACCCATGCATACCATATCCAGCAATCATGGCACTCCATGAGACTACATCCTTTTCCGACATGTTGTCAAATAATTGCCGTGCCATCTTTATACTACCACATTTGACATACATGTCCACAAGTGCGGTACCCACTAAAACATCTGTCTCAAATCCTATATTAATAATGTAGCAATGGATCCATTTGGCAGGTTGTGGGGCTGCTAGATAGGCATAAACCAGAATCACACTCTTTACAGTAGCCAAATCGGGCTTCACATCTGTAAGCTGCATTTCATAGAAGAGTTTCAAGGCCTCCTGAGCTTGCCCGTTGAGCACATAACCTCCGATCATTGCGCTCCATGACACAATATCTCTTCTACACATTTTGTCGAAAATTCGCCTTGCAGCCTTTACCATTCGACATTTTGCATACATATCAATGAAAGCAGTGCTGACAACAACATCAAACTCGATTCCACTCCTAATTACATAACTATGAATCCACTCACCTTGTTGCAGAGCTGCCAAATTAGCACACGAAGGCAGCACGCTCTTTAGGGATAGAAGGTCCGGGCTCATTCCTCCCAATTGCATTTGATTGAAGAGCCTCAATGCTTCACTGGGACATCCATTCTGAGCACACCCAGCAATCATTGCATTCCATGAGACCACATCTCGTTGAGTAATTTTGTCAAACACATGGCGTGCATCCTTCAAATTCCCGCATTTAGCATACATATGTACAAGAGAATTCGCCACAAAAACATTGAATTCAAACCCATACCTGACAACGTGACCGTGAATCTCCTTACCCTCTAGCAAAGCCGCCGCAGAAGCGCACGCCTTAAGCACATAGGGAAAAGAAAAATTATCCGGGTGTTCACCTGCCTGTAGCATTTGGCAATACAATGAAATTGCCTCCTCGGCTAAGCCATTCCTGGCATATTCTCTAATCATAACATTCCACAAGCAAACTTTTGGTTTGTGTATTTTGTCAAACATATGACGTGCATCCTCCAGGTGGAGCACAGCATACATGCTGGTCAGTTTTGTTTGCAGGAACATGTTTTGATGGCATCCATTTGTGAGCATGAGTGCATGGACTTGGTTGAGTGTTTGGATATCGGTGCATTTTTCTAAAAGAGAAGCACAGGAATTCGTGTCCATTTGGAATTGGAGCAAGGCTTCTTTAAGTAAAACTCCACTCGAGAAGAGCCGAAGATGGAGTTGGCGTAATGCTATCATGAATGGCACTCTAGAAGCAATGAGCGGAGAATGACAGGTGGCCTAAATCACTGATTTAGAGCAGGGGACTATGCTTATGACGTTTTATTCATCTTCATGGGTTACCCCAAACGTGCGTTACCATTGTGGATGTGTTTTAGTTATTTGTGATCTCGTTGTCTAGAGATGATATAACCCAAAGACGAGTACAAAGGGCCACCTCACTACACCTGAAACATAGATTCGATAACACCCATATTTACCATCCCTCTCGCATACCGGACAAGAAGATTTGTCCTACCCGACTAGGGGTTGGCCTAAAGCAACATAGGAAGAAGGGTCAAAGAGTACATGGATTAAACAAAACCACAAATGGATGAATAGGCACGATATTGACATAAGGAATGTGAATGAATCAATAAAATATTTTTATAAAGTTTATGAGACCAAGCAGTCTATGGGACTAGAGTTGTAATAAAAATAGTCTAAGCTACCACATAGGTTGTCGTGTTAATCTTACGTAAAAATCCATTCCCTTTTTGATGTTGGATCTTCTACTATGAATCTTGACTAAAATATTCATTATTTTGCTAAGCTTCGTTTTCTTAAACAATGACACTAGATTGTCTACTTTTAGGTTATCATCACACTTGATTCAAATGTCACTATAGGTTGTGCACTTCGTGACATAATATCATTTTGTCTTATTTGCTCCTTGTTAAAAAAACACATGTTCTCTTTTCTCACTCTTCTCTAAGCAACATCCATTTGTCGGTTTCACACCTAAGATGATGTGAACTAGCCTTAATCGAACCATCACTTCCACTTGATTTCTACCCTTAAAAAGGCATTTTCTCCATGGTCCCAAGTTGGGTTAAATTCCTTGATATAATATTCTTTTTCCACCCAAATTGTTGTGTCCACATGCCTATCCTAAATTTCTCTCACGTATTTTTATTCTCACATTGGCATTTGGACATTCTTACATATTAATGTCTCATTTACTCATCCATTTGTTGTTTTGTTTCATCCATGTGTTTTTCCTCCTATCTAGTCTGTTCTCGTGAACCATTTTGGGCAACCAATGAGATCCGTGCCTTGTGTCTTCTTCAAATAACTTAACAAATGAGTCATAAATGACGTCTCTAATGGAAAAGTCCCTATTTCAACTAGTATAATCTCATATGGAACCAATGTTTTAATTTTGAGGTTGCTTGTGAGGTGCTTTTGGATTCTCTTTTTCTGTCTCCATTTGACAATTGACACATTGTTGCCCCAAAATCCAAATTGGTGGTCCTTTATGGGTGTGAAGTTTGGGGAAACAATGTGTCAAGTCTCCAAAATAGATGTAGGAATGTTGAACTATGGGATTGGAAAACAAAAAAAAAAACTTGTTTGGCTTGCTTATCACATTGGTGGTTCTTTATGTGTGTGAAGTTTGGGGCAATAATGTGTTAGATCTCAAATGAAGACAACACTAACAATAAAGGTAAAAAGATTTATGTGAATGAGAAGTTTAGAGCAATTGTGTGTAGGAAACAACACTACCTTACATAATTCAACCCAAACTATGAACATACAAGAAAACATACATAAGGGAAGAGAAGATAGTGTAGCTCGAGAAGAAGTAGTTCCCAAAGGGTCAAATGTGAGACAAGGAGATGGAAGATTCCCGAGGAAGAATGCGAGAAAAGGATATGTTTTTCGCACCATAGTAATAAAGTTAGAAAATTACTTTATCCTAGAATGCCCAACCTATAATGACATACTTTCTAGTTATAAATATATATTGAGAGTTGGCGTCATGTGAGAATTATTTGAAGAGACATGAATACTAGAGTTGGGGAGTTGATAACTTAAATCAATAGTAGAAGGAACAACCTTCTTAAAGAAAAACTCACTCTTAAAGTTATGTTTTAACTAGTAGTTGAGACAATTATGAAAAAGAATGGTCCCATAGAATGTTGGATCTCTTAGACATAATTAAAATAATTTCATTTCATTTCGTAATTCATTGCTTATAACAAAAAATTCTAATAAAACAAATTTTCCAAAAAGTAACTCTAGTTTAATATATATTTTTCAAGATATGATTTGGATTTATTATTATTATTAATTGAAAATGGCATTTAAATTAAACAAAAATATAGTTCACAAGCCACCTTATAACAATATGAATAAGTGCACACTTATAATCGGGATACACATTTTAGTTACACAAAGTGACTCCCCACAAATTTTCCATCCAATTTATATGTGAACCCTATTTGCATCCTGTTAGTGCAAAATCACAAAGCACCCTGGACGCACATCAGCTTCTAGGTTGATGTTCAAGCATCCGCAGTGTGATTGCACAACATGGAAACCTCTCTCCAAGCGTGGGACTTGTAAACCGAGAGAGGAATCTCCAGAGAAGGCTGGTTCCTGCTCCTAAACTACCTGCCACAAGCTATTCCAGTGCAGGCAAGCTAATCTAATCCTAATCTAACCATGCCAAGGAGACAGAGAGAGAGAGAGAGGGGAAGAACAGCAAAAGCCTACACTAAAACGGTGATACACCAGAGAAGGAGAATGTTGAACATCTATCAAAACTGCCATGGGACAAAGAGAGGTGAGCCATTGGGAAGGATGGACAGAAGCATCACAACCCCAAGGATAGATTTCACACAGAAAATGTCCCAAAACTCCATGAACACAGCTCCAGACCTGCAATGAACATTCAAACATGCACAGACACCTGCAATGAAGAGAGGCAAGAAGAAGACAAGCAAAAACGAGAGAGGATGGACAAATGCATCACAGAACACGTTTTGTTGCTCCAGAGGTTTGCACAGAACATCATTCCATTAATGGTAAAAGGCAGGAACGCCATTACAGAGAAAGGGAGGAGGTTCGAACTCCATTTTCAACCCTAGAGAAGAAAAGAAGGGAGGGCCGAGCAGAAAGAATGAACAACCTTTTTTAAAAATGAGCCAAATCTGGCTTTTACATTGCATGGGTCAAGCCTGGGGACGTAAAACGTGGGAAAACGTGCAAGCCCATTCCTCATTTTGCAGATGCATTAAATCAAGCATGGAGGATCTTACCAACCCATACCCTATCACTTTGACTAATTTGGAGGAGAATGTGACCCATTTGCATTAATCTGGCCGCTAAAATGTCACTTCTGGCCGTGCAGAAGAAGAATGCGACCTATTAGCATTAAAACAGGTTGTTGAAAGGTCGTCACGGCCATTACCACACGTCAGAGCCGTTTCTTGATTTTCTCTCTTTAGACTACACCAAAACTCGAGATTGATCCCAGAATCATGTAGAGCATCTCAACAGCTTTCCGTTGATATAAAGAACGTGGAAATCCGAGCTCTGGATCAAAAGATATGGCGATCTGAAGATTTAGGGCACGGAACAGATCAAAACGAATTTTAAAATATTTTCCCGCGCACTGCCACTTGGACGCCACGTGGCACCTGCTGATTCGCTGAATAATTCTCTCTCCTCTGCTTTTCGGCGGGCTGTCTCTTGAATTTTGACTTTTGGTGCTCTTGGAACATTTTCCACATTTT
This sequence comes from Taxus wallichiana var. yunnanensis, assembly GCA_018340775.1. Lineage (NCBI taxonomy): Eukaryota > Viridiplantae > Streptophyta > Pinopsida > Cupressales > Taxaceae > Taxus > Taxus wallichiana. Next base: position 492,738,646 of record CM031242.1, on the reverse strand, counting down.
TTCCCACGCCCCGCCACTAGGGATACGTGGCATGCATTGGTTGGTTGACGAACCTGCCGGGTCTTCCTTCACTTTTACCCTTTTTGGCTTAGATTTGGCCAAACTTTCCAACTCCTCCCCGAGCTCCGCACTTCTATGCTCCATTGGACACGTGTCCAATTTCTATTGGCTCGGGCCAGCGCTTCAAACCTTGCCCTTTGACCTTTTGGCTTCTCTTGATGACACGTGGCAATTTCTCAATGGTTCTCGGCTGCTGCCGGTCTTCGCGCGTACAGCGTCCATCCGTCCCGGGCGTCTAGTCTTTGCTTGGGACAAAAACCTCCGATCCGCCCGAAATGGGCTTCCTTGTCCCTCATTTGGCCAAAGACACGTGGCACCTTTTGATTGGCTTTCGGCTCCTTCGGCTTCTTCGCGTATTTCGGGTCTTTTTGTCCCGGACGTCCTATTTTGATTTTGGACCTTTTGGGACAATTTCGGCCGATTCGGCCGGTTCGGGTATTTCTGGCCCGCTTGTCCCACTTTGCTTCGAACTGACTTGACCCTTTTCGGCCGGTTCGGCCGGTTCGCGTCTTTTTGGCCCGATTGTCCCATTTGCGCCCCTCTCAGCAGTTAGCCAATTTTTTCTCGGTCGAACCGGCATTTCGCGCCCGCCGCGTACTTTCGTCCCACTTGTCCCAAATGCTTTGTGGGCCGACTGGACTCATTTCGGCGGTTGGGCGGTTCGCGTACTTTTGTCCCATTTGTCCCAACTTGTGCTGGACTAGGACTTAGCCGATTTTCACAAATTTATCTGGCCCGAACTACTTGCTTTCTGCAACCTTCTCCGCACTTTCTCAGAGCTTTCTCCTTCCAACTTCGACCAGGGGAGTTAGAAAAAATCTGAGGGGACCCTGGAAACATGAATTTTGGCCCCGAATCAATCAATTTTTCTGGGACCTGAGAATCTGATGCATGTTATCGAAATTTACCCAGGGGGGGTGAAATTTTGATAACTTGGTTTATGACTTCGGTGGGGGCATCACTGCTTAGATGAATGATCGGTGCTGAAGCATCCATTGGGCATGGAGTCATGAGTTGCAACCTGGCAATGATCCGAACTTTGAAAACCTCCCTCACGAGCCACTTGGAAACCCATTGAACTGGAGTGTCTTCACCAAGATGCCCTTTGAAATGAACTGTGCAAGAGCAAAACCAGCAACACCAAAACTATGTACAGAACTGAAAATCATACATGCTCCAAATGGAACATGCAGAGTGTGCACGAGCACTTCTTCTGCTGAAAGCAAACCTATCTACTCTACTCTAACTGGAAGCAAAGGCAAGCTAAACAAACCCTGCAACTGGTTGTGAGAAATAGCTTCCTTTCTTCAAAATTGGCAGCCATGGAATTGATTTGGCACTGATCATGGCTGTTTGGATGGATGGAAAATCAACAAGAAGCTGGTCTTCTATCCAAATCATCAAGGTATCAACTGAAAAATCCAATACCTCTTTTAGTTGCTCTGCATTTGGATTGAAGAGGTATAGCAGCTGATCCTTGGTACTTTGTAGCTCGTCCTCATGCTCAGAAGCAAGCATGACTGGTTTTGGCTTCTCCCTTGGCTCCAATGAAGCCAAGTACCTGATTGGGCAAGGTCTGATCCGTTTGATATGCCCATTGCTGTGATTTTCAACTCCAAGAATGGAGTCTTCTTGTAGACCCTCTTGAATGGATGACGTGGAAGAAATGGTAGGACCCTTCTGTCCTTTCTCTTTCTCCAATGAAGAACAGGGAAGATTAGAATCTTCCAATTTTGATTCCAAAGGGCTGTTGTAAGATGCAGGCTGCTGCAAATGAAAGCTCTCCTTCATGGCAGCAGGCTCTGGTGTTTGGAATGTGGATGATGAAAGAGAGAATGGTGAAAACTCAACCGGCTCTTCTTCATCAAAATAGTCCTCCAAAACTGACAGGTAAACTGCCTCATTGTTGTCCCGCTGTTCTTGTTCAACTTCCTCCATGGTGTTCTCTTGGTCTGCAACTTGACCACCATGGTTTCCTTCACTCTCCAATATTGAGTTTGAGAGATCAAACTCCTCTTCAGTGCTAGAACTTGAGAGAGATGAAGTGGAAAGAAGAGCGAAGGTTCTTACGTAACTTTGCTTTGTGCTCAAAGCCCTTGGATCTGCGTTTTTCTCCTCCATAGCTAGATTGTGCTCCTCTTCTTTTGGATTTGGAGCAGCTTCTCCTTCCTCCAATGTTTGAAGGCAATCTTGCTCTTGATTGAACTCCTTCTCCGGCATGAAGTTTGTCAAGTCAAACTTTTTAATCTCTTTGCTCTAGAGGACAAGTTGGGACTGCAAGATCTTCTTCTTTTTGCTGCCTGAATCGATCCCGACCACCATTTTTTCTCCAACCCTAGCCTCTTCTGTAGGCTTAACCATCAAGGGGATCTTTGTCATCCCAAATCTAAGAGCCCAACTCTTCAGATTTTGAATTTCTTCATCTTTGTTGGCACTCTCTTTTTGCTGTTGTTTTCCTTGACTAGCATTCTGATTTTCATCCTCCCAACATGGATTGGGGAATGCAAGAGGAGGGATGGGTTGAAACTCAACTGATTTGACATTTTTTTGTGGTGGTGGAGGAGGTGAAACCTCTTGTTTCTTTGGAGGAGGGGGTGTTTCTCTTAGCTCTTGTGGAGGGGATGACTGTTTGGAAGGGAAGAGGAAAGAAGAATCGAGGTGCGGTGGAAGACTGAGAGGTGGAGACATGGATTCAACACTTGGGACAGCAGATGGAGGGTTTGAAACTTGACACTGCTGAAATGAAACAGATTGGGAAAGAGGAAAAGAAAAGGCATGAGATGGTGTGTTTACCTGTTGACAAGGTTGCTGAATACTTCTCTCATACATTTCTATTTCTTCAATCCACTTTGCAAGCAAAGGCAGCATTGCAATCATGAAGTCAAGCTTCTCCTGAGGGCTGTAATGCCTTGGAAAAGGTCCCACCCATGGACAGGGTGCTCCACAACTGATTCCAAATGCTCTCATCTGTGCCTGAGCCCTGGACTGCACCATCCCCTCCTCCATCTTTTGGATTTTCTCCAATAGACCAACATCTTGGATTTGATGGTCTTCATTGTATACACACCCTTGCTCTTGGAAAGCTCTATAGCCAAAGCCCGACTTTGCACTTGCTGCTCATATGGGTATGCTGCTGATCTTGAATACTGCTCAAAATGCTGATTTGGAGGATTTGCAAAATGTGTTGGAGGTGGAATATACTGCTGTTGTTGATGTGAAATCCATGATGGAAATGAAGTCATGATTGCACAACTTCATGGAATGGAAAAGAATGAAAGGGATGGAAAGAAAGATGGATGAAAATGGATGGAAACGGGTCTGCAAGCTCAGAGAAATGGGTTCTTTGATCGGATGGAGTCGCGGATGTGTTTGTAAGTGCCTCCAAAGGCTGAAATCTTCACAGGAACACATCAACCTGCAAAAGATGAAGTGAAAGACCTCTAAGGTCCCACCGGGCGTGCCAAAACTGTTAGTGCAAAATCACAGCACCCCTGGACGCACATCAGGCTTCTAGGTTGATGTTCAGGCATCCAGTGTGATTGCACAACATGGAAACCTCTCTCCAAGCGTGGGACTTGTAAAACCGAGAGAGGAATCTCCAAGAGAAGGCTGGTTCTGCTCCTAAACTACCTGCCACAAGCTATTCCAGTGCAGGCAAGCTAATCTAATCCTAATCTAACCATGCCAAGGAGACAGAGAGAGAGAGAGGGGAAGAACAACAAAAGCCTACACTAAAACGGTGATACACCAGAGAAGGAGAATGTTGAACATCTATCAAAACTGCCATGGGACAAAGAGAGGTGAGCCATTGGGAAGGATGGACAGAAGCATCACAACCCCAAGGATAGATTTCACACAGAAAATGTCCCAAAACTCCATGAACACAGCTCCAGACCTGCAATGAACATTCAAACATGCACAGACACCTGCAATGAAGAGAGGCAAGAAGAAGACAAGCAAAAATGAGAGAGGATGGACAAATGCATCACAGAACACGTTTTGTTGCTCCAGAGGTTTGCACAGAACATCATTCCATTAATGGTAAAAGGCAGGAACGCCATTACAGAGAAAGGGAGGAGGTTCGAACTCCATTTTCAACCCTAGAGAAGAAAAGAAGGGAGGGCCGAGCAGAAAGAATGAACAACCTTTTTAAAAAATGAGCCAAATCTGGCTTTTACATTGCATGGGTCGAGCCCAGGGGACAGAAAACGTGGGAAAACGTGCAAGCCCATTCCTCATTGACTGCAGATGCATTAAATCAGCATGGAGGATCTTACAAACCCATACCCTATCACTTTGACTGATTTGGAGGAGAATGCGACCCATTTGCATTAATCTGGCCGCTAAAATGTCACTTCTGGCCGTGCAGAAGAAGAATGCGACCTATTAGCATTAAAACAGGTTGTTGAAAGGTCGCTTCTGGCCATTACCACACGTCAGAGCCGTTTCTCGATTTTCTCTCTTCAGACTGCACCAAAACTCGAGATTGATCCCAGAATCATGTAGAGCATCTCAACAGCTTTCCGTTGATATAAAGAACGTGGAAATCCGAGCTCTGGATCAAAAGATATGGCGATCTGAAGATTTAGGGCACGCTTAAGCAGATCAAAACGAATTTTAAAATATTTTCCCGCGCCTTTGCCACTTGGACGCCACGTGGCTTTTCTTGATTATTTGAATAATTCTCTATCCCTCTGCTTTTAGCACCGGGTGTCTCTTGAATTTTGACTTTTGGTGCTCTTGGAACATTTTCCACATTTTTTCCCACGCCCCGCCACTAGGGATACGTGGCATGCATTGGTTGGTTGACGAACCTGCCGGGTCTTCCTTCACTTTTACCCTTTTTGGCTTAGATTTGGCCAAACTTTCCAACTCCTCCCCGAGCTCCGCACTTCTATGCTCCATTGGACACGTGTCCAATTTCTATTGGCTCGGGCCAGCGCTTCAAACCTTGCCCTTTGACCTTTTGGCTTCTCTTGATGACACGTGGCAATTTCTCAATGGTTCTCGGGCCTGCCGGGTCTTCCGCGTACTTCGCGTCCATCCGTCCCGGACGTCCCAGTGCTGCTTGGGACAAAAACCTCCGATCCGCCCGAAATGGGCTTCCTTGTCCCTCATTTGGCCAAAGACACGTGGCACCTTTTGATTGGCTTTCGGCTCCTTCGGCTTCTTCGCGTATTTCGGGTCTTTTTGTCCCGGACGTCCTATTTTGATTTTGGACCTTTTGGGACAATTTCGGCCGGTCGGCGGTTCGGGTATTTCTGGCCCGCTTGTCCCACTTTGCTTCGAACTGACTTGACCCTTTTTCGGCCGGTTCGCGTCTTTTTGGCCCGATTGTCCCATTTGCGCCCCTCTCAGCAGTTAGCCAATTTTTTCTCGGTCGAACCGGCATTTCGCGCCCGCCGCGTACTTTCGTCCCACTTGTCCCAAATGCTTTGTGGGCCGACTGGACTCATTTCGGCCGGTTCGGGCGGTTCGCGTACTTTTGTCCCATTTGTCCCAACTTGTGCTGGACTGGGACTTAGCCGATTTTCACAAATTTTCCTGGCCCGAACTACTTGCTTTCTGCAACCTTCTCCGCACTTTCTCAGAGCTTTCTCCTTCCAACTTCGACCAGGGGAGTTAGAAAAAATCTGAGGGGACCCTGGAAACATGAATTTTGGCCCCGAATCAATCAATTTTTCTGGGACCTGAGAATCTGATGCATGTTATCGAAATTTACCCAGGGGGGGTGAAATTTTGATAACACATCCCACATGGTTATGCGTACATCCTCAAAACACACATCAATCAATCAAAAAAATAATAGCGATAAAATTTCATGTTGACGGGTCATAATCATAAGGCCCTTTACACTAAATGTTAGTGCCTCATCAATATCAATTGTGGGTTAAATCTACAAGAGACCCTACTTATCCTCTTCTATATGTACTTATCTTCTTCTATATGTTCTTCTCCTTCAACATGTTGAGTGGAAAAATGACCAAGGACAAGATCATAAAACCTTTTTCCTACTAAAGGGAGGATATCCTCCCCTAAATAAAGGAGGATACAACTTGCAAACATATTACAACTTCCTATATATTAGGACCTCGTAATATTGCATCCCCGATTGTAAAATGTGAGGCTCTAGTTACCTAAACCCTAGGAGAGCTAATATATTATCAACATGTACATGGTTCATGGAGCATTTCTCTAATTGAAGATAATTTGTTACAAGTGGTAAAATTTAAGACCTTAATTTCCTCACTCATTGTGTTTAATGCATGTGAAAGAAGGTTTCAAAGCAATTAGTTCATGTCATAGACCTAGGGTTTGTTATATTATTGTTATTTGAACATGCCTAGGAATCATATTAATATGTATATGTTAATATATGTTTTTAATTGATTTTCAATCCAAATTTTAATCGTGTTGGCCCATGTTATATTTTTTTAGTAATCTCTAATATGTATTTTGATGTACCAATATTTGTTAACAAAAGGCTAGAGACACGAGATGATAATGTCTACCCCAAATGCTCCCCCCCTTCATTCCTTTGTGTTGGTTCATCCATCCACCTGCTCCATTCAAACATGTGTGTGTTCTTCTTTTCTACCCTCCATTCTATCATTTTCCTTATTGTGATACACATTTTTTTCCCTTCACTATTTGACAACCAAGTATGTTTCAAAACCATATGTTTATTTTGTTGATTTCATGTAGATATATATATTTTTGGGGGGCATGAATCATCCATCGGGAAGGAAAGTGACTTTTTAAATCCATCTAGCAAGTTTTTGTGTCCAATTTCCATGTTTTTGTAGTCCGTGTTGAACTACTAGCATTTTTATCGTGTTGTTTTTATGCTTGTTTAGATCTAATTTAAATCATTATGGATTTGAAAAATAATCAAATCATAGGGGTTTGTAAACTAATCAAATCATGATATATATGGATTTGACCTTGTTTGGTGATTTGTTGTCGATCTAGAACTATTTGGAAGTTTGTGTCTTCCTTTTCTTTTTTAAGGGTTGAAGATTATTGGGTATTTTCCTTATTTTGCGGCATCAAACTTTGTAGCTCCATGTCTCCATTTCCTAATAGCGATTTTAATATGATTAGCCTCATTTGAGAGTTTGAAAATTCCCCTTGTTATGAATTGTAGAAATGTTGATTATATGGGGGAAGAGATATTAGATGTGTTGGATCCCAAATATGCACCTTGTGGATGTGGTGAAGAGAGATGAAAGTAGGACAATTGTAGAAAGTGGTTCTCTCCATAAATTAGGCCAGACTTAAAATCAATTAATGTGAGAAGGGGTGAACTTCTCTACTTCTTCTAGTTCTATAAGGCCAAGTGTAAAAACCCTAACAACTCTAACATAAAATGGAGTCGAATGAAGACACTAGATCGATATGCAAATGTAACCCCATGAAAAAGCACCCAATTAAGTGTCACTTGTAACATAACCATACATTTGTAGGAAAATGCATAGACCATAGTTACTTTATTACTTAAATATAAAGATATCCATAGCATGTAGGCCTTCTAATAGAGGGATTTAACAAATAAAAATAAAATCCAACCAAACATGAAGCCAAATTTAAATCATAGAAGGCTCTAAAGGTATGAAAGATGGAACAAAGGTATCAAAAAGAGAAATACGACAAGATTTGATGAAAGAGGGGTTGATCATTCCAAATTCAACTTTTACCTTGTCCATTGGGAGAAATATGCAAATCTTATATGAAGTAGTCAAAATAACATAAGATACAACACCCCACAATTAAGATAGAAAAAATCCTATACACTAAAATTTAATTATCTATTAGATTATTATAGTTTAGAATCTAGAACATAACATATAATGAGTTAATGAGTGCAAGTGAAACCAAAAATCCATAAGGATTTTATAAATTGATGTTTTAGTGACTATACATAAGACCTAGACACTAATTCACTAAATGGAAATCCTAATTTTAAGAATGAATAAAACTCATACTTTAATGACAACTTCCTTCTAAATCCACAATATCATTTATGACTTAATTAAAATACAATTCCACTCTCTTAGATCTAAAATAACAATATCCTTGAAATGATTATAATTATTTCTAATCAAACATAAAAAAATCTAGAATGAACACCTAAAAAATTGAACAACCGAGGGGATCGAGATCCAACAAAAAATGGCCAAGTTAGAAGATGATCGATTGAAGTTAACACTTCATCCATTTATATATTTTTGTGAGAGCCTTCCAAAAGGGAAAATGGAGGGAGTTTGGATGAGGAGAACCAATGAGATAGTAGGAACAAATTGCTCAATAATTCCACCAATGATCAAGTGACAATTGGAAATCCAATTATGTTATGAAAAATTCCAAGGGTCCCAATTCAACTTAATGAAAAACATGGAGGAACTAATGGGCCCCACAAATGTGTAAAAGTGAGAAATTTGGAGGATAAGAGAGATAATTGATTAAAAAAATGTGTCACAAATCTATCATGAACTAATCTTTATATGCTTCAAAGTTCTCCCTAATATTACAACCATTACAAATATCTTGAAGATAACTTTCTAATGCCACCAACCATTACGAAAATGAAGTTACCTATCAAAATTTATGAGTAAAAGAGCTTTTTTCGCAGCCCAATCCAATTGTCAAAATAATTAAATCTCCAACTATAGTCCATTTGTATTTTTGTGATTGGTCCACATGTCACATTTTACTAGACCACATGTCACACTATGTTTGGTTATGGGCTTTGGGATCCTTCTCCATTCTCTATCATCCTTCTCTATTTTTTCCTACATGAGCTTAAGAGAATATGCCACATGTCGACATCTAATTCATTCACCATTGAGCTGTGATTGGGACATGCAACCTAATCAAGTTCCTTCATTCCCTAGTCCTACAAACATCTAGAATCACACCTTGTTTCAGCGCTCATTATTTCATAGCTAAGTCATGGTTGGGCCCCGAACCGTATTCCTTTATTTCTCGAGTCTCATTCAATGATTTCTTAAAGTGTTCTTCTCCCAAGTCTCGATCATCCGAGATTGGGCCACTTGTCCACCTCTCGACTACTTATGGGAGCTCTAGAATTGCATATCATGGTATCCTTTGATTGGCTATGATATTTTGGTTCTTCTTTTGCTTTATTTGAATTCTCACTTTTTTCCATTTTTTGATCATCAAGGATTGGGCCATGTGTCTTCCTTTCAAGGTAACTTTCAATCAACCTTATGCCTTAGCCACTTTCCATACATTAAACCAAACTAATGGCTAAGTCATGTGGATCCTTCTTTCTCCACTTAAGCAATGAAGTTCTTCTATATACAAATGATCCCACACATCTCCTCTTAATAGATACGGGATAAATGTTTTGAGCTAAAAGTGATTAAAAATCTTGGTTTATACATGACTACGTTATGTGGCTCTAAACAAGGATATCATGGTGTCTTCATAGATTGAAAAATGTATGAGAATTTAAGGAAAAGACCAAGGTAAATAGTCATGCCCCCAACAAATAAACACAAAAAAATATGACAATGGCTATGAGCAAATAACACAACTTTCTTGTCCTACATGTCTTCAATCATCCTAGACCTAATTACAAGGGTAAGAGGTCTTTAAGTTGATACATATGCACAAAAATTTTACTCTAAGGCCCAAAATTGTAGTGGGTACATTGTTGGGTACCAATATCAAGGCTTTGAATGTGGTGAGTACCCCCTATGGGTATCTAGAGATCCCAAACCTTAATTGAAGCAAACCAATGCCACCAAGATTATAAATCCAAGTCAATCCAAAACTATAAAGGTAACACCAACATAAATACTCTACAATTACATTATTCTAATAGAAAACTCTACAAGACCCTAGTTGTTTAGTTGTGTAAAAGTCACTTGATCTTATATAAAAACTATGTACAAACATTTACAAAATGTACAAGGAAAGGGGCATCCAATTTCATGTAGTAAAGCCATTAACGAGAATGGAGAAGTAAGATCCCTTTTATCTTAATGTGAAGTATATTTACAACAAACTGTAGCAACCAAAGATCATTATAATGTGACAAAACAAGGCACATAACAAATCAACGACTTTTAGAAGCCCCAAATGTGAAATCACAACCAAAATATGAATATTTATTAAAATATAACACTTGATGGGAGAAAAAATTGTCTATCCAATATCAAATCACTAAACCAATATGAAACTTAAATGCACAATCAATATCAATAAACAAGCTTGAAGGACCAATGCAAAAATCAATACAAAATTTGGAGCTTATGAAACCGGGTATAAAATTAATAGGAAAGAGATGATATTGGGTTTGTAAATCTTGAACTTCTAGACATAAAACCATCCACAATTCTTATTCATACCTAAATAAATTTCATGACTAAATTCATACTTTTCCAATAAACCAATATTTAATTTGTTATCTTCAAATAACAACACCCTTTGATTTGTCATGAATGAATGGATGAGAAATCAATTCTTTTGGGTATGGGATTGTCTCTGGGATTGTCTCTCAAGAAAAACCTCTGAAAAGGGATTCCTAAAGCTAAACTACTAAAGCTATCTAATCTTACTCTAAAAACCTCTAGAAAAGGCATAAAATGGTTCCTCTACCTATTCCAAGAAAAGCTAAACTACTCCTGAGGGAAGGAAGGAAATGCAGGTCAAACATATCTAATCTTACTCTAACAAATGAACTCCAAGGAGAAACGAGCTAACAACAGCAGTGTGGCATAGCCCTCTTGAGTCAAGAAAGCGAAACTCGGGTTTATTGCTATTCTACCAAAGCAGGAATCTATGCAAGTCTGAAAAAGATTCTGGTCCCTTCGGGGTTTGGGATCTCATCCTGGGGTGTTTCCGATCATGAAAAGAAAGGAAAGGAAGAGGGGATGAGGAAAGAGCAGGTCCGAAGGAAGAAAAGAAATGAATTCCAAAGTAAAGGTCAAGATTTATGTTTTGGGATGGTAGTAAACAGAGCCAAACCTACTTGCATAAATAAACAAAGCAATACCGATGAGAATAAATGACAAAAAGGTAGATATGAATCTAATGTAATAAACACATAGATCTAACATAAGAAAGATCTCGATGTATAACACAAGTATTCAAAGACAAAGTCTCAATATTTGTATTGATGTTTTTTCTTCTACATAAGAAAGCTCAAAGTCTTTTCTCCTCACTTCTATTTTCATCTAAAATGTCCACCCTTTGAATACAACAAGTATTCCAATATATATAGAAGAGGAGAAGGAAAGAAGGCAAAAAGGAGCCAACAACTATTTACAAAGATATTTACAAAATATCTAAAAGTCATGTTGACTTTTGACAACTTGATGGATGACATCATCCCATGACGCAACATGGATGATGTCATCATTTGCATCAACATACTTTAGACATTCCAACAAGAAAGTCGAGAGAAGAGAGAGAAGAAGAAGAAGAAGAAGAAGAAGAAGAGGAGGAGCAGCTACTCGTCGTCATCATCCTGCGGCCGAAAGGGGGTAGCCTGCTTTTGATGCTGCTCAGGTGATGAGATATGGAACTGAGCGCGGTATTCCAAAAACTTGTTAATTATTGGCCCAAGTTGATCCTGAGAAGGATCCTTGTGCCTATCGCTTATTGCCTCACAAGTCTCCCGCTCATCTATGAGCTTCTCTGGGAGTTTGGAAAAGTCCTTTTCCGCCTCAATGAGGAACCCGACGAAGTCCCTACAGGCCAGCAGGTTGTTGATAGATTCAGTGTCAAATGTGACCTCTGGCCCCGTTCCTTGAGAAGCGATCTCCTTGAAGATCCGGATGGTTTCATCAGCTGACCTTAAGGTAAAGGAAGGAGTGAGCAACCCTGGAGACATGTTGAGAACAATTCGCTCCATTTGATGCATCGCATCCAGGGCTTCTTCCTTGACTTTGTCAATCTTTTCTAGAATAAATTCTAGCTGATCCACCCGATAGTCCAGAGTGGACATGATTTTGTTGAGGGCCCTTGGATGGCCGAAGACGCCGAACTTGACCAGATCTTCGACTGAACAGTCGAACATTTGTTGGAAGGCCTCGTGCTGCAGCTTCAAAGCATGTTCCAGCTCTTCTGATATGGGCCCTGCTAACGCTTGGAGTTCTTTATTCGCCTTACTGATATTCAGGTACAAGTCAGAGAACTCGGCGATCACTTTTTCACTGTCTTTGAGGATTTGGCTCCTCCAAGCGGAAACGGCCATACCCTGCTCACCAATTTTGGCATATTCGTTGATTTTCTCCTGGCTGAGAAGCTCAGAAGTCTCGCGGCAGTTGTGGGAGGCGCACTACCCATCTTCTGTAAGGCTTGGAGCAGATATTTGTTTTGCTCTTTTAGTAGCCTTTTTTCTTTTTTGTCTCTCAAGCTTTTGACAGAGGGCGTCAACCGCGGAAAGAGCTTCCCCGGAGACTTTCGTAAGATGTCCCCATTGTGACTTGGGTCACAAGAAATCTATCTCTGAGATGATCCTTTTTCTTTGAGGATCGGGTATGCAATTTCCATGATTCTCTCACCCGCAAGACTTTTAGAGAAGCGTGTAAAAGCTTCCGCTTCTTCGCCCCTTTGGTCGGGATCATCGAAAAGTCCATCTGAGCGATGGGAACTTTCTCTTTTGCTGGCTTAGCCGCCGAGAGATCCAGCTGGTCCTATGGAAGAAGGACCAGAGACAGAGGAGGAGGCAGCACATACAAAGAGAAGAGGGAAAAACGTGAGAGACACGCGGCGGCGTGATTGAGAGAATAGCCAAGAAGTGTCCACGGAGGAAGGGAAATCTGCAGCTGCAGTGGAAGACATAGGAAGGGAAGGGAGCCCTGAGATGAGGGAAGAAATGGAGGAGGACAGATCAGCGAGGGAGGAGAAGATAGACGAAGAAGAAGGGGAAAGAGTAGAAGAAGGGACAGAGGACACGACCAAAGGGATGGTCGCTTGAGTCACTCGAGGAGGGGAAGGAAGAGAAGAAGAAGGGATAGAAGGGACCTCTCGTTGTGGTAGCAATGCCGACATCCCGAGTGGATGGGCCTATGGGACTATCCTCTCGCTCGCTTCTTTCTCTCGGCGAATCCAGAGTTATTACTGTTCGCGGTGCCATGGAAGGAGGACTCGTGGGGCTTCTTCCCGAATGGTGCCGGATTCACCTTCTACACCTTTGCCTTTAAGCCGCTTCTGATCGTGGAGGTGCGTTGCCCAATGGGGATGTTGTGAAATCAACCCCGAGGTAGATTAGGCCGCTCATCCGGCACCAATGTTCGTCCTCCGCAAAGTCTCTCGACCCTCTCCTCAATTGTCTGAGGAGCTTTAGTTCTATCAATGGCCGGGAAGGGCCAATCGTCCCCATCTGTATCATTATATACCTTGTCTACTTCATCTTCTGTTGTTTGGTAGCCTTTGGGGACAATGGCTACCCCATATTGGATGATTTTTGCCAATGCTAGTGAGAATGATCCTTTCTTCTGAGCTCTACCTCATGGAGGACGTCAATATAAATATCCTCGATCCGAGGAACATGGATCGATCAAGCTTTGCTCTTGGCAGCAGCCCCTGGGTCGAAGGTAGGCCTGGCTGGGAAGTCATGTTTCAAATTAAGTAACTCCAGCTCTGCAAACATTTCCTTCGCCTTGTGGTGGGTAGAGCATGTGTATCGGCCCACTGTGAGGGGGAAAGGAGTTCCACCCTTCTTTCTTTTAAGGCATTTTTCGTGGTATGTGACCACCGCCTGATAGCTCAAAGTAGAATCACTTAGGCCCAAAGATACCTGGTAGCTCGGTTGGCTCTCCCAAAAAGTTGGCAGCCCTTAGATAGGTGAATGTGGGAAATTGGGTGAACAGGGCCCCCCATTTCTCCGTGGCTGCCACTATGTTTTTGGTCGTACGACCATGAGTCATATTCGGCCTCAAGCAGGCTGATGATGTGATAGAAAAACACATCGTTAACTTTTGTGAACTGGGAGATGCTATTCTCCAGCCTTCAACTCGGGTAGTACTCGTTATATCTTGACCGAGGCCAAACTCCACTCCGCTCGTTAGGCCCGGATAATCCCTCCGACGCCGCAGCAGACCACGTAGGAGTTCATATGGAATACTCCCCAGGCTGAATTGTCAGAGCCGCCGAGATGGTGCCGCTTATAATTTCCCCAAAGAAAAAGCGCCGATCAGAAAATTCTTGTTCATTGTTTCCAAGTAGCGCAACATCCATTTATGGAAGTAATGGGCGCGTAAAGCCCAAGACCCCGCTCAGAAGGTAATGGTATCGCTGAGCTCTTCGAGAAGTCACCGCGGTGGATGATTTGGGGCCACCGGGTTACCACCTTCTTATTTTTCAGATATACTTTGCTCATTAGCCATGCATACATTGGTCTTCATTGTCTTCCTGTGCCTGATGCACTCGCTACTTGGCTAACGGCCACAAAGTGCCGGTGGTGAGGGATGCCGAGTATGATCTCAAAATGACGGGCAGTGAGGTTAATGACTACCTCGCCCTTGCTGTTTTCGACACACCTTGTGTCTTTATTGTAAACTGGGCAACCACCATCATAAATTCATTGTTGACGGCGCCGACGGGATTCCTCCCCATGGAAGTGCAGTGGCACTCGCGATCAATTTGTCCATCCATGGACTCCTCAGAATTTCTCGAGTTCTCGCCTGCATTCCTCCATGTCGATATGCCCCACCCGAGTCTCCGACGTCCATGCCGCATTCGCCCGTGACTGTGCATTCTCGACCTCTCGATATTTGTATTTCATTTCTTCCTCCGTAAGCTTAGCCTTTCCTTTCGGTTTGGTGGGTCTCCTGCTGGATGTAGACATATGTTCTTTCGAACTCAGTTGCTGATCTGCATGAAGAAGAAGCGAGACCCAATCCGAAAAGGTTGAATTAGCCATTTGATCTTCCATTGGAATGTTAGCAGAAGAAAGAGTTAGAGATTTTTAGGCTCAGGGCGCAGGCGCATGAAAATTGCAGCTTACAGGGCTAAATAGGTAGGGCGCACAGGAAGAGGGTGTTGCAAAGGTTAAACTGGCGCCAAAGGCGCATGGCGCATGCATACTGCAGTGCATTTTATAAAGGGTGCATGAAAACATTGTGTTACATAGGGACAGGATGCGCCCTTTGGCGCATAGACTTTTCATGTTGCATTGGGATTTGGTGCGCCCTTTGGCGCATGTAAGGTTTGTGTAACAAGAACTTTTCGTGCGCCAAAGGGAGCATGGCGCGGCGCACGAAATGTTTACACAACATGATGTTATTGTAATCGGGGATGCGCCTGCGCCTTCAAAGATTTGTACTTGGCGCAGATAAAGCTTGTGTTGCATAGATGTTGGGTGCGCCATTGGCGCATGGAAATGGGATGCAGCAAGGAAGGTTGGCGCGCCATTGGAGCGCAAGTTTAGCGATTGCAAAGATGTGAAGAGGCAGCGCTGAGGGCAAGTTCATGTGCAACAAATGGGTGCGCATGGCGCGGGTTTTTATCATGTTGCAAGGGGGACAGATGCGCCATGGGGGCGCAACTGTTTATGATGTTGCAGGACGCACCGATGCGCCCAAGGGAAAAAACAGCTTTTTCCATTTCTTTCTTCACTTGTTTTAGCAGGGTTATTGGGCAATGAAATGGCTCATCAAAAAGGAGATAAAACCATGCTTTTTAGATAACATCCTCCTACCAAACAGATCCGGAAGAGGGGGAGGGATATGGGAAGATAGCAGAAGGAGGAGGATCTTGATATTTCAAACTTCAGGCACAAACTAAAACCAGACCACCAAGCACAAAGAACCAAAACGCAAAACATGAGAAAGAGAAAAGAACCTCTCACCTGGACAAATAGCAAAAATCATGCAACGGGTCCACAAGGCGTTGAAAACGACGAGGCAGGGGCTGACAGGCTCAGAAAAAATCACGTGCTCAGCGAATAGTGAAAATGACATTTTGGGCGCGCAAACACATATATATAGGTGAGCTGGTCATAAATGCGCCACCCACTTTTTAAAGGGCGCATGAGAGTTGCTGTCGACAGGGAAAAGCGTGCGCCCTTTGGCGCATGAAAACGTTTTCCAACAGGAAATTAAGCGCGCCTTTGGCGCACCAAAAGCTATGTCGACATGAAGTTATGTGCGCCCTTTGGCGCACCAAAACATGGCGCAACAAAAGTTGTGCCAAACAAAGGCGCATGCGCCTTGGCGCACGCAGGGAAGGCTCAACATACTTTGGCGCACCAAAAGGTGTGTTGACACTGAAAATCATGCGCCAAAGGTTTTAAAGGGGGCACACCAAAAGTTGGTGTTACATAGCAATTTCATGCGCCCAGCCAAAAAAGGCTCAAAAGACTAAGTTCGAAAAAACCAGATTTCCCGGGAAGGGATTTTACAACGTTTCGAACGCAAGGGATCCCTAACGAGGGATCGGAACAAAATTTTGGTATGGTTATCGGTAAAATTGCCCTTGTCAATTTTACGGGATAACAACTGGCTCTTTCTGGGGACTATCCCTGAGCAAACTCGGGGGTAGAGAATCCCAGTTCTCATGTGCCTATCCATTGGGTAACAGAGTCAAAAACAAGGGCGACCGGAGGGAGAAGAAAGGAAACACACAACAAACCAAAAGCAAACACACGACGAAAGCAAACACACAACTAAAGCAAACTATACAAAGAAGAGAGCAAGCTCTACTTCCTGAAGATCTTCAGATGCTGCCCGCTATAAGGAAGTGGGAGTTCGGTTCCATCCAGATATGAGAGATAGAAGCTATTCTCTCCGTTGAGCTA
The DNA here is from genome assembly GCA_018340775.1 of Taxus wallichiana var. yunnanensis. NCBI lineage: Eukaryota > Viridiplantae > Streptophyta > Pinopsida > Cupressales > Taxaceae > Taxus > Taxus wallichiana. Next base: position 492,721,812 of record CM031242.1, on the reverse strand, counting down.
TTTGATCTTGAAGGGCCCTCTCCACAGGGAATCAAACTTTCCGTGCATGCCCTTTGGCTCTCTTCGCTTGTCCCACAAAAGGACGAGATCTCCCACTTGAAAATCTCTTTGCTTGGCCTTCTTATCAAAAAGCCTCTTAACTTGATTCTGATGTTCAGTGATCCTGTCGACCACCCTTACTCTCTTTTCTTCAAGTTCTGCCAGATACATGATTCTCTTTTCAAGAGAATTTTGGAAAGTTTCATCTTCGATGGCTCGTGCCAAACGCAGAGCAGGAAGTTCCGCAGAAATGGGAAGCTCGGCATCAGTGCCATATAACACTTGAAAAGGTGACATGCCGAGAGATCTCTTGGGAGTAATACGATCGGCCCACAAAGCGTCGTACAAAGACTTGTGCCACATTCGCTGATTCTCATCTACTAACTTCCGTATGATGGTCACCAAGTTCTTGTTACTGGATTCCGCCTGACCATTTCCCTGAGGGTAATAGTCTGAGGCGTGAGCCAAAGTTATCCCATATTCATAGCAAAAACTAATAACTTCTCGTGAGGAGAAGTTAGAAGCATTATCAGCAACGATTTTGTTTGGAACGCCAAACCTGACAATGATATTTTCTTTAATGAAATTGCAAACCACCTCAGAAGTGGCATGCTTGACAGGTATGGCTTCCACCCACTTGGTGAAGTAATCCATTGCTGTAAGGACATAGCTATGTCCGGCACTCGATTGAGGATTGAGTGCGCCAATAAAATCAATTCCCCATTGCCTGAATGGTTCATTGATAATGACCAGCCTTAGGGGAAAGGCAGCCAACTTGGGCTTGCCGACGAATTGCTGACAAGGTTCACACTTCGCCACCTGTGTGGTCAGATCTTGAAAGAGCGTCGCCAATAGTACTGCTCGAATGATCTTGTGTGTAAAGCATGAGGAAGAGAAATGCCCTCCACAGGCTGAATTGTGAAAACTTTCCAGTAGTTTTACTTGCTGGGGTTTGTCAACACATCGCAAAAAGATGCCATCTATCCCACGTTTATATAAACCGTCATCCCAGATGACATATTTAGCCGCTCTGAGCTTTATAGTGCGCTTCTCCTTTGCAGTTAGGTGCATTGGGCATTCGCCGTAGGTAAGGAAGAAAGCGATGTCGGAGTACCATTCATCACTAGTTGCAACAAATAGAACCAGAGGCAGAGAATCAGGCTCTTCCTGCCGGTCCTGTGTTTCATCGGTGTAGTCACCCCTATCATCATGGTTTTCAATCTTTGTTTTCAGCCATTAGCTGACACAGGCCCTTGCCCCTCACCAGCTTGGTTGGTTTAATATCCAGGTCATACTCCTGGACCTTTGCGATCCAATTTCCTCGCAAGCTTCCTAACTCCTGCTGAGTTAGAATTGATTTCACCGCCGTGTCAGGGACCAGCACCACCGTATGTGAGTTTAGAATGTAATACCTGAAATTCTTCACTGCTTTGACAACGGCGAAGGCATGCTTTTCCAGCTGAGTCATTTTTAGTTCGTGAGGCTTGAGGGGAGAACTCATGAACGCGATCGGAGATTCAACATCCTCCGAGTTCTTTTGCATCAAGATTGCGGACACAGTATGCTCAGATGCGTAACTATACATGATGAAGTCCTTGGAGAAATCGGGACATACCAGATCGGTGCATGAGCAACGTAAGCTTTTATTTCTTCAAATGACCTTTTTCCCTCTTCACTCCATCTGAAAGTTGGTGACCCCTTCATCATGTTCAATATGTGACGGGTCTTCTCAGCAAAGTCAGGAACAAAACGCCTGAGAAAGTTCACCTTTCCAAAGAAAGAATGAACACCAGTCTTGCTTGTAGGCAGAGTAAGGCTTTGAATAGCCTTAACTCTTTCGGCATCTATCTTTGTTCCTTCTTTGCTAACCACATGCCCTAGCAACTTCCCTTCCGTGACTCCAAAAACAGACTTTTTTGGGTTTAGGGAAATCCCATGTTCTCGGCACCTGGCCAACACTTGCTCCAAATGATCACAATGATCATTTCGTTGTTTAGAGAACACGGTTAAGTCATCTAGATAAACCACAATGACTTTCCCCATCATACCTTTGAATGCAAAATCCATGGCCCGCTGAAAAGTGGCACCAGCATTAGTTAGGCCAAAAGGCATCCTGCTGTAGGCAAATGTACCCCAGGGAGTAGTGAATGCTGTTTTAAACTGATCTTCAGGTGAAACTTCAATCTGATCAGTAACTCTAAAAACCATCAAGCATGGACAAGATCTCGATCCAGCATCGCTTGCAGAACTTGATCCATTATCGGAAGAGGGTAGTTGTCTTTCAAGGAAGCTTGATTCAAATTGCGAAAGTCTACGCATATGCGTATCTCGCCATTTTTCTTGCGCACTGGCACAATATTTGCTACCCAAGTACTGTGATGGATAGGAAAGATGATCCTTGCATCCAACATCTTCTGAATTTCGGCCTGGATGGTACCCGAGATCTTAGGATTATAGTGCCTCTGCTTCTGGCGAAAGGCTTTGACATCGTCTTTCAACGGAATGTCATGCTGAACGTCCTTTGGCTTGAAAGATTTTAGATCGGCATAGGACCACGCCAACACGTCCATATATTTTTTAAAGAACTTGACAAATTTTCGCTTTTCTCAAGCGTGCAACATTTGCCAATGTTCACAAATCATGGGTGCTCTATCGAACCTATATTGACCGGTTCGGTTTGCTTCGGGATGAGTCAGGTCATCCCGCCTTCTTCTTTTTCACAAAACGGTCATGCCTCGCGAACAACAGCGCTCCAGAGAAACCAGCCTTTGGAATTTTATTTCCTTTGAGCTGACATATGCCTTCGTTCCCTTCGGATTCGTCGCCTTGATCGGTGACTGATTCACGGCAAGTGGAAGTAGATCCTTCAAAGTGCAATTCTTTAAAATTTTCGCCTTTTCCGTAAAAGCAATGAGTTGATTATCGCCGTTGAACACCGCCAATGCCGAGAATTGTCTCGCACGCCAGCGGAAAACCACCTCAATGGTGTACTTGTTTGTTTTCAAACCTGGGTGTGGGAGCATGAGGGACGCTGAAACGGCCAATGAATCAGCCATGTCATTTCGAGCCCTCGAATGGATTCTATTGAAAAAGCATCGAATTCTTCAATGTTGTCCCATACCGCATTACGGTAATGCCCGAGCCTTTCATTTTTACTTGGTAAATCCTTTGACCTGATTTACAACTAGCTCGCATCACCTTGTACTTTTAGATTTTTAATTCCTCTTTCTTTTGCGGCTTGCATACCGAGTAACAGAGATTCATACTCAGCAGTATTGTTAGTGTTGAAAAACTGCAATTTGAAAGAGAGAGGAATTACCTCCTCTTCGGGAGATATCAGCACAGCCCCAGCGCCACATCCACTAGTCGCGCAACTTCCATCAAACTGCAAGGTCCAGATCTCATTAAGATCCTTTTCCTGAACGAGAACACCCGTTTTATCCGTCTCGGTAGATAAGAAGTAGTTCCCCATCCCTGATGATTCAAAAAGGATTTGGGCCTTGGGGTCTTCAGAGCTAGTAACCAAGTATTTCTTTTGTGATTCCGGCTCCAAAGTCTGCATTACGCCTTTGACTGGAATTCTAGCTTTAGACCACCCATATGAATTTCTCCACCAACTTCGCGCAAAAACTTCTTCCCAAAGAAAATTCCATAGCCGCCGGAATGTCAAGAACGAGGACTGCCATTTTTACTCTTTATCCGGGAAAGCCGCAAATGCGAATTGCGCATCTTTGATTTGGCCAACCAACGGAACCTGCTTGGTTTCCAATGAATAACATCGCCAAAGGCTTGGTAAGAGTGAGGCCCAAAGCATGGGTGACTTTTGCCGGCATGACGTTATCAGAAGCCCCGGAATCAATTATGCAGTTACTCAACTTATGGCCATTGATTAGGAGAGAGAGATAGAAAGGCTCTATCTTGCCTGACGCCGATGTTGAAGCAACATTTATGTGGGATTCAGGGGGAGTGGAAAGGATTCCTTTTGGGGAAACCTGCTTAGATGCAACAGCTTGACTCTGAATATATTTGGTCAATCTTACAAGCTGTTCGGGGTTTGACTGAAGGTACTCAGCTTCAGACATTTGGATCTTGGTCTTTTTTGCATGATCTATGATATCAAATGCGGCCAAGGGTTGCGTTGGTGAAGGAATGAGTCCCTCACCTCGCGATGATGGAATAGGATTGGTGGCCTTGGTAGGAATGTGAGAGGATTGATTTGGAGGAGAGATAGGGGGAAAAGATTTCTCTTGTAAAAGATTTGCCAGGGAGTTGAGTAGGAAGAGGATTACCTCTTTTAGCAATGATCGGAGGCGCGTTTGACACGGCCTTCTCCTGCTGGACATGGGCAGCAACTTCCGCTTCTTTTCCTTGTGAGCGAGTAAAAACAAGCATATGACTGTCCGCTTGCATATCCCTGGGTACCCTCTTCTTCATCAGATTCTTCCTCATCAAATTCCATATACCCGATAGTAGAGTCGCCAGCCGGTTCACCGACATCTTGATCATCTTCGCCTCGAGACGAAGGTTCTTCATAATACGCTTCTTCTTCTTCGATTTCGCCGAGCGCTGACCGGAGGAGCCTCAAGCGCCAACCGCGGAGCAGCTATAGGTAGGCGCGGCCTTTGTGAAACATTGTTGGGAACGAAATTCCTCCGCGGAATATCCGATGAGGAATCGGGGGAGGCCTCGGGCCAATCGCTTTTTCAATGCAAGCAAGTCATTCGCCATCTTTTCAAAGGCCGGATCGATTGAAGTAGTAGTGGGCGAAGGGCCCAAAGATTTAGGCTTGGCTGATTCCTTTTTCAATTCGCCGATATTATCGATTATCCTCTATCCGAATGGCAAGCGGCTTGGGTGAGAATCAAGGTAGCCACTCGCTCAAGGAGTAAGAAACTAACTTTCGAACTCATACATTTATTTAAGAAACACTTTTGATTTTCCTAATTGGAAGCATGGCAACGGGGACACGGTTGATTAGTGCATTGAACCGGGTGATAAAATCACGCATGGTCTCATTTGCCTCTTTCTTCAGGTGAGTGATCCATGATAATAATGCAAATGCATCCTCTGAAGGCTTGTATCTGTCTTCGAAAGCATCCCGTAAGGTGGCCCAACTGGTAATAGATCCGGCCGGCAAATGTTGAAACCATTCAGCCGCAGTCCCTTGTAGGGTTTCCAGAAAAAGGTGAACCGACACATCTTCGTGAGTCACATCCAAAATACTGCATGACATGATGAATGCAGATATGTGGGAATCCGTGCTTTGATTTCCGCTCCCGTCGAATTTGGGAAAATTCTTTCGATTTCCGTGAGGGAGCGCGTGAACTGGATGTGGTAAGGCCAAAGGACCCATCGCGTTTCCCCATGGTACCGCCATCTGAAAAGCCGGAAAGAGAACACGAGCTGGAAGTGTGGTTCCACTGAGTAGCAAGGCACTACAAAGGGATGTGGATGCCCCCTGCGAAAGACTTTTTCTTCGTGAAGGTGAGACACTCCTGGATGTCCGGCTAGCCGAGCTTAGCGCTGAAAAACGTGCCGGTGTCACGCTGAAATTGTGCCTTTGAAGCAGATCGAAAGTAGGATCAGCTTCTCCACGGGCTCTCCTGCTGCGCGTAAAAGGTTCACTCGCCAGTGTACCTTCCAGATCTGTAACGTTATGGCACAGATTCAAACTTTCTTTTTGGTTATACTTGCTGATTTTCTGGTTTTTTTGATAAAAACCAGCAGCAAATACTTTTCTAAATATTTAAAACTATCCTCTTCAGGAAACCGATTGCGGTTAATGACAAATAACAACGAGGATAAGATGGCAGGGAAGAATAGCAAGCTGATTTTCGGATCTGATTTTGACTTTTTTCAGAGGGTTTCAAACTTTTAGCAAACAGCCAAAAATCCGATCTACGGCAAAATACTAATTTTTATAAAAACTCAGCGAACTAAAGATTTGTAACTAGGCCAGATCTATGGATCTCAGAAGAAAATTTTCAATTCAGAGCAAAATTTGCAAATTTTTGGATTTTTATCAAAAAGTTCAGATTTGCAAACAGGCAGCGATTTTCTTATTTTTTCTGATTTTTCTATCTTACCACCATCATAGATCTGACAGATCTATTCGTTCCCCAGCGGAGTCGCCAAAAACTGTTGGTCCGAAAATCTGTCGCTTGGGCAGATCTATGGATAAACGAGCCAACAAAGCAGTGCAGTGGCATAGCCCTCTTGAGTCAAAGAAAGCGAAACTGGTTTATTGCTATTCTACCAGCAGGAATCTATGCAAGTCTCACAGATTCTGCCTTCGGGGGTTTGGGATCTCATCCCAGTGGGGTGTTTCCGACTGTGAAAAGAAAGGAAAGGAAGAGGGGATGAGGAAAGAGCAGGTCCGAAGGAAGAAAAGAAATGAATTCCAAAGCAGAAAGGTCAGAAGATTTATGTTTTGGGATTGGTAGTAAACAGAGCCAAACCTACTTGCATAAATAAACAAAGCAATACTGATGAGCAAATGACAAAAAGGTAGATATGAATCTAACAGAATAAACACATACAGATCTAACATAAGAAAGATCGATGCATAACAACACAAGTATTCAAAGACAAAGTCTCAATATTTGTATTAATTTTTCTTCTGTTACAAGAAAGCTCAAAGTCTTTCTCTCCTCACTTCTATTTTCATCTAAAAAATGTCCACCCTTTGAATACAACAAGTATTCCAATATATATAGAAGAGGAGAAGGAAAGAAGGCAAAAAGGAGCCAACAACTATTTACAAAGATATTTACAAAATATCTAAAAGTCATGTTGACTTTTGACAACTTGATGGATGACATCATCCCATGACGCAACATGGATGATGTCATCATTTGCATCAACATACTTTAGACATTCCAACAAGAAAGTCAGAGAAGAGAGAGAAGAAGAAGAAGAAGAAGAAGAAGAAGGAGCAAAGCTTACTGCCGTCATCATCCCGCGGCCGAAAGGGGGTAGCCTCGCTTTGATGTCGCTCGTGTGATGAGATATGGAACCGAGAGCGGTATTCCAAAAACTTGTTAATTATGGCCCAAGTTGATCCCGAGAAGGATCCTCGTGCCTATCGCTTATCGCCTCACAAGTCTCCCGCTCATCTATGAGCTTCTCTGGGAGTTTGGAAAAGTCCTTTTCCGCCTCAATGAGGAACCCGACGAAGTCCCTACAGGCCAGCAGGTTGTTGATAGATTCAAGTGTCAAATGTGACCTCCGCCCCCTCCTCGAGAAGCGATCTCCTCAAGATCCGGATGGTTTCATCACCGACCTTAAGGTAAAGGAAGGAGTGAGCAACCCCGAGACATGTTGAGAACAATTCGCTCCATTTGATGCATCAGATCCGTGGCCTTCTTCCTTTACTTGTCAATCTTTTCTAGAATAAATTCTAGCTGATCCACCCGATAGTCCAGAGTGGACATGATTTTGTTGAGGGCCCTTGGATGGCCGAAGACGCCGAACTTGACAGATCTTCGACTGAACAGTCGAACATTTGTGGAAGGCCTCGTGGCGCAGCTTCAGCATGTTCCAACTCTTCTCGATATGGGCCCTGCTAAGCTTGGAGCTCTTTATTTGCCTTACCGATATTCGTGTACAAGTCGAGAACTCGCGATCACTTTTTCAGCTGTCTTTGAGGATTTGGCTCCTCCAAGCGGAAACGGCCATACCCTGCTCGCCAATTTTGGCATATTCGTTGATTTTCTCCTGGCTGAGAAGCTCAGAAGTCTCGGTAGTTGTGGGAGGCGCACTACCCATCTTCTGTAAGGCTTGGAGCAGATATTTGTTTTGCTCTTTTAGTAGCCTTTTTCTTCTTTTGTCTCTCAAGCTTTTGACAGAGGGCGTCAACCGCGGAAAGAGCTTCCCCCGGAGACTTTCGAAGATGTCCCCATGTGACTTGGGTCACAAAGAAAATCTGTCTGAGACAGATCCTTTTTCTTGAGGGACTGGGGTATGCAATTTCCATGATTCTCTCACCCGCAACACTTTTAGAAGTGTGTAACAGCTGCTTCGCTTCTTCGCCCCTTTGGTCGGGATCATCAAAAGTCCATCTGAGCGATGGGAACTTTTCTCTTTGCCGGCTTAATTGCCGAGAGATCCAGCTGGTCCTATGGAAGAAGGACCAGAGACAGAGGAGGAGGCAGCACAGAGAAGAGGGAAAACGTGGAGACACGCGGCGGTGGATTGAGAGAATAGCCGAAGAAGTGTCCACGGGAGGAAGGGAAACTGCAGCTATGGAAGACATAGGAAGGGAAGGGAGCCCGGAGATGAGGGAAGAAATGGAGGAGGACAGATCAGTGAGGGAGGAGAAGATAGACGAAGAAGCAGGGGAAAGAGTAGAAGAAGGGACAGAGGACACGACCAAAGGGATGGTCGCTTGAGTCACTCGAGGAGGGGAAGGAAGAGAAGAAGAAGGGATAGAAGGGACCTCTGTTGTGGTAGCAATGCCGACATCCTGAGTGGATGGGCCTATGGGACTATCCTCTAGCTTCTTTCTCTGGTGAATCCAGAGTTATTACCTGCTCTGGTGCGCGGAAGGAGGACTCTCAGGGGCTTCTTCCTGAATGGTGCTGGATTCACCTTCTACACCTTTGCCTTTAAGCTGCTTCTTGGATCGTGGAGGCGCGTTGCCCAATGGGGATGTTGTGAAATCAACCCCGAGGTAGATTAGGCCGTTCATCCGGCACCAATGTTCTGTCCTCCGCAAAGTCTCCTTGACCCTCTCCTCAATTGTCTGAGGAGCTTTAGTTCTATCAATGGCCGGAAAGGGCCAATCGTCCCCATCTGTATCATTATATACCTTGTCTACTTCATCTTCTGTTGTTTGGTAGCCTTTGGGGACAATGGCTACCCCATATTGGATGATTTCTGCCAATGCTAGGCGAGAATGATCCTTTCTTCTGAGCTCTACCTCATGGAGGACGTCAATATAAATATCCTCGATCTGAGGAACATGGATCGGATCAAGCTTTGCTCTTGGCAGGCAGCCCCTTGGGTCGAAGGTAGGCCTGGCTGGGAAGTCATGTTTCAAATTAAGTAACTCCAGCTCTGCAAACATTTCCTTCGCCTTGTGGTGGGTAGAGCATGTGTATCGGCCCACTGTGAGGGGGAAAGGAGTTCCACCCTTCTTTCTTTTAAGGCATTTTTCGTGGTATGTGACCAGCTGCCTTGATAGCTCTAGTAGAATCAGCTTAGGCCCAGCATACCTTGGTAGCCTGGTTGGCTCTCCCAAAAAGTTGGCAGCCCTCAGATAGGTGAATGTGGGAAATTGGGTGAACAGGGCCCCCCATTTCTCCGTGGCTGCCACTATGTTTTTGGTCGTACGACCATGAGTCATGTTCGGCCTCAGCAGGCAGATGATGTGATAGAAAAACACATCGTTAACTTTTGTGAATTGGGAGATGCTATTCTCCAGCTTCAACTCGGGTAGTACTCAGATATCTTGACCGAGGCCAAACTCCACTCCTCGTTAGCCCGGATAATCCTCTCTCCGACGCTGCACAGTAGACCACGTAGGAGTTCATATGGAATACTCCCCCAGGCCTGAATTGTCAGAGCCGCCGAGATGGTGCCGCTTATAATTTCCCCAAAGAAAAGCACTGATCAGGAAAATTCTTGTTCATTGTTTCCAAGTAGCGCAACATCCATTTATGGAAGTAATGGGCGTCAGAAAGCCCGAAGACCCTGCTCAGGAAGGTAATGGTATCGCTGAGCTCTTCTCGAGAAGTCACCGCGGTGGATGATTTGGGGCCACCGGTTACCACCTTCTTATTTTTCAGATATACTTTGCTCATTAGCTGCATACATTGGTCTTCATTGTCTTCCTGTGCCTGATGCACTCGCTTGGCTAACGGCCACAAAGTGCCGGTGGTGAGGGATGCCGAGTATGATCTCAAAATGATGGGCAGTGAGGTTAATGACTACCTCGCCCTTGCTGTTTTCGACACACCTTGTGTCTTTATTGTAACTCTGGGCAACCACCATCATAAATTCATTGTTGACGGCGCTGACGGGATTCCCCATGAAGTGTGTGGCACCGCCGATCAATTTGTCCATCCATGGACTCCTCAGAACTTTCTCGAGTCCTCGCCTGTAATTCCTCCATGTCGATATGCCCCAATTCTGAGTCTCTGACGTCCATGCTGCATTCGGCCTGTGACTCGGGCATTCTGACCCTCTGATATTTGTATTTCATTTCTTCCTCCGTAAGCTTAGCCTTTCCTTTCGGTTTGGTGGGTCTCCTGCTGGATGTAGACATATGTTCTTTCGAACTCAGCTGCTGATCTGCATGAAGAAGAAGCGAGACCCAATCCGAAAAGGTTGAATTAGCCATTTGATCTTCCATTGGAATGTTAAGTAAGAAAGAGTTAGAGATTTTTAGGCCTGTGGGCGCAGGCGCATGAAAATTGCAGCTTACAGGTGGCTAAATAGGTAGGGCACAGAAAGGGTGTCGAAAGGTTAAACAGGCGCCAAAGGCGCATGGCGCATGCATACTGCAGATTGCATTTTATAAAGGGCATGAAAACATTGTGTTACATAGGGATGAGGATGCCTTTGGCGCATGGAATTTTCATGTTGCATTGGGATTTGGTGCGCCCTTTGGCGCATGTAAGGTTTGTGTAACATGAACTTTTCGTGCGCCAAAGGGAATATGGCGCGGCGCACGAAAGGTTTACACAACATGATGTTATTGTAATCAGGGATGCGCCTGCGCCTTCAAAGATTTGTACTTGGCGCAGATAAAGCTTGTGTTGCATAGATGTTGGGTGCGCCATTGGCGCATGGAAATGGGATGCAAGCAAGGAAGGTCAAAGCGCGCCAGCACTGGAGCGCAAGCGCGCCTGAGCGATTCACAGATGAGTAAGATGGGTGCGCCAAGGGCGCGGGTTTTTATCATGTTGCAAGGGGGACAGATGCGCCATGGGGGCGCAACTGTTTATGATGTTGCAGGACGCACCGATGCGCCCAAGGGAAAAACAGGCTTTTCTCCATTTCTTTCTTCACTTGTTTTAGCAGGGTTATTGGGCAATGAAATGGCTCATCAAAAAGGAGATAAAACCATGCTTTTAGACAGGTTCCCCTACCAGCAGATCTGGACAGAGGGGGAGGGATATGGGAAGATAGCAGAAGGAGGAGGATCTTGATATTTCAAACTTCAGGCACAAACTAAAACCAGACCACCAAGCACAAAGAACCAAAATGCAAAACATGAGAAAGAGAAAAGAACCTCTCACCTGGACAAATAGCGAAAACTTGTAACGGGTCCACAAGGCATTGAAAACGACGAGGCAGATGACAGGCTCAGAAAATCACGTGCTCAGTGAATAGTGAAAATGACATTTTGGGCGCGCAAACACATATATATAGGTGAGCTGGTCATAAATGCGCCACCCACTTTTAAAGGCATGAGAGTTGCTGTCGACAGGGAAAAGCGTGCGCCCTTTGGCGCATGAAAACATTTTCCAGCAAGAAATTAAGCGCGCCTTTGGCGCACCAAAAGCTATGTCGACATGAAGTTATGTGCGCCCTTTGGCGCACCAAAACATGGCGCAACAAAAGTTGTGCCAACACAAAGGCGCATGCGCCTTGGCGCACGCAGGGAAGGCTCAACATACTTTGGCGCACCAAAAGGTGTGTTGACACTGAAAATCATGCGCCAAAGGTTTTAAAGGGGGCGCACCAAAAGTTGGTGTTACATAGCAATTTCATGCGCCCAGCCAAAAAAGGCTCAAAAGACTAAGTTCGAAAAACCAGATTTCCCGGGAAGGGATTTTACAACGTTTCGAACGCAAGGGATCCCTAACGAGGGATCGGAACAAAACATGGGTACCCTTCTAAGACCATTCCTCCATGATACCTTGCTTGGAGGAAAAGGAATAAGAACCATACCTCATCTAATTGGGTGGTTGAGCTACCTAGAAATTTGCATATTTTAATGTTGGAATGTATTTCCTCTTTTTCACCCATCTATCCTTACTTGAATTAAGAAATCCATTTTTGTGGTGTAGTACATGCTGAGAGATTTCCAATGGTACCAAGTTTGTGAAATTTGGAGTAACATGGTGAAAGTTATGGTCCTTGAAAGTTCGGGGCTCGAGATGGTCATGATGGTTCCATGCGCAATGCTACTGATCCGTAATAATCCATTTTGTTCATGGTACAAGTGGATCAATCAATTGGAGAACTCATGGAACTAGGAAATTGTTCCCTTTGTTCCCTCCGAGCTCTCTTTATCCACATTGGTCATTGGTTTTGTCTTGGGTGAAGAATCGGTCTTTGGGTAGAGCTGTGGAATAGTGCCACCCATTCCTCTCATGACTACATTACTTTATTTCCCCACAACACTCCCTTTGTTTCTTAGTTCCCCCATTCCATTAGTCGATCGACCAATGGATTTAGAGAAGCTGTCGATCGGATGGAACATTTTTCCCTCTCCCTCGGTTCCCGCATGACTCATGCTCTATTCGCGAGATCTCTCTGCATCACTCTATTCCTCCTTCCACTAAGTTGTGAGACTTGGACATGTGGAAAACTAATGGCTCATGGGAACAATTCCGTCGGTGCTCTAAATATCTAATTTAGCTACAATGCACTCCCAACTCCTCTCTGCAGGCGATGTGGAAATGTGAATAACAGGGAACAAAGGAACAATTCTTCCTAGACTGATTTAGCCATAGTACACCCAAAAGACCCAATTTTCATAGAATTTTTGGCTAAGTATGGACTGAATAGATTTTCAAGGAGAAGAGGAAATTCTCGAACCATCGCAACCTTTCTAAAACATGATTTTGGCCATTTCTAATCAATTTGTACTTCCCTAGCCCAAAATAAGATGTAAGTCTACGAGATACCCCTAAGGGGGTATTTTGGATAACACTAAATTATTATGTGGGTTATTTTCTTGTTACTCTAACATCTTACTTATGTCAAAATAAAGGGATCATCAACATGGTATTCATATTCATTAAAATAAAATAACTTACTATTATATAAATTAATTCCAAGATTAGATGCAATATTTATATTTATGGTCTTCCCATCATAAAACAACACTTTTTAACAATATGATAAAATGAATCAAATTCACATGCACTATTTGAATCAAGAAGTGGATTAAAAATACTTTTAATTCCTTAAAGAGTGTGTTATCATATATCTTATAATTGTGTACCTCATTTCTACTTTCAATAGACTTAGAATCCCAACCACCTTCACTTATAGAGTTACTAAGAACATCAAATCTTGGTTCTAAATCATTTGTTTTACTCAAGATAACTTCATCTAAATCATTTTCACACAACACAAGATCATTTTTTCACAAATAAATTCAAAACAAAAGTGATTAATATAATCATACCTTCAATCCATATCGATAGGAAACATAAAGTACTTATCTCTAAAATTTGATTTCTATAAATGAGCTATATCCTCACTATGTAAACATTCATCGAAACAAATTTGATTACCATTTACAAAACTATTGTCTAGCGAGAAGAAAATAATAAAACACATCATTATCGTCCATGTCAATACCCTTAGTGCCTCGAAAGGATACACACATCAGCTCAATTTTTTTCTCTCACAAAATAATTAATTGACTAAAATGAGTCTTCCTCTTCCACACATATAGAAAATTATTCAAATTTAGTAAAAAAAATTTCAAAATTTATAGATTTACCGGGAGAAACTAAAGTATTACTTTCAAGATCAAAAAAAGTTTGTCACTCTATAAATTCAGCATGATAATTCGTTTTAACAAAATATTTATGAGAAAATGCCATTATATCTACCTCATAAGAATCAAATTCACCATAATGAGAGTGCGAATCTCATTAGAAAAATTATACTTCAAATCAAAAGCATAATTATGTGAATCTAAATTATCATCAACTCTAGGATTCCTCAAGTTAGATTAAACATCAATACTCACTATCTCTTCATCATAATCAGACTTTAATAGTAGAGGCATCAAAAATGAAATTATAGGCAAAGAAAAATACTTACACATTTTAAAGCCAAAGTGAACGCGTGAGTGACTATTACTAGGCATTTATATCTTAAGTAAAATTTAACTCAATGTTGAATACATCGCCATAATAATAAGATCATACAATTTACTTGGGCTACTGTTCTCTGAAATTATATTCCATCCCTTTATAAATAAGAGATCAAAATGATGAATATTTTCATCTTGGTACTTTTCCATATTATAAAAATTATTCCTAAGAGAAGAAGGGTCTATATTTTCACCATACTTATCAACAAAAAATGTTTGAGTTCATCTCAATAATCAATAATTTTAGCAGGAAGCTCATAATACCAAACTTGGGCATCCTCAGTAATACTTTGAATACACAATCTAACAGAAAAACTTCATTATCAATCTCATAATCATTAACAAAATTGAAAAATGATTCTAAATTCCTTCCCCATTTTCCTTTGTGGATAACACCAAACTTGGGTAGCACTTCTCTAATCACTTTAGGGAAAGGAGCATGAAAATAAGAGAAATAATCCATATCAATAGGCCCAAATCTATGATAAAAGATCTAGGCCAAGGAAGTTGCACAATATTAACATGATAATAATTTCTACCACTAATCCAATGTTGATTCATAAATCCCATGTAATGATTAACATTTGAATGAGAAAAAGAGTTACCTGAACTTCAAGTAGGATAAATGAGGGATTCCAATTCTGTATTACCAAAAATATGACATCTGAAACATCCAAAACTTGTCATCATAACTCTTAAAAACAATTGATTTAATTCACCACATGGCTCTTAGAACATTCCACAAAGAATATTCACCAAGAAAAAGAGAGAAAAATAATTCTAAATCCTTTTAATTAGTTTCAAAATAAAAACAACCTACAATCAAAATCTTGAAAGTAAATACAAATAATATAGCATATTGGTCTATAAATGAAGTAGGATTCATCACTTCACGATGAATAATAAAAAACAACCACAACTATGATTATAACACAAGATATGACCTCTTTACGTAAATATATATAATGAATGAAATGAAGAGTGCATAAAGCTAAAAATGAATATCAATTAACACACAAAATGGAAAACTAAAATCCAAATTGGTACATCCTTGGAAAATTTGGCAAGCTAATTATGAATCTAGCTTACATTGTAAAGAGTTTGTAAATAGAATAGAAATTGAAAAATAAAATTTAGAATCTCTCTTAACGAAAATGAAGCGCAAAAACCCCGACAATGGATAGAAAAGGTAAGGATTATATCGAATAAACATGTGAACAATATTACCTAAGCAACAATGTCAATATTTTGGAGAGCAAATATGCACCTTGGGCATTAGGTGAAGAGAGATGAAAGTAGATAAATGGTAGTAAGTGGTTTTCTTAAAATAAAAATTCATACATAAGACTAACTAATGTGAGAATGGGGTCGATTCTATACTTCTTATGGTTCTATAATTCCCTGGGAGAGAACCTAGCAACTCTAACACAAAATGGAGTCAAATGAACACACTAGATCTATCTAAAAATGTAACCTCCATGATTAAACACCTAATTAAGTGTAACTTCGACATATCCACACATTTAAAGAAAAATGCACATGCCATAGTTACTCTAATGTAAAAATATAAAAATATCCATAACTTTCATGCCTTCCAATAGAGGGATTTAATAGATACAAAGAAAATACAAGAGATTATGAAGCTAAATTTACAGTAGATATGCCTCTAAATGTATGCAATATGAAACAAAGGTCTTAAAAGGGGAAATACAACAAGATTTGATAAAAGAGGGGTTGATCATTCCAAATTAAACATGTACCTTTTCCACTGGGACAAATATATAAAGCTTTGATGAAGGATTCAATTGAAAAACATAAGATAAACAACAATATACACAATCAATACGACTCCCCACAATTCAAGTAGGCAAAAATACCATATGTCAAGCTTTAATTATTTGTTAGACTGTTGTAATTCAAAATAAAAATATAGCACATGACAATTCAATGAGTGCAAATGAAATAAGAGTTACACAAGGATTTAATAAATTAATGTTTAAGTGACTACACATCAGACCTAGACACACCGATTATCAAATATAAATCCTAATAATCAAAGTGGTTATACTTCATAATCTAATGAAATCTTCCTTCTAACTCTATTTTCTCATTTATAACTCAATTACAAAACAAAGATACTTTCCCGATTGAAATCATAACATACTTGAATTGATCACAATTATTTCTAATCAAGAACAAAATAAAGCTATGAACACATACATAATTGAACAACCGAGGATATCAAAGATTTGAAAGAAAAATGGCCAAGAAAGAAAATGATTAATGAATCTAACACTCTATCCATTTATATAATTTGTGAGAGCTTTACATAAGGTGAAATAGAGGGAATCAAGATGAAGAAAACTAATGAGAGAATAAGAAAGAGTAGGCACAAATCACTCAATAATTTCACCAGTGATCAAGCGATAATTGGCACTCTAATTATGTTATGTAAAAGATCAAAGGATCCAAATTCACCTCAATGAGAAGCGTAGAGACAATGAGAGGCCCCACATATATGCAAAATCAACAAATCTAGAGAAGAGGAGAAATTACTAATAAAAATGTATCAAATATATGTGACAAATTGTTCTTTAATCACTATAAATTTTTCCTTAAGATTATAATCACTACAAATCTCTTGAAGAGATACTTCCAATGCCACCAGCTGTTCTAAAAAGGAGGTTCCTATATAATTTTATAAGTGAAAAATTAGATCTATATTTGCAACTTGCTCCATTAAAATTTTGTAAAATATTTAAATATCCAACTATAGTCCATTTTCATTTTTTTTATTAGTCCACATGTCACATTTTGCCTGGGCCATATGGTGGGATGTGGTTGGATATGGTACTTGATTTAATAAAAATCAAATCTTTATCAGAGGACTGAGATAAAATGAATATAACAGTAATAAGCAAGATCTATCATGCAAATTACAAGCAAGTAAGATAGGAGATAAAAGTGACTTATCTTATATCGAGAGTTATGAATTGATTCTTGGTTGGAAAACATGTTGGAAAGGCTAGAACTATGTTGTGTAATATTTTATGATAAAATGGAATTTGGAACCTTTCGAAAAGAACCTCCCAAATGGGGACATGACCACCTCGGGCATTAGTGTCCTTGTAGGTTCTCTTCTTCTATTATTTTCGTGGTCCAAAATTATCTTTTCCTTTCTCTTTTTATCACATCCACTTTGATACGAGGGTTCATGTGTACCACCTAAACCTATAAAATAAACTATAGCTACTTGCACAAGGCTCAAGTAAACATTAGATGGAGTAAACAATGTATATGCTTGATTCGGATTGACCACGGTGGTCACCCCAATGTGATTATCACAAAGTGATGCACTACATTTCATACTTGATGTAGTTCTAGTGTGTGTGGGTGTGTGATTGAATTATGTCCCTTGAAGTTAGGTTTCCTTTATGCTAGTTGGACCAAATTAGGGCTACAACGAATTCCCCCAAGGTGAATGTGTGAGATGGAATTCTGAAATAGCCCTCCTATGCAATGAATAATGCAGCCCAAAATGCAGTCCTTAAGTGTTGCTCTTGTAGATGGTAGATAGAAAGTGATAGCCCATTTTTTTAGCCACTTAGAGTAGTTAGTAGGTATATATATATATATATATATATATATATATATATATATTCCTTGTTTGAATATTTACACTTAGTGATACCAAAATCCAACCAAGGTAAAGATAAGAAAAGACCCAAAGTGAAGAAGAAATTGAAAAGTTAAAAATATAGTCGATTGGACAAAAGCACCTAAAAGGGACACTAGCACTGGGCCAATGTGCTTACTAGGAAGTATTGTCCCAAATACAAGAAACAAAATAAGTACCAAGAATAGATACATGGATCCCTATGACACAACCAAAAGATGTAAATGCAAATAATAAAAGGAAAAGTCATCATCAAAATCAGTAAAAGGACTAAGAAAAGGTGTCACTAGTGTATAATATTCACACTTGGAAATCATGTGTATAACAACATACTAGAGGCGTAATGTAATAGTAATAAGTACATATTTTTGTGTCTACAATCCCCCACTTTATGTTTTTTTATGAAATTCAAATTATAAAGGATATAAGAAGAACATACATGTAAAGAACTAAAAGAGTTGTAGTGAGCATGCCGATAGTAAGAATCACCACGTGTCAAACGATGTATCACTATTTTGATCCATGTGGGATGAGTTTGTTGTCACAATAGGACTCTTTAGATAGAAAATGTTTTAAGGAGATATATGATACTTTGAAACTTAGAGATCAAATGAAGGGTCGAGAGTGATCAATTCCTAAACCAGTTTTAAAAAAATATGGATTTGAGTGTCTTGTTACTAGAGAAAGAGTTTTGGGAGAGAGATTAGTTTTTTTTTCCACCATAATGCTTCCTCAAAATAGGTTCCACCACTGCAGACGGAAATGAACCAATTGAAAATTTCCTACTAGTCACTAGAAAAACCCCTATAAAGAGGTTTAGGAAAGGAAATGATGTCTCATTTCCCCACTTTATGATTATAAGGGTGTAAACTTGATCAAATGGAAAAATTTCTTGGTTTGATTGGATCCCAAGTTAGGTCATCTGGGAGAAATATTGATATTGTTATAACATAATCGAATCAACTTGTATTGATTGAAACATAGTATTTGAGTGAACTTGTATTGATTGAAACATAGTATTTGATTGAACTTGATTGATTTGATTCTAATTTGAAATATTGAATCGCCCCAAATTGGGTCATTTGAGGGGAAATATTTGATTCTAAGAAGAAATGTGAAAATTTGTGATAGTATGACACTTGAGATAGATTTAACTTTGTCTTTTGGAGTAATGAATTTTGTAGCATTTGAATATTACTTGAAGATATAATGAAAATGATCATGTATTGTATTGGATATTTTTCTTAGATTTTTCTAGGACGGGTAATAGGACGACCATAAATATTTTTACCACTTTTAGCAAAGGGGTGAGAGGTAAGTCATTGAACTATGAGTGAAAGATAATAGGAAAATTATTTGGAGAGAAAGCGGAGAGTAAAATAGTATATTAAGGAGTGAGAAATTTAAATATCATGTAATAGATCCTAAGTAGGTATGCTAATGAATAGTCAATATGGTAGATAGTGCAGGTATGGTTCTAATACCACTGACGGTGTTGAAAATGGATAAATGAAGCTCATGATATGGAAGAAACAATGATGATGAATTAGTTTTCGTAAAATATAACATAGTAACTATAGTGATTTAGAGTGATAATAAGATTTTACTATAAATAGTAAGGTTAGAAAAGTCAATAGGATCCTCATTTGTAAATTGGAGTATTGTGATTTTGAGCTCTGAGTTGCTAGGATGTTGTGTGCACAAGAGGTGATCCCTACTAGATTCGAGAGGGTTGTAGAGGTAGTGTCAACACATACTGCAAATCAGCTAGTAAGTAACATATTTTGTGAAGTATATCAAGCAATAGCATGTGATTTTTGGGTAGTTTAGAATTTTTCATTTTTTTGAAAATTTGGTTGTTTTTATCAAGACATCTTAATGCCGGCAGCGATGATTTTCTCTATTGGATGGCACCATCTTGTTTTGGCGATAATGTCTAAGTTTTGGGTAAGTCTTGTCCGGGGTGTTGGAAGGTTCTTTCAAGGATCTATAGGAGCTTAGTAGTATGTTTTTACATGGTTTGAGATGCTAACATGGGATTTTTGTGATTATATGTGTTGTGTAGAGAAACATACATTTGAGGGAGTTCTGTAGACACTAAATCACACACTTTGGGTATATGTCTAGGTCCTGATCATATACCACTATTCATATGATTCATAAGTGAGAAAACTACTAATTGACCACTATCTTTGGCCTCTTTACTTTCTTTCTAGTTTTCTTTTGGTCTTACACACCTTATTTCCTAGTCTATCTTTCAATACTTCATCTTTTCTAAGTCTAGACACTAGAGCCCAACCGGGACACCAAAGCACCTAGGCGTGCCCATCCCTCTCTGGGAATCCCCGACCTATTTGTATCCCGCTCGCATATTTCGGGTCTTTTATAGCCATTGGGAATATTTATTTCTTATTAGTCAACCTTTAAGTGGTTAATTACAAAATTCAAAGAAGGGAATCATATAAATATAAAGTTATATGATCACAATAATGGACCAAACACTAAATATCTACTACTATCACGCAAGTTTACATCCAAAGGCTTCTCAAGAGCATTAAAGCATCCATATAACATCCATTCAAGGTACAAGGGACTGAGTTTTTTTGCATTACACTTCGTAGGAGGGGAAGTTCATTTTTCCATGCACACATCTAATTACATTTTCTACATGTAGCTATTGCTCACTATTCCATGCATCTTGCACAGGATCCACCTAGGGCATGATTTCACACACACACACACACACACACACACACACACACACACACACACACACACACACACACACACACACTACATGGAGTCTCGAAATGTAGTGTAGCACCTAACGTAATTTCACTCATTCAGTGGTTTGTCAAGGTCATTATAAATCCCCATTAGAATCTTTTTCTTATTAGGATTTGATGTGTTTTGGGGTTTTGTATGTTCTCTTTCCCTTTGAATGTTACATGTCAATTATGCGAGAATAGTGTGACACACATGCGATTAATAGTGAATGGCAACAACATAGAAGTGACATAGAAGAAATCACTTTCCGGCCATTTTCACAATCACAAGAACCTATAGAAGGTCCCCGATAACTTGACGTCCCTAACCCATTCCAAACACCCTAGTCCCAACATTCCCGATAGTTCTACATTTTTCTAGGCTTAGTTATGATAGTCTAATTTCCATTTCATCTACTTTCCATCCTGTTACATCTTGAGGATTATTACAAATCAGCTAAGTACTTTATACCTTCTCGGGTTTAAAATTTATTAGCTTACTTTCTTATGTCAAGTATTAACCCTATTGTTTATATCTGCAATTAGACTTTATTGTAGAAACCCAAATTAGGTCACACCCTACCAAGTCCCCTTCGATTAACATACATCTAACCATGACCCCTCCTCACATCATTATTAATTTAATTACCTAAATTAAATTAATTTCCACCTCACCTAGCCACCTCATCTCTCCACCTCATCCTAGACCTATTCCAAGCCTATTAATTAACCTAGACTAAGTCCCCACTCACCTTAACTAACTAGGACTCATTCTAACCCTAACCTTAATTGCCTATTATTCCTCCAACCAAATTCCCACTCCATTTAGCATCATTCCACACTCTTGACCCGAAATCAATTCTGAATCACACCAAAATTGGGAAGAAAAGGCTATTTTTGGAAAAGTATGACATATTTTCCTTAACTGATGCTAGTTATTCCTTTGCTAGAAGTAGTTTCCTAACCGCCGTTAGTTACCTTAAATAAGGATTTCCAATCCTTTACCTGGGTTCCTAAATCTGGATTCCTGGATCTTGCGACCTTGCATCCTTACTCTCGAGTTTTCCAATAATCTTGTGACATACCAGAGGCCCTTACAGCGTTCAGATGCCACTCCATTCATCAAAATATTAATCCATAGCTCTAGTGCACTCAGGGAAGCATCATGCCTTCCTGTTGCCACTACATTTGTTTGGGACCAACCTCTCCTTCAACTACCACCACCATATGCTATTCACCTTCATTTCACAAGTAAGTAATCTTCTTATTTGTCATTTGCTTTCAGTAGATTAGTTGTTTATCAGTTATTTGCTTCCTTCCAACTCCTGCCATACCCGGATCTCTCCCACAACACCTCCATCCAACCATCTTCCTAAAGAACCTTCATACCTTACCCAAATGCCCATCTTATCACCTCTAAGTCTTCTTAAAAATCCCACGACCTCACCCAAGCCTTCCCAAATCTCTGTGCAATCACGAGAGATCTCCCATCAACCTATTTTGATCATTTTACCCAATTTCCCCTACTGAAGTCGGTCAGCCAACCATTGTTGACTCTTTACTATTAGCCAACATTAGTCCCCTAACCAATACCAGTCTCTGCGGATGGTAGGATCCTCCAAACCAATGAGGTAATAACTCTCATCCAACGACCCAAAACCTCACCAAATCTTTCCCAGACCTCATTTATAGCCTCTATCAGACTATGCAAGCCTAGACCAACCTACCAACCCTCCAAATTTAATCATAACTTGCTTGTTAGATTAGATTTTCTTATTGTGTTTTATATGAGATGCCTAAATCATATTAACTACAATAGGATTCATTTGTTTATACTCTTTCCTTGCATTAAATTGTTAAAAATAGTGGATTGACAACCTTCTAGGAAGTACCACTCGCTTCCCGGAACTAGCATATGCTAGGTAGTCCACTACCATATGTTGTTTAATATTATTTGGTGGTATTGTGTTGCTTCTACAGGTCGTTCCTCCTAGCCAAAGGGAATCTCTTCACAATCAGCTTGGTCAACATTTGATAGTGTGCAACCTTCTTCGACTATCACAGGTATTCCTCCTCACCTTTACCTCTTATCTGTTTTATCTCTACTTTGTGGTGAAACATTTTGGCACGCCTGTGGGAACCCATATTATGGGTTCTTTTCAATGTTCATATAGGGTGCATTTGTGTGTTTGTTTCTTTCTGAAAAATTCACACTAATATCTCTCCCTGGAAATCTTCTTTTCTTTCTATTTGTCTAAAATAATTTTTTCCTTTGGTGCTTAAAATGAACACTTCTTCTTTTCTTAGATCGCATTTTATGAAATTGCATTCATCTTCGATTCTCCTTTGCTACATCAAATATCATTTTTGATTTGGGTTTAAATGTTTGCATTTCATCCTTTGATTGTTGCATTAGATCACATAGATTTAATTAGCAATCACATGGTGGAAGTCATGACCACTTGGTGATTGGATTAGATTAAGCGTAGTTCACATTTTTGTACACACTCCCAAGCCAAACCACTTACACAATTTACACATTTCTTAAACATTTCCCTTACAGGAAGAAGTCGTCAAGGATTTAATAACCCATTGACGGTGGGCCTCGTCTAGTGTTACGGTTGGTTTATCATATCAGAGCTTGGACCTCATGTACCGAAAGGTATATTGAGGACACTTTAGCCAAAACTAACCTGAAACCAGCCATAGATTTCTTATAGGGCACCTTCGTTATCCAAAAACTCTATTTCATTCACAGTTAGTTTAAAAGGCATAAACCACTAAACACTAAAATCTAACACCTAGGATTTACGTGTTTTGCTAGTTTTTCTTGATTGAATTGTGTTTTGAGTTGTGAGGATGATTCATCACTTTTTCTTCTCTTTCACACTCCATAATCACAACTGGTGTATGTTGGTTTTTCTTAGTGTGATAGGACATATTTCTGCCATACAAAACTTCTAGGTTGGCTTTACTTTGACTTAATTCACTCCAAATTAAAAAAATTCTTCATCTTCTCAAAAATCTCAAGAACTTAGGTATTGGTTATTTCATCATATCCTTGACATCGGTTAACTCGACGCGCCATCGATTTCTCTATGTTTTGATTATTATGTCAAAAACAACATTATCTTCTTACATACTAGCTTTTCGTGTTCTAATTCTTTCAATACACTTATTTACGAGTCTCTATCACCCTTAACAGACCCACTTATACCGATTTACGCATTTATTCTTTAAATTTCCAATTTTTTGGTTATCCAAAGTTACCGGTATCAATCTAGCAGATCAACATCGGTCTTCTGTCTAACCAACACCGATTAACCGACTAGTATCGTCTTTGTGTTTTTATTTTTATCATAAACAAAAACCTATTTCTATTCTATAGACTTCACCAAACATTTGTTTCGAGTTTTTTTCAGTTTTGTAGAGCCTAGAATACCTCTTTTCCACCTTTCATATGGTTTGGACTCGCCAATAGGTGTGAGCCCTCACTTTTCATGCTAGTTGTGTACCCTTTCCCGCTAGCCCTTCACCGCCCTCCATCTCATCTCCGATGGATCCTAATATCATGATTGTACTGTAGGTGATGAGGATTTTTCTAAATTCCTCGATCACAACCTCTTGGCCTTGTAGCATTACCTCACCCACTCTTCTACCCGTGATTCATCAGCTAACCATTATTTGGTATGCCTACCTCCATGCCCCATGCCACATCCTTGAATGCTACTTCAGTGTTACCTAATCCACGTCAACATCACCTACTACACCTCGACATCTGCTGCACCTTTGGCGTATGTCGCACCTTTAAATTCTATCGCACCTTGATTCGACACACCTTCGACATCTATCAATCCCTCAACCTTTTCCGGTGCCTCAACATTTTCCATATCCTCATCTACGACTCCTAGTATAGGTATTCCCACATCATCAATACCTATATCTTCGCAACCACCAATGGCATCAACATCCTATACCTCCTTTTAGGTTATAGTCCTTTCTATACCCAAAATTCTTTTGCCCATCGTCACGAGGGTATCTACACAAGTTCCTCCCACCTACACCCTACCTCAACAACTACCCGTCACCTCCACTTCTTATTCAAGGTATATGCCTTCATCATTTATTCCCTCTTACATACCCCCATCTCAGTTTGCTTATTTGGCACCACCATATACTAGTGTGGCTTCCATGACCCACTCATCTTATCCACCCCTTATACTACAAGGGGGCATCCTCAATCTAATCCTATAACAGATCTTATAAAGATGATGATGGATAAGATGTAGACCCTCGAAGCATCTATTTCTAGATCTCGCAATGCCTTGACTTACGATGAAATCTATAATGAGCCTATTCATCCATCCATACCCATTCACCCTTATCCTGCACATTAGGAGTTTCCTAAGTTTAATCGATTTAATAACAAGGAAGACCCTCAACAAAATTTGTGATTTTCAAACATGTATGTTATTTGATCACCCATGATGATGCCTTACTCCTTAGGACCTTCCCATGTCCTTGATAGGACCGATCTCGGATTGCTACGAGTGCTTTATCAAGGCACTCAATCTTATCCTTCAATCAGCCTAGCCTAGACCTTCCTTGATCACTTCTCCATCAATATCTCTAAGAAGATCTCTATGATGGATTTATACTCTATTCATAAGTACGATGATGAGTCTATCATTGACTTCATCGCACACTAGCAGGGGATTATTAATCAACTTACCTTTAAACTTCCACAACCTAAGCTAATAGAGTTGTTCACTAGGGCTTGTGCCAGGCACATTTCCCCAACTCTTCAGGTACAAACATTCTGAATGTTTGACAAGGCATTCACCATGGCTCGGAAGATAGAGATCCATTCCTTGAAGAGGAAAATATAAATTACACAACAAGAACGCTTCGTTTAGGTCGAATGAATCCTCTTCTTCTTCTAAACCACAAAACAGATTATTCTAAGGAAAAAGGATCCACCAATGTGGTGGTCCTGAAAGTCAGCCCCTCTCATCCATCAAACCAACCAAAACCTCCTCCTAATTTTTCCCCTGTTCATAATTTCTAGTACAAGTATGAATAGAAATGTTATACCCCATAGGAGAACCTTACTCCTATATGTTGGAAAATTTGTTAAAAGTGGGATCCATCACCCTTCCACCTATCAAACCACATACTGGTTTTTACCCTTCCCATCCTATACCTACATGGTATAAGGAGAATGACTACTGTAAATATCACCGTGTTAGGGGACATAGTGACAGAAATTGTAAAACCTTTAAGAACATTGTCCAAGAAATGTTAGATAATGGAGATCTCATCCTAGACAACCCTAACGTGTCGACAAATCAAAACCTTCATATATTTAAGAAACCTTTTCCAAACCATACCCCTTCATCAAATCAGGCTAGTGAGACCTCTAGTAATGACACTAATGTTCACAAGGTTCATGTCATCTTCAACACAGTGTTTGTCCCTTCTTCCAGTTTCCTTCCATCCCATCTATTGAGGAAATTTTTACGCGAGCTCCTCTACCCATGGAGGAGCCTATTTCACCTACTCCTCTACCCATGGAGGAACCTACCTCACCTAATCCTTCATCTACAAAGGATCTTACCCCACTTATCCCTCCACCTATCAAGGAGCCTGCACTACCCACACTTCTACCCATGAGAAGAGCCTATCTTATCCTCCTCTCTACCTAAGGAAGAGTCTACACCACCTACCTTGCTCCCTTCTCAACCCATAGAGGAGCCACTTTTATATCCTCTTCCTGTAAGTGATGCTTTTCTAGGGTCTTCTAAGATCATTTCCACCTTCTTCCATCACTTCTACCCTACAAAGTCAAGTATCTAAAAACTTCCTATCTCATGACCTCGAGAATTCTTCATAGGGATTACCACCAAGTTGTCATCATCTTCCTCTACCTCTACATCATTCTCTTGTTTGGCTAATCGCTTAGAGTATGTTGATTACTCCACACTTTGAGGGCACCTTCAACTCCCAGTGTCGACCCAAATGCAGATGATGTCCCTGGATACTTCAACTATCTATCCTAAAATATTCTAGGAAACCAAATCTATCACACCTGAGCCGATCATATCAACATTTTCTTCATCAGCCTCATCTTCACCCCAACCTTCACCTGCACCCAAACCTCCATCCACACCCAAACCTTCATCTCGCACCTAAACCTACCACTACATTAGGGGTCTTGCCAATGCCTAGTCTATTCCATCCCCCTGTGAAGATAGATTTGACTACCTCTTCACAAACCACCACCAAGTCTATTCCCACACCTAAGAGGAAGACCCAACCTCTTAAGCCTCACACCTCAGTTTCTCCCATGCCTTCTTATTCACCTTTACCTCTTCCATCAATCTTAGGCCCACATCCATTGACCTTGGTCAAGCAACCTATCCCCCAAAACAAACTTAAAGTAAGGAAGCCCACACTCTCGCTTTGATATTCTATTCTACCCACACCTTCTTAATCACCCTCACCTTTACCTTATCTTTTACCTACTCCTTTGGCATTACCCTCAACAACGATCTTACACACACCTCCATTGTCACCTTAGTTAGCTTACACGTGTACCAAGGAAATTTTAAGGGTCCCTACGAAAAAAACCTTAGAAAATATTTGGAAAATGCTGGGAAAATTATCTTCCGCACAAATGGCGAATAACAAGGCATCGGGACATCACTATTAAATGCTACTATATGGTAGATTTTTATATGCTCTTGGATGAAAACATATAGTATGTTGTCAGTCAAGAGCATAATAAATGTTACCATTTGATAACATAACTATATGATGTCATTTGGTAGCATAAAAATGTTGTTTCTTGGTTGCATTTTTATGCTATCAGCCAACAACATACTATATGTTGTCGGTGATAGTATAAATATATACTACCGACTGGCTATATTCAAGCAAATTTTGTGAATTTCTATTTCACATGAATGGTGAACCAACCCCTAAAATTAACATGTACCCAAAAAAATTTACCAAACTGGTCCTAACTTATACCCGAAAATTTGCTAATTTCAAATTTCAAAACCTTAATATTAGTTTATTAATGAAAATTCACCACCGAAAGTTTCCCGACACCTACACCTTTTGCATCCCCTTCTTCTTCATGCACTACTCTAGAACCTTTACCCAAGAAGGTGCAACCTAAACCAAAAACCACACTACCTACCAAAAAGGTAGTTAAACCGACTCAACCCCAACTCCACCTCTTTCACAAAAATCATCCACACCTTCATCCAAACCCACTCTAACTTCCCATTGTGATCCATTGGTAAGATCCTATTCTAACATCCTCACTAGGTTATTAGAAACCTCTGCTATCACACTACCTCCCATTAAGCCTTACGACCCGCTCAAACCCAAACCAGTAGGGTTTGACAACTCCAAAATCTGTGCATATCATCACTCACCAAGGCATGATGTCGAAAGTTGTAAGGCCCTCAAAAACATTATCCTTAAACTCTATACTTGAATGGTATCTTTGACAAAGATGACTTGTTAGAGGAGAATTCCATTTCCCCTTCACCCACTATCACACATCCTAGCCCTAAATCTATTTAGCAACCTTTACCTGTACCTCCACAACCCTCTTTTCCTCCTCGATATTTGAAATCAACATGGTCCAAGTAGCCACTCGATCACAAAAAGATAAAGGAAAAGAGAAAACTAGTAGCCCATCCAATGCACATTCACCCTCCATTCCATCTGCACCTGCCCCCAAGGTAACCATTTGTGGGCCGACTTATCCTATTTCTGACAGAGTCACACATTGCACTATTATTAAACAACTTCATCAAAATCCTCTGAAGATGTCTTTGTAGGACTTATTTCAAACCTATTAGTCTCATTTTCAAGACCTCATTGAGGTCCTGCAATCTATCGAGGTTCCACCAAATGATCCTACACCTATGGTTGCTATATTTACACCTCATCATGTGGCTTCCCTAACCACTCGCCTCAAACTTATGCACCCATTTCCTCTCCTCAGGTTTCCACCATCAGTTTTGATGATTTCAATATTTCCCCTCTGCAATCAAATGATCTTGATCCTACTCTCTTCATCACCGCCTACATCAATGATACTTGTTTTCGACGTGTTATGATTGATGGAGGTCTTAGCATTAATATTGTTTCTTCATGTGTGTATGAACAATTGGGAATACCCACCCATTGCATGCATAAAAACCCTATTATGTTGCATTCTTTCTGTGATGCATTTACTTCTAACCTTAGCACCATCATCTTCCACATCAACGTGGGCCCCCACACTAGTCCCAAACTGTTCTATGTTTTGGAGGGGAATTTTAATATAAATTTCTTCTTGGCCGACCCTTGATTCGTGTTATGGGGTGTGTCACTTCAACCCTTCACCATTACGTAAAATGTGAGTATGAAGGGCATCCCTACACCATTAAGGCAAATCCTTCACCTTTTAAAACATGCAACATGCTTTATCGACCAAATGATGTCCTTGTTCTAGTCAAGGCATCTACCACCCCTACCACTTCATCTTCTTCCATTAAGTCATCTACCACTACATCTACCACATTCAATTCATCTACCACCACATATTCCACATTCAACCGATCTATCCCTTCGATTTTCGCAACCTCCATAGCTAGCCCATCTACAAACACACCTATTTCACCGTCAACTGATACCCCACCTTCCTAGGCTTCGAGTAGCTCATCCATTCCGCTACTCAAGTCCCGACCTCTGATCCCTTGGTAGGTGTTTTTCAATGCCTTTCCTTGGGGAATACCACTTATACAACGTAAACACCTTCCTTACTCCTCAGGAGTATGAAATCCTTCACCAAAACCCACATTACGATCATCGTGTGGGAGATGTTTTTAATACGGTCCTCCCCACCTTCATACCAACATGACATATGGGGGACTAGACACTTCTTATTATTCTCCTAAACCGCCTACCCAAACCCGACCTTTCTCATCTGACTTTCAATACCTCACCAACTACTGCTTCGCCCACACTTTTCTTCATTAATGTTCCTAGAAAGGTTTTGGCTTTGGCCTTTATGAGCAAGGTCGTCACACAGTCATACCTTTCACCACCCACAAAAATAAAGATCATTGTGGAATCAATTTTTATTCACAAATTTCCCCCAAGAACACTCGTATTACCATCTTCGAGGAAGAAAAGTATTCCCCACCTTCCTTGCCTATTATGCCACCTTCACCCACAGAATCCATGGATCCAGAATCCATCCCTCCTAACTTTTTTTTCATAAACATCGTTTCCTTGGGACCACTAACCTATCATCGTGATGGCGAGGTACCCTCTTCCCTTCCTTTTATTTATCCTGACATATTAGATGAAGACACACTTCATACAAATGGTGTTAAATGTTGGAATGAGGACTATATTCTCACTTATTTAGGTGTAGAAGATTCTTACATTCACCGGTCGTTACCTTCTAAGACATAAACCATGCTGAATGAATCAACCATAAAGATCAACATTCACACTCAGGATGACCCTCAAATTCTAAAGATAGGCCAATCTTTAGATTTTTCCCAACATGAAGCCTTCACTTATTTCCTTCAAGATCATAGCAACGCTTTTTCTTTCTCTTACGTTGATATGCATGGTATTGACCCTAATATCGTGGTCCACAACATCGTGACTATTCCCAACACCAAACATGTCAAATAGAAGATGTGAAAAATGCATCCACACATTTCCCTTCTTGTAAAATAAGATCTACATCGCCTTAGTTATGTTTCCTTCATTCTACCCATTAACTATCCAAAATGGATTTCTAACATCATTCATGTCACCAAGCGACATGGGGACTCCCAATTTACACAGATTTCCGTGACCTTAACATTGCTTACCCCAAGGATGACTTTTCTTTTCCTAGCATCAACCAAATTTTTGATCTTACATGACCCAACCATGAGATGTTAATACTTATGGATGGATTCTCGATTATAATCAAATATTACTCACTCGGAAGATCAACAAAAACACCTTCATCACCCCTCGGGGACCTTCTATTATCATGTCATACCCTCGGCATGAAAAATGTCGGTGCCACTTATCAGCGTGTTATTACCTATATCTTCCATGATATCATGCATGATATATTGGAAGATTATGTCGATGACCTTCTCGGTAAGTCCAAAAGACATGTCAAACACCTCTCACTTCTTAAATTCATCTTTTATCATCTCATCCAATATTGCATTCACCTTTAACCAAAGAAGTGTGTATTTTTGTTCTCTCTAGAAAACTCCTTGGTTTCATTATTTCTTTGCATGGCATCAAAGTTGATCCCGCCAAAATCAAGGCTATTCTCGATATGACTCCACCAACTAGCCTTCGACAAATTTATAGTTTTCAAGGTAAATTGCAATCCATTTGACACTTTATTTCCTAACTTTCTGATCGATGCCACCCTTTTCATCCTCTTCTTAAAAATGATGTTTCCTTTAATTAGAACAATGAGTGTCATAAAGCCTTTGAAGCATTGAAGACATACCTTCTTTAATCACTTGTACTCATCCCACCTAAAGATGAAAAACCTTTTTACCTTTACATTTCTACCATTGACCATTCCTTGGGTGGCATGCCCTCTCATCGTGACGATCAACACAAGGAGCAATCAGTTTATTACATAAGTCATACTCTTTTATACTATGAGACTAGGTATACTCACGCTGAAAATCTCTCCTAGCCTTGGTCTTTGTGGCTACTAAACTTTGCCACTACCTACTTAACCACAAAACCTTCATCATCACCAACACCGACCCTCTACATTACATGTATGCTAAACCTTACCAACACCAATGCACCTCATGTTGGCTCATGCTCCTTGCAGACCTAGACCTGGAATTCATTCATCAAAATTTTTCAAGGGAAAAACCATTGCAGATCATCTTATCGACGCTGCGATTCCTGGACATCAATCTTCTAACTTCGATTTTCTAGATGAATCTATCGCTACCATCTCCCTTGATAAAATTGTGTATCATATGACCTTATTCTTTGACAGTTATAAATGTCAATGTGGGGGTAGTGCAGGGGTCATCCTCATTCCTCTTAATGACAAGCCTATGCCTTTATTTTTCAAACTCGATTTTGACAAAGACCAATAACATCACCGAGGAAGAAGCACTTGTCTTGGGTCTTCAAATTGTCATAGACCTAGATGTTAAATCCATTAATATCTTTGGTGATTCTTAACTGGTTATGAACCAAGTCAATGGTTTGTACCAGTTTCGTAACAAGGTCCTTCTAAGAAGTAAACATCATGTCAACATACTTTTGACCACGTTTGACACCTACCTCATTCAAACCACTCCACGATCCACTAAAAAATTTGTGGATACCATGGTATGCCTCGCCTCACAAATACCTTCCTCACCTTCATACTCTAAAATATTTTTCATAGTACAATCGTTATAGTCACCCTTTTATCTTATTCATGGTGTGAATTTTGTGGGTAGAATTGAAACCGACCCATACGATATTTGGTATAAGTAGGTCATTTGAATAACTCTCCTTTTCAATTCTACCTCCAAACCACACTCACAATGGACAAAGAGCCTTCCTCAATAGATTATTTTGCTATGTCATCATGGGGCTCTTTTCTACAAACATGGCTTTGACGATATCCTCCTTAGGAACATCACTAGTTCTAAAATTCCATACACCATCAAAGAAATCAATGATGGGATTTGTGGTGGACATTTTAGTGGCCTTGCAGTTGCTAAATGTATCTTTTGCCTCAGCTATTACTGGCCAAACCTTAACCACCCAACCTTTAGGCATCATTACATGTCTTTCCAAGGTTGGAAGACATGCTAGCCTCCCCCAAGCCCATGGGAGAGAGAGCTAGCTTCCACAAATTTTACACAAGATAAAGGGAGACATAACAACATTATATTTTCACAATCAAGACAATCCAAACACTAAGATGAACACCAAATTTTTGCAAAGAAGGAAAGGAGGAGAAACCATATTCTACCTCCAAAATGGGGAAGAGAAGAAGAGATATCCAAGGTGCCAAAAGTGTGGTCCAAACATTGGAAGCACACAAACAAGAATATTCACAACCTCCTTATTCCTCCAAATCATCAAACCCTCCTTATTTCTCCACCCATTCACCAAAATCCTTCTTGGGAAGATTTTCAAACCCATTGGGTTTCCTCTCCAAGAATGGGGAAGGGGGTTCAAACCATATGAACCACCTTCCCCACCTCAAACCATATGAGGGGAGTAAAAAAATAACCTATATGGCTTGCCCATCAAGCCATGAGGTTTGAGAGGTAAAATACCTCTCTCTTCCCCCATAAACTCCAAAATCCATCATGCCATATGATGGATGGAGAAAAATAAAACAACACAAATCATACTCAAAAAATAGAAACACACAAGAAATAACACACATTTTAAACAAAACAATACTAAGATCTAACATAATATAAAACATAAAATGAGCTCAAGGATCCTACCTCCAAAATCTATCTAATACTCTATCTTTTCCACTTCCTTATCCAAGCAAGCTCTAGCTCCAAAAGTTTCCAAGCACCAAATACTCCCAAAAAAGTCCCCTTTCTCCCCCACGAGGGAGAATTTGAAGAGAAGCCAACAATTTTCCTCATCAATGAGGGAGTGACATGTGTCACCCCTCTCTTCTCTTCAAGTCAAAGATTCCCAAAATAAAAAGGAAGAAAAGATAAACTAAATTTTAACACTCTTCTCCCAAATTGCCCAAAATGAAAAACAAAGCAAACTTGTGCAACTTTTAACAAACACGCATACCAATCCATCTTACATGGATGGTGACCAAAGAGAGGCAAAATGGGAGGGAGACTCCCTTTATGCCTTAAAATTAAGCCTCCTTACCTATTAGGTAGGGTCCAAGGCTTATTTTCATGCTAAGTGAACTCCCAAAACTAAAAGGGGTCACTTAAAATGCCTAAAATAACCAAATTTCGGGTTTGACACATTTGGGCACAAGTGTAGAGGATGTGGGGCCCACCCAAGGGTTCACATGTGACCCTAATCCCCTCTAATTAATACACAATTACCCAAACACAAAACTTAATGCAAGTGGGGACCATTAAGTCCCCAAACCAAGTTTACTTAACAAAATAAAACATCCTAAACAAGATTAATTTTACATGACATACTACATTACAAATGAGGGTCACTCATGGTGCCCAAAATAATGAAATCTAATACTAAGGCCTCATACAACTAACATGGTTAGGGCTTACACTCACTGGGCCGCTTTGTACACATTAAACACACCTATCCAATACAATGCACACAAATCAACTACTCAATAAACGACCAATGAAATCTATGATAGCATCTCATCATCCTGGAATCGAAAATGCGACAACATGCATAAGTACACACAATTTACCATGAGTTAGCCATAGAGATAAATAAAAGTGGCATACATCCATATAATCTAAACATGTGACTAAAATGAGTATCTAACATATCTCAATTAGGTCTAAACAACATCAAAATAAGCTAGTATCCACAACATCAAATAAAAAGTTATCAACATACTAATCAAATCAAATTAGCAATACGTGCCCAATTATCCATACATATCCAAGAAGGTAAAATATCATAACATATTGTCCAACATATATCAAATCCATGTCAAAACATGTCTATGAATAAAGAAGTCACCAGATAACTGGGGCTATAAAAATGTGGGCACTACACATTTTTTTACATTGTTGGCACTAAGATTAGAGGAAGACCAAGATGATATATTGGACCATTTCAAGTTGCAACACATCACTAGATTTGGGGAGGTTAACCATAATATGCATCTAATGACTACATTCTATGAGAGATGGTGTGAAAACACTTTTACCTTTTTGTTACCTACTAGAGAGATAATGGTTACCCTTGAGGATATATATAGGAAAATAGAATTTCTGGTAGTATGAGAGAGGGTACACATGATGCCCCTAAGTGATACATGGTAGAAGTAGATATCTAAGAGGAAATACAACATAAAGTCATGAACACATGTAGATTCATCAATAATGATGGTTGACATAGTGATATCGGGTGTTATACAATTGTGAAAGTTTAGTACAGTGATTTTGGCCTCATGTGTATCCATTGACGGTGGAGGGGTATCGCTATCATATAGGATGCATGAGATCTGTATTAATATTGAGAAACATGGGACTTGGTATGCTTGGATCCATTGCGTGTTGGCTCATTTGTATAGATTTACACAAGAGGATCATGGAGGTGGGATTGATATTACTTCATTTTTGCATGTGTGGACACATGACCACATAGCCATAATGATATCATTGAGTGTTCCATGGGTATATTGGGCTCAACCTAAGATTTTTTTAGATAGATGGGTTGGTATGAGGAATCATGGGTTTGACACTATGACATATAGGTCAATTTTGGATAGGATGGGGCTTGGTACAATTATTTGGAAGTCATATAGGAACTATGGGGGTTGGGAGGAGGATTGTTTGGAGCTACAATGTATTTTATGTACTATATGGTTGGAAGATAGGTGTTTATGGGTGTTTGAGATCTTTCAAGACGAGCGAATGTGAGGACAATTTGGCATAATACAAAATGTTCCTCCAGAGCCATATATATGACATATATCTATATGAGCGGCTCGGAGAGCAGGGGACGATGTCAAGTCCTATAGTGTAAAGTGAAAGTAAAAATTTTGTATGAGGAATATAATAATCTGTTGTGTATTCTATTATGCTATTACAATGGCTATTATATAGCCATAGAGGTAGGAAAACTACCTCCTACAAATAAGGAAACAAATAACCCATTTATAATATCACGGGTGTAAAATTTTAACAAACTAAAATTATTTACGTACACTAATATATTATTGTTACATAACAATACTAAAGTACTAAATAACAAATAATTACTAGTGAATAATTATTCACGTAATTATTCACATTACAATTTTAACCTATATATTAATAATGGGAACACTAACATTATTTTCCTAACATTCACCCCCTTAGTGTGAACATTATTAATAGCTAATATTCACCGCCTTAATGTGAGCATGATGAAGAACCATATTTCGAAGAAGTTAAACCACCTACTGAAAGAACTTCTTAGACTAGGTACAAACTCCATAGATTATCTCTTTACCCTCGTAAAGGCGTAGTGATGAGCTGAATTATGTAGGAATACTCCTTACCTCTTTGGGTTCATGTGGGACTTTACCTTCCTCCTAGGGCACCCGATTCTGGATCTCCTAAACCTACAAGCTTGGAACTAGTTGGATAACCATCCTTGCATCTACCTTGTAATATTCTCCTGCTCCCCAAAAGTGAGTCTTCTAAAAACATGAATCCTTCCCAAATTTTGAAATAAGATTTATTTAGCATGCAGTATAACAGAACACCGAAAACTAGGAAAGCGAAATCGAAACATGCTGAAAATGCCACCAAACTATCTGTGCAGGTTGTGTCATTGCCGATTGATGAGAGGTCTATGATTGAGCTCTAATCTCCATTTTCCTCCGTCCTCTGCTAGAAAGCTACTAACTCAGCCATATTTGATCATGAAGCTCAATTTTACATACCTCAATCGACATCGATTCCACCGAAAATGTGTCACTAAGGCAATATTTTTAATTTTTGGACTTTTGACATGACTCAATATTTACAAAGTGATCCTTTTTAACTTTGACAATAATATACACAATAACCAATTATTCACGTAAACACACTCGACAACTATATAATCAACATGATAAGTAAAATATGACAATAACATAAGCCATTTGACCTTACTAATAACATAAACTATTGGCTTGATGGACTATCAAGAAAAATTTCTTCAACACATCAAACTAAATAAATAATTTATTTATACCTCTAACATGTTAAGAAAAATACACTTTTAGATAATGGATAAAATTGTAACTTTGAATGACATTTATTTTGGACTAAATACTAAACACAAGTACTTTATAATAACATACCAAGACACAATATGTATATATATAAATAACATGAGACATACAAACACAAACTATCGATTGTATAATTCGATCCACTTATATATGAACACATAACCCGAATGATAATGTGGACACTTAGATCAAACTATATTTGAACCCAAAAAATATTCAAGCTAAAAGAATCAAAAAATAATATATTATATCCTAAAAAAACCTACAACCACGACCAGTAGAACACCATTTTCTCAGATTTGGTTTGGCGAAGAGTTAGTGAGTAGGATCTAACTGATGAATCCATTGATGTACATATTGGGAGCTCGGAAGTGCTTAAGAAACCATTGATGGATGCAAGATTTTGATGCTTAGAAGGAGAGGCCGAACTCACTTAGAGGTATCCACAGTCTTTGGGAGAGAGATAACATGGCTGCGCTCAATGTAGTAGAATACAAGTTAGATAAAAATCAAGCCACACAATGAAAATTGTTTGGAATGGCTCAGTCGATAGTCAAACTACTACCACCCTATCAAACAAGTCACACACTCAAATGTGAAGCCTTGTTCAAAGACCAATTGCCTAATTGAATATTGACAACAAAAAAATAATGTTATCATAATGAATACGTGGAAAATCTTTAGTAACAAAGATAGACTAATTTCCAACATGTAATGTAAATCTAGGACTGACATTGATGAAGTGTAGTTTATATAATGTAGACACCCAATTTGAGGAACCAAATATCACTTTGGTAGATATATGAGGATATTAATAGCTCACTTCCAAAAAGAGATAATAATATCAAAAAAATTCATCCGCAATGCATATTATTCACTTAAATAACTTTGACCATGATCGGGACACTTAATAATGGTGGAGATGTTCCTCATTAATAATTTTAGTGTTAAAATTGCGTAGTTAGACTTAGGTGTCTAGAAAGAGTATTGGAGGTTGATTGTGGATACGTCGATATGCATGTTGACTTACAATGTGCCCCCAAATGTCCTTATAGTGGGTAAGATGTTAGAGATATTAAACTACATTGTTGAGGAACATGCATATTTGTTTTATCCCATGGTGATTGCAACATCTTCCTATACAATTTTGAAATCAAAGCAAGATGAGGCTAGGACATAGCTAGCATAGGTGAGGGATGTAGTTGGAGGAGTAGGCATAGCTCAAAGAATATTTTATAGATACGTGGAGCTCCGGGGATTATATGTAGATGCAATGGTCAAGGAATGTCAATACAAAACCGGCTAGAGGACTAACTAAGTCTTGAGCACAAAGGCAAAGATCTAGTGGTGAGGCTTCAAGTTTGAGAGCTCGATAATAGCCTCTAGTAGTAGTGAGGAGGATGTATGATATATGTTGTAATGGGTATTTCCCTTGATTTTGTCCTATGAAACCGTCAAGAGATGTATATATGATTATATAATTTTTGATATGATGATGTGTATTTGTGTTGTTATATGAGTTGTTGGATGACTTGATTTGATTTCATAATATATGTTGAACTTAAATGATGTTGATGTAAATATAGATATCTATGTTGTAGATCAAATTATATGTGTTGATCGCATATATAATATCATGATTGTAGCAAAAATGGAGATAGACGTGTATTGTAAGATGATCGTTAAATAAGACCTGTAGTAAAAGTGCTAGTGATAGTGAAGAGAAAAAATTAATAATAGACCTCACAAAGTGAGAGAAAAGAGTGACATACATTTAGAGAATAGACGTGAAATCAGGTAGCACTAAATAACATATAACATCTAGTTAGAAAAAGGAAAAGACTACACACAAGTGACTCAAATGACGTAGTGTCATGAGCATATGTACCAAATGATAACCTTGAAGTGATAGTAACAACACTAGAAATATGTGAATCATATAATGGAAAGTAGTGCTCCTTCAGGAACCACTTATGTCTAGGGTGAATGAAAAGTGGGGGAAGTGACTAGTGCATAGTCAAAGCGAGGGAGGAGGAAAATGGCCTTATAAGGACAAGAGGCATTCAAAGTAATAGATGCCAGTGTGCAGCGTTGTGACATGCGATATTGTCATATATCAAATTGGAATGTACAAAAAGAAATGAAACCCTTGTCCTTAATAAATTTAAGCCTATCATAGAGTGCATGAAAACCTTTATCTCTACGACCATTGATCCTATGGAAATTACAGAATGGCTGGTTAAAATTTCATCATAACTAATGAGGAGGAGGATGCTCAATAGGGTAGCCTAATCAACCTCTCATCAATAAAAGTGTGCAAAATATCATGAGGCCTAGTAGAATGTGAGAAGTAAAATGGCTCCCACTTAGGAGGGGAGTGGAACATGGTGGAGGTCTATGAAAATGTGGTGGATGATCATGAGTATGTCTAGTAGGAGATGGAGAATGTGAAGGTGGTGCAATAGGAGGAAGGGAATATGTAGTAGGTGGAGGAGTGGTAGAATAACTAGTATCATGTGCAAAAAAATGTTCATTAAGCATCTCTTGTTCTAAAGCTATAACCTTAAAGAAAAGAAGTGTGAAAGATTCACATGTATCATATAATAATTTTTCTTTCAAAGGAATAATCAAGCCATGAAAAAAATATATTACATTTCTAGATCAATAGGTTGATAAAGTAAATGATGCATGCATGATTTGAAACATAAGATATAATCATTAACAGGTTCATTATTTCCTTGATGCAAAGAAGGAAAACACTCAAATGTAACTTTAGGACCATTATTAGAAATAAATGTCTAAGAAATTATTCTTCCATAGATAAGTACTAATAGATCCACTAGGCAAATGATGAAACCAATGAGAAGCAATATTAGTAAGACTACTAGGAAATGCTTTGAGAAGTAATCTATCATTAGAATGTGAAGCCATAACTAATCTAAAATCCTTAAGATGCATATAAGGATTACTTGTTCCATCAAAAAGTGTAAAATTAGGCAAAGTAAAACCTTAGGAAAAGATGAATTGTAAATATTTTTAGGAATAGGATTACAATGAACCGATTTTGTATCATTTCTGAAATAATAGGCCCTACTCTCAAGGGTAAGGGTGTGGATATTATTTTTAAATCACCTAAAAAATTATTAAGATAAATAACTTCTTATGGAGGAATGACATAAATATTAAAGGGTTATTTAAGTGGTTGAATCTTTCCATTATAGGTAGCCATAGGGACATTATTGGGTTAAAGGTCAACTTTTTTATCAGCGGGTTGAAAGCTAGGAATAGGAACATGGGAAGAAGATTTAATAGGAAAATAAGTTTTCACACGTTTATCAATAAGTCCACTAGAAGAAGAAATCCATGAAATATGCACATTATCCTTATGATCATCATCATGTATACTATCTTTGGAAACATCAAGAGTATAAATGCATGCATAATGAACTTTTACAGATTTTAACACATTATGAGAAGAAGAATTAGTAGTAATGTCATTAGGAAGAGCACAAGAGGTGGAGGAAGAAAGATATTACTTTTGAGGCACAATATATTAATTTTTTCAGACGTGTTATGAAAATATAATGTTGTTATTGAATATACAATGGTGTTATTGAATATATAGTGTTGTTATTGAATACAATAGTTGAATAATATATGAATATACATAAGTGTTGAATATTTTAGGACTTTAAAACCTGAATATAAATAAGTGTTGTGTTTATTTATGCAATTAATATTTTAATTTCCAAGGATAAATTTATATTGACTACTCAATATACAATAGAATTACTAAACATACATTGAATATATGGTTGTAATTTTTTCATTTTCTACTATGCATTCAAACTTTTAATGTGCACTGAAATTACTAAATATACATTGAATATGTTAGAGTTAGTTCAGTGTGTGTCATTATTACATTGCTATTATTGAATAAATACTTATATTGCAAGGATCTCTCATATTTTGGAGGTAAATGACCATTGCCTTTTTAATTTTCAAAGTATGCAAATATTTTATAAATATATGAATAATGTTAGAAAATAGACATTATGTTAAATATGCAAAGAATGTCTTGCATATGCAATGAATATGTGAATCACTTACCTTAACATATAAGGAATATTTGAATATAAATAAGTGTTGTCTTTGTTTATGCAGTAATTGAATACAACCCACCCTGACATAAATTAGTTCATCATCTACTCCATACTCACCGATGGTTGCCTCTCCCCTAAGCACTTGAATGACTGAATATACATTGAATATATGGTTTTAATTATGTCATTTAAATGTATGTGTTCAAAGGAAATATTTACATACACTTATTCAATGTACATTTCATAGTTTCAATGTATGTTGATAGTTTGTAGCTACACCTAAATGCATTCAAAATTTGCAATCATTTTTCTCTTGTCACTTTGGATTTGTCCTTCGTCATTTTAATCTGTGCACCACTTCTCCATTTAAATTTGTCATTAACTGCTACCATCCTTTCATATCACTTTTTGAGGCCTTCCAACCTCCAATGGCACTATGGGGAATAAAACCAACATGTCTAAGAGGGTTTCATCATTTTTTCTTGTTCTATTTTGCACTCTATTTAGAAATTCCATGTGAGTCATGAGGTTAGCCCAATTTTAATTGGTTATTTGATTTATTCTTTATGTTCTTCATGCATTGAGCACATTCGCATGCAACACCAGGATTCCATCTGTATTTTCAATGTGTATTTAGTAATTTCAATTTGTTAATATGCAATGAAAAAGATCTAAACATGTAAACAATGTATGTCTATACATTGAATATATGTAAAGAATGTTTGTCTTTACATTCATTATCAGATTAATATAAGGTGAACATGGTTCTTATTTTAGTATTTGTTTGAATATACACTAGAATTACTGAACATAGATTGAATATATGGGTGTAATTTTACATTTTTCAACTACAAATGTTGATATTGGTGTTGCCTACAAATGTGCTCATTGCTCATGGGTTCATTTTTTTGTAGATTCCCTGTCAGAAGAAGGTTTACAAAGGATTTTCCTATTGGGAGGATAGAAGAGAATGTCACAACTATGTATTTTGAGACCATTAATACAAAAGAAATATTAATGCTCCTTTCTCCAAATAAGGTCATTTATGACCTTACTTAGGCAACGAAATGTTTTTGTTTGTTATTATTATTTTAGAAAGAAATATACCAAAAAGTATAAACACCTATAAGAAGATAATTCTTGTTTTAAAACATTACATAAACTTTTGATATTATATTGATATGATGGAATAAACTACAAATACTTATGTCTAATGATAAGATAGAAAAAACTATAATTTGGTTTCATGTTTTCCCAAATAAAACTAAATAAATAACTTCAAATATTCGAATGAAGGTTATAACTTCTTACATTCAAAAAAGTTATATTTATGGATACCACTCACATAATAAGGTAGAATAATTCAATTACATGTACTTCATGCATCTAAATTGTACCAAATCTGAATTCTTCTTCAGTTCCACCAATGGTTTCACTTCTTATGTTATTTTCTATTGTTTCATTCTCCATTTGGGGTGTCATTGGCATGTTGGTTGAGCTTAATGATGGAATTTTTGGATTACTTGCATGACATGATTGAATATGGCTAGAAGTGTTCACATGCATGGGGTGGGAAGTAGGAAATTGTATTTTTCTTATAATTATTAAATAAAATTACATATTACTTGCGTGAGCAAACTACATTTGTGTTGTCACAAGTTGTATTGTTTATGTTGAATAAAATTATAATTGATTTTTATAAGTAGACATGTTGGTGACTTGGTAATTAGCCACATTTGGGAAAGATAGAGTGTTAATGATGTAGAAATCCATCATAATTAGATGTTGTGAAGGAATGAGATTTTTGGACAACTCAATCATCTTTGCCTTTGCATTTCTTTTTCTATCCTCTCTTTATCCCGTTGTAGCTTCTCATGTTCCTTTTTTTCTCCTTTTCTGTTGTTTTATCTTGTCATGTTCTCTCTTTTTCTTTTTAAGTTTACTTTTGAGTTTATTTACTTTCCTTTTTATCATCTAAATATTTTGTTTTCCTTTCTATCCTCGAGTTTCTATTTCTTTCTCACTTTTAAATTCTCTATTTCTTTCATCTGCACATCTTATTCATCAAGTATTTTCAAGTAGTTAGTCGATGTGAGAATTTGTTACTTCCATCTTAACCTTAGATTCCCTCTATTTGCATCTTTTGATTTCTCATTAATCCTTTCAATTGGAAGCTTAATAAATTTCTACAATGACCCACCTACCTAATTTCTTGGTGTTGTATTACATCATTTTTCTACCATGTCTTGTACAAATGTTTGTGAGCACCCCAAATCTGCAACATCCAATTGACTATCATCTTCATTTTTCCATTCATTACATTCTGCATAGTAGTGAACTATTCCACTTAGCATGTTAGGAGGAGGGGATGGCATGGAAAGTGAAATGTCCTCATTGGGAAGGTCAATTGGAATCCCCAAGTTTTAGATGATTCTTTCAACCATTCGGGCTAGAAAACTAGTGTATACATGTACTCATCCCATCATTAGATGTGAAGGTTTATCATGTATGACTCACATGACTTGGTGTGTTCTCTTCAACTTGAACATGAATTTAAAATTGACTACCTTTCCCAATTTGAATTAAACATGTTTTT
Source organism: Taxus wallichiana var. yunnanensis (assembly GCA_018340775.1). Classification (NCBI taxonomy): domain Eukaryota; kingdom Viridiplantae; phylum Streptophyta; class Pinopsida; order Cupressales; family Taxaceae; genus Taxus; species Taxus wallichiana. The sequence goes on along the minus strand of CM031242.1, from coordinate 492,678,607 downwards.
ATATCTTGTTTATTTAACTTTGTCACTTACACCCATGATTGTTGAATTTTATAAGCTTACTATTTATTTGATTCAAACTTTCTTTATTGGATTTTGTTAGTTTATTGTTGGATTTATTCTCCATTATCTTTGATAAATTGTTCAATTTCATATTTGTTATAACCAAAAACTTTTATAATGCTTTCCATAGTTTTTCCTCCTCTATTAGCTCAACATTGAATGCATCACTAGGGTGTATGTCATTGACTAATGCATCTTTGTTCAAAGGCCATATTATAGTCCTCTTTAAACTAAATTTTATATTTGATGGAGTTAATGATCTCTTAAAATCCTTTTTACTAAGAGCTTCCAATTCAGATCTTCTCACATCTACTTTGTGATGCTTGACCATCCATTTGGATATCTCATCCTTGAAGTAGGTTTTAAATGGTGAAAACATGCTAACATATAAAGGTTACAACCTTTGGTTTGTGTACACAGGAAACATGATTAGATCTATGCCCAATGTTCTTGCCTCTTGGATTATCAAGTACGCCACGTGGCTTTCATGACCATTAAATTTTAGTATATTTATATTCGATGGTGAAACACCACCCAAAACTGATCTAGCAAAGTGGTGTAGCCAATTCAGAAATAATTCCTTTGTCATCCATGCATGTGGTTGGGATGCCATACATGCACCAGGATCACAATTGGAAATGTAATTAGCTAATTGTTTTTACACTTTAAATAAGTAGAATCATGGTATACTCTTCCTTGTTACATTAACACAACAAAGTATTGTGATCCACTCTCTACTCTTTGGGAGTATGTGGGGTACACTTCTACTACCCATATTTACAATCACCCTCATCCCACAATTCCTACCATCTTTCACACTAGTTTCATCATAGTTCCATATCCTTTGTGGTCCATATTTCTCAATTTTATACATTTGATCCGTGTTCTTATAAAATGAAAAAAACTATGTAATACATAAATGTGACTTCCCTGTCATGATCAAGGCCTTTTTGGTCCTTAAAGATAAATATTTGTTCCTCTTTCTAAAAATTTCCCATCAAGATATTCCAAGCATACCATCAGTGAATGGAGATTCCTTGTCTCACATATGTGTGCCATGTGAGCTTTTAATGAGTTTATTTGCATACCATGACCCATATTAGCCACATGTTTACAATATTGTATAATTTCATACTCTTCTTGATACGTTAAAATGGTTAGGGGACCTTTGTATTTTATAGTTGTGATACCATTCAACCAGTTTGATAATGAACCCACTGAGACACCCGACTTTTTTGTAGTAGCACTAATAGAATACCCATTTTCTTAAACATAGCTTATTACTCCAACGATGTCTTTAGTCATCACTCAGTTTTGAAGATTTTTTTTAGAGTTTGTCATGTGCTTCCCGATAAAATTATAAATTACCTCCATTTATGGTGTTGGTTTAAGCTTTTTTTATTTATTTAGACTAGTATGAAATTGGTGTTTTTGATTGATTTCAAATAAATAGTCCTTCGAGTAAGGTATATAATCAATTTGGACACCCCCTTTTGGGTCCATTTACGACTTCCTCCTTCACAATCTCCTCTTGAATACCATGTTGGCATGCAAATATTTTAGATAAAGTAACATGAATAACCCTATGTAGAATGTGTAAAAATGACCATATTAACATGAGTCAACATAGTTTGTGCCAAACGTAAGATTAAATAAGAACATGCAATTGAAATAACTCAATATAGAATGAATATAAATTTATAATCCTTGTATTTCATCAAAATGCACTCATTACATAAAACCTATAGAGAAAATATCCAAATAATTATGGAAATAGGTTATCCAAATTTTCGATGTTAATAATTAGAGTGTAATATCATATTATTGGCGAGAAAATTTGTCGGGTGGAAAACTTGTGGATTTCTTGCCAACGCTCTGGGAATCTAAGTCCCTCTACTTAACCGATGTAGATATTGTATGTGAATGCGTGAGAAAGTGTGGATTTTTGTGGTGGTCTTTCGACTTGGGGATCAACAGGGGCACTCCACTGACCCTGTAGAAAAGCTAGCAATATCTTGCTAGGGAAGTCTTCATCTATAGAGTGGGAAAGGGGAGTGAGAAAAGAGGTAGGAGAACTAATGCTACAGGTAGAAAATCAGATTCATACACACACTAGTTAGAAACTTCAACACATGCATTTATGGGAAGAAACAACTCTGCGAATAGCAACAAGACCAAATAGAATTTATTGATCACCAAGTATCAAGAAACCCCTTAGTCAAAGAAATCTAGAAAATCCTTCTTCTTATATTGATTGCTCAAATCAAAGTTGTACATAATGTGGGAATGGAAGAAATTTGAGAGGGGAAGAGAGTAGAAGAAAATGGCTATCTCCTTTGCTTTCTCTAGGTACAATGCACTCTTGAGTCTACAAGATCAATTGCCAACCCTTTGAAATGGGAATGGCGTTACAATTTATAGAATAGAATTGACTCCTCGTCTTCCTCATGACATTTCAAAAACCTTAATATGACTTAAGACTTCATATTCCTACCAAAATAATTAAGTACCTTTTCTAAAATCGAGGTGACTTAATTTACATTATGTTTCTAAAGTCACTTTTAAGTGACTTAAAGGCATATCAAAAAGTGCAAACCCCAACGAAGAATTAGAAAATTTGAAGGGAGAGGAAGTTGGGGAGAGGGAAGAGAGAGAAGAGGAGAAGATGTTGCCTGTGATGAATTCCGATGGTCCCCGTTCATGGAAATCTCTGATGCGGTGAAGTTTTGAATGTCCCATTGTGCCAAAACTATTCTTTGAGTGTGGCTTACTATTTTTAGTAAATGCCCAAATGGGGGACTTACTATTTTTAGTAAGTGGCCATTATCACTGATTTTCTGCTCCGGATAATCATTCTAGCCTTTTGGATATCTTCAATGCACACTACTCTTTCCATAGCCACTTTTGATGAAGACTTACCAAAAATAGCAAGCATGTGTAGGAAAACTTACTATTTTTAGAAAGAGTGTTTCCGAGTACACGATTTGTGATGGAACATAATTTTTTGGATTCTTCTTGTCGTCACGATAACACCCTCGAAATTTCACATAGTTTTTCCCACTAGAATGCCTGGAAATAAATTTTGAAATTTTGACCTAAGCAAAGGGCTTTGGGCACAAAGCTGCCATGACGGCCATTAATGGAGCTCAAAATTTGTAGGTATGGTTTTTGTCTCTGTTTGTAATGAAAACAACTCCATTGCAATAGGATTTTTATTTGGATCTTGTGTCCAAGTTTTTAGCTTGTTTCCATTGCCGGAATGGCGGGAAATCTGACGAATGTGAGCCGATGCACGAAGAGAGGATTTTTTTAGAGAAAATTATTCTGGGCACCAATTGACCTCTTGTTTGTTGCATCTTGATCACCTTGAAAATTTAGGAATTCTACTAAATACGGCATCTCAATCCGACTTGTATCTTGTGAGATATGAAGATTTCTAGATCGGGTGACTTCATGGTTATCTGGCAAAAAACCTTCATTTTCTCCCCGTCATTCATTTATTTTTACTCTATTTTTCTTTGAGGCTTGCATATTTCTGATTATTCATGGTTTGGATAGTTGTGTGATCATGATGGAGCTGGTTTGGATCAGCAATGGTGGGTGGGTGTTTGACAAGCAAGAACATGGCCACGGCATGGAGAGAAGTCGTGAAGGAGAAATGAGGGGGAAGAAACGACTAAGTGCTGGATTAAAATATTTTAAAAAATTTCAAATGGAGGGCTGGGCACATTTTTATGTCCCTGATTTCCCTGACCTTAGGGATGTGAGGGACATCAATTTCCACGGTGGTCAAGGTGATGCCATGTGTCCTCGATCGACGACAGGAGTTGCTTGAAAAATGCACATGGGAGCTGAAAGTCGGTCACATGGGTGTCCAAATGAATCCCCATAGGGGCTGGGAACATTTTTCCATGTCTGATGTCACCCACCTCAGGTACATAAGGTACATCAGTTTCCACAGTGGTCTTGGAGATGACACGTGGTGCCCGATCCAACGACAGGGAATGGATACTCCAAAAATGCACCTAGGGGTTGAAACTCGGTCACATGGGTGTCCAAATGACTCCCCATAGGGTATGGGTGCATTTTTCAAGGTCTGATGTCCCCACCTCAGGTGCATAAGTGACATCAAATTCCACGGTGATCCTGGAGCTGACACGTGGCACTCGATCCGACGACAGGGAATGCATGCTCCAAATAAGCACCTAGGGGCTCATTTTGCCAAGTCCGGAGGTCATATGAGGGTCGAGAAGTCACATGGGGGCTGGGTACATTTTCTAAGGTCTGATGTACCTAACCTCGGGGATGTCGGGGACATGAAATCCCTCCGATTTTCGGGTGTTGACACGTGTCCTCCTGAAAAAATGACTAAGTCCGAACCGCCTTTGAGAGGTTAACTTGGAACGAAGATAACTTGAGTTCCCGATGGAATTTATTGGTGAAATTTTATATGATCCTAACTATAAATGGAATTTTAAATCCATTGTGGGGTCTCATGTCTTGATTCATTCATCTGATCCCAAAAATCAGGTTTGTTATTTGAGACTCCACTTGTACCTGATAAAAACTGCCTTCCAATCCTATGCTCCAAGGTGTTGTGAAAAATATTATTTCACCATCATGTAGGTCTTGGAATCATCTTTCCAAATATGTTTTTTTACTTCTAACTCCATCCAGAGCTCCCGAAATCTTCTTCTAAATCCTGACGGTTGTTTTAGGCTTGTGAACCCTGTTTCCATTCGACTACTCCAAGTTTTTCAAAACTTATCAAATCCTTCCAAAATAATTTCCATAATTTTAAAAGGTCTTCTATTCACCTCCATGTTGAATTTTACCCTTCCGTTCGCTCCGGTGGTGGTTGGTCCAATCACTCGGGAAGGCCAATGATAGCCCTTCCCAATACTACCAGAAGATAGTATCTTTTTAGAACTCCCTAAAATCACCTAGGGGGAATGAATAGACTTACCTAAATCACCTAGGGGATGAGATTACATTATTTAAGAGGTCATTTGGACTGATTGGATAGACCCAAGGTGTCTTGGAATGATAAAACATGAAAATTTCGCACAGGGTATAGTTGTCGTGCTCGGAAATTGTCAATTTCCATGTTGCACATTTACACGACAAAACATATACTAAATTATTGGTAGTTAATATGGGGAGGATTTATTTCCATTTTGAGGTGAAACATATTGTTTTGAGATGCTAGTTTCTATAAGGCTAAATATTGATTAGGCTCTATGCTTAAAGCAAGAGGTTTATCTCACCTCATGAACCACTTGGCAATTTGAAGTAGTGTGTGAGAAAGATTAGGAATACACCATGATTCATTTCATTTGAGATGGTTTTCACATGTCTTTGGCATTGTTTTAGGTGGAAAGGGTTGATAATGTTCATCTTCTCATACCCTACCATGCACTACTAAATGCAAACAAAAGCGATTAATGGTAGCATTGAATGTGGTATTGGCACACAATGTAGAATGAAGGTGGAGGCTAACAAATTTGTAGGGGTTATTTGAAGTGAATTAAATGCATTTTTTTAGATTAGAGGGAATTTTTCTCGCATGCCACGTGGTTGCATGTAAATTTTCATGAGGGAATATTTATTTGTCAATTCATTGTTGAATTTTGACCTTTTAAAGGATTAATTTAGTGTGCTTTATTCAATGTTCACATTGCCAAAAACTCATATTGCATTCACATATTTCATATACATTGAATATATAGTTTGAAGGTTAGCGGTAAATACATTGAATTGATAGATTTTGTGGTGATTTGAACATTGAATACACACATGTACAAAATTTACTTAATATACATTGACTATATGCCTGTAATTTTGTCATTGAATGCATTTTTTGAAATTACAAAATTATTACCATATATTCAATATATATTCATTAATTCTCATATATATATATATATATATATATATATATATATATATATATAGTAATTATAATACTAACTTGCAATCCTGGTATTATTTGCATATGTAGACTGAAATAAGAACATGCACCGAAATAACTCAAAGTAGACTGAATATGCATTTATAATAATGGTATTTCTTCCAAATGAGCTCATATAAACATGATTGTAAGTATATTTATTTACTTTCAATGTATATTCAATTATTTCAGTGCATTTGTAAAGTTTGAAATTTGAATAGGCATATATTCAATGTATATTTAGACATTCAAGTGCTTATGGTAGAGATAACAATTGGTGAGCATGAATCAATAAATAAACTAATTTATGTTAGGTTGGGGTGTATTCAAATTATGTATTTAGTTACTGTATTGAGGGTATATTCATATTTTAATATCCTTAAAAATCACAACACTTTTGTATATTTAGATATTCTTTAATTGTTATGTTGACTAAGACTCAATGTATTCTCACATATTCAATGAATATCCAGACATTATTCAGAACAATACACATTTTTCAGTTGATACGATAACTGAACTGAAAATAATATTTGAAAATGTAAGTGTATATTCAATAATAACACTATATATTCTATAACAACACTGTATTTTAAAACTACAAGACACGTGCATGAAAAAACCTTGATTTTTGGACATTTACTACATTGTATTATAAGATTTTGTGGAAAATGGAGGATTTAAATTTTTCACTAAAATAAGTGAATATACACTGAAAAATACTATTTCGGTGTGAATGATTGAAAAAACTTTAGTTCATAATAGAACATGTTTGTTAGTTGTTATGGTAACTGAACTCAAAAGTATATTCACTAATATAAGTGTTTGTTCAAGAATAACACCTACACTTTCATAACATGATCGAAAACAACTCAATATATATTGAATATAAGAACATGTACTAATAAAATCTAGTATATTTAGTCATTCAAGTGCACATTAAAAGTTTGAATGCATAGTATTAAATTACAAATTTGCAGCCATATATTAAATGTATGTTCAATATTTCTAGTGTATATTCAGCTAGTAAATATAAATTTAACCATGTATATTCAGCAATTAACTACATAAACAAATACAACACTTATTTATATTCAGATATTCCTCAAATGTTAAAGTAAGTGATTCACATATTCATTGCATATGCAAACATTCTTCATGTATTTAACATTATGTCTATTTTATGACATTCTTCACATATTCAAACATTCTTTGAATACTTTAAATATTAAAAAGGATACTTTAATTTACCTCTTGAATATGTGGGATATTTGGAAATATAAGTAGTTTTTCAATAATAGCAGTATAATAAGAACATGCTTTGAACTAACTCTAATATGATCAATGTATATTCAATAATTTTAGTGCACATTAAAAGGTTGACAAAGTTATAGCCATATATTGAATGTATGTTCAATAATTACAATGTATATTAAGCCAATCAATCTAACATTAACCATTGATATTCAACCATTAACTGCATAAACAAAGACAACATTTATTTATATTCAAACATTCCTCAAATGTAAAGGTAATTGATTCAAATATAAATTGCATATAAAAAAATTCTGTACATATTTAACATTTTGTCTATTTTCTAATATTCATTACATATCCAAAAAAAAATTGAATATTAAAAAGGTAATTGTCATTTACCTCTTGTATATATGGGATCCTTGTAAATTCAAATTTGATCTCTATCTACTATGTTTTCTTTCGAGTTATGTGTTATGTTAATTGTTGAAAAAAATGGCTTGCTAATCTTATTTATCCAATATAGTACTACATCCCATTTGAATTCAAATTCTTAGATTTTTTAGGGATATTTATTACTTTGCGTTAATTGTGCATTTTTGGAAAAATGGCAAGTCTAATTCAAATCTATTACAGGTGTTGCATTTAATGAGGTGAAGGTTGCAAAAGAAAGGCGGATTATGACCAAAAAGCTAGAGAATCTTTTTAGTTTTTAAATTAAAATTAATTTTATGATGTAGGAGCATCATAGAAAGAGTATCAAAAATTTTAATTCCTCCTTGTTCATGATTGTAATGAGTATGTTAAGTTGTTTTGAGTTCCTAAGAGGGAGTTTAGGTGATGTAGTACTCATAAATTTGAAATCTAGTGTTTCCCTCCAAATTACAAATTCAAAGTTCAAACATGTAATAGTAAGGACATGAGATTACTTTGTTGGATTTAAAAGGGTTTCAGTGAGTGTATTCATATTGGTAATAGGTCCTAGAGAGGGTGTGAGTCATTTTAAATGTTCAAAAAGTGTAAAAATGCCTTATTATATTGTAAGGGCATGTGAAGAGTCATGAAAAGTAGTTAGGATTCAAGAAGAAGTTACATGAAAGGGTGGTGATTCAAATAAAGGAGATGGAGATCTTAAGGAAAAGACATTCCTCGAGGAACGAGGAGATCGAGAGGAAGGAAAAATGGAAGAGGAGAACACAATTTTGTAAGAAAGCTACAATATATACATAATGAACTCTGTTTTGGTTTGATATCTTTTCTTGTCATGAATGCCTATAAACAATTTGATTCAAGAGCTTAGATTGATTCATTATTTGCATAAATAGAATGTGGTTAGAACTTTGCGGGGAGAAAAGATAAAAGAATGAATTGAAGTTCATTTCTTTCTAAAGTAGGTGAGTTGTTGCTTGAACTGTGTACTCAAGTGAGAATGTGTTGGCAAAGTTTGTGGAAAACATATTTTTTATTTTATGATCTCTTTTGATAGTGAACATGCAATAGATGTTGAATAATATGTGTTAGAATGTGTGCAGTTTTGGGTATAGAGTATAAGAATTCAATCAAGTACAAACCTTCACATGCCCTATTTTTTATTAACAAGCAACTTGAAATAGTTCATTGGCATTATAGGAGTGAGAGAACCGTACAAAGGCATTATGAGTAAGTATGTTATGATATCCAATGTAAGAGACTAGTTTTAGGGAATCGAGTCCCAACAAATAAGTCAAATAATCGATTATGAGAATGCCATTGATAAATTTGTACTAACGTGCATCTACGAGGCCAAGAAAGAAGAAAACTAAGTGAAAGGATATTTTTCATTATTTTCAAGCTCCATTGGTAAGTTTTTCATGTGAATCAAGTTGAAATAGATCTATGGTTCTAATTTTGTGGCTTGACAAGATATTTGAAGAATTTTATAACGTTTTCCCCATTTTTGGGTTCTAGGAAACCCTCTTAGGGTTTGATAGAAAAATGAAATTTGAGGTCTTTAAACTTGACACAAAAGGTTGAAACTTGGTACAAAGTACCCACATAAGATACTAGTAAAGATTTAATTAAAATATTTACCAAGTGAAGGTATAGTTAGGGGTTATTGATCACAATATAGGGTAAAGGACAATAACAACAGTGAAAGACCTAATTAAAATAGCCAAATAAAAAAGGAAGCAATGTTTTAAGTTATAATTCAATCTTGTTTAACTTCACAAATAGAAAGAAGGCAAAAATGGGTAGCTATAAATTTTGTTAGTTATCCAAGATTCCCTTTCAAATGAAACTTATGATGAAAAATATGGTATGCAGGGCTAGTGAGGGCTAATAGGCTTGAAAGTGACAAAGAGGTATTGTGAGAAATGTATAAGGACCTAACCCATGAATTTTCACACACACCATAGTGATGATAAAGGGTATATGAATATGTTTATATTTTATTATTGGTGTCTACCATTGCTCCCAATCACGAAGCTAGCTAAAACCATGGTCTTAAGAGCACAAGGACGGTCTAAGAGCTAGATAGTTGAAAGATTGAGATTTGATCCATTTTGCATCAATTTTATGAATGATATAACATTGGTTGAAGTGGTGGAATAGGATACTATCATTGAGGGAGGTCAATGGAGGATAATGGACCAAAAAGTTACTTATTGAAGTCAAGAAGCTAAAGCGAAGGAGCATATCAGAGGAAAAGGAGAAGTTGATTCTTTCTTTGGACATGAATCATTGTGATGGCTATTTTGACACTTGAATGCGGGGTATAGAAAGAGTGGAGTGTTTTTGAAGGCCATTTAAGGTGACTTAGGTGAAATTTTGTAAATTAGATCCATTTTAGGCTTGGTAAAGATCTTCATCTCATGCAAAGTTAGTATGAGTTGTTGATTAAAAACTTATCAACATCTTGGATGCATGCAATTTGTATGTTTTCTCGCATCATTTGGTAATTTTGGTGTGTTTATTTTCCACATCATTAGGTGAGTCATCTCACTTAGGTGAGATCATAGGTCCATGTGTCATTTAGAGGTCATTATGAGATTCTCTTACGTGTCGGTGCGTCAGACGCGTCGGTGCATCGGCGCGTCAATGTGTCGGCGTCGGTGCATCATATGCATCATTGGGAGTTACACTTCTATTATGGGAATGTAACTCCCCCTCTCTACTCAAGTTGTCATGATTGCAGCACTGGGGTTACTCAGCACCTCCTATATGTACACCCCATTTGATCTATGAGATAGAGGAGAGTTTTATGGCTTAACCAGGTTCTGCCCATGTTTCAAATCTTTGCATGCACATTCGGTTGATGCTCACTCCTCCCGAGATCTCTTCACACTATCGTTCGCACATTCATTGATGTGCACGTCGTCCCTCGTGATCCTCGCTTGTGGGTTTTAAACCCTCTTTCATGGTATCAGAGTGGATCTTGTGGATCCGTGCACTCCTCGGCGTTGCTCGTGCATTTTCCAGCTTCGGCGTGATATCCAATTCGTTGCATGTGTCATAATGGATATTCCATTCTTGCTCTTCTTGCACTAATCTTGGGGTTCATACCTCTGGTTGCTTTCTCGTGTTTGTCGGTTTTGCCTTCTTGTTCGGGTTTGTTCATGTTTGTGGTTTTTCAAGTTTTCATCTTTTGCATGTGGTCTTTAAAGGTTGCAGTGCTATTTTGTATCGGGTTTGCATTATCCATTGCTGAGTTCATGATTGCTTCTATTCGTGTGTGCTCATTTTTGGCTTTGCATGGACCTGTGGGTTATTGTTGTGATCTGGCTTTACATTGGTTTGGTCCTCTCTACATTGGCTCTTATTGTCTGCTTGTTGCCCATGCATGGTTCGTGGTTTGATCATTTCAGCATTGGAAAACTTGTTGGCTCTCTTCGTGGCACTCGGTTCACTCAGCCTTACACTCAGCCTTTGCACTCATTTCATACTGGCCACTGCAATCCCCAGTCTGATTCCTCTCACGTAGGAATGGCATTCAACTAGACTGTGCAACTTCATTGACCAACTCGGGTTTGTTTGTTGGTTATTTGTTGTATTGGTCCAACCTTGGCTCGAAGAAGTTTAGTCTTGTACAACCCGTTCTTGCTCTTCAACTATTTTTGAATCGTGAGGCTCATGCTTTAGTTGCTAGATCGTGGTCTACCTTTTTCTTTGTTCAAGCTTCCCAGCTTGCATTTTCACCTATAGCGTGGCTTTTTGGTTGCATTGAAAAACATTTTTTTCTTCGTGTTATTGGTCCTTCCAACAACCTTCACTCCACAACAACACCTATAGACCTGCTCCACGCATCTTCAGACTTGCTACTCAAAGCCGTTGGGCCGTTTCACGTGGCCTTTCCAATCGGCACAAACACCAAACCCTGCATCCAGAATCTTCCGTTCAGACATGTGCCCTTTGCTCCACATCAGCGGTTACACGTTATTCACGAGTGGTTACATGGTATAGATGTTATTCATGAGTGGTTACACCTTGTACTCAGCTCACCGAAAAATCTGCAACCCATCTACACGTGACCTTACAATCTTCAAACCCGCTTCACCGTTCAAGCTCTCGACAAAGATGTTGAAACCAACACCACGTTCCTTGTTTTGACATTTTTGGTTTCTTGGATGTTTCCAACTCGTACTCTTTTCAACGGTCTTCCAGCCTTGCACGTGGACCTCCCAACAGCCCTGCGTTGGAATCTCCAGCCTTCAACCTGCAGTTTTCCCAGCTCTCTTCCACGTGGACAGTCCACTCTTCCAACGTGTGCCCCTCCTATCACCTTATTTTTTATTGTTTTAGGGTGATTAGAAAAAAAACAAAACATTTCATTTCTTGGCATTGTAACATTTTACTTTCTGGGTTCTTAATTTTGGCTTGTATTAAATCCCGTCCTACGCTTGTCGAAGACGGAGGGCGAGGTCCGGGGTTGGCAGGAGGCTAGTCCCCCCTCGCAAGCAAAACAAACCATGCCTAAAATTTGATGTCATTTCCAACAAGTAGTCACACAATACCCTTTGCACTCATTTTGAGCACTTTTTTAATCAGTTTGCAGCATTTATTGACTTTTTCCATCAATTGTGGGAATTGTATTTATGCCATAACTTCTGACTTGCTGCTCATTTTTAGCGCTTCCTTGGTCAAAGTTACATGATTTCTTACACACTATGTGACAAAATTTTCAATTTTGTAAATGCACTACTTTTATAAAGTGCCACATTCTGGGGGGTTGCTTGTACTCTTGGGTTTTGCCTTGACGCAGCGCATTATCGGCCCGAGTCCGATGTCCTGCTTTCGTGCACCTTGCATCTGTATTCCACATCATAGAGAGTGCTCTTTCCAGACTTGAGCATCATAGGATCACCTTACAGCCTCCGCCACTTCTCACCGGGAGAGGGAACTATTCAGCTTGGCGTGCTTCCATGGAACGTTACTTCACCCACGAGGGTCTTTTACCCTTCTTGCTTGGGCCAGTTCCTGCACCCGCTGATCATTGTCATCTAGAGGACTTCCTTGACACTTGTGACCATGTCTTTGGTCACATAATGATGCATGTCTCACGTTCTCTCTGGTTTCACATGGCAGAATCAGATCCACCTCACCATGTCTGGAGCATTCTTCAGTCCTTCTATGGAGACCCTTCACATCTTTGCCGCCATTGTTGTTACTACTCGATTGATTGTCTCCTCCATTTCTTCATGTGATGATAGTTCCACTGACATAGACTTGCTTGGTTCTACTTCTGATGATGAGGATTGTGCACCCAGTTCTGATGCAGAGAGAATTACAGAGGACTTCTCTCCTCTTTCTCTCACTATTCCAGACATTGTTGCATCCCACATCTCATCAGATATCAAGCAGTCTCATACTTAGTCTCACACCATCATTACACCAGCCTCCTTTCCACCTCTAGTGTGCGAGGCCCACTCCACTCCTCTATCTTCATTGGATGACTCATACATATCATAAACCGCTCTTTTGTTTGTTGAGCCCCCTCATTGGGATGAGTATCTGCCTGACCTTAGTTGTCTTTTCACAGTCTACTTGTGATGCACTACAGGTCCCTCATCCATATACCGGTGTTTCAGAGGAGTTCATAATCTCTATTGTTGGGAGTGCCCCTTCCAGGAATCATGTCACTTCCACATTTCCAGAGACCTTCATTGATCCACCCTCATTTGTGGATCCCTTTTCTATTATGGGGGATGTTTTGTTCCCTTCACATCACTTGGACATCCTTTCTGTGGGTGTTCCTCTTTTTCACTCTGACAATTCTATGTACGTGTCATTACCTTTGGTTCCTTGGTACTCACTGCTAGAACTATGTCACACTTCCGTGCACCAGACTCAGAGTTCTTCATGTTACTACCTTCAGTTTCCTTTGTGGAGTGGGTGGACTTCCAACACATCATTTCTGTCCTTCCTAAGGGTAGGCACACAATTCGGTGTGGGTGGCTCTTCTTCATTATAGAGGTAGAGTATCTCATCATCGACATTCTTCTGGGAGACCTCCTAGAGTTGCAGAGTTCAGATCCGTCCATGGCATCTTCTGCATTCCTCTCATCTCCCTCTTCTTCTCTCTTCTTCTTCTTTCCGAGAGATTGCCTCTTTGTACATGGGTACCCTTTCAGGCTCGTCTATGGCCGAGACCCATATTTGGCATCTTTCTTATATTAGAGAGTGTGTTGTTCTCTTGTGGTGGATGTTTTTCCCACTTTGGATTTTCCTTCTTCAGCTTGGGACTTCTTTCTTGTGCATGGGTACCTCATCAAGCTTTGTACCGGGACCCATTTCTCATTTCTGACTTGCCGCCTCATCCTAAGTTATGATGAGGGGGTGTTGGTGTGTTTATTTTCCACATCATTAGGTGAGTCATCTCACTTAGGTGAGATCATAGGTCCATGTGTCATTTAGGGGTCATTATGAGATTCTCTTACGTGTTAGTGCGTTAGCACGTCAATGTGTCATATGCGTCATTAGGAGTTACACTTCTATTCTGGGAATGTAACTCCCCTCTCTACTCGAGTTGTCATGGTTGCAGACCTTTGGGGTTACTCAGCACCTCCTATATGTACACCCCATTTGATCTATGAGATAGAGGATAGTTTTATGGCTTAACCAGGTTCTGCTGCGTTTCAAATCTTTGCATGCACATTCGGTTGATGCTCACTCCTCCCGAGATCTCTTCACACTGCCGTTCGCACATCCGTTGATGTGCACGTCGTCCCTCATGATCCTCGCTTGTGGGTTTTAAACCCTCTTTCAGTAATAGAGTGAGGTTCTTATTGAGGTATATTTTTAGAATCAAATGGTTATTATGGCTAACAATGTATTGTGTAAGTGTATGGATGAAAGTGATAGTTTGAATTGAAAGGGTGAGAAGAAGTGAAGAGTGATACTAAAAGAGAGTGTGAAGACACCAACTCATCTAGGTTTTAATCCTAGGTGAGGTGTAGAGAGAAGAAAGGTGAGATAACTTTCTTAAGAAAAATGGACAGAGAAGAGGTAGTAAGAGAGTTGATGCGGTTGTTTAACAACAATAAGAGATATGAAAAGATAGAGAGAAAGAATAAAGAGGAAGCCAAGAAGAGAGAAGCGTCAAGAAAACAAGAGGAATGGATAGGGAAAGAGATGAAAAATTTAAGAGAAGATATATATAATTTAAGAGAATTGACAATGAAAAGAGTAGGAGAATTGAGTTTTGATGAAGAGGAAGGTGAAGTGGCCTTTAGAAATACTTACAAGAAGAATTCGAGAGGATGTAGATGAGAAAACCAATCAAAGAAGAAGAAAAGAAAATGAAGCAAGAGGAAAATCAAGAGAAATAATTTATCAAGAAGATGAAAGAAGAAAATATCCATGAGAAACTCTTGTAAACAAATCAAGAATCATGGTTACATAATACCTAAATGGATGCAAAAATCAGCAAGAGAGAAAGAAGAGGACAAGATAAAGAAAACAAATGAAAATCCAAGAGAAAAAAACCAGACAAGATAGAGCATTTAGGTTTCTTAAGGACACAAGCAATGGAAAATGGACCAAAGATGATTTAGCAAAGGCAGGAAACAAGAAAGGTATATGGAAATGAAGATGAAATGATGAAAATGGATGATGAACTCAAACAAGAATACAAACAAAAAAAAACATGTAAAGCATGAGGTCAAGGTAAGTGAATTTGATGATTTTTTGTTAATATTGATACTTCATTGAGTGAATTCCTTTAAATTGTATAAGAAGACTCCATTTTTGCATCGAGAATGATAGACATGATGTCAAGCAAGGATGTGATGATTTTTTTGTGGATGATGTTGATGATATCTTGAAAATTTTGTTATATGAGATGGATGAAGGAAAGAAATGTATAGGTACAATCTGAGAAAGAGTTGTTTTTTTGGGAATTTAATATAAAAGAAAGGAAAGGAAGGTATATAGATAGGTTTAGAGAAGCTTCGCAAGGTGAAGAAGATGAATGAGAAAATAAATAGGTAAAAGATGAATACTATGAAAAGGAAAGAGATGAGAACAAGTTGGATATGAGCTACATAGAGGTGAAGAGAAACATAGAAGATGAAGAAGGATATGTTTTTATCATTGTGATGTTTGATTAAGAAAATAAAATAAAATGCCTAATTGTGTGTGTGTGTGTGTGTGTGTGTGTGTGTGTGTGTGTGTGTGTGTGTGTGTGTGTGTGTGTGTGTGTGTGTGTGTGTGTGTGTGTGTGTGTGTGTGTGTGTAAATTTTTGAAATATAGACAAATAAATACATATTTGACCTAAGAAAATTAAGGAATTAAGTGTTTAGACCCTAGTTAAAAAGGAGAGATAGAAATACTTAGTTGATTCACAATTAATCCAGGACCATGTGGAAATGATGATATGATGAACAAAGAGGGAAAAATATCACACTAAATCTCGAGAAAATTATGCGACCGTAGGATCTACCTGAAGACCGTGGCACTAGTACGGGGTATAGGGTGCGAGTGACCTTCTAAGGCACTTGCAACTACTCAAAATCTTGGAAAACCATCTTCACGGGGTCATAAGACGTTTGATATGCTTTGTTTTTATCGCCTATGTGTTTCATTAAGCTCACATATATCTCCTATAACATGTAATGAAGATATGACCTATAAAACCTCAAACACACATCAAATACCAAAAAAAAATGCAAGTGAGGGTTTGGACTATCCTCGGTTGTCACAAAATGAACTTACGACCAAGATTTGCACTACATCGCAAACCCAATGTAGTTATATGTTTTTTTGTGAAGAGATTGTGCCCTAGGTGGCTCTTGTGCATGTCACACTTGAATAGTGAGCAATAGCTAGATGTAGAAATGTAAATAGATGTGTGGATGAAAGAATAAAATTCCCCTCTTATGAAGTGTATGCATAAATGTAGTTCCTTACCCTTAAATGAATGTCGTATGGATGTTTGAATGCTCTTAAGATGCCTTTCAATGTAGCCTTAGGTGGTGATAGTAGATGCTTAGTGATTGGTCCTTTATTATGGTCACATAAATTTATATTTATATGATTCCCTTACTTAAATATCATAACTAACCCCAAAAATGATGACTAATAAAAATATAAGATGCCCAAATGGCTACAAAGGATCCAAAAGATGTGAACAAAATACAAAGAGGTCGGGGGCACTCGAGCATTGGCGTCTGATTGGGCGTTGGTGTCTAGAGTGAGAAATGTCAAAGTATAAGAAAAAATATTGGGCTAGGAGTGTAAGATTAAAAAGGTAATAGAAAGAAAGAAAATATGGCCAAAGACATGGGTTAATTAGTACTTTTCTTACTTAGGAATCATATGAATAGTAGTATGTGATCAGGACTAGATAGATACCCAAACTACATGATTTAGTGTCTACCTTTTTCTCCACTTTATGTTGTTAAGTAAATGCTTAAAAACATAAATTAGATAATAGATACTAACATGATAACCATGTAGATCAATGCGAGAAAGTGTGCAAGAGACAAGAAAAAGCATGGAGTGATAAAAATGTGAAGCATGGAAACTAGAGAGGAGAAAGTAAAAGGAAATGGTGATGATGAACCTAGGGCGAGAGCATATGTGTTAATGTCACATTGTACATGTTGTTGATGTTTATTGATTGTGTTGTTTTGTGTGATTATGTAGGATTATGTGATGATATGACTACCACTTCCCATAAGGACAGACCTACAAAAGAGAAGAACAAACAAGTATTCAAATATGCATATATGGAAAATTTGATCAAAATGAGTAAAAATTATGTAAGAAAATATGTAAAAATGTTAAAAGGAACATGTGCACCTAATGCGTGATGATAAAAAGAGATAGAAAGGATTCACGAGATGTTGTAAAGAAATTCTTTTTTGGGCGATCTCACGCCAAAATGGTGTCGAATGCAAGTTTTTGGGTGATCTCAACAGCTAATAAATGGAAGAAGTGTAGGGATAAAATTATGGTGTCATACTCTAACCTATAACTGTTTCCCGCAATATTAACACCACCGCAGATGGTCTGTAAAAATCTAATATGTTTCGAACAATTTTGATCCAATGCAAAAGTACAAAAGATTGTGTAGTGCATGCAGTCGATTGTTAAGGACCATGTGTTCTATAAAATTCATGGGTAAACTGTCAAAAACTATGTTGAACGAGAAAATATGAGTAACTTCCCCCTGGTCATAGGCATCTTGGAAGAGTCAGGGGCACCCAGTGCACTACCATCTAGGTTTGGGCACTAGTTTATGTTGTCTTTGAAGACCCAAGTCGATTCTGGGTCATTTTTAGAATGAATGTTGTGTTGTACTAGTCTTGAACTATGCTTAACTATGAATATAAGATATTGTATGGGGTGACTAATTCACCCAATGGATGCACCTTTCATTTGGGGTGCATGTAATTTCACTAAGGAGTATGCGGCCCAAATGAGGACTAGTCATTGAGCTAAAATTGATGCTCTGCAGGGGAGGGAGTGTGCTTGGTAGAAACCAAGGCACACACAAACAAAGTGGATAGGAAACAAGTGTTAGTGCAAGAAAGATAAACATGCATGTAAAATATAAGATGTAAGCTAAGGAAGCAAGAAAATAATGTAGGCAAGTATTAGTAGACCGTGAAAAAGTGGGTTTCAAACATGGGACATCACTCATGATGTCACAAAACATGCAAGGATGACTATGCCAAAAGCATACATGTAGTCGAGAGAACAAGAAAGACATATGTCAAAGATATAAAATAGTGGCATATAATGACAAGAAATAGCAAACAAGAGCAAGTAATGTAACAGACAACCATGGTAGCATAGGGTTCCTGCAAGATAAATGTTGCACATGAAGCACCCATTATCATGTTAGGAAGATATAAATTATCTTAAAAATTGTAAGAATCGATACAATGCATTGTGCTAATATGAATAGGAAGTAGTATAAATTAAAAAAATAGCACCTGTAGTATGTGTACGAAAGTGGATGCCCCCAAGAGCCGTTGTGGAACTAGTAATAAGTATTGCGCCAAACATCAATGTTGCGTGTATTTATCTGTATAAGGTATGCGATCACAACTAGAAAGCAAGTGAAATTACATGTGTATATGGAAAGATAATGAAATACGATGTATCTAGATAACATAATGAGAAATTGTAACATGTGAGTATAAGTAAGTAAGAAACATGTGTAACTAAGATACGCAGCATGTTGTGGAGTGTAGATGGAATGGAATGCAAAGTGATTGTGATAGGATTCACGTGCCTCCCAAGTGAGTGTGAATGTATATGCATGTGATGAGGTTCATTTAAGCATGCCCCTCTCAGATTGAGAATGAACCATAGAACAAGAGTGTGTCATCGGGAAATTGTTTAAGTTATATGTGCTAGAAAGTTGTGATTTTCAAAGCATAGATTTGAGTGAGTGATTAATTGTACTAGTGTGGTGGGTTCATTTTTAAAATTAAAACCCTCAGCATTTGAGTATGAACCGTAGAAATAGAGTGCGACACAAGGTAGTTTGTATGTTGAATTTGTGAGAGATGTGTATTGTGAGCTAGTCGAGCTTGTAGTAGGTTGTGTCATATGTATATGAGAAAGATTTGTCGTGAAAGTGTCAAGTAAGTAGTGTGTTTTGAATATGTATATTTTTAAGGATGTTTGTGTTGATTGCATGCAAGAGAGATGTGTTGTGTGATATGAGAGAGGTATGTCATGAAAGCACAAAGTTTGTAGTATGTGGTGAATATGTTGAGTGTGATGTATGTTTTGAATATGTCAAGTGTGTTGTGTTGAGCGTGTGAATGTGTGCATATAGTACGTGTTGTAAGTGTGTTGATTGTGTAGTGATGAATATACATGAGAAGTATGTGTTGTGAGTGTTTCAAGTATGTCGTGTGTAGTGTGTGATTTTTATTTGTATAAGATGCCCTCAATAGTCAAGTGTGAACCGTAGCACAAGATTATGTCATCTGGAAATGACGATACGAGGCATGTATCAAGATGTGTATGTTGTACATGATAGACTAGATGTGAAGTGATGAGAGTATGAAAAGCATGTTGATTCAAGAGAAGGGGAATAAATGTGATGCCCCCAAGTGTGTGATGATGAATGTGTTATCGATGAAATTGAAAAGACAAGGGTCCTCCACCCAATGCTTGTGGAGATGAAGGTGTGTGACTATGATTGAAGATTGGTTATGGATGAGACAAATGATGAGTCGGTGAATGAGATTTATGCATATGAGACCTAGGAGGTTATGAATTCCTATGTGGAGAATACCATAAAGGATATGTGCACTTATATGATAGGGAATGGGAAGGAAATGAATGTCGATGTGAATGAGACTATGGAGGAAATGGAGACCTATGTGTAGGAGAGTGTGGAGGCGATGAGAACTTATGTGAAAGAACGCGAGGAGGTGACATATACCTAGGTAAGCGAGTGGTCCAAATGAGATTCCTCGACCGGTAAGAATAGAAGACCAATGAGACCATGTAGGGCGTGTGCGAATAGGAAAGGTAGGAGAAAAATTTGTTTTAAACTCAAAATGTCGTAGGGGCCTAGATATTCTAGCGAATGCAATGGAAACCTTAGGAGGAGGTTGTGGCATAACTATGGTGTAGATGGCGGAATGCTACTTATAGAAATGACTTGCTTGTTATGAATGAAATTTTGAAACAAGTGATGCATGGAGATGATAGCCTTTTGTTGCATGAATCCGGGGAAACCTAAGAGCATGTCACACCCTTTGATTGGGTGCCATAAGAAAAGGCACAAGCAAGGTAAGAGGACCAACAGTGACCGAAAGCTTGGAAAAACCATATGACTTAGGGATTAGATATGAAATTTGTGAGATTGGATAGCTAATAGTGACAAGAAGTGTAATAGAACATGTGATGATGTGTCGTGATGGATCAAACCTAGTGTTATTGGTAGAAATGGATCCAATAGAAGCACTAATGTGTATTCAATTAGAACAAAATGTAGCATGATAATCATAATTAGAGAAAGAAATAACTGGTGGAAATACCTCAATATGAGCAACTAGAAAATTGAGAGCCTTGACATGGGAGGAGGCATTACATGATATGTATTATTTTATGAAGATTCAGCCACTTGCTTATCATGTTTCAGAAGAAGATTGTTGAATATTTTGAGCTTATGATTTTCATTGAATGGTCTGGATGCTTTGGGCTCAGGGAGGTCAATAGCATTATTATCGATAAGATCTTGAATAATATAGAAAAGTTTGAAACATCGATCTGTAGAATGTCCAATGCATTGATGATAGTCACATAGGAAATTTTCTTTGTAATTATGACACTTAGGATAATACGGGTCCAAATTGAGTGGAGGAGGAAGCATAATAAGATTACTAAATAAGTTGTGGTAATAAAAGATGCAAATTGATAGTCAATTTTTTATTTATACTCTTAGGAAGTTTCAATTTAAGTTCTTTAGTATTAGCTACAATGTTGATAGTGACTATAGTTTCAATAGGTTTTGTTGATGGCTTGAAATTTGATTTATTTTGAAAGCGTGTAGAAGATGAAGCTTATTCCTAATACTTAAGCTTTCCTATAGATAAGAGTTTAGTTTCATGTATCTTAAGAGTATGACATAGTTGATCGAATGATGGAGATGTCTCAAAGAGAACACTCTCCTAGAGAGGAGAAAATAGACTTTGGATAAATAGATCTTTAATTTTAGAGTCCACAAGCATGTTAGTCTTCTTAGATAAGTTGTTCTTGTATCATAATACATAGTCCGCTAGATGTTTATTAGATACTTGTTTAAGTAAATGCGAATTGAGCATAAGATATGTTGGAACCGATATTGACAGAGAAGTGAGAAATAAAAACATTGGCTAGATGCTTGAAAGATGTTACCAAGTAGACATGTAGATCATAAAACCAATGCATGTCATAATATTTGAGACTACGGGGAAAATATTTGTAAGTAAAGTGTGATCATCCACGTAATCTATTCATGCTACATGAAATTCTCAAAGATGCTCTTGAGGGTCGCCATGGTATTTTAAAATGGGAAATCTAGGAGTGACAAAGTTAGGTGGAAGTGTATAAGTGGAAATGTGTGAAATGGGAATGAAGTAATAATATGGAATCCAAAGATGGAGATGCCCAGAAGTAACCAATTGCGGTTGTGAACTTGAATTTGTAAATCTTGATATAAAGAAGTGAGATCGGGAATATTTGAGAAAATCCAGGTGTATGTTAGAAGGGTGAGGTTGTACGATAGGATTGGTAGTAGTGGGAATGTAGGTGGGAATATGAATAGGCTGATTGGAATCCATGACGGTGAGGAAGAACCAACAAGGGTGCCATGCAACAAAATCATGAGAGTTTTTAACATCAATAAAAGTGTGAAGAACATGTGGGATATGGGAAATATTATCACACAAATCCTTATGAAAGTTTGTGAGTTTATTTAATTTCTCTTTGTCATTTTTATCCTCATCATAATAATTCTCACTATTAATTGCTTCAATGTATTCAAAAGGAACTTGTTAAGCGTTAGCAAATGGATTATCAATTTCAGCCATTTCTTTTGAATCCATGCAGAAGATGGAGAAAGCTCAAAATGCTCAAAAGACCCAAAAAAACCCACTACGGGTGATGGACATATGAAGTAAACCATAAAAATGAAGGTTGGAATCGAGTGACAAGTTCACCAAAAATGCACTATTGAGGAGATACAAGAAAATCTTCATTTTGATGGCTATAGACATCTGAGATTTTTTTATAGCAATTATGGTTAAAAATGGAGTTTGAGGGATGTTTTTCACTACACTTTGACATGAAAACTTACTAACTACTTCGAGAGTGATAACAACTTCAATTTATGTGAGTGCCACGAGTTTCTGACATGCCGAGACCGCAATTAGCTAATCGAAGTTAGAAAACATTAAAAAATAGGGGTGAGGTCACAATATGGTATCTGCTTTATCCCTTGGGGATAGTTAGGACAATTTGGGCATAAAAGTGTGACTTGAGAGCATGAGGGGACGAGAAATGAGGTTTGATGGCTTAAACATGGTCATGTGGAGCTGAAAGGGGTTGTTCAAGTGACTAGGGGCCAAGTGGGAAGAGAGGGGTCATAATTTTGTGTCCCCTCTATCCCCTCGAGGAAAATTTGGACTGATCAAGATACATAAGTTTTACGAGGGTGAGGAGACATAAATGGGGTAAACAACAAAGCGAAAACATGTAACCAAGGGCGAAGTTACAAGAAATGTTTCTTGAAAAGTGGGTCACACTTTTATGACCCCATTGTCCCTCTTATCCCTTTGGGGATATAGGGGATAAAGGGGACACCTAGGTGTCCAAAGTATGACTTTTCCATTCTAGGAAAGTCAATTTTTCCTTGGATGTCCAAATTGGGACACTGAACTTGAAATTTTCACCTCAGGATTTGAGGAAGGTGTTTTGGGGTAAATAATTATATGAGTTTACCTCCAAAATACCTTATAAGATCAATTAAAGCATTCTTGAGACTTGGTTCTTCCTTCTAGCAAAACTTTTTGGCCTATTCCATATTGAATTGAGAGGGACAGTTTGCACTTTCAAGAGATAACAAGACCCTTGGGATTATTACCGTTTGAGCAATGTGTTAGTATTTTTCTTCACTTCAATGGGATTTAAATGAAATAGTGATCTAAGAATGGTTCAAATTGGACGTGTCTTGCTAATGGGTGACTTCATTCTAGTAACCAACATTCTCTTCTTTTTTAGATAGTTTATTTGTATTGTTAATGTAATCATTATTCTTCCCCAAGCACCAAGTGGAGGGTTTTGTGTATGTGAAAGCATGTTAAATGCAATGGTTAAAAGGTACAATGTCACTTTTTGACATGAATGACGTAATGTCTTATCAACATTTTTAAATGGGTGTCTTAGAAACTAAGCTTCAATAGAAGGGATAAAAAATATAAGTATATAGGATCATAAGGTAAAATAAGGAATGTAATCAGTACTCCTTATAACATGATCAAAAAAATTTGGTAAACCGCAAAGTGCGGTGGTTCCAATTTCTACCTCAAGTGAATCCTGAATCAAATAAAAATGTAAACTATTTAATCCTAGTACATGGGTGTTTTGGACGGTATAGGGTGACTTAAATTGTAGATGTTTTGTTGAAATATATCTTAGTTGGTTCAGTTATGGATGAGATTCACATTTAGATCCAACTATCAAAGTTGTGTTCTTTATTGCGACATTAAGAGTTAAAGTGTGGATGAAATTGTTTATAGCCTTTAGATTTTAGATTGTATTCATGAGGTGTCACTTTAAAAGAAAGTAAGACTTGGGGGTTTTGTGAGATAAAGATGTT
The DNA here is from genome assembly GCA_018340775.1 of Taxus wallichiana var. yunnanensis. Lineage (NCBI taxonomy): Eukaryota > Viridiplantae > Streptophyta > Pinopsida > Cupressales > Taxaceae > Taxus > Taxus wallichiana. Next base: position 492,654,535 of record CM031242.1, on the reverse strand, counting down.
TGAACACTCTAAAATTTGCTTTTAGTAGCACATAGAGTCCTTGAGTGCAAATGGACTTAAATTAAAAACATAGGACCTCTTGATAGGTTATTGGAGTTCAAAACCTATAGTAAAAATTTCTATCAAAATTATATCCCTAAGATATTGATCTTTTGAGAAAAAAATGGAATGCATTCACTTAAAACCAATGTTAACTCTTTCTATGAGATCAATGATAGGATGAATTTCCCCCTTCGAGCTCATGTATGTGTAAATTGTGAGCTCTTATATTGATATAAAAACTTTAGGTGACTCATGCATATTTTATAAATACTTCCAAGCAATTCTATCTTCAAGATATACCACAAGCATAAGGTTAAAATTAATATTCTCCCCTTTACAATAAATTTAAGTGGAAACTATGATCTTCCCCCTTACTTCATGTGAGCACTCATTATGCTAATACAAAGTCAAATGAGTTGTTCCATGTGTAACATAGTTTCAACAAATAGGAGTCCTAATTGGGAATGGGTAGATTGTGATTCACATACATATCACTAATAATGTAGTTAGAAATTTAATTGCATAGTTGTCATAATAATACGTTAATGAATGGAGCGTATTTTTGTTCTTAAATGTTCTCACAAATATGGAAAATGGGAATCTGCCACTCTTGAACTATTATTCTCCCCTTATCTTCATCAAATGTTTCCCTTGTAATGAAGAATAAGTAAAATAACAAGTAAGCATGCTTTTTAAGAAACAATTCCATATCCTAAATACGAGTGTTAGGTGATGCATATGTGTTTAAAATGTTTATAACTATCAATTGAGTTAATGAAATTAATGGTAATTGAGGAATGAACCAAATAGTGTATACTCATTTTTAGATATTTGTGATGTGAAATAAAGTTTATGAAGTTTTGAAAAAAGGGAATTTGTGCCCTTACATATTAAATGCTCTTTAAACCTATAAAGCTAAACAATAAGAACTTAATTATAATAAATATGTAAACCACGAAAATGACTATGATGTAGAACATGCCTATGTTGAGTTCATATTACGGATGGGTCATAGTTTGTATTCATTCGTTTAAGGAAGTGCAACATTGATGTACATGTGGTATTATCTTGTTGTATGTGTGGTACATTTAGGTGAAAGAATATAGTGTAATGTCATGTTATTCTAAGTGATCCCAAGTGGTGTCTAGTAACAAGCAAAGGAAAATTAAAAAAATCCTAGTTTATTTTTTTCTTGAGTTTTAGATCTTCAAATGTGGGCACTACATATGGTGTCGAGTGAGGTTCATGCTCTTGAACCTATGTGAAAGTTTGGTGTTGTGGAGATTGTTTATGATGGTGGAGGAGTTGGAAGATTAATTTGTTATTTTGTTGTGATGTGAAAAACGTGGTACTTGTGATTATATGAATGCACCTATTGTGCATACCACTTAGTGTGAAATTTTTATGATGTTGATGTGTTTCTCAATGAGAGTAATTTCTCTCTCTCTTGTGAATTCAACATGTATTTCACATGTGTGCCACATTTTATTTGAAGAAAATGTTTTTTTGAACTATGAAATTGTTGTAGTGTTTCATTATCTTGTGATATTGCATATGTGTACCAACGTGTTGCATGAAAAAATGATTTGTAGTGAAATATGTCATATCATGTTAATTTCCACCATGTTGTGTTGTATTATGGTGTTATGTCACCATGTTGTGTTGTATTTGTATGTATGTCATGATGTTAAATCACTATGTTCATTGTATATATGTATTCATATGTTATGTGATAAATTTAGATCATGAATTGGGGGCATATGGTGATTTATGACCCTAATGTATTGTACTTGCACTCTTGGTGTGTTATGTGGGAACGTGATGTGTGGAAAGTTGTGGAATTATCATGTTGCTTTACCCAGTAATTATACCATGTGTATATCGTTGTGGTTTTTTTGTGTGTATATCATTGTGTTAGTATGTAATGTGTTATGTTGTGTACCCTACACTAATTGACCCCTATGGGTAACAATTGGTAAAAGAGTGCGTGGAGTGAGAAATTTGGACCGTTGACCATTTAAATTGAGCTGAGTACAACCCAGGAGGTGGAGTCTAACATAGGTTGAAAATCCACTTCTATTTGTTTGGTATGTATGACATTTTCTCAATGAGCGTCATGCATATAATTTTACGCTGACACCTCAAGCTCAGTGAATGGCAACCCATACCTCTTTTTCTCTCTCCATAAATAGTTGTCTTATAAATGACCTTGTATGGTTATGAATGTGTTGAGCCTTGTGATAGTTTGAAGGAGATGATTTTGATAGATAGTATGTCAATTACTTTATTTGTCAGCTATTATATTATATTTTGAGTTGGAATCGACGAGAAAGTACCCCCAATGAGAAACCTCTTTGGAGGTTATTCTAGTAATTTGTGATGTGAATAATTTAATGTGTTTTACTTAAATTATCATTTGTGATGTGAATAATTTCATGGGAATAATTTCATGTATTGAAATATGTCATATCATGTTAATTACCTACCATGTTGTGTTGTATTTTGGTGTTATGACACCATGTTGTTTTGTATTTGTATGTATGTCATGATGTTAAATCACTATGTTCATTGTATATATGTATTCATATGTTATGTGATAAATTTAGATCGTGATATGTTATGACACCAAGTGAAAGTAAACATTACTTATATCCAAGCATTCAATAGAGAGTCTCTAGTTTTCTTTTTGATCATACAAACCACATAGTAGAGTTTATAGAGTACGAAGTTGAAAAATAGACACAGTTTCTAAAAAATTATGCTCCAAGGGCAGAATCAATAAACAAGAATCCTCACTACACAATTTTCTCATAAAAATATAAGTTACAGAGGTCCTTATGCATTAAAGAATGGAAAAGATGCAAATTTCATATCACCAAATTTGCTGCTATTAATCTGTCAAGCTCTCAATATCAACATAGAACAGATCATCAATCAAGTTTGCAGATGAAGATGTAACATGATATTTTTTAAAGAACGATATGATTTTTCATCTACAATAGAGATAACATTGCCAAGTATAGAGCTGAAATGAAACAGATGCAAAAGATCACAATTAAGCAATCTACAACAAGTATGGATCAATTAAAGGTAGATAAAGCCATCCTTCAAATTGACATTAAAATGCAAACTTCAACTGAAGGAAAATTTTAAGTGTAAGGTAGAGCACATTCAATCGAGCACCTAGAAATGATAAACAAAAGCCACGGTTTCTTCAATGGTGGCCAACATAAAGGGAGGCATATAAACCACTATGAGAAAGAAAAGGCACCCAGAAAATACAGGTAGCGAGAGAAATCAATAAAAATAGTTCAGACAAGAAGGCACGAATATCCAAAATTTTATTCGTAATGGCCATTATATTCCAATGCAGAAGTACAAGAAAGTATGAATAATCATTAAAGTTAGAATGACAATGTACTCTTCTAAGCAATGGCAAAATGTTGCAAGTATAGATCAAGAGAATGCACTAGAGTTTCATGGCCATCCAAAATCCCTAACACATTTTGCGAGAAGATTTTTCCAGTTTCTAAGAAAGACTTGAAGAAACCCACAAAAATCAAGTACCGAGTAAAATACGATGATACCGAGAACCCATCCGAGCTCAGAACAACATAATGCAAAAGCTGAGATTTTTCAAAAAATATCAGTGATAGAATGTAAGAGATAGAAAAATTTCCAAGTTACATTGTGGGTATTCGAATGGAAAAGGATCAATCAAAATTTCAATGTCACTGAAGATAAGAGACAACGAGCTACAAGTAAAATCAAAGTAGAAAATAGAGCTATCAAAATAACCAAGGACCAAAGCTCTAGATGTATGCCATGGAGATGCAGAGTTTTAGATCAAAGAAGTAGATACATATACATTTCACGAGAGAGTTCAAAATTACTATATCTAACCATAGATTTGAAATGTATTAAGACATATTCAAATGGGAAGCGACAATGAAAAAAACCAATGAATGCAAATGTTCATATATACAACACAAAAATACCCATTTTGGGATATCAGTAACAAGCATTGCAAATCTACACACTCAGGAAATAATACTTCCATGGCTACAACATCACAAGATTAAAGCTCTGAGATATCAATGGTGTCATCTCGGAAAAAAAAAAAAAAATAGAGTATGGAAAAGAAATGATAGCCTTCAGCTAAATGCATACCCATATATGGGTTTTTTGTTTTAATGAAACTCTGGATTTTCTTTAGAAGAATGACCATGAAGTTTTATAAACTTACCAGTCATAGTAAAAAATATTCAAGCGCTCAAAATAATCGAATGTAGGCAATGACAATACTCCTAATGAGCCCTCAAACTTGATAAAGTCAGAAAATGCATGAAGACATTAAAGAAAGCAAACAGTCCAGTTTCAGTGCTTATTGAAGAAAAACGTTAGAAAATAATGATTTCCCAAGTTCGAAGACTAGGTTTAAGGTAAATCTCACCTCCTTGATGGTCCAAAGCTCGTTCAAAGTCATCATTAAGTTAAATATTATAAATAGAGAACTCATAGAGTTCTTCTTTGTGAATAGACCGAGCTCGAAGGAACAATAATGGCGGCCGAGTTAGGGAACGTCCTGCAGAGCTCATTCCATTCAAACCGAGATAGGTTTCAAGCACAAAAGAACAACAAGATCAACTGCCACCATTTAAGTCAAAAAATTGCTCAAACCCCATGACTGTCGTCCAATAATCTTCCACAGAGCTTGAGCAGAATGATAAAGCTCACCAAAGACAACAAAAAAAATAGATATAACAAGCTCGGAAGACCGATTTGTAAAGCAACCAAGAGCTTCAAAGATCAACAATGGTGGCATATTAAAAATTTTCCAGGGCTTCTCCACTCGGAGTGAGCAAAAGAATGATAGAATGCTAGAGCTCGAGTGTTTTTCAACTCACCCAACAACCGCACAAACCTAACTCATTATACCGACCACGGTTAAAATACACGATTGAGATGCAATGGTACAGAGATCAAGGGTCTAATTTAAATCAACATTAAATGCAAACTCATAACGCAACCACTAGGTCAAAACCCTAACCATAGACCAGAATATCAATGATCAGAGATGAAGCAAGTACTAGAATCAACGGCCAACGTTTGATTTATTTTATCAATGCAGACCAGGGTCACTGGTCGGCTCAATCGAGTTAAGGAAAACCACCGACCAAAAATTCCAAGGGGTGAGTCATCATGGTAGAGGGGACCAAGTCCCATTAAATTATTATGCCTGTTGACTATAGTTTTCCCATATAAAATCAAATCCATAATCATTGCCATCAACTATGTAAAAGCCAACACATCATTATAGATGTAATAATAATCCAAAAAGGGGGTCGGTAATACATTACGACCATGATCAAATCAAGAAGGGTTTTATGGACATGTGATCTTTGACCAAAGCATATGCCAACCAAACAAGCAAAAATCACATTACCTTATAAATTCCAAAACATCCTTAATTTCCCCAAAAGGGTGGCCAATACAAGAATGATATCAGGAAAATGCACCATCCGAGTGGTCCTCATAGAGAAGGGAAAGTTTACCATACATGCTTTACACAAATATGTCACAAGTGGCCCCCACTATGGGTAAATTAAAATTGAGTGGTTTTACTAAGGTATAAAACAAAAGTATTATTTTGCTTACAGAGGTTTAATTTTTGCATGATTACCACAAGAAGACAAAAAGGTGTCAGCATTAGAACTAAAAGGTGGTCCCCATCAAGATGGATACATGGGTGAATATTTTGCCAAGTATTGCTTATTAAGGATTTATTTTTTCTCACACATAGGGACATATTATTTTGCATGTGCATCCAAGGGGAAAGTGGATCAAAATTATAGATGTCACATCAAGCACTAGAAGACAGAGATTGCATGCATTTGAGAAGAATTTCTCATCAAGAAAAGTTTATTATTAGCCAATTATTCACCCAACTTTATTAAAAATAGAACAGTCAACAATAGTTTGACTGAGTTGTATTTTTGTAAACAAGACTATTAATGCCTCATTGTATTAGCATGCTTATTTTTATTCCTTTATTTATTCTTGATAAAGGATAAAAATAGGATGCATGGGTGAGTACAATTTTAGTCTATTTTTAGGAAGGGTAGGATGAATAATTTTGCTATATATTGTGTGCATTGGAAAAGAAAAAGGAGAGGAATTTTTGGACACAAGAATCTTTGAAGCATATTTTTGCCGATTATTTCCCTTTGAATGAGAATTATATTCTTCCTTTCTAATAAATTGCAATCTTTTGTATGTCTTATTAATCCTTGTGAATGTCAAATTCCCTGGTTAATCATCCTACCTTGTTGCAAATTTCATAATTTCTACATGATATTAGTGTGCATGTGTATCTTAATAGTATTGTTGTGAATTTTCCCTCAATAAATTAAGTGTCTGCCTTAATATTCTATTGAGAACTGTTGATTTGTGCATTTAGAATTCATTCTCATATATTTTTGCATGTACTACCAAAGCCCTGAACAATTTTGGTGTAGCACCCTAGCTTCAATTTACTTATTGTCATCTTTTTCCCTCAAAAACCCAAAAATTAGCTTAGGATACATAGAGAAGGAACCGGCCTTGCAATCTGGAGACTCACCTTGACAATAGGTATACCCATTGACGGACCTAAGGTGTTTCCATTATATCTACAAAAGAGAGAGATCTAGAGCAAGCTTAGAACATCTGTAGCCATATATCTAAAGCGTGCACTTTCGAGATAATAAAGATTCTGAGGAATGCTCGGTGAGACCACAAATTAGATCTGCGAGTAAATTACAACAATTTACAAATGATTCACAATGAAGAAAGGTTACTTTTAGGACAAAAATCTGTAGTAATTTATTCTAAATATTAAAAGATTTAGTTGGAAACTCCATAAGGCTTATTTCGGACCATTTTACAGCATGTTCCATGCCTAAAGTGACTACAAGATCATTGGTAAGAGGACTCCTTTTGAGTTTATTTTTTTACCTTTGAATTCTGCAAGAAGAAGAAGAGTTGGTAACACCCTACCTTATAATAGGCTTAGTTTTAACAACCCTCCTCCTCCTAATCCTCCTTCACCACGTATCAATTTATTTGTTCAGATCTCAGTTTTTCCAATGGCTATTCAACCACCTAGGAATTTTGTGTCCTTTACTAATGATAGCCCATTAGTAATCTCGGTCTATCATAATATCCCTAATGCTGCCATGAAAAGTTTACCTACCTTCACTAGTGAAAATAAAGTTACACCTATAGAACATATCAAAGATGTTGCAGCCCTATGTGCAGTCCATAATATAACACATGAAGATGTAGCCTTGAGACTTCTAGTTGCATCCTTTAAAGGGAAATCCTTGCAATGGTATAGAAATTTAGAGATTGGAAGTATAAGAACTTGGGATGAGTTAGGTGCTAAATTGCTGAAACAATTTCAAGATAACTCAGATCATTTATCTCTCATAGAAATTGACTATCTACAATTAAAAGATCCCTCATGAATTTATGGCCAGTTTTAATATCCGTTTTGCTAGAACTTGGGAAAGAATTCCAGCAAGTGTCAAGCCTCAAGTTGACCATGCTTTTCTATACTACCTCAGAGCCTTAAACAATGATATTTCAACTATGATTCAGTCCATGGGAGGTGAAACTCTCCCAACAACTTATGATATTGCTATAAAAGCTGAAAACAGTCTTATTCAAGTTGGAAAGTTAGCACCAAGGCCTTCAATGCCTTTTTAGTAGATGTTATCAAGGCTGATTCCTTCTTGATGTATCCTAAACTAATTTTATGGGGTTTAAGGGTAAAAATGACTGTGAATGGATACAAAACTAGGGTGATACACCAAATTTATGTGAGGTCTTTCACCGAACACATGCACAATTGATATGAGAATGAATTCTAGATGCACAAGCCAATAGCTTTTAGTAAAATATTAGGGCAAACACTTTGATGTATTGAGGAAACTTTCACAACAATCTTGTTAAGTTACACATGCACATTAATATCATGCGAAATTACTGAATTTGCAATAGGGTAAGATGAATAATATGGAGTTACGTGATTCTAGTAGTTCTAGTATTTTGATTTTGTAGGAAACTAAGATGAAAGCTAAGATCCTTGAAATTAATAAAAAGAGTTTTTGGGAAAACTCGAAATGGTTGCGATGGACTCTCGGGAGCCTCGTAGGTCTAGCTAGTTTTTGGGACAAAAGGCATCAGTCTTGGTATGGTTCTTAATGCTAGCACTAATCATCTTGCTATTAAATTTCATGCTATTGAGAATAATGGTGAATGGATCCTTTCTAATATCTATGCCCCTAATACGGTTAGTGGGAGATGTAAACTTTGGTATGATCTTAAGATCTTTAGAAACCAACACAGTACAGTTAACTGGCTTATCATGGGTGACTTTAACTCTCCTCTAAACCCAGATGAAAAATATGGAGGAAACTCCAGTTTTTCCACAGGTATGGAGGAATTTGCTGATTTTATTGCTGAGCTTAATCTCTTAGATGTGGATCTACATGGGAATAAATACACTTGGAATAATAAAAGGTTGGGAAAATATCTTATCCAGGTTAGACTAGATAGAGCCCTGATTTCTGCTAGTTGGATTCTCAATCAAGACTTCCACCTCTCTTCCCTGCCCAGAATTGGATCGGACCACAATCCGATTGCTTTAAATCTTCTTAATTGGACTAAGCCCATTAGAAGCTCATTCAAATTTGAAAAGATGTAGATGGAGCATGACAACATCTACGACAAAATTAAAGAGTGGTGGGTTTGGAATGGTGAAGGCACTGCTCAATTTAGATTGATTCAAAAGCTCAAAAATGTAAAAAAACAAGTCAAAATCTGGAATAAAAGAGTTTTTGGCGATGTCTTTGATAAAAAAAAGTTAAAAAAAAAGCTTCAGGATCTAGAAATCAAAATGAATACAATGGGGAGATCTATTGAAGACCAAAGCGATGAAAAGAATATTCTCTCAAAGCCTGCATACTATTTGCATGCAGAGGAGAATCCTTATGGAGACTAAAATCGAGGGCTATCGGCTTAAAGAAGGAGATCGGAATACGAAGTTTTTATATGACCACTTTGAAGCACAGAGGTAATAGGATCATGGAAGTGGCTAAAAGTAATGGAAAATTATAAAAGATCCCAATAGCATCAAAGAAGAAGCTCTAAATTTCTATAAAAACTTCTTAATGAGAGGAGTATCTTTAATGCTGAGGCAAATTCTTTCATGCTGGAGGCTATTCCCTAAGAAAAATTGAGGATCAGAGATATAAAGATATCACTAAAGTTGTCACTCTTGAAGAGCTGCAAAAAGCTGTGTTTACTCTAGAAGGCGACAAGGCTCCAGGCCCGGATGGTTTCTCCATCAACTTTTTTCAGAAATTTTTGGAAAATTTTTCGGATGATATTCTCAGAGCGGTGAATGAATTCTTTCGAACTGGAGTTCTTTTGAAAGAGTTGAATAACACCCACATTGTGCTGGCCCCAAAAAAATGGATGCGAAAGACTTCAAAGATTTTAGACCCATCAGCCTTGTGAATGTTATCTACAGAATTTTTACCAAAATCATTGCTACCAGGCTTCAATGCATTATGAATGATTTAATTTCAAGGCAGCAGAGTGGATTCATTAAAGGTAGGATTATCCAAGATGGAGTGATTATGGTTCATGAGACCATACATTCTATGGAGAATAATAAAAAAGTGAATATGGTGATTAAGCTCGATATGAATAAAGCCTTTGACAAGGTCTCTTGGGTTTTTCTTGACAAAGTCTTAATTAAATTTGGTTTTCTAGCCAAATTCAGGAAAATCATTAAGGCTTGTATCTCTATAGTCAGATTCTCTGTGGTGGTTAATGGGGAGCCAGTGGGCTTTTTCACAAGTAGTAGAGGACTAAGACAAGGGGACCCCATCTCCCCCCTGCTCTTCATTCTTATGGCAGACAGTCTTAGTAGAACTATTGGTAAAGTAGTCATTGACGGTCTTTTGAAAGGCTCAAAGCCCACTTCCATCAGTCAAGCTGCTTCTCATCAACAATTCATGGATGATACAATCCTCCTTTTGTTGGCTTCTGTCATTGAAGCTAAGGCTATCAAGGCTATTCTGTAACTTTATGAGTCTGCTTTTGGCAAGAGATCAATTATGATAAAAGCTCCATTTTCTTCTTCAACACTCCTGAGGAAATACGAGTTTAAAATTGCTAAAATTTGGTGTAAAATAAGTGCACTTCCAGCCACTTATTTAGGGCTCCCTCTCAGCACTAAAAAAGTCTCTAACAAGGTGTGGGATGATCTATTGGTGAGATTTCAAAAAAAAATGGCTGGTTGGAAAGGAGCCATTTTATCTAGTGCTGGTAAGTGCCTGCTCATAAAAAGCACTCTTCAAAATCTACCTATCTATATCATGTCTCTTTATAAGATCCCTGCTACCTTCAGAGAAAGAATTGAGAGGATTCAGAAAAATTTCTTATGGCAGGGCATGGAGGAGAAGTTTAAATTTCATTTAGTTGCTTGGGATAAGGTTTGTACTCCTAAATCTATAGGAGGATTGGGCATAAAAGACATCAAGAAAATGAATGAGGCTCTCATTACGAAAATGGGCTAGAGAAAGTTTTCTGAGAAGCAACCATGGATAGATTTAATTAAGGCTAAATACCTTAATCAACAAGTTGTCTTTTCTTTTCTTCATGATGAGCACCTTCCCTATGGTTCCATTTTTTGGAATAATTTAGTAAAGAGCAGAGATTTCATTAAACAAGGTAGTAAATGGAAAGTCGAAGATGGTTTTGATATAAAATTGTGGGAGGATAACTGGTTTAATGGAAGCCTTATGGATAGATTTGGGATGGTAAAAGATAGTCTTGAAAACAAGTATGGCACTAGAATTAAGGATTATATTGAGAGAAATGACAACAATAAGAAATGGAAAAAAATTCTGTGGAGAGAGATGATCTGATCCAAAATATTTCCTCCCTTCAAGATTAGTTAGATCTTATTCCCTTAAGTTAGCTAGATGTTAAGGATGAATTGGTCTAGAGTAATTCTATTGATGGGGACTACTTTGTCAAAACTGGGTATAATACTTTCTTCGACAATAGTCAAACTGAGTTTAAATGGAGTAGAATTTGGATGACTGAGTTAACACCTAAAATAATTTTTCTTTTGGCTGGCTCTCAAAGGCAGAATTCTTACCACTGACAACCTGATAAGAAAGGGTTTCATAATGCCTAATAGATGTCATCTTTGTAAAAAAGACTCTGAGGATATCAGTCATTTGTTTATCCATTGTGATTATGCTACCAGAATATGGAGTGTTGTCCTCTCTAATTTTAAAGCTTTTTGGGTGATTCCGAAGGATTTCAGTCAGCTCTGGACCCAATGGAGCCCACCCTATAAACATTGTGTTGTTAGAAGGCTCTGGAATCTGGTTATTCCTCATATTATTTGGAGGATATGGAAAGATAGAAATGATATTATCTTTAGAAATAAAACACAGAATTTTAAGCTCAGTATTGGTAAAATTTCTAATGATATTAAAGAAAATATTGCTAGATTTAAACCCCCCAAGAACAAGAGTTATCCAGAAAATGAAGAACATATCTTGTCCCACTGGAAGATTGGAGCTAACAATATCCGGAATAATTCCGGTAATAGTATTGATAGATCTTTGATTCATTGGCATCCTCCTGATCTTAACTGGTATAAGTTGAATTTTGATGGCGCCTCTAAGGGTAACCCTGGAATTGCGGTGGGGGTGGAGTGATACGGGATCGTAAAGGTAGTTTGATTGTTGCGTATGTTAGAAAAATGGGAATTCAAACTAATCATTTGGCTGAAGCATTATCTACTTTATGGGGTCTTAGAATTTCTCATACTCATAATATACAAAACCTTATTCTTGAAGGGGATTCACTTAATATTATCAATCATCTAAATCAGTGTTCTCCTCTAAGTTGGGAATCGACACTAAAATTTTCCTCGATAATTTCTATTTCATTAATGTATGTATTAGGAATATGATGTTGTTAAGTATAATTAGTAGTAGCGTCTGATAGAAGATAACGGCGCCATCAGTATGGTGTCGCCAATAATGTGGAGTACGGTAACAGTCAAAGTACAATAGGAATGTTGTAAAAAGTAAATATTTGTCGTAAGTGGTCCGGTAATGTTAAAATGTCAAAGTTTGGGTAATTAGAGAAGTAGGGTCTACATGATTAGGAATTAGAAATATTATATTGGTAATAAGGACAAGGAGTGAGGTCATAAATATTTTGTGTATTTTATTTGTAAAAAGTCTAAAAATGTGGAACCCATGTAAAATGATAAGGTTTATCTTATCTTAACAGATAAGCCTACATGTACAGATAAGAGTTAAGGTATGGAATATGATTCGTCATAGTGGATTTCTTATCCTATCTTAGAGATAAGATGGATAAGCCTGGAAGTTCTATAAATAGAGAGGCCACCCCCTCATTTAGCATAGAAAGAAGTAGTGAGAAATATTGTAGGAAGTGTGCAAAGGAAGCCATCAGTTAAAGGTGTGTTGAAGAAGCCATCAAGAGGCGTAATTGTAAAGTTTCTCCCATAGTCTTGTTGAAGTACCTCATGGGTGAGATTGTAACAATTTCATGTTAATATTATTATTTACTTTGATATTTCAGATTTGTCATCATTCCGTCTTATCATAGTCGATGGTATTCTTGTGTTATGTTGTTGTTTTGTTTCCAGATTACATCCACCAAACTAAAGGCTGTGCATTAGTAAATAATCATAGCACGAGGAGTTCCCGGTGAAGAATTATCATAGTGCCGGATTGGTGATGACATTTTGGTTCCGTTGCCGGGACCATTCCTCATTGGTGGATTTTCTGGAGAGATATTCCCGAGTTAGTCAAAAATCAATTGGAGGGTAACCTTGTTTTTCTTTGTGCATAGTAGTTACCATGGTAAAGTCATTTTTACCGTGTATAGTAGTTACCATGATAAAGTCATTTTCTTTGTGAATAGTATTTATCACAAGTAAAGTCACTTTTTACCATGAATAGTATTTACCGCAGAACTTCACTTTTTACCGTGAATAGTGTTTACCACAGTAAAATCGGTTTTACCGTAGTAAGTCAAGTTTTACCATAGTTTACCGTGGTCATTTCTATAGTAATTCCAATTATTTGTGCACATAAGTCTTGTTGATTGTACTTGTGGGTTGGTATTTCACGGTGGTTACTTTTGAAAATGGGAAAGATTCTGTTTTTCAGCTCAATCTAATGAAGATGCTTCTTCTTTCATTCAAGAGTTTAAACGATCTTGTATTTGTAATGGCCTCATAAGAAGGGAACAATGGACTGAATTTTTTCCTACCTTTTTGGATGGTTCAGCACTTAGGTGGTTTGAAACACTAGGTGATAATGTGAAAAATTCATGGGATTTATTAAGCGAAAGTTTTCTTGAAGAATTTGGTGAACAACGAAATATGCGAGATCTCATGATCGAGATCACAAAGCTGTCCCAAGGAGAGAAGGAGAAGATAAGGGATTATCATGCTCGTGTTCTAGAGCTAAGGAGGAAGCTCGATGCCCAAATACGGAAGGAAGGACTAGCGGATGGGTTGATGAATGGCGTGGATAATCTCCTCTATAAGAACTTCATTCTTAGGATGAAGCCGGATATTAGACAACGAGTGAAGTATGACTGCCCAGCTACCATTGAACAAGCAAAGGAGATTGCAAGAAGGAAAGAAGAAAGCATGGAAGATGAGCCCAAAGAAATTGTTGTTAAAGTAGAGCCTACACCAACACCTTTGGTCCAGAATCCACAACCACTCCCGGTGAGCACAAATATTTCTCCTAGTACATCTACTGAGTATGAAGATCTGCTTAGAAAGATGGGCCAGTTAACTATTAATCTTCTTCAAGGAAAGGAATTTAGTTCTCAGGGAGGAGATAGAGGTCCAAAAAGAAATATTTCTGAAGTTGTTTGTTATGGTTGTTATAAAAAGGGTCATTATAAGTATAATTGTCCAAATAGAGCTTCTACATCACAGTACAAGAGATAATGATAAAGGAAAAACACTGAATTCTCTTGATGTAGTAGATAAGAGTAGAAATAATGAAGTAGATGTGTTTATAACAAAAGAAAGAAAGAAAAAGATAATCAAGATGGAACCTGATCCTAAGAAGATGAAAGGAGAAACTAGTAAGAAACATAGGAGAAGAAAGTTGGGTGTGCAGGATTTTTCGATTTCATAGGGGCAAGGACCATACTCCATCTTGGAAGATCTGTCCCAAAAGGCACAGCAAATATTACATATGGTCAACTCTTGGCTATGTCTTACGAGAAGAGGTGGGAGTTGCGAGGTGGACTCAATGCTCGAAGAAGGAAGGAGGTTGAGGTCCCTGTTTTGGAGGCAGAGGCAGATCCCTATGCTCCACAAGCTGAGGTATTATGTAATGGTATTTCAATTCATGATGTCTTAGTTGATGGAGGTGCTGCAATTAATGTAATGACCGAGTCTGTAATGAATATGTTGGGTTTAAAAATTGATCGCCCTTCAACACTTATGTTAAGGTCATTAAATAAGGGAAAAACTAAACCAGAAGGTGTAGTTTCAAATGTGGCAATATCTGTTATGGGTGTTGTATGTGTGGTAGACTTTCAGGTGATGAAAAATGGTACTGTTGCGTACCCAATGCTACTAGGAAGACCATGGCTAAGGAGAGTTCATGCAAGAAACTACTGGAATGAAGGTTTCATGACACTTGGACATGGTAGAGAGAGGGTGAAGATAAACGTGATCCCTCGACATCATAAAGCAGAACCTGTGGATTCAAGTGATGAAACTGATGATTGGACATCCTCTGATTACTCTAGCACTAGTGAAGTGGACACTGAAGATGAAGAAAGTGAGGTTGATGTTTCAGTCATGGATATTCTTCCAGTCACACCAACCCAGGACCCCATAAAATTATCTGAAGAAGAATTTGATGATCGTCTCCAACAAATAAAGATTGGTGATGCTGTGATGGAGAGTGAGAAGGAATCCTACCTCCAGCTCTTTCGAAGGTACATACACCTATTCACTTTTGATTACAAGGAACTCCGTCAAGTAAGTTGGGTAGAACATTGTATTGAGTGGTAGATGGTCTTAAGCCCATAAAGCAAATGCCATATAGAATGAATCCTAATTTTTCCAAGAGTGTAAAAGAAGAAATAGATAAGTTGCTTGATGCGGGATTCATATTTCTTTGTGGAGAATTGAGAATGGGTTTTTCCCATTGTGATCTCAATAAAAAATAATGAGAAGCTACGCATTTGTGTTGATTACGAGGAAGCTCAATAAGGCAACAAAGAAGGATCATTACCCTCTTCCATTTTCAGATCAGATCTTGGGCCGAAGTAGGCTGGCAGAGTGCTATAGTTTCTTTGATGGATATAACGGCTCTACAACCAAGTTTGTATAGAAGAGAAAGATCAGGTGAAGACCACGTTCACGACTCCTTTGGGAATGTTTGCTTATAGAGTTATGCCTTTTGGGTTGTGTAATGCTCCAGCAACATTCCAACGTTTGATGAATAGGGGTTCGAACCCTACATTGGGACCTTCATCGAGTATTTACGGATGATTTTTACATCTATGGGAGCAAGTTGGACCACTGCACAGATGGAGACAACATTTCAAAGGTTAGATGAAGCACAAGCCTCACTAAACCCTATAAAGTTTGTCTTTGTATGTTCTAAAGGTGTTTTGTTAGGGCATGTTGTATCCAGGAGATGGTATTGGTGCGATTCTCGATAAAGTTTCAAAAATCAAAGATTTACCATTTCCTATTAATAGAAGTAAGTTGAGATCATTTTTAGGCCATGTGGGTTACTATAGAAGGTTCATCAAGAATTTCTCAAAGATTGCACAGCCACTAACCCAGTTCTTGAAGAAGGATGTTACTTATGAACCAGGAAATAAGGTGCATGAAGCTTTTGGAAAACTGAAGGAAGCCCTGGTGTCTTCACTTGTTTTGAAGAATCCAGATTGGAGCAAGCCATTCATTGTGTACACTGATGCCTCAGATGCAGCACTAGGAAGTACTTTAAGCCAAAAGGATGAAAATGGGAATGAACATCCAATCTACTTTGGGAGCAGACAAATAAGCAAAGTCTCTGAGGTAAATTATACTGTAACTGAAAAAGAGGCTCTGGCTATCATTTTTGCTGTAAAGAAGTTTAGAAATTACTTGCTAGGGCAAAAATTTCTAGTTGTAACAGACCATCAGGCTCTAAAATATATTGTAAATAAGCCTAACCCATCAGGGAGGATAGCAAGATGGATAATTTTGCTACAAGAATTTGAATTTGATATTATAGATAGGCCAAGAAAGAAGCATGTCAATGCAGATGCACTCTCTCGAGCCTATGATGGTTTAGGATCATCTTGTGATGATGATGATTTCCTCGATGCAGCATTGTTATCCCTTGACACAATCCCTAGTGAATACATAGATATTTGGAATTATCTGAATGAATTCAAGTTTCCTGATGGTGCCAATGCAAAGACTAAGAGAAAGATTACTCAAGCCATTCGTCCATATTCTATTACTCAGTATGGAGTATTATTTTGAATAGGACTTGATGGGACGAGTATAAGAGGGTAGTTAGGACGTGATCAAGGGAAGGAAATGCTAGAAGAATTCCACAATGTTACATGTGGAGGGCACTTCTCTAGACAACTTACAGCAAGAAGGATCTTGGATGCGAGAGTTATCACTTTGGCCCACTCTTTTTAAATATTGTTATAATTATTGTAAGACATGTGATATTTGTCAAACACATGGTAACCGTAAGACTTCATCAGCTCTATTATGTCCTATTCTTCCCCTTGGTCCCTTTGAAAAGTGGGAATAGACATTTTAGGTCCACTTCCAACTACATCACGCCAAAATAAGTATATTGTAGTTGCCTGCAGTTACTTAACCAAGTGGGTTGAAGCTAGACCATTGAAAACTTGACTTCCATGGATGAAGTGGCAAGGTTCATGTATGAATGCATTGTCATGATTTGGTTGCCCATTAGAAATTGTAAGCAGATCAAGGAAGCCACTTCATTAATGAGGTGGTAGAAGCCCTAGTTAATAAGTTTTCTATTAAGCACGGGAAGGCAACAACATACAAGCCAAGCACAAATGGGACAGTGGAGCGAACAAATTTTGTGTTGTGTCAAATTCTAGCAAAGATGTAGCCTTGCGGTACATAAATGGGATAAAAGGATTCATGCAGCATTGTAGGCATATAGGGCAACAAAGCAAAGTCAACAACAGGATACTCCCCATTTCGGTTGGCCTATGGCATTGATCCGATTCTTCCTATTGAGTTTGATATTCCCCCTTTGTGAGAGTTATGAAAAATGAAAGGATGGATGAAAGTGATTCAAGAAAAGAAAGGTTGGTACATCTTCATTTGCTAGAGGAAATGAGAGAAATAGCAAAGGATACAAGCCATAAGAAGAAAATGAAGCGAAGGAATACTTTGATCAAAAGATCCGGTGATCTCCATTTCATGTGAACGACTTGGTTCTAGTATATGATTCCGAGATACAAAAAAAGAAGAGAGAAAATTTCTTCCAAAATGGATGGGGCCCTACAAAAAATAGCAGTTGTGCATGAAAATGGTACATCTTGTTGGAGGAATTGGATGGCACTCCCATTACGAAATGAGTCAACCACGACAAGTTGAAGATTTTCCAAGCACGGAAAAGTCTACTCAGGGACGGAGTAGAAGCTAGGAAGGGGAAGATGTCGACACTAAAATTTTCCTCCATAATTTCTATTTCATTAATGTATATATTAGGAATACGATGTTGTTAAGTTTAATTAGTAGTAGCGTCGATAGAAGATAGTGGCGCCATCGATGCAGTGTCTTGATAATGTGGAGTACGGTATGAGTCAAAGTACAATAGGAATGTTGTAAAAGTAAATATTTTTCGTAAGTGGTGCAGTAATGTTAAAATGTCAAAGTTTGGGTAATTAGAGAAGTAGGGTCTACATGATTAGGAATTAGAAATATTATATTGGTAATAAAGACAAGGAGTGAGGTCATAAATATTTTATGTATTTTATTTGTAAAAAGTCTAAAAATGTGGAACCCATGTAAAATGATAAGGTTTATCTTATCTTAACGAGATAAGCTTACATGTACGGATAAGAGTTAAGGTATGGAATATGATTCATCAGAGTGGATTTATTATCCTATCTTAGAGATAAGATGGATAAGCTGGAAGTTCTATAAATAGAGAAGCCACCCCCTCATTTAGCATAGAAGGAAGTAGTGAGAAATATTGTAGGAAGTGTGCGAAGGAAGCCATCGGTTTAAAGGTGTGTTGAAGAAGCCATTAAGAGGTGTAATTGTAAAGTTTCTCCCATAGTCTTGGTGAAAGTCAAGTGAAGTCAATAACACTTGAAGTACGTCATGGGTGATATTTTACAATTTCATGTTAATATTATAATTTACTTTGATATTTCAGATTTGTCATCATTCTGTCTTATCGTAGTCGATGGTATTCTTGTGTTATGTTGTTGTTTTCTTTCCAGATTACATCCACCAAACTAAAAATTTGTGCATTAGTATATAATCATAGCATGAGGAGTTCTCGGTGAAGAATTATCATAGTGCAGATTGGTGACGGCAGCCAACCTTAAGAATCTTTGGTGTGACCTATCGGTGGGCTATGACTTACATTTTCATGACATTATGCACACTATCCTTGAGGATTATGTCGATGATCTTCTTGGAAAATCTAAACATCGCAGTTGAACATCTCAATATTTTAACCATTATTTTTGATTACCTATTACAATACCGTGTTCGTCTTCAACCAAAGAAATGTGTCTTTGTGTCCTTTCAGGAAAACTCCTTGGTTTTATTGTCTCTTTGCGTGGCATCAAGGTTGATCTAGCTAAAGTCAAAGCTATCATAGAAATTCCCCCACCCACTAACCTCAAACAATTGCATAGTTTACAGGGGAAAACTCCAATCTATCCGGTGTTTCATCTCACGACTCTCATATCAATGTCAACCTTTCCATCATCTCCTTAAAAAGGGCATTTTCTTTCAATGGAGTGAAGAGTGCCACCAAGCCTTTGAGGCTCTTAAAGCCTATCTCTTGCAGCCACCCGTGCTTATCCCACCTCAGGAAGATCGCCCTTTCTACCTTTACCTTTCTACCCACCAACCATGCTTTATAGGAGCCATGCTCGCACATCATGACTCCGAGCATCGAGAACAATCCGTTTATTACATAAGTCGTACTACGGTGGATTACGAGACTAGGTATACACATGTAAAAAAGTTATGCCTAGCCCTATCGTTCGTGGCCACCAAACTCCGACTCTACCTCCGAATCACAAAATTTTTGTCATCACCAACATGGACCCCATCCATTATATGTATGCCAAACCTCATCTAAACCAACGCATCGCCTAATGGCTTATGCTCCTCGCCGACCTCGACCTTGAGTTTGTACACCAGAAATCAATCAAAGGAAAAACTATCACAGACTAACTCGCGGAAGCCGCTTTACCTGGGGAACAATTTACCAATTTTACTTTCCCTGACGAACTCATTGCCACTCTTTCACTCATTGAGGAGTCATATCCAATAACCCTCTTCTTCGATGGATCCAAATGCCAGTGCGGTGGAGGGGCTGGCGTTGTTCTCATTCCTCTGGACGTTGAACCTATGCCTCTTTCATTCCAGCTCGATTTACCCTACACTAATAATACGACGGAATACGAGGCCCTTGTTTTGGGTCTCCAGGTTGCATTACACTTAGGTGTAAAATCTATTAACATTTTCGGTGACTCTCAACTGGTTGTCAATCAAGTTATGGGCATCTACCAATGTAAAAATGAGGAACTTCAAAAGTACAAACATTACGTGGATTCACTTTTGACCTTATTTACTCATTATTCTATCCAAACCATTCCCGCTCTACTAATAAATTTGCGGATACTATGGCTTGCTTAGCCTCACAAATTCCTGCCTCACCAACCGACTCTGACATATTTGTCTTGGTCCAACAACTCTTTTCCCCATCTTACTCAGCCCCGGATGTTTGTATGATAAATAATGTGTCTGCTAATTCACAAGATACCTGGTATCACCAATTTCACAACTACCTTACAACCTCTATTCTCCCACCTGACCTTACTAGTAACGGCAAACGTGCTTTTCTTAAAAGTGTTTCTCATTATGTCATCATGGGGAACTCCTCTATAAACATGGTTTTGATGGCATCCTCCTTCGATGTTTAACTGGCGCAGAGGTTACCTATACCATCCAACAAGTCCATGATGGTATTTGTGGTGGACATTTTAGTGGCCTTGCCGTAGCCAAACGGATCCTTTGCCTAGGCTATTATTTGCCTACTCTTAATAACAACTGCTATGAATATGTTAAGCATTGTGTTATGTGCCAACAACATGCCAACCTTCAACATACTCCTAGCCATCCGCTACAGGTCGCACAAGATCTTTGGCCTTTCTCACAATGGGGTTTAGACCTTATTGGTGAGATTCACCCACCCTCTTCACAATGTCACTGTTGGATAATCACAAAGAATCGAATATTATACTAAATGGGTGAAGGCCATTCCACTCATTTCAACCAAAAAAGAAAAAATTGTAGAATTCATTAACCATCACATTATCTGTCGTTTTGGTGTTCCTCATCACCTGATAATAGATAATGGAAAATCTTTCAAAAATAAGTTGTTACAAGACCTTTGTGACAACTTTGGTGTCAAAATTAGCTTCTCATCACCTTACTATCCACAAGCAAATGGTCAAGCCGAATCTTCTAAAAAAACCCTGACCAAAATTCTCATGAAAGTCATTAACGATTCTGGAAAAAATTGGCCTGATCACATCCCCTTTGCCCTTTGGGCTTATCATACCAGCATTCGTACCTCCACTAATGCCACCCCATTTTCTTTGGTATATGGTACCGAGGCTGTCTTTCCTCTCGAAATACAAATACCCTCCCTAAGAATATCTCTTCAGGATATTCTCACCAATGATGATTTCCGCCAAGAGTAGTTAGCCCAATTGGAGCTTCTTGATGAGCGTCATCTTACAGCTCTTGACCACCTTCAAATCTATCAAAAGTGCATCAAGCGTGCTTATGATAAGTGACTTCATGAGCGTACCTTTAAGGTTGGTGATCTTGTCCTCAAAGAGAATCAACATGTAACCAAACTAGAAAAGAGCAAACGTGGAAAATTTTCTCCAAATTGGATTGGGCCTTACATTATCACTCACACTTACGGATCAGGCACTTATCGTTTAGCTTCACTTAATGGTAAACCTGAGCCTGAACCCCTTAATGCCTTGCATCTTCGGCCATTCTATTGTTGAATTTAGTGTTATATCACTTCTTATCTACCTTGTGCTCGTCCCTTGAGCTCGTTTACCACCTCATACACTTTGTTTCATGCATCTCAAAATAGAATCAAGCTCACGTGGTTTGGTCATTACCTCTTCTTACAGATGCCTTCCCCTTTTTAGTCTGGTCCATGACTTAAAAGTATTAAAATAACATGTTCTCAATTATACACTTATGGGATATTCTTGAGTCAAACTTCCTACAAAACTAGATGCTTTATGCCAAACGGACATCTAAGACCTCTAAGCTATACATAAACTGCTCCCTTGAAGGACAGCTATGTGCAAAGCCACTTCTGCTATTATAAATAGACTACTCCCCCGAAGGACAGCTATACACAAAAGCCGCATCTACTACTATAAATAGACTGCTCCCTTGAAAGACAACTATACAAAGTCAGCCTTTATCAGAAGCTTCTCGCATTTATCAAATTCGTGAAGACCTCAAGAACAACAAAATACATATCCCATGTAGACTTCCTGCATTGATCAGTCTATATCCAGAAAAATAAAAGCAGTATTCAAAATCACTTTTGAGTCATGGACTTGTCTATTTAGGTTTGGTTCTCTTTTGTCAGCATAATCACCTTATAACAAATTCTCTGCGCCCCAGCTCTACCAGCCACCTCACCTCACCATTCGTCAAAGCAACAAAACTCAAGGGATGTGACGTATATCCGATATATTGTGATTATACAACTCTTTTCACCTATCGACTTCTCGCATACTAGGGATTCAAGCTCATCCTATGTTAATATGTGGTTTGTTTAGCTCTTTTCAACTATGGGACACTTTTACCTCTTTTACCCGACTCTAGGATTATGTGTTGACCTTAATTAGGACACGGTTCCCTACTACTTGGGTAAGCAAACTTTGCTTCACCTATACCTACACCAACAATGTCAATCCCTTACCAACACCAACAACATTACCCTACCAATATCAATATTTTTACCAACCAACAAATTGCCTAACCACAACCAAATTTCCTGAATTCACCTCTCCCTGGTCCTAAGGGAGAACTACATCGGTCTGAGGCCCCTCCTTGCTTTGTGCAATGGGCTATATAGGCAGCACTTAGGAGACATGGGGTCTCCCAAGGTTAGCTTGACCATCCCCTACCATAACCTATCATGTGTTGTAAATATAAATATTTTTTGTGTATTTCTATTTGATCACATTCATCTTTATCCTTTTTCAAAACAAAACATTCAAAACACAACCATTCTTATTATTATCATAACTCAAATCAACATACATATTCAATTTTATTTAGATGTTAAACAAATACATCTTCTCTATCATCGACGCGCAGGTCAGCATCCTTATTTATTCTTCTACCCCTATGAAATTCACTTAGACCCTTGCGCCTCATCCCGAACTAAATTGTCGACGCCACTCACTGGGGTCTACCAATCACTCACTCCTCCACTTAACTGGTGCCAACTCAGCCCACAAACTCAACAAACTCACTTCACACCTCAGACTGCTAAAATTGGGCGCTCAAATTCACAAAGTGACAATGACATGCCATATTTTTCTTTTTATAGGTTTTGACCTATAACCGATACCGGTTATTTCGCGCCCTAGAATACCGGTATCGGTCTTCTAACCGATATCGGTCACACATAACCGATATCGGTTACCAACTTCCTTCCCCTAACTCCTGCCCTTATCCACCAATCTCCACTTTTTCCCGCATCACCTACCCCTGGCTTTGCTGACTAGCCTTATTTTGACTTCAATCGGCCCGACCCATGGCCGCAACCAACCATTTGGCCCGACCCAAGGCCGCAACCAACCATTTGGCCCAACCCAAGGCCACAACCAACCAATCAAGCCCGACCCAAGGCCACAACCAACCATTTGGCGACCAAGGCCGCAACCAACCATTTGGCCCGACCCACGGCCACAACCAACCATTTGGCCCAACCCACGGCCGCAACCAACCATTTGGCCCGACCCAAGGCCGCAACCAACCATTAGGCCCGACCCAAGGCCACAACCACCTAATCAGGCCCGACCCAAGGCCGCAACCACCCAATCCGGCCCGACCCAAGGCCGCACCCCACCAATCAGACCCGACCCAAGGCCCTCACTCATCAATCGGCCCGACCCAAGGCCACACCAATTAAGTACCTCGACCAAGACCCGCAAATTACAATTTTATCCACCCATCATGTAGCTTTTTGTTCAATCACACTCACCTATTCATGTTTTAGCATGATTATGATACTTGAATTGATCAGCCGACCAACTTTACCTAGGCCGAAACCATGACATTTATCTCAACCAAACCAACCATTTGCATGCGCCGAACATGCCTAAACGTTCTTGTACCTTACCTGTTATATCCCCTGGAGCTACTTCCTATGCCTTGGATACCAGGATTATATCACCCTTGTTTGGATAAACTATCGACCTTTGCCTATGAATTGCTTGTTTGCTCTTCAAATCATGTACCACAGTGTCGCACTCGCATTTCAACGTGCGTTTGCTTCCTTGAACTTACCCCACCATCTTACCATCATCTCAACACCATTCACCCTTTATCAACCCTATCCCTGATTTCACGTCACCTCAATCTATGATAGATTTGAGGGGGATTACCTATACCCTTAACGGGAGTAACCACTTCTTATTATTGTTAGTGCAGCTTTACAAGACAAGCTACACGACAACAAGGGGCTAATGTAGACACCAAATTTGTGTCTTACAACACCCTGTGCCCCGCATCTCATATTCACAACCTAACCTCACCACCTAAACCTTACACAATTATTTATTAATTACCTTATAATTAATAAATCCACATCTCCAAACCTGCCACCTCATTTTGCCACCTCATCATGACCTAGCCCTAACCCTAAACTAACCTAATTAAGACCTATAACTTAGTCTACATCCACACCCATGACTAATTACTCCTCACCCGCACCAAAACCAACCTAATAATGACTTGACCAAGCCCACAACTAATCCCTCGGGAGAAAAGGAGGGAAAGTTGGCTATTTTACTAAAAATAGCCCACTTTGACTTAACCGACATCGGTTCCTACTCGACCGCCGTTGGTTATGTAACCGCCATCGGTTCCCTGTAAATGACCTTCCCCAACCAAAAACAAGGGATCTGGAATTCATTTGAAGGATCGAAATTCACTTGGTAGGGCAGAGACAAGTGAAGAAAAGAGAAGAGTTTGCAAAGAAGGACATCGAGCCTAGGACTGCAACTGAGTCACCAGAGCCAGTGACACTCATCCAAGCATTGGGAGAGAAGATAGCTCACTTTTGATTGTTGGATCATCCCACCTGAGCCCTGCCTTCATCATCACAGTCCTTGGACCTGTATCTTCATCAGGAACTAGTAAGTAGTGTCTTGTACATTTTTAAATAACATTTCTTGAACTTCTGAATCACAGTAATTACAAGTTCACTCATAGATCTACTACCCGGTAGCCCC
Source organism: Taxus wallichiana var. yunnanensis (assembly GCA_018340775.1). Taxonomy (NCBI): domain Eukaryota; kingdom Viridiplantae; phylum Streptophyta; class Pinopsida; order Cupressales; family Taxaceae; genus Taxus; species Taxus wallichiana. The sequence goes on along the minus strand of CM031242.1, from coordinate 492,629,587 downwards.
TGCATCTAACTGTCATTCCTCTACCCTTACATTTCCCCAAGAATAGCCCCCACACTCTCTGAGTCTTATCCATCACCCCATTGCCTATCCCTAATCATTTGCCAGCCTTATAAACACCATAGCCGCCTTATAGCCAACCTTTATTAAAAGCCCCTAAATCACTGCCCCTAGAATTATATTCTTCCTTTCCAATAAATTTTAGTCATGTGCATGTCTTATTAATCCTTGTGAATTTCAAATTCCCTGGTTAATCATCCTACCTTGTTGCAAATTTAGTAATTTCGCATGATATTAGTGTGCATGTGTATCTTAACAATATTGTTGTGAATTTTCCCTCAATACATTAAGTGTCTACCTTAATATTCTATTGAGAACTGTTGGTTTGTGCATTCAGAATTCATTCTTAGATATTTTTGCATGTACTCAATCAAAGCCCTCAAAACTTTTGGTGTATCACCCCAGTTTCAATTTATTTACAGTCATCTTATTTCCCTCAAAACCCAAAAAAATAGTTTAGGATACATCAAGAAGGAACCGGCCTTGATACCAGAGACTCACCTCAACAATAGGTATACCCACATACCTGAGGTGTTTCCATTGTATCTATGAAAGAGAGAGATCCAGAGCAAGCTTAGAACACCTGCAACCATCTCTCTATATGCTACACTCTTGAGAGATAATAGGACCCTTGGGATTATTCTTTGTTTGAGCAATGTGTTTGTATTTTTCTTCACTTCAATGGGATTTAAGTGAAATAGTGATATAAGAATGGTTCAAATTGGATGTGTCTTGCTAATGGGTGACTTCATTCTAGTAACCAACATTCTCTTGTAGTTTTAGATATTTTAGTGGTATTGTTAATGTAATCATGATTCTTCCCCAAGAACCAAGTAGAGGGTTTTTTGTATGTGGAAGTGTGTTAGATGCAATGGTTAAAAAGGTACAGTGTCACTTTGTGACATTTAAATGGATGTCTTAGAAACTAAGCTTCAATAGAAGGGATAAAAATATAAGTATATGGGATCATAAGGTAAAATAAGGAATGTAATCATTACTCCTTGTAACGTGATTAAAAAAATTTGGTAAACCGCAAAGTTCGGTGGTTCCCTCACATTTCTACCTCAAGTGAATCTTGAATCAAATAAAAATCTAAACTATTTATTCCTAGTACATGGGTGTTTTGGACGGTATAGGGTGACTTAAATTGGAGATGTTTTGTTGAAATATCTCTTAGTTGGTTCAGTTATGGATGAGATTCACATTTAGATCCAACTGTCAAAGTTGTGTTCTTTATTGTGACATTAAGAGTTAAAATGTGGATGAAATTGTTAATAGCCTTTAGATTTTAGATTGTATTCATGAGCTGTCACTTTAAAAGAAAGTAAAACTTGGGGGTTTTGTGAGATAAAGATGTTTGAACACTCTAAAATTGACTTCTAGTAGCACATAGAGTCCTTGAGTGCAAATGGAATTAAATTAAAAACATAGGACCTCTTGATAGGTTATTGGAGTTCGAAACCTATAGTAAAAATTTCTATCAAAATTGTATCCCTAAGATGTTGATCTTTTGAGTAAAAAAATGGAATCCATTCTCTTAAAACCAATGTTAACTCTTTCCATGAGATTAATGATAGGATGAATTTCCCCCTTCGAGCTCGTGTAGGTGTAAATAGTGAGCTCTTATATTGATATAAAAACTTTAGGTGACTCATGCATATTTTATAAATACTTCCAATCAATTCTATCTTCAAGATATACCACAAGCATAAGGTTAAAATTAATATTCTCCCCTTTAGCATAAACTTAAGTGGAAACTATGATCTTCCCCCTTACTTGATGTGAGAACTCATTATGCTAATACAAAGTGAAATGAGTTGTTCCATGTGTAACATAGTTTCGAAAACTAGGAGTCCTAATTGGGAACAGGTAGATTTTGACTCACATACATATCACCAATAATGTAGTTAAATATTTAATTGCATAGTTTTCATAATAATACGTTAATGAATGGAGCATATTTTTGTTCTTAAATGTTATCAAAAATATGGAAAATGGGAATCTTCCACTCTTGAACTATTACTCTCCCCTTATCTTCATCGAGAATGTTTCCCTTGCAATGAAGATTAAGTAAAATAAAAAGTAAGCATGCTTTTTAAGAAACGATTCCATATCCTAAATATGAGTGTTAGGTGATGCATATGTGTTTAAAATGTTTATAACTAACAATTGAGTTAACAAAATTAATGGTAATTGAGAAATGAACCAAATAGTTTATACTCATTTTAAGATATTTGTGATGTGAAATAAAGTTTATGAAGTTTTGAAAAAAGGAGATTTGTGCCCTTACATATTAAATGCTCTTTAAACCTATAAAGCTAAACAATAAGAACTTAATTATAATAAATATGTAAACCATGAAAATGACTATGATGTAGAACATGCCTATGTTGAGTTCATATTACGGATGGGTCATAGTTTGTATTCATTCGTTTGAGGAAGTGCAACATTGATGTACATGTGGTGTTATCTTGTTGTATGTGTGGTACATTTAGGCGAAAGAATATAGTGTAATGTCATGTTATTCTAAGTGATTCCAAGTGGTGTCTAGTAACAAGCAAAGGAAAATTAAAAAAAAAATCCTAGTTTATTTTTTCTTGAGTTTTAGATCTTCAAATGTGGGAACTACATATGGTATCATAGTGAGGTTCATGTTCTTGAACCTCTGCGAAAGTTTAGTGTTGTGGAGATTGTTTATGATAGTGGAGGAGTTGGAAGATTAATTTGTTATTTTGTTATGATGTGAAAAACGTGGTACGCGTGATTATATGAATGCACCTATTGTGCATATCACTTAGTGTGAAATTTTTATGATTTTGATGTGTTTCTCAATGAGAGTAATTTCTCTATCTCTCTCTCTTGTGAATTCAACATGGATTTCACATGTGTACCACATTTTTATTTGAAGGATTTTTTTGTGAACTATGAAATTGATGTAGTGTTTCATTATCTTGTGATATTGCATATGTGTACCAACATGTTGCATGAAAAATGATTTGTATTGATATATGCCATATCATGTTAATTACCACCATGTTGTGTTGTATTATGGTGTTAGGAAACCATGTTGTTTTGTATTTGTATGTATGTCATGATGTTAAATCAATATGTTCATTGTATATATGTATTCATATGTTATGTGATAAATTTAGATCGTGAATTGGGGGCATATGGTGATTTATGACCCTAATGTATTGTACTTTAACTCCTAGTGTGTTATGTGGGAACGTGATGTGTGGAAAGTTATGGAATGATCATGTTGATTTACCCAGTAATTATACCATGTGTATATTGTTATGGTTGTTTTGTGTGTATATCATTGTGTTAGTATGTAATGTGTTATGTTGTGTACCCTACACTAACTGACCCCTATGGGTAACAATTGGTAAAAGAATGCGTGGAGTGAGAAATTTGGACCATTGACCATTAAATCGAGATGAGTACAACCCGGGAGGTGGAATCTAACATAGGTTGAAAATCCACTTCTATTCATTTGGTATGTATGACATTTTCTCGGTGAGCGTCATGCATATAATTTTATGCGAACACCTCAAGCTCAATGAATGGTAACCCATACCTATTTTCTCTCTCCATAAATAGTTGCATTATAAACGACCTTGTATGGTTACGATTGTGTTGAGCCTTGTGGTATTTTGAAGATGATTATTTTTACAGAGACTATGTCAATTACTTTATTTGATCAGCTATTATATTATATTTTGAGTTGGCCTCGACAAGAAAGTACCCCCGATGAGAAACCTCTTTGAAGGTTATTCTACTAATTTGTGATGTGAATAATTTCATGTGTTTCACTTATAATATCAGTTTTACTTAGAACTAGCAATTTTAATTTATTTTTGATTCACTTCAAGGCTCGTTACTTAATTGTGATGTTTTTGTTGTTTGAATGCAGCTACTTAGCCATTTTCTTTGATTTATTGAATTTATCATTTTTTTGTTACTCTTGAAACTCAAAGCTTTACTAATTTGATACCACTTAGCTATTGTTGTCTAGTGTGGACCTTCTTGAATGGTTTAATGAGTTGGTTATACCATGTTGTATGTGCTTATATGTTTTCCATCAACTTGATACAATCCATGTGTAGTATACCAAGTACTATGATTATTTTATTTAGGTGATAGGGATCTATGAAAAGTGAGCTAGCCCATTTTTGGTAGTATGATTTTTTTTATCTAGGTAATGGGGCTCTGTGGTGAGTGACTGCTCTAGTTTTGGTTATTTAGGTGTGAGGCTCTATGGTGAGTGACCTAGTTTGGTTTTAGTACTATAATTATTTTCTTTATTGGGAGGCATATGGGGTTAGTATATATGATTCATTATTTACTCATGTGAGTCATGTTATGTATTGTGATGTTGAGGCTTGATGTTCCTCATTGTCGACATGTGATATTGGATCTTATCTTGACACTGTGTTGATACATTTACAATTTTGAGTCATGTGAAACATGTTGCATATGTATTACCATGATGCCTTATTGTTATGTTAGGAATGTGTTACATGTATTAGATATATGCAGGACATGTGTGTTGAGTTTTATGTTTTTGGATTGTTATTTTCCTTCCCATGGTTGGGTTGGCATTCTTGTTGTGATATAGTCATGAAAATGTGTTTAAAAGGTGTTTTGTGGGTTGATAGTTTTTGCTTTGTACCTTGTGTGACATTGTGATGTCAAGTGTTCAGGTAGCATAATGGAAATTCAAATTTAAAATTATTAACAAGTGATAACATTATAATCTTTGAATAAGTGAATTGTGCAATCGGTAAAACTATTAAATTATGGAAACACATATAATAAACACAAGAGTAAATAGGTTTGTACATGATTATCAAATTATAATTAAATTCATTATGGTATAGAGAACTTAATATATCAAATAACTTTAAAGTAATTGAAGAAAATATTCAAATTTTATTGCTTCGTTGTGGGCACACTTTAACAACACAATCATTTTCACCGACAACTTGATTCGTTGTTACTTTTCCCCTAGCTTGTGACTACATATTTTTACCTAGGCATTGTCTATCATCGAGGACGATGCACTTATAAGGAGGTATATGTAGTGCCCCTCTTGTTGCTACCTTATTAACCTGCTACAAGCATTTTTTCCAGTGTCATGGTGTGGCTAATCTCCTTTCTACTTTTGGTGATGACATGAATATGAGAAATAAAAATAAAAAAATTTAAACCTCCATGGGTGAGTTAAAATGGAATTTTTAGAAACACAAATGAGCAAATGGTCTGGTGTAATAGTTTTGTAAGTGTAATGTAATTTGATAAGATAGTGTAAATAAAATCGCTCTTGTTTAACAATAGTAACTAGTGATATTAATTAAAATGTACATATACCTACTTATTTCAAGAATTTGATTTTTACGGCTTTAAATGCTCCCAGCGACAAGCATAAACCGATTGTTATCCTCACTAAATAATTGATCTTTCTCTATAGTTATGTAAGTAGGTTTTATTTATTCAAATTGTAGAACTATTAATATAAATAATAATAATAATAATAATATCCTTTCTTTTGCCTTATGTGGGCCCTAAATTCTAGAGAAGTGTGCTGAAAATTGAGAGGAGGGTTAAAATAATGCAAATGTATAGTTTAGGGTTTCCTTCATCCTAATTTTCCCTTTTCTCCTCCCCTATAGAGATGGGAATGGAGGTCGGGGAAGAAAGTAAATGACGGGTTGAGAGAGAAAGAGAGCAAGACCAACAAAATGGAGAGAACGGGTTATGGAAATCCATCGATTGCACAATGGAAAAGGTTTGTTAAATTGATTTAAAATCTTTAAATTGGGTATTGTCATCCACTAATGTAGGATAGTATAAAATCCTAGCATAACCATATGCAAAATGTGGGAGCCTAAACAAGGTACATAAGTTGTTTGAACAAATTCTTTGAAGAAATGTGGCTTGGCCAAAGGCTACGATTGAAGGATAAACACACTTAAGAGTGGTTAAAATTTCATGGGAAACTTTAAAAAAGGATTGAGAGGTGTAAACCCAAACACAACAGCCTTAAACAATGTATTCTTTTTTTGCTAAAATGGTAGATACGGAGCAGGGGTAGGGGCATCCTCGGGGAATAACGCCTTTGTTTCACTAATTTGCAACCAACAGGTGCCTTCATGGTCATTTAGCTTTGCTAGTATACTCTTTTACGTGTTTAATATGAGATTTGGGATGAATTTGTAATCCAATTGAGCATAAAGGATAAAGGTACTTTGTCAAATTTTATATTGCAAGTGAACTTGTGGATGTGTGTAAATGTGGGAGCTTGGACAAGGCAAGTGAGGTGTTTGATAAAAGACTTGAAAGAAAGGTGGTCTCATGGACAACGGTGATTGCAAAGCATATGCACAAATGGTATTTTTGAAAATTCTTTAGAATCAATAAGGAAAATAGTATTGGTAGGTGTAAATCGACCTATAGTATTTTAGTAGTGTCTTCCCAACTTTGTGCCATGATGGAAGCTTTGAAAAGGGGTACGCACATCAATCAAAGCACAAAGGATAGCAAAAATTTTACATACGTTGTTGTTGCATTATACCTTACATTGATCATTTTGTGTGCGTGGTTGACCTTCCTATCTCTATTGGCTATATTGAGAACACACCCAAACTTTATTATTAAGGTTCAATTTAAATTAAGGTTGTGGTTTTGTGGAAGTGTTCTCTTAGTACATAAATATCACAAATGAGTATAGGCTTATGACTCTTTTTCAACCACAACACATTGTTACTTAGATTCAAAAAAATGTTACAAGTTTTTTCTTCTCTCAAACATATATGCAGAAGTGGGAAGATGAGGTTAGGTTCAAATTTTACAAATATTGCTTGAAAGAACATTAATATTGCTATTAAAAATGAGGAATATAATAAAGGAATAAGAATTACTTTATAAATTGCCTTAAAATATTGTGATCTCATGGATCATGAATATGGACAACTTGGAGCCCAGTATACCCTAGTTCGACTACTATCAGGCATGGTTATCTTACCTCCTTGCATAATCTAGCATTTCTAGTTTTCCTATTATTGGTTTTAAAAATCAAATTTAAGAAAATTAATGTTTCGGTGAATTAAATGATATGTAACACCAATTGCAAAATTTACCTCTTTTATTATACAACTATAAAATCTACTTGAATATAAACCTATCTCTCAAATTAACTCTTGAGATGTTTGGAAAACTTAGTTAATAGTACTAGATAAGCTGTAGCCACTCGGTTGGAACTTGAATTTTAGTTTAAACCTACCTCTTGATGACATTTCAAAATGATGATAAAACATGTTTTTAATGACACAAATAATATATCTCTAGACATCGTAAAGGGAAAGTGAATCTTTGACCATGTTCCTTGTCATGTGGAGTGTTACTCCAAACCACCTGGAATGACTCGAATGTTTTTATGACCATTTTTAGTCATGTGTTTAGGAGCACACGATTTACCTCTTCACTTAATTGGACAAGCTGTTGGAAGTTAAAAGTTTAGTTTGGTTTTGTCTTGTCATTTAGGCTAAGGGTGGAGAAATAGAATTAGACCTTCGTATACCTCTACTGTTTATCTAAGAAAATCACTACCAATCCTTAGTTTTGAGAAAATCATTTTTCAAAATATTTTTACAATTGGGTTTTGTAGGCCTCTGGTCGTTGGACGATGAGGTCAAATGGGTGCAATTACAATTGTTATCTCGGAAAGATGGGCGTTGAGTAAACCCAATTAGCTAGTTTTGGTTCTGTCATCTCTACGGGTTTCCCTATATATAGGGGAGTAGGTGGGAATTTGAATCTTTGTGTAATTAAGTCTCAGAGATTGTTTTTGAATGAAGATTTTGAGCCACTTGACTAAATTTGATGCTTTTTGTAAACCTGCAGCAAAATGGGGAAAATTGTCGTAGGACCTTATTCAAGTAAAATATCTATCGAGAAACTTGTAAACACTAACATATGACTATATGGAACTTCCTTTCGATGCTTATTCTAAGAAAATTTATTGTGCAAAAATGGTTTTTCTCTATCCTCTCTTTATCTTTCTTTTTTTTTAAAATGAAAATAAATCCCATTTGTATTTCTGAATCTCTTCATATGTGTGTTACATGTTGTTTTCATTATGAATGGAAAATTTGGAAATCATCATTTATGCTAGATCGTAGGAAAGATACCATGCTATCATTGTGTTGACCCTATCATGGTTGCAGGTACCCAAGGCAAGAATAAATTGTAGTATTAATTATAATTTTGTAATAACATGATTATCTTTGAAACACATGTGATTGTAAATGGATAAATCAACACTATTGTTAGAAATGAGCATGTTATTTATTTAGTGTAAGAAATTATTAGCATATTGGTATGTTAGAAAAATGGACAGTCTAATCTAGGAGTGATTTTGAATACCGATTTATATGTTGCTAATGGTGTTGATGTACCTATTAAATGGAAATGAAATGATCATTTTATAATGTGATCCTATGTGAAAGTAATGAATATATATTCTTGTGTGCTTTACAAAATACTTGGGAAACTCAGAAGAAAAGAACCAAATCAAAAGGATGACCTTAGAATAAATGACGGGTGTGGGTTTTCCCTTATGCATGATAACCTTCTTAACATAGAAAATTGAAATTTAAAGGATGAGCCTAGTTGTTATACTTGTTGGCACCTCCTAGCTTGGAGGAGATAAGATCACCAATTCTGGTTATCATTTGAGCATGTATGCTTATCGACAAAAGAAACAAAACCATCTTATATAGGAATGGTTATGGATTGACCACTTTTAGGATGTCACTTAAAATTTATTTGAATGACCCTAATATAAGGACCCACAGGATTGTTACCCTTTGAGTAATATGTTAGTCTTTTGTCCTTCACTTCAATGGGATTTAAGTGAAATAGTGATCTAAGAATGGTTCAAATTGGACTTGTCTTATTAGTGGGTGACTTCATTGTAGTAACCAACATTCTCTTTTATTTTTAGATATTTTATATCTATTGTTAATGGAATCATGATTCTTCCCCAAGAACCAAGTAGAGGATTTATGTGTATGTGGAAGTGTGTTAAATGCAATGGTTACAAGGTACAATGTCACTTTGTGACATGAATGATGTAATATCTTATCAACATTTTTAAATGGGTGTCTTAGAAATTAAGATTCAATAGAAGGAATACAAAATACAAGTGTATGGGATCATAAGGGGAAATAGGGAATGTAATCATTACTCCTTGTAATGTGATAAAAAAATTGGTAAACCGCAAAGTGTGGTGGTTCCCTCACATTTCTACCTCAAGCGAATCCCGAATCAAATAAAAATGTAAAATATTTAATCCTAGTACATGGGTGTTTTGGATGGTATATGGTGAATCAAATAGGAGATATTTTGTTGAAATATATCTTAGTTGGTTCGATTACGGATGAAATTTACATTTAGATCCAAGCTGTCAAAGTTTTTTTTTCTATTGCGATTTTAAGAGTTCAAGTCTAGATGAAACTATTTATAGCCTTTAGATTTTAGATTTTATTCATGAGGTGTCGGTTTTAAAAGAAATTAAAAACTAGCGGTTTTGCAAGATAAAGATGGTTGAACACTCTTAAATTTACTTTTATTAGGATGTAGAGTCCTTGAGTGTAAATGGAATTAAATTAGAAACTTATGATCTCTTGATAGGTTATTGGAGTTTGAAACCTATAGTAAACTTTTCTATCAAAATTGTGTCCCTAAGATGTTGATCTTTTGAGTAAAACAAAATATGGAATCCATTCTCTTAAAACCAATGTTAAATATTTCCATGTGATTAATGATAGGATGAAATTTCCCCTGCGAGAATGTGTATGTTGAAATCATGAGCTCTTATCTTGATACAAAAACTTTAGGTGACTCGTGCATATTTTATAAATACTCCCAATCAATTCTATCTTAAAGATGTACCACAAGAATAAGGTTAAACATAATATTCTCCCCTTCAAAGTAAATTTAAGTGGAAATTGTGATCTTCCCCCTTACTTGATGTAAGCACTCATTATGTTAATACAAAGTGAAATGATTTGTTCCATGTGTAACATAGTTTTAAAAACTAGGAATCCTAATTGGGAACAAGTGGATTGTGACTCACAGACATATCACGAATGATGCAGCTAAATAGTTAATTGCATAGTTTTCATAATAATACATTAATGAATGGAGTGTATTCTTGTTATTAAATGTTATCACAAAGATGGAAAATGGGAATCTTCCACTCTTGAACTATTATTCTCCCCTTATCTTCAGCAACATGTTTCCCTTGCAATGAAGACTAAGTAAAATGACAAGTAATCATGCTTTTTAAGAAACAAATCCATAGCCTAAGAATGAGTGTTAGGTGATGCATATGTGTTTAAAATGTTTATAACTAACAATTGAGTAATGCAAATTAGTGGAAAATGAGGAATTCACCAAATAGTGTACGTTCATTTTAAAATATTTATGATGTGAAATAAAGTTTATTAAATTTTGATAAAGGGGTATTGATGCCCTTACATATTAAATGATCTTTAAATATATAAGGCTAAACAATAATAAATTAATTGTAATAAAGATGTAAACCATGAAAATGATCATGTTGTGGAACATGCCTATGTTGATTTCATATTGTGGTTGGGTCATAATTTGTATTCATTCGTTCAAGGAAGTGTGCCATTGATATACATGTGGTATTATCTTATCATATGCATGGTCCATGTAGGTGAAAGAATCTAGTGTAATTTCATGTTATTCTAAGTGATCCCAAGTGGAGTCTAGAAAATAGAAAATATAAGTCAAAAAATATCATGGGTTATTTTGTCTTGAGTTTTGGTTCTTCAAATGTGGGAGCTGTTATCCAAATAACTCTCCTAGTTATTTGGACAACCTACATACATATTATGACTCAGAGATCTTCATTACAGTGGTGCACACCTCAATTGTCTCCTTGGCACATTCACTTGGTCACTATTTCCTCGCACGTCCTTGCACGCCTCCCCTTCTCCCTTTTTTAATTTCCTCTTTATTCGACTCTTACCTTGTGCGCATCTGTTGTGCATTCACCTTCTTCCTAGTAGTTGTTCCACACACATGTCATATACTTGCTTCAATAATCTAAGTCCTTGGCCCTCTTGTGCACCCCACACATTACCTTGTAATAGTTGTGCCTTAGCCATACATTCTTCGCTCATCATTTTGCCTCATTTCCTCCTCACATGTTGAACACGCCTTCCTTCTACCTTCATCCCCGCACCTTATTCTTTTATGCACATACCTTTGCGCCCTCCTCTACACCTTCTATGCCACGTCATTCTCTAACATGCTTGAGTGTGCCACACGTAACCAATCCAAATGTACCAACAGGGTACCAAATCCTTGCAACAAATCAATAAGTGACACATGGTAGAAATGACAAAGAAAATTTACACAGTTGGTTGTCATTTTATCCGATCGGTGTGTGCCACGTGTCTTGTATGTGCAAACAACTCTAAAAAATTCGACAACCATATCTCTTTCTACTGAGATCTACGATTGGCATGCACCTAGTCTCAATCAATAGCTGCTGACATAAGCTATAGTGCTAGATATTTAAATTCAAATTCTTGGCAGATTTGGTAGGTGAGAAAAGGAAAAAAAATGTTTGAGACATTAATGAGTAGATATGATTGCTCCAACCACCCGATTTGATATGATCCACCCTCCTTCCTTCTCCAACATGCCAAACAAGACTTGGGGAAGCGCATTTGATAGATTTGTAGGTGGATTTTATAGGCATTGAATGTTTCTTATTGGTGGTTGTGTTTCAAATTTGGGTTTTCCCTCCTTCTTCTCTTCTTCTTCCATTGATTCATCTATAAATGTAAGAGCTAGGCTCATTGTTAACGTTGGACATTTTGGATCCTTATGCATTTTGCTAAGGACTTCATATTTTCTGTATTCTGAGTCACAAACCTCTAGCTCTAGCTCGTGCATGTAGATATCAGCCTCTATCACCATTTTAACAATTATGTGTGTTTCTAGAAGTAATGAAAGCATCATTTTGTGACTATTCTTTGTCCTAAGTGTGTTTATGTTCTTTCTTCTTACCTTTCTTTTACATTGCATGCTTTTTGTGTCATTCTATGTCCCTTATAGTCCCCTTTCTAGTTGTGTTCCATGAAACTGATCTAATAAATATGTTTTAGTTGTGCTAAACATGCCTAGCCTTCTTTCACATATTTCCCTTCATTTTCACTCAGAATGGATAGTATTCATCCCTCTTTTTATGGTGTTATCACATTTTAGTGTAGTTTCCTTTCATGTTATCCTTTGTCCCTTGACATTATTATCCTAGCTTTCCCTTTTAGTACTAGGAGTAGAAGTAGATATAGAAATAAATAGAGGAACCGGCCTTCTCACGGAGATCCGTCTCAAGTGGAAAGGTCCCACAACTTGGAGACGGCTTCAATGTTGTCTCAAGCGACTCAATCCTTCCAGATCCGATATGTAGGTGTAAGTTTAATGACCAGCAGTTTGGAACACCGGTGGGATGAGTAGTGAAATCTTAAATTTCATATTATTAGGTTCGGTGTGTGAACTTAGTATTTCCAGCCATTGGAGGCTTATTTCAACACATCTGACGACTCCCAATAGTTCTATAACTCCTGTTTTGTAGTCCTAAGAACATTTTATGAGAAGAGTGCATACCAAATAGAGTTTTGCAGTTGAAGGATCCTTTGAATACCTCCAGCTTTCATTGAGAAACACACGCATCAGATCCACCGCGCATGCATCCCCATATCTAGTGCATCACGCACACTCTATTCCTCAAAATGGACAAGTGTGCACTACCACGGTGCTTCAGCCTCCTTATCCTCCAAGGAAATTTTCCAAATTCACTGGTGGAAGCCCGCTCAATCTCAATGCTCAGCATGATATACCAATGGTCACGCTCAAAAGTATTCCATACTTCACGGGATAAAATCAAGTCACCCCTGTTGAACACATTCAAGATGTGGCCAATGTATGCTCTGTCTATTTGATTGAACATGATGATGTTACTATTAGGTTGTTTGCAACCTCTTTCAAAGGTAAGGCACTCCAATGGTACCGTGGCCTAAGACCTACATCTATTGCTACCTGGGATGAGCTTGGAACAACTCTTTACAATTACTTTGAAGATAAATCAGATCATTTATCATTGGTGGAGCAGTTGACTACAAAAATTACACACCCAACGAGAAAATGACTGATTTAAATATCAGATTCCAGAATACTTGGGACAAAATTCCTCAAGTGGTAAGGCCTACAGTTTAGCATGCTTTCTTGTACTATCTAAGGGATTTGAATAGTGAAATTTCAGTCATGATTCAATCCATGGGAGGTAGAACCTTACTTGTTGCATACAACATTGCAATAAGGGCATAAAACTATCTCATTTAGGTTGTTAAGTTGACACCTAGGCCTCTTACACCCTTGTTCCCTGAGATGTCTTCAAGACACCCCTTTGACCTTCTCTTGCTCCAATTCCAGGTGTAGAGCATGTAACATGTTGCATCTACATCTTACTCTCCTACATAGCAAAAATAAGATGATGAATTGAAGACCCTGATTAGAAACTTGTCCAACAAGGTCATATTATTGGAGAAACAATAGTCACAAGCCAAGCGAGGCGGTTCCAATAAGGCGCAAGTCCGAGAGCAATCAACCTTGGCAAAATCAGTATGAGAATCAAAGGTACAGACAAAACCAATATAATGGTAGATGACATACTAAATTTCTATTTCATTAACTGTATGTCCTCCAAAATTTCTATTTCATTAATGGATGTATGAATAGGATGTTGTTAAGTAATTAGTAGTAGCGTCCGATAGAAGATAACGGTGCCGTCGATGCGGTGCCGCCAATAATGTGGAGTACGGTAGCAGTCAAAGTACAATAGGAATGTTGTAAAAAGTAAATATTTGTCGTAAGTGGTCGGTAATAAAATGTCAAAGTTTGGGTAATTAGAGAAGTAGGGTCTACATGATTAGGAATTAGAAATATTATATTGGTAATAAGGACAAGGAGTGAGGTCATAAATATTTTGTGTATTTTATTTGTAAAAAGTCTAAAAATGTGGAACCCATGTAAAATGATAAGGTTTATCTTATCTTAACGAGATAAGCTTACATGTACGAGATAAGAGTTAAGGTATGGAATATGATTCGTCGAGTGGATTTCTTATCCTATCTTAGAGATAGGATGGATAAGCTGGAAGTTCTATAAATAGAGAGGCCACCCCCCTCATTTAGCATAGAAAGAAGTAGTGAGAAATATTGTAGGAAGTGTGCGAAGGAAGCCATCAGTTAAAGGTGTGTTGAAGAAGCCATCGAGAGGTGTAATTGTAAAGTTTCTCCCATAGTCTTGTTGAAGTATCTCATGGGTGAGATTATATGATTTCATGTTAATATTATAATTTATTTTGATATTTCAGATTTGTCGTATCATTCATTGTCTTATCATAGTCGATGGTATTCTTGTGTTCGGTTGTTGTTTTGTTTCAGATTACATCCACCAAACTAAAGTTGTGCATTAGTAAATAATCATAGCGAGGAGTTCGGTGAAGAATTATCATAGTGCGGATTGGTGATGACATTTTGGTTCCGTTGCGGGACCATTCCTCGTTAGTGGATTTTACGGAGAGATATTCCCACTTAGGCAAAAATTAATTGGAGGGTAACCTTGTTTTTTCTTGTGCATAGTAGTTACCATGGTAAAGTCATTTTTACCAGTGAATAGTAGTTACCATGTTAAAGTCATTTTTGCCATGAATAGTAGTTACCACTGGTAAAGTCCTTTTCTTTGGGAATAGTAATTACATGATAAAGTCACTTTTTACCGTGAATAGTATTTACATGATAACTTCACTTTTTATCGTGAATAGTGTTTACCACAGTAAAGTCAGTTTTTACCGCAGTAAGTCAAGTTTTACCATAGTTTACCGTGGTCATTTCTATTTTATTGTAGAAAGGTGTAAAGTCACTTTCTAGTATAGTGATTCCAATTATTTGTGCACATAAGTCTTGTTAATTGTACTTGTGGGTTGGTATTTCACGGTGGTTACTTTTGAAAATGGGAAAGATTCTGTTTTTCAGCTCAATCTAATGAAGATGCTTCTTCTTTCATTCAAGAGTTTAAGCGATCTTGTATTTGTAATGGCCTTATAAGAAGAACAATGGACTGAATTTTTCCTACCTTTTTGGATGGTTCGAGCACTTAGGTGGTTTGAAACACTAGGTGATAATGTGAAAAATTCATGGGATTTATTAACTGAAAGTTTTCTTGAAGAATTTGGTGAACAACGAAATATGCCAGATCTCATGATCGAGATCACAAAGCTATCCCAAGGAGAGAAGGAGAAGATAAGGGATTATCATGCTCGTGTTCTAGAGCTAAGGAGGAAGCTCGATGCCCAGATCTGGAAGGAAGGACTAGCGGATGGGTTGATGAATGGCGTGGATAATCTCCTCTGTAAGCACTTCATTCTTGGGATGAAGCCAGAGATCAGACAACGAGTGAAGTATGACCGCCCAGCTACCATTGAACAAGCAAAGGAGATTGCAAGAAGGCAAGAAGAAAGCATGGAAGAGGAGCCCAAAGAAATTGTTGCTAAAGTAGAGCCTACACCAGCACCTTTGGTCTGAATCCTGACCACTCCCGGTGAGCACAAATATTTCTCCTAATACATCTCTTGAGTATGAAGATCTGCTCAAAAAGATGGGTCGAGTTAACTATTAATCTTCTTCTTGAGGAAAGGAATTTAGTTCTCGGGGAGGAGATAGAGGTCAAAAAGAAATATTTCTGAAGTTGTTTGTTATGGTTGTTATAAAAGGGTCATTATAAGTATAATTGTCGAGATAGAGCTTCTACATAAGTAAGGAGATAATGATAAAGGAAAAGCACTGTGAATTCTTTTGATGTAGTAGATAAGAGTAGAAATAATGAAGTAGATGTGTTTGTAACAAAAAAAAAAAAAAGAAAGAAAAAGATAATCAAGATGGAAATGATCTAAGAAGATGAAAGAAGAAACTAGTAAGAAACATAGGAGAAGAAAGTTGGGTGTGCGGGATTTTACGATTTCACGGGGGCAAGGACCATACTCCATCTTGGAAGATCATCCAAAGGCTGCAAATATTACATATGGTCAACTCTTGGCTATGTCTTCGAGAAGAGGCGGGAGTTGCGAGGTGGACTCAATGCTCGAAGAAGGAAGGAGGTTGAGGTCCCTGTTTTGGAGCGGCGAGATCCCTATGCTCCACCTGGTGAGGTATTATGTAATGGTATTTCAATTCATGATGTCTTAGTTGATGGAGTGCTGCGATTAATGTAATGACCGAGTCTGTAATGAATATGTTGGGTTTAAAAATTGATCGCCCTTGACACTTATGTTAAGGTCATTAAATAAGGAAAAACTAAACCGAGAAGGTGTAGTTTCAAATGTGGCAATATCATTATGGGTGTTGTATGTGTGGTAGACTTTCGGGTGATGAAAAATGGTGCATTGCGTACCCAATCTTTCTTTGGGAAGACCATGGCTAAGGAGAGTTCATGCAAGAAACTCTTTGGAATGAAGGTTTCATGACACTTGGACGTGGTAGAGAGAGGGTGAAGATAAACGTGATCCTCGACATCATAAAGTAGAACACTGTGGATTCAAGTGATGAAAGCGATGATTGGACATCCTCGATTACTCTAGTACCGGTGAAGTGGACACTTTGAAGATGAAGAAAGTGAGGTGGATGTTTGAGTCATGGATATCTGCCCGAGTCACACCAACTCATGACCCCATAAAATTATACGAAGAAGAAGTTGATGATCGTCTCCAACAAATAAAGATTGGTGATCTTTGTGATGGAGAGTGAGAAGGAATCCTACCTCCGGCTCTTTCGAAGGTACATACACCTATTCACTTTTGATTACAAGGAACTCCGTCAAGTAAGTTGGGTAGAACATTGTATTGAGTGGTAGATGGTCTTAAGCCCATAAAGCAAATGCCATATAGAATGAATCCTAATTTTTCCAAGGCTGTAAAAGAAGAAATAGATAAGTTGCTTGATGCGGGATTCATATTTCTTTGTGGAGAATTCGAGAATGGGTTTCTCCCATTGTGATCTCAATAAAAAAGAATGGGAAGCTACGCATTTGTGTTGATTACGGGAAGCTCAATAAGGCAACAAAGAAGGATCATTACCCTCTTCCATTTTGAGATCGGATCTTGGGCGAAGTAGGCTGGCCGGGAGTCTTTATAGTTTCTTTGATGGATATAGCGGCTCTGACCAAGTTCGTATAGCGAGAGAAAGATCGGTGAAGACCACGTTCACCACTCCTTGGGAGCGTTTGCTTATAGAGTTATGCCTTTTGGGTTGTGTAATGCTCGGCAACATTCCAGCGTTTGATGAATAGGGTGTTCGAACCCTACATTGGGACCTTCATCGAGAGTATTTACGGATGATTTTTGCATCTATGGGAGCAAGTTGGACCACACTGCACCGAGATGGAGACAACATTTCAAAGGTTAGATGAAGCACAAGCCTCACTAAACCCTCAAAGTGTGTCTTTGGATGTTCTAAAGGCGTTTTGTTAGGGCATGTTGTATCGAGAGATGGTATTAGTGCTGATCACGATAAAGTTTCAAAAATCAAAGATTTACCATTTCTATGAATAGAAGTAAGTTGAGATCATTTTTAGGCCATGTGGGTTACTATAGAAGGTTCATCAAGAATTTCTCAAAGATTGCCTGACCACTAACCCGATTCTTGAAGAAGGATGTTGCTTATGAACCAGGAAACAAGGCGCATGAAGCTTTTGGACAACTGAAGGAAGCCCTGGTGTCTTCACCTGTTTTGAAGAATCCAGATTGGAGCAAGCCATTCATTGTGTACACTGATGCCTCAGATGCAGCACTAGGTAGTACTTTGAGCCAAAAGGATGAAAATGGGAATGAACATCAATTTACTTTGGGAGAGCGAGACAAATGAGCGATCTTGAGGTAAACTATCTTTATGGCTGAAAAAGAGGCTCTGGCTATCATTTTTGTTGTAAAGAAGTTTAGAAATTACTTGCTAGGGCAGAAATTTATAGTTGTAACGGATCATCAGGCTCTGAAATATATTGTCAATAAGCCTAACCCATCAGGGAGGATAGCAAGATGGATAATTTTGCTACAAGAATTTGAATTTGATATTATAGATAGGCCAGGAAAGAAGCATGTCAATGCAGATGCACTCTCTCGAGCCTATGATGGTTTAGGATCATCTTGTGATGATGATGATTTTCCGATGCGACATTGTTCTCCTTGACACAATCCCTAGTGAATACATAGATATTTGGAATTATCGAATGAATTCAAGTTTCTGATGGTGCCAATCACAAAGACTAAGAGAAAGATTACTCAAGCCGATCGTCCATATTCTATTACTGCATGGAGCATTATTTGAATAGGACACGATGGGCGAGTCTAGAGGGCGGTTGGGCGTGATCGAGGAAAGGAGCTTCTAGAAGAATTCCACAATGGTACATGTGGAGGGCACTTCTCTGGACAACTTACAGCAAGAAGGATCTTGGATGCAGGTTATCACTGGCCCACTCTTTTTAAAGATTGTTATAATTATTGTAAGACATGTGATATTTGTCAAACACATGGTAACCGTAAGACTTCATCAGCTCCATTATGTCCTATTCTTCCCCTTGGTCCCTTTGAAAAATGGGGAATAGACATTGTAGGTCCACTTCGACTACATCACGTCAAAATAAGTATATTGTAGTTGCCTGAGTTATTTAACCAAGTGGGTTGAAGCTAGGCCATTGAAAACTTGACTTCCATGGATGAAGTGGCAAGGTTCATATATGAGCGCATTGTCACCGGATTTGGTTGTCCATTAGAAATTGTAGCAGATCAAGGAAGCCACTTCATTAATGAGGTGGTAGAAGCCCTAGTCAATAAGTTTTCTATTAAGCACGGGAAGGCAACAACATACAAGCCAAGCACAAATGGACGAGGTGGAGCGAACAAATTTTGTGTTGTGTCAAATTCTAGCAAAGATGCGGCCTTGCGGTACATAAATGGGATAAAAGGATTCATGCGGCATTGTGGGCATATAGGGCAACATCAAAGTCAGCAACGAGGATACTCCCCATTTCGGTTGGCCTATGGCATTGATCCGATTCTTCTATTGAGTTTGATATTCCCCCTTTGTGAGAGTTATGAAAAATGAAAGGATGGATGAAAGTGATTGGTAAAAAGAAAGGTTGGTACATCTTCATTTGCTAGAGGAAATGAGGAAATAGCAAAGGATACAAGCCATAAGAAGAAAATGAAGCGAAGGAATACTTTGATCAAAGATCCGATGGTCTCCATTTCATGTGAATGACTTGGTCTAGTATATGATTCGAGATAAAAAAAAGAAGGCAGAGAAAATTTCTTCCAAAATGGATGGGGCCCTACAAAATATAATTTGTGCATGAAAATGGTACGTCCATTTGGAGGAATTGGATGGCACTCCCATTACGAAATGGGTCAACCACGACAAGTTGAAGATTTTCCAAGCACCAGAATAGTCTACTCCGAGGACGGAGTAGAAGCTAGGAAGGGGAAGATGTCGACACTAAAATTTTCCTCCAAAATTTCTATTTCATTAATGTATGTATTAGTAATAGGATGTTGTTAAGTGTAATTAGTAGTAGCATCTGATAGAAGATAACGGCGCCGTCAGTACGGTGCCGCCGATAATAATGTGGAGTACGGTAATAGTCAAAGTACAATAGGAATGTTGTAAAAGTAAATATTTGTTGTAAGTAAGTGGTCGGTAATGTTAAAATGTCAAAGTTTGGGTAATTAGAGAAGTAGGGTCTACATGATTAGGAATTAGAAATATTATATTGGTAATAAGGACAAGGAGTGAGGTCATAAATATTTTGTGTATTTTATTTGTAAAAAGTCTAAAAATGTGGAACCCATGTAAAATGATAAGGTTTATCTTATCTTAACGAGATAAGCTTACATGTACGAGATAAGAGTTAAGGTATGGAATATGATTCGTCGAGTGGATTTCTTATCCTATCTTAGAGATAGGATGGATAAACTGGAAGTTCTATAAATAGAGAGGCCACCCCCTCATTTAGCATAGAAAGAAGTAGTGAGAAATATTGTAGGAAGTGTGCGAAGGAAGCCATCGAGTTAAAGGTGTGTTGAAGAAGCCATCAAGAGGTGTAATTGTAAAGTTTCTCCCATAGTCTTGTTGAAGTATCTCATGGGTGAGATTATGTGATTTCATGTTTACGAAAACATCTTGTCCATAAATGTATGATTGACTCGGGTGTTAGTACTTTTATCATGCCTAAAAAGATTATTTGTCTTAGGTCTTAAGTATAACCCCTGAAAAAGGAGTCCTGAATCGGATGGATGATTCAACTATCACTACCCTAGGAATCATCAAGGATCTTGATCTAACTCTTCATGCATGTCCAATTCTTACAATAAATCAATATGTGTCAATCATTGATCTACCCTCTTTGTTTGCCTTATGTTTGCCAAGGGATATTACTACTAAAGTGGGTGGTTACTTGTCTTATGATTGGACCCATATGTTACTCAATACAAGGTATGGCACTTGGTTTACCATATAATTTGAGCCATTATTTTCCTATCATGTAGAGTCATATGTCTCATCCCCTCTCCAAGCCAATTGTTTGATCTAAGAATAACAAGCTTCAGTTTTTGAAGAGAAGCCTCTTCCACCTTATATTCTTGATCTAGTACTTGATGAGTGGGAAAAGAGGCACCCTAAATATGACCCATCTGCTGAAGAACTGGAAGCTTATGAAACTGGGATTGGTACCTACTACATTCTTGAAGAAGAAGCTATGTTGTTGTACACGCTCAAGCAAATGAAAGAGAACCCTGGTCTATGGAAGTTATACTTTGATGGATCCATAAGCAAAAATGGCTTGGGAGCAGGAATCGTTCTCATTTCTCCTTAGGATGAGAAATTGTTCTTCACTTACAGATTACAGTTTACATGTTCTAATAGTGTGGCATAGTCTGAGGCACTGGTGCATGGTCTATTTATTGTTGAAAAGAAGAAGATTAAGGCACTGTAGATATTTGGAGATACTGAATTGGTTATCCATGAAGTCACCAACAAGTGTCAGATGAAAAATAAGCTTCTCAAAGCTTATAAACACATAGTTTGGGACATCCTTGAGAGCTTTGATGCTCTAAATATGTAGGTGGTGCCATGTAAAATGAATAAGGAAGCTGACCAAATGGCCACACTTGGTTCATAGTTCTATCTACTCGAGAACTTTGTCAAAGAAAACACTCACCACATTAAGATGGTGATCAAACCATTCATTCCGGACAACAACACCAACTAGCAAGTGTTTGACAGTGACGTGCAGATCATCCAGTTCATTCAAAATGAAGCTAAGTTCTCATCAAGCATGCAAGCTGACTTGCATGACAACTATGGTGACTAAGTGATCCAACTAAAGTCAAACAAGCTACCTAAAGGGATGGTCACTTTAGAGAAAATTTTTAGCCCTAATGATGAGTTTAAGGGTGAAGAAAAATATGTGTGTGTCGTGTAAGAAGATTGCTCCCCAGTCAGTATTGCGCGTGGAAAGGAATTGTCACTTAGTAAATATTGTACACACAATGAAAAGTAGGCCTTCATCTATCTTTGTCAAAAATACAGTGATATATTCTCATGGGAGTATGAATACCTCAAAGGTTTTGATCCAAATGTTTCTCAACACTCCATTAACCTTGATCCTAGTATCAAGCCCGTTAGACAAAACCGGTAACCATTCAATCAAAAATATATCCCCTCATGAGAAAGGAATTATCCAAACTCATTGAGTCAAAGATTATTTTTCCCATCAAGTACTCTACTTGGGTCATGAATCTAGTTCCGATGCGCAAGAAGAATGATGAAATTAGACTCTGTGTTGATTTTAGATATTTAAACAAGGCATATCTAAAGGATCATTATCCTTTTCCTTCAATGGAGCAGATTTCGCAAACCGTGTCCAGTGCACAAAGATTATAGATGTTGGATGGGTACTCAGGTTTCAATCATATCTTGGTCAAGGAAGAGGATAAATTCAAAATGGCATTTACAACCAAGTGGGGAACATATGTAAATCAAAATATTCTCTTCGATTTGTCAAATGTAGGCACAACATTTTAACGTGCCATGGACATTGCCTTTAAAGGTTACATCAATGAGTTCATCTTGGTTTACCTTGATGACATTACAGTCTTCTCAAAATAGAGTGCGGATCATATGGTGCACCTAGAAAAATTCTTTGAGAGATGCAGAAAATTTGGGGTATCTTTTAACCCCAAGAAGTGTAATTTTGTTGTGGCACAAGGCAAGCTTTTAGGCCATGTAGGTTCAAAGGATGGCATCGCAATTGATCCTGAGCACATCTCATCCATCTAGCTCTTTCCCTACCGGTGCACAAAAAGACCTTGCAGTCCTTCCTGGGTAAGATCAATTTTGTTAGGCATTTTTTCCTAACTTTACAAAGACCGGTAAGGCCAATCACCTTGATGCTCAAGAAGGACATAGCTTTCAGATGGATAATGAAGGAAAGGAAATCTTCAACAAAATCAAGCAAGAAATTTCTTGCATGCTAACACTCATCAACCCGAATTACTCAAAGAATTTTATCCTTTATGCTTATGGCATTGATGCGAGTGTTGTTGTTGTCCTAACACAAGAAAATGAATAGGGGATGGAATAACCAGTGGCTTTCTTCGATGAGATCTTTGAAGGATTATGAATTAAAATATAGTCACACAGAGAAGCAGTGTCTTTTCCATCATGTGCGCACTCAAGAAATTCAAAATTATGCTTGCCAAAAATCATATCAAGGTGTTAGTCTCCCACTCTTCTATTAGAGACTTCATCATGGGAGTAGAAATCAGTGAAAAGAGAGCACGATGGGTGACCAAAATCATGGAATATGATGTGACTATCAAAACCAAAAATCTAGTAAGAGGTAGCATGCTCTACAAGCATCTGCTTTGAGGACACACACAATGAATCTGAGACTTCATTATTTCTTGATGAAGCTCTCCCGTGTGCATAACTTGAATAGAATACACACCCTGGCACATGTGACTAGATGAAGGACATGATCACATTCCTTTCCGAGGGCACATACCCTCCTGACTTAAACAAGGAAAAGAGAAGACATCTAAGGTTACAATATATCCCTTATGTTTTGATTGATGGACTTCTCTTCAAGAAGAATCTTGATGGCATGTTGTTAAGGTGTATCACGAATGCACAAACTAAAAAAGTGTTAGCAGAATTTCATGATGGATTCTCTGGTGGACACTTCTCTGCCAAGACTACAATAATGAAGATCATAATGGTAGGTATATTTTGGCCTACTTTGTTTACAGATGCACACATGTGGGTCACAAAATGCAAGGAATGTGCTTTCTTTGCAAGAAATAATAATTTGAAACACTTCCCTCCGACCAATCCAAACAGATCGAGTCTTTGCGCAATGGGGTCTTGTCTTCATAGGCATGATCAATCCATCTTCAAACATTATACATAAATGGGTGATGACAGCTATAGACTAATTCAACGAGATGGATAGAAGTTTCCGTGCTCAAGGAATCAACTGATTCATTCATCCTTGACTTTCTCGAGGGTTTAATCACAAGGTTTGGCATTCCTCAAACCATTATCTTTGATAATGCAAAAACCTTCCTTTGCACTAAAATCACTGATTAGGCTCTAAATCTAGGTATCTATCTGAAGACTTATTCCAAATATTACCCCTAGGGTAATGGTCTGGCAGAGTCAAAAAACAATAACTTAATCAGGATCATGAAGCACGCAATGAACATTAGCCAAAAGCAGTGGCATACAAAGGTCTCGTGCGTGCTCTAGGCAAATAGAATCATAATTAAAAAAGCAATAGGAACTTCACCTTGCAAACTTGTTTATGGCAGAGAGGCTACCCTTTCTTTAATGATGTAGTTGAACTCTTTGGCACTTGCCCAACACTGGAGTTTGAAGGTGTAAACCAAAGAGAAATTAGAATGGCAGAGATGGTTAATCTTGAAGAATTAAGAAACTCTGTCATGATCAAGCTAGAACATCATCAGCAAACAACAAAGAAATGGTTTGACAAAAAGGTCAGCCCTCAAGCTTTTAAATTTGGGGACTTGGTTTTGAAATGGGATGGTGACAGAGCTAAACCAGGGCATTATTAAAAGTTGAATGCACTTTGGAGTGGCCCATACATCATCGGTTCGTGTAAAGAGGCTAACTCTCTCGAGTTAGCTCATCTTGATGGGGGCACGCTGCAAATCCCAATAAATAGGATCCATCTCAACCCTTCCATAAAGTTTGTTGCATTGTTTTTATATATTAAATTAGTTTCAATTCCTCCAAGTGCGTTGCATGCACATTATTTGTTTGTACATAGTTATTTATTCTCGCATGTTTCTGCATGCACTCTTCTTTTGCTTCAGGTGCTAGTCTTCTTTCAGCGGTTTGTAAAATTTGAAATAGAGTCATGATATGATCCTTCAAGTGACTTCAGAGGTTGTTATTCAAAGCTACAAATCATAATTTCATGATTACATTACAAACTCCATGCCCAATGGGCACTCAGCTCGATCTCCTTCATCTAGCAGCAGATGGCCCCGAAATTTGCCAAAACTATTATACAAATAACTCTCCTAGTTATTTGGACAACCTACATACATATTATGGCACACACCTCAATTGTTTCCAAACATTCACTTGGCCACGATTTCCTCGCATGTCCTTGCGCGCTTCTCCTTATCCCTTTTTCATTTCCTCTTTGTTCCATTCTTACCTTGCGCACATCTTCTATGCATTCTCCTTCTTCCTAGAAATTGTTCTACGTGTGTGCCTTATAATTGCTTTAATCAGCTAAGTCACTTTGGCCTCTCGCGTGCCCTACACATTACCTTATAATAGTTGTGCCTTGGCCATACATTCTACGCTCATCAATTTTCCTCATTTCCTCTCCACGCTACGCACGCCTTCCTTATGCCTTCATCCCCACACCTCGGTATTTTGTATGCATACCTTGCGCCTTCTATGCACATTATGTGCCACATCATTTCTCGACATGCTTGAGTGTGCCACACACAACCAGTCCAAACGCATCAACAAGGCACCGAATCCTTGTAAGAAATCAATGAGTAATACGTGGTAAACGACAAAGGACATTTGCACGATTACCCATCCTTTCAACCAATCGGCGTGTGCGACATGTCTTACGTGTGCAGACAACTCTGAAAAACTTCTGAGAGATGTATCTTTTGCTACTGAGCTCCAGATTGACGTGTGCCTAGTATCAATCGACGATTATTGACATAGGCTACAATGTTAAATATTCAAATTCAAATTCTTGGTGGATCGGTAGGTGAGAAATGGAAAAAAATCATTCTAGAAATTAATGAACATATATGATTTCTCCAACCACCCGATCTAATATGATCCGCTCTCCTTCCTTCTCCAACATGCCAAACAAGACTTGGGGAAGCGCATTTGACAAATTTATGGGTGGATTTTACAGGTATTGAATGTTTCTTATTAGTGGTTATGTTTCAAATTTAGGTTTTCCTCCTTCACTTCTTCTTCCATGGATTCATCTATAAATGTAAGAGCTAGGCTCATTTTTAACATTGGACATTTTGGATCCTTACGCTTTTGCTAAAGACTTCATATTTTCTTGTATTCTTAGTCATAGACCTTTAGATCTGGCTCGTGCATGTGGATATCAGCCTCTTTCACCATTGTAATAGTTCGTGCATTTTGGAAGTAATGGAAGCATCGTTTTGTGACTATTCTCTATCCTAAGCATGTTTGTATTATTTCTTCTTTCCTTTCTTTTACATTGCGTGCTTGTTGTGTCATTCTACATCCCTTGTAATTCCCTTTCTAGTTTTGTTCCATGAAACAGATCTAATAAATATGTTTTAGTTTTGCTACACGTGCCTATCCTTTTTCCCACATTTCCCTTCATTTTCACTCAGAATGGATAGTGTTCATCCCTTTTTTTTGGTGCTATCGCCTTTTAGTGTAGTTTCCTTTCATGTTATCCTTCTATCCTTGGTCCCTTGGCATTGTTATCTTAGCTTTCCCTTTCAGCACTAGGAGTAGCAGCAATAGTAGAAATAGATAGAGGAACCGGCCTTCTCCAGAGATCCATCTCAAGCGTGCAAGGTCCCACAACTTGGAGACGGTTCCATTGTTGTCTCAAACGACTCAATCCTTCCAAATCCGAGACGCAGTGCAAGTTTGATGACCAACAAGCACTACACACTTTTTGTCAAGTTTATTTCTAAATCGATATTAATGTCTTAATACATTAATCAAAGTTGAATAGTCATGCCTTATTGTTTACTTGAATTCAGTTAGATGTTTTTGGTTGTAGGGAGAGTATGTATTAGGTTTACGTTGAGCTATATGTATGGTTGCCATTTTTCATAGTTATTATATGTTTAGGTATAGACCATATTGTTGTAGTTTCTTCATAAAAATAGATTTTTGTATTATAATAATCTTTTCTTTAACATATTTCTTTATGACCACTTTTTAGTGTCACTTGTAATAGTGACTTTTAAATATAAATGCATATAAAAATGGTGCTCATACTTTACATCAGCAAGTTGGAACACACAATTATTTTATAGAATTTAAGGGTATTTGTACGGTTAAACGATCTTCTAACATTCTCCCAAGTATAATTGCAATTAAAAAGTGTTCATACTTATTCTATGTTTCAAGCTAGTTCCTTACATATTAGTAGAAAAGATGTTGAGATTTGACCCAATAATTCCCACCTTAATGTTGTTTTCTCTATGATATGAAATCTCTTTATTGTTTTGGATATTGTATTCCTCTATTGAATCCACAAACATGCCCCTCATTGGAAAATAACATGCAAATTGATTGACATGGGTGGTCCAAATGCGACAACTTAGTCCAGTTCTTCTCTTAATTTGCATGAGAATGGGGAAAGTGAATCTGATGCTTAAAATGTAATATTTCATGTAGTTTTGATGATATCATTCAAAAAGAAAATTAAGAGTAACAATGCACATAATATGTATGAATTTGACGTCGATGCAATGGAGGATACTCTAGATGTGTTTCACAATACTTGAAAAAAATTATCTATGTTTATTGTGTTCTTGTGTGAATTATCATACGACAAACAAAAGCGAGGGTTCGTGGTCCTTACATCATCCTTGCATATTAAGCCTTTCTTTATAGAATGTAATGTGGTCATTTTTGTCACCTTTTATTTTACTTTTAATAGTAAAACTATTATATGGTGTGTGGTTACGTTATGCTAGTATTTTGTACATGTCCTTTATTTCCACTTCTACTTTAAACATAAATAAGGTGGCGAAATTTTTTAGATATGTTATTACTAATATCAAAACTTAAATATGATTGAATACATGTTTGATTCCATTTTTTTCAAAACCCTTGTGTTCAAATTAATTAATTCGAAAATTTATACATTTAAATATAGTCTAAATTTCCTTTATATGGCATTCATCATTTGCTCTACACCGTAATTTTATCTTATTAGAATATGTAAGGTTTAGTGGTGTAATGCCCGTTGGGCATCGGCTTCCATTTCTGCCACCTGCCCTCCACTGCCACCTTGGCCTCCTCCCAACCACCCAACCTGCAGACTTTTTGACCACCGCGTTTTTTCTGTCCTTACGTGAGGGAGACGGGAGTCGGTGGAGTCCCGATTTTCTGCACCTTGATCTCATTTGGATTCTCTTTCAATGCGTATAGGTGGGTGTTAGGCACATTTTTTTGGGGCTGCAGGTGTTGGAAGGAGGGAAACGTGTTTGAGTGTCTCTTTGTCCCTTTTTTACAGTTCTGTTCCTGTTACCTGCTTCACGAACCTTCTTCTTTCTTTTGCTTTCTTCCCCTCTGCGTATGGGCATTTTTTCTCTCTCTCTGGCACGTTTTCTCTGCCCCTTGGTTACTGCGTGAATGTTGGGTTTGATTTGGTGGTTTAGATGAAGCTACAGGCTAGTAGGCGTGTTACCTCCACTTTCATTGGGTGCGTTGCGGGGTGTGTTCTAGTCGGGGATCCTCAAAGCACGGCTCGCATGATAAATAGCCAGGCATCAGGCACGTTGCAGTATAGTAGAAGCCTTCGTGAGCACCTCCAACAAGCAGGTCGTCCAACTATATTGTTATCCTGGTATCCACTTGCATCCTCAAATTTAAGATTCTCCTTCAAGTTTCTTTTTTATCAAAATCGACTATGTGACAGTGAGAGTGTTACCAGGAGACCTGACGAAATTCCTTTGCAAAGTTTCTCTATTGAGATCTCACTTGTTTTACGATGTAACCCATGGAAGAGGATCTCATAGGCATGGATCTGTTTCATATCAGAATATTCATGAAACACAATTTGCTTGCAATTTTATGAGCTGCTTCAATGAGTCACTGAGTTGGCAGGCATAAAGGTTTCTGTTGGAATTATCACCTTACAAGCTACAGCTGAAATGTTTGCACCGAGAGTTTGATGTTGTCCTCAAATCTGATGAAGGAAAAGGTTTATTTATCATTACGGTAGATGCCTTTCAGAGCCAGGAGCGTGATGTAATCATTATGTCTTGTGTCCGAGCTTCAAATCATGGGGTTGGCTTTGTAGCTGTTTTTCACCGTGTGAATGTGGCGCTAGCACGAGCTCACAGAGCACTTTGGGTTAAGGGCAAGCAGCTACATTGAAACAATCATATGCATATGGAGATGGTGTTTTAAACCAGGCATGTTAAACCTACCCTTGCAATCTTCTGCTACCCTTTTATTATGTCATGAATTGAATGTCCTTCTATTTTTTTTTATCTGTTATGGCATTTAGAATGGGCTTCTGCTTTTTCCTTGTGAATCGACCCAGATTGAAGGAAAGGAAGGACTGTTGGGAGTTGTTTGTTTTTCATACCCTGATAGCAACTGTGATAGCATGTATACATTCCTTTCTGCCTCATTTTTTCTTTTCGAAATAAAAGAGTAACTACTATGTGATAGCAAAATAATGGTTGAAGTTTTATACTGTGGGTGTTAGATCTTTAACCGGGGTGCTTTCCTGCTTAATTCTTAAAATTCGGGTGACATTTAGAGACGATAGTGAACAATGGCCGTTGAGTTCGATTTCTAAACCAGCAGTAGCAGATATAAACTTGAGCCATGAATAACATTAGTGGATATTTGTAGATTTGTCGACTCATGGCCAGTTTTAGGCTAAATGTTTGTTTTTGTCTTGGTAAAAGCTTTTCTTGGGCTGAATCTGTGTGTAGACCTCACATAGTGAGCATGATGTTTTCTTAGAGGCCTACGTGAGTGAAATATTGACTGCTCAATATAGATCCTGTGACGTGAGTCACTGTATCATAAGATAAAAGAGTTCAATCGAACTCTATAGTAGCAGATGTTTTCTTTAGAGCGACTATGAGGATAGGTCGAGTAGACTGTCGTGAAATAGATGGGTATGCCCAAACTATTCATATGTTGTTTTAGAGATGGAAGAGAAGGCATAGTTCGTAGGAAGAGTATTTTGCTTTGTATTCCTCCTTCGCTGACTGTTAACCTTGTGATTGGTGACTCGAGTTGGGTCACGGTAGAGGATCTTGTGTCGATTCACTTATATTTTCAACAGACTATACCTTCTTTGGTTTAAATTTCAAGTATCGAATGAAATGGGTTTCTATTAAATCCATTTTGTAGCTTAGCAAACCTTTAATAATTCAGGTAGGGACTTTCTCAGTAAGTGTTGACTGAGGCATGTATGAAAATAGAATGGTTACCTTTCTTCAAATTGGGTTAGACTTGTATGAAAATGGAAAAGGTAGGAATCGACTCAGTTACATATTTTAGTGAGCTAAGTCCTTAACTCTTACAATGATCATATGAGTGGTGGATTACGGGTTTATTACTGTTTATGTGATGTAAGATAATAACAACCTTTGGTGAAAAGACTTCTTCTTGATCCTTGCTTGTGTAATCCAACTATAGTTGTTGAATGTAATTTAGTTGGATAGAATCTAATTTATTTAACTTCTTGAAGAAAAATAATTAGGTTCAGTGAGAATTACTCGGTATTTTGAATCTTCAGATTTAGTTTTTGTGTTGTGAGTATTATATGTATGTTGGTTTATTCAGTCGAGTGAAGTTAACTTTAATCTTTGACTGATTTGTGTTCATATATGGTTGGGGCCTATATTCTTCCTAAAACAAGGATGTGTGTTAATGCAGTCTTGTTACCAAGCAATTTTGAATATGTTAAGTCATTTGACTGATCTTTATCTTTTTGGTTAATAATAATAGAATGATGTTTGGGTGTTAGATTTCAATCACGTAATCCATAGGATTACATGACTGAAATCTCAATACTCTCAGCCTTGTTGTCTTCACCAATAAGGTCTCACCTTGATTGTCTTTGGAATATCTCTCTCACTTGAATATTGGGATTCCTCCTTGTTGGCTGGTATAAATCTCTTCATCTTGTGAAACATATTGATTAGTGGTTTGTGATTTGATCCATTCTTGAGTTTAGAATTTTACTTTCATGATATTATAAAATGTTAGCTTACTGTTGCAATGGGTAGTCTTAACATGCTCAGTTCTAGCGAACTGACTCTAGTTAATATTTGTGCAGATGGATTATGCGAGTAGACTAGAGGAAAAGAGTGTAAAAGGTTCATCTGTACAATTTATGAAGTTCCTTGTAAAAATGTCCTATGTGTTGTAAATTGTGTAACATTGCTTGTAAAGAGAGTTTATATGACCTCTTGCCTAGAATTGTTCAGAGAATTACGTGAAGTAGTAGTTTTGTACTTTTTTGTAATTTGGCTGGTAACTCTTCTTAGTGAGAAATAATATTCAATCTCTTCACTGGCATAAGCATTGTAAAACTTTGATCTTGAGAATTAAGTGTTAATTTAAATCTTTCTAAGACTTTGTATTGATGGGTTATATGTAAGTTTTAATGGGGTGGCTTTTCCTTACAGAAGTTACCTAAAAGTTTTATTCAAATAAATCTGTTGTAGAGGAGATCCACTCGAGAACAAACAATACCCTAAGTGATCAAGGGCAAGGCTATCCTTGCAATGTGATTTTATATAACGTGTTATCCCTAACTGAACTAGTAACCACTACTCTTTTTGGTGAACACTAAGAAAAAAAAAAAAACAAGCTTAAAGGAAAACAATGGTTAGTTTCTAATAAGATTTAACAAGTAAGAGAAGAAAATTTTGAAACCACTCAATTTATCTCTCAGCCTATTTAAAAGTAAGTGGCTTCCTCTTGATAAGATCTTTCGGTGAAGCCTAAGTAAGAGCGCTAATAACTACGTATAAAACCTCAAGCTTCAATTAAACCTCAGTAAGAACTAATGACGTCTTAAGGGTGAACTCATTTGACCTTCTTCCTTTAACTTTATCCAGGGTACCTTGTAATTTTCTCTTAAGTTTGTTGAACGTGAACCAATGTTGTCATAAGGGCATGAACGAGTTCTAGTAACGTAAGTGTGAATAGATGGCCCTGTGGAATTAAATTACCATCTTTATCAAATAAATATATAAAACAAATAATTGTTATAAAGGAGAAGACTTTAAGTGAACTACTCTACAATGTATAAGAACATAACTCAGTTGGTAAGATGATTTGTGCGAATCATATATTGAATCCTTCTGAAAACTTAAGTCATGAGTTAAAGGGTGTCTTATCAAAATAAATAACCTCCAATCATTCCCGATCGTGGCTTGCCCTAGTGTGAGGGTGTCATGTGGTTGGGCTTCTATGTTATTGTCAAAAAAAAAAAAAAGTAAGTTGTCCTTGATAGGTGTGAACGTTTCGTGCCGCCTTTATGGCCATCCTTGTATCAAGTTGTTCACGGTGTTAGTTGTATCCTTGGTGACGACATGTTGCATCATGTTATGTGTCAAGCAAGTCAAAATAAAAAAGTTATCCTATATTTCTTTGTGTTGTTCGTGTGTTGATGATTTTGGGTCATACAAGTGGCATGTAGAATTTACGCAATATGTCCCACAAAAACCTATTCATTTATTGCTTTCGGTCATCTTTCGATTATATTTGGAAGATCCAATGAAGTTCGTTATGGAAGTGTCAATCCAAATGTTTATATGTGTGTTCTCTTCTTCTCAACACATTTTATTTTTTGTCCTTCTTTTCAAGTCCTTTGATAATAGATTGCATTCTTGTGGGCATTCCTTAAAAACAATTACTCCATTTACTTTGTTTTGGTTGTCTAGCATTTTATGTAATGCTCTTGTTTACCAATGCAATGTGTTATTTATTTGGACTAAAATTTACAAATAATAAAGGTTAATTACACATGCGTATAAATTTATAGGATTATGTTACTATGTGAAAAACTCCTTTGATAGGGTTGTGTTGTAGGAGCTAAATATAAAATATTCATTTTGTATCATTTCTTTAAATTGATCCTTATATCTTATAAATACATAAATCATGTGTTGCTTCTATTTTAAAGTGTTGAAAATTTTGTGTAATAGTGTCGAGATATTATTTTTGGTGATATGCTTTCTTACTAATTTCCAATTATAGCACCTTTCTAGGAATATTTTCTCTCTAGAGATTTGTCATCTTTGTTGACAGAGAATGTTATCAAATCAGTGAACAATGGAAACCTAGACATACATTCTCATCTCCAAGTCTTGGGAATCACACATTTTGGCTAAGGCCTTACATTAACATGTAAATATAAGGTAGATCTCTCTAATAGAATTCATATATAAAATATATTGTACCTAATAAATATAATCATTTCATAACTTCAGAGAAAATCCAAAATGGATCTATAATGTGCCTCATGGGATAAATGTGTCCTAGTATTTGTAACTCAAGGTGATTCAACAATCTCACATGTTTTTCCATATGTTGTCATTCTTATCTACATATATCCCTATACAATACTAATATGCCCCCTTATTCGTGTCGTTTATACGGGTGGATTGTACTATCAAGTCTAGAAGTTACATGTGCACCTTATGATATCATCGATGAATCGACCTTCCTCCCTGCGACAATAACAATGTATACATGTATATATTGCGGCCTTATGTGGTCCAATTACAATCCTTGGTATAGATGGACCATCTACGAAACGAGAACCTTATAGATTGTTATATGAACTATAAGAACATCTACATGGGAAGGATATTTCCTCTTATGTCACTCGTATTTAATGTTTGAATTCATTCCAAACAAAGTGGATGATAAAAGGACATATAAATGTACAAAGAAAGAAATAAACCATTTCAACACAAAGAAAGGTCATTGAAATATCTTGATCTTTGATATTATAGATGCATACCAAACTAAAGTGTGTGTCACTTATTTCAATGAAGTTACATATGTATATTATGACACAATTCAGGTTGGGTTTGTATATACATTATCTAGTGACACCGTTAATTATGCCAATACGTTCTACAAGTTGAATAGTGCAATGAAGATTTCATTGCTAGAGAACTAAAATATTTACCTTTACGAAGATGACCTCTCAATTCCAAAACATCAATTCTCTTTCACACCCATCAATGAGATTATTAATAGAGACAAAATTTCTCAAACCGATGTTATTGGAGTTTTCACGCTGCATAGAGCCAAGCTCTAAAAAAAAAGGAGAGATCGGATAAAATTTCTTAGAAATATCATTAGGTTGTTAGACATGTCTACTTATATAGTGAGTAATGTTATGTCATGTAACTATTCAAAAGGAATGAGCACGAATTTTAAAAATGTACCACTTACAACAATCCTTCGTGCTTAGAATTAGAAATAGACATGTTTTGAGTATAATGGAAAGGCGATAAGCATGTTGACCACTTCCCAACTATTTATAGACCATGATAACCAAGAAATAAAACAATTAAAATCCTATTTTACACAATATGGGAGTGAT
This sequence comes from Taxus wallichiana var. yunnanensis, assembly GCA_018340775.1. Lineage (NCBI taxonomy): Eukaryota > Viridiplantae > Streptophyta > Pinopsida > Cupressales > Taxaceae > Taxus > Taxus wallichiana. The sequence continues at coordinate 492,595,492 of CM031242.1, read as the reverse complement.
GGTATCTCATTATTAACAATGCATGTGGATGTGTCTTTTCTCGCTATAAGAAAGACACTCTTTGATATCCAAGAAGAGCCCAAAAAAAAAAATGACTCGGGCCCTTTAGTACATTATAAAAGCAACAATAATTTTCATCCATTTATAAATGTTTTATTATCCGAATTTTCTATGTTCCAAATTGAAAACAACGTAGAAAATGAGTTGCGCATAAATTTGATGCAACACGATTTTGTTTCAAGTGTCATTTTAAATTTCAAGATTGTGATTATCGATATGCGCTTTAAATCAAACTAGCATATCATACTAGTTTTATGTGGGCAATTTATTTTAAAGGGGAAACAACTAAACTCTTTGGAATGTTTATAAATCAAATTATATTTGCTACATTTAAATCATGAAGTGTGAGGTGGTCATTACTAGTGTGATTTTCAAACAATTTATCTTCACCTTTTAAAGTAAGTACAAGATATATAAAAATGAAGTAAACTTGAAAGAGATTATCTTACAAATCAAAAATATTGGTTTTTCTTAAAAAAAAAAAAATCAAACTTTTCTTTCAAAAAAATGAATAAGCCATGACACTTTGTGTGAAATATCTATAAATTCACCCTTCACTTATCATTTAACCATAAATGTTTGTACATCTCTCTAATACTTAAATATTTAAATACATATTAATGATTATATTGTATTCATTCAAGTGTATTGTTATCTCGTGTGTACATGGGTGGGTGCGGCGCATGCATGTGTGCATATGCTCTCTCTCTCTCTCTCTCTCTCTCTCTCTCTCTCTCTCTCTCTCTCTCTCTCTCTCTCTCTCTCTCTCTCTCTCTCTTCTAATATACTCTACCATTTTTTTCAGATCATGAACTTGGACCTTAAGCCCTATACCATGTAATCTCACATTAAACTTGTTGATCTATAATCTCATAAGAGATTTTTCTCATATTAAGATTTCCACATAAAAAAAAAAAGTGTGTTATAGTATGTAACACATTCAACAATGCATAACAAAAACATTATGCCCATACATTTTCCATTAGAGGATTATATCATAAGTATGCTCATTTTATTACAACATGCGGTGAACATGAATGCAATTTTGTTCTTATTGTCAATCACATCACACAAAACAAACTGAAAGTAAACTAGTTTCACCATATAAAAATGTAACCTCGTCATTATTGGTGACAAAAGGATGTTGGTGGTCCTCCAACCTCCATTGCCTCCATCCTCTAAGAAGATCGCATAATAGAGGTAGTCTTCATCACTTATATTTTTTGTGAGCAATATTTGCTTCCTCTTCATTCTCCTCTTCTTCATCAATGGCCATGGTATTTTCTTGTAGTTTTACATCAAGTAAATTTTGTTCTCTTTTGCTACAATTTATAGACAAGTGACCAAATTGTTCGTAATAAGTAATGAGATGAATCATTTTTGAAATAATATTTTAGCATAAGATCTATCCTATTTGTAGTACATCACACTTTCCTCTCAATCAATTTTCTTAGTTCTATTTTATCCCTCTAGCAGAGAAGAAATCGGATCTTCTAAACTAGGATTTATTTTACTCAATGTGATAACCATGTTAGAATAGATGAGTGACATTTTATTTAGTAATACAAATTTTTCATCATCATCATCATGCACATCAACTTTTATTCCAGATAACTGATTTATAATGGAATGAAACTTATGGATGTGTTGAACCATACCATCACCTTCTTCCATCTTGTGTCCGAATACATTTTTCTTTAGCGTCATTGTTGTGCTCCCTACTTGCGATCCAAATATCTTATTTAATGTTATATATATGAATGTCGAGTATTTGACATATTTATATGATGTGCAAGTAATTATCGATAATCCTAGCCTAAAAATTGTTATGGACTTCCAATCCTTATGTAGTGCCCACTTTAAGCTCATGCTATCGCCACTCCGTGTTTTGTGGGGATCAAGATAACCCTATCCTGGTTGTTGAATAAATGCGTTTGGAACCCTTGTCCAAGGGCTATGGGATGGTCGTTGAATATTGGGTTTGTGTCAGGTTGTCATTTTCACCACTGACAAAGGGATCACAAATAAAATTGGTAATGGAATAATTTTATACTATGGTGATAATAAAACAATGATGGTAACATTGAAGTTATCCTTTGTGGACTAAGTGTATCTTTGTGTCTATAATTCATGATGTGATGCCATTTTCCTTACGATTCGTTCAACTCGAGATCATTCGAGGTTTGAGTTTGAGATCGGTATGTAGATGTTATTACATTAACATTGTCCTAATAAAATGTTTTTGCAGATAAAAATAAAAGTGATCCACATAATATTCTAGTGAAAATTATTTTGTAATAAGGTAATTCCTTAGTGGGAGCGGTTGTGGCTATGATTAAAGCAATTTTAAAGTAATAAATAATATAAATCATTTGAAATAAAAATAAATAAATAATAACAAATGACAAAAATAAAATGGGAAATAATCAAATAAGTAAATATTCTTAATCCTCCTAAATTATTTCAATCCTTGGGGTGTGGGCAAACCTTTTACCAAGAAAATAATTATTGAAATTTTGGGTATTGTGAGATTTCACCCGTGAGAAGGATTTTTGGGAAATTCTTCTTTATTTTTGGGAGTTCTCTTTGTGAAAGGATGTATAGTTGCATTTCCAGAGGGCTTTATGCTTTATAGCCGAGGGTGAGCTTTATGCTTAACGCTACCTGGCTTCTCTGTGGTGATTTCAACATGGTGGAATCTCCCGAAGACAAATTGGGCCGGCTTCCTATGCATTGGTGTGCTAGGGAGCGTGAAGCCTAGTTTTACTTGCGCAATAAGCTCTGTTTATTTGATCCCAACCACTGCAAGCACTCAAATTCTGCCACTCCGTGGTTCACATGGTCTAACTTTCGAGCTGGCGATGACAAAGTGTATAAACACCTTGACAGAGCTCTGCTTCATAACAACAATGGTTCTCTTTTGATGCTTCACACAGCCTCCCAGTCTCGGTAGTGGATACTACTTTGGTCTCTGACCATAAGCCTATTTTCTTTGGGCTCCAATGGAACTTTCAGTGTCCCAAGCCCAAATCCACTCAGTTCTACTTGAATACGTCTCATCTTTCTCATCCTAAGACTTTGGATTACATCAGACGTATTTGGAATCTTGATCCAAGACCGGTTGATGGGATTGGCTGGATTGATTGGTGGTCTCATGCCATCACTCGCACCACTGCTTTTCTTCGGCTTTATGGGAAACAGCTACTTTTTTCCAAAAAATGCTCATGAAGCCTCTCATATTGAATACTCGAGAGCTATTCAAGAGCTTAATTTGTCTCCCTTTAACACCCACATTCAAGTGCAAGCTGCTCATTGGAAGCATAAACTGCAGATTGAGGAGCACTATAAGGCTAGAGGAGCTCAAGTTCGAGCCAGACTTCACTGGCTCAGAATTGGTGATAGAGTTACTAAAGAGTTTTTTGCTTCTCTTAAATCTAATCAAACTCATACCAAAATCAAAGAAATCAAGGAAGGTAATCAAAGGCTTACCCTTTTACCTGACATTCTACAAGCTTTTGTGCATCACTACCATGCTGTGTTCACTTCCCAGCCTGTTACTCCGGCTCATGATGCTACTCTCCTCTAATGTATTGAGGTTGTTCCTTGAAAGCTTTCTGAAAGTCAACGTGTTGTCTACGATCGGCCTCTCACACTTGATGATTTGAAGGAAGCTACTCTTCAGATGGCTTCTGATAAAGCCCCGGGGTTGATGGTTTTCCCTGTGAGTTCTACCAGGCTTTGTGGCCCACTGTTGGTCCAGATCTCTACCAGGTCTATCTGCAAGCTATGTCCTCCAACACTCTGAGAGATCGATCAACCAAGGTAACATCAAATTCATACCTAAGACTGGTGATCCAAAACTTATCACCAACTAGCAGCCAATCACTCTACTCAATGTCTCATACAAGATTATTGCCAAAGCTCTTGCTAACAGGCTTACAAACCTATTACCTTTGATCATCAGGAGTGAGCAAACCACTTTATTAAAAACATAGATATATCTTGGACAACATTATTGCAGTTTGGGAGGGCATGGAATATGCGTGCTAGACTTCTCAGCCGGCTCTGTTTGTCAAAATTTATTTTGAGAAAGCCTATGACAGAGTTGAGTGGCCTTTCATTCTTGCCATGCTGCAGGCTATTGGCTTCGGACCTCGGTTCATCCACTCTGTTAATATGCTCTTCCAAGATGTTGGTGCCTGTATTACTATCAATGGTCAACAATCTGAGTGGTTTTCTCTTCATCATTCCATCGACAAGGTTTCCCTCTTGCTCCTTCTCTCTATGTCATTATTGTTGAAGGTCTCAGCTATTTGCTTGCTAAAGCTGCTCATGTTGGTTTAGTCCAAGGCATTCATCTACCTTCTTCTCCTCAACAGCTGATTAATGGTCATTTCACTGATGATTCTTTTCTCACCCTGGTTGAGTCTGAGGCTTTTGTTTCTAATGCTATGCAATGTCTTGACACCTTTTGTCTTGCTTCAGGTTCTGTCATTCAATGGAAAAAGACTCAATGCTACAGAAAGCAAAGTGGGTCCCAAACCTCCTTGGTTAGAGGGATTTCAATGGCTCTGGATTGAACCTAGTGTTTAGTTTAAATTTCTTGGCATCCCCTTTTCCTTCATGGCTTCCCCTACTAACCTTTGGGATTATGTGATTCAACGAGTTGAAAAAAAAATCTCCTTTTGGCTCACCAAGCATCTATCTCTTGCTGGAAAATTTCAAGTTTGTTCCAAGGTTCTAGCTGCCACTCATGTCTACTATTCCTCCTGTTGGGCTCCTTCTAAGGCTACTTATTATCAGTTTGAAAATTTTTGCATGAATTTCTTTGGGCCAACTCTGAGGGGAACCATGGTTTTCACAAGGTTGCTTGGGATGTTTTTTGTACGCCCAAAAAAATCAGCGGTCTTGGCCTTATCAACATACAATTGCAAGGGGTTTCTCTTACCACCAAATGGATTCTTCACAGCCTTGAAGGTGAGGAATCTTGGAAAATTCTGCTCAGGCATTGTATATCTCAAGGGTCTCCTCTTAATCGGAAGGCATGGCAGGGTCTGAACTACTATTCTTTATTGCTTTTCCCTGTTCCTATTAAAATTGGTGGTTCTTTTGTGGCTAAAAGTATTTGGAAAGCCTAGGAGCTCCTCAAACCCCACCTGCTTTGGTAGGGTGATGGTTTCGAAATGGGCTCTCTCTCAACTCTCTCAGCTTATGGTGGAATCCAATTTTTCAATATCAGGACAAACCTCTTGCTCTTTCAGTGCAGTTTAAGGGTATGCATCTTTTCAGAAAAGGGGTTAAGTTTATTCAGGACCTTTTTTGTCCTACCACTAGGGATTGGCTTCCATGGATCAGCCTGAAAGCTAAATTTTCTCTTCATGACAATGATAAACAAGCCATTTCTCTAATACAAGAGCTCATACCTGGTGATTATTTGCATAAAATTGGTGTTCATACGCAGCGCCCGTGGTGGTTTGACTGGCATTGGCCCACTGCCACCCCCTTCAGAAATTACAAACCTCGAGTGGGCTACAAGCTTCTTGCTCAGAAGCAACTCCCTTTCAATAAGCTCAATGCTCGTTGGAGCTTGCATTCCACCCGTTTTGGTTGGAAGCAATGCTTTCAGGTTGTTTGGGCCATTCCTATAGAGCCCAAAGTTGCTCACTTCCTTTGGTGTATTCTCCACCAAGGGCTTCCTGTGGGCAAACGTCTCATTCTTATGGGAGCTCCTCCATTGTGCTGCCCTTTCTGCAACCACATTGAGACTCTTCTTCATCTTTTTTGGTTCTACCCCACGCTCAGTCTGCTTGGCGCTGGATTCATACCCTTTTTCAACCTTTTCTGCCCATGTTCTTTACATGGAAAATGGTTCTGCTGGGGGACTCGGCCTTTGTTCCTGAAAAATTTTACAACATTTGGCATTCTTTTCGGGCTACTATTTTATATCACATCTGGAAAACTAGAAATTCAGCTATTTTTAACAAAGAGACAGTGGATAGAACTTTTATTATTTCTAACAAACTTGTTGTTATTTCCAATGTCTCGCTTCAGATCCAAGTTCAAGTGGAGAAAGTCCGCATTGAGGTGGAACACTGCTAGACCCTGCTGGATCACTGGGGAAGCGCCCCTTGCGTTGTCAGTCATGTTCCACCTGATTCTCCTCATCGCCGCTCCCGTTCACAAGGTCGCCGCTCCCGTTCCCGTGGGCGGCACAATTTTGATCGGGGTCCGGCTCGTGGGCGGCGGAGCACCTCCCCTCCTCGGTGGGGTCCTTCTCCGCCTCCTTCTTAGGCTCCTCCCACACCAAGGGTGTTTGGCCGAGATGGGCGAGTGGTAGTTCGGGTGGCAGGCACCTAACCAATCCAAGTTCCCTCGACTCTCCTTAGCCATCTCACCCAACCAGTGGGGCACTGAGGAGGAGCAACCGCAGACTGACGGCTAGATGCTAATTACTAACACCCCCGCCAACCCTCCTGGTGGGTGGGGTGACCGTCTGAAGAGCCCCCCATAATCACCTCCTGCCTCCATGTTCGCCACCGCCACCTAGCTCCATGCCTGGCTTGGTTTCTACAAATTTTTCTCGAATTTTTTTGATTGATAAGCTTATCTTAATATGATTATGTAATATGTGCCACTCGTAGCCTTTTAATGGCTACTTTTTCTCTGCATTTGGGGTGTGATCTTTTCCACCTGATTTTGTATGATTAGCATTGTACATTTCATCATTATTATATGGATATGCTTTTCAATTAAAAAAAAAAAAGACAACGTAAATGATTGATGTAAAGTATGTGTGCAACTACAACAGTTGCATTTGCATTGTGTGGTGGGTTTGGATGAGGCATCAAATGGCATTGACATGGTACGATCTTTTACTTTTATCCAAAATGTGGACACATTCTACATGAACTTGAACTATTTAACAAAATTCCTGAAAGAATTGTGGTCAAGGGACCACCAATATTTTAATATGTGGTGGAATGTTATGTGCTTAGTTGGCATTTAGGTTGTCATGGGTATGTTTGTGAGATTTGGAACTTGCTTGGTAGTTTCTTGACAAGTTTAGGTGGAGTGACATTAATTGGAATATCGGTCAAAAATATTAAATAAATAATATGACTCACTAAATTATAATCACGATGATGACATGAAATATTGAGCATGGCGTGTTACTCTCTCATCTCGATCCATAAATCGTTTCTTAGCTCCCCTATTAGCTCGATTTAGATAGTGTGTTGTATTGTCAAATCTTCTCCTCCCCGCCATATTAACTCAGGCATGGTCATCTTACCCTCTCTTGCATGATTTTAACATCTCTTGTTTTCTTAATTTAAATGGAGTTGTAGTTCATTATAAATAAAAATAATTGGTTAGGCGAATTAAATGGGACATGTTATCTATTAGTAAATTTTTCCTTTATTTTGTACACAACTAGATAAATAAACATGAATGTAAACAATACACTCTTTTACCTCATAAGATGGTTGTAGAAAATTTATATCAGTACTAATTACGGAAGTCACGTGAGTAGCGGATTTAAAATTTTATTTTATTCAAAACTACTCTGATGCAGAGCCTATATGTCTCTTCTAACACTCCATAAGATATGCACAAATTCATTCACTAACATACCCTATTGCAGGACACTTGTTTTAGTCTAGATGGCTAGAAATTTCAACTTTCACCTTCCTCCCTCCTTAGATGTCTTAGCAATCCCTTAAACCCTATTATGATCCACACACAATACCATTTTACCTACTAGGGTGATCAATTCTTGATGAAAACCTCAGTAGTTCTAACTTGTCTTCTTGGAATTTCTTACTAGCTTCTTGTATTCATACTATAACCTACGCAAGATGTACCTTACCCAAGGTTATTCACCAGTCTTTCACATACCCTACATGGTTCTTTCTTCTTTCTTGTTCCATTCTCCTCATCAAATATTTCTCCAAAAATTCTCTCATGGAATTATCTATTTTAGGGATGCCAATGTTCTAATTAGCTCACTACGGCTCGGTATCCCAAGTAAGTGGCTACCAACCAAAGTAACTTGATTTAGTTATCTCTCACTATACTAGTTTAGCCATTAATTTCATGCTTAAGGACTCATAGGTGCATTCACCTCATCACCAAATTGACCAACTCAATCTTGAGCCTCAATTTCACTCATCATGGCTAAACTCTATAGTGCCCAACTTAAAATAAAGAAAAAGTATTAAAATAAAATTAAAATAAAACATAAGTGTGCAGGAAGGAGAATGGTTTTGTGTCGGGAGGAGGGCTAGCTTTTTCAACCCTAGCAGGTGTGGATAGTGACTCATCCTAAGCAACCTACAAACATGTCATTGTCCTTGCATAATAATAATACAACCACTTTATTTGAGATCCCGAGGAGTTAACCATGGTGAAACCAACTTTATGTTGTAAAGTTAGCGAAGAATTGGTTAGTTGCAAGGGAGGAGATCAACATCCTCTCTTCCTGTGTAGCCTCCCAAATCATGCCAAAATGGGAGTTTTGGAGAGGAGCATGGACATCCCCTTAAATATTTTCCACCGTTTCTCCAAAGGCAGCAAACAGGTGTTCAAATGTGATCAACCTTCTTTTCCAGCATAATCTCAGACTCTATTAAAGGAAGCTCTGCTAATATCCATCCTAAAATCAATCCCATAATGGGTTAAATCAGCCCCACACATGGAGATAAATATGTAACCAAATATCTCTTCATTTTACCTTATACAAATCGATTGATCTGGATCTTTATCTGCATCTAAGGCATTTTAAATTTCCTTGAGAGGATCTATTTCCTATCATGGTATTGTTTTTTGTTTGTAGAAGAAGATTGAGGATGAGGAGGTGCTTCTTTTAGGCATAATGGCTAGTTATATTGATCTTCCTTCTTCTACTTCTGACCACATGTGCTACGTGCACTGTAACCTTTGCAGAACCTTAATCTTTCCTAGTCTTTATCTTTTATGTTGAGCAGTTATTGTATTAATTTGGATATGGGAAGTTCCCTTTCTAGTTATTCCATGTATGTCTCTGTCAGAGTTGTCTCTTGCACTCTTCATCTACATAAAAGCCTTCGGTTGTCCATTCTCAGCTTATTTTTTCAACCGTGGATGAAGGGCATGTAAATGTTTGACAAAATTCCTTGAAGAAATACCTTAGCCAAGTGCTCCACCTGACCAAATCACCTTTGCTACCATACTACTAGCCTGTACCAAAATAAGAGTCATAGAATAGGGTATGGGAGTTAGTCAATCACAAAGACAATGAGGGATTTCCCAGATGTAGTAGTTGTAAATGTGATGTCAATATGTGTGCAAAGCGAGGAAGCATGAGTAATCCAAAAAAATTGTGGGAATACCCGTAGCGATGCGGTCTCGTCGAATGTGGGGATCACAAGTTTTGTGTAAAAGGGTATGGAATTTCCCTTTTCTCTTATACTAAATTTTGCTTTCATCATTTCTTGCATTTGGAAATTAAATGTTAATTATTAGGAAATGTAACTCCAACCAATGATAAAACCTTACTTCATTTGGAATTGTCAAACATCAAAAATTACGACCCCAAAAGTTATGTGCATGGAGCACCACACCCAAATGTACCGCAAACCTGAAACTCCTTGCATGACCCCTGGTAACATGGGACACCATGGGGAAACTTAACCAAGTCGTTTGAACTTAATTAACACCCTTGCATGTCGAATTTCTAAGCCCACTTAGCTTATCAATCACTTGTAGTGACATGCTCATTTTAATAAAACACAATAGGTTTCAGCCTACGATTGCAACTTAGTTTGAACGAAAATGAAAAAACATCCACCTACCTATAGACTGCCAATAAGATAATCGTAACCCACCTTCATTTCAATGAAAACAACTTTAGAAACTAGTTTTGGAAATGGGTATTGGGGTCCACTGGTCGTTGAGTGACAAAAGTCGCTAACGTAATTACATTAACTATCCATGGAGTTGCCCATATAACTTGAACTCTGCTCATCATAATCAACTTTTTTCAGACATGATGAATTCTCTATATATGGGGAGTAAGTAGGAATCATCAAAATTTGTGATCAAACTTAAACCGAGTGTTTTCAAGACCCATTTTTAAGCACTTTTGATGTTTTGGTCAGTTTTCTCAACTTGCTACTTTAGCTAGAATCTCCTTCGAGAGTCTTGTTTGACTTCTAGCCACGAGTGTGACCTCATAATACTGTCATAATTCTATTTAGAATATTATTTGATCTTTTATCTTGTATGAATGGATTTTGAAATGTATGGTGTTTTTTTCTCTCTACCCTCTTCTCTCTCTAGAAACAACTATGATACTTTGGTTGATTTGAAAATGTAAATGAATTGGGAAATGTAAATTGGTTTGAAATGAAATGAAAATGGAGATGAAATGCAAATGGTTACAACATTGTGAATGGAAAATAAAATGTCTCTTAACTTTCTCTCTCATCCTTATTCTCTCTCTCTAGTACCAAAATGTTAAGTGCAAATGAATGTGAAAGTGTGAATGTGTGAGAAACGAACTTTATCTTCTTCTCTCTCCCTATATCTCCCTCTCTCCTCTAATTAAAAATTGTTTAAAATTATGAATGTGTGGATTTATGCTTGAGTGTAGGGGATTTCCATACTAGTTCTAGGACTGACCCTATGGTGATTGTAGGTACCCGGAGAATAGGAGTAGTAAAACGACACTTGTGTTTTTTATTAACATGTTTTCTAAAGGAAATGTAATTGTTTAGATCATTTCAATGATATTTTTATGAATAGAATGAATTATTTTCATTATTTCCATGATGTATATGATAATGTTGCGTATTGGAAAAATGTACCATTTCATACGTAGTTGTACTTTTTCATGTTTGACGAATGTTACTCTTAGTTGTAATTGTGTATATTATTTTAAGTAAATGAAGTTGATTGTATCGTGTTGCTTTAGAAAGTAATGTCCAAGATTCCTTTCTTTTAGTATCAAAATATGTATAAGAGGATGAAACTAGAACCTTGTCTTTTAAAAATTTTAGTGCCATCGTAATTTTGGATATGATTTTGCCAATAAAATTGTTGGTAATAATTTAAAGTGGTGTGTTTTTACCTATATGCTAGGAAAACTCCACCAAGTACAAATACTCCTCCCATCTCGACTGGTGATTCATAACATACATCCTAAGAATGTCCTCTAAGATTTGATTCACCCACTCAATTTGTCCATCTGTCTCGGGTGATACACCATGCTAAAATTGATCTTCATCCTGAGGGCATGTTGCATGGTAGTCTAAAAGTGGGAAGTATACAGAGGATCACGGTCACAAATGATCTTCCGCGGAATCCCGTGCAATCTGAAAATCTCATCTAGATATACGTGTCCACTGCACTAGTTGTATAGGTGGTCTTCACTGGAGAAAAATGATCCACTTTTGTCAATTTATCCACCGTGACCATGATAGCGTCGTGGTGGTATCTCGACATTGGTAGCCCAACAATGAAGTCCATGGAAATGGTGTCCCATTTCCATTCCGGTATAGCATGCGGAAAGAAAAGGCCAGCTAGATGCTGATGCTCGGCCTTCACTTTCTGACATTCTAAACAGTGTGAGACAAACTGAGTCACGTCTCTATGAAGTCCCCTCCAGTGATACAACTGTCTCAAAGTGGCGTGTATCTTCTTTACCCAGGATGGGCTAAATAGGGTGCACGATGTGCCTCTGTTAGAATTTCCTACCTCAAGCATCCATCTCTCGGGAACATAAATCTGGTCTCGTGCCTACGAAGGCCATCTGCCTCTAAAGAAAAACCAGCAAACTTCCTCTCAAGGGGACTCTAAGACTCAATATATGCTCTAGTTGTAATGTAGAAACTATCGTGAGGAAGTTTTTGTAGAATCGCTTCGCAAATCTGTGCTCACCGAGGTGGCCATTACCACATAACTCCTCTTTTGAGAGTGTTTGCAACAACATTCTCCTTCCCTTTCACATGCTCTATCTCCATATCATATTCACAAAGAAACTCCATCCAATGTCATTGAAAAGCGTTGAGATTGGGCTATGTGAAGAGGTGGCGAAGACTCAAGTGATCAGTCTTGAGTGTGAATCTCGGCCAAGAAGGAAGTGTCTCCATCGAACCAAGGTGTGAACAACTATCGTAAGCTCAAGATCATGAGTCGGATAATTGAGCTCATAATCCTTGAGTTTGTGAGACTCAAAAGTAACTACTCTACCCTCCTGCATCAACACACCTCCAACTCCTGCCAAAGAAGCATCCGTGCATATGAAAAACTCACCCTGTGGATCTAGCACTGCAAGAACAGGCGTTGTTGTGAGGCATTCCTTTAGTTTCTTGAAGGCCTTCTCACATATGTCTGACCAAACAAACTTCTTCCCTTTCCGCTGAAGGGAAGTGATGGGGTGCGTAACCCAAGAGAAGTCTTGAACAAATCTTCTATAATAACTTGCTAAACCCATGAAGTTACACACCTCTGTCACACTAGTGGGTGCTAGGGAATCCATAATAGCTTGAATCTTGGAAGGATAGCTGTGATACCTTCCCTAGAAATGATGTGGCCCAAATACTACACCTCTGTCTGAAAGAATGCACACTTCTCCAGGTTCCCGTAAAGCTTTTTCTCACGAAGACATTGAAGAACCTCACGAAAGTGCCCCTCGTGCTCCTCATGCATACGTGAGTAAATCAAAATTTCATCAAGGAATATGAGCACAAAGCAATCCAAGAATGTTCTGAACACTCTATTCATCAAGCTCATGAACACTGGGGCATTCTTCAAACCAAAAATTGCCTCTGTGAACTCGTAGTGGCCATATCTCATACGGAAGGCAGTCTTATGAATGTCTACCTTCGTAATCCTTAATTGATGATAGCTTGACTTCAGATCTACCCTAGATAAAACCGTGGCCCCCTTTATCGATCAAATAAATCATCAATGTATGAAAGGAGGTAATTGATCGTTACTTTGTTCGGTTGGTGGTAATCAATAGACAAGCTGCAGAGATCCATCCGTCTTTACAAAAATTACCAATGCAACTGACCAAGGGGATACACTAGCATGGATTAAGACTTTCTCCAAAAGGCCCTCTAGCTATAATTTGAGCTCATAGAGCTCGGGGTGGTCATCATCGATAAGGTCCTTGTGAGATAGGTTATGCTCCATGAAACTAGATCTATGTGAAAATCTATCTCACATGGGGATGGTAACCCCGGTATCTCCCTTGGAAATACATCGGAAAACTCTCTTAAGATGGGATGGTCACCAAGCAATGGATCACTAGTCTTATCCTCCGATTTGTCACTAACTGTGATAGCATACATCGACAACCCCATCGCACACACCGCTTAAGCTACATGGCGGAGATGGTGTGAATGGAAATAGGTCTCCTAACCCCTACTATCACTGACTCAACTCCTAGATCATCTGCACATGATATAATCTTATGGTAACAATCCACTCTAGCTCTGTGTGTAGATAACAGTCCATGCCCAAGATGACTCCATATGAACCCAACGAGAAGGATACAAAGATCCGAGGTAGTGGTGAAGGGTCCCAAATCCACTACACACTCCTTAACTAAGGAGTCTACAGAGATCTTGGCTCCAGAAGCCATCTCGACATCCCAACTAAGACCCTACCTAACTACCACCAACCTACATTGCTCTACCAAAGATGGTGCAATAAAAGAATCAAAAGAACCATAATAAAATAGAATGGAGGTAGGAACACCACCAATGCTACTGTCGTCTCAATCACAAGTACTGGGTGCTCACCTTGCGGCGATTGTCGATCATTTGCATAGATATGATGATCGCACCCCATGTCACCAATGTAGGCTCTGAGATCTACGTCTTACCCTTGTTACTAGGGTTACTCTCTCCAAAAATGTCCAGCAACACCACAACCATAACAACTTCCCGGTCCTCTCCCATGAGTAGCAGCTCCAGCCAGTACTCTAGAGGTCTGTGTTGTGGATCCTGATGATCCGGCTATAGACTACTAAGGTCTCTACTGACAAGCTCCGCCGACCGAGCTCTCGGTGTACCCCGGGTCCTAATGGGATCCCTAGGAGGAGGCTCCATACTCCACCCCTTTGTGCATAAAATATCTATGGAGGCATGTACAATGGGCGGGTCTGTTGTTATTGTTACAACCTAAAATACGGTTGTGCTAAACCCGGTCCACCATGACGAGGAGGAGTTGACCCCCTTGACTTATTTTCTCGGCATTTACTAGATGCGGATCCATACTCTATCTCGGCCTATTGTGTCTTTGCTCGAGTCTCCTCCGTTATGTAGGCCTTCTCAATGCCCTCAACTAATGTCTGTGGATAATGGATACATACCACACCACCCAAATCTACATTCAGGCCCCTGGATGAACCTATGAATCCGTACCTACTCATCCTACATGTAGTCAACATACTAGAGTAGATCCAGAAATCGAATCTCATACTCAGCTACTATCAAAGATGTCTGTCGGAGGTCATGAAACTCATCTATTCTCTGTTGTATGAACCTCCGTGATAAGTACTGCTCCTGAACCGCTCCTCAAAGAGCTTTTAGGTAACCGTCTTTGAATCAACGTGGAGTTTCTACTCCTCGGTCCTCCACCAAACACCTGCTCCATCCCTCAGAAGATGGATTGCAACATGAGCTTTCATGTTTCTAGAACAAGGGTAGAGCTTGAAGCACCTGATCAAGCTCACCAACAGTGCATTCACCGAAATCCACTTGTATCACCGGAATAATGAGATGGCCGTAGCTTCAAGATCTCCCTTATATGGTCTGTAGTTGTAGTCTGGTGACCCCTAGGCATCTCTGTATGCTCATCTCTAAGCCTAGGGCCCCGAGACCTATCCCCTGTGTTGAGACATCGATCTCTTTATCCCCTCTATGGTGACTCGCTCCGCTTGACTCCGCATGGGATTTCTCTCCTTTATTCTTTCTTTTGTGTCGAGGAGGTGCATAAGCCTCAATGAATGGCTTCCTATCATGTCTGGCTAACCGTCCTCCTACGGACCCTCCGTGTAGAGCGGTATTAACATCCTGAAGTGTCTGTAAAATATGAGGTAGGATGGCTGCTACAGTATGATCTAGAGGTGACAAGTCTAGATCTATGTGAAAGGACCCCTCGTCTTGTCTGTACCTCCTGCATAAACCAAGGCGAGAGTTAGTTCATTATTCTAGGTTTTATTCATTTTTCCATGTTTACTAAAATATGCAATTTTCAAACAAAGTTGTTTTCTAGATTTAAAAGTGTGCTAGGTTTAATATTGCACTAGGTTTAGTGTTCATGTCTCAAGTTTTCTAGTGTGCCCAAGGGTCCAAGCTTTGAACCCATGGCTCTGATACCAAGTGTAACGCCTAGTAAACGACCACTCAAGACCCAAGAACAACCTAGGTTTAGATAGAAAAATTATGGAATAATTATTTTTTTAAAAAGTGTGTCCACTACCAGGCTTCAAGCAATAGTTGTCACAACAAAGGTTCAAATTCAACTATAATCTAATAAATGAAATTTTCCCATTGTAACAAACATTAGATCCACATTACAAAATTAAAGAGTATAGTTAATCCCAATATAGTTAAATTTCTCTTAGGTGTTAATTTAATAAATAATTAAATTAACACTATATTTAAATGTTCCTTAATTAATTTTAGAGGGTCAAAGGGGCCAAAACAATTAAATTCCCAAGGTATTTAATTTTATGAGGTCTAAACAATAACCAAGGTCCTTATTTACATGGGTTAGAAAAACATTCTCTTATCCCCTAACGTGACCCTTAAAAAGGTCAACCCATGCTCTAGAGTTAAACATTTAAGTAAAAAGGGTAATTTCCCACTTACCCACTCTCAGACTCATCTTTGCACTTCAACCTGATTTTTCACATATTTAATGCACTTAAGGTTTCCTGAAAACATTTCCATTAGATAGGAAATTTCTTCCCCTTTCCAATGATATAAAGAAGTCCTCCTAACTCCTCATATTTCTTAAGTTACATGTCGGCGGGCTTGGGGGAAATTTTTACCAAGGGTGAGCTCGGGCTTGAGGAAGAAAATTTTCCCAAAGGTGAGCTGCGGGCACTGAGGAAGAAATTTTTAACAAAGGCAAGTTTGTAGTCCTGGGAAGAAAATTTTCCCAAAGGCGGGCTGCGGGCTTGGGGAAGAAAATTTTCCCAAAGGCGCAAGGGACACATGGCATGCTTTTAAACCCACACGGGAAGGCGGGTTGTTGGAGGTAATTTGGATTTTAACTCTTTTTTGTTTGAAAGGGCAAAAAGGTTCAAAAACCCCCGCGCCTCTCGCCGATGCCTAGAGATTCCATGTGTCCGGCCCAAAAGCAACAAGTGGGAAAAGCATACCGTTGGGGAAAACTTAGAAATGTTGGCTTTTGAGTTAAAAAGAATGAAGGTTAAAAACAACCCGCACCTCCACCTGACTCCAAATGAAGCCACATGTCAATCCAACGGTGACTGCATGGGGGAAAGCGGGTGGCAGGAAACTTAGGAATTTTTTTGCCAACCTTATTCTAAAGTGATAAGATCTAAAACCATCTCCTCCTCTGTGATGCCTATGAAAGCCACATGGAATACCCTCATTGGCTGCGGGGTGGTGGGCCATCGAGGAGACTTAGAAATTTTCACCCTTTTTCTTTTCAAAAGGTAAAGTCTAAAAGTGTGGACCCACGAACCCGCAAAAGTATTATTTTTCCAAAAGAAAAGGATGTTGGGATGTGGGGCCACAGAAGAACATGTGACTTTTTACATTTTTGCAAAATTTCCCTAAGAAGTTTTTGGGCCCATGGATCCGATTTACAAAAATTTCCTTTTTGACGATTAGTTTTTTTGTAAACCCAATAGAGTAAAAACTTTAGAAGGCCATAACTTTTGACTAGAAGCTCGGATTTGGGAAAATAAGGAATTTTTGGAAAGGGATCAAACTCCTCTTTGCATAGGAAGCACAAAATCTTATTTTCAACAAAATTTAGATGGGTGAAATTTAAGAAAACATCTTTCCTGCCATTAAAATGTGAATCAAACTTTTTCAACTACAAGATTCGATTTGATCCGCCATTCTTTCTTCTTCAACCTATCAAACAGACATCGAGAGTTGTACTTGAAAGATCTCAAAAGGATTGCAAGGATAAAAATATTAATGATCGAGTGTTCAAAAATGAATTTCCTTCCTTTCTGTGAAATTGCATTATTTTTCCTCTTGCCCGATTAAAGATGAACTGTGTAAATTGCAAGGGCAATACAAACTATTTTGGAATGTGTTTTGATCATCCTTAGTTCATTTTAATATTATATCTTGTCTTTCATTGTTGCAGGGTACTCTATATGTTTTTCTGATATTTATTTGCAGGTCTTATAGTGAATCCAAATGGAAAACATACTTAAACCCGAATTGATCTATTTTCATTTACCATACTCTAAATGTTAAGTTCATTTCAATCTAATTTACAATGTTTAACTTTAATTCATTCAATACGTGAAAAGCAAGAATGTAATTCTATTTTCAAAACGTGCCAATCAAATCATACAGAGGAATGTAATAATTTTAACACAGGCATTTCCAGCCTTCAACAAAGAGTTTACAATATACTTACAACAACAAGTTTTAAACAAGAGTAACACCATTTGATGAAAGGTGAATCAACATTCAATTAAATGAAACAATTCCTTTTACACTTTTTTCTCATTCCTTTGTAACTTTCACATCCAAAAACAGAGCAGCTTTTCACCACAAATAATATTACAATGTCATCCACTTAAAGTGGGAAATTTTTACAATAAGGAACCCAAAGAGGACTGCAAAATTGTCTTCATACATAGCTCCAAGAACAACAACAAGAGAGATCCGCTAGATTTCATTTGGTCACAACAAAAAAAGGGGAGAGGCAACGCTCTCCACCCAACCAAGAATTCCAATGAAGAGGAGAATTCATCCTCCTCATTGGCCCCCGAGCCCCAACCACATTACAATAGGAAATGGATTCAACTCATGGCAACAAGACAAGCTTCCACATCACAAAACATATTTCACAAACATATCACAGTCCAAATAATGTAGTTACAACCATAGGAAGAACAGCAACAAAATACTCAAGCTTCATCATGCAAAAGCCAAAGGAGTAAGATCTATGGGGGAAGCTACTTATACCTCCCAATGGGGAATGGGTGACCACCTTAAAAACCCACCAAAATATTCATCTCAAACCCCTACATACTCTTATGCCTCCCAAGTACCTCTTATGCCTCCCCATTCTCTTATGCCTCCCCCAAAAGTAAGAAATGCAAGCTATTTCTTGTCCAAGGTGGAACACCCAACCCAAACTCCCTCCACAAATAACTCTTATGCCTCCCCAAAAATATCCCCATAGTCTTCTCCTACACCACACCTAGGAAATCTACCCAACCAACCAACAAACATACCAAACATTCACAAAAATACAATACAAAAAGAAAACCTTTTTACAAGAGTCGAGCTCCTACCTCTCCATGATAGAGTTTGATCCACAAGTTCAACAACAAGCTTCTTCCAATCCAAATAGTTCCAAAGCACCAACAAATCCAAAAGCATTCAAAATCCTCTAACTCTCTCCAATTGCAAGAGCACCAGATCAACATGAAGTAACCCCAAAACAACAAAAGAATTTGAATAAATAGAAAAGGGAGAGAGGAGGATGAGGTGGCTCTATGTAGGATGCCACATCACTCATCCTCAACTCCATCTCACAAATCAACTTCAAACTCCAAGCACAATTAAAAAGGTGGGTGAATAAATGACCTTTTACTTACACACACAATCCAAGTCCACACCCCAAGGACCAAAATTAATTTCATGTAAGAAGGTGCAATAAGAACTTACAACTTGTTTTCCCAAAAATGCATAATGAGGCCTAATTTTGACTCCCCAACCTATAGTTAGGGTTGGTGTAACAATTTAAGAGGTGTGGGATAAGTTTAACTTGTCCCATAAGCCTCCAAAATCAGCCCCTAAGGACAGATCCGAATTTCAAAAGGAAGGTGGAGTGTTTCACACTCCAAGTTACTTACACCTACTTACAATACATAATCCAAGAGCCATCAGCTCTAATAAATGCATTCTTTTGACCCATTTTAATTTATTTACAACATGATTACTCACTAATCTAGCCACAAATAAATAAATAATAAAGGGGAAAAATACAACACTAAAAATCACATACTAAAATTAAACAAAAGAACTAAATAAAAGAATACACATAACCCCTTGGTCACATTTAAAGGTGATCCCCATGGGAACCCCTAACAACAAACCAAACAAACATACAAACAAATACACGTTGTCATGGTGACCCTTGTTGAATTCATCTAGGATTCCAATGTGGTTGGTCTCCAATCCCCTGATGTTTGTTGTGACATGTTTACCTGCAAACACATAACACCTCCCTCAGCCTCATGGCCACATCAAAAATCAAAAATGAATATAAAATATAATTCCAAAATCATCTATATATGAATAAAAACATCATCAAGCAAGTAACGACATCATTTACAATTTCATCAATAACCATATGATCATAGAATTAGTTCAATTATCTAGGTCTACTCAATATGAAAAAATAACACATGTCTAAAAAACACACACACACACACACACACACACACACACACACACATATATAACCATGTCAATCAACATATCAACATCAATATAGAATGTCTCCAATAATCCACATGCATCATATATGAATCGAAATCAACAATAGTCCATGATCTCTAACATCTAACACCATGCCAAATCAAAAGCTACAACAATGTTCATAAGTATAGTCGACAGTATCATAATCAATAAAAAAAGGTGTCGAAGGGAAGTCGGCACTACACTTCAAGTGATATTTCACCTTGCCTTGACTTAGACCTAGTTAACATTCAAAATGGAAACTTACAAATCCCAAAAATAGCCTAAAAATATCTTTGATCATTTGCTATGATACCAACTGATCGAAAAATGAATTTATAAACACCACTTATCAAATTCCCAATTTACTGAGATACTTAATAAAGTACTCTTAATTTCTGTAAATGATTAAAATTTGCTTAAAAACTTTAAAACAGTATCGATACTAATAGAACAATGAGTAAAATACATAATAATATTGTAAACCAAGATGTAAATGGAGTTCACCCAATGTGGGCTACATCTCTAGGTTCGAGAAAATATCTTGAAGCTGTTCGATTATTGATATAAAATATCTTGTACAATAAAAAATTACATCAAAATGATTCTTTGGCCTACTAAAAATTTGTGTACAATCTCTAGAAATAGTTCTAAATTTGTCTCCAAAAATTTCCTATAGCAAAAACTCTCCAAAATTTCTCCAACACTCCCAATTGGGGTTGTACATAACCAAAGTTACTACTTTTCTATATAATTTTCTACCTTTTATAATATTTTTAAGCTTGTGACTTAGTGGAAAGATATTTATCCCTTTATCCAACAATTTTGGGGTTTGAATCCTCAAGAATGTACAGGTTTTATGTTTGTTAGGCTCGTAATTAGACAGTCGTAGTAAAAACATTGGCCATATTTTTAAACTTAGGCTTATATTGTAATGGTAAAGACACAAAATAGGTCGTGACGGGTTCAAGTGTCAAGCCCTATGACTCATGTAGCTGTGTTGAGATGGAATTTTTACACCTTAGGTGGGTTTTTTCCCACATTTCGATATATGATCCAATTTAAATATTTAAATAGACTCACGATGGGGGAGTTACTGGTGGCACAACCACATTTGGATTTGTTTTATCGATGTTCAACTAGGCACTAAGATCACCACTAGACATGGTATGGATTTGGAGTTTATTATTTAGATCCTCAAGTGTGTAGAACTTAGTGACGGTGTAGGACTTGACCTTGAACTCATCGTTTTAATTTTCAAACTCACCATGGAGCTCAATGGCTATAGGGAACTCGGTCGATCGATCCGACTATGTTGAGTTTTAACAAAACCATGTGGTTTAATCCCACATACACAGCAAGTTGGTCCTCCATGTGGTTTATAAGAAAGAATACTTGTTAAATAATGTGAACACTAAGGTAGCAAGGTCCCTTTCCTACCAAAAATTGGACCCCATCCTCACGATGGGCCCCTAAGCCCGACAAATATCATCGGCCCCACATTTGAACATCAAAGACCAAAAGCTAAAAAACCATATTTTTACTCAAACACACTATGTCATTTTTCATCACCTCATTTGTCCACATGTCAAGTTCTGATTGTGCCACATCATCAAAGTGTAACCTATTCCATTATTTTTGTATTTGGAGAAAAAATTTAGCGAGGCCATATCTTTTGCATATGACATTCTTTCTATCCTGTTCAAAGTGTGTTGGAAAGCTCTCAAATAAAATCTTTATGTGCAAGTAGTTTCCTAAAATTTGTAGATAGTCTTATTAATTCAGTGTAGGAATCCCCTGAATAAAATAGGGATATTTTGAAGCCAAGTGAAGATTAAAAAAACTAGAAGCCAAAAAAAGGCCATGACACAAGGATATGAATGCATAAACAAGAAGGAAATACATAACTACGAGATAATTAAAGAGCATACTAGATAATTTAATATAGTTATAGATCCATGAAGGGGAAAGGAAATTTTTCATACAAACAAATTGCAACCTAGTGTTATATAAGTCATGTTTTGGGAATGAGAAAATCTAAATGGATTTTTACCCATTAGGGATCAAGAGAAGGAAAATGAGAAAAAAATCTAGAAAAAAGCATATTAAGATGGAATAAAATTAGTGCATAAAGGAGAGGGAGAACAATGAAATATGGCCTAATGATTAAAACAACATGAGAAAATATAAAACCAAAAGGGTTAGGGTGGAAGTGGGTGGACAAGGGAGAACATAAACTCACAAAGAGAAAACAAAAGAAAAACATTTGGAGGAGGTGGTCAAACTAAATTAACGTAAATCTCACAAGGATATGTAAGACATTATAGGAAGGTCACAATGGAACTATGAAAAGGATTGGAAGAAGAGAAGGAAGATGCATAAAGGCCAAAAATAGACTCATTGGATAAGAAAGTTAGGATTATCAGCTCAAATAGTTTGAAGATTGGTTATATGACACACTCAATCTACTTGAGTCGAACTCGATTTTTTAGTACCTCATATTTCTAATGCAAAAGAATCCTATGTCTAACACAATCTTGCATCAAGATATTGATTAAAGGAAATTACATAGAAAAGAACCCATGGAATAAGGGGGAATCAACACATAAGTAGATGATTGTGTAATAATAAGAAATGAAGAAGCCAAGACATACAAGGAAGATAAAGAGTAAAAGGAGAGTTCCCAAAAGGTAAGACTAGTGTATTTTATGGAAGAGGTGAGAAAAATTATTGTGCCACATTATTGCATGACAAACCTTGGACTATAATGCACAAAGAGGATTGCATAAATGACTAGGCTAAATGACATTGAGATTCAAAAGGAAACAAGAGGATTAATGAAGACCAACTTCCTACGAACACATGTTATTAGAGGGAGTAAGGGAAGAGGAATGAATTGTTTAGTAAGTATATGAAGATTGGTTGATTAGTTATCAAATTTAATCATAGATTTGATTAGGTAAAATAGAAAAATAAACAGATGGTTAGGTAGCTTTGAAATTTAATGGAAGAAATATAAATTTGAGGTATGGGAATAAGACATGTTGGAACTACCATCCAGATGGTTTGCGATAGTTTGAGAGGAGATAGGATATATCATGTAGAGTGATATGATAAAGGAGAAGAAATTAAAAATCACATAGAGAGAAGAGAGAGGATCATAGTCACATAAAGAGTTATAGTCACAAAGAGAAAGTGAAAATCCAGAGAATTCATGATAATATGACTAGAAGCTAGAGCCAACAAAATGAAAACTAGTTAGGAATAGGTCCATAAGGGTACACCATAGTTTATATAAACTCTATAATCTCCATATTTGAGCATTCAAGTTGTCGATGCCACAAAGGATTTGAGATTACTGAAATTATTTGGTTTGTGTATGAGTAAATATTGTGTACTCTAAGAAATGATACGGGTACCTTACTGATTGCTTCCACCCCCATCACATTGTATTGGCACCAAAGAAAGTAGGAGAATCGAGAATGCCCACTAATTATGTGGTCATAAAAAAAATATTCCCAAGTATATATTTCCATTTTTGAGTATGGATAATTTGATGGAATTTATAAGTGGAGCTAAGTACTTTCTTGAGATTTATTTGAAGAGGTGATATCACCATATCAAAATTTGGTAAGGATATGAGTGGACTTATTTCAAAATATATGATGGATTATATGAGTAACTAGTCATGATATTTGGGTTAGTAAATGCACCAACCATGTTCATATGGTTGATGGATGAAGTCCTTAATCCTTTTGTGGGTAAATTTTTCATTGCTTATTTCGACGATATTTTGATTTTTAGAAAAATGAAGGAAGAGCACTTGGTCCATTTATGGAAAGTGTTAGATATTTTCAGGAAGGAGAGGCTATTGGTGAGCTTAAGTAAGTGTAATTTAATCTAGAAGGTGATATCTCAAGAAGGCTTGAACACAAATTCCGAGAAGGTGCAAGATATAGAGGCTTAATCATCACTAAGAAGAGTTACATA
Source organism: Taxus wallichiana var. yunnanensis (assembly GCA_018340775.1). Lineage (NCBI taxonomy): Eukaryota > Viridiplantae > Streptophyta > Pinopsida > Cupressales > Taxaceae > Taxus > Taxus wallichiana. The sequence goes on along the minus strand of CM031242.1, from coordinate 492,571,760 downwards.
GGCCTAAAGCTTCCTTGGACTTGCAATATTCTATATGATGTGTGTTAAAGTATTTATTAAGATTTGGATAGAAATCACAAAGGTGATGTGGAAGGATTGGGATGAGTTTCGTGAACCACGAATGTAGAGTATGCATTCTAGAAGTCTAAGGATAATGTCAAAAAATAGCAGTGTTGGATTTTCCTTATTTCAACAAGGTATTTAGGTTGATTGCAATGTCATTATGTAGAAATAAGAGCCCAAATGATTTAAGAAGGGAAATCCATAGCATATTTTCATGAGAAACTAAATGCTGCAAAGAGGAAATATTCACTTGATAACCAAAATTTATATGTCATTGTGCAAGAGCTAATGAAGTGGAGAATTTTTTTACCCATATAGTTTGTGTTGAATATGAACCAAGAAGCATTGGAATTCATCAAAAACCAATGGAAGATGATTCAAAGACACATGAAATGTGTTGAATTCTTATAGAGTTACTCATTTTCATAGATCATAGAAGTGGGGAATCTAATCGAGCTACAAATGCACTAAGAAGGAGACATATCTCATTGACGAAGATGCAAGTGGAAGTGGTAGTGTTAAAAGCAATGAAGAAACTCTTTGTAGAAGATAAATACATTGTAGAAGTATGGAAGGAATGTTTAGAACCATTAAACAACAATCACACATCATGTTTAGAGTACTTCCTAAAGGAAAGCTTGTTGCTCATGGGAACATACTTATGCGCTCCATAGGAATGAATAAGAGCTAGAACTTGATGTATGGGAAGCATTACAGAGGAAAATCAAGGAACCTTAGTGCAACTAGTAGAGAGATATTTTTATGTGCATAACTATATAAAAATTATGTAGAGTATACTAGTTAGTAAAAGGGAAGAAACAAAATGTAAGGTTATATCGACCACTACCGATATATGAGAAACCATGGGAGTATCGAGCATGGACTTTATTTTGGATTTCCCTTAACGTAGAGGGGTCATGATTCTATATTTATTGTTGTAGATAGATTCTCAATTATGGCTCATTTTATTTATTACATGAATAAAATTAATGTTATGCATGCTTTCAAAAAATTTTGAGGGTTCAATTATGAGGTTTAATGGGTTTTAAGAACCATTGAATCTTATAGAGATACCAAGTTTGTGGGACAATTTTAGAACATGTTGTGGAATAAAATCAACATGAGGTTGTAGTTTAGTTTTTCATATCACCCATAGATGAGTGGACAAACCAAATTTTTAATAGAAGCCTTGGAAATTTGTTGTGATGTTTGGTAGGAAAGAAGGTAAGAATGTTTTGATCGGTTCTTGTGTCTTCACGGTTCACATATAACAACTATGTCAATAGGAGAACTTGGAATACAAATTTCCAAAAAAATTATGAAATTCTAAGAGGAATGACATATATGAGGGATTTATTGTGACAAAAGGGAAAATTGCAGAAGGAAAACACTTCACACAATACATGAAAGAAGTTTGTGATCAAGTATGCAAACATTTATAGAGGAGAAATGCACAATACAAAGAACACAAATATTTATGGAGGAGACACTTGGATTTTAAGGTTTAATATTCATTCCTTGCACACTTAAATAAAAAGAGATTCCTACAAGGAACATATAATAAACTCAAGTGGAAGAAGAGTGGAACATGCAGAGTCTTGATAACGCATATGAATTGGAGATTCCATAAGGGATATACATCTTAGATTTCTTCAACATAGTAAATTTATACTTTATGAAGGGAAGACAAGTGGATAAGAGATATATATGCATACATCGATTGAAGAGAACAACCACCATAATATAGGCATGCAGAAGTTGAATGCATTGTGGAAGACTACAAAAATGACATGCAAAATGAGTACATGAAATATCAGGTAAAAGGAAGAGGTGAGTATTCAATGATGCATCTTCTCTTAAAGGAAGGAGATCACAAGACTTATTCATTCCATTTTTGACCTTTAGAATACCACTTGAGTAGGGGGCATGTTTATTATTACCAACATGTATGATGTAGGAACATCATGTTTTTGTGTCCACAACACGCCTATAATTCCATAGGGAAATTCATGGAACCCTTAGGAATTTCTCAAGGTAACCTAAAATTTAACTCAAATTTTGTTTTCCTCCATTGCACAATCCTTTATTTATAAACATTAATGTGTTCTTGTTGCATTTACTTGCAACCCCTTATGATATTACACCATCAGCATCCTTTACAAATGCACCCTTTCCCTTTCACAAAATATTCTCTCTAAATCATGGCATGCACAAATAATTACATATTTTTTGTAGCCCCTTAGTCTTGTATGAATTCATCGTTTATCTCCCATCCCGCACAAGTAATTACACAAAATTTTGAGGCATTTTCATTTTCCTTGGAATTATCCACTTTAACCCCAAGAAGTTTCCAACTTCCCACATTCAATATAGTGTTATACTTCACCACGTATCCATGTCATTATTGGGAATTCCGGGATCTTTTGAATCGAAGAGTGAACCGATGAGAAATGTGAGACGTGAATTGCACAAAAGCAAGACTAAGAACACATATACAAATCTACAAGTTATGAAAAACAATGATATAAAATGCAAAAAACAAGAATGACTCCAAATCAACTCAATGCCTACATACCATAGAATGATGCAAGTGATGTACATATATAAGAGGAGGAAAGTGTAATCGCCACCTAGATAAGTGGTGAATAACACTCACTAGCCGATACTAGCTTGAGTAGAATTGACTCCACACAACTAGTAAGTTAATTTAATACAATTGTTAAGCTAACTCAACACAACTAGTACACCTAATCAAGCATATCCCATGAGTATAGGAAAGGTCCAATTGTTAAGCTAACTCAACACAACGGGTACACCTAATCAAGCATATCCCATGAGTGTAGGAAAGCTCCAAGTAAATAAAAAATACAAGGAAAATGAATATCCTACACTAACACCCCTTAGGAACAACGTAGGCAAAGGAAAGTGGGTCCCAACAACAAGGCCTGATGAGGTACCCATGTACAATGCATCTCTCACAAAGATAGAGTAAAAGGAAAAAACCGAGTGGCAAAAAATTCCCCCAAAAGAGAGATAAAAATATCACTCAAGAAAAAGCTGGAGAACAAAAAGAGGTGGGTCGTTTCACGGGAGTTCATATTGAGGTAATTAAAATTGATAAAAATAAAATAAATATACCAGTATACCTTTGGGGGTGAAATGGTTTAATTTATTAATATTTTGAATTGGGTATTTGGGATAGGTTAGAGACATGGGATAGGTGAGAGATGAGGTTACTTGTAATATAACAAGAAACATTTGAACCCTAGTTTTTAAAACTAAATACCTTAAAATTACAAAATGAGTGTGGTCATAAAGTTAAATTATAATCTCTTTTTGAATAATAATATTTCAATTAGGAGATTCTTAACCAATAAATAATAAGATGGTTGAAGATGAGGATTGAGTATACTTTTCAACATAAATGATATTATTTCACAATCTTAATTATTTGAAGAACTATTTATAAATGATTAAATCTTAACATTGAGGTAATATGTAATAGGTATTGATTGGATTCAAAATCTATTTCTAGAGGAAAGACAATTTAAGAAAATAATAATTGAGTAGGAAACACGATCTATTTCCGTTTGATATATTAGGGTATAACCAAAAAAGGAAAATGAAATTGTAATGGAAAATGGGTAAGTAAGGTACATAGATAAAATAAGGGGTATTTTCATTCTAATAATATCAGAGGAGGGGGTATTATAAATTGAATAATTATAGTTAAAAACTAACATCAATGGTATTCAGTAATACCCTTTGAATGAATGTGTTATACCATACTTTTACTAAGTGAACCCCCATGGGCCTTGGTAACTTGGCGGATGAGTCATGTCATCGCAATCCGGCACTATGATAATTCTTCACCGGGAACTCCTCGTGCTATGATTATTTACTAATGCACAACCTTTAGTTTGGTGGATGTAATCTGGAAACAAAACAACAACCGAACACAAGAATACCATTGACTATGATAAGACAGAATGACGACAAATCTGAAATATCAAAATAAATTATAATATTAACATGAAATCATTATAAACTCACCCATGAGATACTTCAATAAGACTATGGGAGAAACTTTACAATTACACCTCTTGATGGCTTCTTCAACACACCTTTAACTGGTGGCTTCCTTCGCACACTTCCTACAATATTTCTCACTACTTCTTTCTATGCTAAATGAGGGGGGTGGCCTCTCTATTTATAGAACTTCCAGGCTTATCCATCCTATCTCTAAGATAGGATAAGAAATCCACTGACGAATCATATTCCATACCTTAACTCTTATCTGTACATGTAAGCTTATCTGTTAAGATAAGATAAACCTTATCATTTTACATGGGTTCCACATTTTTAGACTTTTTACAAATAAAATACACAAAATATTTATGACCTCACTCCTTGTCCTTATTACCAATATAATATTTCTAATTCCTAATCATGTAGACCCTACTTCTCTAATTACCCAAACTTTGACATTTTAACATTACCGGACCATTTACGACAAATATTTACTTTTTACAACATTCCTATTGTACTTTGACTGTTACCGTACTCCACATTATTGGCGGCACCGTACTGACGGCGCCGTTATCTTCTATCGGACGCTACTACTAATTACACTTAACAACATCCTATTCCTAATACATACATTAATGAAATAGAAATTTTGGAGGAAAATTTTAGTGTCGACATCTTCCCCCTTCCTAGCTTCTACTCCGTCCTCGGAGTAGACTATTCTGGTGCTTGGAAAATCTTCAACTTGTCGTGGTTGACCCATTTCGTAATGGGAGTGCCATCCAATTCCTCCAGTCGGTACGTACCATTTTCATGCACAGCTGCTATTTTGTAGGGCCCCATCCATTTTGGAAGAAATTTTCTCTGTCTTCTTTTTTTTTGTATCTGGAATCATATACTAGGACCAAGTCATTCACATGAAATGGAGACCATCGGATCTTTTGATCAAAGTATTCCTTCTGCTTCATTTTCTTCTTATGGCTTGTATCCTTTGCTATTTCCCTCATTTCCTCTAGCAAATGAAGATGTACCAACCTTTCTTTTACTGAATCACTTTCATCCATCCTTTCATTTTTCATAACTCTCACAGTGGGAATATCAAACTCAATAGGAAGAACTGGATCAATGCCATAGGCCAACTGAAATGGGGAGTATCCTGTTGCTAAATTTGATGTTGCCCTATATGCCCACAATCTTTGCATGAATCCTTTTATCCCATTTATGTACTGCAAGGCCGCATCTTTTGCTAGAATTTGACACAAAGACAAAATTTGTTCGTTCCACCTGTCCATTTGTGCTTGGCTTGTATGTTGTTGCCTTCCTGTGCTTGATAGAAAACTTATTGACTAGGGCTTCTACCACCTCATTAATGAAGTGGCTTCCTTGATCTATTACAATTTCTAATGGACAACCAAATCTGGTGACAATGCGTTCATATATGAACCTTGCCACTTCATCCATGGAAGCTGTTTTCAATGGCCTAGCTTCAACCTACTTGGTTAAATAATCTGTGGCAACTACAATATACTTATTTTGACGTGATGTAGTTGGAAGTGGACCTACAATGTATATTTTCCATTTTTCAAAGGGACCAAGGGGAAGAATAGGACATAATGGAGCTGATGAAGTCTTACGGTTACCATGTGTTTGACAAATATCACATGTCTTACAATAATTATAACAATCTTTAAAAAGAATGGGCCAGTGATAACCTCGCATCCAAGATCCTTTTTTGTAAGTTGTCCAGAGAAGTGCCCTCCACATGTACCATTGTGGAATTCTTCTAGCAGCTCCTTTCCTTGATCACGTCCAACTGCCCTCTTGTACTGTCCATCAGGCCCTATTCGAAATAATGCTCCATGCAGAATAGAATATGGACGACTGGCTTGAGTAATCTTTCTCTTATTCTTTGCATTAGCACCATCAGGAAACTTGAATTCATTCAGATAATTCCAAATATCTATGTATTCACTAGGGATTGTGTCAAGGGAGAACAATGCTGCATCGGGAAAATCATCATCATCACAAGATGATCCTAAACCATCATAGGCTCAAGAGAGTGCATCTGCATTGACATGCTTCTTTCCTGGCCTATCTATAATATCAAATTCAAATTCTTGTAGCAAAATTATCCATCTTGCTATCCTCCCTAATGGGTTAGGCTTATTGACAATATATTTTAGAGCTTGATGATCCGTTACAACTATAAATTTCTGCCCTAGCAAGTAATTTCTAAACTTCTTTACAAAGAAAATAATAGCGAGCCTCTTTTTGATTCTAAAGATAGTTTACCTCAAGACTTTGCTCATTTGTCTGCTCCCAAAGTAAATTAGATGTTCATTCCCATTTTCATCCTTTTGGCTCAAAGTACTACCTAGTGTTGCATCTGAGGCATCAGTGTACACAATGAATGGCTTGCTCCAATCTGGACTCTTCAAAACAGGTGAAGACACCAAGGCTTCCTTCAGTTGTCCAAAAGCTTCATGCACCTTGTTTCCTGGTTCATAAGCAACATCCTTCTTCAAGAACTGGGTTAGTGGCTGTGCAATCTTTGAGAAATTCTTGATGAACCTTCTATAGTAACCCACATGGCCTAAAAATGATCTCAACTTACTTCTATTCATAGGAAATGGTAAATCTTTGATTTTTGAAACTTTATCAGGATCAGTACCAATACCATCTCTGGATACAACATGCCCTAACAAAACACCTTTAGAACATCCAAAGACACACTTTGTAGGGTTTAGTGAGGCTTGTGCTTCATCTAACCTTTGAAATGTTGTCTCCATCTCAGTGCGCAGTGGTCCAACTTGCTCCCATAGATGCAAAAATCATCCGAAATACTCTGATGAAGGTCCCAATGTAGGGTTCGAACACCCTATTCATCAAACGCTGGAATGTTTCTGGAGCATTACACAACCCAAAAGGCATAACTCTATAAGCAAACGTTCCCCAAGGAGTGGTGAACGTGGTCTTCAACTGATCTTTCTCTGCTATACAAACTTGGTTGTAGCCGCTATATCCATCAAAGAAACTATAGCACTCTGGCCGCCTACTTCATCCAAGATCGATCTCGAAAATGGAAGAGGGTAATGATCCTTCTTTGTTGCCTTATTGAGCTTCCTGTAATCAACACAAATGCGTAGCTTCCCATTTTTTTATTGAGATCACAATGGGAGAAACCCATTCTCGAATTCTCCACAAAGAAATATGAATCCCGCATCAAGCAACTTATCTATTTCTTCTTTTATAGTCTTAGAAAAATTAGGATTCATTCTATATGGCATTTGCTTTATAGGCTTAGCACCATCTACCACTCAATACATTGTTCTACCCAACTTACTTGACAGAGTTCCTTGTAATCAAAAGTGAATATGTGTATGTACCTTCGAAAGAGCCGGAGGTAAGATTCCTTCTCACTCTCCATCACAAAGATCACCAATCTTTATTTGTTGGAGACGATCATCAACTTCTTCTTGAGATAATTTTATGGGGTCATGAGTTGGTGTGGTGGCGGGATATCCATGACTGAAACATCCACCTCGCTTTCTTCATCTTCAAAGTGTCCACTTCACCGGTACTAGAGTAATCGAGAGGATGTCCAATCATCGGTTTCATAACTTGAATCCACGTGTTCTACTTTATGATGTCGAGGATCACGTTTATCTTCACCCTCTCTCTACCACGTCCAAGTGTCATGAAACCTTCATTCCGGTAGTTTCTTGCATGAACTCTCCTTAGCCATGGTCTTCCCAAAGCAGCATTGGGTGCATAGCAGTACCATTTTTCATCACCGAAAGTCTACCACACATACAACACCCATAACAGATATTGCCACATTTGAAATTACACCTTCTGGTTTAGTTTTTCCCTTATTTAATGACCTTAACATAAGTTTTGAAGGGCGATCAATTTTTAAACCCAACATATTCATTACTGAGACTCGGTCATTACATTAAGCGCAGCACCTACATCAACTAAGAAATCATGAATTGAAATACCATTACATAATACCTCACCTTGTGGAGCATAGGGATCCGCTCTCGCCTCCAAAATAGGGACCTCAACCTCCTTCCTTCTTCGAGCATTGAGTCCACCTCGCAGCCTCCCGCCTCTTCTCGAAGACATAGCCAAGAGTTGACCATATGTGATATTTGTAGGCCTTTTGGACAGATCTTCCAAGATGGAGTATGGTCCTTGCCCCGTGAAATCGGAAAATCCCGCACACCCAACTTTCTTCTCCTATGTTTCTTACTAGTTTCTTCTTTCATCTTCTTAGGATCATTTCCATCTTGATTATCTTTTTTTTTTTTTTCTTTTTGTTACAAACACATCTACTTCATTATTTTTGCTCTTATCTACTACATCAAAAGAATTCACAGTGCTTTTCCTTTATCATTATCTCCTTACAGATGTAGAAGCTCTATCTCGGACAATTATACTTATAATGACCCTTTTTATAACAACCATAACAAACAACTTGAAATATTTCTTTTTGGACCTCTATCTCCTCCCTGAGAACTAAATTCCTTTCCTTGAAGAAGATTAATAGTTAACTGACCCATCTTTTTGAGCAGATCTTCATACTCAGTAGATGTATTAGGAGAAATATTTGTGCTCACCGGGAGTGGTTGTGGATTCAGGACCAAAGGTCTTTGGTGTAGGCTCTACTTTAGCAACAATTTATTTGGGCTCCTCTTCCATGCTTTCTTCTTGCCTTCTTGCAATCTCCTTTGCTTGTTCAATGGTGGCTGGGCGGTCATACTTCACTCATTGTCTGATCTCCGACTTCATCCCAAGAATGAAGTGCTTACAGAGGAGATTATCCACGCCATTCATCAACCCGTCCGCTAGTCCTTCCTTCCGGATCCGGGCATCGAGCTTCCTCCTTATTTGTAGAACACGAGCATGATAATCCCTTATCTTCTCCTTCTCTCCTTGGGATAGCTTTGTGATCTCGATCATGAGATCTGCATATTTCTGTTGTTCACCAAATTCTTCAAGAAAACTTTCGGTTAATAAATCCCATGAATTTTTCACATTATCACCTAGTGTTTCAAACCACCTAAGTGCTGAACCATCCAAAAAGGTAGGAAAAAATTCAGTCCATTGTTCCCTTCTTATAAGGCCATTACAAATACAAGATCGTTTAAACTCTTGAATGAAAGAAGAAGCATCTTCATTAGATTGAGCTGAAAAAACAGGAATCTTTCCCATTTTCAAAAGTAACCACCGTGAAATACCAACCCACAAGTACAATTAACAAGACTTATGTGCACAAATAATTGGAATCACTATACTGGAAAGTGACTTTACACCTTTCTACAGTAAATTAGAAATGACCACGGTAAACTATGGTAAAACTTGACTTACTGCGGTAAAAACTGACTTTACTGTGGTAAACACTATTCACAGTAAAAAGTGAAGTTACTGCGGTAAATACTATTCATGGTAAAAAGTGACTTTACTGCGGTAATTACTATTCCCAGCAAAAAGGACTTTACCAGGGTAACTACTATTCATGGCAAAAATGACTTTAACATGGTAACTACTATGCACAGTAAAAATGACTTTACCATGGTAACTACTATGCACAGTAAAAACAAGGTTACCCTCCAATTAATTTTTGCCTAAGTGGGAATATCTCTCCGTAAAATCCACTAACGAGGAATGGTCCCTAAGAACGGAACCAAAATGTCATCAGCAATCCTAAGCACTATGATAATTCTTCACCGGGAACTCCTCGTCTTTATGATTATTTACTAATGCACACCTTTAGTTTGGTGGATGTAATCGGAAGCAAAACAACAACCGAACACAAGAATACCATTGACTATGATAAGACAGAATGACGAAAAATCTGAAATATCAAAATAAATTATAATATTAACATGAAACTGTTACAATCTCACCCATGAGATACTTCAACAAGACTATGGGAGAAACTTTACAATTACACCTCTTGATGGCTTCTTCAACACACCTTTAACTGATGGCTTCCTTCGCACACTTCCTACAATATTTCTCACTACTTCTTTCTATGCTAAATGAGGGGGGTGGCCTCTCTATTTATAGAACTTCCAGGCTTATCCATCCTATCTCTAAGATAGGATAAGAAATCCACTCTGACGAATCATATTCCATACCTTAACTCTTATCTGTACATGTAAGCTTATCTGTTAAGATAAGATAAACCTTATCATTTTACATGGGTTCCACATTTTTAGACTTTTTACAAATAAAATACACAAAATATTTATGACCTCACTCCTTGTCCTTATTACCAATATAATATTTCTAATTCCTAATCATGTAGACCCTACTTCTCTAATTACCCAAACTTTGACATTTTAACATTACCGGACCATTTACGACAAATATTTACTTTTTACAACATTCCTATTGTACTTTGACTGTTACCATACTCCACATTATTGGTGGCACCGCATCTTGCGCCGTTATCTTCTATCGGACGCTACTACTAATTACACTTGACAACATCATATTCCTAATACATACATTAATGAAATAGAAATTTTGGAGGAAAATTTTAGTGTCGACAGTGATCCACTTAAAATGATCATCCCCAGAGTAGAGAGAGAAATAAGTGAGGACATGGTCCCCTAAGAAGAGTTTCGATGATGGTGTCCTCCAATTAAAGACTAAAAAGAATCCACCTGCACCGAACAATGTTCTTGCCCCTGGGAAGGACAAAAAAGAGAACTAAAAGTCGGCCCACTCCACAAAGGAAGAATAAACCTGCATCTAGTCTATAACCGAAAGGTGCATAGGTCTAGAAAAAGTGTGCACAAAAGACAATGGGAATGCCACTACAATATATGTGTTAGAGAAAGAAAAAGGTGTGGAGAAAATAACCCTAAAAATGGATTCAAAAGAAAAGGCAGATCATGAAACATCTCTAAAATAGTAGAAGTGACAAATGTCCCAAGGCAAGAACTCCCAACGAGAGAGATGAATGGGTTCTCTAGAATGTGTGATGGCTCAATCAGAGCATATTCTTGTAATGAAACACAATTGGAATATGAAAATAGACCACTCAAGGTAGGAAGATACTCATCCCAACGGGGTTTTTCAATGAGATCAATGTCCGATAAAAATGAATTATCATCACAACATGAAGTAGAAGGGGAAGATAGCTGCAAAGAGTTGTTAGAAGTCTAAGATGGAGAAACATTGCACTCAATGGTAGTAGGTAGTGTATATAGAGTGTTGTTAGCTAAACAATCAAGATGCAATGGAGAACAAGAGACAATGGTCACATCTGTCTCAGAGGAAGGTTCTCCAATAGAACACTATTTCGAGAGTGAAGCAAAGCATGAACATGGATGCTAATGAGATTTTTAGATGAAAGCAGTGAGTGAGAGTGTTCTCAATAGTAAAATATTGTGGTGAATGGTCAACACTTTGGACTCATAAGTAACAAGTTCATAAGAACAATAAAAAATTAAAGGGATGTGAGAAGGGGGAGAATATATGGTGGCACTAAAGTGGTCCAGAGAAGTGTCGCTCTCAGATGATGAAACAAGGTCACCATGCAGTTATCGGATAATGGTCCAGGAAGTGAAAAGTCACTCAGTGTGCTTGAAAAAATGCAATGTATCCCTAGTGTTGTATAAAAAAAAAATCTCCTTTTCAAGCCAAGCAGCAACACAGATTCAATGGGGAGCTTAGAGGCGGATAGATCATAAATATATGTCATTTTGTAGCCGAGGAGGAAATCTAACTGTCCCTTTATTACTTGGATTTTTGGAGAGATGGATAGCACCTTAAGAGGATGTGATCTTATTCTAACTATTTTAGGTTGTTCCTTTCAACCAAGGTAAGAGAACCTATTTTGTAACCTTTTTTATTTGAAGGGGATACAGATACCTTTCTTTTGCATAAATTTTATAGAGAAGACCTTGGGGAAAATATGATCAACACACCAAATCTGACTCTCACAAGTTGTCACTTCCAAATTATTGAGATATTTTCAACACAAGGCTAAGGTTACTAAAGACATTTGGAATCTTGATCTATTCTGCATACTTTAGCAAATGGATTTTGTTCTTGTGTGGGTATACAGAGCAAAAAACAGGGGTAGTATGGGTAGGATTAGTTGTTTTTAAATAGATTTTTGGTGGGAGGGGAGACAGGATGAACTTGACTCACCAGATCCTTGAGAGCTTATGCAAAATGGAAAGATTCAACCAACAAAATGCCACAAAAAGTTAAAAATGTTTCTTCAACTAGAATATGTGCTTCAATGGAGGCCTAGATTAGCACTCTTTCATACAACCTATGGGATTCTATCATGAAGGCTCAAGTCAGAAAACCCAATAAAGCACCAAGATTCAAACCAAATCACGCCTGAGGTACACCCAAAGGCTTACAGATAATCTCTGTCAACAAAATGAAAGAAAAGTGATTTTAATCTTTATCTCACTCCCAGATGAAGGATCTTCTAAGAAATGAAATTGTAGATGCCACTAAAATGTCACAAGGATTGAGAAATGTGTGATTGGACCAGGTTTTGGTATAAGATTGCAACAAAAACAAGAAAAACTACTCACATGCATTCAGATATAAAATAAATACACTTTACTCAAGATTAACACAAAATAACTCAAGTTTGATCAAATTTATCAGCAAGGGAAAGTTTCTAGAACAATCTCAAAGCTTGTCAATGGCTATACACTTGCAACCACCTTGACATGATTAAATTTGACACAAAGAGATATATGCATGCTTCTTAGATTGCTTCTCAAAAAGGATGGGCTCTGTCATGCTTTTACGCTAGCAAAATTAGTCTTGACCTCTCCAAAAACTCCCAACCACTTGCACAATGAATTTGTGCCATTTATAACATTTACAACAGACCCCTTTTCCCCAAAAATAAGACATTAAGTGTTACCAATGCTCGTCATGATCACGATCACGATTCCCAAAATCGGATCTGTAAAAAGTCATCAAGTGCTCAGGGGAAAATATCTTCGAATATCTCCCGCATTTAACTCCTTCCTATAAAAAATCATGCTTCCTTCCATTCGACAACCACTTCCGCCCCTAATGTCAAATCTAGCTCCTTGCGTGCTCGGGAGAAAAAAGAAAACCAGATCGAGCCCGATAGTCAGACCATTTTAATGGTGAAAGATGTCTCCAGATATCTCCCACCAAACTCTAGATATCAAAATTAACTCACCCCTCTATTTGGCGTGTAGAAAATAACAAGAAATCATGAAGACTCACACTTCCAGGAGCTTTACAGAAAAAATGGGGGAAAAATCATATTTAGACACACAACTGTCGTTGATCTTTGATTTGAATGTGGGTTGTCCATGTGGAAGATTCAAAAATGGGCTCGGGGCTTCCTTTTGACTTTTCATGACCCTTTGAAAAAATGTAAAAATTTTACATTTTGCTCCACACCTCCGCTTCTGAAAAATGGGCCTGACACGTGTCCTAAGGTGGGTCCTAAAGGAAACATGGAAAAAATCTATCATTTGACCCTCTTTTGGAAAAAGGAAAATTTTCCAAGTTTTCCCCACAGCTCGCCCTTCCACTTGAGTTCCTAATGTGGGTCCCAGAGATCCCCACTTCTTTTTTGCCTTTAACTCATTTTCCCACAAAGGGAAAAAATTTCACTTTTCCTCCGAAATCTCGCACCTCCACCGTTGGTGGAACAAGCTTTGACCTTTTTATCGGGCTCGTGGGTCATTTTGATAATTTTAGTCGTTTTCATGCAAGAGGTAAAATTTCCAAGTTGCTCCCCGATAGTCCACCTTCCGGCCCCTTTGACCAAAAACAAACTTTGACCTTTTCTTTTGTCGGGCTTGTGGGCCATTTTTATATTTTAACCCTTTTGAGACAAGGAGGCAAAAAGTTTAAGTTTCCCCCAATGATCCACTTCCCTTCCCCTTATGACTTTTCAAACTACCACGTATCACAATGGCGCACCTTGAGACAGGTCCCTTAAATTTGAAACATTGAATGAGTGCGGGCTCACCACGTGTCATGCCCCAACAAAATTTGTTTGAAGGCTTGAAGCTCGACAGAAGGCACCATGTGTCAAGATCCGAGGCAATCTCCTTTGGCCTTTGAAATTTTCAAGAAAAAATTCAAAGTGAGCGGAGTCCTCCACATGTCCTGTCCCGCCAAACCGTATCCAACTACATAAAAATTGTCTAAGTCTCGGGGAAAGTAGCAGATACCTCCACGTGTCCTCCTAGCACTACTCTAAGGCCAAACCAAAAGTAGATCTTCAAATAAGCGTCGTTCCTCCACGTGTCTGGGCTTCCCAAAAAAAAATTGAAAAAATACTAAGTATGGGAAACCCAACGGAAGCCTCTACATGTCTCTATCATGCCAAACGTCCATGTGTCCTCACGGTGCTACTCGAGCCAAACCAAAAGTCGATCTTCAAATGAGCGTCATCCTCTACGTGGACACATTTTAAGTTGAGTCTTTTCATAGAAATTTTGAAGTACCCCTCCGAGCCGCATCCAACCAAAAGAGGCCACGTTCCCGTTAATGCAATGATGCAAATTTGACCAGGAGAAACGCCCATCAAACCATAAAATACAGAAGAACAACCATTTGAGCCTGAAAATGAAATTTTCTCCAAGGATAGAGAGTTTAGAAATGTTACAACACTCAAATATGTTCCTCACGGACACATCAATTCATTTTCTTCAATTATCACGTGTAAAAACGATAAGGATGATAGATCCCGACTATGGAAAATAGAGAGAACAACAAAACATGAGTTTTGAAGGAACAGAGAACAAGAGACTCAAAATACATACCTTTTCCAGAGGAACAAAGAAAAAAGGAGACAAATATGGACCCATACGTGATCCTCGACCCAAGAATTGATTAAAATGGCAACAGAGATTGACCAAGCACAACACGGGAAAATAAAAATGACAGAGGTTGTAAATCAATAAATCTTCAAAGGCACAAATGGGGCAAGACTATTTTGAGCAGCAACATTGGCTCCAACTCGAGGATGGGCGGTCCTACGAGTGTCATAAGAACAAAAGTATGCCAAGTCCCAAAAGCATCCATTGGGTGACAAATTCAGCTCGCAGAGTAGAGAAACAAAGACATCTCTAAAAACTAATAGAGAAAGCAGAAAAAGCAGATCACCAAGGACCAGAACGAGCCAAAACACAAAAGACAGGAAACAAACAGTGACTATACACTGTACAAAATATTTTTACCTTGATGCAAAGAAAACAATCAAGGAAAATCCTCAAGTGCCTGCCATCTTGGATAAGACCATGCTAAGCAATCTTGATATGTCTTCATCAACTGGAAATATACCTCCTTTTCTTCTTTGTTCAGTTTGTAAACCATCCATTTTCTCTAAAGCTCCTCCATTGTGTTTGAGTCAAATTATTTAACATTTTTCAAGGCTAAATCATAGACCAAATTCCTAGAAAAAATAGCATACTTAGGAGCTCTATTTTCAACACTTTCATACTCCCTAAAATCCACAAAACTCACAAGATTGCTAAGATCAGCATCTTTTTGCAAAACTTCATAAGATGCATTACTTAGGTCTTCAATCAAGTACAACATATTATTATCTCCATATAATTTCACCAAGTTGCCTTTAATGGGGATAGTGGTATAAGACATGTCCATTCGCATACTACCACCAACACTTGCAACCCAGTTTCTTGATAGCAACATACCCCATTTGGTTGGGCAATCAACAATGACTACATCAAGCTTCAAGTTCTTACCTGGGTAGGCTGTAAGTTGTACCATTATATCCTTCACACATCCCACCACCGGCACTTCAGATTCCACGGCAATACACTTCCCATATGTTGTTGTTACCTTAATATTTAGCTCATTCATGACTTCCAGAGGCATGACATTACATGATGCCCCTGAGTCAAACATACATTTATGGAATAGCCTATCCTTGATGATCATAGTGTTGAAGAATGGATCCACATTCAGCTGGGATTTAACCAAAGAAGTTCCTAAATAAACCTCTGGTGGTTCCCCTAGCTCTTCCAACACTTGTGGCTTTTCCAACACTACAACAGTAAGGGGAATCCCAACCTTGTTTACATCTCTATCCTGTGTGATCTCTTCCCCTTTGAATCCTAAATATTCAAAAGCCCTCTTCTTGTGCTCAGGGATCCTAAGTAGCTCAACAATTGGGATAGGAATTTTGATTTGACTCAAAACTTGGGCAATGTCATATGGAACAAATTTGGGTAAAGCAAAGCACTAGGAGAAAGATTGGAAAATTCATTAGATGGAATGGGGTTCTTTTCATTTTGGGCATGGGGAGGAACACAAGTTTTGCTTGGGGAAACAAGCTCTCTGCCAAATGCATTTTTCTTTGGGGTTTCTTTGGTAAGCAATGGAAATTTTGACTTGGCTTGTGGCCCCTTAGCAGACTTTACTTCTAGTATTGTGCTCCTTTTCTTGGGAAACTACAACATTTATTAATATCTGCCTATATTCTTCTGAAGGAACTCCTCCATCATACTTTTCAATCATTAATGCCCTCAAGTACTCAAAATCATTAGTGGGCAATTCAAAATCTTGTATGTTGTTTACTTCTAAAGTATGAGAGGGAGGAAAATAGGTACCCTATGAATGCAATCCCAAAAAGTGGTAGCTAGTTCTAGCACTTATCACCTCAATTGAGGTTGCCCCTTGTTGTGAGCTAGTGGAGCAACCCATCATGTAAACATCATCATCATTTTCATCATCAGCTTGTTCTTCTTCTTTCTAATCTTCTTCACAAGGAGCATGGGGCATGAAACACTTGTCACACCAATCAATGACCTATGTTTCTTCCAAAAAAACAACTCTAGTAGCCAAAGGATCAGGCACCATTCTATTTTCTCTGCCTTGGGGCTGCCTATTTCCAAATCCAACAAGTCCTTTTCCTTTGTCATCAGTTCTTTGATGATTTGTAAATTTGTCTTGGCCTTGTTGCTTGTGTTGTCCTTGTGAACTCTGCCCAACTCCTTTCTCATCTCGGGCTAGTTTGTAGGAGATTTCTTTGACAACCCCTGCCAAAGTCTTCACAACTTCTTCCAAATCAGCAGCCTTGCTTGTCTAAGTTTTTTTGGGTTAATTAGCTTCACACCATCCCTCTTAGGAGGTTTTCCTATTGCCTTGATATTATTCTCTATTTGTAGGGCCATAGTGAATGCTTGCCTCAAATTAGTAGGGTTCTTGTCCCTCAAGTAGTAAGCAGCATTTTTATCAAATGCATCTGTGTATTTGATCAAACATGATTCATCACATGGCCTTATCCTAATAGGAAATCTTCTCAAAGTCTTATTAAACCTTGTGTTGAAATCATGTACTGACTCATTGGGATTCTTCTTGATATTCTCAAATTCGATAGAAGAAACCTAGGGTCAGTCCTATCACCATATTGCAATCTAAATGCATTGTTCATCTCAGCCCAAGAATCAATAGAGTTATCTGGAAATGCTTTATACCAATCCCTTACATCCTCTTCTAAAGTGTGAACAAACAATTTGATGTATACATCTTCATGTTCAATCTCAAAGTCTTCCATCATATTGAGAAAAAGCTTTAGATGTTGATCACCAGTTATAGCATTGTTTCCCTAGAACTTTGGTAGTTTGTTCCTTACATCTTGAGGTACTACATTTGGATAACCAGCCATTCCCAAAAAAATTTATAGGTCAAAAGGTGTTTACAACAAATGGAGGTCTGGGTTGAGCCATATTGATTCGAGGAGGTGATCTTGGGGGAGAAACAAGTTGATGAGGGGTAGGGGTCTCGAAATACAGGAGTATAGTTTTCAAAATGAATACCCTCTAAAGGCCTTGCTTCTTGGAAATCCCTATCAACTTCTGAAAAGAGGGGAAGAATGTGAAGCAAACCTTTCAAAATCAAAATAATGCCCCTCTCCAGTTGGAGAATTCAATTCCACAAAGAGGCTACTTGATTCAGAAGCACTTGAGTGACAAAATTCAATGATAGGCTAGTTACTTTCATGAATGGGATCTCCCTTCTGTTGCTCATTGATCTCCCACAACTCTCTAAACTCTTATTCCTTCTGAATTTTCTTTTCCTAACTCAGGAAACAATGTCCTAGTAGGATCCCTAACAAAGAAATATCTTCTTCCTTCCAACTTTGCAAATATTAGTAGCAAATCTTACTTGATAGAGGTTTGAGACATTGTTCCTTATCAAAATCAAATCAACAGGTAGTCATCAATAAGGATTTCCACCTTAGTTGTGTAAATGCACTAAAATATGTTCTGTCAAATGTCTGTCGGCACTTATAAACTTGAAATCAAATCTACGCCTTCATTTACCATAATTTGTCAATGAATACTAGTGCAAAACATGTAGAGACTGGAAAGTTGCATACAACACTTGTAACTTGAAACTTCTTATAGGGTCGAACACAGGATAATATTTAAAATAGATTTCTAGCACTTTAGAGCATACAAGAAATGTTTACTAGGGTCTGAGTATGAACTGTATCACAATGAACAAATTAGTTCTCACAACTTCTAAAATAGTCCCCGACAATGACACCACTAGTGTTGGTATCCAAATTTGTTCTCCTTTTCAAGCCAAGCAAAAACATAGATTCAACAGAGGAGCTTAGAGGTAGATAGATCATAAATATATGTCGTTTTGTAGCGGGAAGGAAATCTAACTGTCCCTTTGTTACTTGGATTTGTGGAGAGATGAATAACACCTTAAAAGGATGTGATCTTATCCTAACTATTTTAGGTTGTGCCTTTCAACCAAGGTAAGAGAACCCATTTTGTAACCTTTGTTATTTGAAGGGGATACAGATACCTTTCTTTTGCATAAATTTTATAGAGAAGACCTTGGGGAAAATATGATCAACACACCAAATCTAACTCTCATGAGTTGTCACTTCCAGATTATGGAGATATTTTGGAATCCTGATCTGTTTTGCATACTTGAGAAAATGTATTTTGTTCTTGTGTGGGTATACAGAGTAAAAACAGGGGTAATATGGGTAGGATTATTTGTTTTTGAATAGATTTTTGGTGGGAGGGGAGACAGGATGAACTTGACTCACTAGATCCTTGAGAGCTTATGCAAAATGGAAAGATTCAACCAACAAAATGCCACAAAGAGTTAAAAATGTTTCTTCAACTAGAATATGCTTCAATGGAGGACTAGATTAGCACTCTTTCATATAACCTATGGGATTTTATCACGAAGGCTCAAGTCAAAAAATCCAATAAAGCACCAAGATTCAAACCAAATCACGCCTGAGGTACACCCAAAGGCTTACAGATAATCTCTATCAACAAAATGAAAGAAAAGTGATTTTAAACCATTTATCTCACTCCCAGATGAAGGATCTTCTAAGAAATGAAATTGTAGATGCCACTAAAATATCACAAGGATTGAGACCTGTGTGATTGGACCAGATTTTGGTACAAGATTGCAACAAAAACAAGAAAAACTACTCACATGCATTCAGAGATAAAATAAATACACTTTACTCAAGATTAACACAAAATAACTCAAGTTTGATCAAATTTATCAGCAAGGGAAAGTTTCCAAAACAATCTCAAAGCTTGTCAATGGCTATACACTTGCAACCACCTTGACACGATTAAATTTGACACAAAGAGAGATATACAAGCTTCTTAGATGGCTTCTCAAAAAGGATGGGCTCTGTCAAGCTTTTTCTACTAGAAAAATTAGTCCTGACCTCTCCAAAAACTCCCAACCATTTGCACGATGAATTTGTGCCATTTATAGCATTTACAACAAACCCCTTTTCCCCAAAAATAAGACATTGAGTGTTACCAATGCTCGCCATGATCACGATCGTGATTCCCAGAATCGGATCTGTAAAAATTCATCAGGTGCTCGGGGAAAATCTCTTCGAATATCTCCCACATTCAACTCCTTTCTATGTAAAATCACGCTTCCTTGATTCACCAACCACTTCGCCTCTAATCTATCAAATCCAACTCCTTGCATACTCGGGAGAAAAAATGCAAAACCAGATCGAGCCCGATAGTCAGACGATTTTAATGGCGAAAGATGTCTCTAGATCTCTCCCACCAAACTCTAGATATCAAAATTAACTCACCCCTCTGTTTGGCGTGTAGAAAATAACAAGAAATCATGAAGACTCACACTTCAGGAGCTTTACAAAGAAATGGTGGGAAAAATCAGATTTAGACACACAATTGCCGTTGATCTTCAATTTGAATGTGGGCCATCCATGTGGAAGATTCAAAACGGGATTGAGGGCTTCCTTTTGACTTTTTATGACCCTTTGAAAAAATGTAAAAATTTTACATTTTGCTCCACACCTCCACTTCTGAAAAATGGGCCTGACACGTGTCCTAAGGTGGGTCCCAAAGGAAATGCGGAAAAAATCTATCATTTGACCCTCTTTTGGAAAAAGGAAAATTTTCCAAGTTTCCCCCACAGCTCCACCCTTCCACTTCAAGTTTCTAATGTGGGTCCCAGCGGAACCCCACTTCTTTTATGCCTTTAACTCCTTTTCCCACAAAGGGAAAAAAATCACTTTTCCTCCGAAAGCCTGCACCTCCACCATTGACTGGAGCAAGCTTTGACCTTTTTCCATCGGGCTCGTGGGTCATTTTTATAATTTTAGTCATTTGCATGCAAGAGGCAAAATTTCCAAGTTGCCCCTGATGGTCCGCCTTCCCGCCCCTTTGACCAGAAACAAACTTTGACCTTTTCTTTTGTCGGGCTTGCGGGCCATTTTTATATTTTAACCCTTTTGAGACAAGGAGGTAAAAGTTTAAGTTGCCCCCAATGGTCCACTTCCCCGCCCCTTATGACTTTTCAAATTGCCACGTGTCACAATGGCGCACCTTGAGACAGTCCCTAAAATTTGAAACCTTGAATGAGCATGGGCTCACCACATGTCTGCCCCGAAAAAAATTGTTTAAAGGCTTGAAGCTCAGCGGAAGGTGCCATGTGTCAAGATTTGAGGCAGTCTCCTTTGGCCGTTGAAAATTCCAAGCAAAAATACAAAGTGAGAAGAGTCCTCCTCGTGTCCCTGTCCCACCAAAATGTATCTAGCTGCATAAAAATTTGTCTAAGTTTGGGAAAGCAGTAGAAACCTCCACGTGTCCTCCCGATGCTACTCCAAGGCCAAACCAAAAAGTAGATCTTCAAATGAGTGTTGTTCCTCCACGTGTCCCAGGATTCCCAAAAAAATTGAAAAAAGACTAAGTATGGGAAACCCAGCAAAAGCCTCCATGTGTCTCTATCCCGCCAAACCTCCACGTGTCCTCCGGCACTACTCCAGAGCCAAACCAAAAATTAGATCTTCCAATGAGTGTCATCCTCCATGTGGACACATTTTAAGTTGATTTCATAGAAATTTTGAAGTACCCGCCACCGCATCCAACCAAAAGAGGCCACGTTCCCTATTGATGCAAGGATGCAAATTTGGTGGAAGAAACGCCCGTCAAACCAGTAAAATACGAGAAGAACAAACATTTAAGCCTGAAAATGAAATTTTCTCCAAGGACAGAGAGTTTAGAAATGTTACAAGGCTCAAATACGTTCCTCAGGGACACATCAATTCATTTTTCTTCAAGTATCTAGGGTAGAAACGACAAGGATGACAAATCCCAACTATGGAAAATAGAGAGAATGGGAAAACGTGAGTTTTGAAGGAATAGAGAATGGGAGACTCAAAATATAGACCTTTTCCAGAGGAACAAAGAAACGAGGAGACAAATATGGACCCATACATGATCCTTAACCCGGAATTGATTAAAATGGCAACAGATATTGACCAAGCATAACATGGGGAAGGAGAAAATGACAAAGGTCGTAAATCAATAAATTTTCAAAGGCACAAATGGGGCGAGACTATTTTGAGCACCAACACCTAGAAACATTAAGGCGAGAAGATTATAGACATCATCATTGTGGTTAAACCACTCATCCTTTTGTATAGGCTCATCAGGCTCAAGAACAAGACCATGGAGGTAGGGCAACAATTCGTGCATAGTGCAATGATTGATAATGCATGCCTTCTAAGACAGAAAGTTCTGGATTCAAACATAACAACATAACCATGAAACCCCATAATGTAGATAAACCCCCAAAATTATCCCAGATGGCACTTTATAAAGTAGTGCAAAAAGTATGTCCCCATAGAGTTTTAAAAGAACCCCCCAACATGTGACAATTTATAACATAGAGTGTTTACAAAAATAAATGTAACCATCACAAAGAGTGTGAGAAAATATGCACTTTTGACCAAAATGGCGCTCAAATCCCAGTTACTAGTCAAAAGTTATAACAAAAATTGTTTCTCATAACTAATGGCTTATTTAATTAAAATTTTGCAAACTAATTAAAAATGTCAGAAATGAGAGGAAAGGGGGTCGTGCGTATACTCGTTGGAACTAGGACAAACTTCAGCAAATAGTGGTTTAGTTTGTGAGGGGGAATTGGCTTCCTGCCAACCCGGGCCTCACCTTTCGTCTTTGACCGACGAAGATACAAGTTTAAAAACCCACTTAAATCCACTTTAATGCAATTTCTCCAAATCGACTTGTCTTAAAAAAACATAAAATGCCAAATTTGAAGCAATAAAGAGTCAAACTTGAAAAAATAAGGCAAATTATTCACCTTGTCAACTAGGTGGAGTCAATCAAGAGAATGTGTTGGGTTGATTTAGGGTTATGAAACCCTAAAAATCTTTATTATGTTTTTTTGTTTGTTGTTACTTGGAGCTACCATAAAGTTTGTACAGTTATAAAAGGAGGGAGTTTTGAGATGAGAGAGGTTTTGTATGAGCTTGGGTGTTGTCTCAAAGACATTTTGAAGCTTGAAGACAAAGTTTTAGTTGTCCTCCTTCAATTGAGTAACTCCATGGACAAAAGGAGAGTTGCAGGGACGTTTTTGAATGTGGATGGGGGGAAATGCCTTGTGGAAGCTTGCAACTCAATCTCCATGATTGTATAAACAATCTAAAGGCTGCACATCAACAAAAGATCGACCAAGACATTGCATTTGGTGAGAAAAAATAAGCAAGTGCATGTAGAGAGAGGGACATGAAGGGGTGTATTCGGGCCGGTGGGCAATACAACATGTTTAAACATTGCTCTAGAGATCTGCAATGAATAGTGGTGGCCTGTATAAATCCTTGGAGGTCTAAAACTCCCTGTATGGGCCCTTCAAACTCTGTTATAGGTTTGAAATGCCCTTACAGTTAGAAAAACACCTTTCACAAACATGCAATTGTATGGTCCAATGTAAATATCTCAATGTGTGCATATGCATTGTAGGTTCCTTCAAACTTGACTCTAAGAGCATACAAATAGATTACACAAACACTAATTAGACCAAAACCAACAAATACAAACACCCATTACCAAAATTATTACAAATAAAAATCTCATGTAAAACTGGTAGAATAACAACTAGACAAGCTCAATACCACCGTGGATCCGATACCATATCGATCGGTGGTAAATAACTCTCACTAATTAATACTAGCAGTAGAGGTAACTCCACACAATTAGTAAGCTAACTCCACACAATGGTACTCCTTAAACAAGTATATCCAATGAGTGTAGAAAATTTCCAAGTAAATTAACAAATACAAGGAAAATGAATATCCTACACTAACAATCATGAGTCCATAAGCATCACAATGCTCGGTGATAGTCAAACTTGCTCAAGTGAGCCACACAATCCAATTCCTTTAGAACACAACCCGCCACACATTTTGTATGACATAAATGCCTCACAGCTTCTTGCAACCTAATATATCTTAACATAGGTAAACTTTAAATGACACATTGTCCGTTTGGGGAAATGTAACATCTAAATTTTCATTTATTGAAGGATTATGTTGCACAGATACAACACATGAATTTGTGATACCTTGAAGACTACACAAAGAAAGTGTGAGTGATACTTCTAAGTATGGATTTGCACATGAATTAAAAGGCAACAACACTTCCTTTACAACAAAATTTTTGAACCTCTCAAGAGCAAGCACTTTTACACACACAATAAAGAATGAAATGTGTGTTTTCTCAAATGTGCATTGTAATTAAATTGCCAATACTTTAATTGACCATTCACAAATCTTAACTTTATGTCTATCCTTTATGTGGATAGGTATTATACATGACTTTGTGACATCCAAAACACACCACAAACATGGAAAATGAAAGAAGGGTGTAAAAGTTACAAAAGAAACATATTTCCCCAAAGGTTTTTCTTTGTCTAAAACAAAAGAAAGAACAAATCACAATAAAGAAATAAGTCACTTCATACAAGCATTGCACGTAACCATGAATCCATTGACCGTGGAATTTGGAATGCAAAAATGACAAAATTCCCAATCTAGTAAAAGATAAAACTAACCACCCACAATCAACAAAGCCACAATTTTTGACATCTTTGTCAAAAAATCTGAGATCTTTCCCACTCATTGACTTTGGAATTTGAATACATCATTGTGGACATGACATGTCAAATAGAACGTGGTGAATTTGATGAGAGCCTTTATTTCTAAGCACAAGTTCTCACTATGTTAGGAATAATCCTTGTTAGTGCTCCACATATTTCATATTTCTTGTAGAGTAAATATTATTTTGTGTGGTGAGTTTATCGTAAGGTAAAATAACTTGTACTATGGTTAGTAGGTTAGTTTAATTATCATATTGTTATACATATAAAACCTTGAACGAGTTATTTGTTAGAATGACTTCCTATTTTGTAGGAAGTTGTTTGTCTACTGTTATGGTTATATAATAGCCATCATATTGTTTTCACAAAATACATTTATTTTGTTTGTTTCCCGCATTATTTTTGTGTAAATATGTGTACCAAATTTCACTTGGTATTAAAGAACAAGAGTGAAAATGAGCCTTAAAATTTTGATATGCGTTCACACCACTTCAAGCGTTTGATTTGGAGAGGCATGATAAGTGAAGCGTTGTTCTTATACAACATTGTAGACCTGTCATAAGCATATTATTTTAGACATGCATGGGCGTCGGAGCAGTGGTAATATTCATATCTGAGCACAAAGGAAAGGTGTGCATAACGTGAAATTCAAAGCTTTATGTATTACAGTCATCGATTATATATATTCCATTGAGTACATTGCATGTTACTTTTTGATTCAATTTCCAACAACTTAGATGACACAGAATAGCGACAGGATGACTGTATTTCGTAAGATTAAGATTCATTTGCATTGTTATTTTCTTTGTGATTTACATCATTGGTGGATCATCATTGATTATTGTAGTCTTTTCGCGGTGGATACAACTCTGGAAGCCCTATACGTCATCATTGGTAGTCACAAATCAAATTAAATTCACCCCCACTAAAAACTTACTGAATCAACTTACATCTCTAAATCATGTTATGATACCTTCTCAGATAATAACCTCTACCCATACACCTGCACATGCACCTCTTAATCAATCCACAAATCCAGAAGTTTTCAAATGATGTGGTTAAATTGTAAAGGAAAGCCTCGCTAAATAAAATCCAACCTTTTACTATCTACCCAACTAAGAATTTCAACTTCCAAATAAATAACCGCCAATGGAATCTTTGACCTAATAGAGGAATGCATAATACAACTTGGGTAAAAACAACACAAAACCGTAGAATCTCTGCTACATTAGTAACTCGGTCAACTTGGCAGATTTGCCTTACACACTTGGCGCATACTCCACAACATACCAATAAACACCAAGGTAGACTACCTGAAGTTTAGTGTGGCCTCAAATATTGTCCAAACTGAAATTGGAAACCTTGAGATTGTTCTCGTACGTTATGAAGCTTCATAGCTGTAACACCCGCAAAACACACACACGAAAGACATGGAAAAGGTCGGGTAATTTTTTTATTTTTTATTTTTTTGATTTGTTTGGAGTTTACACAACAACACAGTGACCAGAAAGGGCTACAACCAACTCTCAATAAGCTTGACACAATATTGACCACATAGGCAACAAGGAATCATACCACACCCATCATGAACAATTCACTTTTCTCTTTGACAAGGCACAACATAATAGTCCAAACACAATACACAATTACAATTAAGGACATCCCACGGTGTAAAATATTTTAAGGTTATGTATTTACTAAAAATGTCTTTCAAACTTGACTTTACGATCTAGAAGATTCATGATCTGATTTGTGCAATTCTCCTTACAAAGGTGAACTTCTTTCTTTTATACTAAAGACTAATTAGCTTAAGATCAAGTTTTCAGAAAGAGGATCATCTATAATATGTCAATAACTTGCTTAATTCGTTTGATTAAAAAGAACATTTTCCATTTCTCACAAGGTTACTTATTCATACTCAAGCTATTGAATCTTGTTTCCTACCTCCATTGCACAAGGTGACGAGCGCAAGCTCCAATTGAGGGAAAGTAGCATTTACTTTTGGCACCATAACCTCCTTGTGCAAGGATCAAACGTTTAACAACAATTAAGTGAAGATTACAAGGCACTTTGGAAGAAGTTAGGGGAAGGAGCTCGAATTGGATTTATCTTTAAGATCTCATTAGTTACTAACCAGGATTTTAATTGGGGCTAGGAATTTATCCAAAATGATTAAAGGTTTCACTTAGGCTTCACTTCACGAGTTTGAAATAAATATACACATTACGTTTTCAAAGGGTAAGAAAGATTGAATGGCTTCTGAGCAGTGTCCTCCTACTTATTTGACCTTATTATCTTCAAAAATATGATCATTGATTTCACCTTCGATTGTTTAAGCACTCACCAAAAAAAAGGTTCATTAGTTTAGCTTAGGGAAAAACAAGGTATATATATTTTTATTACAACATATAGTTTCCTCTTTGGTCACTTAAGGACACAATTGTTAGCAAGTAGATCACAACTATATTATATAGATATATATATATATATATATATATATATATATATATATATATATATATATATATATATATATATATATATAAACTTTTATAAGGATCATCCCCCATTTTATTATGCTTAAAATTGCATTGTTACTATGTCCTAGAAGGGTTTACAACACATGTTATCTCAAGAGAAAATTTTACCATTACTCCTTTGTGAAAACTATACATGGTTACATCAACTCTTTCCAACACGACGCACAACCCAAAGGGACAAAACAATTCTATGGAACTATGACTAGGGAACAAGAGAGTAACAACATTGATCAAACAATGCTATACTATTCTTAGAATTCCTATAATCCATTAAAACCACTCATAACAATGCGGTGATCCCATTTTTATATTTTCCATGATAGCAAAACAAGCCAAGGTTTCAATAGTTAAGACAACATTACTCCACAATACATTATACTAAGGCACTGACCCTCTTCTAAAATTTCCATGGGACCCTTTCCGATTTTTACAACATAAAAACATTCATACAAAAGAACTTCATAACCAAGATTGATGCAATTTTCTACAAGTCTTTCCCTCATCTACTCGCAAAATCCATCTACAACAATTAATAACCTGAGTCAGTTCGTGAGAATTGAGCAAGATAAGACTACACATAGCAACAATAAGCTACTATCTAACAATATCATGAAAGGAAACATTCTATTTCAAGAAATGGGTGAAGCTCTAAATACTAACAACTCCTTAAGTTATAATAAAATTTCCATCATGCCAATCTAAGAAGAAAGTATTATACTTCAGTTAAGAACATGGTCTCAAAAGCAACAAAAGTTTAACAATCATTTGAGAAGGGACCATTAGCCTGAAAGTTAGAAATAAACAATCTAGTGTAACGGGGTTTCCATTGAAAAAACAATTAGGTTATAAGATTGAGAACTGATATCCAAACCAACAATCTAAAATCATCAAAAGGTACCAAAAGCACGAGCTACGATACTAAATTTCTAAAATGACAAAAATTGAACAATTAATCCATGAGGAACCATGGGGATTCAAATGTTAAACATGAAAAAGTCGAGTGTATTAAAATTTCAATCATGTAATCATATAGATTATATGATTGAAATCTAATACACGACCACCACTCAACATTGTTTAAAAGGGAAGGCAAATAAATACTAGTTTCGGCCATTGACTCCAAGGAATTTCACAATCATTCAAGAAGAGGCCATTGCCATTATACGCTAGTAACAACAAGCAAGAGTAAAAGAGACTTCTACCATACAAGTTAACATTTTAAACATCAATCCAAGTTTTATAACACTATGGATTTCCAAACCTCCTCAATAAGTCTATAGTTTCGGTTTAAAACAAAGTGGATCACCCCTTTCCATCACAAGTTCTTTTAAAGTACCCCTCGTTAACATATTCAAACCATTCTAAAAGAAAATTGCATTTACATGTATCACCAAATGCCATTATCTTAACATCAACTTCAATTATAAATCAACAATGCATCTATATATATATATATATATATATATATATATATATATATATATATATATATATATACCCCCAAATGTCCCTAATGATCTTAACAGTTCTATCATAAGTCAACAAGATATCAACATACATACGTCATCCAAATGTCAATAAAATCAGCGAGATGCACAATTATATATACCACCAAGAGTCATCACGAATTAGAATTAAGCCAAGGTAGTTCTGACAATAAAAGAGTACTATCCATAAATACACACATGAACTTCAAATCTCGGTGACTAAAAATTTTAGTTGCGGTTCAAGCTTCAAAAGGAACGGTCCAAATGCCCCTTAAGGAAAACCTTAAACGTCTTGGACCTATACCGATGATCATCAAGAAATTGGGTATATGTCTAGTATCGTAAACAAATCCTATAGTAATATCCATGGTGCAAAATAACTAGATAACTGGGTACCTTCGCCACGATACTCCCTTCATACTAAAACTAACCATTGTAGTCAATCACACATAAAAGTTTTGTAAACATGTGGGATAGTTCGAAGGGAACATTTATTTAGTCCGAGAAAAGAGAACATGGAGGTTCTGACAGACCTCGACAACCACACCACTCCATGGTTAGGCAAAACCAAAGAAACAATTGACATTACGAGATTTGTTGTCATAATCCAAAAGGGTGATTAAGTGTCCATAAAACTATAGTCAACCCGATCGGGTTCCATCTAGTGATTGTCCGCTAAAGTAAAGTTGTCATAACCCATGTGAACTGTGCTCAACATACCCGGAAGAAAATCAAATCTAAAATAGTAAGCTCGTATGAAGATCCAGAGGTTTATAATTCTACAGGTTTGCTTTCACCGCAACATTTACTAGTTATAAACTTCTTAATAACCTTGTTACTCAATCAAAGAAATATAGTTAAGAAGGGTAGAAGGTCGATTATTCAAGTATGAAAATGCAACAGCCAAAGAAGGGGGAATACATCTATGCTTTCCACTTTAACACTGACAATTATTATAGCTAAAACAAGAAGATTACAAGGGGAAGGAGACATTTCCCAGCAAGGCGTCCAAACCCACAAACAAAAACAGAAAAGGAAAACCAAATTCAGGAAAGACAAGGATCTATTTCATGATATTTTTAAATCTTAGCAAATGTTGCATTGGATAGGTTTATCTTGCTTGTTTCTCCAGCTTCTACAAGTCGCCAAAACCACTCTCAAGCCTGCAACATCACTCCTCAGGTCGAATCTCCATCCACATACATGTTGGCACTAAAACACTACTCACTCCCATGTTGGCACAAGCAAGGAGCTCCAAAACCATGAGCTACATCCTCCGAAAGGAATTTGTGGTCTCAAGTACTGCAATGATTTGTAATATAGACACAAAATGAGTTTATAGAAAAATTTGAGGAACTCCAAAACAAAATGCATTGACAAGATAAAAACTAGACTTCGCAACCTTGCAAACATCCTCCCAACTTGCGTCAAAAGGGACGGTTAGAGCAGGGCAAGTACATCCATCGAAGCATAATGGAAATCAAATTTTTGTCGGATGTGGAAGGCCAAGCCTCAAAATCCATGCATGCAAAGTGTGGAAGCATCCATGAGCGTGTAAACAGTTGAAAAAATCCCTCAAAGTGATGGGGTCTCATGGAAAATAGCCACAATTGAAGGGAAGTACAAAGGAAATATTCAACACACTGCTACTTAGTATGCCCTTGCCAAGAACAACACGGTGTCCAAAATTCTCGCTCCCAATGCCAGCATGCACGCAACCAATGTCAATCATCACATTTTGAAACAAGGTAAGGACTTCCACCCACACAAGGAGAGGGGACTTCGGTTAAATGTTACGATTAGAGGTTCCCTGGAAGGAGTGTAACTAGCATGCATAGAAAAGAGTGCCTCAATGGCCTCTCCCCTTCAACCCTCATCTGCAAAACTCCCCATCTCACGCGGCCGGACCCAAAAGGTATACATAGTGCCCCAAAGAGAAGACAAACCAGAGCAGGAAGAGTAAACAAATAAACTAGTAAGTGGCCAGTAGGGGAAAGGTATACGGAGAGGAGAAAATTTAATTGCATTAACTAAACTGGCAGGAGCTCAACCACTCCCACCTACCAACAGGGTAAGCTTCTCCGCCACGCCAAAACAAGAAGGATAAATTGCCATAAAGGATGGCAGTTCAGTCAGGGAAAGTGGTGGTTGAAGCCTTCACTTAAATACTAAACATGAACACCACTTCCTAAATAATGGCGCCACCAACAATACAGGCTTCTCCTCTTCTGCGTGAATCGATGCTCGGTCTACGGGAGCGAACAACTAACGACAGTAAAATAATAATAAAAATAATCGTTGATCGATAATTAAAATTATTATAACTATTATTATTATTATTACAGACTTTAAATAATTATTAACCATAATAATAATGGTCGACAATCAAGCTCAATAAATAATAATAATAACCAAAGATCAACAATTCAATAATAATAATTATTATATGGATATTCCTTTTAACGAGACTTCTATAGAATTCGAGAACACAATTTGCCTTTAATAGGATAATCGTAAAGGACGCTACAAGGTCCACAACTAGAGGCATCGACAATGACACTAGAAGGCAAGGCAAAGAGGAAGGATATTAATACTTCTCTGTGACAAGGTCAAAGTCAAATAACGGTCAACGAGGGGCACACACAACCATTCAATGCTTAGCAATGGTGGTCACCGCGTAAGAACTGCGGGGTAAACGTCGAACGGGGCATTAGTATAGCATAGTGAGAAATATTTTTGGACGCATAAATCTCTTAAACTTATACATTTCTAGTGTATATCGATAATTATTCCAAGGAAAAGCTAGAGGAGGTACATTCTTTTAACAAAAAATCTAAAGAGGGAATAACTAACCCCTCTATAATAAATCATGTGAGCCTTTAACCACCTCTACTCCTCCCAACCCTTCTCAAGTTTCTCCTTACATTCACGCATCAAACAATCTCGCAACACATAAAGGACCTAGCATTGGGTGACCCATGGAAGACAATACTCTCCATCCATGGAATGCAAATCATTGGTCAACTAAGTATGGTATCATTGGTGACTGGTGCAAGATCAACACCAATGTCTCCATCCTTAAAATTCCTCCAAATTAGTAACCAAAAGTAAGTCCTACTTGAACCTTTGTCTACTCCACCAAACAAACAAATTAAGTGGTGGACATCCTCAAAGTATGTGGTATGCTTCTTGTTAGAGATTTGGTTACATACTTACAATGGCTTTATGACAAAAACATTTACACTTGTAGCTACATTGACGCAGCCTTGCCAATCAAATCTGAATTAATAGAGAGCCACATATGAACTAAATGAAAACTAAGTATAACAAAGTCAATAAGATCTTATACATCAAAAGTTAACGGTTAATAAGTATAACAAAGTAAGTGAGATCATATACATCGAGTGTGTGGTATAAAAGTATGTGATAAAATACCTTATTTCTTCTTTGAAAATTTTCCTTTTTATTTCTTTCAAAACTATATTTCTCAAGTTATTTGAATCTTTGAGAAGCTATGTCAGTTCTTGTGGATTTCCCACAACATACACATATCGTAAACCATTTACAAACCTTACAACTCGATATCTTCCATTTATAAACGGTACAAACATATTTAGATGTTCGAAAATCTATTTATATTCATTAACAAACCAAGCTCAAAAAACTAATTTCGACATTCTTGTATGAAATAATTAGAAAGGCACTATTATTGGAACAGATTATTAAAATATTCCCATTTACATTCTATGTTTTTAACTTCAAGGAGCTCATACCACCAATTTAATCCCCAAACATTAGTTGATAAGTTACGATTCTTGTTCAACCACGATTTATAGTTCCCTACAATTCAAAATATCATTCCAAATCAATTAGCCATGGGTTCGCTTCTTCCCCAATTCCCATGTCTCCATTATATTGTGGCAATATCACTTTTCAAACGAAGCTATCTATTTTTTTAAATTTGTTTCTATTCATACTAAAGATTCTAACTCAAAACTACTACAATTTTCTCATAGCTCTTAACATGTTCCCTCATCAGTTAATTCTAGTTGTTTTTCATTTTTTTATTTTTTAGATTTTTTACTTTTCTTATTAGTGTCATATTTATACTTTTATGACTATTTCAAATTTCAAATTTCATTTTGATTTTTCTAATTTTCTAAAGTTTGTTTATGCACAACCCCTTGTAATATTTAGTTAGGTTTGTTTTTTATATTTTTCGTGTTTTATTAAGTCATCATACCTCTTTGAATCCATGCTAGTGAATTGGTCAAGGATTTTGTCCACCAAAGGAAATAAAAATTTGAAACGATGAATGTAATGGATTAACATGATTAAAAAATTCTAATTATATAATTGTCTTACGTTTTTATACTCACAATAAAAGTATAATAGCTTAATTTCTACATCAAAAAGAAAAGAAAAGTGGTTGGACACAATTATCACAAACTATTTTCATTTTTAGAAAACAAGAAATTATCGAAGATGAAAAAATTTCCAATAAATATGTACATTGGAAACAACCATTTCTAACATCCTCTTAACCCTTAATGCAAATATATAAAAGGCTTATTTAAAGGAGAAAACTATTAATTTGGGTAAATAACCTTGAGTAATCGGACTAATGGTTCGAACCATAATTTGATAATAAATTTTTATTAATATGTATATGGTATATTCCAATTATTTTAGTATGTAGAATCTAATCTAATGGGTTCTTTAGTATATATCCTAACATGTATTTACTTAAGTTTAATAAATGTCTCCATTATTAAGATTATATTTGTTTAACAATTTTAATATCATAATTTTATATATCACCCACATTTTTATAATACTACAAACTCTTCTTAAATAATGACTTGGAATAAAAAAAAAAAAATTTACCATTTTGTTCTATTTAATAAATTTTCCTTATTAATTCCTAATTTAGTATTAATCAAATTAAATGTTTTCTTAGGAATATAAAATGTACTAATTAATCTATCTTAGGAATCTAAAATGTACACATAGAAAGAGGGATTAATTAGTACATTTTAGATGCCTAAGAAAATGTCTCTGTGTGTGTGCATGTGTATATATGTGTGTATTATGTGTATTTATGTGTATGTACTTTTCACATATACACATCTTTTCATCTTATTTTTGAGAATATTATATACTTATTAATTTAATGCATCAATTCCATAACTAAATGCATATCGTAAAGCTTTCATATCATAATATCTATTTTCAAAAAAAAACTATTTACATTTCGTAATAAATGTCCCGATATTTCAGTGTTGTATTTTAATTTACATCTCTATGCTTTATTTTATCTTCTTACTATTTCACTTTTATATATGTTCTAGTTTCACTAGTTGAATTTTCATAATAAGAGTATTTACATAGTTCAAAAAATTACTTATATTCGTAAAAATGTCCTCGTATTTTAGTGTTGTATCTTATGTACATTTCTATGCTTTATTTTATCTTTTTACAATTTCACTTTTATTTATCGTCTAGTTTCAATAGTTAAATTTTCATAGTAAAAGTATTTACATAATAAATATATTTTTTATTAATGATGCAATAAAAAACATGTATTGAAATGTATTGCATTTAAAATAGTTAAATCTTGGAAAACAAATAATTATAAGAAAATATCATTTTATTTAATCAAAGTTAAAGTACATATCACAATTTTGTTGGACATAGGCCTCAAATATATATCTTGTGCTCGAGGCAAAGGTCTTTAAGACTATCACATGCCCTAGTGAGGATCCATCCAAGGTGTACTTTTTACATTAGTTGCACAAGATCTATGTGCCCCTTCTCCCGCTCACTACGTACGTTTCCTCTTTACACAAAATATTCCATGCATGGCTTTTCCATGATTAGTACCATATTATTTAAAGTTTACTATGGTAGTCGGGTAACCAACATAACTCTTCACAAACAAGTTTATAGATGACCTCATAATCTCTTAAGAAACTATCATGTTAAAGTATTGTGGATAATCCTATAACAATGTCGTGAGTATGGATTCTACTTAAATCCAGGATAAGTGCATATTTGACTTCACCAAAAATAAACCATTAGGACACCTTATTTCTAATAACGGTATATATGTTGATCTTGATAGGATTGAACCCATCTTAAAGATCATCTTCACCAAAGGTAAATAAGGACTAAAATTTTTATTTTGAAAGATATAATTTGTAAGAAAGTTTATCTCGGGATTTACTAAGATAGTAAGTTTGATAAAACGTTATGATGAAGAAAGATGAAAAAATCAAGTGGACCAAAGAAGTACATTCCGCTTTTATGGACATCAAAGAAGCTACCACACAAGCTCCAATCTTGATTATATCCCAAACTATATAAGGCCCTTATTCATTTGCACCTTTCCTTCAAAGCACTCCAACATATAAGTTTGCTAACTCAAAAGAAAGAAAATATAAAATAGGAATGTCCATTCACATTCATGAGATCTCTCCCTTAGAGGCAGAAAGTGGCGCTCTATTGTTCTAGTATTGAAAACAAATATTTCATGTTGAAAAATTAATAAATAAGTTTAGGCACCATATCTTGCATGATAAGGTGGTTGTCATGGACATTGATCTCTGGTAAAGGCCATTAATGTAGCCAATTTCTAAACAAACTTGATATATGCAAATAATATGAACTTCAAAAGAAAATAGATCTCCTTCTTCGTTATTGAATAATGAATTAAAATGTTTCTAAATAGGAAAAAAAATCCAAACTTCATTTGCCAAGAAAACTCTAACTAACTTTGACTAAATCTACTCTAGGTGGCGGAAATTATTATTTTTAGAGTTTACTAGAACCTACTATTTAGTAAGTTTGCATTCTTATTTGTATGGGCACATAATTATCCACGCATCATTTACATTCCTAAATTTGAGGAATTTCTAAATTTCTAACTCATAATGCAACTAATAGACTAAAATTAACTAATGCCCAAAAATAGGAAAAAACCAAAATACGACTTAAATCCTAATTTTCGGCCTCCGGATGGTAGATTTAGAGCCTGAAAATGTGTCAAAAACGTGCTCCAACCAATAGGAATTCTTAAAAAGTGTGTTCATCTCATCAAAACAAGTGGTTTCAAAAAAATCGGACTCAAACGGACACCCGGAGCTCAAGTTATGACCTTGTCAAGTTCCTGCTAATTTTGGTGCATCATTCTCCCTGCTTGAAAAAATGCAACTCCTGTAAGTTGTCTTCTTCAAACTGCTTCCATTTATCTACATCCAACTTCTTAATCTCGCACTCTGTGACCCAAGTATTGTCCTCTTGTTCCAATCCTTTCCAATGTACCAAATATTTTTGTATTTCCCATGTCGCGTGTCCATTGTTTTCTTATCTAGAATTTGATCCACTTCTTCTTTCTTCTTCACCGGAACCTGCTACCTCCAATCTACTACTTCATCAATAACATCCCCTTCTACACCATCCCCATGAAAAGAATACAAATCTGAAACATTAAACACTGGAGAAATATCAAAATTCCTGGCAATTCTACCTCATAAGCATTATCATTTTTTTTTCACGATTTTGTAGGGACCAATCTTCTTGTACTTCAGCTTGTTATAGGTTCCTTTTGGAAACCTTTCCTTCCGCAGATATACCATAACCAACTCACCAATTGTAAATACCTTTCTCTGTTTATGCACATATACTATTTCCTTATACTTATCATTACTATTCTACAACTTCTTCCGCACTTCTTCCTGCAATTGTTGTATATGTTCGGAAAATGCTTCTGCATCATCACTGACTCTGCCATCAACTGGTAGTTGTACCAAATCTAACACCCCATTTGGATTACTCCCATACACAATTGAAAATGGAGACTTTCATGTGGATCTATTTATGGAACTGTTATATGCAAACTCAGCTTGTGGTAATGTTAAGTCCCATTGTTTTGGCTTTTCCCAATGATGCACCTTAACAGGTTTCCCAAACTCCGATTTACCACCTCTATTTTCCCATCAATCTGAGGATGATAGGCACTATTGAACTGTAATTGATTTCCCAATTTCTTCCATAAAGTCTCGCTGTGAAGGGACTTAAGAACCTTGTGCCCCTATCGAAGTAATTGTTTTGGAACACCATGCAAAACAAACAACATCTCTCGAAAAATGAATCTGCTACGCTGTTGCATCACTTATTTTCTTACGGAAATAAAATGAAACATCTTAGAAAATCTATCGACAACCACAAAAATTGAG
The DNA here is from genome assembly GCA_018340775.1 of Taxus wallichiana var. yunnanensis. Lineage (NCBI taxonomy): Eukaryota > Viridiplantae > Streptophyta > Pinopsida > Cupressales > Taxaceae > Taxus > Taxus wallichiana. Next base: position 492,534,965 of record CM031242.1, on the reverse strand, counting down.
TCATTACCTCATTGTGTTTTGGTAATCCCAAAATAAAATACATACTTATATCGTCCACGTCACCTTAGGAACAAGCAACGGCATATAGAACCCCGTATTATGTGCATGGCCTTTCAAGACTTGACAAATTCGACACCTCTCCACATATCTTACCACATCTCTTTTCAGCTTTGGCCAATAGTATTTCTCTGCTACCAAGGCTATCGTCTTATCTTTACCAAAATGCCTAGCCAATCCTCCGCTATACAACTTTTTCACTATATTCTCTCTCATAGACCCAACTAGAATACATAGTTGGCATCCCTTGAATAGGTAGTCATCCTGTAAAATGTACTCATCCAAGACATCTCCTGTATTGTCTGACAATGGACAAATTAACCTTTCAACAATATCCTTGAAATCAGAATCAGAAGAATACAAACCCTTTATTGCTTCAAAACCCACCACCTCATTTTCCATAGTGGTAAACAAAGTCACATGCCTACTCAATGCATCTGCAACTTGATTTTTTTTTCTGATTTATGTTTTAGAGAAAAATTATAACCCTATAAAAATGATACCCACTTTGCATGCCTACTATTCAACTTCTTTTGTGTATTCACATACTTCAGGGCTATGTGGTCTGTAAATAACACAAACTCCTTAGGCACTAAGTAATGCCTCCAATGCCTTAATGCTTTTATAATTTCATAAAATTCCACATCATAAGTAGATTAGTTCTTTCTTACCTCATTCAATTTATCACTAAAGAAAGCTATTGGCTTTCCACCTTGACTTAGAACAACACCAATACCCACATGTGAGGCGTCACAATCAACCTCAAACACTTTATCAAAATTTGGTAGTGCCAAAATGGGTGCCTATGTCACCTTCTTCTTCAAGAACTGAAAACTATCCTCATTTGCCTTTGTCCACAAAAACTCCCTTCCTTTTGTGCAATCTATTATAGGTGCTACAATACTGCTGAAAATTTTAATAAACTTTCTGTAAAATGTTTCTAGACCATGAAAGCTTCTTACCTCTATTATACTCCATGGAGTAGGCCATTCAATAATTGCCTTTATCTTTTTCGAGTCCATTTGTACCCCATCTGTTGAAATAATAAAGCCCAAGAATACCAAACTCTCTTGCATAAATGTGCAATTCTTCATATTTGCATAGAGTTTCTCTTTCCTTAACACTTCAAATATCACCCTTAGATTCCTCAAATGTTCTTCCTTACTTTTACTAAAGATCAAGATATCATCAAAATAAACCACAACAAACTTACCATTATACTCCCGTATACGATGTTCATCGATCTCATAAAAGCACTAGGTGCATTGGATAACCCAAATGGCATCACAAACATCTCATATAATCAATTTCATGTCTTGAATGTTGTTTTCCACTCATCTCCTTCTCTGATCCGAATCTGATGGTAACCACTTGAAGATCAATCTTGGTGAAATACCTAGATCCAGCAAGCACATCCATCATATCATCAAGGCAAGGTATTGGGAACCTATACTTGATTGTAATTTTATTGATTGCTGTTATCCGTGCACATTCTCCATGTTCCATCCTTCTTTGGTGTTAATAAAGTTGGGGTTGCACACGGAATCATGCTCTCCCTTACGACCCCCTTTCTCACGAGCTCTACCACTTGCCTATTCAACTTTGCATGCAATGTCGGGATCATCCTATAAGCCGCTTGATTTAGGAGTGAAGACCTTGGAATCAAATCAATATGGTGTTGAATATCTCTTTTGGGTGGTAATCCGTCTAGTAGCTCATCAGGAATAACATCAAAAATTCTTCTATTAATTTCTGTTGTTTCTACTAGTATTTTTGCACTTGCAAATTCATCCTTATTTGTGACTAGTGCATAACAAAAACCGGTTGTCTTTTCCTCCTTCACAAATTCCTTCCCAGAAATCATATTTTCAGCCTCCCCCTCTTCATTAAGAGGTAGCAAAACTATTTTTGTGCCATCCTTCTAGAAAGTATAAGTATTCTTTCCCCCGTCGTGAATAATTTGTCTATCAAATTGCCATGGTCTTCCTAGCAACATATGACATGCATCCATAGGAATAACATTACAACAAATCTCATCCTTGTAATTATTCCCAATAGAAAAATTATTAAACATCTCTTATGAACAAGTAACTTCATTACCATTTTAAAACCATGTAATACGGTAAGGGTTAGAATTCTTCTCACAATGCGGACCCAATTTCTCGACCATCTCATTTGAAACCATGTTCTCACAACTACCACCATCAATAATAACATTACATACTTTTCCACCTAAAGTGCATCTTGTTCAAAATATTTGTACGCAATCATGTATCCCCCTTGATATCCTTTCTTGGAGCAATCATCATCCCTAAATCATAAAATTTTCTCCAACATCTGGTGGAATTTCTACATCTTGTTCATCTTCTACTTGTTCAACTTCAACAATATTTACTCTTGGAGCATCTCCTTGCCTCTTGTCATGTGTATAAGAATGCAGGAATTCAAAATCCTGATGCCTCTTCACCACATCTGTCACAAACAAATGGTCTTTGTGGAGCCTCTCATCCTCTATTACTAGCATATCCTCTACCTCTTTGTTGATTTTGGAAATCTTGTCTTGTATCTTCTTGCTTTTCCAATCTACGAGATGATTTTTCCCTACCTTGGTTGGCAGCTCATCCCCCGAAAGGAAGATGAGGGCCCCTATTCATTCTAGGTGATCTCCTAAAACTTTGACATTTTGTTTTTCCGCGGCCTTTAAGGCTAATTGATAGCCATCCTCCATGATATTAATCCTAAACAAACTTCTAAAAAACGTGATATCTTAAATAATATGAACTCCAAAAGAAAATAAATCTCCTTCTTCATTATTGAATAATGAATTACAATGTTTCCTAAATAGGAAAACAACTCCCAACTCGAGTTTCCAAGAAAACTCTAACTAACTTTGACTAAATCTACTCTAGGTGGCGGAAATTACTATTTTTAACAATTTACTAGAACCTGCTATTCTTAGTAAGTTCACATGCTTATTCGTATGGGCACAAAAATTTCCATGCATCTTCTACATTCCTAAATTAGAGGAATTGCCAACTTTCTAACTCATAATGCAACTAATAGAATAAAATTAACTAATGGCCAAAAATAAGAAAAAGCGAACTACAACTTAAATCATAATTTTTGGCTTCAAGATAGCGGATTTAGGGCCCAAAAATGTTCCAAAACTTGCTCCAATTGGTAGGGATGGTTGACCGGTGCGTTCGTCTCATTGAAACATGTGGTTTATAAAAACGGACTCAAATGGACACCCGAAGCTCAAGTTATGACCTTGTCAAGTTCCTGCTAATTTTGGCACATCGGCCATGTTGATGTAGAATGAGTTGTTACTATAAATTTTGTACATGGTTTACAACACAATAATAATCTTCTCACATTAATATCATAGTGAAAATATCATACAAATATATAGGAGAGATTATTCCTATTTTCTAGGAGATTCTAGTACCTATAATATCTCCCAAACAATCTCTCTAATAATATCAACCTCCCAAAAACCCTGTATTCGTATTATTGTTGTAACTTACAATAATACATCTTACAAATATAATATTCTAACTACTAACTAAAATGTATATATATACGAGAATTATTACTTTCGTAATTATACACATTACAATGATCACCCAAATGGCTATGTTCATACTAATTTCCCAACAGTTACAAATATGCGATAAGTGGTTAACTATCCTTCAAGGATTTGAATTAGATATATAATCAATAAATATAGTTCACATCATGTGTCTAACATGTATATTAAATGAGAAGGAATCATATCTTATCCAAAAAAATACACGGTTGAAACTTTTACACTAAAAAAATTCTACCAAGACACAATATTTTATCTACTACACCAAAAGTGTTTTATGCACCTCAACCTGCACTCAACATAGAGTACTATGCTTGAAGATCAACAAATTCATGATAGAGGAAGGAACACTCTATATAAAAAACCATAAAGGCATTTATTTATGATGCATTACCCTAGAATAATCCCCAAAAGTATTGAAATACTATCACGTGAAGCATGATACTAGCCATGACCTTCATAATTCCACTACACGTTTAATTCTAAGGTGGGCTACTATTGGCCATTTTATTCACAGATGCTCATTCCTAAGTATGGGTTTGGTACATAAGCTTGAATGTGGAATATAGAGAGCACAATCCCATCATTCCCTTATAGTTAATCATAGAATCACACCTCTTTTCTAAATGGGTGTTGGTGTGATCAATAACAACTCTTTGTTGGGACACATGTTCATCTTTACAACAACTAATTGTTACACACATCAAGAAGAAACACAACCCTTGAAAAATTGCACAGTAGACAAGCTTTAAGGGGATCACATCATTATGAGATGTAATACGCCATTCACGATGTAATAAAATCATTTTGAATTTTTTCTAACTACCATCCACATGGTAAGGGCTTAACTAAGTCAACAAATAAGATTTTCCATATGTAATTATTAATATAATTAAAAAAACTCAAATATTCCATCCGGTCAAGCGGATCAAGAATCAATTTCATGCTTGGCGAATGTAGTGTCCACTCCTCTTCGACATTGATATTACTTGTGATTTTGCTTACTTTGAATTGGAGCTATAGACATTGATAGATGTAAATTACTATATTTGATAGACAATATAGTTGTGTTAGGCTTATGGCTTAATGTGATTTACATGTTGAATTATATGCATAGATTGACATATCGGTATTTGATGATATTGACTTACTATTATCTTGACACATTGGATTTAATAGATAGATTTTTCTACAGGATTTAGTTGGCTCTGTGATCTTATTGCTAATTGATAAATTGATAAAATCAAAATATTGGAATTGTGAACAATTAGTGAATTACTTGATTTTACTGATGAATTAGTTATGATATTTGATGATATGAATTAATATGTATGTGTTTGTTTTATTATCTCGATGTCGTTAATATGGCCACGAGGCCAGAAAGGTATTGTTTTGATTTTTGTAGGAATTTGTAACACAACAAACAAAAGGGGATAGGAGACCAACAGTGAAGGAATTTGGGGTATTGGCAACAAGTCACCTTGGAAACTAGTGTAAATGTATGATGTTTAATTATTGTTAGATTGTTAGGAGGTCCCCATTGGGCGGTGGCCTCAAATGTGACATTGGGTAAATTTGTGGTTTTTCTTTTTTATTATATTTATCTAAGAGTATTTGTATTATGTTAGTATTTTGAGTGACCTTTATTATTGCTTGTTAAGTACTCCATTTAAGTTAATTAAACTTGATTAATTAGTGTAAATTAGGATGTGACCAAAGGGGGTAATTAATGTGAGTAGGTGGTTTTTGGTTTGTGTTTATAGTGCCCACTCCTCTTCGACATTGATATTATTATGATTTTTTTATTATGGATTAGAGTTATTGACATTGTTATCATATTCTAGACATTGACAAATTGACATTGTTATATTTGATTTGCTTATTTAATAGACAATATGGATGTGTTGAGATTAGATGACAACCATTCCTCTTCTGGTGGATCAAGATCCTATTATTCAGCTTGTTGTTGTAACAAGACAGCTTTAGTTAGAATATGGATAGGAACGCATTAATGAATTCAGTTTTGTGTGAATGCTATAAATCCATGTATGCCCATTGAGGCTACACAAAAAAATAGAGTTGTAAGAGGAAGAGCTGTGCTGATTGTAATTTCCAGATTTGAACAATAAGAGAATCGATACCGTTGCTCCATGGATGTTTCCCTCTTGAGGGTTTTACCACGTAAATCTGTGTTTATGGTTTGTGTCTTTTTTGGCTATTTAATTTCGTTTACTCGCTTTATATTTTGTTGTGCTTAATCTTTTCGTGGCTATATAAGTTTCCAATAGGATGTTTAGACTTATGACATGATTTACATGATGGATTTTATGTATGGATTGACATATCGGTAATTGATGATCTTGAGCTACTATTGTACTGACACATGGGATGTGATATATAGAGGTGCTAGATAATTTAGTTGATTTTTTATCGTATTGCTAATTGATAAATTGATAAAAATTGAAATAATTGAAACTGTGAACAATTGGTAAATTACTTGTTTTAGAGATGATTTAATATTTATATTTCATGATATGTATGTGTATGTTTCATTATCTTGATGTCGTTGATATGGACACGAGGCCGAAAGGCATTGTTTTGATTTTTTCAGGCACTTGCAACACAACAAACCAAAGGGGGATAAGAGACCAACAGTTAAGAAATTTGGAGTATTGGCAACGGTCACCTTGGCAACTAGTGTAAATGTATGATGTTATTGTTGTTAGTTTGTTAGGAGGTCCCCATTGGGGGTGGCCTCAAATGTGACCTTGGGTAAAATTGTATTTTTATTTTTGGATCTATTTATTTATGAATAATTGTATTTTTGTTAGTATTTTGGAGTCACTTTTATTATTGTTGTTAAGTACACCATTTAAGTTAATTAATCTTGATTAATTAGTGTAAATTAGGATGTGACAAATGGAGGTCAATAAATGTGAGTAAATAATCTTGGTTTGTGTTGGATTTGAAAGAATTTAATTGATTTTGAGTTGTGTGTACTCAATCTTGCATGTGAATTTTGAAATTTGACTTTCTAGTCCATTTTGAAGGCTTGTGGGACAAGTTAAGATTTTCTCACACCTCTTAAGTCACCCACCCAATATGCATATGATGTGAGGGGCTTATTTTAAGTCTTTTTGTGTGTTTTAATGGAGAAAAAGAGCAATTAATTGCACTTTTCTTACAAGAGTCTTTAATTGTGTCCTTTAGGGGTGTGGGTTTGGGTTGAGTGTGTAAGAGGGTTTTCATTCCCTCAACCAACAATTTATTATGCTTCGAGGTTTGGGTTTGACCTTGTGATGTGGAATGGAGGAGAAATGATGTGGCATCCTACATGGAGCCACATCACCTCTCTCTCCTCTCTTTTATATTTATTCCAATTTGTTTGAGGATTTGGGGTTACTTTTTTATTTTTGGTCTCTTGCATTTGGAGGTGCTTTCTTTTGAGAGTGGTTGTTGGAGTTGGAGATAGCTTGTGATTGCTTGGACTTGGAAAGGTTGGAACTTTCTTGTGGATTGGAACTCTTGCAATGGCAAGGTAGGGTCTTCACCCTTGTTTTCTTTTACTATTTTGGTTTGCATATGTTTGTGAATGAATGTTTATTGCATGTGTGATTTTGGGAAGTAGAATGGCCTTAGGTTGTGTAGGAAAAATTGAAATGGGGATATTTTGTAGGGAGGCATAAGATTATTGGGCATTTTAGGAGGGAGTTGGGTTAGGGTGTCCCACCTTGTGATAAGTAGAACTTGTAGTTATTTTGTTTTTTTTTTTCACTGTGGGAGGCATAAGAGTGAACAAGGTATGAGAGTTATTTTCTTGGAGGGAGGCATAAGAGTTTTGGGGTTTTGATTGAGTTATTAGAGGTTTTAAGGTGGGAACCCAAACCCTTGGGAGGCACAAGTAGAATCCCCATGTTCCTTTCTTTTTCTTGGCTTGAGTTTATAGCCTTTGTGTTGGGAAATCTTGTGTGTTAAATGTTTGGTTTAAATGTGATTGTGGAAGCCTTGTTAAGTTGTCAATGGTTGTCTAATACCCCTCATTTCTTCATTGTTGGGGCTCGGGGCCAATGAGGAAGAAGGCTTCTCTTCCTCATTGGATTATTGGTTGGGTGGAGAGTGTTGCCTACTCCCCCATTTTGGTTGTTGTGTTTGGACTTTGGGAAGAAGGTGGAGCTCAAGTGAAGAATGATCTTAGTTGCATTTGGAGAAAAAAGAAACAAGATCCCTCTTTGTGAAATAAAATATTTTACCATGTTGTCTCCATTTTGAATAGAGGGCTTGTAACTTGTATTTTTAAGAATTTCAATCTCTTGGAAATGTGTTGTAAAATGGTTTATTTGTATCAAGTTTTCAAATGTATGTATGTGGGAAAATAGGCAAAGGAAAGTTGCATTTGTTTCTTGAAAATCCCTTCAACTTGTAAACCATACTAAGATTGTTTTGAATGAAAATTTTACATTCTAAATGTGTTAGTTTTTGTAAAGGAAATCCACCAAATCTTGCATTGTTAAATTAAGTAGAAAACTTTGAAATGGGATTGAAATGGAAATGCATTTCTTTCAATCTAAGTTGTTTCATTGCCTCCAAAGTGTGATATGTTTCATTTTAAAAATATTGAGAATCTTGTTAAAATGCACTTGTTGTTTGAAATGGTTGTCATTTATTTATTGTAAGAAGAAAGGGAAATAGTTCTTGTTCTATTGAAAGGAAGGAATTTTGAAACTATTAAAATTTATAGTTACATTCTTTGTTATGTTGAAGGAAAGAAATTAGTTTGTTAAAAACTTAGAATGAAGGAAAAATATAATCTTTGCAAGTTCTATTAGATTGAATAAGAAAGTTTTACTACAATTTCCCAATTTTACCTTTATATGAATGAGTAGAACAACAAAATTGTACTTAGCTTGACTTGTCTTACTCTAGATATCTTGTTGACCATTTATTTAAATACTACAAAAAAAGTATATATATGTATATAATTATAATTATATTTAATTATATAAATTTAGATATATTAAATATATTATAATACATATATTTAATAAAAATAAATAGAAGTATTATGCTTTTTGAAATAATTAATTTTTTATATATTAGTATTAATATAAATATATAATAATGTTTATATTGATACATTTATAACAAAAAATAATAATAACATTTTTTTGTATGCTTAACCTGGCCACCTTTGCGGGCTGTTTGGTTATATTGTTGTAGGTGGAGAATGGGGGAGGGTCACCGAACCCACCCCCACCCCATAATTATATGGGATTGGGGTTGGGTCGGCAAACCACCCCCACCCTCTTGTTAATAAACCATGAAATAGTGAGTGGGGGTCGAGCCCCCACCAAACAATTTTTCTTACCACTTATTAATAAGCAACCACTATTAATACACAATAGGACTATTTGAAAACGTAGTCACTTTGAAATTTTTATTTTAAAAATCGTGGCCAAGAATTTTTATAAACAATATTTTATATTTATATATATAAAAATTCGGGTGATTTTACATATATATATACACACACACAAGCATATATATATATATATATATATATATATATATATATATATATATATATACACTCAATAATAAATGTATACATCTTTTTAAATCAGATTTCCTAAAAAGGGGCAAAATGCCCATATACCCAAATAGAGAAAATACAATGAAATTGCTCAACAACAAATCAAATTATAACCAAACCCTAGGAGATGGTAAAATGGAATAATCAAACAAAAAAGTAAGCACCCATCCTCCAACTTAGACAATCTATTCATGGATTCATTTTCCTTCTTCTCCTCTCAACCTACAATACAAAAAAACGAAGAAATAAGTCAAAAGAATGAATAAAAGCTTTCTAAAAAGAAGTTTAGGGTTAGTATGAATCCCTAAGATCCAAAGGCCCATATTTAATCCATCCAATGGCTAAGAAACATCCCTATAAAATTTATGTGAGAATTAGGTGGGAATATATTTTAAATAAAATGCATGGGTAGCTTTTGAATGGGGCCACTTAAGTGGTGTAGGAGGTAAATTAATTTTTGTAACCTTAATGTTTAGTTGGTGACTCTTAAAATAAAATCCCTTGACCCTTGTAATTAATTAAATCAAATTTACTCTTTAGTAATGTTGGTTTTTAAAATAGTACTTTGTAGTAATCAATAGTCAAGGGACAACAAGTCCCTCCTCTTTATGGGAGAGGTTCCCTTATTGAAAAGAAATAGAGCTTATATACAAATATACAATGTTCATATTGATGAGGACTCTGATACTTTGAAATGTTTCATACTAACATAGATTATCAATACTTAAGAAAAGAAGAACAAAGAAACTGAAAGGGAAGAATACAATGGTACTTTCAGAAATATAGATAGTAGAATATAACCTTACACATACTTGGAAAAAGAACATAGAATAGAATCATTCACATTGGCAACATCTGATATAATTCCATAGACACAAAGTTCTAGCAATCATATCACAAGAACTCAAAGTTTCTTAACATGAAAGATTGATGATTCATAAGCTCAAACAAGAACAGAAAGGACAATAGATGAGAATGAGAGATAAGGAAAATCTTTTGTATTGATTTACTTTCAATTCCAATACATTACAAGAGTATCAGGTCTCCCCTTAACAATGGCATGAAGAGCCCATTAAATAGCTTACAAAGACAAGTTACATTTAGTTCCAACTTCTTTTAATCTAAAGATTAAAGACTACTTAACAAATACATTAATAGAATGTCTTTAATCAAGTATTACATCATGGGTTTTAAAACCCCAAAATAAAAGAAGTGACTTAGGACTCGGGAGTAGAAACATCCGAAGGAGGTTTAGAGGGACCAATTATCTTAAGAATCCGATGTCTAAATATTTTCAATGCTTCAGCTATCTCCATGCACTTTGGGATGGTAGTGTTGGAAGTGGCATGAGTCCACATGCCAAGAAACTTCTCCATATCCTTCTCAAACTCTATGTTTTCAAAAATTATTTGTTTGTTTGTCTCAGTGATAGCTGATTGGAGAGAGCAGACATCTTTCATCTTCTCTTTTGACATTGACTCTTCCTTGAAAAGATCCTCTTTGATGAAGGTGTTGAATTGAGCCTTGATTTCTGTATGGAAAACTGATTACCTGTGGCTTCATTCTAGATTTGACAATGAATATCTTGGAAGGCAGATAAAACACAAGTCTTGAAAGCTTCTCCTTTCTGCCACATATTTTTAGCTCTCCCATTGCTTCCTCCAAAACCTTGATCTTCCAATCAATACTGAAAACCCAGGATCTTGATAGATTGTTCTTGGCTTCATCAAATACTTTGCTTGCCAATAAAATCTTCTCATTTGTCTTGCTCATCAAATGAAGATCTTGAATGCATTCACACCATAGCTTTAGCTCTTTCTCCAAGCCACTGAGTGTTGTGTTGAATTTCAGTTGTAATTTGGATACCTTCTCATGTGACTTGAAGGCCTCCTCAATAAATGTTTAATCCACCACTGTCATATCATCAACCAGTGATTCGATGGCCTTTCCATAGGTGACATGTTTATGAATATCCTTGATGGTCTGAACTTCATCCTTGTTGAGAACTAGAGGAGGTGGAAGAGTAGTCAATGGAGTAGGATCTAGGACCTTATCCTTTGCCAATAAGGATTTTATAAAACCTGAAAGGATTTGATTTTGTTCTTCCAATTGCTCCAAAGTTTTTTTCCCTTCTCCACTCATTCAATGACTCGAGTGATGTTTCTTTGAGGTTATGAACCTCACTTTCAGGCGTTGATTCTCCAAGTGGAATCCTTGTGAGTTCCAAATCAGACACCAAAAGATATCTCTTCCTTATCTTCCTTGGGCTTTGCAATCTCCATGAATTGTTGACCTTGTGAATCCGACACTAGCCTTGAGGTGATCTTTGCTTTCTTTCTTTGGAGGAGGGGGAGTAGTACCGAGAAAGGCTGCCACAACATCAAACTTTGGGAAACAATAATTTGAGAGGTGGAATTCCTTTTCCTACTATCAACAAAAGGATGAACCCAAGAAAAGGAGGAGGAAGAGGAAGAAGGAACAATGGGCCCAAGTGCAAGTGAACTCATCGCACTCAATGTCTGCACTATTGATGTCTCCAAGTGGGGAAGTTGTCACATTTTCAGAAAGATCCTTAGAAGAAGTATCCATCAAACCTAGAGGTTCAATCATTTGACCTTCATTTTCTATCTCAGCAGTAATAATGACAAGGGTTTCTTCTTCCTCTTTCATCTCTTCATTGTCATCCTCACTTAAAATAACAACATATCTTTCGACCCTATAGGGACTTCTATGGCTGCTCTCAAAAGAACTTCTTCTTCAACTTGCTCTTGTTTGATGGTTTTACCTTTCTTCAGGTATACCTTTGTTGAGGAGGATGGAGTAGATTGCTCAAGCATCTCAACATCAAGTGTAGGTTCTTCTTTTCTAGGAGAGGAAGTTTCTTGTGAAGAAGACCTAGCTCTGTTCATCCTAAAATTTTGCATCTTTTATCAAACCAGAGCTTGGTTCTCACAAAAACCAGGTTGATCACTTCTTTCAAATCATCCTGCTCCTTTACAAACCAATCAATGGTTTCAAGAGGAGAGTGTTTGATGGTCCTCTCATATTCAATAGATTGCAGATCTTCATCATCATCTTGGAGATTTTAGGTACTTTGTAGAGATTGAAATCTATAATTTGTTGAAGAGAAAATCTACCAAAATACCTTCTCCTGGCCTCAAAGTCATCTACACAATCAGCCCAATAATCTTCAGTATCGACAAAGTGAATGAAACTAATTATGAGATTATTAGCAATATATCCCTTGATATCAAAGCAATTTGAGACTTGAAATGATGAAGAGTAAGAGGAGAAATGGTTCTATCAATGTTTTGAGCATCGAGGGTTGTTCTGCATGTATAATTTCCCAAGGTGATAGGGAAATGAATGCCAACAATATTTTTATCTTTGCAAGTCCGATGAAGTTTGTCCAATTGCCTACAAATTTCAACCAGGGCCATTTTATCATTGCAAAACATAGGAAGCTTTAGAGGGGAACCATCAAAACTAGCTAGCTTGAGATATGAAAACTTTCTGAATTGAGTGAAGAAACTCCCATATTCAAAGATCAAGATCTTTGCTTCCTCAGAAAATCTCCGATCAAGTATTCCTTCCAAAAGCCTCATAATGTACATGGTGAAGGCATCATTGACTCTCCTGAAATGATGATTGCTGACTTTAAGAGTAAATTAGGAAAATACTCATATATAGGAGCATCCTTCTTATCTTCAACAAAAGAGAAACCAAGCCATTCCCTAGATTACAATAGTGTACATAAGATAAGAAGACATAACATAGAAGGTCTTCATTCTCTCGAACGTTAACCGGTGACATGTTAGGTTTTCACAGATAATCTCACCCCAATTCATATTGCTTCCCCTCACAAATAATGTTGATATAGGGACACATCCAAAAATGAAATTCATTTGTATAAGGCATTCCCATGATTCTAACCAAAAGATTGATTATGTCTGAAAGTTCTTCATTGAAATCGACCCTGAATAATGATTTTGAAAGTTCTGGATGCTCCCTTTTTAGGGTTCTTCAACCATGATTTATCTACCCTAGCCTTATATCTCTCACTATCTTGGTCAAATAGTGCTTGTGCTTGAGCAAGGGTGAGGGTATTGGCCCCTTCCACTACAGGTATGTGCAGGGCAAGATAAACAACTTAAGAATCTAGTCACGCAACTACTTCACCATGTACATCAAAAATATCTTTGGATTCCAATTAAAACATGCCCCGCAAGCAAGCACAGTATCAGCACACTAAACAGAGATAGGAAAACCACCTGCAAATGCAATCCCACCTGATTTTTGATCATTTGGGCGATGGGAGTAGGGTTATCACATCCAAGTTTGTTCTAAAATCATCAAGGTCTAGATGTCAAGCTTTGAAGTCGACACCTAAACAATCGTGCAAAGAGCTTTCCAACGAGGAGAGGTGTTGATTTGCTCCTTAGTATCGCATCTTCATTGTGACATAGAAGAGAGAAGATAACCTTCAATGGAGTATATCATAGTCCCGAAATAATCCCTGCAAGAGAAAATATAGAAGCACAGATGTACGGGCAACAACTTGGTTTGCAAAAACGCAAGTAGGAGGGAATGAGTGAGCAAGTGTGAAAATGAATGAATGGTTACCTCTCTTTAAATAGCCATGAGTTGAAATGAATGGAGAGATAAAATCATGAATGCGCAATAAATGGCCCTCGCACCAACTCAAAAAAAGGTGATATGCGGGAAAGTCAGAAAAACTTGGCCTAGATGGTCCATGGGATGTGTGAGGACACGGAGCTGATTTACCGATATAAGAAGAATGCGGAAAAATCGAAGTTTTGAGAGCACAAGTGGTCAATGGGACATGTGGGACACGCAAAGCCGATTTAGCCGATATACAAGATAGCGGGAAATCGGAATGAATCAATCGAACAAAGGGCATGGAAAGACTTGGGACATGTTGGACACGTGGAGTCTATTGAAGCTGATATATAAGGCAATGCGGGAAAGTTGGTGAATCAAGAAATTTAGAAAAAGGGGGGCATAAGACTTGGGACACGCAAGATAAAAATGTCTGATATAGCCGATTAGAAAGGAATGTGAGTAAGTCGGCGAATCGGCAAACAGAGGGCCCAACATTACTTTGGACATGAGAGATGGACTTGGCGCAAAACCCTAAAAATGACCTTAGAGATTGAAATTGTCTAGCTTCTTAAATTTCACTGTTCACCAGAACACATCCAAAGGACGCTGACTCAAAATTTTGGAAATTTATCTTTTGAAAAAGGAGAGAATTTTTAGGGACACATAGGACAAAAATGTCCAATATAGCCAATTAGAGAGGAATGCAAGTAAGTCGGCGAATCGGCAAACAGAGGGCCCGACAACACTTGGGACATGAGGGATGAAAATATCCGATTTAGCCACAAAACACTAAAAATGACCTCAAAGAGTGAAATTTTCTAACTTCTTAAATTTCATTTTTACTAGAACACATCCAAAGGACACTGACTCAAAATTTTGGAAATTTGTCTTTTGAAAAAGGAGGGAATTTTGAGGGTGACAACAACTAGCTCTTTCTGGGGATGACTTGACTAGGACAGAGGAATGAGGCAAGATCAAGAACCACAAGAACACTCTAGGAAAATAGGCTAGTGCCTTATCCATTGGGAAAATAGAGTCAAAGGCAAAACTACATAGAAGACAACACACACAAAGGAAAGACCAAAAACAAGACATAAGGGAGAAACCAAAAAAAAACACAAGGGAGAGACCAAAAACAAGACATTGTACACCATATACAAAAGGACTGCCTGATCACCTAGGACTTGAACAACTTCAAATATTGTCCACTATAAGGAAGTGGGAGAGGGGACCCATCCATAATTCAAATAGAAAGTTTCTCCAGCAAAGTGTTTTATCTTGAAAGGACCATGCCAAAGAGAATCAAACTTAATATGTCTTCCATGAGGCTCATTCTTTTTATCCCATAACAAGATAATGCCTCCTACTTGAAAATCTCTTGGTCTGCTCTTTTTGTCAAACAAAGCCTTCACCTTCTGTTGATGAGCGGAGATTCTATCAAAAACCTGCTTCCTATCTTCATCCAACTTCTGGAGGTACATGATCCTCTTATCCAAAGAATTGATGAAACTAGAATCCTCAATAGCCTTCATCAAGTGCAAGGTTGGCAATTCAATTGTTACTGGAAGCTGAGCTTCAACACCATATACTACTTGAAATGGAGACATCCCAATGGCTCTTTTAGGTGTAATTCTATCTACCCATAGGGCATCGTAGAGCTTCTTATGCCAATTCCTTTGAGAGTTATCTACCAGCTTCCGGATGATGACTACTAAATTTTTGTTGGTTGATTCTACTTGTCCATTTCCTTGAGGGTAATAATCTGAAGAATGAGCAAGGGAAATTCCATACCCATAAAAAATCCATTAACTCAAAAGAGGAGAAATTGGAAGACATTATCAGTTACAATTTTATTTGGTATTCCAAATCTTACCAAGATGTTCTCTTTGATAAAATTACACACTACTTCCGAGGTAGTAATTTTGAATAAAATGGCTTCTACCCATTTTGTGAAGTAATCTATAATAGTCATCACATAGTGTGTCCAACACTGGAATGTGGGTTAAGAGTTCCAACAAAATCCAATCCCCATTGTTGAAAAGGTTCTTCAATGATTACTAATTTTGAGTGGTAAAGCAACGAATTTTGGCCTTCCAACAAAAGTCTGACAAGCTTCACACTTTCCTACCCATTTTGTTGCATCTCAAAACAATGTTGGCCAATAGTACCCTACATGAATAATTTTGTGAGCAAGTGACAACGGATGAGAAGTGCCCTCCACAAGCTTGATCATGAAAAGCTGAAAACAATTTCTTTTATTGCTCTTTGTCTACACACTTAAGGAATCTTCCATCAATGCCTCATTTAAACAAAGCATTCTCCCACAAGATATACTGTGCATATCTCAACTTAATAGCTCTTTTCTCTTTGGAACTCAAGTGAGATGGACATTCTCCATAAGTAAGAAAATGTGCAATTTCAGCATACCATTCATTTGTTGAACTAAGGAAGAGAACAAAAGGAACATTAGCCTCCTCTGTGGACAATTCCTCATCAGCTCCTTTGGCAATAAGTTCACATAATCCCTTACCCTAGACTAACTTTTTTGGCTTGATATCAAGGTCATACTCCTGGACCTTTGCCACCCAATTCCTCGCTTAGTTCCAAACTCTTGTTGTGTAAGAATAGACTTGATAGTTGTATCAG
Organism: Taxus wallichiana var. yunnanensis; assembly: GCA_018340775.1. Classification (NCBI taxonomy): domain Eukaryota; kingdom Viridiplantae; phylum Streptophyta; class Pinopsida; order Cupressales; family Taxaceae; genus Taxus; species Taxus wallichiana. Next base: position 492,518,460 of record CM031242.1, on the reverse strand, counting down.
GTACAAATACAATAGAGTGAGAATTCAAGAATATAAAAATGAAACTACTTGACAGCTTTGACTACTGCAAAAGTGTGTTTCTCCATCAAGGTATACTTTAGTTCATGGGATTTCAAAACATAGCTCATGAAGGCAATTGGAAGTTCATGATTCTCAGAATTTTTTTGAGTTAGTATAGCAGCCAAGGTACTCTCAGTAGCATAGCAATAGATAATGAAATCTTTGCTGAAATCAGACATGCTAGGATGGGAGTTTTAGCAATAGCTTTCTTGATATCCTCAAAAGCTTCTTTTCCTTCAGAAGTCCACCAAAATTTTGTTTCCCTTTCATCATATGAGTAATGCTTATAGTTAATTCTACAAAATCTGGAATGAATCTCCTCAAGAAATTTATCTTACCAAAGAAAGAGTGAACACCCTTTTTGCTTGTAGGAAGAGGGATCTGTTGAATTGCTTGAACTCTTTCTAGATCTATCTTGATTCCTTCTTTAGAGATAATATGTCCCAACAACTTGCCTTCAGTAACACAAAAGAAAAACTTCTTAGGATTAAGGGATACTCCATGTTCTCTACATTTTTGAAGGATTGTTTCAAGATGTTGAAAGTGATCTACCCTTGTTTTGGAGAAAATAGTCAAATCATCAAGGTATACAACAATGCATTTTCCTTGAGACTACCAAAAGCTAAGTCCATTTCCCTCTGGAAAGTGGCACCAACATTGATAAGACCAAATGGCATCCTCTTGTAGGCAAAGGTGCCCCAAGGAGTAGTAAAAGTAGTCTTGTGTTGATCTGGGGTACTAACTTCCACCTAATTATATCTAGAATCCATCCAAAGCAAGGACAAAATCTCAGAGCCTATGTGACAACCTGCAAAACTTGATCCATCATGGGGAGAGGGTAGTTTTCTTTTAGAGAGGCCGATTTAAATTCCTGAAATCCACACAAATATGAATCTCACCATTCTTCTTTCTTACCTGAGTACAATGTTGGCAATCCATGTTGAATGATGTATAGGGAAAATGATCTTTGCTTTGAGTAATTTTTGAATCTCTTGATAAATTGTATCAACGATCTTGGGATTGTATTGTCTTTGCTTCTATTTGAAAGGTTTAATCCCTGGTTTCAAAGGAATATAGTGTTGCATCTCTTTTGGATGAAAGGCTTTGAGATCATCATATGAATAAGGACATCAACATACCTTTTCAATAGATTCATTGCTTACTTCTTTTTTCTTCTCGAGTACAACATTTCATAATGTTCACCATCTTGGGTTCATCCTTACTTCCAATGTTGACCTTATCATACTCAGTAGATTGATGAGCCCTTGAGAAGCCTTAGATTTGATGTACCTATCATGTTTATCAAACAAATCCTCTAAACTCACCAGCCCTTTGGGTATCTTGTTACCTTTTAATTTGATACTGATCATCCTAATCCATTTCTTCCTTAATATCATCTTCATTAATGGGCACATATTCTCTGGGAAGAGTCTCACTTCCTACAAAATATATTGATTAAAGTTATCTTTAAGCTCCAAGAAAGAGAGCAAGTGTTGATCATCATTGAAAACTCGTCAGTTCCTTGCATTATCCGCACACGTTAGGCCTATGAATCATTTCAATGGTAAATTTTTCTTGAGAAAAATCTGGATGAGGAATCAACAAAGATCCTGAGACAACCAGAGAATCAGCTCTAGTATTCTTTTCTCTTAGGACAACTTCAATTGAAAAAGCATCAAAAAATTCAATAGAATCCCAGACAAGATTTCTATAATGTTTCAATCTCTTGTTTTTGACTTGGAAAAGATCCCTGACTTGTTTCACAATTAACTTTGCATCACCACGAGCACAAAGATTCTTTACTCCCATTTATTTTGCCATGTTCAATCCGAGGATGAGAGCCTCATATTCAGTTGTGTTGTTTGTATTTTCAAAATAAAGCTTAAATGAAAATGGATGAATCTTCTCTTCTGGAGAGATTAACACCACCCTAACTCCAGAACCAACTAAAGAGAAACTTCCATCGAACTCCAAGGTCCAAATGCCATTAGGATTGTGAATTACTCCCTTGGGAATTTTTACCTCATCTTCTATCATGATCATATAGTTACCATGCCCTATATCTTCATAGAGTATTTGTGCTTTCGGATCATCAGTCTTTTGCACAATGTATTTGGTATGTCTTTCTAGTAACAACTTTTTCATTTTTCCATTGACCGGGATGAGAGTGTGTGACCAATCCATTTGGATTTCACCTCCCACTTCTCTACAAAAATTTCTACTCAAGTAACATACCATATGAGGGAGGAATATCAGCCACTAAAATAGTGGCTTTGACCCTTTTCTCTGGAAAAGTAGCGAAAGCTACTTGTGCATCTTTGATTCTTCCAACCAAATGATACTTCTCTACTTTCCATGGAATAGCAAGAACCAAATGTACATGTTAAAGTTAGGCCCAAAGCATGAGCTACTTTTGCAGGCATTACATTGTCCGATGCTGCTGAGTCAATAACAAAATTACTGAGTTTGTGGCCAACTATGAGAAGCATTACATAGAATGGTTTCATTTTCTCATTAGATGAGGATATTGCAGCCACGAGACTTTATGGAGATGAGGGGAGGGAGTGGGTAATAGACCTTTAGAAGTATTGGATGATGTTTTGGATTTGGAATTGATAAAATTCATTACTTTAGCAAAATCATTTGGGTGAGTTTGGTAAAATTCTGCCTCAGAGATTTGGATCTTTGTCTTCTTAATGTGATTAATGATATCAAAAGATCTAGAGGTGGATGGGGCATCATTACTAGGAATGAGGGGAACTTTGGGCTTATCAGGTTTAGGAGTTGAAAGCGGAGGTAGAAGGAGAAGAATTAGCATTACTCACCTTTTGTGTGGAGGTAGTGGGAATAGGGGCTCCTCTTCTTGCAACTACTGGAATAGTTATAGGAACTTCTTTAGATTTTTTAGAAGGTTGTACAACTTTTTCCTTCATGTTCATTTGTTCCCAAGTCATAACAACATATGACTCACTATTCATATCTGCCACTACTTCATTGTATTCATCTTCATCATCATACCTTCAGTAGTGAGGAAATGAACTTGAGACTCACCAAGCTCTTCTTGTTCTTCATTAACTTCTTCCTCAAGCTCTTCATAGTCTTCATTCTCCTCTCCATCATCAAGGTTCTTGAACTTCACAAGTTGCATTGACTGGAACCTTGATGGGTGGACCTTTAATAGCCAATCTAGTCTGAGAAGAGGGCAAACGATTTCTAGGATGAAAATTCTTCCTTGGGATATCTTGGTAAGGAGCATGTTGAGCCAATTGCTTCTTGATAGCAATAAGGTCATTTTGCCAACTTCTGCACTAATTGATCTGAATTAGCTCCCGAAGAAGAAGATATTTTAGGCTTGGAGGGATATTTTTTAACTTACCAGACATGATTAGATCGTCCTCAACACTGATAGTCAGTTGTTGATCATCCTCCAAAGTTGGAAGATCAGCCCTCCTTAATGCATAACTTACTTCAATAAACTGAACATTAAGGAAAAAACACTTCCGTATTTGATCTACAAGACGAGTAGCTTGCAGAATTTTATGAATCAACTTGTTGAATTTGGCCGAAAACTCCCTCATGGGCTCATATGACTCCTTATAATGAAAAATTTGAGCCAAGAGGGCATGCACATATTCGACGAGTTTAAAACGTTGCTCAAACCGAGTTGTCATGGTAGACCAACTAGTAATTAAACAAACTATTAGGTTGTGTAGGAGAAAATGGAAATGGGGATATTTGGAAGAGAGGCATAAGAGTTTTATTGGAAAAATTTTAGGAGGGAGTTGTGTTAGGGTGTTCCACCTTGTTGATAACTAAAATTTTTGCTTATTTTGTTTATTTTATTATGGGAGGCATAAGAACTTTGGAGGATGTGATTGAGTTCTTGGAGGCTTTAAGATGGGCACCCAAAATTTTGGGAGGAATAAGTATATCACCATGTTCCCTTCTCTTTTTGGGCTTTAGTATGGAGCCTTTGTGCTCAGGAACTTGTTTGTTTTACTATAATTTTTGGTATTGTGGTTATTGTTTTGAATGTCTTGATTAAAAATGATTGTTGAAGCCATGTAAAGTTGTTAATGGTTGTCTCATATCCCTCATTGCTTCATTGTTAGGGCTTAGTGGCCAACGAGGAAGAAGGTTTTTCCTCATTAAATTATTAGTTGGGTGGAGAGTGTTGCCTACTCCCCCATTTTGGTTACAACGTTTGGACTTTTGGAAGATGGTGGAACTCAAGAGAAGAATGGTTTTGTAACACTTGAAGAAAAATAAACAAAGATCCCGCGAGTAAAACATTTGCCATGTTGTCTCCACTTAGTGGAGGGCTTGTAACTTGTATTATAAAGATTGTCAACCTCTTGTAAATGTGTTGAGAAATGGTTTATTTGTATTAAGTTTTCAAAATGGATGCATATTGGAAATAAACAAAGGAAAATTGTAATTGTTATAATGAATATACCATCATCTTGTAAATTTTATCAAGAATGTTTCAATAAAAACATTGCATTTTAAAAAGTGTTAGTTTTTGAAAAGCAAAACTACCAAATCTTGCATTGTTTAGATCAAGTAGAAATTTTATAATAGAGCATGAAATGGAAATGAAGTTCTTTTCAATCTAAGTTTGTTTCATTGCCTCCAAAGTGTGATATGTTTCATTTTTAAAATATTGATAATCTTGTTAAAATGCACTTGTTTGAAATGGTTGTCATTTATTTATTGTAAAAAATAATAATAGCTCTTGTTCTATTGAAAAGAAGGAATTTTGAAAATATTAAAATTATAGTTACATTCCTTACTATGTTGAAGAAAAGAAAGTAGTTGTTTAAAATTCTTAAAATGAGGAAAAATCTTCTCCTTACAAGTTATAGTATGTTGAATGAAAAATATATTAGTTTTCTCAACTTCTCTTTTATTTGAATAAGTGGAAAATTTATAATTACCTTAACTTGTTTTATTCATTTATATAAACCAAACAAAAAAAAGTGTATTAAGTATATATATATAATTATAATCATATTTAATTACAAAGTTATATAAATAAATTTATATATATTAAATATATATAATTATTAAAGATAAATAAAATTATACTCATTATATAATATTAGGTTTAATTTTAATGCTATATATAACAAAAAAAAGATACTTGTTTTATTTAAGGGTTGCGGCTTGTCCCTTTTGTTGGTACTCGATTTAATCACGTCCGTTTGTTAAAAATTCCTCAGCCCACATGATTTGAAGTATTTTCTATCTCCCTGTATGGATGCATGAATTCTTTCTCCTTCATTTGGTTGCCATTGTCATTCCTTTCCTTGGGTCGTGGATCACATTGAGCCTTGGTATTATTTGTAGTTTCTCTATCCATGAGGAACATTTTGAATTTTGGGTGCGAATGGTGAAGTTTCCCCTACATTTTATTTTTCCACGGTCGTGTTTTCCCTGTCAAATTTTTTCCCAACATCCATGGATACATGGTCCTTTCCAATTGGACGCGGCCCAACGGGTCTTTTTGGTGAAACTTGACACTTTTGTTACATTTGTAAAAAAATATCAATTTGGCCCCATGGCCCCGATAATATATAATTGGGTATTCAACAAATATGAAGCAACAAGGAAAACTTCTTCTGTGACCCCGAAGGAAAATTCCTTACTTTGACCCCGAAGGACACGTCCATTTTTCAAGTCAAAGGCAGGGACGCAGATCATTAGAGCATTTTGAAGATTTTTGCCTTTTTGTGAAAGGGAGGAAAGTTGTAAAATGATCTACAACTCCGTAAGGGACAAATTAATGTCACATGTTTGAATCAAAGCATTGAAAAGTCAAAGGGAGAAGGCGGGTTTTGAGCACTTTGAAGTTTTTTGGCTTTGTTTTAAAGGGAATAAAGTATAAAAGTGAGTCACGACTCCATTGGGGCCCACATCAAAAGTTAGAAGTGGAGATGTGGGTCGATGGAATATTTTGAAGATTTTTGGCCCGCTTCAACTCAAATCTTTTCCAAGTGGAGGGTTCGCGCCCATTTGGGGACTTGCCCCTTAATTTTACTTTTGAAAGAACGCCAAGGAGACACGTGGAAGTTTCTGTTGAATCTTCCCATACTTCAAATTTTTTTCAAGTGTCTGGTGCAACTTTGTCAGACCCTAGACACATGGAATACCCGTACTTGTTTGGGAGTTCTTTTGAGCTTCATACCAAAAAAGCACCGAAGAGACACGTGGAAGATTCCGTTGGCCCTGCCCATACTTAGACTTTTCAACGGCCGAGGAAACTTTCTCGGACCCTAGGCACGTGGCACCTTCCACTGGTCCTTAAACTCTTTCAACAACTTTGTCGAGATGAAACACGTGGTGAACCCACGCTTGTTTGGGATCTTCACTTTTGGGCAACATATCAAAAGTGTGCCTAGGAAACACATGGAGGCTTTTCGCTGGCTCCCCTTTACACTGAGACTTTTTCAATGGCCGAAGGATCTTTCTTGGGCCGGGCATGTGGTGAGCCGCGCTCATTTGAGGCCCCACCTCTAGACTTCATCTTTGAAGTTGTGCTGAACAGACACGTGGAAGCTTCTGCTGGACCTTCCCATACTCTGACGTTTCAGCAACCGTTGCAAATCTCTAGGGTTCTGAACACATGGAATGCTCGCGCTTGTTTGCGAACCTACCTCTGGACTTCACCCTTGCAGTTGCGCCAATGAGACACGTGGAGGCTTCCATTGGCTCTTCTTTGCACTCGCAACGCACGAATGCAAGTATCCATGCGAGGGAACTCTTTTCTCAAGGTGTATTCTCAGAGTTAAAAAGGATTACTTATCAGATTAAGCCATATGGAGCTACCTAAGAATTTTTAAAAAGGGGGATTTCTTGCACGATAGAATAAGAGAATGATTAAGAAGACTATGAAAAGTTATGACATGGCATCCAAGTTATAGTTGAGGAACGTGATCGGTTCATGATTTATCCACACAACTTTTAGGTGTAAATTTGTTAAACATCACTCTCTGGAACAAACTTGTAACAAACAAAGGATTCCTCAAATATTCTTCTTTTGGAGGGGGGGGGGAATTTAGGATGAGTGAGAGAGTAAAATTGTATAAATGCAATGAGAATAATCTTGCAAAAGGTCGGGGTTAACATTTTTGAGAAAGTTAGAGAGAAACCATTTTCCCAAGAGACCGTTTGAGAGACCAATTTATTTTCCTGTGTTTTAGATTTAATCACGTCAAGGTGGTTGCAAGTGTACAACCATTGACAAGCTCTGAGATTGTTGAGGAAACTTTCCCCTGTTGATGAATCTAATGAACCTTGAATGACTCTGTGTTGATCATAAGCATAATTGTGTTTGCTATTATTTCATAATGGTTTTAAATAGTTCTTGTTCTTGTTGCAATCTTATGTTAAAATCTCTCTAAATCGCACAAGATCTCGCCCGTGTGTTAGTATTGTGGCATTTGCAATTTCATTATGAGAAGAGCTTTCATCTAGTAATGAAATAAACAATTTAAAATCACTTTACTCTCACTATGTTGATAAAGATTGTTTGTAAGCCTATGAGTGTACCTTATGCGTGACAAACCAACGATTTCTAACATTTAATTGAGTCTTTAACACAAGCCTTTGTCTTGAATTGTTAAAGAGTGTGTGAAACCGTGCATCTCTAGGCCTCCACTGATGCACACCTTCTGGTTGAAGGAATATTTTCATTGTTCTAAAGCATTTTATCTCTAAGTTTTCCAATTTTTGTAAAGGCTCTCAAAGATCTGGTACCTTCAACTTTATCTTCCTTAACTTCCCACCAGAAAATTTCTCAAACTATGAATCCTACACGAACCACCCCTGTTTGTACGATGTATCCACAAATGAACAAATTTCATTCCCAAAGTATGTAGGGACAATCAAGATTCATTTATTGTCTTTACTAACCCGAAACTTTGTCCAAGAAACGTCTCCAATCTCTAGTGTAACAACTCATGAGAGTTAGATTGTGTTGTATTTGATCATATTTCCTCAAAGTTCTCATTAAAATTTTGCGCAGATGGATCTCTTGATGTCCTTTACCAACACGAGTTACAAAACAGGTCCTCTCACCCTGGTTAAAGGCACAACCTAAAATAGTGAGGGTAGATCAAACCCTCAGTGAGGTGTTATCCACTTCTCCAACACCCAAGTGACAAAGAGTCACCTGAATTCCCTCCTCGACTACAAAACGACTCATATCGTGGTTCATTTGTGTCTAAGCACCATGTCAATTACGTGATGCTAGTCAGCCCTTACAGGAGTATCAATTTGGATACCAACACCTTTGTTGGGAGTATTGTTGGAGAGGGGGAGGTCACCGACGCCACCCCCAATATTATATGGGATGGGGGTGAGGTTGGTGACCCCCCAATATTAAAACCTTCCTACTAAAAAATAACAATCCCACTATTTTAAAATACACTTAGCCATATTATTATAAATGTGCCCTATTAAAAACATAAACCACCATTGTATAATAAATGCGGCCACATCCCCATTTAAACTCAACCTTATCAAAAATGCGATGCATACAACCCACATCCGCTTATTTGGATTTTTAAATAATATAATAACTATATATATAATATATATAATTCTATATCATTTTGATTATATATTATTTTAGGTATATATATACCCAAAAGTTTGGGTTATAATAAAATAGGTCTTTTAATGAGAAAATATATATACCTAAAATTATTTATGTATATGCGTCATTTAAAATAAGGAAAATACAAATGAGGTATTCAATAGCAACTAAAAATATCATTAAACTCTAGAAGAAGGTCACAAATAGATCAAACAATAAGAATGGATATCCTCCCATGGCCTTTTTCTCATTATCCTCTAAAAACTTGCGAAAGAGAAATGAATAAGAACACTCCATAAAGATGATTAGGGTTAGTTTGAAATCCCTAAGATCCTAGGGCCCATATTAAATCCATTTAAGGGTTGTGATTCATCCCTACAAAAATTAGGTGAGAATTAGGAGGGAATATCATTTAAAATAAAAAGTTATGTGTAACTTGTGAATGGGGCCTCTCAAGGGGGTGTTAGAGAGAAAGATTAAAATGTAACCTTGGGGTGTTAGTTTAGTGATTTTCTTTAAGACCTTGACTTTTTAATTCTTTTAAATTAAATTGTATACCAAGATAACTAAACAATGTGTATTATAGAGACCTAATTTATTTGATCTTAATTTTATGGGAGGGTAAGTTTAGAATAATAAAATAATAAATTATATTACAATTATGTTACTAAATTAAAAAAAGATTGTAACAAAGGGATTTTAAGCTCGAGCTATGGAATTAAATATTATTAATTAATTAAAACGAGTAAGTTATTAAGCGAGAAATAATAAATTTTAAATGAAGGTTACCACGTTGCAGACCAATTTTAACAAAAAAAAATTCCGTAATTTTTCTTATCTAACTATTGGATTTTGTGTAGGAAATTGTGGGCGTTACGCACAACTCCTTACATTCTAGTTTATGATATTGAGCCTTTAATTCCAATGAGCTTGAGAATCCTCATACTAAAATTCATACAAGATTTACTTAGATAATATAGACAAAATTGTGGCTAGAATTCTTAGCCTAATACAATCGAGCGTGGAATGAGATGAATCCTTAGCTCACTTCATTCGAGAACCAAGAGGTCTACAAACAATAGTTTTCCTAGAATAACAAATCTAAAGCATTCACTCCACCACTCAAGGATAATGTGCATGAGAAGAAGGGGAAACATAATAACCTAGATTGGGCCCTTCCAAATAGTTGAAACTTTGAGCAATAACAATTTCCATCTCAATAACCTAAGTTAGAGAGGTTGTTACATTACTTGACACTTGAATTTTTCATGTTGAAGTCACCTTAGCTTAACATGTGAATTTTTCCATGTGTAATGTTCAAAGTAAGCCAACGCTCTTGTAAATGATTTCCCCATTTTCTATGTTTTCTTTCAAAGTCACTTTTCTCTTAGTTTTGGTAGGTATTAATAAACCCTACACAATTCTTTTTAACATTGTTCTTTAACACTCAACTTGGTCAAGCTATATTATATAAGGTATTTCTCTCACAAAGCTTCAATAACCAACATAATGGTTCTAATTTCTAATTTCACCACATTTATACTTATCCACATGTTATGTGCCAAAATTAACAATGGTGGATGTTCTCAAATCTATTAACAAACATTTATTACATTGGTGAATTTGGTGATAAATATTTACAAGATATCTTGAATGTTTTTAATTTGCTTTAAGTATCAAATTCTCTATCTTTGGCTAACTTAGTTCCCAACTCCACAAAACAAAATAAGAAAGATATTTCTCAAGTCAAAATGTTTTGAAATATTTCTTAAGTGAGTGATTAAAGCTAAAATCATAAAGCAAAGTAAAAGTTATTAAAACTCTTACTTTTAAACAATCCTAATAAGGGACTTCTTAGTTACTAACTCCACAACAGAAAATAAGAAAGAAATTTCTCGAGTTAAAATGTTTCAAAATATTTCTCAAGTGAGTTAATACAGATAAAATCATAAAGCAAAGTAAAATTTTATTAAAACTCTTACTTTTAAACAATCCTAATAAAGGGCCTCATCAATATTAAATCCCTAGATGAAAGAATCTAGCTGAAAAAAAACGCCAAAGCAACGTCCACCCAATCAAGCTCAACTAGCATAAAGATATACCATTTAGAATCTACCTCCATGTAAAATTTCAAGACACTCAGAAGTTTTTCCAATATCATTACTCCCTAGTTGAAATGAATCTTGCTTCTTCAAACTTAGTTTAATTAAGCTTTGTCAAATTTTCTATTTTCGAACTTCAACTCCCACTCGAGATATCAAGTATTTTCTTAACGATGCAAACTTTCCCACTTTCCCAAATATATGTTGTAGCTCATATATCTTTGAATAGTAACTATATTTGTCTAAGAACATGCAAAGGCATTTTTTTTCTTCTTCGACATCTATTGATTCTATTAGAATTCTTCCTCAACATTTTCCTTGTGACTTGCAAAATTTATAGAACTAAAAAACATTAAAAACTAATGAAATATCAAATTTTTAAAGTAGTTGATGCTCAATTTAGTCTCACCCCGTTCGTCCTTGAAATTCTTCAATTTGCAAGCTCGCTGTCGTCTTTTCTATTTCCCGTGTTGATGCATGAAAATTTTTCCTCCATTTGGTTGCCATGATCAATCCTTTCCTTTGGTTGAGGATCACATTAAATCCAAATTTATTTTTCCGTTCCTCTTATCCACGTGAAAGAATTTCTAATTTGGGCGTAAAATTGGATTTTTTCTCTTCCTTTGTTTTTTCATGATCACGTTTTGTTTACCCTATCAATTTTTGTCCCAATATCTGTGGAAACGTGATTGGATGCGGCTTGGAGGTTTACATTTAGGCCTTATATCATTTCCAAATTCTCTATCCTTAAAGAAGGATCCATTTCTGAGCACAAATGGTGATTTTCCTACATTTTACGGTTTGACGAGTGTATTTTTCCTAGTCAAATTTACATCTCAACATCTGTGGAAACGTGGCCATTTTTGGTTGGATGCGGCTCGGAGGAGCACTTTGAAACTCTAAGGCCTCGCTTCAACTCATTTGAGGATCCACCTCAAGGTCCTACCTTAGCTTACGCCAAGGACACGTGTGGAGGCTTCCGTCGACTCCTCTCTATACTTAAACCTTTTAAGCAACTTTCTAAGGCTTGGGAAATGTGGAGAGCCGCGCTGTTTGGGAACCTAACCCTAAGCTTTATTTTGAAGGAGCACCAAAAAGACACGTGGTGAGCCCCGCTCATTTGGGGCCTCCATATTTGGGCACCATATCAAAGCGAATGCCATGAAGACACATAGAAGTTTCGCTCACTTTGCCCTTGCTTGGACTTCTCAACGACCAAGGAAAATTGTCTCGAACCCTAAACATATGGCGCCTTTCGTTGGTCCTTAAACTGTAACAACAACTCTTTCGGATTGTGACATGTGGTGAGCTTGCGCTCGTTTGGGGTTTCCATTTTTAGGCACCATTCCAAAGGTGCGCCAAGGAAACACGTGTAGGCTTCCACTGAATCCTTTTATACTGAAACTTTTCAAATGCTGAAAGAAGTTTTTCTTTATCCCAGGGAAGGTGGAAGGCCCACGCTTGTTTGAAAACTGTCTCTACACTTCGCCTTTGTTGTTGTGCCAAAGAAACACGTGGCGAGCTCTAATCTAAAGTTGAAAAGGGGAAGAAGCAACAGTTGTTGTGCATTTATGCATTACATCTGTTTTTTCGCCATTTATGCTCCGAGCCTCCTAGAAATTCGAATGCACATTATTTTTCATCGTTTCAGTGCAATTCCTTGTCATTTTTACCTATAAATCGCAATTGAATGGATTTAGAGCTTAGTTCATGGGTCCAAGGATCAGTAAACCGATATTTTGAAGTTAAAGTGGCTCGGACATTTGCAAAAAGGTGAATTATCGAGAGAAGCTTGGCGCAGCGAGTTTCAAAGGGAAGAGTGGGACAAAGATGAAATGATAAAGGTTTAAGGCACAAAGGATGAAAAAGGTGTTGCCTCGAGGCGAAATGGTTTACCTATCGGATCCCTATAAGACCACCGGAAAATGATTAAAATGAGAATTTCTCGAATGACATAAATAGAATGATTAAAAGAACTATTAAAAAGTTATAGCATGGCATCCTAGTCATTAGTCGAGGTCTAATAAACATGATCAATTCCTCATTTGTCCACACTCGGGAGTTGCGGGTGCGAATTTGTTAAACATCACCTTTTATAACAAATTGGTAACAAGTAAAGGATTCCATGAATATTCTTCTCTTTTGGGGAAAATTTGGGATGAGTAAACAAATGAAATGTATAAATGCAACGAGAACACTCTTGCAAATGGTCAAGGGTTGAATTCTTAAGAGAAAATTTGAGAGAGCCCATCTTTTTAAGAGACCAATCGAGAAACTTATTAATTTCTGTGTTTTATATTTCAATGACATCAAGTTGGTAGCGAGTGTATAGCTATTGACAAGCTCCAAGACTGTTATGTGAAACTTTCCCCTATTGGTGAATCTAATCAATTTCAAATTAATTTGTGTCAATCTTAAAGCAATCTGTCTATTTTTTTGAGAATGTCTAAAGTAGTTTCTCGTATTCCTATTGCAATCTTGTGTTAAAGCTCCTCCAAATCACACATGATCTCGTCCCTGTGACAATTTAGTAGCATTTGCAATTTCATTACAAGAATAACCTTCCTCTTGTGATGAGATAAACAATTTAAAATCACTCCACTATCATTTGTTTATAAAAATTGTTTGTAAGCCTTTGAGTGTATCTTAGGCGTGAGAAACTAGGGGTATTTAATGTTTTCTTAAGTCTTCATTCAGGCCTTTGTGTTGAATTCCCAAAGATTATGTGAAACCGTGCAAATCTAGGCCTCCATTGATGCACACCTTGAGTTGAAAGAATATTTTAGCTATCCCAAAGCTATCTCTGTTATTTAGCTTTCCAAATCTCAAAGATCTGGTATAATCAATTTTATCATGCTCAATCACCCACCAAAAATCTTTAAAATAACTATGCATCGACCTAAACTACCCTTGTTTGCCCTATGTATCCACGAATGAACAAATTCTCCTACCAAAAACACAAAAGCAATCAAAAGCTCATATTGTCTCTAGTAACCTTAGCCATGTTTAGAAAATATCACCATTCTTTTGAAGTGACAAGTCGTGAGAGTTAAATTGTTGTGCATTCATGATATTTTCTTAGGGTCTTTTTTCAAATTTGTGCAACGAAGGATATCTCCATTCTCCTTCATCAACAAAGGTTACAAAAGCGGGTCCTTACCACAGTGAAAGGCACCTTGCCTAAAGCAGTGAGGATAGATTAAATCCTTGATGAAAATGTCATCCATTTCTCCGATGCCCGAATGACAAATCCCCTCCGCGACTACAAAACGACTCATAATATAATCTATCCCTTAGTGTCCTGCTAAATCTTAGATGCTACTCAATTTCCAAGAGAGAATCAATTTGGATACCAACATTGGCTACACTTCAGAAATTATCACCCATTTCCTTCAAAATCCTACATTGCCCAATTTTCTTGTACGTTATGTTCCTTTTGGAAAACACTTTTTATTAACATAAACCATCACCATATTTCTTACCTGAAATGTTTCAACTCTTCACTTTGCATCCGCAACTACATCACATATTGCATTACTATTTTTCAACTTCTCCCTTTACTTCTTATAGTTTTAGCATGTCTATGAAAATGCTTAAAAATCATTAATCCATAAATATTTACTTGGTAGCTTGATAAAATCTAGCACTCCTTGATGTTTTATACCGTAATATTTTTGGAAATAAGACTTTGCTATATAAACCCAATTACCGAAATATTATAAGTAAACTCTTTAAATGGTAGGCCAAATTTCTTATGCCTTATGTTCCTTTTCGAAAACACTTTTTCTTAAGATAAACCATCACCATATTTCTTTTACTAGAAATGCATAGACTCTTTTGTTTGCATCGCAACTATATCACACATTGCATTACTATCTTTCAACTTCTCCCTTTACTTCTTTTAGTTTTAGCATGTGTTATAAAAATTCTTGTACATCATTAATCCATAAATATTTACTTGGTAGCTTGATAAAATCGTATTTCATGTTTCCTCCACTCCAAGTTCTTCACTTGTACACCTAACATAGTTCGTTAATCCACAACTTATTTGTTTCCCCCATCCCCTTAATTGATCATGCAACCCATTTCTCTTTAGGATGATCCCCCTTTCATCGTCCACACATTGTTATGAAATTTGATGATGGTGACCCAATTCTCTTTAAGATGATCCACGCATTGTTATGAAGTTTAATGATGGTGACCTTGTAACCTTTTCCTCCCACCTTCATCAACTTCTCCGCCCGAGCTTCAATTCACCTCGCTCTCCATAAACATGAAGTATAACCTCCACTCTTCCATTATCCATGAGATTGCCTTGATTTCCTACCCCCATATCACCCTCACCCTCACCCTCCCTAATAAAACCAGTCCCATGATCCAATGGTATGATGAGGAATTCAAAGCCCTTCATTGATAGCTTCACTTTGTTTTGTTTCATGTTCTCCCATGCTTTCCCTCTAAAGTTTGTTTAACACCTCATTCGCGGAAGAAACACGTTTTCATCTTGCGATGAAGACCATGCATCGTAAGTCCCTTCTAAACTACTCTCTTAAGCATTTATGGTGGATTGTTCTCCCCAATTATTCTCCTCTTCCACGGGACTTGGATCCCATCTTACTATATGTGCATATTTCCTACCCCCATATCACCCTCACCCTCACCCTCCCTAATAAAACCAGTCCCATGATCCAATGGTATGATAAGGAATTCAAAGCCCTTCATTGATAGTTTCACTTTGTTTTGTTTCATGTTCTCCCATGCTTTCCCTCTAAAGTTTACTTAACACCTCATTCGCCAAAAGAAACACGTTTTCATCTTGCGATAAAGACCATGCACCGTAAGTCCCTTCTAAACTACTCTCTTAAGCATTTATGGTGGATTGTTCTCCCCAATTATTATCCTCTTCCACGGGACTTGGATCCCATCTTACTATGTGCATACCTCCTCTTTTCATGATGTTTCCTAGCCAACCCCGGATCAACGTTATTTCTCCACCACATACTCGTCTAATTTCCACCCAATCATGTTAAAAATTTCATTTCAACCATGAACAATAGAAAAGCAATAAATGAGGGCTTCCAAACACAACTTTTCAAGCAAGGTCTTGGCATGCTAATCAGCTATTTAGTTGATCGCTTCAACCAAGTGATTTGTATAGGTTTTTAAAGGTCGTGATCCCACCACATTATCCACCCCACTTACTAATCGGGGACTACCTCGATCCCAACAACTATAAAACAATCATTATTAGTCACACATTCGCTAAACCACATGCTAGAGTGTGTCACATGCAACCTTCAAAGTTTATTGACTAGAGTCATGACAAAGCTACTTGACCATTGACCACATCCTTACTCTTGAAGCCATCATCAATGAAACTACTACTCCTCTAAGGCCATTACTTCGAGAGATTGCTCCGGTGAATCTCGTTGTCTATGTGCTAGAGCCTCTCAACTACTTGAGTCTATTGGGATTTCCTTGGACACTCCCAATGAATTCCTTCCAACTAATCAAGATCTGAAAAAAAAAAAAATCAAAGATGTTATCTACAACCAACTCATTCAAAGCACCTAAACTAACCCCTAAGGCAAGTTACGTCTAAAGAGAGCCTTCTATATTGCACATTTTCTTAAGTTGATAATGGTGTTCTTTCTCAACTCCAATTTATTATACGACATTATATGCACAACCTTCACATTTCTTTAGGCCAATTTATGATTGGATCTCAATGGCTCAAAGTTGACTATACCAAACAAATTTTCTAACTATACTCCAAGAGGTCAAAACGAAAAAGAATTTCATCTTCCATTGCTCTATTTACTATGAGATCGGAGGGAGATTCCACTACCCTCCGAGAGAGCATCCGACATTCACAAAATTCTTTGAATCAAATGTCTCTATTTGCAAGAGACTCTTAAACTTTAGGATGAGACCCTTCAACCTCCTACATCGAACAATACTCATCAAATCACCTCTTTTTAACATTGCTCTTCCCTAAGAAAGATGCCAAGTAACAAGAGAATACCAATCCTTATTCCCATACGAGATGAATCCAAACCCAATGTACTATTTCACGGACTAGGTACGTTCAAGCACATACTAGGTTTAGGCCCTCTTCTCACAAATGGCTTTTGAGATCCACCAAATTTGCACAAGGGTTCATTCCTCATCCAAGCAACACCCCAAATCTCTCTCAACCTCAAATATCAATTTCTACCATATTACTAAGTTCTAGTCAACTTTAGATGTTAGATGAGGGGAACTTTTTCCTCCTCTTCCTTTCCTTTCTCTATGTTCAAGTTTTATGGGTCCTCTACAACGCTTTTTTTAGACTTCTCCCTTTTCGTTACCCGTTCTTCATCCCCTTTTCTTATTGGTTATTCTCCGTGACCTTTTTGTCATCTTACTTGGCTATTGCCTCTTTGTATATGTGTAATCCCATTGACCTACCTATCAACGCACGTTGAACATATCATATATTTTATCTTATACCTCAATATTAGGGTAGAATGCACTACTAAATTGCAACATCATCCTTATTTTCTACACAATTTTCCAAAATTATCTCAAAACTTGTCGTGATTTAAAATAATCATTCTTGAAATTCGACCTTCTACATAAAAGAATCCTCATCAAATCACTTTATGCTTTACATTGCTCTTCCATAGGAAAGTCTCAATGTAGCAAGAGAATACCAATCTTGATTTCCATACAAGATGAATCCAAACCCAATATTACTAACTTCTAGTCAACTTTTTATATCATATGAGGGGATCTCCCTTTCTTCTTCCTTTCCTTCCTCTCGTGTGTTCAAGTTCTATGGTCATCGACAAAGCTTTTGTAGGCTTCTCCCTTTTCTTTACTAGTTCTTCATTCCCTTTTCTTGTTTGGTTTTCTCAATGACCTTTTTGTCATCTTACTAGACTATTAACTCTTTGTATGTGTGTAATCCCATTGACCTACATGTGGCGCACATTGAACATATATTATATTTTACCTTATATCTCGGAGTATGAGGGCAATATTGAATTGCAACATCATCCACCAAACGTGCACAAAGGGTTCATCCCTCATTCGAGCAACAACACTTCAAATCTCTCTCAACCTCAAATATCGGTCTTTACCATATTGCTAACTTTTTGTCAATTTTTGATGTTAGATGAGGGGATCTCTCTTTCTTCCTCTTCCTTCCTCTATGTTTAAGGTCTATGGTCTTAAGCAAAGCTTTCTTTAGACTTATCCCTCTTTTCTTTACCCATTCTTCATTCCCTTCTCTTGTTTGGTTATTCTCAAGGACCCTTTTGTCGTCTTATTTGGCTCATGTATCATTGACCTACATTTGTGGTCACATGTTGAACATTTAATATATTTATATTTTCACTCACTATGAGGGTAATATGCACTACTAAATTGCAACATCATCCTTAATTTCATCTACATTATTTTCCAAAATTATCTCAAAAATCGAGTTATTTAAAATAATCATTTCAAATTAGCATTGATAGCAAACATGGAACAAGACTTTGATCAATGTCCCAAGCTAACATATGTAAGAGCAAATCATACCATCAAAATAAATGTACTTCCACATGTTCCATATTAGCATTAAAAACAAACATGCAAAATCATATAGATTTTTGCATATGTAATATACTCATTTATATTTACAATAAATATTAATACAAGAAATAATATCCTACATAATTTCCTTCAATAATTATAAACAAACAAATTCACATTGAACCACAATGGAGTAAAACTCTTATCGAGAATATCCCAAGTCTGAAACATATAAGAGCACCAATACAAAAATTACACTTGTAACATGCAACTAGAAAGCATACCATCAAAAAAATTTAAATCATGTAATTAGTAAAATACAAATGTTCCAAAATAGCATTAATAACAAACAAATTCACATTAAATGATAATATAACAAGACTTTTATCAATGTCCCAAGCTTAACATATATAAGAGCAAAGCATACCATCAAAAAAAAGTTTACATCCAAAAACATTCCAATTTAACATTAAAAACAAACATGAAATAATCATAAACAATTGCATATACAATACTCGTATATATTTCCAATAAATATAAATCATTCCTACACAATATCCTACAAACAAATTCACATTAAACTGTAATGGATCAAGACTTTTATCAATATCCCAAGTTAACATATATAAGAGCACCAATACAATCAAATACACTTGTAAAATACGATTACAAAGCATACCATCAAAAAAATTTAATCAACGTGTAGTTACTAAAATCAAAATATTCTTCTAAACTAGCACAAAAAAGCAAACATACAATAGTTATAAACAATTGCATATAAAATACAGTATATATTTCCAATAAATATTTAAACAAGAAATATAATTCTACACATTCCTATGTAATATCCTCCAACAAACAAATTCACGTTAAAGCGTAATAGAGTAGGACTTTTATCCCAAGTTAACATATATAAAATCACCCATACAATCAATTACACTTGTAACATACAACTACAAAGCATACCATCAAAAAAATTGTATCGACATATAATATGTAAAATCCAAATGATGTTCTAAATTAGCACAAAAAGAAAACACACAATAGTTATAAACAAACAAATTCACACCTACTCAAACAAATATAATTTGTAATAACAACTAAAAAAGATACCATCAAAAAAATTTGAATCAACATGTATTTAGTAAAATCAAAATGTTGTTCAAAACATACACATGTAATTGTGTTCATTCAACACTAATGAAAGAAAAAATTTATCAATATCCCAAGCTAACATATATAAAGAGTAAAACCTACCATGAAAAAAGTTTACATCCACATGTTGTTCCAGTTTAGCATTATAAACAAACATGCAATAACAAGTATTATCAATACACCAAACAAGCCTATATAAAAGAACACCAATACAAACAAATATACTTGTAATAACTACAAAGCATACCATCCAAAAAGTTGAATCAACATATAATTAGTAAAATCTAAATGTTGTTCAAAACATACACTTGTAATAACAACTACAAAGCATACCATCCAAAAAGTTGAATCATATAACATATAATTAGTAAAATCTAAATGTTGTTCAAAACATACACTTGTAGTGTTGTTCATTCGACAATAATGAAAGAAGACTTTTATCAATGTCCCAAGCTAACATATATAAAGAGTAAAGCATACCTTGAAAAAAAAGTTTAAATCCACATGTTCCAATTTAATATTATAAACAAACATGCAAATATCTATACAATCAATCCTACATATAAGTGAATAATAAGTATTATGAATCCATTAAACAAGCCCATATAAAATAACACCTATACAAACAAATATATATATATACAATCAATCCTACATATAAGTGAATAATAAGTATTATGAATCCATTAAACAAACCCATATAAAATAACACCTATACAAACAAATATATATATATAACAACCACATTCACCCAACACATAAAACTTGCATGTAATTATAAACAAACATGCAAATACCTATACAATCAATCCTACATATAAGTGAATAATAAGTATTATGAATCCATTAAACAAGCCCATATAAAATAACACCTATACAAACAAATATATATATATATATATATATATATATATATATATAACAACCATATTCACCCAACACATAAAACATACATGTAATTATAAACAAACATGCAAATACCTATACAAACAAATATTTATATAAACAACCATATTCACCCAACACATAGAACAAGCACATATTGCAACTTGAATAATAAGAATTATCAATACACTAAACAAGTCTATATAAATGAACACCTATACAAACAAATATATATATTAAAAAAAAAAAACCATATTCCACCAACACATAAAACAAGAACATATTGCAACTTGATGTGAAAGTAAACATGGACAATAAAACTAAACATACAAATAGAATTATTTACAATCTACCTAAAAATGCAATATGTATATCGATCAAATACACCAATCACACAATAGATAAACTAAAAATTACTCACAAATTAATAAACAAGACTTATATAAACAAAAACCTATAACTAATATACATTCATAAATATTCAAACATCTAATACATTTTTTAAATGATTAATAAACAAGATTAAAATATGCGCACACACCCACATCATAAAAATATATACACACCCACAAGTTTTCATATAAAGTATATGTACACTTTGTAAACTTTTACATTTACACCTACGGTTTTAAAAATATGAGCAAATAAAATTACATACATTTTGTCAAATACACCAAAAAAAAAAAAAGTACATTTACACATCACACAATAGATTCTCACAAAATTACACATGTTCTTTGCAACATAAGTTCAACATATGAAATAAATATTCAATAAATATTTAAACATCCAATACATTTTGAAATAATTAATAAACAAAAATTATATATATGTAACACACCCACACATACATCACATGAAATGTATTTACAACTACATACGTCTAAAATAATATATACACTCGCATACAAACATTTTGAAAGAAATAGAAAGCAAAAAAATTATATATTTATATATAATCAAAATTACATCCACATCTATAAAATATATACACATATACATACATTAATAATATACACGGAAGAAACAAAATTAATAATACATTTTTTAAATGATTAATAAACAAGATTAAAATATACGCAGCGCACACACCCACATCATAAAAATATATACACACCCACAAGTTTTCATATAAAGTATATGTACACTTTGTAAACTTTTACATTTACACCTGGTTTTAAAAATATGAGCAAATAAAATTACATACATTTTGTCAAATACACCAAAAAAAAAAAGTACATTTACACATCACACAATAGATTCTCACAAAATTACACATGTTCTTTTGCAACATAAGTTCAACATATGAAATAAATATTCAATAAATATTTAAACATCAATACATTTTGAAATAATTAATAAACAAAAATTATATATATGTAACACACCCACACATACATCACATGAAATGTATTTACAACTACATACGTCTAAAATAATATATACACTCGTACAAACATTTTGAAAGAAATAGAAAGCAAAAAAATTATATATTTATATATAATCAAAATTACATCCACATCTATAAAATATATACACATATACATACATTAATAATATACAAGAAGAAACAAAATTAATAATACATTTTTAAATGATTAATAAACAAGATTAAAATATGCAGCGCACACACCCACATCATAAAAATATATACACACCCACAAGTTTTCATATAAAGTATATGTAAACTTTGTAAACTTTTACATTTACACCTGGTTTTAAAAATATGAGCAAATAAAATTACATACATTTTGTCAAATACACCAAAAAAAAGTACATTTACACATCACACAATAGATTCTCACAAAATTACACACGTTCTTTGCAACATAAGTACAACATATGAAATAAATATTCAATAAATATTTAAACATCCAATACATTTTGAAATAATTAATAAACAAAAATTATATATATGTAACACACCCACACATACACATGAAATATATTTACAACTACATACGTCTAAAATAATATATACACTCGTACAAACATTTTGAAAGAAGCAGAAAGCAAAAAAATTATATATTTATATATAATCAAAATTACATCCACATCTATAAAATATATACACATACATACATTAATAATATACACAGAAGAAACAAAATTAATAATATACACAAATCCTTTTCATAAATACAAACAATTACACTTACCTAAACCTAAACATTAAATATTAGAAAATAATCAAGCCAAATATACTTCAAAAACTATTTAAATAAATACTCGGACATTCAATACATTTCAAATGAATTAATACACAAAAATTAAATGTAAAAGATATATTATATTGTCCATATAAACATATACACATACATATATTATTACATACCCATAAACAAATATACTTATATCCACATACATCATATAAAACTTATATCCACATACATCATATAAAATATCCGTACTCATGTAAACAGATTTGGAGTTTTATAATTCATATATTAATTTACTTGAAATAAATATAAATTAACAAACACCCATAAAAATTATATATACATGAAATCAATAATATATACCAATATACATGTTCAATTTTACCAAAAAAAAAAACATATCACAAGTACATAATTAAAATACAAACACATTATCAACACATTTGTTTAGTTCATAATTTTAATGAAATTTGAATGTTTGATAATATATTTCATCATGCAAAACAATAATCTAGCTTTGGACAAGTTATTCATTTTTTAATTATGTACAACATCCAAATGAGGAGTTGATATCATTGTGATTATATATATGTGTGTGTGTGTGTGTGTGTTTTATGTATCATATTTGTATGTTTATTTTGATGTTGGTTCACATTCTTGTATTGATACATTTTGTTTATATTGATATATAGTATGTTAGTAATTTGGTGGTTGTATTTAGTTTTATGAATATAATTAAGTGTTTTTAATATGATATTGCATTTGAATAATAGTGTATGCTTATTTGACACTTAATAAGAAAATTTATGTACATAATTTAATTACTTGTATGGATGTATATTTTTTTGGTTGTATGGGATGTATATTTGTTTGTATTTTAGTTTTTATTTGTTTGTTGGTTTGTTGAATCATATTATCAAACATTCAAATTTTATTGAAATTATTCAATGAAACAAATTTTCTATAAAACATGTAAAAAACAATTTCAAGATTTGAAGATGTTGACGCAGGATGGCATATTATTCACAAAAAGTCCACCAATAAAAATAATATTTTGTATTTGATATTCAAAGACTATAGAAATGCACAATTGTACAAATAAATTCCACTGCTTTATTAAAATAAGATAACTGAATTTCTATAAAGATGCCACGAACAAAAAGATAATAAAATTTTATAGAATTGCAAAAGTTTTATAAATATTTGCAAATAAATAAATTCAACCGATTTATTAAAATAAGATAATTAAATTTCTTTAAGGATGACATGAACAGAAACATACTAAAATTTTATAGAATTGCAAAAGTTTTATTAATTTTTGAAAATGCATAAAACTAAAAATTAATTCAACTGAAACATCCAGACCCCGTTCAATATAAATGTGCAAGAATGACATGTACAGAAAAATTAAAATTTGCAAACCAAATATACTAAAATTTCAGAATTCAAGATCATTTGAAAATTGTATGGTATAAAGAATTTTACTACTAAAATGACAAAAAGAATTAACCTTTTAAATTCCAAATAAATTATCCAAAACATTCTAGACATAAAAGTTGGTTGTTAAAAATTAAAGGCACCTAGAAAATCTGAGAACAAAACAAAAACAGCTGGTGAAATTTGAAAAATTCAAAATTCTGGAAATACTCATTCTCCCTTTAGGAACGTAACCAAACTAAACAAATCTACAATAATCACAACAATATTGACAAATTATGCTAATAATGTACACAAAATGAATCTTATAATGTATTAAGAAACCTTTTTCCAAACATGATAAAAGATATAAACTACCAGCCTTTTCAGAACATTGTAATTTTAAAAGGGAACGTAGAATTGAATAACATGAGAAACAAGCATAACGTCTTTTTAATAAAAACAAATTTAAATATTAAAAAATGAAGATATAAACAGAATTACGCAACTATTTAATGGTATTATTCAAATTTTATAACTAAGTATAACTATGATTTTAAAGAATGATTTAAATTTTTTTAAAGATACTTATTCTCTAAGATCTTTAAATTTGAGTCATTCTCTAATTACATGATTTTAGAGAATTACGCAACTATTTAATGGTATCATTCTGTTTAGAGAATAAACAGAATTACGCAACTAAAAAGATACTTATTCTCTAAAATCATGTAATTATTAACTGTAAACTAAGCCCCTAAAAATACAGAAGAAAATTTATAAATCTTCAATTATATAAACATACTAAGTACAGTGAATGGACAGAAACCCTTAAATTTTCGTAAACTCCTGCTGAAACCCTATCAAAACCTAAAAATGGATTAACATAAATGAAGAAAGCAACCTATACTGACCTCTGCCTATGTATCTGCATATCTTGCGCAATTAATGGCTGTTCATCTCCTCCCATCCACAAAGCATTTCACGAGAGTCAAATACCAAATGAGAAACCTCCAAATAGATGAAGACAGAGAACTGGATAAAAATAGTTGAAAGTCCATGCAAAGTAGCCACACCAATATTACTTTTTGTCAGATGCCGCCTTCATTTTGTATGAGTTGTCATGTGAGATAATGAGATTAGTAGCCACAGATCAAAAACAATATAGAACAAACATATAACACAAGAAAATACCTACATGGACCAAACACAATACAGAGCAGAATGGGGCTGCACAACACACAAACAGACAATGCAAAATTATTACCATCCATAAATTTCGATCCAATTGTGAAGCTTTATATCAATCGATTCTCAATCCATTCTTTTATGATGGCAAATAAATTTTCAAAACCGCACATGGACTAAACACAATAAATAAGAATGGGGATGCACAACACACATGCTTTTCAATCCCACAATAAATAGTAAATTTACAACACCTTTACATGAACTAAAAACAATACCAACTAATTTACCATAATACCAACTACATAAAAAAACTGTACTAAACATTTTCATAATGGCAATCTTAACTTGCAATAATACAAACAAGATTTCAGTAATCATAAAAAAAAGTGCCCTCAACATTTTCATAATGGCAAGCACATTATGATCATCACAATAAAAATTTGAACAGTGCAAAATTTGTTCTTTAATACAAGTAAAAAACCAGACAAGCACATTAATAACCGTGCAAACAAAGTTATACAGTCGAAATTATACAAATACAATCTACCATCAAAAAATTGGTATCATCACAAACAAATATGTATACATGAACTTTAATTATATTTATATTCTAACTACATTAGCTATATATAAAAACATATATGTGTATGTGTTTGTATATACACTTAAATATTATAAATATATGTAAAGAAGCTCATATTTCCAAAACATAATCAAAAATTAAATAAAAATATATATTGTACTTCTACATATAAAAATTTGTTGAAGGTGTAATAGTATAAACACATATTTATATTAATTCACTATAATGCAAACTACATCTAGAAAAATATGATCAAAATAAATCAAAAATATAATCTTATAAAAAATATCTACAAGAAAACAAATCCACGTAAATATATTAACAAGAAACATTCAAATATACTTGCAATTAGATCCTACTTGTAATATAATCCTAGAAAAATATACAAAGATAATCTAGCATTCCAATAAACTAGCAATCAAATCCACTTATAATTAAATTAACAAAAATTATACAAAAACAATCCTATATTAAAATATATTTGCAATCAATAGAAAACTCTAATTATGTGTTTTCTAATTATGTGTTTTCTAATTATGTGTTGTCTTTATACAAGACCCCAAACTATAAAAAACCAAGAGATTATTCAACACAATAATAATTATGTATTGGTTTTAAACAAGATCCTAAAACCTAAACAAACCAAGAGATTATCTCACAAATCCACCTAAATATATTAAAATATAAAGGTCCAACATTCAAATATACTTGCACATAAACATACAAAGACAATATACCAAATTCCAATATACTAGAAATCAAATCCACAAAAAAATCCAATGTTAAAATATAATTGCAATCAACAGAAAAGTCTAATTATGTATTAGTTTTATACATGATCCTAATCTCTAAAAAAACCAAGAGATTATACAACATAAAACAATAATTCAAACCCATATCATATCTTGTTTGCTCACATATACAAGATTATTTACACAATATAAGTATAAATGTATGATAGCATTGAAATGCATGTAAGGACACAAATAATTCTAAGAGCAATCATACTTGCAAATATTGTATTCGTTCCTACACATTAGAATCATTATGACATGCGTATACATATACATGCATATACATATCTTGTTTGCTCACATATACAAGAATATTACTTACACAATACAAGTATAAATGTATGATAGCATTGAAATGCATGTAAATATTGTATTTGTTCCTACGATTAGAATCATTATGACATGCGTATACATATACATGCATATACATATCTTGTTTGCTCACATATACAAGAATATTACTTACACAATACAAGTATAAATGTATGATAGCATTGAAATGCATGTAAGGACACAAATAGTTTTAAGAGCAATCATATTTGCAAACATTGTATTTGTTTCTACACATTAGAATCATTATGACATGCATATACATAAATATATACATTAAAAAAAAGCAATCACTTCATTTGCATTATCAAATAGTTGAGCACTCGTACATGCAAACAATCATTATGACATGCATATACATATATGTTAGGAATATTTTAATATTGTGAACATTATTATTGTGCAAATAATGAGTTGGTGACAACTCGTAGAGATCTCTTAGAGAGATTCTAGGTTTGTTGAGTGAGAATAGGTATTGGGAGAGATAAGTGGGATGCTGAGTGATCATGAGAGAGATATAAGGGATAGAAGTTGACTCCTTACTTTAAGGATGCCATTTACCTATATATGTATGTAATCCCTCCAGTGTAATATATCCCGGAAGTTTTCAATATCAAAACTCCATTATTCTATTTCCGGTGTATTTTTTCTTATTAAATCTGGTTCAAGCTCTATATTTGGTATCAGAGCAGGTTGATGGTCTGATGGGAGAGATGGAAGATCCGCCACGATAAAGGAAGGAGGAAAATTTTCATGGATCCAGTTGTTCCAAAGCTCTGCCCGTGTATTTATACTTAGCTGTCAAGATCAAAAGGGGGACTGCTGAAGCCATTGCCACGCACAGATCTGCCATTCGTGCTCCTGATTGACAAGTTTTTGTTTGCATGCATTATTAATGGTCTGCATGTTGATCTACTGCATTCAAATCTACACTCAGGCCAGCTTTGAGGAACGGCTGTATATTCGATGCTCTTCCCATGTCCAATCTGACTGCTCTTGCTAAGGACATTCCAAATCTCTGAAAAGGTCAAGCCTATTTGTGCATCGTTTCATGCACCAAGACAGCTACAGGTCTATGAGCTGATAAATTTGTTGAATCCCGTACTCACTTACAATTGTCATACAGATCTGCCAGTCACAAAGTTTTTTGACGTGGATCAAGGAGAACGTAAATTCCACTCGAGTTATAGTTAGTACTCGCAATTTGGATTGCATGCGTGAGTGAGGAATCTGGGCGAGTACATGCAGGTTGAGATCCATATGACAGGAAAACCTGACATGCATTCAGAGCTCGTATATTATGGTTAAGGAAGGACGCCATACAACCAGATCCGTCTCCACGTGGGTAATAAAAAAGTCAACTCTCTCTCAATATTTGGTATAAGCATAGAAGTAAGTATTGTTTCATAGAGAGAGAGACGTCTTAGAACCTTGGCATCAGAAATAAAATTTCATGCACATTGTTCTACCTTTGCAAGGATATTCATGGACGTTTAATCAACTTGCATTCTATGTTCTTCGTGATCTGCTCCGCCCATACTCTGCATTCAGATCAAAGTAATTGGTATTCATGTTTTGGCTACCTTGGCGCAGTCCATCTTTCTATTTGGTCAGCCAACGTTTCATCAAATGCCACGTGTCTCCAAGCACGTTTCCCGTTGTTTCATTTAGGTGAGGCTATGGAAAAGTTCAAAAATAGTCTATAATATAGTTTGATCATTGTCCATTGTCGGTCTTTAGTTCCATTAACATGTTTTGGGTAATGTTAATAGTTAGTGCATAGAGTTGTGTGTAATCAAATTCCTTTTGTCTATGTAAATGTCAATAAGTAAATTAGTATTATAATTGTATTCAAGATTGAGTCTGTAGTCTTTAGAAGGTCGATGCGAGTTTTAACTTATTTAGTCGATATACAATAGGTTTGATATTTTTGAAGTCTTGAGTTATTTTTAGTGTCTTTGAGAGTCATTAAAAATGTCAAAATAGGTGTTTTTAGGGTATCTGTTTGTTGTCATTCTATTGTCATCAAAATTGAGTCGAAAAGTTGTTAAAAAAAAAAAAAAGGACAAATGAGTGCATTTTCGGTGTAATCGACACTCTATTTTTAAGGAAAAATACAAATGAAAACTGTTCTTGGCTTCGGGGGCTCCGCCCTCGACCCCGCCCTGTATCGCGACAGGGAACGCGTATCGTCCTCGACTATACTTTCTGCTGAGTTAGCAGGGATATTCTGATGGAGGCTGGAGGAAACGGAGGCAGGAGGTTGATCAGCGACCTCTCGTCAGGCACCATCGACGAGGCCGCGGTATTGATTTGGTGGCCAAGTATTTCAGTTGTGTGTTTGATTCCATTATTGTGTGTTTTATAATAAGAACAGATGTCACATTCCTGTTCAGAATTGTATTTCCTTTTATAACCTCCTGATGTAAATATGTTATAGTAGAAAGAAGAAAACACAAGTACAAAGTCGGCATTATGATACTTGAAGAGGATGAACAGAGGTTCATGAGCAGGGGCTCGTACCTAGGACAGAGGTCCGTTATTGTTGAACAGGGGTTCTTACATTGGACTGAGGTCTATATGTTTACCAAGATCATGAGCAAACAGGGGTGTGCAAGCTGCGCAGAGAAAGTGTAACTATTCTTTTCTCCATTGTTCACATTAGGGGAGTGTATGTGTGGAAATAATAATGTTAACAATAGGGGAGTGAATGTTAGGAATATTTTAATATTGTGAACATTATTATTGTGCAAATAATGAGTTGGTGACAACTCGTAGAGATCTCTTAGAGAGATTCTAGGTTTGTTGAGTGAGAATAGGTATTGGGAGAGATAAGTGGGATGCTGAGTGATCATGAGAGAGATATAAGGGATAGAAGTTGACTCCTTACTTTAAGGATGCCATTTACCTATATATGTATGTAATCCCTCCAGTGTAATATATCCCGGAAGTTTTCAATATCAAAACTCCATTATTCTATTTCCGGTGTATTTTTTCTTATTAAATCTGGTTCAAGCTCTATAATATATACATTAAAAAAGCAATCACTTCATTCACATTATCAAACAGTTGAGCACTCATACATGCAAACAAGTTTTCATTCATAATAAAAAAAAACACTTGAGAGCAATCATACTTGCAAACATTGTATTTGTTTCCACACATTTGAATCATTATGATATGCATATACATTATAAAAAAGCAATCACTTCATTCACATTATCAAATGCATAACATAACACAATCGATATTAGAAAAACACATTTTAAAATATTTCATGCATAACATAAATACAAGCACCACATATAAATTTTAACAATCAAATGCATATACATACAAAAAAAAATCACTTCACTCACATAATCAAATAGTTGAGCACTCGTACATGCAAACAAGTTTTCAACTAGCAAATAGACAAGTCATATAGAATACAATCGATACTAGAAAAATCATTTCATGCAAAACATACATGCAAGCACCAAATACAAATTTTAACAATCAAAAAAACAATCAATTCATTCACATCATCAAATAGTTAAGCACTACATGCAAACAAGTTGTCATCATATACCCTCACTTTGCAAATCGACAAGTCCTACAACAAAACATAAATGCAAGCATCAAATACAAATTTTAGTAATAAAATACATATACATACAAACAGAGCAATTAGCTCATTTACATAATCAAATAGTTGAGCACTAGTACATGTAAAAAGTTTTTACTCGTGATAAAAAATAATATTATCATCATATACCCTCCTTTGAAAATATACAAGTCATACGAGAATACAATCTGCTTTGAGAAAAGTCATAATTTTAAATATTTCACCCAAAACATAAATACAAGCACCAAATACAAATTGTAATAATCAAATACATACACATACATAATAGTTGTGCACTAGTACATGCAAACAAGTTTTCATTCATGATAGAAATTAACTTTATCATCATATACCCTCTTTGCAAATAGGCCACTCATATAGAATACAATCTAATATTACAAATATCACAATTTCAAATATTTCATGCAAAACATCAATGCAAGCACCAAAAACAAATTTTAACAATCAAATACATACATGTACATATACATACAAAATAAAACACTCACTTCATTCACATAATTAAATAGTTGAGCACTCATACACGTGCAAACAAGTTTTCATTCATGATTACAAAATAATTTTAATGCAAATTTTAATAATCAAATACAAATAACAATTTAATCAGCAAATCATGTAGACTAAGCACACAAATAATTGTAAGAGTAATTATACTTACAAAACAATGTATTTATTCCTACACATTAGAATCGTTATAACACGTACATATATATATACATGAAAAAAAAAAAATCGCTTCATTTAAATAATCAAATAGTTGAGCACTAAACATGCAAACAAGTATTCATTTGTTTTAAAAATAATAATTTTATTATCGTATAACATCACTAGCAAAACATAATGCAAGCACTAAAACCAAATTTTAACAATCAATTCGATACACATACATATACATTCAAAATAAAACAATCACTTCATTCACATAATCAAATAGTTGAGCACTCATACAAATGCAAACAAGTTTTCATTCATGATTAAAAAATAATTTTAACAGACAAATTTTAATAATCAAATACAAATAACATTTTAATGAGAAAATCATGTAAAATAAGCACAAATAATTGTAAGAGTAATCATACTTACAAAATATCAAAAAAAAAAAAAAATATCACTTCCTTTACATAATCAAATAGTTGAGCACTAGAACATGCAAACAAGTTTTCATTTGTTTTAAAAATAATAATTTTATCATCATATACCATCACTAGCGAAACATCAATGCAAGCACCAAAACCAAATTTTAACAATCAATTACATACACATACAAAATAAAACAATCATTTCATTCACATAATCAAATAGTTGAGCACTCATACACGTGCAAACAAGTTTTCATTGATGATTAAAAAATAATTTTATCAGCAAATTTTAATAATCAAATACAAATATGATTTTAATCAACAAATCATGCAAAATAAGCACACAAATAATTGTAAGAGTAATCATACTTAGAAAACAATGTATTTGTTCCTACATATTAGAATCATTATAACATGTACATACATATACATCCAAAAAATTAATCACTTCATTTACATATTGAAATAGTGCCACTAGTACATGCAAACAAGTTCTCATTTGTTTTAAAAATAATTATTTTATCATCATATACCATCACTAGTAAATAGAGGGTCCTACATAATACAATCTGATATGAAATTATATTCCCATAATGTTATCTAGTTTATTTAATTGACCAATTTGGTTTCTGATAATCATTATCTTATTACTAATAAAAGTTAAAACTAAATCAAAGAAAATGAGAATGTTACTCAAAATCCTTGGGAAATGATGAATCTTAACATGGAAGAATAATTGCAACTATCCAATTACATAAAACTACAAATTAACACCATCGTAAATGCATAAATGAATACAAATTAATTCAAGTGAAACATCAACATAATTGAACAGATAAAGATGACATGCAAAGGGACATACTAAAAGCAGCTTATTTTTTGGAGTTCAAAAGTAAAAATAATTCTACAAAAGGAAATATTGCTAGGAAGTTTCAGAAAGCAAGGCTTCTTGATTTTCAAAGTTCACGAGTGATAGAAAAAAATGACTAAATTAAACATCGCTAAAACCCTTAGAATCGCTTGTAAATCTGCAAAACACATAGAAAGATTCATATGCTGCAGAGGCTAAAACAGTGGGTGCAAATTTATACATATATCGAGAGGTGATAATGGTTATTAAATTATTGGGTCTAATACAAGCAAAGGATGCACCGGATGTATCGAGGTTGCTACAATGGCCCAACTTATAGGTGTTTGGTAACCAAAAAATTAAATTTAAAATAACCAAAAAAATTGGATGAATAGGGGAATATCCTTTGCCTGAAAAACAAGTACAATTTCATTAGAAACTGCAATTAACGCTTACGGTACTGATCTGATATGACAGTACATTAACTATATATTTCATATAGATAAACACAAGTAACAAATAATCAAGGACAACATTTAATCTTCCAGTCATTACTCTTTAATGGATTTTCTATCTAAATCCTACTCATTAACTACAATAGTACATAAATATTAGCGACCAAGAAGTTTCATTAACCCTAACTACAATTTCTGAAACCCTGTAGAAAACTGAAAAACAATCATCCGTGAATATCAAATAAGTGTCGCCCTAATATCCACAACAATAAATAAATCCAACATGTACAGTAGTCAATAAAACTATCGGAAAACAAAGGACTGCAGCCCCAATAACCTTGACTAAAAAATCCAACAAATAAATTAGTTACTGAAATTACCGGAAAGCGAAGTGCTGAAGCCCCAATAACTAGGACGATAAATAAATCCAGCATAGCTACAAGAACCTGGAAAATTGTAAATCATAGAAATATCAAACATGATAAAGCTCAAAGAGTCAAAAACTACAAATCAGGTAAAGTTGGAAGATAACGATTTTATCCTACACAAACGCAAGCCACAATAACCACAAATTGTGCTTTAAAACCACGGTGCAATACAAAGATATCAATTTAGGAAAGTGACTGAATCTTTTAATGTCTAAAAAGCTGAAAAGAGTATTGAAGCCATATAAATTGCAATAGCAAACCCTAAACTTAATGTTCAAGGCTGAGTATACGTTCATAATACATAAATCTTAAATCCTCCCTAAATCCTTGTTAGTCCTTTGGGTACATTGTAACTTACAAAAGCAACAAAGAATTGGCTCATCTGCCCTACATAACACATAGAGAATTTATTAACAGAGATATTTAAAATCTCGAGCCACTAAGGTATGTAATACAAGGACACCAGACACAATAGCAAAATATTCTGTATGCCGATGTAAAAAGATACAAAACAAAATCCTCGGTAGACTTTTTAAAGGCATTTCGAACAAATTCATCCATGTACCAAAACGCGAATGATTTCGAATGAAAATTACCAGAATGTACGATAAAATACATAACATAAATCTATATCCGCGTAGAATTTAAAAGGCATTTCAATAAAACTCTTCCATGTACCAAACCGTGTATGATTTGGATAATAAATAGCATAACATAACATAAATCCATATCTAACATAGTAATAATGTAGAGTAAGTATTACGACAGCAAGAAAATCTTAAAACCCCAAAAACCCTGCGAGGGAAAAAAAAATGTTTTAAAATCCGAAAGCCAAATTTCAAACCCTAAAGAACCATCCAAAAAAAGACGTGAACGTCCAGAAACCCTAAACATTTGTACTGAACTGTTAATGTTGAAACCGCCTAAAATAGAATAACATAAATAATGGAAGAAACTTAACTTTGACTGACCTTGGCCACTGTTTCTCTGTCTCCCCTGCGCAAGTAATGGCCACTCAACCGCTCTCGTCCACAATACGTTTAACCGGAACCAAAAAAATGAGGAATCCCCGAATAGATAAAAATAAAGCAAGCCGCAGTCATACAATGTAACCGAAGTAAAGCCAACCCTAACTAACCTCACGATAAGATGCCGCCTCCATTTTTTCCTGTTTCTGCATCTGAAATAATGTACACGGTCATAACAAACAGAAATATGAGCACAGAAAACAAGCACAATATACATACGAAAGAACGGGCCCATTCACACTACACAGATGCACAACACAAATGAAATACTAGATGAAAAAAGCACAGTACAGAAACAAAACAGACACAAAAATGACCAGAAAGAGAATGGACAGAACACATACAATGACCATCCGGTCAAGATAGGGGTCTCGCTCCTTTTGGAAGGCTTTATCTATATCGATGCAATCTCTCTCACTTGTCCTTCAACGTTCGTATCTGATCCGGCGCATGGCGTGATCCGGCGCATGGCGTGATCTCCACGCTTTTTTGCTTTTGCTTTTTCACATCAGTATCCGATGCATTCATTTATGATCTTACATGCCGTTGGCTTTCCACGCTGCTTTTTTATTTTTTTAAAGGCCTTCCCACCTCAAAATCCGATACATTCGTTTACGTACGATACATCCCGATTCCCTTGGGCCTTTTCGCTTTCTCACCTCGGAATCTGCACCACATTCCGCTCCTTTCTTACAAATTACAAATAATTTCTTTTCGAATTCACTTCACCTAAAAATTAAAGCGCTACACTTTTACTATATTCCATCTAAATAATATCTTCAAAATTTAAGGCTATTCTTACAAAATTATTTAATACAGCAGATATTTTATATTACGTCATATATCTAACTAGCAATTGCATCATAAGTGTGCAATAGGAACCTCCATAGGATAGCACATAAGAGGGTTTGATATTTGTTCCTTGAAAGGGGAAACTAGGGGCCTCCTATACCCCCCGCCCCTCTCTCGGCTAGAGCCTCATATTCAAGGCGAGTTCAATATTGATTATTAATATCATAATATTGAGTTGGCTAAGACATAGAACTTCACAACACAATTCAAATTACACAATAGTTGTGATAATATTAAAATGTAAAAGAGAATAAATCTTGTATATTGCATTCCAATTTCATTAATGTAAAAACAATAATTGAAGTTGTAAAATATGTCATTGCAATACGACTACAATATGTCCAAGTAAATGGCTCGTGATTATATCATATGCTTAATGTGATTAAACAAGTATATGAAATAAAAGTGGCAAACATAATCAACCCATATGTCATTGAGAAGATTAAAAAGTTGAGGCTAGAGTCTCGGGGCATTGTTGTTTGATACATGCCATACCAATTCAAAATATGAGTCAATATAAATTGAAAATATGCATTCTTTGAATCTACAAGTGCACATATACCCTTGTCAAACACCTTGGAGTTTTGCAACCTTGTCATCTATACAAACTTCCATTGTACATCCTTGTGTACATGGAAAAAATGGAGGGATATTCATATTTTAAATAGCACATATAGAAACATTATTACGGATGACAATGAAATTTTACAAAAGATTTTTTTCAAGTTTCTTTAATCCATTTGGTGGAACATTTCAGTTGAAAACATTCTTATGATTTTTTCACAACACTCATAATGGCCTACATTCACACAAACACGGTGAATTTCCCACTGCACTATGCTTATATTTTTTCCCACAAAAATAAACTCTCATCACGACATGGAATGTTATATGTTGTATGACAATTCACAATTTAGAACTTTAGAAAACTTGGTATTTGTTTTAATTAGAGAAAGTAGACCCCAATTTTTTTTTTAATTTCTATGGTTTTTTATTAGTATCATCATTAAATTTTGGAAAAAGAAAAAGAATTTTCTAAAAAGTATAACCTGATTTTCTACCCCATAAGGAAAGCCTACAAAATATTAGGAGTTATCTTTGTGATACACATATGCACTTGTTAAAACCATGCCCATTAGGGGATGGGAGATGTTTCAATGAAAATTATAAAATGTAAATTATGGTTTACAAGCTTAACTAAATCTATACCTAGCCAAATTCATTTGAATACAACAATAAAGAAAAAGAAATTAATTATGACAATGATCATTATAGTGTAACTTGAAACATTAATCAGTAGCACATAGCAACAATATCACACTGACTTCAAATTTATTTACGTGGCATTTGTTTTTTAAATAGATTTATGAATAGTGAAGATTGTAATTGTATTTGATGCTCCATAAGGAGTGTGGATTTCTTCATAATGAAAGCCATTGAAGGAGCATAACAAGTAATGCTTACAAGGTCAAAAGTGTCTAAATCTACGATAGATTTATTTTTTTATAATGTGGTTTAGCAGGATCTGAAATATATACGCACAGAAATTTGTATACACATGTATAACGCTTTATACTCAAGTCGAAATCACACTCTTAACCTATGAGGATTGGTCCAAACTCAAAAACCTTGTCAGATAAACATAAGCCACAAGCTACCACCTAAAACACTTTCTTGTACACTTTCTTGTGGTCAATGTTTTGAACATAGACTAACGAAAAGGTTGTGTTTAGGTGCTTATGATAGTTATCCGGTCTGGAAAAAAGTTTAGTCAACTATATATATACTTTGTTTTACTATAAGCTGCTTTAGATCGATAATTTTAAAGATTGTTAATCTATGGTTTATCTTTTAGTGCAATGCATGCTAGGACATATATTTTATTGTACACCTATATATGCTCATACTAAATTATTTTGTTGAAATGTAATTGTAGGGTATCATATTTAATAAGGCCATGATATGACAAATACTTCCAAAGATGATAGTAAATGCAAAAACTAATGGGCTTGTTTGAATTTTGGTTTATGAAATAAATATATTTCATGCACCAAAACATAATGGAAATAGTTTGGGAGTTATGATAAATGTAGTTGTGTGATCGGGTAATAATATGTGGAAAATGCAAATAGCAAGGATCACATTTGAATCTTGTAAATCTGCATCTATGTTTATGTCAACTTGAAACAAATTGTGTTTTTGGAATCCTAAGTGACTGAGTCATAATCCATGTCATTGCAACATTCCATCATAATCTCAAAACCTTGTATTTTGATTGCCCTCATGGGATTTTGATTTTTGTTTGAGCCGTGTTTTTAATTGGGACGTGGAGATCAAGTCATAACTCTTTCCAACTACCTTTTACTACGCAATTGTCTCGTATTAATTAATGATTGCTATATAACTATGCTTAAAATGCAAAGGATTTGCCATGAAAGCAACCAAAATTACGAAAAATACCAAATTGTTTAGATCACATGCCATTGACGTAGAGAAGCGAAAGTGGATGCAAAAAGCATTTTACTTAATGAAGAAAAGTTGTCACAAAACCAAGCTTCACGAAAACCCAACAAGAATAAACTATTCGATGAAATTGGTATCGTGAAGTCTATTTTGAGAAAAAAATTACATAAGACTTCACTATAATATTATCTAAATCATATATAGTTTTAATGGAACTTGGTAGTTCATGTCTTACAATTAACGACAAGAAATTTTAGATAGAAAATGCAAGGGCTCTATGAATAAATTTGTACAAGACTTTCAACAATGATTAAAATGCCCTTGATTGATAATTTGACCAAAGGTTTTGGTATGTAATGCTTCTCAAAACATGATAGAATGTCACGAATGAAGTCCAATTGTGTTTTAATAAATTCATAACGAAAACCATTGCACGATATCGAGGAAGTCGATGAGGCATTGGTTACCTTACTAGATGTTTTTCATCTATATTTATATCCCTTGCAAACTATCACCAATGTTAAGCCAATGCAATCTGAATTTCATTTGAGAATTGTAAGCCTCTATAAGTATCATCACAATTACACAAGCTGGAATTTGCGGATGTTCATGAAGACATTGCGGCTCCAAAATAAAATTGCTAGAATAAGTGTTGCAACAAATGTATGCCAACCAGCAATTGTAGATACAAAGGGATTGCATCATGCAAATGATAACATCAAACACCAAGCAACCCAACCAACATTCCCTTGATAAGTGGCACAAGGTTTTTCATACACTAGGTATGAGAAAGACTGGGATTGTAGAATAAAAACACTATTCGTAGGGGGAAAAGCTCACTTTTCCATCTTACCTTTTGAATTGTTATGTTGAAAGTGAAGCAATCATTATTCTCTTTTTTTAAATAAATAGTTTATGGTGTTTGCATGTTAATTGGGTCAATTGGAGTTTCGATTATTACCACCGTGCAACAAATTATTATAGGAATGATTAATTAGAGAGCTTATCTTAAAATTTCTTTGACTAATATTATCAAATTATGGCGGTGATATATTAAGATTGTATGCCTCATAGTTATCCCAAAAATGGATTATAAAAGGGAATATGCACTCTCTTCGAAATGGCTAAGAAATGTATAAAGAGTACAAAATGAAAATTGAAAGATACTACCATAAATATAATTATGCAGATGCAATGTGGTATTTGTCTCACATGACATTCTACATGGCATGTTCTTCCAAAAAAGTTATAAAACAATGATTTTTCCTGTGGTGGGTTGGGACTATGGGCATAAAAGTATAAGATAATTATGCCTGATCTTTTATCCCACATGCCCATATGAATAAAAAAATTATTGTCATCTTAATAAATAAATGGCAGCAATTCATGAATAGTATTAGATTGGAAATAGTACAAGGTTTTGCCTTTTGTGGAGGATCCTATGATCTGACACAATGAGTTTATTGAGCTTCTTTTGGCACCAATGTAGATGATCTGTACTAACTCTTGACATTTTTAACACTCTCAAAACCAATATAATGTCCACAAGAGCCATCAATATTTCTAATACTTCCCCTATTCTGGAGTCCTGACTCTT
This sequence comes from Taxus wallichiana var. yunnanensis, assembly GCA_018340775.1. NCBI lineage: Eukaryota > Viridiplantae > Streptophyta > Pinopsida > Cupressales > Taxaceae > Taxus > Taxus wallichiana. The sequence goes on along the minus strand of CM031242.1, from coordinate 492,479,249 downwards.
TATTATGCATCTTCCACTTAAGTTACTCATGCAAACTGCAATAACCATTACCTTACCCTACAATCATGGGTTCAAATCTAGTTGTAGGAGAAGTAGTGTGACAAGTATGGAAGCCATTACCATTATTATGAATATGAAATGTTGTCACTCCATTTTTTATAGGATACATGAAAGAAGCACTTACCGTGTCTTTCCGGTTTTGCAGAGGTTCCAATGTTTCCACAACATCACTCATTAAGGGCCTTACTTTGGGGTTTTGGATGAAGCGGTGATAGGCCAAGCTGAAATATTTTTGAGCACCTTTCATATTATATTGTCCTTCTAGCTTAGGATCAATGATTTGTAGCAGCTTCCTCTTATCATTTAGAAGTGGACGAGCCCACTCTACGAAGTTGTGTTCCCTAGTGGGTTTAGTCTTATCCACAAACTGTCTCCCAGTTAGCAGCTCTAGTAGCACAACACCAAAGTTGTAGACATCACTTCTAGCAGACAAGTGACTTGTTGTAAAATAGGTAAAAGGAAAAAACTAATAGAATCGGTAAGCTTGATGCCAAATTCAAAATCACCAATCAAATGAACCACATATTTTCTTAGAATTTAGTATTCAATAATCAATTAAATTGAAAGAGTCAAAGCAATGAAGATGATCCATTAGAATTGGAACATTCTAAAGTGTTGTCTGTAGTGCCCACCTTTTTCTTACCATAGTTTCTTGTTGACTCAGTACTTATATTGATGATGGACATGGACTTTAGCATCATTTGATTTCTATATGTTTTTATTATGGTTCATTTGACAACACTTGTGTGATTTGGGCACATAACGCCAAACTAGTATTGTGATTATTCTTAGCTCTTGCATGTCATGATTTTGGATATCAACATATTATGTTATAGTTGAATTCATTTCACATGTGATGGATTTACTTATGGTTTCATCATATACTTGGTTATCATTTGAATTAAAATGGCTAATTGGATGTCGTCATGTGTTACTTGGATGGTTAATATATTTTGAGCTAGTATGGATGTATATGTTAGCGTTAGTCATTTCATACTGACATGGTTTGGTATAGTTAGTGTGATTTATCGTGTATGATTTATTTAGATTGTTTAATTTATATATTTTATTGGGCAGGTATGTTTAATGTTTTGCAATGAGTGTGTAGATTACACGACACAAGAGAACGTGGGTTTCATGGCTACACTTCGGGTTTACAAAAGAGGTCGATTGGGCGAGTCCTTTCCATCTTTGATTGTGTGAAACCTTATTTATTGTTGTATGTTGTGTTGGGCTCGATTTGATCTCGCCCGTTTTCTCTAAAAATTTCCCAATCTACCTAGTTCGTCGTATTTTCTATCTCCCCATATTGATGCGTGAAAGCTCTTTCCTTCATTTGGTTGCCATGATCAGTCCTTTCCTTTGGTTGAGGATCACATTAAGTCTAGATATTGTTTTTCGTTCCTCTGTCCATGAGAAAGAATTTGTAATTGGGCGTAAATTCAAGTTTTCCCCTTCCTTCTATTTTTCCATAGTCATGTTTTGTTTTCCCTATCAATTTTTATCCCAACATCCATGAAAACATGGTACTTTCTGATTAGATGCGGCCCGACGGGTCTTTTTAGTGAAATTCGCTACTTTTTTCATATTTATAAAAATACCAAATTGGCCCTTGGCTCAGATAGTCTCTGATTGGCTATTCAGTAAATATGAAGCAGTAGGGAAAAAGTCTTATTTTGACCCCGAAGAAGGACACGTGGCAGTTTTTCATGTTACAAGCGTGAAGGTGGAACATTTTGAAGTTTTTTACCTCTTTGTACAAGGGAGAAAAGTTATGAAATAACCCACAACTCTGTCGGGGCCCACATCAAAAGTTAGAAGTGGAAAGGCGCGTCGCCGGGGCATTTTGAAACTCTAAAGCGCACTTCAATTCAAAGCTTGGACATGTGAAGGGACGACGCTCATTTGAGGATCCACCTCTAAGTCCTACCTTAGTAGTTGCGCTAGAGAGACACATGGAGGCTTCCGCTAGATCCTGCCCATACTTAGACTTTTTCAATGGTCGATGAAACTTTCTCGAACCCTAAGCACGTGGCGCCTTCCATTGGTCCTTAAACTCTTTCAATAACTTTGTCAGACTAAGACATGTGGTGAGCCGCGCTTGTTTAGGGTCTCGCTTTTGGGCACCATATCAAAAGTGCGCCAAAGAGACATGTGGAGGCTTCCGCTGGCTCCTTTTTATATTGAGACTTTTCAAAGGCCAAAAGGAAATTTTCTTGGGCCCAGGGCACATGGAGAGCTTGCGCTCATTTGAGGTCCCACCTCTAAGCCCGCACTCATTTGGAAACTTTCCTCTGTACTTCACCTTTGCAGTTTTGCCAAGGAAACACTTAGAGGTTTTTGCTGACTCATCTTTACACTTGGCCAAATCAAACTCACAGTAGCAGGTATGTAGAATAATCCATGCGTGGACATTCATTTCTGAGAGGCATGAATTCAAGCATCCATGCGAGGGCACTCATTCCTCAAGGTGTTTCCTCGAGGGCGAAAAGGATTGCTTGTCGAGATCCCGGCTATCTGAGCCAACACTGAAAATGATTGAAATGGGGATTTCTCACATGACAGAATAAAATAATGATTAGAAAGACTATCAAAAGGCTATGGCGTGGCATCCAGTCATGGTTGAAGGTTTGAGAACCATGACCAATTCATGATTTGTCCCCTGGCAGCTTCGGGTGAAAATTTGTTAAACATCACTTTTTGAGACAAATTGGTAACAAGCAAATGATTTCTCGAATATTCTTCTTTTTGGGGAGAAAAATTGGAGGAGTGAGTGAGTGAATTGTATAAATTCAATGATAATACTCTTGCAAATGGTCGGAGGTTTAATTCTTATGAGAAAATTTGAGAAATCGATCTTCTGAGAGACCATCCGAGAAAACTATTAATCTCTTGTGTTTTAGATTTGATCACGTGAAGATGGTTGCAGTAAGTGTGCAGACCATTGATAAGCTTTGAGACTGTTTAAGAAACTTTCCCTTGCTTAAAAATCTAATAGATCTCAAATTATTCTATGTTGATCTTGGGCAAATTTTTGTCTGCTTTTATTTCAGAATGTTTTCAAATGGTTTTGATGTTTCTATTGCAATCTTATGTTAAAATCCCTCCGAATCACACAGGATCTCGTCCTTGTGATAGTTTAGTGGCATTAACAATTTCATTATGAGAAGAGCCTTCATCCTGTAATGAGATAAACAATTTAAAATCAATTTATTGGCATTTTGTTTATAAATATTATCTGTAATCCTTTGAGTGTATCTTAGGCATGAGGAACCAGGGGTCTTTAATGTTTAATTGAGTCTTTAGCTCGAGCCTTCGTGTTGAATTCTCAAAGATTATGTGAAACCATGCAGATCTAGGGCTCCATTGACGCACACGTTCTAGTTGAAGGAATATTTTGGCTATTATGAAGCATTATGTTTGTTAGTCTTCCAATTGTTGTAAAGTTTCTCAAAGATCTGGAAAAATCAAGTTTATCCTGCTTAATCTCCCACCAAAAATTATTCAAAACAATGAATCCTACCTAAACTACCCTTGTTTTCCCTATATGTCCACAAATGAATAAATTCTACTGCCAAAATATGCAGAAGTAATCAGGATTCCATAATGTCTTTAGTAACCTTAACCTTGTTTAGAAAATATCACCATTCTTTAGAAGTGACAACTCGTGAGAGTTAAATTGTGGTGCATTGATCATATTTTCTCAAGGTTTCCTTTCAAATTTGTACAAAGAAGGATATCTTCATTCTCCTTCACCAACAGAGGTTACAAAATGGGTCCTCTCACCTTGGTTGAAAGGCACAACCTAAAGTAGTGAGGATAGATCAAATCCTTTTGAAGGTGTTATCCATTTCTCCAACATCTGAGTGACAAAGAGCCAGTTGAATCACCTCCCTAACTACAAAATGACATACATGATGATTTATTTGTCTCTAGGCTTCTTGTTAAATCTATGATGATTCTCAACTTGCAAAGGAGAATCAATTTGGATACCAACACCATATTGGCACCATTGTCGGGGATCTTCAAAGGCATTCTTATATTTGGCCTTGGTAATGTTTCTTACATGCTCTAAGTGCAAATACATTATTTAAACATCAGCTTGTGTTGAGATTTGTAAGAATTGTGTGAAGTTATAAATTATGTGTGTAATATTTCCAGTTTATAGTGTTTATTTCACTAAATTCATATCATCAGTGGTAAATACTTATACGAGATCTGCTAAGATTTGCGGGAATTAAGTGTTGAGAGATATTTGGCAAGTCATTTATAGTGCATTTGCACAAATAAGGTTAAAATCCTTAATGGCAACTCCGTGTTGTTTTAAATTTTGATAAATACCAGTGCCTTAACTTGTTTTAAGTGAATCTGTCACTAATCTTTACAAATCTGGAAGGAAGAAGATCAATATTTACTAAGGACCCTACCAGAAAGTTGTTTTGAGTTGAGAAAGACAAATTCGGAAGGAAAAAGAGTCTGGAAAGTTGTTGGAGATTAGGAATCAAGAAAAGAGTTGTCCATTGTGGAAAGTGATCAACCTGCGGTTGAGGATTACCATTATTCTTCAAGTGATTTTGAATTAGGTAATATTTATATAGAATTGAATTCTCCAACTGGAGAGGGGCCTTCATTTGTGTCTGATAAGTGTGCTTCTTAGTCTGTCCCTGTATTTTCCAAAGTTGGTAGGGTTCTCCATGAAAAAGAGTCTTTAGAGGACATTCATTTTGAAAATTATACTCATGTATTACCCCTTATCCCTCATCATTTTTTTCTCCTATAAGATCACCCCCTCAAAAAAATATGGTTCAACCCCTACCAAGACCTCCATTTGTTGTCAATACTTTTGGTCCTATAGATTTTAGAGGTATGGTTGGATATCCAAATGTAGTGCCACAAGATGTTAGAAATAGGCTGCCTAAATTTCAAGGGAATAATGCTATCACTGGTGATCAACATTTAAATTTTTTTGTCAATATGATGGAAGACTTTGAGATTGAATTTGAGGATGTGTATATAAAACTATTTATTCATACTCTTGAGGAGGATGCACATGACTGGTATAAGTCTTTTCCAAATAACTCAAAAGATTCATGGTCAGAAATGAAAAATGTTTTTAGATTGTAATATGGGGATAAGACAGATCTCAGGTTTCTTTTTTCTAAATTTTAAAATATTAAGAATAATCCTAATGAATCTATCCATGACTTCAATACAAGGTTCAATAAGACCCTGAATAGGCTACCTGTAATCTTGAGGCCAAGTGATGTTTCTTGTCTGATAAAATATTCTGATGCTTTTGACAAAAAGGCTACCTATTATTTAAGGGATAAAAACCAGGAACTTTGAGGCGAGGCCTTCACCATGAATTTGCAAATTGAAATCAATATCAAAGCAGTTGGTAAGCCCCCTAAGAGGGAAGGTATCAAGTTGATCAATCCAAAGAAGCCTTAGTCAAGTAAGTCTGTGGACCTAGAAGAGGTTGTAAAAACATTGGTCGGAGCTGTTAAGGAAATGTCCTATAAACTAGCCAGAGCAGAGAAGGGGATTGGACAAGGTTCTAGGGTCAGCACAAGCCACAAGGTCAAGAAATATTTTCAAATCATCCCTAGAGGTGATCAGAGATCTAATGATAGAGGCAAAGGACCCATGGGATCAAGAAATAGACAACCCCAAGCCCATGAAAATAGAATCGTGCTTGATCCTTTGACTTCCAGAGTTTCTTGTTGTGGAAGAAGCTAATGAAATTGAGTGGTGTGATAGATGTTTCTTGCCACATGCCCCATGTGATGAAGACAAAGAAGTTAAGGAAGCTGATGATGACACTGATGATGATGTGTGCATGATGGGGTGCTCTACAAGCTCACGACAAGGAGAAACTTTGATTGAATTAATCAGTGCTAGAACTACTGCAGATTTTTAGGATTGCATTCATTGGGTATTACCCCTTCCTCCCTCTCATACTTTTGAAATAGATATGGTACAAGCTTTTGAATTTCCTAATAATGATTTTGAATACTTAAGGGCATTAATGATTAAAAAGTATGATGGAGGAATCCCTTCTGAGGAGGATAGGCAAGTTGTTAATGAATGTTGTGGTTGCCCAAGAAAAAGAATATAACACTAGGAGTAAATTTGTCAAAGGGGAAGGGCCTCAGGCCAAACCAAAAACTCCAATTCTCAACAATATCCCAAAAGAAACTCCTAATAAAGATACATCTGATAAAGGCTTTGTTTTCCCAAACAGAGCTGGTATCCCTGCCCATGCTCAGATCGTGAAAAATCCTTTGTTGTCAGATGAGTTTGTTAGTCTTCCTCAAATGTTGCCTTTCCCAAATACGTTCCTTATGACATTGCCCAAGTCTTGAGTTAGATCAAGATTTATGTTCCAATTGTTGAGTTGCTTAGGATTCTTGAGCACAAGAAAAGGGCCTTTGAGTATTTGGGATTGAAAGAAGAAAAGATTACCCAAGGCAGAAATGTAAACAATGTTGAGACTCCTCCTACCATTGCGAGTTGGAAAAACCCCAAGTACTAGAAGAACTAGGTGAGCCACCTGAAGTATATTTGGGAACATCCTTGGTTGAGTCCTAGCTGAATGTAGATCCATTTTTCACTACTCTGATTATTAGGGACAAGTTGTTACACAATTGTATGTTTGATTATGGAGCATCATGCAATGTTATGCCTCTTGAGGTCATGAATGAATTAGATATCAAAGTGATAACAACTTATGGGAAGTGCACTGCCATGGATTCCAGAGAGGTGTTAGTGGTTGGATGTGTCAATATGAAAGTATAATAGCTTAGCCACTTTGAGGGGTTAACCTCCAAAACATACAATAAGACTAAAATACTCTATATGATGCTCATCCACTACCTATAACCCCCATTTATACTATTCTATGATATGGCCATCAACAAGGATGACCTACTAGTGATAATAAATCATATATGAAAGAGATAAATCATGATAAGAAGTTATGATAACCACAACTCAGCTATATCCATCCAATATAAGATATATAATTAAGGGTGTAACATGGATACCCTCTGTGTCTAGTTCCATACTTAGGAAAAATTAGTCCCGATAAAATAAAAAGGGGTCGATGACGAAAGGTAGCATAATGAAGACCCCCAAAAATGTAGAGCCTATTCTACAGTTTATGATGCGACAAACATGATATTTGTGATTATATGAATGCACTTGTTGTGTATACCACTTAATGTGGACTTGTTAATTATCTCTCTCTTATGAACTCAATGTGAATTTCACGTGTGTACCACCTTGTTGTGTGATGGAAATAATTTTCTTAAATACAAAAGTGTCGTAGTGTTTCATTATCCTTTGATATTACATATGTACCAACATGTTACATGACAAAGTGCTTCGTAGTGAAATATATCATATCATGTTAATTACCACGAGTATTATGTTGTATTATGGTGTTATGAAAACCATGTTTTATTGTATTTGTATGTATGTCATCATGTTAAATCACTATGTTTGTTGTATATATGTATTCATATATTATGTGATAAATTTAGATCGTGAATTGAGGTCATATTGTGACTTATGACCCTAATGTGTTGTACTTGCACTCTTGGTGCGTTATGTGGGAATGTGATGCGTGGAAAGTTGTGGAACTATCATGTTGTTTTAACCAAGTAATTATACCATGCATATGACGTTGTGGTTATTTTGTGTATATATCATTATGTTAGTATGTAGTTATGTGTTATGTTGTGTACCATACACTAACCCTTATAGGTAGAAATTGGTAAAAGTGTATGTATGGAGTGAGAAAATTATTCCATTGACCATTTAAATCTAGTTGAGTATGACCTAAGAGGTGGAGTCTAGCATAGACTATAAAATCCACTTCTATTTGTTTAGTATGTATGACATTTTTTAGTGGGTGTCATGCATATTGTGTTATGTGGACATTGTTGACAATTTTGCGCTTGCTTGCAAAAATGGGCAACTCGAAACTTCGTTGTTATGATGAAATTCATTGGTGAAGTATACCTAAGCTAAGGAAGTTTTGATGTTAGTGGTTACTGTTGAATTAATTAATGATTAAGTGAAATCTACACCTATGTGTGTTGTTACAAAACATAACAGATCACACAGATTTGCAATTTCATGATACCTTCAAGAGAAAAGAACACATGGGCCCCTAAGGAAAGCTATGTTGTCTTGATGAAGACAACGGATTACAGAATAGGTGAAGTGTTGAGTTTTGGGACAGCAAGCATAAGTGCAGACTGCAGGAATCAGAGTTCAGTATTGAATGTTACATATTCTCATTTTATGTTCTTTCCTTCATGATTAAGACATTCGATTAAATGACTGAGTTGTTTAGTTCATCATACAATCCATTCGAGAAAAGCTAAAATGCGAGAAAGAAATATACAACTCATTTACAGAATTCAATGTTTTATTCATAAGGAACTCTCAAATGTTTCCCACACAAGCCGTGGGATGTAGCGAAAAGTAAAGTACAACTATTGAAATAAAAGGTACACATGCATGAAAGAGAAAGTAAAGGAGTACGAGTGAACCCATCATTGCCTTGGGGGTTTCTTTCTCCGATTGAAGCATCTCCATTTCCAGCTTTTGTTCCTTCTTCATCTCCATTTTAAAAGAAACTATACCTAAAAAGAAGAAAAGAATAACTATTAGTTATGAGCTCATAGATCAAATAATATAACTAGACTGTCCTAATTCATGCATAGGAATCTCTAATAACAGGAGTATAGTTTACTTGAAGATCAAACTGCATACATGCTTTATTCACTCATAAAGAATGAAGGAAGATAAAAGAAAAGAAAGCCATGGACATAAGAGAGGCCAAAAAGCCTAAGTATTTCCTAACTATTTTCCTAAGTTTGCGGAGTACGAGAGTTACAGCCAGGAAGAAATAGACAAGTCATAAGTACATGCTAGAAAGAAGGAAGAACGTAACTCAAGTTTCGGTAACTGTTCTGAGATGGAAAAAGTTACACTATAGAAAAGAGACTGGCAAATAGAAGAACACTTTTCAGTTTGAAACTAGGTAAGAAAATTAGATTTCAAGAAGCTGAAGTTAACTGGAAAGAAAGGATTACATAACTGAAAAGGAAGAAAGAATTCTGGAAAAAAATTGATAGGGCTTCACCATGTAAAATCAACATTTCAGATTTTCCAACATGCACATTAGAGCTGTAATAAAAGGAAATACAATATATAAAGCTAGAAAAGAAATGGACTACACTTTCAGTCATCAAATTGAAGTACTTTGGAGCATTCATTATAGCTTAACAACTTAAGAAAATGAAGTTTCAAGGTAATCTTATAGATTACAGCCATTATAGAAGTATAGTTTTCAAATGAAGCAAGTATCAAGTGCACAAAATGCTACAATATAGCTTCATAGCTAAAGATAATGCATGATTCACAGTTTTACAAGTATAGTAAAATGCATAGCAAAATTTAGTTTTTAGAAAGCATGAAAGAGATAATGTATTAAAGATTCAACTAATGAAAAATGGAAACCATACAAGGATTTTTCCTTACTACTAGCATATGAAGCACATACCCTATCAAGATATTTCAATATAGTCAGGCTCCTAAAAGAAAGTCATCTTCAGAGGGTTACAATATAGGTTGTGGTCCACACTATGCAAATAAAGAATGCATTCAGTCAGCACTAGTTCAAATATATTTTATTGTTCACATCAACAATGGAGGGGTACATATGCACCCATCTCAGCTCAATTCAAGCTCAAAGGGTCAGTTCCAATGAATAGATCAAATACATGTTCAAGCATGATACACAAATTGCAAAGTAGAATTCTCTTCAGTTTCATAGTTTGTCACTAGACCACAAAAGGAGAAAGTGTTAGTGATGGCTCTTAAAATCTCATAGAAAGTACAATAAATGAGGGATGCATCAATTAATATCGAACATCCAAAAGATATAAGTATGTAATTATTTGAAAACTTTCTGGCATATTTTAGTTAACTTCAAAGCTAGGCATGGAGCAGGAGCAGAGTAAGAGCAAATAGAACTTGAGTCACTCAACTAGCAAGGAAAAAATAATGGAGCAAAAGAATGGAGTAAAAATGATTTCCAGTACCCTTATCAGAGGAGAAATACCCAAATCTGGGTTGCAATGTTTCAAGCCACAGATTGAAAAATATGCAGGTACAGATGTAGGAAAATGAGTTTCAGAACTCATAAATATCAATGTACAAGAAATCTAAAAGGGAAAAAGTATAAACAGTCTAGATCCAAAGGGATTCCTTATGAAGACAAGTACCAAGTAAACATATCTTGAAATATTACTTGGAACACAAACTCAGTCGGTATTAATGGTCAAACCAAATCAGATAAATGCAGAACTTAAGATGATGTGAAGTGAATCACAACTTTTCAGAAAACATTATACCCCTGAAGAACATATAGCAGAATCAACAGGAATGAAGGATTTGAGTAATCATATCAATAAACATTCTATCTGGAAAGTTTTGAGCAAATAAGAATACCCATTTAGTAATCAGAATACAAGATCAGATCAGAAAAACTTTGAGTTAAAATGCATGCACATCCGAGTTGAAGAAATATTCAAGTATTTCAGAAGTTAACACTCCCATTTAAACCAATTAGTCTCAAATTGTGGTATAGAGGGAAAAGGTACAGATCCTGGTTCTAATCTAAAAACCCATTAATGGGTACTAAAATTAGAGTGAGAAACAAGTACTTACCGGTTTAAATCAAAGTTGAGCAAACCCTCAAATGATCACAGAACGAGTTTCAAATCAAAGACCGATGTTACCCCAAAGATCACAAAATATGCAAAGAAGGATAAAAACATCAGTATCTTGAAGGAAAAAATGGAAATGATGAAGTGATTACAACACTCTAGAGATCGAAAACTTACCGACCTCATCAAACAGTGATGCCAGTTGCACAGCCGAGCTCACAAAGAAGAAAATTTGCGGCCAAGACAACACGTAAAGATCTCTTTTAAAGAAAATATTTCAAAGCTCAGGATGAGCAATATACAATTGGGAAATCACATGAGCTCAAACCCACGACAATGGCAAAAAACACCCACAACTACCTTCTTTGAGAGAACTATTGACAATTTTTGCACTTGTGCAAAAATGGGCAACTCGAAACTTTTTCGTTATGATGAGAAGTCTTGGGTGAAGTATACCTAAGCTAAGGAAGTCATTATGTTATTTGTTACTACTGAATTAGTTACAAGATTAAATGAAATCTGTAGTTATGTGTGCTATCTCAAAACATAACAGATCACATAGTCTGCAATTTCTTTCCATCTTTAGCAAAAGAACACAAAGCCCCGAAGGACAACTGTGTTGTCTTGTTGAAGACACCAAATTACAGAGTAGGTGAAGTGTTAAGTTTTCAAGCAGCAAATAGAAATGCAGATTACACAAATCATAGTTCATTACTGAATGTTACAGGTTCTTATTAATGTTCTTTCCTTCATGATTAAGACATTCAATTATGTTACTGATTTGTTTAGTTCATCATACAATCCATACAGAAAATCTAGAATGCATAAGAAATACACAACTCATTTTCAAAATTCAATGTTTTATTCACAAGGAGAGTCAAATGTTTCCCACACAAGCCGTGAGATGTGACTGAAAAGGAAAGAACATCTACTGAAGTAAGAAGTACACATACATAAAATAGAAAGTAAAGGAGTATGAGTGAACCCATCATTTCCTTGTATATTCTTCATTGTGCGAGAAAGCATCTCCTTACCACTCCTTTCATCCTCAAGGCATGGTACCTAAAAAGAAAAAAATAAGGAAATCATCAATAAGGAGCTCATGGTTAATCCATATTCCTACACTGTCCTAATTTGTGCATATAGATCTCTAAGCAACAGGAGATGTAATTTATTTTAATTTCAGATTGCATAGCTCACTCATGAAGCAAAAATAGAAAAGAGAATAAGAAACATGGACACAAGAGAGGCCAAAAAGCCTAATTATTTTCTAACTGTTTTCCTAAGTGTGCAGGTACAAGTTCATGAGCCAAAAGAAAAATACACAAGTCATAAGTGCATGCAAGAAAAGGAAGACTGTAACTCAAAGTTCCAATAGTTGTTACGAAATGGAAGAAGTTTAGGCAAAAGAGAGAGTGGAAGATATAAAAACTTATTTTAGTTGCAGCGTAGAAGAGGAAGAATCAATTTTCAAGAAGCTGAAGCTAAATGGAAAGAAGGGATTATAGTTGAAACATGATGAGAGAGAAGATTCTGAGAAAAATTTGCCAGGGATTCGCCATGTAAAATGAACATTTACAACTTTTCATCATGTTGTTTTCAATTGATACATGCTTTAAAGGAACTATGCAAATCAAATAAGTGATACAGAAAGTAGAAAAACATCACATGATAAAAATAAACAGCTAACATGTTTTCAACTCTCAATTTGCTATATCAGTTCATCAAGAAAGGTGTTACTTTTTGTATTCTAGATCAGAAAATACAACTACTATTTCTGGAAATGCATTAAAGAAAAGATTCTGGAAAAAATTTGACAGGCTTCACCATGTAAAATGGACATTTACGACTTTTCCAAAGCATACATATCAGAGTTGTAATGAAAGGAAATACAATATATAATGCAGAAAAGAAATGGATTGTACTTTCATTCATCAGATTGAAGTACTTTTAGCATTCTTTATAGCTTAAACAACTGAGAAATGAAATTGCTAGATAATCCTACAAATACAACCATCCTGAAACTACAATTTTTCAAAATGAAGCAAGTATCAAGTGTTCAGCATGCCACAGTATGTCTTGAGCTCAAAATTAAATACAAGATTCATAATTTTTTAGAACAGGAAAGTGCAAGATTGAGCAACCATTTTAGAAAATGACAAACAAAGCTTCAAATACAGCAAACTTTCAAAAATAAGCATGTTTCAGGCCTCCTTTATTCAAAACAACAGTTCAGGTTCAAATATTAAAGAAAATCAGAACCAGAAAGGATATCAGAAGCCATTACAAGGTGAACAAAGGAGCTATCTCATGATGCCATTAAAAGTGAGAAGTAATTCAAGTAACATCTACAGTTATAAAGGGCTTCAGAAAGAGATAATAACCCAGATTTAAGGTATAACTATCTTTTCAGAACAAGTATATCAATTTAGGATCAGAGTAAAGAAGATGGTTATAACTCAGGACTGTAATCAAAGAAGCAACTCTCAGTCAAGAACAGAGTAGTATTCTTAAAGAAGGCACTCCCGAAATAAAATGTCATATTAATACAACTTGAAGAGCTATGAAAGATCAAGAATACATGTATTAGAACAACCTCCAAAGAATATATCAAGGAAAACACGAAGGAAAGCAACACATTTTTCAAGTATCGGAACCCTTGAGAAGGCTAGTAAGTACCAAAATATGCAAAGAAGGAGCTTCGGGAAAATGAAGTAAATACAAAGCCTCTACAGAAATAGACATCAGAGAGAAGTGCAGAACTGGGTCAACAAGTCAACAATTGAATAGCCCACGAATGAGTATCAGTAGATCAGGTTTGAATCAAAATGTCAGAGATAGAATGTGTAACTTACCACCTGGGTCAGCATAAAAAAAAACATATTGCCCTAGTCTGAAAAGAGAAATCCAACAGAGTTCAAGTACCCAACAACGGTTTTCATTATTACGACTCGAAAGAAAGGGGAACAGTCCCGGTAGAAAAGGAAAACACTCACCCATGGAGTTTTTCTCTTGGCAACATGTCTACACAAATAGCAAAGTCTCTAGAGCCGAGTGATGATTTTAGAAGAATAAATGATACACAAGCCCAAATTTCAAAATCAAAGCAAATACAAATACCCAGAACTCAAAAATATAGATCCTAGTTCTTCGTCGCAGACCCATTAATGGGTATTAAAGGAAAGATCAGGGTAAGAAATAGTGCTTACTATTTAAATCAAATCTGAGCAACCCTCAAGTGGCCATCAAGTTCATCAAAAAGGGACAACCCAACACATTTTCAACTCAAAATGACCAAAGAAACCAAGGTGTCACATGAAAATGCAAAAGAAAACGTTTATCAACACTTTGAAGTAGAAGTGGCAAAGACAAGTTATGGTTGTATTTAGAAGATCAAAACTTACCATTCTCTTCATCAAACAGTGATGCCAGCAACACAGAACCAAGCTCAACAGAGGCCACACAGAGCTTGAAACCCACAATAAGGGCGGCCAATTTGAAGAAAACTAACAGAGACTAGAGAATATTACAGTTCCAAGCTCAGAGTTTGTAAAAATGCGGTCATAACCACAATGCCTCACATGGAAATCTCAAATGCTAAGATGTTATACAATACAACCTCGCAACAGAGCTTGGAAGGCCGAGAGTGACACACAGTCAAAACTTCAAGTTCATGGCAGTGGCGGCCAAGTAAAATACCACATCCACCTCCTCAGAAGAAACACAAAAATGCAAATACAACATAGTTTAGAAGGTTGAGCAAATACAGAAGAACCAAGCTCAAAATCAATCATCAATGACATCCAAGAAAAATTTTCCAGGCTTTTGCTCTCTCACGGGGAGCAAGCCAAAAATGATCAAAATGAAAGGGTTTGAGCATTTTAATTCATTCACCTTAGCAAGAGTTCAACCTAACTCAACCATGATTTGAGATCAATGATCAGGCTTCATCAAGTATGAGGATCAATGGCCGAGAATCAAGCTCAGAGATCAAAGTGATTAACCACAGTCGATTGCCACCGACCACATTAATTACCGGTTTAAAACCCTAATCACAGTCAAGGATCAACGACATCATCAAATACAAAAGGTACAAAAATCAAGGGCCCAGGATGATCACCAAATTTCCAACAAACTCAACTCAAGTTACAAATGCCACCGACAAAGTGTATGAGGGGTGAGTCACCGTGGGGAAGGGGCCAGCCCACATGTCCACAATTTAAATCATTACATTGACTTTCTAAAGTCTGAAACCATAGTCTATGTAATCAAATAAATAAAAGGAGCTGACCACCATCATACCAATAATGATCACTCAAAAGGTAGGTTTAAACCTTATTCACCTAGTATTATCCAAATTACAAAGGCCGATAGTTATATAATACATGTATATAACAAAGGTGGTAGACTATAGTATGGCGTGCATAAAGTTCACAAGGTGGTCAAACTAAATGGGCGACCTTTGTATTTGCTAAATCCATGAGGTGGCAAAACCAAGTATAATACAAAAGTGGTCCCCACTCTAGAGAGGAGCTAGAATTGATTCGCAGAGTGTCACTCATGTGACCTTTTAGAATGAGATGTCAAATATCAGAGCATGTGCATATGGGTAGGTGGTCCCCACAATGGAGGTTTATACTTTGCAAATTTTACATTTATTATAATTATTTTTTTCTTACACAGAAGTATTTTTGCATGCCTCCATAAGAGGAAAATAGAGAAGGAGACAGAGTTACATGATCAATGGAGCGAGACTTGCCTCGCAAGCAATCTTATTTCTAGAAAATTATTCACCCTTTCCTTATTAAAAATAGAACAGTCAACTTCAGTTTGACTGCATTATAAACAAGGCTATTAATGCCTATTTGTAACTGCATGCTCTAGTTTGTATTATTTTATCCTTTTATTTATTATTAAATAAAGGATAAAATTAGGATGCATGGGTGAGTACAAGCCTTAGGCTATTTTTAGAAAGGGGGTGAAATTTATTTTGCTATATATTGTGTGCCTTTGTAAAGCACAAGGGAGCTTCTTGGAGGACTTTTGGATATATGAGTACTGAAGCAAATTTTCCAGTTTTTCCCTCTAAGTGTGAAGTATTTTCTGCCTTTCCAAGTTATTTTGTAGTCTTGTGTATGTTATATTAATCTTGTGAATGCAAATTCCCTAATCAACCACCTTACCCTGCGCAGCAAAATTCAATCATTTCGCTTAATTTTAATGTGCATGTTAACTTATTAGTACTATTGTGATCCTCCCTCAATACAATCAAGTGTTTTTCCCTTAGATATTCTATAGAAAAACTATTGGTTCGTGCATCAAGAATCCTTCCCAAATCAGTTGTGCATATACTCAGTCAAATCCCTCATACAAATTTTGTGTATCACCTTAGTTTTTAATAATTTTACAATCATCTTTTACTCTCAAACTCCCAGAAATTAGTTTAGGATACACCAATAAGGGCGGCCTTGATATCGGAGACTCACCTCGAAATAAGTATACCGACAAACTTGAGGTGTTTCCATTGTATCTACAAAAGAGAGAGACCAATTGTGCAAGCTTAGAAAACCTGCAGCCATCTCTCTACAAGGTGCACTGTTGAGAGATAACATTTTTTGGCACGCCTGGTGGGACAATGAATCAGATCTGCATGTAGGTTTTTCAGACTTATAGCTAATCTACAATGATTTACAACAAATTAAAAGTCACTTTCGAGAGCAAGCTGCAGAAAATTTATTCTAAAGATTTTATCATCTTTTGTCGACTCCGCAGGGCTGATTTCAAACTAGTATTGTAGCATGTTCCATGCCTAAAGTGACTACAAGATCATCGGTAAGAGGGATTCCTTTTGAGTTTGTTTCTTTACTTTTGAATTCCGCTAGAAGGAGAAGAGTTGGTAACACTTTACCTCATAATAGACCTAATTTTGGTAACCCTCCTCCTAATATTCCCTCACCACGTCTCAATTTTTCAATCAATATCCCAGTTTTTCAAATGGCTCTTCAACCACCTAGAAATTTTGTGCCCTTTACTAATGGTAGCCCATTAGTAATTATAGTTTATCATGATATTCCTAATGCTGCCATGAAAAGTTTGCCATCATTCACTGGTGAAAATCAAGTTACACCCATGAACATATTAAAGATGTTGTCAGCCATATGTGCAGTCCACAATATCACTCATGAGGACGTAGCTTTAAGACTTTTAGCTACATCCTTTAAGGGACAGGCTTTGCAATGGTATAGAAATCTAGAGATTGGAAGCATAAGAACTTGGGATGACTTAGGTACAAAATTGTTGAAACAGTTCCAAGATAATTCAGACCATTTGTCTCTCATTGAACAGTTGTCTACTATTAAAAGAGCCCCTCATGAGTACATGTCTAGCTTCAATATCCATTTTGCTAGAACTTGGGAAAGAATCCCAGCAAGTGTTAAGCCTCAAGTTGATCACGCTTTCCTTTATTATCTCAGAGCATTAAATAGCGATATTTCAACTATGATTCAATCTATGGGAGGTGAAACTCTTCCGATGCCTACGACATTGCTATAAAAGCTGAAAACAACCTTATTCAAGCTGGAAAATTAGCACCAAGGCCTTCAATGCCATTTTTGGCAGATTTAGCCCCTATTCCACAACCTATTTCAATTGTAGAGCCTATTGTTGTAGCCCCATCTTCAGATGTGTTTAAAGATTTGCAAACTATGGGAAATAAGCTGACATCAATTAAAAACAAACTTGCATTGCCTAAAGACCTTATCAATCTCCTTATCAACAAAATAAAAATTATAGGCAGCCTTATCAAGTAAAGATAGTTTGATCCAAATGTTCCTAGTACATATAATGCCTTAGTTCCAGTCAAAATGGCTATGAAAGAGTGGTGTCATCCTTGCAACCAACCTCATTCAGCTGCTAATTTCCCAAATACTTTTCTGAACCTAAATCTTGTTGCACAACCTCAATCTGAAGCATTGTTCATGACTCAAATAGAGAGTGGGCAGAAAGAAACTCACGTTCAAAAAGCACCTGAACATAATCTAGTCAGTTTTAATGAGGATGACTTCATTGCAGTCATCACTAGAGCTTAAGAAAAAGTTGTTGAAAGTAAAAAACAACAAAATAGGCTTGTTTTTCCTACCATCACTGATACTACAACATCTACAGCCCCGAAACTAGCTAACAACCCTGCTGTCCCTCAAAGAACAACAAGTGTTTCAGCTAGTAAAGAGCAATAAAAATAGCTACAGCCTGATCCAAGAATTTGTTTGTACCTCGATATCCAAGGCATTAAAGCGAGAATAATTTTTGGCCGCTAAGGCCTAATCTAGGATGATTGATTTTGTCTCTAAAATAGTTGCTTCTTTTAACATTGTTGATTTAATGAAAAACATAATGTTACCATCTCAATGTGGGATGCTCTAAGTATTCCTAAACAACAAGATTTACTTTCTCATGAACTAGCTAAGTCAGTAGATTTCTTCAAATAAAACAAAAAAGGAAGTTTAGAAGACAGACATGGTCCTTTGAATGTTTGAGCAAGACCACTTTAAAGAAGTTAAGTGGATGGTTGAAGGTTCGAATGCTCATGACATCAAGAAACCACCACCATTTTATTTATCACCGATTATTGGTGAAAACCTAGTTCATAATTGCATGGTGGACGGTGGTGCAAAACAAGCATTGTGCCAAAAGTAATTGCAGAAAAATTGGGCTGCGCAGTATGAGCCTATAGAAAGGAGTGTTTCTGACTTGATGGGACCGCAACTAATATAGTTGGGGTAATTAGAGATTTGGAGGTAGCTCTACACGCTTACCCAAATGTTTCTATTATGTAAGATGTTATTATGTGGATCTACCTCCGTACTTTACCTTGTGCTTATCTAGAGATTTCACGGGGGAAAATAGGAGGTTATCTCTCTTCGGATTGGTCCTTATTTTTACTACACGTTATGGTACTAAGGTTACTATCAATTCAGAACCATTGGTCTGATTTCACATTGCGCCTCATTCTCCAAATGCGGTGGCTAATTATTCAACATTAGATCAATCTGATTTTGATGATGTAGCTCAAGTTTCAACATTAGATGGTGTTTCTAACCTGTTTATGGATGAAAAGACAGTTGAAGAACATGCTCATGATCCTTTTAAGGAAGTTGAAGAACATCTTTTTGGTGTGTATTGTATGCATGAAGAAAATACACCACTTCCCTTGTTGTCTAAAACAGAAAATTCAGCAGAAGGGATTTGGAAGCTTCATTTTGATGGAGCTAAGAACAAGAAAGGATATGGATCAGGTTTGATGCTCACTTCCTCGACAAACGAAAGGTATTTCTCAGCTTTGAGTCTCCAATTTACATGCACTTGTAATGTAGTTGAATACGAAGCATTAATTCATGGCTTACTTTGGGCCAGAAAGAAAGGTATCAAACATGTTACAAATCTTTGGTGATTCTGAGTTGGTTATCAATCAAGTAAAAACTTCAATGTTTGTAAGAATCTACTAATGAAGTCTTATAGACATAGAGTTTCAGACTTAATGGAAGATTTCAACACCATTAATATTCAATCTATTCCTAGAGCTGAAAACAAGCATGCATATAGACTTGCAGTAGTTGGTGCTAGTTTGAAGTCTTGGGAACAGATGGAAAACAACAAAATTCAACCTCATATTAAGCTAATTATCAGGCCCTTAATACCTGATAATGATTTAAATTGGCAGGTTTTTTTAAAATGATGATCAAATCGGGTTTTGTAGCAGAAGCTGAATTTTCTATAGTAAATCAGGATAAGTTACAACATTTATA
Organism: Taxus wallichiana var. yunnanensis; assembly: GCA_018340775.1. Lineage (NCBI taxonomy): Eukaryota > Viridiplantae > Streptophyta > Pinopsida > Cupressales > Taxaceae > Taxus > Taxus wallichiana. The sequence continues at coordinate 492,459,640 of CM031242.1, read as the reverse complement.
CGGTGATCAGATTGTTCAAATAAAGACAAATAAATTGCCTTGAGGTCTTGTCACTTTGGAAGAAATTTTTAATACCGATGATCAGTGAGAAAAGATAAAACTAAGCTATCAACACGTGTTGATAACTATGAAGAGATTTCAATTGATGAAGGGAAAAATTTACTTCTCGGAAAGGTATGTTCCTCAACTAAAAAAATCATTTATTAATCTTTGTAGAGAATTTAAAGATGTTTTCACTTGGAGATACCAAGACCTGAAAGGGTTTGATCCCAGTTTAGCACATCATACTATCGAATTGTAGCCAAATTCTAAACTAGTCAGGTAGAAACAAAGGCTTGTAAATCCCAGAATAGAACCTCTTGTGAGGAAATAGTTATCCAAGTTGATTGAATCAGGTATTATCTTTCGAGTTAAGCATTCAAGTTGTGTAACCAATCTTGTTCTGTAAGCAAAAAGAATGGAGAAATCAAATTATGTGTGGATTTCATAGATCTTAATAAAGCATCATTACCCACTACGGAACATGGATCAATTTTTGAGAACAATCTCGGGTTCAAATAGACTATCTCTTCTAGATGGTTATAGTGGATATAATCAGATTTTAGTCCAAGACGAAGATAGGTATAGAACAACTTTTACCACCAAGTGGGGTACTTTCGCTTACAAAATAATGTCTTTTGGTCTTTCAAATGCCGGTCTGCAACGTTTCAATGTGCAATGGACACGGCTTTCACACAAACTTATTAAATAAATGCATCCTTGTCTATTTAGATGATGTGACTATATTTTCAAAAGATTCGAAAAACATCTAATGTTTAAGCGAGACTTTTCAACTATGCAGGCAGTTTGGAATATCTTTGAATCCTAAGAAGTTGATCTTTTCAGTACATCAAGATAATAACTTGGCCATATTGTTTCTAAGAAAGGTTTAGTAATTGATCCTTTCAGAATCGAAGCTATATCACAGCTATCATTGCCTCATCATAAGAAGACATTGCAAAGTTTTCTTGGAAATATCAACTTTGTTAGAAGATTTGTTCCAGATTTTTGCAAAGCATTGGTTAAACCATTAACAACTATGTTAAAGAAAGAGAAAACAACTATCTCTCAAGGCTCCTACTCTTGCAAATCCAAATTTTGATAAAGATTTTACAATGTATGTATTTGCAGGAGCTGAAATAATCTCAACTATTTTAACTTAGGTTAATGATGAAAATATTGAGCGGACTAATTGTTTTCTTTGGACTGAGTTTGCATGATTACAAAACAAGGTACACATTTTTTGAAAAATAAGTACTTTCAATAGTCAGAGGACTAAATAATACATGCTTTTAAACAATAAAATTCACGTTCTTGTTTCTCATCCAAGTGTGAAAGCTTTCCTTTTAAATAAAGAATTGAATGAGAAAAAAGAGCGAATTTGGATAACAAAGGTTATGAAATATGATGTTGATATCTGGGTTGCTAAGACGGTTTGTGGTAAAGGTTTATGTGAACATCTAATTGCTGATATGGAAAAAAACAAGTTGTAGAACCAGATGATTCAAAACATCATGCTGAAATTGCGTATCAACAATAAGAAATTATGGTCCAACAAGAAAATCAGCAACCTGAACTTACTCGAGCAATCCAAGAATCAAGGTGGATGACTGATTTGGTTAATTACTTACAGCATGACACCTATCCGGAAGGTATGGATAAAAATAAACAAATATATTTCAGATTACAAGCTATTCCTTATCTTTTCGTTGATGGTGTGTTATTCAAAAGGGATATAAATGGGATCTTGCTGCGATGTGTTGATTATGATAAAATTCAGAAAATATTATCAGAATTCCGTGAAGGACCTGCAGGAGGTCACTTCTCAGCACGTACTACAACCTTAAAAATCATGAAAACAGGTTACTATTGGCCTAGCATATTCAAACACTATTTCGAATGGATTAGAAAGTGTAAGAAATGTGCTTTCTTTGTTGGAAAAGAACGTCTAACTTCGCTACCCTTGTAGCCTATTTGGTGATCGACCTTTTATGTAGTGGGGTCTTGACTTTATTGGTAGGATAAACCCACCTTCTTCACAAGGACATAAATGGATCTTAAGCTGGTACATGATTATTTTACACAATGGACTGAAGCAATGGCCTTGAAAGATGTTAATGAAGCTTTGATACTATCCTTTTATGAAGGTATAGTGTGCAGATTTGGTGTTCCAACAACTATCATATCAGAAAATGCTTTAGCATTTCTTGGTGCAAAGATAACAGATTAGGCTATTGACCATGGAATCTATTTAAGCTCTTCATCCAATTATTACCCACAAGGTAATGGCTTAGCTGAGAGTACTAACAAAAATCTATTAAGGATCATCGGAGAAGAACGCTCAAGGATAATCAAAGAGCTTGGCACTGATGTTGAATTCAGACACTTTGGGTTGTGAGAGTGACTCCTATAAGATCATTTGGTAATTCACCATACAGACTTGTGTACAGAAAAGAAGCAAGAATGCCTATTTCAGTTGAGTTACCTGCATTAGATTTGCTACATCAAATGGAGTTGCTTGAGAATGAACCATTACAAGTTCGTTATGCAGAGTTAATGGAATTACAAGAATTAAGAGATCAAGCTCATTTAAATATGGAAAAGAATAAAAAACAAATGAAGAACACTTTTGATAAGAAATCCAAATTCAGAGTCTTTAATGAAGGAGATATTGTGTTAAAATGGGATGTTAATCGTGCTAAGCTAGGAAGACACTCAAAGTTTGATACACTCTGGAGTGGTCCTTACATGATTTCAGCTTGCAAAGAACACAATGCTTTTCAGCTTTTGAAGCTGAATGGAGAGGAACTTCCCATTCCTGTGAATGGTATGTTTCTCAAACACTGTTATTGAAAATCTTATAGTGATTATTAGAGTAGGATTTCCCTTCAATAAGTGCAGTTCCTACACATTGCATTGTTTTTCAATTCAATAAGTGCATTCATGCATGTGATCTATTTATCATATCATTTCCCAGCTTTAGTTTGTTCGGAAGGGTTGGACCTTTCGAAAAAGGTAGATTTTGGTTATATGCTTCAGATTCCATGCCTAATGGACAAGAGTAAGGCACTAGTCTACAAGCTAGCAGGAACTTTCCCCACAAGATCACCAAAAATGTTGAAAATTTTTACACTTGTGCAAAAATGGGCAACTCGAAACTTCGTCGTTATGATGAAAAGTCTTGGGTGAAGTATACCTAAGCTAAGGAAGTCATTATGTTATTTATTACTACTGAATTAGTTACAAAATTAAATTAAATCTGTAGTTATGTGTGTTGTCTCAAAACATAAACAGATCACATAGTCTGTAATTTCTTTCCATCTTCAGCAAAAGAACACAAAGCCCCGAAGGACAACTGTGTTGTCTTGTTGAAGACACCAAATTACAGAGTAGGTGAAGTGTTAAGTTTTGAAGTAGCAAACAGAAATGCAGATTACACAAATCAAAGTTCATTATTGAATATTACAGGCCCTTATTAATGTTCTTTCCTTCATGATTAAGACATTCAATTATGTTACTGAGTTGTTTAGTTCATCATACGATCCATACAGAAAAGCTATAATGCACAAGAAATACACAACTCATTTTCAGAATTCAATGTTTTATTCACAAGGAGAGTCAAATGTTTCCCACACAAGTCGTGAGATGTGACTAAAAAGGAAAGAACATCTATTGAAGTAAGAAGTACACATGCATGAAATAGAAAGTAAAGGAGTATGAGTGAACCCATCATTGCCTTGTATATTCTTCGTTGTGCAGAGCATCTCCTTGCCAACTCCTTTCATCCTCAAGGCATGGTACCTTAAAAGCAAAAATAAGGAAATCATCAATAAAAATAAGGATTCGCCATGTAAAATGAACATTTACAACTTTTCATCATGTTGTTTTCAATTGATACATGCTTTAAAGGAACTATGCAAATCAAATAAGTGATACAAAAAGTAGAAAAACATCACATGATAAAAATAAACAGCTAACATGTTTTCAGCTCTCAATTTGCTATATCAGTTCATCAAGAAAGGTGTTACTTTTTGTATTCTAGAAGAAGAAAATACAACTACTATTTCGGAAATGCATTAAAGAAAAGATTCGGAAAATTTTTGTGAGGGCTTCGCCTTGTAAAATGGACATTTACAACTTTTCCAGCATACATATTAGAGTTTTAATGAAAGGAAATACAATATATAATGCAGAAAAGAAATGGATTGTACTTTCATTTATCAGATTGAAGTACTTTTAGAATTCTTTATAGCTTAAACAACTGAGAAATGAAATTGCTAGATAATACTACAAACACAACCATCTTGAAACTACAGGTTTTCAAAATGAAGCAAGTATCAAGTGTTCAACATGCCACAATATGTCTTCAGAGCTCAAAATTAAATACAAGATTCATAATTTTTCAGAATAGGAAAGTGCAAAATTGAGCAACCATTTTAGAAAATGACAAACAAAGCTTTAAATACTGCAAACTTTCAAAAATAAGCATGTTTCAGGCATCCTTTATTCAAAAACAACAGTTCAGGTTCAAATATTAAAGAAAATCAAAACCAGAAAGGATATCAGAAGCCATTACAGGTGAACAAAGTAGCTATCTCATGATGCCATTAAAAGTGAGAAGTAATTCAAGTAACATCTACAGTTATAAAGGGCTTCAGAAAGAGATAATAACCCATATTTAAGGTATAACTATCTTTTCAGAACATGTATATCAATTCAGGATCAAAGTAAAGACGATGGTTATAACTCAGGACTGGAATCAAAGAAGCAACTCTTAGTCAAGCAGAGTAGTATTCTTAAAGAAGGCACTTCCCGAAATAAAATTTCATATTAATACAACTTGAAGAGCTATGAAAGATCAAGAATACAAGTATTCATAACAACCTCCAAATAATATATCAAGGAAAACATGAAGGAAAGCAACACATTTTTCAAGTATCATAACCCTTGAGAACGCCAAAGAAGTACCAAAATATGCAAAGAAGGGGCTTCGGGTAAATGAAGTAAATACAAAGCTTCTACTGAAATAGACATCGAGAGAGTAGATCAGGTTTGAATCAAAATGTCGAGAGATAGAATGTGTAACTTACCACAGGTCAAGCATTAAAAAAACATATTGCCCTAGTTTTTGTATATATCTCCCTCCCAGGTAAATATGGACAAACAGAAGAATATGGAAATCAAAGAAACTCAAAACCTGACATTTATTTACGCCACCACTGGCGCAGGTTGAAAAATGTCGACATGAAAAAGGTTGCGCCCTGGCACAGGTTGGAAGGCACAAGTTGAAAAATGTCGACATGAAAATTTTGTGCCCTGGCGCAGGTTGGAAGGTGCAGGTTGAAAAATGTCGACATGAAAAAGGTTGCGCCCTGGCGCAGGTTAAAAAATGTCGACATGAAAAAGGTTGCACCCTGGCATAGGTTGGAAGGTGCAGACACCACATTTTCAGCACCTATGGAACACTTAAAAGTATGTTGACATGAGGATGGATGCGCCAAGGCGCACCTTCAGGAGGTGCAACATTTTGAGCGTTGACACCCCGAACCCGACAAGAAGCAAACCCTGACCCAAATATTCAAATGGCCATAACTTTTCACAAGGAGCTCAGATTCAAGCAAGGTTGGACTTTTCGGAAATCTTACAGAGTCCTCTAGGATATCTTTAATTAGTTAAGAACAAGTTCTTCAAAAATACAAAATACAGTTTGCCATTTTTGGGTTTGCTAGGGTTCTCACCTACCACCATAATGAGATGAATTAAATACAATCTGGAGGTGGTTGGGGTAGATTTGGAATTCCTCTCTCTTCCCTCTCTCATTCTTCCTATAAATTATAAGGAGGGGCTTCTTTCTAAAGGTTGGACATTCTTGTTTTGCCCCTCCCTTCTTCTCTTTGGCAGGCGAATTTGTGGAGTTCAAACCTCCCATCTAAAACTATAATGCAACTTTGCCTCTTGGCATTTTGTAGTGTATTGTATCAATCTTTGGAGCAAATAATGCATGTCTATGGATGATTATCAACCCTCTCTGTGTTCATTTTCATCCTCTTGATCTTTCACTGCAAATTTGGTTATATGTTCATGATCTTGCATTGCATTTTAATGGTTTGTGTTTATTGGCAAGACAAGTGTTCTTCATTCCTCGGTGCATCACCTTTGTTAGTTTAGGTTTATTTTTATGCATTTTCTTACCCAGTCTCCTTGGCAAGTTAGATTAGGTTTTTGAGTAAACCCTCTACATTTTTATGTGTGCATCTGAACGGAGGAATAGGAATAGGCCTTCATTCGGAGAGCTTTCCCGATTTGTAAGGTCCCACACTTGGGAAAAGCTCCATGTTATGCAATTGCACCGAGAGTCTCAACCCATCGAGTTGCGGACATTGGGGTGTTGTGATTCGCCATCAACACTAGTCTGAAAAGAGAAATCCAACAGAGTTCAAGTACCCAACAACGGTTTTCATTATTACAACTCGAAAGAAAGGGGAACAATCCCGGTAAAAAGGAAAAAAACTCACCCATGGAGTTTTTCTCTTGGCAACATGTCTACACAAATATCAAAGTCTCCAGAGCCGAGTGATGATTTCAGAAGAATAAACGATACACAAGCCCAAATTTCAAAATCAAAGCAAATACAAATACCCAGAACTCAAAAATACAGATCCTAGTTCTTCATCGTAGACCCATTAATGGGTATTAAAGGAAAGATCAGGGTAAGAAATAGTGCTTATTGTTTAAATCAAATTTGAGCAACCCTCAAGTGGCCATCAAGTTCATCAAAAAGGGACAAACCAACACATTTTCAACTCGAAACGACCAAAGAAACCAAGGTGTCACATGAAAATGCAAAAGAAAATGTTTATCAACACTTTGAAGTAGAAGTGGCAAAGACAAGTAACGGTGGTACTTAGAAGATCAAAACTTACCATTCTCTTCATCAAATAGTGACACCAGCAACACATTTCAAGCTTGACAGAGGCCACACAGAGCTTGAAACCCATAATAAGGGCGGCCAATTTGAAGAAAACTAATAGAGACTAGAGAATAATATAGTTCTAAGCTCAGAGTTTGCAAAAATGCAGTCATGACCACAATGCCTCACATGGAAATCTCGAATGCCAAGATGCTATACCAGATAACCTCACAACAGAGCTTGGAAGGCTGAGAGTGACACATAGTCAAAACTTTAGGTTCATGGTAGTGGCGGCCAAGTAAAATACCACGTCCACCTCCTTAGAAGAAACACAAAAATGCAAATACAACATAGTTCAGAAGGTCGAGCAAATACAGAAGAACCGAGCTCAAAATCAATCATCAATGGCATCTAAGAAAAATTTTCTAGGGATTCACCGCTCTCTGTGAGCAAGCCAAAAAATGATCAAAATGAAAGGGTTCGAGCATTTTAATTCATTCACCTCAGCAGAGTTCAACCTAACTCAACCATGATTTGAGATCAACGATCAGGCTTCATCAAGTATGAGAATCAATGGCCAAGAATCAAGCTCAGAGATCAAAGCGATTAACCACAGTCGATTGCCACTGACCACATTAATTGGTAGTTTAAAACCCTAATCACAGTCAAGGATCAACATCATTGAATACAAAAGGTACAGAAATCAAGGGCCCAGGATGATCACCAAATTTCCAACAAACTCAACTCAAGTTACAAATGCCACCGACAAAGCGTATGAGGGGTGAGTCACCGTGGGGAAGGTGTCAGCCCACATGTCCACAATTTAAATCATTGCATTGAATTTTTAAAGTCTAAAACCATATTCTATGTAATCAAATAAATAAAAGGAGCTGACCACCATCATACCAATAATGATCACTCAAAAGGTAGGTTTAAACCTTATTCACCAAGTATTATCCAAATTGCAAAGGCCGAAAGTTATACAATACATGTATATAACAAAGGTGATAGACTATAGTATGGTGTGCATAAAGTTCACAAGGTGGTCAAACAAAATGGTCGACCTTTGTATTTGCTAAATCCACAAGGTGGCAAAACCAAGTATAATGCAAAAGTGGTCCCCACTCTAGAGAATAGCTAGAATTGATTTGAAAAGTGTCACTCATGTGACCTTTTAGAATGAGATGTCAAATATCAGAGCATGTGCATATGGGCAGGTGGTCCCCACAATGGAGGTTTATACTTTGTAAATATTAAATTTATTGTAATTATTTTTTTCTTGCATAGAAGTATTTTTGCATGCCTCCACAACAGGACAAAATAGAGAAGGAGACAGAGTTGCATAATCAATGGAGAGAGACTTGCCTAGCAAGCAATCTTATTTCTAGAAAATTATTCACCCTTGCCTTATTAAAAATAGAACAGTCAACTTTATTTTGACTGCATTGTAAACAAGTCTATTAATGCCTATTTGTAACTGTATGCTCTAGTTTGTATTATTTTATCCTTTTATTTATTATTAAATAAAGGATAAAATTAGAATGCATGGGCAAGTACAAGCCTTAGGCTATTTTTAGGAAGGGGCTGAAATTTATTTTGCTATATATTTTTGCCTTTGTAAAGCAAAAGGGAGCTTCTTAGAGGACTTTTGGATATATGAGTACTGAAGAAATTTTTGGCAATTTTTCCCTCTGAGTGTGAAGTATTTTCTGCCTTTCCAAGTTATTTTGCAGTCTTGTGTATGTTATATTAATCTTGTGAATGTAAATTCCCTGATCAACCACCTTACCCTGCTGCAAATTTTAGTCCTTTCTGCTTAATTTTAATGTGCATGTTAACTTATTAGTATTGTTGTGATCCTCCTCGTACAATCAAGTGTTTTGCCCTTAGATATTCTACGAGAAAAACTATTGGTTCATGCATCAAGAATCCTTCCCAAATCAGTTGTGCATATACTCAGTCAAAGCCCTCATACAAATTTGGTGTATCACCTTAGTTTTAATCATTTTACAGTCATCTTTTACTCTCAAACTCCTAGAAAGTAGTTTAGGATACACCAATAAGGAATCGGCCTTGATACCAGAGACTCACCTCGAAATAGGTATACCCACAGACATGAGGTGTTTCCATTGTATCTACGAAAAAGAGAGATCATTTGTGCAAACTTAGAAAACCTGCAGCCATCTCTCTATAGGGTGCACTTTCGAAAGATAATAAGAACTCTTACAGAGTAGAAAACAAAAAGATACATGCATAGGGCTTTGCAAAGCCAAACTATTAGAGTTTGAAAAACAAGAGATGGTGGTCACTTTGAAAGGAAAACCGGTAGAGACAAAAATATATCGGTGCTTGAGCCTTTTGACCGCAAGACCTCACAAAAACCAGATAAAGCTCGAATAACCAGAAAGTTCCGACCATGAAAACCTGAGAATGACAAAGAGCTTATCAGAGGAGCTGAGCTAAAAATCCAACAATGTTGTCGAAATTTTTTCCAAGGCTTTGCCCACAAGCTGAAATCCAAATGAAATGATCCTCAAGTTTGAGTTACCCTTTAGCATGCAAACTCAAGAGATGAGTCAATGAAACTCAACCATAGTCAGAGGATCAATGGTGGAGAAGGAAATGTACACAAGATCAACGTCCTCAGATCGATCTCAATAATCCATGCAAACCATCAGGGTCAGATGTCACCTACCCCATTAAATGCAAAGGGTGAAACCCTAACCGAGGTGTGAAATCAACAGTGAAAGTTCATCAAGGACGAAGATCGACAGTCTTCATAAAAAACCTAAACTCGACCTGAGTTAGTTAGTGCTACCAACTAACTATTGAAGGGGTGAGTCATCGTGGAGAAGGGGCCAGCCCACGTCATCAAATCAAATAAATAATCATTGCAATGACTTTCAAAGTCTAACCATAGTGTATGCTCTCAATAATACAAATGCCGACCAAATTATGCCATCAATGATCACTGAAAAGGTGAAATTTTAAACTATACACTTTCAAATACAAAAGCCGACGAGTGTATACATGCACGTATTAACTAAAAGGTGGCTAGAGACTATAGTTTGGCATGTGTAATGTCAAAATGGTCGACCCTTATTTTTGCTAAGTCCACAAGGGTGGCCAAACCATGGTGAAGTGCAAAGGTGGTCCCCATAATGGATGTTTATACTTTACAAATATTACAATCATTGTAATTATTTTACTCCTGCACAAGGGGTTATTTTTGCATGCTTCACAAGAGGTCAAAATAGAGAAGGAGACAAAGTTGCATGCTCAAAGAAGGAGACTTACCCAATGCAAGCAAAAACTTTTTATTAGCAAATTACTCACCCAACCTTATTAAAAATAGAACAGTCAACTTCAGATTGACCGAGAAGTAATCAAAGGCTATTAATGCCTCTGTACTAGTTGTATTATTTTATCCCTTTATTAATTATTGGTTAAGGATAAAGATAGGATGCATCAAGCGAGTACAAGCCTTAGGAAGAGGGTGAGAAATTATTTTGCTATATATTGTGTGCCTTTGTAAAGCACAAGGAGGATTTTTGGATATAGGAGTACTGAAGCAATTTTTGCCAGTTTTGCCTTATGAATGTGAAGTATTTTCTGCCTTTCAAATTATTTGCAGTCTTGTGTATGTTTGTTAGTCTTGTGAATGTAAAATTCCCTGATCAATCATCTTACCCTACTGCAATTTTGGTATTTTCTGCATAATTTTAATGTGCATGTTAACTTATTAGTGTTGTTGTGATTTTCCCTCAGTACCACCAAGTGTTTGCCCTTAAATATTCTGCGAAAAATTGTTGGCTCGTGCATCAAAAATCCTTTCACATATCAATTATGCATATACTCAGTCAAAGCCCTCATACAAATTTGGTGTATCACCTTAGTTTTAATTACTTTACAACCATCTTTTTCCCTAAACCCTTGAGAAAATCAATTTAAGATACATAAAAAAGGAATTGGCATTGATACAATAGAATCACCTCAAAATATGTATACCCATAGACTGAGGTGTTTCCATTATATCTACGAAAGAGAGAGACCAATTTTGCAAGCTTAGAAAACCTCCAGCCATCTCTCTATAGGGTGCACTTTCGAGAGATAATAGACACCTTAAGCTCAGTGAATGGAAACCCGAACCTTGCTCTCTCTGTGTAACTAGTTGTCTTATAGATGACCTTGTATGATTATGACTATGTTGAGCCTTGTGGGAGTTTAGAGGTCATTATTCTGACAAAGACTGTGGAAGTTACTTTATTTGATTAGCTATTATATTGTATTCTGAGTTGGACTCGACAAGAAAGTATCCGGATGAGTAATCTCTTTGGAGGTTATTTGTAGTAATATTTGGCGTGAATCATTTCATATATGATTTATTTATAAACTCAGTTGTACACGGAACTATAAATTTTAATTGTTTTGTTACAATGCTTTGAGGTTTGTTACTTAATTGTGATGTTTTTTTTGTTTAAATGCGGCTACTTAGCCATTTTCCTTTATTTATTGAGTTTATCATTTTTTATTACTCTTGAAACTTGAAGTTGTACCAATTTGATGCCACTTGTCTATTTTTGTCAAGTGTGGACCTTCTTGAATGATTGAATGAGTTGGTTCTACCATGTTGTATGTGCTTATATGTTTTCCATCGACTTGATATGGTCCATGTGTGGTGTACATGGTGTCTTGTGATTTTTATTCGTGTGACAAGGCTCTATGATGAGTGACCAAGCCCGATGAGTGACCAAGCCGAGTTTTGGAATATGATTATTTTATTTAGGTAACGAGGCTCTATGGTGAGTGACCTGACCTAGTTTTGGTTATTCGGGTGATGAGGCTCTATGACAAGTTAGCTAGCATGGTTTTGGTACTATGATTATTTTCTCTATTCGAAGGCATATGGATATTGTTTTGGGAGGATTATAAAGATTTGGTAGGAATATGTGGTTAATATATATGATTAATGATTTCCTCATGTGATTCCTATTATGTATTGTGATGTTGAGGCTTTATGCTCCTCATTATCAACATGTGATATTGGATCTTATCTTGACATTGTGTGGATACGATCCACAATTTTGTGTCATGTGAAACTTGTAGCATATGTATTACCACGATGCATTATTATTATGTTAAGAACATGTTAGGTATTTGATGTATGCATGGGGCATGTGTGTTGAGTTGTATGTTGTGTGGACTGTTATTTTCCTTCATGTGGTTGGCTTGGTAGTCTTGTTGTGATATAGTTATGAAAATGTGTTAAAAAAGGTGTTTTGTGGGTTACTAGTGTTGTGCTTTGGACCTTTTGTGACATTGTGATGTCAAGTGTTTTGGGCAACATGTTAGAAATTTAAATTTGAAATTCTTAACAAGCAATAACATTATGAACATTGAACAAGTGAATCATGTAATCAGTAAAACTATTAAATTATGGATACACATATGAGAAACAAAAGAGTAAACAAGTTGAGACATGATTATAAAATTTGAATTAAATTGATTATGGTATAGAGAAGCTGCGCATATCTCCACAGAAATTTAAAGCAATTGAACAAAATATTTAAATTTTCTTGCTTCCTTGTGGTCACAATTCAACAACTCGATTCTTTTCGTTTGACAAATTGATTTGATGTTGGTTTTCACCTAACTTCTAAGTGCATCTTTTTACCTTGGCATTATGTTGCATTGAGGATGATGCCTTTATAAGGGGATGTAGATGTAGTTCCCCCTCATGCTACTACCTTATTAACCCCACTACAACCATTTTTTCCATTTCCATGGTGTGGTGGAGCCCCTTTCTACTTTTAGTGATGGCGTGAATATGAGAAAAAATAAAAATAAAAATGGTTAAACCTCCACTGGTGAGATAAAATGGATTTTTTTGGAACCACAGACGAGCAACTGATCTGGTGTGATAGTTTTGTACGTGTTATGTAATTTGATAAGATAATGTAAAAAACCTCACTCTTGTTTAACAATAGTAGCTAGTGATATTAGTTAAAATGTACATATATGTACTTGTTTCAAGCATTTGATTTTTTTGGTTTTAAATTCTCCCACTAGTGAGATTAATCCTAGTGTCACCCTCATTGAAAATTGATCTTACTACGGAGTCATGTATATAGGTTTTATTTATTCAAATTATGGAACTAATAATAATAATAATAATGTGCTTATTTTTGGCTTATGTGAGCCCTACATTCTAGAAAAATGCGTTGAAATTTGAGAGGGTTAAAATTATATAAATGCCTATTTTAGGGTTTCCTTCACCCTAATTTTCCTATTTATCCTCCACTTTGGTGATGGGAATGATGCCCATGGATGATAGTGGATGGTGAGTTGATAGAGAGAGAGAGAGCATGAACAAGAAAATGGAGGGAATAGGTTATGGAAATCCATCGAGTGCACAATGTAATAATGTTTGTTAAAAGGCTTTAAAATATTTGAAGCTGGGTATGAGCATCCACCAATGTAGAACAATATAAAGGCCTAGGAGAACCGTATGCAAAATGTAGGAGCCTAAACAAGGCATATAAGTGGTTTGACAAAATGCCACGAAGAAATGTGGTTTTGTAAAAGGTCACAGTTATAGGATACATACACTTTGGAGTGGTTAAAAAGGCGTGGGAAACATCAAACAAAGGATTGTCAAGTGTAAAACCAAACACCACATCCTTAACCAATGTATTCACTTTTTGTGCTAAAATGGTAGCTTTAGAAAGGAGTACATGCATCCTTAGGGAATAACACCTCTGTTTCACCAACTTGCAACCAACGGGTGTCTTTATGGTTATTTCACATTTTTGGCATACTCTCATCCTATGTTTAAAATGATATTTGGGACAAGTTTGCAATCCGACCGAGCATAAAAGATAAAGGAACTTTGTTAGATGTTATTATTATAAGTACAATTGTGGATGTGTGTAAATGTGGGATCTTGTAAGAGGCACGTGAGTTGTTTGAAAATTTTCCTAAAAGAAAGGCGGTCTCATGGGAAGCAATGATTGCATGATATACACAAGTGGAAGTCATTTAAAAGGATTTAGAAGCTTTCATGTAAATGATATTATAAGGTATAGATCCAATACCCTCGGTCTTTACTAGCATCTTTTGAGCCTTCTTCGTGATGTCATCTTAGAAAATGGGTACGCACATAAATCCAAGAATAAAGTATAGCATAATTTTTTAATACGTTGTTGTTGCATTACAGCTTTCGTTGATCATTTTATGTGTATGGGTGACGTTCCTTCTGTGTTGAATATCTTGAGAACACACCCAAACTTTAATATTAATGTTACAATTAAACTCATTTTGTTTTGGTGGATGTGTTTCCTAGTACTGAAGATCTCAAATGAGTATAGGCTTAGGATTTTTTTCATCCACAACACATTGTGAGTTTGATTCAAAAAATGTTGGAACTTTTCTTCTTCTATCAAACATCTATGCAAAATTGGGAAGGTGAGGTGAGGTTTATATGTTATGGTGATTATTTGAAAGAATATCATTGTTACGATTAAAAGTGGGGAATGGAATGAAGGAATAAGAAGTTCTTGACAAAATTCCTTAAAAAATTGTGGTCTCGTGGATCGTGAATGTGGACCGCTTGGAGCACAATATACCCCGGATTAAATACTATCATACATGGTTATATTATCTCATTCTTTCATAATCTAGAATTTCTCTTTTTCTTATTTTTAATGGTGTAGAAAATAAATTGTAAGGAATTAATGTTTGATTGATTAAATAATACATAACACCAAAGTAGAAAATTTTACCTCTTTTGTTACACAACTAAAAAAGATACTTGAATATAAACCCACATCCTAAATTCCCTCTTGAGATGTTTAGAAAACTTAGATAGTAGTATTGGATAAGCTGGAGCCACCCGGTTGGTGAGTTGAACTTGAATTTTATTTTAAACCTACCTCTTGATGACCTTCGAAATGTTGATAAAACATGTTTTTAATGGAACACATAATATCTCTCTACAACTCGTAATGGGAAAGTGAAGCTTTGACCGTGTTCCATGTCATGTGGAGTGTTACTCCAAACCCCGGAATGACTACGAATTTTTCGACCTCTTTGCAACTTTTGACGGTTGTTGGAAGTTAAAATTTTAGTTTGGTTTTGGCTTGTCATTTAGGCCTAGGGCGAGAGAAATGGAATTCCTCCTCTGCATACCTCTAGTTTTTATATGTGATAATCATTAACAATATTTCATTCTAAATTTACAATATAGTATTACAATAAGGTTTTGTAGGCCTCGCTCGTTGGGCGATGAGGTCATTCGGGTGCAATTACGATTGGTAGCTCCAGAAATATGGGCATCGATTAAACCCAGTTCACTAATTTTAGGTTCTATTAGCTCTGAGGGTTTCCCTATATATAGGGGAGTAGGTGGGAATTTGAATATTTATGTAATTGAGTCTTTGAGATTGTATTTGAATGCAAATTGTTTATCCCCTTGACTTAATTTGATGCTTTTGGTAAACCTACATCAAAATGGGGGAAAATGTCATAGGACCTTATTCAAGTAAAATATCTATCGGTAAACTTGTAAACACAGACATATGACTATATGGAACTTCCTTTTGATGCTTGTTATAAGAAATTGATTGTGGCAAAAATGATTTTTTATCTTTCCTCTCTTTACCTCTCTCTTTACTTTTGAAAATGAAAAGAAATTGCATTTGTATTTCTGACTCTCTTCATATGTGTGTTAAATGTTGTTTTCATTATGAATGGAAAATTTGGAAATCATGATTTATGCTAGATCATAGGAAAGATACCATGCCAACATTGTGTTGACCATGTTGTGGTTGCAAGTACCCAAGACAAGAAGAAATTGTAGTGTTACTTGTGCTTTTGTAATAACGTGTTATCTTTGAAACACATGTAATTGTAAATGGATAAATCAACACTATTGTTATAAACATGAATGTTATTTATTGATTTTTGTGATAAGTAAGAAATTTTTAGCATATTGGTATGTTAGAAAAATGGGCATTCTATTCTGGGAGTGATTTTGAATACGGGTTTATATGTTGTTAATGGTGTTGATGTACCTATTAACTGGAAATGAAATGACCATTTTATAATGTGCTCCTATGTGAAAGTAATGAATATATATTCTTGTGTGCTTTACAAAATACTTGGGAAACTAAGAAGAAAATAACCAAATCAAAAGGATGAATTTATAATAAATGATGGGCATGGGTTTTACCTTATTCATGATAGCCTTATTAAGAAAGAAAATTGAAATTTAAAGGATGGGCCTAGTTGTTATACTTTTTGACACCTCCTAGCTTAGGGAGATATGATCATTAGTTCTGGTTATCATTTAAGCATGTATGCTTATCAACAAAAGAAAATAAACCAACTTATATAGGAATGGTTATGGATTTAACACTTTTAGGATGTCACTAAAACATTATATGAATGACCCTAATCTAATGACCCTTGGGATTGTTACCCTTCAAGTAATGTGTTAGTCTTTTGTCCTTAACTTCAATTATATTTAAGTGAAATGATGATCTAAGAATGATTAATATTGGGTGTGTCTTACTAATGGGTGAATTCATTGTAATAACTAACATTATCTTGTAGTTTTAGATATTTTAGTGGTATTCTTAATGTAATCATGATTATTTACCAAGAACCAAGTGGAGGGTTTTAAGTGTATGTGGAAGTGTGTTAAATAAAATGGTTATAAAGGTATAGTGTCACTTTGTGACATGAATGATGTAATTTATTAACAACATTTTTAAATGGCCAAATAATGTAAGTGTATGATATCATAAGAAAAACTAGGGAATGTAATCATTACTCCTTGTAATGTGATCAAACAAACTTTAGTAAAGCTGTAAAGTGCGGTGATTCACTCACATTTATAACTCAAGAGAATCCTGAATCAAATTAAATGTAAACTATTTGATCCTAGTACATGGGTGTTTTAAATGGTATAGGGTGAATCAAATAGGATATGTTTTGTTGAAAGATATATTATATGGTTTAGTTGTGGATCAGATTTACATTTAGATCCAATCTGTCAAATTTGTGTTCTCTATTGTGAAATTAAGATTTCAAGTTTGAATTAAATTGTTTACAACCTTTAGATTTTAGATTGTATTCATGAGGTGTTGGTTTTAAAAGAAATTAAAACTTGGGGGTTTTCTAAGATAAAGATGTTTAAACACTCTAAAATTGAATTTTAGTAGGACGTAGAGTCCTTGTGTGAAAATGGAATTAAATTAAAAATATAGGACCTCTTGATAAGTTATTGGATTTCAAAACCTATAGTAAACTTTGTCTATCAAAATTTTGTCCATGAGATGTTGATATTTTGAGTAAAACAAAATATGGAATTTGTTCTCTTAAAACCAATGTTAACTATTTCCATGAGGTTAATGATAGGATGATTCTCCCTGCAAGAACGTGTATGTTGAAATAATGAGCTCTTATCTTTATACACAAATCTAGGCGACTCATGCATATTTTATAAATAATCTCAATCAATCCTATCTTCAAGATGTGCCAAAAGCATAAGATTAAACTTAAGATTATCCCCTTTAGCGTAAAATTAAGTGGAAATTATGATCTTCCCCATTACTTGATGTAAGCACTCATTATTTTAATACAAAGTGAAATGGGTTGTTCCATGTATAACATAGTATCAAAAACAATGATTCCTAATTAGAACAATTGTATTGAAATGCATAGACATATCACGAATGATTCAACTAAATATTTAATTGCATAGTTGTCGTAATAATATGTTAAATGAATGGAGTGTATTCTTGTTGTTAAACTTTATCACAGAGATGGAAAATGGGAATCTATGTCTCTTGAACTATTATTCTTCCCTTATCTTCATGTTAATTTTCCCTAACAATGGAGACTAATTAAAATGATAATTAATCGGTTTTTTAAGAAATGAATCCATAGCCCATGAATGAGTATTAGGTGACGGATATGTGTTTATAAAGTTTATAACTAATAATTGAGTTATGAAAATGAATGGAAATTAAGGAAACAACCAAATAGTGTATATTCATTTTAAGATGTTTGCGATGTTAAATAAAGTTTATGAAGTTTTTATAAAAGGTTATTTATGCCCTTACATGTTAAATATTCTTTAAACCTATAAGGCTAAACAATAAGAACTTAATTGCAGTAAAGATGTAAACCATGGAAATGATCGCTTTGTGAAACATGCCTATTTTGAGTTCATATTATAGTTGGGTCATAGTTTTTATTTGTTCGTTGGAGGAAGTATAGTATTAATGTACATGTGGTGTTATCTTGTTGTGTGTGTGGTCCATTTGGGTGCAAGCATCTAGTGTAATCTCATGTTATTCTAAGTGATCCCAGCGGTGTCTAGTAACAAGTAAATGAAAGTAAAAAAATTTTATCCTAGTTTATTTTGTCTTAAGTTTTGGTTCTTCAAATATGGACACTACACAATTTTTGTCAATTTTACTTCCAAATTGATAAGAATTTCTTAATATGTTAATCAAAATTGAATAGTCTTGCCTTATTTCTTACTTGAATTGAGTTAGATGTTTTGGTTGTAAGGAGAGTATGTATTAGGTTTGCGTTGAGATAAATGTATTGGTTTCATTTTTCATAGTTCTTATATGTTTAGGTATAGATTATATTATTGGAGTTGGTCATAGAAATTAGATTTTTATATTATAATAATCTTGTCTCTAACATGTTACTTTGTGACAACATTTTAGTGTCACTTGTAATAATGACTTTTATATATAAATGTATATAAAAATTGGTGCTCATATTTTACATCCGTAAGCTGCAACACACAATTATTTTATAAAATTTAAGGGTATTCATATGGTTAAACAATCTTCTAGAATTCTCACAAGTATAATTACAATTAAAACTTGTTCATACTTATTCTATGTTTCAACCTAGTTCATTACAAATTAGTAGAAAGGATGTTGAGATTTGACCCAATAATTCCCACCTTAATGTTGTTTTCCTAGTGACATGAAATATATTTATCATTTTGGACATTGTATTCCTATATTAAATCAAAAAAAATGTCCTGCTGTGGAAAATAACCCATACTCTATTTAATAATTTTATAATTCCTTCTTATCATGCGATGGCTAATTCTCAGTGTGCATGTAAAAATTTATGATATTTCAAGCTCAAGTACCAGAGGGGTTATAACAAGAACATTGATTGACATGGGTGGTCCAAATATAGAAACTTGGTCCATTGCTTATATTAATTTACATGCAAATGGGGAAAGTGAATCCAATGCTTAACATGTAATATTTCATGTAGTTTTGATGATATCTTTCAATAAGAAAATAAAGAATGAAAATGCACATAATATGAAATAACTTGATGTCGATGCAATGGAGGAGACTCTATATGTGTTTCACAATACTTGAACAAAATTGGCTATGTTTATTGTGTTCTTGTGTGAACTAGCATATGACAAACAAAACTAAGAGGTTCATGGCCCTTACATTATCCTTGCATATTAATACCTTCTTTATAGAATGTAATGTTTTCATTTTGTTGTCGCATTTTATTTTACTTTTAATAGTGAAATTAATATATGATGTGTGATCACGTTATGCTAGTATTTTGTACATGTCCTTTGTTTCCACTTATACCTACTTTACTATCATGTAAACATAAATAAGGTGGTTAACATTATTTAGATATGTTATTACTAATATCAAAACTTGAGAAAAAGGATCAAGTGTAACATGGAGTGTGAGGTGTCAGCTCTTCTAACGGCCAAAAATTTAAATTTTGGTCACCATGGCACTGCACTGAAACTGTTTGAGAACTTTCGCATGGTTGTTATACCCTCGAGAGACAACTATGGATTTTGAGACACTTAAAGTACCTCTACCCAAGGGGGTCGACACATCAAAAAAACAAGAATCTAAAACTCGAACATCTTAGTTTAAATTCTCTGATTCTTTGTTGAAACCTGTGAGACAACCTAAAGTTTGGAAGAGAAATCTCAGAAAAACTGCCCCCCCTTTGACCAAGTTGGGCACATGGTTGGGGATTTTCAAAAAAATCACAAAGCAAAATGTGGACCTCAACTTTACGGATGCCCCTTGGCTCCTTCGGTTTTTTTGTGCTTAAAGGACGAGAAGGGAATATATCACATCAATATTCTTGAGAACTACCTAAATAGAGCAATTCAAATGACTCAAATGGTGCTAACAGGTAAGTTTCTGGGTCTTAGACCTAATATTGATGTTGTTAGAAGATGGGATTTGAGGAAATGACACCCTCTTGGGGATGTGTTTGTTTCTTCCATGGCCAATGGTTTTTTCTTGTTCAAATTCTCCCTGCAAGAGGATCTTGATGTCATTCTATTGGGTGGACCATGGTGCCTTGGAAACATGGGTTTATTCATCAAGAGGTGGTATATGGGATTTGATCCATTCAAAGAGAATATCAACACCATACCCATTTAGTGCATACTCCCTAGACTCCCACTGTAATTTTAGGATGACGATATCATTATAAATATTACTAGATTGATTGGATCTCCCATTAGCCCAAATAGTTCTACTAGGAATAGATCGAGGTTATCCTATGCTCATTTTTGTGTCTCTTCTGACATGGAATAAGAGCTTCCTGACTAGATAATTCTCCAAACTAAGTTTGGTCCTTGGAATCAAGCTGTGATCTATGAATCCTTTCAGATGAGGTGTGTTAAATGCCACAAGCTAGGACATTTCACCAGGAAATTCCCTAATCTAAAAGCTACCACTAAAATCAATAAGGGTAATAATAAGTCAGAACCTAAGCAAAAAAGGGAGAGAAGCCTCAGGAAAAGATCATCAAAACTCCCGTGAAGAATAAATTGGTTAGTAAGTCTCTATGGGTTCCCAAGATATCGACAAAAAAATTAAACTTACACAAGGAACATATGGGATCTATGGAGTCGGTTGATAAGTGGTAGATCTCGGTCTTCGGGTTGATGAAGAATAACAAACAGTCAAGGTTTTCCTAAAACCTTGTGATTCAAACCAAAAGGGGAATCTAGGTCTCACTCCCATTCTTGAATATAATCCTTTGGTGCAGATCCCTTAGTAAGTTGAGTCTCTTTCCTCTAAAGGCATCCCTTTCGCAGCATTAGAGCATCCCATGTCCGGAACACACTCTAAAACACTCAATGTAGACTTTTCTCTTCAAGAATGGAGGATTGTCTCATGTCTATAATTCCTCAATAATATCATGGATTCACCCTCTCCTCCTTTAAATCATATTATTGAAGGACTTCATAATTCCCCTAGCCCAAAAAAGGATGAGGGTGAACTTACCCCCAGGAAGAGACCAGTTTTAAAAGATTCCACAAACTCTCCCGAGTTTACACTAGTATGCAAGAAAAAGAAAAAATCTAAAGGATTTGAAAAAATTCCAGATACTGTGTATTTTAACAAGCAAAAATCTATAGAGAGTTGGGTTGCATCCACCTCCAGGGTGACCAGATCTTCCTTTAGAGAAAATACAGGGGAAAATACTTCAAAAGGTAGGGCCTCTAAAAACAATCAAAGGAGGAGGGAGATAAATAAAGTGTTGGCTGATAGAACTCAGTATTCCTTGGACTAGGTGGTCCATTCCTCTCCACAAATATTTTAATGAAGATTGTTTCTTGGAATTTAAGAGGCCTAAATGATAGTGAAAAACAACTCACACAAAAAGATTTAAGAAAGATTTGTTGTCCTGCCATCATGGCTATTCAAGAAACTAAAATGGATACTAAAGCCTTAAAGTTTTTCTCGCAAGAAGATTTAGAAAAAATCACATTGGGTGGTTGTTGACTCAAAAGGATCTTTGGGAGGTATGGTTTCCTTTCTGCAGGACCCCAAGTAAGCTTACTAGTAGGACTATTTTTCATTGCACTCTCATGTGGTTAATTTATTCCATACTTTGATAACAAATCCAGTTGGATCTTTTCGGTCATTTATGCTCCAAACACTCTCCACAGTAGAAGGCAACTCTGGAGAGACCTTAGTTTTCAAAACACCTGCTCCGGTTGGAACTAGTTGATCATGGGAGACTTCAATTCTCCCCTCTCCATTAATGAAAAAAAGGTGGTGTTTCAGAACATACAGCTGGGATGGATGATTTTGTTGACTTCATATCACAAGAAAATCTGTTGGACCTTGAACTCCATGGAAACCCATTCACGTGTTCCAACAAGAGACTCGACAATAATCTCATACAAGTTCGTCTTGACACAACATTAATTTTAGGTGATTGGCTTCTATGACAAGACTTTCATCTTTCCTCTCTTCCAGAATTACCTCTGATCATAACCCCATTGTCCTTAATATGTTGAGTAATGATAGGTCTTATCAGTCCTCATTTAAATTTGAAAAGATGTGGTTTGTTCACCTGCACCTTCTTGACAACATCAAGGAATGGTAGATGGATCTGTCCAGTATAGATTTGTTTAAAAACTCAAAAATGTCAAAAAGAAAGTCGAGCCTTGAACAAAGACATTTTTGCTAAAATTTCATTCAAAAGAAATATCTTAAAGGATACATTGAATCCTTGGAAAATAAATTTTCTACTTTTGGGATGAACCAAGAGGACTATGTGCGTGAAAAATCCCTTTTTGCTGAATTTCATACTATCTGTGCAAAGGAGGAATCCTTCTGGAGACTGAAATCTAGAGTTGTTTGGCTTAAGGAAGGTGACAAGAACACTAAATTTTTCCACATGAAAACCCTAAAGCATAGAGCACATACTAGAATTTCTGAAATCACTAGACAGAATGGTGAGACAACAAATAATCCTAATTATATAAGAGAGGAAGTGGTCAATTTCTACAAGAACTTACTAAATGATTTACCCAAGCTATCTTTAGTGGCTGATAACACGTTGTTGGAATCCATTCTAAACAATCTTGTAAGAATTGAAGACTTTCTCTCTCTCTCTAAGCATGTTACTATTGAATAACTTCGAAAAGAAGTCTCCTCCATGAAGGGAGACAAATCCCCGGGCCCATATGGTTTTCCATCTTTTTCTATCAAAATTGTTGGGGGATTTGTGTGGATGACTTCCTTAATGCTGCCATTGATTTTTTAGGATAGGCAGGTTGCTCAAAGAAATCAAAAATAATTTTATAGTCCTGGTTCCTAAGAAAGTGGGGGCTAAAGACTTCAAACACTTCATACCTATAAGCCTTTCCAACGTGTTATATAAGATCTTCACTAAAATACTCACCTCCAGGCTCTAGCCACTACTTCCTAACATCATATCAAGCCAACAAGGGGGTTTGTCAAAGGAAGGCTGATTCAAGATGGAGTTGTCATGGTGCATGAAACCATACACTCGATGGAGAAAAGCAAGAAGGTAGGTATGGTCTTAAAGTTGGATATGAACAAATAATTTGACAAAGTATCATGGGTTTTCCTTGATAAAGTCTTCTAAAAGTTTGGCTTTGATGCTCACTTTAGAAATATCATTTGGATTTGTATATCTACTCCAAGATTCTTAGTTATTGTCAACGATAGCTCTGTATGATTCTTTTTGAGAAGTCATGACATCCGGAAAGGTGACCCCATCTCTCCCATTCTCTTTATTATCATGGTGGATATTCTTATTCGTTGATCCATAGGGATCCCAAAAACACACCACTTCATCAATTCCATCAGCACCAAGAAGGAGGAATAAGAAAAGTGAGAAAAATGAGGTAAACAGAGGTTCTGGATAGAACCTCCGCTCTGTGTAGAGTGGAGGTTTCAGAACTTCCACCACTGGGCAGGGTGAGTCGTGAAACCTCCGCCTAGCCAAGGCGGTGGTCCTAAGACCACCGATCTGCATAGGGCGGCGGTCCTGACACTTTCGAATAGAAAAGAAGAATGGAATGCGAGTGGATGCGTTCTTGAAGCGCCCAGCCGTGTCTCTTCCCTTCCATTCCCTTTCACATCCTCCAGTGCACGGGAGGACATGGGAAGGCCTATAAATACATGAAAGGAGCAAGAGAATAGGCATTCGAAGATCTAAAGAGATCGAGAAGCATATTTTAATGAGAGAAGTGAGCAAGATCTTCAGTGCTGGAATGGAATTGTAGGAGCAAGGTGTAGAACAAAACAAGCAAGTAATTAGAGAGAAGGTTTACATTGTTGCTTATTTTCATACTTATTGTAATCTATAATTTTCTATATTAGACCAATAAAAGTGGGAAGAAAGAGCAGTTTCCCTTCCCGACTAGTTTTCCTCCATTAGAGGTTTCTAGGATAAAATTGTTGGTGTTGAATTTTGAATTAGTTCCTTCTCTACAATTTCCTTTCTATGGCACTAGATAATCAGTCACGAAGCTCTAAATTTCAAGAAAATATATCATTTTCCAAAGTTAGAAGTAGAACAACATAGTTGTGTGATTCATAGAGTTCCAAAGTAAAAGTTTATGGATCAATTGTACCATCAATAGGGCTATTTATTTGGGTTATCTTAATGCATTTAAGCCCACATCCTTTGATATTATGGTCTCTCAACAATAGTTTGTTGATGACACTATTATGCTCCTTATCGCCTCTATTCTTGAAGCTAAAAATATGAAGTACACTATCCAACTCTATGAAGAGGCCTTGGGCAGCAAATCAATTTTGATAAAAGCTCTTTGTACTTATTTAACACTCCTGCTAGACAAAGAAAAATTACCCAAATCCTTTGTTGCGAGATTAACTCATTTCCTACTATAGTCATTTTTACCCTTATCACAAAAGAAAGGAACCCCATGCACACCGGCCTATCACCCAAAGGGCGCTAGGCACTCACCCGAGGCACGCATGGGTGCCGAGTCTCTCTTTTATGTGAGTTTAGTGGGAAACATCATCTATGATTCATGTTTAAGAGATTTGAAAGGGAGTAAAACATACAAGCACCATAGAGCTCAGAACGGCTTCTAGGTCCTTGCAGTCATTCCAGACAGAAAGTGCTAACAAATTTTATAACTTGTACCAAAATAGAAATAAGTTGTACAAGCATCCAAACTTAATCATAAACATAAATGAAAAAGAACTATGAGAAAGATGTATGCATCAGAATTATCAATGTCATATTCATGTGAGTTGGTAACCTCATTACATTCATGGAACCATTACAGAATGTCACAGAAAAGTAGACCGCAATCATGCTTTATAACTGGACTCATATGATTAAGCTCTCAAAATAAATTTACAATCCCCATACCCTTGATACATCCTTTCCTAAGAACAATTACCCAAACTAACAGAGTTCTTGCAGTATTTCTACAGAGCTCCACCCTCTATCTATATCTCCCCCTTTTACTTATGTATAGGCTTGTATATATAGGCTTTCTGGACTACCAACTCATCCTCCAAAGAGCCTCAAATCTGATGCCAAGTGTCTGAATGTGGTCCTCCATGAGCATGCTCCTCCAAGCCTAAGCTTTCCACTTTTTACCATGATGAGCTTCTAGAAGCTTCTACAACGCATGCATGCTCCTTCTTGGGCCAACCTATCGCCAAGCTGGCACCTTATCCACTCCGCATGTGCAGTCGGGTCATGCTTTTCACATGTTCTACCAAAAACTCCCAATATGGCTAAGTCCCGAACCCTTGGTTTTGTTCACACGCACGCCATGAGTTTCCTTAAAGCCTTCCTTAAACCCTTCCCTACGTGCTTTATCCTTGCGTGCTTTTCTTCAACTAGGCCTTGCGCGCCTATGCACCTTTTTGTACTTAGCCAATATTTTAGGGGCCCAACATTACCCCACACTACACATGTTCTCCATCTACGGGAACACTTCTCCAGTGAAAAGAAAGAATACAATAGACTTACACCGTGGGAAAAGAATAAGGGGATGAAAGAATATGGAAAGAAGAAAGAATGGGGAAGTGATGGAATCACTGCAATAGGCTAGGAAAATCCTTTTGCAAGTCAGCCTCCAACTTGTTCCAGGCATCGAATTTGTCTGAACCTCTCTGACAGAGGTCACCGACCAGGGTGCTCACCTCCTCAAATCTTAGCCCATTTCCTTGTGTGCTTATGGTGTTAGCAATTTTCTCTAACTCTTTTCCTACATCATCTAGTGCATCCATTCTTCATGTAATCATGCGGGTACAGTTCCTTTAACGGTTTTTGATTGAACCCCTTAAGGCTTCAATGGCTTGAATTTTCTTTCAACCTCAACAAGGATTTTTCCCTTTCTGCCCTATTTCCTTTATTCTTCTCTTGAAACTCCTTGAGTTCTACTTCATGAGTGGCGACCAAGATGCCTGCCACTTTGTCTCTATCCACACAATTTTTGTACGCGGCCTCAGTGGTCTGGGAAGAAACTTTTATATCAGCAAGAACCTTGTTGTACTCAACTACGAACGCCATGACCTTCAATTTATCTTCTTTCTCCAAGCACGCGACCACTTCTTCTATAGATTCCAAGGCTAACGGTTGCCTCTCCATGGTGAGGACTCTTGTTAAATCCTCCAGAATCCCAAGGAAGATTTATACTTCTATGCGGGGGGTGCTAGGTCTGAATGCTTCAATATTGTAGCATTATTAATAGACTCTACCTTTTTGTACACTGCGCAAACCTTTGCCTTTTCATCTTTTAACTAACGTTCAACTGGGTGCTGATTAGTTTCTCTTGACTTAGCTCCTTTTCCCTTGTAGCTAGCTCTTCCTCTTTCTTCTTCAAGTCCTCCTCTAGATCCTTGATTCTATCATTCCACTGAAGAGTCTAGCTTCGATCTCAATAGAGACCTTGTTGAGTGCGTTGCATAGTTGTTCATCCGAGAGTTGCTGAGCGTTCACCACTGGGTTGTCTTTTGTTGGTCCTAGCAATGTTATTATTGCCCCATGGCTTACTTCAAATTTTGGCTCATCAAGATGGGACTCAATTTCCCATGAGAGCATCTTCCTTGTCCATGGGTATGTAGCCTCCTTATCAAAAGATGACATTTCTATGAGCTCTTCTACTGGAATCGTGCTTTGGAACCGCATGTAAAACACTTTGTTGGGGTCATCAATATAACCCATCCCTGGCCTCTCCTCCCCTGCACGCCTTCCTCCCATGTGCATGCCCTTAGGAATACTTACAGTTAAAATGGGGCCTCTAGTGCTGCCATGGTCCTTTTCTGCGCTCTCCTCCTTATCTTCATTTAACATTGGCTTAGTGCTATGTTCCAACTTCTCCTCCACCAAGGTCTCGATGGCCTTTGTTTCTTCTCTCTCTGCCACCTTGGTTATTTGTTCCACCATAAGGCTTGGAGCCTTCTACGTCTGTGCACCATCCTCCTCACTTCTCATGTCCTAGGTGCCTCTCCCTTCCTGGCTATCCTTGCGCCACACGAAGAGGAACCCTTGCTCCTCTTCTCCGCCTTCTTCTTCTGAATCATGTACATTGAAAACAAGTGGCCCTTGATCTTTTTCAGGCTCATCTTCCCCACTAACATCTTCTTCACTATCTTCTTCTCCACCTATGTATTTGTCCAAACTCCTAGTTTCTTCCAAGGCGGTCTCCTCTTCTATCCTCTACTTCTTCCTAACTGGGGATTCCAGTGTAGGTGAATTTGTTTCTTCTTCTCTCGAGGACTCCTTATCTGATAGATTTTTTGGCTCTGGAGTCTTTTCCTTGACTATGGGCCTCTTCTTGCACGAATACATGCTTGTTCTGGCGCTTGTCCCAAGGGAACCTATTACCTATGTATCCACCACACTTGGTATTTTCTTCTCTAGCTCCTTTTCCTCCCATTTGGGCATGGGTCTCTTCTTGCCAGTTGGATCCTCAGGCATAGACACCTCGTTCTCTAGATATGTGCCCTTCTCAGATTTGGGTCTTATGTGGAGGTACACGCGTGCTCGGATCCTCTTGTAATGGGAAAAGTCATGGGATTTGTCATCTAAACTTCATGTGACACATACCTCTCCACGTACACCCATTTTTTTGCGTAGACCAACCATTTGCACATTTCCCTGTGGTCCTGGTCCAGATTACCAAGGTCCAGTTTCAGCTTCTTGGATTCTTTGAACTTGTTTACTCCCGCTTGGAAGTATTGAGCTGTGAAGGCAAAGGGGAGCTTACACCATGGGCTCCATGTCTCATCCATTAGTTTGAACCTGCCAGGTAGAAATGCTAGTACACAACAAATTTATCTTCTCCTTTGGTGGTCGTTGGCAGTTGTTCAGGAATCCTCCATTCCACCCCGAACGTGTTCCTCAGGTGTGTATACCATTTCTCCAGGAGTGCCTTGTACACGGTTTTCATAGAGTCACATGTGTATTTCTCAAATCTTTTTGCGGGTGAAGGGTCCTCAGTCGGGTACTCCCACACAAATTTGTCTGATGCATTAGGTACTCCAATATCTAAAAACACAATGGTTAGCAGGACATTACCGAAAAGGATCCTGTCTCCTTCCTTCGCGTAGCTGACAATCTCATCTGTGATGAATGCAGACAAGTTGTAGATGGTGCCCTCTAAGATCTTCCTACAAACATGCAACCATGGCTTATTGACCTGGGTCCATCTCTCCTGGCCATTTAACTTTTTCACCAGATGCGCAACCATCTTCATTATCGGGTCCTTGATGTTTGTGATATCATAGTACCTTGACCCCTTTTTGTATGCGTAGGCAGCAATAGTTTCCTTAATTGCCTCTTTGTCACCTAGGTCATCTTCCAAACCATCTCCTTCATAGATGAGGCATGTGAAATGTGAGATGAGTGAGGGGTAATGCGCATCTTACGCCCTACAAAATGGAAGTAGTCTTCATGCATGCGTGACATCAGCCATTGATATAGGTGCTCAGGCTTCCCAAAGTAGGGCAACTCAAAGAGTTGTAATAACCTTGCCTTCTCTAACTTGACCTTCACATCATCGTTATAGATGGGCAAACCCTCTGGTGTCCTTTTATTCATTGGGCACACTAACTCCAGTGCCATCTCCTTCTCGATTGTGCTCGTACGATGATTATAGTCATTTACAGACATGTTTCTTAGATGGGACTCCCACTCCTTCCCTAACAACACTCCATCTGGGTACTGCATTTCTGCATACCACTCTTTGTTTGTATGTGCATCGGTTTCTTATTGTTTTCCCTTGCCCTTGCCCTTCTTGGGTGTGTAAATTGGTTTCTTGGGTACCATTGTCTAGGTTCTTTTCTTACTTCAATCAATTCTTATAACTCTGTTCTTCCACTCTTTCCCACCTTAGATCTCGAATTTGTGAAAAAAACTCCTTAAACCCATGCCCTAGTTCTTCAAACCCTAGCTGGGATAATTCTTTCACAAGACGATGCCTTCTCACAACTCTCTTACACCCGTGAAATCCCTTTCTTCTGGTTTGCAGATCCAAACTAGTTACCCACGCTCAATCTCTTTAAATTTTTCTTCACACGGATCAATTTTTGGAAGCCCTAGTTTGTGAAGATGCAAAAAGTGCTTCTTTCTCCTTATACGCAAAGTGAATAATGAAATTCCTCAACCCTCTATTTATAGTTTTTCCCCTTTTAAGCATTAAATGCTACTTCACCTACCACCGTACTTTTCACATTTAATGTGGATTTTTCAAACAAAGTCGACTTTAGCACTTTAACTCACACACCCAACCCTGCACGGAAAATCTTCCAACCTTTTGGCGTGTAACCAATCTATCTAGACATGAGACTCTTGTGCGCGCGTCACCGGCGCCGAAGGCACTTCTTCTATCTTGATTTTTTCTCTCGCCTACCTCGTGTTGCTTATGCACTTTTTCCTCCTTTGTACATGGGATTTGAAAGTAGCCTTATCTTGACACCAACCATCCTTTTCCATATTTTCTTTCCATGCACCTCTTTCAACAGGGCCATTCAACCGGGCTTTTCAACACAAACTTCCTTGGCACTTTACCCATACTCTCCTTCACATCACTCCATCCCATAATAAAATGATGCGCGGTCCTCTGAACACTTAAATATCCTTAAAGAGTAATAAGGTTTATTGGTACCCAAGGCGTAAAACAAAAAAACAACACGAAAGGGAAACACAAGAAAAGAAATGTATAAAGGAAATTCTAAACTAACTAGTGAAACTGCCTTATTTATAAACACCAAGAAGACTTATTTATAGTAGGACTTCAGCCTACTCCTATTGAATTCATTCCATCCAATGATCAGAATCGCATGCACTCAAATGAAGGATGTACGAGATTTTATAGGGACCTAACCAATGGACCTTCAACTTCTCAGGATGGCATAGAAATTAGAATCATACAACAAGACCATCTGCCCAACCTCAAACTTCTTGATTCTGATGTGGCGATCATGCCATTATTTTTGCTTTGCTTTTTCTGTTGTTTTGATCCACTTGACGAGTGATCATCTTTCATCCAACTTCATCAGTTCATAAATTCTCTCTTCTAGCGCTTGCTCATCAGCCAACCCTCTTGTGCGCGCTATTCGCAGAGAAGGCAACATGAATTCAATTGGTAGAATAGATTTCGTGCAAACACCAATTGAAACGGTGTGGTTTTGTTAAGCCTTTTATAAGTTGTCATGTAAGCCCATAATACGACTGATACCTTATCATCCCAATCTTGTCTTCCGACATCACAAATCTTGGTCAGGGTATGACTCAGTATTTTGTTAAATGCTTATGCGGTTCCATTTTCTTATGGGTGATAAGGGGTAGTCTTGTGATGAGCTACCATGAACTCTGCTAATAGGATCCTCATGGTCTCATTCAAGAAATGTGTACCCCTATCGCTGGTTAAACTTAAAGGACATCCATACCTTGTGATAATGTTCTCCCACAAAAATCTTGCGCTGTGGTTGCTGTGCAGTCTTTAGTTGGGGCTGCCTCTGCCCACCTTGTCAAATAGTCGTGCAAGTGATTACATAGCGTGATCCAGTCCTACGCTACTGCTAGTGTAATAGGGCCTACAAAGTCTATTTCCCATTTCTCAAAAGGTTCAGCGCTAGGGATAGGGGTGAAAAGGCATTTCATCTCTCTTTCTGGCTTGCCAATGCACTGACAATGGTCACATGCCTTACAATAGTCCTTGCAATCCTTATACAGAGTTTCCCACCACAATCCTGCCATTAAAATTTTATGTGCGGTGGCATCACCTGCATAATGTCCACCCACACTTCCTCCGTGTGCTTCCTCTATGATGGCGAGGCGCTCATGCTCTAGTACACACCTGTGTAAAACTTCATCATGCCCTAACTTGTATAAGTCCCCACTGATCAACATGTAGGGCGTGGCGCGTATGGCTAGTTTCTTTCTTTCTAATGCCTTCATCCCTTTCGGCACCACACCTTCCTTTAGGAATACTACAATCTCCTCCAAATACGAGGGCATGCGCCGTAACCTAAACAATTGCACGTCTGGAATAGCCTCTTCAATACTCTGCGCATCCTCCCCTGAATCAATTCTTGACAAATGATCAGGTCCATAATTACTTTTTCTAGGCTTCACAACTACTGTAAACTCAAACTCTTGAAATAATAGCACCCACCGACATATGCGCCCTTATAGAATGGGCTTTTTCACCAAGTACTTTAACACCATGTGGTGGTGTAAAATACAAAGGGTGTTGCCAAGAATATTGTCTGAACTTGAAAAGTGCATAGATCATTGACAATGCTTCGCGCTCAGTCATGGTGTAATTCTACTCTATTGGTGTCAACTTCCTGCTTGCAAAACATAGAGGATGATCAAAAATTCCTTCTCTCGGTTGTGTAAGCACTACTCCAATGGCGGTTCCTGAGGCATCTACATGAATGTGGAAGGGCTTGTCTTAAGAGGGAAAACATAATATAGGCGCGATGAAAATCCTATATTTTAATGTGTCAAATGCCTTCTGCTGAGCCTCTCCCCAATGAAAATCACTTTTATGTTTGAGTAATTCTTCTAGAGGCACGACTATCTTGGCATACCCCTTGATGAATTTCTGTAATAAATTGTATGCCCAAGAAATCCATGCCACTGCGCTTTGGCTAGTAGGCTCCCCCAATCCCACAATAACTACAACCTTGGCAGGATCTACTAGCAAGCCCTCCTTATATATGATATGCCCCAATAATGTCCCAAAGGGTGTAGCAAAGACACACTTTTTAATGTTGAGGGATATCCTTAACTGCCGACACCTCTCAAACATTAGCCTCAAATTATCACAATGGTCTTTCACTAGCCCATACACTATCCAATCATCTAGATAAACTGAAGGAATTTATGGATGAAGTCCTGGAATGCCTGAACCACTATGCGCAAGAAAACAACAAGTGCATTCTTCAACCCAAAGGGCATGACCGTGTATGCAAAACTTCCCCATTCAATGGCGAAAGTTGTCTTCTCTTGGTCTTCCTTTGCAATCTGGACTTGGTGGTACCCGAAAATCCATCCGTAAAGGAATAGATTTCACGCCCAATGACTCCCTCTAAAATTTCTTTAGTGAAGGGGGTTGGAAAGGGATCAATGACACAAACTACGTTTATCTCCCTATAATCCACACAGATCCTAATCCGCCCATCCTTCTTGATGCTTATTACCATCGGACTTATCCATTCCGATTCTTCCACAACTTCAATGATCCCGAAGCTATCATTTTGTCTATCTCTTCCTTTACCTTTATGCATAAATTGGGATTCATCTGAGTAGGGTCTCTTCGACCGGTGCAAGCACCGTCCTTCAACTTTATCCTAATCTCCCCAAGGAATGGTGGATGCCTTTCAAATCATGGTACCCTTGGGGATAAATCCTCAAATTCACACAAAAGATCAATGATCTTAGAGACCTCCTTCTTCGACTAGTAATCTCCAATAATAGCTTCCTTAGGTTCTTCTCCTGAGCTGATGTTAACCTTATTTGTCTTTAAGGGCTCATGGTAGGTGTGCGCGTGAGCATCAACACTGTCCACTACCTCATGCATCCCTACAAAATGGTTAACATCCAAGCTCTCTGCTTCCTCCCCATCAATAACATATACTAATTTCCCTTTCTCCTTTTCCAAGCATGCGCGCTCAAGCTGGATCTCTTCTGCTTCTTCTGCCTCTTCTTCAAAGCGCACCTCCAAACCTAGTCCACCTAGCAGTTCCAACAGCCTATCTTCTGCATGGCACTATCCCCCATGGTAAGGTGCTTAACAACCTGCAATGCCTTATCAACTGATGGCTTGGTACTTCGGTACTCAAACGTTTGAATGAGGTTAGTTACTAGCTCTTGCCAATTTCTGTTTGGCGGTGTGTCTCAGAATGTATGTACCATGCGCGCGTAACCCTATAGTGTAGAATACAACATGTGCACCCAAAGGGATGGTGGAAAAGCTTCCGCACCTTCTCTCCAGACCTTCTCACAAGCTTGGATGTGGAAAGAGGTGGGTTCCTTACCATGGTATTCCTTGATGGTGGTGGGCATGTTGCTTCTAGAAAACCTGACAGAGAGAGCAATTCTCACCTTGCGCCATTCCAAAAGGCTCTCCTGATGTGTAGCCCACCACCGTGCCATTGTGTTGAGTAGGACATAACTTAACATCCCCCTCCGTTCCTTCTCCTCCTTCCACTGAGATTCCATCTCCTGTAAGAAGATCTCAGGGAAGGCCCCTCCTAAATACTTAGGTAGTTTTTTTCCTCCTAGGCGTTGGAATATACGCGCCTTTGTTACTTTTGTTACTGATCCTCTCAACTGCCATCCGATCAATTCATAAGTCCCATGCACCCAATTATCACATGCTAGAATTGTGGTGTCACTTACTGACTGAGCATCCTCAAACTGGATAACTCTGTTGGTAGGATGGATTATTTCTGGATCCTTGATTGAGTGCACATATATCGATCCAGGACCTCTTCCCCCAAAGGTTCAATATAGGGCATCGACTTCCCATCAGCCAGGGGTATAATGACCCGTTCCTCCTTATTTTCAAAGCTGATGTACCCCTTGTTGAACCGAAGGTCAAGCATTGTTCTTGTAACACCATGGGCACCCAAGTAGTGCGTTGGAAAATTGTCTTCCTCGGCGAGCGCCAAGACTTGAAGTCCCTAGTAAACTTAGCTCCCTGGATAGTGATAGTTGCATCCTTTAAGACACCAATGGGCATTGCCTTCATTTTATTTTCCATATACAACACATTCGAAGATGGTTGTAATACAGGTCTCCCCATCTGATGCCATGCATCCAAAGTTAGAACATTGACCTATGTGCCTGTGTCAATGAGGATATTACTAAGGAGCCATCCATCCATGACTGTGTCCAATGTGATCTCCTTTTCATAGTCAAGGCTGTGAGGGGGAAGGTTTGCATGTAGGATCTGTCTCTCACACTCTTCTCTCGATGCATGGTACCTTCTCCCTCAGCCATGCTCCTAGTAAGGGAATAACATTCTCTTGCCTTAGCATTTTACATAATTCCTTGACCTCATCCAGTCATCCTTTGGCACCTCGACCTTCCTCCTTTTCTCCTCCCTCCTGGAATGCTCCTTTAGACACTAGATTTCTCCTTGTAAACTCCGAATGACATCCATGGTATCTTGATATACTTCCTTTTGATGCGCAGGGTCTGGGTACTTCCCATGAACTACTTCCTCTCTTGAAACCAGGGTCCTCTGCCTTGGTATTTCCTTTACACGCGTGGCCTCTACTCTTGTTGTTACTAAAACAAGTTCCAAGCTTGCATCACATGTCACTGCGGCATCCATTGTGTGTCTATCTTCTTAATGCTTACCATTGTAGCGCCCTTGTCTTTCCGTTGTTGCTGATTCATGTGCTCAAACAACTCCGGGCATTCCTCATACTTGTGCTTCTTCCGCACCATGAGCACTACAACAGGTCTAGGCACTCTCATTTATAATTTTAGTAGACCCAAAATTAAAACAAGTTCCACATGGGAACTCACTCCTTCCTCCCCTGCGGTTACCACAACCATGGAATCCTCCGCGAAATCCCCTCCCGCGTGTGCCACCATCTACACACTCCTCATAGTAGTGATCATCCCCTTTAGAAATACTGGCAATGTTGGTTTGACGCACCCCATGATCAATGGCCTCATGGATCTAATCGGTGAGCCTACAGTCCTTAGTATCATGGGTTATAGAGGTGCAAATATTATAGTAGCAAGACACATTCTTCCGAATTGCACACTGTAACAAGGGGCATCTACTTGCATCATGGTCCCCATGAAAAATTTCACAGTCTACTGTCACGACGCATACTACCCTCTGGGGACAACTACCCTTGACATGCCCCTCTACTTCACAATCTATACACCATAAACCATTGTGAGTCTCATGGGTTGAGTTTGTGGACAAATTCTCCAGTTGCTTAGCCATAACAACAATTTGAGCCTCCAGGAATGGGCTAACTCCAGTATCAACACTACTAATAGCCTCAACGTGTAGAGCAGCTTCCAACGCCTCGCGGGTATGTGAAAGTTTTATGAGATAAGGCCCTTCTAAAAGGTGTGATCAATCCTCCAACAAACCACTGAGCATGCTGTGAAGGGTGAATATCATATGATAACTTAGACAAGAGAGTTTTAAAGTGCGCATCATACTCCCACACATTCTCTACCATTCCCTGTTGAATCTCTTTCAGGGCGTTGATGCTCTTCTGTTCAAACTCAAGGATGTGGAATTATTCAAGAAGGCGTTCTTTAAAGCAGTATAATCCACCATTGTTTGATGAGGGTCATATTTCCTATACCAGCTATGCGTGTGCCCCTGCAACATTATTACAAATTGACTAGCCTTCCGCTCCGAGGTTATGATCCCCTTTGTGCGCCATAGCAGCTCACACTTGTGAACATGTTCTGCAACATCTTCAATACCTTTGTAATCTGGTAAGTGTAACGACATCTCAAAGAAGACCTAAGGGGGTGGCTGGGGCCCTTGTCCTCTTGAGCCAAAGCCTTGGTTTCCTCCACTGCCGGATCCACAAGGTCCACCAGGTCCTATTCATCCTAAGCCACCAGATCCACCAGAACCACTAGGTCCACCAGGTCCTGTCCCTCGACCCACCGAACCACCATGTCCTGTAGTAGTCATGCCAAGTGTCCCCAAGGTTCCACTGAATTGTGCATCGACAGTCTGTGATAATGCCCCACTACCACTATTGTACCCCACACCACTTCCAGACGCGAGACCGAAGGCTTGTATACTTACTCCTTGTCCAAAGACTCCTCTCGAATACTAGAATATGTGTAGCCATAGAAGTGGGAACTGAAAAATTATACCTCTTAGGCGTAGATCTATCACTTCCACTGATACCAACTAGGTCAATGATACTCCTTCCTTGTTCTGGAAAACCAAGTGCCAAGGTTTGGTCATTGGGTGGGTTCAGATACATGCCAATGACTCTTCTTTTCTCGTGTGATGAAATCTCATCAGAAGACAAAGGGGTCTCTCTTACGCACTTGCCAATATGGGGTAGCATAGACTACTCAGGTTCCACGTCCTCTGCGTGAACCTCGACTCCTTCCCGTAACATCTACCTCCATAGATCCATCACACTTGCAGCTTCATGTCATCTAACAATATCCCTTTCATATGCTTCACTATACTTGAGCCATCTCTCCTCCCTTTCCTTCTCCATCGTAATATCTGCCATCTTCCTCCACCCTAGCTCCCTCGCCCAATGCTTAGAATGGTTTAGCCAGGCCATTGGAAATGCCTCTAAACTCAAAGTAACAACCAGGATCTTCATTGCAGAGGGATAGCACGTAGAAATGATCCTCTGGGCTCCCACAAAAATTCAAACTCAGCAACTTCCGGGAAAGAATATGTGGAAATAGCGTACTCCAGAGTGTAGCTAGCCAACACACCTTCCCACTAATGATCCACAACACGAGTCCACGTCAGATCTGCATCATGTAGCCTCTGGTATTCTTCTTGGGTCCACGTGTGTGATCTAGAATACCAGCTTGATCTAGATGCATATGCTGAGAGCCATTCATATAGCTCTACTGGGAAATAACAGAAAAATGTTTCATATAAATCATGGTAAAGGTTCTCTTCTACCCATCTACGTGCATCAAACTTAGGTCCATGTTGAATCTCTAAGAAAATTCATCCTTCGTGCTCTTGAACCATGATTCAACACTTTCAGAGTTAAACATTCTGTCATTACTCATTACCCAAATCATGATGTATGTCATTTCCCTCTACAACTTCAAAAAGAGGTCCCGGAAACAGAACCAAGATGTATTCATTTTTACCCTTATCACAAAATAAAGGAACCCCATGTGCACCGACCTATCACCCAGCAGGCACTGGGCGCTCACCTGAGGCACACGCGGGTGCCAAGTCTCTCTTTTATGTGAGTTTAGTGGGAAACATCATCTATGATTCATGTTTAAGAGATTTGAAAGGAAGTAAAACATACAAGCACCATAGAGCTCAGAATGGCTTCTAGGTCCTTGCAGTTCAACATTCCAGACAGAAAGTGCTAACAAATTTTATAACTTGTACCAAAATAGAAAGAAGTTGTACAAGCATCCAAACTTAATCATAAACATAAATGAAAAAGAACTATGAGAAATATGTATGCATCAGAATTATCAATGTCATATTCATGTGAGCTGGTAACCTCATTACATTCATGGAACCATTACAGAATGTCACAGAAAAGCAGACTACAGTCATGCTTTATAACTGGACTCATATGATTAAGCTCTCAAAATAAATTTATAATCCCCATACCCTTGATACATCCTTTCCTAAGCACAATTACCCAACTAATAGAGTTCTTGCAGTATTTCTCTTTTGAGCTCGCCCTCTATCTATATCTCCCCCTTTTACTTCTGCAGGCGCTTATATATATAGGCTTTCTGGACTGCCAACTCATCCTCTAGCAGCCTCAGATCGATGCCAAGTGTCTGAATGTGGTCCTCCATGCGAGCATGCTCCTCCAGGCCCAAGCTTTCCACTTTTTACCATGATGAGCTTCTAGAAGCTTCTACTGTAGGCATGCTCCTTCCTGGGCCAACCTGTCGCCAGGCTGGCACCTTATCCACTTTGCATGCGCAATTGGGTCATGCTTTTCACGTGTTCTACCAAAAACTCCCAATATGGCTAAGTCATGAACCCTTGGTTTTATCCACATGCATGCCACAAGTTTCCTTAAAGCCTTCCTTAAACCTTGCCTTGCGCGCTTTATCCTTGCGCACTTTTCTTCAACTAGGCCTTGCGCGCCTATGCGCCCTTTTGTACTTAGCCAATATTTTAGGGCCCAACACCTACTACATACCTTGGGCTCCCTTTTGGTACTAATAAGGTTCACATGAGTGTTTGGAATGATTTTCTTGACAGGTTTCAAAGAAATCTCATTGGTTAGAAGGGCTCTATCCTTTCTAGTGTTAGAAAAATGTCTGCTTATCAAAATTACACTCCAAAACCTACTGATATATATCATGTCTCTCTTCTTTATTCCAACATCTATTGTTGATAAGATTGAGAGGATTCAAAAAAACTTTTTTGGACGGGCATGGAAGAGAAGAATAGAATTCACTTGGTAGCTTGGGAGAAGGTCTGCAACAGCAAGAAAGCAGGGGCATTGGCATTAAAAAATCAGAACCATGAATGCAACATTAGTTTCTAAAATGGGCTGGAGACTTATTAAAGAGGAACATCCTTGGGCCAATCTCATCAGAGCTAAATACTTAAACCTTGGAAATGTGCAAGAGTTCCTTAACAATGTTGCTCTCCCTAGTGGTTCCAATTTCTGGAACAATTTGGTAAAGATCAAAATAGAGTGTCCCTCACGGTTGTAAATGGATTCGGGCATTGAGGAAATTATACACTTCTAGAAAGATAGGTGGGCTGATTTTAGCACTCTAATCAATAATCAACATTGGGAACAACTTCAAAACAGCCTCACCGTAGCTTTGGGACATCATGTTAGTGGCTACATGCAAAATACAGATGGATTACTGCAGTGGAAAAATCTTGTGAATATTATCCCCAACTAGGAAGGGCTCCTTGGAGAACTGCAAAATATCCTAAGTCATATTCCCATCAGCCAAATGCAATCAAAGGATGAATTCACCTGGGCTCACTCATTTGATGGAAACTACTCGGTGAGATCACGGGTATCGATTTTTTTCAATGAAGGCTGGATAGCATTTTTCCTTGGAGCCGGATCTAGTTAAAAAATCTTACTCCTAAGATTAACCAGTTTCTCTAGTTTTTCTTAATAAAGGTATCCTCACAATCGATAACCTTATCAAGAGGGGATCTACCATGCCTAATAGATGTTACCATTGTAAAAATTATGACCATGGCTCTTTGGAAGCTCATCTTTAAAAGGTTTGAAGTCAATTGGTCTTTCCCAAAGGACATTATTCAAGCTTGGCTCCAATGGAAGCCTCCTTTAAAATATTCTCTTCTCCGAAGATTTGGAGGATCATTTTTCCCCACACCATATGGAGGATATGGAAGGCTTGCAACTCTATAATTTTTAGGGGAACCAATAAAACCATCAAAAGTATCCTGAATGAAATTGTTGTGGTTGCTAAAGAAAACATCCAAAAATTTAAGCCACCCAAAAATTTGTATCCCCAAGATGAGGAAAAATATCTAAAGGCATGGAATGTCAAGTACTCAGTAACTAGTAGCTCCTCCCTCCAACATTGATAGGTATCTTGTGCAGTGGGTTCCCTCCGAAAGGTTGGTGCAACTTTAATTTTGATGGTGCTTCTAAAGGAAATCCTAGGTCAATAGGTGGTGGGGGTCTTATTAGAAATCACTTGGGTCACCTCATTGTCACTTATGTAGGTTCCATGGGCAAGCAAACCAACCACTACTCAGAAGCCCTTGTAGCTCTCTAGGGAATCAGAATTTCTAGGAACCTCAAAGTGGCTAACATCATTGTGGAAGGCGACTCAATGAACATTATCAATAATCTTTCTAAGACCCAAATTCCTAGTAGAAGCATAAGTGATTTTATCAATGAATCCCTTTCTATATGCAATGGTATTAACATCATGTTTCAACATATATATAGGGAGGGGAATAAATCAGCGGACATCTTGGCTAATGTAGGGGTATGCAATAATAAGTACATTGAATGGTATGATTTACATGACACCCCTCATGAAGCTCGCCAAATCATCATTAAAGAAGCAAATGCAAATCCCTAGCTGGTGGCTCTCTCACGTGTGGAATCCTTGGCATGGATTTCTGAAGTGGATTGATATTAAAATTTCTTATTACCCCTTCACCTCAAAAAATGAGTGCTTTTTTTTTTTCAAACAAATTTGGGGGAAGGAGTTGGGGTTCATTTTTGTAACTGCCAAGCTTTTAGGCTATTGGCGTGTTATCGATAAGACTATTTGTAGATGTTATCAGTTCTACGCTTCACGAATGACATCTAATTTCCCTATGGGGATCTCCATGTCAAGTTGAGCCTATTTTTGATCCTCAATGGAAGGAAAATGTAGAGCTCGGAAACCCTTAGCATTGGGGGTTTTCCATATTTTATTCAAAGGATCAAGGGACACAACCAACACATTTATTTGCATGGAAAATTGGAAAGGGAGGAACATCTAGTATAGAGGAAGAGATTTCAATATCTCATAGTAGTTCATATATTTTATAACCGGGCTTAGCATGGATGGCAATAAGTTCTTTAGGAATAAATTCAATAAAGAAGCTAAGGAAAAAATCTTCCTTGATGATGGGGAACACCTGGAAATTAAGAAATAAGGCATTGTTTGTGACTCAATTCCAAAGCCCTTTGATGATGTAGCTCGTATGATGGTTCATTATGTCACTCTTAAGGGGCATTTTTCTACAATCTGCTTTATCACCTAGTGATGTTGTATCATTTAGGCATGAGGCCAAGGTGAGTTTATCTTACTACATCCTGAAATATTTCAAAAAGTCGGTTGAGGAAGTTCAAGGTCATAAAAGGACTATGTCATTACATCAGGGGGTTATATATCTCATTCACCAGTATATTATAGATTTCGTGGCCAATGATCCTCAACCCCCACAACAACATTGTATACGTTCCAATAACCCCATATATCATGACCACTGTTATTGAGCCACCCCCTAAAAGGGTTCTTAGGAGAAGAAAATGTGAAGTAGTTATGGTGGTTGGTAGCTCTCCCACTATTATTGATGTCTGTGATTAGGACATTGTCTTGTAAAAAATGAAATTTCAAGTTGATACTTTGAAAACAATGGAAGATAATGTGGATTTTCTTCTCAAATCTGACATTAAGAACTCAATTGCTGACTCCATCTCAATCCTCAGAGAGGATTTTAACACCCTTTCCACCAGTTTCAAAACCCTATAAGATAAACACAACAACTTCCTGGCCATGCACAGGGCTATTCTCAACCTCCTGCAAGTGCACATCTAGTAGATCTGTGATGTCAGTGA
Organism: Taxus wallichiana var. yunnanensis; assembly: GCA_018340775.1. NCBI lineage: Eukaryota > Viridiplantae > Streptophyta > Pinopsida > Cupressales > Taxaceae > Taxus > Taxus wallichiana. Next base: position 492,418,354 of record CM031242.1, on the reverse strand, counting down.
AGTACTAGCCTTTGTGTGAAAGAATGGGAAGCTCACCAAAAATTTCAAAGCCTCAAATTGGGATCCAAACATCAGTGTTTCTTTGAACATGTACAAGGAGCTCAAAATTACTATAAAGGTTTATAAAAATCCATCAATTAGTGTCTGTGTTTTGATATGTTTGGTGTAGCTTTTGTAATGTTGTTATGTTATTGTTGTAGTGTTGCATTTTTGTAGTTTTGATCGTAGTAGGGCTTATTGTTGGCAGATGGCCCCTGCCCTAGTACTTTGTTAGTTTCTGCTTTTGGCTGGGGTGTGGCCCCCTTATTTTGTTATCCACTTTTCTTTGTTTTAATTATATTTATTGTTGAGACTTTGGTTGTACTATTGGGTAAGGTCCCTCCAAAACCTTTTACCAATAAATAAAAAAACTAGTATTAAAACTTAAATATGATTAAATACATGTTTCAATCCTTTTGTGTCAAAAACCTTGTGTTTAAAATACTTCATTAAAAAAATTAACCATTTAAATATAATATAAATTTCCTTTAAATTACATTTATCATATGCTCTGCACCCTAATTTTATCTTATTAGAAGATGTAATGTTTAGTGACATATATAATTTACACGATATGTCCCGCAAAATTCTATTCATTTATTGTTTTCTGTCATATTTTGATTATATTTGGAAGATCAAATGAAGTTCATTATGGAAATTTCAAACCAAATGTTTATATTAGTGTTCTCTTATTCTCAACACATTCTCTTTTTCCCTTCTTTGCAGGTCCAACTTTTTTAATAGATTACATTCTTTTGGGAAATCCTTAAAAATGCTTACTTCTGTATATTGTTTTGGTTTTCTAGAATTTTATGTCTCATTTGCTCTTGTTCGCCAATGCAATGTGTTGTTTATTTGGACTAAGATTTAAAAATAATAAAGGTTAATTAGACATGCGTATAGATTTCTAGGATCATATTACTATGTGAAAACCTACTTTGATAGAGTTGTGTTGTAGGAGCTAAATATACAATGTTCGTTATGTACCATTTCTTTAAATTGATCTTTAAATTTTATATATACATAAATCACATATTGTGTATATTTTATAGTGTTGAAAATTTTGTGTAATAGAGTTGAGATATTATTTTTGGTGATATGCCTTCTTACTAATTTGCAATTATAGCACCTTTCTAGGAATATTTTCTCTCTAGAGATTTGTCATCTTTGTTGAAAGATAATGTTATCTAATCGGTGAACAATGGAAACCTAGGCATACATCCACATCTCTAAGTCTTGGGAATCACACATTTTGGATAAGGCCTTGCGTTAACATGTATATATAAGATAGATCTCTCTCGATGTACTTCATATATAAAATCTATTGTGGTTAATAAATATAATCATTTCATAACTTCGAGAAAACCCAAAATGAATCTATCTGCGCCTCATAGGATAAATGTGTCCTAGTATTTGTATCTCAAGGTGATTCAACAATCTCACATGATTTTTGATATGCTGCCAATCTCATCTACAAATGTCCCTATACAATGCTAATATTCCCCTTATTTATGAAATTTATATAGGTGGATTATAATGTCAGGTCTAGAAGTTACATGTGCACATTATCATATCATCGATTACCCCACCTTCCTCTTCAAGGGACGATAAAAATGTATACATGTATATATTGGGGATTCATATGGTCCAATTACAATACTCAGTAGAGATGGACCATATGTGAAATGAGACCCTTGTAGATTGTTATATGTATTACAAGTATATCTACATTGGAAGGATATTTCCTCTCATGTTGTGCCTATTAAATGTTTGAATTCATTCCAAAAAGGTGAATGATGAAAAGACATATACATATAAAAAAATAAATACACCATTTCAACACAACTAAATGTCATGGAAAGGTCTTCATCTTTGATATTATAGATGTATACCAAACTAAAGTATGTGTCACTTGTTTCAATGAAGTTACATATCTACATTACAACACAATTTAGGTTCGGTTTGTATACACATTATCCAATGACACCGTTAATTCTGCCAATATTTTATATAGGTTAAATAGTGCGATGGAGATTTCATTGTTAAAGGACTCAAATATTTTTGTTTACAAATATGACCTCTCAATTCCAAAACATCAATTCTCTTTAACACCCATTGGGGAGAGTATTATTAGAGACAAATATTCTCTAATTGATGCTATTTGATATTTCACTGCATAGAGACAAGATCGAAATAAGTAGAGATGGGAAAAATTTTCTTAGAAAGATCATTAGGTTGTTAGACATGCCTACTTCTATAGTGAGTATGATGTTATGGGATGTAACTATTTAAAAGGAATGAGCAATAATCTTAGAGATCTACCACTTGGAACAATCCTTTGTGCTTATAATTATAAATAGACATGTTTTGAGTATAATGGAGAGCTGATAAACATGTTCACCACTTCCCAACTATGTATAAACCATGATAGTTCCAAGAAATAAAACAATTAAAATCCTAGTTTTCACAAAAAGGGAGTGATGGTATCTCATTATAAACAAAACACGTGGATGTGTATTTTCGTGCTATAAGAAAGATGCTCTTTGATTTCTAGGAAGAGCCAAAATAAATGACTAGACCCTTTAGTGTATTATAAAATAAATAATAATTTTCATCAAGTTATAGATGTTTTTATCTTAATTTCCCTTATGTTTCAAATTGAAAGCAACGTAGAAAATGAGTTATGAATAAATTTGATGCAACATGGTTTTGTTTAAAGCGTCATTCTAAATTTCAAGATTATGAATATAGATATGATCTTCAAATCAAACTAGCAGATCATATTGGTGTTATGTGGGAAATTTATTTTGAAGAGGAAACAACTTATCTCTTTGGAATGCATATAAATCAAATTATCTTTCTTGCATTTCAATCATGAAGTAAAAGTGAAGTGTGAGGTGGTCATTACTAGTGTGCTTTTCAAAAAATTTATCTTCGCATTTTCAAGTAAGAACAATATATATAACAGTGAAGAAAAATTGAAGTAGATTATCTTACAAATCAAAAATATTTATTTTCTACTAAAAACAAACTTTTCTTACAAAAATAAACAAGCCATGACACTGTGAGAAATATCTAAAACTTCACCCTTCACTAATATTTTAACCATATACACTTGTACATATTTACAATTATATTCTCGTGTCTATGTGTGTGTGTGTGTGTGTGTTTGTGTGTGTGTACGTGCGTGCGCGCATGTGTGGGTGTGCGCACATGTGAGTGTGCTCATGTGGGTGTGCGCGTGTGTGGGTGTGCACATGTGGGTGTGCGCGTGTGTGGGTGTGCACGTGTGGGTGTGTGTGCATGTGTGTGCGTTTGCGTGTGGGTGTGTGTGCATGTGTGTGCGTTTGCATGTGTGTGTGTGCGCGCATGTGTGGGTGCGTGGGTGCCCATGTGCGTGTGTGTGTGGGTGTGTGCGGGCGTGTGTGGGTGTGTGTGGGCGTGTGTGTGCGTGTGGGTGCGTGTGGGTGCGTGTGTGGGTGCGTGTATGTGTGCATGTGCGTGCGTGTGGTGTCCGTGCGTGCGGAGTGCGTGCGGGTGTGCGTGCGTGCGTGTGTGTGTGCACGCACGTGCGCGTGTGTGTGGGTGTGCGGTGTGCGTGCGTGTGGGTGTGCGTGCATGCGCGTGTGTGCGCGTGTGTGCGTGTGCGTGCGTGCGCGGGTGTGCGGTGTGCGTGTGTGTGTGCATGTGTGCGCGTGCGTGTGTGTGTGCGTGCGTGCGCGTGTGTGTGCGTGCGTGCGTGCGTGCGTGTGCATGCGTGCGTGTGCGCACGTGTGTGCGCGCGCGTGTGCGTGTGTGTGTGTGTGTGCGCGTGTGTGTGCGTGTGTGTGCGTGCGTGTGTGCGTGTGTGTGTGTGTGTGTGTGTGCGTGTGTGTGCGTGCGCGTGCGTGCGTGTGTGTGCGCGTGCGCGTGTGTGCGTGTGCGTGCGTGTGTGTGCGTGTGTGTGTGCGTGTGCGTGCGTGTGCATGCGTGCGCGTGCGTGTGTGCGTGTGTGTGCGTGTGCGCGCGTGTGTGTGTAAATTAATTCCAATTCACTTTGACATTTTAATTTTCAGATTGAGGACTTGGACCTTGAGACCTTTATCACATAGTCATCTCACATTAAACTTACTCGATCTATAATATTATAAGATAATTTTCTCATGTTAAGCTTTTCATGAAGAAAAATAAGTGGGTTATAGTATGTAACATACTCAATAAGGCACAATAAAAACTTTATGCCCATACATTTTTCCATTAGGGGATTATATCATAATTATGCTTGTTTTATTAAGACATTTGAACATGAATGTAATTTTGTTCTTATTTTCAGTCACATCACACAAAATAAACTGAAATTAAACTAGTTCCACCATAGCAAAATGTGACCTCATCGTTAGTGGTTGACAAGAGGATGTTGGTTGTCCTCTATCCTCTATTTCCTCCTTCCTCTAATAAAGATCACATGATAGAGGTAGTATTCATCACTTGGATTTTTTTATGAGCAATATTTTCTTCCTCTTCATTCTCCTCTCTTCTTCATCAATGGCCTTGGATTTTTGTTGTAATTTTATATCGAGCAAATCTTGTGCTCTTTTGCTACTGATTTATATAAAAGGGACTAGATTATTCACAATAGTAACAAATGAATCATTTCTTCATATCTTTAGAAGTTGATCCTTTATTGATAGAATATTTGATCATATTTTAGCATAAGATCTATCTTATTTGTCCTTTGGATTAATTTTCTTATTTTTATTTTCTTCCTCTATCGGGTAAGAAATTAGATCTTCTAAACTAGTAATTGTTTTACCCTATGTGAAGACCATGTTAAAATAGTTTAGTTATATTCTATCTAGCAATAGAAATTTTCATTATCTTCATGTACATCAACTTTTATTCAAGCTAACTGATTTGAAATTGAATGCAACTTACTTATGTATTGATCCATACCATCACCTTATTCCATCTTGTGTTTGAATAAATTTGACTTGAGTGCCACTATTTTTCTCACTACTTTTGATAAAAATATCTTATTTAATGTCGTATAGATGAATTTAAGAGTCTCTGATGGGTTTACATGATGCAAGTAATTGTTATATAATCTAAGCCTAATAATTGTTATGGATTTCCAATTCTTGTTTTTCCATCTAGTAGTGTATTCTACATTAGTTGGTGTTGGTACTTTACCATCAATAATTTCCCACTAATATTAATTGATTAACATCAATTGAGTTCAAATTTACCAAGTTCGAAGTAGTTTCCATCAAAATTTTCAATTTGATTCAACTTGTCCATTTTGACCCCCCAAAAACTGACTCAATGGACATTAGAAATTCTAAAAATGTGTCCAACTACAATTGAGGTAAAAAACATTTTTGTTTTTGACACTTTAACGACAAACAATGACTATACATGAACAACATGATAAATAATGACAATTTATTTCAAAACTAATTAAATAATTAAAAAATATGTATTTTAATTTTTGAACTTTAACACTTAATCAATGGTACAACCTAAATTTCAAGATAAATATCTACTATCTAGACAACACCGAATCAAAATATGATTTTATGAAAGTAAAAATAAAAAACAAACTATTGATCTCAATAATGGTCCATGGGTTTAAAAACCTTTCCCATTTCCTTTTACAAAAAAATGAAGATTTTAGGAAAAAAAGACTATGGGACCTTTGAAACATATATTACACAAACCCGAATTTAGATAAACAATACACGAACTTTTGGAATTAAAAAGCACGCTATTCTATTTAAATTCCATGCATGCTTGGTAAAACTAGTTTTCAACATGGATGTCGAAGAACACCTTTCTAATGTGATATGTTCTAGCTTATAAAATTTAAACAATCACACCTTTTCATATTATGACTCGGGCTATGTTGCATTGGATACAAAGAAACATTGTAACACAACGATGTTACACCATATCCAACCTTAATTATTTAATATTTATGTAAATAAGATCACAATCTTCAAATCTTTGGACTTATCATCATCCATAGCTTTTACAATCACGATTACAAAGTTTTTCTTGCATTAACAAGCCTTTTCATCTGTCCTGCATATACAAGTGATAAATTTTCCTTTATCCGATGGGCTCTTATAATGTATTCAATACCATCTTTTACAAGAAAATATTTATTCTCTTCCCTATAGAAGATTTCTTTTCTGTCAAACAATAAGGACTCCCAAGTACAATTCCACAAATATCAAGTGGAACCACATCTAATTCTACCTTGTCAATGAATTTAGAGGTAATTACAAATACAATTTTTATGTTTTAGTGACCTACGGTTTAGAATTGTCACATACCCAACCCAAAGGGTAAGGTTTAGGATGTGGTTTAGTCTTGAGTCCCAAGTTCTTAACAACTTATTTAGAAATGAGATTAACTTGTGATCCACTATAAAAAAGAGTATCAATATTAATATGTTTAGAGATTACTCTAATGTGGAAAAACTCATTTCTTTTCTTTTCATGCATAGATTTAGAATTAGAATAAGTATGAGAATTAGTGCTAGAAGAGGAAGATGATGAACCTTGTAAACCCATAGTGGTGGTCTTTGTCTCATCACTTAAATTGGATCTAAGATCTTACACTGATGTAGTGGTCTTTTTTCACCTCTCTTGTTCCTGAACCTCTTTGGCTTAAGCTCCATATGGAGATTATAAAACTTAGCCTATACATGTCCTTCTTTCTTGCAATGTGAACAAGTAGGATGCTCATGTTATTTCTTAACCATGGAAGTATTTTGCATTTTACCCTTTCCTTTACCTTTGTTTTTAGGATTTTGTTTTCATGTTTTCTTTGTGAAAATTTCCTTAATGTTCTTACCCCTTGATTCAATGTGGGTATTTTAGAAACAATTTTCATCAAGGTTAGTAGGATTAACAATTCAAGTATAGTATGCCTCAAATAACTATGTAACCCATCGATGTATTTTAAAAGAGTCTGTGATTATAAAGGGAATGCCCAAAATCAAATCCTTTTTCCTATATTCCTAAGTGTAATCATATACACTTTGGCCCTTAGTTTTTCACAAATTTTATGAATCCATGGTATCTTGTTTCATATAACCCAATGGATACAATTGGTTTTATAAAATGGAAACAAATCCATTCCAATATTAGGTTGAAGTGACTCCAAAACACAAACAATTTTACAAAACTAAAGAAAGTTCAAAACATCTTCTTTCTCATTCCAAAATTTGCTTTGTACTTCCCATGAACTCTAAAAACCCTAAAATGCTAAGAAACCCTAAAACTCAAAACACCTCAAATGAACCCCAAATTTTACCCACATGATATACCTCCCTAAATTGAGGCTTCGCTAAGCCTTAAATTATTTCATAAAGTGGAATTTTTTTATTAAAATTCTATGTTCTGACAATACAAAAAGAGTCCCAAGCTAATTTTAGATCCCTAGATGAAGGAATTTGGCCCCGAAATGTTGAAGTAGCATCCAGTTGATCAATATTGTTTAACACAACAAATTACTCTTTGTGATACTATAAAATTTTATGATGATATGACGATTGAATCAAAATTTATGGTCTCGGAAGTTATTCTTTTGCATCACTTACTCTCCCACTAAATGAATTATGTACCACCCAAACGTAGAGTAGCTAACTAGGTTTTTACTTCCTCATCCGAAATCTTCAACCCTACAATATAAATTAATTATCTTGATCTAATGATCCAATTTTTCTGTAGTAAGCTCTCCATTATAAATCAAAATAAAATCAAGCTTTAAGAAAAGGAAACATCATAAATGTTCTTATCATCAATGGAAGAACTAGAAGGTTTGGAAGGATATGGAGGAGTTTTAGGTGGTTTTTCTCCTTTATCTTTATCCTTGCCATTGTTTCCATCTTTTTATTTACGTTTGATTCTTTACTTTTGTTCTTGGTATAATTCTTCCACCATACTTTTCATCTCTAAAAAATCTTGATGGAAGGTCAATTCTAATTCAAATATTTCCTTAGGAGATTCCATGGTTGAACTTTGACTTTCATGTTTTGAACGAACCTCAAAATGGTACTCTTCAATTGATCCTTCACCTCGCTTTCACTTAGACCTAGTTAACATTCAAAATTGAAAGTTCCAAATCCCAAAAACAATGTTAAATTTGATCATCTATTATGATACCAAGCTGATCCGAAAAATGAATTTAATTACACCACTTATCGAATTCCCAATTTTTAAATACTTAATAAAGTACTCTCAATTTCATGTAAATTATTAAAATTGGCTTAACAACTTTAAAACAATTTTAGAACTAATAAAAAATCAGCAAAAAAGGAAAATGTACTGTAAAAATGTAAACCAAGATGTTAAAAGAGTTCACCCGATGTGGGATACGTCTCCGTGTCTTGAAAAGATATTGAATTGATCGATTATTCACATAAAATCACATGTAAAATAAAAAATTATATCAAAATTATTCTTTTTCTTGTTAAAAATCTCTACATAATCTCTAGGAATACCTCTAAATATGTTTCCAACAATTTCTTGTAACAAAGACTCTAAATTTTCTCTAACTCTCCCAATTGGGGTAAGTACATATCAAAAGTTCTTGCTTTATATATAATATTTTTCCTTGTATACTATTTATAAGCTTGTGACTTAGTGGTAAGAGATTTATTCTTTTACCTACAATTTTGGGGTTTTAATCCCCAAGAATGCATAGGTCTTATATTTGTTAGGCCTTAAATTAGACCACAATAAAAACCTTAGCCACATTTTCTAAACTTAGGCTTGTATCTTAATGGTAAAGACCTAAAATAGGCTATGACAGCTTCAAGGGTTGAGCCCTATGACTCATGTAGTGATGTTGAGATATACTTTTGATGCCTCAGGCGGGTTTGGTCCCACATTTCCTGTATACGCACTAATTTAAGTCTTTTATTAGACTTGTGGTGGGGAGTTACTCGTGGCACAACCAAGCTGCGTTTGGATTTTTTTATTAGACATTCAACTTGGCACTAGGCTTAACACCCAACTTATTATCAACGTGGAGCTTGTTATTTATCTCATCGGGTGTGTAGAAATTGGTGACATTGTAGGAACTCGCCATGGAACTCAATGACTATGTGGAACTTAGTCAAGCTGGCCATGTTGAGATTTAACAAACCCATGTGGTTTAATCCCACGTACACTGGAAGTTGGTTCTTCATGTGGTTTATAAGAAATAAGGCTTGTTATAAAACGTGAAAAATAAGGTGGCAGGGTCCCCCTCCTAACAAAAATTGGACCCAACCATCTAATGGCCCCCGGTTAGAAACTAACACAGCCCACATTTATTTGACCGTTAAAGACTAGAGGTTAACAAGAAAACCATTTTTTTACTCGATTGTGCCACATCATCATTGTTCAACCTACTCCATTATTTTTTATAGTTGGAGAAAATTTTGAAGCGATTCGTATCTTCTTCATACAACGTTCTTTTTATCCCGCTCAAAATGTGTTGGAAATCTCTCAACAAAATCTTCTATGTTCAGCAATTTGCTAATAGTTGTATATTGTCGATTGATTCAATGTAGTGATCCTCTTGGATCAAATAGGGATATTTTGAAGCCAATGGAAGAAGAAACAAATCTTGTAGCGAGAGAAAAAGGCCATAACATAAGGATATAAATGCATATACAAGAAGTAAATGCATAACTACAAGAGAATAAATCGGAAGGATTGCAAAAAATGAAAGAGCGCACGGATAACTAAATATGGTTATAGATGCATGAATGGGAAAGAAAATTTTGCATACAAAAAAATCATGACATAATGTTGTATAAGGCATGTGTCGGGAATGAGAAAATTCAAATGGATTATGACCCGGGAGGTATCATGAGAAGGAAAATGAGGAAGAATCTTGTGAAGGCATAACAAGAAGGAAGAAAAATGTGCATAAAAGAGAGGGATCATAATGAAATATGGCCTAATGATTAAAAAATCATGAGAAAATATAAGACCATAAGGGTTCTAGTAGAGGTGGGCGGACAAGGGAAACCATGAACTCGTAAAGAGAGAAGAAAAAGAAAACATTTGGAGGAGTTGGTCAAACTATAATAAGTTTAATCTCGCAAGCATATGTAAGACATTGTAGAAAGGTCACAATGGAACAATTACAAAGGATTGGAAGAATATAAGGAAGAGGCATATAGGCGAGAAATAGGTTCATTGGATAAGAAATTCGGGACCATCAACTCAAATAGTTTGAAGAGTGGTTATATCACTCACTCAATTTGTTTAAGGCATAACTCAATTTTTAAGAACCTCATATGTATAATGTAGAACCATCCTAGGTCAAACGCAATCTTATAGCATAATTTTGATTAAGGGTGAGTACCCATAAAATACACCCATAGAATAAGGAGGAATCAACACATAAGTTGATGATTGTGTAATAATAAGAAGTGTGTACATAGTGATTGAAAAGAGGAAGAAACCAAGGCATGTACGAGAAGATAAAGAGTAAATTGGAGAGTTAGTAAAAGGTAAGGCTAGGTGTCTTTTATGGAAGATACAAGCACAATATTGTGCCACATTATTGGATGAAAAACTAGGACTATAATGCATAAAGAAGATTACAAAAATGACTAGGATAAATGACAAGGAGATTCAAAAGGTAACAATAGGAGTAATGAAGATAAATTACATTCAAACACATGTTACTAGAAGGAGTAAGGGAAGATGAATGAATTTTCTAACAAGTGTATCATGAATGGTTCATTAGTTTTCAAATTTAATCCCGGTTTGATAAGGTAAATGAGAAAAAGTAATGAATGGTTAGGTAGCTTAGAAATTTAATGGACAAGATATGAATTTGAGCAGGGTTCACTTTAAGAGACCTCTTGGAAATCAGAGGTGGAAAATCCCTGGCGAATATCCCTGGAACCGGTTTCACTGGAAAGGTGAATTTTTTTGGGGTTTATGTGTAAATTTTTCTCCTAAAAGAAGCTTTCATTTTCTTGTCATGTGATGTAAAGGTTGCAAATGTGTGAAAATAAGTTTGATGTCACAAGATAGCAAATTTTTTATCGTGCGTCTTCAACTTCCACCCTCATGTCGCGCGTCAACAAACTCTCCTTTTCGCGTATCAACAAACTCTCCTTTTCATGTGCCAATAAACTCTCCTTGTTGCACGTTACCAAAATCTCTGTCATGTGTCTACAGCCTCTCTCAAATCCTTTCGCGTGTCGGTAAACTATCCTTGTCACGCGTAAACAAACTCTCTTTGTCACGTGTTAAAAACTCTCCTTGTCACGCATCAACAAAATCTCCTTGTCACGCATCAAAAAACTCTCCTTGGCACGCATTAACAAACTATCTATCGTGTGTCCGTAGCCTCCTCCCTACCTTGTCGTGCATCAACAAACTATCCTTTTCACACATCAACAAACTCTTCTTTTTGTGTGTCAATAAACTCTCCTTGTCGTGTGTCAAAAAACTCTCTGTCGTTTGTCTCGCAGCCTTCGCCCTCCTATCATGCATCAACAAACTCTCCTTGTTTTGTGTCAACAAACTCTCCTTGTCGCATGTCAAAAAACTCTCCTTTTCGTGTGTCAATAAACTCTCCTTGTCGCGTGTTAGTATAACTTTCTATTTGTGCGTCCTAGAACAATACTTGTCGCCCAACTACAAATCTGATGAATATCTATAAAACTACACTTTGTGTATTGGCCTCTGTTGCTTCGCAAGTTTATTGTAATTGATAATAGATATGCCTCCAGGTGGTATGAGTGAGCTAGTAGTGTTCTGCCTAGAAAATAATCTAGGATTATATAGGGGATATTTTCAAGGGTAGGTAAATCGACCCTAATAAAATTAAACCATAATTTTTAGGCAAACGGGTCATTGACCGCGCTGGAAAATTCACCTTTTCAATTTTTTCAAAAATGAAAATTTCACCATATTACTAATATTCACCGCTAAAGAAACCCTAAATTTGAGGCATGGGAATAAGATGCGTTAGAACTACCATCTAGATAGTTTGGGATAATTTGAGAGGAGATAATATATATCGGGTAGACAGAGATGATAGAGGAGAAGAAAGTAAGAATCACATAGAGAAAGAGAAGGATTCAGACTCACAGAGAGAGTTAGAGTTTCAGAGAGAAATTGACAAGCCATAGAAGTCAAGATCATATGACTAGAAGCTAGAGATGAGAAAAAGAGAACTACTTACGAATAGGTCCATAAGGGTACATCAAAGTCTATATAAACTCTATAGGATCCATATTTGAGAATTAAATTTGTAGATACCACAAAGCATTTTAGATTAATTAAAGTATCTTGTTTTTGTGTGAGTAACCATTGTGTACTTTGAGAAATGCCCCAGGTACCTTAAAACTGCTTCCACCCCCATCACATTGTATTGTCACCAAAGAAAGGAGGAGAATGGAGAATTTTCATTTATTCTATGGTCATCTAAAAAATTACTCCGAAGTATAGATTTACATTTTTGAGAATGGATAATTTGGTGGAATTTCTAAGTGGAGAGATGTACTTCATTGAGATTTATTTGAATAAAGGATATCACCATATCAAAATTAGGTAAGGAGATGAGTGGAAGACCTATTTAAAAATAAAGGATGCATTATATGAGTAACTAGTCATGATATTTGGGTTAGTAAATATACCAAACATGCTCATATGGTTGATGGATGAATTATGGGTGAATTTTTTTATTGTTTATTTGGATGGCATTTTGATTTTATTTAAAGGAAGAACACTTGGTCCATTTATGGAAATTGTTAGAGATTTTAAGGAGAGGATATTAGTGAACTTAAAGAAGTGTAGATGCATGTAAAAGGTGATATATCATGAATGCTTGAACACAAATTTTGAAAAGGTACAAGATATAGTGGATTGGCCATCACCGAGAAGAGATACGAGAGGCTTGAAGCTTCCTTGGACTTGCAATATTCTATATGAAGTTTGTTAAAATATTTATTAAGATTTGGAGAGAAATCACAATGGTGATGTAGATGGATAAGAAGTTGTATTTGTAAAACATGAATGTAGAGTATGCATTCTATAAGTTAAAGGAGAAGGTCGAAAATGTAGTCACTAAATCATGCACTTGAGTTAATATTTAGTCTCAGTTTCATACTACTATTTATATGGTTCTTGAGTGAAAAGAGTAATAATTAACCCATGTCTTTGGCCATTTTTATATTGCTTGTTTTCATATTTAATATCTTACACCTATCCTTGCCTAATTTGTTTTATCATTTTTTGTTTTTCTACTTTTGACTGGGGTGCCCAGCCTAGGACCAGGGCACCCGGGCACCCTGATCCTCTTTACACTTTATTTGCATATTTTGGGCACTTTCTATTCATTTGATCTTTCTATCTTTTTAGTGGTCATCCTTTTCAGGGTTAATTATAAAATTGGAACAAGATAACCATATAAATATAAAGTTATGAGACCATAATGAGGGACCAAGCACTAATAACTTACTATCACATCTATAGGTTGCATTCATAAAAAAACATATAAAGCTACATTTGCATCCATCTAGCTCCATCATGAGGCACACAATGCTAGATCATCGCATCACACTTCATAGGAGAAGAGACTATTGTTTCCATGCACAAATTTATTACATTCTAAATCTACTTATTTCTCATTAATTCACAAAGTGTGACTAGCATAAGAGCAACCTAGGGCATAATTTTCACACACAAACACACATAAAACTACACTGGTCCGAGATGTAGTGCATTGCTCGCTTAGTAATTCCACCATTGTGGCCGTTAAGGGCAATCTGCCCCTTCATATGAATCATTATTTTTAGGAGTTTGGTGTTTGTCTTGGGGTTTTGCAAGTCTCTCCTTCATCTCTCGGTTTGTAGCAACATCCAAAGCATAGTCTAGCAAAGATAGTATGACAGAAGAAACTATAAGCGAACATCCACTTACACCTCAAATGAGGGTTCTAGACCATTTCCTCGGACCAAGTCACCTAGATCTTAGACCAGGGCACCCACATGCATCCTTTTCCCTCTTCAGTGCCCCAATACCATCAGAGAGATCATTTTTTTACTTTTTCAAGTTTGTGTGTTGGTGTTTCCTCTTTTTGTTTGTCCTGGATCATCTGCAACACCATCTCGCATCTTCATCAAATTCAGCTAAGTATTTCTTACCCATCTTGCACATTAGGTTTTTACGTTTCTATTTACTTAGTGGCTTGGATCACTTTCTTTATTTATCTAGATGTTATTTACTACTTTGCATAACATTAGATTGCACTATTATATTCCATTTTAGTTTAATCATTTTGGTGAACCTAAACACTTACACGCTTAGGATACTCATTTTTCCTCTATCATGGCTTGTAAAATTATTCAAATGTCTTTATCTGATTTACTTAAGATGCATCCCAATTGCTAGGTTGTTCTCGTCAAAATAACTCGGACACCATGTATCTTCCTAAAGATACACCACCACATGAAATAAGTCCTATCTTTGATTATTTATCTGGATACCCTAGTCCTCATGATCCTCCATCTAATCAACCTATGTTGGAGTTAATTCGAGATTTAAATTATTTATTTCAAGAAAAATTAAGGCTATGGAATCCACGATTACATCTCTCAAATATGAAATCCAACATCTTAAGGATGCTTCTCAGATCATGTTTTTTCTCCTTCTACATCTCATATTTACTCTGTGTCTACTCATTGTGCTCATAAGTGAGCCTTAAGTCATACCATTACCAAATCCTCTTATCTTTGATCATAATGCTAAAAACATGACATTCTTACTTCGAGCTTTTAGTTGTCAATTGATCACTTTATCACCTACTCATTAATATCCTCCTTATCGAATAGAAAAATATCAAGCTCATCCATATTGAAATTATCAATAAATCAATTGAGATAAAGACAATGATTGATATGATTTATAACTAAGAATCAAACATCTTGAGTGTCGTGGATTCATATCATTCACTCGCATGCCCATCTACAAATGATACATCTCTATGGGTTTCTAAATCAGATTCGTCTATGTCTTATGAGCAACACAACATCACTTCTAATGGTCGTTCTATGGAGAGTAAAGCATTTCCTAAACAACCACCTCTTAAAATGAATCATCATTATTCTCCTATAAAGTCTACTACAAAATCATCAATAGCACCAAAGCTACCACCATTAAGGTTTCTCCCCATCCCACTCACTTTTGTTTCCAATTCATTTTGTCAAAACAACTACCTCTTTTACTCATCATCCATACACATTTTAAATTTCACTTTGCCATCACATGTTCCTACTCCTCCACCGAAGATATCCGTAACATTTCCCACTTAGTGTCCTATCCCTTTTGTTAAGGAAACTACTCCTTACATTGATGCACTTAGTGTATTTTGACTTTACCTCCATTGTTTACATACCCGGGGGCATCACAATTCCTCCCCCTTTACATTACTATCAAATGTCGATATCATCTCATGAACTCAATGCTTCATGCTTGACGACTAATCTTATCTAAGCATTTTTACATAACTCTTGATACATTTGCATCGTCATTACCCTATGACACACTCTTGTGCTTTTTTACACTCAAATGTTGAGGGCATACTACACATGAACCTCACACATGGCACAATAGGTGATACACATTAAGTCTCTTCAACCATCTTAGAGTACATCTCGCATTTTGCATACTACCTTTCCACGTTTCCTCTACATCATTTTTATTTTGACATTTGTACATCTACACATCATACTAGTGTTCATCACACATGTGTCACACTCCTATTGTCTATGAGTCTAACATTACATATTATTCATCATACATACTACATAACACACATTTCACACTATTAGGCTATCTACACATCTTGCATTGCATTCTATACATCGCATATTTACACATTTAGCTCATCACATGGTCGTCTTTTCTCATCACTCATAGTACATATTCTTATACGCTACTGTACTCGTTACGATGACACACTCTAGTCTCACAGTCCATACTAGACTGTTGAGGGTATACAAAAAAATGGACCACATCACACTCACATGTTCATCATTTGATCTTCTCATGCGACATTCCTAGGATTAGTGATATACGCCTTAGGCTATAGGGTCACTTCTCCTAGTATCATTTAGTGAAAGGCTACATCATCACTTTTGATTATATTGTTTATTGGTATACGTTTTAGGCTACATCACCACCTCCTTTATATTCATCTATTCATGATATACACTTACATTATAGGGTCTTGTACAAATCATCACTATGTCAAATTTCACCACTACACACTCATCAAAATGAACTACACACCTCACATAGTTTGACCATTTGCCGATGATGCACTATCGTTTATGGTTCATTATTGAATGTTGATGGGGAAAACCAAATGGACATCATTGCATAAAACTCCACTCACTCGAGGGGCATGCAGTTAATATCGTCCATTTTGCATTCATTTCCATCCATCCACAACATGTATTATGTTTTGGTTGTTTTTACTCTTGCTCACATTTGGTTATATATGTTTTCTTTACACAGGTAGCTATATCTCTTATATGTCATTATATTTAGTATACGCACATGTGCATTCACATCTTTCTCTAGTTGTGATCATGGATACATGTCTCTTACACGCAAAGATAAATGTTTTCCTTCTACCACTCCTATAATGGTTACTAGGGGCATCCACATTCATCTCTTACAAGTGTTATTGTTTCATTTTGTACTTAGTAGTTTTTCATTACTTGATTATACACACTATTGACATATGGGTTATATTTTTAACATGTTAATGGGTGCTTCATGTGTAGCATTTTTGTGTAGGATTACTTACTTTTAGTGCTATCTCGATGTTTGTGCTTACTTGTCTTTGATTTTTATTATATGTGGGCATTGCCCTTTGGTAGTGTGTACACTTCTTTGTTGCATGAGGCCATTATGGCCTTGAGTTTCTTGCAAAATTATGAGTGGTGTCCCATGTTTCCAACCCACCTTGGTGGTCTTTGATTGTCTTCTTACGTGTTTACTTTCTTTCTAGCTTATACATTGTTTGGCAGCTTACAATTGTCTTCTAAATTCATGCTTATTCGTATTAACACATGTTTTCTAGCCACTTGTTTGTGTGTGCCTTGGTTTCTACCAAGCAAATTTACCTTCCCCATATAGTGCACATTTTATGTAGTCTATCCTCTTTTGGATCTGAATCCTCCTATCGGTGACATCGCATCCACCCCCAAAGTGAAGGGCATCATTTTGGGTGCACACACAATACCAATATAGTTCAATCTACAATCTTCGTACATGGCACAATTCAATCCAAAATACGGTGAGTGGGTTTAGAATAGTCTATAAACCCCATACACAGTGGCTTTTATAGGGTAGATTTTCCTTAACATTATGGGGAGAACTTACAGGTTGGAGAATACAATGGACTTTCCTCCCTACACTACTTTAGCCTGTGGTGCTGGATCACCCAAAAAAGTAGACAATACAGAGATATCTTCACCAAGTCTTAGGGAAGTAGTTACAAGTTAGAGAATAACAAAACTTTCTCCCGACACTTCTTGGCCACAGTGGCATGAGATCACCCAAAAAAATCACACTTCACCGACAGTTACAAGATATCATCTCTACACCCTTTTTCTCATCATGGATCAAGTGCACATGTTCCTTTTTCATTGTCATTTTTATACTATTTTCACATGTTTATTTACATACATACATGCATTTTACACATATACATGCATATTTGACTACTTGATCATCTTCTCTTTTACAGCCCATTTATATGGGAAGCAAGCGATCAACAACAACAACAACACACACATGACAGTACACACACAATTCTAACCATGCAGTACACTACACACACGCGGCATCTACATGCACGTTTCTACCCTAGGTTCACTCTCATCACTTTTTACACTTTTTCATCTTTAATCTCCATGCTCCATATTTTTTGTCACTCCATGCTTTGTCTAGTCCTTCAGCGCATTTCTACATCACTCTACATGGATTATCAAGTACGCATCTCTATCTACTTTATATTACTAAGCTTTCTACTCACTAACATAAAGTGGGGAAAATGTAGTCACTAAATCACGCACTTTGAGTCAATATTTAGTCCCAATTTTGTACTACTATTCATATGTTTCTTGAGTTAAAATAATAATAATTAACCCATCTCATTAGCCATTTTTCTATTACTTGTTGTCGTATTTCCTATCTTATACCTACTCTCACCTAGTCGGTTTTGTCATTTTGTGTTTTTCTACTTCTGTCTTGGATGCCCATCCTAGGACCAGGGTGCCTCGAGCACTCTAGTCTTGTTGTAGGTGCCTTGATCCTCTTTACACTTTACTTTCATCTTTTGGATACTTTCTATCCATTTGAGCTTTCTATCTTTGTAGTGGTCAACCTTTTCGGGGTTTATTATGAAATTGGAACTAGAGAACCATATAAATATAAATTTATGAGACCATAATGAGGTACTAAGCACTAAGCACTTACTATAAAAATGTTACATCCATTAAAGGCATCTAAAACTATATTTACACCCATCTAGCTCCATCACAAGGCACAAAAGTTTAGTTCATTTTCATCACACTTCATAGGAGGGGAATTTATTGTTTCCATGTACACATTTATTACATTCTACATATAGTTATTTCTTGCTACTTCATAAAGTGTGACTGGCACAAGAGAAACCTAGGGTATGATTTACACACACACACATAACTAAATCGGGTCTAAGATGTAATGTAGCTCTCAATTAGTAAGTCTACCATTTTGGCGGCCGAGGAAAACTTGACCCCTTCATATGCATTATTTATTTTTCAGAGGGAGGTTGATGCTTGTCTTGGGGTTTTGTAGTGCTCTCCTTTATCTCTAGTTTGAAGTGACATCCAACACAGTCCAAAAAAGCTAGTATGATAGTAAGGAAATATAAGCGAACATCCATTAACACCTCAGAGGAGGGTTTCACACCATTTCCATAGACCAGGGTGCCCAGATCTTAGACTAGGGTGCTCACAAGTGCCCCGTCCGTCTCTAGTACCCCGGTCCCATCATGGAGATCAAATTTGTAATTTCTTAGGCTTCTATGTGGTCATTTCCTCCTTCTATTTTCCTAGTTCACACTGTGACACCATCCCACATTTTTGTTGAAATCAACTAAGACTTTCTTACTCCTCTTGCAAATTAGGGTTTTACATTTCTATTCACTTACGGGTTTAGGTCAATTTTTTCTAAAATGGTGTAGAACCAATCAAGGGATCTGGTGAGGATGTTGGTTGTTAAGTGGTTGTGTCTTGTGAATAAATCACATTAGGTCAAAAATAGGAACTGAAGACACAACGTTGGATGTTTTTGATCGGTTGCTAGGGGATAACAATATATCTATTGAATAACTGGTTCATGGTTTGGATAAATGAGATGGAAAAATCCGCATGAAGGATTGGGTACATGAGGTTTTGGTTTGGGTAACGAAGACTAAAGATGAACACCTTAGGCAGCGAGGTAGGCATTAAGAGTGAAGTGGCTTGAATCTAAGATTTCTAAAAAGACAAGATCCCCACTATCAAAGAAATGGGGACTAAATGGCTCGGTATCTCGGATGAAGCAAATTGTCTCTGGGAGAATGTGTTTATTCTCGATCTTCCGGTCAGGAGTTGATAGGAATGTTTACGTTGATCAATGATTCGTTGATTATATTCTATATAGGCTTGAGCATGATGGAAATGTTGTGCGGATTGTTGATATGAGATAGACATGTTTTCAGACATTTAGATGTGGGATTTTTGTCTTGTAAGTACCATAATAAAAAAAAAACAATCACCTAATAAAATGAAAATAAATCTAGATTGGTTGATTAAAAGTAGTAAACAAGTAGTAAACAAATCACACAAAAAGATTATTTTGATTATCTTAATAATTTTAAAAAGGTGCAATGTGTAAAACGACTAATAAGGTCCTAGGAAATGACCATCTATGGATGGTTTCAAGAATGTTTAAGAATGGATTCCTTGATATAACCGAAGGTACATGAGGCCCAAATTTATGTCGTGTCGGAAGACGGGGCTTGGTATTGGGGCCTACCCCCTCACTTCACGGTCCCTGCAGTTGATAAAGGAGTCAGTGCTTAGCCAATATATCAACCACCAATTTTTATATTCAACCATAACACTGAGTCGGTTTTCCTATTGGGTGATGAAATCCGAATAGTTTCACATGGGTAGAATTTATTGATGTAAATTTTATATTCGATGTGGTTTGTCTCTATGTGAGGGATATTAAGTGAGTGCAATAAATTAATCCTTTAATTAATCTACGTGATAAAGAAATATGCAAATTTCATTTTTATCCCAAAATAACGATTGATTTTGATGAGGACAAACAACAAAATGTGATGCTTGAAAATAAAAGAGAAGGAAAAAATACACATGTAAAATGCTTCTTATTTAATTTTTTAATTTTTGATTTTTTTAGCAATGCAATAACCAGTAAGCAAAATCCACCAAAGTAAAAACATTAAAAAAGGTTAATAGAGGACAAGACATCAAAATAAAATGATGTTAGAGGTCGGTCAATTTGAGTAATCAGAAGCAATCACAGAGATCGTCAGTGATTGATAGGAATCATTGGTAATTCACCCAATCGCTAGTGATTTGACATGATCGCTAGTGATTACAGAGCGTAAGGCCAATAAATTGAATTAAATTAATTTAAATGAAGGAAAAGAGGAACTAAGGCTCCCACCGAACGTTCCAAAATGTTTAGAGATGTTTTTACTTTCCAACTTTAAAATAATGAAGTGAAATTATAAAAACAAAATTGACCTCAAAAGATGAATGGATTTACCAATACCTATGAAGATAGATGTTGAAGCTAATGGTTGATTGAAGTTTTCAATTCTAAATGAATGTATAAGTCCTCATGTCCTACAAAGTAACCTACACTCAAAAACACTAAAGAAAAAGGATCGGACAAATGGATAGACAAGCTTCTCGGAAAAGGTTGATTTTAGGAATCCAAAGGGACTTCCTTGGAGGATTTCAGCTTGATTTATATTAATTAAGTGAATTTATAACAATATCTAGGTAAATACAAAGATATATGATTAATATAGATATGTGGACAATATGTGATAAGCTCTAGAATTCCAATTTGAAAGGAAAACCATGTGCGCCTTCGAAGGTGGCCCAGAAAGGGTAGATGCAATGTGTACACATTCAAGTAGTTGTACCAGAATTCCTAGTCTTTTGTTGGATTTCATGCTTGAATTCAAATTGATCCTCAATTTCCTCCTCATCAATAGTGAATCGAGATTACACAAAGTGTAAGCTCATGTGGAATATTGTATTGTTCCCATAAGAAGAGGTGTTAGTCTATGGGGAGATCATAAATGTTGGTAATCGAATGTGAACGGTTAGGAAATGTCATCTAACAGAGAGCCATGCTTGGAAACAACATGTTAAATTTAAATGATTTGATAAAAGACGATATAAAGTGATAAATTTATAAAAATATAAATTTGACTGAAATCATCGACGATTTAGGCCAATCGTTAGCGATTAGGGTGAATTGCTATTGATTGTTGTGATTTTGACATATTTGCTAAAAACAAGAGTTTAAAGTTCTAAATGATGTTTTCGATTGTTTTAAGAGTTTAGTATGACTTGAAAAGGATAAAAGAATAAAAAGGAATACCCTTTGACATGTGAGGAGCCAAAAGATGCCTCAAATATTCAGTGGGAAGGATCTGAGTTGATATGTTGTTTTTTCAAGTTCCTTGGAAGCTGAGTGATGAAGATGACCAAAAAAATGTTGTTAATGTTGATGCCTGGTGATGTCTAAGTGTGCCTTGTATTTTTTAACCTACGGGTTTTGAAAAGGAGGTCTCAAATCAAAGAGTGGAGATTGAAAAATCGAGTATCACCGACGGAGAGCATAAAGGTGCTATATATAATTGTTGGCGATTCGGTTGAATTGTCGGTGATCCAATTTTTTCAGGGAAACACCGACAAAAATAGTTAAAACCACCTCCAATTGAGGGTTTTTGGTTTTGGGATTCGGGTAAATGGACAAGGAATGTTGGGGATGAGGTGGGAGGATAGGAAGTAGTCGAAAATAGGTTTTTTTGGTTTTGAAATGGTTAGGGTTGATTTAGGGTGGTTAAGTTGGTTTTTAGTAAGGTAAAATAGGATTTTACATTGTGAAAATGGTATTTATGGGATGTGAGAGGATATTTACATGGAGTAAATATTGTGAAGATTTTAGGCTTAGGATAAGTGGTTCATGGATTAAATAATGTGTTTATATGACTTGTTTTGATTTAATATAATTACAACGATAGTGTAAGTGGTGAGGGAAATTAGTAGTGTGAATTTTAAGTGTCTACATTTATTGTGAAATTTTCCCATTAATTCATTATGTTATATGCTTAAGATATTTGTCCCATTGCAAAATAGGCATTGTGTTAATTTTAGTGTGCATGTGTATTGAGGCGGTATTGCGAGTCATCCCTTACGAGTTCCATTATTTTTCCTGGAATTCACACAAAGCCCTCGGATCATGCAAATTTTGTATTTCTCTTTATTAGTTTGTGCACATTCCCATATCATAAACCTATAACAATTTATAGTACACCACCCCCTTTTATCATTTTCATCTTTCATTCTAACCCTTACCCCACCAGTTTAGTTTAGGGATACACTGAAAGGGAACCATCCCTTTAAATCTGGAGATTCACCTCACTTTCGGGATACCCACAACCCATGAGGTGTTTCCATTTTCTATCCGAAAAATTGGGGAGAGAGAGAAAGAACAAATCTATCATTCCTCACATAGGGTGTACTTATGTTAGATAATAGTTTTTGGCATGCCTGATGGGACACAAATAAGATCTATGAAGTATCTTGTAGCATGCAGATGAGTATGATTTATTTTCATAGTTGTTCATAAGAATTCATTTAATCAAGATCGACAAACCCTGATCTATTGTTCATAGTAATTATTATCACTCAACATGATATAAATTAAGATCTATGAGTAACAACTAGCCAAGAACCATTCAATCAATACCATCTAATCACTACCTTGGTTGTTTCGAACAAGGATTTTGACAGATCAACGATATTTGGGGAAGATTAACCACCGCTATGAGTAATTAATTGCAGTCATAAATTGAAGATTCAAAGAAAATACATTTAACGACTCCGAAAAATATGATTTCAAAATAGTACTACATGTGCATGCCAAGGGTAACAACAAGGTCTTCAGTTAGAGGTACTCCATCCGAATTCTTGTAATTACCTCATAATTCATCTAGAAGAGAAAGATTTACAAATACTACTCCTTGTATCAGGCTATTTTCTCCTATTATTGCTCAAAATTTTGTGATAAATTCCCATATCCCCAATGGCTGCCCAAAGGAATATACCTTTTATAAGGTAGCCCCTTGGCTCTTGCTTAATTTGATCCTATACCATCAGCTGCCCTTAAAATTTTTCCTTATTTTACTCGGGAAGGACAAATAACGCCTTCTCAGCATGTTAGATACTTGTCAAATTTATTTTATGTTTATAACATAACTCAAGAGAATGTGGCATTGAGGTTATTTGCATCGTCTTTTAAGGGACAAGCCCTTATTTGGTATAAAATTTTGCCTATAGGAAGCATTACCACATAGGACCAATTGGGAACTACTTTTTGTACGCAGTTTGAAGATAAATCGGACTTGTCATTGGTAGAACATTTGACTAAAATTAAAATGTCCCCACAAGAGTTTATGGCCAATTTCAATTTGAGGTTTTCTAGAACATGGGATAGAATATTGTCAACTTTCAAGCCCTTAGTTGATCATGCTTTCTTTTACTATTTAAGATCTCTAAACAAAGTGATATAGTGGAAATGATATAGTCAATGGGTGGTTCCACACTTCCTGTAATCTATGACATAGCCATAAAGGCTTAAAACAACCCCATTCAACCCGGAAAATTAGCTCCAAGGCCTTCAATTCCCATTTCTATAGATCTAGCTCCTATTCTACCAACTCTGCAAAAAATAGAACATGTTGTTTTTGTTCAGCCCAATGACTTAATTAAAATAAACCGAACCTTGAAATCACTAGGTAATAAGGTAATAGCAATGAAAAGGTAAATAATTCAGCGAATGTGCCTTACCAAGTACCTTATCAAGTTGTTAGACCCCCTTATCAAGTAAAATCATAATAATAGAGTTCCTTATCAACTCAAATAAGTTTATCCTAAATCCCCTTCATCTTCTAATTACCTTATATTAATAAACATAGCTCAAGAATCGAATGGTGTTTCCCTTGCATTCAACCCATCCTTAATTTTCTTACCCAAACGCTAACTTGAATATAAGCCTTGTTTCCGAACTCAATCAAACATCTCATATGCCTCAAATGAAGGGTGGACAACAAGAAAATCATAGTCAAAGGCAGCCGAGAAAATCTATGGTAAATTATGAGGAAGATGAGCATTGTGTAGTTTTGACCAGATCTAAAAAGAGAGTTCTTGAAGAGGAACAAAGCAAAGAAAAGGGTAAAAATGTGCCTCCTATTTCAAACAAAGTCATTAGCAGTTCTAGCACAACTGAAGGAGAAATAAGCACCTAAAACCCAAATCTCATGAGTGTTTTTGTACCACAAATTTTTAAAACTATGGAAGCATAATCTAATTTTTCTAATGCTCATTCTAAGAATATTACAACTTCTTTAAATATTTTTGAATGCATGAAAAATACCAATTTTAATATTTCTTTCAGGATGCTTTAAATATTCCAGACAACATGATATTCTTGCTAAAGATCTTGCAAATTTGCAGAATCTGTCCTTTAAATCGAGTTGAAAATGAGCCAAGTAAACCGACATGGCTCTTACACCATTAAACAAGAAAGAATGAAATAGGTAAAATGGATGGTGAAGAAGTTACGGAATATTGCAGGTGTCAAGAAACCACCTACCTTTTACCTATCACTCATTATGGAGATCACTTCGTCCACAACTGCATGGTGGATAGTGGAGCAAGTAGTATTGTTATGCCAAATGCCATAACAGACAAGTTCGGCCTAAATTATGAACCAACTATGAAGATCATATTATAGTTTGATGGGACAATGGCCAATACAGTTGGTTTGATCATAAATTTGGAGGAAACGTTACATACTTGTTATAATGTAACAATTGTACAAGATGTAACAATTGTAGATTTGCCTCCCTACTCTAGAATTTGCTTGTCAAGGGATTTCACATCAAATATTAGAGGGTAACTCTCTTCATATTGTTCTTACCTCTTCTTCACAACAAGGTACGGCATACGAAATTTACTTGTTAATTCAAAACCATTTGCAAAATTTCATATTGGGCCTTATATTTAAAATATTGTTGCTAACTATGTTGTAATGGATCAAGTGGATTTTGATAACAATGTTGAGCTTTCCCCTTTAGATGGTGTTTCTAATTTGTTCATGGATGAAAGGACACAAGAAAAGTATGCTCACGATCCTTACAAGAGAAATAGAAGATAAATTACTCTAATTATATTGTCTTCATGAAGAAAACGCCTCAATTCCTTCCTTGTCCAAAACAAAAAATGTTGAATAAGGGATGTGGCAGCTCTATTTCGATGGAGAAAAGAACAAGAAAGGAGAAATTGTTGGTTTAGTGTTTTTTTCTCCATAAAAACATGGGTATTTTTTAGCTTTAAGCTTATAGTTTCACCGCACTTGCAATGTTGCTAAATATGAAGTGTTAATTCATGGCCTATAATGGGACAAAAAAGAGGAATCGGTTCATTACAAGTTTTTGGTGATTCGGAGAATCGGTCATTAACTAAGCTAGAGATATGAATGTTTCTAAGAAACCACTTTGTTGAATTCTTATATACACCGAGTGTGGGACTTAATAGAATACTTTTAGGCTTTTAACATTCAATTCGCCCTAAGGAAAATGAATAAACATGCAGATAGGCTTGCAGCATTTGGGGCCGTTTTGATGTCCTTGAGCATGTCCAAAATGACAAAATACAACCTCATATAAAGTTGATTATTAGACCTTTGATACTTGATAATGAAGAGAATTGAAAAGTTTTCAAAGATGATAAGCATATTTGTAGATTTTTGCTAGAAGAAGTTGAATTTTCATCCTAATCAAGCAAAACTTCAACATCAATATGGTGATCAAATTGTGTACTGAAAACTAACAAGTTACCTCAAGGACTTGTTACTTTAGAGAACATTTTCAGCA
Organism: Taxus wallichiana var. yunnanensis; assembly: GCA_018340775.1. Classification (NCBI taxonomy): domain Eukaryota; kingdom Viridiplantae; phylum Streptophyta; class Pinopsida; order Cupressales; family Taxaceae; genus Taxus; species Taxus wallichiana. The sequence goes on along the minus strand of CM031242.1, from coordinate 492,392,062 downwards.
CTAATGATCAGCTAAGAAAATATAAAGGAAAAATATCCACTCATGCTGATAACTATGAATAAATATCAGTTGAGGAGAGTAAAGCATAAAATATTGGGAAGGTATGTTCATTTTCTGAAAAGTAATCTTTTGTTGATTTATGCAAGGAATTCATAGATGTATTTGCTTGGAGATACAAGCACCTTAGAGGTTTTGACCCCAGTTTGGCTCAACATACAATTGAATTATATCTTGATTCAAAACTTGTAAGACAGAAAAAGAGGCTTATAAATCCTAAAATTGATCCTTTGATGAGAAGTGAATTGTCATAGTTGATTGAATCAAGCATAATCTTCCCCATAAAGGACTCTAGTTGGGTAGCCAACCTTGTACATGTGTGGAAGAAAAATGGTGAAATTTGTTTGTGTATGGATTTTAGAGACATTAGTAGGGCCTCATGAAAATATCATTTCTACCCCATATGGATCAAATTTTAAAGACATTTTCAAGTTTTGATATATTGTTTCTTTTGGATGGGTATAGTGGATATAATCATATTGTTGTACGAGAAGAAGACAGGTATAAAACAACATTCACTACAAAATGGGGGACTTACGCATACAAAAATGCCTTTTAGTCTCTCTAATGTTGGTGCTACCTTTCAACATTCAATAGACATGGCTTTTCGAGCCTATTGAATAAGTACATACTTATGTATTTAGATGATGTAACTATTTTATCAAAAATTATGATGATCATCTAATTCAGTTGAGAAAAACCTTCAAGATTCATATGCAGTTTGGAATTTCTTTCAATCCCAAAAAATCAATATTTTCAAGAACGAAGGTAAATTGTTGGGTCACACTGCTTCCAAACAAGGTTTGACAATTGATCCATAAAGAGTAGATTTAATTATGCAATTCTATTTACCACACCACAAGAAGGCTCTTCAAAGCTTCTTAGGAAAGATAAATTTTAAAAGGCGGTTTGTACAGAATTCTTTGCTGCTTTGGTAAAACCCTTGTCTTCTATGCTCAAGAAAGGTTGAGATTTTTCATGGACCGATGAAGGGAAGAAAGGTTTTGACACCGTTAAGGTGGATATTTCTCAAGATCCTACTTTGGAAAATCAAAATTTTGACAAGGACTTCATTATGTATGTTATTGTAAGAGCTGAAACAATTTCAGCCATTCTTACTCAAGTCAATGATGATAATATTGAGTAGCCAATTGCCTTTTTTTGGAAAATTCTTCATGATTATGAAACAAGGTACACTTTTCTTGAGAAACAAGTACTTGTCATTAGTTAGAGGACTTAAAAATTTCAAGTACATGCTCTCCAATAACAAGATACATGTCCTAGTGGCCCATCCAAGTGTGAAATATTTTCTATTGAACAAAGAACTCGAACGAAAAGAGGGATGGATGCATCACTAAGGTGATGGAATACGATGTTGACATTAAAGTGGCCAAAATAGTCAAAGGAAAATTAATGTGTGAGAATATGATTACAAATAAGTAGTCTCTAAATGATGCGCTTTTTGTCACAACTAGAAAATCGGCAACCCGAACTTGATTGCGAAGTTCTTGTTTCAAGATGGATGACTAATATGATCGTTATTTTCAAAGCACGAGACATACCCGAAGCTATATACAAAAATAAGAGAAGGTATTTTTGTTTGCAAGTTGTACCTTTTGTTTACATTGATGGAATATTATTTAAAAAGGATATAAATGGAATATTGTTGAGGTGTGTTGATTGGGATCAAGTACAACAACTTCTCAAAGAGTTTCATGAAGGGTCTATAGGTGGTCACTTTTTAGCAAGAACAACAACCCTCAAAATCATGAGATCCGGGTACTATTGGCCTAACATTTTAAAGGACTGTTATGAATGGATTAATAAATGCAAAAATGTTAATTATTTGTTGGAAAAGAATGGTTAGCATCTCTCCCCTTCAACCTATTTCAGTTGATCAACCTTTCATGTAGTGGGGCTTTGATTTCATAGGTATTATTAATCCCCATTCATCTCCAAGGGCACAAGTGGATTTTAACAACCACGGACTATTTCACTTGTTTGACTGAAGTTGCAGCTCTAAACGAAGAAAATGAGATCTCCATTATTTTTGTTTATGAAGGTATTGTTTCAGATTCGAGTTCTAGCGACAATAATTTTGGATAATACTCTACCTTTTCTTAAAGAAAAGGTAACTGATTGGGATGTTAAGCATGGAATTTACTTGAGCACTTCATTCAATTATTACTCTCAAGGTAATGGATTGGTTCAAAGTACACAAAAAAATCTATTGAGGATAATCAAGAGAATGCTCAAAGAAAATCAGAGAGCTTGGCACACAAGGTTAAATGTAGTAATGTGAGTTGATAGAGTAACTCCCAAAAGGTCAATTGGGAATTCACCCTATAAGTTGGTTTATGGAAGAGAGGAAAGAATGTCTATCTCTCTTGAGTTACCATCCTTAGATTTATTGTATCACCTTGAGTTGATTGAGAATGAATCTATGCAAGTCGATATGACAAGTTGATGGAATCGCAGGAATTAAGGGATCAAGACCAAAATAATATGGAGAAGCATTAGGTACAGATGAAGAACACATTTGAATAGAAGGAAAAAATTGGAGTCTTCCAATAAAGAGACATTGTGTTGAAGACAGGGAAAATACAAGAAATCATTAAAAATTTGACACTATTTGGAGTGCTTCTTACATGATTTCAGCCTATAAACAACATAATTCCTTTCAACTTGTGAGGTTGAATGGAGAGGAACTTCCCATTCCAAAGTGAATGGTATGTTTTGTTATCTCTCAAAAGTGCACCCAGTAGAGATGGCAGCAAGTTTTTTAAGATTGCAATTTGATCTCTCTCTTTTGTAGATACAATGGAAACACCTCAAGTCTGTGGGTATACCTATTTTGAGGTGAGTCTCCGGTATCAAGGCCGGTTCCTTGTTGATGTATCCTAAATTGATTATGGGGTTTAAGAGTAAAAGATGACTATAAAATAATTAAAACTAAGGTGATACACAAAATTTGTATGAGGGCTTTGACTGAGTATATGCACAATTGATATGTGAAGGATTTTGATGCACGAACCCACAGTTCTTTACTGAGAATATTAAGGGAAAAACACTTGGAGGTATTGAGGGAGATTATCACAACAATACTACTAAGCTAAACATGCACATTAATATCATGTAAAAATTACTGAATTTTGCAATAGGGTAAGATGATTAATCAGGGAATTTACATTCACAAGACTAATAGAAACATACACAAGACTGCAAATAATTGGTAAGGTAGAAACTCTTCACACTCAGAAGGAAAAACGGCAAAAATTGCTTCAGTACTCCTATATCCAAAAAGTCCTCCAGAAGTTCTCCTTATGCTTTGCAAAGGCACACAATATATAGCAAAAATAAAATTCACCCTCTTCCTAAAAATAGCCTAAGGCTTGTACTTTCCCATGCATTCTATTTTTATCCTTTATTTAATAATAGATAAAGGAATAAAAATAGAGCATGCAATTACAAATAGGCATTAATAGCCTTGATTACATTACAGTCAAACTGAAGTTGACTGTTCTATTTTTAAGAAAATAAGGGTGAATAATTTGCTAAAAATAAGATTGCTTGCTAGGCAAGTCTCTCTCCATGGGCATGCAACTTTGTCTTCTTCTCTATTCTATCCTGTTGTGAAGGCATGCAAAAATACTCCTGTATATTGAGAATAAATAAATAACTTTAATTGCAATACTTTGCAAAATAATTCATCCAAATATCGATCCTGATTGGGACCACCTTTGTCTCTGATGTTGACACTTGTTCTATTTTCTAGTGATCACATGGATAGCATAGTGTAAATTATCTCTAACCTTCCCACTAGTGGGGACCACCTTTGAACTTGACCATTAGTCTTCATTGGTTTGGCCACTCTTGATTATCCAACCTTAGACTATAGTACTAACATAGTCCAATGAATTCGGCCCCCTTTGAATACACATATGGCACATTATAATACTCAACCACTTTGATTATTATTTCCTTGTCGGCTTTTGGATTATTTGGTATTTTAATTCCTGGCGAGCCTGTGGGAAAATGTAAGAATTTGAAACTTGTTCGCAAGCCTTAAAGGAAAAAATTCATCCGACCTTCTGCCCATGGGAAATGTGGGCACACATGATAACTTTGAATTTTAACCATATTTGCAAAAGGTATAATTTTTTTAAGAAAGCCCGTTGTTTTGCCAATGTTCTATGGAATCGATATTTGACCTTTTCCCTGATTTAACTTTCTCCTCGTGTGCTCGGGCTTGCAGGAAATTTTGGAACTTTTAAATTTTGCACTTTTAAAGTTTTAAAACTAAAAATACTCCCGCTCTCCATTCTCCACTTCCACCGTGGTGACGACATGTGTCCTTCTCAGCTGCGCGGCCTCACTGCGCAGATGAAAGTTTTACAATTTGAATTTTTTTGAGCTTTGACTAAATCGATCGACCGCCATTGCATTTGGATGAATTTTGCATCAATTTTGGTCGTCTTTTTGTGATCGTAAATCTCTGTACCTATTGATTTTTTTATCATTGATCTATGAAGCATGATTTTAGGGTTTCTGACATGTGATACGTGCATACTTTTGTAACTTAGGTTGAGTTAAACTAACCCACTGAGTTAGACAGGTAAAAGCTCCAAACCCTAGTCATTTTTGCATTCTCACTTGAGCTCCATTCGAGCTAAGGAAACTCTGTGGAAATTTTTTGGCCGCCATTTTCAAAAACTTGAAGCTTCATTACTTGGCGCCTGTGATAGCACTTCATGAAACTTGGGTCTCTTTGTCATAAGGGGACTCTGGATGTTTTGTTTTGATGGTCCATCTTGTATTTGATGCCATGGATGTGATATTTCAAACCTGCACTCTGTGTTTCCTCAGATCTGAGAGCCCATTAATGGGCTTTGCACTGAAGCTTTGACACAGCTGGTGACAAGGGTTTGGGCTTAAACTCCCAGGTAGTGTATTTTCCTGTGAATCTTCTGTTGGTTTTATGACCGTGAATTGGTATTTCGTGTTATTTTCTAAATATGGAAACTTTGTGTACTTTGTATCAATGAAATTTGATCATTTTACTTGGTCTGTGATTTGCTTGAGAAACTCATGGAGAGTTCATTCCTTTGAGAGGCAAAACCTTCAACACCTATTGGAAGGTGGCCATACATTCTCGACTGGTTCTGTGATCTTGGCTCATGTCTATGGATTCGTTTTCCTTCTGATTTCGGGTAAGTGATCGGAATACCTAGATCTACTAATACCCATTAATGGACTTGTCATTTTCGACTTGGGCATGTGTTTGTCTTTGATTCAAAGTTTGTTCTTGGTCAATCCTTGAGCCTTTTGTAAAACCCTAGATATTCTTGATTGTTCTTTGCATTCCATCTATTGATGTGTTGATATCGGAAGCATTTTCTTGAGTTGAGTTCATGAAGACCTGTAGCTTAATCTGATCTTTGCTTGTATGACTGCTATATGATGATCATTCATGTACCTTGTGCTTTCATAGCTGACATTGAAATGCTCCTTTCTGAGAGCTCTTTTCTAGGTTCAAACAACTTGTTCATTTACATTTCTGAACATAACAACATTAGTATGTTGACTGTTCTTGCTGAAATAATAAGAAAATCTGCCTTTCTGAAAGTTGTATGAAATTAAAAATTTACTTTTATTTGAGAACCTGAAAGAGCATAATTTTTCTGGAAATTTTTGTTCACAAATTCCTGCATGCTGAACATTGAAGTTTTGTTGAGATGTTGTAGTTTCATTTCCTTTTCTACTTAAATATTGTATTTGAGCTTCATTACAACTTTACATGCATGCTGGAAAAGTCGTAAATGTCCATTTTACATGGCAAAGCCCTGTCAAAATTTTCCTGAATTCTCTTTTCATTCTGTTTCAGCTGTAATTTTATCTCATTTCAGTTGACTTCAACCTCTAAAATTCTGATTCTTCTACTTCACCTTTGTTACACTTTTAAATGCATGAATTTATGAAGTTGGAAGTATAAAGAGTTAAACTAAACCCTGAGCTCAGTATTGATGATCATTTGTTTCTCCCTTTTCAGGTACCATGATGCGATTACAGGTGGACAACTTATTGCCGCCTATTGAAAATGTAAACTACTTGTAAGATTGTAAATTGTCCTTCAAAATTGCCAACTGTTTGCAGCTTCAGAACATCATGTCTGATACATGCTGCCCTTCCTACCTTCCTCAGGGCCTTGCAATGGTTGTTTACAATTGTTGCATAGTTCTGATGAGGGTTTCAAATGGAATGGTTGCATCTATGAGGCATGGCGTTCTTAAACTATACTCAAGTTGTAGTTTTGATGCCAAATGACTTCCAAGACTGTCTAGAACCAAACAATTAAAAACTGCATCTAAATCAAAGGTGGTTGTCCCAAACATAACCAAACTCATAACTGACCAATCTGAGAAACTTTAAAGTTTCAAGTTGACCATTTTGCACATTGGGTGCAAAAATTGTCAACAGTTTCTTTAGTATTGTTTCTAAAGTTTTCTTGATGCTAGTTAAAGTAGGATAGTTAGTATTTTCATTTCAATAAATTGTTTGGGTACGCTTTTAGAAATTTTATTTTCAATAAGTGCATCACATGTACAGGATTTGATTCCTTTCTAGATATTTTCCCTATTTATTTTATTCAAGAAAGGAAAAGTTTTTATTTTTCAAGGAAAAATTTGTTTTAGATTTTGACACCGTGCCCAATGGATGCATTAATGCACTTAATCATTGTAGATAGCAGCAACTTATCCCATATATTTGCTACAAATTTTGACATTTATCGCACACGTGCGAGGGGGTCAACTCAAAACTTTGGTTTCTAGTATTGAATGAGCTGAGTTGAGTGACCTAACTAAGGAAGAAAGAAGGAAGGAGTATGAATTGTCATTGTGTTTGTTTTAGAATATCTATCCTCCCCCTTAAATTAATCATCCCCCTCATGATTGTGTATCAACCCTTTAAGAACTTATGTAGGATCATGATACATACGGAAAGACATAACAAGTTAAAGATGGATATACCAAAGAAAGCAAAGGGACAATCCATGTGTAGGGTTGAAGTAAGTTGGGTTGTTGGATTTCATTCATTTTAGTTTCATATTTAATCAAAGTGTATTTATTCATTACTTTATGATTACGTGAAATTACTTAGTGTGTTGAGTTGTAAAGAGTTCATTTAACATTACGTTAATGAAAATAAATGCAAAAATAAATATGTACAACTCATCACAATAAGTAATTTTCATTTAATTCATAATTTAAATGTACAATGGTCCAACAAAAGCCGTAGGAAACAACTTAGCAAGTACATTACATACAAAATAAAATACATATACAAGAAACTATAAATAAATGAGAAGGAGGAAACCCATCATTACCTAAAATGCGGTGGATTTCCTTTCATTTCCTTGACTTACAACGGTATTTTCCTCATACTCTTCTCTTCTAGATTTAGAACACCTAAAAACAGAGATTACAATTGGTTAGAGCTCTGGGTGTTCTCATTTCTCATACACTATATGGCTTCAAGAATATGAATTTTTTTCATGAGTACAGGAAAATATGAACCAGAAAGGATGTATTACATAAGATCAAAAATAGAATCAAAATTACAGATTACAATCATCAAGGAGCAATCAAGAATAAATATCATAACTATGCCAAGAGGAATAAGTTGTGAAAAGATCCAAGGAAAAGAGATGCCTATGGCCTTCACCATTTTCTAACGGGTTACCTTAATGTGTAGGTACAGTGTATCAAATAAACACTTAATCCATGTTTTACTCATATCGAAATGATGTGAATTGAATACCCTACGAGAATACAACTTGAAGTGTGTACCAACTAGAGAATGAATACGGGATACGAGTATGCACTAGGAAGCAAACAAACAGTCGAACAAATTTTACAATAAAAAGCTGGTACATATGGACAAGGTAACTATTAAATTCAACACAAACATTCAAAAGTTATGTTACTCATAAAGAGGATAAAGTACAAGTGGCATAATAGAAGGAATGTTTAAGATTTCAAAGCAACATAATGTACTTTAGAAATACAATAATGAAATAATAGCCATGTAGACACAAATGTTTTGAATATAGGTTACATTTCTATGAATGCATACTTCCACATTAGATTTCATGCATAGTTACAACCATATAAAGATAAATTGAAAATTAATCTAGATTTGCAAGTCTTCATTAGGTTTTTGATAGCATGTACCAATAGAGTTTTCCATCTTATAAGTGCTAAAGAAATGGCAACATCTCTCTAAAATCATGAGTGATTGAAATGCACATCCTTAAAGCTAAAAATACGGATGTTCATATTACATTTAGAAGATCACTATCAAAGGAGGAGCTACTTTAATGTTGGAGAGAAAATTTATCAGGTGGACAAACTTGTGGATTTCTTACCAATGCTTTGGGAATCTAAGTCCCTCTACTTAATCGGTGTAGCTACCATATATGTATGTGCGTGAAAAGGTGGATTTTTGTGGTGGCCTTTCGACCGGGATCCAGGGACACTCCACTGACCCTGCGGCAAAGCTTGCAGATACCTGCAAGAGAGGACCTTGTCTAAAAGTGGGAAAGGGAGTGAGAAAAGAGGTAGGGGAACTAATGCTGCAGGTAGGAAATCAGATTCCTACACACACTAGTTAGAAGTATCATCACATGCATTTAAGAGAAGAAACAACTTTGTAAGCATCATTAAGACCAAATGAAATTTGATGAACACAAAGTATCAAGAAATCTCTTAGTCAAAGAAATCTAGAAACTCCTTGTATTAATTTCTCAAACAAAAGTTGTACATAGTGGAGAAATGGAGGAAATTGAGAAGGGGGAAAGTAGAAGAAAATGGCTATCTCCTTTGCTTTCTCTAGGTACAATGCACTCTTGAGTTTACAAGATCAATTGCCAACCCTTTGCAATGGGAATGATGTTACAATTTATAGAATGAGAGGTGACTTATCGTCTTCCTCATGACCCTCCATATGCCTTAATATTACTTAAGACTATTCATATTCCAATTTAAATATTTAATTCCCTTTTATAATAGGAAGGTGACTTAATTTACATTATGTTTCTAAAGTCACTTTTAAGTGACTTAAAGGAATATCAAAAAGTGTAAACCCTAACAAAGAATTAGAAAATTTGAAAGTGAGAGAAAGTTGGGGGAAGAGGAGAGAGAAAGAGAGAGAGAAGAAGAAGAGGAGATGTCGCCCGATGAATTCCGTTGATCCTCGTTGATGGAAAGCTCCAAATGTAGTGAAACTCTAAATCTTCGAACTCCTTGCACACTATGAAACTCCTCCAAATTAGCTCACGAACGCTCACCCAGTTGAATGAAATAAGGTGGATCTCAAATTCCCTGTGAAAAATGGCTAGGATGCTCTTGAACAATTATGTCCCCTTGAATGATTATCCTTATGCGACCCATTGTGCCAAAACTACTTTTTGAGTGTAACTTACTATTTTTAGTAAGTGTGAATTGCGAGCCGAGATGACCCTTTTTTATGACCTTTCCTATGATGTTCCCTCTGTGTTCACCACCTTCTTCATGGAATCTTAAAATGGTGGCTTACCTGAAGTAACATTCCCCTATGCAAGGAGACATGCTATTTTTAGTAAGTGTGCCACGAATGTCAAATTGCGCCGAAATGAGTCTTGAAATTCTGGGTTTTATTCCAGATTCCACGCTCTGAATTTGGAGTAATTCCTTCATCTGAACAAGTGGGAAAATGATGTATTCATTGGCGGGGGGAAGAATACGACGACAAAAACACATCCCTCCATATCCCTAAAAAATAGGGGCTTCACGGCGCAAAAACTAGTTCATGTGAAACTAGATTTTTCAACGATCGTTCCCTCCAATTTTCAGATGATTTCACCCGTCGGATCTTCAGGAATTTGAAAATTTCTTCAAAGAGGGCAGAATGCTGACAAAAAAACACAGCCCTCCATATCCCTAAAAAATAGGGGCTTCATGGTGCAAAAACTAGTTCATGTGAAACTAGATTTTTCAACAATTGTTTCCTCCAATTTTCGGGCGATTTCACCCACTAGAACCTTGAGAAGCGGAGAGGTAGCTCGCTGATTTTTTCCATTACTATGTCATGGCGGCCATTAATGGAGCTTGAAAATTTCAGGTCTGGTTTTTGTCTCCGTTAGCAATGAAATCAACTCCATTGCGATAGGTTTTTCATTATGGTGCTTCACATGAAATTTCTCTTCAATTCGGTGACCGATTTGATGGGAAATCAAGATTTTTCCTTCGTAGAGCTAGAAAGAGGGTTTCTTCTCTATGAGAAATCCTTGATGAAAATTGGAGGTTTGAATATGATTTTTTAATGGCCTTCAAGAGATTAAAACTCAGCAACAAACAGTTCGTCAATCCGAGCACCAGTTTGCAAGATATGTTCGAATCTTCATTTTCATGGCCATGGGGATTTCCATTGTTCTCCTTCTCTGTTCTTCATTTCTCCTTCTTAGCTTGATGAAAATTCCTTTTGAGACCTATGTATTTCCATGGAAAAGGTATTTCAGTTCCTTTTCTGATCTGGTCTGAGTTTCTTGCAATGGTGGAGTGGTGGACTTGTGTTCTCTGCAACTTTCTTCTGGTAATGGAGAAGCAACTAGAAGCAACAAGAAGCAACTAACAATTAGAATATTTTTCAAATTTTTGAGTTGGAGTTGGGTGAATTTTTTCATGTTTTATGTCCCTGACCTCAGGGATGTGAGGGACATCAATTTCCACAATGAGCAAGATGGCGACATGTGGCGTTTAATCCAACGACAGGGGAATGAAGGAGGAAAAAGTTGCTTTAAAGCATTGGGAGCTAAAAGGCGGTCACATGGGTGTCAGAAGACTCCCTATGGGGGATGGGAGTAGTTTTAAAGGTCTGATGTCCCCCACCTCAGGTGCATAAGGGACATCAAATTCCACGGTGGTCCTGGAGCTGACACGTGGCACCCGATCCGACGACAGGGAATGCATGCTCCAAATAAGCACCTGGGGGCTGAACTGTCAAGTCTGGAGGTCATATGAGCATCCAAGAGGCCATATGATGGCTGAGAGGGCTTCAAGGGGGCTTGGCACAATTTTCCAACCTTGATTTCCCTGACCTTGGGGGACATGAGGGACAAAAAATCGCGCCAGGCTCCTGGTGCTAACATGTGTCCTCCCAAAAATTTGGCTAAGTCCTTAACTTGTAACAGTGATAACTTGAGCTCCCGATTGAAATTTTTGGAAAAATTTTATATGATCCTGACTGGAAAATGCCTTCTAAATCCAATAGAAGAGGTATAATGTCTTTATTATTCCATTTGATCCCTGAAAAATAGGATTTTTATTTTGTTTTCCACTTGTGCCTTAGAAAAATTGCCTGCAGACCTGATGCGCCAAAGTGCTGTGAAAAATATTATTTCACCATAATGTAGGTAGGTCTTGGAATCATATTTTTTTAGAGATTTTTTTTTTCTCTTAACTCCATCCGGAGCTCCTGGAATCTTTTTCTAAAGCCTAGCAGTTGTTTTAGGCCTATGTATTGCCTAGGCTTGTGAACCCTATTTTTACTCGGGATCGATCCAAGTATTGCAAAACTTCCCCAAACCTTCAAAAATAATTTCTATTATGTTTTAAGGTCTTCATTTCATCTCTGTGTTGAATTTTTACCTTTTTTCCGTTCCAGGGAGTTGAATCCAGTCCTAGGAAGGCTAGCGATAGCCCTTCCCTATACTGCCAGAAGATAGTGTCTTTTTAGAACTCCCTAAAATCACCTAGGTGGAATGAATAGAATTTCCTAAATCACCTAGGGGGATGATATAACATTATTTAGGAGGTCATTTGGATTGACTGGACAGACCTGGGGTGTCTTGAAATGATAGGACTTGAAAAATTTGACACTGGGGTATAGTTGTCGTGCTTAGAAATTATCAATTTCCTTGTTGCACATTTACACGAAAAAATTTACACGTTGCCATACTGATTGAGAACATATATGAGTGAATTATTATAAAATTATTAGTTCCAAGAGACCAAAATATTTAACAGAAGTGAAGCATTTTGCTCGGTACAATTACATAAATGCAAAACTTCTCTAAATGTTTCATTTTCAATAAAAAACAACAGTACATTTTTGTAAAATGGTGAAGGAGAGTGCAACCATATATATGAAAGAATAAAAGGGAAAGCTAACTTATGAAGAAACATGCAAATTTAATGAGCACCAATCAAGATTCAAGAATGAGGGTAGATAGTCAAGTATAGAGAATGAGTATCCCAACCATTTAAAAATGTAGGGTATGGTACAATAAACATTACTGAGAAAATAGATGCAAGTTTGAAATAAGAAGAATTTGTTATGGATCTTTATGAAGTGATCATGAAGAGTATATCAAGATAGCATAACCCTTAGAAATGATTTGAAAGGCAGCCACATACGTGAAAGAAAAACATATAGTTTATTTGCCTTCTTCAAGTGCCAAGGGTATTTTATGCTTATCAAAACTCCCCAATTTTAGTACAATAATGAAATGTAGATTCAAATCCCTCAACGTATGATCATAAATGGTATAAACAAGGCACAAAGCTACATGATGGGAGAGGAGATGAATGAAGTAATGCAAATGGTAGCCACATATACACGGAAGCTTTCAAAATCCACAAATATTTGAAGGTAAGATTTCACAAGATTAAAAAATAATGAGTTTTACAAGATATCTCGATAATATTAGCACAAAAATAAATTTCAGCTATCAATCACCAATACAAACCCTAATGAAAAATGGCTAACTCAAACCAAGTCCTCAAGCCGGGAAAAATCAACAAGTTGTGAGTTTTGAAGCGAGAAGAGGGCATTTTTGTTACACCCTTAATCATTTATATTACATTGGATGTATATAGTTGACTTGTGGCTAACATAACTTCTTATCATGATGTATCTCTTTCATATATGTTATATTATCATTCTTGTCTCGTAGGCCTTGGTGATGGCCATAATATAGGAATAATAGTAATTCATCATTACCGAGCATTTGAGTCTTATTGTATGGTTTGGAGGTTGCCCCCTCGAAGTGGCTAAGATATTATAATTACATATTATGATCATTTATCTACAATATTATGTTCCTTACTGTTCTCTTGCTACTGAAAACTAGTTTATCCAAGTAATTTCCTTGCAAGTGGTATCAGAGCTACGATATGGGCCAAAATTATGGAAAAAAACCCTAATTTTATTGTTTCTGCTATATCTTGCAAACCAGAGTGAATTTTTCAAAGTTTTTTACCAGAGTTGCGAATCATTGCAATTAAGGTTCCCTAAAAATTTCAGACTTGTTTCCAGTTTTTTTAAATTTATTGCAAATTTACGGTTTTTCATAAATTTGCTACCTAGGCTTAAAATTGTGGAATTTTTCCAAGTTATTTACATTTTCAGAAAGAGGATAAAAACTTTTTTAGAGTTTGTTCTGTAATTTTTTTTATATTTTGCTAAATTCATATCGAACTCCCAAACCCTAAAATTTGACCTTGATCCCTAAATCCTACTATTTTGGGGCATCATGGTGAGACCTTCCACAATAGGTAAAAAAATCACATCACTCTGGGTAAAAATCCAAAAAAGATGAGATAATAGTTAAGGAGTTAGATTCAAAAGGGGTACCTATAAATTCTTCAACATTAGGGTTTACCTTGATGGACCATAAGGTAAGCCAACTTGAGTTTGACCTCCAAGACCTCAAGTCTAGGGTGGTCAACAAAGAAGATGTAGAAAGGATTGGACAAAGATTGGAGGATTTCATGCAGAAATTTAGTATACATATAATGGGTAATCATACTTCTATCAACCAAGGTGTATCTTCAGTCAAAATAATAAACAAACAAGCTAGGGTGCATCTTGGCATGCTCAATCTAAATACAAATACTCTATAAGCCCGTAACATATTTCTAAAAGTGGAGATTCGTAAGTTTTATAGAAAGTATCCACTCAATTAGATTAACAAAATGGAGAATGTTTTTGATCAACATCAAATTCCATTAGGAAAAAGGTGACCATGACATCTTTGTATCTCAAACCCGACCAATGCTCGGTATTGTTTGTTATGTGCTCAAAGGAAAAGAGTGGTCTCAATGTTACATGAACATTATTCACCAAAAAGTTTCAATTATACTATAGTTCTAGTGTGTTAGAGAATTACTTACGCCAATTAGCAAATTTAAGATAGACGGGATCCATTAAGGATTACATGAACATCAATTCCAAAAATCTCCTCATGCGGGTGGAAAATATTACTAAAGAGAATCCGAATGAACTATTTCTGGGGGTATTAAGGATCCCATTGAGCATGAGGTGTGTATGTTCAATCCTCATAAGGTTTTTGATTATATGATTATGGAATGTCGAGAAAAGGAAAAATTGGTTTCAAGTAGTAACAAAATTTGACTAATATCATAGATTACAACACCTTACTTCCAACACTCCTCATCCAGTTAGATTGACACCTCAAGAAATTGAAGAAAAGAGAGAAAAAGGATTATGTATTCACTGTGACGGTAAATATGGACCAGGACATAAATGTGTTGAAAAGAAGTTATTCTACATTGATGGGCCTAGTGAAGACGAAGAGAAGGAAGAAGATGAAGAGTCAAAGGTCATGGTTGAGCTATAGGTGTAGACACCAAAATTGGGTCACACTCCCCTTGGTCCTTTTTCAAATAACCAACTCAATCATACTCATCTAACCATGGCCCCTTCAACCCCACATCACCTTTAATTTAATTAAATTAATATATCCTCACAATATTTAATATCTAATTACCCTAATTTATACCCCACCACCTCACCTAGACACCTCATCCTAGCCACCTTACCCTAGACCTATTCTTGGCATGTTTCCATAACCTACAATAACTAAGTCTCACTTGCCTTAATGAGCTAAGATTTGGTCTAACACTAAAATCTCCCTAACCACCTTCCCGCTCATAAAAAATGCAACATCCGTTCCAAATCCGCGGATCAAGGAATGAACTTGAGCTAAAAGAGGTGAGATCTGCCAATTTTAGTAAACCTACGGAATCCCACCTTAATCGACGCGCAAGTCACCCTAAACCGAAGCTTGGTCAAGAAGGAACCGTTGTCGGTTAGCATTTATTCCTTTAAATAACCTTATTTTTGGGTTGGCACATTCTGAGAGCAAAGAAAGGAGATCAGAGCTACATGCAAGCAAAACCAGCATCCTTTCACGTATCCAGACATCCAAAGCCATCACCAGGATATATTTTGGAAGCATTGCACTCACGGAATCATTCTAGGAGCCACTACTATGATATCCAACACCATTCTTCTGATCAACAACCACCTCCATTCAGCCATCTAAATCTACATCACAAGTAAGTACATCTCTACCAACATTATCTATTTCAACATAGTTAACTTTTGTCATCCATGTCATTAGTTTATACTTTGCATGTTCATTCCTCCATTGCTTAATAGCTGTAATCCCACCATTTCCCTTACCCACACCACCAAATCACCATTTTGACCTAATATCTGTTTCTGTATGTACTTGAAATCTCAACGTAATCGCTCATCCACCCTCCCAACCTCATCTTGACCTCATATCAGCCCCTGCCAGTTGATCTATTCGAGTTTCTTTCACCTCGACCATACCGACGTCGGTTATCCACAACCGTCATTGGTTCCACCTAAACCGGCATCGGTCATACCCAACCGACTTACGGTCTCTGTGTTTTACACCTTGACCAAGAACAGACCCAACAATCATCTCACTAGTTGACCTAAACAACTCGAATATGACCCACGACCGATTCTAGCAGCACCGCCTACTATCTACCTTTCTGATCTGACCATAGCCTAGCCTATTATGTTAATATTTTCTTATTGTACTTGAATGAGATACCTAAATCATATCAACTACAAAAGAGAACTTTGTTTATTTCGTATTAACTTGTGTTAAACGGTGGATTGATAGCCCTCAGAAGTGTCACACTTCAGGAACTAACATATGTTAGGCATTCCGCTATCATATATCATTTAAATATATTTTGTGGTCTTGTTTTCTATTATAGGTAGTTCCTCCTAGCCAAAAGGAAGCTCTCACAATTGACATTGGATCAAGAAGTTAGAACGTGCGCAACAACCATCAACCGAACAACATTTAACAAGTATTCCTCCTTGGCCTTTACCCTTATCTGTTTCATCACTTGAAAATGTAAAGAAAATGGTGAAACATTTTGGCACACCCGATGGGACCCATTAGGGGTTCTTTTGCATTTATTCATTCCTAGGTGAAAGTTTTGTTTGTTTCCCTTCGAAAATATTCCACATTAATTTTCTTCTTTGGAATCATTCTCCTTCTTTCTATTGTCTAAAAACAATCATATTTTTGGTGCTTTAAAAAGAACACATCTTCCTTTCTTTTACATTGCATTAGTGAAAGAGCATCCCTCTTCCTGTTCATCACTTGCTACATTGAATATCACACTTTAATTTGGGTTTAAAACACTTGCATTACATTCTAATTTGTTGCATTATTAGCTCACATTAAAACTGAGGGCAACCTATATGATGGAAGTCATGCCCAGCTGATGGTTGACACAAAGAATCGTAGAAAGCACATCTCTCTCTCTATCTCTCTCTATGTGTGTCTTACCAAACTTGCACAAAATAGAAATATACACATCTTTCTTAAACAACATCTTGCCCAGAACATCTCGCCGTGATCACACGATCCGATTGGTAGGTACTCCCGGATCGTTGCCTTTGTCAAGTCATCATCTCAGAGGATGGCTCGTCCCCACCATAACATACCTAAAACCTCTCCTTTTAGATATCCTTCTTCGTAGGACACCTTCCTAACCAAAAAATTATATTCTAAATACACATAGTCAGTCCTAAATAACATAAGCTAAACAAACATAAGAAAATCACTGTTAGGATCGTGCTTTTTCTTAGTGTTCTTCTTGACTTGTGTTTTGAGGTGTGAGACTACGAATCTCCATTTTTCTTCTTCCTTGCACACTCCACCATTGTAGTTGGAGTATTTTGACTTTGTTTGAGTGTGCCAGGACCCATCTCCTCATTCTCAAGTTTCTAAGTTTGATTCTTCACTTAATTTAATTCACAAACCCATTTTCTTCATTTCTTTCTAATTTCATAGTCACCGACGTCGGTCTAGCGACCGTCACGGTTCACATATGACCGTCATCGGTTAAACCCTAACCAATGTTGGCTTCTGGATTTCTAGTTACTTTACCTAGAATAGCCTTCATCACCCTTTCTATTCTGTTTATGGCCCTCACGGAATCATCATATTTCTCCCCTGTTGATACCTACTATCATACCCAGTTTTCTTAGTACATATCCAACATTCCTGTTGCATTCTTTGAGACTGGTTTTCTTCCATAGTAACCATCATCGGTTGGCCCTTAACCGTCACTGGTCAACCTGACCGTCACCAGTTACTTATTTTTGATTTTCAAAATCTACACATTGACCATATTCACATCCTGAGACCCCATTATTCTCTCTGTTTCTACTATCTTTCGATTCACCTACAAAATACTATCTTACAGTCAAGCACTTGTTCATATGGTGCTGACTGCAACTGACTAATGCCCTCATATTCCACACTAGTCATCAACCCCTCCCACCTAGTCCCTCACCACCTTCGTCTTGTCACATATGGATCCAACCTTACACCGCCACCATTGCTACATGCGATGAAGAGTTTGCATGACTCCTTGATCAGAATCCCTCGGCCTTACAGTTCTACCTTTCCCACTCTTCCACCTGAGACTCCTCAAAGTCGGTTGATATACGACATGCATGTTTCCATCTTTCCTGCTCTATTCCCGCTATTGCATCAGCCCCTAATATTACGACGTTACCCTCACCTACTTCACCCCTAGTAGTTTCAAGCTAGGACCCGTACCCGCCGTGGCCGCTAAGTCTCGTAGTTTCACTCATGCCGTCGTATCTGTTGTCCCCTCATCGACCACCTAGACCATAGCATAGTCCACACCCATTGTCTCACAAATACCCATTGCAACACAACCACTCATGGTGTCGGTGACCCCTACTCCATTCCAAAATATCATCCTCTCCATCCCACAAACACTACCCCCAATCACTACCAGAGTCACGACCATCCCACCTACATACACCTACTATCAACAACCCCCTATCTCGTCTATCACCCATTCTAGATATGTGTTTCTATATCAGTTCCTTATTCTCAACCTCCCTATCAGGTTCAATATCCGCCCCCTTATGCCATAGGAGGCGTCCCTCCATCACAACCTACCAATGACCTCATCAAGTTGATGATGGAAAAGATGCATACACTAGAAGCATCGGTTTCGGCTCGCATGCAATTCCCTCACCTATAATGAAATTTGTAATGAGCCTATTCACCTGTCCATTCCTATTCGACCATACCTCGTCCATTGGTAAATGCCAAAGTTCAACCACTTCAATAGCAAAGAGGATCCACAACAACATTTACGATCCTTTAAATATGGGTGTTCCTGATTTCCCATGATGACACTTTACTTTTGAGGACTTTCCCAATGTCCCTGACATGACCTGTATTAGACCAGTACAGTGGGCTACCAAGAAATTCCATCTACTTATTCAATCAAGTAGCCCAAGCCTTCCTAGATCACTTCTCCATCAACATTTTAAAGAAGGTTACTGATGACAATTTATGCACTTATGCAGAAATGGACAACTTGAAACTTCGTTACGATGGATAGCATTGGAGAAGTATACCTAAGCTAGAGGGAATTTTCAGTTTTGTCATTAGTATTGATTTATTTTAAAAGATTACATAAAATTTGCAGCCATGTGTGCTATTACAAAATGTAACGGATCACATAGTCTGCAATTTCATGATACCTTAAGCAAAAGAACACAAAGGCCCAAAGGACAGCTGTGTTGTCTTGATGAAGACACCGAATTGCAGAGTAGGTGAAGTGTTCAGTTTTGGGACAACAAATATAAGTGCAGATTATAGAAAATCAGAGTTCATTACTGAATGTTACAAGTTTTCATTGATGATCTTTCCTTCATGATTAAGACTTTCAATTATGTTAATGAGTTGTTAAGTTCATTATACAATCCATACAGAGAAACTAGAATGCAGAAGGAAATACACAAGTCATTTTTAGAATTCAATGTTTTATTCACAAGGAGAGTCAAATGTTTCCCACACAAGCCGTGGGATGTAACTGAAAAGTAAAGTACAACTACTGAAAATAAAGGTACACATGCATGAAAGAGAAAGAAAAGGAGTATGAGTGAACCCATCATTACCTTGGGGTTTATTTTTTCGATTGAAGCATCTTCATCTACATCTTTTGTTTCTCCCTCATCTTCATTGTAGTAGCCATTGTACCTGAAAAGGAAGAAAAGGATTAACTGTCAATTACGAGCTCAAGGATCAATTCATATTCCTACACTATCCTACTTCGTGCATATGAATCTTCTCCTAACAAGAGATGTATTCTACTTGAAGAACAAACTGCATGCACACTTTATTCACTCAGAAAGAAGAAAGAGAAAAGAAAAGAAAACATGGACACAAGAGAGGCCAAAATCCTAAATATTTTCTAACTATTTTCTTAAGTGTGTAGGTACAGGTTGTAGTCAGGGAAAAATTGACAAGTCATAAGTACATGCTAGAAAGAAGGAAGAATGTAATTCAAATTTCAGTAACTATTCTGCAAATGGAAGAAATGACAGTACAAAAGAGAGATTGGAAGATAGGATCACTTGTTTTAGTTGCAGCATAAGAGGAAGAATCAGATTCCATGAAGTTGAAGCTAGATAGCAAAGGGGAAAAAATTTGAAACAGGATGACGAGAGAAGATTCTGGGAAATTTTTTTCAGGGCTTCGACATTAAAAATCAACATTTCAAATTTTCCAGCAAGCATCCAAGTAAGAAACAATTGCAGAAAGGAAATAAAGCATTGGAAACAAGGCTTATGCCTGAAATAGTACTCACAAGCTTCAAATTAGAGAAACAAACAAGATCATAAATGATGTTGTATCAAAAGTACAGACATGAATGCAAGGAAGCATGATACAAATTAAAAAACTTATTATTTCCAGCTCATTATTGTAAAGAGAAGATAACCACATTTGAGCAAAGGTCCGGATCCAAGGATATCATGGTGAAACACAAATGCTCAGAAGAATATTTCTTTCAGACTACTACCAAGTTACAAAAGGACAACATGTTTACAATACAATGGTGGATCAACTATATACTCAAGATCTCAAAAAAAAAATTATTCACAGATCAAACCAAGTGACTGTGATAAGAAGAATGAAATTTGTAGAAATGGGAAAGAATGAAGAAGTCCAAACACCCACATCAATGAGCCTTCAGTGTCTAATCATTTCAAAGCAAAAGAGGTACCCCATAAGCATTCAGATCACAAGCTTACAAAGAAATCCTTGAATCAAAATTACATGCACATTCAAGCTAAAGAAAGTTTCAAAGTTTCTTTCAGAAGTCAACATTCCCATTGAAAATATTTTTCAAGTTGCAGATCTAAGAGAGAAAATTACAATTTCTGCCTTTAATCGAGAAAACCCATTATTGGGTATCAAAATTAGAACAAATACCTATGATAAAATTGAGGTTTCAATATAATCTTACAAAGCCCAACTATTCTAAGTTGCAATTTCCAAATGAAGAAATATTAAGTTCCCAGAATGCTACACTATAGCTTCAGAGCTAAGATTAAACGCATGATTCACAGTTTACAAGCACAGTAAAATATTGCAACACTTCAATAGAATAAGATATATAGTTCTTAAGTGAAAAGGAAAATTTTGTACAAAAGGTATATCGAATTTAAAACTTGAAAGGATCAAATCAGAAAATGATAAGGATCAAGCTCATTACAGATCCAACTAAAGGAAATCCAGTTTATCAAACAGTCATGCTTTGAAAGGGTAAATAAAGAAGGTACAGTTGAAGAACAAAAGCTCTACAAGAAATGACTATGTAACAGATAGTGCAAGGTTGAAATATCAGGTCATGGCCGAGCCTTTCAAAGTCTTTTTGTAAGTATAAAGAAGATGGAATGCAAAACATAATGAAGAATATCTTGGGTTTTTCAGAAAAGGTTCAAGGATTGACCGTGAACAAGTTTCAAATAAAAACTCATACATACCCAGGTCTGAGAAATACTCAAGAGTTTCAAAAATTTGTCATTCCCATTAAAACTAGATTCAAGTTGTAGTATTAAAGTAAAAAGGTACAGATCCTAGCCAATGAATGAATACCCATTAATGATTAGCAATGAATCTAGAGTAAGAAATAGAACTCACCAGTTAACACGAAACTATCGAGTCCTAAAAAACCATTGAATTCAGAACAGAAGAAATGAGGACCCATAATTTTTTCAACTCGAAACCCCCAAAAGAACCACGAAGGCACGAGATATGTGAAGAATGAGAAAAATATCAGTGTTTTGAAATCAAGATGATAATAATGATGTAGTTAAAAAGCTCAGAGATAAGAAAACTTACCATTCCCTCATCAAAATAGTGATGCTCATCACACAGGGACCAAGTAATGAAGCTTCAACTTCTCAATGATTGCAAACAAGAAGAACACAAAGATTATTTTCCATATAAAAGCCAAGCTCGAAGGTTACAATAATGGTGATGAGTACTGACCATTCCACTTAGAAAGCTTGGGAGTAGATAAGAGACAATGAAGATGCAGATGTTTCAGTGTTCAGAAGACCAAAAAGGGGAATTGAATCGAGCTCAACACACCAACAATGGCTTCAAAAAAAATTTTCCAGGGCTTTGCCCGCATACCAGAAAATCGAATGAAATGATCATCAAAACCAAGCTTTCCTTTACCGCTTGAGCCCAAGTATGGGTTAAGTTCGAACCCAACCATGATTTGAGATCAACGATCAGGCTTCATCAAGTACAAATATCAAAGGCTGAGGATTAAGCTTAGAGATCAAAACAAGTAATCGCATTAGTTCTCACCGACCACATTAATTACAAAGTTACAAACCCTAACCACTAAGTTAGAGATTGACGACATCAGGCCAATCGGTACAAAGATCAACGGTGCAGGTTCCATTTCAAACATCAAAGAAAACTCGGCCTAGGTCAAATTGCCACCGACAAAGCGTATGAGGGGTGAGTCACCATGGGGAAGGGGCCAGCCCACATCATCAATTAAAAATAGAATCATTACAATTCAAATGTCAAAATATCAACTATAGTCTAAGTGTCCAATGTGACAAAATCCAACCAAATCATTATATAATGATCAAATAAAAGGTATTTCCAACCTTTTCCTTCAAATAATGCCAAGGCCGACAACTATGGGGCAAAAAGTATATACTATAGCATGTGTTATGAAGGTGGCCAAGTAAATCATGGTGGCCCTTTTTACCAAGTGACCCCCATGCACATCTAGACATAATAATATGCTAAGTCCACAAAGGTGGCCAACCATGGTGAAGTGTAGAGCTAGACCCCATAGTTGGAGGAGTTAGGGGTAATTTGTAGAATGTCACCCTTGTGACCATTTGAAGCCAAAAGATGTCAACATCAGAATATGTACACATGGCAGGTGGTCCCCTACATTGGATGTTTATCTTGCAAATATTACAAATATTTGAATTATTTGCTCACATGCAAAGAATTAATTTTTGCATGCTTCACAAGAAGACAGAACAGAGAAGAGACAAGTTGCATGCCATGGAGAGAGACTTGCCTAGCAAGCAATCTTATTTTTGGCAAAATTATTCACCCAACTTTATTAAAAATAGAACAGTCAACTTCAGTTGACTGAGATGTAATCAAAGGCTATTAATGCCTCTTGCACTAGTTTGTATTATTTTATCCTTTTATTTATTATTAAATAAAGGATAAAATTAGGATGCATGGGCGGGTACAGCTACCTTAGGCTATTTTTAAGAAGGGTGGGAAAATTTTATTTTTGCTATATATTGTGTGCCTTTGAAAAATATAGGGAGATGCTTGGAGAAATTTTGGATATATGAGTACTAAAGCAATTTTTGCCAGTTTTTCCCTCTTAGTGTGAAGTATTTTCTACCTTTCCAAGTTATTTCACAGCCTTGTGAATGCAAATTCCCTGATCAACCACCTTACCCTGCTGTAAATTCATTCTTTTCTACTTAATTTTAATGTGCATGTTAACTTATTAGTACTATTGTGATTCTCCCTATGTACAAATAAGTGTTTTTCCCTTAGATATTCTGAAGAAAAATATTGGTTCATGCATCAAGAATCCTTCCCAAATCAGTTGTGCATATACTCAGTCAAAGCCTTCATACAAATTTAGTGTATCACCTTAGTTTTTTAATCATTTTTTACAGTCATCTTTTACTCTCAAACTCCTAGAAATCAGTTTAGGATACACCAATAAGGAGCCGGCCTTGATATTAGAGACTCACCTCGAAATAGGTATACCCACAGACTTGATGTGTTTCCATTGTATCTACGAAAGAGAGAGATCAATTATGCAAGCTTAGAAAACCAACAACCATCTCTACAGGTGCACTTTCGAGAGATAACATTTTTTGGCATGTCCGGTGGGACAATGAATCAAATCGCATGCAAGTTTCGGACCTATAGCTGATCTACAATAGATTTACAACAAATTAAAGGTCACTTTCGGGAGCAAGCTGCAAAAATTTGTTCTAAAGATTTTATCGTCTTTTTTGTCGACTCATGCAAGGCTGATTTCAGACTAGTACCGTAGCATGTTCCATGCCTAAAGTGACTACAATATCATTGGTAAGAGGAATTCCTTATGAGTTTGTTTCTTTACTTTTGAATTCTCGCTAGAAGGAGAAGAGTTGGTAATACTTTACCTCATAATAGACCTAATTTTGGTAACCCTCCTCCTAATATTCCCTCATCACATGTCAAATTTTCAATCAATATCCCAATTTTTCAAATGGCTCTTCAACCACTTAGAAATTTTGTGCCCTTTACTAATGGAAACCCATTAGTAATTACAGTTTATCATGATATTCCTAATACCGCCATTAAAATTTTGCCATCATTCACTGGTGAAAATCAAGTTACACCCGTTGAACATATTAAAGATGTTACAGACCATATGTGTAGTCCACAATATCACTCATGAATACGTAGCTTTAAGACTTTTAGCTACATCCTTTAAGGGACAGGATTTGCAATGGTATAGAAATCTAGAGATTGAAAGCATAAAAACTTGGGATGCCTTAGGTACAAAATCACTTTGAAACAGTTCCAAGATAATTCAGACCATTTATCTCTCATTGAATAATTGTCTACTATTAAAATATCCCCTCATGAGTACATGTCCAGCTTCAATATCTGTTTTTCTAGAACTTGGGAAAGAATCCCAACAAGTGTTAAGCCTCAAGTTGATCACGCTTTCCTTTATTATCTCAGAGCATTAAATAGTGATATTTCAACTATGATTCAATCTATGGGAGGTGAAACTCTTCCTGATGCCTATGACATTGCTATAAAAGATGAAAACAACCTTATTCAAGCTGGAAAATTAGCACCAAGGCCTTCAATGCTGTTTTTGGCATATTTAGCCCTTATTCCACAACCTATTACAATTCTAGAGCCTACTGTCACAACCCCATCTTTAGATATGTTTAAAGCTTTGCAAACTATGGGAAATAAGCTGACATCAATTGAAAATAAAAATTGCATTTCCTAGCAGAACTTATCAGCAAAATCAAACAAAATAGGCAGCCTTACCAACAGAATCATAATTATAGGTAGCCTTATCATCAAATAAAATTTGATCCAAACGTTCCTAGTACATCTAATGCCTTATTTCCAGTCAACATCACTACAGAAGAGTGGTGTCAGCCTTGCAACTAACCTCATTCAGTTGTTAATTGCCCAAATACTTTTTCTGAACCTGAATCTTGTTGCACAACCTCAATCTGAAGCGTTGTTCATGCCTCAAATGGAGAGTGGGCAACAAGAAACTCATGTTCAGAAAGCACCTGGACAGAATCTGGTCAACTTTAATGAAGATGACTTCATTGCAGTCACCACTAGAGCTCAAGAAAAAGTTGCTGAAAGTAAAAAACAAAAAAATAGGCCTGTTTTGCCCACCGTCACTGATACTACAACATCTACAGCCCCGAAACCAGCTAACAACCCTGCTGTCCCACAAAGAACAACAAGTGTTTCAACTGGTAAAGAGTAGTAAAAATAGCTACAACCTGATCCAAGAAGACTATTTATACCTTAGATATCCAAGGCAACTGAAGCAGAATCAATTTTGCTAAGGCCTACTCTAAGACAGTTGATTCTATCTCTAAAATTGTTGCTTCTTTTAACATTGTTGATGTAATGAAAAAGCATAATGTTAACATCTCAATGTGGGATGCTCTAAGTATTCCTAAACAACAAGATTTACTTTCTCATGAACTAGCTAAGCTATAGATTTCTTCAAATACAACAGAAAAGGAAGTTCAGAAGATAGACATGGTCCTTGGAACGTTTGAGCAAGACCGCATTAAAGAAATTAAGTGGATGGTTCAGAAAGTTTTGAATGTTCATGACATCAAGAAACCACCAACATTTTATTTATCACTGATTATTGGTGATATCCTAGTTCATAATTGCATGGTGGATAGTGGTGCAAGTAGCATAGTTATGTTGAAAGTAATTGTAAAAAAATTGGGTCTGCAGTATGAGTCTACGTAAAAGAGTGTTTTGACTTGATGGGACCGCAACTAATACTGATTGGGGTAATTAGAGATTTAGATTTAATGCTACGCACTTGCCCAAATGTTTCTATTCTTGCAAGATGTTACTGTTGTGGATCTACCTCCATACTTTGCCTTGTGCTTATCTAGAGATTTCACAATGAAAATAGGAGGTTATCTCTCTTCGGATTGGTCCTTATTTTTTACTACATGTTATGGTACTAAGGTTACTATCAATTCAGAACCATTGGCCAGATTTCACATTGAGCCTCATTCTCCAAACGCAATGGCTAATTATTTAGCATTAGATCAATCTGATTTCGATGATGTAGCTCAAGTTTCAACATTAGATGGTGTTTCTAACCTGTTTATGGATGAAAAGACAGTTGAAGAACATGCTCATGATCCTTTTAAGGAAGTTGAAGAACATATTTTTGGTGTGTATTGTATGCATGAAGAAAATACACCACTTCCCTTGCCTCTAAAAATAGAAAATTCAACAGGGGATTTCGAAGCTTCATTTTGATGGAGCTAAGAACAAGAAAGGACAAGGAGCAGGTTTGATGCTCACTTCCTCAAAAATGAAAGGTATTTCTTAGCTTTGAGTCTCCAATTTACATGCACTTGTAATGTAGTTGAATACAAAGCATTAATTCATGGCTTACTTTGGGGCGTAAAGAAAGGTATCAACACATTACAAATCTTTGGTGATTCCGAGTTGGTTATCAATCAAGTGAAAAACTTAAATTTTGTAAGAATCCACTAATGAAGTCTTACGGACATAACGTTTCAGAATTAATGGAAGATTTCAATGCCATTAATATTCGGGCCTATTCCGAGAGTTGAAAACATGCATGCAGATAGACTTGCAACAGCTTGGTGCTAGTTTCAAAGTCTTTGGAACAGATGGAAAACAACAAAATTCAGCCTCATATTAAGCTAATTGTCGGGCCCTTAATACCCGATAATGATTTAAATTGGCAGGTTTTTGAAAATGATGATCAAATCTGCAGGTTTTGCAAAGCATGAAGCTGAATTTTCTACAAAGAAATCAGGATAAATTACATCATTTATACAGTGATCAGATTGTTCAACTAAAGACAAATAAATTGCCTTGAGGTCTTGTCACTTTAGAAGACATCTTCAATAATGATGATCAGTTAAGAAAAGAAAAGAACTAAGATGTCTTTCGCATGCCGATAACTATGAAAATATTTCAATTGATGAAGGGAAAAAATTTACTTCTCGGAAAGGTATGTTCCTCAACTGAAAAACAATCATTTATTAATCTTTGTAAAGAATTTAAAGATGTTTTCGCTTGGAGATACCAAGACCTGAAAGGGTTTGATCCCAATTTAGCACAACATACTATCAAATTGCAGCCAAATTCTAAACCAGTCAGGCAGAAACAAAGGCCTGTAAATCCCAGAATAGAACCTCTTATGAGGAAAGAGTTATCCAAGTTGATTGAATCAGGTATTATCTTTCCAGTTAAGCATTCAAGTTGGGTAGAAAATATTGTTCCTGTAAGGAAGAAGAATGGAGAAATCAGATTATGTGTGGATTTCAGAGATCTTAACAAAGCATCATTAAGAGATCATTACCCACTACCGAACATGGATCAAATTTTGAGAACAGTCTCAGGTTCAGACAAACTATCTCTTCTAGATGGTTATAGTGGATATAATCATATTTTAGTTCGAGAAGAAGATAGGTATAAAACAACTTTTACCACCAAGTGGGGTACTTACGCTTACAAAATAATGCCTTTTGGTCTTTCAAATGCTGGTGTAATTTTTCAACGTGCAATGGACACGAATTTTCACAGCTTATTAAATAAATGCATCCTTGTTTATTTAGATGATGTTACTGTATTTTCAAAAAATTCTGAAGAACATCTACTGCATTTAAGGTATACTTTTCAACTATGCAGGCAGTTTGGAATATCTTTGAATCCCAAGAAGTCTATCTTTTTAGTACATCAAGGTAAATTACTCGGCCATATTATTTTTAAGCAAGGTTTAGCAATTGACCCTTTCAGAATCAAAGCTATATCACAACTATCATTGCCTCATCATAAGAAGGCATTACAGAGTTTTTTGGGAAAAATCAACTTTGTTAGAAGATTTGTTCCAGATTTTGCGTATTGGTCAAACCATTAACAACTATGTTAAAGAAAGAGAAAAATTTCTCTTGGACCAACGAAGGGAGAGAAGGTTTTGAAGTAATCAAAACAGCTATCTCTCAGGCTCCTACTCTTGCAAATCTAAATTTTGATAAAGATTTTACAATGTATACACTAGCGGGAGCTGAAATAATCTCAACTATTTTAACTCAAGTTAACGATGAGGATATTGAGCAGACCAATTGCTTTCTTTGGATAGAGTTTGCATGATTACGAAACAAGGTACATATTTCTTGAAAAACAAGTGCTTCCAGTAGTCGAGGACAAAAGAAATTTTAAATACATGCTTTCAAACAATAAAATTCACGTTCTTGTTTCTCATCCAAGTGTGAAAGTTTTCTGTTAAATAAAGAAATGAATGAGAAAAGAGCAAGTGGATAACAAAGGTTATGGAATATGATGTTGATATCTGGGTTGATAAGACAGTTCAAGGAAAAGGTTTATGTGATCATCTAATTGTTGATATGGAAAAACAACAGGCTGTAGAACCCAAAGATTCAAAACAACATGCTGAAATTACATATCAACAATCAAAAATTATGGTTCAGCCTAGAAAATCAGCAACCCGAACTTCCTCAAGAGATCCAAGAATCAAGGTGGATGACTAATTTGGTTAATTACTTATAGCATGACACCTATCCGGAAGGTATGGATAAGAATAAACGAAGATATTTTAGATTACAAGCTATCCCTTATCTTTTCGTTGATGGTGTGTTGTTCAAAAGGGATATAAATAAGATCTTGTTGCAATGTGTTGACTACTATAAAATTTAGAAAATACCGTTAGACTTCCATGAAGGACATGTAGGAGGTCACTTCTCAGCACGTACTATAGTCTTAAAAATCATGAAATTAGGTTATTATTGGCCTAACATATTCAAAGACTGTTTCAAATAGATTAGAAAGTGTAATAAATGTGTTTTCTTTGTTGGAAAAGAACGCTCCAAGCTTCATTGCCCTCGCTGACCTATTTCAGCTGATCAACATTTTATGTAGTGGGGTCTTGACTTTATTGGCATGATAAACCCACCTTCTTTGCAAGGACACAAGTGGATCTTAACTACTACATATTATTTTACATGATGGACTAAAGAAATAGCCTTGAAAGATGCTAATGAAGCTTTGATACTATCCTTTTAGGAAGGTATAGTGTGCGGATTTGGTGTTCCAGCAACTATCATATCAGATAATGCTTTAGCATTCCTCGGTGCAAAGATAATTGGGCTGTCACAAAGGAATATATCTAAGTTCTTCATCTAATTATTACCCACAATGTAATGGCTTAGTTGAGAGTACTAACAAGAATATGTTAAGGATCATCAAAAGAACGCTCAAGGATAATCAAAGAGCTTGGCACATGATGTTGAATTTAGCACTTTGGGCTGTGACAGAGTGACTCCTAAAAGATCGGTTGGCAATTCACCATACGACTTTTGTACGAAAAAGAAGTAAGAATTCCTATTTTAGTTGAGTTACCTACATTAGATTTGCTACATCAAATGGAGCTGCTTGAGAATGAACCATTGCAGGTTCGTTATGCAAAGTTAATGGAATTACAAGAGTTAAGAGATCAAGCTCATTTCGATAAGAAAGCTAAATTGAGAATCATCAATGAAGGAGATATTGTGTTAAAATGGGATGTTGATCGTGTAAAGCCAGGAAGACACTCAAAGTTTGATACAATCTGGAGTGGGCCTTACATGATTTTAGCTTGCAAAGAACACAATGCTTTTCAGCTTTCAAAGCTGAATGGAGAGGAAATTCCCATTCCTATGAATGATATGTTTCTCAAACACTGTTATTGAAAATCTTACGGTGATTGTTAAATTAGGATTTCCTTTTAAGAAGTGTAGTTTCGCAAATTGCATTGTTTTTCAATTCAATAATAACATTCGTGCACATGATCTTTTGCTAGATATTTTCCCAGCTTTAGTTTGTTTTGGAAGGATTGGACCTTTCGGATGGCAGATTTTGGTTACATGTATGGACTCCATGCCCAATGGACAAGAGCAAGGCACTGGTATATAAGCTAGCAGCAAATTTCCCCACATGATCACAAGAAATGTTGACAATTTCTACACTTATGCAGAAATGGACAACTTGAAATTTCGTTACGATGGATAACATTGGTGAAGTATAACTAAGATAGGGGAATTTTCAGTTTTTTTCATTAGTACTCGATTTATTTTAAAATATTACATGAGATTTGCAGCCATGTGTGCTATTACAAAACATAAATGAGATCACATAGTCTGCAATTTTATGATACCTTTAGCAAAAGAACACGAAGGCCCAAAGGGCAAAGTTGTGTTGCCTTGATGAAGACACCGAATTATAGAGTAGGTGAAGTGTTTGGTTTTGGAACAACAAATATAAGTGCAGATTATAGAAAATCGAGTTCATTATCGAATGTTACAAGTTTTCATTGATATTCTTTCCTTCATTATTAAGACTTTTAATTATGTTCTTGAGTTGTTGAGTTCATTATACAATCCATACGAGAGAAACTAGAATGCAAAAGGAAATACACAAGTCATTTTTAGAATTCAATGTTTTATTCACAAGGAGAGTCAAATGTTTCCCACACAAGCCATGGGATGTAACTAAAAATTAAAGTACACTATTGAAAATAAAGGTACACATGCATGAAAGAGAAAGAAAAGGAGTATGAGTGAACCCATCATTACCTTGGGGTTTATGTTTTTTGATTGAATAATCTTCATCTACATATTTTGTTTCTCCCTCATCTTCATTGTAGTAGCCATTGTACCTGAAAAGGAAGAAAAGGATTAACTTTCAGTTACGAGTTCAAGGATCAATTCATATTCCTACACTATCCTACTTTATGCATATGAATCTTCTCATAACAGGAGATGTATTCTACTTGAAGAAAAAAATTCATGCACACTTTATTCACTCGTAAAGAGAAAGAGAAAAGAAAAGAAAACATGGACACAAGAGAGGCCAAAAGCCTAAATAGTTTCTAACTGTTTTCTTAAGTGTGCAGGTATAGGTTGTAGTTTGGGAAAAATTGACAAGTCATAAGTACATGCTAGAAAGAAGGAAGAATGTAATTCAAATTTTAGTAAATATTCTACAAATGGAAGAAATGAAAGTACAAAAGAGATTGGAAGATAGGATCACTTGTTCTAGTCATAGCAGTAGAAGAGGAAGAATCAAATTCCAAGAAGTTGAAGCTAGATAGCAAAGGGGAAAAACGCTGAAATAGGATGAGAGAGAAGATTTTGGGAAATTTTTTCCGTGGCTTCGACATTAAAAATCAACATTTCAAATTTTCTAGCAAGCATCCAAGTAAGAAACTTGAGTTGCAGAAAGGAAATAAAGCATTGGAAACAAGGCTTATGCCTGAAATAGTAGTCACAAGCTTCAAATTAGAGAAACAAACAAGATCATAAATGATGTTGTATCAAAAAGTACAGACATGAATGCAAGGAAGCATGATACAGATTAAAAAAATTATTACTTCCACTCATTATTATAAAGAGAATATAACCACATTTGAGCAAAGGTCCGGAT
The DNA here is from genome assembly GCA_018340775.1 of Taxus wallichiana var. yunnanensis. Classification (NCBI taxonomy): domain Eukaryota; kingdom Viridiplantae; phylum Streptophyta; class Pinopsida; order Cupressales; family Taxaceae; genus Taxus; species Taxus wallichiana. Next base: position 492,360,516 of record CM031242.1, on the reverse strand, counting down.
CCAAGGATATCATGGTGAAACAAAAATGCTCAAGAATATTTCTTTCAAACTACTACCAAGTTACAAAAGGACAACATGTTTACAATACAATGGTGGATCAACTATATACTCAAGATCTCATAACAAAATTATTCACAGATCAAACCAAGTGATTGTGATAAGAAGAATGAAATTTGCATAAATGACAAAGAATGAAGAAGTCCAAACACGCACATAAATGAGCCTTTAGGTCTAATATTGTTAGAGCAAAAGAGGTACCCCATAAGCATTAAGATCACAAGCTTACAAAGAAATCCTTGAATCAAAATTACATGCACATTCAGGCTAAAGAAAATTTCAAAGTTTCTTTTAGAAGTCAACATTCCCATTGAAAATATTTTTCAAGTTGCAAATCTAAGAGAGAAAATTACAGTTTTTGTCTTTAATCGAAAACTCATTATTGGGTATCAAAATTAGAACAAGTAAGTACCTACTGATTAAATTGAAGTTTCAAGATAATCTTACAAAGCCCAACTATTCTAAGTTACAGTTTCCAAATGAAGCAAGTATTAAGTTCCCAGAATGCTACAATATAGCTTCAGAGCCAAGATTAAATGCATGATTCACAGTTTACAAGCACAGTAAAATATTGCAACACTTCAATAGAATAAGATATATTGGATTCATGGAGTCATAGTTCTTAAGTGAAAAGGAAAATTTCATACAAAAGGTATATCAAATTTAAGACTTGAAGGGATCAAATCAGGAAATGATAAGGATCAAGCTCATACAACCAACTGAAGGAAATCCAGTTTATCAAATAGTCATGCTTTGAAAGGGTAAATCAAGAAGGTACAGTTGAAGAACAAGATCTACAAGAAATGACTAAGTAACAGATAGTGCAAGGTTGAAATATCATGTCATGGCCGAGCCCTCATCAACGTGTTTTTACAAGTATAAAAAGATGAAATGCAAAACATAATGAATAATATTCTAGTTTTTTGAGAAAAGGTTCAAGGATTGACCGCGAACAAGTTTCAAATAAAAAAACTCATACCTACCTGTGTCCGAGAAATACTCAAGAGTTTTAAAATTTTCATTCCCATTAAAACCAGATTCAAGTTACATTATTAAAGTAAAAGGTACAGATCCTAGCCAATGAATGAATACCCATTAATGATTAGCAAGGAATCAAAGTAAGAAATAGAACTCACCAGTTAACACGGAACTATCGAGTCCTCAAAAACCATCGAATTCAGAATAGGAAAAATGAGGACCTAGAATGTTTTCAACTCGAAACCCCCAAAAGAACCACGAAGGCACGAGATATGTGAAGAATGAGAAAAATATCAGTGTTTTGAAATCAAGATGATAACAATGATGTAGTTGAAAATCTCAGAGAATGGAAAACTTACCATTCCCTCATCAAAATAGTGATGCTCATCACACAGGGACCAAGTAATGAAGCTTCAACTTCTCAATGATTGCAAACAAGAAGAACATAGAGATTCTTTTCCACAAAAAATCCAAGCTCGAAGGTTACAATAGTGGCGGTGAGTACTGACCATCCCACTTAGAAAGCCTAGGAGAGGATCAGAGACAACGAAGATGCAGATGTTTCAGTGTTCAGAAGACCGAAAAGCGGATTTGAATTGAGCTCAACACACCAATAATGGCTTCAAATTTATTTTTTCCAGGGCTTCACCCGCATACCAGAAAACTGAATGAAATGATCATCAAACCCAAGCTTTCCTTTACCGCTTGAGCCCAAGTATAGGTTAAGTTCAAACTTAACCATGATTTGAGATCAACAATCAGACTTCATCATGTACAAAGATCAAAGGCTAAGGATTAAGCTCAGAGATCAAAATAAGTAATTGCGATTAGTTCTCACCGACCACATTAATTACAAAGTTACAAACCCTAACCACAGGTTAGAGATCAACGACATCAGGCCAATCAGTACAAAGATCAACAGTGCAGGTTCCATTTCAAATATCAAAGCAAACTCGGCCTAGGTCAAATTTCCACCGACAAAGCGTATGAGGGGTGAGTCATCGTGGGGAAGGGGCCAGCCCATGTCATTAATTAAGAAACATAATCATTGCAATTCAAATGTCAAAAGATCAACTATAGTCCAAGTGTCCAATGTGAAAAAACCGACCAAATCATTATATAATGATCAAATAAAAGGTATTTCCAACATTTCCCTTCAAATAATGCCAAGGACAACAACTATGGGGTGGCAAGTAGATACTATCATGTGTTATGAAGGTGTCCGAGTAAATCATGTTGGCCCTTTTTACCAAGTGACCCCCATGCACATCTAGACATATTAATATGCTAAGTCCACAAAGGTGGCCAACCATGGTGAAGTGTAGATGTGGTCCCCACAGTTGGAGGAGTTAGGGGTAATTTGCAGAATGTCACCCTTGTGACCATTTGAATCCAAAAGATGTCAACATCAGAATATGTACACATGGCAGGTGGTCCCCTATATTGGATGCTTACCTTGCAAATATTACAAATTTATTTGAATTATTCACTCACAGGCAGAGAATTGATTTTTGCATGCTTCACAAGAAGACAAAATAGAGAAGAGACAAGTTGCATGCCATGGAGAGAGACTTGCCTAGCAAGCAATCTTATTTTTGGAAAAATTATTCACCCAACTTTATTAAAAATAGAACAGTCAACTTCAGTTGACTGAGATGTAATCAAAGGCTATTAATGCCTCTTGCACTAGTTTGTATTATTTTATCCTTTTATTAAATAAAGGATAAAATTAGGATGCATGGGCGAGTACAACCTTAGGCTATTTTTAGGAAGGGTGGGAAAATTTTATTTTTGCTATATATTGTGTGCCTTTTAAAAACACGGGGAGATGCTTGGAGAACTTTTGGATATATGAGTACTAAAGCAATTTTTGCTAGTTTTTCCCTCTCAGTGTGAAGTATTTTCTGCCTTTCCAAGTTATTTTGCAGTCTTGTGTATTTTATATTAATCTTGTGAATGCAAATTCCCTAATCAACCACCTTACCCTGTTGCAAATTCAAGTATTTTCTACTTAATTTTAATGTGCTTGTTAACTTATTAGTACTACTGTGATTCTCCCTAAGTACAATTAAATGTTTTGCCCTTAGATATTCTGCAGAAAAACTATTGGTTCATGCATCAAGAATGCTTCCCAAATCAGTTGTGCATATACTCAGTCAAAGCCCTCATAAAAATTTGGTGTATCACCTTAGTTTTTAAATCATTTTTACAATCATCTTTTACTCTCAAACTCTTGGAAATCAGTTTAGGATACACCAATAAGGAACCGACCTTGATACTTGAGACTCACCTCAAAATAGGTATACCCACATACCTGAGGTGTTTCCATTGTATCTACAAAAGAGAGACCAATTGTGCAAGCTTAGAAAACCTACAACCATCTCTCTACAGGGTACACTTTCGAGAGATAACAATTACCATGACTGATATTTATTCCAAACGGCGATGATGATGAGTCTATCGCTGACTTTGTCACTCGTTGGCGCAGCCTAATCAATCAAATCACATTTCAACTACCTTAAACTGAACTCATAGAGTTGTTTACTCGAGCTTACGCTAGACACATCTCACCAACCCTACAAGGTGCAGACATTCCATACTTTTTACAAGGCATTCACCATGACATGGAAATTGGAAATTCGTGCTATCGAAGAAAAGAAGATTCAATTTCGTACTAAGAACATCGTGTTCAAATCAAATGATGCTTCTTCATCTTCGAAACCCCAAAAAAACTATTCAAAACCCAAAGGGTCTGCCAATGCCATAGTTCTCAAGGCTGGTCCCCCTCATCAATAAAACCCAACCAAACCCCCTTCTAATCTCTCTCCTGTCCAAGCTTTCCTGTTCAGACGGGAACAACAAATGTACACTTCCATAAGAGAATCTTATTCTTCTGTGTTGGAAAATCTTGTGAAGGCTAGTGTCATTACCCTCCCACCTATAAAACCACATACTGGTTTTGATCCTCAGCGACCCATGCCCTCATGGTATACAAAACATGAATTTTGCAAATATCAGCGTGTCAAAGGTCATATCGACAATAACTACATCACCTTCAAGAATATTGTCCAAGGAATGTTAGACAATAGAGATCTAGTCTTGGATAGCCTGAACATACCCGCTAACCAAAACCTACACATCTTTAAAAAGCCATTCCATAATCATTCCCGTCGCCAACTAAGTCGGTGATACTTCAAACAAGTTGATAACAATGTCCGCGAGGTCCACGATATTCTCAATTATATACTAGTTGTTTCCCAACTTCCTTGTGTTCCTTCCATAGATGAGATCTTAGCTCGAGCTCCCCTACCTACACAAGAACCAATTTCATCTACTCCCCACCCACAAAGACACCCCCTTCATTTTCTTCTTCACCCGTGGAAGAGCCTATAATTAGCACACCACCTTTGACACCTCAAAATTCTGATCAGTTATCAATGATACCTATCCTACTCATAGAAGACGCAGGTCCACCACCTACACCAGCACAAGGAGAGTCCACTTCGGTTTGCCCATCCTCCCCTCTACCCATGGAGGATCCTATAGAAGTATCACTTCCTGTAGATGACCATTCACCATTAGACCTTCAAGATCCTACTGATATGCTTTCGACTCTCTTACCCACAAAGTCCGAGGCTAACCATTTCCTTGTATCTCAAACACATTTTATGAGGATTTCCACTTGATCCACGTTGACCCCACCTACGTCAGTACCATTCTCATGTTTGGCTAATGATCGGACTATGTTGATAGAGCCTTACTTTGGGGATGCCTTCTACTTCTGTTTCAACACAAATGCAAAGTTGTCCCCTGTTGACACCTCCACTATCTATCCAAAAGTGTTTTGGGAAACCAAACCAAACACAATCATGACTATTACAATGCCTTCCATGACACCACCCCTAGCCCAACTCACACCTCTTCCCATAACCCAACATACACCTACACCCAAACACCTACCCTTGCCTATATTGCCACCCTTACCTAAACCTATCACTACCTTAGGGGTCATACCAACAGACTAGCCTTACTCACCCACCCATCAAATTAGATTTAGCTACATCTTCCAAAACTAACACCAAACTTAAACCAGCCCCTAAAATGAAGATCCAATCTCCTAAATCTCATACCCCAACCTCACCTACCATGCCCTTATCACCTTCACCCCTTCCGTCCATCCTAGGACCTCACCCCTCAACCCTGTCAAGAAACCTTAGTCCACCGGAAAACCAAGAACCAAAGCAGATCGTTTCCTCATCACAAGTCTCTAATATACCCAAGTGACCCACACAACTTCCACCCTCACTTGTAACCTTCTTACATCCTATACCATCACTACATTTATATAATCGCTTCACTACACATGACATTTTCTTCTCTTTCACTCATGCCTCCTTCCTAATCTGCACCACCTACCTCCACAAAGACCTTGGTTACCCTCGTGGGTAACTCACCCTCTTCCACCATCTATTTTTCCTTCCACATCATGTACGCCCATATCACCTTTAACCAAAAGGATGCAACCTAAAGCTAAAAATCTACTACCCTCCAATAAGGTAGTAAAACCAACCAAAATTTCCAGTTTAGTTCATCTACCATGCCCCTACCGAAGCAAATAGGACCAACACCTAAGACCACACCACACACCAAACTAGTAGCCTAACCTACTCCCCTCTTATAAATACTCTTCCTCCACAATCAATTGCACTGTACTCCAAACCCACATTCACCTCCCATTGTGATCCATTAGCAAGGTCCAATGCCAAAATCCTAACCAATCTCCTCAAACTTCCGTCATCACATTACCACCTCTTAAACCTTACGACCCACTCAAACCCAAACCAAAAGGGTTTTACAAAACCAAAATTTGGGCCTACCATCGTGTTCCAAGACACGATGTAGAGAACTGTAAGGATTTAAAAACTGCTCTTGTCTAATTATGTCCTCCCGAAGAAAATTTTGACGACAACAATCTTCTCGATGAGGACCCCATTTTTCCTTCACCAATTTCCATAGATCTTCTCCCATTACCTACTCAACGACCAAAATCTCCACCCCCACAACTCTTCGATCCACACCTAAGATTCGAGATCAACATGGTTCGTATAAGAGAGTTGGCCAAATCACCACCCAAATGTCATTGCGCCCAACTCACTTCACAAGGCTTTTCTCCCTGTAGTTTTCTGCCCGTCATGTCGTTATACCACTCATCCTACACCTTCTCCATTTACCCCCTCCCCTCATATTAACATGATCAACATTACCACCCGTGCTCAGAAAGACAAGGGAAAGGAAAAATCAATGGGCCCATGAACCAATCCTCGTACACAACATACCATCCGTACCCATATCTAAAGTCATCATTCAAGGTCCTACATATCCTATTTCCAATGGGGTCACACATCGACAATGCTAAAACAAATACACCAATCCCCCTCAAGATGTCTTTATATGACCTCGTCCAAACCTCAGAGTCACATCGTCAAGCCCTCCTGGAGGTCCTTTAATCTATCAAAGTCTTGCCAATTAACCCCACACCAGTAGCCTCCATTATTACCCCCCACCATGTAGCCTCTCTCATTAAGTCATCGCCTTCCTCTACATCTCCACCTACTCGCCAAGTGGCTTCCCTCAACTTTTTGGATGAAGAGATTCCTCCCTTCTAGTTCGACAACCCAACCCCACTCTTTTCACCTCCATATTTATCAAGAATATATGCATACGACATGTTATGATTGATGGTGGTGCTAGCATTAATATCATCTCCTCCCATGCATATGACCAAATGTGGATACCTGCAAATTACATGCATGGTAACCTTGTTATGCTACATTCCTCTAATGACACCATGACCTCTACCCCGGGTACCATTATTCTCCATGTTTGCATGGGCCCTCGTACCTGTATCCTAAAAATTTTCTATGTTCTATAAGGGGAGTTCAAATATAACTTGCTGCTCAGCCAACCTTGGATCTATGCTATGGGTCGTGTCCCTTCGACTTTACATCGATGCCTCAAATTTGAACACGAGGGACATAATCACACCATCCTGGCCGAACCCTCACCTTTCAAGACCTCGTAACGTGCTATATCAGCCTAATGATGTGATTGTGTTGGTCAAGGCATCTTCCACTATCACCACTTCACCTTCACCCATGAGTTCATCCACCAACATTGCCACTACTTCGCTACATCTCACCTTGCTATCCCCACCGCATGTTGTAGCCTCTACCATTAGTGCCCCTTCATCTAGTGAACCATCCATACCCACTACCCACATACCAACTAATGATCTCTTAGAAGGTTTTTTTCAATGCCTCACTCTATGGGAATACTTCTTATACAATATCGATACCTACCTCACCCCACAAGAGTATGGGAATCTGCATCAACACCCTAGTTATGACATCCACATCGGTGATGTTTTCCTTTATACCAACCTAATATATGGGGGCTTGATATGGCCACCTATAAACCTAAACCTCCATCCCAAACCAAACCATTTTTAGTCGACCCACACTCCCTCACTAGCTGCCGTTTTGCTCACACTTTCCTCCACCGGTGCGCGTGGAAGGGATTTGGCTTCGGTTTTTATGAACAAGGCTGCCACATTGTCATCTCATGTACCTCTCATAAACACAATGACCATAGTGGCATTGGTTTTGACGCTCCATCCTCTAAGAAGGTTCGCATCGACCTTATCCAGGACGAGAAATCTTCCCCCTCTCATTCACCCACATTACCATCTTCACCCACGGAGTCCATAGATCCCAAATCTATACCTCATCATTTTTTTTTTGTAAACACCATTTCCCTAGGACCACTGACCTATCAATGCAATGGTGAGGCTCCCTCTTCTCTCCCATTCCTGTATCTTGACATGATCGATGACAATCCACCTTCAATTAACGCTCGTTCAATGTCGGGACGATGAGTCTATCCTTACCTACCTTAGTGCGAGAAGACTCTTATATTCATCGGTTGTTACCCTCGAGATGTAAACCACGTGGAAATAATCAACCATCAAAATCAACATTAATACTCAGGATGACCCACACATTCTAAAGATCGGCTAATCCTTAGACACTACACTCGAACATGAAGCCTTCACCTCTTCCCTTGGGACCATAGCAACGCATTTTCCGGTCTTATGCCGATATTCCTACTATTGACCCAAAAATCATGGTTCACAATATCGTAACCATTCCTAATGCCAAACCCATCAAAAAAAAAGTTGTGGAAAATACATCCTCGAATTGCTCTTCGGTCAAAGAATACCTTCAATGCCTTCTCTTAGTTTCCTTCATTCTATCGATTGATTATCCCCAATGGATTTCTAACATATTTCCTGTCACGAAAGCTTATTGTGGGGACTCCGCATTTGCATGGATTTTCATGACCTTAACCTCGCCTGTCCCAAAGATGATTTCCCACTACAAGGCATTGACCAACTAGTTGATCTCACCGCTTGCCATGAAATTTTATCACTCATGGATGGTTTCTCGGGATACAATAAAATATTACTAGCCCCAGAGGATCAACACAAGACTACCTTCATCACCCCTTGGGGGACTTTCTGCTATCGAGTCATGCCTTTTGGCCTAAAAAATGTTGGTGCTACATATCAACGAGCCATGGCTTACATCTTCTAGAACATCATGCAATGCATATTGGAGGATTGCATAGATGATTTGATCGCCAAAACCAAACATCGAACCGAATACGTACTGTTCTTAAATTCATCTTTAACCGCCTCATCAAGTATTGTGTTCGTCTTCAACCAAAGAAGTGCGTCTTTGCGGTACTTTCCAGAAAAATCCTATGTTTCATCATTTCTTTGTGTGGCATAGAAGTCGATCATGCTAAAGTCAAGGCTATTATTGAAATGCCACCACCCAATAATCTCTGTCAACTTCACATCCTACAAGGAAAGTTGCAATCAATTCGTTGTTTTATCTCGCAGCTTTTTGACCTCTGTCAACCATTCCGTCATCTTCTCAAGAAAGACATTTCATTCAAATGAGTTGATGAATGCCATAAATACTTCAAAGTCTTAAAAAAATACCTACTTCAACCACCAGTTCTCATTCCTCCTAAGGATGACTAGCCCTTCTACCTATATATTTCTGCCACTAACCATTCTCTAGGTGCCATGCTCGCTCATCACGATGACCAACATCGAGAGCAAGCAGTTTATTACATAATCCGTACCCTTATTGAATATGAAACTAGATATACCCACACCAAATTTTTTTCCTAGCCTTAGTTTTTGTTGCCACCAAACTCCGCCATTACCTACTCAACCACAAAACCTTTGTCATTACTAATACTGACCCATTACACTATATGTATGCCAAACCTTATCAAAATCAACGTGCCGCACGTTGGCTTATGCTTCTGGCCAACCTCGACCTCGAATTCATCCATCAAAAGTCCATCAAGGGCTAGGATATTGCTGACCAATTGGTCGACACACCTATTTCCGGGAATCAACCCTCTAACTTCGACTTCCTAGATGAGTCTATAACTACCCTTTCCCTAGACAAACCCGCTTACCAAATGACACTCTTCTTTGATGGCTCCAAGTGTCAACGTGGGGGTGGGGCTAGTGTTATCCTCATTCTACTTGATGGTGAACCTATGCCTTTATCTTTCAAACTCGATTTTGATTGTATAAACAATATTGCTAAATATGAAGCACTCGTATTGGGTCTCCAGGCTTCTTATGCCTTAGATGTTAAATTAATCAACATCTTTGGTGATTCTCAATTGGTCATAAACCAAGTCGATGGTATATACCAGTGTCGTAATGAGATACTTCAAAAGTATAAACATCATGTAGACATACTTTTGACCACCTTTGATCGTTATACACTTCAAACCACCCCACGTTATACCAATAAATTTACAGATACCATGGCCTGCTTGGCTTCTCAAATACTCGCTTCACCCGCTGACTCTAAAATATGTCACTATACAAAGGCTACAATCACCCTCTTATTTACCTTGTGAGGTATACTCTATCGGAATTTTTACCCCTGACCCACGTGACTTTCGGTATAAGAAATATATAGACTATCTTTCCCTTTCCATTCTACCTGCTGATCTCACTCGTAATGGACAATGTGTCTTTCTTAAAAGTGTCTCCCGTTATGTCATCATGGGTGGTCTTCTTTACAAGTGTGGCTTTGACAACATTCTCTTACGATGCCTTATGAGTTCTAAAATCCCCTACACCATTAAGGAAGTCCACGATGGAATTTGTGGAGGTCACTTTAGTGGTTTAGCCATCGCAAAGCACATTCTTTTCCTAGGCTATTATTGGCCAACCCTAAACCACGATTGTTTTCATTATGTCAAACGTTGCGTAAAATGCCAACAACATGTTAATCTTCATCACACACCTAGTCACACCTTACAGGTCACACGAGACCTTTGGCCTTTCTCTCAATGGGGTTTGGATCTTGTCGGTGAGATCAACCCCCATTCTTCACAATGCCACCAATGGATCATAACCACTACTGAATATTACACTAAATGGGTAGAAGCCATTCCCCTCATTTCCACCAAATCTAAGAAAATATGTGAATTCATCAACCATCACATCATTTGTCGCTTTGGTGTCCCTCACCGCATTATCACATGAATAACGGAAAACAATTCAAAAACAAAACCCTATGCAAACTATGCAATGCTTTTGGCATCCAACTCAGTTTCTCATCACCCTATTACCCACAAACCAACGATCAAGACGAATCAACCAATAAAACCTTGAACAAAATTCTTATGAAGGTAGTCAATGATATTGGGAAGGATTGGCATACGCACATTCCTTTCACCTTGTGGGCTTATCACACTAGTATTCGCACTTCGACTGCTGCCACCCCCTTTTCTCTGGTCTATGGTACTGAGGTTGTCTTACCTCTCAAAGTCCAGATTCCATCTCTCTGCATCTCACTACAAGACATGCTCAACGATGATGACTTTTGCCAGGATTGTTCATAACTTGAATTATTAGATGAACGTTGTCTCAATGCTCTTGACCATCTCCAAATCTACCAAAAACGTATCAAACGTGCCTATGACAAATGTGTTCATGAACAAACCTTTCAGGTCGGTGACCTCGTCTTGAAGGAAAATCAACATGTAACCAAAGAGGAGAAAAGTAAACGGGAAAATTTTCTCCTAATTGGCTTGGACCCTATATCATTACCCATGCTTATGGATCAGGTGTTTATCGTTTGTCTTCACTCGAAGGTAAACTTGAACCTAAGCCCCTTAATGCCTTGCATATTTAACCATTTTATTATTAATATCAAGTCCTATATTACTTTCTTTCATTTGGTTTCTCATCCCTTGAGCGTTTTTCACCTTCTATATTACCCATTTTGAGGATCCACAACTAAACAAGAATTATGTGATTACCCATCACCTTTTAGCCTTGTCTTCAATATGAGTACCACAACTCTACTCATAGCATGATTCTCATGAATACTTTTCATCTTCTTCAAGATGGAATGCCATGGTCATTCATCACTCAAAACATCCTCTTCACAGTTAAACTTTATGCACTACGGTTTTGTCTTCTAAACAACAACCCGATCGTCCTCTATAGTCGGTCCATGACTTAAATGTCAAAAAAATAGGATTCAACTCCTTGAGTCAAACTTCTAGGAAAATATGACTCCCTCAAAAGGGACATATCTTCTTTATATTCTACCACTATCAATAGATTGCTCCCTTGAAGGACAGCTATATACAGTCATTACAAAAATATAATAAATATTCAGAAGCTTCCCGCATCGATCAGCTTCACAAATACCTTAAGGAGATAATATACCCATCTCATATAGACTTCCCGCATTGACCAGTCTATTAAAAAAAAAGTAGAGGCAAAAGATGAAATTTTCGTCATGGACTTGCCTATTTTGGATTATGGGTTTCTTGTTCCAAAATACACATCATCATACACTAAGTTATGCTAAACCTCCCATTCTCACCCCCTTGCCTTTTTCACCTAAATTCCTCGTTACTCAAGGGACTTTCATCGCAAACACGAAATTTCATGATCATGTGACTTTTCTTCACCCTTAGAATAGTCCATTATGCAAGGCCTGTAGGGTCTTACATTCATAAGCCCATCTGGGGTATGGTAGACTCATTAGGGTTCTTATCAATTAAGCAACTCTTTTACCATCTCTTACCATTCGCCTTCCTCATTACTTATTGATTATCCTATACAGGACCAGACCCTCGACACTGTGTTTAAAAATCACTCAACCATGCCTACAACCTAAACTCAATCATGCCTATGACCTACATCACCCATGCCTCACACCTATCAGCCCATTCTACTATTTCATCATAATCTTCCCTAGCTTATGGGAGAACTACATCAGCCTGAGGTCCCTTTTCGCCTGGGACTATGTAGGCAGTATTCCGAGGGCATGGGGCCCTTGGAGGTTAGCTTGGCCACTCTCTACCCTAACCAATTCCCTCTGCCCCTTTCCTATTCACATTCTACCCTAGTTAGTTTCCTTTTATATCAATCATTGGAAATTAAACCACACAAACAACAATTTCTTAACATCTTTACCATCATCACTCATACATTCATTTCATCTTTTCTACCATTTCTTTACCATTATCATACATTTTCCTACAAAGCATCTTAACATGATCCACATCATCATTAATTACACAAATTAATGAATTAGAAACTCAACCATGCCTAAACCAACCTAACTCAACAATACCTACAACCTAAACTCAATCATGCCTAAGCCAACTTGACTCAATCCATGCCTATGACTGACTCCATCCATGCCTATGACCTAACTCCATCATGCCTGAACCTGACCTGACTCCACCATGCCTACACGACCTTGACTCTAGCATGCCTAATCCACCTGATTTCCACCTATATATATATATATATATATATATATATATATATATATATATAACAATGAAAATTAAAACATGTACACCATTCATACTATAAACACCATCATCTATAAATCGAAAGTCTGTATAAAAATACATGTGAACATATATCCCAATAATAATCACAATCATCTCAAATCACTCAGATACATCCTCACCATCTTCGGCACGCAGGCCGGTATATCATCAAAAATCTCAAAAATCTCATGTACATCCTCACTCTCTTCGGCATGCAAAGCTAGTATATATCAAAAATAAATAACTATACAAAACAAGAGGTACATACATACTATCGGATATCACCCGCTGGATATCCTTCATATCTATCTCACTGTCTCCCTCTCCCACCTTTTCCATGTCCAATCACCAAATCAAATCCTCCTGACCTCCAAAAACCACAATCGATCCCCTTGTGCTTGTGGACCCGTCTACCTGGCTCCTCTAACCAACCGGATCTCTCCACCTCAGTAGGATATCATCCCTTGTCCTTTCCTCCCGACAAAGAACAACTCGCTCAAGTATCGGTTATGTCGATTTCAAAAAATCCAAAACATACAAATGAACCCGTATTATATGGATTTTTTCTTTTTATATACCCATGTCGACTTGAATGATGTCGGTTATACCTAAACCGACATCGGTCCTATGCCCTAGAACACTATAGTCAGTTATACCTAGACCGACATCAGTCATGTGCCCATAAAAACCGTGGTCGGTTTACCTAGACCATCAATGGTTCCGTATGACCGGCATCGATTACCCATCATGCTCTTGTCAACTACCCTTTCCCCATTTCTGACCCAACTTAACCAACCCACCACCATTTGGCCTTACCCACCCTTATCGCAACCTACCTCCAAGCCTACATTACCTATACCTGTCTTTAATTGTGTTTAGGGACTTGTTATTTTACTCGCGTACCTTGGCCTACCCTTGTCATGACCTCACTACCTGGACTGAAACATTGTTAATAACCTATGACCTCATGTGCTCATTATACCTTGCAACACTATTACCCGTGTTGTTTGACCTAATGACCTTACCTTGCCTATTTCCATGTTGTTTATCCTGACCCAACCTTTGGTGTACTAGAACATACCTAAACGTTCTTGCACTTGACCTGTGAAGTGCTTTTGTACCATATCCTATACCTTGGATACCGAAATCACCTCAACCTTGTTTGGATAAACCTATCGACCTTAGACGATGTAGAGTTTGCATGCTCTTCAACCTAGTACCGTGTTGCAGTTTATATGTGTGTGTGCATTTGACTATTACTACCTTTGACCTTGGCCCATTACCTAGATTACCCAATTGGATCTTTACCCAATTACCCCCATTGTCCACCTTCCTCTTCATCACATCCACCTTTTATCAAACCACTCACCGATTCTATCTTCTACCACATCAGTTCCTAGTTTGAGGGGGATCACCTTCACCCACACATGGGGCAACCACATCTTATTTTTGTCAGTGTCACTTACCAATACAAGCTACACAACAAAAAAGGGGCAAAATGTAGACACCAAAATTAGGTCACACTCCCCTTGGTCCTTTGTCAAATAACCAGCTCAATCATACTCATCTAACCATGGCCCCTTCCACCCCACATCACCTTTAATTTAATTAAATTAATATATATCCTCACAATATTTAATATCTAATTACCCTAATTTCTACCCCACCACCTCACCTAGACACCTCATCCTAGCCACCTCACCCTAGACCTATTCTTGGCATGTTTCCATAACTAATAATAACTAAGTCTTACCTGCCTTAATGAGCTAAGATTTGGTCTAACCCTAAAATCTCCCTAACCACCTTCCCACTCATAAAAACACAACGTTTGTTCCAAATCCACGGATCAAGGAACGAACTTGAGCTAAAAGAGGTAAGATCTACCAATTTTAGTAAACCTAGGGAATCAACCTTAATCAACGCCGGTCACCCTAATCGACGTCGGTCAAGACGGAACCATCGTCGGTTACCATTTATTCACCTAAACAACCTTATTTTTGGGTTGGCACATTTTGAGAGCAAGGAAAGGAGATCAGAGGTGCATGCAAGAGAAACCAACATCCTTTTACATATCCAGACATCCAAATCCATCACCAGGATAGATTTTGGAAGTATTACACTCATGAAATCATTCTAGGAGTCACTGCTATGATATCTAACACCATTCTTCTGATCAATAGCCACCTCCATTCAACCATCTAAATCTACATCACAATAAGTACATCTCTACTAGCATTGTCTATTTTAGCATAGTTAACTTTTTTCATCCCTGTCATTAGTTTATACTTTGCATGTTCATTCCTCCATTGGTTAATAGCCTGCAATCCCACCATTTCCCTTACCCACACCACCAAATCACCATTCGACCTAATATCCATTTCTACGTGTACTTGAGATCTCCATAGACCTGCTCATCCACCCTCCCAACCTCATTTGACCTCAGATCAGCCCCTACCAGTTGATCTATTCAAGTTTCTTTCACCTCGACCATACCGACACCGGTTATCCACAACCATCGTCGGTTCCACCTAAACTAGCATCGATCATACCGATCGACGTCGATCTCTATGTTTTACACCTTGACCAAGAACAGACCCAACAATCATCTCACTAGTTGACCTAAACAACCTAGAATCTGACCCTAACCAGTTCTAACACCCTAACAACTACCTACCTTTCTGATCTGACCATAGCCTAGCCTGTTATGTTAATATTTTCTTATTGTACTTGAATGAGATACCTAAATCATATCAACTACAGTAGGACTTTGTTTATTTCTCGCATTAACTTGTTTTAAACAGTGGATTGATAGCCCTCTAGGAAGTGTCACACTTCCTGGAACTAGCATAAGCTAGGTAGTCCACTGTCATATATCATTTAACTATCTTTGTCTTGTTTTCTATTACAGGTAGTTCCTCCTAGCCAAAAGGAAGCTCTCACAATCGACATTGGATCAAGAATTCAGAACACATGCAACAACCATCAACCGACCAACATTTAACAGGTATTCCTCCTTGGCCCTTACCCTTATCTGTTTCATCACTTGAAAACATAAAGAAAACGGTGAAAAAGAGGATTTAGGAGATCTCCAACAAACGATCTCATTCCATGAAATTTCAGGAATTAGCCTTAGGGTGGTTGGATTCTTAAAAAGAGAGAGGGTCACAGTGTTGATTGACTCAGTACGTACTCACAAGTTCATCAATCATAAGTTAGCGATCTTTGAACTATTTTATTTATCCAGCTCACTGAATGTCAAGTAATGATAGTTGATGGAGGTAATCTGTTACTTGTTCGAGAAAATTCCATAACATTAATCTCACCATGGGATATTACATATTAAATAGCCCCATGTATTCTATTTCTATGGGACGAGAAGATATTGTGTTAGGATTTTAATGGCTTACCACCTTGGTAACCATTAAGATGAACTTCAAGAGTTGTTCATATGCTTCGGTATGAAGAAAGGATTTTTGAGCTAAGAGGCTTAAGAGTAAAGTCTTCACAACCAACCAACGATCTCATGGTGGTTGGATTTTAAAAAAAGAGGGTCATAATGTTGATTGACTCGGTAAGTACTCACAAGTTCATCAACCATAAGTTAGCGATGCACATGAACTGTTTTATTTATCCAAGTTCGAATGTTAAGTAATGATTTGATGGAGGTACTTGTTACCTATTCCAGAAAATGCCATAACATTAATCTAACCATGGGATATTACATATTAAATAGCCCCATGTATTCCATTTCTATGGGACAAGTAGTCATTGTGTTAGGATTTCCATGGCTTACCACCTTGGTAACAATTGAGATGCACTTTCATTCAATCAAGGACAATTTACTTTTTTATTTAGACATGACAACATAAGTCCAACCACGAACACACTTACAATTTCCACAATGAGATATTCTTGAGGGTTATTTATTTTAATAATACACGCAATTTTAGCTTACGTTTTCAAGGAGACTCAAGATATGATTCATACAATTCATCTTACCAAGCTAAGTTTATTCTTTTTACCTTTGAGTAATCATCTTTAAATCTTCTCTATTATGACATTTATTTGTTTAATTCAATTATTTAATAAAGGAGGTAAATTAATTCCACAAGGCCATCTATCCACACTTACGCTACTAAAACTCGCTCATACCCTTATTACAATATGGATTCGCTTTCAACATACTTAAGAGAAAAATTACCAAGCACCTTGGAAAAAGGTTAGAGGGAGAAGGTTGAGTTGAAATCATCTTTAAGACCTCATTAGTTATTACCAAGATATAATTGAAACTTGAGAACTTAACTTGAGAATTATTAAAGATTTTACTTAGGCTTTACTAAATGAGTCTTATAAAATAAAACAATTTACCTTCCAATGGCTGAGAGATAGATTGTGTGGTTACCAAATTGTTTTCTCCTGCTTATTAAATCTTATTATCTTCCAGATCTAACCATAGATTTCCCTTAAGTTCGTTTAAGAATTTCACCATGAAAGGGATAGTGTTCATTAGTGTAGCTAGGGATATCAAGTTATATAATGTTACTTAACAAAGGATAGTTTCATCTTTGATCACTTATGGAATTACATGCTCTCAAGTTGGTCACCTCTACACTAATTTATTTGCAATATAAATTTTAGTTTAACTTCTATAAGTATTAAACAACCCATTTTATATTACTTATGACACACTATTACTAAGTCTTAGAAAGATTTAACTCAACCTTTAACCGCGAGGGGGTAAATTTTAACAATACTCATTTACGAAAACAAAACAAGGTTACATCAACT
Source organism: Taxus wallichiana var. yunnanensis (assembly GCA_018340775.1). Taxonomy (NCBI): domain Eukaryota; kingdom Viridiplantae; phylum Streptophyta; class Pinopsida; order Cupressales; family Taxaceae; genus Taxus; species Taxus wallichiana. The sequence goes on along the minus strand of CM031242.1, from coordinate 492,342,729 downwards.
CTTAGAATACCGATAATCCATTAAGGTCACTCAACAAGCGGTAAACCAATTTTCTTATAATTTCAATGATAGTCAACGATCCAAGGTTTCCAAAGTTAAGATGACAAAGTCCACAATACAATATACTAAGACATTGACCCTCTTCTGAAAATTTCCACTAGACGTTACAATAGTTGAACCATAAAAACAACGTACAAGCACCTTAATGATTATCATCTATGCAAATACAACAGCCACTTCTTTCATACTTGAGCTCGGAAAATCAACCTGCAAAAACATGTTAGCTTTTGTCAGTTCAAAAGAACTGGCATGAGCATGCATTCCCCTTTCCTAGATATTTCATCAAAATTAATTGAACGACTAGAGCATGATTTCCATTCCAAGACATAAGCAAAAGTAATTTGTATGAATGTAAACAAAATAGATATCTAGTTAACAAAAGGCACACTGCAGGACATAAGAAGGCCAAAATTGTGCATTTTCTATCCAAGGTTACTCTTACACCATACATTCTAAATTATAACAAATTTCCCACATAATACATTTTTTTTATTTTCCTTAAGTAAGATAGCGATAGCAGCTTCACATTCACAAAACAGAATAAAGGAATCGTACGACAACCACCCGATATGGAATAGTAAATTCTCCTGATAATGTCGAAAGAAGGTAACAAATTTTATTATTCCGAACATCCCTACTCGGACCAAAAGTGCCACACAAGCCCACAAAAACTCATACAACCTATGGGGGGTTATGGCCACTCAAGGACCCAATTCAAAGATCATGTAAAAAGGAATGCATTGCACATGCGTACACCTTAAAGAATGCAGCTGACGTTTTTGATTGTTATACCCAATATTTATTTATATATTCAAGGTTAAACAACGTCCACGTATGATAAGTTGAAACTTTGAAAGCACTATTAAGCCGCAAGTACCAACTCCGCACATCCCTCAACAAAAAAAAAACCCTTCATTCCCAACATAATAAATATTTCAATGTTATACACTTTTGACTTACTTGCTGAAATAACGAAGAAAGGTCTCATAAAACATTGTTGCTTTGGGTAAATGTAATTTACCTTTCACAGGTCCCCAAAAGCATCTCAAACCTCAGACTTTGCTCCATGTTCACCACATCCAACATATACATCATTGATTATTGCTCGGAAGGGGTAAAACACTGTTCATGCACTCACTACCGTGGGTGCATCCGACAAGGAAAGGATTTTCTTTAATAAAAAAAGTTTAAGTAAACTTACGGTTGTGTCGGGCGCATAGGATATCCCATGTACAAAATGAGAGTCCCTTGAATACTTTAAGTATTGTCTCCAAAGGTTTGAGTACGGTTTTCCTTATAACAAACCCTCAAATTTTTCCATCACAAAGAAGTCAGTGGACCTTTCATAAGACCAGTTAGGGAGACAATACAAATGTAGGACTGATGACGACATCCCTTGGCCAGGGTACTAAAATTTTAAGGTCATCATAAGCTAGGTAAGCAAGTTAAATTTGGCCAAAAAAAAAAACATGTTTGGATAAGACGTGGTCGAAAAACCACTATCTAGTCACAGCCGGTCACATCCGACAAGCATAATACATAGTTCGTTAAAGCTTCTAAAAAGGATAAAAATTTATGATGTTCCAACCTTGTAGTTGACCTCCCAGGTTTGAAATTGGGATGAGATTATACCAATTAGATTGCTTAAAAGAAAAGGATGAGCAAGGGTCTCTTTAGTATCATTTCCAAGATGAATTAATACCAGACCGTGATAACATCAAAAAGGGCAATAATTACACAACTTCTCATGAGGTAATTATTTTTATTCATCTATCACCTGCTCCCCTCTATAACCATAGGGATACATAAAGGAGGTAAAAATCACATTTTTTTGTTTTCAAAGAGGACAGAACTTAAACAAACAACTCCTCATTGCCATGCTGAGGAAGGTCCAAAACCAGGTCGCGAAAAAAAAAAAAAAACTGCTCCTACAGGCATAATACAGACGTATCTAGTAAGACCCCACGCACATCTAGCAAAAGCAAGAAAATACAATCTTGGCGGGGAAGGCGTGCAAAAGCCACACAACATTTCAAATGATATTTTCTCACGCAGAGCTTATCTCAAAAACAATCATAGCAACCATTTACAAGGAGAATAAGCAATAATCATGCAATCAATATAAAAGAAATAGCTGGAAAAGGGGAAAAACGGCTCATGCCTGTTCCTCCTGATTCAACATCGCCCCTCCTGCCTCTTCCATTGCTTGGACGCCCTCCCGAAATCCCACACCCAACAAAACATGCCTGACTGTAGAGGAAGCTAGTGGAAGCTGGAAACGTGGGAGAAGAAGAGGCATCCATCGCCCAAGGAGGAACTATGATGAAAAACGCCTTGACAGAAATGATTTGGATGGCCTCTCTGCCCATGCAAAGATCAAAATGGTAGACTGGAACAGGTGCGGACATCCATCCACGCGCGCAGGGTAAGAAGAGGAGGATTTCCAAAAAAAAAACCAACAAGAGTCGAAGCTAAACAGTTTGCCATGTTTTCCAGCAAGTTCATAATTGCAAAGCAAATTGTGCTTCATGAATATTCTGATATGAAACAGATCCACGCCTATGAGATTCTCTTCCATGAGTTACATCGTAAAACAAGTAAGGTCTCAATAGAGAATCTTTGTAATAAATTTCATCAGGTCTCCTGGTAACACTCTCACTGTCACAATATCGATTTTGATAAAAATATCTTGAAGGAGAATCCCGAATTTGAGGATGCATTCGATACTGAACAGATAACAACATAGTTGGACAACCTGCTTGTTGGAAGCTCAAAAAAAGGCTTCTACTATACTGCAACATGCTGCCTGGCTAATTATTGTTGCAGGCCGTTGTTGTGGATCCCGACAAGAACACACCTCGCAGCACCCAATGAAAGTGGAGGTAACACGCCTACTTCACTAGCTTGTAGCTTCATCTAGCCACCATATCAAACCCATTACTGCGCCCATACGCATTGAATAAAAGAATCAAAATGAGATCAAGGTGAAGAAAATCAGGACTCCATGACTCCCATCTCCCTCACGCAAGGTAGAAACATAATGGCCATTACGGTGCGGGTTGGTGGTTGGGAGGAGACTAATGCCATCTACTTGCAACAAGACATGCGAATGGACTGGTCGGCCAAGGTGCGTAGTGGAGGGTAGGTAAATTTAAAAGATTTAAAAGTCGGGCGAGTCCTCACCATGACACTGGCGCCCCCATGAGCCCCTCCTTCAAAGCAAAGATATGGGATAACAAAATCTCTACTAACTAAGGTAAGCTCACAAAGCATACGAAAGAAGATATATTAATACAAATGTAAAAGGAGTTACAAGATTACCAGAGCAGTTCTCATAAGCTAAAAAGGTATACGAATTTTTGTATGATTACTATTCAACCCGAGAAAATTTAATCACATACACACGAGCAAGCTAGAGGAAGTAAGAATCGAACTCTCCATTACTCACAAGGATTAAAAACAACATGCGAACAGGCCTAAGCGACCAAGCGCAAAAACTAGAGGTTGGCATTCAAAAGCAAACACAAGGCAAGGAAGCGACCATGGCACCAAAAGCGGGTAATCCCTTCCTCGGTAGCGGGGGGTTCATTATGCAAAGCGACCAACCAAACAATAAAATCGTTTAACGATAATTAATAATATGATTGATAACAATCGACACTAAAAATAATGAGTTATCGTTCGATCAATAATTAAAATAATAAATATTATTATTATTATTATTATTATTATTATTATTATTATTATTATTATTATTACCACTTAAAATAATTATTAATCATATTAACAAAAGCGTATATACCAACTTGACAATAATGTAAAACAATAACACTATAAGATAGAGGCGATCGATAATTAAATTAAAACAACATTGTTATCATTATATACTATAAATATAAATAATTTCTACTCACATCAATAATGACCAATGATCCGGCTTTAACCATGCGACAACAAGATCCTCCTTAAATAGGTTAATGCACAAGAGACACAGTCCACACACACGAAGGTGTCAATAACAACTTGAGAATGCAAGAAGGAGAGAGGGAAGGTTCTAAAACATCACTGAGACAAGATCTAAGACAACGGAAATACACACAGCCATTCGACGCTCAACAAGAGGGTCATTGCGACAAGAACTAGGGTAAACGCCGAACGGGGCATTACATTCTCCTCCCCTTAAGAAAAGCATCGTCCTCGATGCGACATAACACAATGGAAAAGAAATGGTTCGCAACCAAGAATAGGTAAAGGAGAAAGTACACCCTATGGTTTAAAATTTTAGTTGATTAAAGCACGGTCACAAGGTAGCCTTAGGAACATTCGGTAGAAATTTTAACTTTCAAGGTTCTGTGAAGATTGGCAGTTCCCTCTTATTTATTATTTCATTAGTTCCTTTCCATTAGCATTATTCTTAGTTTAATTTCTTTTAAAATTTCATCATTGAAGAGTTTTGGTTTATTTCTTATTGTGGGTGCCCAACATGAACTGCTAACACAACACCCTATCAGGTTCAAAAGGACACTACGGATTCACAAGCACACAAGTATATTCTTCATGATTGTATTACACCACAAAAGGTTACTCAAATACGGAATGGATTAGGCACAGTCCACATAACATAGTACACGTCACACATTTATGACCGACGTATAGAATGCTCGAACAAAAGAGTACTACGACAACCAGACATTTCCTCAATTCCACCTATGAGGATTTTACATGACTCATAACAAAAACTACATGTACATAGGGTCCACAAGGGCATCAATGCCATATCCACAACATCACAACACATATCCATCTGACATGAGTAACACATACATCAAAAGACCACTACCAAACATCACAATAACTCAACATATATCCCAGAACATCAACCATACACAAATATCTTTTGCCTCCCTCAAACTCTTATGCCTCCCTCAAGTCTCTTATGCCTCCCTCAAGTCTCTTATGCCTCCCTCAAGTCTCTTATGCCTCCCTCCCTTATGGCCTATGGCCAAGACACATAGAGTTCGAACACTCCTAACCCAAGTGACATAATAACGCGTGGTTCAACAACCCGCTAGTTATCTGTAACTCCTTGGGGCGTACCCCCATACAACGAAGCGGGTCCATAGGTCCAACCATTCCATGGTGCATCCCATGACCCTATTCCACACATCACGACAATAGAACCAGCATAACAATCCAATCTAAGTGCCAAGTGGCAAAGTACAAGCCTTGGGCAAGGCGGTAAAAATTTAAAATTTAAAAATAAGGTCCAAACCAAGAAAAATAAATGGCCAAATAGCCATAGTTAGTGTCAAAATCCACATGTTAGTGCCATAAACCAAGGAAATGCCCAAAATTGTAAAGCATGGCAATCAAGAAAAGTTGTTGGTCCTTACAAAATAAAGTAAAAAGCTCAATTTACGAATAAAATCAACTTATAATAATGTCACATTACGATAACTGTGTGGCCTTATCGGCCTCCAAGGGTACTCAGCGAGTTCTTAGCTTTTCGGAACATCGAGCCTCAGCTCGTAAAATACATATCAATAATACAACTGTCATCACCTCTATCTGAATCATCCCGCCACCACTTCGACAAGGCTAAACATAGTCATAGTTGCACTTAGGTTGCATACATACAACCACATAGGGAGAGAGGAAAGAATCACAGGTTGTTATCTACTAAACCGAATTTTGGCTCGAGTTATTGACCCATGGTACACCATTCCTCACTCTCAACATACACTTCTACCGATTTCCCTCAGGGTCGGTTAGCGTAAGGTTCACAACATAACATGTAACTACATCACTAACACAATGGTGGTACATATACAAGGTAGATCACAATCATACATTCACTGAGTGTAACACATCACTTTACCACATTTTGCACCCAAAGTGCAATCACTATACTTTGGGGTTCATATGCTCACCGCATGACCCTAAATCACAACATGAATCATTACATATTACACACATCATACATATGATGAACATAGTACATCACAACATAACATCCATTGCTACATAACAAGGTGGTACACACATTTCTTCAAAACATGGTAAAAACATCATGATACAACTCATTTCTTTTAACATCAATCTAGTCATACAACACATTGATACACCTACATATCACAATATGCCACAATGCTCCAACACTATGTCATCCACATTATAATTCTTTTCACACATCATAAGCAGTAATTCACACGTGAACTCTTCATAGAATCCACAAGAAGGAGAGAGAATACTCCCATCCCCAGCACATCAACATGATGACAAACATGCACTAAGTGACATACACATCATGTGCGTTCACAATATCACAATTACAACATCAATTACATCATGCTTGTACCACATTACTCTTCCAATATAAACCACCATCATGCAATACCATCATCTCCATGTAACACTATCATGTACACCATCATCATCATGTAATACCATCATAACTCCAATCTGGCCCATAGGTTCGAGAGCATGAACCTACGCTCTGATACCAAGTGTAACGACCCAAAAATTTCACACACAAGACTACATAAAAACAGGATTTTTTTTTTTGACTTGCTTGACACAAACACGACACAACATGTCATCACAAGGATTCTGACTAACTCTAGGAACCACTTGATGCGAGGATGACCACAAAGGCAAAGACGGAAGCGTTCACACCCAAAGGACAATTCACTTTTCTTTTTGACAAGACAACATAGAAGTCCAACCACAGAACACACTTACAGTTAGGGCAAACCACAGTGAGATATTCTTGAAGGTTATTTATTTTAATAAAACATCTTGCAATTCTTAACTTACGTTTTCAAGGAGCTCAAGATATGATTCATACAATTCATCTTACCAAGCTAAGTTTATTCTTTTTACTTTGAGTAATCATCTTTAAGTCTTCTCTATTATGACATTTATTTTTTAATTCAATTATTTAATAAAGGAGGTAAATTAATTCCACAAGGCCATCTATCCACACTTACGCTACTAAAACTCGCTCATACCCTTATTACAATATGGATTCGCTTTCAACATACTTAAGAGAAAAATTACCAAGCACCTTGGAAAAAGGTTAGAGGGAGAAGGTTGAGTTGAAATCATCTTTAAGACCTCATTTGTTATTACCAAGATTTAATTGAAACTTGAGAACTTAACCAGAATTATTAAAGATTTTACTTAGGCTTTACTAAATGAGTTTTATAAAATAAAACAATTTACCTTCCAATGGCTGAGAGATAGATTGTGTGGTTACCAAATTGTTTTCTCCTGCTTATTAAATCTTATTATCTTCTAGATCTAACCATAGATTTCCCTTAAGTTCATTTAAGAATTTCACCATGAAAGGGATAGTGTTCATTAGTGTAGCTAGGGATATCAAGTTATATAATGTTACTTAACAAAGGATAGTTTCATCTTTGATCACTTATGGAATTACATGCTCTCAAGTTGGTCACCTCTACACTAATTTATTTGCAATATAAATTTTAGTTTAACTTCTATAAGTATTAAACAACCCATTTTATATTACTTATGACACACTATTACTAAGTCTTAGAAAGATTTAACTCAACCTTTAACCGCAGGGGGGTAAATTTTAACAATACTCATTTACGAAAACAAAACAAGGTTACATCAACTCTTAGAATACCGATAATCCATTAAGGTCACTCAACAAGCGGTAAACCAATTTTCTTATAATTTCAATGATAGTCAACGATCCAAGGTTTCCAAAGTTAAGATGACAAAGTCCACAATACAATATACTAAGACATTGACCCTCTTCTGAAAATTTCCACTAGACGTTACAATAGTTGAACCATAAAAACAACGTCAAGCACCTTAATGATTATCATCTATGCAAAAATACAAGACCACTTCTTTCATACTTGAGCTCGGAAAATCAACCTGCAAAAACATGTTAGCTTTTGTCAGTTCAAAAGAACTGGCATGAGCATGCATTCCCCTTTCCTAGATATCTCATCCAAATTAATTGAATGACTAGTGCATGATTTCCATTCCAAGACATAAGAAAAAGTAATTTGTATGAATGTAAACAAAATAGATATCTAGTTAACAAAAGGCACTTTACTGCGAGGACATATGAAGGCCAAAATGTGCATTTTCTATCCAAGGTTACTCTTACACCATACATTCTAAATTATAACAAATTTCCCACATAATACACCTTTTATTTTCCTTAAGTAAGATAGCGATAGCAGCTTCACATTCACAAAACAGAATAAAGGAATCGTATGACAACCACCCGATATGGAATAGTAAATTCTCCTGATAATGTCGAAAGAAGGTAACAAATTTTATTATTCCGAACATCCCTACTCAGACCAAAAGTGCCACACAAGCCCACAAAAACTCATACAGCCTATGGGGGGGGTTATGGCCACTCAAGGACCCAATTCAAAGATCATGTAAAAGGAATGCATTGCACATGCGTACACCTTAAAAAGAATGCGGTGACGTTTTTGATTGTTATACCCAATATTTATTTATATATTCAAGGTTAAACAACGTCCACGTATGATAAGTTGAAACTTTGAAAGCACTATTAAGCCGCAAGTACCAACTCCGCACATCCCTCAACAAAAAAAAAAAAAAACGCTTCATTCCCAACATAATAAATATTTCAATGTTATACACTTTTGACTACTTGCTGAAATAACGAAGAAAGGTCTCATAAAACATTGTTGCTTTGGGTAAATGTAATTTACCTTTCACAGGTCCCCAAAAGCATCTCAAACCTCAGACTTAGTTCCATGTTCACCACATCCAACATATACATCATTGTTTATTGCTCGGAAGGGGTAAAACACTGTTCATGCACTCACTACAGTGGGTGCGTCCGACAAGGAAAGGCTTTTCTTATAATAAAAAAAATTTAAGTAAACTTACACAGTTGCGTCGGGCGCATAGGATATCCCATGTACAAAATGAGAGTCCCTTGAATACTTTAAGTATTGTCTCCAAAGGTTTGAGTACGGTTTTCCTTATAACAAACCCTCAAATTTTTCCATCACAAAGAAGTCAGTGGACCTTTCATAAGACCAGTTAGGGAGACAATACAAATGTAGGACTGATGATGACATCCCTTGGCAGGGTACTAAAATTTTAAGGTCATCATAAGCTAGGTAAGCAAGTTAAATTTGGCCAAAAAAAAAGTTTGGATAAGACATGGTCGAAAAACCACTATCTAGTCACAGCCGGTCACATCCGACAAGCATAATACATAGTTCGTTAAAGCTTCTAAAAAGGATAAAAATTTACGATGTTCCAACCTTGTAGTCGACCTCCCAGGTCTGAAATTGGGATGAGATTATACCAATTAGATTGCTTAAAAGAAAAGGATGAGCAAGGGTCTCTTTAGTATCATTTCCAAGATGAATTAATACCAGACCGTGATAACATCAAAAAGGGCAATAATTACACAACTTCTCATGAGGTAATTATTTTTATTCATCTATCACCTGCTCCCCTCTATAACCATAGGGATACATAAAGGAGGTAAAAATCACATTTTTTTTTTTTCAAAGAGGACAGAACTTAAACAAACAACTCCTCATTGCCATGCTGAGGAAGGTCCAAAACCAGGTCGAAAAAAAAAGAACTGCTCCTACAGGCATAATACAGACGTATCTAGTAAGACCCCATGCACATCTAGCAAAAGCAAGAAAATACAATCTTGGCGGGAAGGCGTGCAAAAAGCCACACAACATTTCAAATGATATTTTTCTCACATGAGCTTATCTCAAAAACAATCATAGCAACCATTTACAAGGAGAATAAGCAATAATCATGCAATCAATATAAAGAAATAGCTGGAAAAGGGGAAAATGGCTCATGCCTGTTCCTCCTGATTCAACATCACCCCTCCTGCCTCTTCCATTGCTTGGACACCCTCCCGAAATCCCACACCCAACAAAACATGCCTGACTGTAGAGGAAGCCAGTGGAAGCTGGAAACGTGGGAGAAGAAGAGGCATCCATCGCCCAAGGAGGAACTATGATGAAAAATGCCTTGACAGAAATGATTTGATGGCCTCTCTGCCCACGCAACCAGATCAAAATGGTAGACTGGAACAGGTGCGGACATCCATCCACGCGCGCAGGGTAAGAAGAGGAGGATTTCCAAAAAAAAAAAACCAACAAGAGTCGAAGCTAAACAGTTTGCCACGTTTTCCAGCAAGTTCATAATTGTAAAGCAAATTGTGCTTCATGAATATTCTGATATGAAACAGATCCACGCCTATGAGATTCTCTTCCATGAGTTACATCGTAAAACAAGTAAGGTCTCAATAGAGAATCTTTGTAATAAATTTCATCGAGGTCTCACAGTAACACTCTCACTTTGTCACAATATCGATTTTGATAAAAATATCTTGAAGGAGAATCCGAATTTGAGGATGCATTCGATACTGAAGAGATAACAACATAGTTGGACAACCTGCTTGTTGGAAGCGCTCAAAAAGGCTTCTACTATACTACAACATGCCTTCTTCTGGCTAATTCTTGTTGCGGGCCGTTCTTTGTGGATCCCGACGAAGAACACACCTCGCAAAGCACCCAATGAAAGTGGAGGTAACACGCACTGCTTCACTAGCTTGTAGCTTCATCTAGCCACCATATCAAACCCATTCTGCACCCATACGCATTGAATAAAAGAATCAAAATGAGATCAAGGTGAAGAAAAACAGGACTCCACCGACTCCCATCTCCTCACGCAAGGTAGAAACATAATGGCCATTACGGTGCATAGGTTGGTGGTTGGGAGGAGACTAATACCATCTACTTGCAACAAGACATGCGAATGGACACTGGTCGGCCAAGTGGCGGTGGAGGGTAGGTGAAAGCGAGTTTAAAATATTTAAAAGCGGGCGAGTCCTCACCACGACACTGGCGCCCCCATGAGCCCCTCCTTCAAAGAAAGATACGGGATAACAAAATCTCTACTAACTAAGGTAAGCTCACAAAGCATACGAAAGAAGATATATTAATACAAATGCAAAAGGAGTTACAAGATTACACAGCAGTTCTCATAAGCTAAAAAGGTATACGAATTTTTGTATGATTACTATTCAACTTGAGAAAATTTAATCACGTACACACGAGCAAGCTAGAGGAAGTAAGAATCGAACTCTCCATTACTCACAAGGATTAAAAACAACATGCGACAGGCCTAAGCGACCAAGCGCAAAAACTAGAGGTTGGCATTCAAAAGCAAACACAAGGCAATGAGCGACCATGGCACCAAAATGGGTAATCCCTTCCTCGGTAGCGGAGCAGGGTTCATTCTATGAAAGCGACCAACCAAACAATAAAATCGTTTAACGATAATTAATAATCTGATTGATAACAATCGACACTAAAAATAATGAGTTATCGTCGATCAATAATTAAAATAATAATATTGTTAATATTATTATTATTATTATTATTACCACTTAAAATAATTATTAATCATATTAACAAAGACGTATATACCAACTTGACAATAATGTAAAACAATAACTACTATAAGATAATTAAATTAAAACAACATTGTTATCATTATATCGATAATTAAATTAAAATAATGACATTGCGACAACAAGATCCTCCTTAGGTTCATTATCCACACATACTATAAATATCTAAAAATCACCGAGAGAATTTCGGAAATACTCACATCAATAATGACCAATGCATTCCAATCGATGATTTTCTTGATGAGGTGCATCTTGTTGTTTACTTTCGACGATATTCATTCTAGCAGGGAAGGTTCTAAACATCACATGTAAAGGCGGGGCATTACACCTTTAATCGATGATTTTCTTGATGATTCTTGTTGTTTACTTTACAAAGCTCGATATTCATTCTAGATACCACCAAATAGGAATCTAAAACTACCTTTTGGACACATGAAGGCCATAAAAATTCTTGGTAATTTCTTTTGGACTCACAAATGCATTTCTAAATTTCAAAGTTTGATGAATTATGCTTTTAATCCATTATTGTGGAAGTTTGTTTTAGTGTTCTTTGATGATATATTAATCTATAGAAAAACATGGGAGGAACACTTACATCATGTAAATAAGGTTTTGGAAACCCTTGAGCAACATCATATTTATGTAAAAATCTCTAAGTTTTCTTTTGGAGTCAAGGATGTTGAATATTTGGGTCACATTTTCTCTCATGAATGTTTTAAAGTGGATCCTAATAAGATCAAGGCCATAAGGGAGTGGAAGGTTCTAAAAAACCTAAAGAATCTCTGAGGATTTTGGGGTTTATAGGCTATTATTGTAGATTCGTAAGACATTATAGAAATATAGTAGCATATCTCACAAATTTATTAAAGAAGGACTCTTTCCATTGGAATGAGGATGCTACCAAAACATTTGAGAAGTTAAAGGAGGTCATGTGCACCACTCCTAGCTTGGCTAATCCAGATTTTTCCAAAACATTCATTGTTGAATGTGATGCATCCGAGTTTGGTATGGGGGAAGTTATCATGTAAGAAGGCCATCATATTACCTTTTCGAGTCATCAATTCAAAGGTAAGACTTTTTCAAAGCCAACTTATGAGAAGGAAATTTTATCCATGCCTCATGTAGTAAGGTAATGAAGACCATATCTCATAGGAAGACACTTTAAAGTGAAGAGAGATAATTTTAATAACAAAAAATGGGTCTCAAAGATTTTGGGATATGATTTTGAGATTATCTACAAGAAAGGGAAGGAGAATGTAGTTGTGGATGCTCTATCTAGGAAAGATGAATCAACTTCAATATTTTTATGTGCCATATCTATCTTAGAGGAAGATTGGGTAGAGGAGGCAAGTTCTGAATGGAGAAATGACCCAGCTATGCGAAACCTCATTCATAATCTCAAGAATGATCCAATCATGACTGAAAAAATTATAAGGAAAGGGGATTCTTTATGGTATAAAGATAGATTATACCTATGTAAGAATTCCGCCCTTAAAAATAGGCTTTTATTTGAGCTTCATGCTTCTCCAGTAGGTGGTACTCTGGATTCTTAAATAATTATCATCGAATAAAAAAAGATTTCTTCTCGGAAGGGCTCAAAAGGGATGTTCAAAAAAAAATTTGGCTGAATGCATGGTCTATCAGCAAAATAAGGGTGAAACATTTCGGTCCTCGGGTCTTTTACAACCTCTATCTATACCTATCAGCGGTGGGAAGAGGTTTCCATGGACTTCATCACGGGAATGTATAAAGCTTAAGGAAAAATATCATCATGGTTATGATGGATAGACTCACCAAATATGCTCTTTTTGTGCCTTGTCGCACCCATTTTCTGCAAGCACACTAATAACAACCTTCATGGACAGAGTTCAAAAGTTACATGGGACACCACAAATTATAGTAAGTGATCGGGACCCTATATTTACTAGTAATTTTTGGACTAATTTATTCTCATGATTGGGTACTCAATTATCTCATAGTTCTTCTTATCATCCCAAGTCTAATGGGCAAATAGAAACTCGTAAATAAGTGTTTGGAGGGATATCTTTGTTGCTTCACCTCGGATAAACAAGTGAGATGGGTCCAATGGCTACCACTTGCGAGAATGGTGGTATAACACTTCCTTCCATACATCATCCAAAATGTTTTCTTTTTGGCACTCTATGGGTAACATCCACCATCCATCACATCATCATTGAAAGGACAACCAAGGGTTAGAGCAGCGAAAGAACACATTCTACATCAACAAGAGGTCCTCTCTAGTCTCGGGAGGAATTGCGCATGGCACAAAATTGCATGAAGCGGCCAGATTGATCAACATCGGTCGAAATGCATTTTGAAGTCGGTGATTGGTTTTTGTGGGTTTACAACCATATAATAAAATGTCTTTGAAACAACATCTGAAGCATAACATACTTTCACCTAAGTATTATGGCCCCTATCAAGTATTGAAGAAGATTGGTATTGTAGCATGCAAATTAGAACTTCTACAGATAACCAGAATACATCAATTCTTTCATGTTTCTTGCATGATGAAAGTAATTGAAAAGAGGATATCAACCCAAACAAAGTGTTACCTCTGATCGATGAGGAGGGGAGAGTCATCTTGAAGCTTGAATTCATCCTTCAAACACACACTAAGCGATTAGGTACAAGGATTGCCACTAAGTATTTGAGCAAGTGACAAAACATAGATAATGAAGGCGCAATTGGAGAAGATGTGAATTTCTGCAGAAACATCCATAACTTATCAAATTGGGGACAATATTGCTTCGAAAGGGATGGGCATGTTACTTCCTTAATCATATATATTACATTGGATGCATATAGTTGACTTGTAGCTATCATAACTTCTTATCATGATGTATCTCTTTCATATATGTTATATTATCATTAGTGGGTTGGCCTTGGAGGTTGTCCCCTCGAAGTATCTAAGCTATTCTAATTGCATATTGTGATCATTTATCCACAATATTGTGTTCCTAGGTGCTCTTTTGCTGTTGATGACTTAATTATCCAAGTAATTTCCTTGTAATTTTTACAAAAAAAACGGTAACTCAAACCCTATAGCACAAACAGATCTGATGCGGGTAAAAAGAAAAGCCAATGACTTCAGGGTAAACATAGGATCATGTCTAACCCGTACGAGTTATGAAACCAATCAGAGTAACTCGCCAACCCACAACGGCGGAAAAATACTGGAAAATAACCATTAAAATTAAAAGATACAGAGCAAAGGTGGCCGCAACATTAGAGAACAAAAGATAGAATACCCAGATCTAATAAATGGCGGCCAACAATGGAAACTCAGCTCGTGGGATAAACCTCAAAGTATGATTCCATGGAAAGTTTAGAGAAAAGTAACAAATATCTATTATAACTCACCCAGAGCCACCGAGATGTTGATAAAATAATAAATGAGTCGAGCTAGTCATCACCAAGCCTCCACATTACGAACAGACCTAAGCAAGTTGATTGGATTCGAACACATTTTTTAAAAGAAACTTGAGCCTAGCTCGAAGTTCCAGAAACACCCAAATATCATATCAAAGCAAAACAAAAATACCTACCAGGCTAAAATGAATCAAGCAATAACCCAAAAGAACCATTTGAATTCACAGTTGTGGCACATTAACAAACCAAAGCTCTATACCCCTTATGAACAACAATAAAACCAGGAAAAGTAAAGCTTCAGACTCTATTCACGGTGGTAGAAACAAAAATAAAGCGGAGACTTTCAGCAATAATGGCCTCCAAAACCCACAAGTTGGGTAATATAGAAAATGGTTAGCATTGAACCAATGAATGTCCAGATATGAATCATTTTACTAGGAGCATGAACTGGGTCAGTACGCATAAGTTTTAATAGCAAAAAGATCAAATTAGTTCACCCCGAAAGCAATGGTCCAACCATACTTGAAATGCACACCCACATCCAACCAAAACATAGAAAGCTCAAACGCATGTATGAAATACTCAACAAAAGCAATAATGGTGGCCACCCAATTTTTCTAGGGTTTCCTACAATAACTTTCCAGTAAATTGACAAAACAAATTCCAAACAACAAATGATAATTTTTAGGGCTTTCCCTAATTCGATCAATGATAACCAGAGTAATGTTTGACTGCAGCTTGGCTAACCCTAGTTAGGGTTTTCTCAAATAATAGATCATTCCATGTCCACGTAAAAAGAGTACCTTCTGATTAATTAATAATTAGTCATTTGCATGGTAAAATGGGTCAAGGCTTAAAAAAATTGCATGATCACCGAAAGGGGTGGCATAATTATTTACTTGTGAAAAGTGCATAATTATTTGCATGTAAAGGTGGGAAATATTGGTATTATTTTAATCATATCCAATTCAAGAATCAAATTATTGCACCTTTTTATGCCATAGATAAAGACAAGCGAAAGCTATCATTGTATGTATGTAGTCTAAAAGTGGTTAAATGCCAAAAATATCTTTTTGAGATAGGATAAATGTGCCTTTACCTTGTAAAATCAAAATTACCTTAATTTGTACTAAGGTTCCTGAATCCCGTACATATCATGAAAAGGCATATTTGAGGGAGTCAATACAGTTTAACTGGGGATGAGCTTGAATCATGAGTGGTATTTTTGCCCTTCGGATAACATGCACTATTTTTATTATTTTTGTATTTTGTTAAAGAATTAAAATGGTAATGCACGCAAGTGAACTATTATTGTCACACGAGGGTGTTGAGCTTTCATATCCTCCTCATTTTCCTATTTATTCCAATGCTTCGTAGCATTGACAAGAGTATTTTTCATGTAACAAGGTGTTACAGGACTTTCTATAGTAATTACCATTAATGCGAAGAAGTATTTTGTCTTTCCAGTTATTTTGTAGTGTTGTGCTTTCAAGGTAGTTGTTCTTGTGAAAATTTTCCTTGAATTCATTAAGTTATATGCTTAAGTTATTTGGCTCATTGCAAAAATAGGTGTTGTCTTAATTTTTGTGCGCATGTGTATTGGAAATTGGTATTATGAGTCATCCATTACATGTTCCATTATTTTGCCTTGGAATTCACCCAAACCGCTCTAGATCATGGAAATTCGGTATTTATTTTTATCAGTTTATGCACATTTCCATATCAAAAACCTCCAACAATTTATAGTGTATCACCCCCTTTTATCATTTTCATCTTTTGTTCTAGCCCTTACCCCCACAAGTTTAGTTTAGGGATACACCTTTGAAAGGTAACCAGCCTTTTAAATATAGAGATTCACCTCACTTTTGGGATACCCACAAACCATGAGGTGTTTCCATTGTCTATCCATAGAAGTGAGGAGAGACAAAAAGAACAAATGTGTCATTCCTCACATAGGGTGCACTTTCGCTAGATAACATTACCAAGACGCAATATTCTATCATTACACCAAAGGTGTCTTATGCACCTCAACTGCAATCTACATAGAGTGTTATGCTTAAAGAGATACCAATTCACAATAAAGGAAGGAAAACTCTATATAAAAACCCATAAAATCATTTATTTATGATGCATTACTATAGAATAATCCACAAAATTCTTGAGATACTTTCATGTGAAGCATGATACTATCCATGGCCTTGACAATTCCACTACACATCAAATTATAAGGGTGGGCTTCGATTGGCCATTTTTCTTGAGAGATGTTCATTCCTATATATGGGTTTGCCACATAAGCTAAAAATGGCATCAAGATAGCACAATCTCGTCATTCCCTTATAATTAATCATAGAAGCACACCTCTTTTCTAAATGGCATTTGTTGGATTTTGTTGGTGTGATCAATAAGAACTCTTTATCAACAAAATATAATACTTACCACAACTAATTGTTACACACATTGAGAAGAGATGTTTCCCTTCAAAAGTTACACAACAAATAAGATTTTAGAGGACCGCATCGTTATGAGATTTAATACACATTTTCATATTAGTATATGACAATGTCTCTGCGTAATTTCTTGATAGGGAATATAATAACAAAATAATTTCACATTTTTAACTACTATCCATAGGGTAATGGCTTAGCTAAGTCAACAACTAAGATTTGATAGATGTAACTAGGAAGATAATAAGCTAGAACGTGGCATCAAGAGAACACAATCCCTTCATTCCCTTATAATTAATCATAGAAACACACCTCTTTTCTAAATGGGTGTTGGATTTTGTTGGTGTGATCAATAAGAACTCTTTATCAACAAAAGTTAATCCTTACCACAACTAGATTTTACACGCATTGAGAATAGATGTTTCGTTTGACTCCGCAAAAAGACGACGCTCGCTCACGACGACGATGACGACGCGCCACAAACATACAACCCGAAATGCGACTAATTTTTTTTTTTTTTTTTTTGAAATTTAAGCAAGGTAGTGGATTCTTGTTTGATTTATTTTATCCGCAAGTCTTGTGGCCTGCTTGATATTGGGAACTGATAAGTTTCAATCTTTTACTTTGTATTCCGATTGCAAAACTAGAACTATATGGTTATCGCAATTCCATTCACTCGAGCTTTACTTCAAAATTTGTCGTATTCGACTCCTCCTTAACGGATAATTACGAGTTTCAGCATGGTGATACAAGACTTCATAAGGGTATCTGACCACTGACCCCGTCTTCACTTTATGATCCATTTTATAAGAGGGTATAGGTGTCCAGGGTAAATGTATGTATTATGATTTTATTGATTTTTTTTTTGATATATTTTAATATATATCTGCGGAGATATGTAGCATGGATAACACATATATTACTATCTTGATGACTTTTAGGAAACTTTTAATATATGATCATAGATATCTCTCTAAAGGAAATTGATACTTTTAATTTAAGTGATAATTATATATAGATATATTATCAAAATTTATATTCAATTAAGTCTATGCGCCTATACCTACATTTACAATTTGAAGTTTAAGGAATAAGAGTCAAATGGGGGAAAAACATTTCAAACTGTGCTTTAATCTTATTGGTTGGTAGGTCGCTCAACTACAAACTGACAAAATTTAAGGCTTCCCCTCTCCTTCCCGCTGAACATAACCTGGCCGCCGCTCATTCCAAATAATTTCATTAGATTTGCAAATCTTTTTACCACAAAGTCGACCTGCTGTGCATGGACTGTTCTGAGCCGCGTGAAAGAAGCCGTGGAGGATAAGGATGTAGCTACAGCTAAATAGTAGGCGTATTAACTCTTTCAGACGACCCTGTCCGCGTGAGGAATCAGGTATGGTAAAAAAAAAATAGAGTTACAGGCCAAGGAGAGGCGGAATCACCCTAGCAGGATGTTCAACTATGTTGTTATCTGTTCAGTGTCGAATGCATCCTCAAATACGGGTTCGCCTTCAAAGAATTTTAGTCAAAAACGATGGAGGGACAGGCGAAGGCGCGGGCGGTTTTATCATTGCTAGTCTATTGCAACACTCTTAAATAAACGACCACAAAACTCACTTTTGCAAGCACTGCACAATTTAAATATACTCTGTGACAGTCGGTGCTTTGTGTATCAAGTTGTCTGTCAGGCATTTTTACTGAAACGTATCATCTTTTTTTTTTATATTAGTCAGTTATTCTCTAAGACACTATTTAAGGGTGATTGAGTGGTCTTGATTTTGAGACTAACTTCACATTTGTTTGGGCAGTTGCGAGGCCTGCCATGCAGCTTGATATTTGTGAAGCTAAGACCACTCGCAGTGTCCTAATCTGTAAAAAAAAAACGTTCAAAATCTGTTGTCCTAATCTCTGTCAGAAAATAGTATCTTTAAGGAGCTTATGGTAATAGTTCTGGCAAATAGATTATGGCATTGCCACAGATTTGCATTGTTATAGTTCTATTTGCCAATAAGCACTCAAACTAAAAGATAAACAAAGAGAAAAAAACATGAGAACAGAGAGCTTAAATCGGCTTGCCATGGAAACTCGCTTGCTCTTCACAGTGCTTCACCTGCTGGCGCACAGATGGAAACGAGAAATTACACAGCGTGTAAGAAACAAACACGCGTTTTCCTTGAGACACTAAAACCGCAAAAGCGACCTGCTCTATACATGGCAGTCGATGCATTAATGTTTCATAACTGCTCCATTAATGAAACAGTTTCTAATAAGGGACAAACTTAATTCTCTTAGACATGGTTTAAGGTACTCTTGAATTTGTCATAATCATTATAAACATATATGATAAAGTTTAAATTGTTGGATGTGTGTTCAATTGTATTTTCTTATGAAATCTCTTTCCAACATACCACAAAGAATCCAACAACATTTCCAATAAATTTTTGAGTAAGAAAACTAACATCTCAATACAACTTTCCTTCAATATTTTGTTACAACACTTTCTACTTCATGTGGAACAAATTCACAATAATGTAAACACTTTTCAAGTACAATTTTGCATTCAACCGTGTGACCTTTGGGGCAAATAAAGATTACAATGTCCTTTATTTTTGAAATGGAAACAAGATGATACAACTTTCTTTCACATACAAATTTTACAACCAAGAATGCATATAAAGGGAAAAAAAAAAGAAGAAGTCTTCCCAAGCTCCAAGGTGTTCTTCATCCATGCTCCAAGTTCCAAGTATTTCAAATCACAACCAAGATAGGGGGAGAGGCAACACTCTCCTCCCAACCAAAACTCAATGGAGAAGAGAAGCAATCTCCTCCATTGACCCCCGAGCCCCAAACATAACACAATGAAGGGTGGTCTCCAACTCAAGGCAACCATACTTGCTTCCACAATACAATTTCTTCACAACATTCAAGGCTAAAATAGAAGAAACAAAAGGAAACACAAACAACACAATACTTTTCACAACAAGGCTTTCATCCAAGCCAACAAGAGAAGGAACTATGGGAAAGTTTTCCTTATGCCTCCCCATTGAGATGAGATGCCCATCCAAAACCCTCCACAATAAAACTCAAGCCCCTATGACTCTTATGCCTCCCTCAAGTACCCCTTTTTCCTCCCATACTCTTATGCCTCCCTCCTCTTATGGCTCCCTCAAGAACAAGGTAAGAATGTGAACATTCTTACCCAAGATGGGCATCCCTCTCAAACTCCCTCCACAATATCCTATTCTACTCTTATGCCTCCCTCATGAGTTTTCCCATAGACCTCTCCTACACTACACATTAAGCACTCTATCCATTTTCACAATACACAAAAGTAAACATACATTATTCACAATTTTAGCATCAACAACAATATGAAAGCAACAAAAAAAAAAAGAGAAGGTTTCCTACCTCTCCATTGGAGAAGCCTAAACCAAGAAGCTTTGTCCAAGCTCCCTCCAAAACAATCCCAAGCATGCAAGTCCAAGCTCCTTCTTTTCTCTTTCTCCCAATTCTTTCCTCTCCCAAAAGAAAATAAAAGAAAAGAACTCCTCAACAAAAACCTCCAACCCCCTCAACAAGAGAGGAAGTTTCCATAAATAGACAAAAGGAAGAGTGAGGGTGATGTGGCTCCTTGTTGGATGCCACATCACACATCCTCAAGACCACCTCCCTTTAGTCAACTCAAATCCCAAAACACCATAAATGGGTGGTTGGGTTGAATGACATCTCTTTTCCACATCCATCCCTTCCCATGTGTCCTAAGGCACAAATAAATGCAAATGGAAGAAAAGTGCACTCCAAAGTCATATTTCCCTTCCCAAAACAATAAATAATCCCCTTTTTGGCTTCCCAACCCATAGATATGGTTGGTAAGGGGTTTTGGGAAGTGTGGGACAAGTTCAACTTGTCCCACAAGTCCCCCAAAATTGCCCTAAATCTCAAATTCGAGATTCAAAGGATTTGGAGTGGTCAACACTCAAAACCAAGCATTCAATACATGAGGAAACACAAGGCTCAAGGAGCCAACCATAAAAATTAATTACACCCACTAGACTTCCCTCCAAAACTTAAAATTTAAAACAAGGTGTTAATTTAATCTAAACACACTTAGCAAAAGAAATTTAAAAAAATATCACAAATAAAATCACCTACTAAAGTAAGTTAAAACAAGTAATTAAAATTCTTACCCCCTTGGTCACATTAGAAAATTTCCCCCTCATGGAAATTTTCTTAACACATAAAAGAACAAAGGTAACACAATACAATTCACTAGTTGCCTTGACGACCAAATGTTGTAACCACCCGACATTCTGTTGTGTTTGGTTCCCAATCCCCCTTTAGGTTGTGATCATGTTGTGTTTCCTGCAAAATACAAAATACCTCCTTCGGCCTTGCAGCCATGTCAAAATATCCAAAATAACCATATGCATGAAATTTATTAACATCTATACGTAATTCAATCAATCATTATTTCTAGGTCTAAATCACAACTTAATTATGCATTTCATCATTATCCAAAATTATAGTAATGTAAATTCAACAACTACATTCTACTCATCATGGCGAAGAAATCCAATGTTAGAACACATGCAATATATCCATATAAAAATAATATCGGTATCAATAGTACATCATGAGTCACAGTGTAGATCATCTTTGAAAACAAAATCCAATCATAATCCAAATGCATCTAGTCACAAAACATCATGCTAATCAACATAAGTATAAGTCATGTCCATATCCAAAGTCTGCATAACTCAAAATGATAATCAACTAAGTGTCGTAGGGAAGTGGGCATTACATTTCGCTTCAAAATTGCACAAACAAATAATTTTATAGGACCACATCATCATGAGATTTAATACACCTTTTACATTAGTATCTTACAATATCCATGTAATTTATTGATAGGGAATATAATAACATAATACTTTCACATTTTTAACTACTATCCACAGGGTAATGGCTTAGCTAAGTCAAAAATAAGATTTGATAGATGTAACTAGGAAGATAATAAAATCAAGTTTGTTTGGTTAGGCGAAAAAGAATCAAGTTTATCCTCAAAGCACAACTCCTTATCATCTAGTTTATGGCCTAGAACCTCTATTTCTAATGAACTTGAGAATCCCGCATTGAAATTCATACAAGATTACCTAGATGATAATGATTAAATTAAGGCTAGAGTTCTTAATGCTTAGTTCACTAAATTGGGACATATTCCGGTGAATTGAGACTCTAGTATTTCAAGTATTTGAAGAAATCCATATATGTTTTTGCGTATATTAGATTCCATTATTTTCTATACTAGATTCCATTAGTAGTGATATCAGATTTCAATATTGTCATTATCGGACTTATTCGAGTTCCAATTTATCTATTATTAGAATCCAATATCGCTATTATTGGATTCCAATTTGGCTAATATTGGATTCTAATAGTGGTATTATTGGATTCCAAGTTCACCATTATTGTAATCCAATTTACAAATCCCGATTTTTGGATTTTAGTTTCACTATTTTAGGATTTCTAATTTGTTATTATTTGAATCCCTATATAATCCAAGTAGACGCTACCTTACATAAAGCAAAGCAATCGATATCTTACATAAGCCAAGCGTTCGCTATCTTACATAAGCCTCGTGTATGTTATCTTCAATAAGCCTAGCGGTTGCTAACTTACATGATGAAAGCGCATGCTAGGTGAAATCAGCCTAGCAGGGTCAAAGTTACATCTTTTTATTGGCTGATTTGTACATGTGACTTGATTTTACTTGTGTTATTTGGCTACCTTTTTCTAATTTTTAGTATAAAAGTCATAAATGTTGACTTTGATTTTTACAACTAGTGGTACTATACTACACATTACCACTCACAGTCATTAGCTTATGCACAGTCATTGGATTCTTTCCCCTATGGCTTTCAAAATTTGTATAGCCTAGCGGCCAGTTGTGACGTATTTTTTTCTTACACGCTAAAATTCAAATATTGACTCCAATGGGAGGCCAGAAGTGGGTGATCACACTTCAATGTGTGAGTGAAAAAAATTTGAGTTCAAAAACTCGCACTTGGACGTGACAGTGCTAGCTCATCGTAGTGTGAGAGAGTCGTGGCCTCGTACATCTATGAAGTGTGATTCATCACACGACGAAGTGTGATCCATCTCACATCAAAGTGTGATCCCTCGCATGTTGAAGTTTGATACCTTGCATGAAAAAGTACGCACATTTTCAAAACGAAGTGTGAATTCACACTTGGAATAACGATCACTCGCATATTGAAGTGTGATCCCTCACACAACAATGTGTGATACCTCAAATGAAAAAGTACGAGCATTTTCAAGATGAAGTGCGAGCATTTATAATTGGAATAACGGGAATAGGGAATAGATTTCGGGAATAGGTTTACATGGACTAAATCCTATCTAATTTATTATAACCACTATTGTAATCCAATTTATAAATCTGATTTTTGGATATTAGTTTCACTATTTTAGGATTTCTAGTTTGTTATTATTTGAATCCCCCACATAAGCCAAGCATCTGTTATCTTACATAATCCTCGCGGTTACTAACTTACATGATGAAAGTGCATGCTAGGTGAAATCAGCCTAGTGGGGTCAAAGTTACATCTACCTTGCGGCCACTAAGTTACATTTTCCTTGCGGCCACTAAGTTACATAATACCACAATAAGCCTAATGACCACTATCTTACATAAGTGTATAGGTTGTTAACTTACATAAGCCTAGCAGCCACTATCTTACATAAGCATATAGGTTGTTAACTTACATAATCCTAGTGGTTGCTAATTTACACAAGAGTAGATTCATCTAGGTGAAATAATCCTAGCGGCTGGAAAGTTACACCAACCTACCAGTAGCAAGTTTCATAAGCCCACCAACCGCTAAGCTACATAAAACTAGCATCTGCTAAGTTACATAAGCCTAGGCACCACAAAGTTACATCAGTCTAGGGTTAAATTTGATGGCCTTTTATACTTGTCAAGCAATTTTTAGATGATGGTAATTTTACAATATTTCCCTTTAAAAAGTACAAAACAATAGTTATTGAAATACTTAAAATTTATATTTATTTAATATTTTATGTATATTATATATTGATATAATTTTTATATAAATCTATATAAAAAAATCCGTGATATTGTAAATATGCAAGTTATGTGTGATAAAGTCAACTAATTTTATGATTTTCCATTATGTAAATCATAAAGAACAATAAAGAGTTAAGAATTACATTAAACAAGTTATTTTGAGGAAATGGATTTGAAAATGTATTTCCATAGGCAATTAATCCTTGAGAAAATTACATAAGCATTGATCCCTCATAAGGGTATTAATTATTGTTCTTGAATTTGTGTAAGGTATTTCTAGATAGCTTCATGACCCCAACTCGGTATTTTAATTTGAACTCCTTTCCATGTATTTCTTGGACTCCATGCCTAGATGACACTTTCTATATCAATATCTGATGTGTCCCTTGATTTTTTCCACCATTGCTTTTTCAACAAGCATTCCTCGTACCTTTATTTTTTTGTATTTCCTTTTCATGTGGGTTCCCACTAGTGTACCCTTATATTTTGAGTGTTTGTGTGAACATCTTGTATTAGTTTTAGTTTTGCCTTGCCCATCCATATAAGTACATTATCATCATCGGTGGAATTTGTTACTAGTATCATCTTCCCAACATTTACATTCACTACGGGGTTGAATTCCTCTCGAGCTCTATTACAAATAAGTCCAACATATATATCCTTATTCGAAAGGACATTTTGACAATAGTAGTTATCCATGTCAAGAGCGTGGCGTATTTATGTGATCATACATTGTGCTATCTGAATTATTTTTGGCCAAAAATAATCTCTTCTCGTCCATGTTACAATTGACAAAGGGATTCTCTAGGGCACGTAGAACATTTTTCAAATATGCAATATTTAGAACATAGTATGATTTTCCACCCTCTGTTGAACTCTTTTCCCAGTGTGTGATGTATGTTTGAATGCCTCTCTGCATGTTTGCCATCTCTTTGGGTTCTTTGAAGGGTGCCAATGGAGAATCCCCTTCAAGAAGAAAGCGTTTCCCATCCATTGCATTTTTGAGATCTCAATTGAGTGTGACCAGACGAGACTCAAGATTGATGCTTTGAACTCCATAACTGAGGCTTGTTTTCTTTTACATAAAATTTAAACATCTTTGGTTTTCTTTGATACAACCATCTTGTGGTTACCATCTAGAAAGTGTGGTTCCACAAAGGCCTTAAATTTGTATACTTCCTTAATAAGGTACGAAGTGAATTGTTAGGAAATTATATAGTGCTCACATTATTAGGAAATAATATACGAGAAGATTGATTCGTGAATCTAGCACTCTGCCAAGATTTGGTATCAGAGAAAAATCATGATCAATATACCTTGATTGTTATATCAGGGGAATTTGGAGTTCTTCATTGCCTTATTAATGTACCAGAAAGCGATAAGTGTGAAAAGTATATAATTTTGCATAGAATTAAAGTAGTCGTTGTAGAAAACGTAGTGCAGTATTGTTGGTGAGGTTATCTTTAGTGTTGAGGATCAAATATTGGAGGGTCATCTATAAGCTTTTTGTTTTCTGGTGGGCCTAGGCCGTTGTGTACAGAAAAAGAATTAGAAGTCTGCGTTGAAATCACTTGGTTGTGTTTACACTTGCATCGGCATAGGATTTTGTGGATTGAACGGTTTCTCTCAAACCACCATCTATCCAAACATCTCGACTGGCGTATTTTGAAAATCATTTCGTTGCTGTGATCCAATTAAAGTATAATTTCAATAGAGAGCATAACTTTATTCACATCGGTTATCAAGCTTTTCAACGTGGACAGAACAATCAAGTTCTATGTGTTGTATTTATATTGATCCTATAATTTATTGGAGTTCAAGGTTCATGATATTTATTAGCATTTATGTTTCCAACGCAACAACATCACCAAGGCACCTCATCTGGCCTCTCAAACAAACTTTCGTGGTATCTCCCATTACCTGACAATTGCATTTTTGAGTCTAATTATCTTGTGTAGTCTCAATTCACAAGAAGTCTACATTCTATACACAACGTTGATAGGTAATACATATTTCTATGTTTTTCAGGATTTACCATTAAAAATGTTTGGTTTATAAATCCAATGCATCCCTGAAAAGCGTTGTCATGAGTGAAATTTGAGGTTTGAAATCAACTCTGTGATTAAAGTGTCAAATGGTCTTATTACATGTGTGTTGTCAATGAATAAATTATATATATATTCTTAGGATAGTCACTAGTGGGGATTCGGTCTTCTCATTGTCAAATCAATTTGTCATATGGATAATGGGAGTCTCTAGTGTGATAGGTTTAGAACCTATCAATTTTGAGTCATTAGTCATATTGTCAAAATAAAAATGACTCCTAAGTTATTTTGTATGTAAATTCTTCCAAAATAATAATAATATATATATATTTTTAAAATTCCTTACGGACATATTTTCGGTGTTACCCGATGTCCTGACAACCATTAAGGCTATGATTATATCTAGCTGAACTAGCAGCATGAAAATGGAGGATGGAGGAGATAAGATACTGGAGGTCATTTAACGACCTCTCTTCAATCGCCAACAACGGGGCTGCTTGACTTTGGTGACATCTTTGTAGTGTGAGTATGTGCTTATCATTTTTGCGGTGTTTTTGTTACATTTTACATTGTGTATATTGGAAAACAGTTGTATAGGATGGTAGAGAACTGCAGTGATCCTCTGACTTACATACTTCATTAGAATATGAGAATTTGATGAATACGTTCATTGGCAATTGTGATCATGTGCAGCAATACCCAGAGAGCAAGATCGAGACAATAGGATGCAACACAATATAATTTTCCTTTTATGTATTCCTATTTGGAATTTTACATTGTGGGGGAATAATAACCAATGTTCCATTCCATTACGTGCCAAAAGGCTAAATTCAAGGCAAGTTTCGATGGCGTGGCGGTTTCCTATGTCGTTTAAGATCAAGTGACGAGTGATCAACAACGGTGGGTTGTAAGTAAGAACATTGTGATTCTTAGAGGTGGAAATGTGAAATCTTCCAAGTATGTGATCTATTATTTAGTTTGGTGATTTTTGTTTCGTATATTATTCTTTAGGTGAGATATTGATGAGGGCTAAAAATAGTATTTGGCACATCATGATTTGGTTTGTAGTAAACCACTTGAAAAGCACCGATGTCGGTTTGTGGTCAATCGGTGTAAAACCATCCGTCGAGTTGGTGATTGTCACGTGTGAAAATCACCTAATCATGAAAGCAGGTACAAGTAAAAAGATAGGTTTTCCCCATGTTCTCACTAAGGGGGAATGTTAGGAAATTATATAGTACTCACATTACTATGATATAAATATGGGTTGTAAATAATATCAGGAAAATATTATTATTGTGAGTTGTTTTAATAGCTCGCGTATATAGTGAGTTGTTGGAGAGTTTTTGTAGGAGGTTTCTTATTTTATAGGAAACTCTTCCTCTATATATTTGTATGAAAAAGATGATAATATACTGAAGAGTAATTTGTGAATATAGGACTCGCCAATATGAATGTGTTGGACTCCTCTTGGAATGTTCTATGAGTGTCAATTATTTGTGGCAAAGAGAATGTATCCAATTTGCACAATCTTGTTGATAATCGGCTAAATGTCCCATCTATGTCTTCATGTGTGTGACCCACTGGATGGAAACTCATATAAACTATGTTGAAAACCCTTCTAGCTGTCAGCATGGATGCAAACACAAATAATGTGTGATTTTTGTTTTCACTTGCGGCATTATCTAGTTGCGAGTAGAGAGTTGGTGGTTGTTTTAGAAACGAACTTTAACAATTGTTTACAGTATTAGTTGCATGAGGACCCTCATTTTTTTATTGTATTCCTTGCACTTTTCATATGCATCATTTTGCAACAGATGCATCATGTAATGGGTGTTTTTTACGTCCTACTACTATATAAAAATCACCATATTGATCGTAAGTGGTTCTTCTAGCTTCGGATACATAGTGCCAATGATGTTTTTTTGAAGTTTTCTCTTCGCTCAACAAAAGGGAGACCAAAGTGACCAAAACCCCTCATTTTTGCCCATGTGTTATCATACCATTCAAGGTGATGGGGAGATCAATAACATTGCTTATTAATTTTGCTTTTTGCCCATCCTTGGTATTACATTTTCATCTTGTCCATTTTTTCATACACAATGCTCAAATAGCTATTAGGATTTTGTTGTGATTGCAATCTATGTGCATAGTAAGTTGCACAACAACTTTTAATGTAATCATTGTGCCATTTATGGTGTTGATCTATTTGTACGGTGTTTACGGAAATGAGGTTTTGCACATTTTTCTTAAGCTCTGTGCACTCGTCACATTTGGTGAAGAAGTTATTCTTGGTTATTGAAACATGGGAGAAATGTTTTTCCAAATTTTTCTGAGATTTATTTGTGATGTTTGATGAAGGCCTGATAGTGAAATCCCCTTGTTACACTTTTGTACTATATATAAGCAAAACTATAACATGCAGGCAACAATCTCATTGTTACTTTAGTACCATCTTGTCCCATTGAACAAGACATGTGTGGGGATATATCAGAATTCCTCTCCACCATTTTGGATATCAATATAATAGTTTGTGACAAGTGTTTGGCATTTGTTTTTGTTTTTGTATTTCCATTTAATGCCCTCCTCTCGCCATTAATCCAAGATTGTTTGTATTTGTAATAGGTGCTTTTCATGATTCCATGAAATTTGTACCATGCATTCGACATACATCCCTTCCACATAACTTTAATTTATCTATAATATGTTATGAAGTTTGACCTTGATCACAACTGATAGCATTTGTAGTGAATGTATTAAGTACAAAGTTTTTGATGGCAGGTTCATTCATATCTAGAGTTAAATTCCAACTATGATTGAAAGTGCTTAGAGATAGATTAGAGAGACATCCTTCCTTGCAACAAGGTTTTTTCTCAACTTCAAACAAAAATTATTCTCTTTATTTTTCATCATTTTCCATTTCCTTTGATGTACTAGATGGAGTAGAATTTACCTTTTGGCGTTTGCAGGCATTGTAAGGTCTTTTATCAAGTTTTCATTACTACTACATATAGAGGATTCATATGAATTTGGGTATACCAATTAAGGTAATGGATCTTCAAATGAACTACACGTTTCTACCGAAACTCTTCTGGAATTTCTTTTAGCCTTACTTCCCTAATGAGAACCATCTTTATGGGCCAGCGGCGGTAAGCCATTGAATGAGAGATCCTTCTGATATGGAGCAACCCTTACAAAAATGTGTAATTAATATATCAATGTACACCCCAAATGTATTTCCATATAATTTTTTAAAGTGCACTGTGTCTCCTTCACATACATTTGTAAGTGTTTCTTCTACTGAAAAAAATTTTGTTCCATTGAACAACAATGTATTAACTTGGTATTAACCCCTTTGAACTTCAAATTGAAGTCATTGTTTAATGCGGTGGTTTATTCTTGGAGTTCAAAATTTCCATTCACATGAAAGTGCAGTTCTTGTTTCTAGATAAACTAAGTTTTTGATTGGACAGGAACTTTGTTGTTGCATTGTAGACTTGGATAGAAATCATTACATGTAGTTATAATGTTCTCCATAAAAACACCAAAGTGTGTGGGTCCCAACACCACTCCCAAAATCACATGTTGTTCTTATACCAGGGATATAAACCCTTTAGCTATGTCACCTTATTTTGAGAAACTTATATTTTAGTACCACATAAGATGTAGTAAATTCATTCATGTCTTTAGGAGTTGTGAAACAATGGCTATCATTGGTAGAATTCAAACCCTCATCCTCATTAAATGTATCCTCGATTCCTTGCTCATGATGTTTTGAATGCCATCGCCCCCACATGTGAAATATTTGAAATCACTTGCTTAATCATTTGCTTCATTTCCCATGGGATAAAGTATCCCTTGTTTTCAATTTCTACCAGGGTTTCACAATCATCAATTATGTATGCAAGTCTCACTCTGCCATTGAATACAATACTTATTGTGATAACAACAACCCCACGTCTCTACAATGGAGTGTATTTTTGGATGGATAAACTAGTCCCTCCGCAACTTTCACACCTTTGGATAGTAAATCCACATGTGCTCATTCTTCAAAAAATGAGTTCATTTTTAACTATATCCACAAATAAATAGATAAATTTAGTACAAATCACACTTAAATATTTAACATTAGTATGGAGAATTGAAATCACAATGAGAAAATAACAATATACATCTTATATGAACATCTTTAAAACCTCATATCAAAATATTTAAACATATAACAAATTGTTTTACACCCTTTAGATCCCATTACAGTGTGTATAATTGTATCCATAAAACACATATTGTAGGGGAAATATTAGGATTTTTATAATGCATGATTTTATTTTGTGCATTTAAATTTTGTTGAAAAAGTATTTCTAAGGGATTAAAAATAGGTACTTTTAGTACAAATAAAATTATTATTAACCCTTGCTTTTGAATGAAATCACCTTTTACGGGACAGTTGATGTGTCACCTTTTTATTGGTTACTTTGTACATGTGACTTGATTTTACTCGTCTTATTGGCTACCTTTTTTCTAAATTGTTAGTATACAAGTTATAAATTTTGACTTCAATTTTTACAACTAGTGGTACTATCCTACACATTACCACTCACAGTCATTGGCTTTTTTCCCCTATGGATTTCAATACTTGTATAGCCTAGTGGCCGTTGTGATGTAATTATTATTTTACACACTAAAATTCAAATATTAATTAGAATGGGAGGCCAGAAGTTAGTGATCACACTTCAATTTACAAGTAAGCATAATTACAAGTTCAAAAATTCACACATGGATGTGATAGTGATAGTCGATCGTAGATCGAGAGAGTCATGACCTCGTACATCTTTACTAAGTTTGATTCCTTGAACTTGAAGTGTGATCCCTCACACCAAAAGTGTGATCTCCTTCACACATCGAAGTATGATCCCTTGCACTTCAAAGTGCAATCCATTGCATAACAAAGCACATGAATTTTCAAAGATGAAGTGTTGATTCGCACTTGGAATAAGGATCATTCACATATCGAAGGGCATATTTTCACCTGCCATTCTAGCCAAAAATAATCTATAGCCTAGGAGTCTCTTGGACTTAAATTTAGGGCCATTAATACGATCTCAAAGTAAATCGTTCATGTATTTAATTCTCTAACTGTATAGCTATGCTTATTTTATGGTATATAGTTCAAGTTTTAGTCCTTATTTTATTAACGATGGTGGTATATGATTTGATTCAATTATGTGTATTAATTGTTTCTAATCTTTTATATATTTGTTGTTAATAATTGTATATAATATTGAGTAGAAGTAACACATGCTACGTAGTTTTTTATTAATAATTATTAAAACGAAATTAAGTCTCAACCAATGTCAAATTGTAGTTTTCATATATTAAAAATTATGTTCTAAAAATATTACCTTAATTTTAGATCATGTTGACATGTGTATAATTTTATCCATAAACCTCATAGTGTAGGGGAAAGATTAAGATTTTACAACACAATAATAATTACACTTTTTGTAAGGTCAAATGTTACATAATTAATATTGTGCTTAGTAAACAATAAATGGCCATTAAACCATGTAATGTAAAATCCGCCACTTTAGAGTATGTTATTATTTTTTTGTCTTGCATTTAATATTAAGTGGTACAATATTAAATTTTAATCCACACAAATCTGCTAATATCTGTATTTAATGCGATAAAATGTAAAAATGCCTACTCTTTTCAAATGTGACCACACCAAAACAAGGAGCACATACATAAATAGGGGAAGAACGAAGTTATATAAAATTAAAAGAGGTAAAGCAATGTTATTTTATTTAGAAAAATTCATTTTATACAATCATTTCACAAGTGATTATAAATATTTCATTTGTTAGTAGTTAATTAACCAATTTTCAATGGTTCTCCACATGTTTTGATTCTATGATTTTATAAAGCACAGGAACCATTGTATATTTATTTTTAGAAAATGGAAAATGAAATTAAGTTTAGATAAAAGATGGAGTACGCAAATTGTTTCATTTGTGATTGTTTACAATAATTGATAAATTTTTAGGACATGGAAATATCACCATTTTACTTGTTTTCACATTTTGAATCACAAGTTTTCAAATCAACTCCAAGAAACTATGCAAATAATATGGTTTTTTTAACACGGCTAAGCAACTACCTTGTGCAAAGGACTTTTGCGTGTGTTATCTCCTAAAAAAAGCTTTGCATTTTCATTGCCAAATCCAAATTTTTTGAGCTCAAGCCCTTCGTTGGTGTCTAAGGCAAGTTTTAGATTTAAGAAATTAGCTAAAATCGTGCCCTTGAGTTGTTTAAACCTCTGTGTCACTCGTTTTTAGAAATCCTCCTCTTCCTGGTCTGTGCACGTAATATCCTTTTTCCCCTCCCATTTTTGATCAAAATGGTTCACTTGTTCCATGGCCGAGTCGTTAAATCATTGTTTTCCTTCATGCCTCGGCTCGTGAAGAAAATTCAAAAATTGGACTCAAAATGACGAAGTTCTCTTCCTCTGTGTTTTTTTCCACGATTGGGAGCGATGGGCGTTTCTTTCCGTACCAAATTTTTCCCAAAGCATTCCTCAATGATACGTGGGTCTCCCTAATTGATGTGGTCTAGTTATACTTTAAAGACTCACGTGAGATGAATCCATGTGTCGTAATGGTGTAAGTCAAGCGTAATTTCTGGGGCGGTCTTCAATTGAGCGCGGGCTCTCCATGTGTCCCAGATCCAAAATGAAGGTAAAGCGGCTAAGTATTGAAGGCTCAAAGTGGACTGCCCACGTGTCATAATGGAACAACTCCGAGGGCATGAAAGGTCAATTACCAATTCAATGCCAAATTACCACATGGTGGAAGACATTAAAAATTCAAGGAGAATGAGCGGGCCATCGAGGGAATTCGAGACATTGAGCCTTTTTGTAAAAGGCAAAAAATTAAAAAGTAACTCGTGAGCCCGATCGAGGCTACCAAGGAAAAATTCAAAGCTTGAGCCGCGAGGGAAAATTTAAAGGATAGTCCCGCCATTTAAAAGTCAAATCAAGCAATGGGTCGGTGGGGAATTTGATTTTTGAGCCTTTTTCCAAAATAATTTAAATGTTGAGAAGAGAACTGCAACCCTGCCTAAAAACAAATCATGCCATGTGTCCTAGTCAAATCGGATCAGCAGGCCAGCGGAGGAAATTGAATTTTTGAATCTTTTTGTAAAAAAGGTTAAAATGTTGAGAAAAAGACCGTGATCCCATTTCCAATAAGAATGTGCCACGTGTCCTAGTTGAAAAGTCAAAGCGGGGTTGCAGGCCAATTTGTTCCAAATTGCCAAATCTCTAAAAAATCACAAAATGCAAAGGGCTTCCCCGTAACCGCTTTAATCCCTTCCTGCCACGTGGATGGCCTAAATTCAAAGCTAGAGGAGCAAATCAAACGGTCTAGATTTAGACTAAAAATCAAATGTAATAGTTACTTTGTAAGGTCTGGTTTTAGCTGCCATGAGAATTTTCTTCATGATAAAGGAATTCGAAGAGGCGTGCATGATTTGTAATGTTGTAACAGTTTCTTATGAAGAATATAATGACTTATCAGCATCATTCCAAGGGTTGGCAATTGAGTTCAGAAAAGACCAGAGTGCTCTATGCAGGAAAAGACCGAGAACGCCACACTTCTATTCTTCTCTTCTTCCTCGAATTTCTTCCATCCTCAAGCTATTTACAAACTCGCCAAAGCTTCAATAAGAAAAGAAGGAATTTTTTACCTTTTTGATTGAGGAATTAATTGGTACTTTGCGATCAATGAGTTTCTTTCGGTCTTGTAGCTTCTCCTACGGATTTATTTCTCTTTCAATTATAAATGCATGTAAACGAAACTTCTAATTAATGTGTGTGGGCATCTCGATATTCTTATCACAACATAAATTTCTTCTACCTCCATTCTCACTCCCTTTCCCCTTCTTAGACGAAGACATATGGAAGTTTCACCATTCCAAGAGAGGGACTTAGATTCCCATAGCATTGGTTTGAAACCCAACAATTTGTCCATAAGAAATTTTTTTGCCAACAATGTGCAAAACTTAGAGGAAATAGTGTCTTAAATTTTAAAGAGAATAAGTGGCACACAAAAATTGGGTCCTTGCATTCCACATTCACAAATCGATCTAAATTTTCTATATATTGTTGATGATGTCAATGATTCAAAATTAGAAAAAAAAAACATTTTCAATAATCCATGCATATGAAAGAGACAAATAAAGAGGAGTTGATGAAATAATACAAAGAAGAGTTGTGGTAGAATCTGATGTGAAAAAATTATTACAAAATACGAAGAGGTGTATGAACATTTAAATCGTGGATATATCGAAAAGAAACATTGGGATAATATAAGATGCTTTGAATGAAGTTTGTGAAAAAAATTCATTGGGAAGCAATGCAAATACAAGATGAACATGTTAAAGAAAACCTTCAAGAAGGAGAAACAATTGGAAAACACAACATTGAAACACATTCAACATGGAATTTCTATGAAGATATAGATTACATTACATAGAAAACATACAAGGTTATTGGTTTTAATGGAAAAGAGAGGGTTAATACAACCACTTCTACTTCTGAAAAAGACACGAGAGGGCAATCAGAAATCCCTTCTATCAACATTGAAAATTTGGAAGGAGAAAAGATAGAAACCCCTTTGAATAAAAATGGAATTCAAAGAAAATATGTGAAGAGAAAAATAAACTCTTATGGGGATTTGAAAGAGGTAATCCAAAATAGCATGCATATATTCAGTCAGACATTGAAATAAATTGAGTTAGGAAGGGTTCAACTAGAGTGTGAAAGAATGGAACAAGAGAGAAATATAATGGAGAAAATATTGGATGTACAACTTCAAGTCGCAAGTCTTTTTACCCAAGTAAATTATAGTTTCTTTAACCTAAGTAATATAGTATTGCATCATTCATTCCATCTTAAAAGAAAAAATATCATGCATTGGAGTTAGCTAATACTTCCCTATTTTTCATTCTTCCTTTTTATTTCAGAATAATGCCAATGATCAACATCATGGGCACCACCAAGATCATTGAAACACACATCCGAAGATATTTTTGTGTAACAAAACAATTTAAAAATGATGTTGGTAAACATGTATATTTTTTTTTAGGAAAATATGATAATTAAATACGTGAGACATCAATTGAACTACATAGCATTTGTAGTATAGTCAAAGTATGGAATACTTATATATTCATTATGTACATTAAAGATATTAAAATTGACATTGAGCATGATGTTCTTTTGATGATATTGTTGTTAATATTGATAATTTTTGTGTGTGGCATATATGGTTAATATAGTGGTTCCCATAAAATTAATTGGCCATTAACCAAACAAAGTAAATTTCATGCCATATTGAAAAATGTGCACCATTTGATAGCCATTAATTATCCATTAAATATACGGCAGCCGTGTGTCTTTTGTAAATGGTGCATCGAAGAAAGTAATGGTTGGAAGTGTCTGTTCCATATAATTATAGATTTTCATTCATTAGTATATTTGAAGGACACTTAAATTTTCTGAAGCTTCGTGTGAGAACAATGGCATTAGGGAAAAACTCTATAAGCATAATAATTCATTGGAAAATCATATCACTTTTGATTGCCAAAATTCTGAGCATGGTTTGTTTTTGTGAAGGCGTCAAAAATCGGTATGCATTCTCACCTTTGCTCCTTCCAAAATTTTGAAATTCTATGTATGTAGAATATTATGTATCCTTTTCAATGAAACCCTATTTTCTCTGCTTTCAATAGTGAAATATATCTATTCTTTAACGCTCTTTAACAAACACTTCTCAACTAATAGGGTTTGACATCGTTTTTCATTATTTTACCGATCCCTAAATGATTTGCTAAATATGTGTGTACCCGCTTGCGAGTAATGTAAAACATGTTATGGGTATTTTTTCACAAGAGGATTGAGAAATGATTCGTAAAATAACTAAGATGGACATTAATGATGATGAAGTGAACAAAATGGGTGTTGTTGAAAAGGCTGAGGAAAATAAATTTTCTCAGTTAGGGTTATTAATCGTTTAGGGCTTTTGGATTGTTTGTGGCTATTTTGTATAGACATTTCATTTTAAATTAAATTGTAGTAATGAAATAATGATAGTAACTTCTAGAAGATGAAATAGTAATAGTAACACAAATAATTGTTTGCTTGTTTATAGTAATTGTTTGATTACTTAAGGAAATTGTTGGAAATAATTTTAAAAAACATATATGTGACTGCCAAAGTAAAAATACAAAGAGATATGTTTGTGTAGGTTCCTCTTTAAAAATGAGTAAAATGGGGAATTATAAAACCTACTATTTGAGAAGTTAGGATAAACAAAATTCTGAATAATGTTTCACTTAATTGATAGTTCTGGAAAGGCATATACAACATTTAGAGATTAAAATTACAGGCTTTGGTTGTTTAGTTAAATTAGCTAATGATATATCAACACTAAAAATTATAAGATTTCATTTATAATTAAAATGTGGAATTTTTATCTTCTTTTCAATAACTTATAGTAAATAGTATGAGAACTAGTTAAGGCTTGATCCCTCACGAGGGTATCTAGTGCAACACTTGGCTCAAACAAATTCATGGAACAAACTAATGAGAGCTAAGCAATGCGTGACCCCTGAAGAAAACATGTAATGCAAATATTTTCTCAGTTCAATAATAGATGTCCAGTGAATGATGCCTTGCAAACACTAAGATCAAAATAATTTGTCGATGTTGATCATAATGACCATTAAGCTTGTAAATATTTTGTTATGACTGACCTTAGAGACCACTAGGAAGGAACAAAATTTCTTATGTGTTGACTACTCATTGTGATATTTAATGACCTAGGAGATTATACAATTATAATTAATTAAAGAGACATCTCATTGAATGGTGTTTTCTAACACTAAGTTCAAAATATTTTATCCAGGCGGATGTTATTGACCCCTAAGATTTATATAGTTTCTTGTTAGTGCATTAGTATTTTTCCTGTTAATGATGCCTAGCGACCACTAAGCTATAGGTATATCCTTGGGTTGATTGTAGTAACAAGAAAGGATAAGAAGAACATATTTATTTGTTAATGATTCCTATACACACGTTAAGCTCCAAAAAATATGTTGCGGATGACCCTAGTGACCACTAGGATAAGAAATATTTATGTCTATACCCATCAGTAGTGATCGGGTTGGCATTTATTTTCATTAAATAACCATTATGCTTTGAAATAAACCTAGATACGGAGAAGGTTTTAATAGGTCATTGTGGCTGAACATAGTGACCACTAAGATCAACACTATGTATATCTTGACCCCCACAAGTTCAAAGAATGTAGAAATTTTTCACATTCTAATAATAGTTGTCCTATGAATAAAATCCTAGATATGACCAATATTTAAATATTTCATTGTTGATCAACTTAGCGACCGCTAGGATCTAAACTACGTAAGACTTGAAGCCTCAAGAGTGCTTGTATTGACAGAACTTGCTCATTACATTAATATTTTTTACTGGAGTGATGCCTAGTGAACGCCATGGTTAAAAAACTTATATCTTGACTCCTTTGTGGTGCTTGTATAACAGTGCTTCACTCATTCCATTAATAGTAAGTCATTCCATTAAATGTTGATCCCTTACGTATACATGTAATACAACAATTTTCTTAAGTCAATGATAGATGTCCATTGAATGGTGTTTTTCTAACCCTAATATCTAAATATTTTGTTGAGGTGGATGTTATTGACCATTAAGATTTGTATATTTTCTTGTTAATGCATTAATATTTTTCTTGTTAATGATGCCTAGAGACCGCTAAGTTATAGGTATATCATTGTGACTGATCGTAGTAATCAACGATAAGAATAACATATTTATTTATTTTTAAACACTTTTGACCGGAGCTATGAACTGGGGGGTTAAGGGACCCCACCCATATAATACAAGAACAAAGGATATGAAAATTGAGGAATAGAGAGAAAAGAGGATAAAAATTGAGGACCCTCGAAGAAGACATGATCTAGGAGAGCCAACCATGTCAAAGTAGAACCGAGAAAACAAAACCAAAAACCAAAAGATCCAAAGAGACAGACCAAAACCAATTGAAAAAACTACTAAGAACAAGTCAAAGAAATAAAGCTCCCACCACCACACGCCCAACTTAGACCCTAAAATAATCCACTCCTCCAATGGCACCTCTAGCTCACCTTGAAGCTTCGTGGAGCAACATTCAAAAATCAGCTCCAACGTGATCCCTTAATTTTTATAGATTTTGATGGAAGATTAAAAGGGAAAGCATGCATCATAAATGTCAAGGGTGGAAGAAGACGAGGGTCCGATTGGCCTTGCTCGAAGATGGTGTCCACATTTTTGGCATAATGAAGAAGATCTCTATATTTCCCACTGAGCCACTAAATACCCCACCCAGGACCAATCGCGAGCTCATCAACTTCTTCTACCCATAAGAGGGGATCAAGAAGTTGAAATTCAATCAGTTCTTCATGAAGACCACCACGATGAACTGGATAAATGATGTCGATGGCTACAAACTCCACATCAATGGGATCCAGATGGATGAGGAGGAAGAAATAAACAAAGGTCGTTACAATCTCTGAGTTGGCATGCCCTACGCGATTCGTGCATATAGATCTCACCCAAAATATTATCAATGGATTAATTCTTTTAAGAGGAGTATCGAAATATTTTAGAAAGATGATTGTGAGAAATGGCCAATGATAGAGCCAATTCCAATTTCTCACCACAAAGGATGATAAAAGGAAAACCCAAGAATGCTATGGAAGCGAACTAGACAAGATGAGAAGGAGGGTGGGGAAGAGAGAGCCGATAGTGGAATTTAAGAACCCAAGACACATGGGGCACCATTAATTATGTTGATGTAATCCATCTCTCCATTCATGTGAAATGATGACAGGTAAGCTAAGCCAATCTTTTGGGTGAATTGAGATTTTGGTGCATCTAGCATATCTATGGCTAGCATTGGAAAGAAAATCTGTGACATGATTTTCTTCTCGAAAAACATGATTGATACTCTAGTTTTTTAATTTGCCTAACCAAAATAGGATGTTGGAAATATAAAAATTGAGATGTCAGGAATGTGCTGATCCCTTAGCTATTGCATGGACAATGATTTGTGAGTCCCCTTCGACCTGAAGAGAATCACAACCCCTGGTTACTACCAATTTGAATCCTTCCAAAAGAGCCTCGAGCTTCTGCTAAGTTATAGGTTCCCTCTTTGAGTGGGAAGGAACCCGCCACAATAATATCTCCATAATCATTTCTCACAAGACACCCTACCCCGATTTACAGGTTACCTCTAGAGGCCCCTCAAAATTGAGTTTGTAAAAGCTAGGGGGTGGATTCCATTTCACATTTCTCCTTCTGAGGATTTTTTCTATTTGAGAAAGGCCTTGATGAATAATTGAACCAGGAGGGGGAATTTTGATTAAAGGCCATGATTTTCTTATCTCGCATCATGTGAGGTGAAATTAGGATTGTTGGAACTATGAGTGCTTACATTTTCAGATATGGAAATTTCTAGTTTATTGATGAATTTGGAAAGCCCGAGGCCTCTTCCTGAATATTCTCAGATTGTGCTCCCACCATATATGCCAAATTAAAAAGGAATGATTTATGAGCCATATGGAACTAAGTTCTTTTACCCCCTATCCTTGGCCATGCCTTTAGAGTATCTCAACTATATTCTTGCAGGGGGCCAAGCAATGCCCAATTTTCTAATTAACCAGTTCCAACCTTGAACATCAAATGGGAAAAATAATAATAAATGATCTATGTCTTCCTCTACATTTTCACAAAGGACACATTTGGAAGGACCTGTGTAGCCCCAAGATTTTTCTTGAATTGTGTGAAAATTTTTTATTTTAACTAATAACCACCCAAAGATAGCCGCCTTCAGAAGAATCTTAGGACTCCAACACCCAGTCCAACTGGGAGCGCCCTTACCAAACAAGGAGATTAATTTAGCATAACCCACACTTTGAATGTATAGGAAATAGAATGGAGCACCTAACCAAAGTAATTTTTCCTCATGTGCTTTGCATGTGACCCTTCTAAGAGAAAGGGCCTTCCTGAAATCATAAACTTCTTGCTCAAACAAAAGAACATATTTATTTGTTAATGATTCTTATAAACCGTTAAGCTTTAAAAAATATGTTGTGATTAACCCTAGATCGCTAGGATCAGAAATACTTGTGTCTGTACCCCTCAGTAGTGCAAGGATTGGCGTTATATTTCTCATCGTAATAATATTTGGGATTTGAAATAATCCTAGATACGGTGAATCTCTAAATAATTCATTGTGGTTGAACATAATGACCACTAAGATCAACACTATGTATATCTTGACACCCCCCAGTTCAAAGATTGGAGAAATTTTTCTCATTCTAATAATAGTTTTCAGTGGATAATACATAGATATGGCCAATATCTAAATATTTCATCGTGGTGAACGTAGCCATCACTAGGATGTGAACTACGTAAGTCCTGAAGCCTCCAGATTGTTTAAATTGACATACTTAGATCTATAAAATGTGGATGGTTGTCATACAATGGATAATCCTTCCAAAATATGTTACATGTGAATGGTCAAGAACAATTTTTCATAGTTTCTAAACTTAGTGATCCACAGTTGAATATAATAGTGATTACAATGGAAAATGTTAATGATATGAGCCCAATGGGACGATAAGATAGACTAGAAATGGAGCTTAGTGGTCGTTAAGAATTTTCTTTGATATGAAGAGAAAGTATTGATCCCTCTCGATGGAAAGTAGTGCAACAATTGGCTCCACTAGGTAACGTGTGACTAACTTGATACAATTATAGTCATTGACAATTACAATCATTCTAAATATGTATAACAGTGATTGCTATGATAATAGGTAATGAAAAGTATCCCTCTTTTTAAATTAAGAACTAGAAAATCCTAACATTCTTTAAGTCATTCATTTCAATTAGTAATGGATTTTTTGGCTACAAAGCATTTTCTTTTATACAAATGGATGTGAATTACGACATACTCCAAATGATCAATTTCAAATAAAACTAGTTAGGTATTTGGGGGTCCTACATTATTCTTTACAAAATGTGTTATGGGACAAATAAACATTTTTTTCTTTAACAAATTATGATTAGTGACTACTGGACCCATTATTGTGTTTTTTCTCACACTCCTTTCAAAATTTGAAAAATTAAATCTTAATGGCCATTACACTAGTCCATTCAATTGGTGTTAATTACCAACAAGTAATGTTAAAATTGTCCATTCATATGTGGCTTAAATCCTCTCTCTCGCTAACATCTATGTTTTCAAACATTCCTTTCATGTTATCTACGTAATGTGGATGGTTTTAAACAACAGATAATCCTTCCAAAATATGTTGTGTGTTAATTGTCATGAAAATTTTTGCATAGTTTTTGAACTTAGCGATCGCTAGGATCTTAACTACGTAAGTCTTGAAGCCTCAAGAGTGCTTGTATTGATAGACTTAGATATTTGCATTAATATTTTTACTACCGTGACACCTAGTGAACACCACTGCTAAAACTATGTATATCTTGAACCCTCAATGGTGCATGTACAGCCACGCTTTTCTCATTACATTAATAATAAGTCTATGAATAATGCCTAGTGATTACTAAGATCTAAATATTTAGTAATTGCTGACTCTACGACCACTAGGATCAACACTTCTTTCATTTATTTGGAAATTATTTTCTAAGCTTACCTAATATTCGTTATAAGGACATATGAATGTTGTCGTAAAATAAATTATGTCATTTTTCTAGATAAATTTTTTGTTAATGATGTATGCAGCATTCGTGGCCCTTAAATTTTTCAACATGGTAAGAGAGCGGGAAATGGTGATGGTAGATACTTATTTATATTCCAATGACAATGAAAAATAATAAGAGATACTGTGTTTGATCCAACAACCTTAGATGAAAAATTTCAGCATTACTCAACTTTATATTATGTAATTCAAAATGAAAGTGTTGATGTTGATATCATAGACATAAAGGGTATACCGGAAGAGTAAGCACTACGGTTCTGAGACATAAGGGTGATAAAAAGAGTTGGCCTCCATTTAATTGTTGCTAAACTAGAGGTGCTTCCATTTTCGATTTGTTCACTTCCTATCTATTTCATGCCAAGTCCAAGGATTTTCATTATTTTCTAAATAGGGGAAAAAGAGAATAGTTTTTTTTTCTAGGAATGCATATAAAATTTATTATAAACTTCCAAAGTTGGACTACTTGTAAAATAAAAACACAGTTGAGTCCTAAATGGTTGGAAGGAGAGTAAGAGATGTTTTGCAGAGTTGGGAAAAAGACCCGATAGATAATATGGATTATTCTAAGTTGTCCAAAATCCTTATTAAAAGGTTTAGACTAGGAGTTTGCATTGGCATGGCACTCATGAATAGGCTATATGGAAATTCATCAATCTCTAAGGTGGATGTTTTCTGGATCCCATTACTTTCTTTTATTATTGATGAAGACAAGATTCCCTCCTTAGGTCAAGTGCTCTGTCTCAATTTAATTACACAAATAAAAAATTTCATCGACCATGGGAAACCATTTTACATGGCTTCCTATCTTCTTGATGTTTTCATTGGTGTTCTCAAATGTCTGGATTTCTATCAAATCTGGTCTCCTTTGATCCCTTTGAGGGTAAATGAGCAATATTCAGACTTGTATGCCCATCATTTTAGATCACATATTTAAGATATATGCACTTATTTGTATCCTATTCTCTACCAACAATTACATGAAACGATGACATCGAGAATATTTAATGCCATCCTCACTTCCATAAGGAATATGGGAGCCTGCATTATTCTATCTAGAATATAGTTATCATGATCGAGGGGCTCCTTACACCTCCTTTTAGTTTCCATATTATGTGCTCGACAAATTGGCATTATAAGAGGTTACATATCATATTTACAACAATATTTATTAAAGTGTAAGGAGAAGAAGCTTAAAACACATCCATCCTTACTAGACTTTGTGTGATGTAGAATGTTTAAAGGTGGCCTAATTTGAAGGATGCCTCACCCATAGAAATTATTTTCATCTCCCAGAACACCCTTTAAGGTAATATGACAAAAGGAATAGGGTTGCTCAACACCTTCATTTACTTAAAAGATAGTTAAATATAATGTATACTCATGTGCATGATGATAATGACTGCTTATGGATTACTAAACACAAGATAACCTTGTTAAGCAGAATATTAAGGATTTAGGGCAAATCCACCTCCAAGAGCAATTATTAAAAGGAGGCATGAAAAAGAGAAAGCAAG
Source organism: Taxus wallichiana var. yunnanensis (assembly GCA_018340775.1). Taxonomy (NCBI): domain Eukaryota; kingdom Viridiplantae; phylum Streptophyta; class Pinopsida; order Cupressales; family Taxaceae; genus Taxus; species Taxus wallichiana. The sequence continues at coordinate 492,298,819 of CM031242.1, read as the reverse complement.
ATTTTTATTCATAACATTCACAAAAACCTTGTGCTCCCTTATCTCCACCAAATGAATCTAGATTTGAGTTTGAGAAGTCTTATCTCGAACCAAATAAAGCTCTAGCCAACAAAGCCCTCAGTGTAACCCTCTCAATATTCTCCCTCCACTTCACAACAAGTGAGAAACAATTGGGTAGAGTAATTCATAATTGCCTACAAAGAACATACAGATTGGGAGGCACAAGAAGATCCCTTAGTGAACATTGAATTCAATCCAAGGATGAGAACCTTGAAAAGGGTAACCAAAAAGAAGGTGTCAACACAACAAGCCATTGTTTGGCATGAAACTTCAGAAGACCTCTTCACTCTTACAAAGAAAAGGAAAGCTAAAAGATCCCAAGTTTTGCAATATCAGGAATATATGGAATCCTTTATAAGGGCCATAGAGAAGAAAGCAGACATAGAAGTAGTGAGGGGAGTACATGCTAGAAATATAGAGCTTGAAACTCAGTTAAAGGCCACAGTTCCTCCCGACACAATTTTTGATGTAGAAGATGCATTGCATGGATTGTACAATAATATAAATAATTGCATCCGTGCAAAGAAGTAGGAAGAAGAGGGCTTGGACAAAAATGAAAAACTCATTATAGGAGTGGCATCATTATAGAAAACATTAACACAAATGGGGTAGGTCATTGAAAAAGGACATTTGTAAAGACCCTATAATTATGACCATGGATGATATTGGTATATGTTAGACATATGATAATTATACAAAGTGAAGTCTAAGGGAATGGAATGAACAAGTAAGAGAAATATCTTTGCAGTTTGATGACATTATTTCTAGAGGAAATCATGTTTTCATAGAAGCTTCGGTCATGGAAATATTTAAAGGAAACCATGAATTGGTTTCTAATGAAGAGTTCACGACATCCCTTCAAAAATTCATGGTTAATTTTCAAAGGATAATAGTTAAGGTGAACGAGGGAGAAACTTCGCATGTCATTGAGATTGTTTCCAAAACAAGGAAAAAATACAAAAAAAGAGACTCGAAAGGAATTTCCAAAAAATCATGTGGTAGTCAAAAGGATTTTCTTGACAAGTTTGTTGTGCTATATAGAAGCATGATTCTGGATATGGAAAAGATAAAAAGAGATTCTAAGATTTTCAAAAATCTTTTGAGGAGGCATGACAACGAGATGATAAAATAGGTCCCGAACAAGAGCAACAAACCTAAGAAGAAACCATGCCCGTGGTCTCGGATCAACAACACCCCATAGTTAAGGAAGAACCACAGTGAATCATAAATTATAGTATGTGAGATAGGTGAGAAAACACTGTGATATGTATGACATGTTAATAGATGAATATTTATAATTGATACAATGATCGTGTATATATTTCAAATGTTATACTTATCTAAACATACATTTGTTGTTTTAATAAATGTTCGAGAAAATTAATATTTTGCCATAATACCTAGAGACTCTAGATTCTATATTGTCAGGAGGCTAAGATAAAACATGTAGCTCAAAACTTGTTAATTTAATTTGTTAAAGCATACCACCGAAAAACTTGCAAACATTATGAGTACACATATTCTAGCAGATGCTAGCCTCCTGGAATATTATGTGTTAAATCCTAATGAAATGCTAAGCCTAAATTATTACATCATTGTAAAGGATAGCAGCTGCTAAGATCAAATCAATTTAATTTAAAATGGTAAATCCTATAGAATTTTTTTAATATTATGTTGTTGTAGTACATAGAGGCCGCTAATTTCATACTACTTTAAATTAATTTTTTAAATCCTAAAGACTGCTAAGGTACAAATAATATGTTAGCAGAAATACCTAGTGGATGTTATCATTCCAATATATTAATTTATTTTGAGAAATCCTAGCGGCCACTAAGCTCCAAATAATATGTTGTGGTAGTGTCTTAATGACATACAAGTTCATGATATTTGTTCTTGAGTACCGATCTCTAAGCTTAGAAAATGTTTTTGAGGCATAACCCAACAGTAGCCACTAAGCTTGTAATATCTAACATGTTTTTACTTGAATCCTAGTGACAACATATCTTCAAATAATATGTTGCATCATAAGATAGTAGACATCAAGCTAAGAATTCCATACTTCATCTTGTTAAATGCTCGAGACATCCAAGCTTGAAATATTCTATTATGGAAGCAACTAGATGCCATGTAGCTCAAAATTTGTTAATTTGATTTGTTAAAGCATACCACCGATAACTTGCAAGCATTATGAGTACGCATATTCTAGTGGATGCTAGCCTCCTAGAATCTCATGTTAATGTGTTAAATTCTTGCGTCCTCTATGACCCAAATCTTATGTGTTAAATCCTAATGAACACAAAGCTTAAATTGTTACATCGTTGTAAAGGCTACATCGTTCTAAAGGCTAGCGGGCGCTAAGCTCAAATCAAGTTCATTTAAAATGGTAAATCCTGTAGAAATATTTTTAAAAATATTATGTTTTTCAGTGCGTAGAGGCTGCTAATTTCATACTACCTTAATTTAATTTGTGAAATACTAGTGACCTTTAAGATACAAATAATATGTTGTGTAATACCTATGGACGTTAGACTCACAATAGCTTTCTTTATTTTGAGTAATATTAGTGGCCACAAAGCTTCAGATAATATGATGCTTCTTTAGTGTCTTTAAGACATACAAGCTTCATGAAATCCATTCTTGAGTACCGATCTCTAAGCTTAGAAAATGTTTTCGAGGCATAACCCAACGGCTTTTAAACTTGTAATATCTGACATGTTCTTACTTGAATCCTAGTGACAGTATATCTTCAAATAATATGTTGCATCTTAAGATTGTGGATGTTAAGCTAAAAATTCCATAATTCATCTTGATATATATTCTATTATGGAAGCAACTAGATGCCATGTAACTCAAAATTTTATAATTTGATTTGTTAAAGCATATCACCGAAAACATGCAAGCATTATGAGTATGCATATTCTAGCGGACGCTAGCCTCGTGAAATATCATGTTAATGTGTTGAATTCTTGCGATGTCTATGACCCAAATCTTATGTGTTAAATCCTAACATCAAAGCTTAAATTGTTACATCGTTGTAAAGGCTAGCGGTCGCTAAGCTCAAATCAATTTCATTTAAAATGGTAAATCCTGTAGAAATATTTTTTTAAATATTATGTTGTTCTAGTATGTAGAGGCTACTAATTTCATACTACCTTAATTTAATTTGTGAAATACTAGCGACCACTAAGGTACAAATAATATGTTGCGGCAATACCTAGCAGACGCTAGACTCGCAATACCTTTATTTATTTTGAGAAATCTTAGCGGTCGCTAAGCTCCAAATAATATGTTGTTGCTGATGTCTTGGTGGCGTATAACTTCATGATATCCGTTCTTGAGTACCAATCTCTAAGCTTAGAAAATGTTTTCAAGCATATATTTCAAGCAATACCTTGCGGATGCTAGACTTACAATATCTTGCTTTATTTTTTGAAACCCTAGCAGCCGTTAAGTTGCAAATAATATTTTGTGGCAATACCTATGAGATGATATACTCACAAAATATTTCTTTATTTTTTAAATCCTAGTGATAGCTATGTTCCAAATATTACGATGTGGCAGTGTCTTAATGGTGTATGACTTCATGATATGTGTTATTGAGTACCAATCGCTAAGCTTCAAATATGGTATTAAGTTATACCCTAGCGAGTCACTAAGCTTTCAATAGTTTTCTTGTTTTTGTAAAATCCTAGGGACAACTAATATCCAAATACTATTAGTTTGTGTCCTTCCAGACAAACTAATAATATTGTGGCCTTCCACAAGAACCCTAATGAATTAATATATATGCCGACACTCTATCTTCCACCAATAATACATGGCCTACTGATAATATTGTTTTAATAGAATTTTATTGTCGTGACTAACATACATAAATACATTGTGATTGAAATATTTAATATATAAATTTTAATGCATAGTGATTATAATATTTTATAGATAAAATTTAGGTGTATATATAATATGTTTAACCTTCCATTGCACAAAAAATTATCTCACAATTGAAAACCTAATATGATTTTACAGATTTAGACCATTTTGTTAACCTCAAATATCTTCTCACAAAGTCAACGTGACAACCATATAAACAATGTACAATGAAATATTTACCTCGGGTTATTTCTATCATCATAATAAAAGGAAAAAAAGTAGATAATGAATACCAAAATAATATTTTGAGTCTCGTTAAACATTAAAATTTAAAAACTAGTGTTTAGGCAACTGAGACAACATTATCGGGAATAATAATCCAGAGGGGACAGATCACTTTGGAAACTTGAAAGCGTTCAAATGAATTAAAAACTAGAGATGGAAAAATGATCAGAAGGAACTAATAAATAGAGATAGGGCCGCATATCACATTTTTGTATGACAAAGGGCGACTAACGTGAAAAAGACAAGAACTGGTATTCACAAGGCGGTGTTATAAAGCGATCAAAAGGAACCGATAAGCGAGTTAGTGCCGTGGATCACATTTTTGTAGGGAAAATCAGAGTTGGAATGATGTGAAAAAGACAGAACTAGTATTCACAAGGCGGTGTGACAAAATAATTATAAGGAACCGGTAAGCAGAGTTAGGGCTGCAGATCACATTTTCATAGGGAAAAACAAGGCTAGACTGACGTGAAAAAGACATGAACTAGTATTCAAAAGGTGGTTTGAAAAAATGACCAAAAGTAATCAGTAAGAAAAGATGGGCCAAAGCGCATTTTTGTAGGGAAAAGCAAGGATGGATTGAGGTTAAAAAGATAGGATCCGGTCGAAGACAAAATGACTGTATAAGTCTCGCAATAAAAAAGGTGCACATTTAGTATAGTATACATTTTTGATAAATACCTTATTTAGATCTGAGATTTTTCGTGTTTGGTGATTCCATTCAAACCACCGATTGTTGCATTGAGCTAACTATCTGCATTATTTTTCGTAACCCCTTTTTCTTCCCCAGTGTGTGAGCAACCTTTTTGTTACTGCTTAATTGTTTTGTTTTTGTTAATCCACAAATGATATTATAATTACTACCTGATTATTCCCTGGCCAAAATGATTGAGATTCTTGCATTTGGCCCTATAATCTTCGGCTTGCTTGTATTGTTCTATGATTTCACGAGTTGTTATTCTGCAAGACCAAAAAACAAAAAACCCTAAAAACTAGTTCTCTGGGGTATTTAATTTATTTTTCCGACAGTCCACATTAAAAATTTTAAAAATATAAAAATGCGGGATATGGAAATTTGAAAATATGAGTGGGGGAAATTGTGTTAATATTGAAATTTCAAATTCTCAAAAATGTGGGGGAATTCACAATTCAAATTTTGAATTTGCCACTCATTGAGAAAAGGTGTGGGATATTGAAAAAATAAACAATATTGAAAACAACACCTTTTGTTATTGGCTATAGCTTAAAATATTTGAAACGTAATAAAACTTATAATATTATAATAAAACAATAGAAATAAATTATATCAATTTATAGGCACATTTATTTTTATTTTTTTAATCAAAAATCACCTAGATAATGTTAGATGTAGTGCGCTAATGAAATGTAATTCTCCAATTACTCTGTGCCATGTGTTAAGATTGAACCTGATAGTTAGAAAACATTATAATTTACACATTTATTATGAAATTAAAATGTAAAGAAACTAGTATAATATGAAACCATAATATTATAATAGTTGAAACGCTATAAAAATATAATATTGTAATAAAACAAATGAAATAAAGTGCACAAATGTATAGGCAATTTTTTATTTTTTATTTTTATCAAAATCGACCTATACAATGTTAGATGTAGTGTGCAAATGAAAAATAATTATCCAATTATATTGTGCCATGTGGCATGTTTTTGAACCTGATAGTTAGAAAACATTATAATTTATACATTTATTATGAAATTAAAATGTAAAGAAACTAGTATAATATGAAACCACAATATTATAATATAAATAGCAACTAGTAAAACGATAACATGTGGCTACAACTTAAAATAGTAGAAACACAATAAAAATAATAATATTGTAATAAAATAAATGAAATAAAGTGTACGAATGTATAGGCACATTTTTTTAATTTTTATTAAAATCAACCTATACAATGTTAGATGTAGTGCACAAATGAAAAATAATTATCCAATTATATTATGCCACGTGGCATGTTTTGAACCTAATAGTTTGAAACTATATGAAACTGCGATATTGTAATATAAATACCTACCATTAAAACGAAAACACGTGGTATGAAAATTCTGAAATCCCAGAAGGTGTTTTTTGCATCAAAACAACGAAAAGCACTAGCACCTCAAAGTTGTAAAGATAGTGTTTACAATGACAAGAGGTATTGGTATATAGCTAGCGGCCGCTAGGCTATATCATGATTTGTTATTCTATCAGTATTTCCAAATTAAGTAATTCTTGTGTAATGATTTATCTTATCAAAACTAAAAAAATATCACTTTCTCTCAGGGGTATATATGGATTCCAATTTAAAAGATATATCTTGTACGAGATAAATATGTAGTGCAACAATTATGGCTGCCATGTAAAGTCCACCCAAAATGATACAATTACAATGACAAGTGATAATGATAGGAGCCTAGCATCCGCTAAGCTAGACCATTGTTTGTTATAATATAGCTATTCAAAAATTAGAAATTGTTGAGCCTAGTGGCCGCTACGTTATTCCTTTCAACTAGTAATTGAACTTAGCGGTCACTAAACCTTTTCTTTGATACGAACCGAAAGTTTTGATCCTCTCGATGGAACGTAGTGCAAAAATTGGCTCCACTGGGTAACGTGTAGCCTATTTGAAACAATTATAATCATTGAAAATTACAATCGATCTAAATATGTAAAGATAGTGATTACTACGACAAGAGGTAATGAAAGGATCCTAGTGGCCTCTAAGCTATATCATGAGTTGTTAATCAATAGCTACTTGGAAATTGAGAAATTGTTAAGCCTAGTGGCCGCTAGGCTCTTTCTTTGATATGAACAAATATGGATTATAATTTACAAAGATATATCTTAGGAGAAATAAATAAGTCTTGAATCCTCTCAAAATTAAAATTGTTGAGCCTAGCATGACCACTACGTTATTCCTTTCAACGAGTAATGAAGGTTGGCGGTCGCTAAGCATTTTCTTTGATAAGAATAGAAAGTCTTGATCCCTCTCGATGGAAAGCATTGTAGGAATTGGCTTCTAAGCTATTCCATGATTTATTATTCAACGACTATTTTGAAATTAAGAAATTATTGAGCTTAGCGGTTGATACCCTTTTTCTCTGATACTAACGAATATGGATTACAATTTTCAAATATATATCTTAGGAGAAATAAATAAGACTAGATGCCTCTTGACGGAATGTAGTGCAAGTAATTAGGTCAGCCATGTGAATTCTACCCAATATGTGACACTTACAATCAATGAAAAGCACTAACCATCCAAAGTTGAATAGATAGTGATTATAATGGAAAATGGTAATGATAGGATCCCAACAATGCTAAGCTTGACCATTGTTTGTTATTATATATCTATTCTCAAATTTAGAAATTATTGTGCCTATCGGCCGTAACGTTATTCCTTTGATATAAAGATAAAGTATTGATCCCTCTCGATAGAAAGTAGTGTGACAATTGGCTTCACCTGGTAACGTGCGGCTAATTTTATATAATTATAGTCATTGACAATAACAATCGTTCTAAATATGTACTTCTAGTGATTGCTACGACTAGAGGTAATGAAAGTATCGTAGCGGCCGCTAAGCTAGACCATGATTTGTTATTCAATAGTTATTTTGAAATTTTTATTTGATACGAATGAATATGGCTTATAATTTACAAAGATATATTTTAGGTGAAAAACATAAGTCTTTATCCGTCTTGTTGAAATGTAGTGCTGTAATTGGGTCCGATATGTGAAGTCTAGCCAATACGATATAATTACTATCATTGAAAAACAATATCAGTCCACAGTTGAACATATAGTGCTTACAATGACAATCAATAATCGGGAGCCTAGTGGCCGCTACATTATTCTTTTCTACTAGTTATGGAGATTAAATCTTAATGGCCTTTAAGCTAGTCCATTCAATTGGTGTAAATTACCAATAAGTAATATTAAAAACTATCCATTCATATGTCGACTTAAATCCTCTCTCGCTAACATCTATGTTTTCAAATGTTTCCTTTCATGCAATCTATGCAAAGTGGATGGTTGTCAGACAATGGATAATCCTTCCAAAATAAGTTGCGTGTTAATTGTCAAGAACAATTTTGCATAGTTTTTGTATTAATGTTGTGATCCAAAAATATGATTTACAATAACTAGTTGAAGGTTAGATGTCATGTTCGGTCGAAGCCTAATAATAGCTAATGTTTACTTTGATTTCTCACCAATGATAAAAAGTAATGTATTATAGAGATTGGTGATCGCAAAGGCTAATACTTGCATTCATTAACATATGGTGAGAACAAAAATTAATCCATATGTCAATTAATGTTTATTGTATTATACTCCAATTGCAAATATAATGTCTTCCATTAGTTACAATCCATTCTTAGAAATTCCATTCATTGAAGGCGCTGAGAGCTGGAAGAACAGAGATAACGACTGGTTTGTTGAAGTCCATGGCCCTGACAACTACTACAATGACATGTGCTTGTATCTTGTTGTAGATGATGGACATGAAGAATTTAGAATGGTTATATCCTTTGAAGTCATTAATTTACTGAAGAAAGAAACCATTATATTCATGAAGACAGAACCTTCAACTAAGAAGTAGTTTGATTACTTTTTGTTTGATAGAGAAGTATTTTCAATTGATGTTTCCAGGTGCCATGTAGCACCTCCATAGTATCAGTATCATCTTGTTGATGATGAGAATGTTGACCTTCTTGTGCACTCCATGTTGATAAATGTTATTCCTACACAGAGGGACGCAATTCTTCTTCCCTTCTTGGAGTCTACGAATAAGGTTGTGGTGCTCAAAGATCCAAAATACTTGGAAAGGGATGACGTTAAATTTTATATACTTGATAGCCATCATACAATATGTGCACAAAAAAAGATTTTGGGCTCAGATACTTACAATTATTTACATCTACGGTTTTGAAGGGATCACATTCTTTTTGCAAATGCAACTAACAAAGCCATTACTAATATTTACAAACAACATAATGAAGTGAAAAAAACTTGGATAGAAACCAAGTTTATTGATTTGTTGTACAAATCTAGATCGGTTTGGAAATCGCTTGGATGTCCTCAACGTCCCAGATTGGAAAAAAACAAAAGAGAGGAGTGGATGTTAATGTATTTTAATTATTTATATTTTTTATTAGTGTTTTCTTCCTTATATAAAAATAAAAAACATATAATTATCCTTTTAATGCAGAACTTTGAGATTCAATGCCTTTTTATTTTCAAAACGGACTCAACTGTAGTGCCCAATTCCCTTCAACACCTTTTGTTATTGATTATGATATTGTTGATTATACTTATGGACATTATTGTAGCTTTTAGTTTGATATGATGTTAGATGTTAGAGATCATGGACTGTGGTTGATTTTGATTCATATATGATGCATGTGGATTATTGGAGACATTTTATATTGATGTTGATACAACTCGCTTGGCATGGTTATAAATATGTTTTTCATACATGTGATAGTTTGTCATATTGAGTAAACCTAGAAAATTGAATTAATTTTATGATCATATGGTTATTGAGAAAATTGTAAATGACATTGTTATTTGCCTTGATGATGCTTGATTTATATATAGATAATTTTAGAGCCATATTTGATATTTATTTTGGATGTTTTGATGCGGCCACGAGGCCGAAGGAGGTATTGTGTTTTGTAGGAAAACATGTCACAACAAACATCGGGGGATTGGAGACCAACCACATTGGAATTCTAGGTGAATTCAACAAGGGTCACCATGGCAACGTGTATTTTTTTGTGTGTTTGTGTGTGCTTGTTGTTAGGGGTTCCCATGGGGGAGTCACCTTTAAATGTGACCAAGGGGTTATGTGTATTCTTTTATTTAGTTTCTTTTGTTTAAAGTTTAGTATGTGATTTTAGTGATGTATTTTCCCCTTTTATTATTTAGTTAATTTGTGTTTAGATTTGTGAGTAATCATGTTTTTAAATTTATCAATTGGGTCAAAATAATAAATTTATTATAGTTGATGGCTCTTGGACTAAGTGTTGTAAGTAATGTATAAGTAATTTTGAGTGTGAAACACTCCACCTTCCTTTTGAAATTTAGATCTATCATTAGGCGCTGATTTTTGAGGCTTATGAGACAAATTAAACTTGTCCCACACCTCCTAAATTTGTATACCAACACTACCTATGGGTTGGGGAGTCAAAATTAGGCTTCATTATGTATTTTGGAAGGCAAGTTATAACTCTTTATTGTACTATCTTACATGAAATTAATTTTGGTCCTTGGGGTGTGGACTTGGATTGTGTGTGTAAGTAATTTGTCATTTTATTCACCCACCTTTTTAATTGTGCTTTGGAGTTTGAAGTTGATTTGTGAGGTGGAGTTGAGGATGAGTGATGTGGCATCCTACATGGAGCCACCTCATCCTCCTCTCTCCCTTTTCTATTTATTCAAATTCTTTTTGTTGTTTTGGGGGTTACTTCAAGGGGTTACTTCATTTGGTGACTTCATTTTTGTTACTCTTTTGGTTTGGAGCTCTGGTAATTTTGAAGAGAGTTAGAGATTTTTGTGGAATGCTTGTGGATTGTTGGAGCTTTTGGACTGTTTGGATTGGAAAAATCTTGTTGTTGAACTTTTGGAGCAAACTCTACCATGGAGAGGTAGGAGCTTGGCTCTTTAAAATGTTCTTCTTTTATTTATGCATATGTGAATGCTTTGAATATTTTGGTATGTTGTTGGTTGGTTGGGTAGATTGCCTAGGTATGGTGTAGGAGAAGACTATGGGGATCTCTTGTGGGGAGGCATAAGATTTTTGGGGAGGTATAAGTATTATTGTGGAGGGAGTAGATAGCTTCCCCATAGGTCTTTTCTTTTGGCTTGTGCATGATGAATCCTGAGTATTGTTTGTTGTTCTTCCTGTGGTTGCAAACTACAGTATGTATTTAGATTGTGTTTTGTATGTAAAAATTGTTTTTGTGTTGTGGAAGCTTGTTTGTTGCCATGAGTTGAAATACATCTCTTATTACTTTGTGGTTGGGGCTCAGGGGGCCAATGAGGAGGACGAATTCTCCTCTTCATTGGAATTCTTGGTTGGGTGGAGAGCGTTGCCTCTCCTCTTTTTGTTGTGATCAAAAGATATATGGTGGATCTTCTTGTTGTTGTTAAGAGTTGAGGATGAAGAAAAATTTGTAGTTTCTCCTTGGGTTCCTTATTGTGAAATTTTCCCACTTCAAGTGGATGACATTGTAATAATATTTGTGGTGGAAAGTTTCTCTATTTTTGAAATGGAACCTACATTTGAACATGAGAGATGTATATTCTGTAAGTTGTATTTGATGAATGAAAAAGGAATTTGTAAAAAAATCATTGGAGTTCAATAGAAGTTGTTTTAGTTACCACAAATGATATGGTTTTCATTTGAAATCTGTGTTTGAAATATATTGTGAAATCTCTGTTTGAAAATTGGAAAAAGAAATACGTATGAAGAAATATTACATTTCTCTGTTTCATTCAAAGTGCATGATTTGAAAGTAGAACTACATTTTGGGTTTTCATGCATGGATTGAAGTAAAGTTAAACATTGTAAAATTGGAATGGAATGAACTTAAATATTTAAAGTATGGTAAATGAAAATAGATCAATTCAGGTTTAAGTATGATTTCTATTTTTGATTCACTGTAAAACTACAAATAAATATCAGAAAAACATACAGAGTACCCTGCAACAATGAAAGACAAGATAAAATATTAAAATGAACTAAGGATGATCGAAACACATTCCAAAATAGTTTGTATTGGCCTTGCAATTTACACAGTTCATCTTTAATTGGGCAAGAGGCAAAATAATGCAAATTCACATAAAAAAAAGGAAATTCATTTTGAATACTCAACCATTGATATTTTATCCTTACAATCCATTTGAAATCCTTCAAGTGCAACTCTCCATGTCTGTTTGGCAAGTTGAAGAAGAAAGAATGGCAGATCAAATCAAGTCTGGTTGTTGAGAAGGTTTAATTCACATTTTAATGGTAGGAAAGACATTTTTATCAAATTCACCCACTTAAGTTCATCAAAAATGAATTTTTATGTTTCCTATGTAAAGTGGAGTTCCATCCCTTTCCAAAAAGTCCTCATTTTCTCAAATCTGAGCTTCCAGTCGAAAGTTATGGCCTTCTGAAGTTTTTACTTCGCTTAGTTGAAAAAAAAATTGTAAATCGAACCCATGGGCCCGAAAATTACTTAGGGCACTTTTGCAAAAATAAAAAAGTCACAAATTCCTCCATGGCCCCGCAGCCCCGCCCATTTTGTTTTTGGAAAAACACCTCCGTGGGTTTGCGGGCCCGCACTTTCAAACTTTACCTTTTAGAAAAGGGCAAAAAATCTTAAGTCTCCCCATGTTGGTCCGCTCTCCCGTTGGAAATCTTAGGCATGACACGTGGCATCCTTGGGCGTCGGCAGAGGTGTGGGTGTTTTTGAACCTTTTTCCCTTTTAAACAAAAAGAGTTAAAATTCAAATTACCTCCGACGACCCATCTTCCTGCGTGGGCTTAACAATGTGCCACGTGTCCCTTGCACCTTTAGGGGTAAATTTTCTTCTCGAGGCCCGTAAGCCCACATTTAGGGAAAATTTTCTTCCCATAGCCCGTAGACCCACCTATAGGGAAAATTTTCTTTCCAGGGCCCACAAGCCCGAATTTAAAGAAAATTTTCTTCCCGAGGCCCGTAGACCCGCCTTTAGGGAAAATTTTCCTCCCCTGGCCCGCTACGACTGTAACTTAAGAAATATGAGGAGTTAGGAGGACTTTTGTATATCATTGGAAAGGGGAAGAAATTTCCTATCTAATGGAGATGTTTTCAGAAAACTTAAGTATGTTAAATATGTGAAAAATTAGGTTGAAGTGCAAAGATGAGTCTGAGAGTGGGTAAGTGGGAAATCACCTCTTTTAACTTACATGTTTAACTCTAAAGCATGGGTTGACCTTTTTAAGGGTCATGTTAGGGGATAAGAGAATGTTTTTCTATCCCATGCAAATAAGAACCTTGTTTATTGTTTAGACCTGGTGGATTTAATTGCTTTGGCCTCTTTGACCCTCTAAAATTAATTAAGAAATATTTAACTATAGTGTAAATTTAATGGTTTATTAAATTAACACCTAGGAGAAATTTAATTATATTTGTTTAATTACACTCATTAATTTTTTAATGTGGACCTAATGTTTGCTACAATGGGAAAATTTCATTTATTAAATTATAATGGACTTTGAATCTTTGTTGTTGTAGCTATTGATTGAAGCTTGGTTGTGGTCATGCTTTTAAAAAAATATTCCATAATTTTTCTGTTTAAACCTAGGTTGTTCTTGGGTCTCAAGTGGTCATTTTAGCGGGTGTTACACTTGGTATCAGAGCCGTGGGTTCAAATCTTGGACCCTTGGGCACACTAGAAAACTTGAGACATGAACACTAAACCTAGAGCAATATTAAACCTAACACACTTTAAAATCTAGAAAACAAATTTGTTTGAGAATTACATATTCTAGTAAACATGGAAAACTGAATAAAACCTAGAATAATGAACTAACTCTCGCCTTGGTCTATGCAGGAGGCACGGACAAGACAAGGGGTCCTTTCATATAGACCTAGACTTACCACCTCTAGATCATACTGTAGCAACCATCCTACCACATATTTTACAGACGCTTCAGGATGTTAATGCCACTTTACACGGAGGGTCCGTAGGAGGACATGTAGCCAGACATGATAGGGTGACATCCATTGAGGCTCATGCATCTCCTCAACATAACAAGGATCATAGAGGAGAGAACTCCCACGTGGAGTCAGCTAGAGCAGAGTCACCGCAGAGGGGATAGGGAGACCGGGTTTCTAGGACACAGGGATAGGTCTTGGAGCCCTAGGCTTAGAGATGAGCATGTAGAGAGGCCTAGGGGTCACTAGACTATAGCTGCAGACCATATCAGGGAGATCCTGAAGCTAGGATGGTCACATTATTCTTGAGACATAGATGGATTTCAGGAAGAGGTCCGGTTAGTAAGCTTAAGCGGGTTCTTCAAGTTTGTCATTGTTTAAAGCAACACAAAATCTAGTGTTGTTATCCATCTTCTAAGGGATGGAGAAGGTGTCTGGTGGAGGACCGAGGAACAGAAACTCCACCTTTATTAAGAGTTAGTTACCCGGGAGCTCTTTGAGGACCGGTTCGGGAGCCGATACTTGTCACATAGGTTCATACAACAGAGGATAGATGAGTTTCACAACCTCAGACGTGCATCTTCGACAGTGGTTGAGTATGAGATTTGATTTTGGATCTTCCCGGTAGATGCAAACTACATGTAGGAGGGAGCAGTACATATCCACGAGCTCACCCGGGACCTGAATCTAGACATTGGAGGTGTGGTGTGTATCCATTGTCCGTAGACTTTAGCTAAGGCCATTGAGAAGGCCTATATAGCATAGGAGACTCAAGGAAAGACACAGCAGGCCAAAACCAAGTCCGGAGCCACATCCAGCAGATGCAAGACAACAGATCAAGGGGGTCAGCTCCTCCTCCTCATGGTGGATAGGGTTCATCACAGTCATCTTTTAGACCACAACAACAACAGTAATTTCACCCACCTTACAGACCTCCACATATATTTGATGCATAGAGGGGTCGTAATATGGGGCCTCCACCTAGGGGTCCCATTAGGACACAAGGTGCACCTAGAGTTCGGGCCGGGAGCTAGCAAGTAGAGACCTCACAGACCATAGCGATCATCGGGATCCACAAAGACGGACCTCCAGAGTACCGGCTAGACCTGTTACTCATGGGAGAGGATTGGGTGGTTGTTT
This sequence comes from Taxus wallichiana var. yunnanensis, assembly GCA_018340775.1. Taxonomy (NCBI): domain Eukaryota; kingdom Viridiplantae; phylum Streptophyta; class Pinopsida; order Cupressales; family Taxaceae; genus Taxus; species Taxus wallichiana. The sequence continues at coordinate 492,283,752 of CM031242.1, read as the reverse complement.
TGGTTGTGGTGTTATTGGACACTTTTAGAGAGAATGTCCATAAAACCCTAGTAACAAGGGTAAGGCGTAGATCTTAGAACGCACTTGTTGGTGATATGAGGCGCAGTCATCATATCTATGTAGTGGTAGAGAACCTTCAGGCTGAGCACCAGAGTACCGTGATTGAGATGACAGGTTGCATTGGTGGTGTTCCTACCTCCGTTCTATTTGATTCTAGTTCTTTTGATTCTTTTATTACACCATATTTAGTAAAGTGATGCAGGCTGGTGGTAGTTAGGCAGGGTCTTAGTTGAGACGTCGAGATGGCTTATGGAGCCAAGATCTCTATAGACTCCTTAGTTAAGGAGTGTGTGGTGGATTTGGGACCCTTCACCACTAACTCGGATCTTCGTATCCTTCTGTTGGGTTCGTATGGAGTCATCTTGGGCATGGACTGGTTGTTTGCACACAAAGCCAGAGTGGATTGTTACCATAAGATTATATCATGTGCAGATGATCTAGGAGTTGAGTCAGTGATAGTAGGGATTAGGAGATATGTTTCTATTCACACCATCTCCGATATGAAACTTAAGAGGTGTATGTGACAGGGTTGTTAGATGTATGTTGTCACAGTTAGTGACCAATCGGAGGATGAGTCTAGTGGACCTTCGCTTGATGACCATCCCATCTTGAGAGATTTTTTTGATGTCTTTCCAGGGGAGCTACCGGGGTTACCATGCCCACATGAGATAGATTTTCACATAGACCTAGTTCTGGGCACATAACCTATCTCACGAGTACCTTATCAAATGACCACCCCTAAGCTCTACGAGCTCAAGTTGTAGCTAGAGGGCCTTTTAGAGAAAGGCCTAATCCATCCTAGTGTATCCCCTTGGGGTGCACCGGTGATATTTGTAAAGAATAAGGACAGATCTCTGTGGTTGTGTATTGATTACCACCAGCTAACTGAACAAAGTAACGATCAAGAATCGTTATCCCCTTCCACACATTGATGATTTGTTTGACTAGATGAAGGGGGCCATAGTTTTCTCTAAGATAGACCTTAAGTCAGGTTATCATCAGCTAAGGATTATGGAGGAAGACATTCATAAGACCACCTTTCATATGAGATATGGCCACTACGAGTTCACCGTGGTGCCTTTTGGTTTGACGAATGCACTGCGGTGTTTATAAGATTGATGAATGGGGTGTTCAAGACATTCTTGGATCACTTCGTGCTCATCTTCCTTAATGACATTTTGATTTACTCACATACGCGTAAGGAGCACGAGGGGCACCTTCGTCAGGTTCTTCAGTGTCTTCGTGAGCAAAGAACTTTATGGGAACCTAGAGAAGTGTGAATTTTTCGAGACATAGGTGCGTATTTGGGCCACATCATTTCTGGGGAAGTTCTGATCGATACTTCCAAGATTCGATCTATTATGGATTGGCCAACACCCACTAGTGTGACATAGGTGCGCAGCTTTATGGGTTTAGTAGGTTATTACAGGAGATTTGTTCAGGACTTCTCTTGGCTTGCACCCCATCACTTCCCTTTAGTGGAAAGGGAAGAAGTTTTTTTGGTTAGACAGATGTGAGTAAAACTTCAAGACACTAAAGGAATGCCTCACGATAACACCTATTCTTACAAACGGTGCCATATCCAGCAGGGTGAGTTTTTTGTATGCACGGATGATTCTTTGGCAGGATTGGAGGTGTGTTGATGAAAGAGGGAAAATTTGTTGCTTTTGAGTCTCACAAAATCAAGGATTATGAGCTCAATTATCTGACTCATGATCTTGAGCTTGCGATAGTTGTTCATGCCTTGGTTCAATGGAGACACTTCCTTCTTTGTCGAAGATTCACACTCATAACTAATCACTTGAGTCTTTGTCACCTCTTCACACAGCCCAATCTCAACACTCGTCAGTGGCATTGGATGGAGTTGCTTTGCGAGTATGACATGGAGATAGAGCATGTGAAAGGGAAGGATAATGTGGTTGCAGATACTCTCGGCATACGAGACATGTGGTTATACCCACTTCGGTGAGAACAGATTTGCGGTGCAGATTCTATAACATGTGACTTCCTCACGGCAGTTTCTACATTACGAGATAGAGTGGAGATCGGTCTCGAGACCTCTTGAGGGGATGTTTGATGGGTTTTCATTGGAGGAAAATGGCTTTCTTACGCATAGAGGTTGGATTTATGTTCTCGGGGCAAAGGCTTACGGTAAAACATCTTGACAGAGGCACATTGTGCACCCTATTTAGCCCATCTCAGGGTGAAGAAGATGCACGCCACTTTGAGACAGTTGTATCATTATAGGGGACTTCGTAGAGACATAGCTCAATTTGTGTCATGTTGTTTAGAGTGTCAGAAAGTGACGGCCAAACGTCAACATCCAGTTGGCCTTCTCTTTCCTCATGCTTTAATGGAGTGGAAGTGGGACACTATTTCCATGGATTTCATTGTTGGGCTACTGATGACAAGATACCACCACGATGCCATCATGGTCATGGTGCATAAACTGACGAAAGTGGCTCATTTTTCTTCAGTGAAGACCACCTATACAGCTAGTGTAGTGGCATGGGTATATATAGATGAGATTGCAGATTGTATGGGATCCTGTGGAAGATCATTTTTGACCGCGATCCTCTGCATACTTCCCACTTTTGGACTAACATGCAACATGCCCCGGGATGAAGATCAATTTCAGAATAGCATATCACCCGAGACTAATGGACAGACTAAGCGGGTGAATCAGATCTTAGAGGACATGCTTAGGATATATGTTATGGATCATTAGTCGAGATGGGAGGAGTATTTATACTTGGTGGATTTTACCTACAATAACAATTTTTAGAGTTTAATAGGCATGCCCCCTTTTCAGGATTTTTATGGAAAAGTGTACATGACACCTCTTAGTCAGACGGAGTTAGAGGACAAGTCTTCTTTTGGGAAAACTTTATTACGGGACATGGAGCAGCGGTGGTTATGATCATATAGAAACCGTAGGAGGCACAAGACAAATAGAAGAAGTATGTAAATCAACATGGGACCAACCGTAGTTTTGATATGGGCATGAAGGTATTCCTTCATGTCAGGCCACATAAGATCCCTATCCGATACGGAAAAGGTTCTAAGTTAGCACCTATATTTTTTGGGCCCCTTTGAGATCTTGGAGTGTATCGATCCTTTGGCCTTCCATCTAGCGTTAACACCTACCTTATCTCACATCCATGATGTGTTTCATGTTTCAATTTTTAGGAGATATATTACAGATCCTTCTCATGTGCTAGATTAGACCTCATTGTAGGTGCAAGATAAAGGGCAGGTGATGGTGGAGCCCATTCACATTATAGAGTGTAGGACCTTGGGCCTTCAAGCAAAAAGATTGACCAGGTTCAAGTGCAATGGGACAAATATGATGAGACTGTGGCTACATGGGAGGATGCTACTTTGTTACGAGTTCAGTTTCCACACCTATTCTAGTGACTTCCAGGAGGAAGTCGAGTCTAAGGGGAGGGGGATGTAGTGCCCACTTCCCTTCGACACCTTTTGTTATTGATTATGATATTGTCGATTATACTTATGGACATTATTGTAGCTTTTAGTTTGATATGATGTTAGATGTTAGATATCGTGGACTGTGGTTGATTTTGATTCATATATGATGCATGTGGATTGTAGTACCCACTTCCCTTCGACACCTTTTTCACTTTGATTTTGATACTGTCGAATACACTTATGAACATTGTTGTAGTTGTTGATTTTGCATGACACTAGATGTTAGAGATACTAGACTGCTGATTTCGTTTCATATATGATGTTTGTGGATTATTAGAGACATTTGATTTTGATGTTGATATATTGTGGACATGGTTATTTATATATATTTCTGACATGTGATATACTTTCGTCACCATGAGTAGGCTTTGATAATTGAATTTATGTTGTGATCATTTTGACATGGATGAAACGTTGGATAGAAATGTTGCTAGAAATTTGTAAATGATTCATAATTTGCCTAGATGGTATTAGTTTGTATATAGATGATTTTAGATTTTTATTACATATTTGACATGAATGTTTTAATGCAGACATGAGGTGAAGGAGGTATTCATTGTTTTGCAGGTATATTTATATTTGCAACAACATTAGGAAATTAGAGACCAACCACATCAAAATTTTAGATGAATTCAACTAGGGTCACCAAGACAATATGTAATTGTTATGATCCTCATGTGTAGATTTCACTAACGCCTCAAGGTTTTGGTGTAATGGTTCGTTACATTTGGTATCAGAGTGACCACCGAGGTTTGAGTCTTGACACAGGTAGCTATGCCGATATTGCAGTGTTCACCGAGGCTTGTAGAGGGCAGGGCGGGGTGCCGCTATACGGGTGCAAATCTAGCCCGTGGTTGAAGCTACAGAAGCGTGGTGGGATGTTATGATTCTCATGAATGGATTTCACTAACGCCTCGAAGTTTTGGTGTAACGGTTCGTTACATTATGTTATGATCCTCATGTGTAGATTTCACTAACGCCTCGAGGTTTTGGTGTAACGGTTCGTTATAGTAATTATGTTTGTTAGAATTGTTTTGTCGAGAGAAAAATTGTGATCAAGGGGTTATGTGTTGTTTTGTTTTAATTTCCCTTTTTATTAATGTTAGTATGTGTTCCTTTGAGTGATGTAATTTACTTGTTTTTAATTATTTAATTTTGATGTATGCTTCTTCCCCTTTGTCTTAGTGGGTCTAAGTGTCTTAATTAGAGTTAAATTAATCTATTCCTAAATTAATCAAAGATGTGACCAAAAGGAGATCATTTATTAGACTTGACTTACTCTTGGATTTTGTGTTGTGTGTTGAATGTTTGAGATTTGAGTGATGTACACTCTACCCTTCATGGGAAACTCGAATTTGACCTTAAGGGTAAATTTTGAAGGCTTGTGGGACAAGTTAAACTTGTCCCACACCTCTTAAATTGTCATACCAACCCTACCTATGGGTTGGGGGGTCAAAATTAGACCCCATTAGGTGTTTTGGGAAGAGAAAAAAGTGAAATTTTTATTGCACTTTCTTTAAAATATTTAATTTTGTTCTTTGGGGGTGTGGGCTTAATTTGTGTGTAAAAGGAATGATATCCAGATCGTACCAAGCCAAGAACACAGATGTTAATCAAACACCATGATCAATAAGATGAAAGTAATTCACTAGAATAACTTTACACAAAACCTTTGCAAACAAATGAGCAACAATATCATATATTATTATGGAACTCAATGAAATACAATGAGAATGGGCCTTCCTTATATAGGCAAGGAATAACAATCTAAGAACCAGTCAAGGTCGTAGATCAAGCCATAAATCATGGAAAGAACTAGTCAAGTCCATATATTTATGAGAGAACTAGACATCAAGGATCTAGTCAATACCATAGATCTAGGAAAGAACTAGTCAATACCATAGATCAAGGAAAGAACTAGTCAATACCATAGATCAAGGAAAGAACTATACTTAACAACTAGATAATATCTCTTGATATCTAAATAAATAAAAAGAAATATCCACACACATAAGTGGGTGAGGATAAATACAATAAAGGTAAATAATGTACCTAGGTGAACATGAGCTATGGTAAATACCTACTCTAACACCCCCTCAAGTGAAGCTAGGGGCCAAAATAGAAGTGGCATGTCCATAATATGAGTCCCGACAACTAGGCCTGATGAAGTACTCATGTACAATATATCCGGAAGAAATCTCAAACCAAAAGAAGGAAAGAATCTGCTATAAGGAAAGAGGAAGAAGAAGAAGGAAGATGTTCTCACAAACACCCCCCAAGAACAACTTCCGAAACCGCAAGCATTCCACGCAACGCAAGGTAGCGAGGTGATGCAAAAGGTTTTGTAAATATGTATGCAATCTGTCGCCGAGTCGGAAGTACTCAGTAAATAACTCCATCCTGAATGTGATGTCGAATGAAGTGGATGTGTATCTTGATATGCTTGGTCCGCTGGTGCTCAACTGGGTTATGAGAAATGTGAATTGCACTTTGGTTATCACACCAAAGTACAGTCGGTGAATCCTGTGGGAATCCAAACTCTGTTAATAATTGGCGAAGCCAAAGAATCGCCGACTTTACCATATCTCGCTGCCCCGTACTCGCCTCCGAAGATGAAAGTGCAATAGCCTGTTGCTTTTTACACGCCAAGCAACTAGAGAAGAACCAAGATAGAAAAGATAACGAGAAGTAAAACGCATGTCATCAATAGAACCCGCCTAATCAATCAGTATACCCAACCAAATGAGTAGAACCCCTAGTGTAGTGTAGGCCAAAGTGGGAAGTGCCCTGTAAATAGTGTAAAATCCTTTTAACAACCTGCCAATGACTACTATGAGGAGAATGTGCAAACCGAGATACAAGCCCTACTGAAAATGAAATATCAGGGCAAGTATGGGTCAAGTACATGAGAATCCCAACCAACCGCCTATATAACGTAGGATCACAAAGTGGTGTGGTATATGTGGATGTAAGAGTAACTATAGACTGAAAAGGAGATGGACTTGGCTTGCAATCAACCATATCAAAGCACCTAAGAAGATCATGGGTGTACTTTTGTTGATTCAAATGAATCCCGAATCATCTCGAGAAATGCAAACCAAGGAAATAATGCAATAGTCCAAGATGTGTCATGTCAAACTGTGTAGAAAGAGCCCTCTAAGTACTTTGAATGTGGGAAGAAGAGCTTCCAGTAAGTAACAGATCATCAACATACAAGACAAGTATCACAATATCCTCACTGACATGCTGGAGATACACTGTATGATCGGAGTGGCAACAAACAAAACCAATAGATAGAAGAAAACAATCCATCTTCTCATACCAAGCTCGAGGGGCTTGTTTGAGACCATAGAGAGACCTTTGGAGCCGACAAACAAGAGAAGAATCCTGAACAAATCTAGCCGACTGCTCCATATATATTTCCTCTTTTAGATCTCCATGTAAGAAGGCACTCTTCACGTCCATCTGGTATATGGGCCACCCCTGTGATGCAGCAATAGCAAGTACAAGGCGTACAGAATCCATCTTGGCAACGGGTGCAAAAGTCTCAAAGTAATCAATACCTTCGACTTGTGAAAAACCCTTTGCAACAAGATGAGCCTTATACTTGTCAATGGACCCATCAATTGTGTATTTGGTTCAGTATACCCACTTACACCTAACCATCTTTCTTCCTTTAGGAAGAGATACCAAATCCCAAGTATGATTCTTCATCAAAGAAGAATACTCAGCTGTCATCGCATCATCCCACTCCTATATCCCATGAGCCTTTGAAAAAGACTGTGGATCCTCAGAAACTACCTAACATAAAAGTCTAGAACTTGTAGAATGTGTGTGATGATGCCTAGTGGGTGGAAGATCCTCTATGAAAGGTGTTGCCTCAGAAACTGTAGTACGAGCCCACTTCGGCATAGTGACAACATCGGTGACAATAGATCCTCAACAACATCTATAACCTCCTCATCAATCTCCTCAAAGAAAAGATCCTCAAGATGAGATGAAGAAGAAGAAGGAATGAAAGAAGATGAAGAATCCCGAGGAGTGAAATGCTCATCAAACTGAACATGTGTTCGAAAAGAACATCATGTGTATCAGATCTAAAAACGATAAGCTCTCATGTCCTCACAATACCCTACAAAGATCAAGGGTTTACTCTTCTTATCCAAAGCTTTCCTTTTCCTCTTTGGTACAAAGGCCCAAGCATGGCTCCCAAAGACTCGAAAAAATGAGACATTTGGCTTAGTGTTGGACCAATCTTCCTCTGGAGTTAAATGCTCAAGTGCTCGTGTGGTGTGTGATTCTCGAATATAGTTAGCACACTTAACTGCTTCTACCCAATAGATAGGAGGTATATCTATAGAATGCATCATACAGTTAGCCATTTTCTTCAAAGTTCTATTCTTCCTTTCTACTAATCCATTATGTTGTGGAGTATGAGGAACAAAATGTTGGTGAATAATGCCTTGAGTTTCCAAAAATTTAGAAAAATCATTGCTGAAGTATTCCCCCATTATCAGTGCGAAGGTTCTTTATGCTACTAGAAGATTTTTCGACCAAAGCCTTGAAGTCTTTGAAGTGTGAAAAAATATTACTTTTGTACTTGAGAAAATAAACCCAAGTACGCCTCGAGAAATTATCAATAAATGTAAGTGCATACTTAGCTCCATTGAAAGATGGGGTAGGAAAAACCATCAAGTCACTATGCACAAGCTCAAGTGGTGAAGAAGCTCTCTTAGAAAAATTCTTAGGAAAAGGATCTTGGTGTTTTTTCCTAATGCACAACCATGACAAACTCCCTCAAGACAAGAAACTCTAGGAAGACCATCTACCATACCGTGAGTGCTCAACTCCAAATATATGTAATTGAGATGTCCAAATCTTTCATGCCAAAGCTTACTCTCTGAATCTGAATGAGAAACCAATCCTGTCCCTATAGAAGAAGTGTCATCAAAACCTTCAAAAGAATATAGTCTTGAACTATGATCAACAATACCCTGAGCAACAAGTGAAAAAGGCTCTAACAAAGTTCTTACTTCTTTCCCATTTGGAGTAAAAGTCACTATTTTCCCTGACCAAAATGACAAATTTGATATACATAAAGTAAATTTGTAGTGATGTTAGGAACATATAGTGCATCTTGGATATTTCCACCATCAAGTTGTATATCACCTTTTCCCTCAACAAAAGAAAGGAAGAATCTCTAACCTCAATTTTAGAAGTAGAACTCAAACCTAGAGAAACAAAAGACTCTTTGGAAGAAGTCATGTGATGAGAAGCACCTTAATCTATAACCCAATTGTCTCGCAAGTGATGATCGAGATCTTCCAACAACATTAAGTGTTTTTCCATGTTGATTAGAAGGAGGTGGAGTGGAGATATAAATTTTGTGTTTATTGACCGCATCCTCTAAGGTTTGCATTCGCTTATAACACCTATTTTCTTCATGATTACTACCCCCACAAAAAGAGCATGAACGGCTAGACTTATTCTTAGATTTAGAAGACTCCTTGGGTTTTGAGATGTTTTCTTTGGGTTTAGGAGCATTTTGAGATGGAGAAGGTGTGGATTTGGTTTTACTGTTTGGTTTTCCCTTGCCCTTAGAATTAGATGCAACTAATTCCTTTTGAGAGGTGGAAGACTCAAGGTGAGATAATTTGGATTCTTCCCTAGTAAGTCTTTCACAAAATATTTCTAAGTTAGGCATTTTGAAGGTGTCACCTAAGGCGTCCATGCTAGAGAAAAAGGTAGAAGCAACAATTTGGAATGGTCCTCTCAACTTGGATAGAATCAAGTAAACACACTCTTCATCTTTCTTATCTCTTCCACTCCCCTTCAACTATGTCAACAAATGCTTGAACTTGGTAAGATAGTCTATAATTGTTGGAAAATCTTTAGGATTAAGAGAGGTGATCTCAATTTCAAGTTGCATAGCTCTCATATGATCCACCTTACCAAATAAATCCTCCAATTTCTCCCATATTTTGAAAGGAGAGTCACACTTTTTCAAATGAAATAAAAGACTATCACTTACATAAGTTCCTATCAAACCCATACGCTCATCAAATTTGCACTGGTACTGAAATTTCTCATATTCTCTAGTGAACATTGGTTGTTATTTAGAAGTTAAAGCCCATAAACCTTTCTCGCTTAATTATTTTTTCCATTCTTGGTTTCCTTGTGTGGTAATTATGTGTTGTTAATGGATCAACATGAGTTAATGTAGAAGTAGATTCCATCTTAATAAAAATCACCAAAAGAAATGGAAGAAACAATTAATGCAACAAGACCCCAAGCAATGCAACAAGAGCCCCCTAGATTTTGGCACTTTATAATGAGTGCGTGTTATAATAAGGAACTTTATAATTAGATTGTGATTCTTAAAATAAATATTTTCAATGGAAAGATCATTAAAAACTACGCACTTTTGCAAAAATAGCACTCAAAACAGAGTTACCGATCAAAAGATACAAGGTTTTCAATATTATGCTCTACTATTTATTTTAGTTTCCACTAAAATAGAATAAAATGCTCTTGCCTTCACCACAAAAATAAAATGAAAGGGGTTGGAGTTAAGCACCTACTAGTAGGAATCACAAGCTTTAAGCTGTCATATGACCATACCATATGACCGAGAGGCTAAGGATTTCAATGGGTTTCTTTTTTCGTATGGTGTGAATCCTGAGGTGAATCCAGTATGTTTCTCTGCACAACAAAAAAATAAAAAAACTGCCGCTTAGGGTTTTGTTGCCTTACGGATCTAATGAAAGATTTTGTTTTATATAAAAATACATGCAACAACAAAATACAGACAAATCCCGAATATATGAATATTTTATAAAATGCTTGCAAAATGAAACTTACAGACAGATGTCAATAGCAATCTCCTGCTCTAATACCATAAAAGGAACGATAACCAGATCGTACCAAGCCAAGAACATAGATGCTAATCAAACACCATGATCAATAAGATGAAAGCAATTCACTAGAATAACTTTACACAAAACTTTTGCAAATAAATGAGCAGCAATATCATATATTATTATGGAACTCAATGAAATACAATGAGAATGGGCCTTGCTTATATAGGCAAGGAATAACAATCTAAGAACTAGTCAAGGTCGTAGATCAAGTCATAAATCATGGAAAGAACTAGTCATCAAAGAACTAGTCAAGTCCATAGATTTATGAGAGAACTAGACATCAAGGATCTAGTCAATACCATAGATCTAGGAAAGAACTAGTCAATACCATAGATCAAGGAAAGAACTATACCTAACAACTAGATAATATCTCCTAATATCTAAATAAATAAAAAGAAATATCCAAACACATAAGTGGGTGAGGATAAATACAATAAAGGTAAATAATGTACCTAGGTGAACATGAGCTAAGGTAAATACCTACTCTAATAGTGTGGGTTAGTATCTTGTCATTCTTCTCACCCACCAATTTATGGTGCTTTGGGGTTGAGATTTGACTTCTTAAGTGGAGTCGAGGATGAGTGATGTGGCATCCTACATGGAGCCACCTCGTCCTTCTTTCTCCCTTTTCTATTTATAGAAGCTCTTTTGCTTGTTTGAGGGTTACTTGATCATTTTGGACTCTTGAAATTTTAGAGAATTAAAGGATTCTTGGGAGTGCTTGTGGATTTTGGAGCTTTGTGGATGTTTTCTTGGTTTTGGGGAGCTTGGAGTTTCACTCTTAGAACAAGCTCTACTATGTAGAGGTAGGAGCTTTACCTTGCTCAAATTATGTCTTTTATTTTTGTGTTTATATGTTGTGTTGAGTATTTGTTTCCCTTTGGAATTCTTGTTGGGTGTGGGTAGATTGCCTAAATTTGGAGTAGTAGGAGACTATGGGAAGTATTCTTGTAAGGAGGCATAAGAGTTTACTTTCTTATTGGAGGGAGTTTGAGTTGAGTGCCCCACTTGTATGAGGAATGTTTGCATTTCTTCTTATTTCTTGTTATGAGGGAGGTATAATAGTATATGGAGGTATAAGGGGTCTTTGAGGGAGGCATAAGAGCTTGTAGGGAATTTGAGACATGCATTGGAGGCTTTAACATGGGCACTCATTCCCATTGGGAGGCATAAGTGGCCTCCCATAGGTCTTGCTCTTTTGGATTTTTGATAAGCCTCGTTATATTGTTTTTTTGTTGTTTTCTTGTTTATGTTGTGGTGGTGTTTTGAATGTGAATGGAATGGATGTGAAACTATTTTGTTAAGTGTTGTGGAAGATTGTTATTGCCATGTGTTGAAATCATTTCCCATTGTGACATGGTTAGGGCTAGGGGCCAATGGAGAGGATGGCTTCTCATCTTCATTAGATGTCTTGGTTGGGTGGAGAGTGTTGTCTTTCCCCCCATTTTTATGTGAATCAAAAAAATTATGATCGAGCCTTCTTGTTGGTGTTGAGGATATTGAAAGTTTGTTGGAGTCCTTGAAGAGTTCCCTTCTTGAGAGAAGCCTTTTTGTTTCCCACTCAAAGTGGAAGATTGTAAATTTGGTTATGTTTTAAAAGAAATATTGAAATACAAGTTGTATGAATATTTGAAGAAGTTCATTGTAGGATTGTAAAGAAAGAAATTTCCTTCTCATTAGAATGTAATAGGGAAAGAGAAAGAATCAAAATGAAAATCTTATGTAAGAGTTTAGTTGAAATTGTATGCAAAAAAAAAAAAAAAGAGGAAAGTTACTTTCATTGTGGCATTGTATTATTGTATAAGAAAAAGAAGAAAGATTTGTATTGTGGAGATTGTTTGAGAAATAGAAAAGAAAGTAAATATTTTATTTGGAACCTTGGTTGTATTGGGGAAAAGTAATTTTTGGTGTTAAATGATTTGAGCCATTGCAATAGAAAAATGAAGTTATTATAGTTATTTTGAACATACATATGTTGTAGTTAAAATGGGAACAAGAGAACAAATTTGAATGTATGTATATTGTAGTGAAATGAAAGAGAGAACAAGTTGTGTGTGTGTGTGTGTGTGTGTGTGTGTGTGTGTGTGTATATATATATATATATATATATATATATATATATATTGTATTTAGAAATGTTGATTGTTTTTATAGCAAAAAGGTGTAGATGTAAATTAATAGATTTAGATTCATGTTGCTCTTGAAATGAAAGGAAAATATTTAGTTGCACAAATGAAAATTTTCTAGTAAGAAGATATACTTAAATAGACTCGGAATGCATTTTTAAACCTTATGGTAACTTTTAGTTTCTTGGAAAAATATCGGATTAAGGTTTTGTTTTTTTAAACAGACCGCCACCCGTACAAAGCGGCGGTCCCATAACCTCCACTCAGGCTAAGGCAGTGGTCTCAAAATGGATGCTCAAGTAGGGCTGCGGTCTCGTGGTTTTTCACCTAGGTAGGGTGACGATCCCAAGACCGTCGGTCTACTGGCAGCGGTTCTGTCGCTCGACGAGTAACTTCATGGATCTCGCACTGTGTGTAATTTTTAACTAGTTCAATCTAAATTATATAATGTAAAATTCATCTAATAGATTCCAGTAAACAAAAAATGAGTAATCCTATGGATTTTCACAATAAAACATACAATGGTGGATCTAAAACTAGTCTTTTTCATTTATAACAATGGGGTAGGGTTTGCCCCAAATTTGAGAACCCAAATACAATGTTTTGTAATAAAACCAGATTGGGGAAAGAGAACCCTCCCAATCCTTGAATGAAAATGAAAACAATATGAAACCTACAATCTAAACCTTCTAAAGCTTGGCCCTTGTAGAATCCTCCATGAATTCTTCCTCCTTGCCCCCATGGCCTCCTCTTCTCCAACCTGCATTTTTAGCAAAACAAATAGACCAAATGAGGGAAAAGAATAAAGGAAAGACTTTAATAAAAACTCATAAGGAAATTTAGGGCTTGTTTGTAACCCTAGGATCTTGGGGTTGAAATTGATTTGATCCAAGGGTGGAGGATCAACCCTACCTTTGTTAGGTGAAAATGAATTTTATTAAGGTTGTCTTTAAAAACCTTAGGAGTGGGGCCATTATTAAGGCTGCCTTTAAAAAAATTTATTGATGTTTCCTTTTAAAACTTTATTAAGGTTGAACTTTGTATGTGTAATTTGTGAGTGGGGCCATTTTATTTCCCTAGAGTGTTAAACCTTTGATAGTCCTTATCAAGCTTTAGTTAGTAATAGAAAAGACTCTAAGTTTTAAGATAATGTTTTATAATAATTGTGTAAGAGGTCAACCTAATTAGGAATTAACATTATTAAGGAGAGGAAAATATATAATTAAGCAATTTAATCCTTGTTACCTTTCCTAGTGAATTTTGGTTAATGGACCTTAATGATGAATTAGAAAATATGTTAACCTTCTAGTAGACCTGGTTCTTAAACCATAGGGTGAGTTTAGTGGTGTAAGTTAGTTGTTGTACCCTAGGGGGTTAACATCCTTGTAACTTGTTTTATCCTTCTACCTTGTCCTTGTAAAAAAAAAAATTAGTCATAATTTTCGGGAGTTGTGTCAGGTGTTAGCATGTTCCTAGAACGTCATTTTTGTGGGAGTTACATGGATTACTAGAGACATTTTATATTGATGTTGATTCACTGCTTGACATGGTTATATATGTGTGTGTGTGTGTGTGTGTGTGTGTGTGTGTGTTTTGTACATGTGATAGTTTTTCGTATTGAGTAAACCTAGAAAATTGAACTAATTTTATGATCATATGGTTATTGAGAAAATTGTAAATGACATTGTTATTTGCCTTGATGATGCTTGATTTATATATAGATAATTTTAGAGCCATATTTGATATTTATTTTGGATGTTTTGATGCGCCCACAAGGACGAAAGAAGTATTATGTGTTGCAGGAAAGAATGTCACAACAAACATCGGGATTGGAAACCATCCACATTGGAATTCTAGGTGAATTCGATAAGGGTTACCGTGGAAACATGTATTTTTGTGTTTGTGTGTGCTTGTTGTTAGGGTTTCCCATGGGGGAATCACCTTTAAATGTGACCAAGGGGTTATGTGTATTCTTTTATTTAGTTTCTTTTGTTTAAAGTTTAGTATGTGATTTTAGTGATGTATTTTCCCTTTTATTATTTAGTTAATTTGTGTTTAGATTTGTGAGTAATCATGTTGTTAAATTTATTAATTGGGTCAAAAGAATGCATTTATTAGAGTTGATGGCTCTTAGACTAAGTGTTGTAAGTAATGTGTAAGTAATTTTGAGTATGAATCACTCTACCTTCCTTTTGAAATTTGGATTTGTCCTTAGGGGCTGATTTTGGAGGCTTGTGGGACAAATTAAACTTGTCTCACACCTCTTAAATTTGTATACCAACCCTACCTATGGGTTGGAGATTAAAAATTAGGTTTCATTATGTATTCTAGGAAGGCAAGTTGTAACGCCCACATTTTACACACGTAAATACAGCAGTAAAATACCAGGATAATTTTTTTAGTTAGATTGCTCACTACACAACACCACAAGGGCTCCAAGAAGAGAAACTCAACAAAGCACAAGACAATTACATAATTCATTGACTCACATAGACACACAACAATAGCATATACATGTCAATGACACACTTTCTCCAATGACTCAAATGCTAGCAATAACCCAGACACAAGAAAAGGGACTTAAGGATTGACAAACCCACAACACATCATTACCAGGATTACATCTAGGTTACGATTAACATTCCAATAACATTATTATGTAAGTATAATTTTCTCCCTTTTCCACCTACATATTCTTAAATTCATTTCACATTCCACTTATTGTTCGACCATTTAATTTTTCTCTTTATCCCTTATGGCGATCCCCATAACTTACATAAGTATTTTCCATATTTCAAATTTCATACCAAGATCCCAATTCTCTCATTCTTATGTTAAGATTATGCTTCCCAAACGCTTATACAAAGTTTAAAATTTACCCTTTCTACACAAGAGAATCTAATGTGATGTCAAGATGAAATCTTAGGATTAAGGGAGACTTAGATTCAAGATATATATTTTTTTAAATTTTCTTCGATCATGGTATAGTTATTTCCCTACCATTGTTATTACAGTTCAATAACTTGTTGAATTCCAATTAGATTTATATATACATCTTTTGTTTTCTCGAAGTTTGATCACACCATTTGGTGATTCATATTCTTTGTAACACATGAAAATGTTTAAATTAAGTTATAAGGACTCCAAGAGTGACATTATTCCTAACCTCAAATCTGGTTTTACTCTTATATGATTTACTCTTGCATCACACTAAGGTCCCATTATTAGCATAGTTTTATAACAGAAGGAGTTACGAAAGTACTTATTTACCATTTTGAATAAGTATATGATTGGAAGCATTATAACTACACATGAATCCCAAGTTAACCTCCTAATCAACTCGAGTCTGGTTTAATTCAATTTGCACCTAGTGATCTAAGCCTCAACTATATAGGATTTTAAGGCAAGCAGACATATTTATGCTAAACCACCTTCAAGAAAAGACCAAGGTGTTATGTTGATAAAAACTAAGGTAGCACATTTAACATTGAGGAACAAAGGAGTTCATTAACAAGAGTTTAAGACCTAGAACAACTATTTCACGACCTCTTTCTATGTCGTCTAGATCGAACAGGATTTCATTCGGTGATGGAGTTAATTTCTAGATATAATTTTGTAAGACCAAAGTAATCCAATAAGATACCGAGGGAGTAACATCTCTACTTACTCCACAAATGGTAAGGTTACACCACTATGTCGTTGCTTCGAACAAGGACTCATAAGGTGACTTCCAAGGTGGTCTTCACCATTCAACATGGTGTCGGACTTGAAGACAGGACATTCTTCTTCATGTTACCAAAACTAGAAGGAAAACACATACTGGAAAAAGTTGGACCAAGTCATTCCTAAAAGATGGGTTCACGACAATGTCGCTAAACATAAAGGCTATGACGGTAAACTCCAACTAGGGGTTTTATTTACCTATCCTAGGAGGTTCCATCGAGTGCAAAGTTTAAGTTCATTTTACGGTTTTCAGATTCTTCTATGGTAAAAAGGCTCACACATTCGGGTAAGTTATGCACAAATCTTATATTAGAGTTGAGTTTTTGATTAAAAAAATCACTTTATTACATTTACAAGGTAAGAATACAACCCAATAATTAATTAATTGTGTAGTGAACACTGAATAAGCACTACAATATATTAACTTCAAATTTATTTACTATATATATATATATCAAAACATTTTTTCATACATAACTAAGAATCGAATGAACTGGTGATTAAATACATATTTCCTAAGATATCCATAAAACTAACATCTCATACATATTAGCAAATTTCAAATATAAATTTTCAGTAACAAGAGACTACATTATACATCTATTCATTTTATAATGAAATATATAAATCGTTGATATATTTCTTGCATCTTTCTTGCATCTTGTAAAACCATGTGAGCATGAAATCAGTAATAAATTGTTGGCATGGCATCCACCCTAATCTAACATAATTAACATTTTCAGTTTCCCATTCACATATAATAATAATTACAATTTGCAATCAAAAGAAAAAGGTATAGAGACATGTATTCATTACATTTTATTTCACTTCATTTTGTAATCCAAGGAGTGAGAAAGAGAAAGGAAGTGAGAGAACACCATTTTGTCAAAAGTTCTATATCAAACAAGAAGCTACATTATAGAGTTTTCACCAGATTATTTACACGTGTAAAAAGGATTCCACGGTGGTTTGGCAACCCGACAAGGGTCCTACAACTCTCTTTTTACATTTTCCCGCTACCTAAAAAAAGTGTTTGAATCAAGCTCGGAGGCTAAGAATCCACTTTCAAGCGTTGTCTTGTAATGAGCAGACACACCACAGTTAAATTTATATATGTCCACTTATATACCAAGAGTTCATAGAAAATGACAAAAATTGGAACTAGCGAACAATTTACGATTGACAGCTAGTTTTCTAGGGCCATTGGTCGTAATTGGTCTAGTTGCAAATGATTAAAAGTTATCTCAAGGCATAGAAAACCACGTCCAAAATTGACGATTAATGGATGAACGTGCAACGAGGAACTTCCAACAAGTTCCCTATATAAGAAGAATTCATCAAATTTGACGGGACCGAGAACTATAGAGCAGTTTTCAAACGGCGACAAGTTTTCTGAGCGACAAGTCTTAATTGGTCCATCAAACTGCGACTGGAGGCCTGCAAAATGGCTTTTCCGAACTATCATAAAAAGTGTTTTTCCTCGGAATGAAAGTACCAAGAAATTTTCTAGTAAAAATACAGGAGGTTTGCGAAGATGGATAAGCATTTTGTTGTAGAGAATTCAAATGGAAGTTCAAAATGAAGGCCAACTTTATAGTTCTCAGTAGCCTCTTACAACTACAAAACGGTGTAACATTGCTCCCGAAGGGTGTCCAAAATGGTCATAAATGTTCATTCAGGTCAATCCAAAGAATAAAGTGACACCTCACATAACAAGGTAAACGAAGGAAGCTTAACGACTCCTTTTCAGAGTTACGAAGGTTATTTTGCGAGTCTCGAAAAACATAATTTATCAATTTAAACTAGGAAATGGTCAACATATTTACAGGGAAGTCAACTTCATCTTTTAAATAGAAAGGAGTACTGTAGAAATCTAGTTTGGTTGGGATGTTTACTACATCATCACGAAGTGAGGGTTTAAGTTCATTGTCTACCAAGGAATATTGGATTTTGTAAGTTAAGATCTAACATTTTTATTGTTTTAAAACAAATTTATTTAATACAATCAATTATACGAAAATCCTTTGGTTTAAAATTTTATTCCATTGCAAAATAAAAACTAAAGAACATAAATTATGAGAGGTGAGGAGAGATGAACCATGCCTGACAATATTAGCATCTGTAGCACACGAGGTTCTCCACGAGGGTTCATTCGTATTAAACACGGCTTCATCACTTTTCTAGGCATTCCGTCAAACAAATCGCGTACACTCACAATTCCCCACTTCACATTTACTTGAAATATTTCTTTTTTATTTTTTTAATCAAGTTGATTAATGTCATCATCCCTCTTTGCTCTATTCCAACAACATCTTCATTGTGGGTGTGAACATATAGAGATCTCCCCAAAACCACGAGCTACATCTTCCAAAGGGATAGAGATCTCAAGGACTTAAGGCGAGTTGGGTCCTCCAAAGGCCAATACAATAAAATGTGCCCTAGAAATACCCATAAGAGATTTAAGCTTCAAAGAACCCAATGAGATTCTTCAAAAAGATAAATTTTGGCCGCAAGGGATTCAACATAGTTTTCTCAACAACAGAAGTTTCCAAAATTTTACAAATTCAATAATGCCTTACCCGCTCGACATGAACTCCCACGAGGATCAAGAAAGATTCTTGCCAAGTTCGATGGAGATGTGAAGACGTCACCAAACAATCATATTTCGCCTTCTTCACCGCATGTGCTATTTTGTCGATAGAATATGAAGATGTCGCTCGTCTCTTCATCGAGACATTGCATGATGTTGTTGCAAATTGGTTTCATCATCTACCCAATGGATGTATCAAAAATTGGAATGATATGAAAACTAAGTTTGAAAATCAATTCAAAATGGCAGAAGATGAACATGTTCTTCTTGCCCAACTATCTCAAGCGAAGAAAGAGCCAACAGAACCCATGAGGAATTTCGTGGCTAAATTCAACAAGATGGTGAACAAAGTTCCCGCTAGGATTCGTCCAAACCTTGATGGACAAAAATGTTTCTTTATTAACGCACAACAACCAAAAATTTTCTATCACCGAGAAGCGCTAGGGTGGATACTTTGGAACTTGCTCAATCTTTGGCCATAGAAATTGAAGATGAATTAATCATGGCAGGAAAATTCAATAAAAATTCCCTCAAAGAAAAGAGTCAAGAAACCCCCAACACTTCAGAAACTATACTCACTAAGTTGGCTAATGATGTGCTGGCTTTGAAAAAGCAAGTTGCTCAAAGTAGTAAACCTACTCCTTACAAATATATCTCGAGAAAAGGATACGTTTCAAAGAAAGCCGATTGCAAGTGCTCCAATGAGGCTTGCTATCAAGTAGCTCCCGCAACTAATTCAAAATGTGATTTCATTGAAGAAAGCGATGATGAGATTGAAGTCATCGAGGTTGATGAGGAAGATCCGGATTCTGAGACATCTAAACCTGAGGTTAAAGATCCTGAGGGGGAAAGTAATAATCATTTCTTTGAGTACCGTTGATGAGGAAGATGAATACGAAAAAATTATAGAAGATATGAATAGTCAATCCTTCGCCGTCTTCATGCGCTCTTAGAAAAAGGAGCGGGATACCACTAAGGTGGGAGATAAAAAGCTTTCCAAGGAAACTCCCAAAGAATCGAAGGCAACTGAGGTTTCAAAGGTCAAAACTATCTTAAACAAAGGAGGGTCTTTGTTAGATCAATCGATTGATAGATCAACTACGAAGAAAGCTTCTTCTTCCACATCAATGTCAACCAAGCTCGAGGCCAAGGTCAAAAGTGTGCCATCATCAAGTTAGAAAGAACTTATATCTGAGACTTCAAGTGCAATTACTTTGCCTAAATTTGATATCATTGATCATATCAATAAAACAAAAATTCCATGTCACAGGTAGAGTACTTGAAGTCCAACAAGGATCAGCTCGAGAAATTGGTCCAGTTTATCAAAGGTGACTCTACTATTCATTCCTCCAAAGGAATTCTGAAAACTCCCAAAGATGGGAAAACTCAAAATATTGTGGTGGCCACTACACCTTCAAATGAAAAGATCAAACCTTTCTTTGTATATTTTCTTATCAACGGATGCAAATTAAGTAATTGCATTATGGACTCGGACCTCGGATAATGTGATGCTGGCAAAAGTAGCACATGCTCTTGGTTTGACTTGTACGAGAACATTTGGATCATGTTACTTGATGGAAACCAAGCAAGTTCCTCTAATTGCGTAGATTAAAGACACCCAAATGGTTTTAGCCCAATTCCTCAAAATCGAGTTAAGGTAACCATTTTAGTTAGTGATATTCCCACCTCGTATGGAATGTTGTTGAGCAAGAAATTTTGCAGGGATTTGGGTGGTGAGATTCAAATGGACTGGTCTCACACCATGATTCCTATCAGTGGAGAAATGAAAAATATTATGCCGGAAGCTCAGGAAAATTTCACGGTAACTAAAACCAAATATCCTCACGCATGCATCCTTTTCCAAGGCTCAAGTATGGGTAATTATATGATGATTGTAGAAATTCATGCCCCGAGATATCTTGCCAAGATTCCAATGAGATCTGGACTCTTGAGTTCGATGGAAGTTGTTGTTCAATGGGTTACAGTACAGGGGTGGTGCTCATATCTCCAAATGGTAAAATATTTCCTTTTTCCTACAAACTTGATTTTTCAAATACTAATAACAACTGCAGTGTATGAGGCATTAATCCTTGGCCTTTAAGTTATAGAGGAGAAAGGGATAAAATTTTTGGAAGTCTTTGGAGATGCGTAATTGATCATGAAATAGGTAAGAAATCAGTTCCAAGTAAAGAATGGTCATTTTAGACACTACAGAAATAAAGTGTGGGATGCAATCGAAGTCTTCGATGCCTTTTCCATAAAAAAATTTCCCTCAAAAAGAATGACAAAGCAGATTCTCTAGCATCTCAGCTTCATTAATGATTCCTCATTCAAAATTTGATCAAGTCAAATACACCATTGAAATGGTTTTTAGGCCAAGTGTTCCTAACAATGCTGAAAATTGGTAAGTATTTAATGATGATCAACAAATTATTGCCTTCTTGGAAAAGAGAGAAAATTTTGAACAGTTGTACTTTAAAGGAAGTGATTCGGCATTTTGCAAATCAACTACCTCACCCATTTAGGAAGGAGTTGAGAATGAAGATCTTGGTGATGGCATCATTCAACTCAAAGGAAATAAAATCCCCAAAGGATTGGTTTCACTCGAAGAAATTTTTGACAAACATGACAAGTTTATCAAAGAGAAAGAGCAAGCAGGACCTGCGAATTCTGTTGACTATGAGCAAGTTAATATCAGTACCAAGGATAAACCTTGCCTAATCAATATTGGTAAGTGTTGCTCACCTGAGGAGCACAGGAAATTCATAAGTCTACTTACCAAATATTCTAACGTTTTGGCTTATTCATACGAAGACTTGAAGTCTTTCCAACCTAGGAAAATGAAGCGTGCCATACCCTTGAAGCCTGGTGTAGTTCCATTCAGAAAGAAGCAAAGACAATATAATCCTAAAATTGTAGGGACAATATTTCATAAAGTTCAAAGGATGCTAGATGAATGAATAGTGTTTCCTATTCGACATTCAACCTGGATAGCTAATATTGTACCGATTCGCAAGAAAAATGGAGAAATTAGGATTTGCGTGGATTTCTGCAATCTTAATCAGGCTTCCTTGAAAGATAACTACCCACTTCCAGTCATGAACCATATTCTATAGGCAGTAAATGGATCAAAAATGCTATCTATGCTAGATGGTTTCTTTGGCTACAATCAGATTGAAGTGGCTAGAGAAGATCAACATAAAAACACATTCACTACCCCATGGGGTACATTCGTGTATAGAGGAATTCCCTTCATTTGATCAATGCCGCGCAAATTTTCAAAGGGGCATTGATATGGCATTTGCAGATTATAAAGACAAGATCATTTTGATATACCTAGATGATTTGACAAATGTTCTCCAAGAAACAAGAATATCACCTAAGGGATTTGGAGAAAATATTGCAAAGGTGCATACTTCATAAGATTTCTCTAAATCCAAAAAATTATGTGTTCGGAGTTACAAAAGGGAAACTCCTAGGTCATATTGTTTCTAAGGAAGGAACTAAGATCAATCATGAACACGTTCAAGCTATCAAGAATCTTTCCTTGCCTACAAGTAAGCCTGGGGTCCACTCATTCTTCGGGAAGGTGAAATTTTTGAGAAGGTTCATGCCAAATTTTTTCGAGTTGACTAAAGAAATCGTTGATATGATGAAAGGAAAAGAATCCTTCAAATGGTCAAAGGAAGGTAAAGAAGCATTTGAGCAAATATAGAGTGCTATTGCCAAAGCTCATGCATTGGCGTGTCCCAATTTTAAAAATGATTTTATAGTTTATTGCTATGCTTCTCCGCACACAATCTCGCCATTTTAACGCAGGATAATCAAGAAGGGATCGAATCTCCTATCACATTCATGAGTTTAGGATTAAAGAAACATGAACTTAATTACACTCCTCTTGAGAGACATTTGTATGCAGTGGTAAGAGCCCCGAAACACTTCGGGTATTATGTATTGAATTCTCACACCAAAGTCTTAGTTTCGGACACCGTGGTGAAATCAATGCCGACACAACAGAACCAGGATCTAAAAGAGGCAATTGGGTCTCCAAGATCCAAGAATATGATTTGGACATCAAGCCTACCAAGTTGGTTCGAGGAAGAGGACTCGCCTACTCATTGCAGAGAATGAACCACAAGATAACTCTGAAGAAGAACCAGTTGAATAAAATTTACCATTGGTAGTTTTTTTAGTACCACATATGAATGGTATTCCGATATTCCCTACTTTCTCACATATGGCGAGTGTCCAAAGAATCTGACAACTAAGGATAAACGAGCTATCAAACTAAGAGCTGCTAGGTACGTTATCTGGGATAACACGTTGTTCAAGAAAGGGATTGATGGCATGTTCCTCAGATGTGTTGATAAAGAGCAACAACCTAGGTTGTTGGAAGCTTTTCATAATCATGCTTGCGGTGGTCATTTCTCCGGCCCAAGAATGCACCATAAAATTTCGAGAGCACACAATTACTTGCCCACCATGTTTTCCGATGCTCGAAATGGGTGACAAAATGTGAAGCTTGCCAACAATTTGTTGGAAGACCAAAGTTGGCAACTTTTCCTTTTCAAGCCGCTTGTCATTGAAGAACCCTTTCAACAATGGGGTTTATATTTCATCGGAGTTTTGAATCCTAATTCAAGCGCTGGTCATACTCACATGCTCATCACCACCGATTACTTTACAAAGTGGGTAAAAGCTATACCGGTGAAACTAACATCTACTACTACAAGTAATCCATGATTTCATCAAAGATAACATATTGGTTCGTTATGGAATTCCACACAAGATGGTGATGGAAAATACCTCAATTTTTTCTTCTTCGCAAAGATGATAGGTTTTGGTTATGGATATGGGATATGTTTGTCTCATTCATCATATTACTACCCTCAGGGAAATAGTCAGGCTGAATCTAGCAACAAAAAACTTATTACTATTATGCGCAAGTTAGTCAAAGAAAATCAAATAACTTGGCATAAAAAGTTATATGATGCATTATGGGCTGACCGCATAACTCTCAAAAGGACAATCGAGATGTCTCCATTTCAACTTTTATATGGAACCGATGCTCAAATTCCCGTCACACTGGAGTTACCAAAGCATTAAAATTAGCTCAGGAAATTAATGATGATCGCTTCACCAATGCATTAGATAAAAGGATCATGTTCCTAAGCAAGCTCGAGGAACAAAGAAGTCAAGTGGCAAATAGGATCAAGGAACATCAATCCAAGGTAAAGAAGTTGTTTGATAGGAAAACTAGGGAGAGACAGCTTCAAATCAATGACTTGGTTCTTCTCTCTGGGACAAAAGACGTGAGCCAAAAGGAAAGCATGGGATGTTTGACTCATTGTGTGGTGGGACCTTTCAAAATCAGGCATTTCTGTGGAGATAGTACATATTACTTGTCATATCCTGATGGCACTCATTTGTCTTTGCCCTACAATGGGAAATATCTCAAGCACTATCAAAATTGAAAATGGGTTGTTCACCGTATGTAAATAGGTAATTAGGATTTTAGTTTTTTTTCCCTGTTTTTGTGTCTCTCTTGTGTCGCCCCTTTTTGTGCCCCATCATTTTGTGATCGTGTTCATGACTATTTTGGTCTGGGTCCGTTGTTGCGTCCACGAAGTCCTTGTCCCCAATTAGAGCCAATTGTTATCAGCTAATTTTGACTTTGCAAAATTATTTTAAAAATAATAAAAATGAAAATTTTGAAAATTTTGAAAATTTTCATAAGTGCTACTCGCATGGTTCATTGCCCTCATCGCGATCATCTCAATTTTGTGATCATTTCGGTCTTCAATTTGTCCTTTTCGGGTGAGAACTCTTCCCGCTAGTCTTTAAATCACGTTAAAATACACTAAAATTAATTAATTAATATTTAATTAATTAATTGCTTCTTTTTGATAAAATTGATTTTTAAATAACCCGAGAGTATTTAATTAAATAAATATCAATTAAGAGTTCATTCAAAAAATTTAATTGCCGGGGAAGTAAGCTTATGCTTCCCGAACCCAGATTTCCCTTTCCTGGCAATCTTCTTCAAATTTCCCACACGTGGGATTTTCTCCACCAATTTCCAAATCATGGATTGGCTAACGGGCAAGAAATTCCCCAATTTCCCACATGGGGAAATTGAATGGGGATTGCCAACCCACTTTTCCATTCCCGTTGGCAATTGTCCGTTGCTTTCCCCATTTCCCCCTGGCACTTAAGTCCACTACCCGGGAAGAGAGGAAGTTGGATTAATCCCCATAACTTCCTCCTGTCAAACTCATTGGAAAAATTCATGCGAAGCTTTCCAATTGCTTCTTATTTCTTCAGGAGGACATAATATTTTTTCAACATCCCATAATGCAAGAGAAACTCACGCCATTGTGAAGGAAGATATATCAGTCGTGCATGCAAGGAGGTTTAATCAAAATCTAAACAAATACCAGCTAAGGAAGAACAAAGCCACATTTTTGCAGCTTCCCACGCATGCCAAGGAACAGTTAAAATTTCCCACGCAGGAAAAAGAAAAAGAGGCATTTGTTTTGAGCCCGCACATTGGGCAGAGGAGGCGCCAAGTATAAAGAAAAAATTTCCCACGCACCTATCCACATAGGCCACGCATTGGGCAGAGGAAGGGGAAAGGAACAATTTTCCATGCATGCATCGACAGAATAAAACAATTTTACTAAATTGTTAAAAATACCAAAACATCAACCAAGAGTAGTATAGAAGAAGACCACACGCCTGTGAAGGAGGACACCAAAACAGCGGTTGAAAAACAAAAAAAAACAAATTAAAATCACGCATGTGAGAAGATGGGCTACATAAGAATTTTTCCACGCGCCTAGAAAAATAGAACAAGTTTTTAAATAAAAAAGGGAAGTAGGCCGCGCCCAACTGAAGGAAAGAACAGAGATATCAAAAAAATAAAATCAAGAACTCTTCCCACGCAGGGAGAAAGAGAAAGAGCAGGCCACCTCAGGACAGGAATCCCACGTGGAAAGAAGGAGGCACGTGAGCATAAAGAAAGAAGAACAGTTCAGAAATATTAAAAAGGAAAAGACTGAAGGAAGGAGTCTCCACGCGTGAGGAAGTTAGAAAAAGTGCAGCAAATAGCTCAAGACATTACCCACGTGCCTAGGAGGGAGAAGTTTCCAATAAAACAAAAATATTTATTTTCCTTTCCATGCATAAAGAAAAGAAGAACAATTTTTAAATTAAAAAGAAACAATCCGCGCCTGGGGAGAAATTGACAGGGGAGAAAGGAAAGGAGGACAACAAAATTGATTTGAAGTCAGTGGAAAACAAATTTCCAATGCCATAGTGCTAACAACATTAAAGGACAACAAAATTGATTAGAAATTTTAGAGCATTTTTCCACGCGTTCACAAAATCAGAGTCTCCCAACACAAAAATCAAGTAGCTCATGCAGCCAAGGAAATTTTTTTTAAAAAAGAGATTAAATCGATCCGCATGAAATATTAAAATCGAGAGATTTTAATTAAAATAAATAAATAGATATCATTGTTGTCGCCAGATTTGAAACTCGTGCCTAGTCTCGATATGTTTGTATTGACATTTTAAAAAAATTGTAATTCGGGACAATTATTATTATTATTTTTAAAATAATAATAATAATATAACAGAAATATTTTTCTTGCATCGACGGGGTTTTGGAGACTAAGACCCGGCCCCGTTTGCGTTGTTTGGCGTGCCTAAGTCACTTTTCTATTAAATTCATAATGGTCGAAAAATCCAAATCTGTGGGGAGATCGAGGAAGCCAGTGGAGAAATCTAACAAATCCACCTTGAAATATGAATTCCAAGGAATTATCCCTCCCAATTCCATTAATTCAACATATGACAACATCATCGATACAAATCTAGGTCACATCAACGTGCAACAATTTTGCGAGTGGGTGAAAATTGAAGGCAAAACCATTTTATCAGATAGACTTTACCATAGTGGTCTACCCCAAGCAGCAACATTTCATGTCTCGGTGTAGTGTCCGGAATTGGTTATTGCTTGTGCGGAGCATTATGACCCTGAGAGACGAGGAATTTTTAAAGATAATCATGAGCCTTTCCTCTTAATCACACCGGGACATTGAGGAGTTACTCGGCATCCCGACTTTCCCCGAGAATGCTGATATCACTTGCCAATCAAAGCACAAGAATTATGGGATGAAGAACCCCTACGATGGAGCAAGATGGTTAATAATCGGTTAATATTCGGGAGCGAAGTACCAACATAATCCTACCATGGAAGATTTATGGGCTACTTGCTTGGATGAACATGAGGTAAGAAGACAGGAGTACTCTCACCTAACACTTGCTCAGATCAAGGCCTTCCGCATCAAGAGTCCTCCCGATGCACTCATAGATGATAATGAGGATGTCATCGATCCCTCATATGATGTCATTTCCTTTACCCCATTGCCTCGAATCGACTGGACTAAGAGAGATGAATTTTCTCTTGATGGAAAAAACCAACCAATTATCGAAAGAAGCATATCTTGGTATGATAGAGAACTTGCCAAATTGCAATCCATTCCAGATCATGTTTCGGGATCACAAAAATTTCCAATACGAGGGGGTCTCCATTCGACCAAAGTCTCTTCTTGATCAACCTCATTACCATCCAATCATACACAATAGGAAAGAAAAGAGTGGTTGCCAAAATCCACTTCGCCAAGTAACGTGTCACAAGGAGGGAGATCCAAAGATCCAAACCCGAAGAAGGAAGAGAGTGTGTGTCTAGATTTTCTACCTCGAGTAGAGATTCTTCTACCCACATCGTTAATAGTGCTCAAAAGCTGGTAGTAAATGATCCCCAACCATGCTTCAAACAAGCATCCACTCAGGTGCAGGTAATTCAAATATCAAACACTTCAGAGCATGTAGTTCATGAAGGGATTTCCCAAAATCTCCCGAATAATCTAGAAGTGGATATTGAGGTTGTGTCGCCTCAAATTGAGGTCGTAAATAGGATTCAAGAAGGATCTCATGATGTCGGCAATAATGAGAATATTGATTCAAGCTCCAGATTTTGTATGCTAAAATAGTGAATGATACTCCTTCCTGGGTTTATTCTGAAGTGAAGAAAAGGAAGAGAGTTGTCAAGCCAATTGACATTGATTTTGATGCCCTTTTCAAACTTTCAAATGACATCATTCCTAAGAAGCCTAAGGTGCTTTCTCAAATAATGGTGGATAATGATGGAAACAAATTTGTAGACCTTGCCATTCCACAAGTGGATAAAGAGTGCAATGCTATGACACTTTCCGACTATGAAGTTTCCAGATTGGGACTTGGAAGATCTACATTAGAAAGTGACATGGTGATGGCTCGAGATTCAATTGATATCATGCTAAAAAGACTTGAGAAATACAAGTCTCAAAACTCTCGGCTTAAGGCTAAAAATAATCAATTGGTGGAGTATGTTCAACATTTGATAAATTCCATATCATCCACCTTCCCAGTACCTGATGCAGTGGCTGCCCCAGATGAAGAGACTCTCAATTTTTCAAAGGAAATAAACACATTGGGCCGTGTCACTAAAACTTGGCTTTAAGAGATTCTTGTTTTAGGCCAGAGGACGATCAAGACCGCGGTTAAGCTTCATGAAGATATCAGTGCGTATTTGGATCCAATTCTTTCTTTAAAAGAAACTTTTGTTTCGCTATATCAAATTTGGATGAGATATTGCCCATTTAGGAGATGACAAATATGGAATCTTCAGATTTTAGCTATTGAAGGAATTCTTGAATTTGAACATCGAGGGACACGTTTTCTTTGGTGTCTGCATCTCAAATCAAGAAAAATGTTTCTCAAGGATTTTATGATCCATTATGACAGCATGTGCAATGAAGCCTTAACTTCACTCTCCTTGATTCAAGAATTCATGGTGAGATTCCTTGTAACCTGTAAATCAGCATAATCAAAGGTGATTCATCGAAGCAGTGGAAGAACAATTTTCACAATTGTTTAAGGACGTGTACACTCCCGCCAAAAATTTCTCATCAGTTTCCATGGAGCGGTGCATCAAATTGAAGAATTTATTTGAGAATGCTCAATCCAAAATTATTAATTTAAATGATATGCCAAGTAGAATTCTTGAATTGTAGGTATTTTTGAGGCTATTCTTCGACCAAGTGAACCTCTAGAAGAAAAGATGTTTGAAGCTTTGGGAAGGTTTAGATCCTTTCAACCGGCAAAAGAGACAGATCCTAATTTCACCGATGGTGCAGGAAGTTGATTTTCATGGTATCTAACAAAGTGGGACAGTCCATTTCTCATACGCTTGAGATAGGTGGACCCCATTTCAATGGATAAGACATTGGTTATTATTGTATATTTTAAAAGGTGTTGTTATTTGTTTTCAAGAAACAATGGATATTTTAAGTATTTTCTATTTTTGGGTTTTCTTTAATAAAGTTGGTTAGAAAAAGTAAAAGGTCACTTAAGTGCCTTATTTAATGATCATGTAAAACCCTAACTACTTCATAACCACTTTTGGGATATAAAAGGATGTGGGGGCTCATTTGTAAAGGGTGACTTGAGAGAGGAGAAGAAAATATCTTTTGTGCAAGCTTTGTTTCAGGAAGAAACTTTGTGTTCTTTTATGAAAAACATTTTGGAGTTAATGGAATACAAACTTTGTGTCTCATTCATTGTCTCTTGTAACATTTTATGTTCTTATGTTCATTAGGTGTTAGGTGTTTAAATCTTGCATGCAAATATTATCTTTGATCTTATTGTTAACGTTATTAATCAGTTGTTCTAGTTCACAAAGTGATCAAGCTCCGATTATCTTCTTTCTCACGTGTGTTCCCTTTACACGTTCTTGTTTGGCCAACTCAAACTCCATTTTATTTGTGTTAGTTATTCATCTTTTCCTCTTCATAATATTAGGCTCTATTTTTACCTAAATCTTGCATGTTCTTTTCATTTTCACTCCTTTCCATTCCATCTCCTTCATTCACTTTTCTTTCCATTGATGTTCCAAACCCCCCACCCCCACATACAATTTTGAATATATAGATGTAAATAAAATTTTGGTTTTCAATAAATATAGCCTCACCTTCATTAAGGAGGGACTTCATTCCCACACTGTGTTGCATGTCATTTGCATGCATGCAAATCCATATGCTAACATGAGCTCAAGGGCCAATGAGAAAGATGACTTCTCCTCTTCATTAGAATTATTGGTTGGGTGTAGAGTGTTGCCTCTCCTCCTTTTTGTTGTGATCGAAAGACATATGGTGGATCCTCTGTTTTGAGTTGAGATGAAGACTTTTTTTTAGTTTCTATATTTTCCTTATTGTGTAATTTTCCCACTTCAAGAAATGGATGGTTTGTAATAATATTTGTAGTGGAAAGTTTCTCTATTTTAGAAATGGAACCTACATTTGGACGTGAGAGATGTATATTCGTAAGTTGTATTTGATGAATGAAAAAGGAAGTCATTCAAAGAATCATTGGAGCTCTGAATAGAAGTTGCACAAGTTACCAAATATGATATGGTTTTCATTTGAAATCTGTGTTTGAAATATATTGTGAATATTTGTTTGAAATTTATAAAAAGAAATACGTATGACAAAATATTACATTTCTTTGTTTTATTCAAGTGCATGATATGAAAGTAGAACTACATTTTGGGTTTTCATTTTTATGGATCAAGTAAAGTAAAACATCCCTAAATTTGGAATGGAATGAACTTAAATATTTAAAGTATGGTAAATGAAAATAGCTCAATTCAGAGTTTAAGTATGATTTATATTATTGATTCAACGTAAAACTACAAATAAATATCAAAAAATAAAAAGTACCATCGCAACAATGAAAGACAAGATAAAATATTAAAACGAACTAAGGATAATCGAAACACATTCCAAAACAGTTTGTTTGGCCTCAATTTGTTATAGAGATCATCTTTAATTGGGCAAGAGGCAAAATATGCAAATTCACATAAAAGAAAAAAATCAGTTTGAATACTCAACCATTGATATATTATGCTTGCAACTGTCTTTAAACCCTTCAAGTGCAACTCTCCATGTCCATTTGTCAAGTTCAAGAAAAATGACTAGCGGATCAAATCAAGTCTGGTTATTGAGAAGGTTTAATTCATGTTTTAATGGTAGGAAAGACATTTTTGTCAAATTCACCCACTTAAGTTTGTCAAAAATGAATTTTTATGTTTCCTATACAAAGAGGAGTTAAGCCTTTCCAAAAAGTCCTCATTTTCCCAAATGCGTGGAAAAGCTTAATGAAAGCCTAAAAATTTTACTCGCTTAATGTTGGAAAAAAAAGTAATTTTTGTAGATCATCCCATGGACCCGAAAATTACTTAGG
Source organism: Taxus wallichiana var. yunnanensis (assembly GCA_018340775.1). Classification (NCBI taxonomy): domain Eukaryota; kingdom Viridiplantae; phylum Streptophyta; class Pinopsida; order Cupressales; family Taxaceae; genus Taxus; species Taxus wallichiana. The sequence goes on along the minus strand of CM031242.1, from coordinate 492,252,496 downwards.
GCACTTTTTGCAAAAAAAAAAAAAGTCACAAATTCCTCCACGGCCTTGATAGCTAGCCCATTTTGGTTTTGGAAAAACACCTCCGCGGGTTAGGGCCCATACTTTCAAACTGTACCTTTTAGAAAAATGGAAAAAATCTTAAGTCTCCCTACTGGACCGCTCCCCCGCTGGAAATCTTGGGCATGACATGTGGCATCCCTATGCGTCGATGGAGGCACTGGGAATTTGAAACCTTTTGTGAAGACATATTTATTTAAATAGGAAAAAAAAAGAGTTAAAATCTAAATTACCTCCGCCGACCCATCTTCCCGTGTGGGTTTAACAATGTGCCACGTGTCCCTTGCACTTTTAGGGGAAAATTTTCTTCTGGAGGCCCACAGCCCGCCTTTAGGAAAAAGCTTCCTGGGGCCCGCAGCCCGCCTTTAAGGAAAATTTTCCTTCCGGGACCGAAGGCACGATTTTAGGGAAAATTTTCTTCCCGTGGCCCATAGACCCGCATTTTGGGAAAATTTTCCTCCCAAGTTTTGACTAGTAACTCGATAAGAAATATGAGTTACGAGGAATTCTTTATATCATTTGAAAGGGGAAGAAATTTCCTATCTAATGGAGATGTTTTTAGGAAAAACTAACTACGTTAAATATGTGAAAATTTAGGTCAAGTGCAAAGATGAGTTTGTGAGTGGATAAGTTGAAATCACCCCTTTTTAACTTACATGTTTACCTCTAAAACATCAGTTGACCTTTTTTAAGGGTCACATTAGGGGATAAGAGAATGTTTTTCTATCCCATGCAAATAAGAACCTTGTTTATTGTTTAGACCTTGTGGAATTAAATACCTTGGGTATTTAATTTCTTTGGCCCCTTTGACCCTCTAAAATTAATTAAGAAATATTTAACTATAGTGTAAATTTAATGGTTTATTAAATTAACACCTAGGAGAAATTTAATTATATTGGTTTAATTACACTCATTAATTTTGTAATGTGGATCTAATGTTTGCTACAACGGGAAAATTTCATTTATTAAATTATAATGGACTTTGAATCTTTGTATGTTACTATTTAGGGGTTAAGCCCTGGTTGTGGTCATGGTTTTCACTTAAAAAATTTATTCCATAATTTTTCTATCTAAACCTAGGTTGTGTAGTGCGCACTTTCCTTTAACACCATTTTTTTGATTATTATTTTTCGATATTGTCCTATGCACTTATGGATATATTATAGCTTTTGATATAGCAGCATGTTAGTAGATATCGTGAGACGTTGAATTTTTATTCATTTGATTCTCATATGATGCATATGGACTACTGGAGACTTTTGTTGTTGATATTGATACACTTTTGACATGGCTATTTATCTGTAATTCTGACATGTGATATGTTTAAGTCATACTGAGTAGATCTTGATAATTGGATTAATGTGATGATCATTTTGACATGAATGAAATGTGTAATAGAAATGTGCTAGAAATTGTAAGTGATATCATATTTGCATAGATGATAATAATTCATATATAGTTGATTTTAGATTTATATCTCATATTTTGGCATGACTGTTTTAATATGGCCACAAGGCCGAAGGAGGTATTCTCTATTCTGCAAGTATATTATATTCACAACAATATTATGGGAGTGGAGACCAACCACATCAGAATTCGAGAAGAATCCAACTAGGGTCACCGTGGCAACATGTAATTGTGTGTGTTAGAATTATTGGTTAAGGGAAAATTTTGACCTAGGAGTCATGTGTTGTTTTGTTTAAATTTTTCCTTTCTATTATGTAGTATGTGTTTCCTCTTAGTAAGTGAAAATTTACTTGTTTTATTATTTATATTTTTGGATTGGTGTTTACCCCTTTATTATTCATGGGTTGTAGTGTCTTAATTAAGTTAATTTGAAATTGTTTTAAACTAATTAAAAGATATGACCAAAAGAGAGTTCATTTATTAGACTTGATTTACTTGGATTTTGTGTTGAGTGATGTGTGTTTGAGTTTTGAGTGTAGCACACTCGCCCCACATGGGAAACTCGAATTTGGCCTTAGAGGCCAAATTTGAAGCTTGTGGGACAAGTCAAACTTGTCCCACACCTATTAAAAGCCCATGCCAACCCTACCTATGGGTTAAGAGGTCAATTTAGGGTCTTTTAGGTGTTTTGGCGGGATGAAAAGGTAAAATATTAATTACATTTTCTTTCAAAAATTATATTTTGTCCTTTGGGGGAGTGGGCTTAAATGGAGTGTGTAAGGTGCTTGTCATTCCTCCAACCACTCATTAATTGTATATTGGAATATGAGGTTGACCAAATGATGTGGAGTGGAGAGGAAATGAGGTGGCATCCTACTTAGAGCCACATCACCCCTCCCTCTCCTTTCTCTATTTTATTGAATTCTTGTTGCTTGTTTTGGGGTTACATGTTCATTTTTAGTCTCTTGTATTTTTGGAGAGTGGAGGATTTTGGAAGGAGTTGTGGATTTTTGGAGCTTGTTGATACTTGTTGGAATTTTGTTGGAGCTTGTGGATGCTTGCTTGATCTTTGGAGGGGTTTGGAACTTCATACTTGGAACAAGCTCTACCATGGAAAGGTAGGAGCTTTACCTTTGTTTATATTATGTTATTGTTATATGTATGTGTGTATATGTTGTGTTGAATGTTGTTGTTTCTTTGAAATGCTTGTTGGGAGTGGGTAGAATGCCTAAGTTGGGAGTGGGAGGAGAATATGGGGAGTTTATTTGAAGGAGACATAAGAGATCATTTTCTTGAGGAGGGCGTTTGGGTTGGGTGCCCACCTAGTATGAGAAATGCTTGCATTTTTCTTCTTGTTCTTACTTTGAGGGAGCCATAAGAGTTGAGGGAGGCATAAGAGTGGATGGAGGGATAAGAGGTACTTGAGGGAGGCATAAGAGTTGTTAGGGGTATTGTGGTTTTCATTGGAGGATTTTTAGGTGGCACCCATTCCCAATGGGAGGCATAAGTGGCCTCCCCATAGGTCTTACTCTTTTGGCTTTCTTGATAAGCCTTGTTATATTGTTGTTTTGATTATTTTCTTCTTGTTGAGTTGTTATTGTGTTTGTGTGAAAATGGAATGAATGTGAAGTGATTTGTTAAGTAGTGTGGAAGCTAGTAGTTGCCATGAGTTGAGATCTTTTCCCATTGTAATGTGGTTGGGGCTCGGGGCCAATGGAGAGGATGGCTTCTCCTCTCCATTGGGTATCTTGGTTGGGTGGAGAGTGTTTCCTCTCCCCCCTATCTTGTTGTGAATCAAGAAAACTATTGGAGGAGCTACCTTGTTGGTGTTTGTAGCATTGGAGCCTTGTTGATGACAATGTGAAACTACCTTGTATTTTTACCCACCTAGAGTGGAAGAAATTGTAATATTGCTTTGTATTTTAGCTTCCATTATTGTAAATGTTGGTGTCGAATCACAAGCACCCCGGGACTCTACAACTCGATGGGCTGAGAATCTCAAAGTGCGATTGCACAACATGGAGCTTTTCCCAAGTGTGGGACCTTGCGAAATCGGAAAAGCTCTCCGGATGAAGGCCGGCTCCTATTCCTCTGTTCAGATGCACCAATAAAATGTAGAGAGTCTACTAAAACCTAATCTAACTACCAAGGAGACAGGGAGAGAAAATGCATAAAAACAAACCTAAGCTAAGGAGGTGATGCACCGAGGAATGAAGAACATACGTTTTGCCAATTAAACACAGACCACAGAAATGCAATGCAAAATCATGCACAGATAAACATATTCACAGTGAAAGATCAGGAGGATGCAAAATGAAACACATAGAGGGTTGAGAAACATCCACAGTCATGCATTTATTTGCTCTGAAGGTTGATACAATACACTGCAAAAAATGCCCAGAGGCAAAGGTGCATTACAGTTTCATATGGGAGGTTTGAGCTCCACAACTCTACCTGCCAAAGAGAAGAAGGGAGGGGCAAAACAAGAGTGTCCAACCTTTAGAAAGAAGCCCCTCCTTACAATTTATAGGAAGAATGAGAGAGAGAAGAGAGAGAAAGTCCAAATCTACCCCAACCACCTCAGGTTGTATCTAATTCATCTCATTATGGTGGTAAGTGAGGACCATATCAAACCCCAAAAGTGGCAAACCGTATTTTGCATTTTTAAGAACTTGTTCCCACCCAATTAAAGATATCCAGTCGTAGTTAGGTAGAGGACGCCATAGGCTTTCCGAAAAGTCCAACCTTGTGTGAATCGAGCTCCCAGCCAAAAGTTATGGCCATCCGAATATCCGGGTGAGTGCGCTTCTGTCGCGCTCGTAATGTTGCGCCTCCTGAAGGTGCGCCTTGGCGCATCCATATGCATGTTGACAATCCTTTTCGGGCGCCAAAGGTGCAAATATGTTTGTGTCAACAACCCTTTTTGTGCGCCAAAGGCGCATTCATTTGCATGTCAACACTCTTTTTTTCAGGCGCCAAAGGCGCAAATATGTTTATGTCGACACATGTTTACGTGCGCCACTTTACTCTGCGCGCCAAGGGCGCAACTTTCCCGTGTCAACATTCCTTTACAGGCGCCAAGGGCGCATTTACATTTGTGTCGACATCCTCTTCTCGTGTGCCAAGGCGCAACTTTTTCCCTCGTTGACACTCATTGTCGTGCGCCATTTCCGTGCGCCACTTTCCTCGCGCCTCGCGCATACATTCTCATGTTGACACTCATTGTTTTGCGCACCCCTTTTGTGCGCCATGGGCGCATCCATTTTGCATTGTCGACATTGATTGTCGTGCGCCATGGGTGAGGTTTGAATTTCTTTGGTTTCCATATTCTTCCGCTTGTCTATATCTACCCGGGGGGAAGATATATACAACAGTAAATTGTTCCCACATTAAGTGGAAAATGTTGTATTAAGATTTTGAAGGAGAGTTGTATTGATTTTCATTATTAAGGTTGTAATGTAGATGAAATTGAAAGTTGAAGGAAAGACAATTTATTCTCCTTTAACTTGGCTTGGAACCTCATATGAGTGTGTTGATCTTGTTGGAATGTTAGTAGTTCTTACTCTAAATAGAATAAGTAATAGGTATAAGAAAGCCCATAAGGATTTCTAGGGTTACTTTAGTGCAACCTAGATCTAAGGGCTCAGATAGAATAGATCCAATGGTGGAGGATGAACCCTACATCACTTAAGTGATGGGGTATTTAAGTGGGAGTGAAATAATTTAATGATGGGTGTAATGTTTTGAAGGGGGCCTAAGGGGTTAGATTAAGTTGTGCACTCCTTACCTTTTTAAGGAAATAATTTAAATATTAAGAAGCATGATTTAAGACTAAGGGATATTTAGTCTGGTGATTATAATAAATTTAGAGGGGATTAATGGGGCTATGACATGAAAATAAAAATGAGAAATATTAAAATAATTATCAAAGCTTAGTAAGTGAATTTAAATCCTCATTTAACTTTGGAAATTAAGTCAATGTTGTTCAGTTGTCTTTCTTGTTCCACTGCTTTAAAAAAACTTTATAAAGCGTTATTCCAGGAATTTAATTTAATTCCGATGAAGGTTATTGTCGTTCCCTTTAAAAATAAATAAATTATTCCATAATTTTTCTAACTAAACCTAGGTTGTTCTTGAGTCTCTTGCGGGCGTTTTAGCGGGCATTACAGAGTTGTTCTTGGGTCTTGAGTGGTCGTTTTAGAAGTTCTACAATATTTTAAAGAAAAACATCCAAATATTTATCTATCGACATCGTGTAGTGAATCCAACGTAATTGAAAATTTTAAATTGCATTAATCACACTGTCGCCGAGTTATCTCGTACTATTGGGTGAAAAGAGGAAAGGAAAGAGACAATTTGATTCCCACATAGGAGAAAAAAAAGTTAAACAAAAAAAAAAAAAAGGACCGGGGCGTAAGAAGATCTTCCCATCGAGGCTTAGACAATATTTGACAACTATGTGGTGTCAATGTAAGACAATATACTTGGAAAGGATGGAGGACACGAAGAATTTACTTGTCAATGTGCATACCGTTCCATCCATCGTCAACTATATCAAATATTCCCGCCACCACTCCTTTCAATGAAAAATGTGTTAAAATTGATTTTGCAATTTTTCTAGCGATGTTTCTTCCGAAGTAATAATGGAGTTGCTAATAGATATTGGAACAAGTGTGTAAGAACATATTATTATTATTCTCAAACCAATTGAATATTCAAAAATGTTGAGAAACAAGTAAAAAATACATGCAAAAGGTTAAAGATGTTGAAGAATCGATTATGGATGAATACTACGACTCTATGATAAAGATTGGGCAATTTAAAAGTGCAACAAAATCAATGAAGAAAGAGAAGAAGTCACTAGGGATTGGATGGAAATATTGACACAAAAATTGATAACTGCAAGTAAAATTGGCCTAAAAGGAAACAAACATCATTTTCCTTTTGAGCGGTCATATGAGTTCTGGTCCGAGATGTTTTCTTGATGTTGTTCCGAGAATTCTATAGTATTAGTGCTATACGAAGGCAATTTCGCACTACGTACTTTAGTTGAATCCAATCAATTTGTTGTTTTATTGTTGAGACACATATGTGAATTTTTATTGAAACATTACTATTCTCATACAAAAAAATGTTTGTATCGAATACCACTCAAACATGTAATTATATTGAAATTATTTCAACCGAAAAAACTACTTACACATTTTTTATTTATGCAGACACCCCAAGAACAATAGCAATCGATGTACAAACCTCTCAAATTAGCGCTACACAACCAACTCATCATGGTGATTGTCCTTCAATCACTTTATAAGTATGTTTAATGTGTTGGTGCTCAAAATGGTCTTGCCCCATCTGTGCCTTTGAAATATTATTCATTCACGGCCTTTGTCAATTTCTCTTTCCCCATATGGTGCTTAGTCGGTCTTATTGGCATTTTTAGTCTACTCCTGGGTCAAGGATCATTTGTGGGTTTGTATTTGTCTCATGGTTCCTTTGTTCCTCTGAAAAAGCTATGTATTTTGGGTCTCCCATGCTTTGTTCCTTCAAAACTCACGTTTTCACATTTTCCCCATTCTCCACAATCAAATTTTTTTCTTCTTGTCATTTTTACCCTAGGTACTTGAGGAGAAATGAGTTAATGTGTCCCTAGGATCGTGTTTGAGCGTTGCAACAGTCTAAATTCTCTATCCTTGAATAAAACCTCATTTTCTCGCTCGAATGGGTGTTTCTCTCGTGTTTTGTAGTTTGTGGGCGTTTTTCCGGTCAAATTTGCATCATTCAATCAACAAGGAAATAGGACACCTCTTGGTTGGATGCGATCAACTTAATACTCGAAAATTCCATGAAAAGCCTCATTTTTAGAAATGTGTCCACGTGTAGGAACGACGCTCGTTTGATAATCAACTTTTTGGTTTGGCTTTGAAGTAGCACCGGAGGACACGTGGAGGCTTTCGCTAGGTTTCCCATACTTAAACAAATTTCAAAAGGTTTTGGGAAGTCCAAGACACGTGGAGGAACGATGCTCATTTGAAGATCTACTTTTGGGCTTTCCCTCGAGTAGCGCAGGGGAGACGTAGAGGCTTTCGTTTCTTTCTCATACTTAGACAAATTTTATGCAAATGGATACAGCTTTGGTGGAACAGAACATGTGGCGAGCTGCGCTTGTTTAGGGTCTTCAACTTGGGCGCCATCTAAGAGAAGTGCCATGCGGACACATGGGGCACTCCACTCACTTTGCATTTTACTTAGACTTTTCAACAGCCAAAAGGAGACTGCCTCGGAGCTTGACAAGTGGCACCTTCGCTGAGCTTCAAGCCTTCAAACAAATTTTGCCAGAGCAGGACACGTGGCGAGCCCGCACTCATTCAAGGTATCAAATTTTTGGGACCGCCTCAAGGTGCATTGTGGTGACACGTGGCAATTTGAAAATTCATAGGGGGTGGGGAGGCGGACCATCGGAGGTAATTCAAACTTTTTGCCTCTTTGCTTCATAAAGGTTAAAATAGCAAAAAAAGGCCCGCATGAGCCCGATGGGAAATAGTTAATGTTTTGCCTCGGTACCAATGGCGGAGGTGCGGACTCCACTGAGAGGAAAATTAGAAAATTTTCCTTTTGAGAAAAAAAGAGTTAAAAGTAAAAGGGGAAGCGTAGTTCCACCTTTGGCACCCAAATTGGAACACGTGTCAAAAGTATTTCTAAAGGGCGAAGTTGCGTGGAAAACTAGGAAAATATTCCTTTTCCAAAAGAGAGTCAAATGGCGCATTTCTCCATGTTTCTTTGGGCTCACCTCAAAGCACACGTGTCGGGCCAATTTTTAGAAGCGGAGGTGCGGAGTAAAATGGGAAATTTTTCCATTTTTTCAAAAGGGTCAGAAAAGGTCAAAGGAAGCCCTTGAGCCTATTTTTGCATCTTCCACGTGGACGGCCCACATTCAAAATCAAAGATCAACGGCTGTTGAGCATCTAAATATGATTTTCCCCCATTTTTTCTATAAAACTCATGGGAGTCCAATAGAGGAGTGAGTTAATTTTGATATCTAGAGTTTGGTGGAAGATATCGGAGATGTCTTTCGCCATTAAAATAAATCTGAATCTCAGGCCCGGTCTAGTTTTCTATTTTTCTTCTCCTGAGCACGCAAGGGGGCAGATTTGATTGATATGGGGTGGAAGTGGTTGGCAAATGGATGGAGGCATGTTTTTCCCGAGAAAGGAGTTGAATGCGGGAATAAATCGAAGAGATTTTCCCTTGAGCACCTAGAGACTTTTACAAATTTGATTCTCGCGAATCATGAAAGAATCGGGGCAAGCACTTTGGTGCATTTAATTTTTTTCTTTTTGGGAGGAAGGGGCTCTATTGGAAATGATATAAAGGGCATGAATTCATCATGCAAATGGTGGGGAGTTTTTAAAAATCAAGACTTATTTTCTCCAAGCAGAAAATGCTCGATGTGGCCCATCCATTCCGAGAAGCAAATCAGAGAAGCCTCTGTATATATGTCTTTTCTCACAAATTTGATTGTGTCAAGGTGGTTGCAATTGTAAAGCCATTGAAAAGCTTTGAGATTGTTTTGGAAACTTTCCTCACGATAAATTTGATCAAACTTTGAGTTATTCTATGTAAATCTTGAGTAAAATATATTTATTTCATTTATCAATGCATACGGGTAGTCTTTCTTGTTATTATTGCAATCTTGTACCAAACTATAGTCCAATCACATAGGTCTTAGTCCTCGTGATAGTTTAGTGGCATCTGTAATTTAATCTCTCGTAAAATCCTTCATCCGGGAATTGGATAAACTGCATTTAAAATCACTTTTATTTAATTTTGTTGATAGAGATTCTCTGTAAGCCTTTGGGTGTACCTCGGGCATGACTTGGTTTAAATATTGGTGCTTTATTATGTCCTTTGACTTGAGCCTTCGTGATGTAATCCCACACGGGTTGTGTGAAAGAGTGTTGACCTAGGCCTCCATTGAATCACATATTCTAGTTGAGGAAACAATTTAATTTTTGTGGAATTTTGTTGATTAAATCTTTCTATTTTGCATAAGCTCTCAAGGATCTAGTGAGTCAAGTCTATCTTGTCTCCCCTCCCACCAAAATTCATTTAACAACCAATCCTACCCATAATACCCATGTTTGTCATGTGTGTACACAAATGCATAATCTCTGTTACCAAAACATGCATAAACAATCAGGGTCTCAAATGTCTTTAGTAACCTTTGCCTTGCTATGAGAATATCTCCATAATCTGGAAGTGACAACTCGTGAGAGTCAGATTTGGTGTGTTGATCATATTTTCCCCAAGGCCTTCTCTATAAAATTTATGCAAAAGAAAGGTACTTGTATCTCCTTTCAAATAATGAGGTTACAAAATAGGTTCTCTTACCTTGGTTGAAAGGCACAACCTAAAATAGTTAGGATCATATCACATCCTTTTGCATGTGCTACCCACTCCCTTCAGATCCTAAGTGCTAACAAGTCAGATAGATTTCTTCCCGGCTACAAAACGACATACATGATTGTCTATCTGCCTCTGAGTGTCCTGTCAAACCCATGATGTTGCTCGATCTTTGAAGGAGGTTAAATTTGGATACACTATACTCACCAGATCTAACCATAGATGAGAAGAACTTAGCCACATCATCCACGAATATGCAAGCAAATCATTGTTCTCATACTTATTTATGCGTAAAACCCAAGAGAAATAGTAATCAATGTACAAACCTCTCAAATTAGCGATACAAACCAATTCATCATGGTGATTATCCTTCAATCACTTTATAAATAGGTTAATGATCTTTGTTTTCAATTACCATTGTTCTTGTTGTTTTGACAATACTCTATAATCACCAATACTGACCACAAATGAGGAGAACTTAGCCACATCATCCACGAATATGCAAGTAACTCATGGTATGTTTTTCGTGTGCATTTATAAATAAAAACCACTACTAAGCCCCACAAATTTATAAAAAATTAATGGTTTATGATGACCACCAACACACAAAGAAAGTAACAGTGGAGTACGCGGTGGTATCCAACATGAATATGTAGACAGAACCAGGTATGTTGGCTATGCGTATTTTTAAACATAACCACTTCTAAGGCTCACATAGTTATAGCAAAAGATTTCAGCAAATTCTAGAGGTAGAATCATTTTCAAAAAATAAATTATCAAATAACCTATTTCAAAACTTCATGGTGACATCCAACGTTACATAGTTTGTAGCTTCCAAAGTTCTTTAGTTGTTTGCATAAACCATTAGTATTGACATAATGATACGAGACATTATAGTATATACTTATTCCAACAAATGATGGAATAGCCTAGCGGTCACTAATCCACATCAATATTTCAAAAGTACTGCTTCACCAATGAGTGGTTCAATGGAAATAAACAAACCCTAACAGCGCTACAATTCATTCATAAGACATTTTGATTTTTACTTACCATATTACCACGAAGACCAATATGCTTTTCAATTATGATTTCATTTGTGATAGCATGAAATTGATTTTGAATTGATTATTGTTGTTTGTAACACATATTACATCAAAAACCAGCAACTAGTAATGTCTGTGCAAGCCAATTTGGAAGCTCAGTCGATAAGTGGTAGCTACCTAAAGTGCTAATATTGAATTTACCATTTTACCACGTAGTTCAATATGTTTTTTTAAATACGCTTTCATTTTCCATAGCAATAGCTATATTAATAATATTAATATTGTTTGAAACAGATCTTTCCGCAAAGGATCCAGTTAAGGGTAAAGAAGATGCAATCCTACACGCAAGGCCCACCGTAAGTGGTAGCCACAAGCTAAAATGTTGAATTTTTTCCATTGGTTAGAATTGATATGAGACCGATTTAAAAATTATTTACTTCCCCTGCAATTAGCTACAAGAATCACTTGCTTACTTTACATTTGGAGGTCTTGTTGTATGAGAAAATCAATCGCCCTCTGCGGACATCACATTCAAGTTTCGCAGGAGAGAATCAAAGTGTGAGGTGGCATGAAAGATTTTATAAAGTAATTATCTATGAAATTAGAAATGGGATTCAGGTCAGACAAATGCTCTTCAACTAATGCTGAAAAGATGACAAAAGCCTTCAATATAAAATTATCAACTGACTAGAATCCATTAATCACCAGGGGAAAATAACATTGCAAAATGGTCGATCGAATTGTAATAAAAGATCTAGAAATTGTTTGGAGTAGAAACGATGTCCCCTACAATTCTTAATACACAATGTGTATTACACTAGGTGCAAAGGGAAACCCTCTAGCAAATTTTATGGTTGGGATGAAAAAGAGAGGAGAAAGTTGCTCAAAAAATATGTGGTTGATGACAATTTTGCACAAACACTTATCACTAATAGTGTCAAAGGGATTGAATATGGTAGTGGGCATCAAATATTTGGAGCAAGTAAATGCTAAATAAAAAGTTAACATTTCAAAAATTTATGGTGATAATAATGACTTAACATTGTAAATGAATATATGCATATGTTTAGTGATGGTTCTTTGTAACTAATTAAATTATGATTGTACAATTATAAGTTGGGAGGATTTAAATATTCCATGATTATAAGTTTAGAGTGTGAGTGTATAAGTTGCAGAAATGCGAATTAACAAAAATCTTTAATGTAACGAATCTTTAAGTATTTTTATTATTGAAATATGTATTCCTAAATTAATTTTGAGCATGCTTAAATATTAGTTTTTGCTTCATTATTAGAAATCGTATATCACTTTTCAATGCAATGAAATAACTACAGTATGGTATGTAAAGACTCGTCATGCTGAAACATTACATTTTATTCAAATAAATTCTTCACAAAAAAATATTCCGAGTATAACAATAAGAAATGGGGAACACCCTTAGATTTTACCTTTGTCGCCAGCTATGACCATTTGAATTTCGATAACAATATTGAAAGGGACTTTTTTTTATTTTCTAATTGATTCACAACCCTCAACCATTTGATTTTGTTTTTTTTTTCATTTGCAGATAATAACACATGCAACATGAAACAGGTCATATTTGATATAAACGGTGTTTTTGTACACACACTTTGTTGGTATCCAAATGTAATCTCCTTCAAATACCAAAAAACATCGTGGATTTTTGACAAGAAACTCAGAGGAAGAAAGATAATCATGTATGTCATTTGTAGCATGGGAAGCAATCTATCTAACTTGTTAGCACTCAGGTTCTGAAAGGAGTGGGTAGCACCTTAAAACGATGTGATCTGATCCTAACTATTTTAGGTTGTGCCTTTCAACCAAGGTTAGAGAACTTTTTTTGTAACCATTGTTATTAAAGAACAATGATAAATCCTTCTTTTGAATAAATTTTATAAAGAAGACATTGGGAAAATATGATCAACACACCAAATCTGACTCTCACGAGTTGTCACTTCCAGATTATGGACATATTTTCACAACAACGCAAAGGTTACTAATGACATTTGGGACCCTGATTGTTTCTACATGTTTTGGTAACAGAGATTATGCATTTGTGCACACACATGACAGACAGGGGTAGTATGGGTAGGATTGGTTGTTTTAAATAAATTTTTTGGTGGGAGGTGGGGTAGGATGAACTTGACTCCCCAGATCCTTGAGGAATCTTACAAAATGGAAGGTTGAACCTATTTTACTTGATTTCTTAGTTTTCTGAGTACTTGACGAAACATATAAGGTAAAGGTGGTAAGAGGAATACCTGGTTTCAGATGGTTGAAGGTTGTATGTGCGTGTATCTGAATTCTAAATCAAAGTGTTTGTGAGACCTTTCTTTTGGCTAAGAGAAACTACCTCTATAAGAACCAAAACAAGACCACAAAAGAGAGTTAAATGATATATGCAGTGGACTGCCTAACATGTGCTAGATCTTGGGAGTACGATACTTCCTAGATGGCTGTCAGTCCACTATTTAAAACAATTCAATGCTGAAATAAAGTAAATATTGTCCTACTGTAGTTTAATATGATTTAGGCATCTCATACAAAACACAATAGGCTAAATATAATCTAACATGCTAGGCTAAAAGGAGATCTAGGGGTCAAGTAGGTTGGTTATAGACGAATCTGAGCTAACAGGCTAGTTTAGATACAGATCTGAAGGTAAAATAGGTGTTCAGGTAGGTATAGGTCAGAAACAGGTTGCTATTCTGTTAGAGATCAGGTGATACAAATACCGATAACGGTTTAATTGTAACCAATGATAGTTTGACCTGTAATCGCGACGGTTAGAAATGAACCAACGATGGTTAAGTCGGGGCTGGTGGAATCACACAGTCTGGGTTTTGGAGTTTTGGGGAAAAAGTGGAGTTGGTGGAAGGTAGGGATTGATCACAGAGGTGGTGTAAAATAGTTGCGAAGGTTTGAGATTACTGAAGAGGTCAGATAAATAATTGGGAAAGGTGTTAAGACAATTGGTTATAAAAGGTGGTTGTAGCTGGAAAGAGGGAATGGACAGAGGGTAAAAGACTAGGGTTCCTTTACCACAAGGACTACAGCTGATGATAAGAAAATGAAACAAATGGAAGGAGGATACTTACTCTTCTGTGAGGTATAAGTATGATGAATAATGAAGAATCTTCGTTGGAGAATCTTTGGGAAGAAAGTCTCACTATTGTGCCAGTGTATTTGGTTGCCTTTGTTGATCACAAATCAATCTTCATTCTGTTGTCGCATCTAAAGAGATCGAATTCAAGATCAGAAGTTTTCTCACAAAACCAACCCATATTACAAAGTTGTAAATGGGTCTAAATAGGCCATTTGGTCTATTCCAGTATAACCAGCGTTAGTTTAGGTGAACCGAATCGGTTTAGGTGAACCGACATCGGTTTGGGCGAGATATCTCGGGTTGTTCAAAAGTTGCCTAGGAAGTTGTTCCGCCATTTGATAAGGGTCTCTTCCTTTTCTCGGGATGAAAACTGACCTTAGGAGGCTTTTAAATGTGAGGTGAGGGGATGGGTGTAATGTTAGGTTTTATTTAGGACATTGGTTTAGGGTTTAGGTTAATGGGTCAAATGATGGGGGTGGTTAGGTGAGGTGTATTTAATAAAGGCAATTATATTAAATAGGTGTGTGAGGGTGGTGAATTAATTTAATGTAAATAATTAAATTAATATGTGTGTGGGAAAAGGCTATTAACTTAATTAAAATAATTAAATTAATATGTATGGAGGTAAATGTCATTAATTAAAATAATTAAATTAAAATGTGTGGGGTGTGCAGGAGGTAGGTGCTAAAGTGTTGAGGATGAGGAAATGATTATAGGGCTGCGGTAGGGGACCAAGGTGATTACGACATGATTTTGATGTCTACAGAACCAATAGAATGCCACGTAACAACTATAATGTTTCTTTAACCAAAATATGTGCTTCAATGGAGGCCCAGATTAGCACTTTTTCACACAATATTTGAGATTCTATCATGAAGGCTCAAGTTAGGAAACCCAACAAAGTATCAAGATCTAAGCCAAATCACGCCTAAGGTACACCCAAAGGCTTACAGAAAATCTCTGTCAACAGATGAAAGGAAAGTGATTTTAAATCGTTTATTCCAATCCCAGATGAAAGCTCTTCTAAGGAATGAAATTACATATGCCACTAAACTGTCACAAGGATTGAGGCCTGTGTGATTGAATCAGATTTTAATACAATATTGCAACAAAAACAAGAAAAACTACTCACATACATTCAAAAATAAAACAAACACATTTTGCTTAAGACAACATAGAATAACTTGAATTTGATTAAATCTATCAACAGGGGAAAGTTTCT
Source organism: Taxus wallichiana var. yunnanensis (assembly GCA_018340775.1). NCBI lineage: Eukaryota > Viridiplantae > Streptophyta > Pinopsida > Cupressales > Taxaceae > Taxus > Taxus wallichiana. The sequence goes on along the minus strand of CM031242.1, from coordinate 492,237,234 downwards.
AGAATAGTCTCAAAGCTTGTCAATGGTTGTACACTTGCAACCACCTTGACATGATTAGATTTAATACAAAAGAGATACAAGCTTCTCAAATGGCTTCTCAAAATGATGGGCTCTGTCAAGCTTTTTCTATTAGAAAATTCAGTCCCGACCCCTAACACTCCAACCATTTGCCCGAAAAAAATTGTGCCATTTATAACATTCACAACAGAGCCCCTTCTTCCCCAAAAGATAAACGTTTAATGCACCAGTGCTCACCATGATTTTGATCATGATTCTCGAATCGAGATCGTAAAAAGTCGCCAGTGCCCGAGGGGTAGATCTCATCAAATATCTCCCACATTCAACTCCTTCCTCTGGTAGATTACTCTTTGTTAAATTTGTCGACCACTTCCGCCCCTAATCATCAAATCTAGCTCCTTGTGTACTCGAGAGAAGAAAAACAAAAAATCTAATAGAGCATGATAATCAGACCATTTTAATGGCAAAAGATGTTTTCTAGATCTTCCCACCAAACTCAGATATCAACATTAACTCCCCTATCTGCTTGGGGTGTAGGAAATACCATGAAATCATGAAGACTCACACTTTTAGTCACATTTCAATAAAATGGGAGGAAAATCAGATTCAAACTCTCAGCTCCCGTTGATCTTCACTTTGAATTTGGGCCATCCACGTGGAAGATTCAAACTTAAAATCAAACCCGGGGCTTCCTCTGTCTTTTTACAACTTTTGAAAAAATGGAAAAAAAAAAAAAAAAGCATTTTGCTCCGCACCTCGCCCTTCGAAAATGAGTCGACATGTGTCCTAATGTGGGTCCCAAAGGAACTACGAATAAATTCTACCATTTGACTGTCTTTTTGGAAAAAAGAAAATTTTCTAAGTTTTCCCTGCAGCTCTGCCCTTGAAAAATAGGCCCGTGTCGTATCCTAATGTGGTTCCAGCAGAACCGTGCTTCCCCTTTTACTTTTAACTCTTTTCTCCCCAAAGGAAAATTTTCCAAATTTCCCCCGAGAGTCCGCACTTCTACCGTTGACCGGAGCAAGCTTTGACCTTTCCTTTATCGGGCATTCGGGCCATTTTGATGTTTTTAGTCATTTGCATGTCAAGGGGCAAAAAATCCAAATTTCCCCCTATGGTCCGCTTCCCCACCCCTTTGACTTTTCAAACTACCACATGTCACCGTGGCGTACCTTGAGATGGTCCCAAAAATTTGATTCCTTGAATGAGCATGGGCTCGCCACATGTTTTGACCTAGCAAAGTTTGTATGAATGTTTAAAGCTCAGTGGAAGGTGCCATGTGTCATGCTCCAAGGCAGTCTCATTTTTCCATTAAAAAGTCTAAGCAAAATGCAAAGTGAGCGGAGGCCTCCACATGTCTTTATGGCGCAATTTCAACATGGTGCCCAAAGCAGAGACCCTAAATGAGCGCAGGTTAGCCACGTTTCCCCGTTTTCTGCCACACTGTTTTAGCTGCATAAAAAATTTCTAAGTCCAAGCAAAGCAAAGTGGAAACCTCCACATGTCCTTTTGGCACTACTCCAAGGCCAAACCAAAAATTAGATCTTCAAATGAGCGTCGTTCCTCCACGTGGACACATTTTTAAGTTGAGGTGATTCACAGAAATTTTGAAGTACCCAGCTGAGCCACGTCCAACCAAAAGATGCCACGTCCCCTGTCGATGCAAGGATGTAAATTTGACCAGAGAAACACCTGTCAAATCGTAAAATACAAAAAAATGATCATTCGAGCCCGAAAATGAAAATTTCTCCAGGAGGATGAGAATTTAGAAGTCTTACAAGGCTCAAATATGTTTCTCAGAGATACATCCATTCATTTTTCTTCAAGTATTTAAGGGAGGAGTGAAAAGGAAGACAAATCGCGACCGTGGAGAACAGAAAATATGGGAGAGCCCGAGTTTTTAAAAGAACAAAGAACGGAGACCCAAATTACGGACCCTTTCCGGGAAACTAAGAAACAAGGAGCAAACCACGTACCCATAAGTGATCTACAACCCATAAACAGATTAAAAATGGCAACAATGATTAACCAGGCACAACACGGGGAAAAAGAAAGTGATAGAGGCAGCAAATCGATAGATCTTCAAATTCAAAGCTGGGCGAGACTATTTTGATCACCAACACACTCAACAAGGCATCTTCAACATTTAAACAGCTAAAAAAAATTGGCAGTATCAAGATTGAAAAAAAAAATTCTCATACCAAATGTGAAATATTTCTTGCAATGGTATAAAAAACATTTCAACATAACAATGTGGACATTGGAAAGAAAGTCAAATATTGATGACATGATGCCTTCATTCCTTTAAAACATCACCATGGAGGTTGCAAGCTTCGAGTTCATATTTACACAAGAATATTGCTCTGATTATGAAGGTTATGGGAATCCCAAATTATGTCTCAAGAATCTTAACTCCATTTGGTCGTGGTTTAATGCATCATACAATTGTAAAAATATAATCCTTGTTGATGACTCTTTAGAGAAAAACAAGTTAAATGATGTTGCAACCTACATAATTGTTGAAACATTTAACATAGATTCCAAGTCAGAAGACACATATCTGTTGGATGTGTTGTGGCTTTTGTTGCAAACATTGAAGGACGTTGAAGATGTTCGGGATTATATTAGATCACTAACACAATTTAGGGAGCTTTACTATGATTTTTATTGTTGATTTGGAAGCCCAATTGCAGGAATAGTGTTACATTATAAATTCAAATTATTCATCAAATGTTTTACTATAATTCTACATACCTTTACTAAAGGAATTTCAATTTATTTCATAGCTATATTTAAATACTAAAATGTATATGGTATAGTTTTACAATTAATTTTAAATAAGTTCATATCCATATTTGAATATGAAAAAATTATTCCATGTTTCTTACAAATGATATTATATCTACATTTAAATATGAAAATATATCTGGTATGGTTTTACTATAATTACATTCTCCTACACTTTCGTCACCCTCTCGCTAATTTTTTCATATAATCTTCAAAAATTCTCTAGTTGCATTGAGGATCAATCACACTATTATAATTAAAGTAAATATGAGCTCTAACTTTAAATATGAAAATATATATTGAATGGTTTTATATTTAATTACATTCTCATGCCTTGAATCGTAGCCCTCTTTAAGTTTCTTCATTATTATTACAAGGGTGAAATTCTTCACCATTTAGACATTTTTTACGATTTTAGTCAGTAAAATACTTGAAGCTATTTGAAAAAACTATCGCATGCAACTTTTAAATTGTAAGTATAACCGTCATTTTTATATATATTTATTGGTAAACTATACAAATATATATTAGAAACATTCAAAGACATATAAAACAATCTTTTATAAATCTTATTAATAGTATAAAATAACACTATTTTACATTTTTGAAGGGAAAATTTTAAAAATTTCAATGAGCTAAAAAGTGTTTGTGACAGGCTTAGGTTGTCATCAAATTTAACCCACGTGAACCGGGAATTCTCTAGTTGCTCCAAAGTTCAATAAGAAAATAGTAATTGAATCTAGAAGTGTCTCACATCTCGTGAATGTCATTAGCCTAGCAGTCGATTGCTCAATGGCATTTACATTATTCAAATTTGCATAATTTAACCTTTAAAACATCTTAAACCGATAAGATCATTATTCCAAAGCTTAAGCCTAACCGTCGATAACCCTTAAAAACATCTTAAAACTGATAAGATCATTATTCCAAAGCTTAAGCCTAGCCGCCACTAGCCCTTATAAAACAGAACATGTATCTATTCTATACGGACTATCGATAGCCAGACATTATTTCTCAAATCAATGTTGGATTCCCTAAAATCATTAGACATTATTTCACAGATTCATAAATTTAAATCATGACCAAATATATTTTGGATTCCAATATATGTAATTTTGGAGTACAGTTAATTCCAATGTAGATGATTTTGGATTTCAATATATTGATTATGGATTCCGATATATGCGATTTTGAAGTACGATATGTGTGATTTTGGAATCTAATATGTGCAGTTTTGGAGTGTAAATAATTCAAATATTTTAAATTTTTGGAATTTGAAAATAGCAATATTGGATTCCAATATTAGCTTATTTTTAGGTGTTGAGACTAGAATAAGTCGCAATTTAGTTAAATAAGTGTTTCTTAGCCTAATACAATCAAACGTGGAATGAAATGAAGTTTTATCTTACTTGATGGGCACCAAGAGGTCATTAAACACTAGCTTGACTAAAAACTAAATATAAAGCATTCAAAAATATTACCTTGCACTACTCCAAGATAAGGTGCATGACAAGAAGAGGAAACATAATAACTGGATTAGTCCATTCCAAATTGTTGAAACTTTCGGAAATGACTCTTTCCACTTTAAGAACCTAAATAGAGATGGCGCTCCATTTCTAATCAATGGGCACTTCCACGGTTATTATTTTTATGTTGGAGTACCTTTGGCTTGACATTTGAATTTTTATATATGCCATGTTTAAAGTAAGCTCACACTCTTGTAAAATATTTCCCGCTTTCTATATTTTCCTTCATAGTCACCTTTGTTCATTTGTTTGGTATATACTAATAAACCCTATACAATTATTTGTAACATTGATCTTCAATGCACAACTTGCTCAACCTATAGTATAGGTCATTCCTATCACAAAGCTTCCATTAACAACATAATGGTTCTAATATCTTATTTCACCACGTTTATACTTATCCACATGTTGTGTGCCAAAATTAATAATGGTGGAAGATGTTAAATCTATTAACACATATATTTGCTACCTTATTAAATTTGGTAATTATCGACACACAAACACAAATAAATCTGAATTGAATTGGTTTCAAAGGCTTTCATTCAACAAGTATTTATAGATACATTTCCTTTTTTCTCGATCAATTTTCTTCCTTAATTCATTGGGCACATGAACGTAGGCATGATAGAGTTTATCCAAACACTCTACAATACTTGAAAAATGGATTACTACCATACCATGCCTCATGAGGTGTCATATTTCTTACAACTTTTGTGGGAGATCTATGTAATATTTATTGAACGGTAACTATTACTTCAACCCAAAAAGAATCTGGAAAATCCTTATTTTTCAGCATGCACCTAGCCATTTCGTCGAAGTCTCTATTTTTCATTTTTGCAACCTGTTTTGTTCAAGTGTGTATGTAATCACAATTGCCTTTTAAAACCTAGATTATCACAAAAAAATTGAAACTCATTTACTATATACCCTCTTTCATTATATTTTCTAAGCACTTTAGTTTTTCTCCCACTTTCATTTTCTACTAGATATTTAACTAAATTACACTTTTCATACACCTCACTTCAGTTCTTAAGACAATAAATCGAAATTTTCTTAAGAAATCATCAATTAAAGTCAACACATATTTTGATCCTACAAAGGAAGGAGTAGGAAATGGACCAATAACATCACTATGCACTATCTCAAGTTTTTCTCTTGCTCTATATGCCCCATTCTTCTCAAAACTATCTCTATGTTGTTTCCCATACAAACATCCTTCACACACATTTGAATCTAAATGAATTTTTGAAGACCATACACCATGTCCAATTTCTTCATTAAACCTAAACTTTGATAATTAAGGTGCCCAAATCTTAAATTCCATAACACACTAGTATTGTCATGTGATACAACAAGAGCATGTGACCTTGTACTTCTTCCAAAAAAAAAAAAATATATTCCCCATCTAGAGTACATGATGCAATCACTTTGCAACCATGTTTCATATCCTTATAAAATTCATCTTTGAAACCTTACGAGTGTTTGACTAAATTATTTTTCTTAAAACCCAAACTTTTATGATTAAGGGGCCCAAATATTAATTTCGAAAACAAACTACTATTATCATGTGATGCAAAAAGATCATGTGACCCTGTACTTCCTCCATCAAATTTGCATATTCCCCTGTCTAGAGCATTTGATGCGATCACTTTCCAGCCATGTTTCATATCCATAATCAAACAATTTTCCTTACAAAATTCAACTTTGTAACTTTGATTTGTGATATGACTAAGCGAAAGAAGATTCTTCTTTAAAACAAGTGCATACATCATATTAGTAATACATTTTACTTCACCATTATTCATTTTAATAGGAACATCACCATGGCTCTCTATACTATAAGCACTATCGTCCCCAAGCAATATCTTTTAGTTTTCACTCTTAGTCACTCTTGGCTTTCTTATGCCCAACCAATTCATAACCACCTAACCACCTCTAATACCATATCAGACATACACAAGTTGTTGATATATAAAAAACACAAACACAAATAAATATGAACTCAATTGGTTCCCTAAGCTTTTCATTAAACTAGTATTTATAGATTATGATGGAGGAATAAAATACAAAAGGATAGTTCTGGATGGTTTGTACATCTAGATGGTTTATGGAATAAAATATTATTTGCTGCAAATTTGGATTGTGGTCTTTGGTCTTTGTAGATCATGGCTATTAATTTTTGTCACATCCTTTTTAATAAATTTATTCCAACTCTAATAAATATGTACGCAATATCTTGAATGTTTTTAATGTTTGGGATAAGTTTCACTCCTCTAACTTTGGCTAACATGGTTCGAACTACCCAAAATAAAATAAGAAATAAATTTCTCAAGTTAAAATGTTTCAAAAGATTCTCTACATGAAGATAATTTTACTAATCTATGAAACTGCCATATAGCCTTTTAGTTATATAAAAAATCATGGACCTTACCCTCTCATTAATCCCCATCAAAAATCTAAAAATAATACACCTGTGCAACAAGCCACACCAAGTGAGTTTAATAAAGCTAAAATCATAAAGAAAATTAAAAGTCATTAATACTCAAAGTTTTAGACAATCGTATTAAAAAGTCCCAAGCCAATTCTTAAATCCCTAGATGAACGGATCTTACCACAAAAAAAATACCAAAACAACATCTAACCGATCAAGCTCAACTAGCACAACAATATATTATTCACAATCTAACTCCATGTAAAATTTCAAGATGATCCAACGGTCACTCCCACGTCATTCTTCCGAAGTTGAAATGAATTTTGCTCCTTCAAATTTAGTAGAATGATCTCATCAAATTTTATCTTTCCAATATCAAACTCCCGATTAAGAATTCAAGTATTTCCTTATTGATGCATACTTTCCCATGGTACCAAATATATGTTGTAGCTCACATGCATAATAGTGACTCTTTTTTATCTAAGATATGCAAGGCTGACTTTTTTTTTTCTTTTCAACATTTGTTGATTCAAATTTAATACTTCCTCAACATTTTTCTCACGTCTTACAAATTTATACAAGCTAAATACATTTAAAAATCTAATGAAATATAAATTTGTCAAGTAGTTACACCTTGTAGGCATTATCGCTCATTTTCTTTAGAACCATAAATTGCAGAATTTTCGTATACTTTAGTTTATTATGTCACTTTTCGTTAAGATGGACCATCACCGTGTCTCTTTTTTATAATGTGTCAACTCTTTTGATTGCATCTACAACTATTTTACATCTTGCATTACTATATTTCAACTTCTCCCTTTGCTTCCTATAATTTTGGCATGTGCTCTACAAATATTTATGCATCATCATTGGTTTAGTATTTACTGGTAGCTCAATTAGCTCTAACATTCCCTTGAGTATTTACTTATGGCCCATTAGGAATTTGTAATGTCATGTAAAGCCCAATAGTTTTTGCATGGTCTTGTCCATTTGGCACACCTACATCTTGATATGATCCTACTTATGTATTTCCTTACCTCGATCAATAATACGTCTCTACCACTAGAGCGATTGTCTTATTTATACCAAAGACTCTAGTCAAAACCCCACTAAGTAATTCTTTTATATTCACACCTATAAAACCCAATATTCTATGCATGGCCCTTACCCATTTGGCACACCTACATGTTGATATTATCCTACTTATGTATTTCTTTATATTCATTCAATAACAATTTTCTATCAAGAACAATTCTCTAACTTATAGCAAATTTTTCAGTCATACCCCCAATAAGTAATTCTTTTACAATCACAAGAACCACTACCCTTTGTAAGGCCGTTACATTATCTCACAACATGACCAATATCTAGGTCACTTACGAGACAACACCTCGACTTTCTCAAACACTACTTTTTTTTTTGCATTATTATCATCAATGCTATAACACTCTTACTCAAGACACTAACAACTTGTTCGACTTCCTTGGCTTGTCCATTTTGCATGCCTACTATAAAGTTTCTTCTATGTTTTCACATACATTTAGGGAACTTTGTTGTTATTTCTTAAGAGGATTCTAAGTTGTATACTTTTGAGCCGGAGTCATTTTAATAGTTTGTGTCGAGTTATGAGTTTCAGGCTAGGAGGTGTTATGTTGGGTATTTAACTTTGTTTTCACATCGGGTATAATTTTGGATTCTTTGAAGGAAATTGTCATTATTTTTCTTGACAATGATTGCTTGTTCTGTTAGGTATTTAGATTTCTCTAAAATTAACGAATTTTAGTTTTGTTCCTTCATATGAAGGAGATCTCATTTCTTAAATTTGCTTCACCTTGTCGGTTTGAATATGTCAATGCTTAGCATTGTTTTGATTCGAGATCGTGTTATTTACATCTTTTTTTATTATCGGTAGAGGACACTATGCATTCTAGCATTGTAGGTTGACGATATATAAAACTATTTAATGGCTTTATCAAAATCGTATCGATAGAAAATATGTTTGGAATTAGTTATAATAACAATTTATTTTTCTCGAACATTATATCATGTTAATCTTTAATCTAGTAAACATGTAAATTTCTCTTATAGATAATTTTGTGGTTTAAATCTGTATAATCGAGATATTTCATTGCCAAGTATGGCAGGATTGTAAAGATAGGTGTTATCCATGCTGGCCTTTTAGTTGATATCTATTCTTCTAGTTTTGATATGAAGGTGGTTTTGTTATTAGAACACCATCCTGTTCTTATCTTGTGTTTCTAGATCCCTTCCTTTCGATTGTTTAGTTGGGAGATAATTATGTTCTAAGTAGAGCTTGTTTGGTGAATTAATTGGAAACTAATGTATTCAGACCATGATTAGAATTAGATCTTTTCTAAATTGGATCAATTAAATACTATCATGTTGAAATGATGGACAATACTATGAATAGATATTAATTAAAATGAAAATTTTAATTTCTTAATTGGAAAACTACTTTTTATAAAGTTATTGCCTTCATAACTATTACATTATTGTGACTTTTTGGGCTGTTTATTTCATTGTTTTACTTTTATGTATTTGCATCCCTTTCGTAAATAGTAAGATTCTTTTTTACGAAATAATTAGATAAACTTATATTGTTTTTAAGTTATAGCACTTATCATGTCATGCTAACAATTTTGCAAATGTATTTCGTGAGAAGCAAAATGAGAGATTATTAAAAAGTTGCATTGGTTTTACTAATGAAATCATTTCTGTATTTGATTCCCTAAGATGAATTTCTTGGATCATTGAATATGTATTAAAATCTATTTTTAAAGATGAAAAATGTTTTTATGATCTTACAAAATATTTAATAATTGAGAGTAAAGTGATCTCTTTTTTGATATGTGGATTGTCGTAAAGGTGATTGATGATTTGTGATTATTCTAAAATTTTATGCCTTAGATTTGTTTAATATTCATATATTCGTAGTATGCTTGTTTTATTGATGAACTTAAAATTTAACTAGCATAGCCACCTATCAGATTATAAGATTTAAATTAAGGCTTATATAAATACTTTTGATGCGAGATCAATTTGTAAAATGATATAACGAAAATGACAATAATTGTTATATTTTATTTTGAAAAAAGGGAGAAAGATAATATTTCGAATGAATGTGTCAATTTTCTATGAACCTAACCGTGTAATATCTTATTTCATTACTAGGACTATCGTCCATAATAAGGAAGAGAAAGGATAATGCCTTTAAACATTAAATCATACTATGTATGTAATATAACCGAGTATTTAAGTTTAATTCGGAATGGATGATTGGTTGTATGTACTTATAAGTAAACAATGAAGGAAGTGGGAAGCTTAAAGAATTAATAAGACAGATGAAGGAAATTTGGCATAGCTAAGTTAGAATTAATCTAAGGTTTTCATTCCAATTATTTACAATGTTAACTATAATATGATAACTTAATGGTTTAAAATACTTATTAAGGAATTCAAATTTATCGATAAAGGGAAATAAAGGTTAAAACTGAAGTGTTCATGTTCATGAAAACAAATTTGATCTACACACCTTCAATTGATGTACAACACCTTTATGATCACTCTTGGAATAATTTGTGCTTAAGTGAGCGTTTAGTACGCTCTTTATTGATTACTTAATCAAGATAACAACTTGAAGGGTTAATAATCTAATGGTATTAATTATGTTGGTTTAGTTAAAGGAACCTAGTTGGATGTTGCAATATGGGTGTTGTAATGGAGTACCCTTTTAATGATGTAAGTCATTACGAGGATATTGTGATACAACCAACTATACTTCAACACCCCCTTAGTTCAATTAACTCGATTGACATAAGTGAAATTCAGAGCATTGTTCTTTTGAAAATAGAGATAAACACATGAACCAAAGATTGTGGTGAGATCATATTGACTTGCGGTATCTAAAAATTCCAATCAATCAAATTCGATTGAGTATGTCTATGTATCCTTAGTCACCACGAGTAGTCATCCACATTTGTGCATGTAATTTGTACTTGTTTATTATGATATTTTGACTCGGGTTTGGTTGACAATAGTCATGGAAGATTAATCTAGATAATAGTGCAAGGGTGGTGAAGAACATTCCTAATGAAGAGTATGTGTCGTCTGGAATGTTAGCATGGTAAACATGTTTAAAATCTTTGGCCAAAATATTGTGAGCTGCTAGTTGCGTTGTCTTATGTCACCTAGTCTAAATTGCAAGATTTCAAATAAATATTAATAACAGATATTCGAGATAGGCTTCTTAGACATAACACTTGTGTGACCCTTGATGAGTAAAAAAATCAATGTTCAAATGGTATACATTTGAACAAGTTAAACATGAGACATCGATTTAATATAGAGTCATGAAATGAAAGATTGATAATTCACCGAGTCATTACAGTTGCCTATGGTTTTTTGTTAAGTGATGGACTAAGAATGGAATGTGTGTTCTAAATTTTATGAATTTAGAACAGAGAAAATTATGTAAAAAAAATCCCTTACTTCCTTACTTCTAAGTCATTAAAAGTGGATGTTACAATAATGGAACAAGATTTTTATCAATGTACCAAGCTAACATATATAAGAGCACCAATATAAACAATTTCACTTGCAATATACAACTACAAAACTTACCATAAAAAAATTACATCCACATGGAAGATGTAATTAATAAAATCCAAATGTTGTTCCAAATTAATATAAAAACAAACATGCAAATACCTATACAAACAAATGTACATATAAAAATAACTATACACACTTTCTCACAAACGCAAACTATTTTACAAATTATAAGTATCATCAATACAAAAAAAAACATATATTAAAGAACCTATATAAACAAATATACATATCCACTCGACACAAAATACATACACTATTTTCATTATTGTATAACATTAGTACACCAAACAAGCACATATGAGAATAGGCATATACTCACATGTTGCAATTTGGTGTAGAAGTAAACATCAACATTACAAAATAAGCATATATTAGATTGATAATTGTATGTATTGTCAAATATACTAAGAAAATGTGCACTTACATACCACACAATAAACTTACACAAAATTACAAAAATTCTACGCAACACAAGCACACGTGATTTAAAAACCTATCTAAATAAATATTTAAACATCTGATACATTTTGAAGTAATTTTAATAAACAAAAATTATGTGTAACACACTCGTCCACAAACGTCATATAAAATATATTTAATAAAATTAACATCAACATGTAATTCATAAAATCCAAATGTTATTCCTAATTAACATAAAAACAAACAGGAAATACCTACTATACATACAAACGTACATAAAAAAACAACCATACACACTTTCCCACAAAATAGATAAACAATTTTAATAATTAAAAGTATCATCAATACACTAAACAACCACATATGAAAGAACACATAAACATATTAAGAACAACCATATTCACTAAACACAAAATATATACATTATTTTTATAATTGTATACCATTAATAAACCAAACAAACAAATATGAGAGTACACTTATACCCACATGTTGCAACTCGGTTTAAAAGTAGGTGACACTAAAAATAAACATGTAAATAGAACTATTTTCAATTTACCTAAACAAGCACATGAAAGAACACCTATACAAACAAATGTACAAATTAAAAACAACTATATTCACTCAACACAAAATACATGCACTATTTTCATAATTGTATATCGTTAATAAACCAAACAAGAAAAAATGAGAGTATACTTACACCCACATGTTGCCACTGAATTTACATGTAAACGTTAACACTAAAAAATAAATAAGGAAATAGAACTATTTACAATTTACCTAGAAATAAATACAATATATTCAAAATTGTGTGTATTGTCAAATACACCAAACAAATCTACATTTACACATCACACAATAGACTTTTAAAAAATTACACACAAATTCTTCGCAACACAATCACATGTTTTAAAAACCTATATAAATAAATATTCAAAAATAAATACATTTTGAAATAATTTTGATAATAATTAATATATATATATATATATATATATATATATCTTGTTACAAGAGCTATAATTAATAAAAATTCAAATATTAACCCTATTACAAGAGCTCATACTAGATTTGTATTTTCAAGGATCTATATCAATTCCCTTATTGGCACCAAAGTTCCAAAAAAAATCTTCCAGGGCTTTGTTTATGATAAATGGGAGCAAGTGACTGATATTGAGAACTCAGCCATAATATGTGAAGATTGCAAAAGGTAAGCTACAAGGGCAAAAAGTGTTCTCAAGTTGAGAAGTAGAGTCAAATGGTGGCTGAGGAATCCATTGATCAATGGTCCCCTGTTCCTCAAGTTGACGATGACTCTGGGGAGTCTAATCTTGGAGACGAAACCATCGAAGAAGGAGAGATAGACAAGAGCCTTGTGGAGGTGTTTATGCAAGAGGCAATGGCTGGTGTATGCGTAGGTGTTGTCGGTTTGGAGGGTGGTGTCGTCAGAAGTGCCTGGGAAAGATGACTATCACACCGATTCGGGTGAGTGCAAGGACTACGCGACAAGCCCCAAATTCAAATACAAATTCAAGCAATCCCCTTACAACAAGTCAAGTCACAATTTGTGAGATTGTAGCTAAATCTTACCCAGTCCACGTGGAGGATTATGGAGTCTTTTTGTCTAGCCACGATACGTTGAAGGTCATGGGTGGAACTACGATGGATCCGAGATGATTGCCCCCATCACGGATGCTACGAGAATCGAGAGGAACCGTTTGTTGACCAATCGAATAGGTTGGGGGACCGGTTAGGGCAGGTGGCCCAAATTTAAATTTCAAAATTAGCATTAATGGCCTCATTTCTGCTCTAATGGTTTTTTCCGCCACGGGCACATGAATATTGGATTGATTGCCATTGTGGAGGTTGGATCTATAGTGGAACGTTGAGTGAATCCCAATGTTTGCTTGCAATTTAACCTTGGGTTTGAGGCGTGGTGGGGTCGATTGTCCCTTAGCCATGGTGGATGCTAATGGGTGGACCAAGGTTGAGTGAATTCCAATAGCTGCTTGAAAGTTGACCTTGGGTTTGAGGCGAGGGTCGATTGTCCCTTACCCATGGTGGATGTTGATGGGTGGACCAAGGTCCTACACAAAAATCTTCTATTGTAAATTTTAATTGAGTGTTGCGCACTCATACCTACTTTGTGTGAGGTTCTTAATGATTTGTTTACTTCATATTGTTCGCTGCAAGTAGAGCCCTTCGCTTGTGAGGGTTAGATCTATAGTGGAACATTAAGTGAATTCCAATGGCTGCTTGGAAGTTGACCTTGGGTTTGAGGCACGGGGTCAATTTTCCCTTACCCTTGGTGGGTACTAATGGGTGGACCAGGTCCGACCCAAAAATCTTCTTTTGGAAATTTTGATTGAGTGTTGCGACGTCGTACCTACTACTCACGGGCAAGGATCTTAATGATTTGGTTGGTGCTGTATTGTTGGCTGCAGATAGAATCCTCCCTTGTGCCTTCTTGCAATGTTTAATATTTCCACCATGTGTGTGTGTGTGTGTGTGTGTAACACACACATACACGCACCCACATATATCATGTAAAATATATTTACATATGAAAGAACTACTATACAAACAAATTTACATATAACAAACAACCATATTCACTCATCACTATACATGACATTATTTTCATAATTGTATATCATGTAAAATATATTTACATATGAAAGAACTCCTATATAAACAAATATACATATAAAAACAACCATATTCACTCATCACAATACATGACACTATTTTCATAATTATATATCACCAATGCACCAAATAAGCACACATAAGGGTACAATTATAGCTACAAATTGTAACTTTTTTTTTACTAATAACAAATAGTTTTTTGAAAGGGACTATACCCTTTTTCCAAGAAGGCTCAAAAAGCCAGATAAAACATGAACGCCCAACAACAAAACACGCTCTTCTTAGAAAAGTGCCCAAAACCATTGACAAATAAATAGCTGATGTACACCGATCCAAAAATAGATTCTCTTGAAAGAAAAGTGAAGCAAGAAAGAACAGTCGAGAAAAAGTGGAAATCTTAACTAGGCAAAGAAGCAGAAGTTTTCGAAATGATTTTTTTCTTTTTACGCACCGTTATCTAGCCTAATAGAGACTCCCACGGTTGAAGGGTTACATAAAGGAGGCAAATTTTCCTTGCCCTCTATGTTTCCAACTGGGACAATAATATTATTCTCCTAAGTTAAATCTTCTGTATTTTCCTTTTTTCACCCACAAATTGAGATTCATTGATATTGCCTTTGGCATCAAAACTAGAATTTCGAAAGAGGTGTTTCTAACAGAATCAACCTCATTGTCAATATCTACATTTGAATTTAGATCCTCTTTGGCTTTGAAAACCAAATGTTCTGGGAGGGCGTCTTTCCACCAGTTGTGTCTCTTCTGCTGGCTCTTTTCTATCCCACAATCAGTAGAGGTGTGGCCTAAACAGAAACACCTTCTACATCTAAAGGTTGTTACAAGTTTTTTTGCACTCTAAGAGCAAGGGGTAGCAGGAAGGCTTTTAGCGGTATCAATTCCACTAAGATCCGGGCATAAGTAGTATGAGTAAAATCAGAGGTTTGAGAATCTATATATATGGTAGTTCCCAAGGCATTGCCAATAGAAACAAGACAATCACGACTCCAAAATTGGAGAGGTAAATGGAGCAAGTTAAAGGATGTGAACCAGGGTTATATAACCAAGTATCTCGGAGTGGAAGACCAAGAGCTTATAGATGCAACTTTCTTATCTTCAAGTAAATACAACAACGAAAATACCTTTAGCACACGGGTACAAATCTATCCTTCCAGCTAGTATCGGAATCCAATGCTTGGATATCCAATCATGAAGTGTAGGAAGGTTGGGCCATAGACCTCCAAATCTACATATTAGTGCATGTTCCTCGTAGTATTTTTCAGAAGAAATAACCTCATCTCCAAATGAAATACATGTAGAGTCAGATGGTTTCATAGGAGATCTCTTTCCATTCAATGCATCTTTGAAGGATGTTTTCATAATAGAGCCTCCTTGCTAGCCCTATCCCTTTGAGGAGACAACAACTTTGTCACATAAGGCGATTCACCAAGCTGCGTCGATTAAAACCTTTATTATTGCGATCCATTGGGGAGCCTCATATCCGCGCCATCAACTTTCTTAGGAGCCCAATTCCCTTGGGCATTATTAGCAAGAGAGCCCTACCCCTACCTCGCATTCAAAAATAGTCAAGGTTTGAGGATTTCTTAGGAGCTTTCACACGGTATTCTTAGTTTTTCTCGCCATCATTCCCCCTTTGAAGAACATCGATCAATCCAAGAGATGTCCTCATCCTCCTATGTAATTACACGCCGCCATTGGAAGGTAGAAACAAATCTTATTTCTCATTAAGATTGTGTTTTCCTTCGCTACCACCGCCATGAGCACTATTATTTTGGCTAGGGATAGGGAAAAATGAAGAGAATGCAAGCGAGTTCTAAGGAGCCTTCACAAATTGCAATATCGTTTAAAAGAAAACATTGACATTAAAAAATTAAATATGCATTTAGTACTATTTATATGAGTTTTGTATTGTCAAATTGATCAAAAACTCAAGGGGTTTCAAAATAACATAAATAGTTTTAAAATTGTGCCAAATGTAAACAAAAACTATCTTTCAAAAGAGATGTAAATGCTCAAAATTATCTTTGAGAAGAGATGCATATAAATTGCTCGAAAATAGTGACTACAATAGCTACCTCGGTGAGTAGATGTTTGTCCTCGCCTTCGAGAGTTGCATATGTTTATATACTAATTTTAAAAATACAAAGAAGCACTTAAAAGAATGTGTAAAGTAACCAAATCTCTAGGGAGACACGTTAGTTCATCTTCCATGAATTACATAGGCGATCATTTCACAAAATTACCAATTCTTAACCACTACAAAAAGTTACATTTATAACCCTTAAGATGTGGATTTTTGGGGTCAAACTTTATTGAACGTTCTAGGATCCATATTCTATGAATTTTGAGCTTTGATTGCATTTTGGATGAGAGTTATTTGGAGCTATGATATAGAAGTTATGGTTTCTTGGAAGTTTTTCCTCTATTTTTACTACCTAGGTCATTATCTAGATCATTCATCCCTCCTTTGGAAGCAATGGTCCTCATTGCACCAAGTTGTCCCATGAAGAGGGGAAATTGTTTCACTATCTACAACAAGTGTTGACCATGACATTGGTTATGCTCTTTATTCACTCCTGCTGAATATCATGGACTTGTTGAGTGTACTAAGATAAGTAATCATACTCAAATTATGATTGGATTCATCTACTACTTTTGTTGCATTGAATGTGTTTGAGGTGGACATTATGACTTCTTGGTCAATTCTTCTCCTAATTACAGAATAATGGACTCCTTTGTTTTCTCTCCTAACTTCATACTGAGAGCTTGACACCTAGGAGGGAAACAATGTTGGAGGAAATTACCTCGTGTGTCGATAACACGAGACTCACAATGTTAATGGTGTTCCTTCAAGGTCGTGAATTGTAAATGTCGCAACTATCCCACATTAATGGTTGGACCTAGAGCACATCACAAAAATCCAATGGAACAACATCACATAAGACCTCATCCTAGAAGGGTTTGATTGCATATGAAAGAATGCGTAATGTGTGACAAGGAGATATCTTCCTTGGTTCAACCACCAAACACTATAGGGATGGGGATGTGGCTTTACAAGAAGGTTCAAACTTTTCAGAACATCAAATTTATATTCTTTTAGCTTCCACTATCAAGGAGAAAATGTAAAGGCTTACCCTTTACCAGGAGCTTATAGTGAAATATCATTTCCTTCTCATCCAACTTTTTGACTTGTGACATAATGGAAATGATCACATGTAGTTCAACATCTAAAATTTCATCTTCATCATTTCTAACATTGGGGTGTGTTAAGGGTGGAACAAAGGGTGTTGGAGATGATAACTCAACAAACACGGATTTGATGGTTGGACATTCTTCCTTTGAATGTCGATTAGTCTTGTGGAGGTCGCATCTCTTCCATGTCTTTTACTTTTGTCTCCTCCCTTGACCTCATGTTTGACCTTCTTCATCACTTTTCCCCTTCAACGTTATTGTTTAATCTTGATTACAAACTTGCATGCTTCGCCTAGTGTCAGAAATTAAAAAAGATCCAAGTCCTCTTGTATGAACCATTTCAAGCCACTATGATATTTTATGATATTGTGTTGTTCTATATCTTCATTGTTCAATCTTACAAAAAGAAGATTAAATGTATTGGTAAAAGCTTAAACCAACTTATCCTTGGCTGAGTTTTTGCCACTTTGTATATAAAAAACATCACAAGCTCCAACAGGTAGTATTTCTCCTTTATGGCATCCACTAAATAATCTCATATAGGTTCCTCTAGTAATTTGTTGTACAACCCCCACCAATTTTTGACAAGATGTGAAGAGTTTATGAGGGAAGATGTTATCTTTTCTTAATAAGTGATTTTATTCACACACAAAAAGAGGTTAATTGGTCCAACCAATTTTCTACTACATTAAAAATTATTTTATGCATAAAAATTCCCATTTGTAGTTGTTGAAAAATGTGGGCAAATTGTTGTAAAATTTGTTCCTTTTATTGCATTTTCTTGAGAGGATCATTTGTCCCAATATTGTCCGCCATTTGCATACTCCTACATCCCACCCACAACTTTTATATCTCATCCTCATCTTAGAAACCATACGCTCTTGAGACAACTTCACTTTAATAACACTAATCTAAAAATCAAGAGGGTTTCAAAATTAAAAGAACATAAATAGCAATTACACCAAATGTAAACAAAACAAAAAAACCATCTTTAAAAAGATATGTAAATGCCTTGAGGAGAAGCAATCAAATGGAATTGAGGTTGGATTGTATGTCCAATGTGCAACCTTTGAATGTGTGGGGCGAGGGCTTTCGGGAAAAGAATAATTAATATTGTTGCATGCACGATGCATTCTATGGCATTTGTTGATCATGAGAAAGTTCACTTTGAGACTTAACATAATGGGTTTCATACAAGATGCACTTTCCAAATTATGCATTATATGTGGCCTTTGGTGATCACAAGCAAGTTCGCTTTGAGACTTAATAAGGGTTTCATACAAGATGCACTTTCCCAATTCTTGTGAGCCAAACTTGTTACTTAAATACATAGTACACACCCACCCACATACATCATATGAAATGTATTTACTAAAATACTTATCATGTATGTAATAAAATCCACATATTATTTCAAATTAACATTAAAACAAGCATGAAAATACTTTTGTGAACCAAAAAAATATTAAAAACAACATGCATATACACTTCTCACAAAATACGTTAAATATTTCAATAACAAGTATCATCACTACACTGATCAATCATATATAAAAGAACACCTATATAAACAAATATATATGTATAAACGCCAACCTTCACAACACAAAAATACACTATTTTCATAATTGTATATCATTGGTACATCGCGAGGCACATATGAGAGTACACTTATACCCACATTTGAAATTTTGACACTAAAAAATTGAACATGCATATAGAACTAATTACAATTTACCTACAAATTCTAAAAACAAGTATCCATTTACACATCACACAATTGGCCTATACAGAATTACACAAACTCTTCGCAACACAGACAATTTTTAGAATATTATATAAAAAATATTCAAACATCGCATACATTTTGAAATAATTAATAAACAAAAATTGTATATATATCGCACACAACCACATACATCGTATAAAATACATTTACACCTATGTACATCTTAAATAATATACACACTCATACAAATATTTTGAAAGAAATAGTTAACAATATTTATATATAAACAATTACGTTGACATTCACATCTATCAAATATATACTCATACAATATGACTAACAAAGTACACTTGCCATACATATATATATATATATATATATATATATATATATATATATATATATATATATCTTAAGATAAATAGAGATATCTTTAACACATCTATCTACAAAAAAATATTGTTCCAAATTGTAATATGGCTAAGAGCGTGAACAAGGAAAAGTTATTCTATCGTCGTGGGAGAATTTTTTTCCTAAGCCACCTATTGACTTAAAAAAAAACAAATGTCCATTTACACACCACACAATTGACTTACATAAAATTACACACAAATTCTCTACAACACAAGCACAAATTTTTAAAAACCCATATTATTAAATATTCAAACATCAATATATTTTGAAATAATTAATAAACAAAAATTATCGGTATGCAACATACACACCCATAATATATAAAATATACTTTATACTTTATGGATAGTTGTATGTATTATAAAATACACCAAACAAATGAACATTTAAAAATTACACTAAATTACACATTCTTTACATTTGAAACACATATTTCAAAAAACCTATATAAATAAATGTTCAAATATAACCTACAAATACATACACCATATTCATAAATATATGTATTATCAAATACACCAAGCAAATTAACATTTACACATCGACAATACAATCACACAAAATTACACTCAAATTTATCGCAACACAAGCACAAGTTTTAAAAACCTATATAAATAATTAATCAAACATCCAATATATTTTTAACTAATTAGAAGAAGAAACTATATGGAACACACAAACCAATATACATAATATAAAATATATTTTTACCAACGAATTACATAATATAGACTTATACAAACATAGTGAAGGAAATAAATATACAAACATTCAATATATTTTGAAATAATTAATAAACAAAAATAATACATGTAACACTCCCATATATGTCATATAAAATATATTTACACTATATTAATAATTGTATGTATTGTCAAATAAACTAAACAAATACACTAAGCAAATATACCTTTACACATCACACAATAGTCTTATACAAAATTGAATATTTTAAATTAAACAAAAATTATTTATATGCAACACACCTATATATGTTATATACCATATATTTACAATATATTAATAATTCTATAAATTGTCCAATAAACAACACAAATGTTTTACACATCAACAATACACTTACACAAAAGTACACACATATTCATTGAAAACAAACACACATTTTAAAAACCTATATAAATAAATATTCAAACATCAAATACATTTGAACTACTTAACAAAAAACTATATATAACACACAAACCAACATGCCTTACATCATATACACACAAATATATTGAAATAAACAAATATTCAAATGTCTTACATCATATACACACTCATACAAAAATTATATATGTAACACACCCATATGCTTAATATAAAATATATTTACACTATTTATAATTGTATGTATTGTCGAGCAAATGTACCTTTACACATCACATAATAGACTTACATAGAATTGCATGAACAAATTCTTCCTAGCACAACACATGTTTTTAAAACCTACATAAATATATATCTAAACATCCAATACATTTTGAACTACATAATAAACAAAAACTATTTATATATAACACACCCCAATATTTGTCCATTAACATATATTTACACTAGATTGATAATTGTATGTATTGGCAAACACATCACAAAACTAAACAAATTCTTGAAAACATAAGCACATGTTTCAAAAAACCATATAAATTAATACACGCATATGACACAAAATCTTGACAACACAAACACATGTTTTAAAAAACTATAAAAACCATATAAACATTTTAGAAACAATAAACAAAAATTATATATGAATAATCACATTTACATCCATGTGCACAATATACATATATACAAGCATGTATATGTTTTAATGGAACACAAGAATTGATAATACACAAATCATAATTTTATGTTTTAACAAAACATATATTAACTATAATAGACATTCATTTTCATAATTTCATATATTCTCGACGCGCCAAAATTAACAATAACTTGATAAGGTCATAACTTCTGTTTCAGGTGTTTGTTTGAGTACATTTTTTTAAACCACACGTTTCGATAGGACAAACACAGCAACAACCCACCCTATCGGTTGGAACAAATTTTGACACATTTTCAGGATTTAAATCCACCATGTTCACGCCAAAAATTAGGATTAAGTTGTAGTTCAATTTTTTCTTATTTTTGGGCATTAGTTAATTTTAGTCTATTAGCTGCATTATGAGTTATAAAAGTTGGCAATTCCTCTAATTTAAGTGTAAAAGATGCGTGGCAATTTCTATGCCCATACGAATAAGCATGCAAACTTACTAAGAATAGCAAGTTCTAGTAAACTGTTAAAAATAGTAATTTCTCCCACCTAGAATAGATTTAGTCAAGGTAGTTAGCGTTTGCTTCTCGAGTAGGGAGTTTTCGTATTTATAAAATATTGCAAATCATTGTTTGATGCGTCATAATTAGCAAGAACTTGACAAGGTCATGATTTGAACTCGGATGTCTATTTGAGTCCGTTTTTTAAAACCACGTGTTTTGATGAAACGAACACGGTGAAAACCATCCCTACAAATTGGGACAAATTTTCGACACATCTTCAAGCCCTAAATCCACCATCTTGAGGCCGAAAATTAGGATTTAAGTTATAGTTTGGTTTTTTCTTATTTTTGGGTATTAGTTAATTTTAGTCTATTAGTTGTATTATGAGTTAAAAAGTTGGCAATTCCTCTAATTTAGGGATGTAGAAGATGTGTGACAATTTCGTGCCCATAGAAATAAACATGCAAAGCATGCAAACTTACTAAGAATCGCAGTTCTAGTAAATCGCTAAAAATAGTAATTCCCACCACCTAGAGTAAATTTAGCGAGTCGAGTTTACTTGGCAACTCGAGTTGGGAGTTGTTTTCCTATATATGAAACATTGTAATTCATGATTCAATAACGAAGAAGGAGATCTAGTTTCTTTGGAATTCATATTATTTGCAGTAAATCAACTTGGTTAGAATTTGGCTACATTCTTTGGTATCGAGTTGGTTCAAGTATTTTAAAAAAATGGTAAGAAGAGGAAGAGGAAGAGGAGGCGGTATTGCCCCGGATGAGTAAAAATATGCAAGATCTACAAAGGAAAATTGTTGCGCTTGCTGCAATGATAACCCGAGAGAGGAAACCAAGGTGTAAATGACAAATGAAAAAGATGTTTGCGAAGAGGAGAAAACGCAAGCACCACCATTAGCTTTTGAAGAAATAATGCTTCGCGCATTAGAAGGGAAGAATGATGGGATAAGAGTAAATATTTTAGAATATGGTGGTAGTCTAAAACAAAGAGGCGTTGATAGAATGATTAACTAGCATGGGAAATTTTTTGAGTGGAAGACTATGTCAAAAAGAAGGTGAAATTTGCATACACAAAATTGAAAGGTCATGCTAAGTTGTGAGATCACCTACTGAGAAAGAGAGGTCAAGAAAGGGAAAAGAAATAATTAGGACATGGAGTAAGATGGAGAAAAAGTTGAAGAATAAATTTCTCCCTATGAATTATGCACAAACCCTTTACAAGAGGTTTCGGAATCTTAGACAAAACCTACAAACAATGCAAGAATACACAGATGAGTTCTACAAGTTGTCCATTCGTGTAGAACATGAAAAACTAAAAAACAAATGGTTGCAAGGTATGTAAATGGATTAAAATTTTCTATTCAAGATGAGATAAGTATGCATATGATTAAGAGCATGGAGGATAAAACAAAATCGTCAAAATTTTAGATCACCTGGAATGAATAGAGGGGCCTCATCATCCTTTCAGGGACACGCTGGTTCTAACCAAGGTAGAGGAGAATCATCTCGCAGATTGGACAAGCAAGAAGATACGAAACAAGATTTTCCAAAATCAACAAAGATGCAGAGGATTTTCTAAGGGAAGAGGATACTTTGGCGATAGAGGATGGGAGGCTCCACGAAGGGCATTTGTTTTTACAAATGTGGTGAAGAGGGGCATCAGCATTTTGAATGCCCAAATTCTTATACACATGACAAGAAACAAGGAGATGCACCAGAGTAAATCTTGGTAAAGTTTGAACATGTAGAATATTAACCGGAGCTAGAAATTCCACTAGATGTTAGAAGAAATCGATGATCAAAAAGACAATATTTGCTCCATGAAAGGATATCAAGCGAAATGCATGGCTCCTTACAAATATTTTCAAAACAAGATGCACTTCCGAAGGAAAGGTATGTAATATTATTATTAATGGTGGTAGTTGTGAGAACATGGTTTCAAATGAGATGGTCGCGAAATTGGGTCTGCATTGTGAAAAGAATCCTAACCCTTATCGTATTGCATGGTTTTAAAAGGGTAATGAAGTTACTGTTGATAAGAGACGTTTAATAAGTTTACTTTTTGAGAAAAGTTACAAGGATGAAATTTGGTGTGATGTTATTCCTATGAATGCATATCATATGCTGCTAGGAAGACCATGGCGATTTGATAGGAGAGTTATTCATAACGAGGGAAAGAATACTTATACTTTCTGAAAGGATGGCACAAATATAGTTTTACTACCTCTAAAATCATCCATTGTCAAACAATGCAAGAGATGTCCTAGATGAGTACATTTTACAAGATGGCTATCTATTCAAAGGCTATGTATTCCAGTTGGGTCTATGAGAGAGAACATAGTAAAAGAGTTGCATAGAAGATTTGAGAATTTTGGTAAAGATAAGACGATATCCTTGGTAGTAGAGAAATACTATTGGCCTAAGTTGAAAAAGAGATGTGGTAAGTGTAATGCCCCGTTTGGGGTTTACCCTAGTTCTAGTCGCAATGACCCTTTTGTTGAGCATCGAATGGCTGTGTGTATTTCTGTTGTCTTAGATCTTGTCTCCGTGATGTTTTAGAACCTTCCCTCTCCTTCTTGCGTTCTCAAGTCATTATTGACACCTCTGTGTGTGGACTGTGTAATGTCCTGTGCGTTAACCTAGTTAAAGGAGGATTTTGTTGTCGCATAGTTAAGCTGGACCTTTGGCCATTATTGGTGTGAGTAGAAATTATTTATATTTATAGTATATAATGATAACAATGTAGTTTTAATTTAATTATCGATTGGCCTCTATCTTATAGTGTTATTGTTTTACATTATTGTCAAGATGGTATATACGTCTTTGTTAATATGATTAATAATTATTTTAAGTGGTAATAATAATAATAATAATATTAACAATATTATTATTTTAATTATTGATCGACGATAACTCATTTTTTGTGTCGATTGTTATCAATTGTATTATTAATTATCGTTAAACAATTTTATTGTTTGGTTGGTCACTTTGCGAGAATGAACCCCGTTCCGCTATTTGAGCTACCGAGGAAGGGATTACCGTTTGGTGCCATGGTCGTTCCTTGCCTTGTGTTTGCTTTTGAATGCCAACCTCTAGTTTTTCGCGCTTGGTCGCTTAGCCTGTTCCATGTTGTTTTTAAATATTGTGAGTAATGGAGAGTTCAATTCTTACTTCCTATAGCTTGCTCGTGTGTACGTGATTAAATTTTCTCGGGTTGAATAGTAATCATTCAAAATTCGTATACCTTTTCAAACTTATGAGAAGCTTTCGAGTAATCTTGTAACTCCTTTTACATTTGTATTAATATATCTTCTTTCGTATGCTTTGTGAGCTTACCTTAGTTAGTAGAGATTTTGTTTATCCCGTATCTTTGCTGAAGGAGGGGCTCATGGGGGCGCCAGGTCGTGGTGAGGACTGCCCGTTTTTAAATCTTTTAAACTTCTTTCACCTACCCTCCACTGCCACCTTGGCCGACCAGGTCCATTCGCATGTCTTGTTGCTAGTAAATGGCGTTAGACTCCTCCCAACCACTGAACTACCAATAGTTATGGTATTTAATGTTTCTACCTTGCGTGAGGGAGATGGGAGTAATGCGGAAGCATAACTTGCAGAGGCCATAACTTTTGATCCGACCGTTGGATCGTCCTGAAATTTTACAGGGTGGTAGATATACATTAATACTATGCTAGGGACAACATTGCTTGCAAGGTTGTGCTCATTTTGGCATGTTTTTCGGGTTCAAATTTCGTCATCTAGTGGCCTAAAATTGGCTCCGAATGTTTTTTCCGCTTTTGACTAGGTTTTAGAACTTTAATAAATTTTGTTATGCTTGTCAGAATAAGTCCAAATTTCGCGTGAGCCCTAATTTATGAATGCATATTTGGCACGCAAATTTTGGGGTCAATCTGAGTTGTTTTGCTTTTTAGGGTTTTTGGCATTTTAGGGTTTTAGAGTAGTCTTGAAATAAAAGGAGAATTGTAATGATGTAATAGATCAGTGTGAATTCCAGAATGAGAAGTAAGCTATTTTGAAACTCCTGGTTTTATTTGCAAAGCTGTTTATGTGTGTTTTTGGAGGTATTTCAACCTCTTGCGGCTGGATTCACATCAGGGAGTCGGTGGAGTCCTGATTTTTCTTCACCATGATCTCATTTTTATTCTGTTATTCAATGCATATGGGCGATTCCTTCTCCTGGCACGTTTTCTCTGCCTCTTTGTTCACTGCGTGAATGCTGGGTTAGGAGACTGTTCAGCCTCGACATTTGTTGGTTCCCTTTTTGGAGATCCTCCTCTTCTTACCCTGCGCGCGTGGATGGATGTCTGCACCTGTTCCCAAACTACCATTTTGACCTGGTTGCATGGGCAGAGAGGCCATCGAAATCTTTTCTGTCAAGGCGTTTTTCTTCATGGTTCCTCCTTGGGCGCAGTAATGGGTTTGATATGGTGGTTATAGATGAAGCTACAAGCTAGTGAAGTAGGCGTGTTACCTCCACTTTCATTGGGTGCTGCGAGGTGTGTTCTTGTCGGGGATCCACAGCAACGCCCTGCAACAGGAATTAGCCAGGCAGCAGGCATGTTGTAGTATGGTAGAAGCCTTTTTGAGTGCTTCCAACAAGCAGGTTGTCCAACTATGTTGTTATCTATTCAATATCGAATGCATCCTCAAATTTGGGATTCTCCTTCAAGATGTTTTTATCAAAATCGATTAAGTGACGGTGAGAGTGTTACCAGGGAGACACGATGAAATTTATCACAAAGATTCTCTATTCAGACCTTACTTTTTTACGATGTAACTCATGGAAGAGAATCTCATAGAGGTGGATCTGTTTCATATCGAATATTCATGAAGCACAAATTGCTTTGCAATTATATGAACTTCTTTGGAAAAAAAAACGTGGCAACCGATCGGCTTCGACACTGTTGGTTTTTTTGTTGGAAATCCTTTCCTTCTTACCTGCTACGTGGAAATGCGGTGAAACCACATCTCCTTGAGGCGGTTTGTCACACACGATTTGCTTCCTCGTGGGTGTTTCCACACCATATAAAACAAAAATTTGATTTTCCATTTCTTTGGATGGATGTCCATGTTCGCTTATAGCATTCCCTTTTGACACGCGTTGGGAGGATGTTGGCAAGTATTTTAGACCACCTACCCTGGCCGTGAACTCCTGCCTGTGCCAACGTGGAGATGATTGATGTTTGGGTGCCCAACAAGCTTGAAGAAAATGGAATTAGGCTTGGGTTGTCATTGCAGAGTCTGTTTCAGCGTGTCTGGTCTTGGGAAGCGCATTAAAGGCATGATAAGCCCTAACCCTCTCTCTTAATAATTTATTCCCTTTAGTATTTGGGTAAATCAATCTCTGCAATTTTTGTTTGAATTTTGTAGAGATGGGTTTCGGATGACTTATAATCATAATTGCATGCGCTGATCTCTCTCCCCCTTTACAATTTATCTTAATTACTATTTGACAAGTCCAACCTTGTGTGAATCAGAGCTCCCAGTCAAAAGTTATGGCCATCTGAATATCTGGGTCAGGGTCTGCTTCCTGTCAGCGTTCAGAATGTTGCGCCTCCTGAAGGTGCGCCTTGGCGCATCCATATGCATGTTGACAATCCTTTTCGGGTGCCAAAGGTGCAAATATTTTTGTGTCAACAACCCTTTTTGTGCGCCAAAGGCGCATTCATTTGCATGTCAACACTCTTTTCTGTGCGCCAAAGGCGCAAATATGTTTATGTCGACACATGTTTACGTGCGCCACTTTACCTGCGCCAAGGGCGCAACTTTTCCCGTGTCAACATTCCTTTCTGTGCGCCAAGGGCGCATTTACATTTGTGTCGACATCCTCTTATGTGTGCCAAGGCGCAACTTTTTCCCTGTTGACACTCATTGTCGTGCGCCATTTCCGTGCGCCACTTTCCTGCGCCTTGGCGCATACATTCTCATGTTGACACTCATTGTTATGCGCCCTTTTGTGCGCCATGGGCGCATCCATTTTTTTTGTCGACACTGATTGTCGTGCGCCATGGGCTGAGGTTTGAATTTCTTTGGTTTCCATATTCTTCCGCTTGTCTATATCTACCCGGGGGGAAGATATATACAACAAGATAAATTGTTCCCACATTAAGTGGAAAATGTTGTATTAAGATTTTGAAGGAGAGTTGTATTGATTTTCATTATTAAGGTTGTAATGTAGATGAAATTGAAAGTTGAAGGAAAGACAATTTATTCTCCTTTAACTTGGCTTGGAACCTCATATGAGTGTGTTGATCTTGTTGGAATGTTAGTAGTTCTTACTCTAAATAGAATAAGTAATAGGTATAAGAAAGCCCATAAGGATTTCTACGGTTACTTTAGTGCAACCTAGATCTAAGGGCTCGAGATAGAAAATATCCAATGGTGGAGGATGAACCCGCATCACTTAAGTGATGGGGTATTTAAGTGGGAGTGAAATATTTAATGATGGGTGTAATGTTTTGAAGGGGCCTAAGGGGTTAGATTAAGTTGTGCACTCCTTACCTTTTAAGGAAATAATTTAAATATTAAGAAGCATGATTTAAGACTAAGGGATATTTAGTCTGGTGATTATAATAAATTTAGAGGGGATTAATGGGGCTATGACATGAAAATAAAAATGAGAAATATTAAAATAATTATCAAAGCTTAGTAAGTGAATTTAAATCCTCATTTAACTTTGGAAATTAAGTCAATGTTGTTTAGTTGTCTTTCTTGTTCCGACTGCTTTAAAAAAAAACTTTATAAAGCGTTATTCCAGAATTTAATTTAATTCCGATGAAGGTTATTGTCGTTCCCTTTAAAAATATATATATATATTCCATAATTTTTCTAACTAAACCTAGGTTGTTCTTGAGTCTCTTGCGGGCGTTTTAGCGGGCATTACAGGTTGTTCTTGGGTCTTGAGTGGTCGTTTTAGAAGTTCTACAATATTTTAAAGAAAAACATCCAAATATTTATCTATCGACATCGTGTAGTGAATCCAACGTAATTGAAAATTTTAAATTGCATTAATCACACATGCCATGCTTATCTACGTACTATTGGGTGAAAAGAGGAAAGGAAAGAGACAATTTGATTCCCACATAGGAGAAAAAAAGTTAAACAAAAAAAAAGGACCAGGGGCAGAAGAAGATCTTCCCATCGAGGCTTAGACAATATTTGACAACTATGTGGTGTCAATGTAAGACAATATACTGGAAAGGATGGAGGACACAGAAGAATTTACTTGTCAATGTGCATACCCGTTCCATCCATCGTCAACTATATCAAATATTCCTGCCACCACTCCTTTCAATGAAAAATGTGTTAAAATTGATTTTTGCAATTTTTCTAGCGATGTTTCTTCTGAAGTAATAATGGAGTTGCTAATAGATATTGGAACAAGTGTGTAAGAACATATTATTATTATTCTCAAACCAATTGAATATTCAAAAATGTTGAGAGAAACAGTAAAAAAATACATGCAAAAGGTTAAAGATGTTGAAGAATCGATTATGGATGAATACTACAGACTCTATGATAGCATTGGGCAATTTAAAAGTGCAACAAAATCAATGAAGAAAGAGAAGAAGTCACTAGGGATTGGATGGAAATATTGACACAAAAATTGATAGCTAAGTAAAATTGGCCTAAAAGGAAACAAACATCATTTTCCTTTTGAGCGGTCATATGAGTTCAGTACGAGATGTTTTCTTGATGTTGTTCCGAGAATTCTATAGTATTAGTGCTATACGAAGGCAATTTCGCACTCACGTACTTTAGTTGAATCCAATCAATTTGTTGTTTTATTGTTGAGACACATAGTCGGGAATTTTTATTGAAACATTACTATTCTCATACAAAAAAATGTTTGTATCAGAATACCACTCAAACATGTAATTATATTGAAATTATTTCAACCGAAAAAACTACTTACACATTTTTTATTTATGCGAGACACCCCAAGAACAATAGCAATCGATGTACAAACCTCTCAAATTAGCGCTACACAACCAACTCATCATGGTGATTGTCCTTCAATCAATTTATAAGTATGTTTAATGTGTTGGTGCTCAAAATGGTCTTGCCCCATCGTGCCTTTGAAATATTATTCATTCACGGCCTTTGTCAATTTCTCTTTCCCCATATGGTGCTTAGTCGGTCTTATTGGCATTTTTAGTCTACTCACGGGTCAAGGATCATTTGTGGGTTTGTATTTGTCTCATGGTTCCTTTGTTCCTCGAAAAAGCTATGTATTTTGGGTCTCCCATGCTTTGTTCCTTCAAAACTCACGTTTTCACATTTTCCCCATTCTCCACAATCAAATTTTTTTCTTCTTGTCATTTTTACCCTAGGTACTTGAGGAGAAATGAGTTAATGTGTCCCTAGGATCGTGTTTGAGCGTTGCAACAGTCTAAATTCTCTATCCTTGAATAAAACCTCATTTTCTGGCTCGAATGGGTGTTTCTCTGTGTTTTGTAGTTTGACGGGCGTTTCCACTGGTCAAATTTGCATCATTCAATCAACAAGGAAATAGGACACCTCTTGGTTGGATGCAGATCAACTTAATACTTCGAAAATTCCATGAAAAGCCTCATTTTTAGAAATGTGTCCACGTGTAGGAACGACGCTCGTTTGATAATCAACTTTTTGGTTTGGCTTTGAAGTAGCACCGGGAGGACACGTGGAGGCTTTCGCTAGGTTTCCCATACTTAAACAAATTTCAAAAGGTTTTGGGAAGTCCAAGACACGTGGAGGAACGATGCTCATTTGAAGATCTACTTTTGGGCTTTCCCTTGGAGTAGTGGGGGGAGACGTAGAGGCTTTCGTTTCTTTCTCATACTTAGACAAATTTTATGCAAATGGATACAGTTTGGTGGAACAGGAACATGTGGCGAGCCTGCGCTTGTTTAGGGTCTTCAACTTGGGCGCCATCTAAGAGAAGTGCCATGCGGACACATGGGGCACTCCACTCACTTTGCATTTTACTTAGACTTTTCAACAACCAAAAGGAGACTGCCTTGGAGCTTGACAAGTGGCACCTTCTGCTGAGCTTCAAGCCTTCAAACAAATTTTGCCAGAGCAGGACACGTGGCGAGCCCGCACTCATTCAAGGTATCATATTTTTGGGACTGCTTCAAGGTGCATTGTGGTGACACGTGGCAATTTGAAAATTCATAGGGGGTGGAGAGGTGGACCATCGGAGGCAATTCAAACTTTTTGTCTCTTTGCTTCATAAAGATTAAAATAGCAAAAAGGCCCATGAGCCCGATGGGAAATAGTTAATGTTTTGCCTCAGTCAATGGCGGAGGTGCGGACCTGAGAGGAAAATTAGAAAATTTTCCTTTTGAGAAAAAAGAGTTAAAAGTAAAAGGGGAAGCGTAGTTCCACTGGCACCCAAATTGGAACACGTGTCAAAAGTATTTCTAAAGGGCGAAGTTGCGTGGAAAACTAGGAAAATATTCCTTTTTCCAAAAGAGAGTCAAATGGCGAGAATTTCTCCATGTTTCTTTTGGGGCTCACCTCAAAGCACACGTGTCGGGCCAATTTTTAGAAGCGGATGTGCGGGGTAAAATGGGAAAATTTTCCATTTTTTCAAAAGGGTCGAAAAGGTCAAAGGAAGCCCTTGAGCCTACTTTTGCATCTTCCACGTGGACGGCCCACATTCAAAATCAAAGATCAACGGCTGTTGAGCATCTAAATATGATTTTCCCCCCATTTTTTCTATAAAACTCATGGGAGTCCAATAGAGGAGTGAGTTAATTTTGATATCTAGAGTTTGGTGGAAGATATCTGGAGATGTCTTTCGCCATTAAAATAGTCTGAATCTCAGGCCCGGTCTAGTTTTCTATTTTTCTTCTCCTGAGCACGCAAGGGGGCAGATTTGATTGATATGGGGTGGAAGTGGTTGGCAAATTGATGGAGGCATGTTTTTCCTGAGAAAGGAGTTGAATGCGAGAATAAATCGAAGAGATTTTCCCTCGAGCACCTAGAGACTTTTACAAATTTGATTCTGCGAATCATGAAAGAATCAGGGCAAGCACTGGTGCATTTAATTTTTTTTTCTTTTGGGAGGAAGGGGCTCTATTGGAAATGATATAAAGGGCATGAATTCATCATGCAAATGGTGGGGAGTTTTTTAAAAAATCAAGACTTATTTTCTCCAGCAGAAAATGCTTGACAGGGCCCATCCATTCTGAGAAGCCGTCTAGAGAAGCCTGTATATATGTCTTTCTGTCAAATTTGATTGTGTCAAGGTGGTTGCAATTGTAAAGCCATTGAAAAGCTTTGAGATTGTTTTGGAAACTTTCCCTTGCTGATAAATTTGATCAAACTTTGAGTTATTCTATGTAAATCTTGAGTAAAATATATTTATTTCATTTATCAATGCATACGGGTAGTCTTTCTTGTTATTATTGCAATCTTGTACCAAACTATAGTCCAATCACATAGGTCTTAGTCCTCGTGATAGTTTAGTGGCATCGTAATTTAATCTCTCGAGAAAATCCTTCATCCGGGAATTGGATAAAGCTGTTTAAAATCACTTTTATTTAATTTTGTTGATAGAGATTCTCTGTAAGCCTTTGGGTGTACCTCAGGCATGACTTGGTTTAAATATTGGTGCTTTATTATGTCCTTTGACTTGAGCCTTCGTGACAGAATCCCACAGGTTGTGTGAAAGAGTGTTGACCTAGGCCTCCATTGAATCACATATTCTAGTTGAGGAAACAATTTAATTTTTGTGGAATTTTGTTGATTAAATCTTTCTATTTTGCATAAGCTCTCAAGGATCTAGTGAGTCAAGTCTATCTTGTCTCCCCTCCTGCCAAAATTCATTTAACAACCAATCCTACCCATAATATCCATGTTTGTCATGTGTGTACACAAATACATAATCTCTGTTACCAAAACATTCATAAACAATCAGGGTCTCAAATGTCTTTAGTAACCTTTGTCTTGCTATGAGAATATCTCTATAATCTGGAAGTGACAACTCGTGAGAGTCATATTTGGTGTGTTGATCATATTTTCCCCAAGGCCTTCTCTATAAAATTTATGCAAAAGAAAGGTACTTATATCTCTTTCCAAATAACAGAGGTTACAAAATAGGTTCTCTTACCTTGGTTGAAAGGCACAACCTAAAATAGCTAGGATCATATCACATCCTTTTGCATGTGCTACCCACTCCCTTAAGATCCTGAGTGCTAACAAGTCAGATAGATTTCTTCCCCGGCTACAAAACGACATACATGATTGTCTATCTGCCTCTGAGTGTCTTTTCAAACCCATGATGGTGCTCAGTCTATGAAGGAGGTTAAATTTGGATACACTATACTCACCAGATCTAACCATAGATGAGAAGAACTTAGCCACATCATCCACGAATATGCAAGCAAATCATTGTTCTCATACTTATTTATGCGAGAAAACCCAAGAGAAATAGTAATCAATGTACAAACCTCTCAAATTAGCGATACAAAACCAATTCATCATGGTGATTATCCTTGATCACTTTATAAATAGGTTAATGATCTTTGTTTTCAATTACCATTGTTCTTGTTGTTTTGACAATACTCTATAATCACCAATCTGACCACAAATGAGGAGAACTCAGCCACATCATCCACGAATATGCAAGTAAATCATGGTATGTTAGTCATGTGCATTTATAAATAAGAACCACTACTAAGCCCCACAAATTTATAAAAATTAATGGTTTATGATGACCACCAACACACAAAGAAAGTAACAGTGGAGTACGCAGTGGTATCCAACATGAATATGTAGACAGAACCAGGTATGTTGGCTATGCGTATTTTTAAACATAACCACTTCTAAGGCTCACATAGTTATAGCAAAAGATTTCAGCAAATTCTAGAGGTAGAATCATTTTCAAAAAATAAATTATCAAATAACCTATTTCAAAACTTCATGGTGACATCCAACGTTACATAGTTTGTAGCTTCCAGGTTGCTAGTTGTTTGCATAAACCATTAGTATTGACATAATGATACAGACATTATAGTATATACTTATTCCAACAAATGATGGAATAGCCTAGCGGTCACTAATCCACATCAATATCTCAAAAGTGTTGTCCACCAATGAGTGGTTCAATGGAAATAAACAAACCCTAACAGGCGCTACAATTCATTCATAAGACATTTTTATTATTACTTACCATATTAACACGAATACCAATATGCTTTTCAATTATGTTTTCATTTATGATAGCATGAAATTGATTTTGAATTGATTATTGTTGTTTGTAACACATATTACATCAAAAAACCAGCAACTAGTAATGTCTGTGTAAGCCAATTTGGAAGCTCAGTCAGTAAGTGGTAGCTACCTAAAGTGCTAATATTGAATTTACCATTTTACCACGTAGTTCAATATGTTTTTTTAAATACGCTTTCATTTTCCATAGCAATAGCTATATTAATAATATTAATATTGTTTGAAACAGATCTTTCCGCAAAGGATCCAGCTGCAGGTAAAGAAGATGCAATTTTACACGCAAGTCCCACCGGCAAGTGGTAGCCACAATCTAAAATGTTGATTTTTTTCCATTGGTTAGAATTGATATAAGACCGATTTAAAAAATTATTTACTTCCCTGCAATTAGCTACAAGAATCACTTGCTTACTTTACATTTGGAGGTCTTGTTGTATGAGAAAAATCAATCGCCCTCTGGGGACATCACATTCAAGTTTCGCAGGGAGAGAATCAACGTGTGAGGTGGCATGAAAGATTTTATAAAGTAATTATCAATGAAATTAGAAATGGGATTACAGTGGAGACAAATGCTCTTCAACTAATGTTGAAAAGATGACAAAGGCCTTCAATAAAAAATTATCAACTGACTTGAATCCATTAATCACCTGGGGAAAATAACATTGCAAAATGGTCGATGGAATTGTAATAAAAGATCTAGAAAATGTTTGGAGTAGAAACGATGTCCCCTACAATTCTTAATACACAATGTGTATTACACTAGGTGCAAAGGGAAACCCTCTAGCAAATTTTATGGTTGGGATGAAAAGAGAGGAGAAAGTTGCTCAAAAATATGTGGTTGATGACAATTTTGCACAAACACTTATCACTAATAGTGTCAAAGGGATTGAATATGGTAGTGGGCATCAAATATTTGGAGCAAGTAAATGCTAAATAAAAAGTTAACATTTCAAAAATTTATGGTGATAATACAGCTTAACATTGTAAACAGAATATATGCATATGTTTAGTGATGGTTCTTTGTAACTAATTAAATTATGATTGTACAATTATAAGTTGGGAGGATTTAAATATTCCATGATTATAAGTTTAGAGTGTGAGTGTATAAGTTGCAAATGCGAATTAACAAAAATCTTTAATGTAACGAATCTTTAAGTATTTTTATTATTGAAATATGTATTCCTAAATTAATTTTGAGCATGCTTAAATATTAGTTTTGCTTCATTATTAGAAATCGTATATCACTTTTCAATGCAATGAAATAACTACGAGTATGGTATGTAAAGACTCGTCATCTTTGAAACATTACATTTTATTCAAATAAATTCTTCACAAAAAAATATTCCGAGTATAACAATAAGAAATGGGAACACCCTTAGATTTTACCTTTGTCGCCAGCTATGACCATTTGAATTTCGATAACAATATTGAAAGGGACTTTTTTATTTTCTAATTGATTCACAACCCTCAACCATTTGATTTTGTTTTTTTTTCATTTGAGATAATAACACATGCAACATGAAACAGGTCATATTTGATATAAGCGGTGTTTTTGTACACACACTTTGTTGGTATCAAATGTAATCTCCTTCAAATACCAAAAACATCGTGGATTTTTGACAAGAAACTCGAGAGGAAGAAAGATAATCATGTATGTCATTTGTAGCATGGGAAGCAATCTATCTAACTTGTTAGCACTCGAGTTACGAAAGGAGTGGGTAGCACCTTAAAACGATGTGATCGATCCTAACTATTTTAGGTTGTGCCTTTCAACCAAGGTTAGAGAACTTTTTTTTGTAACCATTGTTATTAAAGAACAATGATAAATCCTTCTTTTGAATAAATTTTATAAAGAAGACATTGGGAAAATATGATCAACACACCAAATCGACTCTCACGAGTTGTCACTTCCAGATTATGGACATATTTTCACAACAACGCAAAGGTTACTAATGACATTTGGGACCCGATTGTTTCTACATGTTTTGGTACAGAGATTATGCATTTGTGCACACACATGTGAGACAGGGGGTAGTATGGGTAGGATTGGTTGTTTTAAATAAATTTTTTGGTGGGAGGTGGGGTAGGATGAACTTGACTCCCCAGATCCTTGAGGAATCTTACAAAATGGAAGGTTGAACCTATTTTACTTGATTTCTTAGTTTTCGAGTACTTGACTGAAACATATAAGGTAAAGGTGGTAAGAGGAATACTGGTTTGAGATGGTTGAAGGTTGTATGTGCGTGTATCGAATTCTAAATCAAAGTGTTTGTGAGACCTTTCTTTTGGCTAAGAGAAACTACCTCTATAAGAACCAAAACAAGACCACAAAAGAGAGTTAAATGATATATGCGGTGGGTGCCTAACATGTGCTAGATCTTGGGAGTACGATACTTCCTAGATGGTCATCGATCCACTATTTAAAACAATTCAATGCTGAAATAAAGTAAATATTGTCCTCTTTGTAGTTTAATATGATTTAGGCATCTCATACAAAACACAATAGGCTAAATATAATCTAACATGCTAGGCTAAAAGGAGATCTAGGGGTCAAGTAGGTTGGTTATAGACGAATCGAGCTAACAGGCTAGTTTAGATACGATCCGAAGGTAAAATAGGTGTTCGGTAGGTATAGGTCGAAACAGAGTTGCTATTCTCGTTAGAGATCGGGTGATACAAATACCGATAACGGTTTAATTGTAACAATGATAGTTTGGTGTAATCGGCGACGGTTAGAAATGAACCAACGATGGTTAAGTCGGGGCTGGTGGAATCACACAGTCCAGGTTTTTGGAGTTTTGTGGAAAAAGTGGAGTTAGTGGAAGGTAGGGATTGATCACGAGAGGTGGTGTAAAATAGTTGCGAAGGTTTGAGATTCTCTGAAGAGGTCAGATAAATAATTGGGAAAGGTATTAAGACGATTGGTTATAAAAGGTGGTTGTAGCTGGAAAGAGGGAATGGACAGAGGGTAAAAGACTAGGTTCCTTTACCACAAGGACTACAGCTGATGATAAGAAAATGAAACAAATGGAAGGAGGATACTTACTCTTCTGTGAGGTATAGGTCTGATGAATAATGAAGAAGTTTCTGCGTTGGAGAATGTTGGGAAGAAAGTCTCACTATTGTGCCAGTGTATTTGGTTTCCTTTGTTGATCACAAATCAATCTTCATTCTGTTGTCGCATCTAAAGAGATCGACTTCAAGATCAGAAGTTTTCTCCCAAAAACCAACCTATATTACAAAGTTGTAAATGGGTTTAAATAGGCCATTTAGTCTATTCCGGTATAACCAGCGTTAGTGTAGGGTGAACCGGAATCGGTTTAGGGTGAACCGACATCGGTTTGGGCGAGATGTCTCGGGTTGTTCAAAATTTGCCTAAGCGGTTGTTCCGCCATTTGATAAGGATCTCTTCCTTTTCTCGGATGATGGCCCGACCTTAGGAGGCTTTTGAATGTGAGGTGAGGGATGGGTGTAATGTTAGGTTCTATTTAGGACATTGGTTTAGGGTTTAGGTTAATGGGTCAAATGATGGGGGTGGTTAGGTGAGGTGTATTTAATAAAGGCAATTATATTAAATAGGTGTGTGGGGGTGGTGAATTAATTTAATGTAAATAATTAAATTAATATGTGTGTGGGAAAAGGCTATTAACTTAATTAAAATAATTAAATTAATATGTATGGAGGTAAATGGCATTAATTAAATTAATTAAATTAAAATGTGTGGGGTGCAGGAGGTAGGTGCTAAAGTGTTGAGGATGAGGAAATGATTATAGGGCTGCGGTAGGGGACCAAGGTGATTACGACATGATTTTGATGTCTACGGAACCAATAGAATGCCACGAACAACTATAATGTTTCTTTAACCAAAATATGTGCTTCAATGAAGGCCAGATTAGCACTTTTTCACACAATATTTGAAATTCTATTATGAAGGCTCAAGTTAGGAAACCCAACAAAGTATCAAGATCTAAGCCAAATCACGCCTAAGGTACACCCAAAGGCTTACTGAGAAAATCTCATCAACGGATGAAAGGAAAGTCATTTTAAATCGTTTATTCCAATCCCGGATGAAAGCTCTTCTAAGGAATGAAATTACATATGGCACTAAAGCTGTCACAAGGATTGAGGCTGTGTGATTGAATCAGATTTTAATACAATATTGCAACAAAAACAAGAAAAACTACTCACATACATTCAAAAATAAAACAAACACATTTTGCTTAAGACAACATAGAATAACTTGAATTTGATTAAATCTATCAACGGGGAAAATTTCTAGAATAGTCTCAAAGCTTGTCAACGGTTGTACACTTGCAACCACCTTGACATGATTAGATTTAATACCAAAGAGATACAAGCTTCTCAAATGGCCGCAAAAATGATGGGCTCTGTCAAGCTTTTTCTATTAGAAAATTCAGTCCCGACCCTAACACTTCAACCATTTGCCCAAAAAAATTGTGTCATTTATAACATTCACAACAAAGCCCCTTCTTCCACAAAAGATAAACGTTTAATGCACTAGTGCTCCCCATGATTTTGATCATGATTCTCGAGAATCAGATCGTAAAAAGTCGCCAGTGCCCAGGGGGTAGATCTCATCAAATATCTCCCACATTCAACTCCTTCCTCGGTAGATTACTCTTTGTTAAATTTGTCGACCACTTCCGCCCCTAATCTGTCAAATCTAGCTCCTTGTGTACTCGAGAGAAGAAAAACAAAAAATCTAATAGAGCATGATAATCGGACCATTTTAATGGCAAAAGATGTTTTCTAGATCTTCCCACCAAACTCGAGATATCAACATTAACTCCCCTATCGCTTGGGGTGTAGGAAATACCATGAAATCATGAAGACTCACACTTTTAGTCACATTTCAATAAAATGGGAGGAAAATCAGATTCAAACTCTCGGCTCCGTTGATCTTCACTTTGAATTTGGGCCATCCACGTGGAAGATTCAAACTTAAAATCAAACCCGGGGGCTTCCTCTGTCTTTTTACAACTTTTGAAAAAATGAAAAAAAAGCATTTTGCTCCGCACCTCGCCCTTCGAAAATGAGTCGACATGTGTCCTAATGTGGGTCCCAAAGGAACTACGAATAAATTCTACCATTTTTGTCTTTTTGGAA
This sequence comes from Taxus wallichiana var. yunnanensis, assembly GCA_018340775.1. NCBI lineage: Eukaryota > Viridiplantae > Streptophyta > Pinopsida > Cupressales > Taxaceae > Taxus > Taxus wallichiana. The sequence goes on along the minus strand of CM031242.1, from coordinate 492,197,786 downwards.
AAAGAAAATTTTCTAAGTTTTCCCTGCTGACTCTGCCCTTGAAAAATAGGCCCGTGTCGTATCCTAATGTGGTTCCAGCAGAACCGTGCTTCCCCTTTTACTTTTAACTCTTTTCTCCCAAAAGGAAAATTTTCCAAATTTCCCCGAGAGTCCGCACCTCTACCGTTGACCAGAGCAAGCTTTGACCTTTCCTTTATCGGGCATGCGGGCCATTTTGATGTTTTTAGTCATTTGCATGTCAAGGGCAAAAAATCCAAATTTCCCCTGATGGTCCGCCTCCCCACCCCTTTGACTTTTCAAACTACCATGTGTCACCATGGCGCACCTTGAGATGGTCCCAAAAATTTGATACCTTGAATGAGCATGGGCTCGCCACATGTTTTGACCTAGCAAAGTTTGTATGAATGTTTAAAGCTCGGTGGAAGGTGCCATGTGTCATGCTCCAGCGATCTCATTTTTCCATTAAAAAGTCTAAGCAAAATGTAAAGTGAGCGGAGGCCTCCACATGTCTTTATGGCGCAATTTCAACATGGTGCCCAAAGCAGAGACCCTAAATGAGCGCGGAGTTAGCCACGTTTCCCGTTTTTACGCCACACCTTGTTTTTAATTTGCATAAAAATTTCTAAGTCCAAGCAAAGCGGCGGAAACCTCCACATGTCCTTTTGGCACTACTCAAGGCCAAACCAAAAATTAGATCTTGAATGAGCGTCGTTCCTTCACGTGGACACATTTTTAAGTTGAGGTGATTCACGAAATTTTGAAGTACCGAACTTAGCCACGCCCAACCAAAAGATGCCACGTCCCCCTGTCGATGCAAGGATGTAAATTTGACCGGGAGAAACACCTCTCAAATCGTAAAATACATAAAAATGATCATTCGAGCCCGAAAATGAAAATTTCTCCAAGGAATGAGAATTTAGAAGTCTTACAAGGCTCAAATATGTTTCTCAGAGATACATCCATTCATTTTTCTTCAAGTATTTAAGGGAGGAGTGAAAAGGAAGACAAATCGCGACCAGTGGAGAACAGAAAATATGGGAGAGCCGAGTTTTTAAAAGAACAAAGAAGCGGGAGACCCAAATTACGAGACCCTTTCCGGGAAACTAAGAAACAAGGAGCAAACCACGTACCCATAAGTGATCTACAACCCATAAACAGATTAAAAATGGCAACAATGATTAACCGGGCACAACACGGGAAAAAGAAAGTGATAGAGGCAAGAAATCGATAGATCTTCAAATTCAAAGCAAGGCGAGACTATTTTGATCACCAACACACTCAACAAGGCATCTTCAACATTTAAACAGTTAAAAAAATTGGCGCGAGTATCAAGATTGAAAAAAAAATTCTCATACCAAATGTGAAATATTTCTTATGATGGTATAAAAACATTTCAACATAGCAATGTGGACATTGGCGAGAAAGTCAAATGTTGATGACATGATGCCTTCATTCCTTTAAAACATCAGCTTGGAGGTTGCAAGCTTCGAGTTCATATTTACACAAGAATATTGCTCGATTATGAAGGTTATGGGAATCCCAAATTATATCTCAAGAATCTTAACTCCATTTGGTCATGGTTTAATGCATCATACAATTGTAAAAATACAATTCTTGTTGATGACTCTTTAGAGAAAAATAAGTTAAATGATGTTGCAACCTACATAATTGTTGAAACATTTAACATAGATTCAAGTCGGAAGACACATATCATTGGATGTGTTGTGGCTTTTGTTGCAAAACATTGAAGGACGTTGAAGATGTTCGGGATTATATTAGATCACTAACACAATTTAGGGAGCTTTACTATGATTTGTATTGTTGATTTGGAAGCCCAATTGCAGGAATAGTGTTACATTATAAATTCAAATTATTCATCAAATGTTTTACTATAATTCTACATACCTTTACTAAATGAATTTCAATTTATTTCATAGCTATATTTAAATACTAAAATGTATATGGTATAGTTTTACAATTAATTTTAAATAAGTTCATATCCATATTTGAATATGAAAAAAATTATTCCATGTTTCTTACAAATGATATTATATCTACATTTAAATATGAAAATATATCTGGTATGGTTTTACTATAATTACATTCTCCTACACTTTCGTCACCCTCTGCTAATTTTTTCATATAATCTTCAAAAATTCTCTAGTTGCATTGAGGATCAATCACACTATTATAATTAAAGTAAATATGAGCTCTAACTTTAAATATGAAAATATATATTGAATGGTTTTATATTTAATTACATTCTCATGCCTTGAATCGTAGCCCTCTTTAAGTTTCTTCATTATTATTACAAGGGTGAAATTCTTCAGCCATTTAGACATTTTTTACGATTTTAGCTGTAAAATACTTGAAGCTATTTGAAAAAACTATCGCATGCAACTTTTAAATTGTAAGTATAACCGTCATTTTTTATATATATTTATTGGTAAACTATACAAATATATATTAGAAACATTGAAAGACATATAAAACAATCTTTTATAAATCTTATTAATACTATAAAATAACACTATTTTACATTTTTGAAGGGAAAATTTTAAAAATTTCAATGAGCTAAAAAGTGTTTGACAGGCTTAGGTTGTCATCAAATTTAACCCACGTGAACCGGGAATTCTCTAGTTGCTCCAAAGTTCAATAAGAAAATAGTAATTGAATCTAGAAGTGTCTCACATCTCGTGAATGTCATTAGCCTAGCAATGATCGATTGCTCAATGGCATTTACATTATTCAAATTTGCATAATTTAACCTTTAAAACATCTTAAAACTGATAAGATCATTATTCCAAAGCTTAAGCCTAACCGTCGATAACCCTTAAAAACATCTTAAAGCTGATAATATCATTATTCTAAAGCTTAAGACTAGCCGCCACTAGCCCTTATAAAACCGAACATGTATCTATTCTATACGGACTATCGATGACCTGGACATTATTTCTCAAATCAATGTTGGATTCCCTAAAATCATTAGACATTATTTCTGATTCATAAATTTAAATCATGACCAAATATATTTGGATTCCAATATATGTAATTTTGGAGTACTGATTAATTCCAATGTAGATGATTTTGGATTTCAATATATTGATTATGGATTCCGATATATGCGATTTTGAAGTACGATATGTGTGATTTTGGAATCTAATATGTGCGGTTTTGGAGTGTAAATAATTCAAATATTTTAAATTTTTGGAATTTGAAAATAGCAATATTGGATTCCAATATTAGCTTATTTTTAGGTGTTGAGACTAGAATAAGTCGCAATTTAGTTAAATAAGTGTTTCTTAGCCTAATACAATCAAACGTGGAATGAAATGAAGTTTTATCTTACTTCGATGGGCACAAGAGGTCATTAAACACTAGCTTGACTAAAAACTAAATATAAAGCATTAAAAAAATATTACCTTGCACTACTCCAAGATAAGGTGCATGACAAGAAGAGGAAACATAATAACTGGATTAGTCCATTCCAAATTGTTGAAACTTTCGGAAATGACTCTTTCCACTTTAAGAACCTAAATAGAGATGGCGCTCCATTTCTAATCAATGGGCACTTCCACGGTTATTATTTTTATGTTGGAGTACCTTTGGCTTGACATTTGAATTTTTATATATGCCATGTTTAAAGTAAGCTCACACTCTTGTAAAATATTTCCTGCTTTCTATATTTTCCTTCATAGTCACCTTTGTTCATTTGTTTGGTATATACTAATAAACCCTATACAATTATTTGTAACATTGATCTTCAATGCACAACTTGCTCAACCTATAGTATAGGTCATTCCTATCACAAAGATTCCATTAACAACATAATGGTTCTAATATCTTATTTCACCACGTTTATACTTATCCACATGTTGTGTGCCAAAATTAATAATGGTGGAAGATGTTAAATCTATTAACACATATATTTGCTACCTTATTAAATTTGGTAATTATCAGACACACAAACACAAATAAATCTGAATTGAATTGGTTTCCAAAGGCTTTCATTCAACAAGTATTTATAGATACATTTCCTTTTTTCGATCAATTTTCTTCCTTAATTCATTGGGCACATGAACGTAGGCATGATAGAGTTTATCCAAACACTCTACAATACTTGAAAAATGGATTACTACCATACCATGCCTCATGAGGTGTCATATTTCTTACAACTTTTGTGGGAGATCTATGTAATATTTATTGAACGGTAACTATTACTTCAACCCAAAAAGAATCGGAAAATCCTTATTTTTCAGCATGCACCTAACCATTTCGTCGAAGTCTCTATTTTTCATTTTTGCAACCCTGTTTTGTTCAAGTGTGTATGTAACTGTCAATTGCCTTTTAAAACCTAGATTATCACAAAAAAAATTGAAACTCATTTACTATATACCCTCTTTCATTATATTTTCTAAGCACTTTAGTTTTTCTCCCACTTTCATTTTCTACTAGATATTTAACTAAATTACACTTTTCATACACCTCACTTCAGTTCTTAAGACAATAAATCGAAATTTTTCTTAAGAAATCATCAATTAAGTGAATACATATTTTGATCCTATAAAGGAAGGAGAAGGAAATGGACCAATAACATCAATATGCACTATCTCAAGTTTTCTCTTACTCTATATGCCTCATTCTTCTCAAAACTATCTCTATGTTGTTTCCCATACAAACATCCTTCACACACATTTATATCTAAATGAATTTTTGAAGAGCAAACACCATGTCCAATTTCTTCATTAAACCTAAACTTTGATAAGGAAGGTGCCCAAATCTTAAAATTCATAACACACTAGTATTGTCATGTGATACAACAAGAGCATGTGACCTTGTACTTCTTCCAAAAAAAAATATATTCCCCCATCTAGAGTACATGATGCAATCACTTTGCAACCATGTTTCATATCCTTATAAAATTCATCTTTGAAACCTTACAGTGTTTGACTAAATTATTTTTCTTAAAACCCAAACTTTTATGATTAAGGGGCCCAAATATTAATTTCGAAAACAAACTACTATTATCATGTGATGCAAAAAGATCATGTGACCTGTACTTCCTCCATCAAATTTGCATATTCCCTATCTAGAGCATTTGATGCGATCACTTTCCAGCCATGTTTCATATCCATAATCAAACAATTTTCCTTACAAAATTCAACTTTGTAACTTTGATTTGTGATATGACTAAGCGAAAGAAGATTCTTCTTTAAAACAAGTGCATACATCATATTAGTAATACATTTTACTTCACCATTATTCATTTTAATAGGAACATCACCATGGCTCTCTATACTATAAGCACTATCGTCCCCAAGCAATATCTTTTAGTTTTCACTCTTAGCCACTCTTGGCTTTCTTATACCCAACCAATTCATAACCACCCAACCAGCTCTGATACCATATCAGACATACACAAGTTGCTGATATATAAAAACACAAACACAAATAAATATGAACTCAATTGGTTCCCTAAGCTTTTCATTAAACTAGTATTTATAGATTATGATGGAGGAATAAAATACAAAAGGATAGTTACGGATGGTTTGTACATCTAGATGGTTTGTGGAATAAAATATTATTTGCTGCAAATTTGGATTGTGGTCTTTGGTCTTTGTAGATCATGGCTATTAATTTTTGTCACATCCTTTTTTAATAAATTTATTCCAACTCTAATAAATATGTACATGCAATATCTTGAATGTTTTTAATGTTTGGGATAAGTTTCACTCCTCTAACACAAGCTAACATGGTTCGAACTACCCAAAATAAAATAAGAAATAAATTTCTCAAGTTAAAATGTTTCAAAAGATTCTCTACATGAAGATAATTTTACTAATCTATGAAAGCGCCATATAGCCTTTTAGTTATATAAAAATCATGGACCTTACCCTCTCATTAATCCCCATCAAAATCTAAAAATAATACACTGTGCAACAAGCCACACCAAGTGAGTTTAATAAAGCTAAAATCATAAAGAAAATTAAAAGTCATTAATACTCAAAGTTTTAGACAATCGTATTAAAAAGTCCCAAGCCAATTCTTAAATCCCTAGATGAACGGATCTTACCACAAAAAAATACCAAAACAACATCTAACCGATCAAGCTCAACTAGCACAACAATATATTATTCACAATCTAACTCCATGTAAAATTTCAAGATGATCCAACGGTCACTCCCACGTCATTCTTCCGAAGTTGAAATGAATTTTGCTCCTTCAAATTTAGTAGAATGATCTCATCAAATTTTATCTTTCAATATCAAACTCCCGAGTTAAGAATTCAAGTATTTCCTTATTGATGCATACTTTCCCATGGTACCAAATATATGTTGTAGCTCACATGCATAATAGTGACTCTTTTTTATCTAAGATATGCAAGGTGACTTTTTTCTTTTCAACATTTGTTGATTCAAATTTAATACTTCCTCAACATTTTTCTCACGTCTTACAAATTTATACAAGCTAAATACATTTAAAAATCTAATGAAATATAAATTTGTCAAGTAGTTACACCTTGTAGGCATTATCGCTCATTTTCTTTAGAACCATAAATTGCAGAATTTTCGTATACTTTAGTTTATTATGTCACTTTTCGTTAAGATGGACCATCACCGTGTCTCTTTTTTATAATGTGTCAACTCTTTTGATTGCATCTACAACTATTTTACATCTTGCATTACTATATTTCAACTTCTCCCTTTGCTTCCTATAATTTTGGCATGTGCTCTACAAATATTTATGCATCATCATTGGTTTAGTATTTACCTGGTAGCTCAATTAGCTCTAACATTCCCTTGAGTATTTACTTATGGCCCATTAGGAATTTGTAATGTCATGTAAAGCCCAATAGTTTTTGCATGGTCTTGTCCATTTGGCACACCTACATCTTGATATGATCCTACTTATGTATTTCCTTACCTCGATCAATAATACGTCTCTACCACTAGAGCGATTGTCTTATTTATACCAAAGACTCTAGTCAAAACCCCACTAAGTAATTCTTTTATATTCACACCTATAAAACCCAATATTCTATGCATGGCCCTTACCCATTTGGCACACCTACATGTTGATATTATCCTACTTATGTATTTCTTTATATTCATTCAATAACAATTTTCTATCAAGAACAATTCTCTAACTTATAGCAAATTTTTCAGTCATACCCCCAATAAGTAATTCTTTTACAATCACAAGAACCACTACCCACTGTAAGGCCGTTACATTATCTCACAACATGACCAATATCTAGGTCACTTACAGACAACACCTCGACTTTCTCAAACACTACTTTTTTTTTGCATTATTATCATCAATGCTATAACACTCTTACTCAAGACACTAACAACTTGTTCGACTTCCTTGGCTTGTCCATTTTGCATGCCTACTATAAAGTTTCTTCTATGTTTTCACATACATTTAGGGAACTTTGTTGTTATTTCTTAAGAGGATTCTAAGTTGTATACTTTTGAGCTGGAGTCATTTTAATAGTTTGTGTCAGTTATGAGTTTCAGGCTAGGAGGTGTTATGTTGGGTATTTAACTTTGTTTTCACATCAGGTATAATTTTGGATTCTTTGAAGGAAATTGTCATTATTTTTCTTGACAATGATTGCTTGTTCTGTTAGGTATTTAGATTTCTCTAAAATTAACGAATTTTAGTTTTGTTCCTTCATATGAAGGAGATCTCATTTCTTAAATTTGCTTCACCTTGTCGGTTTGAATATGTCAATGCTTAGCATTGTTTTCGGTTCTGAGATCGTGTTATTTACATCTTTTTTTATTATCGGTAGAGGACACTATGCATTCTAGCATTGTAGGTTGACGATATATAAAACTATTTAATGGCTTTATCAAAATCGTATCGATAGAAAATATGTTTGGAATTAGTTATAATAACAATTTATTTTTACGGAACATTATATCATGTTAATCTTTAATCTAGTAAACATGTAAATTTCTCTTATAGATAATTTTGTGGTTTAAATCGTATAATCGAGATATTTCATTGCAAGTATGGCGGGATTGTAAAGATAGGTGTTATCCATCTTTGGCCTTTTAGTTGATATCTATTCTTCTAGTTTTGATATGAAGGTGGTTTTGTTATTAGAACACCATCTGTTCTTATCTTGTGTTTCTAGATCCCTTCCTTTCGATTGTTTAGTTGGGAGATAATTATGTTCTAAGTAGAGCTTGTTTGGTGAATTAATTGGAAACTAATGTATTCGAGACCATGATTAGAATTAGATCTTTTCTAAATTGGATCAATTAAATACTATCATGTTGAAATGATGGACAATACTATGAATAGATATTAATTAAAATGAAAATTTTAATTTCTTAATTGGAAAACTACTTTTTATAAAGTTATTGCCTTCATAACTATTACATTATTGTGACTTTTTGGGTTGTTTATTTCATTGTTTTACTTTTATGTATTTGCATCCCTTTCGTAAATAGTAAGATTCTTTTTACGAAATAATTAGATAAACTTATATTGTTTTTAAGTTATAGCACTTATCATGTCATGCTAACAATTTTGCAAATGTATTTCGTGAGAAGCAAAATGAGAGATTATTAAAAAGTTGCATTGGTTTTACTAATGAAATCATTTCTGTATTTGATTCCCTAAGATGAATTTCTTGGATCATTGAATATGTATTAAAATCTATTTTTAAAGATGAAAAATGTTTTTATGATCTTACAAAATATTTAATAATTGAGAGTAAAGTGATCTCTTTTTTGATATGTGGATTGTCGTAAAGGTGATTGATGATTTGTGATTATTCTAAAATTTTATGCCTTAGATTTGTTTAATATTCATATATTCGTAGTATGCTTGTTTTATTGATGAACTTAAAATTTAACTAGCATAGCCACCTATCAGATTATAAGATTTAAATTAAGGCTTATATAAATACTTTTGATGCGAGATCAATTTGTAAAATGATATAACGAAAATGACAATAATTGTTATATTTTATTTTGAAAAAAGGAGAAAGATAATATTTCGAATGAATGTGTCAATTTTCTATGAACCTAAGTGTAATATCTTATTTCATTACTAGGACTATCGTCCATAATAAGGAAGAGAAAGGATCTTTGCCTTTAAACATTAAATCATACTATGTATGTAATATAGCCGAGTATTTAAGTTTAATTGAGAATGGATGATTGGTTGTATGTACTTATAAGTAAACAATGAAGGAAGTGGGAAGCTTAAAGAATTAATAAGGAGATGAAGGAAATTTGGCATAGCTAAGTTAGAATTAATCTAAGGTTTTCATTCCAATTATTTACAATGTTAACTATAATATGATAACTTAATGGTTTAAAATACTTATTAAGGAATTCAAATTTATCGATAAAGGGAAATAAAGGTTAAAACTGAAGTGTTCATGTTCATGAAAACAAATTTGATCTACACACCTTCAATTGATGTACAACACCTTTATGATCACTCTTGGAATAATTTGTGCTTAAGTGAGCGTTTAGGTACGCTCTTTATTGATTACTTAATCAAGATAACAACTTGAAGGGTTAATAATCTAATGGTATTAATTATGTTGGTTTAGTTAAAGGAACCTAGTTGGATGTTGCAATATGGGTGTTGTAATGGAGTACCCTTTTAATGATGTAAGTCATTACGAGGATATTGTGATACAACCAACTATACTTCAACACCCCCTTAGTTCAATTAACTCGATTGACATAAGTGAAATTTGAGCATTGTTCTTTTGAAAATAGAGATAAACACATGAACCAAGATTGTGGTCAGATCATATTGACTTGCGGTATCTAAAAATTCCAATCAATCAAATTCGATTGAGTATGTCTATGTATCCTTAGTCACCACGAGTAGTCATCCACATTTGTGCATGTAATTTGTACTTGTTTATTATGATATTTTGACTCGGGTTTGGTTGTGACAATAGTCATGGAAGATTAATCTAGATAATAGTGCAAGGGTGGTGAAGAACATTCCTAATGAAGAGTATGTCGTCTGGAATGTTAGCATGGTAAACATGTTTAAAATCTTTGGCCAAAATATTGTGAGCTGCTAGTTGCGTTGTCTTATGTCACCTAGTCTAAATTGCAAGATTTCAAATAAATATTAATAATGAGATATTCGAGATAGGCTTCTTAGACATAACACTTGTGTGACCCTTGATGAGTAAAAAAATCAATGTTCAAATGGTATACATTTGAACAAGTTAAACATGAGACATCGATTTAATATAGAGTCATGAAATGAAAGATTGATAATTCACCGAGTCATTACGATTTGCCTATGGTTTTTGTTAAGTGATGGACTAAGAATGGAATGTGTGTTCTAAATTTTATGAATTTAGAACAGAGAAAATTATGTAAAAAAATCCCTTACTTCCTTACTTCTAAGTCATTAAAAGTGGATGTTACAATAATGGAACAAGATTTTTATCAATGTACCAAGCTAACATATATAAGAGCACCAATATAAACAATTTCACTTGCAATATACAACTACAAAACTTACCATAAAAAAATTACATCCACATGGAAGATGTAATTAATAAAATCCAAATGTTGTTCCAAATTAATATAAAAACAAACATGCAAATACCTATACAAACAAATGTACATATAAAAATAACTATACACACTTTCTCACAAAACGCAAACTATTTTACAAATTATAAGTATCATCAATACACAAAAAAAACATATATTAAAGAACCTATATAAACAAATATACATATCCACTCGACACAAAATACATACACTATTTTCATTATTGTATAACATTAGTACACCAAACAAGCACATATGAGAATAGGCATATACTCACATGTTGCGATTTGGTGTAGAAGTAAACATCAACATTACAAAATAAGCATATATTAGATTGATAATTGTATGTATTGTCAAATATACTAAGAAAATGTGCACTTACATACCACACAATAAACTTACACAAAATTACAAAAATTCTACGCAACACAAGCACACGTGATTTAAAAACCTATCTAAATAAATATTTAAACATCGATACATTTTGAAGTAATTTTAATAAACAAAAATTATGTGTAACACACTCGTCCACAAACGTCATATAAAATATATTTAATAAAATTAACATCAACATGTAATTCATAAAATCCAAATGTTATTCCTAATTAACATAAAAACAAACAGGAAATACCTACTATACATACAAACGTACATAAAAAAACAACCATACACACTTTCCCACAAAATAGATAAACAATTTTAATAATTAAAAGTATCATCAATACACTAAACAACCACATATGAAAGAACACATAAACATATTAAGAACAACCATATTCACTAAACACAAAATATATACATTATTTTTATAATTGTATACCATTAATAAACCAAACAAACAAATATGAGAGTACACTTATACCCACATGTTACATAACTCGAGTTTAAAAGTAGGTGACACTAAAAATAAACATGTAAATAGAACTATTTTCAATTTACCTAAACAAGCACATGAAAGAACACCTATACAAACAAATGTACAAATTAAAAACAACTATATTCACTCAACACAAAATACATGCACTATTTTCATAATTGTATATCGTTAATAAACCAAACAAGAAAAAATGAGAGTATACTTACACCCACATGTTGCCATTGAATTTACATGTAAACGTTAACACTAAAAATAAATAAGGAAATAGAACTATTTACAATTTACCTAGAAATAAATACAATATATTCAAAATTGTGTGTATTGTCAAATACACCAAACAAATCTACATTTACACATCACACAATAGACTTTTAAAAATTACACACAAATTCTTTCGCAACACAATCACATGTTTTAAAAACCTATATAAATAAATATTCAAAAATAAATACATTTTGATAATATATATATATATATATATATATATATATATATATCTTATTACAAGAGCTATAATTAATAAAAATTCAAATATTAACCCTATTACAAGAGCTCATACTAGATTTGTATTTTCAAGGATCTATATCAATTCCCTTATTGGCACCAAAGTTCCAAAAAAATCTTCCGGGGCTTTGTTTATGATAAATGGGAGCAAGTGACTGATATTGAGAACTCAGCCATAATATGTGAAGATTGCAAAAAGGTAAGCTACAAGGGCAAAAAGTGTTCTCAAGTTGAGAAGTAGAGTCAAATGGTGGGTGAGGAATCCATTGATCAATGGTCCCTGTTCCTCAAGTTGACGATGACTCTGGGAGTCTAATCTTGGAGACGAAACCATCGAAGAAGGAGAGATAGACAAGAGCCTTGTGGAGGTGTTTATGCAAGAGGCAATGGCTGGTGTATGCGTAGGTGTTGTCGGTTTGGAGGGTGGTGTCTGTCAGAAGTGCCCAGGAAAGATGACTATCACACCGATTACGGACTGAGTGCAAGGACTACGCGACAAGCCCCAAATTCAAATACAAATTCAAGCAATCCCCTTACAACAAGTCAAGTCACAATTTGTGAGATTGTAGCTAAATCTTACCCAGTCCACGTGGAGGATTATGGAGTCTTTTTGTCTAGCCCTGATACGTTGAAGGTCATGGGTGGAACTACGATGGATACCGAGATGATTGCCCCATCACAGATGCTACGAGAATCAGAGGAACCGTTTGTTGACCAATCGAATAGGTTGGGGGGACCGGTTGGGGCAGGTGGCCCAAATTTAAATTTCAAAATTAGCATTAATGGCCTCATTTCTGCTCTAATGGTTTTTTCTGCCACCAGGCACATGAATATTGGATTGATTGCCATTGTGGAGGTTGGATCTATAGTGGAACGTTGAGTGAATCCCAATGTTTGCTTGCAATTTAACCTTGGGTTTGAGGCAGGGCTGGGTCGATTGTCCCTTAGCCATGGTGGATGCTAATGGGTGGACCAAGGTTGAGTGAATTCCAATAGCTGCTTGAAAGTTGACCTTGGGTTTGAGGCGAGGTCGATTGTCCCTTACCCATGGTGGATGTTGATGGGTGGACCAAGGTCCTACACAAAAAATCTTCTATTGTAAATTTTAATTGAGTGTTGCGCACTCATACCTACTTTGTGTGAGGTTCTTAATGATTTGTTTACTTCATATTGTTCGCTGCAAGTAGAGCCCTTCGCTTGTGAGGGTTAGATCTATAGTGGAACATTAAGTGAATTCCAATGGCTGCTTGGAAGTTGACCTTGGGTTTGAGGCACGGGGTCAATTTTCCCTTACCCTTGGTGGGTACTAATGGGTGGACCAGGGTCCGACCCAAAAATCTTCTTTTGGAAATTTTGATTGAGTGTTGCGACGTCGTACCTACTCTGGGCAAGGATCTTAATGATTTGGTTGGTCTGTATTGTTGGCTGCAGATAGAATCCTCCCCTTGTGCACTGCAATGTTTAATATTTCCACCATGTGTGTGTGTGTGTGTGTGTGTGTAACACACACATACACGCACCCACATATATCATGTAAAATATATTTACATATGAAAGAACTACTATACAAACAAATTTACATATAACAAACAACCATATTCACTCATCACTATACATGACATTATTTTCATAATTGTATATCATGTAAAATATATTTACATATGAAAGAACTCCTATATAAACAAATATACATATAAAAACAACCATATTCACTCATCACAATACATGACACTATTTTCATAATTATATATCACCAATGCACCAAATAAGCACACATAAGGGTACAATTATAGCTACAAATTGTAACTTTTTTTACTAATAACAAATAGTTTTTGAAAGGGACTATACCCTTGTACTGGAAGGCTCAAAAAGCCAGATAAAACATGAATGCCCAACAACAAAAAACACTCTTCTTAGAAAAGTGCCCAAAACCATTGACAAATAAATAGCTGATGTACACCGATCCAAAAATAGATTCTCTTGAAAGAAAAGTGAAGCAAAAAAGAACAGTCGAGAAAAAGTGGAAATCTTAACTAGGCAAAGAAGCAGAAGTTTTCGAAATGATTTTTTTCTTTTTACGCACCGTTATCTAGCCTAATAGAGACTCCACAGTTGAAGGGTTACATAAAGGAGGAAAATTTTCCTTGCCCTCTATATTTGTTTCCAACTAGGACAATAATATTATTCTCCGAAATTAAATCTTATGTATTTTCCTTTTTTTCACCCACAAATTGAGATTCATTGATATTGCCTTTGGCATCAAAAACTAGAATTTCTGAAAGAGGTGTTTCCGGAACAGAATCAACCTCATTGTCAATATCTATATTTGAATTTATATCCTCTTTGGCTTTGAAAACCGAATGTTCTTGGAGGGCTACTTTCCACCATGTGTCTCTTTTGCTAGATCTTTTCTATCCCACAATCAATAGAGATGTGCCCTAAACAGGAACATCTTCTACATCTAAAGGTTGTTACCAAGTTTTTTTTTGCACTCTAAGAGCAAGGGTAGCAGGAAGGCTTTTAGCGGTATCAGATTCCACTAAGATCTGGGCATAAGTAGTATGAATAGAATCATAGGTTTGAATAGCTATATATATGGTAGTTCTCACGGCATTGCTAATAGAAACAAGACAATCACAACTCCAAAATTGGAGAGGTAAATGGAGCAAGTTAAAGGATGTGAACCAGGGTTATATAACCAAGTATCTGGAGTGGAAGACCAAGAGCTTATAGATGCAACTTTCTTATCTTCAAGTAAATACAACAACGAAAATACCTTTAGCACATGGGTACAAATTTATCCTTCCAGCTAGAATCGGAATCCAATGCTTGGAAATCCAATCATGAAGTGTAGGAAGGTTGGGCCAAAGACCTCCAAATTTACAGATTATTGCATGTTCCTCGTAGTATTTTTCGAAAAAATAACCTCATCTCCAAATGAAATACATGGAGTAGTGTCAGCAGGTTTCATAGGAGATCTCTTTCCATTCAATGCATCTTTGAAGGATGTGTTCATGGTAGAGCCTCCCTTGCCAACCCTATCCCTTTGAGGCGAGACAACACTGTCACAGAAGGCAGATTCACCAAGCTGCGTCTGATTAAAACCTTTATTATTGCTATCCATTCGGGGAGCCTCAGATCCGCTGCCATCAACTTTCTTAGGAGCCCAATTCCCTTGGGCATTATTAAGAGAGCCCTACCCCCTACCTCGCATTCAAAAATAGTCAAGGTTTGAGGATTTCTTAGGAGCTTTCACAAAGTATTCTTAGTTTTTTCGCCATCATTCCCCCTTTGAAGAACATCAGATCAATCCAAGAGATGTCCTCATCCTCCTATGTAATTACACGCCGCCATTGGAAGGTAGAAACAAATCTTATTTCTCATTAAGATTGTGTTTTTCCTTGCTACCACCGCCATGAGCACTATTATTTTGGCTAGGGATAGGGAAAAAATGAAGAGAATGCAAGGCAGTTCTAAGGAGCCTTCACAAATTGCAATATCGTTTAAAAGAAAACATTGACATTAAAAATTAAATATGCATTTAGTACTATTTATATGAGTTTTGTATTGTCAAATTGATCAAAAACTCAAGGGGGTTTCAAAATAACATAAATAGTTTTAAAATTGTGCCAAATGTAAACAAAAAACTATCTTTCAAAAGAGATGTAAATGCTCAAAATTATCTTTGAGAAGAGATGCATATAAATTGCTCGAAAATAGTGACTACAATAGCTACCTCGGTGAGTAGATGTTTGTCCTCGCCTTTCGAGTTGCATATGTTTATATACTAATTTTAAAAATACAAAGAAGCACTTAAAAGAATGTGTAAAGTAACCAAATCTCTAGGGAGACACGTTAGTTCATCTTCCATGAATTACATAGGCGATCATTTCACAAAATTACCAATTCTTAACCACTACAAAAAGTTACATTTATAACCCTTAAGATGTGGATTTTTGGGGTCAAACTTTATTGAACGTTCTAGGATCCATATTCTATGAATTTTGAGCTTTCAGTTGCATTTTGGACAGAGTTATTTGGAGCTATGATATAGAAGTTATGGTTTCTTGGAAGTTTTTCCTCTATTTTTACTACCTAGGTCATTATCTAGATCATTCATCCCTCCTTTGGAAGCAATGGTCCTCATTGCACCAAGTTGTCCCATGAAGAGGGGAAATTGTTTCACTATCTACAACAAGTGTTGACCATGACATTGGTTATGCTCTTTATTCACTCCCTGCTGAATATCATGGACTTGTTGAGTGTACTAAGATAAGTAATCATACTCAAATTATGATTGGATTCATCTACTACTTTTGTTGCATTGAATGTGTTTGAGGTGGACATTATGACTTCTTGGTCAATTCTTCTCCTAATTACCAGAATAATGGACTCCTTTGTTTTCTCTCCTAACTTCATACAGAGCTTGACACCTAGGAGGGAAACAATGTTGGAGGAAATTACCTCAGGTGTCTGATAACACAGACTCACAATGTTAATGGTGTTCCTTCAAGGTCGTGACTTGTAAATGTCGCAACTATCCCACATTAATGGTTGGACCTAGAGCACATCACAAAAATCCAATGGAACAACATCACATAAGACCTCATCCTAGAAGGGTTTGATTGCATATGAAAGAATGCAGTAATGTGTGACAAGGAGATATCTTCCTTGGTTCAACCACCAAACACTATAGGGATGGGGATGTGGCTTTACAAGAAGGTTCAAACTTTTTGAACATCAAATTTATATTCTTTTAGCTTCCACTATCAAGGAGAAAATGTAAAGGCTTACCCTTTACCAGGAGCTTATAGTGAAATATCATTTCCTTCTCATCCAACTTTTTGACTTGTGACATAATGGAAATGATCACATGTAGTTCAACATCTAAAATTTCATCTTCATCATTTCTAACATTGGGGTGTGTTAAGGGTGGAACAAAGGGTGTTGGAGATGATAACTCAACAAACACGGATTTGATGGTTGGACATTCTTCCTTTGAATGTCGATTAGTCTTGTGGAGGTCGCATCTCTTCCATGTCTTTTACTTTTGTCTCCTACCTTGACCTCATGTTTGTCCTTATTCATCGCTTTTTCCCTTCAACGTTATTGTTTAATCTTGATTACAAACTTGCATGCTTCGCCTAGTGTCGAAATTAAAAAGATCCAAGTCCTCTTGTATGAACCATTTCAAGCCACTATGATATTTTATGATATTGTGTTGTTCTATATCTTCATTGTTCAATCTTACAAAAAGAAGATTAAATGTATTGGTAAAAGCTTAAACCAACTTATCCTTGGCTGAGTTTTTGCCACTTTGTATATAAAAAACATCACAAGCTCCAACAGGGTAGTATTTCTCCTTTATGGCATCCACTAAATAATCTCATATAGGTTCCTCTAGTAATTTTGTTGTACAACCCCACCAATTTTTGACAAGATGTGAAGAGTTTATGAGGGAAGATGTTATCTTTTCTTAATAAGTGATTTTATTCACACACAAAAAGAGGTTAATTGGTCCAACCAATTTTCTACTACATTAAAAATTATTTTATGCATAAAAATTCCCATTTGTAGCTGTTGAAAAATGTGGGCAAATTGTTGTAAAATTTGTTCCTTTTATTGCATTTTCTTGAGAGGATCATTTGTCCCAATATTGTCCGCCATTTGCATACTCCTACATCCCACCCACAACTTTTATATCTCATCCTCATCTTAGAAACCATACGCTCTTGAGACAACTTCACTTTAATAACACTAATCTAAAAATCAAGAGGGTTTCAAAATTAAAAGAACATAAATAGCAATTACACCAAATGTAAACAAAACAAAAAAACCATCTTTAAAAAGATATGTAAATGCCTTGAGGAGAAGCAATCAAATGGAATTGAGGTTGGATTGTATGTCCAATGTGCAACCTTTGAATGTGTGGGGGCGAGGGCTTTCTGGGAAAAGAATAATTAATATTGTTGCATGCACGATGCATTCTATGGCATTTGTTGATCATGAGAAAGTTCACTTTGAGACTTAACATAATGGGTTTCATACAAGATGCACTTTCCAAATTATGCATTATATGTGGCCTTTGGTGATCACAAGCAAGTTCGCTTTGAGACTTAATAAGGGTTTCATACAAGATGCACTTTCCCAATTCTTGTGAGCCAAACTTGTTACTTAAATACATAGTACACACCCACCCACATACATCATATGAAATGTATTTACTAAAATACTTATCATGTATGTAATAAAATCCACATATTATTTCAAATTAACATTAAAACAAGCATGAAAATACTTTTGTGAACCAAAAAAATATTAAAAACAACATGCATATACACTTCTCACAAAATACGTTAAATATTTCAATAACAAGTATCATCACTACACCGATCAATCATATATAAAAGAACACCTATATAAACAAATATATATGTATAAACGCCAACCTTCACAACACAAAAATACACTATTTTCATAATTGTATATCATTGGTACCGAAGTGAGGCACATATGAGAGTACACTTATACCCACATTTGAAATTTTGACACTAAAAATTGAACATGCATATAGAACTAATTACAATTTACCTACAAATTCTAAAAACAAGTATCCATTTACACATCACACAATTGGCCTATACAGAATTACACAAACTCTTTCGCAACACGGACAATTTTTAGAATATTATATAAAAATATTCAAACATCGCATACATTTTGAAATAATTAATAAACAAAAATTGTATATATATCGCACAACCACATACATCGTATAAAATACATTTACACCTATGTACATCTTAAATAATATACACACTCATACAAATATTTTGAAAGAAATAGTTAACAATATTTATATATAAACAATTACGTTGACATTCACATCTATCAAATATATACTCATACAATATGACTAACAAAGTACACTTGCCAATATATATATATATATATATATATATATATATATATATATATATATATATATATATATATATCTTAAGATAAATAGAGATATCTTTAACACATCTATCTACAAAAAAAAATATTGTTCCAAATTGTAATATGGCTAAGAGCGTGAACAAGCGAGAAAAGTTATTCTACGTCGTGGGAGAATTTTTTTCCTAAGCCACCTATTGACTTAAAAAAAAAACAAATGTCCATTTACACACCACACAATTGACTTACATAAAATTACACACAAATTCTCTACAACACAAGCACAAATTTTTAAAAACCCATATTATTAAATATTCAAACATCCAATATATTTTGAAATAATTAATAAACAAAAATTATCGGTATGCAACATACACACCCATAATATATAAAATATACTTTATACTTTATGGATAGTTGTATGTATTATAAAATACACCAAACAAATGAACATTTAAAAATTACACTAAATTACACATTCTTTACAACTGAAACACATATTTCAAAAACCTATATAAATAAATGTTCAAATATAACCTACAAATACATACACCATATTCATAAATATATGTATTATCAAATACACCAAGCAAATTAACATTTACACATCGACAATACAATCACACAAAATTACACTCAAATTTATCGCAACACAAGCACAAGTTTTAAAAACCTATATAAATAATTAATCAAACATCCAATATATTTTTAACTAATTAGAAGAAGAAACTATATGGAACACACAAACCAATATACATAATATAAAATATATTTTTACCAACGAATTACATAATATAGACTTATACAAACATAGTGAAGGAAATAAATATACAAACATTCAATATATTTTGAAATAATTAATAAACAAAAATAATACATGTAACACTCCCATATATGTCATATAAAATATATTTACACTATATTAATAATTGTATGTATTGTCAAATAAACTAAACAAATACACTAAGCAAATATACCTTTACACATCACACAATAGTCTTATACAAAATTGAATATTTTAAATTAAACAAAAATTATTTATATGCAACACACCTATATATGTTATATACCATATATTTACAATATATTAATAATTCTATAAATTGTCCAATAAACAACACAAATGTTTTACACATCAACAATACACTTACACAAAAGTACACACATATTCATTGAAAACAAACACACATTTTAAAAACCTATATAAATAAATATTCAAACATCAAATACATTTGAACTACTTAACAAAAAACTATATATAACACACAAACCAACATGCCTTACATCATATACACACAAATATATTGAAATAAACAAATATTCAAATGTCTTACATCATATACACACTCATACAAAAATTATATATGTAACACACCCATATGCTTAATATAAAATATATTTACACTATTTATAATTGTATGTATTGTCGAGCAAATGTACCTTTACACATCACATAATAGACTTACATAGAATTGCATGAACAAATTCTTCCTAGACAACACATGTTTTTAAAACCTACATAAATATATATCTAAACATCCAATACATTTTGAACTACATAATAAACAAAAACTATTTATATATAACACACCCCAATATTTGTCCATTAACATATATTTACACTAGATTGATAATTGTATGTATTGGCAAACACATCACAAAACTAAACAAATTCTTGAAAACATAAGCACATGTTTCAAAAAACCATATAAATTAATACACGCATATGACACAAAATCTTGACAACACAAACACATGTTTTAAAAAAACTATAAAAACCATATAAACATTTTAGAAACAATAAACAAAAATTATATATGAATAATCACATTTACATCCATGTGCACAATATACATATATACAAGCATGTATATGTTTTAATGGAACACAAGAATTAATAATACACAAATCATAATTTTATGTTTTAACAAAACATATATTAACTATAATAGACATTCATTTTCATAATTTCATATATTCTCTGACGCGCCAAAATTAACAATAACTTGATAAGGTCATAACTTTGGTGTGTTTGTTTGAGTACATTTTTTAAACCACACGTTTCGATAGGACAAACACAAAGAACAACCCACCCTATCGGTTGGAACAAATTTTGACACATTTTCAGGATTTAAATCCACCATGTTCACGCCAAAAATTAGGATTAAGTTGTAGTTCATTTTTTCTTATTTTTGGGCATTAGTTAATTTTAGTCTATTAGTTGCATTATGAGTTATAAAAGTTGGCAATTCCTCTAATTTAAGTGTAAAAGATGCGTGGCAATTTCTATGCCCATACGAATAAGCATGCAAACTTACTAAGAATAGCAAGTTCTAGTAAACTGTTAAAAATAGTAATTTCTCCCACCTAGAATAGATTTAGTCAAGGTAGTTAGCGTTTGCTTCTCGAGTAGGGAGTTTTCGTATTTATAAAATATTGCAAATCATTGTTTGATGCGTCATAATTAGCAAGAACTTGACAAGGTCATGATTTGAACTCTGGATGTCTATTTGAGTCCGTTTTTTTAAAACCACGTGTTTTGATGAAACGAACACGGTGAAAACCATCCCTACAAATTGGGACAAATTTTCGACACATCTTCAAGCCCTAAATCCACCATCTTGAGGCCGAAAATTAGGATTTAAGTTATAGTTTGGTTTTTTCTTATTTTTGGGTATTAGTTAATTTTAGTCTATTAGTTGTATTATGAGTTAAAAAGTTGGCAATTCCTCTAATTTAGGGATGTAGAAGATGTGTGACAATTTCTGTGCCCATAGAAATAAACATGCAAAGCATGCAAACTTACTAAGAATCGCAGTTCTAGTAAGAACTCGCTAAAAATAGTAATTCCCACCACCTAGAGTAAATTTAGCTTGAGTCGAGTTTACTTGGCAACTCGAGTTGGGAGTTGTTTTCCTATATATGAAACATTGTAATTCATGATTCAATAACGAAGAAGGAGATCTAGTTTCTTTGGAATTCATATTATTTGCAGTAAATCAACTTGGTTAGAATTTGGCTACATTCTTTGGTATCGAGTTGGTTCAAGTATTTTAAAAAAATGGTAAGAAGAGGAAGAGGAAGAGGAGGCGGTATTGCCCGGATGAGTAAAAATATGCAAGATCTACAAAGGAAAATTGTTGCGCTTGCTGCAATGATAACCCAGAGAGGAAACCAAGGTGTAAATGACAAATGAAAAAGATGTTTGCGAAGAGGAGAAAACGCAAGCACCACCATTAGCTTTTGAAGAAATAATGCTTCGCGCATTAGAAGGGAAGAATGATGGGATAAGAGTAAATATTTTAGAATATGGTGGTAGTCTAAAACAAAGAGGCGTTGATAGAATGATTAACTAGCATGGGAAATTTTTTTGAGTGGAAGACTATGTCAAAAAAGAAGGTGAAATTTGCATACACAAAATTGAAAGGTCATGCTAAGTTGTGAGATCACCTACAGAAAGAGAGGTCAAGAAAGGGAAAAGAAATAATTAGGACATGGAGTAAGATGGAGAAAAAGTTGAAGAATAAATTTCTCCCTATGAATTATGCACAAACCCTTTACAAGAGGTTTGGAATCTTAGACAAAACCTACAAACAATGCAAGAATACACTGAGATGAGTTCTACAAGTTGTCCATTCGTGTAGAACATGAAAAACTAAAAACAAATGGTTGCAAGGTATGTAAATGGATTAAAATTTTCTATTCAAGATGAGATAAGTATGCATATGATTAAGAGCATGGAGGATAAAACAAAATCGTCAAAATTTTAGATCACTGGAATGAATAGAGGGCCTCATCATCCTTTCGGGGACACGCTGGTTCTAACCAAGGTAGAGGAGAATCATCTCTCAGATTGGACAAGCAAGAAGATACGAAACAAGATTTTCCAAAATCAACAAAGATGCAGAGGATTTTCTAAGGGAAGAGGATACATTGGCGATAGAGGATGGGAGGCTCCACGAAGGGCATTTGTTTTTACAAATGTGGTGAAGAGGGGCATCAGCATTTTGAATGCCCAATTCTTATACACATGACAAGAAACAAGGAGATGCACCGGGAGTAAATCTTGGTAAAGTGAACATGTAGAATATTAACCGGAGCTAGAAATTCCACTAGATGTTAGAAGAAATCGGATGATCAAAAAGACAATATTTTCTCCATGAAAGGATATCAAGCGAAATGCATGGCTCTTACAAATATTTTCAAAACAAGATGCACTTCCGAAGGAAAGGTATGTAATATTATTATTAATGGTGGTAGTTGTGAGAACATGGTTTCAAATGAGATGGTCGCGAAATTGGAGTGCATTGTGAAAAGAATCCTAACCCTTATCGTATTGCATGGTTTTAAAAGGGTAATGAAGTTCTTGTTGATAAGAGACGTTTAATAAGTTTACTTTTTGAGAAAAGTTACAAGGATGAAATTTGGTGTGATGTTATTCCTATGAATGCATATCATATCTTTCGCTAGGAAGACCATGGCGATTTGATAGGAGAGTTATTCATAACGAGGAAAGAATACTTATACTTTACGAAAGGATGGCACAAATATAGTTTTACTACCTCTAAAATCATCCATTGTCAAACAATGCAAAGAGATGTCCTAGATGAGTACATTTTACAAGATGGCTATCTATTCAAAGGCTATGTATTCCAGTTGGGTCTATGAGAGAGAACATAGTAAAAGAGTTGCATAGAAGATTTGAGAATTTTGGTAAAGATAAGACGATATCCTTGGTAGTAGAGAAATACTATTGGCCTAAGTTGAAAAAGAGATGTGGTAAGTGTAATGCCCGTTTGGGGTTTACCCTAGTTCTAGTCGCAATGACCCTTTTGTTGAGCATCGAATGGGTGTGTGTATTTGTTGTCTTAGATCTTGTCTCCGTGATGTTTTAGAACCTTCCCTCTCCTCCTTGCGTTCTCAAGTCATTATTGACACCTCTGTGTGTGGTGTGTAATGTCGTGCGTTAACCTAGTTAAAGGAGGATTTTTGTTGTCGCATAGTTAATTTGGACCTTTGGCCATTATTGGTGTGAGTAGAAATTATTTATATTTATAGTATATAATGATAACAATGTAGTTTTAATTTAATTATCGATTGGCCTCTATCTTATAGTGTTATTGTTTTACATTATTGTCAAGTTGGTATATACGTCTTTGTTAATATGATTAATAATTATTTTAAGTGGTAATAATAATAATAATAATATTAACAATATTATTATTTTAATTATTGATTGAAGATAACTCATTTTTGTGTCGATTGTTATTTATCAATCTGTATTATTAATTATCGTTAAACAATTTTATTGTTTGGTTGGTCACTTTGCAGAATGAACCCCGTTCCGCGCTGAGGAAGGGATTACCCGTTTTGGTGCCATGGTCGTTCCTTGCCTTGTGTTTGCTTTTGAATGCCAACCTCTAGTTTTCTGCGCTTGGTCGCTTAGCCCTGTTCCATGTTGTTTTTAAATATTGTGAGTAATGGAGAGTTCAATTCTTACTTCCTATAGCTTGCTCGTGTGTACGTGATTAAATTTTCTCGGGTTGAATAGTAATCATTCAAAAATTCGTATACCTTTTCAGCTTATGAGAACTGTTCAGGTAATCTTGTAACTCCTTTTACATTTGTATTAATATATCTTCTTTCGTATGCTTTGTGAGCTTACCTTAGTTAGTAGAGATTTTGTTTATCCCGTATCTTTGCTGAAGGAAGGGCTCATGGGGGCGCCAGGTCGTGGTGAGGACTGCCCAGTTTTTAAATCTTTTAAACTTCTTTCACCTACCCTCCACTGCCACCTTGGCCGACCAGGTCCATTCGCATGTCTTGTTGCTAGTAAATGGCGTTAGACTCCTCCCAACCACTGAACTACCAATAGTTATGGTATTTAATGTTTCTACCTTGCGTGAGGGAGATGGGAGTAATGCGGAAGCATAACTTGCAGAGGCCATAACTTTTGATCCGGCCGTTGGATCGTCACGAAATTTTACGGGGTGGTAGATATACATTAATACTATGCTAGGGACAACATTGCTTGCAAGGTTGTGCTCATTTGGCACGTTTTTCGGGTTCAAATTTCGTCATCTAGTGGCCTAAAATTGGCTCGAATGTTTTTTCCGCTTTTGACTAGGTTTTAGAACTTTAATAAATTTTGTTATGCTTGTCGAGAATAAGTCCAAATTTCGCGTGAGCCCTAATTTATGAATTTATATTTGGAATGAAAATTTTGGGGTCAATCGAGTTGTTTTGCTTTTTAGGTTTTTGGCATTTTAGGGTTTTAGAGTAGTCTTGAAATAAAAGGAGAATTGTAATGATGTAATAGATCGGTGTGAATTCGAATGAGAAGTAAGCTATTTTGAAACTCCTGGTTTTATTTGCAAAGCTGTTTATGTGTGTTTTTGGAGGTATTTCAACCTCTTGCGGTGGATTCACATCGGGAGTCGGTGGAGTCCTGATTTTTCTTCACCATGATCTCATTTTTATTCTTTTATTCAATGCATATGGGCGATTCCTTCTCCTGGCACGTTTTCTCTGCCTCTTTGTTGACTGCGTGAATGTTGGGTTAGGAAACTGTTCAGCCTCGACATTTGTTGGTTCCCTTTTTGGAGATCCTCCTCTTCTTACCCTGCGCGCGTGGATGGATGTCCGCACCTGTTCCCAAACTACCATTTTGACCTGGTTGCGTGGGCAGAGAGGCCATCGAAATCTTTTCTGTCAAGGCGTTTTTCTTCATGGTTCCTCCTTGGGCGCAGTAATGGGTTTGATATGGTGGTTATAGATGAAGCTACAAGCTAGTGAAGTAGGCGTGTTACCTCCACTTTCATTGGGTGCTGCGAGGTGTGTTCTTGTCGGGGATCCACAATGAACGCCGCAATGGAATTAGCTTGAGCGCAGGCATGTTGCAGTATGGTAGAAGCCTTTTTGAGTGCTTCCAACAAGCAGGTTGTCCAACTATGTTGTTATCTATTCAGTATCGAATGCATCCTCAAATTCAGGATTCTCCTTCAAGATATTTTTATCAAAATCGATTAAGTGACAGTGAGAGTGTTACCAGGAGACCTGATGAAATTTATTACAAAGATTCTCTATTCAGACCTTACTTTTTTTACGATGTAACTCATGGAAGAGAATCTCATAGAGGTGGATCTGTTTCATATCAGAATATTCATGAAGCACAAATTGCTTTGCAATTATATGAACTTGCTCTGGAAAAAAAAAACGTGGCAACTGATCAGCTTCGACACCTGTTGGTTTTTTGTTGGAAATCCTTTCCTTCTTACCCTGCTACGTGGAAATGCGGTGAAACCACATCTCCTTGAGGCGATTTGTCACACGATTTGCTTCCTCGTGGGTGTTTCCACACCATATAAAACAAAAATTTGATTTTCCATTTTGCTGGATGGATGTCCATGTTCCGCTATAGCATTCCCTTTTGACACGCGTTGGGAGGATGTTGGCAAGTATTTTAGACCACCTACCCTGGCCGTGAACTCCTGCATGTGCCAACGTGAAGATGATTGATGTTTGGGTGTCCAACAAGCTTGAAGAAAATGGAATTAGGCTTGGGTTCTTTGTTGCGCAGTCCTGTTTCAGCGTGTCCTGGTCTTGGGAAGCGCATTAAAGGCATGATAAGCCCTAACCCTCTCTCTTAATAATTTATTCCCTTTAGTATTTGGGTAAATCAATCTCTGCAATTTTTGTTTGAATTCTGTAGAGATGGGTTTCGGATGACTTATAATCATAATTGCATGAGCTGATCTCTCTCCCCCTTTACAATTTATCTTAATTACTATTTGACAAGAAGAAATCTCTCTAGTGATTCTCGCTTATCGATCTTATAAAGTTGGTTTATCTTTTTGCCATGATTATTCCTGTGAACAGTGGTTTCTATAGAAAATATTGTGGTGTGTGAATGAGATTTAGAATATTCCTTGTATTGTTTTTATTTGTAGAACATGGCTTGAAAATGGGAATTTTCTTGGAAGACTATGTTTGTCTTTTAATGTGGTTTGATAATGATATAAACCCCTTTAGAATTTGGGGCTTCTATTTGGAGAGTCGTACTGGTTTTACTGGTCTTTCTAGATACCATCTGAATCTTTTGATTACCGTTTACCTTGGGGATTATTGTAAACCCCTCACCAGGCCCTCTGTTATTATTATTAGTACTATGAGCTTATTTTTTAGATGGGAACACTCCTGAAGCATGTGTTGATGGGGTTGTTTTTGTGATCTTTTGGATACGGTAAGCACTCAAGACGTTAGCTTGTGTGGATAATTATATGGCTTAAGTTGAGGCACTACTTGGATTTTGAATCAGTTGAAGTAATATTGGATACATCAAACTCTCATGAATGTGTACATTCTTCAAGTTTGATTGACATGTGATGGCCCTCAGGCATATGAATTCAGGCAATGCTTGAAATATGAAATTATAAATTTATCCTATACTTTGACGTATAAGCTTGTTGAAATGTTTTTTGGTAGGAAAACAGATGAATAAGGAAATTATGAGAACTACATTAAAATGGATTCATGCACAGCGTTAAGTAAAGGTGACAAGCATTGCCATAATGGCCTTTGTGCATACCATGTATGATAGTAAGGATAAAAGTTGACCTAAAATTATTTAACTTCATTTTATAGAACAATAATTAATACCCATAAATTGGGGTATGCAAGTGGAGGTTGAATTATATAACATGATATATTATGTTATCAGGTAACCAGTAAGGATAAATATGTTATTTCAATACTTGGTTAACGAGTGGAATATTTTCTGGCATTTACGATGATTATTATGTTAGCTAAAAATTGATACTTGCATCTCAATTGGGAGTTGAGATAATGTTGATACTTGTATTTATAGTGGCTTGGACCACGCTTACATATCTTAGCTAGTCAAATGTATCTTTGACATATTAGCAAAATATGACAATACTGTTGATCGTGACTCATTCCAACGAGTTGGACTCTTATACTAATAGAAACATATAAAGACATGGTAATAAGCAACCAAAAGGATATCTAAGTAATATATGAACTCATGGATTGGCGAAATATTTGTTAACATAAGTATATTCTTAAAATTGTGAGGTAAATATCAAAATTATACTTACATATAATCATTGATTATCTATGAAGGTTTGATGCTTGAGTAATATCGATGAATAATATAAGATTGATACTTGTATTTATTATAGAACTTAACGTCGTTGGTGTTGTTATTTAATTAAAAGATAATATTATTGGATACATATGTGGGAGAAGTAGATTGAAGGTATAAAGTGAGCGATATTATTATTATTACTGTAATTTAAGTATAATTAATTACATGATTAAGGTTGTATATCTAGTCACTTGAAATTGTGTTCTTATATAAACATATCTTAAGGAAGTGAACATTAATGAGTATGAAATATATTATCATGAGTGGTGCAATTAAGTTTTGAATGTATGTTAGAAATTATTTGATAGGGAGTATTGCAAACTTTCGTTTATTTAAATGCTAGATGGCATAAGTTATTAGGTGAGGTTTATATCGTATCATGCTCAGTTCTAGCGAACTCAATCTAGTATATATTTGTGCGAGATGGATTATGCGAGTAGATTAAAAAAAAAAGTGTAAAAGTTTCATCAGTTCAAATTATGAAGTTCTTTGTAGAAAGTTCAATGCGTTGTAAATTTTGTAACTTTGCTTGCAAAAAGTTTAGAAGATCTCTTGTCTTGGTATGTTCGGAAAACTACGTGGTGAAATGTTATTTCCCCTTTTGTTGTTAGACTAGTAACTTACCTTAGTGAGAAATGATATTCAATCATTACATTGGCATAAATATTGTAAAGCGTTGATTTTGAGAATAAAGTGTTAAGTCAAAACTCTCGACACCTTGTAATGATGTGATATAAATAAAATTAAATGGAGTGGTTAACCCTTATAGAAGTTAACTAAATATATATATTCAGATAAATTAATGTAGAGATGACTTACTTGAGAACAATAGATTCCTGAAATAATCAAAGGTGAAACTATCCTTGTAAAGTAAAATTTTAAAATTTGATATCCCTAGCTAAACTAGTGAACACTACCCCTTTTGGGTGAACTCTTAAACAAGCTTAAGGGAAAACAATGGTTAGTTTCTGGAAGATAATAAGATTTAACAAGTAGGAGAAGAAAATTTAGAAACCACTCAATTTATCTCTCAGCCTTTTGGAAAGTAAATAATCTCCTTTTGTAAAGCTCTTTCGGGAAAGCCTAAGTAAAATCATTAATACTTATAGATAAAACCTCAAGCTCAATTAAATCTTGATAATAACTAATGACGTCTTAAGAAGAAATTCAACTTGACATCCTTCTCTTAACTTTTGCCCAAGGTGCTTTGTAATTTCCTCTTAATTATGTTGAATACGAATCCATGTGGTAACAAGGTTTTGAACAAATTTTAGTGACGTAAGTATGGATAGATGGCCTTGTGGAATTAAATTATCTCGTTTATTGAATAATGAAATTAAACAATTAATTGTCATAAAGGAGAAGACTTTAAGTGAACTACTCTACAGTGTATAAGAAAATAACTCGGTAAAATGAATTTATACGAATCATATATTGAATCTCTCTGAAAACATAAATCATGAGTTAAAGGGTGTTTTATCAAAATAAATAACATTCAATCATTTCTTCTTGTGGCTTTCCCTATTTGTGAGAGTGTCATGTGGTTGGACTTCTATGTTGTTACGTTAAAAGAAAAGTGTATTATCCTTTTAGGTGTGAGCGTTCCGTGATGACCTTATGGTCATCCCGTAACAAGTGGTTCCTAGAGTTGGTTGTAACCTTTGGACGACATATTATGTCGTGTTATGTGTCGAAACAAGTAAAAAAAAATTATCCTGTCTTTTACTATGTTGTTTGTGTGATTTATTTTGGGTGCGTTATAATAAAATATGTGAAAAGGTGTCGCATTTGTCGAGTCTCAAAAGACCATACACAAAATACAAGGTTGTATATGTCATTCCTTGTTCTAAAGGGTCGTGAACAGATCTAAGCATGAATTTTGTTTTGGGATTTACCAAAAACACGAGATAATTATTCAATTTTTGTGGTTGATAAATTTTTTAAGATGGTTCATTTCAATTCCTGCAAGAAAACAAGTGATGCAACAGGCGTGTCAAATTTATTTTTCAAAGAAGTTCATTTACATGGTGTTCTAAAAACTATTACTTCAAATAGGGACACAAGGTTCTTAAGTCACTTCGACAAACTTTATAAAAGAAATTGGGAACTCAATTACAATTCAAAGTGCCTATCATCCTCAGTTGATGGGCAAACAAGACAGTGGTAAATCGAGTTTGAAAAACTG
Source organism: Taxus wallichiana var. yunnanensis (assembly GCA_018340775.1). Classification (NCBI taxonomy): domain Eukaryota; kingdom Viridiplantae; phylum Streptophyta; class Pinopsida; order Cupressales; family Taxaceae; genus Taxus; species Taxus wallichiana. Next base: position 492,167,559 of record CM031242.1, on the reverse strand, counting down.
TTAAAGTGCATCATTGGGAAAAAGTCAAAACAATGGGAGTTAACATTGCATGTAACGCACCAAAAATACCAACACAAGGACAACACACGGTGAAATACGGGATAATTTATATTTTTTTGACTTGCTTTGACACAACACGACACAACATGTCGTCACAAGGTTACAACCAACACCAGGAACCACTTGTTACGGGGGAGACCACAAGGTCAGCACGAGAACGTTCACACCTATCAAGGACAATGTACTTTTCTCTTGACAAGACAACATGGAAGTCCAATCCACATGACACACTCACAGCTAGGGCAACCCATGAGGAATTTCTTGTTAAATTTTTTTTTTTTACTAAAGTGTCTCTTAATTCTTAACTTGCGTTCTTATAAAATTTCATGTAATGATTCACACAATTCTTTTCACAAGGGAGAATTTCTTTATTTTCGACTATTGACTAAATAGCTTAAGGCCAAACTTTCCAAACTAGGATCATCAAATTTTATGTCCAAATCTTTCTTATTCATTTGATTTTAGAACATTTTCCATTTCTTACAAGGTTAATTAATCTTGCTCAAGTCACTAACACATGTTCCACACCTCTAATGCTCAGGTGAAGGCATAAGCTCAGATTGAGTGAAAAGTACCGCTTAGGGTTCATAACATTAGCCTTCTTGTTTAAAGGTCAAATTTTGACCTTGCTTAGGAAATATCACCATGAATCAAGGCAAGGGTTAACAGAACAGGTCAACAGAATTTAGCTTCAGGGTCACATTGTTTACTATCAATCTTTCATTGAAGTTAAGAGTTTACCGAGATTGGTTAAATGTTCCATCTAGACTTTACTTCATTAAGTTTGACAAAGGAGGACATTTCAAACGATAGAGAGATATTTAAGGTTTTATTAATCAATTTCCTTCCTACTTATTAAATCCTATCATCTTCTAAAATCTAACCATTGCTTTCACCATGAGGTCATTTAAGATTCCACCATAAAAGGATAATGTTTATTAGCTTAGCTCGGGGGAAAAACAAGTAATCATGTTTTGTTACAAAAGATAGATTCCTCTTGATTGTTCCAGGTCTCAAAGGTTTCAAGTGGATCACATCTACATTAATATGCTCATATACATAAATTTCCATTTAACTTTTATAAGGAATATCCAGTTCACTTTATAGTGTTTACAAACTCATCACCACTATGCCTTAGGAGGATTTACAACACAACATTTTAACTCAAGAGCAAAGTTTAACAGTACTCGTTTGCGGAAACAAAACAAGGTTATATCAATTCATTCCAACATGATGCACAAATCAAAGGGACATACTATCTCTATTGAACCAACACTAGGGAGCAAGAGAGTAATAACATGGGACCTGCCCCGCGACTATACTAAGGGTTACAGTTCACTAGAATATCCCATAGCCAAGCAGTAATCAAAATTTCATCTTTCACATGATAACCAAACAAGCCAAAGTTTCAACAGTTACAACAACAATACTCTACAATACATTTACTAGGCACTGACCCTTCTTCTAAAATGTCCAAAGGCCCTTTCCAAATTTTATAACATAATACACATTCGTACAAAGGAACATCATAACCAAGATTGATGCAATAATCTACAAGTCTTTCCATCATCTAACCACGTAAGCCATCTGCAACAAATTTTTACAAGAGTCAGTTCACGAGAACTGAGCAAGATAAGACTACACAAAACCACCATAACTATTATCTAACAATATCATGAAAAGAAGCACCTTATTACAAGAAATTGGGTCAAACCTCTAAACACTATGAGCACATCAAGTTATAACAAAGTCTATAACATGTCGATCAAAGAAGGAGAAGACCTTGTACTTGATTAGGAGCAAATGCAACGAAAATAACAATCATATGAGAATGGCCCTTGGCCCTATAAGGAGAAAACAACCAACTAGCAAAGCCAGTATCCCCATCAAGTAAGTAATTAAACAATAATTACAAGATTGAGAATTGATCTATATACCAGTCATCTAGAATTTTATCAAAGGAACCAACGCATAGGCTGAAATAATATTTTTCCAAGAGAACAAGAGTGGATCGGCCCAAGAAGGGGGAAACGCGGGTTTCAGAAATTAACACAAAAAGCCATGGATAATAGAGTTTCAGACCGGAAATCAATTAGAGTATACACACAACACAAGTTTCGAAGCGAAGGCAAAGTATACTAGTTTTGACCATAACTACAAAGAGATCTACCAATCATCCAGGAAGGGTCAAAGTCTCACAGGCTAGTAGCAAACCACACGAGAGAAGAAGGGGGGGGGTTTCGTCCAACAAGAGTTTACAATAATGTCGTCAACAAATTTTATTTTTTTAATAACACTAAAGGTTTGCAACCTCCACTACAGTACTAATGATTGGTTTATTTAAAATAAAATTACCCATATCCCAAAACAACCAAATTTTACGGCAACCCTTGGTAGCGATGATCAACCGTTGCACAAAAAGATACAAACATAATTTCTAAGTGACTTTATCAAAACAAAACCTTCCATTTATGAATTCATAAGATTATCACACGAAAGTGAGTTTTTCCCGAAGGTGAATCACATCTAAGGAAATCTCCATCACAAACTATTACGAGTAATTATGTGCATAAAAAAATTGACCAATATTAATTAATAGCGTTAACATTACAAGGGGAGAATAATGTAAGTTAGGAAAGATAGAAGAGCGCCATCGAGAAATAATTCGAGAGGGGATTAGACCAAACTAATCTAGTGCCAACGAGGTATTGGATTCGCACAATGAAACCTCCAGCTTAGTTGATCCGAAAAGCTAGTTATGATTCAAGTTGATAGGCATGGTCAAGGTACTTCTTGAGGATGGCCTTAAAAGCCTAGAAACAAGATGAAGGATAGTATAAGAGTCTAAACACGCGAGACGGCAAAACACGTTGCACACGAACCCTTTTATTCTACCAGTTTTAATATCGAAACTCTAAGCTGGCTAGCCCACGCATTGCTCGCACAATCCTACAACCTTTCTTTCTCGATGCCAATAGGTTATCGAAGGGACTTGCGAAGGAGCTAACAAAAAAACGTCAAGGACAAACTTTGGTGCTAGAACGGGGGTTTCATAGTTAATGTAAACTTACTTCCATGATAACGAAAATGCTAACTTGATCAACATAATAACTTGCAACTCATTCACAGAGAAGAATTAACCCATAAACAAACAGACAAAGTTCTATCATTCGAGTAAGAGAAAACATAACATTCAAAGGAGAGGGCACACGCATCCTTTCGACCCACATTCTGTCAATGATAAAAGCTAAAACAAGAAGACACAAGCAGAAAGGGAAATCTCCCATCATGACATCCAACTGACAAAACAATGCAAGGAAAAGTGGTTTGATTTCACAATATTTTTAAATAAAATAACAGTAGAAAAGTGTAGAAATATCTTGCCTGTTTCTCCAGCTTCAACAGGTCGTACAGACTCCACACGGCCAGCATAAAAATTGTAGGAACTGGAATTCGGGTGCACCAGTTCTAAGCGGTCCACCAGTCGAAAGCATTCATTCTTCCACCTCACATGTAAAGTAAGCACCATGACCACTGTAGAAAATCCCATTCCAACTGACAAATCAAAGCACACCCAAAACCATGGAAACCCTTCATCTCTCTCTTCCTCATCATCCATTGTGGGATTCGACAACCAACTCACATACCCTATACGTGCTACCACAATACAAGTGATCTACACAAGGCTGGAGGAGATGGATTTACCCAAGTTATTCATATTTGTTTCAACTTCCTATGCCTCCTCAACAAATCCATTCCAAAACATATCATGCAATCCTTGTTGTCCTTTGGCCATATTTCATTCAGGCATTTTGTCAAACAAATCCCGTGCTTTCTGCAAGCTCCCGCATTTCACATGCATGTCAAACAAGGTATTCATCACAATAACTTCAGACTGATATCCATATCTAATGATTTTTGCGTGGATCTGCAAACCATGCATGAGAGATGCTACGCTGGTACATGCAAGGATAATACTAAAGAAGGTGAACTGATTAGGTTGGACACCTGTGATAGTCTTTGGAAGAGGTGAGATCTGCATTGCATCCTTCAACCTAGCAACGCAGGATTGCATACTTTGAGAGAGACCGCGAGGCTTTTTAATGAGAGGAGCAGAGATTGCTGATACATGCGTTGCTTTAATTAGAACCCCGCCGCTAGCAGAGACATCCTCCAAATATGTCCATGGAAGGAGGAGAACCAGAACATGAGCTCTTCTGTGAGTTCCTACTCTCTTCTCCTCAGCCTAAAAGCAGTCCCTTCTGGTATGAGGGAGAATCCACATAGAGGACAGGTTATTTGTTGGAGATCCTGCCACTTGTCAAAACAATTTCTGTGGAAGAAAAGAGAGCACGGCAGTTCCCTTATCTGATCCCCTTCTTCAATCTTACACAGACAAACAACGCATTCCACCACATGGGTAATGTTTGCAAGTGTTTTGTAGGGCACAACAGGAAGGCTCTGCCTGATTTCATCAGCTATGAGGGGCAATTGGGCAAGCTCGGACCCCAAAACTGGAGCAGTCTCTGAAGATGTTTCAGGATTAGAATTAGAATAATCCCTTCTGAACAGTTGGGTACTCCTGCTATTCACGTGTATATTATTAGCAGAAGAAGTAGAAAAGAATAGGCCCAAATATACGTAAATGATTCGGCAATATCCTTTAAGGATTGGACTGGAAGGATCTTCAAGGAACGAACTGAGAGGACTGCATCAAACTCTCGGTGCAAACGTTTCAGTTGAAGCTTGAAGGGGTGGTAATTCCAACAGAAACCTTTATGCCTGCTAACTTGGTGACTCGTTGAAGAGGCTCATATGATTGCAAAGCAAATCTTGCTTCATGAACATACTGAAATGAAACAGATCCGCGTCTATGAAATTCTCTTCCATGAGTTACATCGCAAAACCAAGAAGAAAAGGTTTCAATAGAGACTCCTTGCGATAAACTTCATCTGGTCTCCTGGTAACACTCTCACTGTCACTTAGTCGATTTTGAGAAACAGATCTTGAAGGAGAAATCTGAAACTGAGGATGCAGTCAAAACTGAACGGATAACAAGGTAGTTAGACAGCCTGCTCGTTGGAAGCGCTCAAAACGGCTTCTGCCTCACCGAAATGCTCCTGCCGCCTGGTAATTCACTGTCACAGGTTGTTGCTGTAAATCCCCAGCAAGAACACACCTTGCAGCACCCAAGGACGCGCCCAGGAGGTAACACGCCTGCTACACTATCTTGTAGCTTCATCTGTACCCACGTCAAACCAGACTCACGCAGCATTAAGGCGACAGACCTTCATTTCACCATCAACGCATCCACTGTCCAGAACACGCTGAAGCAATTCATCTGTTTCAGCATTTGATGGAGTGCAAAACAAGCATACGCGGTTTTTGGGCAGAGAGGAAGACCACGTGACAGGAGGTGGTTAGTCAAAGTTTTAATAAATGGGCAGGTGCGGCCACCCACCAGGAGGAAAGGCGCTTCAACCACTGCCAGCTACCATAACATAGAAATTTTTATTTTATTCTATTTTTGGAGCCCCGTGCTGTGGGGACAGGACGCCTGCCTGGAGCACAAAGAATGGGCATTACTGATTACCACAAATTAAGTTTGAATATATCAGTTCCATAAAGAGATCCACAAGGTCTCCATTTTCAATTGTGTATGGAAGTAATCCAAATGGGGTGTTAGATTTGGTACAACTACCGAGTTGATGGAAAAATTAGTGATGATACGAAGAATTTGTCAAACATATACAATAATTGCAAGAAGAAGTGCAAAAGAAGCTACGAGAATAGTAATAAAAGCATATGGAAATAACAAATGTGCACAAACGGAAAAAGGTATTTACAATTGGTGAGTTGTTTATGGTATATCTACGAAGGAAAGGTTTCCAAGAGGAACCTATTAACAAGTTGAAGTACAAGAAAATTGGTCCACAAAATCGTAACAAAAATAAGCAATAATGCTTATGAGGTAAAATTGCCAAGGAATTTTGATATTTCTCCAGTGTTTAATGTTTTAGGGTTATGGTATATCTATGGAAGGAAAGGTTTCAAGAGGAACCTATTAACAAGTTGAAGTACAAGAAAATTGGTCCTGTGAAAATCGTAAAAAAATAAGCAATAATGCTTATGCGGTAAAATTGCCAAGGAATTTTGATATTTCTCCAATCTTTAATGTTTTTGATTTGTATTTTTATGGGGATGGTGTAAAAAGATATATTATTGATGAAGTAATAGATTGGAAGCAACAGTTCCCATAAAAATGAAAGAAGAAGTAGATCAGATTCTAGATAAAAAACAATGAACACACGACATGAAAAATACAACAAATATTTGGTACATTGGAAAGGCCTAGAACAAAGGACAATACTTGGGTCACGAGTGTGAGATTAAGAAATTAGATGCGAGATAAATGGAAACAGTTTGAAGAAGACAACTTGCAAGAGTCGAATTTTGTCAAGCGGAGAAAATGATGCACCAAAATTAACAAGAACTTAATATTTTTTAAACCACATGTTTCTATGAAATTGTAACGTCCACAAAAAGCGACACACAAGACTACATAGGAAAACACAGAATAATTTTTTTTTTTGACTTGCTTGACACACAACACGACACCACATGTCATCACAAGGTTACAACCAACTTTGGGAACCACTTGTTATGAGTATGACCGCAAGGTCAGCACGGAAACGTTCACACCCAAAAGGATAATACACTTTTCTTTTGACAGGACAACATAGAAATCCAACCACACGACACTCTTACAACTAAGGCAAGCCACAGTAAGAAATGATTGAAGGTTATTTAATTGATAAAACAACCTTTTAACTCATAACTTATGTTTTCAAAGAGGTTCAAGATATGATTCGTACAAATTCCTTACCAAATGAGTTATTTTCTTATACACTGTCGAGTAGTTCACTTAAAGTCTTCTCATTTTCGACAATTATTTATCTTATCTATTTATTTGATAAGGATGGTAATTTAATTCCACAAGGCCATCTATTCACACTTACACTACTAAATCTCGTTCATGCCTTTATGACAACATTGGTTCGCGTTCAACAAACTTAAGAGAGTTTCAAGACACCTTGGATAAAATTAGAGGAAGAAGTTCAATTGAGTTCATCCTCGAAACATCGTTAGTTATTACCAAGGTTTAATTGAAGCTTGAAATTTTATCCAGAAATATAAAGATTTTACTTAGGATTCATTGAAAGAACTTTACAAAAGAAACTATTCACTTTTCAAAAACACCTGAGAGATAAATTTCGTGATTTCTATATTGTTTCCCCTACTTATTAAATCTTATTATCTTCTAACAATTATCAATTTATTTCACCTTAGAATCTTTTTTATGAATTTCACCATAAAAAATATAATGTTCGCTAGTGTAATTCACCTTAGAATCTTTTTTTACGAATTTCACCATAAAAAATATAATATTCGCTAGTGTAGTTAGGGATGACATGCTATATCATTTTACTTAACCAAGGATAGTTTCATCTTTTATCACTTATACCAAGGATAGTTTCATCTTTTATCACTTATGGAATTTCTTGTTCTCAAGCAAATCATCTCTACATTAATTTATTTGAATATAATTTTTGTTAAACTTCTATAAGAATTAACCACCCCATTTTATTTTACTTATAACACACCATTACAAAGTCTTAAAAATTTTAACTCAGCACTTTATTCTCAATATCAAAGTTTTACAATACTCATGTCAATGTAAAATTGAATATTACTTCTCACAAGGATAAGTTACCAGTCTAACAACAAAAAAGACAAGACAACTTCATCACGTAGTTTTCCAAACATTCCAAGGCAAGAGATATTTTAAAATCTTTTGCAAGCAATGTTACAAAATTTACAACACATTAAACATTTTTACAAAGAACCTCATAAATTGAACTGATAAAACTTTTACTTTTTTTAATCTACTCACATAATCCATCTGCATAAATATTAACTAGAGTCGGTTCGCTATGCTGAACTCAATAAAATATAATCCTCACCTAATAATTTATGCCATCTAGTATTTACATAAATGAAAGGTTGCAATAATCCCTATCAAATAATTTCTAACATGTATTCAAATCTTAACTGCACATCTCATGATAATACATTTCATACCCATTATTGTTCACTTCCCTAAAATCAGCTTACATATGAACAAAATTCCAAGTGGCTAGATATACAACCTTAACCTTGCATTTAATCATAATAACAATCACTTAATATCTTCAATCTTCTTCTCATATATAAGTATCCAATAATATTATCTTTCCATTAAATAGAAGCACCAACAACATTAAGCTTCTATAAAAAATACAAGTATCGGTCTTATATTACTCATCGATAATACCAAGTATCGAACCTTAATAAATAATCAATGATATGTAAGTATAATTTTATATTTATCTCACAATTTTAAGAATATATTTACGTTATTTCACCAATCAGCAAGTTCATATATTATTTAGATATCCTTTTGGTTGATTATTACCATTTCTTATATATTTCTTCTAGTAAAAAAATCCAACTCATAAGAATGAGTTATGATCGACAATATTGCCATCTTTTACTAATATGCCAAAGATACATTTGACTAGCTAAGATATATAAGCGTGGTCCAAGCCAATATGAATACAAATATCAACATTATCTCAACTCCTAATGAGATACAAATATCAATTTTAGGTTAGTTCTCATAACTTTCTTATTCTTCGTTTTCCTACCAAAAACATTTCAACAAACTTTGAAGTCAAAGTATAGGATAAATTTATAATTTCATATTTCAAGCATTATGCGAATTCATATCCACGAGGGCCATCACATGTCAATCAAACTTAAAGAATGTACACATTCATGATAGTTCAATGTATCCAAGATTACTTTAACTTATTCGAAGATCCAAGTATTGCCTCAAACTTAAGCCATATAGTTATCCACACAAACTAACGTCTTGAGTGCTTACCGTATTCAAAAAGGTCACAAACTAATAACCCCATTAACACATGCTTTAAGAGCGTTCCAATCTAAAAATAAGCTCATAGTAATAATAATAACAGAGGGGCTAATGAGGGGTTTTCAATAATCCCCAAAGTAAACGATAATCAAAAGAGTCGGATGGTATTTAAAAAGCCCAGTAAAACAAGTACGACTCTCCCCAAATAGAAGCCTCCAATCCTAATGGGGGGTTTATATTATTATCAATCCACATTAAAAGACAAACACAGTCTTCCAAGAAAATTCCCGTTTTCAAGCCATGTTCTACATAATAAAAACAATACAAGGAATATTCTAAATCTCATTCACACACCACAATATTTTCTACAGAAACCACTGTTCACAGGAATAATCATGGCAAAAAAATAAACCAACTTTATAAAATCGATAAGCGAAAATCACTTTGGAGAGATTTCTTCTTGCCAAATAATAATTAAGATAAACTATAAAGGGGAGAGAGATCAACTCATGCAATTATGATTATAAGTCATTCGAACCCCATGTCTTTCGGGCATCTCTTTTAAGAAAGAGTCAATATATATATATATATATATATATATATATATATATATATATATATATATAATATCAAAAGTCCAAACGCTATTTACTTAGCAAAAAAATAACACATCAACATTCCAAAAGAAACTCACATCTACAAAATTCAAACAAAATTGCAGAGATTGATTTATCCAAATATTAAAGGGAATAAACCATTAAGAGAGAGGGTTAGGGCTTGTCATGCCTGCATTAAAAGCTAGATCTCATGGCCACGCACTGGCAGACCCCTTCTCCCAGCAGTCCCAAAATTATTTCTCCACCAAACTCACGCTTCTCACCCACACGGTGTCCCAAATACCATGCAAAAGAAAAAATAACCTTTCCGGTTACCCATGAGTTCAAGATACAAATGTCCATTTAACCGACGAGGCGGGAGTAGCAAGGAAGGGCCAGAGCAGGGTTAAAAAAATAAAGATATTTACATTACATGCGGCCAACAACAAAAAACAACGCTCCTTTTCCCCCAAAACGCATCAGGAAACAACATAAAACCATGTCCATATTTTGTGTTATCAAGCCCTCATCTACGAGGCGGAGTAGAAGTAAGCGACACGCGAGGAAAGAAAATCACTTTGGAGAGATTTCTTCTTGTCAAATAGTAATTAAGATAAACTATAAAGGAGGAGAGATCAGCTCATGCAATTATGATTATAAGTCATTCGAAACCCATCTCTTTTTGGGCATCTCTTTCAAGAAAGAGTCAATATATATATGTAAATAAATATTATATAATATCAAGAGTCCAAACGTTATTTACTTAGTAAAAAAAATAACACATCAACATTCCAAAAGAAACCCACATCTACAGAATTCAAACAAAAATTGCAGAGATTGATTTACCCAAATACTAAAGGGAATAAACCATTAAGAGAGAGGGTTAGGGCTTATCATGCCTGCATTAAAAGCTATATCTCATGGCCACGCACTGGCAGACCCCTTCTCCCAGCAGTCCCAAAATTATTTCTCCACCAAACTCACGCTTCTCACCCACACGGTGTCCCAAATACCACGCAAAAGAAACAATAACCATTCCGGTTACCCATGAGTTTAGTACAAATGTCCAACCCAACTGGCGAGGGCAGGATAGCAAGGAAGGGCCAGAGCAGGATAAAAAATAAGGATATTTACATTGCATGCGGCCAACAAAAAAAAACAACGCTCCTTTTCCCCCAAAACGCATCAGGAAACAACATAAAACCATGTCCATATTTTGTGTTATCAGGCCCTCATCTACGGGCAGAGTAGAAGTAAACGGCACTCGAGGAAGGAATGATTGGATTCACGTTTGGTACAGGAAAAAGGGGGGAATGCGCAGCAAGGCAAGAGTCAAAACCAACCACGTATTTCCAGCAAGTTTCCACGCCCCTCCTCAACAAGGAACCAGTCTGTAAGAGCCCTGATAAAAAAAAACAGTCCATGTGACCACACAAAACAAATGTTCCTTCACCACACAAACTCACGCGGCCAAAGAAGAATGACATAACAGGTGGACCACAAAAAGGCAGAAGATTTGCAAATCCAAAATAAAATAAATGGAAGATGTGCGGCCACCAACAAGGAGAGTCCAACACGCCAAAAAGGATGGGGTTTTAATGAAATGGCAGGTGGCTATTAAAGCCACCCACCTCCAACCAACCAAGGAAAAAAATCAAAAGACATTAACATTCCCTCCCCCACGCCAAACGTGGTACACAAGGAGATCAACAAGGAGAGACAAGGTCGGTTGGGCACATAAAAATCCACATTTAATATTAGTAATTTAAAACAATCCTAAGATTGAGGGATCGGTCGACCTAGGAGGAGAATGGGGTTGAGTACTTAAATAAAATATTTATGCGAACACCACCCCCAAACCATGGCGCCACCACAAAACATACTCTTCCTCATTTGCACTGACGAGGCTCGATCGGTAGAAGCGACAAACATATTAAAAAGGATAGTTTAAAGATAACAAAGAATGATGTCAATAACAATCGATATAAAGAAAATAATAATAAAATACAATTGTTGATCGATAATACAATCATAATGTCATTATTATTATTATTATCATTATTATCATTTTACAGCTTGCAAAATAATTATCAATTATAGTCATAATGGTCAACAGTCGAGATCGACAAATTTAAAAGGAATATTATTATTATTATGGGCATTCTCTTTTTAACTGAACACGCCTATCAAAACCCAAATGTTATTATTTGCCTTCAAAGCTTCAAAGACACAAATTTCATTAAATAATGATCATTGCGGAGGCTAGCACAAGAAGCATTACAGTCCACACACGAGACGTGTCAATAACGACTCAAGAAAGCAAGGAAAGGGAAAGTGCTAAAACATCAACGAGACATGGTCCAAGACATCAAAATTACACAATCATTCGATGCTCAGCAAAAAGGGGTCACTTTGTGACAAGAATCGGGTAACCATCAAATAGGGCATCACGAAATGAACGCAAACAAAACCAACCCTAAAAGTTGGGAAAAAATTTTGTCACGTTTGAGCCTTAAATCCACCATCTTGAGGCCAAATATTTAGATTTAAGTTATAATTCGATTTTTCTTATTTTTGGGCATTAGTCAATTTTAGTCTTTTAGTTGCATTATGAGTTAAAAAGTTGGAAATTCATTTTTTTCCCATTTTGAGCATTTGTCGATTTTAGTCTATTAGTTGCATTATGAGTTAATAAGTTAGAAATTCCTGTAATTTGCAAATGTAGAAAATACATGGCAATTTTTGTGGCTGTAAGAATAAACATACAAACTTACTAAGAATAGCCGATTCTAGTAAAATATTAAAAATAATAATTTCCACCCCTAAAGTAAATTTAGTCGAGTTAATTAAAATTTACTTGACAACTCGAGTTAGCGGTTATTTTCCTATTTAAGAAACATTATAATTAATGATTCAATAACAAAGATCCATTTTGTTTGGAGTTAATATTATTTGCAATAAATCAACTTGGTTAGAATTTGGCTACATTATTTTCAAAATACATAAAAACATATGAAAGCCTACAAACAAACAAATACAATTACACAAACCTAAACCTTAACATTATGAAATAAATAATAAACAAAAATTATACATACTTATATATAAACTATATTTGCAACCATCGCGTAATATACACAAATCATAATTTTATGTTTTAAAGAAACACATAACTAGATAATCCAACATTCATTTTCATAATGTATAACATTTGAAATAAATAATAAACAAAAAATATACATATTTATATATAAATAATCATAATTTTATGTTTTAAAGAAACACTAGATAATCCAACATTCATTTTCATAATGTATAACATTTGAAATAAATAATAAACAAAAATATACATAAACCTAAACCTTAACATTATGAAATAAATGATAAACAAAAATTATACATACTTACATATAAACTATATTTTCAACCATCGTGTAATATACACAAATCATAATGTTATGTTTTAAAGAAACACATAACTAGATAATCCAACATTCATTTTCATAATGTATAACATTTGAAATAAATAATAAACAAAAAATATACATATTTATATATAAATAATTATATTTTCAACCATATACACAAATCATAATTTGGCTACATTATTATTGATAACAAAGAAAGAGATCTAATTTCTTTTGGAGTTAATATTATCAAGTTTATTCATAATTTGGCTACATTATTTTCAAAATACATAAACGCATATGAGAGCCTACATAAAAACAAATACGAGTTACACAAACCTAAACCTTAACATTTTGAAATAAATAATAAACAAAAAATTATACAACATTATTTTCGAAATACATAAAAACATATGAAAGCCTACATACAAACAAATACAATTACACAAACCTAAACCTTAACATTTTGAAATAAATAATAAACAAAAATTATGCATACTTAAATATAAACAACTATATTTTCAACCATTCACATAATATACACAAATCATAATTTTATGTTTTAAAGAAAAACATAACTAGATAATCCAACATTCATTTTCATAATGTCATAACATATGAAAGCTACATAATGTATAATATTTGAAATTAAAAATAACATTTTCATATTGTGTAACATATGAAATAAATAAAATCAAAAATATACATATTTATATATAAATAATTATATTTTCAACCATATACACATCATAATTTTATGTTTTAAAGAAACACAAAACTAGATAATAATAACATTTTCATAATGGATAACATTTGAAATAAATAATAAACAAAATTATACATATTTATATATAAATAATTATATTTTCCACCATCCACGTAATATACACAAATCATAATTTTATGTTTTAAAGAAACACATAACTAGATAATCCAACATTCATTTTCATAATGTCATAACATATGGAAGCCTACATACAAGCGAATACACTTACACTAACCTACATATTTATGTATATGTTTTAAAGAAACACATATAAATAAAACCCAAATCATTTTCTTAATTTCATGCATCATCAAAATATATAAAAACAGATGAAAGCCTTAGAACAAACAAATACACTTCCACAAACCTAAGGCTAAACATTTTGATATATAATAAACAAAAATTATTACATATTTGTATATAAATAATTGCATTTACATCCATCTACAAGATATAGACACATAGAAATCATGTATATGTTTTAAAGGAACATAATAACTAATAAAACACAAATCATTTTCATAATTTAATGTATCATCAAAATAATTCATAATACACAATTCATTTTCATAATTTCATGTATCATCAAAATGCATTAAAGTATATATAAAAACACAAATCATTTTCATAAATTAGTGTATCATCAAAATAACTCATAATACACAATTCATTTTCATAATTTCATGTATCATCAAAATGCATTAAAGTATATATAAATACTTGAATACAAACAAATACACTTGCACAAACTCAAACAATTAATTCTTTCAAACAATCAAAACAAATATGCTTTAAAAACTTAATAAATAAATTTAGAAACATTCAATACATATAAAAAAATTAATAAACAAGCCTATATATACATGTAAAAATGTAGTATATCACCTATATAAGCAAATATACACATTTATCCACATACATCATGCAAAATAACCATAATAACTAATAATATAAACAAATCCACTTACACAAACCCAATTTACAAACATAACAAATCAACATACACACTTCCATAATTGTTACATCATCAAACAAACAAACATTTGAAGCCCTAAAATACAAACAAATACACACAAATGTAAACATTAAATTTTTACCATATATGCTCTAAAACCATATAAATATATATTCAAACATTCAATACATTTTGAAATATAGAGATATTCACTTACACTCACATACATCATATAAAATATCCACAATCATACAAATATGTATGCAAATACACACAAATCCAAACATTACATTTTTATAAATAATCAAACCAATTATGCTTTAAAAACTATATATATTCACTTACACCCACATGCATCGTATAAAACATCCACAATCATACAAACATATTTACATATATAAACCATCATATGAACATGTTTATATAGAACCTAATAATTACATAATCCTACATAAAATCATTATATTTGAATAAATAGACAATATACGCTAGTAAACATGTGCACTATTTCATAATAATTATAAATAAACCAATCAAGTCAACATACAAAATTTTACAATTTTCTTTCAAAAATTCCACCAAAATATGTAAAATGTGTCTATAAATTATAAATGCAAAAATATGTATCTATATAAACAATCACAATGATGTTACCCATCTCCTAGTTGAGCTGTTGTACTTGTCCATTAAAAAGTGCATAACTCGACCATATCTTTGGAACATATCAAAGACAGATTAATTGATTTGCGTGATGAAATATATTATTAAACATTCAAATTTTGTTGAAATTATTCAACTATTACCAACCAGGGTTACATGTCAAGGAATTGAATTTCTTTTTATTAGTATTGCCAAAGGCAAATTCTACTATAGGCCTCATATCTGTTTAACTAGTTGTTATTTTTGTACTTATTAACCAATCAGACAGTCTTATTATTTTCATTAAACAAATATACAATTCTTACATTAATAAATATCACTAAAGCTGCACACTTTTTAACAAAATAATTGTAAAAATGTATTTATCTTCAATAAGATTGGCCTAAAAATTAACATGTTATTGCAGCCTTCAGCAATTTCAAGAAAAACATGATGTCAATAGCATTTATGGTGTCATAACATTTATGATAGCATTTATTTTCTTGGTTTCCTTTTTACATTTTTAATATATAGTTAATGAACAAATAAAAGGACTTGGACTTTATGTGGACTTTAAAGTATAACATCCAAAAGCATGCTTTTAAATGACCAGGACTTTTACTTTTTTTACATCTTCCATCTTCCATCTTCCTTTGTTTCTTACATATCTCTCAATACAACTGGACAGTACTTAGCAGCATTGCTACTCTTTTTATTATAATAAAAATTCATTCAAAGAAAACAAATTATAAGCATAAATTTTCTTATTATGTGTCAAATAATATCAAAAAAAAAAACATCAAACATTAAATTATAAACATTCATATAACAAAATACATCAATTAAAAATATAAACCACTATCCAAATAAACATACAAATATAAATAAAATATATATTTACCTATATAAACAATCACAATGTTGCTACCCATAAAAACATATGTTATACCCCAATTGGGCTGTTGTACTCATCAATAAAAAAGTGAATAACTCGGCCATAGCTTTGGAGCATATAAATTGCATGCTTGAGATACTAAAGAGATTTTCTCTAACACGTAAAAAACAGTAGTTTGGATTCAATATTCAAAAGACCATTATTAAGACTATTTTCAAATAAATAAACCGATAATAAATGCACAAATCTACGAATAAATTCAACTGATTTATTAAAATAACTGATTTTTTCAAATGCATGAACCATATTATCAAACATTTAAATTTTATTGCAATTATTCAACTATTACCAATCATATAAATTGCATGCTTGAGATACTAAACAGATTTTCTCCAACACGTAAAAAACAATATTTTGAATTCGATATTCAAAGACCATTATTAAGACAATTTTCAAATAAATAAACCGATAATAAATGCACAAATCTACGAATAAATTCAACTGATTTATTAAAATAACTAATTATTTCTCAAATGCATAAAGCTAAAAATTAATTCAACTAAAATATCCAGACCCTATTCATTATAATAAATGTGAAGGAGAAAAATTAAAATTTGCAAACGCGAGCGTATAAGAATTATTACTACTAAAACTTCAGAATTCACGATCCTATGAGAATTATTTCTACTAAAACCTCGTAAAAAATGAAAGGAATTAACCTTTTAAATTGCAAATAAATTATCCATTTATCCTAAAGACATAAAAGCTGGTGGTTAAAAACTAAAGGAACGTGAAAATCTGAGAACAGAACAAAAACAGCTGGAGAATGAAATTAAAAATACAAAATTCCGGAAATACACATTATTCCTTTAGGAATCTACCCTCATTAAACAGAGCTACAATAATCACTACAGAAATAAATATTGACAAATTTTACCAGTAATGTGCTGAAGCAAAACTAAAAATTTTCTGACTTTTTCAGGTCAGCTGAAAATGTAATTTTAAAAGGGAACATAGAATTGAATAACATGTCGTGCAAAATAAGCATAATAAAATTAAATTAAAGATGAAAAAAACTACGAAAGAGGAAAGGTTATGATGGTAAACCACCACCAGGCAGCTATTTAAGTTGCTAATACAGAATAGATATAGAACATGAGTAGGATGTAAAGGCATTTCTAAAAACAAGTTCTCTAAAATACAGTACCAAGAAAATTATTCTCTAAATTATAGTACCAAAAAAATTTAGGAATCTTCAAATAAAATTTGAAATTATGCCCTCCAAAACAAGCACAGTGAATGAACAGAAACATTAAATTATTTGTAAAATCATGTTGAAACCCTAATAAAGCCTAAAAATGTATTGACATAAATGGAGAAAGCAACCTATACTGACCTCTGCCTCTGTATCTGAATATGTCCTACACAATTAATGCCTGTTCATCTCCTCTCATCCACAAAGCATTTCACAAGAGCCAAAAAAATAAATGAGAAACCGCCAAATAGATGAAAAAAAAGAAAGCTGCATAAAAATAGTTGAAAGTCCATGCAAAGTAAACCCTAATGACCTCTGCCTTTGTATCTGCGTATGTCCTGAACAATTAATGGTTGTTCATTGTAATGCCCCGTATATATAAAGATTTTCCTTTTTTTTTTACAAACAAAAAAACAAAGAAGCTAAATTTAAACTAATCCTTGATTCCTTTTCCCCCATTTATCTAGCCTAGGCTTTGGATGCGTTGAAGGATGGAGATGTGGACTCCTATTGATTATTGTTTGTTCGCTGTTTGGTTGAGAGTGGGTGGAAGTGATGGCCACCTGCCATCTCTCCTTTATTGTTTCACCAACACGCCTTGACTTGTTCCCTGGTCCTTCACGCGCAAATTAAGTGCTGGTCGTATGCCTTGGCTTCTGTTTAGCCTGCAACACGTTACTCTGGACTTTATTGTCAAATGCCAATTAAACCTGTGGTGGGTGTGGATTCTCAAAATCGTGCTGTACAGGCAGTTTCAGTGGAGCGTAGAACCGAAATTTCTCCTAGGAAAGTGCCGTGAGGAAGTGATTCGCTATATGCAGCAGCTACAGGGTAGAGAAGTAAACTTATCCCAGAAAATCAGTGGCCTCCAGAGAGAGTTAAGTGCGACAGCTGCTGCAGGGTGATCCCAAGGAACCGTTGGTGTTGATCCTGATGTTCTGGTTGCACGCGACCACAGTCGTGATCAGTTGTTGCAAAATCTTGCAGCTGTAGTAGAAGAACGAGATAAAGTTTTAGTTGAGCTGTCTTGCCTTTTCATTTTGGAAATTTGGAGCTAGCTGCTTATTCCATGGTTAACAACGTTATTGTGGGTTTCGCTTCAGGTCTCCTGTCGGGAATGGGGAGTGCCGTTTCCACGCTTTGCGGACAAGCTTATGGAGCAAAGAAAGAACACATGCTAGGAATATACATGCGACGTTCTTGGATTGTTATCACCGCCATTGCATTTGCACTTTTGCCCATTTATATCTTTACCACACCTCTCCTAAAACTTTTCGGCCTGCCAGATGACATTGCGGAATTATCAGGAAGAGTGTCTCTGTTGTGTATTCCGATGCTTTTCTCGTTTGTATTCTATTACGTTCTTTGCAGATTTTTACAGGCACAGTCCAAGAATTTCGTAACCACGTGGTCATCGGCACTTGGGGCCTTATTAAACATTCTCTTATGCTGGTTGCTTGTCTGCAAATGGAGCATGGGACTTGACGGTGCAATTATTTCCTTAAATGTGGCATGGTGGACCCCTGTGATTATTCAATACGTTTATGCTACCTGTGGGTGGTGTCCACAGTCATGGACAGGATACTCAATGAATGCATTTGCAGATCTTTGGCCTTTTATCAAGCTATCTGTTGCATCTGGTGTCATGTTATGCTTGGAGCTTTGGTACCAGAAAATAGTGGTTCTAATGGCAGTGAAGTTAAAAGACACAGATGTTGCAGTTGATTCATTTTCTATTTGCTTAAACATCAATTCGTGGGAAATGGCTATACCACTTGGTTTTCTTGTTTCAAATAGTGTGAGGGTTGCGAATGAGCTTGGAGCAGGGAGACCCAGGGAAGCAAAATTTGCAGTAGCAGTCTCAGTCATAACTTCCACAGTTATAGGAATGGTTCTCCTAATTCTTATATTGGCCATCCGCAGTGATTTAGCCACGGTTTTCACAAACAGTACTATTCTACAAAAGGTTGTTTATAAATTGTCAATATTACTAGCGTGCAACCAGTCCTTACAGGAATTGCCGTTGGGGTGGGGAAACAGGCTATTGTTGCCTATGTAAATATTGCATGCTACTATATAATCGGCATTCCGCTCGGCATTCTCCTCGGTTATGTTTTTCATTTGCAAGTTATGGGAATCTGGCTGGGAATGATAGGAGGGATAGCAGTCCAAACCCTTTCATTGATGTTTATCGCATGGAAAATAGACTGGAATATGGAGGTGACAGATCACACCCACAGGCACAGGAGATCTATGCAATGTTGGAGAAAATGTCTTGGGAGATGAAGGTAGCAGGATATTGTTTTTCAGATTCAGAACATGTACTGAGAGAACGGTAACACTATGGAAAATGACAAGCAAGAAAATTGTAATGGATCCAGCAGGAGGGAATTGCACGGTTACTACAGTTTGAGGAGGAGTTTAAACCGTTCTTCAGAAATGGCTGCAAAAACATGGTCCGAGGTCAACAATCTCATCCAGAATTACACGCCCTTCAAATCTGCTTCAAACCACAGCAAATCTCCGTCGCAGGAAGAAGGGCAGCTTGAGACGATCAATACGTGGGAGCTCATGGAAGGGTTAGAAGATAATACTGGAAGCAGTCCTTTGGTTGTGGTTAACGAGATTGCCATGAAGAAATCTGTGGATCGAACGCTAGACCGGTCATTTTCTTTTCACAGCGTCAAGGACGTCGAACAGCTTGCCAGAGACGAACCCAAACGCTCCGTCGCTCTGGCACATGAGTTACTCCCGGCGTGAAGCTCGCCGACGAAAAGCTCAAGTTTTCGTCCAAAGCAATGGAAGAGGCAGGAGGGCGAAGCTGAATCTGGAGAAAAAGGCAAGATATTTCTACACTTTTCTACTGTTATTTTATTTAAAAATATTGTGAAATCGAACCACTTTTCCTTGCATTGATTTGTCAGTTGGATGTCATGATGGGAGATTTCCCTTCCTGCTTGTGTCGTCTTGTTTTAGCTTTTATCGTTGGCAGTATGTGGGTCGAAAGGATGCGTGTGCCCTCTCCTTGAATGTTATGTTTCTCTTACTCGAATGATAGACCTTCGTCTATTTGTTTATGTATTAAATCTTCTCTGCGATTGAGTTGCAAGTTGTTATGTTGATTAACTAGTATTTTCGATATCATGGAAGTAAGTTTACGATAACTATGAAGCTCCTCCCTAGCACCCAAGTTGTCTTTTGACGTTTTTTTTAGCCCCTTCGCAAGTCCCTTTGATAACCTTTTGGCATCGAGAAAGAAAGGTTGTAGGATTGTGTGAGCAATGCGTGGGCTAGCCAGCGTAGAGTTTTGGTATCAAAACTGGTAGAATAAAAAGGTTTGTGTGCAATGTGTTTTGCCGTCTCGCGTGTTTAGACTCTTATACTATCTTTCATCTTGTTTCTAGGCTTTTAAGGCCATCCTCAGGAAGTACCTTGACCATCCCTATCAACTTGAACCATAACTAACTTTTCGGATCAACTAAGCTTGAGGTTTCATTGTGCGAATCCAGTACCTCGTTGATACTAGAATAGTTTGGTCTAATCCCCCTCTCAGATTTATTGCTGATGGCGCTCTTCTATTTTTCCTAACTTGCATTATTTGCTCCCTTGTAATGTTAACGCTATTAATTAATATTGGTCGGTTTTTATGCACGTAATTTACCGTAATAGTTTGTGATGGAAATTTCATTAAATGTGATTAACCTTCGGGAAAAACTCAGCTTTCATTTGATAGTCTTATGGATTCATAGCGGAAGGTTTTGTTTTGATAATGTCACTTAGAAGTTATGTTTGTATCTTTGTGCGACGGTCGACTGTGTTACCAAGGGTTGCCATAGTAAATATGGTTGTTTTGGGATGTGGGCAATTTATTTTAAATTAACCAAACATTAGTATTGTAGTGGAGGTTTGCAAATCTTTAGTGTTAAAAAAACTTGTTGATGACATTATTGTATACTCTTGTTGGACGAAACCCCCTGTAAGACTTTAACTCTTCCTGGATGATTGGTAGATCCCTTTGTAGTTAATGGTCAAAACTAGTATACTTTGCCTTTGCTTCGAAACTTATGTTGTGTGTATACTCTAATTGATTTCCGGTTTGAAACTCAATTATACATGGCTTTTTGTGTTGATTTCTGAAACTCGTGTTTCCCCCTTTCTTGGGCCGATCAACTTTTGTATTTTTAGAAATATATTATTTTAGCCTATGCGTTGGTATCTTTGATAAAATTCTAGATGGTTGGTGTTTATATCAAATCTCAATCTTGTAATTATTGTTTAATTACTTGATGAAAATTCATTTTTGCTAGATTGTTTGTTTTCTCCTTATAGGGCCAATGGCCATTCTCTTACGATTGCTATACTGTCATTGTTATTACTCCTAACTGAAGTACAAGGTCTTCTCCTTCTCTGATTGGCATGATGAAGACTTTATTTTAACTTGATGTGTTAATAGTGTTTAGAGGATTGAACCAATTATTGTAATAAAGTGCTTCCTTTTCGTGATATTGTTAGATAATAGTTATGGTGGTTTTGTGTAGCCTTATCTTGCTCAGTTCTCGTGAACTGACTCTTATAGAAAATTTGTTGCGAGATAGATCTTGTGTGTAGATAAGGGATAGATTTGTATACTTTTGTCATCAACCTCGGTTGAAAAGTTCCTTTGCTCGAAACTTTTTTTTTATGTTGTTGTTTGTTGTTAACGTCCAATGGAAAGTTTAAAAGAGGATTAATGTCTCAGTATAATGTATTGTGGACTTTGTCATCTAAACTTTGGAAACTTTGTATTGTTTGACCATCATTGAAATTATAAGAAAATTTGGTTATTGTTGTTGAGTGACTTTGTTGGAGTATCAGTATTTTAAGAATTGATGTAATCTTGTTTAGTTCTTGTAAATGAGTGTTGCTACAACCTTGCCTTGAGAATAAATTTTGAGTTAAACCTTGATATGACTTAGTAATAAAGCGTCATAAGTAAACTAACATGGGATTGTTAATACTTCTGGAAGTTAAATTAAAAGTTGTATTCAAATAAAGTAACATAAGGGTCACCAACTTGAGAGCAAGAAATTCTTTAAGTAACCAAGGGCAAGACTATCATTGTAGGTAAACTTTATAACTTGACACCCCTAGCGACATTAATGAACACTATCCCTTTCATGGTGGAATTCTTAAACGAACTTAAAGGAAATCTATGGTTAGTTCTGGAAGATAATAAGATTTAATAAGCTAGAGAACATAAATTGGAGACCTCACCATCTTTCTCACCGCCATTTGGAAAGTAAATTTTTACTCCTTGTTATTACTTTTAGTGAAGCCTAAGTAAAGTTGATAATTCGGTTAAGAGCCCTAGCTTGAGTTGAATACTAGCGAATAACTAATGAGGTCCTAAAGATGTTTCATCTCGACTTTCTCCCTCTAACCCTTTTCAAGGCACCACTGTATCTCTTCTCTTAAGTGTGTTGAACTTAAAACCATGTTGTCTTGTGGGCAAGAACCAATCTTAGTAGCGTTAGTGGTGACGGATGGCCTTGTGGAATTTAATTACTCCTTTTTCTTGATAAACGAATTAAGCAAATAAATGTTAGAATAGAGAAGATTTAAAGATAATTACTCGAGTGTCAAAGGAATAAACTTGGCTTGGCAAGTTGAATCATACGAATCATATCTTGACCTCCTTGAAAACGTAAGCTAAGAATTGCAAGATGTCCTTTTAAAATAAATAACCCTCAAGAATATCTCCTTGTGGTTGGCCTTAGCTGTAAGTGTCTTTTGTGATTGGACTTCTATGTTGTCTTGTCAAAAAAGAAAAGTAAATTGTCCTTGATATGTGTGAATGTTTCCGTCTTGCCTTTATGGCCATCCTTGTATCAAGTTGTTCACAATCTTAGTTGTATACTTGGTAACGACATGTTGCGTCATGTTATATGTCAAGCAAGTCAAAAAAAAAAAGTTATCCTGTATTTCTTTGTGTTGTTAGTGTGTGTGATTATTTGGGTCGTTACATTCATCTTCTCTAATAAATGACATTTTACAAGAGCCAAATATCAAATGAGAAAGTTCCAAATAAATAAATACAAAGAAATCTACATAAAAATAGTTGAAAGTCCATGCAAAGTAAACCCTAACTTACCTCACCGATTATTATTTTTTTGAGATCCCACCTTCATTTTGTATGTGTTTTCATTTGAGATAATGATAACAATAGCCACAAACGCATATATCTGAGATGAGACAATGACCTTTACAACAACCTACACAACCTACAACACAAACAAAAATACAAAACACGGACCAAAAACAATAAAAAAAAACATAGAACACAAATAAACTAAATGGACCAAACACAATACAAAGCAGAATGGGGTGCACAACACACAAATAGACCACGCAAAATTTTACCCTCCATAAATTTTGATCCCATTGTAAAGCTTTATATCAATCCAATCTCTTTTATGATGACAAGTAAATTTACAAAATCTTACATGGACCAAACAATTGAACATGTGAACATACAACACAAAAATTATCCTCCATAAATTTCATCCCATTATATCAATAGAATCTCTTTTATGATGGCAAGCGGAACTACAAACACATACGAGATGACACAATGACCTTTACACATTACACGAATCTACAACACAAACAAACAATACAAAACACTTTGTAATGCCCCGTTCGGCGTTTACCCTAGTTCTTGTCGCAATGACCCTCTTGTGGAGCGTCGAACGGCTGTGTGTAATTCTGATGTCTTGGCTCCATGGTCGAGTCTTTGCTTCATGTTCGCCTTCGAATGTTAACATCTAGTTTATCCCCTTGGTTGCTTAGGCCTATTCACATGTTGTTTTAATCATTGTGAGTAATGGGCAATTCGATTCTTACTTCCTCTAGCTTGCTCGTCTGTTTGCGATTTAATCTTCTCGGGTTGAATAGTAATCATACAAAAATTCGTATACCTTTTTAGCTTATGGGAAGCTGAGGGTAATCTTGTAACTCCTTTTCATTTGTATTAATATATCTTCTTTCGTATGCTTTGTGAGCTTACCTTAGTTAGTAGAGATTTTTTTATCCGTATCTTTCTTTGAAGGAGGGGCTCATGGGGCGCACTGGTGATGGGGAGGAAGTCGATTTCAAATATATTTAAAGAATCTCATAAAAAAAATCTTGATTATTAGAATATGTATTAAATTCAAATGCTATTCTGTAAGACACTTAGTAGCTTCCTCTAAATACATTCATTGATCTATTCTAATTGATTCTTCTTGAATTCAAAATTGAAGTAACATGCACATTACAATTTTCTAGAATTGATGCAACATCGAACTTCTTTAATTTTCATGTTTCCAATCGATTTTCAAGTCCTATCTTATAATGGTCTTGAAATCACAAACTTTAGGCCAACTAATTTGTTAAATGCTAAGAATTCATTGGAAAAGACCCGCAAAAAAAAAAATTAACCTCTACCATTGAATTAGTAGGTCGTGGTGAGGACTGCGCGGTTTTTTTAAATCTTTTAGTTAGCTTGCACCTACCCTCCTTTGCCACCTTGGCCAACCGGGGCCATTCGCGAGGTCTTGTTTGCACGTGGATGACATTAGTCTCTCCTCCCAACCACCCAACTCGGATATTAATGGCCATCACGTTTTTTTACTTTGCGTGAGGGAGATGGGAGTTGGTGGAGGCTTGTTTTTCTTCACCTGGATCTCTTGTTGATTCTCTTATTCAATGCGTATGGGCGCAGCATGGTTTGACGTGACGGCTAGATGGAGCTTCAAGCCAGTGAAGTAGGCGTGTGAGAGGCATTTTCTTCTTGGTTCCTCCTGGACGCCTTCCTTCTTCCTGCCCTGGCCGCGTGAGGAGAATGGATGGAGTTTTTAATTGTTTGTGTATTCACGTGGGTGGTTTTATCGGATCTTGTGTTGTCCCCTGTTGAAGAGAGGGGGCGTGGAAACCGCTGGAGATACGTGGTTTTTTTCCTGTCTCTTGCCTTGTTGCGTATTCCCCCCTTTCCTGTACAACGTGAGTCCAATCTTTCCTTTCTCGCGTCCCTGTTTCTTCTGCTCTACTCGTGGATGAGGGCCTGTTAACACAAAAGTATAGACGTGGTTTTGTTTGTTGTTTTCACGAGGCGTTTTGGGTGAAAAAGGAGCGTTGTTTCCTTTTCTTTAATATTGCACATTGACTACAAAGCTAGCGTAGTAGGCGTGTTACCTCCACTTTCTTGGGTGTTGCGAGGTGTGTTCTAGTCGGGAATCCACAGCAACAGCCTGCAATAGTGATTAGCCAAGCGGCAGGCATGTTACAATATGGCGAAGCCTTTTTGAGCGCTTCCAACAAGCAGGTTGTCCAACTATGTTGTTTTCTGTTCTGTATCGAATGCATCCTCTGATTCGGGTTTCTCCTTCAAGATATTTTTATCAAAATCGACTATGTGACAGTGAGACCCCCCCAATCGATTTATGGCATTCTGTCACGTTTTGCTCGCTGCATGGATCTTCTCTCTCCTTGCATACTTTTTTGGAGGCATATTTCTTCTTCAAACTTCTATTATCCTTGTTCCTTGTGCTTTTTCGATGCCTCTGTCCTTCTCTAGTGCACCATCTTTAACGCAGGCTAGAAGGTTGTTTAGAGGGTTGTGCAGTCTGGCCGTGTCCCTTTCTTTCAAGTATGTGCTGGACATTTTTTCATTAAAACCATAGTGCATCTTGTAGTCTTTGACAACTTTCGAGACCACCGTTCTTTCCGTTCGACGTTTCTTATAAAATGGAGCTCTCTGCCTGTGCAAAGCATAGACGAGAATAGAGTGGATGCCCGAGCGTATAAAAAGGGGAGATTCGACCTGAGGATGGTTGTTGCTGGTCCGGGCGGTGTCCATGAAACCTTCTGAATCTGGAGAAAAATAGGCAAGATATTTCTACACTTTTCTACTGTTATTTTATTTAAAATTATTGTGAAATCGAACCACTTGTTCCTTGTGCGCATTGATTTGTCGGTTGCATGTCATGATGGGAGATTTCCCCTTTCTGCTTGTTTCTTCTTGTTTTAGCTTTTATCGTTGTCAGTATGTTGGTCGAAAGGATGTGTGTGCCCTCTCCTCTAGGTGTTATGTTTCTCTTGCTCGAGTGATAGACCTTCGTCTGTTTGTTTATGTATTTATTCTTCTCTGCGATTGAGTTGCAAGTTATTATGTTGATCAAACTAGTATTTTCGATATCATGGAAGTAAGTTTACGGTAACTATGAAGCTCCTCCCTAGCACCCAAGTTTGTCTTTGACGTTTTTTTGTTAGCTCCTTTGCTAGTCCCTTTGATAACCTTTTGGCATCGAGAAAGAAAGGTTGTAGGATTAGTGTGAGAAATGCGTGGGCTAGCTTGACTTAGAGTTTTGGTATTAGAACTTGTAGAATGAAAAGGTTTGTGCAATGTGTTTTTGTCTCGCGTGTTTAGACTCTTTTATTATCTTTCATCTTGTTTCTAGGCTTTTAAGGCCATCCTCAAGAAGTACCTTAAGCATGTAGCGACCCAAAAAAATTCACACCACGAACAACACGGTAAAACACGGGATAATTTTTTTTTTTACTTGCTTCCACACATAACACGACACAACATGTCGTCACAAAGTTACAACCAACTCGGGAACCACTTGCTACGGGGATGACCACAATGTCAAGACTGAAGCGTTCCCACCCAAAAAGAAAATACATTTTTTCTTTTGGGCAAGACAACATAGAAGTCAACCACGAGAACACACTTACAGTTAGGACCATCCACAATGAGATATTCTTGAGGGTTATTTATTTTAAAAATACATCTTGCAATTCTTAGCTTACGTTTTCAAGGAGACTCAAAATATGATTCATACAATTCATCTTACCAAGCTAAGTTTATTCCTTTTCACCGAGTAATTAACTTTAAATCTTCTCTATTATTGTAATGCCCCCCAACCTACCTTGTCTCGGTCAGCTTCATCTCCTTCTTGGCGTGGAGGGTGGAGCTATTAATGTGTGATGTGAAGGAATCCTTTGGTGGCCGCACATGCTCATTGATTGAAATGTTGACTTCACCTGTTGTTCACGTGGTCTCCTGTCGTGTCTGTCCAACCACGGATGCTTGTTTTGCACTCCATCAAATGCTGAAACAGATGAATCGCTATAGCGTGTTCTGGATAGTGGATTCATTAATGGTGAAATGAAGGTCTGTCGCCCTGACGTTGCAAGGGTGGGTGTGGGTCTCAAAATCGTGCTGTACAGGCAGTATCCGTGGAGCGTAGAACTGAATTTCTCCTGGGAGGGCCGTGAGGAAGATTTGGCTGTATGCAGCAGCTACAGGGTCGAGAGGTAAACTTATCTTAGAAAACCAGTGGCCTCAGAGAGAGTTAAGTGCGGCACTCTTTGCGGCAGGCAATCCCAGGAACCGTTGGTGCTTGACCGATGTTTGGTTGCACGCACGCGACCACAGTCGTGATCAGTGGTTGCAAAATCTTGCAGCTGTAGTAGAAGGATGAGATAAAGTTTTTGTTGAGCTGTCTTGCCTTTTCATTTTGGAAAAAGTCGCTTCCATCCAGGTGGTGAATTTAACATGGTAGAAGCTAGAATAGTGAAGGCTTTGCAGTAGTAGAAGGTTCTTTGTGTATTTGGAATGGTGCCTGTGGCCAATACACCTGCGTGGAATACTATAGTAGAAGCCTTTTTGAGCGCTCCAACAAGCAGGTTGTCCAACTTTGTTGTTGTCTGTTCAGTATCGACTGCATCCTCATATTCGGGTTCCTCCTTCAAGATATTTTTCTCAAAATCGACTTTGTGATAGTGAGGGTGTTACCAGCAGACCTGATGAGATTTATTTACAAAGATTCTCTTTTGAGACCTTACTTGTTTTACGATGTAACTCATGGAAGAGATCTCATAGGCATGGATCTGTTTCATATCAGAATATTCATGAAGCACCTCAAATAGGGAAGATTAACACAGCAAAAGGGTCGACTCAAGGAAGTGACAAAGGCTCTTGTGCTGCAGTTGAATGGATGCACATTGTTTGTAGTTACCTCTAATCCAACACCAAGTGGAAAGAAAGGATCAGAATCTGGACCAGCACATGTTTTAGTTGTTCGTGGGCTGGATGAGAACGCTAGTGAAGAAAGTGTGGGCCGTGTGGATTGCTAGGAGAAGGAGGTCTGCCAGGGCGTGGCCGCGGGAAATAGATTTTAATACAGGCATGTTAAGACTAGCCCCTGAAATATTTTGCTATCCTTTTCAACTTCATGAAATAAATGATCTCCTACCTGAAATGACGCCTTAAGATGGAATATTGTGGTTGATTTTATTGATTGTCCTTGAGTGCATTGGTTTCTTTTTTCATGTTCCTTCTCCTGAATCGATGTTCCTTTCATGATTGGTTTGCATAGGGGAAAATTGTTGTTATCTTTACTCTGTTATAATCATATGGCTGAGAACAATGTTTTACTTGCTTTTGTTTGTTTTGGATCAAAGCATCTGAAATGGGAAAAGGACATTCTTATGAAACATGGAAGCTTAAAAAAAAAAATGTTACCTTTCAAAATGCTTGGTTATGGCTACCCTAAGCGATATCAAATCAATGAAGGCTCATAAATGCTTGGGTCTGATTTCTGCTCGATAGTAGATACTTCTTGCTTTTTCTCCCTTAGGGGTTGCCTTCATTAGTACTTCTGCCCCACTCGAATGCTTCTTTCCTCTTTGGCTTGTCCCCTTGCTTGTGCTGACAAGATAGTTATCACCTTTCAAATCTACTGAATGTAGATTTACCGCATGATAAAACACAAATGCATGTACATTTCTTTTGCGGTGTTTTAGCATCATTGATAGGGAATATCAAAAATATGGAAATCTGGGTTCTTAGCTAGAGTGGCTCTTGTTTTATTAGTTGTAACACTACTCCTTGGTTACCTTTTTATTGAATGTAATTGTTGCGTAAGTGAGAGTCCTGTTGGAATAAATTGATATTGTACAACATTTAACACATAGTGCTATATTGTCTTGGATAATAGTATGTATGCTATTTATGAAGATTACGGATGAAGTTTGTTTAGGCTTTCCATTCAAAAGTTGTCATGCTTACCTACCTAGAGTGTAGCTTACTTATGAGCTATTTTTATGGCTCGTTTCCTAATAAGACTTGCGGCTTGTGGTTTCTTCAATAATCTATTCTGGTATCAGACATTAGGAAAGAAAGAAGGAAATTTCATTATTGTCCTCAAATGCCGAAAGTAGATCAATGGGATTAAGGATACAACCTTTAGCAATAGAAAGTTCTAGGAAGAGAGAATCCTAGTTGCAAACCAAAGAAATAAAGTACAAAAGATGAAATAGAGTAGGGTGCCACTACCACAAGTGGCAAAGAAACCAATGCAAACAACAAAGAAGGGTGAACAATAAAACCCAAAAATGTGCGTTAATGAAAACATGAGGCAAACTTTGAATGTCCCTATTTGTGCTTGAAGTGGAGGAATCTTCTGAGCCTCTTTCGATCCTTGTGAGGAATCTTTTTTTTTTGTCCGATGGGTATATAGGGATCTAATAAGTCTTTCATCAAAAAAAAATTTATTTATGACATTTGGGGATTACTCTTCTTTTTTTTTATTATGTGGATAAGTATCTGTTTTCGATGGGGTTGTTGTTAGGATTAATGGTTGTTTGTGACATTTTTTTTTATGCAATTGAAGAGTGGCTTGATTATGTTAACGTTTATTACTTTTAAAAGACCTTGTAAGGAAGAGGCGGTAGACCTCTTGTTTAGGTTGTAACGATGGAATGTTTCCTTCGGGGTCACGTATCCCTTTATTGCTATGAAACATCCTCCTGGAAGGATTGGGTAACTATGTTTTGTTTCGCGTCTTGATCATAACTAGTATGTCTTTGACTCTCAAGTTTTTCCTTTTAAGATGGATGGTTTGAATATTAGATTTAAATTACGTAATCCATAGGGTTGCATGATCAAAATTATCAATACTATTGACCTTTCGTTCCTATCCCACAAGTTCTTGAATTGATTCTTGTTTTGTGATATACTTCTTGCTGGAATGTTTGACTTCCTCATTGTTGGCTGGTGTAGATCCTTACCTCGTGTGAAAAGTAGATTAGTGGTTTGTGCTTTGATCCTTTCATGAAGTAGAACATTCCTTTCATGTCTATTGTTAAATGTTAGCTTATTATTTCAATGCATAGACTTAACATGCTCAGTTCTCGCGAACTGACTCAGGTTATTAATTGTTGCAGATGGCTTACGTGGTTAGATGATGGAAAGACTTGTAGATTATTGCATCAATCTTGGTTATGATGTGCCTTTGTACGAATGAGTATTATGTTATAAAAATTTGGAAAGGGCCTTTGGACATTTTAGAAGAAGGGTCAGTGCCTTAGTAAATGTATTGTAGAGATATATTGTTGTTCAGAATCTGTTGAAACTTTGGTTTGTTTGGTTATCACGTGAAAGATGAAATTTGATTACCGCTTGGTTACGGGATATTCTAGTGTATTTTAATCCTTAGAATAGTAGCGGGGCATGTCCCATGTTATTACTCTCTTGCTCCCTAGTCATGGTTCAATAGAGATGGTATGTCCCTTCGGTTTGTGCATCATGTTGGAATGAATTTGATGTAACCTTGTTTTGTTTCGCAAACGAGTACTGTTAAACTTTGCTCTTGAGTTAAAATGTTGACTTGTAAATCCTTCTAAGGCATAGTAGTAATGAGTTTGTAAGCACTATAAAGTGAGCTGGATAGTCCTGATAAAAGTTAAACTAAAATTTATATATATGAATATATTAATGTAGATGTGATCTACTAGATAACCTTTGAGACCTGGAACAATCAAGAGGAAACTATCTTTTGTAATGAAATATGATTACTCATTTTTTTTTCGAGCCAAACTAATAAACATTATCCTTTTACGGTGAAACCTTAAATGATCTCATGGTGAAATCAATGGTTAGATTTTAGAAGATGATAGGATTTAATAAGTAGGAAGGAAATTGATTAATAAAACCTTAAATATCTCTCTATCGTTTGAAATGTCCTCCTTTGTCAAACTTAATTAAGTAAAGTCTAGATGGAGCATTTAACCAATCTTGATAAACTCTTAACCTCAATAAAAGACTGATAGTAAACAATGTGACCCTGAAGCTAAATTCATGTTGTCTGTTCTCTGTTAACCCTTGCCTTGATTCATGGTGATATTTCTTAAGCAAGGTCAAAGTTTGATCCTTAAACAAGAAGGTTATTGTTATGAACCCTAAGCGGTACTTTCCACTCAATTGGAGCTTATGCCTTCACCTGTGCAACAGAGGTGTGGAACATGTGTTAGTGGCTTGAATAAGATTAATTAACCTTGTAAGAAATGGAAAATGTTCTAAAATCAAATGAATAAAAAGCTTTGGACATAAAATTGATGATCCTAGTTTAGAAAGCCTGGCCTTAAGCTATTTAGTCAATAGTTGAAAAGAAAGAAGTTCTCCCTTGTGAAAAAAATTGTGTGAATCATTACATGAAATTTTATAGGGACGTAAGATAAGATTGAAGAGACATCTTAGTAAACAAGAAAATTTAACAAGAATTTCCTCATGGGATGCCCTAACTGTAAGTGTGTTTTGTGGTTGGACTTCAATGTTGTTCTGTCAAAAAGAGAAAAGTAAATTGTCCTTGATAGGTGTGAACGTTTCCGTGCTGCCTTTATGGTCATCCTTGTATCAGGTTGTTCACAGTGTTAGTTGTATCCTTGGTGACGACTTGTTGCGTCATGTTATGTGTCAAGCAAGTTCAAAAAAAAAAATTATCCTGTATTTCACTGTGTTGTTCGTGTGTCGTGATTTTTGGGTCGTTAAAATTATAACATTTATTTGTTTAATTCAATTATTTAATAAATGAGGTAATTTAATTCCACAAAGCCATCTATCCTCACTTACGCTACTAGAACTTGTTTATGCCCATATGACAACATGGGTTCACTTTCAACATACTTAAAAGAAGAAAGACAAGGCACCTTGAAAAAGGTTAGAGGAAGAAGGTTGAGTTGAAATCATCTTTATGACATCATTAGTTATTAACCCGGTTTTTATTGAAGCTTGAGGATTTATCAAAAATTATTAAATATTTTACTTAAGTTTTCCTGGATGATTTTTACAAAAGAAAACAATTTACCCTTCAAATGGTTGAGAGACAGATTGCGTGGTTTCGAAACCGATTCCTCCTACTTATTAAATCTTATTATCTTATATCAACTAACAATTTGTTTCACCTTAGGATCATTCTAAGAATTCACCATAAAAAGGATAATGTTCACTAGTGTAGCTAGGGATATCAAGTTATAAAATTTTTACTTCACAAAGGATAGTTTCATTTTGATCACTCATGGAATTATTTGATTTCAAATAGATCACCTCTACATTTATTTGTTGAATATAAAATTATTATTTTTGTTCAACTTCTTTAAGGGTTAACCGACCCATTTTACTTTACTTATAATATATTGTCACTCAGTCTTAGAAAGATTTAACTTGACAATTTATTCTCGAGATCAAAGTTTTACAATACTCATATCAATGTAAAAATTGAATACCATTTCTCACAAAGGTAAGTTACTAGTTTACCTACAGAAGGACAAGACAACATCATCAAGAAATTTTAGAACAACCCAAGGCAAGAGGTCTTCTAAACTCCTTTAAGCAAAGCACTATTACAAAATTTACCTCACATTGGACATTTTTACAAGGAACTTCATAAATTGCACCTTGATGAAACCTTTACAACTCTTTCCTTTAATCTACTCGCATAATCCATCCGCACAAATACTAGCTAGAATCAATTCGTGAGAACCGAGCATGTTAAAGCTAACATTGCAGCGATAAGCTAACATCTAACAATATCAAGAAAGGAATGTTCTAATTCAAAAATGGATTAAAACACAACCCACAACTCCAAAATTATTCGCATGAGAAAGAAATCTAAACCATCCAACAAAGAGAAAGTCAAAATACCAAGAAGAACAAAATCACATAAATCAAGGCAAGACCTTATGAGTTAGGAACAAGAAAGTCAAGAGTGTTGATATTTCCTTCATGTAATCCTATGGATTATGTGATTGGAATCAATACCCAATTCATCCATCTAAAGAGATCCAAGAGAAGACAAAACATACTAATTATGATCGTAGGTGCGAAACAAAACGACGTTATCCAAATCTCCTAGGGGGAGGCTTCATAGTAATAAGGATTCGACTCCTTAAAAGAAAAACAACTATAGTTTCAGTTTTAACCAAGGAGTTTTACCACTACCTTCTTATAGGATTTCTTAAACATAGGACTAGTTAACAAAACAAATCCACTCTTCCAAAAGCGTACAAAAGAGACACAAAAAGGGCCATTATTCTACCAACAAACCTTATCCTAATTGTCAACTTCTCTACATAATATAAGGGAAGGCTAAACCCAAAAGTCGTTAATAATTTTTATGTATTTTAAAATAAAAATAAAAATTGATTTCCTTAAATGAGCCACAAAATGGGACTTTTTGTAACCAAGTTCGAAGAATAAGATATTCGAGTTCGAAAACAAAGGGATTCGATACATGGTGGGTAATACACCAGCGATGCCCCAGACTCAAAAGACCTTACCACGAGTGCAAGCACAAAAATAAGAACCAACACACATATCCATCAGGAAGGTTACGCAGTGCAGTCAGGCCTAGAAGTTCTATGAGCTCCTTGCCAATGGTATAGAAGATGGAAATTTTACCCGATCCATGTGGGCTTATCAAGGAAATGTCTAGCAAATATCAAACAGATGAATATAATAGCCACCTATTATATTATCACTGTAATCAACTGTCATCTAACAGGAAACGAGTTCACGAGTCTCATACCATGGATTCACCTACAAATTTTGTTTCAGTCCAGCTATTAATAGCTTGCTCGCGACCCTTAATAAAAATTGTAGAGATTTCATTCAATTAAACTTACAATGTTTCCCCCTTACTTTAATCAAACAAGAGTTTGAACTAGGAAGTAGGTATAGTAATTCTCTCAACACGTAGAGGCTAAAATAGATGTCAGGTTATTCATCCTCTAGAACTGGGTACAAAAGTCAACCATGTACAGTTCTAAAGCAAAACCCTAATGCCATTTTCTAATTAAACAAAAAGTAAGGAATGCCCACAGGCTTAAACAAGTTTTAGAACACAATGTCACTATTAATGTACCTTTTAGCAAAACAGGAGAGCCCTAAACAGGAAATACGTATTTATTCAACCCAAAAAGAGATATTAAGGCTTAACCTTCCATATAATAAGCCTTCAATTATAAATACCATCACAGAATTCTTTTAAAAAGAGAGTCATAAGCGCAGACTCATTACTTGTGTAGCCCATTTAGACAAATATGAAATAGAGTAAGCTATAAGAGAGGAAAAGAACATTCCAAGCAAAACCAGCGAAATTGGAACGAGATTTAAAGGAACCACCAACGCAATCAGGCAGCGATATAAACAACCACGAAAACATTTTGTCTAGGCGCCATTCAAGTGGAAAGAATATTCATTTCAAGATACTGAAAGAAGGTAGAAAACTATTACAAGGAGTAGATTTAACATGCCTGATTAGAATTCTTCCAATCCAACAAGCACGTCGACTAGGGCTCGGGCAACAACAACACAACCTGCGCAACTTCTCTTCCTCAGCCTGCTGAAGGTCCAAAATCTGTTAACGGCCATGCTCTTAACTTCATAAAATCAATTGTATAGTCTGAAATGTGCATCTCTGCCCATAGTTCACTCGGGTCGCATTGACACCCGATTATCATTCCTCGCCGATCTTCCGATGACACCTATCTCCTCTTCCCAAAGATTGTTGCCATGCATCCATCCCGGGTTTCTCAGAAGTAGATCCACAATCCTCCAAACACCGCTCCAAATTAGCCCTAAAACTTCTGTAGGCCCCATTTTTGGCAATTGAACTTGATCCTTCGTCATTCATCCAAACACCTCCACCATCTCCATATGCATCTGATTGTTTCTGATTTGGACCTCCTAACCTTGGTGCTCTCGTATTAGGAGCAGCCCTAGTCTGAGACGAAGCAAAAGAAGATGGCTTTATTAACCAAAAAAAAATCTCTTGGTACGGACTCCATATCCATAAAACAGTCCCTAGACTTAGCATCCTCAATTAACGCTGACTAGTCACTAGATTGCTTCAATGCAACTGTTTTGCCCTTAACCCAAAGTGCTCTGCGAGCTCGTGCCACATTCATGCGGTGAATATCAGCTACAAAGCCAACCCCATGATTTGAAGCTCGGACACAAGACATAATGATTACATCACGCTCCTGGCTCTGAAAGGCATCTACCGTAATGATATATAAACCTTTTCCTTCATCATATTTGAGGACAACATCAAACTCTCGGTGCAAACATTTCAGCTGTAGCTTGTAAGGTGTGATAATTCCAACGAAACCTTTATGCCTGTCAACTTAGTGACTTGTTGAAGAAGCTCATATAATTGCAAAGCAAATTGTGCTTCATGAATATTTTGATATGAAACAGATCTGCCTCCATGAGATCCTCTTCCATGAGTTACATCGTAAAACAAGTAACGTCCCAGTAGAGAATCTTTACAATAAAATTTCATCAGTCTCACAGTAACGCTCTCATTGTCACATAGTCGATTTTGATAAAAATCTCTTCAAGAAGAAACCGAATCTAAGGATGCATCGATCACTGTAATGCAGAAAACAACATAGTTGGACAACCTGCTTGCTGGAAGTGCTCACAAAGGCTTCTACAATACTGCAACACGCCTGCCGCCGCATTTCTTCCCTACACGACCTGACCCTCGCAGAAAACTTGAGACTCTCCAGGGATTTAGTCCTCTGAACGGAATACCCTCGGAAGACGACCGTAAGTGGTAAAGTCAGACAGAACCATTTGCTATCATCCTGTTGCTCGACTAAATGTTGTTGCAGCTATTCTTGTGAATCCCCACAAGAACACACCTCGCAAAGCACCCAAAGGAAGTGGAGGAAACACGCCTACTTCACTGGCCATTGGTATTGCATGCGCAGCAAAAAAGGAACAATGTGCCTTTTTCACGAAATGCCTCAGAACAACAAATAAAAGCCACGTATTCTCCAGTGGTTTCACACCCCCTTCTTCAACAGGGACAGTCTGCAAGATCCGATACAAACCAGTCCACGCGACTACATAAACAATAAAAACTCCATCCATTCTCCTCACGCGGCTAGGGCAAGAAGAAGGAAGGCGCCCAAGAGGGACCCCGACAAGAACACATCTCGCAAAGACTCAAGAAGGTGGAGGCGGCACCGCTTCACTAGCTCAAGCTCCAACTAAAACCACGCGCACAAGGAGAAGCTAGGAAGAAAAAACGCCATGACAAAAGGATTTGCTTGGCCTCTCTCTGCCCATGCTGACCGGGAAGAAAAATGCCCCTCACACGCCTACATCACTAGCTATCACGTCAACCCAGACTGCGCCCATACGCATTGAATGAAAAGATCAAAAGGAGATCCAGGTGAAGAAAAATAGGCCTCCACCAACTCCATCTCTCTCACACAAGGTAGGAAAGCATGACAATCATGCGATCGGCGAGGTTGGGTGGTTGGGAGGAGACTAATGTCATCCACGTGCAAACAAGACCTGCGAAGGACCTGGTCGGCCAAGGTGGCAGAAGCAGAACTCGATGCTCAATGGGACATTACATTGACCATCCCTATCAACTTGAACCATAACTAGCTTTTCGGATCAACTAAGCTTGAGGTTTTATAGTGCGAATCCAATCCCTCGTTGACACTAGAATAGTTTTGGTCTAATCCCCTTGCAGAATTGTTGTTGATGGCGCTCTTCTATTTTTCCTAACTTGCATTATTTCTCCTTTGTAATGTTAACGCTATTAATTAATATTGGTCGGTTTTTATGCACGTAATTACCTTAATATTTTGTGATGGAAATTTCCTTAAATGTGATTAATCTTCGAGGAAAAACTCATCTTTCATTTGATAGTCTTATGGAATCATAGTGGAAGGTTTTGTTTTGATAATGTCACTTAAAAATTATGTTTGTATCTATGTGCGACGGTTATTTGTGTTACCAAGGGTTGCCTTAAAATATGGTTGTTTTGGGAAATGGGTAATTTATTTTAAATTAACCAAACATTAGAATTCTTTGTGGAGGTTTGCAAATCTTTAGTGTTATAAAATTTGTTGATGACATTATTGTATACTCTTGTTTGATGGAACTCCCTTCTCTCACATGTTTGCTACTAACTTGTAAGACATTGGCCGTCTTAAATGATTGGAAAATCTTTGAAGTTAATGGTCAAAACTAGTATACTTTGCCTTCGCTTCGAAACTTATGTTGTGTGTATACTCTATTTGATTTCGATTTGAAACTCAATTATACATGGCTTTTTGTGTTAATTTTTTTGAAACCCGTGGTTCCTTTCTTGGGCCGATCATGTAACGACCCAAATAATCACACAAGAACAACACAGCGAAATACATGATAACTTTTTTTTTTTTTTTACTTGCTTGACACATAACATGACACAACATGTCATCACCAAGGATACAACTAACACTGTGAACAACTTGATACAAGGATGGCCATAAAGGCAACACGGAAACGTTCACACCTATCAAGGACAATTTACTCTTCTTTTGACAAGACAACATGGAAGTCCAACCACATGACACACTTACAGCTAGGGCAAGCCACAGTAAGAAATGATTGGAGGTTATTTATTTTGATAAGACACCCTTTAGCTCATGACTTAAGTTTTCAGAAGGATTCAATATATGATTCGCACAATTTCATCTTACCGAGTTATGTTCTTATACACCTTTGTAGAATAGTTCACTTAAAGTCTTCTCTTTTATAACCATTATTTGTTTTATATATTTATTTGATAAAGATGGTAATTTAATTCCTTAAGGCCATATATTCACACTTACGTTACTAGAACTCGTTCATGCCCTTATGACAACATCGGTTCACGTTCAACAAACTTAAGAGAAAATTACAAGGTACCCTGGATAAAGTTAAAGGAAGAAGGTCAAATGAGTTCACCCTTAAGACGACATTAGTTCATTCTGAGGTTTAATTGAAGCTCGAGGTTTTATACGTAGTTATTAGCGCTCTTACTTAGGCTTCACCGAAAGAGCTTATCTAGAGGAAGCCACTTACTTTTAAATAGGCTGAGAGATAAATTGAGTGATTTCAAAAAAAAATTCTCTTACTTGTTAAATCTTATTATAAACTAACCATTGTTTTCCTTTAAGCTTGTCTTTAGCGTTCACCAAAAAAGAGTATTTTTTACTAATTCAGTTAGGGATAACACGCTATATAGAATCACTTTGCAAGGATTGTCTCACTCTTGATTACTTAAGGCAATGTTTGTTTTCAAGGGGATCTAAACCACAACATATTTTTTTAAATAAAACTTTTAGGTAACTTCTGTGAGGAAAGCCACCCCATTAAAGTTTACATATAATACATCAATACAAAGTCTCAGAAAGATTCAAATTAACACTTAATTCTCAAGATCCAAGTTTTACAATGCTTATGCCAGTGAAAGGATTGAATATTATTTCTCACTAAGAAGAGTTACCAGCCAAATTACATAAAAAGACAAAACTACTACTTCACGTAATTCTCCAAACAATTCCAGGCAAGAGATCATATAAACTCTTTGCAAGAAATGTTACACAATTTACAACACAACTAACACTTTTACAAAGAACTTCATAAGTTGCATTGATGAAACCTTTACAATTCTTTCCTTTATTCTACTTGCATAATCCATCTGCACAAATACTAACTATAATCAGTTCGCGAGAACTGAGCATGTTAAAACTACCCATTGCAATAGTAAGCTAACATTTTATAATATCATAAAAGTAAAATTCTAAACTCGAGAATGGATCAAATCACAAACCACTAAACATTATGTTTCTCAAGATGACGAGATTTATACCAGCCAACAAGGAGGAATCCCAATATTCAAGTGAGAGAGATATTCCAAAGATAATCAAGGTGAGACCTTATTGGTGAAGACAACAAGGCTGAGAGTATTGAGATTTCAGTCAAGTAATCCTATGGATTACGTGATTGAAATCTAACACCCAAACATCATTCTATTATTATTAACCAAAGAGATAAAGATCGGTCAAATGACTTAACATATTCAAAATTACTTGTTAACAAGACTACATTAACGCACATCCATGTTTTAGGAAGAATATAGGTCCCAACCATATATGAACACAAATCAGTCAAAGATTAAAGTTAACTTCACTCGGCTGAATAAACCAACATACATATAATACTCACAACATTATAACTAACTATCTGAAGGTTCAATATACCAAGCAATTCTCACCGAACCTAATTATTTTTCATCAAGAAGTTAAATAAATTAGATTCTATCCAACTAAAATTACATACAACAACTATAGTTGGATTACACAGGCAAGGATCAAGAAGAAGTCTTTTCACCAAAGGTTGTTATTATCTTACATCACATAATCAGTAATAAACCCATAATCCACCCCTCATGATCATTGTAAGAGTTAAGGACTTAGCTCATTAAAATATGTAACCGAGTCAATTCCTACCTTTTCCATTTTCATACAAGTCTAACCCAATTCGAAGAAAGATAACCATTCTATTTTCACACATGCCTCAATCAACACTTACTCGAAAGTTCCTACCGAATTATTGAAGGTTTGCATAAGCTACAAAATGGATTTAATAGAAACCCATTTCATTCGATACTTGAATTTAAACAAGCAAGGGATAGTCTATTGAAAATATAAGTGAATCGACACAAGATCCTCTACCGTGACCCAACTCGAGTCACCAATCACAAGGTTAACAGTCAGCGAAGGGGAAAAATACAAAGCAAAATACTCTTCCTACGAACTATGCCTTCTCTTCCGTCTCTAAAACAACATATGAATAGCTTGGGTATACCCATCTATCTCACGACAGTCTACTCGACCTATCCTCATAGTCGCTCCAAAGAAAACATCTGCTACTACAGAGTTCGATTCACAAGGAAGATAATTTACATAGAATGTCTATAACATCATACACTTTACCAAGAAAGAGAAAACTCTACAATTTTAATTTCTGCCTTTCACTATTACATCCATTTAGAATAAAAATATTATCAAAAATCATAAAGCAACCTAGCAAAAAAATTTTAAAAAGAACTGGAATTAGAATTGTAATCGGTTTGAGATAGTTTTTCATAAATTACCATTATTGATCAGACAATTGCAGTAACTAATAACATAAACAAAGATTAAGTTTCTTGTTTACCTAGTTCATTCATTTTGTCCATTGTGAAATAATTTTATGCTATAAAATACCATTTTCAAGTCGAGAGCAATTAATTAAGGAGCAAGGAAAAAGTGAAGCCCATTCTAAATGCCATAATGAGATAAAAGAAAATATAAGGACATTCAATTCATGACATAATAAAAGGGTAGCGGAAGATTGCAAGGGCAGGTTTAACATGCCTGGTGTAAAATGCCATCTCCATATGCATATGATTGTTTCAATGCCGTTGTTTGCCCTTAAAGGCTTAACCCAAAGTGCTCTGCGAGCTCGAGCTAGCGCCACATTCACGTGGTGAAAAACAGCTACAAAGCCAACCCCATGATTTGAAGCTCGGACACAAGACATAAGGATTACATCACGCTCCTGGCTCTGAAAGGCATCTACCGTAATGATAAATAACCTTTTCCTCCATCAGGTTGAGGAAACAACTGCATTTGCTGATGTGGGAAAGACATGGTACTGGGTGCAATTCCAGCCATTTGTGATCCTTGAGCTGTAAGAGCTGCAGAGGCTACTCCAACAGAGGTTGCAGTCTCCTGTGATGCTGATACACTTGGACCAGATAATAAAGTAGCATTCCCATTGTACTTGCTCACTGCAGTTGGTCCAACAAATGGAGGGAAGCGAGCATCTCCATCACTGCCAGGTCTGAGAAATGGATTATAAATGCTTGATGAAGGATCATACGTTTGCTGCATCACAATGCTTGGTTGACGAGAAGCATCATGTGGGCTGGTCAAAGCAGGTTCATATGAAGGATAATGGCTACTGATAATCTGAGGCACAAAACCAACACTTGCATAGCTTGGAGCAGTTTCGACAATCGAATACTGAGAGTCCAACTGTACAACTGGATCTTGCTTTGATGGCTCAGTTTGGGAAACTGCATTTTGCAAAATAGAATCTCTAACATTAATACCAGAAGCTAAGTTCTCTACCGTACTGGGAGATGCTTGTTCATGGGATTCTGTCGGAGACTCTGACTCCTGATCCGATGTCCTTGAGAATGGTTCTTCATTCGACTCCTCAGTCTTCCCAGATGCCTCGGAAAGGGGCGAAGAACTCTTGTCACCACCACTCTTACCAAACTCCATGCTAAAAGAAGTCCCAACAAATGCTCCAAAGCTACCAAAACTGAGCCCCATACAAGCAGCTTCGGAGACCTGAAGATGGTCTGGAATGATTAGGTGCTGACCGCTCCGGACATTTAGCCGTTCCAGCTTTTCCTGTAATTTACCAGCTGCATCATCCGAATTAATATAATTTGACAATGGCACCGGTGATCTATTAGTTTCAGATGAGCTTGTACTTTCAGTACTGGTGTCAATCACTCCGACGCTGGAAGATGCAACATTCTGGTTAGTTGGCTTACGTTTCCACTCCATATTAGGTCCAATTGCTTTCTGAGGACCGAAAGTTTGTTGTTGAGGCCTGCTACTGTATTGCTTCCCCAAATTTACCGGATTGTTAGCAGGTACCCCAGACGTAGCGGAAATACTTGCCTGGGACTTTGGTTCCAAAATGTGATCGGCCTCTGATGTTATGGACTTGCTTGCATAAGGCAAGACAACTCAACTAAAACTTTATCTCGTTCTTCTACTACAGCTACAAGATTTTGCAACAACTGATCACGACCGTGTTCGCGTGCAACCAAAACATCGGGATCAACACCAACGGTCCCTTGCGATCGCCCCTGCGGCACTTCGCGACTTAATTCTCTCTGGAGGCCACCGACTTTTCGAGATAAGTTTACTTCTACTCGCCTGAAATGTAGCTGCTGCATATAGCCAAATACTTCCTCACGGCACTCTCCTAGGAGAATTTCAGTTCTACGCTCCACTGATACTGCCTGCAACCATGCTATTCCAAGTACCTGGCTCTCCACACAATCATCTTTCTTCACTCAACAATCATGTACGCACACAGAAAAGTGTCCCCATTGCATAAGATGAACCAGGGTCGCTGCAACTTCAACATCAGATGAAAACCTGGTATAGGATTGGCACCATGGAGCAGAGGGAAATAATGCGCTTTCCAATGCCTCTACAGATTAAAATTGCCCAACCACTTTTCAATAAATCATATTGTGCATAGTCTGGATCATTGATGCCCATGAAAACACGTTTGGTATAGGCACAGGCTAGGAGTGTGCTGGTCCAGAATTAAGTGGTTTTGGGAAATTGTTTATTGCGTTTGGTGAGACTGTGACAGCTATTGAGGGCCCCCTACCAAACTGACCCAACTCTCACCCACATGCCTGCAAATTCCACTCTGCCTTCCCATGCCCTCCACTCCATTTCCTTTTTTTTTTAAATTTATTTATTTCAAAAATTTTACTTTCATTATTATTATTATTCTATTTTTATTTATTTTATTCTAAAACTCATTCTATTTATATCGTTATTCTATTTTATTTTTATTTTTATTTTTCTGGATCTCAGGTATGCCCCAGCGGTAAAAGGAAAGGGGCACCACAATAAGCGAATGGTTACACGAGCCTTAATATTGCTTGTGTAGTCTTGAAGCCTAAAACGCCCAGTCAAGCTAACTAGCCATGCGTCGGCTCGTGACCATGTTGTATCTCCTGAATAAGTGGGTGGGTTGAGTGATTAAATGAAATATTTACGCGAACGCCACTCCCAAACCGTGGCGCCACCACAAAACCTACTCTTCCTCATTTGCGCAACGAGGCTCGATCAGCGGGAGCGACAAACAAATCAAAAGGATAGTTTAACGATAACAGAGGATGATATCGATAACAATCGATATAAAGAAGGTAATAATAAAATACAATCGTTGATCGATAATACAATCATAATGTCATTATTATTATTATTATCATTATTATCATTTTACAGCTTGTGAAATAATTATCAATTATAGTCATAATAAAATACGATCGTTGATCAATAATACAATCATAATGTCATTATTATTATTATTATCATTATTATCATTTTACAGCTTGTGAAATAATTATCAATTATAGTCATAATGGTCAGCAATCGAGGTCGACGAAGGCACAACGACACTCCATGCTTAGCACTCGATCGCCACAGGATGAATAGGTGTAACGTAGAACAGGCATTATAGATCAACTCTTGTTCTTTTAGAAATATATTATTTTAGCCTATGCGTTTGGTAACTTTGATAAATTTTTAGATAGTTGGTATATATATCAAATCTCAATCTTGTAATTATTCTTTAATTACTTACTTGATGGGAATTCTATTTTTGCTAGATTGTTTATTTTTTTTTCCTTATAGGGCAAGGGCCATTCTCATACGATTGTTATACTTTCGTTGTTTTGACTCCTAACCGAAGTACAAGGTCTTCTCCTTCTTTGATTGGCATGATAGAGATTTTATTATAGCTTGATGTGTTGATAGTGTTCGAGGTTTAACCCAATTCTTGTAATAAAGTGCTTCCTTTTTGTGGTATTGTTAGATCATAGTTATGGTGGTTTTGTGTAACCTTATCTTGCTCGGTTCTTACGAACCGACTCTTGTAGAAAAACTTGTTGCAGATGGATTTTGAGAGTAAATGAGGGATAGGCTTGTAGATTATTATACCAACCTCAATTGAGAAGTTCTTTTGCATGAATCCTTTTATATTGTTCAACTATTGATAACATTTAGTGGAAAATTTAGAAGAGGATCAATGTCTTAGTATTTTGTATCGTGGTTTTTGTCATCATAATGTCATTATTATTATTATTATCATTATTATCATTTTACTGACTTGTGAAATAATTATCAATTATAGTCATAATGGTGAGCAATCGAGGTCGACGAAGGCACGACGACACTCCATGCTTAGCACTCGATCACCACGGGATGAATAGGTGTAACATAGAACATGGCATTATAGATCAACTCTTGTTCTTTTAGAAATATATT
This sequence comes from Taxus wallichiana var. yunnanensis, assembly GCA_018340775.1. Classification (NCBI taxonomy): domain Eukaryota; kingdom Viridiplantae; phylum Streptophyta; class Pinopsida; order Cupressales; family Taxaceae; genus Taxus; species Taxus wallichiana. The sequence goes on along the minus strand of CM031242.1, from coordinate 492,122,736 downwards.
ATTTTAGCCTATGCGTTTGGTAACTTTGATAAATTTCTAGATAGTTGGTATATATATCAAATCTCAATCTTGTAATTATTCTTTAATTACTTACTTGATGGAATTCTATTTTTGCTAGATTGTTTATTTTTTTTCCTTATAGGGCCAAGGGCCATTCTCATACAATTGTTATACTTTCGTTGTTTTTACTCCTAATCGAAGTACAAGGTCTTCTCCTTCTTTGATTGGCATGATAGAGATTTTATTATAGCTTGATGTGTTGATAGTGTTCGAGAGGTTTAACCCAATTCTTGTAATAAAGTGCTTCCTTTTTGTGGTATTGTTAGATCATAGTTATGGTGGTTTTGTGTAACCTTATCTTGCTCGTTCTTCTACGAACCGACTCTTGTAGAAAAATTTGTTGCAGATGGATTTTGAGAGTAAATGAGGGATAGACATGTAGATTATTATACCAACCTCAGTTGAGAAGTTCTTTTGCATGAATCCTTTTTATATTGTTCAACTATTGATAACATCTAGTGGAAAATTTAGAAAAGGATCAATGTCTTAGTATTTTGTATCGTGGTTTTTGTCATCATAATGTCATTATTATTATTATTATCATTATTATCATTTTATAGCTTGTGAAATAATTATCAATTATAGTCATAATGGTGAGCAATCGAGGTCGGCGAAGGCACGACGACACTCCATGCTTAGCACTCGATCACCACAAGATGAATAGGTGTAACATAGAACATGGCATTATAGATCAACTCTTGTTCTTTTAGAAATATATTATTTTAGCCTATGCGTTTGGTAACTTTGATAAATTTTTAGATAGTTGGTATATATATCAAATCTCAATCTTGTAATTATTCTTTAATTACTTACTTGATGGGAATTCTTTTTTGCTAGATTGTTTATTTTTTTCCTTATAGGCCAAGGGCCATTCTCATACGATTGTTATACTTTCGTTGTTTTTACTCCTAATCGAAGTACAAGGTCTTCTCCTTCTTTGATTGGCATGATAGAGATTTTATTATAGCTTGATGTGTTGATAGTGTTCAGAGGTTTAACCCAATTCTTGTAATAAAGTGCTTCCTTTTTGTGGTATTGTTAGATCATAGTTATGGTGGTTTTGTGTAACCTTATCTTGCTCAGTTCTTACGAACTGACTCTTGTAGAAAAATTTGTTGCAGATGGATTTTGAGAGTAAATGAGGGATAGACTTGTAGATTATTATACCAACCTCAGTTGAGAAGTTCTTTTGCATGAATCCTTTTTATATTGTTCAACTATTGATAACATCTAGTGGAAAATTTAGAAGAGGATCAATGTCTTAATATTTTGTATCGTGGTTTTTGTCATCTTAACCTTGGAACCTTGAATTGTTTGCCTATCTTGGAAAACATAAGAAAATTTGTTTACTACTTGAGTGACCTTAATGGATTATCGGTATTCTAAGAGTTGATGTAACCTTATTTCGTTTTCGTAAATGAATATTGTTAAACTTTATCCCAACGATTAAATGTTGAGTTAAATCTTTCTAAGACTTAGTAATTGTGAGTTATAAGTAAAATAAAATGGGTTGTTCAATACTTATAGAAGTTAAAACTAAAATTTATTTTGCAAATAAATTAGTGTAGAGGTGCCCAACTTGAGAACATATAATTCCATAAGTGATCAAAGATGAAACTATCATTTGTTAAATAACATTATATAACTTGATATCCCTAACTACACTAGTGAACACTATCCCTTTCATGGTGAAATTCTTAAACGAATTTAAAGAAAATCTATGGTTAGTTCGGAAGATAATAAGATTTATTAAGCAGAGAAAACAATTTAGAAACCACGCAATCTATCTCTCTACCATTGGAAGGTAAATTTTTTTATTTTTTTATAAAACTCATTTAATAAACCCTAAATAAACTCTTTAATATTTATGGTTAAGTTTGCAATTTTTGATTATATCTTGGTAATAGCTAATGAGGCCTTAAAGATGATTTCAACTCAACCTTCTTCCTCTAACCTTTTCCAAGGTGCCTTGTCTTTCTTCTCTTAAATATGTTGAACGCAAACCCATGTTGTCATATGGACATGAACAAGTTCTAGTAGCGTGAGTGTAAATAGATGGCCTTGTAAAATTAAAATTACCCTTCTCTAAATAAACGAATTAAGCAAATAAATGTCATAATAGAGAAGATTTAAGGATGATTACTCAAAGATTGTCAAAAGAATAAACTTAGCTTGGTAAGATACATTGTATGAATCATATCTTGAGCCTCCTTGAAAACGTAAACTAATAATTGCAAGATGTCTTTTTAAAATAAATAACCCTCAAGAATATCTCATTGTGGTTGGCCCTATTTGTTAGAGTGTTCGTGGTTGAACTTCTATGTTGTCTTGTCAAAAAAAAAAAAAAAAAAATTATCCGTCTTTTCTTTGTGTTGTTCATGTGTGTGATTTTTGGGTCGCTACAAACACAAACCAAAAACAATAAAAAACAAACATATAACACAAATAAACTACATGGACCAAACACAATATAGAACAGAATGGGGTTGCACAACACACAAATAGACAACACAAAATTTTACGCTCCATAATTTTTGATCCCATTGTAATGTGTAAATTTCATCCCATTATATCAATAGAATCTCTTTTATGATGGCAAGCAGAACTACAAACACATATAGATGACATAATGACCTTTACACATTACACAAATCTACAACACAAACAAACAAATACGAACATAGATCAAAAACAATAAAAACAAACATATAACACATAAACTACATGGACCAAACACAATATAGAACAGAACGGGGTGCAGCTTTAGCACACAAATAGACAACGCAAAATTTTACCCTCCATAAATTTTGATCCTATTGTAAAGCTTTATATCAATCCGATCTCTTTTATGATGGCAAGTAAATTTGAAAAACCTTTACATGGACCAAACGCAAACATATAACACAAAAATTCTCCCCATAAATTTCGATCCCATTATAAAGTTTTGTATCAATCAAAATCTCTTTTTACAATGATAAGTAAAGTTTACAAAACCTTTACATGGACCAAACACAATCTGAAATATGCAGAACACAACTCAAACATACATCACAAAAATTATCCTCCATACATTTCAATCTGTTATAAATATTTAAATCAATCCAATCACTTTTATGATGGCAAGTAAATTTACAAAACCATTACATGGACCAAACACAATACAAAATAGACACAACAGATATATACAACACGCAAATACAATCTCAAAAGTTGCCAAAACCCTAAACTCATAAAATCTCAAATACAAATTAAAAACAATATACATTTCAACTTCTCAATATTTAAAAACATTAAACATTACAAACAAATATTATTAACAATGTAATCCATATATATTTGGAACATTATAATACAAACAAATATATATAACCAAAAAACTATTACAATTAATAAATATAAAATTCAGTTTAAACCACATATATTTGAAACACTATAATACAAACAAGTTTTTATACCCAAACAAACAAATACAAATAATAAATATGACAAACACACAAAATGTGTCCAAAATTATTTCATATATAAACACTATGAACATAAAACATTACAATCAAATATTAATTTAAATCTATACTTTATATAAATATATGCACATATAATCAATGTATTTGAAACATTATACTACCAAAGTAATTATACCCATAAAAATTAATACAAATAATAAATATAAACACAAAAATTAGTCTCCAATTATTTTATAGTGACATTAAACAAATTACAAATAAATATTATATTTAATTCATATCTACAATCTTAACATCAATTTAATATTAAAATTAAAATAAATAACATATATATAATCAATATAAGTAAATGATTATTGAAGGGTTGCAAAATTTATTCATTCTATACAATATTAATACAAACATCAAATACACATAATTATATGTTGGTTTTATACAAGATCATAAAACCTCACACTATGAAGTCTCAAATTATTTTATATAATGGGCATCAAAAATTATAAATAAATATTATATTCAATTCATAGCTACACTCTAACGTCAAATTAATTTTAAAATAAATATATATAAATCGTGCTTCGATTTTTAGTCATACACATACATATACACATAATAAAACAGTGTTAATCAAATATATACACATATATAAATACTCAAAAAGTAATCGATGCGCCAAAATTAGCAAGAACTTGACAAGGTCATAACTTGAGTTCCGAGTGTCATTTGAGTCTTTTTTTTTTTTTTGAAACCACATGATTCGATGAGACAAACACTGCTGGAAACCATCCCTACTAGTTGGAGAAAGTTTGGTACATTTTCAGCCCTAAATCCACCATCTTGAGGCCGGAAATTAGATTTAAGTTGTAGTTCGATTTTTCCTATTTTTGGGAATTAGTTAATTTAGTCTATTAGTTGCATTATGAGTTATAAAGTTGGCAATTCCTCTAATTTAGGAATGTAAAAGATGCGTGGCAATTTCGTGCCCGCATCGAATAAGCATCCGAACTTACTAAGAATAGAAAGTTCTAGTAAAAACGCCAAAAATAGTAAATTCCGCCACCTAGAGTAGATTTAATCAAAGTTGGTTAGGGTTTGCTTGGTAACTCGAGTTGTGGGTTGTTTTCCTATTTAGGAAACATTGTAATTGATTATTCAATAACGAAGAAGGAGATCTATTTTCTTTTGGAGTTGATTTTTGAAGTATATCAAGTTTGTTTAGATTTTGGCTACATTATAATCACTTAATTCAATATTCACATAATCAAATAGTTGAGCACTCAACATACATATACATAACAAAAAAGCAATCACTTCATTCACATAATCAAATAGTAAAATAGTTGAGCACTCACATAATCGTGAGCACTCAACCCAAAAAAAGTAATCACTTCATTCACATAATCAAATAGTTGAGCACTCAACATATATATACATACCGAAAAATGCAATCACTTAATTCAATCACTTCATTCACATAATCAAATAGTTGGGCACTCAACATACATCTACATACTTTGAAAAAAGCAATCACTTCATTCACATACTCAAATAGTTGAGCATTTGTACAAGCAATCACTTCATTCACATAATCAAATATTTGAGCAATGTGTACATGCAAACAAAATTTGCATGCATGATTAAAAAATCATTCTATCATCATATACCCTCACTTCATTCACATAATCAAATAGTCAAATAGTTGAGCACTTGTACCCAAAAAAGTAATCACTTAATTCAATCACTTCATTCACATAATCAAATAGTTCGAGCACTCAACATACAAATACATACCAAAAATGTAATCACTTCATTCACATAATCAAATAGTTGAGCACTCAACATATATATACATACCATATACATACCAAAAAAAGCAATCACTTGATTCAATCACTTCATTCACATAATCAAATAGTTGAGCACTCGACATACATCTACATACCGAAAAAAAACAATCACTTCATTCACATACTCAAATAGTTGAGCATTTGTACAAGCAATCACTTCATTCATGTAATCAAATATTTGAGCACAGGTACATGCAAACAAAATTTGCATGCATGATTAAAAAATCATTCTATCATCATATACCCTCACTAGGAAAGTAAATCTGATATTAGAAAAATCTAAATTTAAAATATTTTATGCAAAACATAAATGCAAGCACCAAATACAATAATAATCAGATACATATATATATTCAATTACTTCATTCACCTAATCAAATAGTTGAGAATTCTAGTATAAGTAATCACATAATCAAATAGTTGAGCACTCATACATGCAAACAAAGTTTTCATTCATGGTAAAAAAAAATAATTATCTCATCATATACCCTCACTAGTAAAACAAATAGACACATCATACAGAAAACAATCTTATATTACAAATATAATAATTTAAAATATTTCATGCAAACATAGATGCAAAACACAAATGCAATCACTAACTACAATAATAATCAAATACATACACATACACACAAATCAAGAAAACAATCAAAGAAATCACTTCATTCACATAATCAAATAAATCACTTCATTCACATAATCAAATACATACATCATATACCCTCACTAGCAAAGAAAATAGACATGTCATACAGAATACAATTTGCAAAACATTTAAATGCAAGCACCAAATACTATAGTAATCAAATAAATACAAATACATATACATAAAAAAAAAAAAAGATAATAACTTAATTCAATGTACAAGTGCTACATAATGCAATCTCTAATACTAGAAAAATCAAAATTTAAACTATTTCATTCAAAACATAAATACAAGCATCAAATACAAATTTTAATAATCAAATATAAAACAAGATTTTAATAGTAAAATTAAACATGTACATAAAAAAAAAAATGCCAGCATCGGATACAAATATTAATAATCAAAATACCAAAATTTCATAACCAAATCATGTAAAAAAAAAAAAATACAAATAATATTTTAATAATCATACACGCAAAAAAACTTCAAAGCGTTTTCATAATTGCAAGCACATTTATGATTATCGATAAACATTCACTTTAGGTACATTAAAAACATTAATAACATTAAATAATTAGTTTCTGAATACAAGTAAAAACCAGACAAAAATAATAACCATGTGCAAAGAGAGTTCTATAACTAATCTATATCTAAGAAATTATATAAATACAACTACCACCTAAAAATATATAAAACAAAAACTGGTATCACTACAAAATATATTATATATCAAAGAAGTGAACATATAAATATACACTACAATAATTATAGATATAAATTAAAAAATCAAATTTATATAATTTAATCTTCTAGATATATCTACAATGGTTAATATTTACGATGCATAACAAAATTAAATATTAAATATATTGCACTACACAAAAAGATGTGTTTATGATCATAAAAATACAAACAACTATTAAAAATAATTCATTATAAATACAAACTAAATATATAGACAAATATAATCCATACAAATTGAAATTGCAAAATATAATCAACATTAAATATTATTCACACAAATAATGTGTTTACGATCATATAATGGATAAAAATTGAAAAAATAAGATCTCTATTTTATCAAAAATTCAAACAAACTCACGTAAATTTACCCACAAGAACTAACACAAACACAATCCAACATTCAAATATACTTACAATCAGATCTTACTTATAATTAAATCCAGCAAAAAACAGACAAGCACAATCCAAAATTCAAATATACTTGTAATCAAAGTCACTTACAATTACAGCAGAAAATTATAGATATACAATCAATATTCAGAAAGACCACTTAATATTTATACCCTCAAGATATATTACGCTCATGTGTATAGAAATATCAAACATTTAAACTACATACACAACTGTGCACAGAGATACATCAAACGTAATTAAATCCAATATCTATGTAAAGACAGAACATTACGTAACAGAGACATTTCCGAACAATGAAAATTAATATAAAATTGCAAACATGAATTTAAATTTTGCAAAAATACTAATCAACTATTTCCAATGCCTGGTCTACATAACTTTTTAAAGATATTAAAAAAGGACATGCAATTCATTACAATGCATGGAAAAGTTAACAATATTTTATTTCCTCTACGTAGGCTTTTCACAACTTTAATATATAAGTTAAATAGATTTAATATAAATGTTAGAAAGGATAGATCCATCAAAGTTCATGGAAAAATAACATTTTTACTCTTACACATTCATTCATCATGTAAAACGAAATAAAAATAATAGTTTCTAATTATCGGCAAATTATAATACCATTATCTAGTTTATTTGATAATCATTTTCTTATTACTAATAAAAGTTAAAACTAAATAAATAAAAAATTAGTTAAACCTATACTAATAGAAGGAAATTAATTCAAGTGAAACATCAACATACTTTTAACTAATTAATACCAAGTGAAACATCAACATAATTGAACAGATAAAGATGAAATGCAAAGACATATACTAAAAGTTGCTTAAGTACTACAGTAAAGATAATTTTAAAGGAAACATTGCTAAGAAACATTAACATAATTGAACAGATAAGGATGGCATGCAAAGGCACATACGAAGAGCTGCTTATTTTTCACAGTTCAACAGTAATGATAATTTTAAAGGAAACATTACTATGAAACTTTACAAATGCGTCTTGATTTTAAAAGTTTAAGAGTGAAATAAGAAAAATCATTAAAAAAACACATTATATAGAAAAATTTATCTGCTGCAAAAGTTAAAACAGCGGGTGCAAAACTATAAAGAGAAGTGTTGATGCTTATTAAATTATTGCGTCTAATACAAGCGAAGGGTGAAAGAAGAAAAATCATTTAAAAAACACATTATATAGAAAAATTTATCTGCTGCAAAATTTAAAACAGCGGGTGCAAAACTATAAAGAGAGGAGTTGATGCTTGTTAAATTATTGCGTCTAATACAAGATAAGGATAGACAATGAACTACGGGATGAATCGCGGTTGCTATATACATCTTCCGCTTCTAGGCCTCCTTTAACAAGGTTGAGTTCTAACTATGTTTTCATTAAAAAACAATGCACAGTCGCACTCAGAGAACATTTTGCAAAATACATCAGTTGGCAAACTACAAAAGCAAAATTCCCACTAGAGAATCAATAACAAGGTTCATAAAATAAAACATACCAGAAGAAAATACAGGTTCGTTACCAACAGCCTACATATATTACTTTAGACAAAAGTTGGCTATATTGGCCGCCATATAGGTGTTTGTTAACCAAACAATTAATTTAATATAACCAAAAAAATTGGATGAATGGGGGAATATCCTTTGACCGAAAGGACGAGTACAGTTTTATTCAAAAGTTCAATTAACACTTATGTTAGTAATCTAATATTTCAGTAAGTTAACTATGTACTTAATACAGATAAACACAAGTAACATATAATCAAGGACCACATTTAATCTACCAGTAGCTTGCAACTAGCCATTACTCGGTATTGGATTATTTCTCTAAATCCTACATGTTAACTACATTGGTACATAGATATTAGCAACCGAGGAATTTCACTAACCCCTAAATATAATTTCTGAAACTCTGTAGAAAATGGAAAAACAATCATCAGTGTGAATACCAAATAAAGGTGGCCCTCATATCCAAAACAATAAATAAATCCAACATATACATTACTTACTAAAACTAAGGGAAAACAAAGTGCTGAAGCCCCAACAAACAGGACAACAAATAAATCCAATATATAAATTAGTTACTGAAATTTCAGAACCTGGAAACTTGTAAACCCAAGAAATCAGGTGAAGTTGGAAGATAAATGTTATCCTACAAGCTCAAAGACACAATAGAAAAATCTACCGTATGCAGATGCAAAAAGATACAAACAAAATCTTCGTAGAATTTTAGAGGCATTTCGAACAAATTCCTCCACCTACCAAAACGTCTATGATTTGAATAAAAAAATTACAATAAATCTATATCAAACAGAGTAATGTAGAGGAAATGCTACGACAGCAAGAAAATCTTAAAAACCCTGCGAGGGGAAAAAATATTTTAAAATCCGAAAGCCAGATTCCAAACCCTAAATATTCTTACTGAACTCTTAATATTGAAACCGCCTAAAAAATAGAAAAACATAAGTAATGGAATGAACTTTGACTGACCTTGGCCTCTGTTTCTGTGTCTACCCTGCGCAATTAATGGCCGCTCAACCGCTCTCGTCCACAATGCGTTAAACCAGAACAAAAAAATGAGAAATAAGATCCAAATAGATACGTATAAGCAAAGCCGCATTACGGTAGTAAAGCAAAACCTAACTTACCTCGTGATAAGATGCCGCCTCCATTTTTTCTCTGTTTTCGAATCTGAAATAACGCATACAGTGGCCACAAACAGAAATACATGCACAATATACATACGAAAGAACGGGCACATTCACACTGCACAGATGCACAACACAAATGAAACACGAGATAAAAACAACACATTACAAAAACAGAACAGACAGAACGGGGAACAAACATGACCAGAAACGGAATGGACAGAACACATAAGATGATCCTCCCATCGCCTCAACATACGGTCTCCTTCCTGTTGTAAAGATTGATTTATATCGATGCAATCTCTCTCACGTGTCCTTCAATGTTCGTATTTGATCCGGCGCATGCCATGATCTCCACGCTGTTATTTTTGCTTTTTCGCATCAGAATCCGATGCATATATTTATGATACATGCCTTCTGGCTTTTTGATCTCGGAATCTGCACCATAATCCGCTCCTTCGTTACAAATTACAATTCAATTTTTTTCGAGTCCGTTTCACCCAACAATTAAAAGCGCTACACTTTTTAGGTACTGCATTCCATATAAACGTCTTTAAAATTGAAGGATACTCTTACAAATTATTTAATATGAGGTGATATACCTAATATGGCCATGATATGTTTATTCGAGTGGAAGATTATGCATTTAGATTGAGAAGCAATACTTACATTAACAAGGCCATGGAAATGGCAGATCCTGCGGTAGCGAATGCAGGAGGCCATGGAAGGTTGTCTTTTTAGCTTCTGGCAAAAAGGAATATAGTTGTTAAACAAGGATGAAGACGTAATTTCAGTAAAATGGGGGTCTATATAGCAGTCCATATGCCCCCTTACCTATACTAGATAACAAGGTTCAATTTCAATTTATGGAATGCACAATTTATATTGGGTGCATAGTTTGCCTTCCATGTATAATTGTAAATAGGAGAAGCTGCAAAGCAAACTAAACTATATGCACCTGTAAATTCCATCCTTGCTGAATGGAAAACTGGAACGGTTGTAAAACACAGAAAATATTCAGCAAGGCCAAAAATCTGGAACAGATTTAGTAGACCCTCACCGTCACTAGAATTTGTACTGGGTTTCATGCTCCTTGAAGACCATACTTAGGGAAGACATATTTCTCTTGGTAGGGATCAGAGTCAAGGAACATAATACAGATATCCTGCACAATTGCACTGTAAAGTCAGGTTTCAAAGAGCGCTCCCATAGTTGTAAGGCAGGGGTCGCATGGAGGGTATTGTCGATGTTATCGTTTTGTCCCATACAATCCAATTAATGAAAACATTGCAACAAAGATAATCTTTCCCCTAGAAGTGCGAGAGCAATGACTGCTTACGAAGCCTATTTTCAGTTATAGGTACCAGCAGGGGATTCTGGGGAATGGGGGCTGAAATTTTGCAGCACCTACGTGGGATTTTTTTGTCTATTGCCAATCTGCACGCAATCATTTTTTTCTTTCAAAATTATCACAAATAATTTTCTTGTAGAAGACTGCTAAAGTTTCTTACCTGTAGCTAATCCACAAATTTAAAAAAATGCATGGTATCGTTTTCTTGCAAAAGTCCTAAGATATCTCTGCAGCAGCCACAGAAAAAATTCAGGAAGTTCTCTTGATGAGATCACCGGGTAAATATCACATGTGCCTTGAAATAAACACTTTGTAGCCAAATATCTTCACCATTCAAAAAAGTGTATAATGGAAGCAATCGAGTTTCCAAGGCGCACAAAACAACTTGAATTGAGCTGATGGACCGATAATCGACAATACATGGACATCCATTATCCATTTTCTCAAGGACAATTAGTGTAATAACCTGACTTGGCATCTCATGGGAAAATGTCATTTCCAAAAGCATACATGAAACACCAGTAAACGGAGGCTGCAATTCATTCGTGACAACAAGGAGAGAAGAAAAGTGCAACATTTCATGAGAGAAAATGAATGAAAAGAGGGGTGAAGATATGCAACCAGAGAATGCAGTGCAGATAGTAAGATGAAATGTGGAAAAACTGCAGCCTGTAAGCACAATTGACATTGTTCTTTATATGCGAGTAAGATAAAGAGTATCATTTTTTCAATAATTACAAAGGTGGCCAACAAAACACTGTATAGAAATGCGAGTACAGTCTGTTTATAGCAGAAGAACAAATATGCTTCGAAAACCAGATGTAAAGCATGTAAGATAGAGAGTATCATTTTCGCAAAAATTACAAAAGGCGGCCAACAAAAAACTACACAGAAATGTGACAGTATTATGTTTATTGCAGAAGAACAACTGCGCTTCGAAAAGAAGCTGCAAAGCATGTCTATGGACTAGTGCCAAAAAGAAGCAGCAGCATTATATTTTTCCTGAGGCAAGGGCCGCTTTGCGAGAGAGCACTGGCAAAAGTTTGTATAATTCTCTTGTATCTGCATAGGCGAAGAAAAATGGAGACATTAGTGACAAATAGAAAATTGTGTAAATGAAAGAGTGTGATAGTATAATTGTGGAAAGATACAAACCTTATGGGTGGATATCAGTGTTCATGCTGACAATGGTGTTAGTTTGATCAAGCGTGAAAGTTCCTTGCACTGCAAAACTGCGAAGGAGATGTACTATGGAGCTTTTGTTCGCACGTACTCTTCGTGAGTTGTTTGAGTTAGTGGAGGCAACAATTTGGAGAGCAGGGGAGCATGTAGAGTGCATTTGATAGGTAAACTAGATGTTGTTAAGTCGCAGATCAGTTGGTGGGTATGGTGAAATGTGCTCTCCTTGTTGCAATTTACACATGTTATTGTTGTTTGTTGCAACGAAAGAAGGTTGTCAACTTCAAAGTTGCAGTTGTTGCATACAATCTGAAATGGCTTAGAGTACACGTTGGAGGTAGTCAAATGACCTTGTACCTGGGAAATGATGTGGAGCAGACAAGAGGCGTAATTAGTATTGCAAAATGAAATATTGTATTGAATGACAATTAGCACCAATTATCATTTTCTTACCTCTGTTGTTGCATTCACTATGGCGTGCATATCTTGCAGTGCTTGTGCAGTCTTTAGCGGGGTGATAAATGTTGATTGACATGTTCTTAGTGCCTTGATAGGGCTATTTTGCTTGACAATGTTCTTGAACAAATAAATTGGAACTTGTTTTTGCGGAGTTGTTGATCGATTGTATCGAACAAGGCTGCAAATGTCTCGAACAAGTATAGCTTGTATCCAACGAAATGTTAGAATGTTTATTTTTTGAGTAAGGTAGAATAAGCAAAGATGCTGAAAATGATGGAGAGAATAGAAAGAGTAGGAAGATACCTGTGTTTTGTCCTCTATGGAGAGCCCATCCTTAATTTCAAAGACAAACTGTGTTCCAGACCTGCGTGCGGAAGTTACAACAGCTGCAAGTGTTCCAATTGTGTAGATATTTGTGCCACGGAGGAGTTGGTTTATTGTTGTATTTGGTATGAACTTGAACTCGTTGCAGACTGGAGGTATGTTCTCTATGGCACTGTTGTTATTCAAGAGAAGAATGTAGTCACAGTCTCCACGATCGTAAGTGGTCTTTGGTGCTATGGCAAATTGTTTTATGCTGACTCCTTTGGATGGCAGTAGCTTATGTTGATGTGCCTCAATCTGATGTCCAGTCACATTTAGTGTGACGGTCATTTCACCTTCTTTGTCGGTTAAATCTATGCGTAGAAGCTCTTTGTTGTGCTCTTTGTTGAGTATTGTTTTGTATGCAACAACGACATCCCCATGAAACAAATTTCCAACCTTGCGACTGTTGAGGTCGTCGATAGATGTCGGTGCACATGGAACTGTTTCTTGCTGCAAAACATAATGTAAACTGATTAATCACACAATAGGATGTAAAGAAATGCTAGACAAGATATTTGGAATTTCTTACCTCTTTGTTTGGTTTTGTGGTTGTTCGTTTGCATAAATGGTTTCCAAGCTTCTCTTCATCTTGTTCTTGTAGCAAGAATACAAGGGAGAAAATGAAATTTTGCAAGTGTAGATGAAAGATTAGAGTACAATATGTTTGCAAAATAAAATGAAAGGAATTGATTGTTATTTAAAGGAAAGAATTTTTAAGATAAATAGTTCGATATTGATATAATTTGTGCAATGGAATACAAATAGGGAAGCACTGTATTGGAGTGATCAAAGAAAGAAAGAAATTATAGTAATGTTTTTTTGTTTTAGAATGACCCAAAAAAAAACTCACACACGAACAACACAGTAAAAGACAGGATAATTTTTTTGACTTGCTTCGACACATAACACGACACAACATGTCGTCACAAAGTTACAACCAACTCTGGGAACCACTTGCTACGGGGATGACCACAAGGTCAGCACAGAAACGTTCACACCCAAAAGGATAATACACTTTTTCTTTTGGACAAGACAACATAGAAGTCCAACCACATAACACACTTACAGTTAGGGCCATCCACAATGAGATATTCTTGAGGGTTATTTATTTTAAAAATACATCTTGCAATTCTTAGCTTACGTTTTCAAGGAGGCTCAAGATATGATTCATACAATTCGTCTTCTTGTAATGCCCCCCTAACTTACCTGGACTCGGCCAACTTCATCTCCTTGGCGTGGCAGGTGGAGATTTTATTGTGCGATGTGATGGAATCAGATTTTTATTTGACTTTCCTTGTGTTCATCTCCCTCCCGCCATGGCATTAATGAACCCTGCACCATTTTGCTTGGCGTGTTCAATTTTCTCCCTGTCGGTGGCCGCACCCACTGATTTTCGGATTTGCAAATCACCTAATGTCTCCTTTCCGTCACGTGGTCTGCCTGTGGTTTCTGTCCAAAACCACGGATGCTTGCTGCGCTCCATCAATGCTGAAACAGACGTATTTGCCACGCGAAATGGGTGTGGTTCGCAAAAAAATCGTGCTGTACAGGCGAGATCCGTGGGCGTAGGACCGAAATCCTCCTAGGAAAGAGCCGTGAGGAGGTGTCTGGTGTTGCAGTTGCCATAGGGCGATCCCAAGGAGCCGTGGGTGTGAAATCCCGAAGTTCTGGTTGCACACGACCACACAGTCATGAACAGTTATCGCAAAATCTTGCAGCCGTAGTAGAAGGACGAGATAAAGTTTTAGTTGAAGCCATTTTGAGCGCTTCCAATGAGCAGGTTGTCTGCTATGTTGTTTTCTGTTCAGTTTTGAATGCATCCTCAATTCGGGATTTCTCCTTTAAGATATTTTTATCAAAATCGATTAAGTGACAGTGTGAGTGTTACCAGGAGACCCGATGAAATTTATTACAGAGATTCTCTGTTGAGACTTTACTTGTCTTATGCTGTAACGCATGGAAGAGAATCTCTCACGTGTGGATCTGTATCATATCAGAATATTCATGAAGCACATTTTGCTTTGCAATTATATGAGCATCTTCAACGAGTCACTATATTGGCAGGCAATAAAATGGTGCATGCTTTTGTGTAGGTGACAGATCACACCCACAGGCACAGAAGATCTATGCAATGTTGAAGAAAATGTCTTGGGAGATGAAGGTAGCAGGATATTCCTCAGATCCAGAGCTTGCACTGAGTCATTTCTCCAAAACCGATTCGTGACAGTGAGGGTGTTACCAACAGGCCTGATGAAATTTATTTGCAAAGAGTCTCTATTGAGATCTTACTTGTTGTAGGATGTAACTCATGGAAGAGAATCTGTTAGGGGCGGATCTGTTTCATATCAGAGTATTCATGAAGCACAATTTGCCTTGCAACTATATGAGCATCTTCTACGAGTCACTATGTTGGCAGGCATAAAGGGTGCTGATGGAATTATCACACTTTCAAGCTACAGCTGAAATGTTTGCACCGAGAGTTTGATGCTGTCCTCAGATCTGATGAAGGAAAAGGTTTATTTATCATTATGGTAGATGCCTTCAGAGCCAGGAGTGTGATGTAATCAGTATATTTTGTGTCCAAGCTTCAAATCATGGGGTTGGCCTTGTAGATGTTATTCGCCGCATGAATGTGGCACTGGCACGAGCTCGCAAAGCAGCTGCATTGAAGCAATCTAGTGACTGGTCAGCCTTAATTGAGGATGCTAAGTCTAGGGACTGTTTTATGGATATGGAGTCTGTACCAAGAGATTGTTTTTGGTTGTAAAGCCATCTTCTTTTGCTTTGTCCCAAACTAAGGCTGCTCCTAACATGAGAACACCAAGGTTAGGAGGTCCAAATTAGAAACAATCAGATGCATATGGAGATGGTGGAGGTGTTTGGATGTATGACGAAGGATTAAGTTCAATTGCCAAAATGGGGCCTACAGAAGTTCTAGGGCTGATCTTGGAGCGGTGTTGGGAGAATGATGGCAAGCATTTTAGACCACCCACCCTGGCTGTGAACTCCTACCTGTGCCAACATGAAGATGTTCGATGTTTGGGCGCCCAACGAGCTTGAAGAAAATGGATTTAGGCTTCGGTTGCTGTTGCAGGCCCCGTCCATCTTGTTATCGACTGCGGGAGCTTAATCAGGCACGATATTCTCTATACCATTAATTCTTATGCTGTTATTTAATTGAATCACTAAATAACTCTACTCTTCATATTAATGTCTCGTGTGATGGTATACTGTTTGGTTTCCACTTTCCTGGCTCGTTTGTACTTGTTTTGGCGTTAGAAATGATTGCGTTGGTTGAAGCCCTTATATTGTTTTCTGGGTTTTAATAAATATTATTTGGGTGAACTTTGTTCTTAAGACTAATAAAACAAAAGAGGCGGGGGTCTTGTAATGAAAATTCTCGAGTTTTAGGTGTTGGTCTCACGATTTGAATGTTTTACCAAACATTGTCGTTGGACTCAACTTTATAGTCCCTGTTATGTTCTTATTCTTGTTTCGGCTCGAGATCTGTAGTTCTGGTCTATGTTGGGTTTTTGCAAATTGGTGATTGAGTACTGCGAGTGCATTGTGTATAGGTGAATGATGCTATTCCTGTCTCTATCCTTTTCTTTCAGTTGTTTTAGGTTCTAGTAACCCTTCCCGGTTGGCTTGGTGTGTGCTTAGCTTGACTGACTTTTGAATTGAGCCAAGTTGATATTTACTTTCAACTAGGTTAGTTGCTTTTGTTATTTTGTTTTGAATCGCTCGAAGAAATACTTTTATTCTTCGAGTGTCATGTTTGATTTTCATAATTGATATCAATTCATGTTCACCGTTTGGAGATTGTTGTCTTTGGAACCACCTTCTCTCCCTTGGTGACTGTTGTATGTTTTGAGGAATGTAGCTGAACCTATGGAATGTTTTCTTTTGACGATACTCACATTTCTTTTGGATAGCTTAAAATGTTAGAGGAAATACTCTTTCTTACCTTGATTTTGTTTCACACATGTTGGAGGATACGAGAGCTACTTGATCATTAGTGAGGAAGTTTTCAAATCTTAAAATTGGGATGTTGGTTTTATGCGTAAGTAATTACTCTACATTTTGCTCCGTAAAGATGCTTAAATTTCATTCTCCTGTGACTTAGAGTTTGGTGTGTTTGGAAACTCATTGGTTGACTGGTTTTTGTGATGATCGTTGTGATACGACCTCCTTGCTGTCATTGTAGTAGAATGGTTATGTGTTGACCAAAAAGGTTAAAGTTGACTTGTTGTTGACGATAGATCCTTTGGAAGCTATGTATCCTGTGTTGTGTTCTTGTGAATGATTGAGTAACCCTCCTGTAAGATTTATAATGGTTATGTTTGGTCTTGTCAAAGTTTGTCCTTTTTCTTAAGACATTCTCTTGATTAGAAGAAAGTTTAATAGAAGGATTGTTAGGATAGGACGTGGCCCATACGGGGTCATTTGTGCGTCTCATCCCTTTTCTTTCCAATTTATTTATTCTGTGCTGACATAAAATTAACTGTTATAGGCACATCATCTTAATATTAATAAGTCATGTTGGTTTAGATGTTCTCATGTCGATTGATTGTTTGGGATCTTCCAATGACATAGTGAGTCCTTGGCTTGGTGAACTAACTTAAACAAATAGGGACATATCACGTTTGAAATTAATTCTCTTCTTGTAATTGTTTTTGTTTCGAAATGTTATCTTGTTAAAATGACGGTCATTATTGTGATATGAGTGAAATTCACTATGATGTTTATTAACTGCTCCAATGAGAAAATGATAATTAAATAGAGTTGTGTCGTCCCCTTTTTTTCAGACATTTTATGCTATTGGACAACTCTTTAATTGCTCTTGTTTAGACTCTTAGATTATTTTTCATAATCAACGGTGTTTTTCTCCTTCCTTGAAACAGTTAGATAACAACATATTGTCTTAATGTTATAGCTTTTATCGTGCTCAATTCTTGCGAACTGACATGTGCTAACAAATGTGCGGGAGGATTTCTGAGTAAAAAAAAAAAAAAGAGAGAGAGAGAGAAAAAGAAACACGTGTAGAAAGTGGATTCCAGCCTTCTTAGGAAGCTGTTGTTGTACGAATGTTTTTTTTTCTTTGTACATCATTGGTATGGAAATTGTGGAGACTATCTAGAAGGCATTGTGTTATAATTTTGTATTGTTCTCATGTAGGTTGTTGTTATCGTTTGAAATTCAATTTGAAATATTATTATTGTCAATAAGATTAAATGAACTTGTTTTGACATGCGTATCCTTTGTTGAATTCTCACTTTTCGAATATGATTTACCCTTGAATTGGAAACCTAATTCTAATTATCCAAACTTGAATCATCTTGCATTGCTCTAGTTACCTTGGTCTTGTGTCGTTTGGTAGAGGACTATGTTTTTGAACCTAGCAAAAAGAAAACAAGTGAAACAAATATACCTTGTGATCCCACGTAAACTAATCAACAATCTCTTATTGTGGTAAATCCTCAGAACGGTCTTAAGGTGAAATTAATGATTGAATTCTTAGAAGATAATAAGATTATAATAAATAGAAGGAACTTGACTAAGAAACTCTTCGACCTATCTTGCCGTTGAAAAAGTAAACAGTATACTTATGTCTATCTCTTCAAGTGAAGCCCAAGTGAAACCTTTAACAATTTTGGCTAGACTCTTCCCCCAATGAAATCCTTTTTTTTTAACCACTAATAAGATCTTAATGAAGAATCCAATTCTTAGACAGTCATGTACTGTAAAAATAAACTAAAATAAAAATATGACCGCTTAAAAGGGATAAAACATATATGTTTAAAAGCACAACGTTGAAAACAGTTTGATGAAGTTAAGAGCCTTGAGAAATTAACTGCCTCCTCACAAATGAATAAGTTAATCAAGTAAATGAAGTAACCTCTTGCTATTCTATAATTGGTTTACACTGTAATTTAACATTATCAAGGTAGGGGAAAATTCTTCAAAGGAGACATGACTTTCAGATTCTCCTATCGTGATTCCTCTGCGAAAAGTAAAGAATGTAAAAACACTTACAGCTAAAACAGGAATCTAAAGAAACCTTCTGTGGGAAGACCTTGTTGTAAGACTGCATACTTTAGATGAACCATTGTGTCCTTAGTGTGTGCCTCATGTTTATCTGTAACCAATGTGGGTCCGTGTTGTGGAAAGCATGTCTTTAGTGGATTGTATTTCCTAGAGAACTTGTGTAGTGTCGTATTATCTTCAAGTAAGTCAAAAAAAAAAAAGTTATCCTGTATTTCACTGTGTTGTCCTTGTGTTGGTAATTTTGGTGCGTTACACTTACCAAGCTAAGTTTATTCTTTTTACACTGAGTAATCATCTTTAATCTTCTCTATTATGACATTCATTTGCTTAATTCGTTTATTTAGAGAAAGGGGTAATTTAATTTCACAAGGCCATCTATTAACACTTACGCTACTAGAACTTGTTCATGCCCATATGACAACATGGGTTTGCGTTCAACATTCTTAAGAGAAGAAAGACAAAGCACCTTGGAAAAAGGTTAGAGGGAGAAGGTTGAGTTGAAATCATCTTCAAGACCTCATTTGTTATTACCAAGATTTAATTGAAACTTGAGAACTTAACCAGAATTATTAAAGATTTTACTTAGGCTTTACTAAATGAGTTTTATAAAAATAAAACAATTTACCTTCTAATGGCTGAGAGATAGATTGTGTGGTTTCTAAATTATTTTCTCCTACTTATTAAATCTTATTATCTTCCAGAACTAACCATAGATTTCCTTTAAGTTCGTTTAAGAATTTCACCATGAAAGGGATAGTGTTCAATAGTGTAGCTAGGGATATCAAGTTATATAGTGTTACTTAACAAAGGATAGTTTCATCTTTGCTCACTTATGGAGTTACATGCTCTCAAGTTGGTCACCTCTACACCAATTTATTTGCAATATAAATCTTCGTTTAACTTCTATAAGTATTAAACAACCTATTTTATTTTACTTATAACACACTATGACTAAGTCTTAGAAAGATTTAACTCAACATTTAATCGCAGGGATAAAGTTTAACAATATTCATTTACGAAAACGAAAAAGGTTACATCAACTCATAGAATACCGATAATCCATTAAGGTCACTTAACAAGCGGTAATCCAACTTTTCTTATATTTTCCAAGATAGACAGACAATTCAAGGTTCCAAAGTAAGACGACATAATCCACGATACAAAATACTCAGACATTGATCCTCTTCTAAATTTTCCACTAGATGTTATCAATAGTTGAACAATATAAAAAGGATTCATGCAAAAGAACTTCTCAACTGAGGTTGATGTAAAAATCTACAAGTCTATCCCTCATCTACTCACAAAATCCATCTGCAACAATTTTTTTCCACAAGAGTCAGTTCGCGAGAACTGAGCAAGATAAGGCTACACAAAACCACCATAACTATTATCTAACAATACCACAAAAGGAAGCACTTTACTACAAGAATTGGGTCAAACCTCTAAACACTATCAGCACGTC
Organism: Taxus wallichiana var. yunnanensis; assembly: GCA_018340775.1. Taxonomy (NCBI): domain Eukaryota; kingdom Viridiplantae; phylum Streptophyta; class Pinopsida; order Cupressales; family Taxaceae; genus Taxus; species Taxus wallichiana. The sequence goes on along the minus strand of CM031242.1, from coordinate 492,102,037 downwards.
AAGTTATAATAAAGTCTCCATCATGCCAATCAAAGAAGGAGAAGACCCTGTACTTCAGTTAGGAGTAAAAGCAATGAAAGTATAGCAATGGTATGAGAATGGCCCTTGGCCCTATAAGGAGAAAACAAATAATCTAGCACAAAATAGAATTCCCATCAAGTAAGTAATTAAACCATAATTACAAGATTGAGATTTGATATATATACCAACCATCTAGAAATTTATCAAAGGTACCAAACGCATAGACTAAAATAATATATTTCTAAAAGAACAAGAGTTGATCGGCCCAAGAAAGGGGAACCACGGGTTTCAGAAATTAACACAAAAGGCCATGTATAATTGAGTTTCAAACCGGAAATCAATTAGAGTATACACACAACATAAGTTTCGAAGCGAAGGCAAGTATACTAGTTTTGACCATTAACTACAAAGATTTTCCAATCATCCAAGAAGGGTCAAAGTCTTACAGGCTAGTAGCAAACACGCGAGAGAAGAAGGGAGTTCCGTCACACAAGAGTATACAATAATGTCATCAACAAATTTTATAACACTAAAGATTTGCAAACCTCCACAACAATACTAATGTTTGGTTAATTTAAAATAAATTACCCATTTCCCAAAACAACCATATTTTAAGGCAACCCTTGGTAACACAGTCAACCGTCGCACAATAGATACAAACATAATTTCTAAGTGACATTATCAAAACAAAACCTTCCGCTATGAATCCATAAGACTATCAAATGAAAGATGAGTTTTTCCCGAAGATTAATCACATTTAAGGAAATTTCCATCACAAAATATTAAGGTAATTACGTGCATAAAACCGACCAATATTAATTAATAGCGTTAACACTACAAAGGAGAAATAAAGCAAGTTAGGAAAAATAGAAGAGCGCCATCAACAACAATTCAAGAGGGGGATTAGACCAAAACTATTCTAGTGTCAACGAGGTACTGGATTCGCACAATGAAACCTCGAGCTTAGTTGATCCGAAAAGCTAGTTATAGTTCAAGTTGATAGGGATGGTCAAGGTGCTTCTTTAGGATGGTCTTAAAAGCCTAGAAACAAGATGAAAGATAATATAAGAGTCTAAACACGCGAGACGGAAAACACATTGCACACAAACCTTTTCATTCTACAAGTTTTAATACCAAAACTCTAAGCTGGCTAGCCCACGCATTGCTCACACTAATCCTACAACCTTTCTTTCTCGATGCCAAAAGGTTATCAAAGGGACTTGCGAAGGAGCTAACAAAAACGTCAAAGACAAACTTGGGTGCTAGGGAGGGGCTTCATAGTTATCGTAAACTTACTTCCATGATATCGAAAATACTAGTTTGATCAACATAATAACTTGCAACTCAATCGCAGAGAAGAAAAATACATAAACAAGCAGACGAAGGTCTATCACTCGAGCAAGAGAAACATAACACCCAGAGGAGAGGGCACACGCATCCTTTCGACCAACATACTGACAACGATAAAAGCTAAAACAAGAAGAAACAAGCAGAAAGGGGAAATCTCCCATCATGACATCCAACTGACAAATCAATGCAAGGAAAAAGTGGTTCGATTTCACAATAATTTTAAATAAAATAACAGTAGAAAAGTGTAGAAATATCTTGCCTTTTTCTCCAGATTCAATAGGTTTCATGGACACCGCCCGGACCAGCAACAACAACCCAAGCCTAATTCCATTTTCTTCAAGCTCGTTGGGCACCCAAACATCGACCATCTTCACGTTGGCACAGGTAGGAGTTCACGGCCAGGGTGGGTGGTCTAAAATACTTGCCAACATCCTCCCAACGCGTGTCAAAAGGGAAAGCTACAGCGGAACATGGACAACCATCCAAAGACAATGGAAAATCCACTTTTAGAGCCCATTTAAGAAGCTGGAAATAAAATCTGGTCTCTTATTTATCATGGGACTGACACCTTTGTGCGCCTTGTTATAGTGCCAGACTATGTCTACAGATTGCTTCACCTGGCATTACTAATAATCTCTACAAGAACATTTTCCTTTTTTTTTTTAAAGAGATGGAACCGCTTTGCATCTCTCACAACAATTTGCTTTGCAACAATCTTGGACAAAACACAGTGCGGTGTGGCGGTCAACACATACATTAAGGTTCTTGACAACTCGAGAGCTGTCCCACGGGAAGGCTTAACAATCCAAATGCAATTGCCATCTTCTCACTATGGTGGAAGAGGAATACTTTTACTTTCCCGTTCACTCAGTACATGTTCTTAATCTGAAAGATATCCTACTACCTTCATCTGCCAAGACATTTTCTCCAACATTGCATAGATCTCCCGTGCTCTGTGGGTGTGATCATCACCTACACAAAAAGCATGCACCATTTTATTGCCTTTAATCCAACTACAACCAAGTTTCTTTTTAATTCCTCTATCCTTCATCGATCTCCTAATAAGTTCATAATTGCAAAGCAAATTGTGCTTCATGAATACTCTGATATGAAACAGATCCACCTCTATGAGATCCTCTTCCATGAGTTACATCGTAAAACAAGTAAGGTCTCAGTAGAGAATCTTTGCAAATAAATTTCATCAGGTCTCCTGGTAACACTCTCACTGTCACATAGTCGATTTTGATAAAAATATCTTGAAGGAGAAACCCGAATTTGAGGATGCGTCGTCCGATACAGTAACAGAGATAACAACATAGTTGGAAACACCTTCTTGCTGGAAGCACTCACAAAGGCTTCTTGACCATGCTGCAACATGCACATGCCTCGCCGCCTAGCTAACTCTTGTTGCAGTCATTCTTTGTGGATCCCGACAAGAACACACCTCGCAGCACCCAAAGGAAGTGGAGGAAACACGCCTACTTCACTCAGCTGGTAGCTGTGCGCGGCCAGCAAAAGGAACAACACGCCTTTTTCACCCGAAACGCCTCAGGAAACAACAAATAAAAACCACGTCCATACTTTAGTGTTAACAGGCCCTCATCCACGGGCAGAGCAGAAGAAACAGGCACGCGAGGAAGGAAGATTGGATTCACGTTGCACAGAAAGGGGGGAAAAACGCAGCCAGGCAAGGGACAGGAAGAAGGAAGGCATCCAGGAGGAACCCTGACAAGAACACACCTCGCAGCATTCAAGAAGGTGGAGGCAGCACGCCTGCTTCACTAGCTTGGAGCTCCAACTAAAACCACGCGCGCAGGGAGGAGCCAGGAAGAAAAACGCCATGACAGAAGGCTTTGCTGGCCTCTCTGCCCACGCAACCAGAAGAAAACGCCCCTCACACGCCTACATCACTAGCTATCACGTCAAACTAGACTGCGCCCATACGCATTGAATGAAAAGATCAAAAAGAGATCCAGGTGAAGAAAAATAGGCCTCCACCGACTCCATCTCTCTCACGCAAGGTAGAAAAACGTGATGGTCATTACAGTCTACAGGTTGGGTGGTTGGGGGGGAGACTAATGTCATCCACGTGCAACAAGGCCTGCGAATGGATCTGGTCGGCCAAGGTGGCAGTGGAGGGTAGGTGCAAGAAATTAAAAAGATATAAACTGCAGCAGTCCTCACCTTCAAAGGCGCCACCACCCAACCTCTCCCCTTCCACGAACCAAGGCTGGAAAAGACAACAAATGTGCCCGAATGCCTTGAAGAGGTTTTAATATCCATTAGAACTTTTAACAACAAAATTCATTACGCATTACACCGATCAAAAGCATGATAAGCTCACTAGACGAAAGTTAGAAATGACCCTCGGAAACAAAAGCACACTTACGACAGAACGAGATGGCGAGACAAAGCGAAAGAAGGGAAGAAGCTATACCAAGATAACTCCGCGATAAGGTCAAAGTCACCCGTCGATAAAAAGGGAGCTAAAAAAAAACGTTCAACGAAAAGCAATGGGGGCAAGGTGGCAGAAACGGAAGTCGATGCCCAACGGGGCATTCTGATTTTTTAAATAATTAAAAAAACATATGCGATACCTTAAGTGAATATTGGTGCCCTTTTGTTTAAAACGGTGTGTAAGCTTCAAATGCTTTCAATTTCCCTGGAAGCACAATCGAAATGATGAAAGTTAGTAATATGAAATCGAAGGTTTTGAGTTAATCAAAGTGATTGAGGGAGAAGCATTGAAATTGTGTCGTATGGAAGTATATTGGTTGTGTCGTACCTTGTAATTTGTAAGCAGAACAAAACATTGAATCCGTGAAAAATCTATGTAAGAGTCATGACACTTTATATGTCGAAAATGTGTAAGTAGTGAATGTTTTTCCCCATATTTGTGTTTATTGTTCCAGTTCCAACTAGAAGGTTATATTGCGTTGCAGAAACTAGCTGTATGCAGTTTGGAAAAAGTAGCATCATGTCAAGCATGAAACAATTGCACTCATGGTGGTTGGAGACAACTGGAAGTGCATTCTAAGAACATTGTGAAGAGCAAGGAGTGAGCTTTTTTGTTTCTTATTTTACACAATTAGATCAAATAGAAGATTTCCGTGAAACATAACGGTTGCTGCAAGAAGGAAAAAGTTTGAGCATCAGTAATGGTCAAAGTGCCATAGGGTGATATAGTATTTGTACAATGTAACAATAGTAGAAGATATTATTGGACTGTTAAACGATGGAGTTTTTTTTGTATTGCTACAAAAAAGGTTTGATAACAAGTTTTTTTTAATACCTTGAGTATATGTACAGATTTAATGTTGATTTTATGTTGTTCTTCGTAAAGTGATGATAGTTGATACGGTGGAAAATAGCAAAATAGTTCTTGTGAAAGTAAGAGTGGGTAAAACACTAGTATATGCGGGAAAATTGTATGGAAGCTTGGAGTTGCATAGGTTGAATTCGGATAAAAAAATGTTTTAGATGTCCATGTCAAGTGCGAGGAATATGGCAGAATGGTCAGTCCAGTAAACATGTCTTTGAAATATTTTGTTGGAGGCATTGCTATTTGACCATATGTGGTCGATTTGTTTTTTAGTGAATGGATTTTGTTTAGCAATGCAAAAATGAAAGTTGTAATTGGACATGTGTTGATTTAAATGCTTTGTGGTAGTATTTTGTTTTTGCATATCGATATTGAAGTCTCCAAATATGTATGTGCATTGTTTTTGAGATGTGCTTGACAAAGTTTGATCGATAATTGCAAGGATATTCGAAGTGTAACGCCCACAAAAACCGGCACACAAGACTACATAGGAAAACACAGGATAATTTATTTATTTTGACTTTCGCCGACACACAACACGACACAACATGTCATCACAAGGTTACAATCAACTCTGGGAACCACTTGTTACGAGTATGACCGCAAGGTCAACATGGAAACGTTCACACCCAAAAAGGATAAATCACTTTTCTTTTTGACAGAACAACATAGAAGTCCAACCACATGACACTCACACAGCTAGGGCAAGCCACAGTAAGAAATGATTGAAGGTTATTTATTTTGATAAAACACCCTTTAACTCATGACTTATGTTTTCAGAGAGATTCAAGATATGATTCGCACGATTCATCTTACCAAACTAAATTATTTTCTTAAGCACTGTAGAGTAGTTCACTTATAGTCTTCTCATTATGACAATTATTTATTTTATTTATTTATTTGATAAAGGTGATAATTTAATTTCACAAGGCCATCTATTCACACTTACGCTACTAAAATCTCATTCATACCCTTATGACAACATTGGTTCGCGTTCAACAAACTTAAGGGAAAATTACAAGGCACTTTGGATAAAGTTAAAGGAAGAAGTTCAATTGAGTTCATCCTTGAGACATCGTTAGTTATTACCAAGATTTAATTGGAGCTTGAGGTTTTATCCAGAAATATTAAAGATTTTACTTAGGCTTCATTGAAAGAGCTTTACAAAAGGAACTATTCACTTTCCAAAAAGGCTGAGAGATAAATTTCGTGGTTTCTATATTGTTTCCCCCTACTTATTAAATCTTATTATCTTCTAACAACTATCAATTTATTTCACCTTAGAATTTTTTACGAATTTCACCATAAAAAGTATAATGTTCGCTAGTGTAGTTAGGGATAACATGCTATATAATTTTACTTAACCAAGGCTAGTTTCATCTTTGATCACTTAGGGAATTTCTTGTTCTCAAGTAAGTCATCTCTACATTAATTTATTTGAATATAAATTTTCGTTAAACTTCTATAAGGATTAACCAACCCATTTTATTTTACTTATAACACACCATTACAAAGTCTTAGAAAGTTTTAACTCAGCACTTTATTCTCAAGATCAAGGTTTTACAATACTCATGTCAATGTAGAGATTGAATATTACTTCTCACAAGGATAAGTTACCAGTCTAACAACAAAAAGGACAAGACAACTTCATCACGTAGTTTTCTGAACATTCCAAGGCAAGAGATCTTTTAAACTCTTTTGCAAGCAATGTTACAAAATTTACAACACATTGAACATTTTTACAAGGAACCTCATAAATTGAACTGATGAAACTTTTACACTCTTTTCTTTAATCTACTCGCATAATCCATCTGCACAAATATTAACTAGAGTCAGTTCGCTAGAACTGAGCATGATAAGATATAAACCTCACCTAAAAATTTATGCCATCTAGCATTTAAATAAATGAAAGTTTGCAATACTCCCTATCAAATAATTTCTAACATGCATTCAAATCTTAACTGCACATCTCATGATAATACATTTCATACTCATTAATGTTCACTCCCCTAAGATCTGCTTACATGTGAACAAAATTCCAAGTGGCTAGATATACAACCTTAACCATGCAATTAATCATACTTAAATTACAGTAATAATAATATCGCTCACTTTATACCTTCAATCTACTTCTCCCATATATGTATCCAATAATATTATCTTTTAATTAAATAACCGCACCAACGACGTTAAGTTTCTATAATAAATACAAGTATCAATCTTATATTATTCATCGATATTACTCAAGCATCAAACCTTCATAGATAATCAATGATTATATGTAAGTATAATTTTGATATTTACCTCACAATTTTAAGAATATACTTATGTTAACAAATATTCCACCAATCCACGAGTTCATATATTATTTAGATATCCTTTTGGTTGCTTATTACCATGTCTTTATATGTTTCTATTAGTATAAGAGTCCAACTCATTGGAATGAGTCACGATCAACAATATTGTCATATTTTGCTAATATGTCAAAGATACATTTGACTAGCTAAGATATGTAAGCGTGGTCCAAGCCACTATAAATACAAGTATCAACATTATCTCAACTCCCAATTGAGATGCAAGTATCAATTTTTAGCTAACATAATAATCATCGTAAATGCTAGAAAATATTCCACTCGTTAACCAAGTATTGAAATAACATATTTATCCTTACTGGTTACCTGATAACATAATATATCATGTTATATAATTCAACCTCCACTTGCATACCCCAATTTATGGGTATTAATTATTGTTCTATATAATGAAGTTAAATAATTTCAGGTCAACTTCTATCCTTACTGTCATACATGGTATGTACAGTCCCATTATGGCAGTTGTCACCTTTACTTAAGGTGTGTATAGGATAAGTCAAAGTATAGGATAAATTTGTAATTTCATATTTCAAGCATTGCCTGAATTCATATGCCTGAGGGCCATCACATGTCAGTCAACTTGAAGAATGTACACATTCATGAGAGTTCGATGTATCCAATATTACTTTAACTGATTTGAAGATCCAAGTAGTGCCTCAAACTTAAGCCATATAATTATCCACGCAAGCTAACGTCTTAAGAGCTTACCGTATTCAAAAAGGTCACAAAAAAAAACCCCATTAACACATGCTTCACGAGCGTCCCAATCAAAAATAAGCTCATAGTAATAATAATAACAGAGGGCCTGGTGAGGGGTTTTCAATAATCCCCAAGGTAAACGGTAATCAAAAGAGTCAGATGGTATCTAGAAAGACCAGTAAAACCAGTACGACTCTCCCCAAATAGAAGCCCCCAATCCTAAAGGGGTTTATATCATTATCAAACCACATTAAAAGACAAACATAGTCTTCCAAGAAAATTCCCGTTTTCAAGCCATGTTCTACAAATAAAAACAATACAAGGAATATTCTAAATCTCATTCACACACCACAATATTTTCTACAGAAACCACTATTCACAGGAATAATCATGGCAAAAAGATAAACCAACTTTATAAGATCGATAAGCGAGAATCACTGGAGAGATTTTTTCTTGTCAAATAGTAATTAAGATAAACTGTAAAGGGGGAGAGAGATCAACTCATGCAATTATGATTACAAGTCATTCGAAACCCATCTCTACAGAATTCAAACAAAAATTGTAGAGATTGATTTACCCAAATACTAAAGGGAATAAATTATTAAGAGAGAGGGTTAGGGCTTATCATGCCTTTAATGCGCTTCCCAAGACCAGGACACGCTGAAACAGGACCTGCAACAGCAACCCAAGCCTAATTCCATTTTCTTCAAGCTTGTTGGGCGCCCAAACATCGATCATCTCCACGTTGGCACAGGCAGGAGTTCACGGCTAGGGTAGGTGGTCTAAAATACTTGCCAACATCCTCCCAACGCGTGTCAAAAGGGAATGTTACAGTGGAACATGGACATCCATCCAACACAATGGAAAATCAAATTTTTGTTTTGTATGGTGTGGAAGCACCCACGAGGAAGCAAACTGTTTGAAAAACTGCCTCAAGGAGATGTGGTCTCACTGCATTTCCACGTAGCAGGGTAAGAAGGAAAGGATGTCCAACAAGGAACCAACAGGTGTCGAAGCTGATCAGTTGCCATGTTTTTTTCCAGCAAGTTCATATAATTGCAAAGCAAATTGTGCTTCATGAATATTCTGATATGAAACAGATCCACCTCTATGAGATTCTCTTCCATGAGTTACATCGTAAAACAAGTAAGGTCTCAATAGAGAATCTTTGTAATAAATTTCATCAGGTCTCCTGGTAACACTCTCACTATCACTTAATCGATTTTGATAAAAATATCTTGAAGGAGAATCCGAATTTGAGGATGCATTCGATATTGAACAAATAACAACATAGTTGGACAACCTGCTTGTTGGAAGCGCTCAAAAAGGCTTCTACTATACTTATGCAACATGCTGTTGCAGCTCAAGCACTCTGCATTGCAGGCCGTTCTTTGTGGATCCCCGACAAGAACACACCTCGTAGCACCCAATGAAAGTGGAGGTAACACGCCTACTTCACTAGCTTGTAGCTTCATCTATAACCACCATATCAAACCCATGGAAGAAGGAGAATAAAGTAAACCATGGTGAAGGATAGGCGAGATTCCACCCACTCCCAAACTCCCTCACGCAAAGACAGAAAACATTAATGGCCATTATGGTCTGCAGGTTGGTGGTTGGGTGAATTCACGCTTCCATCAACATGAATTTAAAAGCTGCGTGGATGCCTGAAAAGGCTTAGTAAATTCAAATAAAGCAATTTATTATGCAGATTCTTATGTCTATATATATATATATATATATATATATATAGACATAAATAGGTATCCATATCTCCACGCCAAGTAGTCGAGAAAAAGAAGACCAAACAATTTCACAAGTCTGGATGAGGAATGCGGCCTGCAAGGCTTTATTAATTCAACATAAAATTTTATAATTTATTTGCACAATAAAAAAATATCATTGATACGGTTTCATTTATTAACTATTTTTATTATGCTTTAAAACGTTCTATCACCACAACGAGGTTCGAAAAAAAAAAGTCTTTACGAACTAATCAATAGCACCAAAACAAAAGAAATCACTTACTCGAGGGCTCGAGCGCAAGAACGATCATTAAAAAAATAAAGTAAAATAGTTTGCCGTAATTACTAACAATATTAATAAAATAAATGACACTAACCCAACTAATCGTCAATCGACAAAATAAATTAAAATGTTATTTTTAATCATTATTTTTATGATTTTTAAAAAATAAAATAAAATTAGTAATCATATTACCAGTGACCAAAGACGAAAGCTTGACAGGGCGAAGACACTAATGTTTCAATGGAAACGCAACAACGTTCGACCCTTAGAAGCACGGTCGCGCGAGAATAAAAGAGCAACGATGAATGGGGCATTACACGAAGTGTCGCATTTGGACTTGCATAGAGATTTATAATTGTCAATTCTTGCCCATGAACATGGAAAAGCGCAAGAAAGCCTCTACTTTTGGAACATGAAGTTGTATCGTGTGGAGGAATGGTATATGGATTTTAGTGGAAATCATTAAGCCATGCACATGATATGTGTGTATGTGATGAAAGTTTGGAAGCTAGAATGTGTGCATCGCTATTAGACAAGTGTGTTTCTTGAAAGCATATAATGTCAGATTGCATTAAGCTAAAGTCGTGCATGACATCTTGTGCATGAGCCTGAAGGCTCCGGTATTCAAAGAACAAAATAAAGTGCAATGTTGGATATCGGCCAAGAAGAATTCATTTTGAAGTTTCCATTGCGCTTGTGATTCAAGGCGTTCCATTTCAAGTGCAACTTGTTTTCTTACGTTGAAGTTTTTGTTTGTCAATGGTTGTAGCAAATACAGGTTCTCTATAGTCTTGACACACGATAGGGTTGTGTAAGTCAATCCATGTCTCGTGACTCCAATAGGGCTAAAGGCAAGTCCGTCTATTGTAAGTCCTTGAGCTCTATGTATTGTGCGTGCACATGCAATCTGGACTGGAAATTGGCTTCGAACTGTTAAAGTTCTTTTATTGATGAGTGTTGTAAAGGCCTTGCAATCCTTAAAATAGGGATGATTGGGGTCAATGTGAGCAGGGCGCAAGTGTGTGTGTTTAGCGATTTGATGTTGTCCAATGCTTAAATCATTGAATCGGATCCATATGATGTCTTGATTTTTTGTGGTTGTGTAAGCATCAAAAGTCCCATCTGAGCCGTTGACCAATCCATCTTGGATATCATAGTTACCAGCAAAGAGTTCAACCAAGATGCCTTTTTAAAAACAATGGTCTTAGGAAGGCAAATTGTCTTTGAATAAGCCCTTGTTTCATCGTACATTGAATCTTGTTCGTCAATTGCATCGATGACAATTTCTGTTCCAGGCATTTGTAAAAGCATTTTCTTGTTGTGGTTATTGACATCCATGTTTTTGTAAAAAAGGTATGGAAAAGCTAGGATCATTTGGTGGTGGTCTGTGACATATATTGTTGAGGTACGAAATGTCAGAATATGTGTGTGAGCATGTTCGGATTCTATTGAGGATCGAAACAAAGAGTTGGTCCTTTTGTCTGATTGTTTCAGTCAATTCATATACCTTGACCTTGTTACACCAAAAATCATATGGAATTGGTTGTTTGTCTATATGAGGTGTTTCAAATACAAAGCAGTCATTGACAGGTTGGGCCTGGTAGAAATCACCACAAAAGACCATGTCAATGTTCCCAAAGTTCATTGTGGGCATTTGTTTTATATCCCTGAGTCTATTATCAGTGTGATACAACAATTGGCCACCGACAAGTGATATTTCATCTATGAAGACAAGTTGTAATTGTTGATAGTGTTTTGACAGTGTATCTAGTCGTTCAAAGCACCCAATGGCAGTAGGTGAGACTTGTTAAACGGTAATAAAAGTGCGAGAATGAAATGTTGTTCCACCTGCATTGTAAGCAACTTTTCTGTGAATGCCAGAATAAGACCTTTTGGTTTTAATGGATCACTTTTGGTAGAATTATTATAGATATGAATCAAAGTTTCAAAGATCATTTTAGCAGTGAATGTTTTTCCTGTTCCTGCACCTCCGTGAGGAAAAGATACAAAGGAGTTGTAGGATCAATATGTTTTTTGAGTGCAACATCCTTTACGATTTCTTGTTGTTTTTTGTTTAACATTCTCATTTTTTGGTAATATATTGTGTTGTCAGAGATGAATGGATGTTTTCCGATTTCAAATAGTTTAGTTTTCCTTTTGGGTGCTAACGAATTACATAAAGGAAGATCTAGATGTATGTCATATTTTTCAATGACTTGTTCAGTTTGTTGTTGGAAAGACGATGTTGTTGAAGCATTGTTTGCTTCTTTTTTTATGTCTTTAAGAGTTGTATCTATGTCACCCCATGTGGTGCCGATATCGTGAACAATTTTTTTCTCGTTTTGTCTTATTGTTTTTTGATGAAGCAAGTATGCATCTTGCCATGTTAGGTTTCCATGTTTAAGGTTGTCCTCGTTTATTTGGAATGGAACATATAACAGAAGCTTCTCTCGACAATAATTCTCTTTGTCGACATGTTTGTTGTAGTTGACAAATCAGATTACACGCTCTTTTTCTTTTCTGCGGATCGGTTTCCCCTTTGTATTGTATCCGAGAAACAAAATCGGCGAGGCAAATGTCGGCAATTACTTGTGGTCGTGCAAGGTAATGGTCTATGATAGATTGGCACATAATGTTTTCGGAGTTGTCAGTTCTGGTCCAATTTTTTTGGATGCTTCAAAATAAATGTGCGGTCTTCAGAACAAGATGTGTTTATGAATGTGCACTTCCTTGAGCTACCATTCAAGGGTATTGACAAGACAATGTGTGTTGCTTGTTGTGCAGACATTTGCGTTGTGAATTGAGCATTTCATTGGCTAATCTTTGAATCATCTGAACTGCGTCAATACGCGATGTGTAGTGCTCTTTATGTATTCTTTTGAATGCTTTTGTAGTTGATCTGTCAATTTTTGTCATGTATGAACTGACATATGTTGCAGCTGCATATGCATTAAGGACAAATTGTGCATCTGTGTTTGCCTTCCATATTGGTGGCATTTTTTGAAAACGTGTTGTTCCATACTTGTGATGGTTTTCTTTGTAGAAATAGTGTTGGTCTTTTGATAGTGCTTCGAATAGCTTGTATGTATTCGGATTCATCCATGTTCAATTCATGCAGAAACATATCAATTGAAAACAAGTTGTCATATCGTTTTTTGATAGAATAGAGAAAATATGTTTTGCATTTTTAGATGCCAACGGACAAGTGGTTTCTTGCGGTTCGAGTATTTCGTATGTTTCATTGGAGGTTGAGGGAAATTGTATCTGCAATTTGTTTTTTTACCTTTTTTGCAACTTTCCGTATGGCGATGTTCATGCAATTTTGCTATACTAGGGCCAAAAGATTCTGTGTCACAAGTTATGTAGGTGTCGACAAAGCGTGAAATGGAGGAGTTTGTGTCTTTTCCATATATAGGTGCATCTTTTGTCCATATCAACCAATGGCTATGAGCATTACCACGGCTTTGAAATTCAGTAACCCAGAAATAGTCAACAATGTCTCCGAAGAATGTATTATCATTACACAACAATTTCTTGAGTGCATTTAGTCGATGTTTATAGTAGCGAGTACATGTGATTGGATCTTGTTTGATGAAAAAGTTTTTGTCATTTTGATCATCAGGTTGCGGTTTTCCAAAAGGATAAATTTGCATGTGTTGGTCATATAGGTTCGATAGAGCTACAGTGTAAGAGGCTCCCAACAATGCTCAGCACTTGAAAAGGTCAAAAAAAAGTTGGGGGACCTAGTTGTCGTATCATGGCAAAAACATTTTTCTTTACTTGTTGCATGTAGTCTGGCGAAATCCATATTTTTTTGAAGTCAATATATCCAATATCAGATTTCAATATTTTTTCTAGGTTGGGTTTGTATTTGACATCTTTTGCCAAAAATTTTCTTCCCTTTAGTTGTCCTTTTCGAATCCGAACCCAAATGCATGCTCGAACTTGGCCAATAATGATCTTAATTGCTTTGAAAAACAAGTTGGTTATATGATATGCAAACCTTCGATCAATATTCAAGACCTCCCATTGTGCAATTTTATGAGAAGAAATTGACTTCACGGCATTTGTGTGACGAGGTTCACCAAAAAAAAGAGTGGGAAAGTTCATTTCCTCTGAATATTTATCTTGGAACATTCCAAGTGGACGGTGTCCCTCTCTGCAGAGCAATTTGTATCAGCTTATCTTGAAGGTCAACTATGCAATTTGCATGCGTAAATCCATGCACCAAAGTATCGCCGATATACTCGTTGTCACCGTTGTCTACATCCATGATTGTATTGCTTGAATTTGTTTCATTGTCAGAATCTTCATCAGTAAGCGTTGGGAGGAAATGATTCCATTCTTTATTTACATGTACTTTTTCCATTTGATACAAAGTTGTTTTGCAAAGCCATTGCAATGCCACCATGATGACATTTGGACGTACGTTTCCTGAATGAAAGGCATTTTTGTATTGCAAACGTTGTTTGAGCTCAACAACAATAGTTTTTGTTTCTTCCAGACATCTCGGCAATGCTTTTTGTATTATATCCACATCTGAAGGCACGTTGATTATGGCTCCCTTTAAGGTATATTGTGGTTTTTTGTACGTACAATGTCTTATTTGTGTGAAAGCTATTCTCATAGCAACTAGCCGTTCTTCGAGATCAGTAAGTACTGCTACAGGAGGAAGCACAAAGTTCAATTCTATGCGAGAAGGCGATGCAAATTTTGGCAAGGTTTTATTTCGTAAGCATTTATAGCATTTGCGACATATTGTTTTGTCTTCTTTTAGTTGTTCACCTTCAGATAAACTAAAATACATTTTTTTACCGGATCTCAAACACAACCATGTTGGATTTAAAGTTCAATTGATTGCAGATTGGACAACCATGTATTGGTGTATCGTTAATTTGTTTTTTGAATGTTCCTATACAAATATTAGATTTCGATTTGTCATTTGCATTCTTGCGAATTTCAATTTTAACATGGCGAAGCCGAATTCTACAGTGGGTAGCTACTATAATTTTTGGTTAGTGGATTCTTTTGAAGTTTGCAAGCGTGTGTTGTTTTTCTTGCTTCGTATTTCATGTTTGACCTTGCACAAAGACTTGTTTGACTGCTTTCTTTGTGTTTTTCACGTAATAAGGAATTAGGAGGAATTGATGGTGTTGACGATGCTTGAATCAAACCTTCATAATGAGAATGCCCTTCATTTGAGAAAAAGTATAAAATATTGTATGTTGTTGTTGGTTGTGATACACCAGAATATAATTGCACAACACTCATGGTCTTTGCATCCCACACTTGTATTGTTACATTGAAAATGATTGACAACCATTGTAAGCAAAATTGATTGCCTTCAATTTTTCCTTCGTTATAGGGAAAGGCCATTTTTATAATAAAGCTTTGCCAATTTGCAATGTGCGGTATGCTTTTGATGACATTAATGTCAAGGTAATTGTGCAAGCAAGACATTGCATCCACACTTTGACTTAAATATGCATTGCAAAAATATTGTGCAACATATCACCTTAGACAATGAATGTCGAACTCTTGACTATGTAATTCAGAAATAGAATTAAACAAGCTTTCACCGCAGCCCATAGTAGTAGACTTTATTCTGACGAGGCCTGCAGTTTTCAGAGAATGATCTAGATTGTTCCAATTGGCTGTAAGTGCAACACATGAGTTGAAACTGTGTTTTTTTCAACTGCAAGAATGCAATCAATTTTTTTTTCAAGACAAGGGTTCATAATGGCCGCAAACGGATTGGCATCATGGAACAACACACATAATGGAAGCATATGGTTTTGTGCATTGAATCGGAAATAATTATTACCTTTTGTCTTTGACCAAACCCATATCGGTATATTAAGCCATTTTGCCAACCAGTTTATGCAAAAGTTGTCCCCCATAGACCAGTTTCAGTTGCGTTTGCAATGGGCATTGCTGAAAGTTTCATTCGACAAAAATATGTTTCCACATCATGAACACGATGCAAAGTGTAAAGTGCATCAGGATCTAGTTCTAGCTGGAGCGATTGCAAGGCATCTGCATCTCCTCTATGCAAGCAATGCAAGAAGTGGTCTATGATTCCATTGCGAAGTTCGATGGAGCTATAACGAAAATGTAACAAGACAACAAATGTATCGAATAGGCAATCACCTACGTTATACTTGAATGCATCGTCTCTAAAAAGGCTATGGTTTCTCAACACACGTCAATGTGAACATGTTTGTTTTTTGCAGGCACATAATCATCAACAACAATGCAGTTGGCAGACCATTTTTTTGTTTTTTCTATGTATAATTTTTTTCCACAGTCTAGTTACGTAGAAAAATAGAAAACAGACAAAGAAAAGCTTCAGTAACATCAACGAGAATGCGATAATATGGCATCCTAGCACCCTTGCACATGTGTCCAGCCTCGCAAGAGATATGGAGCCACAAGTCAAAACAGGTCAACAGTTTGTTCCGCTGAATTGCTTGCGTATGCTTCCACCTACGAAAAAGAAATGCAAGAGATCAAAATTGCTCCTTTCGAGAGGCATTTAAAAAATTGAAGAGCACAAATGATCGATATATAGCTGCTGTAATTTACATATTGCAACAACAAACTCTTTGTTTTCAACCATCTGTAATGTTTTTGAGACACAAATAGCTCTAACTTTTTATGGTATCCTTCTTTTCCATAATATGCAGCATAAACCAGTAGGTCTGTTTCTTTGGCTTTTTCTATTACCTTAAGGTCTTCATGCGTATCTATGGAGGGATTTTTGTTCAAGAATCAGAACATCCCCTGTTTGACTGTAACACATGCATTGGTAGGAGGTTTGAATGTCTACTCAAATCTTACATTGCTTTTAAGACTGGGTGCTCTGATTCTTGTACGACCTTCTTTGAACCTTGCAAATCTTTGACATGTGACAGAGTTCAATTACTCAAAGCAAACTTCTTCATTCACTTGTTCCATTGTGTAAAACAAGGCTCTCAAGACATAAGGCTCTGATTGCAGCCACTGCTAAAACAACCTTGAAAGGAGGAATAAAAATAAATTATAGAAAATAAAAAAATGACTTCAACATAATTAACAAATAGGAAGGGATTTATTAAGATGGACGATATCACCGAGATGAGCATGAAGATAGTCATAGTTTGATTGATCCTCTGGAGCTGAAGTATGATGATGTGGTGAGATTTTCTTTTTCTTTAATACAAACATGGCATGGTGTTGATATGGTAATTTTGTGAAAACAGTTGATAGGCATCCAATGGGTGCAGAGGAGTCCACAGACTGTGATCACATATAGCATATGTTAGTTTTCATATTACACTAGGTGCAAGTGTGTGTTATTTGAAATCTAGAGATGAGATGTCATCACAGATAGTTATTTAAGTACTTGGACACACTTGATCAGTCAACAATCCTTTTTTTTAGGTGTTTACATAGCTCGAAAAGAACTCGGTATGGAAAATGTTTCAAAATTGTATATAAATAAATAGCTTATAATAACTCTATGCGGAGAAGGCGCTGCGAATAGCAAGTTAAAGGCTTGAATACACAAGGGTCTTCCACTTGGATAAATTTGAAACTGTTATTGTAGCGAGGAAGAAAATCTGACTGGTATATTGTTGACAGTTGCTGCCATTGTGGAATCGATTAGTTACAGAAATGGGTTTTCCAAGAAATAGATAATGCAGAAAAGGGTATTTGTTGAAACGAATATTGGAGAAACAGGTATTTGAATTCACTGATTCGAAATAGAGAAGTAGTTTGGACATAATTCAAGGAGAACCAGGTCAATGATCTTACCCGTGCAAGCCTGAATCTATGAATAGACAATGTGATTTGCGTAAGGGAATATAGTCTTACTGTTTCCATTTGTTTCTAAACAAATTTAAAGAATCTTATGCTTTTGGTATAGTCTTCAATGAAGGATTACAAAAGAGGACCTGAATGAGGAATATATATACAAATGGAGAAAAAACATGAAAATATGTATAGGTTTCGATGAAGAAATTGGTGTTTAAGCTTCCCTCGAATCAAGGCTCGTGGAGTTGTTATGTAATGACTATGTGAAGGTGTTTAAGCCTACATTTGTTGATCATATATATTTATTATGTGGTCTGTTGTTTTTTTCTACTTGCCACTGAAAAAAAACCTTATGCAAAAGACCACATGCAGTTAGATTAGTGAATGTGTGTGTTGTAAGGGAGCAAACCATTGGTTAATAAAGTGTTTGTCACCCTAGGGGCTTCAAGCAAAGGATTTGACTCGGACAAGAGTGATTGGGTAAAGTTGTAGCAATAATTTACTGTAATGTTTTGTTTGAAACTTCAAGAAAATATGACAACTGGTGAACTCTTTATTTAAATTCACATATCTAATTTATGTACTGAGTTCGGAACTCCAAATCTTGAAGACCCTAAATTCGTGAAGGAAAAATAACATAAGTGAAAAAGCATAGAGGCTTACTTGTTTTAAGTAATTATGTACCAGAAAAAAACTATAGTTTCTGTTAAAATATTAGTTGCCTTCAAATTTTGAATCTCCCAAAGGTTTTTAAAAACCATACACAATGAAAGGCTGTAAATTTTGAAAACCGTAAGTTTTATGAAGTGGTTTATATAAAAAAATAATTCCTATATATATATATGAACAGATTATAGATACCGGAAAGAGCTAAGTCAACAAATTTTGATTTGACAGGCACAAATAATTTGAAATTCCACCCCTCGATCCGCCAATAGTTGTTGAGACCCATTTGAATTTTCAAGCGCATGGAATTGCGATTTTGGCGGTGCTAATACTATCTAAAGTAGGGAATAAATGGGAATAACTCAATTAATGTACGACCAAAATATACTAATCTGAGACTAAAACCTAACCCCCCATAGCACATTAACCATACAAAAACTATTTAGAAACAAGACATAAAATTATACAAGTAAAACGACAAATTAAGGAGATAATAGAGGTCAAAATTGTGAACCTAGCACATATCTTTAACAGACATAGTCTGTGATTATGAACAGTAAATCAAATAATCACACAGTGCTAAAGAAGACTACTACTAACTAGCCTTGTGCATCTACTTCTACGGCCACATTAAAATATTCAGTAAATCATGAACAAAATATCAAAAACTATCTACTCTGAATTGACCCACAATTAGGATAAAAAAGTACAGTCTCTGCCCCAATTCTGTAGGACATTAGGATAAAAAAGTACAATCTCGCCCCACTCTGCCCCAGCTCTGTAATAGTACTAAAAATACAAAATTAGTTTTAAGTACAATTACTACAACTAATTTTGTTTAATTTTATGTTATATACTGACAAAATCTTGAAAGGACATTAGTATAAAAAAGTTCAGACTCTGCCCCACTCTGCCCCAACTTTGTAATAGTACTAAAAATACAAAATTAGTAATAAGTACAATTACTACAACTAATTTTGTTTAATTTTATGTTATATACTGACAGAATCTTGAATCAAAACCAGAGAAATTGCTCATTAAATATGTTCTCACCAACAAGCCATAAAATCCAGCATAAAATAAATTTAAACATCAAAATATACCAGAATCTACTCTGTATCAACTCGCATAAGGCTAAAAATGACTATTGACCATGTGTCCTAGCTCTGTAGAGACATAGGGATAAAAATAAAAAGCATCTGAAATAGTATAGAAAATGCCTAATCAGTAATAAAAATATTTACTATCACTAATTTTGTTTTTTTTACTGACAAAAACTTGAACAGAAACCAGAGCAATTGCTCATTACATATGTTCCCAACAACAAGACATAAATTCCAGCATAAAATAAGTTGAAACAACCAAAACTGTTGGTATAGGAAAAGCAAGAAACCTACTGATAAAGAGCCATACACGGATTTACTAATTACCATACACAGATCTAAACCCTTACAATATTTAGATTAAACTCTTAAACAAGCAGAAGACAACCCTAAATAACGTTCTATTTGATTGAAGTATAGCAACACCTCGTTTATACTAGAATGCAAACTCCGATGTCACAAAATATCCAGCCATAAAATGTTAGACTGAGTGCATTTATTTGCAAAGCACAATAAAACTAGATATTGATAACACAAGGCAAATAATCTTCTCTATCTTAAACTTGTAAAAAATAGAGCCCTAAAACAAGATGCAGGGCATATATTCAGAACCAGACATTTGACAGCACAATAAAACCAAATAATACTAATACAAGCAATGTAATCTTCTCATTCTTTGAATTCTTAAAACACAGCCCTACACAAGATGCTAACATGTATTCACAACCAGACATTTACTGCACCCTATAATGATTAACAGTCACACTATAACTGCAGAATTTGACGAGATCAAAGAAAATGGACAACATATTGTTCTGAAACCACTTACCAGTCTAGTCAGGACCTTCAATCGGGAACCATATTTTTCATGTGTTTTAGCTAGTGGGTATGTGAGATCTATCACCCCACATTGCACCCATAAATCTGTGCAACCCCAATCACAACATTCCTTGGCCCAAGTCTCATATTAATCGAAACAAAAATTAACTGGAAAAAAGGTGGGCAAAGACTCTATACTAGGACTAAGATTCTACCCACTTTTTTGCATTACTTGGGCTTTTTTTATTGATTTACCATGTAACATCAAATACAAGAAAATAAATATTGATAAAAAAACTGAAGTCCGCACATCATATCCATTTTAGAAATCTGTCCACTGTAATACATTATCGGTTGATTAAAATTGTTTGTTTATACCGGCTCGACTGGTAAAGCAAGTTGTTTGGACACCCACATCGCTATTACTTGCCCATCCCCCTCCTGAATCGTAGCCAATACATGCATTTTTTTTGCAAAAAAGAAAAAGCAGCAGACAAAAGCGTCGCAACCACACAATGGAAATATTACAATTCAAGTTTCAGGGTTCTCAGATTAACAAGATCCGCAGTCAACACATCGCAATTGCAAAAACAAGGAAAGCTCTCAAATTTCTCACCTTTACAATTGATGGAGATAGAGAGCTATGCCCCCCAGAGCAGGAAAACAGAATCAGTGCAGCAATCGTCCTCTTCAATGTTGTCTCTGCAATGCCCAGGCTATGGAAGGGCTTGAAACTCTTGCAACTGCACCTTACAAAGAACAATGCCCAGGTTGATTTATTTGAGAATAGACGCAGTGCAAATAACTTGCAAAGCAAAAATGCAGTGATGGGAAACACGATTTCTACTGTGATAGGTGAAAAAATTGAAAACATGCACAAAGAATACAGACAGCCGAGGAACATGGTACAAGAAATGGCTCGGGAGGAAGTGAAGGAAAACCTTTTGTTCGATAACTCTGCGGACAAACTGGAGAAAATGAATCAATGTGACAGTAATTACATTCAGTAATTGCAGGTGCTTGCATAATCTATACTCTGATTTTTTAAAATGGAATAATTAATGTTTACTGTCAGGATTGTTAAATGTTTGCATTCAATGTTTACTGTGACATAATTTCTGATGTTGAAACTATAGGAAATCAAAAATTTGAAAATTCTTGATTTATTTAATCAAAAAATACTGATATGGTTATAAAATTGTTTCAGCCAATCAGAATATTAAATCAATGTTTTTAAAAAATTCAAATAAATATATATTTTTAGAAAACTATATATGCAACATGTGAAATGACAGATGGATTCTTGTCATTGGTCTACAAAGATAATGAAAATAGTTTTTTTGATGCCTTAATAATCTGCCTATGATAGGATAATAAGTGATAGTTAGCTTGGGGTGGTGGTTTGAAAGAACTTTTCTTATAAGTTTAATGATGTTTTGAACAAATATTAGATAATTTGTTTGTTTTTTATTATTAAAATTAAATTATGGTTTGATTGACGGGTTGTCTTGAAATTTTTGAGGGTGTTAGATTACGAGTAGTAATATGTCGTGATCATTTTATCAAAGGTTAGGTATCATTTTGACATATTTTGAGTCGAATTTCTTTGTTTAATGGTCTAAAATTGACTATAAATATTTTTATGGTTTTATCTAGAATTTAGAGTCTTAAGGTCTTCTGCATTACTTTATAGAATAAGCCAAGATTTGGCGCAAACCTTCATTTATGAAGGTTTTGTTATTCGCAAAATTTGGGGGCCATTCGAGGTGTTTTACTAGTTGGTATTTTCTGATTTGTTAAAGCTAGTGGGAAATAAAAGGAAGATTGTAATGTTATAAACTATTAGTGTGGATACATGAATGAGAAACAATTTATTTTGAAGCTTACGGATTTTTGCAAAATCATGTATGTTTTGGACACATTTCAACCTCTTGCGATTGGACCCACATTGATGTTGGAAACAAACAAGTTTGAAATGGTCATTTATTCAATTTTTATAACAAGTGTTATTGATGCATTTACTTATATGAGATAATCACCAATCATTAATACGAAATACGAGCAGCGAAATTTTAGGTTTAGTTCTAATGTGATGCACAAAATTGCAAATTTGATGTGTAAAGACAAATTTCATATATAGAAATTAAGCAAAGGACACATAAAAAATCGAGACATATACATTTTTGTAGACACATAAAGCTACAATAATTTGTACTTGCAATTTATTTTATGAAGACATGTACAATTTATCGAGAGACATAAACCTATAGTACTTTGAACATGTTATAAATTTTGTTTCTTGTATGAATACATGCTAAAAAGATAAAATGGATATGAGTTAACTTTTATACAACGTATAATTAGACATATATTAATTAGTAATTGCACCAATAATGTGCAATGGGAACGTCAATAGGTTGGCACATAAAAGAGGTTGACATTTGTTTCATAGATGGGCACATAAGATAGGGCAACGCTTGTTTCCTAAATGGGTAATTAGTATTCTCTACATCGTTATTTTGTTATAAAAAGGGTAGTAGTTTAAAAGGGGTCCCCAAAACCAAAAGGAATGGAGTAGCAAATCATACTAATGAGGGGGAAATATTTAGAATATTTGAATCATGTGTTTTGTACATGTTTTGTCGAATGACTGTCCATGTTTAACTAACTGAAATCGGCTTCATGCGATCTATATTAGAGTCAAAATATATCCTAATACACACTTCTTCATTTCAAATTAGAGTCTTAAGGGCCATAAGATAATTTCCTAACATATGTCAAAAATTATTCTACATGCTATGAACATGTCCTCACCTTTTTCATGGGTCATATTTTCAAGTGGGTAATGTTGGTATCCAAATTGATTATCCCATGAGGGTCGAGTAGCATCATGAACCGCGGTATGCTTAGGGACAAATGGACCATGATATGAGTCATTTTGTAGCTGGGGATGGGATTAGTTTGACTCTTTGTCACTCGGGCATCGAAGAAATGGATAGCACCTCATTGAGGGCTTGATCTGCCCCACTACTTTAGGTTGTGCCTTCAACCAGGGTGAGAGGACCCATTTTGTAACCCACGTCAGTGAAGGACATTGAGAGCTCCTTATTTACACAATCTTAATGAGAACCTTGAGGAAATATGATCAATATAACACAATCTAACTCTCACGAGTTGTCACACTAGAGAGTGGAGATGTTTCCTGGACAAAGGTTGAGTTACTAAAGACAATAAATGAATCCTGATTGTCCCTACATACTTTGGCAATGGAATTTATTCATTTGTGGATACACAGTACAAATAGGGGTAGTTCATGTAGGACTCATTGTTTGAGAAATTTATTAGTGGGAAGTTAAGCAAGATAGAACAAATTATACCAAATATTTGAGAGAATTTACAAAAATTGGAAAACTCACAGACAAAATGCTTCAGAATAGCCAAGATATTCCTTTAACCAGAAGGTGTGCATCAATGGAATCCCATAGATGCACGGTTTCACACACTCTTTGAGAATTCAACACAAAGGCTCATGCTAAAGACTCAATTAAATTCTAGGAATCCCTGGTTCGTCATGCCTAAGATACACTCATAGGCTTACAAACAATCTTTATCAACATAGTGAGAGTAAAGTGATTTTAAATTGTTTATTTCATTACCAGATGAAGGCTCTTCTCATAATGAAATTGAAAATGCCACAATACTGACACACGGACGAGATCTTGTGTGACTCAGAGAGATTTTAACATAAGATTGTAGTAGGAATAAGTAAAAATATTTGAAACTATTCTGAAATAAAAGCAAACACAATAATGCACATGATCAACACAGATTCATTCAAAGTTCATCAAATAGGGAAAGTTTCTCAAACAATCTTACAGCCTATCAATGGCTGCACACTTGTAACCACCTTGACGTGATTGAATCTAAAAACACAGGAAATGAACTGGTCTCTCAGATGGCCTCTTGAGAAAATGGTTTCTCTCAAACTTTCTCAGAAAAGTTAACCTCGACCATTTGCAAGAGTATTCTCATTGCATTTATACAATTCACTCGCTCACTCATCCCAAATTTTCCCCCAAAAAGAAGAATATTCGAGGAATCCTTTGCTTGTTACAAATTTGTCTCCAGAAAGTGATGTTTAACAAATTTACACCCAAAGCTGCCAGGTGGATAAATCATGAACTGATCACGTTTCTCAAACCCTCAACTATGACTGGGATGCCATATCATAATTTTTGATAGTATTCTTAATCATTCTTTCATTATGTTGTGCAAGAAATCCCTTTTTAATCATTTTTAGGTGGCTCCATATGGCTGGATCTGAAAAGCAATCCTTTTCACCCTCGAGAATACACCTTGAGAAATGAGTGCCTCGCATGAATGCATGCATTTGTGCTTATTTGCGAGTCTGAGTGCGAGCCGGCGAAAAACCTCCACGTGTCTTTTCAGCTCTCTTTCAAAAGTAAAGTTTAGGGGCAGGTCCCCAAATAGGCGCATGCCCTCCATGTGTCTCCTTGGCACAACTGTGAAGGTAAGACCCAAAGGTGGATCCTCAAATGAGCGCAGACCCTCCACGTGGAAAATATTTGAGTTGAAGTGGGCCAAAAACTTCAAAATGCTCCGGTGACCCACCTCTCCGCTTCCAACTTTTGATGTGGGCCCCATCGGAGTTGCAACTCACTTTTATACCTTTACATCATTTGAAAACAGAGCTTAAAAACTCTAAAGTTCTTTACGACTGCTTCTCCGCTTTGAATTTTCAAATGCTGACTCAAACATGTGACATTAATCTATCCCTTGCGGGGTTGCAGATCAATTTATAACTTTTCTCCTTTTTCACAAAAAGGAAAAAATCTTCAAAATGTTTCGATGATCCACCTCTCGCCTTTGTCTTGAAAAACGACCACGTGTCCATCTTGGGGTCAAAGTAATAATTTTTCCTTGCCACTTCATGTTTGTTGAATAACCAATTAGATACGTTATCGGGGCCTCAGAGCCAATTTGGTATTTTTACAAATGTGACGAAAGTGACAAGTTTCACCAAAAAGACCCACCGAGATGCATCAATCAAAAAGGACCATGTTTCCACGGATGTTGGGACAAAATTTGACAAGGAAAACATGATTGTGGAAAAATAGAAGGAAGGGGAAAACCGAATTCACACCCAAATTACAAATTCTTTCTCATGGACAAAGAAACGGTAAACAATATCTGGACTCAATGTGATCCTCGACCAAAGGAAAGGATTGACCATGGAAACCAAATGAAGGAGAAATCTTTCACGCATCAATACTGAGGAGACAGAGAAAACTTCAAACCATGCAATGAGAAATATTTTGAACAAACAAGGCAAGATTAGATTGAGCACCAACATTGGCTCCGACTCGGGGATGGGAACTCCCAACGAGTGCCGCAAGAACAAAAGACCATGTGCCAAAAATCCATTGGGTGACGGAGTCAAGAATAGGCTTGCAAAGGAGAAAATCAATAACCAATCCCCAAGAATGAACCGAGAAACCAACAAAAACCAGTCACAAAGGACCAGGACAAACCGAAATAGAAAAAATGTAAAAACAGAACAAAAACAAAAGACTATACACTATACAATGATGCGTGTCTTAATTATGAGAAATCATTCAAGGAGATGTTTCAAGTTGTAATGACCGAAAACACACATACGAACAACACGGTGAAATACAGGATAACTTTTTTTTTTTTTTTTGACTTGCTTTGACACAACACGACACAACATGTCGTCACAAGGTTACAACCAACACTAGGAACCACTTGTTACAGGGGGAGACCACAAGGTCACGCACGGGCGTTCACACCAATCAAGGACAATGTACTCTTCTTTTGACAAGACAACAAGGAAGTCCAATCCACATGACACACTCACAGCTAGGGCATCCCATG
Source organism: Taxus wallichiana var. yunnanensis (assembly GCA_018340775.1). Lineage (NCBI taxonomy): Eukaryota > Viridiplantae > Streptophyta > Pinopsida > Cupressales > Taxaceae > Taxus > Taxus wallichiana. The sequence goes on along the minus strand of CM031242.1, from coordinate 492,075,944 downwards.
AGGAATTTCTTGTTAAATTTTCTTGTTTACCAAAGTGTCTCTTAATTCTTAACTTACGTTCTTATAAAATTTCATGTAATGATTCACACAATTCTTTTCACAAGGGAGAACTTCTTTCTTTTCAACGGTTGACTAAATAGCTTAAGGCCAAGCTTTCTAAACTGGGAACATCAATTTGATGTCCAAATCTTTCTTATTCATTTGATTTTAGAACATTTTCCATTTCTTACAAGGTTAATTAATCTATTCAAGCCACTAACACAAGTTCCACACCTCTGTTACACAGGTGAAGGCATAAGTTCCGATTGAGGGAAGTACCGCTTAGGGTTCAAAACAATAGCCTTCTTGTTTAAGGATTAAATTTTGACCTTGCTTAAGAATATCACCATGAATCAAGGCAAGGGTTAACAGAACAGGACAACAGAATTTAGCTTCAGGGTCACATTGTTTACTATCAGTCTTTTATTGAGGTTAAGAGTTTATCAAGATTGGTTAAATGTTCCATCTAGACTTTACTTCATTAAGTTTGACAAAGGGGAACATTTCAAACGATAAAGAGATATTTAAGGTTTTATTAATCACTTTCACTCCTACTTATTAAATCCTATCATTTTCTAAAATCTAACCATTGATTTCACCATGAGATCATTTAAGGTTTCACTGAAAAAGGATAGTGTTTATTGGTTTGGCTCGGGAAAGAAATAAGTAATCATATTTCGTTACAAAGATAGTTTCCTCTTGATTGTTCCAGGTCTCAAAGGTTATCAAGTAGATCACATCTACATTAATACATTCATATATATAAATTTTAGCTTAACTTTTATAAGGACTATCCAGCTCACGTCATAGTACTTACAAACTCATTGCTACTATGCCTTAGAAGGATTTACAACTCAACATTTTAACTCAAGAGCAAAGTTTAACAGTACTCGTTTGCGGAAACAAAACAAGGTTATATCAATTCTTTCCAACATGATGCACAAAATCAAAGGGACATACCTTCTCTATTGAACCATGACTAGGGAGCAAGAGAGTAATAACATGGGACATGCCCCGCTACTATACTAAGGGTTAAAATTCACTAGAATATCCCATAACCAAGCGGTAATCAAATTTCATCTTTCACATGATAACCAAACAAGCCAAAGTTTCAACAGTTACAACAACAATACTCTACAATACATTTACTAGGCACTGACCCTTCTTCTAAAATGTCCAAAGGCCCTTTCCAAATTTTATAACATAATACACATTCGTACAAAGGAACAATATAACCAAGATTGATGCAATAATCTACAAGTCTTTCCATCATCTAACCACGTAAGCCATCTGCAACAATTAATAACCTGAGTCAGTTCGCGAGAACTGAGCAAGATAAGACTATACATAGCAACAATAAGCTACTAGCTAACAATACCATGAAAGGAAACATTCTATTTCAGGAAATGGATCAAAGTTCTAACCTCTAACAACCTTTTGAAACAAGATGTAATTTTCAACATATCAACTAAGAAGAAAACCATAAGTTTTAGTTATGAAAATACCTCTAAAACTACAAAAGTTTGACAACCAAATACGCAAGACTATGAATTTTAAAATATTAGACACAAGAGTTGAGAGTATTAGGATTTCAATTATATAATCCCGTAGATTACGTGATTGAAATCTAAAGTGTAACCCATCAATCCACATTCTCAAGGTGAATTCAAAAGATAAAAACCAGACCCGATCTTAGCTGCCAAAGGAATATAGTTTTGGAATCGTTCCGTAGGGCCATAGGCCTAATAGGCTATAAACGAACAACGAGGGTAAAAACAAAGTTCCATCATGTAATCAGAAAAGTTTAAAGGATGAAAATCTTATATTCAAACCCACAACCATTATATCTTAGGTAATAAGTGACTTCATAGCTAATAAGGATGAGTGGAAAGGACGGTAAGAATGTCCGGAATAGGCATTGCCTAACAGCCTACCTACTGAACATGACCAGGGCTGGAATAGCGACAAGCCTCATTAATACCCAAGTTGAGTAGGCAATCTAGCATTCTAAACACATCCTTGCAATTTTCATAATACCTTAGATTTATAATCCTCCCGTTCTAGAGGAACATAGCCATGAATCTAGACTTGGTTGGAATTTTTCGACATCAACTCACTTCCTAATATCATAAACGATGTATACAAAGGAAGAGGTCTCTCAACTCTCCTTAATTTACATCTCATCACTAAGTTTATGGTAACCTATGCAGAGATTAAACACATAATATACCATTGAAGATAGATATCCTCCAATAACGAACTTCTATAACGATGTAAAAACAATTATTACGTTCGACACAAAAACAAACTATTCCAAAGCTTCTTTTCCCTTTTGACAACAAAATATATTCACGACCTTCCATCACAATCATTCTAAATTTGCAATGAAAGGACACTCATCAATAAGGAAGTACAAAACAAGTTTGACTAAATTAAGGAACTCCATGTTACCTTAAGCAGTTGATGAAAACCTTAACCCTCACGAACCGTGAAAGATATTACCTTACTCCATCAAGGCATTATGTCTATACATGATTAAATCGATCACACAAGGAATCATCAACATACCATATCTGAACACCATAAAGGTCATTAATTTTATCAAATTTTACTCATAGAAAGAGTAGAATCAAAATGGGGTTCTATCAATAATTTATGCCCTTCTATCAACCCAGGACATATTTTCGGCCCAAAACTTCCTTCTTAACAAGCATATATATTGAACCTCTAATTTCCAAAATCCCTAATAATTTGCACAATACACGAAGTGCATAATCACGCTTATCATAAAAATAAAAATAATAATTTAACTGTATGTTTTCCTCTAGGGCAACAACATAACAGGAAACCAATACTAGTCAACGCTGCAACGTTCTAGGGGCGATTACACACCCAGGTTCACAAAAGAAACAACGACACTTTTACAGAAGGAAGTAACTTTAAAATTATATATATAAATGGTTGATCACGTCAACAAGAACAACCAACAGAGGAAAATCCAGAAGTAATAAACTGTTGACCATATACTGAATGCAAATCCACAAAATCACATATTTAAACCAATTTCTAGAAAGAAAAATTTTCATTTCAAGAGGTTATTAGATACTAGCATATTATGGTTATGGTTAGTCTATCTTGCCTGTTTTAACGCATCCAGCAGGGACTGCTACAGCCACACGCCCTCCGCTTTATCCTCTTCTTCGCTGGTCTTTTCTTGCAATATACCGCACCAGGATTCCCCTTTGAAGGCACGACTAGAAGGATGCAATAGGTCGTTGTCCAAACACTAGATTGCTTCAATGCAGCTGCCTTGGGGGTACAGGCAATGAACTGTCACACAGCCTATAGCATCAGCCAGTACCATATTTGCCTCTTGCAAAGCCTTCGAATCTGTATCAGTAACCAAATACCCGTCATAAGGGCAGGCCCTAGTAGTACTCAGCACATAAGCTAGGCAAGGCTTGCAGTAAGGATGTGTGCATCGGGTTTACACAGCCTCATTAGGGTAAACAAGCGCCTAAACTTGGAGAAAACCAATTTATGAGAAGACAGAGGCCGTAGTCGGTGGAGCAGCTAAAGTGGAATAACTCAACGGAGGTAAAAATTGTGTGAAGGCGGCGAAACAGAAGAAATATCTCCATTTCCACAGACAACAACAACCTTGCCAGCAATCATCACATCAGTGGTTCTCATCAGACCATCTAGCAGAGAGTGCCTGCATCCATACAAGCTATCAAACTCGCTCTTGGTAACAGAATCATTGTCATTAATAGCAGGGAAGAGCAGCGATCCAATAGCTTGCATCTGGTATAGCCTGTGAACACCAGTAGTTGTTTCCTCAGATACAACAACCAATCTTTCCTTCCTCTTGTGATATATGTGGACAACATCAAACTCCTGGTGCAAACAGTACAGCTGTAGCTTGTAAGGTGTGATAATTCCAACAGCACCCTTTATGCCTGCCAACATAGTGACTCGTAGAAGATGCTCATATAGTTGCAAGGCAAATTGTGCTTCATGAATACTCTGATATGAAACAGATCCGCCCCTATCAGATTCTCTTCCATGAGTTACATCCTACAACAAGTAAGATCTCAATAGAGACTCTTTGTAAATAAATTTCATCAGGTCTGTTGGTAACACCCTCACTGTCACGAATCGGTTTTGGAGAAACGACTCAGTGCAAGCTCTGGGTTTGAGAAATATCCTGCTACCTTCATCTCCCAAGACATTTTCTCCAACATTGCATAGATCTCCTGTGCCTGTGGGTGTGATCTGTCACCTTGAAGGAGAATCCCAAATTTGAGGGCGAATCAATGCTGAACAGATAACAACAAAGTTGGACTACCTGCATGTTGGAGCGCTCAAACAAGCTTCTACTACTGCAACATGTCTCTGTCTGCAGCTAATTATCATTGCTGGGCGATTCTTGTGGATCCCCAACAAGAACACACCATACAGCACCCAATGGACGTGGAGGAAATGCGCCTACTTCACCAGCTTGCGGCTTCATCTAAAACCACCATATCTAACCCATGGCTAGGCGCTGGAAAACTTCCGGCCAGAACTAGGAACAGTAGTGAACACAATCTCAGCATCATTGCAAAACTTGCCTCAAGGTTTGATCGAGCTTCTTCCATGTTAGATCCGCCACCTGGACAGAAGTGACTTCCCAAAATGAAAGGGCAAGACAGCTCAACTAAGACTTTACCTCGTTCTTCTACTACAGCTGCGAGATTTTGCAACAGCTGATCATGGCTGTGGTCGCGTGAAACCGGAACAGTAGGAAGATCATTGCAGAAACAGCCTGTACAACACGATTTTTGGAGAATCCAAACCCTCTCACGCAACACCAGGGCGACAGACCTTCATTTCACCATCAACGAATCCACTGTCCAGAACACGCTGAAGAAATTCATCTGTTGCAACCTCTGATGGAGTGCAAAACAAGCATTCGTGGTTTTGGGCAGAAGAGGCAGACCACGTGACAGGAGATGGTAAGTCAAAAGAATTAAAGACTGGGGTAGGTGCGGCCACCAACCAGGTAGAAAAACTGAACACGCCAAACAGGAAACATCATTCTCCACCTAACTGCCAGCTAGCCAAAGCATAATTTTTTTATTTTATCTCATTTTGGAGCCCCGCGCTGTGGGGACAGGCCGCCTGCCTGGACTAAATCAAGAACGGGCATTACACAAGTTCCTACCATTCCGAGTATGACCAAGCCAAGATGTCTTGATACCTTTTTAACAATTGGATATATGCTTGTTTTCCTTCCCTATCCAAGTTTCTACCTCGCCATATTTTCTGAGGTTTATCTTTTGTGCTTTTATTAGATCTAGGTCAATCCCCATCAAACATCAGAGGCTAGGGAGAACCAATCTGCTCGGAATATTTGCACTCATCAATCTTATGCTTCTTAAAGTCAGCATAAGCCACAAAGTTGTCAACATCGATGTCTACATACAATACTTCATAAGAAGCATTGTCAGGGTCCTCAATGAGATATAACATTTTCTTCTCACTATGTAACTTCACAAGGTTTCCCTCAATTGGTATGATTACATAAGACATATCCATTTGCACACTTCCACCAACACTATCTGCCCACTTTCTGGATAATAACATCCCCCATTTGGCAGGATAATCAACAATAACCACATTCATGGTTAAGCATTTTCCTGGAAAAGCGCCAATTGCACTACTAACCCTTTGACATACCCAATTACTGGCACTTCTCTTGAATCCATGGCAGTACATTTCCCAAAATTTTTGTTACCTTGATATCTAACTCATTCATTACCTCAAGAGGCATTACATTACATGAGGCTCCTGAGTCAAACATGCAGTTATGTACCAACCTATCTTTAATAATCAAAGTGGTAAAAAATGGATCCACATTAAGCTGAGACTCAACCATAGAAGTTCCCAAATATACCTCGATGATTCACCCAGATTCCTCTGTTGGTATCCAAGTCTTCAAAATGGACAATATAAATGCTAGCAAAGATAACAACGCTATTTAGACACGTAATCCAACTTTGCGAGAAGGAAATATTTTAGTCTCAAAATGGCATTATAGCGATGCTAACAAATTAACCTCAACACTTACAAAACTCAAGACAAAGTTAGAATGTAAAAACTATGTCTATGTATATCAAGGAATTATTAATCGCAAGCCGCGTAATGATACAATATAGAGATTTAGGCCGAGTTTCATAATGGAAACAAGTTGTACATATCACCATTATATGGCTATAATGTGGGCAATGTAATAATCTAAAGAATACAATGATTATATCACCTAACTACATATGATAGTAAGTCTCAAATATGGGTTTTGAGACAATGGGGGCCTACTAGATCGTGAGTACGTACCATGCACACTTTGTGATTGCGCTCAAATTGCAACCTAGTCACGCAAGTAGAATAAAAAAGTGGTAGACATGTGATATGATCAAGCAATATCCATATATGTTGTTTCCTTTTGTCCCAAAACATGCAACAAGGAAACAAAGGTGTAAACCAAGTGGTGTTGAAAAATACTTGGTGTAACTTTGGTAGAGTTTCACCTTATCTTAGGATAAGTGAAAAACTAGGTCAAAGTAACTCTAAATAGATTTCACGATGAAATATCATGTGGTTTCAATTTTAAGACAATATTTCCTTTGTTTGAAAAACAAGAGTTTGAATCCATCAATTTTTTTCACTTTGTGAGAGCTCTCAAGTGTAGAAACCAAGACAAAATTGGCTCCAAGCAGGCGAGATTTCCTAGGGGTTATCTCTCTATGTGTCACAAGTTTACTTTTGCGAGCTCGATTTACCAAGAAAGTCACACTAACTAATCTTGGAGTATCTCGACTTTACTTTACCCCCTTATAATACAATTAGCAACTAGTGCGTTCAACTGTATTATCATTGAGGTTGAAATGGAAATAATTTTGATTTTAATCTTTCAAGGCTTACTAGTCCATTTGGTAGTGTGGAGAACTTTCCTATTTCGTTCACAAGGTTCTCTCTTGCCTGAACTACTTTAGGGTCCATGGACCAGCCCCATTGTTATATCTTAAGGCTTATGCCAAAGGGGTTATGTCCTAATTTAAACTGAACCAATTGTAGCTCTTACGAAACTTATAATACTATGTTTTGAATTTGTTTGTTGATGTGTTTTTATCTTTTGGATTAAGCAATTTGGTTTAGACCGTTGATGGCTACCTACAACACACGTGAATGTTAGAATTTGGTTTAAAGAGAGACCTTATTTATTTGACAAACGTTTAGGTCCTTCACACAAATGATCAATAGTTCAAAAAGATTCACAATATCATTGAAATATAGCAATGAAAAAGCTTGTAAATCAACTCATTACCATCAAACTTTACAAAAACAAGGTTTATTCGCAATTAATCTAAGTGATTCTTAATGAAAGACTAAAATAGCTTTTTATTCCCAAGATCACACTAGGTGAAAGGGAAGAGCATACATAAATTGCAGCCTTGGTTATTTATCAAGTGAAAATGCTCTTAAACTAAAAGATCAAGTACATGCCAAAAATGTAATTTTGTTCCCTTAAGCCCAAAATGAATGTTGATTGTTCCTACTTACTCCCAAGAAGTAAAAAAGTGGTTTAGAGGTGTTTTTGATTCTCAAGATTATACTAGGTGCAAAAGAAGAGCATACATAACCCTATTCCAAACTCAAACAAAGTATGAAAACATAATCGCTCATCAAACCCTGAGCGAATTTAACCAAAAATCCCTTATCAAACCCTAAGGCAATTTTGTTAGAAATTTTGCTCTAAAATTAGGAAATTGATAAAATAAAACAACTAAAAACCCTTTAAAAATGACAACAATCCTAAAAACATTGAAATTGAAATTTTTAATTTTGAGAAAATTTTGCCTTAGTGCACAAGCACACTCTTTAGTACATGGGTGCACTTTGTAGAGCATGGGTGCACATAGTAGTGTAGAAGTGTACACAGTAGTGCCTAGGTGCATCCCCTGTCTATTTTACACGATCGATTGTGCACATGCACATTCGGTGAGATGTAGGCACACCTAGTGATGCACAGGCACAAGTTACTCTCAAAGACCAAAACCCTGTGTTGCATAGGTGCACCTAGTAGTGCATAGGCATATGTTTTATTGCACATGCACACTTAGTAGTGCACAAGTGTACCCAATAGTGCACAAGCCTAAAAATCTGATTTTTGAAGAGGATTTCTTGAAAAAGATCAAAACTTTGTCCGTTTGAATAAATTTCACCAAGACTTCACCTCCTTTTATGCTCTATGCAAAAGAACATGAAAACATAACTTATACTACTAATCTAGTTGAAACCTCTCATGAAAATTGATCTATAAAACTTTAAAAATTTCTCTAAAACTTTAAAATTAATCTAAAATCTTGAGAAACTAATCTAAAAAGCTTGAAACCGCTCTAAAAATCTTGAAATTAAAATAGAAAACTTGAAATTAATCTATAAAACTTCAAACTAATCTAGAAAACTGAAATGAAAAAAATTGAAACTAAGTTTAAAAGCTATAAAATGAATACAAATGGGGTATGGTCCCCCTGGCGTGCAAATGAAAGCACCTAAACTTTGCAAAGCATATTGCATGACTAACTAAGGAAGGCTAACACCATTGCCACCTCCAGTCAAGGCTCTAAGTATAGGAATGTAATATTAAGATATAATCTTAAAGGAATGCTTAACTAGCACGAATACAATTCAAAATCTAACTAACCATGTCTACTAATATGCTCAAATACCTAACATAAGCCTAAATAGACCTAAGAGGGCAATCAAATGGGTATGGTCGGTACTCCAAATAAGCTGAAATAGCCTCTCCGGATGAATACATGGTCATTTTGGATATGCATCTACTAACCTTGTTGAAGGCTTTAGGCAAGGATTGAACTTGGATATAAATCCTATTTTTTATATGAGATGCAAATCAAAGCATGGTGTAAAGTATTAAGGTATGAGGTGAGTCCTTTTTATAATTTTCCATTTGGGTAAAACTTGTATTTTGGTGCATGTGGGACTAAAAGCACAAATTAGATTAGAATTTCTAATCACAAATAATGAATTAATAAGTGATTAAGATGTAGGGAGCCTTAATCAACCGCTTAGGGTCAACTAGGAAGCTAAGATAAGCTTTTGAATCTTGTTGAGATGTTTTGGAGGAAAGTGGGATGATTTTGAGTGGTTGAAAGTGGGGTTTGAGTCAATAGTAGGGTATGTTGACCAAAACAAGGGGAAAATAGGCTTAATTAGCTAATAATCGTTAATTGTCTGTTTTGAAGAGGATTTTGACTTACGATTCGTTGTAAAGTGGTATCTTGAATGCGAAAGAGGTTTGGTAACCAAAAAAGTGTTGTTAATTGGCCAAAGTGGTAAGAAACGTTAGTTAATTAACAAAATCACTAATTATAACATAATTGGTAAGAATGAGAGTGATTTGTGTGCATTTGGCAATAAGATTGCAAAAGTGGAATTCAAGTGTCTACAACAATAACCTAGATTGGAGTAGCTAATCATCAAGGGCAATTTCATGGTTTTTTTAAGGCTTCGCATGGAAATATGTAATAGGGACACCTAAAAATTTCAACATATCTTTGTTGTGTGATAATACCTTCTAATTTTTTTACAAATAGATGTATGGTAGTGAGGAACACATTTTTTCAACTTTGGGCAATGTAAGAATATGTGTGAGTGATAAGGAGCTCCCAATCTTCACCATTGGGCTCGACATTTCTAATATTGAGCAAAATATTGTAGAAATCTACCTATGAGGGTTCCATCCCTTTTTGCTTGAAAATTGTGTTGAGAACAACAACGAGTAGTAAACAATTTCCAAAGCAAGGATCAGTATGAGTTTCTGCATACAACCATATGTCCATGATAAGAGGTAGCTAACCAAGGTCACCTACAAGAATAATGGAGTAGTCATTAAAGGGTGTGTTTATACGATGCAAAAATCATGTCGTAAATGATGATCATCAAAATATAACAATTTAGGCCCAATGAAGCTCAATTCATAAATTAGAATGTAGTGGATATTTTTTTATCGATTTTTAGAACACCATAAGAGATTGGTTTTTCGGGTTTTATATTTTTAATACGGATACAAATTTCTACATGCACAGTCATAACATTTATATTAAAAGAATCTATCCCTATCGATACAAGAACCAATATGGGAAACTTTCCATTTTCCACACACGTAGACAACAAATGTCTAAGGCTATTGATGAGGTATGATTTTCCTATTCCCATAGTTCTAAAGATAATCAATTTGAGAGGATCGTGAGGAGTTAACAAAAAAAATTGGTGAATGACAATGTCAAATGCCAAGTGTTGTTTTGTAGAGAGTCTCGTTATAAGGAAGACCAAAAGTTGCCATAAAGGAACTATGTGGAGAAGAGGCAACTTTCCGATTCATGTCCAAAAATGTAGTAGTGGTTTCTTCAAGGATGTGCAAAAATGGAATCTTTGACTAATTGTTGTTAATACCAAAGTAATGATTTCTAACCATTTGACTGTTTGTTTGTTGCCTTTCAATTTCGGGCTAGATTTAAGAAAGAAGTTGTCATTCATTTCTTTTAGAGCTATCATGGTTGTCTTCATCAATATTAGATGATTCTCTGTCGGTTAGAATACTTATTTCTGTGAGGATATATCAAATTGTTAAGGTCTGTAGTTTTGGTGCATAATTTCCCAATTTACTATGATTGTTGTTGTGTACAACCTAATGTCCTAAGTAATGTTTGTAAATAGTTTGTAAAGAATCAGTTCAACCATGCAAAATTCTTCATAGGATCTTGATCGAGCTTTAGGGACAATAAAGATACGTGGAGTGACACGAACAATAGCTGGTTGTGTGATTTTTCCCACTTGTTTCCTACACGTGTAACAATATATGACCATTTTTTAGTCGTATCAATCAAGGAAAAATCTCCATAGAAGCAGGTCAAGAGATGTAAACATCAATAAAAGTTCTAGTTGATGAAGAATCATCCTCAAAACTTGAAATGCTACATAAAACTTTACGACCAACACATAAGCCCAAATTTTTTTTTTTTCTGATTGCGAGTGGAATTTTTTTTTTAGCAAGTGACAAGTTTCTTATGAGCTTATGTCTAGTTCCACAAGGCTATCCGAGATGAGCCTCCATAATGCTATCATTGCAAGATATTCTTCATTTGATATTTTAGCAATTTGAGCTAGAAGGATGGTAGCTTTTTGAATTGCATTCTGACTTGGATGCGTACTTTGCAATATATTGCAAAATTGCATGGCAAAAGAATATGGGTTGGACATTAACATTTTATCACCAAATGGAAAGGATTTCTGGATTGTGGGAGTTTAATCGATCATAATTGTGTGTTGACATGTATTTTCTTTTTCCTTTGGATTTTATGGAAAATGTAAACAATGTTTACATTTCCCATGGTGCATAATAATGACATTAGACAACCCCTCCATTTTTGTGCATACATGTATGCTCGTATATTTGGTGTGTTGATGTACTTGATTGAAGCTCTTCATAGTCAAGATTGGAATCATTATTGAAAATAGTGCTCGTTTATAGCTAGCATGGATCTTCTAGGGGAGAATGTGCAAAACACACGAGATATTTCAAAATCACGGCGAGGATTCCATGCAAATTTTTTTTTTTGAAGAATTACCTAGTTTTTTTGACTTCTTGACATCATCCTAATTCAACTGTCAACATTAGGAGAATTTCCCGACCATAGGAAACCATGCACATGGGCGGAGCCCTGTGCTTCCATTTGTACCTACATAAACAAATGGGAAAATAAATGTCACTAAAAATGTCTAAGAAAAGGTTACGTTAGAATGAAGTTATTATATGGAAACAACATGGGCATGATCGAATTTGTGCCAAAATTCAACAAATGCAAGTGTTTCCACAAAAATATTCCCAAAAGGTAGTGCATAGAAGATGCATATAAGTAGAAGCTAGGTGAGGATTTGAGACAACCTTGTTTACTATCCAATGAAAGGCCTTTGTATGGTTTAGAGGGAGGTGATCCAGTACGATGTTGTGCAAGTCGACCATTTTGTATTAGTTGCACTTAGTGTGAAAAAAGTAGGTGAACTTGATTGGAAAACCATGTTAGAAATCTCAAGGTGACATTTGTTCCAATAAGACCTAGTTATTCGTAATGTGGAAGCAAAGTGCATAATATGGTCATCCAACTTTTCATTGGGAAGCTTGCGTAGGTGGGGCCGCAACTCTGTTACGGATTTTGGCAGGTGGTTTTCTCGTTTTCTTGACAATAATTGATGTTGTGGCTTGACTATGATGCCTCATAATCAAATTCAAAAGGAAATATCAAAACCTTGGGTGGTTTCCAAACCTTCCATTATGGTAACGCATTAAATGAAGTACATACTCATGCATTTCAACATCTTTAAATCTTGGCTAATAGAACATTGCATGACCTTTAGGGAAGTGGCAATGAAAGGCCATCACAAACAATCCTTGTGTTATATTCATTAATCAGAGAGGAACCAATTTGAGGCAAAGGTAGAGAAAAGGATGTTGTTGTCGAGGTGGGACTCAAGAAGCGAACAAATCATTTCATCTTGGTAGGCATGTTAGGCATTACTGAAACAACGATGATGATTGTTGTTGTAGTTGATGCGATAAACTTTCTTAGGTTGGTCCAAACCATTCATTTGTATTGTGCTCACCTTCAAAATCAACTTCGGTGTGTCGAAGTAAGTGGAAACATTAGTCAAACTACTAAGAAATGTTAAGATAATATCTTCATCAATGCGGACATCATTGTAATAAGGATGTTGTGAAATATTGTATTTTAAAGCCATGAAAATATGACTCCTACAAACATAAAAAAACATAGATTTTTTGTTTAGAGCCTTGTTTTATTTGACAAAAGCACATCAATTTAGAAATGAGGCGGGGAAAGTCATGAGTGATGGAGGTATTGTCTTGTGGGAATCTTATTGTATTACCACTATACTTGAGCTTCTGCCTCTAGGTTGTGTTACTTACACAACAAGGTTAACACGCGCTATAAGTATTTTTTCAACTGCGTCAAGCCATATAACTCGAGAAGGCATATCATCGGGGTCCATGTTGTTTCGTAAAGAAAAATTTTGCCCTATTTTTTAGAAATGCAATACTAACAAATGCTGTAGTTTACCTTGTGAGATCCTCGTTTTTATGCTCGGTATCTTTCCATATAGATGATTCAAATTTCCATTTGGGAAAGATTGTCAATCCGTTTATAGAATCGGTCTCGACTTCAAAGAACCACTGGGGACATAACAAGAACTTGAAAACAATTGGATGCACTGCAAGGAGGGATGAGAAAGGACGTGTTATTTACGAGAGGAAGGAAACAAATAAGGGTTTAGAGCATTGGGTTGGTAAATGTGCTCGGTATTTTCATTTCATACACATGAAGAAAGTTGTTAGGCAATGAAGAGGGGGCAACTGGATTACAAAAGGTTTTGAACACTACGGGTGACGCTATTTTTTGTTTCCTTCTATCACGACGCAATATATTTATGGAATCTCTTTGTTCTCGGTATCGAATCCTACAAATCTCATTTCTCTTCGACCTTAAATTGGGATCAAGTGGAATGCTCACACCAACGTCTTTAGACGATGACATGAGTGTTGAATATCAAAGGAAATATGGAACCCCTGTGGGGTAGGCATGTCAGAATCAAAGTTTTTTTTTCTAAAAGCAAGATAACGTTAAAAAAATATTAGGATTTACTTAAAAACATAAACATTGTAGGACGCCAAGAGCAAACAACATGCATGTTTAAATACAAATATTTTATCAACCATGTTCTAGTTTTCTAAAATTACATTAGTATCTCATGAAAGCATTTTTGAAAGATTCTAAATAGCAATAAATAACACTAAACAACATGTAATAAGTGTATACTAATCTACACTATGCAAAATCAAACATAGAAGCCCCACAACTAATGTATCTAAAGTTTGAGTAAATAGGCATTTCCGCTCTAGCCATAAACAACGTGGCATGCAAAAAGTGTTTTTCTGTAATGAAAAATAACATAAAAGTAAAGCACGGGCATCCATGATGCATGCTTAAACTCAAGCGCATTACATTCGAGTTCCTCCATTCAAAATACATGCAAAGGTCTTTAAAAGCTCGAATTCAATCACAACTATTTCAAATTACCACGAATTGTTTATACCATCAGCTAACTGTAATTTTTTTCATTTAATCCATGCATTTTGTTAGGATTCAAAAAAAACTTTTTTTCTCTTTTAAAAAACGAACTATGCTGCAATCTTTTATAGCAGGATGAAGTAATTCTTTTAATGGATAAACATCTGAATATAGAAATAGTGAAGAACGTGCATGTTTAAATATGAATGTATAATTTACCATGTTCAAATTTTTAAGAAACACATCAGTATTTGATGAAAGTGTTTTTTAAGTGCATGCATAATAGCAAGCAACACACATTTTTGAATTCAAAAGTATGCTTTTCCCTCTTTCCTTTAATGGACAACACAAACAAGTAACATGCACTTTTCAATACAATCGTATTATTATTTATGGCCAACCTTCTAAAAGCATGCGAACATCACACTGGGGCCTTTTTTAAGGAATGTTAATTTTTTTAATCTATTATGCACAACACAAAACCATTGAACAATAGTTAGGAAATGTGTATTGATATTTACTTTGCAACAAGAAGCATGCAAACTCTTCTATTTTTTTAAGTTGGAGTAAACAATTATTTGTTTGTTTATGCATAAATAATACGGGTTGACACTAATCATATGTATATCAAAATGTTTTGAATGGTTTATAAAGAAAATAATACATTAATTAAAACACACCCAAAACACCGTAGGAAAGAAATGTATAACAATGTATAATATTCATTGTGACTTGTGTAACAAGCATCACAAAATGTTGGTATAATATTCTATGTTGTAAAGTTAGGGGTTTAATATGAAATGAAAACAACAAAAGCGAGATGTTTTCTTAGCTAAAATAATTAAATTATGAAGGCTATGCCTCTATACTTGAGGCACCAAATATTGAAATCTCATGAAGTAGGAGGAAATTTTCAGTAGAGAATTCTATACTTTCCACTTTAAGCACAACCACGAGAGATGCATTCTTTTTCTTGGAATATTTTTGTGTGGCAAAAATAAAAAATCTATGTCTAAACACATGGAACAAAACTTTTCGGAGGTGTATGAGATCATCAACAAGCAAGTAAAGGTATTTTACAATCAAATCAAGGAGGGAGAACACCACATCTTCAAATGCAAAGTGGCATTTCTAATCGCTCCAAAGTATAGTCTGCAATTCAACCTTGAGTATCTATTTGTAATCACAATATTCTAAATAAACATCACACTTTGAGCAATCAAGAGGGAATCATTTTCACTGATTTTTTTACATATTTTTCCATCCACAACTCAAGGGCATGTTGTGTAGTAGAAATTTTCCAATGAAATAGATGTGATTGTGCAACTAACATTATAAAGTCTATTCTTTCCAAACTCGGAAAACTCTTGAAACACATAAATTGTGAATCTAATTGTGGACACATCTTCACCAAAGAATTTCCTTGACAACAAAAGGGAAGCCACGGATGAACTCTCTTTGTGAAATCATTCTCTTAATTTGTGTTTTTCCTCTATATCGGGTTCATAATTTTTTCGATACATTGACCGTATCCAATGAAATCTCATTCCGGGTTTCCTTCTAGTAGATTTGAGTACAAGGAAAGGTGCATGCCCAACATCACACATTGCATCTATTTAACTTCCTATATCATCCGAGTGCGCACCCCAAAGAGTTAGTTCAATATTGCGGTTTGAAAAATGTGAGGAGACAAGTCCTTTTACGAGTTTCCAAACTGTCCTTTTTAATTGTGGATGCTTCCGAGACATATGACACAATGCCTATAATATCCACCTTTTCATTATAGGGGATAGTCCTTTTAATCACTGGTGAATTTACTTTAGGAAGAAGTCATCAAAGCAAGGCACGAGCGAGGATTTTGAAGACAAGGCACTGATCTCAAGGAAACAACACAATCACAAGTCTCAAAAGGTATAACAAGAGAAGTAGCTGCAACAAAAAAACTCCCAAAATTAATTCTATGGTGTCACACTTGCATTACAAATATGAGTGACACTAAGAGATATTAGTATAATGACCTAACACAAGGAAATTCCAGCAAAGAGAGCACATTTGGTCATAGTGATTATTAATAATCTTAATGACATCCTCACCACATAAAACAAAAAGGACATATCACAACCCAACAAGATGACATCAAGATTTTGATGAGGAAGTACTAAAATCATCCAATTACGACACACATTAGAATGTTGTTCTTGTCTCCCAAACTCTTGCATCTATCGCAAAATGTTTAGTTAATTTACTCAGAAATGAAAAGCATATGGCGGGTGATGGAAGGATTTTTGATTCATTAACTGATAAACCCACATGAGATAAAGTTCACATTATAAAAAATAAGTAGTACATTGTACAAGGAATTGACAATATAGCCATTCCTCTTAGGACAAGAATTTATACCCTCACGAAGGTACTCTATGTTTCTATGTTTGGGATTGACATCGAATCTCTTGTTTGTCTCTTAGCTCTTAATTCATAAGCTTAAGTTAGAGCTCATGGTCCAAAAATGCATCAAATCATATTTGATCTCATGAGAAGGTATGCTAATAGCTAGATATTTTTTAAAGGATCACTTATTTGCACTAGATGTAATTTTTTCCTCTACAATTACTTTATCAACCTCTATGACAGAGTATACTACTCTCTAGCATTATCAATATGGGAACATTTCTGCCATCTCCTTGTATCAACTTAGTTCTAAGAATATGGTAAGAGGCCTTCCCCATCTTTCCCATTATTTTCCTATCTGTTCTAGATGTCTTTCAGGAAAGAAACATCATGATTCATTCGAGCTAAGTACCTTCCATGTCAAGGACCATCTTAAGTTCGTTCATACCGATCTGTGCAAGACCCTTGTTTTATTCCTCTTAGGGATTTTTATACTTCCAGTTGTTGATAGATGACTATTTTTGTAATACACGAGTGTTCTTCCTCAGGAAGAAGAGTGAAGCATTTTCCAATTTTCATATCTTCTATCAACAACTTGCTTAACAAAACGAACAATCCTTTCTTGTCCCCCTTTACGATCGAGGGAAATCCACGTCAAACAATTTATTGAAATTCTTAATGGATCATGACATCACATAACGCTATATTTTCTCTATATGCCCCAACATAATGACATTACATAATGTTGTAGTTAGACCATCATGGAAATGGCTCATTGCATTTTTTCCACTGTTAATTTGGAGAATCTTTTTTGAGCTGAAGAAGTCCAGAAAGTTGTGTATCTCCGAACGAGCAGGGCACTTAGAAATATATTGTATGGAAAGAAACTATAAGAGATATGGAATAATCACAAGCCTTCAATATCCCATATTAGAGTGTTTGGTTGTATAACATATATGCATGTCCTAGCCAAGAATATCGATCTAAGAACACTCCAGTATATATTTTTGGGGTTCAATACTACTTAAAAGCATATCATCTCATGGAACTTGAGATGTAGAATATATAAGAGAGTTGATATTTGGTTTTTTATGATTCATATTTTGACTCATTCCCATACAGAGAAGAGTTGGTACCAACCACCTCTCATAGATAACTCTCACAGTTAGATGATGAACATGAAGAATGTTTTCACAAAAAAGATGAGATAAAAGGAGAATTGTTCATCGATCTTAGTAATTTGGAAAATAATTCTTTACACCAATAACAACATCAACATTTGAAATGGTTCCAAAGTACCATTAGTGACTCCCACCTAAAATCTCTCCCGGATGTATGGTCTTCCATACCAGTAGACTCGAAGAAGGTCCATCCATATCAAACAATGTTTCTAACCTTAGGAATACTTGAAATGGTGTACTAAAAGTCCACCCACTTCACTAAGGAAAAAAAGGTAGCAGTATGAATAAATCTGAATATGGTCCACTAAAATGTGACATAGGTCTAGTAAATATGTTTTCAAGAACTGAAGGTGATGTCATGCAAGTAGAGCTATCATAATAGGGAAATGGATCATTTATCGAAAGAATGTACATACGAGGTGAAGGAAAAACATCCCCATATCTATAGAAAGATGGTCCACAAAGAAAGGTGGATTAGTGATCATCTCTAAAATATTGGAAGTGATGGAATTCTCAAAAGTGGCACTCCCAACAAAGGATATGAAGTAATCCTTTGAAACACATGTAGAAGGAGGATAAAATCCATGCACTATAAAACAAGTAGGCACTTTGTGAAAAGACAACTAAGGTCTAGTAAATCTCATCCCAAAAGGTTTGCTCGAAAAATAGAAGAGAAATATTTGTTAGGTATGAATCATCAACATAAGAATTAGGAGTGGAAGAAGCCTTGTACATTTACTATGGAAAGGAAGAAGGAATGAAGGTATGAGGTTAGGAATATAATTTCTCGATGTCGATGGGTAAAGAGGGGATTCAACATTCTCTAAAAGGTGTTTGGGAGATGAAGGATAGGTATCCTAATCAGTAATCTAATCATTACAATTATAAGGGAAAACCTCATCATCAAAAATAGGAAGAGGAAATTCTATGTCAGCAAAACTATCATCTCATGAAGTAGGTGGGGAAACAACTACATCAAAAGAAGAAGAAACAACAAAATCTCTGAAGGGTGTCCAAATAAGGACTAAAGAATGCTTTAAATAGTGCGAGGACACTCCATGTTTGCAGCATAAAGGTGGAGAGGCCTGGAAACATGTGTCAACAAGTGACCATAAACCTGATCACAAGTATTGAGCTAGTCTTCAAGATGATAAGGATCGGTGGGTGCTGTAATTGTCCATACAAAAAGGATAGAGGCATTTGTGCATAAGGTAATTTTACATGCTTACATGCCATGATGCATAATTCTATCTACTAAGAAGAAGTGGTGGAGGCTAGGAAGTAATCCTACAAAGCTAAAATATGGAAAGAACATCCTCCATGGTGCATTTGTAAAAATAGAAAAGTGCAAAAGAGTCACAAGGACAAACACACTCAAATGGACATCAGACTTAGCCAAAAATGCATCCAAAATGCAAGAAAATAAGGGTATAAGAGCACATACAAAGTTGCAAGACATCATACTCAACCAAGAATCTATTTGCATGCGATTACAACACCCCAAAATAATGACAACCCCTTATTTGTAGTACTTTATAAATCGTTGAAGTTCAATAAGGCGCGTTCATGTGACTTGAAATAGTTAGCCACTCACTTTGCAGTAGGTGAAAAATCATGCAAGAGTGGAGGCCACATTAATTTTTAGTTGAAATCAAAGGAACACCATCATAAACAAACACAAATAATGCTGAAATCAAACAAAAAGGGACAAAACAAGGTTCGGTGTGAGAAAAAGTGAATCATGGCGCATAAGGGGATCCCTTTCCGCAAGGTGGTTGAAGACGTGATCACTAACTCCGTAAGCAATAACAAGAGAACTACAATGAAAAATGATACCAAAACAAATCAAAAGGCTTCTAAAACGTAAAAACGACCCCCAAAACGTACAAAAAACCCTAAAAGGCCAACAAACCTCCAAATGGGGCCTTCAAACCAATACAACAAACTACACACCTCCAAAAATGGTGAGCAACAAAAAATTCCAAGTAATGCTAGTTTTAGAATATATTTGCCCAATTAATTTAATTATTAAAATTAATTAAAAAATTAAAGGGGTTCATTAAAAAAAATAGGCTACCTTTGATCATATGACTTGAAAATATAATTTTCCTTCCTTTTATATATGATGAGGGGCCAACCTTATATTATTATTGTAAATAAGATAAGTCTTTAATTAAATATCACCTATGTTATAGTGAGAACCTAAGTTTAAGAAAATTTATAACAAGGATAAATCTAAAAAGTGGGCTTCGAAATTTAAGAGGGAAAAGGTCTATTGTAGGTCAGAGGTCAAGGGTGTATCCATGAACACCATGTAGCACACAAGAAGAGGTGGGTAGGGGAGGATATGTTGGATGATGGATGGAGAGTTTAATAGTGAGGATGAGAAACCAGTTGAATGGTTGACAGGTAAGAGGTTGGCTACAACACATGGACGATGTGAAGATTTAACTAGAATGGAAAAGGCACAACAAATTTTTTGAGTTTGATCGAGATTTTCCTGGATGTAACGAGGATGAGGGGATGCGAGGAGAAATCATATAGGGGCCAAGTGGGGTGTTGACTAGTGGGCGATCTACAAGGAAGATTTTGCAGTCAAGGATATGAGAGAGTTTACAAAGATTGGTTTTACAATGGAGTTTGAGGTCTTTGGGGTGCACAATGTCAACAGGAGAAATTTCACACACATCCATGTCTCAGGCCAAGACCGAGGCAAGAATGAGGATGCAATGAGTTTGAGCTGTGTCCAAGTAGGATAGTTCAAACAAAGACAAACTTGACATGATGGTGGGCATGGTAAAACCATCTCGACATTGTAGAACATGTAATGGAGGGCCATGTTACCAAAGTGAGTGAGCTTGGAAGGAACCAACATGATAAATGGGAATCCAAACATGATTCGATGATTAAGGGGAGACCAAACATGAAGTGGCTTAGTTTGCAGGTCTAACAAGATCTTGACGAGATGAGGAGGGCTCAAACAAGTGATCCAGGAGGGAATACCCGAGATGGGTGGAGGGAAGATCTCGGTGAGGATCTCATATAGCTCTAGGGTGAGTTAGAGAGGAGAAAGGGGCAGAGTAGGAAGAAGGAGTAGGGTGGAAGCAGATAGCCTTAGAGGAGAAAAGTAGAAAAATCGAACAAAATTTTAATGTAAATAACTAAGCACCAAAACCAAAAATACCTCTAATTAGTTTTCCACCAAGTTTAGCCATAGACAATTAGATATGGTAAAAACCCCTATGCCTCTAAATATAACCTACACACAACACCAAAAGACACCCAGACACATACAAAAACTCCATGAAAACTAAGATAAAAATAAATTAATGCAAGTAAAGCACAAACTAAAATTGAATACGGTTAAAAAACCCGCACATGAAACTAATAAAACCACGAAACCGAGAGCAAGAGGCAATGGATGTGGATGAGTAACATGAATCCCAACAAATTGCTCGATACCATACGAGAGAATGTGAGTACGAGGATCAGCAGAACAAGTGCACATCAATCGAGTTGCACTTGAATGGTATCATGAAATTATGGATACAAGACAAAGGTATGCTCATTCTCATATATCAAAAAAGAAATAACGAATAATATTTTTATGTATGTGACACCCCATAATTTACTCAAAAAATCAGCTAAACTTAAGGGTAAAAATTTATAAAATATTTTTTTGTTAGTTTTATAGAGAATTAATGAGAAGCTTCACAAGTCCCCAATACCAAAATACTATGAAACTGATGTGTGAATGACAACATGTCTTGATCAACACAATGCACGATGTGAAATTGTCAAGGTGGCCGATGGTTAAATTGGAAAATCCAATAACTATGCATATGTTATGAGGGACAAAACTCTACAAGACTCTTAATATTACAACATTTCATTATAATTAATGAGATACCTACATTATAATATTACACTCGGGATAACAATTACTCAAATTGTAAATTTAACCACTAGTTCACATTTACTACTAGGATTCCCAAGGTATTAAAGTCAATCACTATATTATAATTATATTGACATTCCTTTTTATCTTTGGTCCTTAGCTTCTAAACAAATATCTAGAACTCTATTTATAAAACAAGGATAAACCCATTAATATAATAGGTCAACTAGTAAACAAGTGGGGAGGAGTGTAAAATGTGAGCCCGGGATTTGACCATTCTCCTCCCCTTGGATCTAGGGCACCTAAAAACTTGATCCTCGACTAGGGTGGTTGCCCGAGGGGATAGAGAACATTCTCGTATGCTTGAAGGCACATGAGATCCATCTAAAATAATTTTTTACCCTACCTCTCTCATTCCCATTTTATTTCTTATTGAATATTTTTTTCCTTATTCTATTTTTTGTACAAGTCTATGATGGAGCTTCAAACATGGTGGGGAGAGGAAGGCTCCATATATATATTTTATATATTATATTATTCGAGTTTGTAGATATATATATATATATATATATATATATATATATCATATATGTTTATATTACTTAGTTTAGTATGGCCCGAACGGGCATGGAAGGATGGATGAATGCCCATGGATGAGATAGGGGAGTAGATGAGTAAGGGTCGACCAAGGGGTGGGAAGGAGAGACAGTGTGACATGGTTGTGTATGGTGGGGTGAGGGAAATAGTGGCGTTCGATGGCCGCAGATAGGACAACGAGGGGGTCGGTGGTGGTAAGGTATGAGGGGAAGGTTGTGGGGGATGGATTTATCCATCCCCATAGTCTTTAGGGATGTGTGGAGAGAGGGGGTTGTGGATTGCGTAGGCCGTGATCCCTCCCTCTAAACATTTTTTTGTTTTAATTTTATATTTTCTAAAACAATGGTGGGGTTTGGGTAGGGACAAGTTTTCCCATCCCATCCCAAATTATAATATATATATATATATATATATAATTTGAGATGGGGTGGGAGGGCTCTGTCATCACCAATCTGCACTATGATAATTCTTCACCAGAACTCCTCTCGTGCTATGATTATTTACTAATGCACACCTTTAGTTTGGTGGATGTAACTGAAACAAAACAACAACATAACACAAGAATACCATTGACTATGATAAGACGGAATGATGACAAATCTGAAATATCAAAGTAAATTATAATATTAACATGAAATTGTTACAATCTCACCCATGAGGTACTTCAAGTGTTATTGACTTCACTTTCCTTTCACCAAGACTATGGGAGAAACTTTACAATTACACCTCTTAATGGCTTCTTCAACACAACTTTAAACTGATGGCTTCCTTTGCACACTTCCTACAATATTTCTCACTACTTCCTTCTATGCTAAATGAGGGGGGTGGCCTCTCTATTTATAGAACTTCCAAGCTTATCCATCTTATCTCTAAGATAGGATAAGAAATCCACTCTGACGAATCATATTCCATACCTTAACTCTTATCTGTACATGTAAGCTTATCTTTTAAGATAAGATAAACCTTATCATTTTACATGGGTTCCACATTTTTAGACATTTTACAAATAAAATACACAAAATATTTATGACCTCACTCCTTGTCCTTATTACCAATATAATATTTCTAATTCCTAATCATGTAGACCCTACTTCTCTAATTACCCAAACTTTGACATTTTAACATTACCGGACCACTTACGACAAATATTTACTTCTTACAACATTCCTATTGTACTTTGACTGTTACCGTACTCTACATTATTGGTAGCACCGTACTGACGGCGCCGTTATCTTCTATCAGACGCTACTACTAATTACACTTAACAACATCCTATTCCTAATACATACATTAATGAAATAAAAATTACGGAGGAAAATTTTAGTGTCGACATCTTCCCCCTTCCTCGCTTCTACTCCATCCTCGGAGTAAACTATTCTCGGTGCTTGGAAAATCTTCAACTTGTCGTGGTTGACCCATTTCGTAATGGGAGTGCCATCTAATTCCTCCAGTGCAGACGTACCATTTTCATACTTTTGGCTCAAAGTACTTCCTAGTGCTGCATATCCGAGGCATTAGTGTACACAATGAATGGCTTGCTCTAATATGGATTCTTCAAAACAGTGAAGACACCGGGGCTTCCTTCAGCTTGTCCAAAAGCTTTATGCGCCTTATTTCCCGGTTCATAGGTAACATCCTTCTTCAAGAATCGGGTTAATGGTTGTGTAATCTTTGAGAAATTCTTGATGAACCTTCTATAAGTACCCCACATGGCCTAAAAATGATCTCAACTTACTTCTATTCATAGGAAATGGTAAATTTTTGATTTTTGAAACTTTATCAGGATCAGTACCAATACCATCTCTAGATACAACATGCCCTAACAAAACACCTTTAGAACATCCAAAGACACACTTTGTAGGGTTTAGTGAGGCTTGTGCTTCATCTAACCTTTGAAATGTTGTCTCCATTTGGTGCAGGTGGTCCAACTTGCTCCCATAGATGCAAAAATCATCTAGAAATACTCTGATGAAGGTCCCAATGTAGGGTTCGAACACCCTATTCATCAAACGCTGGAATGTTTCCGGAGCATTACACAACCCAAAAGGCATAACTCTATAAGCAAACGTTCCCCAAGGAGTGGTGAACGTGGTCTTCAGCTGATCTTTCTCTGCTATATGAACTTGGTTGTAGCCACTATATCCATCAGCAAAACTATAGCGAGTCCTGCCGCCTACTTTGTCCAAGATCGATCGAAAATGGAAGAGGGTAATGATCCTTCTTTGTTGCCTTATTGAGCTTCCGTAATCAACACAAATGCGTAGCTTCTCATTATTTTTTATTGAGATCACAATGGGAGAAACCCATTATGAATTCTCCACAAAGAAATATGAATCTGTATTAAGCAACTTATCTATTTCTTCTTTTACAGTCTTGGAAAAATTAGGATTCATTCTATATGGAATTTGCTTTATGGGCTTAGCACCATCTACCATCTCAATAGAATGTTCTACCCAACTTACTTGATGGAGTTCCTTGTAATCAAAAGTGAATATGTGTATGTACCTTCAAAGAGTGGAGGTAGGATTCCTTCTCACTCTCCATCACAAAGATCACCAATCTTTATTTGTTGGAGACGATCATCAACTTCTTCTTCAGATAATTTTATGGGGTCATGAGTTGGTGTGACTGGAAGGATATCCATGACTGAAACATCAACCTCACTTTCTTCATCTTTAGTGTCCACTTCACTGGTACTAGAGTAATCAGAGGATGTCCAATCATCGTTTCATCACTTGAATCGGCAGGTTACGCCTTATGATGCCAAGGGATCACGTTTATTTTCACCTCTCTCTACCACGTCCAAGTGTCATGAAGCCTTCATTCCAAAGAGTTTTTCGCATGAACTCTCCTTAGCCATGGTCTTCCCAAAGAACATTGGGTATGCAACAAGATTACCATTTTTCATCACCCGAAAGTCTACCACACATACAACACCCATAACGAGATATTGCCACATTTGAAACTACACCTTCTCGGTTTAGTTTTTCCTTTATTTAATGACCTTAACATAAGTGTTGAAGGGCGATCAATTTTTAAACCCAACATATTCATTATAGACTCGGTCATTACATTAACTACAGCACCTCCATCAACTAAGACATCATGAATTGAAATACCATTACATAATACCTCAACTTGTGGAGCATAGGGATCCGCCTCTGCCTCCAAAACAGGGACCTCAACCTCATTTTTTCGTCGAGCATCGAGTCCACTTCGTAGCTCCCGCCTCTTCTTAGAAGACATAGCCAAGAGTTGACCATATGTAATATTTGCAGGCCTTTTAGACAGAGATATTCCAAGATGGAGTATGGTCCTTGCCCCGTGAAATCGAAAATCCCGCACACCCAACTTTTTCTCCTATGTTTCTTACTAGTTTCTCCTTTCATCTTCTTAGGATCATTTCCATCTTGATTATCTTTTTCTTTCTTTCTTTTTGTTACAAACACATCTACTTCATTATTTCTGCTCTTATCTACTACATCAAAAGAATTTATAGGTGATTTTCCTTTATCATTATCTCCTTTACCAGATGTAGAAGCTCTATCTAGACAATTATACTTATAATGACCCTTTTTATAACAACCATAACATACAACTTTAGAAATATTTCTTTTTGGACCTCTATCTCCTCCCTGAGAACTAAATTCTTTTCCTCAAGAAGATTAATAGTTAATTGACTCATCTTTTTGAGCAAATCTTCATACTCAGTAGATGTACTAGGAGAAATATTTGTGCTCACCAGAGTGGTTGTGGATTCTGGACCAAAGGTGTTGGTGTAGGCTCTACTTTAGCAATAATTTCTTTGGGCTCCTCTTCCATGCTTTCTTCTTGCCTTCTTGCAATCTCCTTTGCTTGTTCAATGGTATCTGGGCGGTCATACTTCACTCGTTGTCTGATCTCTGGCTTCATCCCAAGAATGAAGTGCTTATAGAGGAGATTATCCACGCCATTCATCAACCCATCCGCTAATCCTTCCTTCCGGATCTGGGCATCGAGCTTCCTCCTTAGCTCTAGAACACGAGCATGATAATCCCTTATCTTCTCCTTCTCTCCTTGGGATAGCTTTGTGATCTTGATCATGAGATCTGCATATTTCTGTTGTTCACCAAATTCTTCAAGAAAACTTTCAGTTAATAAATCCCATGAATTTTTCACATTATCACCTAGTGTTTCAAACCACCTAAGTGTTGAACCATCCAAAAAGGTAGGAAAAATTTAGTCCATTGTTCCCTTCTTATAAGGCCATTACAAATACAAGATCGTTTAAACTCTTGAATGAAAGAAGAAGCATATTCATTAGATTGAGCTGAAAAAATAGGAATCTTTCCCATTTTCAAAAGTAACTACCGTGAAATACCAACCCACAAATACAATCAACAAGACTTATGTGCACAAATAATTGGAATCACTATACTAGAAAGTGACTTTACACCTTTCTACAGTAAAATAGAAATGACCATGGTAAACTATGGTAAAACTTGACTTACTGCGGTAAAAACTGACTTTACTGTGGTAAACACTATTCACAGTAAAAAGTGAAGTTACTGCAGTAAATACTATTCACGGTAAAAAGTGACTTTACTGTGATAAATACTATTCACAACAAAAATGACTTTATCATGGTAACTACTATTCACGGTAAAAATGACTTTACCATGGTAACTACTATGCACAGTAAAAATAAGGTTACCCTCTAATTGATTTTTGACTAAGTGGGAATATCTCTCCAGAAAATCCACCAACGAGGAATGGTCTCGGCAACAGAACCAAAATGTCATCACCAATCCGGCACTATGATAATTCTTCACCAGAACTCCTTGTCTATGATTATTTACTATTGCACACCTTTAGTTTGGTGGATGTAATTTGGAAACAAAACAACAACATAACATAAGAATACCATCGACTATGATAAGACGAAATGATGAAAAATCTGAAATATCTAAGTAGATTATAATATTAACATGAAATTGTTACAATCTCACCCATGAGGTACTTCAAGTGTTATTGACTTCACTTGCCTTTCACCAAGACTATGGGAGAAACTTTACAATTACACCTCTTAATGGCTTCTTCAACACACCTTTAAATTGATGGCTTCCTTTGCACACTTCCTACAATATTTCTCACTACTTCCTTCTATGCTAAATGAGGGGGGTGGCCTTTCTATTTATAGAACTTCCAGGCTTATCCATCTTATCTCTAAGATATGATAAGAAATCCACTTTGACGAATCATATTCCATACCTTAACTCTTATCTGTACATGTAAGCTTATCTTTTAAGATAAGATAAACCTTATCATTTTACATGGGTTCCACATTTTTAGACTTTTACAAATAAAATACACAAAATATTTATGACCTCACTCCTTGTCTTTATTACCAATATAATATTTCTAATTCCTAATCATGTAGACCCTACTTCTCTAATTACCCAAACTTTGACATTTTAACATTACCGGACCACTTACGACAAATATTTACTTTTTACAACATTCCTATTGTACTTTGATATTACCGTACTCTACATTATTGGTGGCACCGTGCATCGACGGCACCATTATCTTCTATCGACGCTACTACTAATTACACTTAACAACATCCTATTCCTAATACATACATTAATGAAATAAAAATTACGGAGGAAAATTTTAGTGTCGATAAACTCGTCCCTACCCATGTATATGTATATGTATGTGTATGTGTATATGTATATGTGTATGTGTATATGTATATGTATATATGTATATGTGTGTGTGTGTGTACATATATATATATATATATATATATATATATATATATATATATATATATATATATATATATATAATTTGAGATGGGGTGGGAGGGCTCGCCCCTACCCACGTATATGTATGTACATGTACATGTACATGTATGTGTATATACATATGTATGTACATGTATATGTATATGTATGTGTATGTGTATGTGTATATGTATATGTATGTACATACATATGTATGTATATGTATATATAAATACTTAGTTAAAATTTATATAAAATATATCGTTTGCTTTATTATATATATCTACACACACACACACACACACACACACACACATTTCGTTAAATAAATTTCTTTATATTATTTTAAATTTCCAATTTATAATATAATTATTTTACTATAACATACTTATTTCTATATAAGTACACACACACACACACATCTATTTATATTTATATTAGTATACATATGTATTATTCTAATCAATCAAAATGGCATATCACTACTTAGTGAAAAATAGAATACAAAAAGTACTATATATATATATTAATTTATTTTTATTATTTTTGGTTTAAACAATCATCCAAGATGGCTTATATTTCAACTAATAGACACTTAGCAAGAATCTAAAGGAAACTAGTAACTTCTAGTTTACTAACCAACTATTTTCTTTACCCATTTAACTCAATGATAAATGTGTGAATTTAAATCGCATTCCAAGCACTTGTTTTAAACAATAAAAGGATAAAGTTCCTATAACCTCTTTAGTTACACAAAAATTAAGAAAAGTAATCACTTAACCATTTATTTTCTTGTCTATATCATCTTCTTTGTTTTAAATGAAGCTTTCAAAATGCCCAAATAAACAACACAAAAATATTTTCAACCTTTATCAAGTGAACAACCCATAATGCAAAC
The DNA here is from genome assembly GCA_018340775.1 of Taxus wallichiana var. yunnanensis. Taxonomy (NCBI): domain Eukaryota; kingdom Viridiplantae; phylum Streptophyta; class Pinopsida; order Cupressales; family Taxaceae; genus Taxus; species Taxus wallichiana. Next base: position 492,046,962 of record CM031242.1, on the reverse strand, counting down.
CATTAAGAAAAGATACATAGTCATAACTCGCAATATTATTTGCATCGTTAAATTAATTTCCATAAAGTGAAACTTTTATTTCTTAAAACCAAACACACATTTATACATAACAATAACTATTCATTTGTGACTTTCATTCCTTAACTCATTACAATTTCAACCTTGTTAGCATTTGAAATACATTGAAATGATCTAAAATACACTTGAATATATAATCCACAACCGGATTACAACTTGCTTTCAAATATCACTTTGATATTAAGTAACAAAATACAACAAATAGAAAATCTTGTCCTTTTGAAGCTTCTTCCACCAACCAACATCATGTCCCAAAACACATAAAAGAGGTGGAGGTGACGTTCACCTCCCAACCATGCAATGGGGAAATCTCATCCCATTGCCCCACGAAACCCCTAACTCATAAAAATACTCCATAGCCAACACCGAAACTAGGATCAATTTTTTTCCCAACATTCCCAACACACAAAAATATCAACAAGAGGATTCATGAAGAAAAAGGGACTACGTTTCAAAACAAGCATGCCCTATCAAGCTTTTAAGGGGAACTAGAGGCATTCCAAAGCAACCTATCGCTCCACTAAGGGGTTGGGCATGATTTCTTGGTTCCACCAAAGAAATAAGATGCATGCCACTTATCCATCCACTTGGTTTATCCTAGAACCCATGTATTGCTCCACTAGAACAAATCCAAAGCCCCTTTGGCTCCTAAAAAACAAGTTTACTTCGGTTTAACATTTACTTATGCCTCTCGAAATTCCCTTACCTTTCCTCATACGCACAAGACGCTTGATATCCCCATAATGGGTGCAAATTAAGTAGAAAATACATAGAAAGTCCACATAAAAATCAATCAAGCATCAAAATCACAAAATTGCATCGAAAATATGGTAAAACAATTTAAAGATTGCAAGAATATAAACATGGAAAAGTACCCACTTTTTTCTCATCTTATCCTCTCACAAAACCAAGCTTCAATACTACAAAAACAATCTAGAAAGCATCAACATAGGACAAAGGCTCTCCCAAAAATGGTAAAATAATCATAAAGTTTGTTCAAGTTGCATAATTAAAACACTCAATAATATTATTCACTCTATATTATGATCATGTTAATACAATGGCTATTATATAGCCATGGATGTAGGAAGAACAACCTCCTACAAAATAGGTAACAATAGACCCGCTTATAATAATACGGGTGTAACCAAATAACCACAAAATATATTGTTATTGTAATAATATATTCTATTAACAAATTAATTTATTAATTACTACGATAAGACGTTAATTACCGTGAACACTAACATAATATTTCCTAACATTCCCCCCCTTAGTGCTAACATGGGGAAAACATCCATGCTACACTGTACTTGATTTCACGATCATGTGATTTTCCTTTGGATTATCACAAACCAAAATTTGGTTTTCCATCGGTTAACCAAAAACCAAGAGTGAGGTGGTTTTCCAGTGGTTGACCACAAACCACAAAGGGGTGAAGGTTTTCAAATGGTTTACCTACAACCATATCATGATGTGTCAATGTATTCTTTGGCTCTCATCATAGTTTCTCTTCAGGAGTTAACATTTCGAATCCATGATAGTGCAAAACATATCATCCAACTCATAAAAACTAAAACATTGTGTTATTTCCCCCACAATGTGAAGTCTCCATAACACATTATTCTAAAAACACCACACTGAAATCAAATGAAATAAACACACACTCACACACATCACCAAATCAATATGCACGACCTTATCGGTGGTGACTAATGAGAGGTCATCGATTGACCTCCAACCTCCATTGCCTCTATCCTCAAATGTCATGATGTTAGTTTAATTGGATGTGATCATGAATTTCATGGTACAATTCTCCTCTTAACTTAGACGTCGGGTTACATCGAAAATGTGTCCAGATAAAAGTGAGGAATTTTGTGTAAATTTTCACATTTTTGACAAGACATCATTTGACATAAACAATATTGACTCAACAATGACAACATGAACTATGACTTTTGATTTTTACACTGACACAATTTTGACATACACAAACTACTTGACTTCACATGACAAAAGGAAAATGACATAGACTTTTAATGTTGACTCAACATGACATTAACAATTGAATGAACAACATTGTTATATGATATTATTCTTGACTATTGTATAAACATTATACTCTAATTCATATTAACAAACTTTAGAATCCAATTAAAGATTGGATTTGACAATCTAATTGACCAAACTATATAACTAAACATGACACAAATACCTCTAACTAAACCTATGGACCCAAACAATATATGGAGGAATAAATATATAGAAAACTATAAATCACTAACCAATACTCTAAAACCATGGGTTCACATTCTTTGTGCTTGGCATTATTTTGTGCCATAAAAACATAACTCATCGTTAATGCTAAAATGTGCGCCACCGAGGAGAGAACATAGGATGACTTTATGGTGTGTTGTGAGGAAATAATGAGGTCGTGGCATGTGATGAAGATGAATTATATACTATGGCGAGCTTGACAATCAGTAAATGCAGATTACGATTGATTTTGGTACACCGAATTAATCCCATAAGCAGATTAAATGATGAGAATCTAATGAAATTACATCTAATTAAAATGGATTAATATCGATGTGTAATTAGTGATACATTTCACACCAAATCTGATCTAGGAAAGAGAGGTACTCACTACAATAAAACTAGATGCATCTGTAATCATACCAAATGTTGATAGGTGGGTATGACCACCAAAAGTTGAGATCAAAGTTCTTCAAGGAGTGGAACCAATTGAAGCTCTGTGCAAAAATGGTGAGTTTGGCATATATGCTGAGAAGGTATGAGTTGAAGATCCCGATCAAATTTCTATTTAGAACTCACCATGTAGCTTGCATGTAATACAATCTACTGCCGAGTCAATAGAGTGTTAATGGGGAGTTTGTTGATGTAGGATTCCAAGCCGTCCACCTTGCCGAATCACCCAAGCATAACAAAATGCACACAAATGCGTTCAAGAAGAGATCACATGAACTAGATACAACAGAACGTTTGAGAGCCAAATATTTCAATTCATGAATTTGAGGCAACAATTAACATTATGGTGTTGCCTCTTCTCAAGCTACTTCTTCATCACAGCCCTAAGACACTCGATACCAAATCATAAAGTTGGTTCAGTTACACAATAAAAACACTCAATAATATTATTCACTCATATTATGATCCTTCTAGTACAATGGCTATTGTATACCCATAGAGGTAGGAAGAACAACCTCGAATAAATAGGTGACAATAGACCCGTTTATAATAATACAGCAACAAATAACCACATAATATATTGTTATTATAACAATATATTCTACTAACAAATTAATGTACAAATTACTATGGTAAAACATTAATCACCATGAGTAGTAACATATGATTTCCTAACAAATAAGCTCACTTAAATAGGAAAAGATTCATAAAGGTACCCCCTTAGGATTGTGCCAAGTGGAAACATCCTAAGTTCCCAAGGAAATTCAAATCCCCAAAATTCCATTAAATCCAAAATCCATGCCCATATGGGCCAAATCTCATCAAAATCCAAATTCAATAACAATACTTAAATGCTTTTATAAGAAAATACATGGAGAGTAAAATTGGACAAAAATCCAACAACCCATAATAATAACACTCAACTCATAAGTCATTCCAAAAGAAAATTACATCAAAATTAATAAGGGTAGATGGAAAGTTATTCAAGACAGCTTTACGAGGTCTTTATGAGCCTCAAATATCTTAGAAATCTAAAATAAGTAACTTACCGCATAAGTAGGTCCAAGGATGAGTTTTTGGAGGATGGGACAAGGTTAACTATTCCTACACTTCTCAAAAAAGGCAAATAAAAATCTGAAATTTACTAAAAATGGAAAGTTTCAACCACCCCAATCTAAGTAACATGTAAAAAAATGGAAATCATTTACACCCATGAACAAATACTAAAATATACAACAAAAGAAATTAATTAAACAACTTAAAATTGGATAAAAGTCGTGAAAGAGTCAATCAACAAACCAAAATAACCAAAATAAATAAATCAAGGACTCATCACCTTATAGATAATCCCAACCTCAAATATCCAAGTCCAGGTGACTTGTGTTGGCTAAGGAGCTTCTCGAGAGTTAGTCCCCCTCCATCTTCTTTGGTGTTTTAAGTACATGTATTTTTTTTTCTTTACGCATAGCCTTTGTTAGTGTAGGATTTATTTTCCTTGCTTTATTTATATTATCCTACTTAGGATATTCCACCTCATTTGGAGTTTGCCTACACTTATGGGATATGATTTCTTAGGTGTACACTTGACTACACTATTATAGACCTATTGGTTACCAGTTGGCTATACTATTCTAGGTGTTAGTCACCACTTGACTACACCATTCTAGTTGTTGGTTAACACTATTATAGGTAGATATTGACATGATTCTAGGAGGAGGTTACACATTCACCTCCTATATGTACATCTCTTACATTATTCTATTTGATCGTATTGAGTTGGAGCTATTTTTGTGTTATTGTAATTATATCTCTTGTATTTTCGTAATTTTTCAATCTTGTATGCTTGCATTATTTTGTCTTGGAACAATTCCCATATGGCATCATTCATCTGTGCAATATTTGAACTAGTAGATCTATGGCGCTTCTCCGATAGCCTTTAGTACCTATTCTTCATATTCACACTTAACGCACACATCATATTTTCTCGACTAGATTAACCAAATCACTACTATTAAATTCAAAATAAAACACACCAATCACACATATATTTCATTGTTTCATTATAATTTAAAACATACTCAAATATAACCATCATCATCATCATAATCAGAATATATACAAATCACAATCCTAAAACATCAACCATGTACATCTATCAAAAACAATATATAATCGTATCATGCCATATTCATGCTATTCAGATCATAAGGTTTGCACATCGTGCTAACTCAATGTCACAAAAAGAAACCAAGTCTATGTAAATTGCAAGTTCAGGCACCCCGTGTCGATACAACATATACAATGATCCAGATGATACAAAATATAATATGGAAGGAAAATATATCTAAATTCTAAACACAAAATTACACACTTATTAATATTTTACTATGCAGTCAGTATGTTGCTATATGCATGAATTTTAAGTAAGAAAATAATTCACTGGTGACACTATCTCTTGTCCATCTACGTCTATGATTAATTTTTACTGCAACTCTCTTCCACATCTATAATTTCATATCTACTTTTCACTAGGTCATAGGGCTCCCTGTTTTTCTATCTTTTCATATCTATCATTTTTTTCCCGGGACACTAAAGCGCCCTTGTGTATTTGTGTCCATTATGGGCATTTCTATCTTGTTTATTCTTTTTACACATTTTGACATTTTTGGTTGGCCTTTTTACTTTTCTTATCCTTATCTTGTGTTCATAGTCAACCTTTTATGTCACTAGTGTCAAAATTAAAATAAGAGATTCATATATATACACATTATTATTATGTCCGAAAATTCAAAGGGACTATCACATCTACATACTATCACTATCATAAAAAGGACTGCATTTTAGGCTACATACTTTATATAAGAAGGGGAAATGATAAATTTCATACCACACATTTGCATCAAAACTAGCTATATCTCACTATCTTGGCAGTATTAGTGCGAGGGAAAACCTAGGGACACCATTTTATACACAATCATAAAGAACTACATAGAGTAAGAAATTTAGTGCAACACTTTAGTACTAAGTTCACTCATTGGGTGATTGATCGAGGTCACATTTAATTCATATATTACATATTTTATTTATATATAATGTGTTTTTGAGCTTGTGTAGGTATTTAGGGTTTGTTTTGCATGTTACATGTGTGATCAAAACCCTTACAACAAAGTTGGAGCAATAAAGAAAATATTAGAACGAAGACCCTTTGACCTAGAAAAGGAGCAGATCCTAAATATTTACTGAGACACTAGCACTGGAATAAATACTAACACTTGGGTGCTCATGTATTCCCATGGTCACTTTTTTCCCACACAATACATAGTCTCTAAACTCTTTGTCAGCCATTATTGCATCTTTTCCATTTAGATCTAGTAAATACACAGCCCGATTACCTCTAGATTACACAGGAACCAACTAAGTCCTTTATCTCTCTTATTTACTTAGATTTTTACATTATTTGAGTATTCATCACTTGTATATTGATATATATTATCATTTTTATATCCCTTGTTACATTAGTTACTTTAAAATCAGATTTAATTCAATTTATAACCCATGTAAAACCCATCATACCCCCACAAGGGATAAAGTAGTTATGTTCCGTAAATGGAAATTAACTCATGTATGACAAACACTAACGCACATTGGCGTGCATGATATATTTTATGATGTAATTTGTAATAGCACCTAAAGACACTGTGACCTATGACCTCACCTATGGTGAGATGACTTACCATGTGCGAGGGAACAACCTAGGAAGAGGTGGATGAAATCCTCACACCAACAATTTTGAGTTAAACACTAACACAATATTTTTCATGTGCATGAAAAGAGGTGGCATTAATTTGAGTATATTTTACACTTACAATAAACAAGGGTATAATTACGGGATATGATGCATGTGAAAATAGGGCACATATACTCATAAAAATAGAAAAACATGAATATTCCAAAAAATTACACATGTTCAAAACTATACATATTGGTCAGGGACCATACAATATGGTATTGGCCCTACCACAAATTTTTTCCTAGGGGTAGAAACATCAAATTTCTTAGTAGTTTAATGTATTCAGCTACATTCTCAGGTTTTTTGCATAGTTTCAAACTTAGTTCACTCAATTCGAGACTAGTACAAGGGCATGAAGTACTACATTCTGTTTTTTTTGTTATGGATTTAAGTTTCTACTACAGTTTTAGATATCTTAGGTTCTTGAGTCTCTTTTCTCCATCAACATTTTACCACATTCTAGTTTCAATTCAATTATACAACATATTAGAAGGGAATGGGATCATTCATTCTGTTTTCTATTATGTGTCTTAATTTACAAAATTGGGCCTGGATTCATTTACGGTGGTGCGGTCTATGGGGTTATGGAAGGTATCAAAGTAGTTAAGTTATTCATAGGTAGACTTTCTTTTCCTAATGTAATCAAATGAGAAGGTATCACGATTCTTTGAATAACTTTGATACGATCTTCTTCCTTAACAGGGTATTTTGACACTTCAATATTTTTCTTCTCTACTTGACATTCTATATTGAGTTATCTACAACTAACACTCTGGTTTCTATTTGGCATATTGGGAACTGATCACCCCTAATCCTTAGGTAAAGTTTAGAAAATTTAACAATGCAACATCTTCAAGCACAAACAAGGCACACACGTTTCTCTATCCATAAATAAACATGTGTATTATTTCCTTGTTTATATATCTTTATTTGATTATCATGCAAACATAAATCTTTCATGCTACACTTTACATTTGAATTAAATTTCAATTATTTATCATGGACATTTACTACACTCCATGTTTCAAGTTTCATCGTGGAGCATGCCAACACCAAGCACAATAGGATTCAAATAAATATTCGAGTGAAGACAAAGTATGTCTAAAATATCAAACATATTTTTCGTAAGCATGTAGTTTCATTGCATACTTAAAGGGGGAAATGTAGACACTCAACTTTGGAAATTCACTCTTTAACATTGGTAGTTTTGATAATTCACTCTCGCCAAGATTAATACAAATTTCCCATTCTTGCTCGTACATCCTAAGGTCTTGTGTTTATCTTGTTTATCCTTGCACACTGATATGCTATCATATTATTAGAACCTAATGCATAAAATATATAGATAAACATCAATTAATAGGCTCTAAACTTTAGATAACATGTTTTCCTTCTCTAAGCATGTTTGTACATATTGGTTTGGATAAGTACAATTGATCCTAGCCGACTTACAGATCTTTACCCGAAATTTATTTTATCGGGTCTTCTAATCACCATGGTTAACTCTTTCATTAATAAATCATTTGTGGAACCCTATATAAGCAAGTAAACACTGCCTCATTTACTAACCTGGAAATCCTATGGCACTACATTGATACACTCACTAGGATTTCTAGGTTAACAAATGAGGTAGTGTTTACTTGCTTATATAGGGTTCTATAGATTATTTATCGATGAAAGAATGACCTAGAGAGATTATAACACCCAACAATTAATATGAATTTGAAAGAAATTTTGGAGGACATTTTGGTCCAAGACTGTATAAATTAGTCAGACCTTATATACTATCATAACCAATCTATAGGTCATACATCTCTTAGAGAGCCATCTCACTTAGGTGAGATCATAGGTCTTAGGTGTTTTTAGGAGTTATGATAGATTCCATCATAAATTTTTCATATGCATCATCATTGTGTGTCATACAGAGTTACGGAAAAAAATTTAGTGGAAAATTTTCCTAAACTCACAAATATTAGTGGTTTTAGAAATTGGATATGGTGAATTTTTAGTAGTTAGATGCAACCTAGTTCACCAAAAATTTCAGCCGACAGGTCACTGTTATGGGTCATTTGGCCTACTATTTACACTTATAAATGAACTTATGCATGCATTTCACCAACATTTTGAATAAAACTTCACTCATATTCATGGAGGTATAATACTATACATATTGCCAAGGCATAATACATATACATAGATCGTCCAAGCTCTCAACAAAAGACGCTCATATGTTTTTTTCCTAATATAGAAGATCATCCAAGATCAACATCGTATAACTCTTTTACCCACTTTTTCCCATTTTGCACTTTGTCATCAAACTTATGAACCATCCCACCCCTATTTGTATAACCTCTCGTTTGTCAAAAAGCCATCTGTTGAACCTCTATTCATCCAACCTCCATATGTCTAACCTTTGTGGTCCAATCCCTAAACCTTCCTACCCCAATTTGTCCAACCGTTGACCCTTCTTATCCTCGTTCATCTAACCCCTAACTTGCTATGCCCCTACCATGTGACCCTTTATCGATCAATCCTTTACCATGAAGGCTTATAGCATCCATCCTTGTAGGCTTTTTTAATAGTCAATATCTATGACATATCCATGGATTCTAGAAAACATGGTAAAAAGGTTGCTTCCAATTCAAAAACGAGTAACACAACATTAGTTGGCTATTTTGGCCAATCACAAAAAATGAAATTGGTGTTGGGTTCTAGATCTACATATAAATGTACTATCCACTAATTTACACAATTTCAATAATACATTTTCCATATTATAGTTTTATACTCCTATTTATTAAATTGAATCTTTACTCTTTGAACTCTTATTTATTTAGTTGTATTAATCATATAAATAATTAATACTACATTTCTTTAAGACTTATTTATGTAGACATTTCTCAATCACCTTCACAAACTAATGTAGTTTGAGATGATCTTATTAATTGAAAACATTCGTTCCTTTGATGACATCAAACTAGTAGAAGACATGTCAAATTCTCATCCAACACCAACCTCGGAGGAAGCTTCTACTATAATCTTTGTTTCCAGAAAAAAGAGACATGTCGATCACTATATTCTTGATGAGTATAAACATACAAAATACCTATAAGCACAAGTTGAAGAAACAAATAAAAATTTTGTGAGAAGAAAGAGGACTAATTGGACAACATGAAGGACTTTAAAGTTTTCCTGGGAAACCAAATATCCTTTTATTGAACCTTTGGAGCCAAAAAATGGTAACGATATTCCAACTCAATGTCGATGTAAAATATGTATTTGGAAACAAGGGAAAGATCATACAATGCAACTCAAATTAGACACTATTGAAAAATACTATGAGAAAATATATATTTCACAAAAGCAGAAGGATGGGCACATAGTAAGGACTCATAAATGGAAAAATTTAAAAGACTGCTTGTATGTAAAGTATGAAAAAAAAAAAAATTGTAAAATCTAAATGAAAAAGGCATCACAATTGCAAAAAAATAGGAAAAACTGTGTAGATTGAAATGCTTACCAAAAGTATTCAATTTTCTACAGTATTCCATATATTGAAAAAGGGAAGGTAATTTTAGATTTCTCATATAATGAAATTTTATATCAAGTTATTATATTACAAAACGTTCCATAATCACATTGGTCAAATAATAGTGGCTAGGAAATTACAAAATGTCTTGCTTTGGTGGAAAGGGAGGATTTAAAAGAGACTATTAAAAAGAAAAGTTTAGTTCACTTTTAATCGACGAGGTCAAAGTGGTGGACAATACTTCATGGTTTTGTATTCATGTATATAGTTTTACAAATGAAGTAAGAAATCCCCATATGTTAGTTATTCATAAAATGGGTGAAAATTACAAATTTGAAAACCTTTCCAAATTGGTGGTGTCAATTTTGAAGGATGAAACATGTATGAATGATTATTCCATTGCCACAAAGTTAGCTTGTGTTGGAATTGATGGTGTAAAAATAATGCAGGGGGGCAGAAATGGTCTCTGTGTCAGACTACAAACAACAATTGTATCGTATATGATTACAATTCATTGCATGGCTCACAAAATTAATTTTGCGCATAAAATTGCTATCACCTTTGAAAGTTTTATTAGAGTGGAGGATAGCATATCTGACTTACTTGCATATTATTTAAGTAGTCCAAAAATATTTTTGCATTTTAGAAATTTACAATTGATTGGACGAATGAGGAAATACTTCTTAAAGATGTAGATACAGATGGATTTCCATGTATGCGCCGCTTATAGAATATTTGCATAATATCCTTCATTGTTAGGTTTTATGTATAAATACCATAGAGAAGTAGATAAAGCTAAAGATTTATTATATCATCAAACAAATATTGAAACTTTACTTACATTATGTGGTATTTTTCCAATGTTGAATGAGATCAATGTTTTGATGAAGCATGCACAAGAGCGTTCCATCTACATTACTAACTTCATATGATTGAGAAAACATGTATGCATGAGTCTAGATAATTTATATTTATCATATGGAAGTTTTGAGGAACTTTTTTGAAAGATGGAATACATTAAGCAACCTTAATAATCCAAACATCTACTTAAATTTTAATATAAATGATCATCTATGTATAACAGTTCATGGGAAAGAGATACCACTTCACACTTTTTAGAGAAGAGTAGATTTGGTTGGATTAGAGTTGGAAGAAGTACGAGTGACACACAATTTATATGAAACAATATTATGTGACACACGAAATAAATTGAAAAATATTTTTCAATCTTTATCTATGGAGATTCATGAAAACTTTAAGAAAGATAAATTACTTGAAGTAATGGGAGTTGTCAATCGACTATTTTGGATTACAACTTGTGGGGTTACTTTGAAACGTCCATCAGTAATATATTTATAAAATAAATGAATAGTGTAATGAAACATTTCTGTATGCGTGAAAAGATAAACAATGTTATAGTTGAAGGTATTTTGCAAAAGAAGTTACTGTGTTCTCGATCCGGAATTTTTCCATGACTATGCTAGAGAAATTTCATTTTCTAGATGATCCAACAGAAAATGGTTCCATCTAAAGGCTTTAGAAGAATATTTATTCAAGTAGTATTTTATGAGACGATTTTAGTAAGTATTTTTGACTATATGAATTATGTCAAACTATGATCCTTGGATATAATGAAGATGAGAGAGTATTCAATGCATTCACTATCATAAAATCTAAAGTTCATAACATATTGGATAGAAATTTAGAAAGTTGTCTGAGATTGTATGTATCCAGTTATTCTATGGAAACTTTTCCTTATGAGAGAGCACTTGCATTATGGAATTCACTCATAGAAAGAAGAGGAGTAGGTAACATTTTGAATGATCTCGGGGGATCCAAACATATCCATCGAACACACTTCTAATTCAGTAGAATTCGAGGACACTTATGAAGAATGGGTTATTACAACAATGCTAAAATTGTCAGAGTCCTAATTTCTTGTCTACATTCTTGACACTATTAAAAAAATGATTTGATATATTTATATATTTCATATCGATTAAGTATCAATTGGTCTTAATAGACTATATGTTGTTTTACTTGTAACAAATTCATTTTTTATATTTTTTATTTTTATTTTAATAAGGATAGTGATTTATTTATATCTATTTCTGTGTGATTAATATTTTATCTCTGTGTAAAACATAAATCCTTTTTATACTTGTATACACCTATAATTTAGCCTGAACAATTTAAATACTTAAATTGTGCTAATTATCCCTTTCCGTAAATTGACGACATATCGTCAATAGTGCTCATCTTCTCTCCTATCATCATTAATTAATTACATTACGTTAATTAATTCAGTCTTCTATTCAACAAATACCCTAATCAACGACCTTCCATTAATTAATCCTTTCTTCTATCAAGACTAATTAATTAGCTTCCCCTTTCATTAAATCAATAAATCATTATTTAGTTGATTTAATTCCCTTATATAGTCTAAATCATGCTAATATTCCTTTAAAAAACTTTTATAAGCTCGCACACCTATTAATTAATCACTTTGGTTAATTAATAAACCCCATTTATCCCCATGAGTCACTAAAAGATAAATTAAACTCTCATAAAGTCAACTCAACCCTTTCTAAACCCCCCTTATCGACAACTAACTCAACATCTCTATTATCCCACATGTAAAGGGATGTAGAGATTCCTCTATCCATTGGGCTATATAAAGAGCCCTCCTCCTACCTTTCTATTTACACCTACTCCTTGATAAACAAAAGTGAGCATATAGTAATACACTATAGTCATTTTTATCATCTTTGAGCATTTCTCCATTAGAGTGGAGCTATATCATCATCCTTTTGCATTCAAACAATCAAGTTAGTGTTGTGAAGAAAAATGGAGTTAATCAAGAAAGGCCTAATAAGCCATGGCTTGATGAACCTCCATCTTTGATCATCTTGGATCAAGCAATCACTATCTCTTTTTGATAGCTAAAAGATCTACATAGGTCTAGTTTATTGATTTATCTTTCTAAAGAGTAGAGCAATAAATGTTAGTATGTTAGTTTGAGGTTTATTTTCAAGATTCTAATGCATAGTATTGATGTTTATTACTTGTTTAGCTCTTAGCATGATGATGTATTGATATTTGATTTAGCTTTGTTGTAGGAATACTAGGTGTTAGTTCTAATCTTCTTAACTTAGCTAAACAAATACATGCATACATATGGCATGCCCGGTGGGACTTACTCCATTGTCCTTTGCACTTAATTTCAAGTTTTTGTAGTTAAGTTTCATTTTTGGTTACTAACCCTCTTTTACACATATTGACATAACTTGTTTTCTTAACTTGTTTTGTTGATTTTGAATGGGTTGAGTCTTCCTTGTAGGTATAAAGGAGGTGAAGTGCTCTAAAAATTGGAATTGATGAGAAAATTTCAAGATTTCTCAATGTTTTCATTTTTAGATCTTACTTTTTCAACATTCTACATGCTAGTTTTGTCAATTTCTTGAAAATGTTAAATTCTTGAGCATGTAGGTTAGTGTTTGATAGTGTTGAGTTTTCTATTTACATATTAATGTGGTGGGTTTCTTTCAAAATTAAATCTTGGTGAGAAAATTTCAAGATTTCATCATGTTCTCATTTCTAGAGCTTACATTTTCATCATTCTACATGCTAGTTTTGCCAATTACTTGAAAATCTTAAATTCTTGAGCATGAATGTTAATGTTTGATAATGTTGAGTTTTATATTTACATATTAGTGTGATGGGTTGTTTTCAAAATTGAATCTTGGTTGGACAAATTTGATCATTTTGTAGGTTAAGGGACATTTTTTTGACATTTTTGAGTGCATGTCAAGTGCATACCCGTGAGCATAAGAACATATGCGTAACCCATCCTCCAAAGGCCATAATTTTTCTCCCGAACTCGAAATTACTCCATTTTTTTCATTGAAAGGTATTGAATTTAAATATGCAATGAAAACATAAATTTTGGATTTATACTTACAGAAATTACAAGTTTTCAATTTAATTTAAAATAGGTCATTTTCTAACATGTCTAATGTTTTTATGAATGTTGTATTTCCATGATTTAATTTAACTAGACCAAAGCATGTGTATGCTCTTCTCTTGCACCTTTTTGTTATCTTGAGAATCAAAAACAACTTTGATCTCTATCTTTTAACATTGGGATTAAACTTGGAAATTTGATCATTCATTTTGCTTAAGGGAATGAACCTTTTAACAAACATTTTTCAATGGTCCTTTGATTTTAAGTTTTCCATTTCTATATAGTTGGGATAAAGTTTGTGTATGCTCTTTCTTGCACGTTAGGGTGATCTTGAGAATAAAAAAACTTTAGTCTTCATTTTATAACATTTGGTAGATTAAAAACTCCATCTTTCGCTTTTGGTTTAAGGGAATGAACATTTATCAAGCTTTTGTATGCTTCATTGATTGCAAATATTTTATTTACTTTTAGTTGGATTATTTTTGTGTATGCTCTTCTCTTACATCCTTGGATGATCTTGAGAATCAAAAGAAACTCTTAATCCTCTTTAAAATAATGTGATTGGCTTGGATAACTACTAATGCTTCAAAGGCATGACCTAAAAATACTTGTCAAAGAAAGGAGTTTGAAACAAAATTAAACTATTAATATAGTTTTGTGCAGGTTTCAAAATGTGTTCAAGAAAACCACACCGAATAAAACAAGATAAAAATCACACCGCATTTAAAACACTTTATTTTCAGTGTTCGGATAAGGGCACGTCATGTCTCGCTTAAAACTAGGACATAACCCTTTGGCATAAACCTTAAGCTACAAAAATGGGTGTGCTCCTAGGAACCCCAAAGTATTCCATGCAAGAGGGAACCTTGTGGATGAAACGAGAAGTGCTCTGCACAACCTACTTGACTAGTTGTTCCTTGTGAGTTAGCGTTACCAGTTGTCCAGTATAACGACCTAGTGATAGTACACGTGCACCCACTAGTTTGAATGTTCTTGAAGGGGATAAAGTAAAGCCGATATAATCTCAAATTAGTCACCTGAGATTTTTGGGTAAATCAAGCTCACTTAAGAAAACTTTGTAACACCTAGTTGAGAGAACCACCTAGGAAGATATCTTTGACTAGGAGCCAACTTTGACCATTTCAAAATAGTTTTGAGTTGTGAGCCATTATTCATCACGAAACGTGGGAAGCATTACTTTTGCTTAGTTTTTCACTTACCCTAAGGTAAGGAAAAACTCTACCAAAGTAAGGCCAACATTTTTCACCACCAATTGATCTACTTCCTTCACTTTCTTTTGACACTTTGTTGATCAAAAGAAGAGTGACTACCTTTGCATTATCAATTGATTGTCTCTACCACTTATTTTTGTTTACGCCCATCCATGTTTGCGGCTAGGTTAGTTAAATGTCTAAAGTATGTGGATACATTTTCATATCATTAGTAGCCTTTGTGATCTTGATACCCAAATTAGGATCGTCATCATAGTTAGGCTTGATTCATCACCTTGAACTTCCTCGGAAAGGTTACCTTGTTTATATCGTATCACTACAATTTTGGTATTTACGTCTTGTTTCTTGTAAACTTGACCTAAATATTTGCATTGTAAGGTTACACTATACACACTTTAACAATTCTTAGTTATAATATAAGCTTTTAGTTTGATTCCATTACTACCTCGATTTTGAAAAGTGTTATGTTACCACTTGTGTGTGTTATATCAATATCATCTTGATATCAATACCTTACTTTCTCACAAATTTTGGTTAACATATCTTGGTGACATTGTTGTGTCACTCACAATCATAACTCACACTTTTTGAGATATAGGTATTAATTGAATTTGGGCTTGCTTCTCGTATACCTTGTTTGGAGGTCACATTAACTTCTTGTTATTACTTACGCCTTGTTCATTTCTTTGAACTCGACATAAGTAGGGACATCTTGTTAATTATCTTACAACACTGACTACCTTTCTGAAATAAACCTAGGAAGTACTTCATTCGATTGATAGGCTTGATACCAAACATTACATCACTGTTGACTTGCGCATTTTTAGGCCATCACTTTATCACATTGGTACTTTAACATTCATTATACTCATTCAATTCTTGACATTCTTTTTACATTTCACTTAGGTTTGATAGAAAATATTTGAACACATTCATAGATACCTTAGTGAAACTGTTTCACATCATGGCTCCTAAAACAAGATTAGGACTCAAAAGGTAGGCTTTGGAAACCAAACAAGCACAAACTTGGGAAGCCTCAAACAAACAAGGGTCAAACCCTTTTATTGGCCATGATCTTGGGCCTTTATTCTTTGGAAAAAGAGGTAGAAGAAATGATAGATCATAGTGGTGATGAGTTAGAATCCCCACATGTGGAATTTGACTTCGACCCCACCTTGTTAGATGAATTCCTTTTTAGAAATAAGGATAGGGTATTGGCACAAGTTGTAGAATTGGGAGCCAAAATGCCTATTGAACAAGAAACAATCCCACCTACAAATGATGCTAATGAAGAGGAGAAACCTCTTATTAATATGGATGATATCTTAACACATGGGCATGCTTCTACTTCTAACATAGGAAATGATAATGTGGTGGGATATAGAATACCTTTCCTTAAAGTACCACGTAAAGTCAGGATAGAACACAAAAATGTTGAACAACCTCCACAACAGGAAGAAGAAGAGGAACCTTTTGAAGAAGAAGTTACTATTCAACAACAAATTAGCAACCTTAGTCGACAATTAGCCTTGTTAACATCTCATGTGCAAAAAGAAACAAACAAGAATGTACAAAAGACAAAACCTAAGGTCAAAATTAGTGAACTTCAACTGGACAATCAGGGAGAAGACAATATGGAACATCATCATGTATATATCCCTACTTCTCCTACCAAAGAACAATTACTCGCTCAAGAAATACAATCTATGAAAGTGACACTTACAAGCCTCCAAGAGAGTATTGTGGGGAATAGCAGAAAATATCAATATGAAGAGCTATGTCCCTATCCATTTGAAAAAACTATGACACTTCAACCCTTCCCTAAAAATTTTGACATGCCGAAATTTGACAAATACAGAGGGAAGGGTGATCCACGAGACCATGTAAAATATTTTTATATGGCATGCCAAGAAGTGGCCTACAAAGTGACAACTACCTCATATAACTCTTTCCAAAGAGTCTAGGGGCCAAGCCTTAGAATGGTTTACTCACTTACCTCGTGGGTCTATTTTTACATGGCCCGAACTGGCTAGAAAGATTTGTATGACACTTCTCATACAATATAGAAAGTGACATAACCATGGCAGACTTGTGTGGCACTAAACAATGTCCCAACAAAACATTTTCTAGCTTCCTACAAAGATGGAGAGGGATAGCAGTCGCTTCCCCTGTACATTCCTTGAAAATTATCTTGTGAGTATCTTTGTGCCCAATCTAAATCCAGACATCGCTTTCCACCTTCAAATGCATTGTGTTTGCACTTTCAAGGAGGTTATTGAAAAGGGAATTCAAATAGAGAAAGCCTTTATTACCAAAGGAACTCTTAAATCACACTCTAAGGATAACAAAAACAAGAACGTTGTGGGAAACGAGTAATCATAGATTCCAAACACGTGCAAATGGTTGAAACTGGTCAACCTTTTAAACTGACCAAAGGACCTATTCAACCACTACCTAAATGTTGAATGTTTACTCCTCTCAATGAGCCTTTTTTGGTCATATTGAAACAATTGGATGTAAATCACATGGTGACTCATCCCACGACACAACCCTTTGATGAGAATGCTCCAAAACCATCATGGTACAAAGAGCATGACTGTTGTGAATTACATCATGTTAGGGGACACAAAATGACAAATGTCTAGACTTCGTCACTACATCCAAGACCTCATCGACAATGGGGAGATAGAAGTGGACAACCCACAAAAAAATTATACGCCTAATGAAAAGATGGGGATATACAACGAACCATTCCCTAAACATGGTAAGTCATAGGAGCCAAATATGGATTGAGGAGAGTCATCCCACAGTTATAAAGTGGAAAATTATCTATATACCAAGAAGGACAACAATCATTATGATTCACTCATTAGATGTATCTGCTCTCATAGTGACCATGTGAACACCATTCGAATCAAGGGAAAAGATTATGTTGTGGAAACAAGGCGTGCCCGCTTCACGATTCCTGAACCCTCTCCATTGACCCCACTAAATGGTAGGTACAAACTTTTAGAATAACTTGAGAAGACATCTGCCAAGATTTTAATCTTGGATATCCTCAAACTATTGAATGTACATAACGACATTTTGTACAAAACTCTTCAGGGGTTAGGAGTGCCACTAGAAGTAGATCCTACGCATCTTCAGGTTGTGGTAGCCAATATTGTACCAACTAAGCAAATTTCCTTTAATCATAGGGAGATCCCTATTAAAGATCCAACATATAATCTCCCCTTGTATATTGAGGTATTCGTTACCCACCAAAAGATAAAATGGGTGCTTGTGGACAATGGATCAGGATTGAATATATGCACATTGAAATTAGTTAAGTAATTGGAACATATGAAGAAGACCTTGAGTCCCACATCATTACCATAACCGCTTACGACAACGCAGAAAGAGAGTCAGCTGGCACAATCACATACCCATGGAAGTCTGGACCACTTGTCATCACATGATACAAGGAGATCCAGAGCCCTTCGCTCACTACAGAGCTCTCAATAGTTTTACGTGTAAGGGTGCCTATATGTGTCCCTCTGCTGATATAGTTGTTCCTCTTCAATTCGAAGCCATGGAGTCCCGAGTAGATTCAGATTCCCTTAGTTCTTGTGCCCGTGGTGCCTCTACATCAACTTCCCCTTTTGATTCATGGGAGATGAAGGTTCTAGAATATGGTTTTGGGGAGTATAATGTGCAACAATCTCTTTTAGTTTCATACCTCTCATTGTCACCTAAAACTAGAGGCTGACCCAACTATCATTTTAGACGGCCTAGAGATGAGTGAACTATTGGGTCATTTTTACCTGGAGGGTTACTTGCTAAAGAGAAATTGTTAGATCCACATATGACTTGGCTCCCAGAAGATACTCAACCAACTTGTTGGTCCGAAAATCACGTCGCTTGGGTAGATCTATGGATAAACGAGCCCAGCAGTGTGCAGGCATAGCCCTCTTTAAGTCAAAGCAAAGCGAAACTAGTTTATTGCTATTCTACCAAAGCAGAATGCATGCAAGTCTCACAAATTTCGCCTTCGGGGTTTGGGATCTCATCCCAGCAGGGGTGTTTCCGAATGTGAAAAGAAAGGAAAGGAAGAGGGGATGAAGGAAGAGCAGGTCCGAAGGGAGAAAAGAAATGAATTCCAAAGCAGAAAGGTCAGAAGGTTTATGTTTTGGGATTGGTAGTAAATGAGCCAAACCTACTTGCATAAACGAGCAAAGCAATACTGATGATAAATAAATGACAATAAAATAGAAGCAGATCCAACAGAATAAACACACAGATCTAACGTAAGAAAGATCTAATGCACATAACACATGTATTCAGCACAAAGTCTAAATATTGTATTAATATTTTTCTTCTGTTACAAAAAGATCAAAGTCTTTTCTCCTTACTTCTATTTTTCATCTGAAAGATATTCATCCATCCATAATACAACAAGTATTGGGGTATTTATAGAAGAAGAAGAGAAAAGAAGGAAAAAAGGAGCCAACAACTTATCTACAAAGATATTTACAAAATATCTAAAAGTCATGTTGACTTTTTACAACTTGATGGATGACATCATCCCATGATGCAACATGGATGATGTCATCATTTGTATCAACATACTTCAGATATTCTCGAAAAGAAAGCCGAAGAGAGAGAGAGAGAAGAAGAAGAAGAAGAAGAAGCTACTCGTCGTCGTCATCCTGCGGCTGAAAGGGGGTGGACTGCTTTTGTTGTTGCTCAGGTGACGAGATATGGAATTGAGAGCGGTATTCCATAAACTTGTTGATCATTGGCCCTAGCTGATCCTGGGAAGGATCCTTGTGCCTATCACTGATCGCCTCACAAGTTTCCCGCTCATCTGTGAGTTTCTCGGGGAGCTTGGAATAGTCTTTTTCCACTTCAATGAGTAACCCAATGAAGTCTCAGCAGGCCAGCAGGTTGTTGATAGACTCTGTGTCAAAAGTGACCTCTGGCCCCATCCCTTGAGAAACAATCTCTTTAAAGATCTGGGTGGTTTCATCAGCTTTCCTTAAAGTGAAGGAAGGAGTAAGTAACCCTGGCGACATGTTAAGAATGATCCGTTCCATTTGATGCATCGCGTCCAGGGCTTCTTCCTTCACTTTGTCAATCTTTTCTAAGACAAATTCCAGCTGATCCACCCGGTAGTCCAGAGTGGACATGATTTTGTTGAGGGCCCTAGGATGGCCGAAGACGCCGAACTTAACCAGATCTTCGACTGAACAGTCGAACATTTGTTGGAAGGTCTCGTGCTGCAGTCTAGCATGTTCCAGCTCTTCTGATATGGGCCCCGCTAACGCTTGGAGCTCTTTATTCGCCTTATTGATGTTCAAATACAAGTTAGAGAACTCGGTGATTACTTTTTCACTGTCTTTGAGGATTTGGCTCCTCCAAGCGGAAACGGCCATACCCTGCTCGCCGATCTTTGCGTACTCATTAATTTTCTCCTGGCTGAGAAGCTCAGAAGTCTCGGCGGCAATTGTGGGAGGCGCACTACCCATCTTCTGTAAGGCTTGGAGTAGATATTTGTTTTGCTCCTTCAATTGCCTTTTCTCTTCCTTTGTCTCTTGAAGCTTCTTGCAGAGGGCGTCAACTGCAGAAAGGGCTTCCCCTTGAAGGCTTTCAGAAGATGTCCCCATTGTGACTTGGGTCACAGTAAAATCTGTCGGAGACAGATCCTTTTTCTCCTTGAGGGGATTGGGATACGCGATCTCCATAACCCTCTCTCCCGCAGCACTTTGAGAGAAGCGTGTAACGGGCTTCTGCTTCTTTGCCCCTTAGATGGGATTACAGAAAATTCCATCGGAGCGATGGGAACTTTCCTCTTTTGCTGACTTAGCTGTTGGGAGATCCAGGCTGGACCTATGGGAGAAGGGCCGGAAATGGAAAAGGGGGCAGCTACAGTAGTGGAGGGGAAAAACGTGGAGACACGTGGGGCGGCATGGAGAGAATAGCCGAAGAAGTGCCCATGGGAGGAAGGGAAACTGCAGCTGTGGAAGACATAGGAAGGGAAGGGAGCTCAGAGATGAGGGAAGAAATGGAGGAGGAAAGATCCGCAAGGGAAGAGAAGATAGACGAAGAAGCGGGGGGAGGAGTAGAAGAAGGGGGAGAGGACACGACCAAAGGAATGGCCGCTTGAGTCACTCGAGGAGGGGAAGGAAGGGAAGAAGAAGGGATAGAAGGGACCTCGGTTGCTGTAGTAATGCCGACATCCTGAGTGGATGGGCCTATTGGAACATCCTCTTCTGCTTCTTTCTCTGGCGAAGCCAGAGTTATAACCTGTTCGGGTGCCGTGGAAGGAGGACTCGCTGGAGCTTCTTCCTGAGTGGTGCTGGATTCACCCTCTATGCCTTTGCCCTTGCCTTTAGGCTGCTGTTTGGATCGAGGAGGTGCGTTACCCAATGGGGAGGTTGTGAAATCAACCCCGAGGTAGATTAACCCGTTCATCCGGCACCAATGCTCTGTTCTGCGCAGAGTCTCCTTGACCCTCTCCTCAATCGTCTGAGGTGCCTTAGTTCTATCAATGGCTGGAAAAGGCCAATTGTCCCCATCCGTGTTAGTATATACTTGGTCTATTTCATCTTCCATAGTCTGGAAGCCTTTGGGGACAATTGCTACCCCATATTGGATGATTTCTGCCAAGGCTAAGCGAGAATGATCCTTTCTCCTGAGCTCAACCTCATGGATGACGTCGATGTAGATGTCCTCGATCTGAGGGACATGGATTGGATCGAGCTTTGCCCTTGGCAGACAATTCCTTGGGTCGAAGGTAGGCCTGGCCGGGAAATCATGTCTCAAATTGAGCAGCTCCAGCTCTGCGAACATGTCCTTTGCCTTGTGGTGGGTAAGGCATGTATATCGGCCTACTGTGAGGGGGAAAGGAGTTCCACCCTTCTTTCTTTTGAGGCACTTCTCGTGATATGTGATCAGCTGTCTTGACAGCTCCAGCAAAATCAGCTTAGGCCCAGCATACCTCGGCAGTCTGGTCGGCTCTCCCAAGAAGTTGGCTGCCCTCAGATAGGTGAATGTGGGAAATTGGGTGAGTGAACGGGGCCCCCATTTCTCAAGAAAGCTGCCACTATGCTCTTGGTCGTGCGACCGTAAGTCATATTCGGCCTCAACAGGCAGATGATGTGATAGAAAAACACATCATTAATCTTTGTGAACTGAGAGATGCTATTCTCCACCTCACCTTCACAGGTAGTACTCATATATTTTGACCTGAGGCCAAACTCCACTTCGTATCAGGCCTGGGTAGTCTCTCTCTGATGCTGCAGCATAGACAACATAGGAGTTCATATAGAATCTTCCCGTTGTAAGAAATTGTTGAAGCTGTTCAGAGATTGTGCTGCTTATTATTTCTCCCCAGCAAAAGCGCTGATCGGGCATATTCTTGTTCATGGTCTCTAAGTACCGCAACATCCATTTATGGAAAAAGTGGGCGTCAGGAAGCCCAAACACTCTACTCAGGAATGTGATAGTGTCGCTGAGCTCCTCTGAGAAGTCGCTGCGGTGGATGGTTTGAGGCCATCGGGTCACCACCTTTTTATTTTTCAAATAGACCTCGTTCATCAGCTGCATACACTGATCTTCGTTATCATCCCAGGCCTTAATACAATCCTCTCGGCTGACGGCCACAAAGTGCCGGTGATGAGGGATGCCGAGTATTATTTCGAAGTGGTGGGCAGTGAGGTTAATGACGACCTCACCCTTGTCATTTATGACACACCTTGTGTCTTTGTTATAGCACCAGGCGACCACCATCATGAATTCATTGTCGACAACAGCGACCGGGATTCCTCCGCGAAGTGTAGGGCACTGCCTATCAGTTTGTCCATCCATGGACTTCTCGTTACCTTCTGAGTTCTGACCCAGAATTCCTCCATATCAATGTGACCCAACTCTGAGTCCCTGATATCTAGGTCGCATTCGGCCTGGGAGTCAGGCATTCTGACTCTCTGATACTTGTATTTCATCTCTTCTTCTGTAAGTTTGGCCTTGCCTTTGGATTTGGTAGGTCTCCTACTTGATGTAGACATATGTTCTTTTGAGCTTAGTTGTTGATCTGCACGAAGAAGAAGCGAGACCCAATCCAAAAAGGTTGTATTAGCCATTTGATCTTCCATTGAAATGTTAACAGAAGAAAGAGTTAGTGATTTTGAGGCTCAGGGCGCAGGGCGCATGAAAGCTGCAGCTTACAGGGCTAAATAGGTAAGGTGCACAGAAAAGAGGTGTTGCAAAGGTTAAATCAGCGCCAAAGGTGCATGGCGCATGGATACTGCAGGGTACATTTTGTAAAGGGCGCATGGAGACATCGTGTTACATGGAGACAGGATGCGCCAAAGGCGCATAGATTTTTCATGTTGCATGGGATTTGGTGCGCCCTTTGGCGCATGAATGGTTTGTGTAACAGGAACTTTTTGTGCGCCGAAAGGCAGCTTGGCGCGGTGCATGGAGGGTTTACACAACATGATGTTTTTGCAATAAGGAAGGCATCTGCGCCTTGAAACTTTGTAATTAGAGCGGATTAAGCTCGATGTTGCACAAATGCGGGGTGCGCCAAGGAGGAGCACGTAAACGTGATGTAACAAATAAGGTTGAGGTGCCTCAAGAGGGCGCAAGGCCAAGCACTTGCAAAGCATGTGAAGGAGGCGTGCCTTGAGGGCGCAAAAGTTCTTAATGCGACAGGCATGATGGGTGCGCCATTGGCGCAGATTTTGATTATGTTGCAAGGGGGACAGATGCACCAAAGGGAAAAACAGTCTTCCTTTTCTTCATTTCTTTTCCTCCTTTGCAGGGTTATTTGGGTAATGAAATGGCTCAATCGGAAGGAAATAAAACCATGTTTTCAGACAACTTCCCCTACCAGCAGATCTGGACAGAGGGGGAGGGATATGGATAGATAGCAAAAAGGGGGCGACTAGTTCGATATTTCAATCCAAAACCAAACCAACAAGCACCCAAGAACCAAAAACGTAAAACATACGAAAGAGATAAGAACCTCTTACCTGGATAAATAGTGAAAAACATGCAACGGGTCCACAACGCGTTGAAAACGACAAGGCAGGGGCTGACATGCTCAGAGAATAAAAACGTGATGCTCTGGAGATAATGACATTTGCAGGTGCGCAAACACATATATATATGTGAGTTAGTAATAAATGCGCCACCAACTCTGTAAAGGGCGCATGTAAATTATTGTCGACATAGGAAAGCATGCGCCCTTTGGCGCATGAAAGCATTTGCCAGCATGGAACTAAGTGCGCCCTTTGGCGCACCAAAAGTGGTGTCGACATGATATTATGTGCGCCAAAGGTTTTAAAGGGGCGCACCAAAAAGTGATGTTACATAGCAATTCCATGCGCCCAACCAAAAAGACCAAAAATGACTAAGTTCGGAAAACCAGATTTCGGAAAAGGGATTTTGCAATGTTCCGAACGCAAGGGATCCCTAATGAGGGATCGGAACAAAATTTTCGGTATGGTTATCGGTAAAATTGCCCTTGTCAATTTTACGGGATAACACAACTTACTACCGAATCCCTAAGTATGAGAAGTCTAGTGAATGATGTATTCCATGGGCTACAAGGTCTAGGATGCGAAAATAATGAGCAAGGACCTGAAAGAACCAGTTCCTCTCCCACATTTTAAGATGGAAAGGTATGACATCAACATTCGACCCTATAGGTCACACCCAAATGATCAAGATACCACATTTTTTAAGTGCGAAGATAGCTCTGACTATTTCAATAGCGATACAAATTCCCATTGTAGCCAATACGAGGATCTTTCCTCCACGAACATGTTCATGAATACCGTTGTCCTCACCATAACCCCTACTAAACCTAAAATTGACCTTGTTTACCCCTTCCTTGTCGAATGGGACCAACAACATCATGTGCCACTGGATCTCTTTGAAAATGATGAAGCCATTGTAGAATTCATGGGCATTCGGGATACAATCCCCATTGGAGATCACAAAAAGGGTTTCTACATTGACTTAGATACCTGTGCCTACTTTGGAGAGGAAGCTGAGCTTTGTGGTTAGAAAAATTTAAGAAAAAGTGAGGGAAAAAGTTCCAATGAAAAGCCTCGACAAAATTCAAAGTCCAAGTCGCACAGTGAAAACCTATTTGAGATTGGCTGACAAACAAGTATAAAAATCAATGGACAAGGAAAGTGACCACGCTAAGGGTGAAAATCTCATAGAGATGCCTTGGAAGAAGATCTCAACCTTCCTCCCAATCCTACGCATATGGAGGATTTTTCCACAATGCTAGTAGAAGAGACCATTGATGTAAACATTGGCATGGAAGATGACCCAAAAGTGGTCAAGTTGGGAGCTTTGCTCTCAACATGAGAACAAAAAACATTCACCATGCTTCTGCAAGAATTTATAGATGTGTTCGCATGGTCCTATAAGGATATGTCGGGCTTGGATTCGACTTTGGTAGTGCACAACTTAGTTGTACATGTAGACACCAAGCCCATCAAGTAAAATCTCAAAAAGATGCACCCGAGGGTGGCTCTCCTAGTTAAGGAAGAGTTAGAAATATTACTCACGACATGATTCATTAAACCCATTGATTACTCCAAATGGATATCAAATATCATCCATGTATAGAAGAAGCTTTTTGGGATCAGAATCTATACAAATTTTAGAGACATAAATAAGGCATGCCCAAAGGATGATTTTTCGTTGCCTAATATCGATATGATTGTTGATTCAACTGCAGGATATGAAATGCTATCTCTTATGGATGGCTTTTCAGGCTACAATTAGATCAAGATAGCCGACGAAGATCAACACAAGATGACCTTCAAAACTCCCTAGGGTACTTTCTGTTATCAGGTAATGCCATTTGGCCTTAAAAACGTAGGAACAACCTATCAAAGGGCAATGACGGTGATTTTCCATGATATGATCCATGACATCACGAAGAATATGTGGATGATATCCTCTAGAAATACAAGATGAGGGCAGATCACCCTGATATTTTTGGCATATCTTTGAACACCTACGGGAGTACAAAGTAATATTAAATCCTAAGAAGTGTGTGTTTGGCGTATTGTCAAGAAATTTGTTAGGATTTATTGTATCTCGAAGAGGAATTGAGGTAGACCCTACTAAAGTTACTGCCATTACTGAAATTCCTCCTCCCAAAAACATCAAACAATTATGTAGTTTGCAAGGAAAGATACATGCCATTCGTCGCTTCATTTCCCAACTTGCCAATAAGTGTCATTCGTTCACTCACCTACTTAAAAAGGATGTTGCCTTTATGTGGGGACCAGAGCAATAATAGGATTTTTCCTTGCTTAAGCAGTACTTAGCCAATCCACTGTCCTCATGCCTCCAACTTCCTGGTGAGCCACTTCTGCTATATATTTCTACCACACAATTCACTATTGGTGCGTTGCTAGCCCAATATGACTTCGTCATAAAGAAAAGTTGTGTACTATCTCAGTCGTACTCTCATCGCTTATGAGCTCAACTACCCTCAGATTGAAAAAGCTTGTTTGGCTGTAGTTTTTACCTTCAAATTTTTTTCCATTACCTGTTAAATACTAAAACCAAGCTTATATAAAAATTTGACCCACTCAAATACCTATTGTCTAAACCCGCCCTTACTAGTAGAATGGATAACTAGATCATTCTGCTAAGCGAATTTGACATCAATTTTATGCACCAAAAGTTGGTCAAGGGATAGGTTCTTGTTGATCAGTTAGCAGAAGCACCTTTACAAGGAACATAACCTGTGAATCTAGATCTATCAGATGCTTCATTAATGTACATTGAGGAATCCATCATGTGGTAGGTGCACTTTGATGGATCTTTTACTTTTCATGGTTCAGGAGTAGGTGTTGTACTAATTAATCCTTCGGTGACCCCATACCTTAGGATTTTCGCCTTGGTTTTCCTTGCATGAATAATATTACAGAGTATGAGGTACTCATCACTGGGATGAAGCTCGTAATCAAATGGGACATTCATCATGTTAAGATCATTGGTGACTCACAGTTAATCATCAAACAAGTCAATGATGAGTACAAAGTCAAGGATGAGAAGCTCATCCCTTATAAGAATTTGGTTGAAACTTTGAAATAGTATTTTATGCGTATCACATTTGAAAAGATTCCAAGAGCACAAAACAGATCTGCAGACGCTATGGCAACTGTAGGTTCTATGCTACGCATTCCACCAAAAAGTAATGATATGCCTTTATTTGTTGAAAATCTAAGCTAGCCTACATATTCCACACCAAAATATTTTCGGCTTGTGATGTTGTTGGTCCCAATTCCCATGGTATGAGCCCATCTTCACTTACCTTAAAGATAATACGTTCCCTCCTGACATCTCCCATTCTGAAAAACAAAGCCTTATCCACCAGATAGCCTGTTATACCCTCTTAGGAGGTATGCTTTATCGTCGTGGCTATGATGGGAATTTGTTACGTTGTCTCAATATAACAGAGTTAGTCCAAGTGATTAAAGAGGTGCACGAAGGGGTGTGTGGGGCCCACATAAACGGGATGGTTCTAGCCAAGAAATTGTTGAGAGTGGACTACTATTGGCCTACCATGGAGGCCCGACTCCTGCAACTATGTGCGGAAGTGTGTACTCTGTCAAAAGTATGGAAATTTCATCCATGCCTCGTCACAACCATTACAACCCATCATGACCCCATATCCATTTTCCAAATGGGGACTTGATTTAATAGGGAAATTTACCCCTACTTCATCTGATGGCTACACCCACATCATTAGAACTACTGAATATTTTACCAAGTGGGTGGAAGCTGTCTCTTTGACCTATGTAACGGGTGCTCAGATCTCAAAGTTCATCATGAATCATCTTATTTTCTGATATGGCATTCCTATAGCCATAGTTACTGCCAATGGAAAATCATTCAAGAACAAGATCATGAAATATCTTTATCATCGGTTTCAAATAAGATTAAAATGGTCTACACCATATTACCCCTAAGGCAATGGACAGAGGCCGAGGCCACTAACAAGACTTTGGTTTGAATCATGGAAAAGATGGTAAGTAAGATAGGTCACAACTAGAATTTGTAAATCCACCCAACTCTTTGGGCTTACAGGACCTCTATTCACACTCCTACTGGTGTGACACCCTATTCCCTAGTTTTTGGAACATAGTCTATCATCCCGTTAGAAATCGAGCTTCCCTCCCTACGAATTTCTCTTAGGGATTATCTGGACAAGGATGAGGATTACAGAGTGGCTAGACTGGAAGAGTTGGAACTCTTGGATGAGAAGCGCATCTGCATGCCTAAATCATCTTAAAGTGTATCATAACAGAGTCTCATGCAATTACAACAAAAGGATCATACCTCGTTAGTTTGAGGTCGAAGATTTGGTCATGAAAGAAAATCAGTTCAACACAAGGGCAAGAAAGAGAGAAGAAAGGAAATTTTGAACCACATTGGTTAGGACCTTACGTCATTATGGCCAAATATGGTACAAGAGCATACAAACTTTCCCATCCTAATGGTGATGAGATCTGCGAGCCTATGAATGCCATGCACCTTAAGCGGTTCTATGCTTAAACATGGTGCAAAAATCAGAAACACAAACAAAAAAAAGTAAAAATGATTGAAATACAAAAAAATTATGAATTAAAAAGAGAAAAAGAAAAAGAGAAAACATGTCATCCATAAGTGAAAACCACGCAATTATGGCACTTTGGATAAGTCCTTGGGTGAAAACCGGTTTCTAGCGCCATGGGAGGATTCGTTGTTCACAAGCATATTGCATCTGGAGGGTACTTTTACTTAGCCTAGGGCTAGTTCTGCATCCACATCCGAGATTACCTGTGAGCCTATTCTTATCAAGCCTTGATTCAACTTTTCTCCTATTGTTAGTCTGTGAAGGGATGATCTTTTTCTATTCCCCATCTCACGCTGGGGGCACTTCTGTGACTTCACCTTCTGTTTATAAGCACGTGGCGCTTCCCTTGTATATTCTCTATCTAATGTTGGGGCATCCACGTTTCTTAGTTACCTGTGCATCACCTCAAAAACTTTGGAAAAACACAAAAACATTCAAAAATGTTAGAAAATCAAAATAATAGAAAATTGTTTCACAAAAATCAAAACAATAGAAAATTGTTTCACAAAAATCAAAACAAAAGAAAATTGTTTCACAGAAAATCAAAACAAAAAAATTGTTTCATAGAAAATCAAAACAATAGAAAATTGTTTCACAAAAATCAAAACAATAGAAAATTGTTTCACAAAAACACAAAAACAAACAGTAGAAAAGTGCTTCACAAAACAATCTTGCAAAAACATAACTTTAGTTTACTTACTTTATCTTGTTTCTTGCTTTGTTTGTGTACATTGTTTGCTTGTATAGTTGTTTCTTGTTTGTACATTTGTATAGTTTATTGCTTAGACATACTTTGGTAAGTTTTGTCTTTTCTTTCTTAGATTAGATTCATTCTTCCTTGTACATATGCAGTGTGTTTTTGCATGCTTGTAAATAATTGTACATAGTTGTGTTAATTCATGATTGGTTGGCATTGTGTATTTTGTTAACATTTGATTGTGTTTGCTTGTCGCATGTACATAGTTTTTTTATCACATCATCATATCTCCATCAATATCATCACATCTAACATCATCTATACATCATATATAAATAAAATGCTACGTGTACATCATACATGTATGCTATGCTAATCATCACGTATTGTATCATCAAATGGGGGAAAGAGGGATCACAAATATCAAAATCTATCCCCGCACCAATATCATCGTGTCATCCCATCCACTAATCTAGAGCATCACATGTACAATACAATTGATATCATCTATGGATCTATCATGTCAAATTCAAACACACGTGGTACCTACATCTCAAATATCATCATGATACATACAAAAGTGTGAAATCAAACCATATCACATCACACTCTAACTCTTCTTCTACTCACTGTGAATAGTTATTTTATTTAAATAATTATTTTCCTTACTTTTTCGCCATCGTTGGGGCATTATTTGCCATCTAGTACTCATTTCTTCTCACTGGGACAATTTAATTGCTCCTAGGTGATATCCTTCTTCTACACACTCCATTGAATAATTATTTTTATTAAATAATTATTTTGTTAATCTTTCCATTGTGTTGGGGCATTATTTGCCACTTGTTGCGTCTTTCTTCTCCATGGGGCATTTATTTTACTCTTAGAAGATTCATATTGATTCTTCTACCTTCTTCCCTATCAAAACTGTCAAAAGTCTATTTTTTAAAAATTATTTTAAAAAATGTATATATCCATCCAAAATCCAAAAGGTAAAATTCTCCAACAAAATCCTAAAAATTATAAAACCTACAAAAATAGGTAAACCCACTTATAGCGGTTGAAACTTGTGTCTTGCGCATGGTATTCTTTCCATATCCTGCTAGAAATTTTCACTGATCACATGACTTGAGGATCATCAAATTCACAACCATTCACAAAGCTAGTTTGATTTCTTAAATGCCTGTACTACGGGAACATCTAGTTTCTTGGTGTTGTTTCGTGGTGCACAAAGCTTTCTCCTTGGACCCGGTGTCCATCATCATTTCCCCTGCATGTATCCTTTCTCGAGGCATTGTTTTTAACCCTTGTTGTCAATCATGACCATGTGGAAATCTTCAGCTTGATAATAAAATATTTTTACAATCATCTTGACTATTTTTGGTTCGAATATGTGTGTTTATACTTGTTTTCTATGTTAAATGAGCTTGTTTCCTTCTCATATTGCATTGATTTTTGTATGTTGCATAGAGTTGGTGTTTTCAACAATGGAAAACTATTTGTAGCATGAATTTTCATGTCATTCTACTTTTTTTGTATGCTTATATTTTTAATAAGGACCAATGACATAGATCTTTTGGCAATATGATGACACTGAAGTTATTCCAATGCAAAGGAAGAAAGCTAGTTCTTCTCTCTACTTCTCCTTATTTCTTCTACATCACCCTCCTATCAACACTATTCTTCCGCTTCACCTGGGGCATTCTACCCCTCTCCTTTCTTCTATCCATTTCTTACCTTTTTCGTTCGTCGATCATCTTCCTTCATCACCCCATTAACACTCGAGGGGGCATCTCTCACTTCTACTAATTTTTCTTCTACCCCTTAAATTTTTTATCCGTTTACTATCTTTGAAGTGGCGTCACTTACACCACCCCAAAGAGGGGCAAATGTAGACACTTATAATTTAGCCTAAACAATTTAAATACTTAAATTGTGATAATTATCCCCTTCCCCAAATTAGCGACATAACATCAATAATGCTCATCTTCTCTCCTATTATCATTAATTAATTACATTAAGTTAATTAATTAAGTCTTCTATTCAACAAATACCTAATCAATGACCTCTTTAATTAATCCTTCCTTCTATCTAGACTAATTAATTATTATTAATTAATTAGCTTCCCATTTTATTAAATCAATAAATCATTATTTAGTTGATTTAATTCCCTTCTATAGTCTAAATTGTGCTAATATTCCTCTAAAAAGATTTTATAAGCTTTCACACCTATTAATTAATCACTTTGGTTAATTAATAAACCCCCTTTATCCCCATGAGTCACTAAAGGACAAATTAAACTCTCCTAAAGTTAACTCAACCCTTTCTAAACCCCCCTTATCCACAACTAACTAAACATCTCTATTATCCCACATATAAAGGGATGCAAAGATTCCTCTATCCATTAGGCTATATAAAGATCCCTCCTCCTACCTTTACACTTACACCTACTCCTTGATAAACAAAAGTGAGCATATAGTAATACACTATAGTCATTTTTATCATCTTTGAGCATTTCTCCATTAGAGTGGAGCTAATCATCATCCTTTTGCATTCAAACAATCAAGTTAGTGTTGTGAATAAAAATGGAGTTAATCAAGAAAGGCCTAATAAGCCATGGCTTGATGAACCTCCATCTTTGATCATCTTGGATCAAGCAACCACTATCTCCTTTTGATAGCTAAAAGATCTACATAGGTCTAGTTTATTGATTTAGCTTTCTAAAGAGTAGAGAAATAAATGTTAGTATGTTAGCTTGAGGTTTATTTTCAAGATTATAATGCATAGTATTGATGTTTATTACTTGTTTAGCTCTTAGCATGATGATGTATTGATATTTGATTTAGCTTTGTTGTAGGACTACTAGGTGTTAGTTCTAATCTTCTTAACTTAGCTAAACAAATACATGCATACAATACTCAAACAAAAACACTTCAAACATCTAAAACCATGCTTTACATCTCCAAATAGTAACATAAAAACATTCACAAGAAATAAAAAATCTGAATACAAGAGTGCATATTAAATTGTTCAAAACTTTCAAAAATGTGTTATAACTGTAAATATAGTTCCAATTCACAGTTAAACTTGTATTCAATCTAATAAGAGGCAGGTTAATTTATGAAGACATATGTATTTTCATAAAGCATTGTTGGCAATACAATTACAAAATTATGGGTTATCAATTTCTTCTCAAAGCTTCGGGAAAGTTCTGTCATATAAGAACACATTACGAGGGAATCCTCTTCTTTGCCTATGATTTTGAATCATAGTTGTCCTTATGTCTGCCACATAGAATAAAAAAGTAAAAATTGGCTGGCCACTATCTTTTAATTCCTACACGGTGTTAGTGTCAGAATTGTGACAACACACTTGTCACATGGTGAAATTAGCTTTTTTTTCAAATTTTTGTTACTGGGGAAACTTGAACTTTCTTATAATAGAGGTGTATTTTCTCTATTTGTATAATGCTTTTTGCTAAAACTCATGATACATATAAATCCTACGTTGCACTATTGATATTTTGAAGAGTTTTATATTCCTCCCTTGCAACATCTCCTAACAAAAATAGTGATGGGTCAACATTTATCTTTTCTTTTAGTAAGATATATGGATCCATATTATGCTCCTTGATTATATTTCTCAATGTATTATTTTGTTTATTTAATAATAAATTAATTCCTTCAACTATATAAATACATTCAAGATTTTGTGATCATTCTTCAAATGTGCATCAAATACAACTACTTCTTTCTTTAAATTTTCATATTTTCCCTATAAAATAGAAATGTATTAGATAAGTTATAAATAATTTATCTCAATGCTCATAATTTCACAATTTTTCACGTGTAAAAATGGCCTACCACAACTTTTTATTTTTCTGCATTTGCAATTAAAACTTTATTTTTGTCTCTACCCCATTTGTTGTAGTACACCTAGGCTTGACATTAACATTCTCAACTGTTTAACATTATAGCTAAAACTTCATCATCATAATCATTATTATACAATTTTATTTTCCAAATGAGCTTTATTAATCAAAATGTCAAGCTTTCTTTGGTTGGCTCTCTATGATAGTGAACAATTAATTCCTTTGAGCAAGATTATGGTAATGATTATTTAATTATTTAATCAAAACTTTGGCCTGTGTACTCTCAAGTGCACACTAAATCCACTTGACATAAGCACTTCATGAATTTGGCCACCATATTGTCTGCGATACCAGATTTTTGTGAAAAAAATTGTATTTTTATCATCTATGAGGGGAATTTGACTTGATGGAGGAGGATAATCTCTGATTTCATAGATATCTTGTTGCACTTATGGTTGAGCGGTGGAGTACTTTGTATCATCTCATGGTAGTCAAAATTATTACCCGTCTTGGCATTGCCACTCTCGAACCCCAAAACTCATCATCGAGCTCGATCTGGTTCAAAATATGGGTACTAGTTGCACTTAAGATACCACCTAGTGAAAAATCTAGAAATTTTGAGGTTGCGGGGTGAATTGTTCACGTGGAGTCGGAAGGAATTGTAATATTCTTCCCTATAAATTTTCTTTTTGTTTTTACCGCCCGTGGCAGTGGAAATTGGTACCAATGCCTATTTGGAATCTCTTATGGTCATCTATTAATTGCAAGAAGTAAAGTATTACAAAATTAAACATTATACCCTTGTAAATACTAAATAAAATATTTGCAAGTAAAAAAATAAATTAAACATTATAAATTACCTTGCATGGTCAAAGATGTGACCATACGACCTTGGGACTGAGACTAAGTTTGATCTACATCATCAAACTCAAAAGTTTCTACAAATAAAAAATGTACAAATATTAAAATACTTTAACACTTATATAATAAATAGCTTGTTAGTGATTCCTATTAGTAGCTTAGTTATAAATAATAATATAAATACATGTAGAAAATTGAATCGGGTTCAATTCCACTAAATCCATATCAGAATCACCAAAAGCCTCTGGAGGGCTTTACCCCTGCAATAACCTCTTTATGAGATATTGCAACTAAAATTCTTCTCTACAGAATATAAATTATTGTTATTATTGCATTAAAAAATAATTAATTGTTATAATGTTAAAATTAATTGTTACATGTTGTTCTTCAATTGAAAGACCTATCGATAGCAATTTTTCATTTATTGTAGTCAAAATTTATCCATTTTGTAATTGGTGGAAAGCTTCTTAATAGAAAGCAAAAAGATAATTGGTATAAGAAAATAGAGTCTTCAATTTATCAGATGCATTGATATTGGAAAGGGAATTGTTGACATATGTTTTTATTCGATTGGATAAATACATGCACTAATCGTATTGTTTCATTTCGATTGTCCGTGATAAATATTAAGCGCCCAAGACGGAATGTCATCGGATATACCATGTAAAACAATCTTGGATTGAATAAGTGATATCATTGCAAGAAAGAAATTATGTGTAACACCTTGTATAACAAGGCCTCTTTTGGAATGATTAATCGAAGCTGCAACAAAATACAAGAAAATGTAGACACTAAATCACACACTTGGGTACATTTTCTAGGTCCCAATCACATACCATTATTCATGTGATTCCTAAGTGAGGAAACTAGTAATTGACATATATCTATGGCCTCTTTTATGTCTTTATGGTTTCCTCTTTGCACACCCCACAACCCCTGATCGATCTTCATTTATTTATCTTTATTGACTCTAGACATCGTGCACTAGCTAGGACGTCACCACCCGGGAACCCTCGTCCCTCTCTGGGTGCCCTCAACCTCTTTGTATCTTATTCACTTATTTTTGGCCTCTTTTATCTTTTGGGAATCTTATTTTCTTATGGGTTGACCTTTTAGTTTTCAATTACAAAATTCAACCAAGGGAATCATATAAATACAAAGCTATGTGACAATAATGAAGTACCAAGATCTAAGCATCTACTATAACTACCTAAGGTTACATCCAAAGGCATTCTAAGAGCATCAAAACATCCATCTAGCTATCATTCAAGGGACAAGGGACTTCCTTTTCTACATACACATATAGGAGGGGAAGTTTATTTTGACATCCACACATCTATCTACATCACTACATTTATCTATTGTTTGCTATCAAGTGTATCTTACATAAGAGCTTCCTAGGGCATGATTCTACACACACGCACATAGGACTACATAGATTCTGAGATGTAGTGTAGTGCTTAGTTGTAAGTTCACTCTATCGGGTGACCACCATGGTCAGTCGACTCCCCATTTGCATCTTTTTATTTTTAGGATTTGATGTGTTTTGGGGTTTTACAGGAGATCATTTATTTTGCAGGTTATAAGTGAAATCTATAATCATCCAATGACATACAGGTGAAAAATAATGAAGTCTAGAGATATTTGTGTGACACAATAAAAAATCATTTTTTTGAGGTTCGTGTAGACATAGGTGTCCATAAGCAGATTCTAGTGCCTAAGCGTTCCTAACCCGGTCTAGGCACCCTAGTCGAGACATAACCAACAACTACATAATTTATCAAGGACGATTGCGACAATTTCTTCCTTTTTCCATCAATATTTCATCCCAAAGATACTTCACAATTAATTACGAAATAATCTAAGTCTTAAACTCTCTCTCTTGCACTCAAGGTTTCATATTTCTTTAGCTTATTGCTTGTGTTAGATATGTACTTGAGTGTTTATTTATCACATGTGAGACTGTAATATCTAGGGTTTTACAAAAACTATATTTTTGTTAAATCGGAAAAGTTAGATGCTTGGGTAGTCAACTGATATTAAGAAAGTAAATAATTGAAAAATAAAATTGAACTTACCATCAACCTGCACATTGTAATGAGATTCCAAATATTTTTGTCTACATAAGTTAAGAAAACCTTTGTAGTCACAACCATCTGGTTTTGAAATCATAAACACGTTAATCAATGGACATTTCTTTGGCTCCACATTGAATGGCTGTATTATCCATTAGGGAGGTGGACAACTTTCCGTCCATGGAGTTGTAAGAATTGATTAGATAATTGAGGACAAGAGCGTCTATTTTCAATCGGGAAAGTTGACTATTGGTGTGAGTGATATTTTCCATATTTTTATTATTTAGTATGCGTATTACCACCTCACTAGGTGAGTCATCTCACTTAGGTGAGAGCATGGGCATTATAGTTATGATAGATTCTATCATAGAATCTATTATATGTGTAAGTGTGTCATATAGGAGTTACACTCCCTTTAGAAAGTAACTCCTCTTCATCATTATTATCTATACTCAACACTCCCCTATATGTACACCTCTCTTCTTGATCTACAAACATAGAGTTTTGTTTCCCTTAATGCATGCACATTTTTCATGGTTGAATTCTTGTTTGAATCTTGAAGCTACTTCATCTCTTGGTTGAGTGAAACTATTTGATGTGCATGGATTCCCTCTAGATATTCTTCCCCCTCCCTCCATCATGGTATCATAGTGCACATTGTTGGTATCCATCCTACTCATTGTGTACCATTTTCCTACTCTTAATTGTGCATTCTATAGGTTTCTTGTGCAAACATTGTAATGGATTTTTCATTCATATGTCAAATGCATTGATTTAGTGTCTTTATGGGTCTTAAATCTTGTTCGAGGTGCTTGGATTGCATGTTCATGATTTTCGAGGTTTATCAACCTTGTATGCACTTTTGGAGGTGTTTTGTTGTTTCGAGGTTGTAGATCTAAGGTTTCAATTCAAGGGTTTAATGCAGGTTTTTGAATTTTTAGTGGCTAAAAATGCTTTTGAGCCCAAATCATCCCCATATTTTTGAAATGGGAACCGATCGGCTCCCCCATCTTGTTCATCATCTTACCTCCTAGCTTGTTGCTTCTTCTCAAGGATCGATCTGCATTATTCAAGCTTACCTTGTTTTTTTTTCGATTCATTTTGCTTTGTTCCTCCTGTGTTTGGGTTGCTTTGAATGTGTTTTTGTGATGTTTGATATTCGACTCCCATGTTGCTCATTTACATTGGATTCTCCTCTTCCTTATCAAAGCATCCTACAACTGCGTTAGATTGTTCTCATCCTACTCTGCTAGTTTGTTTGAATCTATCTCGATCTTAGCCAAACCATGATCCATTCACCTCACCTTTTCCCATAGTGACTTGTGCTTATGTGTTTTCCCTCTGTTTAAGATTTTGCTTCTTGACTGGTTTGGGTTTCTTTATTCTTACATATGACTATTGTTGGCTTGTGTTTCGTGCCATTTGCATCGCTTAGCCTTGAGCACACTATATAGATTATTACTCGTGCGCCTTATTAATTCAGTTCACCATTTGAATGGAATCCTCCCCTTGACCATTCATGAAATATTTGCTAGTTTAACGCTATTGTACCTCGCCTACCCTTCAAATATCTTGACTAACATCTAGTAGTTCGGACATGCATCACTTTGGTTCCAGTAGCCGTTACATTACTTCCTCAACACATGTAAACCTCTCTTGACTTGAGCTTAGTCTTCACTCGAGTCCACCTCGGTGTGGTGACTCAACACACCACATCATCACCTCGGTGACAACCCCTTTGCACTCATTGAGTCAACTCATCCTAGCCTCTGTTTAGCTGTAATGAGCTCACTGAAAACTCGACGTGCATGACTCACTCATTAATTCATAACATAGCTCACTTGATGAGATCACCCATAACTCACCCAAGCTTCTTTGTTAGCTCACCCATCAAGCTCCCTATAGCTTTGAGTTGCCTCCGGCTTTCCCCTTGGTCATGACTTATTCCACCCCTCGGTTTAAATTATTCTCATTGTTTTTCCCTTCTTCAAATTAGTCTAATCTAATTAAGTGAAAAATAAATAAATTCATCATTATAAGGGGGTTCCTTTTTCAGGGCCTCCGTATAGGGTTATTGGGATTTTTCGGGCCTTTTTAAAGCTTATTTTTGTAGCGATCCTCTTCACCTATGGCTAATGAGTGCATCAATCTTGCGTGATTCATCACCTACTGCAAGGTGAGTGGTAAATTGTCCCACATCACATAAACATACCCTATTGTAATCATGCACTACTTATAAATTGCCACAAACAAGGGGTTATTATTGTTCTTGGGTGTTGTATTACAAGAAGATGAATTCTTGGATGAGTCGACATATTACCACCTTGCTTTTATTCACACACCCTTATTCTCATTTACCTTGCACTTATTACTTCCATATAATGGATGATTCTCTTTCAGGACTTGAGCATTACGGGATCATCTTACAACCTCTGCCACTTCTTATTCTATGAGAGAACTACATGTTATGGCATGCTGCTATGGAACACTACTTTTCTCACATAAGCCTTACTCCCTTTCTACATAGGCTAGTTACTCTGTACCCAATGATTCTTGTCATATTGAGGACTATCTCGACACATGTAACCATGTTGTTGGTCACTTGATCTTGTATGTCTCTAAACCTATCCACTTTTGTGTGGTAGACTTAGATCCTCCTCACACCATTTGGAGAATCTTTTAGTCCTTGTTTGGAGACCCTTCACATACTTCTTTTGTTGTTGTTGATGATCCAGTTATATCCTCTTCTTTTCATGTGATGATATTTCTCTGACATAGACTTTTTTTTTTTTCTATCCCTAATGATGAGGATCGTGCTTCTAGTTCGATGACAAGAGAACTACTGCGAGGATTCCTCTCCTCCTTCTCTCGGATCTATTCCAGAGTATGTTCTCAACCCTCTTATCTTGTCAAACATCAAGTAGTCTCCTTCTCAACCTCATCTTGTCATTGCATCCACCTCCTTTCCACTTTCGGTGCAAGGCCCATTCCCTCCTCCTTCGGTTTATGATTCATACCTAGTAGACATCACTCTTTTGTTTGTCGAGCCCCCGATTGGGACAAGTATACATCAGGACCTTCATCATTTATTCATATTTCCTACTTGTGATGCAATACAACCCAGATTTACTCATCCCTTTATTTTTTTAGAGATTTCCTTCATCTCCTTTGTTGGGAGTGCCCCTTTTGGGACTCTTATCACTTCCACCTTTTCAGATATCATCATTGATCCACCCTTGCTTGTGGATCCTCTTTCTGTTGTGGGGGTTGTTGCATTTCCTTCACTTCACTTGGGAATCCTTTCAGCGGATGTTCCTCTCTCACACTATGACAGTTTTGGAATCATGACATTACCTTCGGTTGCTTGGCACTCATTTTCTAGACCTATGTCACATTTACATGGACCATACCCAGAGTTATTTGTATTGTTTCCTTTAAATTCCTTCGTGGAGTGGGTAGACTTCTAGTACTCCATTTTTGTTCTTCCTAAGGATAGGCACACAATTTGATGTAGGTGGTTCTTCTTCGGTCTACAAGCTAAGAACTATGTTATCAAAATTCTTCTTGGATACTTCCTAGAGTTACGAGTTCATACTTGTATATGGATTCTTCTATGTTCCTCTTGTCTCCCCTTATTCTTCTAGAGAGATTGAATTATTATTAGATTGCTAGAGAGAATTTTCATCTCTTGTTGTGGATGTTTTTCCCCTTTGGGTTTTCCTTCGCTACATGAGATCCTTGTTTTTATGGGTGCCTCGGCAAGATCATTCCTAGGACCCATTTCTCATTTCTAACTTACCACCTCATCCTAATTTATGATGAAGGAGGGGGTGTTGGCGTGATTTGGATTTTCCATATTTTATTTATTTATTAGGTGTATTACCACCTCACTAGGTGATTCATCTCACTTAGGTGAGGTCATAGGTCTAGGTTTCCTAAAGGTCATCATTAGATTCCTTATGTGTCAATGTGCATCGGTGCATCATATAGGAGTTACTTATATTCTCAGATTGTAACTCCCCCTTAAGGAGGT
This sequence comes from Taxus wallichiana var. yunnanensis, assembly GCA_018340775.1. Lineage (NCBI taxonomy): Eukaryota > Viridiplantae > Streptophyta > Pinopsida > Cupressales > Taxaceae > Taxus > Taxus wallichiana. The sequence goes on along the minus strand of CM031242.1, from coordinate 492,006,487 downwards.
ATGATTACATGCACTAAGGGTTACACAACATCCTCTATTTGTACACATTCCCCTTTTCATATCCACGTGGAATGAGAGGACATTGATATTCTTCCTTTTTCATTCTTTGCATGCACATTTTCATGGTTGGTGATCATTTACCCCATTGAAATTTATCATGATGTTGGAGTGAAACTTGGTTGATGCTCGTGTTGTCCCACAGATCCTCATGTTGTTGCATTTTCAATTTCTCCATCATTATATTAGAGAATCTAGTGAATTGTCTTTTGTGCATCCCGACTTCATGTGTATCATTTAGTTTCATTATTGTTGTGATTTGATGGCACATGAGATTTTTGCACTAGAATTTGAAGGCGGGAATACTGTGGAACTCACCATTATTTTAAGATGCACGAGATGGAGGGTTGGTTGAGAATGAAGCTACATGTTTTTGTAATTATTGATGCCATGATGGTTTCATAGAAAATTAGATTCATAATGTTGTATATTTGTAAATGTTTTTGGAAAAAAGTAAATAAATGAACCTCGTAGTGATATCTATAAAGCATGGATTCATGATGAGGACACGTGGTAGAAAATGATAGGTGGAGAGTTTCAAGGAAACACATGTTAGAAGAGGGATGATCAAGAGATGAGTTGCATGATCAAATAAAGGGATGGATCAAGACATGCGGCAACCATCCGAGTGATACTGGGACATTTGCTTATTTCTAGGTAAAACATCCAACTAAGAGATGACTGTCTATTTATAGGAGACATAACCGTTTATTACCGAAGAGATGGCCAAACGTTGAGAAGGTGATAATAAAAATATGAGCATCTAACACTTTGATGTCTCAGTTATAAAGATGAATATCCATGGGAAGAGACGATCATCTAATCGGTGAACGCCTACACCAAATGATGTTCATCTAATCATAAAACATCTATATCAAAATATGGTCGTGTAACACATTATGTCGATGGTGAATGGATGGTTATCTAGCACATGAGTCTATCGATGGTGCATGGAAAACCTACCAAATCAATTCCTATGAGAATGTATAGATGGTGGTTTAAAAATTGTCCAACATTGCGAAAATGTAGAAAAAATCGATTCGCCAAATGACCTTTGCCACAAATAATTTTATGGATATTTTCCATTTTTTCTAAAGTCTATTTCAGAGATTCACCACTCATTCTATAATAATTTTTTGAGGGGGTGTTAAAATGAACCACAGGAATTACTTTCCATTTCTAGAATGTAACTCCTCTTCTCCCTTGTGGAGGTATGATTGGTCTTGCATTGGGAGTTACACAACACTCCTATTTGTACCTCTTTTTATGATCTATGAGAATGAGTAGACCCTTTTCTTTTGCATGCACATTTCATGGTGGTTGAATGCTTTCTTACTACATGGAACTCCGTCACACTTTCATTTGAGTGCAACTTGATTGATATACCTATCATCCCACTTGATCCTTGTTATCACATTCTCTCACATGGTATCATAACATGTTGTTGGGATTCACGTCACTCTCCATCATCTTTTGCCTACTACTCTTGGTTTCATTTTATTTCTAGTTTATTTTACAAGCTTCATTTTCCATTTTTTGATTTGTGTTTTACTTGCATTATTTGGGTTCATATCAGTTTTCATGGAGTTTTACTAGTTTGTGTGTTGTTTTTCATGCATGTACATGTTGCTTTTAGAGTTTTGGGACTTTTAGGAGTTTCCTCGCCAAACATGGTTGTCTACGACCATCTTTGGTGCTAATATTATTTTGGGGGCATTTTTGGTGTTTGTTGTTTTCATTGGATTTTTTTAATTTTTTTTTGTTTATTTTTCAAATATGCTTCCTTCGCAACTCCTATTTTTCTTCCTTCACCCTTCCACATATCCTCACCCAGATCCCAAGCTCCCACCAAGCTCCTCCCATCTTGTCCAAGCTACTTATTGGCTTGGTGAGATCCCCTTTAATTCAACGAGTTGTGTTGTGTGGGTTGTTTCCTTATTGTTTGAGTTGATTGACAAGTTAGTTTTCTCATTGCCTAACTTATCAAGCCCTATCTCCATTAGCCACCTTGTTTCCTACTCGGCCCTATTTTGGTCTTATTTGATGATTTTTATTTTATTTCTAGTTCGTGTTTGAGCTAAGTCTTCCCTTATCTCTACTCGTCACTTGCTTAGACCAAATAAGTTTGTCTCATCTCCTTACAAAGTAACATAAAATCTCACCCCTTGAGCTCACTTTGCTCCTGTTAGCTTGTCCCATGGATTGAAAAAACCTACCTCCTATGATGAGATCAATCATATCGTGCACTTTGGTAGATCCCTTTCGTGCTTATTCGGCTCTCTTGACCACTATGTTGAGCTCCCTGCATGCTTGGATACCATGCATTGAAACCTTTGACCCTGTCGATCCCTATGCATTTGGTTCTTTCCACCTAGTTCCCTAGTTGCTCCATGAGCCTTGCCTCATCCCATTTCAAAAATTCCTCACTTGAACCATTCTTGCCTACTTTGCTAACCTTGTTGGGTTACATACCGTTACTTCCACGTGTTCCTTAACTGCTCATTGTTGACTCGCTAAGCTCTACATAGAGCTCACTCTTGATTTCTCTACTTATCGACCATTACTGGATTCCTCGTGCACCTCCCTCCTCAAGCCATGTGGCTCCTCCTTCTCATCCCTCCATTGACCATTTAACCCATCCTTTCGATTCCATTGCCAAATTCAAAATGTCACTCACTTTAATATATGTTTTTCTATGAATAGTTTTTGGCTTCAGCTATTTTTATCCTAGGTTAATATTATTAATATCTTAGATTAATATTTTAAATTATACCTTTATTTTTATATAAAAAGGAAAGGTAATTTTTAAAGGTCAATTATTAGGAGGTTACATGTTAAGTTAAACTTTTTTTTTTTTTTTTTCCAAACTGCTTTTTTATTTTCATGTTCTATAGATTAACTAAAATTGAATGAAAATTATCCCAAAACTAGGGTTACTTAGGCAACTTTTTGCATACATTTTATGGGAATGTGTAGCATTTTTAAATCTTATAGGTCCCTTGTGGAGCATTTTGGCTTTTTAGGTGGTTTGTTACACGTTGTGGAGTCATTTTTGAAATTTGGGGCCTTTTGACTCGTTTTGGAGTCATTTTTCATTGTAGTGCTCTTCTTCACTTATGGGATTATGAGCACATCTACTAAATCCTTGTGTGAGAGCCCCTTATGTGATGCTAGAAACTTTTTCTCACTTGAACTTTATTTTCCCCCTTATTCCTTACCTTTTCACTTTTATTCTTTTTTACTGTTGTTCCTCAAATTCTAACTGAAACTTATTGTGGCCTCCACTCTTGCAATTTTTCACCTATTGTAAGGTGATTAGTCATTCATATTACATGAACGCACCTTACTTTAACCAACACACTATTTATAAAGTACCACAAATAAGGGGGTTATCATTGTTCTTGGGTGTTATAATTACATGCATACATATTCGTGGTAGATTCTAACATCTTAGAACTTTGTATGTATTCTTACACTCATCTATTCTTGCATCTAGAAACATTTTCAATTGAGTCCAATGTCTTGTTATCTCTCGAAAGTGCACCTTGTAGAGAGATGGTGTGAGTTTTCTAAGTTTACAAAATTTGATCTCTCACTTTCGTAGATCTGATGGAAACACCTCAGTGCTGTGGGTATACCTATTTTGAGGTGAGTCTCGGTATCAAGGTGGTTCTTTGTTGATCTATCTTAAATTGATTCGGGGTTTAAGAGTGAAAGATGACTGTAAAGTAATTAAAACTAAGGTGATACACCAAATTTGTATGAGGGCTTTGACTGAGTATATGCACAACTAATATGGGAAGAATTTTTGATGCACGAGCCAATAGTTTTCTACAGAATATCTAAGGGAAAAACACTTGGTTATACTGAGGGAGAAAATCACAATAGTACTAATAAGTTAACATGCACATTAAAATTATGCAGAAGAACTGAATTTGCAGTAGGGTAAGATAATTGGTTAGGGAATTTTAATTCACAAGACTAATATGATGAAACACAAGAATGCAAATAACTTGGAAAGGCAGAAAATACTTCACACTTAGAGGGAAAAACTAACAAAAATTTCTTCAGTACTCCTATATCAAAAAGTCCTCAAGAAGTTCCTCAATGAAAAAAAAACTCCTCCATAAAAAAACCTCCTTGTGCTTTGCAAAGGCACACAATATATAGCAAAAATAAAATTCACCCTCTTCCTAAAAATAGCCTAAGGCTTGTACTCGCCCATGCATTCTATTTTTATCCTTTATTTAATAATAGATAAAGAATAAAAATAGAGCATGTAATTACAAATAGGCATTTAATAGCCTTGATTACAATTGGTCAACTGAAGTTGACTGATCTATTTTTAAGAAAGAAGGGTGAATAATTTGCTAAAAATAAGATTGCTTGCTAGGCAAGTCTCTCTCCATGAACATGCAACTTTGTCTTCTTCTCTATTCTGTCATGTTGTGAAGGCAAGGAAAAAAACTCCCTGTGAGTGAATAAAAATAATTGCAATACTTGCAATATTTTGCAAAAATAAACATCCAAATATCCACTTGATGGGGACCACCTCCAAGCTCAGGTCTTGATGTTGACATCTGCATTGCATGATCCTTTGATGCATATGATGTTGACACATTTAACCTTTATGACCATAGGCAATATTATCTCCTGTAAGCAAAATAATGTTTACCTCTTGTGGGGACCACCTCTATTCACGTGCCCATGCTCTTGTTTGTCTTCTATATTATCATGACAGACATGTTATTGATTGGGTCTCCCTTAACATGGCATATACTAGTCATGGTTTGATACATGGGTCTCTTAGACCATGGTTTGGATAATAATCATTGTTTGATTATTCGGCCCCCTTTTGGATTGACCATTGCATATGATATACTTGTCGGCTTTTACATGGTTGATAGCGATGATTATTGTTTTTGATTTTATATGGGGAAACTATAGTAAAAAAATAATGTTTTTAATGAAGCTCATTCCCCTCCACCATGATGACTCACCCCTTTGAAATTTTGGTGGTGGTATTTAACTCGGGTCAGGTTAATTACAACCCTGGTGGTTTACTTTGAATGTCGGTGCCTTGATTCGGGCCGTTGATATTTGTACTTTTAAGATGTAGTGTTGATTTTCCGACCCTTGGTTAGGGTTTACGACTGGAATTTAATGTGGTAAACATTTAGAACTATGGTTAAAGAGGTAGTTAGCAGTGGTTATTGTTTTGATCATCGATCTTGAATCTAATTGATCTTGCACCATCGATCTTCCACCGTGGTTGAGTTTCATTGATAAAATCACTCAAACCTAGCTCATTTTCACTTGCATTTTCATTTTGTGGGCGAAGCCCTGGAAAAATTGTTTCAAGTCACCATTGCTTTGATCTTTGGGTTCAGGACTCTGAAAACTCGGCCTCTATGAGTCTGTGAAGCTTTGTGAGTTAAAGTATTTGATCTTTCTACCATATTCTTTCTTTTGAGCTTGAATCTGAGATAACTCTGAGAAATGGTTTCTTTGAATCTGTGGAGCTCTGTGAGTGAAAGCATTAGATCTCTTTCCTTCATTAATCTCTAACAATCGGGCTCTCTGGTACTTCCTTTTGAGGCGGCACCATTTTTGAGATCATGAGCTTGACTTCTTTGAGTTTCTTTGTAACTTTTATGGCCACCATTTCTTGGTTCAAGCCCTCTGCCACTTTGACAGTTGTCGTGAATGCTGGAAAGGGTGAGCTTCTTTATCTTCAAACATGAAAATTATTTCATTTTCTATTACCGGTGGCTTGATAAAGGATTTTTGAGTTCCTATAACCTTAATTTTAAGGTAAATCTATGATTCCATCAATTTCATGGTAGCTTAGAGTTAAATCCATTTTTGAAATGAAGCGGGTTTAAGTTCGATAATTTTTTACATCAAAACTTTGTTTTGTACAATGAATGTCATGATTTTCTAAATTTCCACGAGGGCATGTACTGTGACTTTGACTTTGAGAATTTCTCCAACTCTTTTATGAAATCTTTGGCTCGATTTTTGTATTCGGGAAAATCAATTATGTCGTGCAAAAGGGATGCCTTTGATTTACTTTGAATTGGTTGTATGTTGATGTTGATACCTAAATATGGGTTCTGCATTATCTTGGTGGCATGTTCCTGAGAAGGCTTTCCATAACTTGATATCACGGGATAATCTATGCATTTATTCACTCTGTGGCATTTGTTTTTTTTTCTATGAAGATAACATGGGGGTTTTGACTGCAAAAACTGGGCCACCATGAATGTTTGTTTGAGCTTTACTATATGTTTGTACTATATATGATTAGCTTCTTCTCCCTTTCAAATTTCATCACTAGAACTTTTGAAATCTATCATTAAACTGTGAACCCTACAAGAACTCTGCTTCTGATAATATCTCACTTATACCCATTACTGAGTTTGCATTATTTGGCTGATTCTGTGAGAATTACCCTATTTGGGCCTTGTAATTAATGAGTTCGAATCTTGTGGAAGAGATATGGATCTCTGGTTTTCTATTTTACAATTCCTCAATTCAAGAGCTCTGTTCCGATATGAATTTTATTTTACATTAGATATGATTTCTAAATTCTCCTTTCACAAGTTACAGACATTCCATGTAAGAACTTGTAGTTTCTGTAGTGTATTTTGAATACTGCCTTTTGGGTTTCCTTAAAAAATGGATCATCGTTCTTTTATGTTGAACCCTTCGAGCTCAGTCTGGGCTTCAATCTGCAGTCATGACTTATGGATTAGTGTATCTTGAGTTCTGAGTATCTGTATTTGAGCTTCATACTTATCCTTTCATGCTTGCAAAAAATGATCTCTGTAAGTTTCTATTGACTATTTTGACTGGGTGAAAAAATCTCAGATCCATTAGAACACTAGAACTTGGCTTCACTGTTTATCAATTAGAGATATCTATTCTTTTATGGTACTGTATTTGATTCAGTTGATGCTTGACGTGAATAAAAAATTGCTCTAAAGTTACGTGTAAAATTTGTTGTGAAAGCTGTGTAGATCTAAATAATTAGTTATTTTGAGTTCTTGCTGAAATGGAGAAATTTATGCTCCTGTAGACTTCTTTAACCGAACTCATCTCCTTTTTGCAATAATGAGATTGACTGTAATAATTTTCTTCATTCTATATCATACTTTCTTGATAATCCAAAATTTGAAAATATACTCTGCCCTGGGTCATTGTTTGATTGCACAACTTGTTTCTTCTACTGTGAATGAGATCTTTCACTGTAGCATTTGTATAATACGTTCTTGCTGAGATAATCAGAGAATCTAGTCTTTCTGAAAGTTGTATAAGTTAATCATTTACTTTTATTTGAGAACTTGGAAAGAACATATTATTTTTGGAATCTCTGTTTCACAAATTCCTGTATGTTGAACTTTGAAGTTTTGTTGGAATGTTGTAGTTTCTTTTCCTTTTCTACTTAAATACTATATTTGAGCTTCATTACAGACTTTACATGCATGCTGGAAAATTTGAAATGTTGATTTTTCATGGCGAAGCCCTAGAAATTTTTCCCAGAATTCTCTTGTCCATTCTATTTCAGCTGTAATAAATCATTCCACTTAACCTCATCCTTTATATTCTGATTCTTTTGCTTCACCTGATAATTACACTTTTAAATGCATGAATTTCTGAAGTTGGAAGTATAAAGAGTTAAATTAAACCTTGAGCTCAGTATTGATGATCGTTTTCTTCTCCCTTTTCAGGTACCATGATGCAGTTGTAGTGGACAGCTAGAACAACAGATTGAAAAAGAAAAACACTCCTCGAGGAAATGACGGGTTTCTTTTACCTCTTTACATTTTCAGCTTCATAAATATATGCATTGTTTTTCCTTTCAGTTATTTCTCACGGCTTGTGTGAGAAAAATATGTACTATTATTCCTCATGAATAAATGAAAATATTTTTGTGTTATGAGATGTATGTCCTTCCTTTCTGTACTTTCTTTCATTTGTATGGATAATGAATGAACTTATACAACTCAAAATGCTTAAATAATTCACTTAATCACAGAATTAAATAAACAATAAAGTGTACCTTATTGTCGCTCACTGAAAATGCAAACTTCTTGTAAGACTATAAATTTTCCTTCAAAACTGCCACCTATCTGTAGCTTCACAACATCATATTTAATACATGCTACCCTTCCTACCTTCCTCAAGGCCTTGCAATGGTTTTTTACAGTTGTTGCATAGTTTTGATGAGGGTTTCAAATGGAATGGCTACATCTATGAGGCATGGCATTCTTAAAATGTACTCAAGTTGTAGTTTTGATTCTAAATGACTTCCAAGACTGTCCAGAACCAAAAAACTACATCAAAATCAAAGTTGGTTGTCCCAAACATAACCATACTCGTAACTAACCAATATGAGAAACATTAAAAGTTTTGATTTGACCTTTTCGCACTGAGTGCAAAAATTGTCAACACGTCCATTTGTACATGTATTTTTGTCCACAACTCTTCTACACTCACTTCTCATTTTGAAAATGTACTATGGAGGATGTTTTGTCTAGAATCGAGCTTGGTTGGATTACTTCTCACCTCTACCTATTCTTCTTGGTAGAGAGAATTATACATTATGACACGCTTGCTTGGAACAAAACCTTACTCACAAATGCATTTATCCTTTTTGGATGGGAAAGTTCATGCACCTATTGATCCTTATCGTCTTGAAGATTGGCTTGACACCTGCGATTAGGTTTATGGTCACTTGTTGTCTCATGTTTCCATACCTCTCCACCATCATGTGATGCACACAAAGTGACATCTCACTATTTGGAGTATTCTTTAGTATTTATTCAGAAACCCTTCAGATATTTCTATTGCTAATTATTCTTCGATACCGTTTTTTCCTCACCTTCTTCATATGATGATAGTTCTACTGACACATGATTTTTTTTTCCTATCCCTGATGATGAGGTTTGATTTTCTAGTTTTGATAATGAGAGTACTGATGAGAAATTCTTTCATCCTTCTCCCAACCACCTTTTAGAGAATGTTGAACCTCCTCCCTTCCCGTTAGACATCAGACGGTCTTGCTCCTAGCTTCATAATCTCATTGCATTTACCTTCATTCCACTTATAGTGTGTGAGGCTTATTCTACTCCTCCTTGTGTTGATGGTTCATACATGTCAGAATTTTATATTTTATTTGTCAAGCAACCCTTTTAGGATGAGTATTTTTGGACCTTAGTTGTCTCTTTACAATGCCTACTTGTGTTGTAGTACATGGAGTTTCTCTTCCACATTTAGGTGTTTTGGAGGATTCCATCTCCTTTTTGGGAGTTACCCTTCTCATAAACTTGTTAGTTCCACTATTTTGGAGACCATCACTAATCCACCTCTACTCATGGATCATCTTTCTACTATTGTGGGGGTTGTTACTTTTCCTTCACTTTATATGGACATTCTTTTGATGAATGTTCCATTCTCATACTCTAACAATTCTACTTCAGTGGCATTACCTCCAGTTCTTTTTCATAAGTTTTATATACCTACGTCACACTTTAATGGACCAATTTCGAGTTCTTCGTATTGTTGCCTTCATTTTACTTTACAAAGTGGGTAGATTTTTAGTACAACATATATGTTCTTCCTAAGGGAAGAAACATTTTTTTATGTGAATGGACCTTCTTGATCTATAGGAAAAATAACACATCATCGACACTCTTCTCGAGACTTCACACGTTGTATATTTTAGATCCGATTGCGGGATTATTTACCAAACCCTTTGTTGAGGACAAGTATCCTTACTTGTGATCTCATTCTAGGATGAGGTCTAATGCGGCTTCACATCTTCTTTAATCTCTCTTGTCTCCTTCCTCTCTTCTTTTCTTATTCAATAAATATTGCTTTTTGTACATGGGTTACTCAATAGGCCTTTAGCTTTCGGGACTCATCGACACATCTTTCTTAGGTTATTTAGGGGATTCTTGTATCTCTTGTAAGTGGATGTTTTCCCATTGGTTTTCCTCCATTACTTGAGATCATTTTTTTACATGGGCACCTCATCAAACGTAGCTGTTTTGAACCATTTCTCATTTTGGAATTTCTTTCCTCATCCTAAGCTACAATGAAGGGGGCTATTGGTGTGGGGTGCTTGCCTTGTCATCTCGGGACATTATCCACATCACTTGGTGAGTCATATCACATATTTATTAAACATTTCTTCGTCGATATTGATGAAGTTATCAAAATTTAGATTCCCCATCATTCTATGTCATATCCATCCTTCATCACCCTTACTCATGAATAAGTTTTCCTTCTTAATTTGATTTAAAATATACATATTGTTTTCAGTTCATTCAACCTTAGAAACTAACTCTCTTGTCTTGACTTTTCTTTTGTCACATCCCTTGTTGTGAAATGTCAACATGTTCCCTTGACTACACATCGACTTATACTAAGTAAATTATGCTCCAACACTTCCGCATACAACACATATTTTGTCAAGGTATTTAAATTGTATAGACTCAAGGAACCATTACCAATTTTCTTGGTAGATGTATTGTCACAAAACTTTACCGATCATGCTAGGTTCTCCTTCGATGAGAAGAATTCACTTTTATTTCTGAACATCGAAGTCAATGTACCAAATCATGTCTTCATTTTGAGTATGAAAGGCACTTTTAACAATTAGGGATTCTTCTTCATTCTTCATCTTCTAGCTCATTCCCGATAATTAACACAATCTTATTAGCTCATTTTAATATTATGTTTGTCAAGAACCCAACCTACACCTTTAATACTTTGATTACAAATATCCATAGTTGATTCATTATGTGCTTCATAGATCGCCACAAGCTTGTTAACATTGCTTTAAATTCCTTTCTACGATACCAATTATTGGAAGTAAAAATATTAAGGGGGTTGAATTAGTATTTAATAAAAAAATTCATCCACTTATATACTTTCATCCATTAACAATTCAAATAACCATTAAGCATGCATCCACAAGAACATAACCGTAAAGAAGCAAATGAGAGCACATTGACACAAGATGTAAGCGGGAAATATCAAGGGGAAGAAAACCCCTTTGAAACAAAAATTTATTAGATTAATGAATCAAATTTAGTTTATCACCAATCTGAACACTGAGCACTAACCCCTAGGTTTAGTTAGGCACCAACCCCATAAGGAGTACCAACCCCTTATTATTATAGAGCACCAACCCTACAAGGAGCTACCAACCCCCAAGATGACTCAACACCAACCATATCCACCTGATATGTTTGTCACCAATAATTTTTTTCTACAACAACTGAAGATGACACAATGAATCTCACTTCTCTTCTCTTTCTTCAAAATTTCTCTCTAGGTCAACTCACTTTAAATCTTCTTCACCAAGCTAACTATATATAATGACCTACCTCTCCTACACTTTAAAACACTCTAGAAAATCATCACACACTATTTTACCTCTCTTGAAGGTCACACATACCTCTTTCACCTCTTGGAATTACCCTCCTAGCTCACACTTTCTCTCACTTGCTCAAATATCTCAAATGATCTTTCTAATTTTCCTATATACTTGTCTCTTGATCCTAATTCACCCAGGTCATCTATTATAGAGTATAATAATTACCTAAAACTCATAAAATCATAAAAACATCATTCATAGGATCATATAGGCATTCAACACCATCTAGAATTATATAGACCTCCATTATGAGTGAAGATGCCCTAAAGCAATAAAAATACCTACTCGTCAAAAATGAAAGGTTTAGAAAAAAAAACCTTCACCAATACTTATAACACACTTATAAATGTTTTATAAGACCATAAACAACCTATAGAAATATATAATAACTCAAAACCATCATCTCACACCATGAATCCACTCAAGAACAAGCACAAACATGCTTTGCTCCAAAACTAGTCTTCAAAAACAAGCTCAAAACCAATCATCCATGAAATTTTAATATACGAATGTAAATATCACAACCTCAAGGTCAAAACCAAACTAAACTCATTCCATAAATCATATTGTAGCATTTCCAAATCACCTCTACAACTAGATCACCTCAAATTATCAAAAACTACCCAAAAAATAGTCTTGCAAAATGGAATTCACCATACATTCTAAGGGATCAAATATAATTTTAAACCATCATGGAATTGTATTAAAACTCCTATACTTTCTCAAAAACTAAATTAGCTACCAGGTTCAATGGACAACTTGAGCACAAAATAAAATTTTCCAAACACTTGCATTTTAGAGTGGGGCCCACACATAGCCAAACACCTAAATTACACCTAGAGAAACCTAAGATAGTCCTATACAACCTCCAATAATCATATTTTATCAAACAATCCATTTTATTTATGTACCATGAAGTTCTTCTTAATCACTCTAAACCTAGGGTTTTAAGAGGGTTTAAAATTTGTTTACCTTCTTAACAATTTTTCATAAAATTATGACAATCAAATGACCTCATTCCACTTGGAAAACCTTATTAGTATACCTCTTCAACTATCCCCAATATATTCAGTCCTCATGCAAACCATACACGTGCCAATGAGCATCGAGAAGGCCAAATTCAGCCTTGGTTTCTCACTCCCGAAATTTGGTAAGGGAAAAAATGCAATAACATGTAAAATATTCAACAAAAAGTCCTAAAACTTGGACCAAACATTTATATCAACTTACCACACATTATCCAATGCTCACATTTTCTCAAATACACTCAGAAATGCTGACTCCACCACACTAGGGCATGTTTTATCAAAGACTAGGTCTAGGAACAAACCAAAAAATTCACATTCCATGCAAAATGCTCAAAGTACAAACCTCAATATTCACTAACATGATAGGAAAAACATACCAAATTTATGAAATTGTTCATATATTCTTTTCCAATATGAACTCATGCTGTACACCTCATTATGTCACATACGGCTTGAGAATAAGTCTAGTATGTTAGATGTTGTGATTTCTAGCATGTCTAGTATCTCCCTACACAACATACTCATGCTTACCACACTCTCACCAAGATCATACAGCTGTTACATGCCTCACTAAAATATGTCATGCCTCATTCGATTCCTAGGCCTCAATAACAAGCACCTTGAATATGCTTGCTTCACTAAATATGACCTCATCATCCCTTTAACACAATTACACACCTGTTAGGACCTTCATCACACCTCATGACATCACTATGGCATCACCAAAACACTTCATCACCTCTACAAGCCCTCAAACTAACTCAAGACACCATGAACCATCACCAAGACCAAACAACTCACAAGATACAACCAATCAACCTTCATATTTCTTTCATATTTTGACATCAATGAAACCTAATGACATCATCAGATTTTGACATCAATGACACCTAATGATATCATCACATTTTGAAATCAATGAAAACACTATGCCAAAAAGATAGCTAACTACAAAATTAATATCCGGTCTAGTATAATTCGGGAAATTACACTCCCAATTAATTGTCGATAGAGAGTTGTATTTACGGTGGAGATAGATCTGTATGAGATAATTGAATTCTTATCTCCGTAGGTGTGGTAATCAATGTGAATTCCATCCTCCTAAATTTATCGAACATGGTCTTGGAATATTTCAAATTATAAACAAAGATATTATCCCCCTTCTTCCATACTTCTAATCCGGGACAATAGTGCATGAGCACGATTTACTGTCATGTTGGAAAATCAATTAAGATATTTTTTCATCGCATCAATCATCTTCACTATGTTATTGGTGATGACTAGATCATCGATAAATACAACAACAATGATAATCTCCCTTCCTTACTTCTTAAGGTAGATATTTTGATCATATGGATTGCTCTTGAATCAATGTTGAATGAGATGCTCATAAATCGTGATGTATCATGTCTAGGGATATTTTTTAATACCATATAATGATTTTATGAGTCTACATACATTTTCTTCTTCTCCAGGTATTAGAAACTCCTCGGTTAACTCATATAGAATTCTTCATGTAAGTATCTATTGAGAAAGGCACTTTCACGTCCATCGATGAAATTTCCATCCAAACTATACAAGTAGGGAAAATATCATCTTGATCATTTTGATATTAAATGTGGAGAAAATGTCTCCTCATACTCTATGCCTTCCTTTTTTAACATACCCATTTACTACAAGTCTTTCTTTATACTTGTCAATGGTCCCATGTGCTTTGTAATTAGTTTTACAAAATCCATCTAGATCAATGGGTTTCTTCCATGGTGGAAGATTGGAAAGATTTTATGTATTACTCTTCATCACCGATTGATGCTCAACATCCATGGAATCTTTCTAAGATTTACACCATAGGGCTTCCTACATAATATAAGGCTCAACATATTCAACAACTCTACTCATCAAGGCATAATTTATCTCTTGAGAATATTTGAGATGATTCTGTAGTCTAGGAGTGGATGTTTTTCGTAGGACCATCCAATTTTATATGTTGAATCATATTTGTATACCACTTAGGCATACATTGAATTGTTCCCATGACTTGTGGTCTACTTAAATTTTCACCATCATCCCCATCGTCACTATGATCATTAACTTTTGTGTCTATAATAGGGGTGTTATGAACATCAAGAGAGTCTATGGAAGGATCCTCAGCTTCTTTCTTCTAAAAAAACTCAACATCCATATTGGTGTAGACTTTCCTGGTATTTGAATCCATCCATCTGTACCTAATAGAATCTTCATTATAGCCAATGAAGATATATTTTTCTACTTACATATCCAAATTCTTTCTCTTCGCTTGGGTATGTGCATGCTAGCTTTACACCTGAATAATATTAGGTGTGAAATGGTTAGCTTTCACTATGACCATGCCTCACGTGGTGTTAATCTATTAAGAGAAATTGTGGACACTTTGTTCAATAGGTACACTATAGTCTTCGCTCCTTACGCCAAAAATGTCTTCACAAGTCTTGAATCACCAATGAAACACACCATCTCCATGATAGTACGATTCATTATCTCAACAACACCATTTTTTTTAGTGTATGTGGAGGTATATGTTGATGAATCCCATGAGATTATAGAAAGGATTTAAACTCATTACTAGTGAGTTCCCCCTTGATACGAGAGGAGTGATCGATTTTTCTACGGTATCATTTTTAACCAATTTTAAAAAATTTAAATTATTGAAAGCTTCATCTTTAGTATGAAGATGATATATCTAAAATATTCTCAAATAATCATCAACGTAAAGCATATGTTTGTGAAATAATTTGTCGTGTGGGAAAATTGTTGGTTTTTTCCAATGGTCATAGGTCTAAACCCCTCCTTTTTTACGTATGGGGAGACTCCTATTTTTGAATGTAAAATACATAAATTACTTGAAAGTTGTGTGGTGGTCAATAGGTGGGGATCACACAAGAACACTCCATTGAACATGTGGAAAAGTGCTCGTATGAAGTACAAGGGAGAAAATTTCGGTGAAGGGGGTAAAGGGGAATTGGAGAAATAAGGAGAGAGGGTTAATGTTGTGAGTAGTCATTATAAGATTCTTACCAACAATAACTAGACTAGGTCCAAATTCAATTAGAATAACACGATAACGTAAACAATGATAAGACATAATAAATCATAGACATATAATTCTATTAATTAATTTATCAAAGGTACAAACAACCTTATTGGTTTTACAAGATTATCATGCTCACAAAGCTGGAAAATAGAGAGATAAAGAGAACAAAAACATAAGAACAGGAATAAAAGAGTTACAACTTTTATTAATTGATGCGATAGTGGTAATATCATTAACATACATTCAATCAATAATTTCCAACCCCTTTAAATGAACAATCCATTCAAATTTATAGAACTAAAAATCATCCTTTCATCTCCCTCCATATATCACTTGTGACCTTTTATATTACTCGGAGGTGGGTTTTCCTTTATTAGTGGAAAATGACCCTTACAATGCTAATGTTGGAGGTCACTTAAATCAATAGGATGAAATACTAAAAAATGCATTCTTAATGAGTAATTAGAATATGGAGAGAGAGAGAGAGAGAGAGAGAGAGAGAGAGAGAGAGAGAGAGAGAGAGAGAGAGAGAGAGAGAGAGAGAGAGAGAGAGAGAGAGAGAGAGAGAGAGAGAGAGAGAGAGAGAGAGAGAGAGAGAGAGAGAGAGAGAGAGAGAGAGAGATCTCTAATGATTATAAACCTTTGTATGATGGAGAACTTGCTGATTTGAGGCAAGGTGATCATAATTTCTTCCTTACGTAAGATGTACGGATGATCCAAATTGTTGAATGAGTGTTTAGGAACAATGTTGTGAGACATTCCAGTGTAAGATGGAGATGGCTATGGAAATCACTCATGATGGTTCTTTCCTGATCTCACAGTGAGATTCTCTCATCATGCTTATGACGACCACCCTCTTGATGAATTTTAATTTCAATAGATATATTTACTCTTTTCAAACTCTTTTATGACCTCATAATGTTCCTGGTTTCACCTGCTACACCTTGATGTACTTTGGTATGCTCTTTGACACAAATGTGATCAAAATGATCTTTGTAGAATCCTTTTAAATATTGTAAAGGGTTAATTTTATTGTTTGAGACATGGAACATATTATTAGACTCAAGATGATGGAAAAAAGCAACAATATGAGCAAAATGGGAATCGCCACAACTTTCGGGCTGAAATTTGAAACTTTCTATTTTAGAAATTTTACATTGTTTTCACTCCATGATGTTTCTTACTTGTTCGGGAACCACATATGTCAATAATTCACCTCCTGTTACCACTTTATATTCTTATACATGCCCGACCATGAACACATGCTATTTTTAGTAACTACATTGCAGATGTTAGATTGCAATGAAAATGGTCTTGAAATTATGGGTTTTATTCCAAGACTCCTTGCTCTAAGTTTCAAATGATTCCTTCATTTGGATGAGTGAGAAAAATATTTTTTCATCGGAGGGGGAAAAATAATGAGAAAAAGTTAGTCCACCATATCTTGAAAAATCAGCAACCCCGTGAAGAAAGAAATGTCTCAGACAAAACTAGACTTTTAAAAGGATCCTTCTCTCCATATTTCATATATTTTTACCTTTTGGATCTTTAGGTAAGTGATAATTTATTTCGGGAGGGAATAATGACAACAAAAATTCATTCCTAAATATATATAAAAATCAGCTTCTTCATTTGGAAAAATATGGTTTAGATGAAATTAGAATTTTTAGGATCGTTTGCTCCAATTTTCATGTGATTTTGCCTACCGGATCCTGGGAAACAAAGAATGGTATCACTATAATTTTTTTGCTGTGGAATAGCATCCATTAATTGAGGTTAGAAGGTGTGATAGAGGAAATAATGGAGTAATGTAATCATATGCATAAGTAATGAGTAAAAATTATGATTTAATTTGGTTTATCTCATTTTTATGATGTCTTGTTGACCATAGATCAAACCTAGGTTAAATGTGAGCTTGAGTGAGGTTATTATTTTGTTTTCATGGTAAAATGGGGAAAAATGAAATAAGGGGATCCAAAATTCACCTTTGATAAATATGAAGATAAGTGTTAGCACGAGAGTGAGTGTGAGTGAGATGTAGGGGACAAATAAGCACCTTGCATAGGTGGGAGAGGTCACATGGGTGATCAAGAGAGGGGCTTGTTCTAGGAAATATTTATCATCCCATATATATAATTTGGTGAAAAATGACAAGAAGGAT
The DNA here is from genome assembly GCA_018340775.1 of Taxus wallichiana var. yunnanensis. Classification (NCBI taxonomy): domain Eukaryota; kingdom Viridiplantae; phylum Streptophyta; class Pinopsida; order Cupressales; family Taxaceae; genus Taxus; species Taxus wallichiana. The sequence continues at coordinate 491,988,722 of CM031242.1, read as the reverse complement.
ATAAAAGTGTGTCTTAACCCATTTGGAAAGTCGGTTTGAGCATGAGGGGCTAAGTGGTTGAGCACGGGGATTAAAAAATAATCTTTGAGAGCATGAAGAAGGGTCATGTGAGTGTACATGGGAAAAGAGTGGGCATGAGGTGCAATTTATTGTAAAATTTAGTGAAAATGGATATAAGGTACACCAAATTGTGCCTTAGAGAAAGGTGGTGACATGCGACACAACAAAAATTGGCTAAGTATGGGAAACAATCACCTCTGATTCAACCCGGGTTGACTTGACCACATTTGGGTGGTTGGATGGTTAAAATAATGTCATACGGAATTTGTTTTTGTCCCATTTTGTGAAAAGGGATAAGAGGGACAACAAAATGCATCTTACCTCGTTTGGAAAGCTAGTTTTTACATTGGCTTACCCAAAATAGCCTAGAAACATGAAATCTTCACCCCCAGGCTCCATATGGAGTTGTGAGATGCAATTTTAGATGAATTTTACTACAAATAAAATTATAAGACAAATGGAACATGTTTAAGATCTTAATTATGCCTAAAAATCTAAAAAATGACCCCTTTTTAATTGGGACAATGAGGCACACTTGTAAATTTTGACTGTCTCAAGAAACCTTGGACCTTTAATAAAATTTTATGATACCGCCATGAATAATATTATTAAATATTTAAATTTACTATTTTATTATATTTTAACTCCTTACTGAGTTCTCATAATCATCCAGAGAAGTCTAGGTTCACATTTTGATTGTTCATTCCTTACACTGAAAAACCCCACTTTTGTACAAATTGTCCCTAAACAACCAAATATTTCCTAAATATTCCTAAAGAACTTCAAACACCTTTCAGGCTCTCTAATACCACCTCCATATTTTTAATACCTTTTCGTAACCCTCCCATAGGATGCACATAGGCCCCGAAATGGGTAAAATTGGTCTTTCTAAGCTTGTCGAGAACTAGTCTCTTACTACACTTCATTGAATGAATTATTGAACCTTGTTACACATTTTAGAAAACTAATATATGTTTATCCAATGTATTACGACTTCTTGAAAGGTCAAGATAATTATCACAAGGAAGAAAAAATGGCCGGGAGAGGGATTTAGGAAGGTTTAGAATCATGTTTTCACATTATGACTTGGTTGTCATGGTTCAAGTTTTGAATTTTTGGGATAGTCAATTCACATGAAAATAGCATAAAATACTAAAATATAGAATGAGTAGGCTACATCGGACCAAAATTATTGGTGTGCACCGAGTCAAGCTTACCTAAAGTTCAATAAGTACTCTTCTAGAATGAGGCTCTATGTTATTTTCCTACGAGGTAGTTAGAACACTTGTATATATCCTTTTTGAGGGATGAAAAATGTCTCATCATGATGTACCGGTGAAGTGTTTTGAGATATCCAAAACTGATGTGACAAAGTCTTTGGTGCCACAATTGTGTAGAGGAGGTGTCTTTAGCAAAAATTCTGATAATCTCTTTGGAAAAAATCAAGCTGGAACATTTGTCCCACATTTTAATCTCTTGCAACAATTTTTGAGCTTCTAGATTTATCTCAAATCAAACAAAATTTCTTATCGGATTTGAAATCAAAATCAATCTTCAGATTGTGATCTAGAAGTTGAATTACTGATAGCAAATTCTTCATCAAACCAGGGACATACTAAACATATGATAACATAAAATTTCATGAACCAAAAGGTAAAGAAATGTTCTCAATACCTTGGACATTGTAGGAAGAGTCATCACCCAATGAGACATGATTTGTTGAGGGTGTCTCTTATTGTGGATAATTAGTCTCTGTGTCTAGTCATGTGACGAGTGGCTCCAAAATCAATGTACCATATATCACTAGAAGACATGGTTTCTTCACTGGAATGGGAAGTGTATAATAAATACTCATCATCTGAGTGGTCTTATTGCTCAAAGCAACATTTCCCTGTTGATGGTATTTCTCTAGTTCCACTTCTTACTCCTTTGTTTGTAGCTAGATTTTCCCTATAAGATTGTTGATTGTTAAGTTTAGAGTTGTTAAATGAACCATTCTTTTACACGTTGTACCATCAATCTTTCAAATCATGTCCTTTTCTACAAATATGACATTTTTTTCTACATTAAAGCTTTACGATGTTGTTTTTGGAAATTATTGGAATAATTATATTTTTTCTCTTTCGATAAGAAGAAAGTGACTACTCTTCTTCATCATCTTTATTGTATAATGAATCTTCTTATTACAACAAGCTCACTAAAATTTCAAAGCTGATAGTTTGGTTTAAAAATTTAATTATCATCATAGAGGGAGGAAGTACTCTCATAACAATGGGAACGAGAACATCATCTTATATTTCCTCTCTTAGGGATAGAAGTGAATCCCTCAATGTTGCAACTCTATGCAAGAAAGCCTTAACTTTCTCATTAGGCTTGAATTTCAGTGTATGTAGTTGACTCAGCAAATTCAATATAGTGTTCTTATTCTTGGCCTCGTATATTGTGCTCAACTTATCCCATGATTATTTTTCCCTTCTAACATCTCAAATGTTTGGTTACATGTCACCCGACACTATGAACAAGATAATAAAATTTTCCTTCTAATTAGCCCTATCAAATGGACATTGATGTGTTGTGTCATCTCTAGATCTGTTTATTGAACCATTGAAAACATGATACAATTCTTCAAACTCAAGTTGAGTTCAATTTTTGGTCTTCCATGGGTCATAGTTGTTGGCATGGAGCAACTACGAGTCAGGTAAAAATAAAATTGGAGCATTGTTGACCATAGTGGGTTGTTATAATTTCCCAACTAAATGTTTCATTAGCATAATACAAATCAATACAACACACTAAAAAATGACTTTAACTTCTTGTGTGGAAAAATTGAATGGCGGGTAAAAATATTCATGCCTCGGTGGCCTCTTGAGCTCAATTTGGCTCAAAATTAACTATTTCAAAAAAAAAGATTAAATATTCCTTTTTAGGCTATATTCCTTCACAAAAGATGCCCATAATCACTTTTGTAACAAATAGGAGGATTTTTTTATCCCTAAGTAGGGGTTTTCATGATAACTTTAGTTAGTTATAGATAACTTACATAGTTGGGCAAGAGTTTGAGAAACTACTAAGTTTTATGGCCTCTATTAAAATTACCTCAAACAATTTTTTTTTTTGGGAGGGAGTGGTGTGAACCCTTGAAATTTACCTTTCTTATGACTTAGCAAAACTCTTATCCACCTTATAAGATTTAGGATGTGGTGGAGATATTTTATTTAAACTTGATTTAAAGTAAACACATAAATAAAAACATACCTTACCGACCTTATTGGTCAAATCAACAACGAGGCACTTGGAGGAGTCTTGGGAGTTAAGGTTTTAATTTGCCTTAATCTTGTCGAAATGGTTCTCCATTTTGATGAAATGGCTCATTGCATTGGAGAGATATTAGATCGTTATGTAGGGATCAAATTAGTTATTTGTCAATGGATCTCACCTAGATTATTATATTAGAGTAGCTAATACAAAAATTTCCTTCAAAATGTGCCTCTTAGCTTAATGCTTGACTCAACCTATGTGGGTCTGCCACTTTCAACTTATTCAAGGAGGTTAAATTGATATGATGATGGATGACTGGTGGGAGTCCAACTAAATAGGATCCCAACATAGTTCAATCGCTCAACCCTTTCGGCCCCTCATCCCTTTAGTTTTTCATTTGATTATTTTGCAATATGTGTAAGTTATATGCCCAACTCGGTCAAGGCCTATGAAAAATATGACCTGATGTGACCCTAATTTGTTGTTAACATGCCAAGGAGATTAGATGGAGGCTCTGCAATGTGGGAGTAAACTTGATCTTGGGATCGATAGGCCCCCAAATCAACGTATAACTTGGCCGATGCATCTTGTTTCCAACTCGCTTAAGCATGACCCAAATCAATCTGCTTTACATAAAAATTGAGAATTTTTCAAATAATCCACCAAATTTGGAGGTTCAACCAGATTTGGTTGTAACTAAAGCAATCTCCAAATTTGGATAAAGAACCCCTATTAGGGAAAAAATATTATTTGTTTTGTTTCTCAAATATTTGCATACTACTTTTGACTATTTCTTATTGCATAATTTAGTGCCTCAGTGACTCCTCCTTCCCAATACACAACCATACACAAATTTTGCTTTAAATTTCTTACAATGCATTGCAGGTAGTATTGGAGGTTGTGTATGGTATTAGGAAGTGGCTAAGGGATTCAAGTGGCTCCTTATTTGGTGCTCAAGATTCTCCAAGTCCTCCAAAGTTCTTACAAGCTCTCCTATGAAACTTAGGACCTCTCTTTCATTCTCTAATATAAAATGTGAATGAGGAACAAGGACAAAAGCCTGATAAATTTTATTGATGTGCAATCTAGTTACATGGCTATAAATGGCTTTATTGCTTATAGGTATTAGATAAAAGGTAAGCAGTAAATGGTTACATAGGTGTAACCAAAAGCATACAAGAGTGAATAAATAAAATATGAAAAAATAATGGTTATAACAATATAACCACACAACCATACAATTAACTAATTACCTAAGTAAAACAAACCTATGGTAACAAGTATATAATGTAAAATTACCTATATACAAAAGGTTTTACCTAGGAGATACTTGTTATCACATTAACCCCTCACAAAGTTAGTAGCACCTCAAGAGAGAGTTGTGAGTGGAACACAAAAATGATAGGTCAAAAATGAAAATAGCCTAAAGTTAATGAGTCCAAATACTTGGTGGAATTTGTTGATACAATTATTACTTTTAGTAACATAATGCTCTAAAATAGATCTATACGTATAAGCTCCACTAACCTCTAAGCCTTTAAGGGTAGATTTATGAGTGAAATCATATCAAACTATGTGATGATGATACATATAAATAACAACAATGTCTATTTATAGGAGAACATAACCAAAAGTGACAATATCTCATTCATCGACAACATTGACCATGGTTAAAGAATTTGGTTGGAAAAATGTTATACTAGAAAACATTGATCATGGTCAATCTCATTATCCACAAAAAGTGGTGTAAAGCTGAGGGATGAGAGAAAATGGAGGTAGAGAAGACACTTGGAGTAGGTATAAAGGTGATCTAAAATGAATCTTGTGTTGCTATATGAAGATGCAAATGTGATCATGCTAAAGATATTAATTGGTAATAAAGAGATAGTAAGGAGGGTGGTAGGAAGGTAGTAAAGAGACATGCTTGTGCAATATAGGGTGATTCCACACATGATTCTATCACTAGTTACTTCCAATTAGCCCAATCATGCTCTTAGTACATCCCTTGAGGTATACACTCAAAGATATTAATGTGCCAATTATATATGAAGAGAAATCATTAATATGATAAAATAAGGTGTATACATATGCCCAACCAAATATCATCGTGTGTCACAATAGTGTAACGTGAGATGGTATTTAAAGAAAAATATGGTACAACTGAAATAAAAGGAAATGACTATAAATTAATTAATATGTAATAAAAAATGTGAACTCAACCAAATGAAATATACTTAGGAACCCTAATGATAGAAAATGAAAGGGAGAGGTTAACATTATAAGCGTATGCAAGTGAGCCTATAAGTATGTATACAAAAATATGGGAAAATAACACATAGAAGAGTGTTGGGACAAGTCTAGAGAAGAAGGTTAGGTAAAGTATGGATAGTTTGTGCAAGGTAATAAATGTGTGTTAGGAAAAATCTAGATAAGACTATTAGGTCAGGTCCGAATAGCCTATGGAGTGTCAAAAAGGTGTTAATCAGGAAATTAATCAACTGATCTAGAAGGCTTACAATCTATGTAATAAAATAGGTGAAGTAAATATTTAGATCAAGTCCAAATTTCCTATCAAGAAAGACCATATTAGGTTCAAAGAACGGGTAAAACATCAAAGGTTTTCATTGAAAAATAAGCCACATAATCTAGTAGGCCTAGAAGAGAGTGTAGGTTAGGTATATAAATGTCTAAGTCAAGATAGTCTCTTGGCTTTACCTCTACTTATCCTCTTTTTCACATCCCCTTCATCTCAACTTCTCCTTTATTTTTAATTCCCTATATTGGATCCTTATCCATCGTTATTTTCTCAAGAAACTATATCCTTACTATGTATTCTTACTCTTATAAGTCTTCTTTAGAGTCTCTTCCTTATTGTATAGGTATTTACACCTCTCCTTCACCTTTAGTATATTATTCTCTTCCTATAACTAATCACTTTCCATCATTCACTCATTCACCTTGTCCACTTTCCTTTCTATAACTATGCATAAATTTCCAATTGTCCATCATTGTCTAGACTAGTAAACTTATTATGAGATTCCATGGTACTCCTTTAAATCTCTTGTCAAGACATATATCACTAGGTCATCAGTCACCACTTCCTTCTTGGGGTTTCTTCAGTGATTTAAGAGTTTGAGGTTCTTATTTTACATTTATAGCGGTATCGATTAGACTATACCGACAAACAGTGGTTTGAAGGTTGCATGATATGTAACTCCAACATATTTTCATTCAAGTATTGGAATTTCATTCTTAACCTTGTGTAATTCTTTTAATCCATCTACTAAAATTATCTTCTCTTGAATAAGGTCTAATTGCCATGATTTTTTTGAGATCATCTTAATTATGTGAATACCCAGATTATATAGTTGTCTTGGAAAATGTAGGGTTTAAACTATTAATATAAGTTTGTCCCTCAATGAATTATATATTTTAGTTATGGATTCTTTATATTTTTATTTAAATATCACCCTTCTTGGCTAATGCTTCCTATTATTATGGACACTAATTCTTTAACCCTTCCAAACTGATATGCATGTCATAGTTTTGATTCTAAAGAATGTAGTTTGGTTCTCCCTCTCCTTGAAGATTGTAAGTTTCTACTTTTATTTTAAGGCTTATTCATACTTTAACTTTCCTTTATTGCTTCTAAAAACTCATAGATGTCATTAAAGAGGAATTGAGAACACTCCATAAGATAATGGCTTTCAAAATCCCTTAAAATGGAATTCACAAGTCAACTAGACATTCACAATTTATTATAACTTATCACTTTACCTTTAACTAGTATGTTACCTTGCATGTATTGATGCTTTCTCAACCCTTTATGAGGTCAACAAAGTTAGGTACTTTAGATGTTCACAAAACTATGATAAACTTACCTCAAACCCTAAAAACAAGTTGCTTTCACTCCGCATGATTGTATATATTGATTTTAAACCCAATAAACTTAATTTCAAGGGGATTCAAACCCTACAATACCTTAAGAATGAATACCGTAAGCTCTTTTAGAAAGAATCAAAGAGTGTCAATGCAATATTATTGATGAACAAATATTTTACCTTTCTTACAAACCCTAGGTTTGAGATATAGCCCGAGAGTTTTGAGTTAGTTTTAAAGATCAATTGTACATCTTGTCACCTATGTAAAAACATGCACACCATCCATAGGGTCCATTTTAGGCTTCTTAAAAATCATCAACCTTATGATAAAGCCCATAAACCATAAATCATCTCACAATCCCTTAATTGCCCTCCATACTACTAAATCATTATGTGAATATAATATATTAAGGAATTATTTATTAAAAAAACATTCAAGTTCTAAAATCATTTACATGATTAATTCATTACTCATTCCATGTGATACATTTGGAATTTAACACAAAATAATATAGAAAGTATAGTTTTCAATCAAGAACAATCAAATATACACACACCATGAAGGAATTATGAAGGAAATTTGATTTCATTCATCTTATAAAATTTCCTATATATTCCTTAAGCCCTCATATGATCTTCCACATGTACTCTTCTCTAAAACCCTTTCTCTTCAATCATAACTACCTTCACAATTCGAATATCAACTTTTGTATGCTTCACCTAAGGTGGTTTCCTAACATCTGTCTTGACTCAACATAATTAAGGCTTGAGTTAACTTATGAACCTTATCAAAAGGGTTAATACAATATTGTACATATCTTATTAGGCCTTGAATGGCCTCTTATACCCTCTAAATACTTGTTTTCATCATTACACCGCCTTCACTAGGTTTTAAAATTCTAATTTCAAATTATGTCCTTTTGGAGTGAAACTTAAAATTGCTTATCTTCCATACTAGGAGGGTCTTGAAATACCAAGGAGGAGTTAAAGACACATAACTAGACACATAATACCTTAACTACATGTTACTAATCCCAATATTACATAATTGATGCCTTTATAGTGATGCTTCTGCATCATACTCCCCTAGTAAGAAATATTTAAACCCCCATGGAGGTTTGTGTCTTCTTTCTCTTCTTCCAATATTTCTCTTGCTTAGAATAGTATTAATCATTTATTTTATTGAATTCATATTCAACTCTCTCACTCTTTTATTTGCTTGACTTGTCTCTTCTTGCTTTGAATTTTCTTTCCATGTCTTCACTTTGCTTCAAATCTTCTTCATTCTCTTGTTCTTCATAACTCAGTTGTACATTTTCTTTATTTTCTTGTATTTTTCCATCTTATTTGATCAATATTTTACTCTTATCTACACAAACACAACTTGGGGAACATTAGATTCAAAAGGATGAGACAAACTTGTCTCATTTTGGTCTTCTTTCTTCCTTTCCTTGAGCTTTTCATGTCTTTTTCGATTATCTTATTTTTTTATTATAGGTAAAGGAGGGTTAAGGGGACCCTACCTAGTACAAAGATTCTAACAAAAGATAAGTATTCAAGGTCAAGGATATACCATGTAGACACCTAAATTCAATATGTATACCCTCATCACCTGCATGCCCATATTTTATTCTATTCATCTCCTTTTTAGTCAAATGCCCGCTTAATTAGTTTATCCCCATTAATTAAATACCCATCATCTTTAAATACTATTTAATCAACATCAATTAATTAATTAATTAATTCATTAATCATACCCTAACCAACTTTCTATTTTGGAACACTTTCATTCTAAATCTACACCTATGCTTTTTCCCTACACTTTTTCCAAACTATCTCCACTAACAACTCATCTAAATATCATCCCCAAACAACACCTTCCCACCAAATGCTTTAAAGCATCCGGCCTACTCCTAAAAAAACAAGAAATCATGCCATAAACATAAAATTATTCCCATTGAGGAAACTTTATCCGTGATCGGTAATGACCCGACCTAGTTGCCATCGACCCTTTAAAGCTAAGTGCTTTCTCTCAATTCATCATCAAATGTATGAAAATCATAAGCTTTTCTCATAGCACAGTAAACAATAATACGTGCCTAGATAGTCTAGAAGCCATTATAGACCTCTCAGACCTCCTTACAACGTGTATGCGTCAATCATGATCTGGTATTTTTGTGATATTGTCATCATTTTATGTTTCTTTAATCAGATTTATTGTATTATCTTGGTATTTCTCATGTTTAACCTTTTATAGGTTTAGAACATCAGCAACAGAGATCACAACTTCATCATCAAATTCCTTCTACCAATCTATACGTAGGTTCTCCATTTGGCTTGCCTCTACTTAGTCTTATCCATCTCTCGTATGTGATCGTCATTGACCATTACAGTGTCGCCGTCGAATTGGCCTAAAAACCATTACTTTTCTATTCCGAGTGATCCCAGCCCCGCATGTGCTTAGCCTCTGCTTCAGGTTTCTAAAATCTCATCCAATCTCTCTGTCATAGCAAAATCAACCAGTTTACACCTAGTCATGGTCAATCAATGTCTTGGTCTCAATCCCCTACCTCCATCCTTATTTCTTATTGTTTTCCTCATTTCTATCCCTTCAAATTTTCTCTATAGGTTGAATTTATCATTTCAAGACTTCTTGATTTCAGATTGCATTATGATCTTGCATAGTCTACATATTTCTCTTATTTTCTTTGTTCGAGACTCCCAGTCACACAACCTGTCCTCACTATCCTCACATATGGTTTGGGGCACCAAATCGACCCGAGCTAGTTACATTTTCTTTTCATTTGTTTAGATCAGATATATATCTAAATCAATCAATAGTTCTTTTAGATCCTGTACTTTCTCGGTCTCAACATATTATCGTATACATTTATTTTTTAAATCACCTTTTTTTAAAAAAAAAAGGTGGGGATTGACATCCACCGAGAGTTAACGCTTCTCGGGTCCACTTTTTTGGACAACCCCTCCCAAACCATCTAATCTAAAATAGTTTTTATTATTGTTTGAAAATTTTATCTTATTTATAGCAAAAACATCAGCCATCTAGCACCCGTATCACATCCGAGGTAACATAAACCCTCTTTTATTTATGAGTTGCTAATTTATCTAGTATTTAGTGCATTAACTTCATTACAAAATGGGAATTTGGAAAACATTCTTGGCATGCCCAGTAGAACCACCCTTTAGGTGAGCTCTTACATTTTTCTCTTTTTCTTTTTGCTTTTTTGCTTCTACTAACACCACAGCGTGAATTTCCACTTTATTGCTTGTTAATGTTGGGTTCACGGCATGAATCACTCATCACTGAGAAGTGATAATAAATAGGAAAAGTGTTATCCTGGTACTCTTCCTTTTCCCTATTTACTCCTTTTTACATCATAATTTCCCATTCTTGTTTGTGTCCTCATCCAACATCACATTTCATTTTTGGCTTAAAAAGAATGTTCTTTTTTGCATCTTTCTTTCCCACATAGCTTAAGTAGGGGTTTAATCTTCTACATTACATGTCTTATCACACACAACCTTAAACCTCAAAAATCAAGTTAACATATCAAGACATCCCTCTACCTAGTTTTCCGATTGGGATTTCATCATCCAACAGTAGATCGCCTCAGACATTACCCAACCATAACAAACCTGAAACCAAACATAGTTTACCTTCTCATAGGTATCTGATTATCCATCCCCTTTATTTTCATATTTTCTTAAAATAAGAACATAAAAAGAACCATTTTCTTTATTTTCTTGGGTAAAAATAGTTTTCATGCCAGTACTCACTTGTTTAGCAGCTAAGAGAATGGAACAAAAATTTACTTAAAATGATCCCTTATCTCAACAAATGTTCTCTCACAATGACCCGCCTCATTTGTACCCTTAAGAAATCAACCACTCCTTTATGTATCTCACTCAAAACCTCTTATTCACACTACAACTATAGGTGAAACCAACCGATTATTTTACCATCAATCTATCCATCCTAGGCTAAACACCCCACCATAAGTTTGATCAGAATCCTTTGGACCACCTAAGGTCCCTCTTGGTGATACCATGTTTTAAGAGCTTTTGGATGCCAATCCAGTGGCATTTCAAGATTACCTCTTTAGAATATCAACCTAGATTCCCTCAGATGAACCACCATTCCAACAACTTTATCTTTATCAAAATAATTTCCAAACCACCCATCTTGCAACTAATGAGATTTCTATAGCCCACCTTGCTTCCTCTTCCACCAATCCCTTGACTCATCAAACTACCCAGATAGTCACACCTATTCCTCACAACCTCCCGCTAATCAACATAACAATCAACACTACTCTTCCCCTCACCTCTTTAGTCACTATTCCCACTAGTATCCCTAGTCAATATGCCCAAACATCATACCACCTATTCAGAAAATATTATTTCTCACATCCAACATTCCATCACTACTTCTCAACCCCCTTTCATGGGTACTTTACATTATGTAGCATCTAACCCCTTTCAATAACAATATCAACCTATTCATACCCACATCCTTGCTCAAAACTTGCCACAACATGACCTACCAAAACCTAAAAATCCTATCACATCCCCATCACCCAAAGCAAAAATTCTTTAAACAACCACCCTTTCAATCACAATCCATGGTTTACCACCAAAAAATTCCTCAAACACCAACACCTTCGCAAGTTCATCAAAAAATTCATCCAACCACTTCTTACATGCAACCACTACCTCTCATCCCCCAAAAAACCCTCTCAAATGATCCCATGCATTCCCTTGTAAATAGGTTAGCTAACCTTGAAGCTGTTACTTTAGGAACCAAGGTCTCATTATCCTATGAGAAAATCTATAATGAGCCTATCCACCCATCCATACCAATTAAACCATATCCTCTACACTGGGAATTGCCAAAATTCTCCAAGTTTAATAAAATAGAAGATACATAACAACACCTTTATGAATTTAAACACACATGTTATCTTATTATAGAAGATCATGACATAATGCTTCGTACTTTTCCCATGTCCTTAGCTGGTCCCACATTGGACTAGTACAATAGTATCCCTTAATATTCAAAATTTTCTTTCCCCCAACTTGCACAATTATTTCTAGAAAAAATCTCTATTAACATTGCATGAAAAATAACTATTAATGATCTATACGCCATTGAAAAATTTGAAGATGAATCCATTACATATTTCATTGAATGATGGTGCCTCACTATAAGCCAATTATCCTTTCCTCTTACGTAAATTGATCTCATCGAGCTCTTCTCATGCTCGTTTACAAAACATATATCTTTGAATTTACAAATTCAATCATTTCGTACATTCAATGAGGCCTTCACCATGGCCCAAAACTTGAAGCACACACCCTCGAGCATGGCCATTTAAAAATGAAATAAAATAAAACCAAACACGAATTTACTAAATCATCCACACCAAACAACAAATCAAAGGAATCAGCTAATCTTTGTAGTTGTTAAATCATCACCTACATCTACATTTCTCACATAGACTCAACAATGATTCGCTCAACCAACGCATAACTATACTCCCGTTGGGAGTCATATAATATAATATTTGGAAAATTAATGAAAAAAATCTTGTCACATTTCCTCCTATCGACCGAGTTGATGAGTTGAGACTGAAATTTGTATGATATTGTGAAGACCATTACTGCAAGTATCACCAAGTCTCGAGGTCACGAAATAAAACTATATACTATCAAGGATCTAGTCCAAACACTCATTGATCAAGGTGATATTCAAGTTGATAATCTAAATTCTTCACCCAATCAACCCCTCAACATTTTCAAACAACCTTTCCCAAATCATACATCAATAAGATAAGCCACCACTTCTACCATAACCCAAACACCTAATGCTCATACTATAAATACTCTAAACACTACCGATCAAGAACCCATATTATCCACAACTTCCCCTCCGTCATCATTGATCACACCTATTGCCTTTGATTTTATTCCAACATACATCACACCTACATCTATTTTGATGTCCACTCCAAATAATACGACTCCATTAGAAAATATATCATTTATACCCTTAGAGACATTTTTGAAACAACCATTCCAACCTATTTCACCTCTCGGTGTTGATCTTTCATCAACTCCTCACTATCACATCTACCTCATCATCTACTTCATCCATTTTAGTAGGCTTGACCACCTCGCCTATATCTATTCCACTCTTTCCCATCATACTATATGTGGAGCCTATATTGTTTCTTCATCCCACTCCCTTACCCACATCAACTGCTATGGTTACATACACACCACCTTCTTATTTCACCCCAACTTCATCATTTGAAGAATGCTTAAAATAACTTTACCTTGTAATGAACACGGATGTTCCTTCCATGTCATCAACAAAATCCCATCAATATTCACCTTCCATAGATTGCCTTAGACAAATGTTGTTTCCTATACCCGAACCAACTATGTCATCACCATTTGACCCCCCAGTTAAGGTTATCATTACCCCTCTCAAGGATGCATCCTCAAAATCTATAATCCCTCCTAGGGCTAAATTGTCCAACTTGAAATCATCGGTTTTAGGATCAAAACATTTCAACCCAACAATCCAAGGTTATTTAACAATAAAACACCAATAACCATAAAAATGATTTTAAATCACCAAAACCTCAATACACCGGATTCTACCACAAACATCCAAAGTATCGCATAAGACATCTTCTAACGATTTAGTTACATCATTTACTGAGATCTTCCAACACTTACTACAAACTTCTATAATTATACTTCCTCCTATTAAGGATTTTGACCCAAAAGGAAAGAAGCCTTTATGGTTCAATTTTAACCTTATGTGTGCCTTTCATCATACCCATGGACATGATATTGATCATTATAGAGTACTCAGGAAGTGTCCATAATCTCATTAAAGAGGGAAGACTTTCCCTTTGACCAAGGCAGTCCCTTCCTTCCACATCTAGTCTGACACCTGCTATTTCACCTTCTAGAGATGACTCATCCAGCAATGACCCTCCTTTGTTCATCAATTTGGTTCAAGTAATCACTTGATCCAGCCCATGTGAGCCCAAATCAACTTCGAGGCAAAATCTAAGACCTTCATTGCCATCCCTCCTCCATAGGAGTTTGTCACATCAACAAAACTAAAGGTTTCTATTTTAGTGGCCCCTAATCCTATTAAACAAAGCATCATTAAACAACTTCATCAAGACATAGTCAATATATTGCTCTACGAGCTCATCTAAAGCTCGCCAGATCATAGACATGCTCTTATTAAAGCCTTGAAATGCATTCCGACGTCAGTGACGAGGCTCAACCCTTTGTATCTCTTGTAGGATCACTTACTACTTTTATTACTATATCATTTAATGAAACTGAAGTTCTAGACATCTTGTTAGAAGAACACAACCTTACCCTCTTTATTATAGTTACGAACAATGATACATTCATTCGGTGGTCCATGATCGATAGTGGGGAAAGCATTAATATAATCATTTCACATACATTTGATCAACTTAAGATTCCAAAGGAAACTGTTTCTCACACACCTGTGGTCCTTTGCACCTTTAACGACGCCATTGATATCATATTTGGAATGATCATTTTTCCCATTCATGTTAGTGAGAAGCTCATCCATCAGACCTTCTATATATTTAAAGGAAAATTTCAATAAAATGTTCTCCTTGGATGACCATGGATTCTCACTATGCGTTACATCCCATAAAAATTCATCACTCCCTTAAGTAAGATGAGCATGAGGCAAAGATCCTAATGCTTCACGGGATGATCCTCCCTTCCAAGGATGTAACATGACTTATAGACCAAATGTCATGCTTATCCCTAAGGAAAACCCATATGCACCATCCACTGGTTTAGCCATTCCCTCATCTAAACTCCCTAATAAGGAATCCATGGATAATGTAATTGAAAAAATTACAATGGTGGAGTATCATATTCTCATGCTCAATACCCTTCTTACCTCTCACCGTATCAGTAGACCCGATAAGGTGCCTATGTACGAACTAGATGTCAAGGATGTCATCCATTTTGGTCCACCACATCGTCACACTAATCTTATTTATGGTGGTTTTGATAACCCCTCTTCCCACATCGATGATATTCCATATGCCAGGATGTATCTTTGGTGGCTTTAGATTTCCTGACAACCCATATTTTTCCTATAACTATTTCCATTGTTGTGCATGGAATGGATTTGGCTTAGGCCATTATGAACATGGCCCACATGATCTTATTCCTGATCAATGTCGTAAATCTTACAAAAATTTTGGGTTAAGATATTGGGATAAGTCTCTGATCCCATCCCACCATTTGAAATATTCATAGACATGCCTCCTCCACCTCCTTTGTCTTTTTAAACTTTCGAAGACGAGGGCATACCTTCTCTACCTTCTCCATATTTTCTAACCCTCTAGGATCTCAACATGCTCGAAGATATGGACATACCTTCTTTACTTTCTCCATCTCCTCTGACTCTTGAGGACATGAACATACCTTCCCCATCTTTCTTGACTCTTGAAGACATGGAACTAGATGACACCATTTCCATTACCTCGGCTTTTTTTTAGTCTCCACCATAACTTTGGGACCAGTCACCTATTAGTGTGACAATCAGACTAGGTCCCTTCCTCTTTTCCATCCAGATATGATAGAAGAAAATTCATCTTCCATTGACATCCTTCAGTATTTTGATGACGATGCCATCCTTTCCCACATGAGGTAGAAGATTATTATCTTTAGAAGACCTTACCATCTGATTCACCTACTATTTTTAATGAATCCACCATAGATGTCAATATTAGGACTCGCATGATCCTTGCATTCAAAAAGTGGGCCGATCTCTTGATCGACATGAGATAAAATATTTCACCACATTCCTCTCTGTCATAGCTAGGAATTTGCATGGTCACATTCGGACATGCCGGGTCTTGACCCCTTTATCGTCATCCACAATATCGTCACTTATCCTAATACTAAATTGGTAAAGTAGAATCTTCTCTGCATGAACCCTTGCATCACCCTCTTATTAAAGAGGAGTTGCAACACCTTTTGTCAACTAATTTATTCATGCCCATTGATTATACTCAATGGGTTTCCAACATTTTCCCCGTCGCTAAAGCATCGGGAAAACGTGAATATGCACTAACTTTCGAGATCTCAATCTCACTTGCCCTAAGGATGACTTCCTCTCCCAACATTGATCAACTTGTAGATCTTACTACAAGCCATGAGATGCCTTCCCTCATGGACAATTTCTATTGTTATAATAAAATCCTCATTACCTTTCGGAAGATCAACACAAGACATCTTTCATCACCACTTGGGGAAATGTTTCTATGGCTTCATGCCCTTTGGTTTAAAGAACACCGATGCTACTTATCAGTAGGCTATGACTTATATCTTTCATGACCTCATGCACAAAACCATAGAGTACTACATTGATGATATTTCAAGAAAATATAAAATTTGATGCGACCATCTCTCTGTTCTCGAATTCCTTTCCGAGTGCCTTATTCATTTTTGTCTTCATCTCAATCCAGCAAAGTGTGTATTTGGAGTCTAAACGGGAAAACCCCTTGGATTTATCATCTCTATTAGGGATATTGAAGTTGACCCCATGAAAATATGGGTAATTATAAAAATTCCTCCTCCTTCCAATCTCAAGAAACTTCGCAGCCTTTAAGGCCACTTTCAACACATTCACCATTTCATCTCTGCAACTTTTCGATCATTGTAAAACTTTTCACCACCTTATTAGAAATGACATAGAGTTGAATTAGGATCACGATTGCTAGAAATCCATCAAGAACCTTAAATAACACCTTCTAGGTCTACCAATGCTTACACCTCCATGTGAGGGGGATGCATTTTATCTATACATCTCTGCCACTAATCATGCTCTAGGAGAAATGCTATCCCATCGATGACCAAGGACACGAGTAGGATGAATATTACATTAGTTGTACTCTTCATGAATGTAGGACCCACTACACTGAATCTGAAAGGATGTGTTGTGCCCTATGCTTTGCTACATATAAACTATGATATTATCTTATCAATCATAAGAATTTATGTTATTACCAGATTTCATGTTCTCAAAAGATTTCATTCTAAAGTTTATGACAACAAACAATCGCGTTACTTGGTGGCTCATGCTCATGACATAATTTGACCTAGAAGTTCATTTCTCAAAAATCCATTAAGGTACAATCTATTTCTAACCAATTGGCGGAAGCCCCTCTTCCTAGTACACACTTACCTTATGAGAAATTTCTAGACGAATCCATTAATCAATTTCATCATGAATATGACACTCTTAAATTCAATCTCTTCTTTGATGGCTCAAAATGTCAACGAGGGAGAGGCATTGGCATTGTTGTCATTCCTCCATGGGAAACTCCTATTACCTTCACATATAAACTTAATTTTGAGTGTACAAATAACATGGTAGAGTATGAAGCCCTCATCTGAGGTCTCGAAACCTCCATCTTTGTAGGTGTCCAAATTCTTGATATCTACGGGGATTCCAAGCTTATAGTAAAACAAGTCATGGGTGTGTATCAATGTAAAAATGACACTCTTCAAAAATATCGCAACATGGTTCATTTCTCCTTAAAGATTTTGATTCCTAAACCATCCAAGTTATTCCCCGATCGACCAATCGTTTTGCTTGACACAATGACATCCCTTGCAGCTCTTATCTTGTGGATAACAAGAGAGGATTCTAAACTCCCCGTAATCGTCGTTCATCACCATGATTGACCTTTCCACAATTTACCTCAGGTTAGCCTTATTGAAAATAATTCATAAGATCTTTAGTATTCTAAAATATTCAATTATCTATCCCAATCCATCCTTCCTCCTGATCTATCCAAAAATGCTAAGAGGTCCTTTCTTCAATGCACTCACCTCTATGTGATCCTTACCAACATTCTTTATAAATATGGATTTTATGGTGTTCTTCTCAATGTATTAAACCTCATGAATCCTCTCAGGCTATCTAAGAAGTCCACGATGGTATTTTTGGTGGACACTTTAATGGCTTAGTTGTTGCTAAGTGCGTTCTCTGTCTTGGCTATTACTTGGCCTTCCTTCAATCATGATTGTTGTGAGTATGTTAAGAAATGTGAAAAATGTCAGCAAATTCCAATCTTATTCATATTCCTAGTCAAGCTTTGTAATAAGATCAATACCTTTGACCATTTTCACAATGGGGCCTTTATCTTTTGTCTTATCAATCCTCGTTCTTCACAACAACATCATTATATCATCATCAGTAACAAAATATTTCACCAAATGGGTGGAAGAAATCCCACTCACCTCAACTAATGTTGGCCCGAGTCATTAATTTTATTTACCAAATCATCATCTATCACTTTAGTGTTCCTCATAAGCTTGTTATGGATAACAGAAATTACTTTAAAAACAAAGATATTAAGAAAAATGTAACACATTCAACATCAAACTTAGTTTATCTTCTCGATATTATCCCTAAGCTAACAACAAGATGAAGTTAGTAATAAAACAGTTCAAAATATTCTTTCCAAAAAAATTGATCAAGCGGGATGTAATTGGCATCTCTAGATTCCTTTCACCCTTTTGGCCTATTACACTAGCATCCATACCTCCACCAGGGGCTATGCATTTCTCTCTTGTTTATGTCTTTGAATTTTTCTTCCTCTTGAAGTCCAAATTCCATCTTTGCATGTATCCTTCGCAACTTCATCTATGATGAATACTATCGCGAGGCTCATCTAACACAACTTGAGATACTAGATGAGTGTCGCCTTCTCGCTCATGAACACCATCATGTTTATCAAGAGTGCATTAAACATGTTTATAATAAGAACCTTAAGGAACAAAAATTTAATATTGGTGACCTTGTCCTCAAATAAAATTATAATTTCACTACCGTAAAAAGGAGCCAACGCGGAAATTTTTCCCCTAACTTGATCAAACCATACATTATTACACAAAAGTATGGGTCATGAGCCTATCATTTGGCATCCCTTGACGATAAACCGGAAGTGAAACTGCTTAATGCATTGCACTTATGACCATTCTATTATTAACACATTTACCAATGTTCCCTTAGTCATGTCTTCAGATCATTCCTCCACCTCAGCCCTTTCCATGTCTCATCATGATGATTTAGAGCTATGTGGTCTTCCATCACTTCCTAGATGTGACCTTAAATATGGGAACTATGACTGTAACCGTATAATATTCTTTATGGATAGGTTCTCCCTCTTTGGTGAGAACTATGTGATCATCACATCCATCACATGATTATTCACCTATTAGAACCATGCAAAAGGGTTCAAGGATGTCTCTTGTACATTGTTATCCCCTCCTAAATGGTCTACTGAGCTAGTCCCAACTCTCTCCCATGTAAAATAAAAATTCATGGATGCTTCAATAAAAATAAAAATAATAAAAAAATAGACTAATCCCTCAAAGGATGATTGTTTATCTAAAAAATGAGAGAAGAAATCAAAAACATGAAAATCAAAATCAAAATCAAATAAATAAACCAATCCCTTGAAGGACGGATATTAAATATATTATTTTTTCCATCTATATTATACAAATTAGACCATACCCTTGAAGGATGGCTACTCCTTATGGCATTTGAAGGCTTCTCACATTGATCAACCTTCCATTTTCTCAACATCCTAAGAAAGCTTCCCGATTGATCAACTTTCTCTTTCCCCTTCTCGAGTTGGGGAAGAATTTTAGGGATCACCACTTTTGGGAGAACCCTTTTCCTCTATACAAGTTTCATCTCAAACCTCTTTGTCATATTAACATTAGCTTTATGTGATTATCTCATCCATTGCTTCCTTATGATCTTTGAAATGACTAACTATTGTTGGTTATTTCTAGCATAGCATCTCGCTTTGGTTGCATGTGCCTTGCGTTACCAATATCCCCCTTTTTGTTTACATATAATGTATTTGGAGGAATATTTTCCTCGTATGTTCTTTTTGCTATAACATAGTGTTGTTCATATCCATAGGTTGCTATTATTAAATTTGCATCTTATCCCACACCTCATATTATCTTATTTTATCTTTCTAACACTCAAGTCCTCCTTCGAGGCCATCTCTATTATCCTTTGGGTATATTTATTTAATCTTTCCTTTCTTCCTTTAACTTTGCGGCCATATATACCTTTTCCCTTTGGGAATTTTATTAAATCTACTTGTCGAAGTCCACATATGTGGTCATATTCATTCATCATCTGGGCATTTAATTAAACATCCAAATCCATTCAAGTCTACTCTCAAAGTCCTATCGGGCCTTAGTTTTTCCCTCTTTGGGAATTTTCTTTCACAATCTTATTCAACTTGCACACAAATCCCACTTCATGGCCATACCTTTCCCCACTTGGGGAATATTTGACTTTACCATATACTTTCTCCCTTTGGAGCATATTACTTCATCACTCACTTTTTCATTTTACCTTCTTGGCCATTTTTCATGTCCCATTGGGCACCATATCTTTCATCCTCGTCCCCTGCAGATGTATACCTATTCATTTAATTCATCATGTATGAAGGATTTCCCATATAGTTGAGCATATTTTGATAATTTTCCTATGACTCGTTGGTCATCCCATCCTATATCCATAGTGCAGTGATCTTCACCCACTCACTAGTTCATAGAATGTCGTTGTTCGTCTCCACCGAGACTGAAATTTTCCCCGCCAATGTGATATTGGAGTCACCACCATAATTTTCATCTTTATTGCAGATCCTTTTTGCTTGGGGCATCTAGCCTTGGTAATCATTTTACCCATCCATTCATCACCCACCCACCATTCATTATCTACCTTTTTGCAAATGTGTCATCAATTTCCTTTGACGTCATCGATCCCCTATTTGAGGGGGAGCTTATCATCAATCCTTTATCCTCATCCAAATCTCATCTTTTTTGTCTCATGGCTTGCTAGCCCAAACCACTCAACAAAAAGGGGCAAAATATAGACACCTAAATTCGGTATCTATACCCTCATTGCTTGCATGCCCATATTTTATTCCATTCATCTCTCTTATTTAATCAAATTCCCACTTAATTAATTTATCCACCTTAATTAATTAAATTCCCATCATGTTTAAGTCCCATTTAATCAACAATAATAAATAAATAAATAATTAATTAATTAATCATGCCCTAACCAGATTTCCATTTTGGAATGCTTTTATTCTAAATCTACACCTATGCTTTTCCCTACGCTTTTTCCAACTTATCTCCACTACCAACTCATCTACATCTCATCCCCAAACAACCCCTTCTCGCCTAATGCTTTAAAGCATTCAGCAAACTCCTAAAAAACAAGAAATCATGCCATAAACAAAAAATTCTTCCCATTGAAAAAACTTTCCCCATGATTGGCGGCCCCAACCCGATCACTGTCAACCCTATAAAGCCTAGCACTTTCTTTCCATTCATCATCGAATGCATGTGAATCAAAATATTTTCACACAACTGTAAATAATCATCTATGTTTGGACAGTTTAGAAGCCATTACAAACCTCCTGACCTCCTTTCAACATGTATACACCAATCATGATCGGTATTTTTGTGATATTGTTGTCATTTTATATTGCTTTAATCAAATTTATTGTATTATCTTGGTATCATTTCATGTTTAACCTTTACAAGTTTAGAACATCGAAACAAAGATCAAAACTTCATCATCAACTTCCTTCTACCAATCTATACTTGCAGGTTCTCCATTTGGCTTGCCTCTACTTGGCCTTATCCATCTCTCAGTAATAGTCATCGTAGACCATGATAGGTCATCATTGAATTGGCCTCAAAACCATTTCTTTTATGTTCCGATTCATCCCCCAGCCCTTGCATGTGTTTAGACTCTATTCCAGGTTGCTAAAATCTCATCCAATCTCTCTTTCACAACAAAATCAGCCATTTTACACCCATTCGTTGTCAATTAGGGTCCTGGCTTCAATCCCCTGCCTCCATCCATGTTTCTTATTGTTTTCCTAGTTTTTATCCCTTCATATTTTCTCTGTAGGTTGACTCCAGCATTTTAAGACTTCTGTAACTTCTAGATTGCATTCCGATCCTGCAAAATTTGCATATTTCTCTTATTTTTCTGATCTAGAATCCCAGGTCATCGTTGACCTATCCTCGCATAGTTTGAGTTTCCGTCGACCCATACAGTGTACATTTTCTTTTCAGTTGTTTTTATCAGATCCATATCTAAATAAATCAATAGTGCTTTTAGATTATGTACTTTCTCAGTCTCTACATATTATCAGTATACATCTTTTTACATCCTTTTTATAAAAATTAGGGTTTGACATCCATCGAGGAAGTTAATGCTTCTTGGGTCTACTTTGTTGTGAAACCCCGCCCAAACCATCTAATCCAAAAAAAAGCAGTCTTATTTGTAGATTTTATCGATTTCAGAATGTGAAGTAGCATCAACCATCTAGCACCCGTATCACATCCGAGGTAACATAAACCCTCCTTCATTTCGAGTTGCTAATTTATTTAGTAGCTAGTGCATTAACTTCATTACGAATGAGAAATTTGGACAACATACCCATTGAATCCCACAAAGATAAGAAACTACAAGGTAGTAACACTTACAACCAAACCGACAACATGATAAGCCACCTAACAAGCTAACAACGAAGACCAAACTAATAGCATGCTACAACACATGTCCAAAAAATATTCATTTACAATATCATCTAATGTCTTCATGCTTTCAGTCCATTCCTTCACTAGTCCAACAATTGTCACTCTCCATCTCTCATAATCAGGCTCTATCATTTCCTTCATGGGGTAACACCCGATTTATCTATTTGCTTTTCCTTTTGCATTGCATTTACTAGTTCTCGCCATCATTTTCAAATACTCCATCGTTCTCTTCATATTCAATACATGAATAATTTTAATTTGGAGTATGGTTTCCTTCATACCGATCATTTCCTTTTCCATGATCTTGTATCTTTTCTTTGTTGTTTCCATTTAGTTGTTAACAAGGATGGATGTAATTTTTTCTGCCATTTCCTATATCTCCATTATATCTCTACGGAAAACATTCTTAACCTATGTCTATTGATATCCTTGTTTAACTTGCATTGCTCAAAATATTTTCTAAAAGCACTAGCTTTAACAAAAACATATTGAGCTATGAGCAAGTCCTTTTGGGTGACTTTCAAATATTTTAGGTTTGCTACTACCTCCTCCATATTGTGTGTTTGGAATTCTAAGTCTTCCTCCATCTCTTGACTTGGAGGAGGGATCTCAATCTTCCTTTTTGCTTTATTATCTTCTAAATCTAGGAATATCTCCTCAACCGAGGCTTCACTTCCACTTTTGGTATTCCCCTCCTTTTCTTCCTCCACATTTATCGTCTCCTCAGTACAAAGAGGTCTATTGAATTTCCTCTATTTTCTTTTTGAAACTATACGAATTCTTGTCTTTTTGTTGAAGAAAAAAAAATGTAAAATGGGCTTTTCATCATCTGTTTGACATGTATAGTACAAAATCCATGAGTGTGGGTATGAGTAAAAGACACACCAACTCATGAATGCAATATTTGTAGGAGGATCCATTTTGATTTTAATATAACAAACTTTACCGAGTTTGAAAAACCATTTGATTTATAAATTCTTGTCAAATCCCTATAAAAAGGATGAAAATATGTTGCCATTGTTCTCATTTTTATCCAGTAACACATTTCCCATGTTTACATCCCCGAACATATTTCCATGCTTGCTTCACTTTCATATGTAGCAATGTAGACTAACCTATAAGAAAGATTAATTTCTCTTAAGATTACATTTTCACAAATTAGGAATCACACCCACAAACGTCATTAGTTATACATTAAGGGATCAATCATAAATGTGTCAATTGATAGCAAATATGAGAGAATGATTGATATCTTGAATTCCATGAGTGGCATCTATTTAAACAATCTTCTCACGGGAGGTTATACCTATACTATTAGGTAGGTGGAGAAAATACCAACCATATCCATTATTCAATAATTTAATACAAAAAATTATCCTAACATTCCCCTCGTTATTACATTTTTTTAACAAATATTCCCCCTAAACAAAAAAAAATTCACCTTACCAAGAGGCTTGGTGAATATATTTGTTACTTGAGAATTTGTTAGGTAGTCTTGGAGTTAAATGTGGCAGTTTAAGACTTGTAATCAAAAGTAATGACATTCAACATTAACGTTATGTTTTCTTTCATGAAAAATGGATTCTTCACAAGATTCAACACACCAAGATTGTCACAATGAATGATATGTGGATTTTCTTCCAAATTGTCCATGTTAGTGAGAGTATGACATAACCATATTGCTTCACACATGGCTCCACGTGTAGCTCGATATTTAGCGTCTGTGGATGAAAGAGCAATAATATTTTGATTCCTACTAATCCATTAGATAGGTCCAAATCCGAGATGAAAAACATGTCTTGTAGTTGAGTTCATGTCATCAAAAGATCCAACATAGTCCAAGTTGGTATTCCCTACAAGAAGAACTAAGATTCATTATTATATTTTAGACCATAATCAACTATACCTCAGACTTATCTCGAAACATGCTTGGTTACAACTTAATGAAATGTATTTGGATCTTGTATAAATATCAAAAGATAGTTGTAGACACCACTTTTTCACCCCTAGGTTACTCCGACGAACATTAATCATATTATCAATATTATCATTATCAACATATGAGTATCCACAGAGATCCTTGCATAATGATTATTGATCCTTGCATATAATATCAGGTTAATGATCTTATAGGTTAAGGCGTATATCAAATTATTCAGATATTGATTAGTATCCTCAACTTTATCAATCTTTTCCTCCACTTTCTTTTCCTCTTCCAACTTGTTTTCTAATTTTTTTCTCTTGAGTAGATAAACTATTTTTTAATTTTTCATCATTTTCTTCATCCTCTCCTTCTGAGTCATCCTTACTCCCTTCTTCACCAACTTCAAATTCATCTTCATGATCCTCATTTATATTTTTTTTTTCCTGCTAAGTGTGATATCTTGCAATGTAATTTTATTTTTCTTGTACCACAATTTCATGAATTTCTTTTGCACATTAAGATTAATTGTTCCCAAGCTCTCTAACCAAGGATATACAATAAAAATATCCATACTATCCATATCTAAAGCATAAAAATCTGAATGTAAAACATATTTATCCATAGAGAGCCTTAAATCTTCAAAAATTTGAATATGCTTACCATCCACTTGAGCTTCCTTAATATGTTTTTCTTGCACATGTAGATTTTGAGCTACATCCATATCGATGAAGTTATATTTGCTGCTAGGGTTTATGGAAACAATTACCTTTTTCTTTGAATACACCCTTTAAATTGAAATATTAAAGCTTCCTTCTTTGGAGATGCACTATCATGTGTAGCAGTGTCATCATCAACATTTTATTCTTCTTCTTCTTCTTCTTATTCTTTTTTAACAAAATTATGTTTCTTTTTTGTTTCCCAACTAGTTAAGAAAATATCCTTCATTTCCTTCTAATCCCAATCCAATAGATCTATATCCAAATAAGAAAACCAATGTCTCACTTTCCCACTAAGATGAAGATAAAAACTAACCCATACTAGACATTCTTCAAAATACATTTGTTTAAATTGTATCCACCATTTTTTTGCATCAATTTCCCCATTACCATAGAAAATAAATCAATCAATAAATTTCAGAAGACAACACAACACAAGAGATATGGGGGGCCAATATGCCCAAATATTTAATATATGTAGAATAATACTCTTAAGGTAGGGAAACGCCATACAAGGCTCCTTAAGGAAGAAGTAACTCCACAATCTTCCAAGATGAGAATCCACTTCAAGGGGACACCTCCAATTTACCTATACCAAGTAGAAGATTCAAATCATACATCCATGACCTTCTCATAATGATACTCACATCCTTTAAATAGGATGGGTAAACACCTAATCCCAATGTAGTCCGAATCATTACCCAATATAACTAATTCCTATGTGAGCCCATATAACTAACTAAGGGGATGTGTGCCACATGTTGGCATCTCCATCAACCCATATATATTATATTATCATATCCCAAGGTACATAACATTTCCTCCCTCTTTGGCATGTTTCGTCCCCGAAACATAAGAAGAAGCCATATAATGAGTGTGCTTTAAATTATTACACACTTGTCACCATGCTCGATCATCCAACCACCCATATGAAATCCTAGTGGGTGATGTTACTCCAAACCTGATTCCATATTCCATTATGCTCATTTGATTCCATCCTGGTCCATATGTGTTCCTCCTCGGCATCCATGCATATCCATAATTATTATTCTTGTGATTCCATGTCATATAATTATTATTCCATTGATTCCATGTATAGCCAAAATTATTACTCCTCCAATTCCCTGTATATCTATATAGATTGCTTCCCTTATGTGTCCTAACATGATCCCATGATTTTTTTCTCTCATGATGATGTGGGTGTCTATATGGTGCAACCTTAGTATCCTCAACTTTATCAACCTTTTCCTCCACTTTCTTTTCCTCTTCCAACTTGTTTGCTATTTCTTTTTCTCTTGAGTAGAGAAACTATTTTTACTTTTTCATCATGTTCTTCATCCTCTCCTTCTGATTCATCCTTATTCCCTTCTTCACCAACTTCAAATTCATCTTCATGATCCTCATTAATATTATTATTTTTTTCTACTAAGTGTGATATCTTACAATTTAATTTTATTTTTCTTATACCACAATTTCAAGAATTTATTTTGCCCATTAATATTAATTGTTCCCAAGCTCTCTAACCAAGGATATCCAAGAACAATATCCATACCATCCATATCTAAAGAATAAAAATATGAATGTAAAACATATTTATCCATAGAGAGCCTTAAATCTTCAAAAATTTGAATATGCTTACCATCCACTTGAGCTTCCTTAATATGTTTTGCTTGCACATGTATATTTTGAGCTACATCCATATTGATGAAGTTATAATTGCTGCTAAGGTTTATGGAAAAAATTACCTTTTTTCTTTGAATACACCCTTCAAACTGAAATATTGAAGCTTCCTTCTTTGAAGATGCACTCTCATGTGTAACAATGTCATCATCAACATTTTATTCTTCTTCTTCTTCTTCTTCTTATTCTTTAACAAAATTATGTTTCTTTTTTGTTTCCCATCTAGTTAAGAAAATATCCTCCATTTCCTTCCAATCCCAGTCCAATAAATCTATATCAAAATAAGAATACCAATGTCATGCAATTTCCCACCAAGATGAAGATAAAAACTAACCCATACTAAAAATTCTTCAAAATACATTTGTTTAAATTGTATCCACCATTTTTTTGCATCAATTTCCCATTACCATAGAAAATTGGTATATCCATGATGCATAAAAATTAGGGTTTCACAAACTTACTCCTTTGACCAATATTTGACCTGATGATTTCATCTATCATTCAACCTCAAATATGAAACCACAAAGAAGTAACCCCTTCTAAAATTTTGAGAGATTTCTGAATATGTAAAATAATTAAAGAAAGACATAAAATTGCAACCTATAGGTTGGTTTTTTTAAAACACAAAACTCTCAATATATTCTTCAAACCAGATCCAAAAATTCTAAAATTTTTACCATATCTTCCTGATAAAGATTCTAAGTACTGGTAAAAATTTTAAAAATTAATTCTAAAAAATGCGGCCTATGAAGCAAATTTAGGTGAAACCCTAAAAATGCAATAACTTCAACAAAAATATTGAAAATTTACGACATTTGGACTATATCTTTATGAAACTCTTATTACAATTGTGGTAAAAAAATTGAGAAAATATTCATAGTCGTTTCAAAAATATAGCCGAATCACTAAACTTAGGATTTGGACCCAATTTGTTTTTGCCAAAATTGAATATTAGGGCATCTTGGCCCCCATATATATTTTGTTGTGCTATATTCTTCAAATTATTCATTTATAATATGAAAATATCTTATCAAGTGGTATAAGAGCATCGATTTTGGTTAAAAATTGGGTTCGAACCCTAATTTTAGTAATTCGGCTATATTTTGGAAACAACTATGAATATTTTCTCAATTTGTTTACCACAGTTGCGAAAGGGTTTCATAAAGCTACAGTCCAAATTTTAAAAATTTTTGAGGTGTTTTGTGGAAGTTATTGCATTTTTAGGGTTTCACCTAAATTTGTTTCACAGGTTGTACTTTTTGGAATTAATTTTCTAAAGTTTTTCCAGCATTTCGAATTCCCTTTAGAAATATATGGTAAAATTTTTAGAATTTTTAGATCTAGTTTGAAGAAGATATTGAGAGTTTTAGGGTTTTACATAAAACTAGCCTACAAGTTGCAATTTTCTATCTTTCTTTGATTATTTTACATATTCAGAAATCTCTCAAAATTTTAGTAGGGGTCACTTCTTTGTGGTTTCAGATTTGAGGTTAAATATTTGATGAAATCATCAGGTCAAGTATTAGTCAAAGGAGTAAGTTTGTGAAACCCTAATTTTTATGCATTATGGATATACCAATTTTCTATGGTAATGGGAAATTGATGCAAAAATGGTGGATATAATTCAAACAAATGTATTTTGAAGAATTTTTAGTGTGGGTTAGTTTTTATCTTCATTTTCGTGGGAAAGCGCGACATTGGTATTCTTATTTGGATATACATCTATTGGATTGGGATTGGGAGGAAATGGAGGATATTTTCTTATCTAGATGGGAAACAAAAAGAAACACAATTTTTTTAAAAAATAAGAAGAAGAAGAAGAAGAAGCAACATCAGAAGAATAAGAATAAGAAGAAGAAAATGTTGATGACAAAGCTACTACACAGATAATGCATCTCCAAGGAAGGAAGCTTCAATATTTCAGTTTGAAGGGCACATTTAAAGAAAAAGGTAATTGTTTCCATAAACCCTAGTAGAAAATATAACTTCATCAATATGGATGTAGCTCACAATCTACATGTGAAAATAAAGCATATCAAGGAATCTCAAATGGATGGTAAGCGATTCAAGTTTTTGATGATTTAAAGCTTTCTATGGATAAATATATTTTACATTCAGATTTTTATGCTTTAGATATGGATGGTATGGATAATTTTATCATATATCCTTGATTAGAGACATTGGGAACAATTAATAATAATGTGTAAAATAAATTCATGAAATTATGGTACAAGAGAAATAAAATTACATTGCAAGATATCACACTTAGCAAGGAAAAAAGTAATGTAAAATTGGATCATGAAGATGAACTTCAAGATGGTGAAGAAGGGAATAAGGATGAATTAGAAGGAGAGGATGAAGAACATGATGAAAAAGTAAAAATAATTTCTCTACTCAAGAGAAAAAATAAATAGCAAACAAGTTGGAAGAGGAAAAGAAAGTGGAGGAAAAGATTGATAAGGTTGAGCATACTAAGGTTGCACCATATAGACACCCACATCATCATGAGAGGAAAAAATCATGGAGACATGCTAGGACACACAAGGGAAACAATCTATATGGATATACAGGGAATTGGAGGAGTAATAATTTTGGCTATACAAGTTCTTATCATGTTAGGGCACATAAGGGCAACAATCTATATAGATATACAGAGAATTGGAGGAGCAATTATCAAGGCTATAAACAAAATCAATGGAGAAACAATTATATGAAATGGAATCATAGGAATAATTATTATGGATACACATGGATGCCGAGGAGGAACACATATGGACCAGGATGGAATCAGATGAGCACAATGGAATATGGAATCAGGTTTGGAGCAACATCACCCACTAGGATTTCATATGGGTGGTTGGATGATCGAGCATGGCGACAAGTGTGATATAATTTAAAGCACAATCATTATATGGATTCTTCTTATGTTTTGGGGACGAAAAATGTCAAAGAGGGAGGCAATGCTATGTACCTTGGGATATGATAATATAATATATATGGGTTGATGGAGATGTCGACATGTGGCACACATCCCCTTAGTTATATATATGGGTTCACATGGGATATAATATTATAATAAAAATGGGTTGATGGAGATGCTTGACATGTGGCATACATCCCCTTAGTTAGTTATATGGGATCACAAAGGAATTAATTATATTGCGTAATGAGTCGACCTACATTGGGATTAGGTGTTGCCCATCCTATTTAAATTATGTGAGTATCATTATGAGGAGGTGATGGATGTATGAATTGAGTCTTCTACATGGTAGAGGTATATTGGAGGTGTCCCCCTCGAAGTGGATTCCCATTTCTGGAGATTGTGGAGTTACTCCTTCCTTAAGGAGCATTGTATGGTGTTTCCCTACCTTAAGGGTATTATTCTGCATATATTGCATATTAGGGCATCTTGGCCCCACATATATCTTGTTTTGTGTTATCTTATGCATTTTATATATTTATTATATGTAAGGATCTTATCAAGTATTGATAATATGATTAATGATGTTCAAGGATTATTATCATATTATATGCAATGATCTTATCATTATCATATTATATGTAAGGATCTTATCATATTTACACCCTTAACCTATTGCTTGTATCAAGATATGAGTAACCAACTTGTGGCTTACCATATCATTTTATTATATCATTTATACTTTCTTGTGATTATTAGGTTGGCCTTGGTGATGACCATAGCATAGGAATAGTATATATAGGGGATTGTAGGTAGTAGATGATGAACATCAGAGCATTTGAGTCTTATTTTATGGTTTGGAGGTTGCCTCCTCGAATATTGAGATCATTATTATGAAATATTGTGTTATTTGGTGTTCTCTTGCTTCTCATAATTTGAATTATACAAGTAATTTCATTACAAGTGGTATCGAGCTATGATCTAGGCCAAAATTAGGGCAAAACCCTAATGTTTTGTTTCCACCATATATTGTGAACCAGAGTGAATTGGTGGGAGATATTTTTACTAGAGTTCCAAAACACTTCAAGTATGGTTCCCTAAAAATTTCAGAATTTTTGATTTATTTTCAAAAATTTATTACACATTTAGGGTTTTTCATAAATTTTCTCCTAGAGTGCAAATTGTGGATTTTTTTCAAGTTTGTTACATTTTTGGAAAGAGAAAAAATAAATAGTTGGGGTTTATTTTTTAATTTTTTTATATTTGGCTAAAATCTTATCAAAATACGAAACCCTAAAATTTGACCTTGATCCCTACATCCTACTATTTTGGGCATCATGGTGGGGCCTTCCACAAGAGGAAAAAAGAATCCCATCACTCTGGGTAAAACACTAGAAAAGGATGAGATAGTAGTGGAGGATTTGGAGACAAAAGATATAACTGTAGATTCCTTAGGGTTAGGGTTTACTTGACAGGACCATAAAGTAAGCCAACTTGAGTTTAACCTGAGAGACCTCGAATCTTGGGTGTCCAAAAAGAAGATGTGGACAGGATTGGAAAGAGATTGGAGGAGTTCATGCAAAAATTCAGTACTCATATGATGGGTAATCATACTTCTATCCATCAAGGTGGATCCTCAGGTCAAAATAATAGACACATGAGTCAGGGTGGATCTTTGAGCATGCCCAATCCAAATACAAGCACTCTGTAGGCCCGTAATATGTTTCCAAAAGTGGAGATGCACAAGTTTTATGGAAAGGATCCACTCAATTGGATCAACCAAATTGATTATTTCTTTGAACTACATCAGATTCCATCAGGACAAAAGGTGACCATGGCATCCTTGTATCTCAAACCTAACCAATTCGTCTGGTATTGATGGTTATGTGCTCAGAGGCAGAAGAGTGGTCTCAATGTTACATGGACAGTCTTCACTAAAGAGTTGCAATTACACTATAGTTCTAGTGTGGTAGATAATTAATTCAACCAATTAGCAAAGTTGAGATAGACATGATCTGTTAAGGATTACATTCATCAATTCCAAAACCTTTCTCTATGGGTGGAAAATATTATTGAAGAGAATCTGAATGACCTATTTCTTGGGGGTCTTAAGGATCACATTAATCATGAGGTACATATGTTTAATCCTCATAAGGTTGTTGATTCTATGATTATGGAAAGAAGGGAAAAGGAGAAATTTGTTTCAAGTAAGAGACAACATTTCACTTATACCAGAGATCACAACACCTTGGCCCCAGCACTCCCTCGGCTAGTTAGATTGACACCTCAACAAATTGAAGAAAAAAGAGAAAAAGGGTTATGTTTTAACTGTGATGGTAAATTTGGACCTGGACATAAATGTGCTGAAAAGAATTTGTTCTACATTGATGGGCCTAGTGAAGATGAAGATAAGGATGAAGATGCGAGTTAGAGGTCTTGGTTGAGCCAGAGGAGGAATCAAGAGATCCCTAGCCAACAATCTCATGCCATGTAATTTCAGGTATTAGCACCCCCAAACCCTCAAGGTGGTTGGATTCCTAAAAAAATATAGGGTCATAGTGTTGATTGATTTAGGAAGTACTCACAACTTTATCAATCATAAGTTAGCAATGCACCTAAACTATTTCATTTGTCCAACTCCTGAATGTCAAGTAAGGATTTATCGGGAGGTATCATTACTTGTTCTGCGGAAAATGTCATAACATTAAGGTTGCCATGGGAGATTATATACTAAATAGTCCCATGTATGCCATTTCTATGGGAGGAGAAGATATTGTGTTAGGGGTTTAATGGCTTACCACCTTGGGAACCATTGAGATGAACTTCCAAGACTTGTTCATGTGATTTTACTCTGAAGGAAGGAATTTTGAGCTAAGAGGATTAAGAGAAAAGTCTCCACAGATAGTAAGTTCTCATCAAATGCACAAAATGATAAAAAAAAGGGTGCAGGTGGATTTGTGGCACAACTCTTTTCATTAGAGGCTCATCATTCTAAGAACATTATACCATAAGATATGCAAGTAATATTGGATGCGCACTCTGTTGTATTGAAAACATACCAAAAGTATTACATCCAAAACAAAATCATGATCATGCTATTCGGTTAGTACCAGGGAGCCAACCGCCTAACATTAGACCTTATAGGTACCCATATGTGTAAAAGAGTGAAATTGAGAAGATTGTACAAGAGATGTTGGAAGCAGGAATCATCCGTCATAGTCAGAGTGCTTATTCTTCTCAAGTAGTGATGGTACAGAAGAAATATGACATGTGGTGCATGTGTCCTGATTATAGGGAACTTAATAAGTACAAAATCAAAGATAAGTTTCCTATTCCTGTAATTGATGATTTGCTTTATGAGTTATATGGTGTTGTTTATTTTACAAAGCTTGATCTTCATTTGGGATACCACCAAATCAAAATCAAGGATGAGGATGTTCATAAAACCACCTTTTGGACACATGAAGGCCATTATGAATTCTGGTGATGCCTTTTGGACTCATAAATGCACCTTCTATGTTTCAAAGTTTGATGAGTTCTATTTTTAAGTCATTCCTACGAAATTTTTATTAGTGTTTTTTGATGATATATTAATTTATAGCAAAACATGGGAGGAAAATTTGCATCATATAAATAAGGTTTTGGAAACCCTTGAGAAATATCAACTTTATGCAAAGCCCTATAAGTGTTCTTTTGGACTCAAGGAGGTCGAATATTTGGGTCACATTGTCTCTCATGAAGGGGTTAAAGTGGATCCTAATAAGATCAAAGCCATGATGGAGTGAAAGGTTCCAAAACCATAAAGAATCTACAAGGATTTTGGGGCTTACGGGTTATTACCAAAGATTCGTAAGGAATTATGGAAGAATAGTAGCACCACTCAACACTTTAGTAAAGAAGGAATCCTTCCATTGGAGTGAGGATACAAAAAAATCATTTGAGAAACTAAAGGAGACCATGTGCACCACTCCAGTCTTAGCTACTCCAGATTTTCCAAAACATTCATTGTTGAATGTGTTGCATCAGCGGTGGGTATGGACGCAGTTATCATGCAAGAAGGCCATCCTATTAATTTTTTGAGCCATCAATTCAAAGGTAATAATATTTAAAAGCCCACTTATGAGAAGGAAATGCTAGCCATACTTCATGTAGTAAAACAATAGAGACCATATCTCATAGGAAAATACTTTAAAGTGAATACATCATAATAGTCTAAAATACTTCTTGGAGCAACGTTATCATCTCGAAGAACAACAAAAATGGGTCTCAAAGATTTTAGGTTATGATTTAAGATTATCTATAAGAAAGGGAAGGAGAATGTAGTTGTGGATGCTCTGTCAAGGAAAGATGACTCAACTGTAGCATTGTTATGTGCCATATCCATATTACAGGAAGATTGGATAGATGAGGCAAGGTCCGAATGAAGAAATGACCCAACCACACAAAACCTCATTCATAATCTCTAGAATGATCCAAGCATGTTTGAAAACTTTGTATTGAATGGGGATGCTTTATGGTATAAAGATAGATTATACCTATGTAAGAACTCCACTCTTAAAAATAGGATTCTATCTGAGCTTCACTCTTCTCTAGTAGGGGGCACTATAGATTATTGAAGACTTATCATCGAGTGAAACAATCTTTCTTTCCGGGAAGGGCTCAAAGGGGATGTCAAAACTTTGTGGTAGACTGCATGGTTTGTCAAAAAAATAAGGGTGAAATAGTTTGATCCTCGGGTATTCTACAACCTCTATCTATTCTCGGCTAGTGGTGAGAAGAGGTTTCCATGGAATTTATCATAGGATTGCCTAAATCGAAGGAAAAAATGTCATCATGGTTGTGGTGGATAGATTCACTAAATATGCTCATTTTTGTGCCTTGTCACACCCATTTGTTGCAAGCAAGGTAACAACATCCTTCATGGACATAGTTAAAAAGCTTCATGGGATACCAGATATTATAGTAAGTGATCGAGACCCTATATTTACTAGTAATTTTTAGACTAATTTATTCTCATGTTTGGGTACTCAGTTAGCTCATAGCTCTTCTTATCATCCTCAGTCTGATGGGAAAATAGAAGTTGTAAATAAGTGTTTGGAAGGATATCTCCATTGCTTCACATTGGATAAAAAAGCAAGATGGGTCCAATGGTTACCACTTGCAGAATGGGTTTATAACACTTCCTTCCATACTTCATCTAAAATGTCTCCTTTTTTGGTACTCTATGGATACCATCCACCATCCATCACATCATCATTATGAGGAAAAACATGGGTTAGAGCAGTAGATCCTGAATCTATCCATCCTAATTTTTTTTTTTCATAAACACTATTTCCTTGGGCCTCGACTTATCAATGCGGGTGAGGCCCCTTCCACTCTTCCCTTCCGTATCTTGAAATGATCGATGATGACACACCTACAATTAACATCATTCAATGTTAGGATGATGAATCCATACTCACCTACCTTGGTGCAAAAGACTCATATATTCATCAGTTGTTACCCTCTGAGATGCAAACCATGTTGAATGAATTGACTAGCGAGATCAAAATTCATACTCAGGATGATCCGCACATCCTAAAGATCGAACAATCTTTAGATGCTGCTGAATAGGAAGCCATCACTTCCTTTCTTAGAGATCATAACCACACTTTCACTTGGTATTACATAGACATGCCCGGTATTGACCACACCATAGTGGTCCAAAATATCGTAACCATTCCCGATGTCAAACCCATCAAACAAAAGCTGAGGAAAATGCATCCTCACATTTCTCTTCTCATCAAAGAAGAACTTCAACGCCTTCTTTCTGTTTCCTTCATCTTACCCATTGATTATCCTCATTGGATTTCTAATATTTTCCCTGTCACTAAAGCAACCGAGGGGACTCGCATTTACACAGACTTCCGCGACCTCAACCTAGCCTACTCGAAAGATGAATTTCCCTTATCAAGTATTGATCAACTCGTTGACCTCACCGTTATTCACGAGATGCTATCACTCTTGGATGGCTTCTCGGGTTATAATTTTTTTTTTCTTTCCCTAGAAGATCAACACAAGACCTCATTCATCACCACTTGGGGGACCTTCTGCTACCGAGTCATGCCTTTTGGCCTTAACAACACTGGTGCCACATATCAACGGGCTATGACTTACATCTTCCATAATATCATGCATCGTATATTGGAAGATTATGTGGATGATCTCTTGGCCAAATATAAATGCCGCTCCGAGCACCTTGTTGTCCTTAAAATCATCTTTGATTGCCTCATTAAATATTTGTATATGCCTTGACCTAAGAAGTGTGTCCTCATGGTTCTTTCAGGAAAGCTCCTAGGATTTATCATTTCCCTATGTGGTATAGAAGTTGAACTTGCTAAAGTCAAGGCCATTCTAGAAATGCCTCCACCCACTAACCTTAAACAACTCCATAGCCTGCAAGGTAAGTTGCAGTCTATTCACCGTTTCATTTCACAATTATCTGATCGGTGCCAACCATTTCATCATCTTCTCAAGAAGGATGTCTCCTTTAAATGGGATGATGACTGTCACAAAGATTTTGAGGCCCTAAAAAAATACCTTCTCCAACCACCCGTACTCATCCCATCTAAAGATGATCAACCTTTATACCTATACATATCATCTCTTGATCATTCCTTTGTTGCCATGCCTACTCATCATGATGATAAACACAAGGAGCAGGTGGTTTATTATATAAGTCATACTCTTTTGGACTATGAAACCCGATACAACCATCCTGAAAAACTTTTCTTAGCCTTAGTCTTTGTTGCCACCGAACTTTGTCATTACCTACTCAACCACAAAACCTATGTTATGACCAACACCGACCCCTTACACTTCATGTATGCCAAACCTTATCAAAATCAGTGTGCCACACAATGGCTTATGCTTTTAGTTGATCTTGACCTCAAATTATTTCATCAAAAGTCCATTAAGGGCCAAGCTATCACCGACCAACCGCCGACGCACCTACTTCTAGGATCACCCTCTACTTTTGACTTTCTAGATGAGTCAATTGCTAACCTTTCCCTGGACCAACCCCCTTACCAAATGACACTCTTCTTTGACGATTCTAAGTGTAAGCGTGGGGGTGGATCTGGTATTATCCTCATTCCTCTCGATGGAGAACCCATGCCTTTGTCTTTCAAACTAGATTTTGAATACACCAACAATATTGCCAAATACGAAGTGCTCATACTAGGTCTCCAAGCTACCTATGCCCTAGATGTCAAATCAATCAACATCTTTGGTGATTCTCAATTGGTCGTGAACCAAGTCAATGGTATGTACCAATGTCATAACGAGATACTTCAAAAATATAAACATCATGTAGACATACTTTTGACCACCTTTTATCGTTACACCCTTCAAACCATCCCACGTTCAACCAAAAAATTTACAGATACCATGGCCTGCTTAGCTTCCCAAATACCCACTTCACCTACCGATTCTACAATCTTTGTCACCATATAATGACTCCAATCACCTTCTTATTTACCTCATGATGTTTACTCAATCGAAACTGCTACCCTTGACCTGAGTGACCTTTGGTATAAACAATACTTTGACTACCTTTCTCTCTCCATCTTACCTCCTGATCTCACCCGTAACGGACAATGCACCTTCCTTAAAAATGTCTCTTGTTACGTCATTCTAGGGGGACTCCTCTATAAATGCGTTTTGATGGTATTCTCTTACGATGCCTCACAAGTTCGAAATTCCTTGGACCATTAAGGAGGTTCATGATGGCATATGTGGAGGTCACTTTAGTGGCCTTCATTGTTGCAAGCGTACTCTTCACCTAGGCTATTCACGGTGACCCTTAACCATGATTATTTACGACTACGTCAAATATTGTGTAAAATTCCAACAACATTCCAATCTTCAATATACACCCAGTCATGCCTTACAGTCGCTCGTGACCTTTGGCCCTTCTCGCAATGGGGTTTGGATCTTATTGAAGAAATCAATCCTCATTCTTCCCAATGCCATCAATGGATCATCACTGCTACTGAATACTATACAAAATGGGTGGAAGCCATACCACTCATCTCCACAAAAGATGAGAAAATATGTGATTTCATTAACCACCACATCATTTTTTTCTTTGGTGTTCCTCATCATGTCATCACTAACAATGGAAAACAATTCAAAAATAAAACATTGCAAAAACTTTGCGATACCTTTGGCATTCAACTTAGTTTCTCATCACCTTATTACCCACAAACCAACAGCCAAGCTGAATCCACTAACAAAACCCTCAACAAAATTCTCATGAAAGTGGTTGACGATACTAGGAAGGATTGGCATATGCACATTCCTTTTGCCTTGTGGGCATACAAGCACTAGTAGTATTTGCAC
This sequence comes from Taxus wallichiana var. yunnanensis, assembly GCA_018340775.1. Classification (NCBI taxonomy): domain Eukaryota; kingdom Viridiplantae; phylum Streptophyta; class Pinopsida; order Cupressales; family Taxaceae; genus Taxus; species Taxus wallichiana. The sequence continues at coordinate 491,950,193 of CM031242.1, read as the reverse complement.
TTCCCTTTGTGGCCACACCATTTTATCTCGGTCTACGGTACAAAATTTGTTCTGCCTCTTGAAGTCCAAATCCCCTCACTTTTTATTTCTCTCCATGACATGCTCAATGATGACGACTTTCGTCAAGACCGTTTAGCACAACTAGAGTTATTAGATGAACGCCATCTTAACGCTATGGATCACCTTCAAGTTTACCAACAACGTATCAAACGTGCCTATGACAATCATGTCCATGAACGAACCTTCCAAGTTCATGATCTTGTCTCGAATAAAAATCAACATGTAACCAAAGAAGAAAAAAGTAAACATGGAAAATTTGCTCCTAATTGGCTTCTACCATACATCATGACCCATACTTACGGATCAGGTGCTTATCATTTATCTTCATTGGATGGTAAACCCTAACTTGAGACCCTTAACGCCTTGCATCTTCGACCATTCTATGTTTGAATTGTTTTCCTACCTCATCTTTTGTCTCTTTCCATTATTCTTGTCCCTCGAGCGCTATTCACTTCATACACCTCATCAACGATTAAACAAAGATCATGTGAGTACCCGTCACTTGTTATCTTCTCTTGAATATGTGTACCATGGTGTTTCAAATAACATGATTCTCATGGATACTTTTCATCTACCTTTAGATGAGATCCCATGGTCGTTTCACCTTACCTTTTGAGCAAGAGTCCTATCTTTCACCTTGATCTTGTCCATGATCGCAAAGACCTCACAATGGGACCAAACTCCTTGATTCAAAATTCTAATAAAAAGTGACTCCCTCAAAAGGACATCTTTCTCTCGACAATTGCTACTATAAATCCATTGCTCCTCGAAGGACAACTATGTAAAAAAAAAGAGAGCAACCGAAGCTTCCCGCATCGATCGGCTTCACGAAGACCTCAAGGAGTTCAATTTTATTTTATCCCATATAGACTTCTCGCATCAATCAATCTATCAAAACACAAAATGTTTAAGTCATGGACTTTCCCCCTTGTGACCTAGGACCTCTTGCTTGAATGGCTTGTTACTTATACCATATAAATTTAACTACCTTTCACCTTTCTTACCGTTCCCACTCTCATTTCCTCATTGCCTCAAGGGACATCTTAGAATTTAGACATTTGGCAATCCTGTGACTACTTTTCATCGTAGAATAGTCAATCGTGCCATGTCTTTAGGGTCTTATGTTCATCACCTCCTCCAAGGTATGATCTACTCGGTATGATCCTACCCAATTAGGTGGTTTTATTACTATTAATTAATGAAATATTATTACTTAATTAAGGCTTTCAATATTATATTTAACTAATAAACCTTCTTATTAGTTAAATCCCCTTTCAAACCCTTCAAATTCTACTAATTTCCCTCTAAATCATATCCAAATAGCTTCTATAAGCTTAATTTTTCCTATTAATTAATCCTAGTTGATTAATTAAATCACCCCCAACTCCCATGGGTTGCTAATAACTAATTAATCTGTTCTAATCATACATATCCTTTTCTAATTATACATTCTCTTTATCCCACATTCACTAGGTTGCAAGCTTCTCCAAACTGGAAAGCTATATAAAGAACCTAGTACACCTTGTCCAAATTTACACCATGTCCTTGTAAGACATCTGCATATGATAAGAGCATTTCAATCTTGGAAGGCTTATTGATCAAGCAACCATTTCCATCTTCTACTTGGCAAAGAGTAGTAAGAGAAGAACTAAACATGGAAATTAAGCCATATTGGTGAGATCTCTTCCTCTTCCATGGAGAATTTCCTTTGATCACACGTAGCTACGTTTGACTCACTAAAGGAGTACCTATAATTACAAAGCATATCCAAATATCAAAGGATTGGTTTGCATTTAATGTTTTAATGTTTAATGCACATTTAGTTAATCTTTTCCTTTCTAGCTTTATCATGATGTTTATGTTTGATTAACTAAGTTAGGAATCTATTTGGTGTTAGTTTCCTTTCATTAACTTAGATTAGTTATACATGCATACATATGGCATGCCTGGTGGGACACTCCTTTGTCTCATGCACATTCTTTGTTTTTGTTAAAGTTTCATTTTTCTCATTTGCATACTAACCTTTTTTGAATATATTGACATAACTTGTGTTTCTAAGCATGTTTTGTTGAGTTTTCATGTGTTGAGTCTTCCTTATAGGTATAAAAGAGGTGAAGTGCTATCAAAATTGGATCTTGATGGGAAAAATTCAAGCTTTCTTCATGTTTTCATTTAAAAAGCTTCATTTTTCATCATTTTACATGCTAGTTTGTTCAATTTGTTGAAAATCTTAAGTTTTTGAGCAAGCATGTTAGTGTTTGATAGAATCAAGTCTTCTTTAGATATGTAAAGGAGGTGGGTTACTATAAAAGTTGAATCTTGGTGGGAAGTATTCAAGCTTTCTTCATCTTTTCATTTTAAAAGCTTCATTTTTCATCATTTTACATGCTAATTTTTTCCAATTGTTGAAAATTTTAAGTTTTTGAGCATGTATGTTAGTGTTTGATAGCATTGAGTCTTCTTTGGAGGTATAAAGGAGGTGGGTTGTTGTCAAAATTGAATCTTGGTGGGAAAAATTTAAGCTTTTTGTAGATTTTTATACTTTTTTTTTTGACATTTTTAGTACTGAGTTAAGTTCATTCCCGTGATTATAAGATCATATGCATAACCTATCTTCTGGAGGCCATAAATTTTCCTCCCAAACTCCATTTTTTTACGGAAGAAAGATATTAAGGTTAATTATGCAATAAACACATAAATTTGGAATTTAATCTTACAAAAATGTAGAATTTCCTTTTTATAAACTGGTCATTTTCTTTACATGTAAGATTCATTTTAATTTGATCAACACCACATATGATCTTCTCTTACACTTTTGAGAGACTCTGAGAATAAAAAATGGCTATGATTATGGATATTTTTCTAACATTATGGTTTTATTTTGTTTATAAATTGTGATAAAATTTTAAATATATTTTGGAAATTTCCTTTTGTTAGAAATTCAGTGAAACCACAGATGTTCTTCTATTGCGATTTCAGGTGACCTTGAGAATTAGAAATGGAAATGATTTTGGAATCTTTTCTAACATTTTTATTGTCATTTGGAAATACGGCTAATACTTGATGTTTTGATAGTTTTCATGGAAAAACTAATCATTTGAGTTGTTATTTAAAAATTAGTTTTTAACACATTTGAACTCTTTAATTATGATTGTTTTTCCATTTACTTAAGTTGGATCAAATGCCATGCATGCTCTTCTCTTATGATTTCCAACAATTTTGAGAATAAAAACTGACCTTGATCCTCATTCTAACATTTTGAGTTACATGGAAAAATTAATCATTTGAGTTTTAAAAAAATCAATCTTTCAAAGTGAAATTGTTTTATATTAAAGTTTTCTCATTTCTTTAAATTTGGATCAAACATCACGTATGATCTTCTCTTGCACTTTCAAGCGATATTAAGAATAAAAAATGACCTTGATCCTCTTTCTAAACATTGTGGTTTTCATTGAAAACTAATAATCTCTCAATTACGAGACCTTTCACTTATCAAAGAATAAAATCAAGACAAATATTGATACATTGTGTGCAGGTTACCAAAGATGTGCAAAACCACATTTTAATCAAAGATAAAAACACACCATTCACTCACATTGTATTTGTAGGTATGGATAAGGGTTAAAACTTGCCCACTTTAAACTATGGGAAGTATCTTAGATTAAGCCATAAAAATCATTATGAGGATTACCACAAGAACCCTAAAGTAGTCAACACATTGAGAGAACTAGTTAACAAAACGAGAAGTGCCCTATCACTTTCTCCACTAGAAAAACGCATGAGTATTAAAATTTTTCTATATGTGATTTGATAAAAAATAATTAAATCTAATTACAAAGTAAGCTGGTATCATAAAATACAATAAAGATATAGATGTCAAGCACTCAAGAAATGTAAAATTACAAGTAAATAAGAGAGATAAATGACTTAGTTGAATTCTACACAATATGGAACTGATATGGGAAGTGTAAATTTCTCACAAGGATTGAAAAAATGTTGTAACTTGTCCTTGTAAAATCGGGAACCTAAGAATGATGTCAAACATGAGTGCTTGGTGTTGGACAAGTGCACCGGGTTCGGTGATTGTTCCTCGGCATTGGTGGACTGTGCGAAGCTCATAAGCTACTCTCTTATGTGTTTCTAAGGTTTCACTACTAGTTGCTATCAATCATCTCATATTTTATTTTTGATCGGTAATGATAACTATAACCTACAAAACAAATCCTATCTACTTGCACAAGCTTATAAAAACATCAAATAAAAATTAAACATGCAATATGTGAAGTCGATTGACCACGATAGTCACTCGAGAGTGAAATTATGATTGATCACTACACTACATTCCAGAATCCATGTAGTTATTTTTGCTTGTGTATGAAATAGTGTCCTTAGGTTTTCCTTGTGCCAATGATGCAAAGATAACATAATTGTAGCTAGATAATATGAAAATGTGTGATATGGAATTGAACACCTCCCATTCCTATGTAGTGTATGTAACCCAAAAATATAGTCCCTTTGATTATAGTAATAGTATGTAGATGAGATTGACCCTTATAATTGCTAGCCATAATAATAAAGTGTATTTTGTGTATATATATGGATCTCTTGTTTTAATTTTGACACTAGTGACCCAAAATGTCAACTATGAGCTCAGGATAAGGATAAGAAAACTAGAAAGGATGAGCATAAATGTCAAACTAAGTAAAAGAATAAATAGGACAGGAGTTCCCATAATGGATACAAGTGCTTGGGCACTAGTGTCAGATGTAGATGATAAAATTAGGTCACACTCCCATTTGGTCCCTCAACAAATAAACACTCTTCATCACATTAACCTAGCCATGGCCCCCTTCACTCCACTAATATTAATTTAATTAATTTAATTAATTATCCTCACGACATCTATTATTTAAATATTTTATTTTAAATAATATCCACACATCTGATTCACTTAGACACCTCACTAAGCCAACTCGACCTAAGACCTATTCTTAGCAAGTTGCCATAACTATCTAAGACTTACCCAAACCCTAAAAATCAATGCCTACATTCCCTCTAACCATATTCCCGCATGCTCACAAGAAGCTCCCAGTCTAATCCATGGGTTAACGACACAAAATTCAAGGAAATCAATAGGATATCCCTAGTTTAGTAAACCTAGGAAATCCCACCTTGATTGATGCCGGCTACCCCTAATCGTCGCCGGTTAAGCCGGAACCACCGTCGGTTACCCTTTTAACCCCAAAAAAACCTTATTCTCAAGGTTGGAAGTTGAAAGCAAAAGCAGAAGGTTAGTGAGAAAAAAAACATCTCAAAGAGATAACACATCTTCAGAGAGCAAATTCTGGTGAGAATCCGCATGTAAGGAAGGAGACCAAGCACCTTTTCCTGCACAACCATCCCAGCCATGATCTGATCTAACCAAGTAAAGAGAAATGTACATACAACCCATGCATAAGCTTTCCTTCAATTGGTGATCACTTACAGCCTTCAAACCCCTCATCAGCACCTCCATCCCTCACTCACAGGCATTCAGGACCGGAATCCAAGTAAGTATAACGTCATACTTTTTTGGTTTATTTCATTTCATCATCATTTTATCATATATTGTTTACCTAGTCACCTATTGACCTTCTCCAACATTTCCACCTCCATATACCCATTAAAACCTCGCCAAAGCCTACCCCAATCATGCAATACCTCATCCCGACTAACCAAAGTCCTTTGTGTAATCACAAAGGAGACCCAAAGCTTGTTCTATGACATTTCCGATTTCCCAAGAATCGACACTAGTTACACTCGACCACACCGTCGGTTACCCTTAACCGACATCTGTCTCTCGTATTTTCCCGTACAACCCGGAAAAGAGACCTACCCACAAAATTTCATCTCACCCTCATCCACCGTGTTCTACCCGAGACCTTTGTCAAACCTTCAAAATCAGAACCAATCATTTGACCTTTAGATTTTATTCTAGCTTAGCCTGTTAGATTAGATCTATTTCTTAATGTGTTTTAATTGAGATACCTAAATCATTTCAAATTATAATAGGATTTACTTTGTTTACAACATTAAATTGTTTAAAAGCAGTGAATCGACAACCATTTAGGAAGTATCACACTTCTCGGATCTAGCATACGCAAGGGGTTTCTTTTGCTCATATTGTTTAATTCCTTCTGGTGGTCTTGCTTTGCATTACAGGTAGTTCCTCCTAGCCAAAAGGAAGCTCTCACAATCAGCTTTGGATTCAGAAGTCATACACGCGCAACAACCAATCAACCAACATTTGAATAGGTATTCCTCCTACGCCTGTTACCCTATCTGTTTTGTCAACACTTCAAAGAAACGATCTAAGAATTAGGTGAATTTTTTTGGCACGCCCGGTGGGACCCATCCAGTGGTTCTTTAAATTTCATTCATTTCTAGGAAAAGTTGTGTGTTTGTTTCCTTCGAACAACATACACACTAATTTTCTTCCTCGGTAACCCACCTCTTCTTTCTATTTGCTCTAAAGGAAAATTTTCTTTTGGTGTAATTAAAAAGAACCATTTCTTCATGTTTTCTGCATTGTAGTCAAAGAGCATCCCTCTTCCTCTTCATCTTATTGTGTCATCTAATTTCACATCTCTATTTGAGCTTAAAAATAAGTGCCTTGCATTCGATTTATCGCATTAACTCACATTAATTGAGGGCAACCTATATCTTTGGAAGTCATGCCCAACTGATGGTTGACAAACGAATCATAGAATAACACTTCTTTCCTTTTATCTTTCTCTTAGTCTTACTAAACCTCACAAAAATTCAAAATACATACATTCTTAAACAACATCCTACCTAGAAGAAGTTGTAGGTGATCACACGATCACGATACAATGGGCACCTAGCTTGCTGCTCTGTCGAGTCATACTTTAGAGCGAAGCCCGCCCCCACCATAACATACCTGAAACCTCACCTTTTAGATCTCCTTCTTTGTAAGAAGCCATCCTCACCAAAAACTCTATTTCACAATTCATGTGTCAGTCCTTAAATAACATAAGCTAAAAAAACATAATAGAAAGGGTACTTGTAGGATTGAATTTTTCTTAGTGTTTTTACTTGGCTTGCGTTTTGAGGTGAGAGATCATGTTCTTCACTTGTTTTTTCATCCTTGCATGCTCCTCATCATAGCTGGTGTATTCCAGCTTCACCTGAGTGTGCTGGGCCATATCACCATTGTTCACGTAATCCACGGGTCCGATTCCACACCATATTTTAATTCACAACCATTTTTTTTTCTTTCATCACTATTTCAATTTCACGGTAGAACCATCGTCGGTTATCTCGATCGCCATCGGTTATACCCAGCCGATGTCGGTTCTAGGTCCTTTTTCTAACCTACTCAAAAGGACATTTTATTCATTTTCTTCCACTTTTCACAGTCCCTATCACTACCATCATACCCATTGATATTGTAAACATCATCGATTTGGCATATCTATCGGTATTCACCTTCGCCTTGTTTTTTAACTCTTTGTCCATTTTTATCTTGTGACTGTGGCAAGCGTGGTTACCCTAGACTAGCATCGTTTTCCGTAATCGGAATCAGTTATCTTATTTCACATTCCAACCACCATTTGGTACCTAATCCAATTTTTGCCACCAGATTCACCTGTTCTCTTGTTCTCTGTGTCATTTACAGAGAAGCAACCCTACCTGATCAGTACTGGTTCACATGGTGCCGACCCAAAGACAAGAAAGCACACTCATGTTTGACACCGGTTGTCAACCACTCCCATCTATTCCTTCACCACCCTCTATTTTATCACTAGCCATGGATCCCATCCAGCCTATTACTATCGCTACTGGAGATGAGGAGTTCGTATGACTCCTTCACCAAAATCCTACCACCTTGTAGTTTTACTGTTGTATATATTTACCCCCCGGGTAAATATGGATAAACGAAGGGAAATCGGAGAAACAGAGCGGAGAAGCAAGGCGAAACAACACGGCGCAGAAGCATGTCGGAGGGGTTAATAAACCCGACAGCAAAGGCATGTCCGAAGGGTTAGAAAACCCGACATCAAAGGAAAATCAGGTTTCAGGTTTCGGGAAACACGAAACACAAAGCATACAGATCGCAAAGGATGTCCCGATGCTCGAGGGTTCCGCAAACCCAAAAACACTTCCAATTAAAGCGGGTTTCGGAGGAGGAGAAACATGGCGCAGAAGCATGTCGGAGGGGTTAATAAACCCGACAGCAAAGAACATGTCGCAAGGGTTGGAAAACCCGACACAAAGGGAAAGCGGGTTTCGGAGGCGGAGAAACATGGCGCAGAAGCATGGGGCGAAAACATGTCAAGGCATCATCGTCGGAAAAGCAACAAAGCGAGCTTGAGAATCAACAAGTGACTCTTCCACGCACCCGACCTCCCAGGAGTCGTGCCGAGACAGCAGGTGGGGTAGAATATGCGGAGACAAACTAGTTGGGGAGTCTAATGTCTTCGACATGCACTAATGGTATTTGCGAATCTAAGGCAAAGAAGGCCCTTCTAACTTGGACTGGTGTGATAGATCGATCAGCGAGGATGATTGCTCGAAGGCTCCAATCAATATCGAGCTCTGGCGTGATTTGATCTATGGGTTGTGGGATGCGTGGAAAATGACCCGGGATGGTTTCGTGTATTTCTCCTGATAGGGTCATATGGTGAATATAATCAACTCTATGGACGATTCCCTGGGCTCCCTAGGTCCCGTAATTGTCATGCAAAAGCAGTAATGAAACAAACTATAATAAAGTAAAATCTAAGTACACTTCTAGCATATATAATTCCTTTTTTGTATTTTCTGGCAATTTATGAGAAAGCAGCTAACTAAAATATTTAGAATTGACAACTAAACTAATAACGTAAAACAAACAAAATAGCCGAGTGTAGCTATTTGTCTGTGCAATTTTGTATATCTATTCTAAACAACGAAATAACTAATCTATTTGCAAGATTCTCGATCCTACCTCAGAAGTGAGGAATGAATCATAGTTTCTCAGAAACTATCAATCCCCACAACCTCCCTGGCAATATCGAGAATGGAAATAACTGAAATAAAGTGATTAACTACTTTATTTGATAAGTTCTAACTAAAACTTTGAAAGATGGAACCTGGATTTCGCAGAACAGTGGCGAATCCGACGGTGTGTGTGTTCTTGTCCCCTCAGTATGATCTCTTCGTTCTTTGTGCTCACGTGAATCCAGAAAAGTGTGGAATGCTTGCATCAATAGGAATAGATATTTGGATCAATGGACAGCCTTGAATGCGCATGAATAGAATGCGGATAGGAGAGGGATAGCGCAAGAGTACAGAGCTTGGCCTATGCAATTCCTAGCGGGGTCTACTGCGAATCATGCAACAAAAGCGTCCAGAACCTGAAATTAGTCTGTGTGAAGAGCAAAACCTGCAACTTTAATGGCTGCCTAGACTATTCTACTCCAAAACAATAATACTGTTTGCACAAGTTGGATCTGTGGCTTACCAACAGCAACACAAAGCTAAAACAAACCTGCAGCAAACTATGCTACCAATCCTAAGCAAACTAAAGGGACACAACACTGAAAACATGAAAGTTGGAGTGAAAATGGTGGCCCAAATAATGTTTGCACTTGCACAAGTTGGATATGTGGCTTACCAGCTGCAACACAATACTAACCAAAGCACTCAATGAGAAAACTAAGAATCCTAAGCAAAGGAAAACTAAATCTGCTGTAACAAGAAATTCAAAAGCAAACTTTGGAGCAAAATTCAGAGGCCATTTGCATGTGCACAAACCATGCATTTATAGGAATCCAAACATCCAAAAATCAAATCCAAACTGAACTCCTAAACATTAAACAAAAGAAAAACACTATTCCAGGGGACCAAAAACATTAATGCATGCTTAAGTCGGCAAGAAAAGCTGGTGAGTCGTGATATTTCACGGGTCGCGTCAAAAGAGCGTTCTGGAAAACGCGCAAGACGGGGCGCCGCCTGCTCGGGCGGTGGTGCACGAGACCGCCTCCTGTTCAGGGAGGCGGTCACGAGACCGCCGCCCTTCAGGGCGGCGGTTTCGTCACTGAAGACCAAAAAGCCAAGAAAAGAGGAAAAATAGGGAAAATAAAGCATGCGGGGGCTAAGCGGGGCATGCGGGATGTTAACGCATATCTGTAAAGCTTCTCTGGATCCCGAACACCTTGCGAAGAGACCTGTATCATCATTGGGGCACTTATTACACCGTTCCGCAGTACAGTACCTTACAATTTTGGGTACGACAAAGCATCCTCCAAACCCGATGCAAATGCAGAGGAGAACCCCGAACCCGATAGGTAGAAGACCCTGACGTAGGAAATATTCAGATCGCCATAACTTTTCACAGGGAGCTCGGATTCACACAAGGTTGGACTTTTCAGAAAGCTCTCGGCGTCCTCTACGCAACTACGACTGGATATCTTTAATTGGGTGGGAAAAATTTCTTAAAAATACAAAAATACAGTTCGCCATGTTTTGAGTTGTTAGGGATCCCACCTACCGCCATTATGGGATGAATTAAGTGCAGTCTTGGAGGTAGTTGGGGAGCTCCGAATTCTTCTCTTCTCCCTCATTTTTCTTGTATAAATGGCCGGGAGAGGCTCTAAAAAATGGTTGGACATTTCTACTTTGCACCCTCCCTTCTCTCCTGCTCGCAAGAGGATTTGTGGAGTTTTCAAGCCTCCCATATGGATTGTAATGCCATTTTTTGCCTCTTGGCCACTGCAATGTACTGTATCGACCTTTGAGTAATATATATATATACGTGATTGATTCTAAACCCTCTCATGTATTCATTCTTTGTTATTTTGATCTCTCATTGCATTTTGGTTGCACTGTGCATGGTGTTGTATATATATTGCATGTGTGAGTACTGTGTTTATTTTTGCAAAGCAAGTGTTCAACATTCCTCGGTGCATCACCTCCTTAGCTTAGGTTTATTTTTATGCATTTCTCTCTCCCTGTCTCCTTGGTAGTTAGATTAGGTTTTTGGGTAAACCTCTGTGTTTTATTGGTGCATCTGAACAGAGGAATAGGAGCCGGCCTTCATCCGGAGAGCTTTTCCGATTTCGCGAGGTCCCACACTTGGGAAAAGCTCCATGTTGTGCAATCGCACTGAGACTTTCAACCCATCGTGTTGCAGAGTCCCAGGGGTGCTGTGATTTGACACCAACAGTTTTGGCACGCCCGGTGGGACCAAGAGGTCATTCCATCAAAATTTGAAGGATTTTTCATGAAATTTGCACTAAAAATTACAGTTTTTACAAATTTCAGATTTTGCACCTCCTAGCCTGAACTCCGAAATCAATTTTCAAGGGTTTATCTTGCTCAAAACAGGTCAAAATTTCAACAGTTGGTAGATCTGAAGGTAATCTTCAAAAGGGTATCTTTAGTTTTTTGATATTTTGACTTTCAAAATTTTGGGTATTTAGTGATTTCGGGTTTTCGGGATCCGAGAGCATCAAAGCAGCAGAATTCGGGTTTCGGGGGATGCATTGCATGGTCCTACCCCCGACAGCAGTGATTTTAGGTTTTCGGGGTCCGAGAGCATCAAAGCAGATTTTCGGGTTTTGAGGGATGTCGGACATGTTCCAAGTTCCGACACATAGCAATTCGGGTTTGTGAGTTGCATTGCATGACCTGAGTTTCGCATGTAGCTTTTCGGGATCCGCAGCTACACAACGGCAAGGCCTGAATTCCGAATTGAAGATTGTCTCCTTTGGGCCCTTCAAATTTTAAATTATATTTTCAATACTGTCGAGTTTGGTGTGTAACTTGGCAAAATCCAGCCTTTTAGAGGCTTGTTCTCTAACACATCTGGCGACTCCGAAGGGATACAGAATTCAACGGTGTAGCAGCACAAGTTGCCTAGGCACATGAGAAGAATTCAAACCAGGTCTAATACTCGAGAAGAAGGGCTATTTGTCCACTTGCAACTATCACCAGGTAGAGGAAGGAGAGGAAGAAGACCACAAAGATCACCATCTCCACCTAACAGGACTTTGTCTACACCTCCACCTGGTAGGCCTTTTCTCGCATCAACCAGGGTTCTTAGGCCAATCATAATGGCACATCTACCACTAAATCCCTTTGTCAATTTCACGGGTAGTAGTCCACTTGCCCTAAATGCTCAGAATCAAATTCCAGTTGCAGCGCTAAAGAATATACCCTATTTCACAGGAGAAAATCATACTACTCCTATTGATCACATCCAGGATATTGCTAATGTATGCGCAATCCACGAAATAAATGAAATGGATGTTGCAGTCAAGTTGTTGGCTTCATCTTTCAAAGGCAAGGCCTTACAATGGTTTAGGAGCCTTACAGCAGGGTCCATTACGAATTGGGACCAACTTTGTTCAGCTCTTTGTAGCCAATTCGGGGAGAGGGCGGACAATTTGTCCTTATTGGAACAACTGACAACAATCAAAAGGGCTCCTAACGAACAAATGGCAGATTTCAACTTCAGGTTCCAACGGACATGGGACAGGATCCCAATAAGCTGTTAGACCAACCGCCGAAGGAGCATTCCTTTATTTCTTAAAGGCTATAAATTCAGACATAGCCATGATGATCCAATCAATGGGAGGGACAACACTGCCAGGGGCCTATGACACAGCGATCAGAGTAGAGAACTGTTTGATCCAAGCTGGCAAGCTTGCACCAAGGCCACCAATGCCTCTCTATCCGAGATATGGGAAATCCTACTGACGATCAAGCACGAGTTGAATCCCATTCCAACTCCTAGAAATCAAAGCAATAATGAGGCATCCACATCTTCAAATACTTCAAAGGAATTGCAGGAGGTCATGAAACAACTGCAGAACCTTGGAAATGAGCTTGTGACTATCAAAAGACAACAAGCTCAAAGTGCTAGACCATATCAGCCTCAAGCACAGTACCAAGCTAGGCCCTCATACCAACAGAATAGACCACCACCACCTCAGGCTGCAAATCAAAACCAAAACCAAGGACAACCTCAAGCTGCCAGGCCATTTCGGCCGTATGATCCAAATACAGTGACATCCTCAAGAGCCTTGGTTCCAACACAAAACAACATGGCACAGGAGTACGACTGGTGTTACCCTTGCAATCTCCCTCACAATCAGTCAGCATGTTTCAATGGTGCACTGAATCAGGCCTTGATGGTGCAAACCATTGGTGTGCCTCAAGAACCAAGCCAGGAAGAGAATCAGCAGCAAGGAACGCAACAAGAAGGACCTCTAACAGAAACCACATTGGCCAATTGGCAAATGGAAGACTTCTGTGGAGTTAACCAACAGACCTTTCAAGGCGTGGCTGCCAACACACGGTCAAAGAAGAGAGGCATAGTAGAGGAACAACCGCCCAATCCAGTTGTTTCTCAACCCACTCTTACACAACAGGGGGTCAGTAGACCAAACATAGCTCCAAATGTGCAAAATCAGCCTAAGGTACCTGTTGTAGCAACACATGCACCTGTTCAAGCTCCAGAAAAGCTTGCACCGAGTAAGGGACAGCAAAAGGACAATTCATCCCCCTTCAACATCATCGATCAAATGAAGAAGACACATGTGAACATTTCCATGTGGGAATCACTTGCGATCCCGGGCGAGATTTATTGAGACTTGAGAAAGTTCTCACTGAATGTATAGGACATGAGAAAGTTCTCACTAATGCAGTGCAACATGATGGGGGCCAGACAAGAAAAAATTTGAAGCCTCCACCATTCTATGTTTCATTGATTGTTGGAAACCACTTGGTACACAACTGCATGATAGACTCAGGGGCAAGTAGTTCAGTGATGCCGAAGAAAATAGCGGATCAAGCTGGAGTGAAGTATGAGCCGATCTTTGAAAGGAGTAGTGCAGCTAGATGGAACGGCAGTAGGAACAGTTGGGGTCATCAAGGGTTAAGCCTAACACTACATTCATGTCCTAATGTTACAGTCTTACAAGATGTGTCTGTGATTGACCTTCCGCCACTCTTTGCGTTGTGTCTATCAAGAGACTTCACTGCAAAAATTGGTGGATATTTATCTGCAGATTGGTCACACATGATTTTAGGACAAGGTATGGAGCTAAAGCAACAATCAGGTTAGAACCAATTGCCAATTTCCATATTGAGCCTCATGTACCAAGTCCTATCAATGCAAATTGCTCAGCTTTTGATCAGGAGGAGTGTTCAAGTGATCTAGAAGTAGGTACTAAGGTCGAGGGAATTCCTGATTTAACTTTGGATGAATGGGCAAACAAGAGTCATGAATTTGACCCATACAAGGAAATTGAAGAATCTGAATTGGGCGTGTATTGTGTACACGAAGAAAATTCACCCATTCCTGACATCCTTCAGCCTAAACAAAAGGATGAAAACAATGAGGTATGGAAATTATTTTTCGATGGATCAAGGAGTAGGCAAGGTGCTGGAGGTGGTGCAGTGTTGATTTCACCACAAGACATCAAGTATTATTCAGCTTTTCGTTTCCAGTTTTCTTGTTCAAACAACACGGTGAATATGAGGCATTGATTCATGGACTTCATTGGGCCAGGAAAAGGGGCATAAAGAACTTACAGGTGTTTGGAGATAGCGAGCTAATCGTCAACCAAGTTAGAGGGGACAACATGCTACAAAGAAGCGACTTGCTTAAGAGATATAAGAATAGGGTATGGGACCTCATTGAGGATTTGAAGCTTTGACATTGTATCCATACCGGGAAGAAAAATGAAGCCGCAGAGATAGGCTCGCGGCAGTTGGAGCAACGTTTGATGTGGTTGACAACATCAGAAGAAGAAAAACGCAGCCACACATCCATGTGATTGTGAGGCTAGCGATTCAGAGATAATAACACAAGTGGCGAGTGTTTGAGAACGATCAACAGATCATCAATTTCTTGCAAGAAGAGGCTGAATTCTCAGCTAGAAATCAGGATAGGCTAGAGCAGCAATATGGGGATCAAGTAGTGCAGCTACGGACAAACAAGCTTCCCAAGGGTTTAGTAACGTTGGAGTCTATCTTCAACCCTAACGACCAGTTTCGTAAGGAAAAGGCTAATATATACTGAGTCAAGAGAGAAGATTCAGAGCCAATTCTAGTTGGGGAAGGCAAAACACTTCAAATTGGTAAAGTGGCCGCTGAGCAAGAGAAATCAGATTTCATGCAGCTTTGCCAAGAATTTCTAGATGTCTTCGCTTGGAGCTATGAAGACTTAAGAGGATTCGATCCAAATTTGGCACAACATACCATAGAATTGGATCTAGATGCTAAGCCCATCAGGCAGAAGCAGAGACCAGTCAACCCTCACATTGAGCCTCTAATGAAGAAAGAGTTAAACAAGCTAATAGAGGCAAGCATTATATTCCCGATCAAGCACTCAAGCTAGGTTGTGAACTTGGTTCTATCGGGAAGAAGAGCGGAGAAATCAGGTTGTGTGTAGATTTCGAGACCTCAACAGGGCATCTCTCAAAGACCATTACCGCTTCCTTGATGGAACAAATATTGCAAGTAGTATCCGGTTCGAGAGAGATTCTCTCTCCTAGATGGCTACTCGGGGTATAATCAGGTGATGGTGAAAGAAGATGACCAATTCAAGATGGCTTTCACCACCAAATGGGGACATATGCCTACTGAAAATGCCATTTGGGCTATCAAATCTTTGGAGCCACCTTCCAAAGGGCAATGGATATGGCATTTAAGGGGTTGATCAATAAAATAGTTCTAATATATCTTGATGACATCATTGTATTCTCAAAAAATGCAGTGGATCACCTCTTTCATCTAAGGCAGGTATTTCAGAGGTGTAGAAGATTTGGGGTATCATTGAATCCCAAAAAATGCATATTCTTGGCTCACGAGGGAAAGCTTCTAGGCCATATTGTTTCAAAGGAAGGATTAACGATTGACCCAGAAAGAGTTGAAGCAATTCGAGCATTGCCATTGCCAAGTCACAAGAAGGCTCTTCAAAGCTTCTTGGGAAGGATCAATTTCATCCGCAGGTTTGTTCCAAACTTTGCAGCTCTCGTAAAGCCAATAACGCTGATGTTAAAGAAGAGCATGGCATTTAAGTGGACATCTGAAGGCAAGGCAAGTTTTGAGGCAATAAAGGAAGCTATATCTCAAGCTCCGACTCTTGTCAATCCAGACTTCTCCAAAGATTTCATGTTATATGCCTTCGGTGGTGGAGACACAATTTCTGCAATCCTAGTACAACAGAACAAAGGAGGATTAGAACAACCAGTTGCTTTCTTCAGTCAAGGCTTGGAGGAATACGAAACTAGATACTCTTTCATTGAAAAGCATGTACTTGCAGTGATCAGGAGTTTAAAGAAATTCAAGCACCTAGTCTCAAACAACAAGATCCAATTGATGGTCTCCCATGCGGGAGTCAAGGACTTCCTTCTAAACAAGGATCTGAATGAGAAGCGTGCAGGATGGATAACTCGTGTCATGGAATATGACATCGAGATCAAGGTCACAAAACTAGTACGTGGAAAGGGACTATGTGAACAGCTAGCCTTGAGTCAACAAGTTGAAGTAGGTGATGAAAAGGAGACTGCCTTGGTACTACAGGATGGTCAAGAACATGAAAATGATGATGTGCCTACTCCTTGTTGGACTCAGGATATGATACACTTCCTACAGATGGGACTATGCCCTCCAGAAATGAGCAAAGCAAAGAGGAGATACTTTAGATTACAAGCTATTCCATATGTGCTTGTTGATGGTGTTTTGTTCAAGAAAGACATCAATGGAGTTCTATTGAGGTGCATTGGGACAGGTCAAATTGAGAGGGTGTTACGAGATTTTCATGATGAAGATTCTGGTGGACATTTTGCCCCACGAGTAACAGCTCTCAAGATAATGAAGGTAGGATATTATTGGCCCACGGTGTTCAGTGACTGCTATACATGGATAAGAAAGTGCAAGAAATGTGCACTCTTCACAGGCAAAGAAAAACTAGCAGCGCTTCCATTGCACCCAATTTTGGTTGACCAACCATTTATGCAATGGGGATTGGACTTTGTCGGGGTCATCAACCCAAACTCAAGCCAAGGCCACAAGTGGATTCTCACAGCAACGGACTACTTCACCAAGTGGACTGAAGCAGTAGCGCTCAAAGAGGCAAACGAGTCTAATATACTAGAGTTTTATGAAGGAATAGTGACCAGGTTCGGTGTGCCGGCCACTATCATATCAGATAATGCATTGGCATTCATAGGTTCCAAGATTACAGAATGGGCTATCAAGAATGGAATCTATTTGAGCACCTCTTCAAATTATTACCCGCAGGGTAATGGACAGGCAGAGTCCACGAACAAAAATTTGCTAAGAATCATCAGGAGGACTCTGGATGAAAATCAAAGAACATGGCATACCAGGCTAAAATCAGCATTGTGGGCTGACAGGATAACACCAAAGAGGTCTACAGGTAATTCCCCTTACAAGTTGGTCTATGGAAAAGAGGCAGTATTGCCTATATCATTAGAACTACCTGCATTGGAGTTCATGAAGCAGTTGGAGTTGGCTGAGTTCGAACCAATGGAGGCTAGGTATGCAGAGTTGATGGAATTGGAAGAAATTAGAGAGCATGCAGCTCAAACGATTGAGAAAGATCAGGCCTTAGTGAAAAGATGGTTTGATAAGAAAGCAAGAGCAAGGACCTTCTTGGAAGGGGACTTAGTTCTGAAATGGGATGCAGATCGGGCAAAACCGGGAAGGCATTCCAAGTTTGACGCCATTTGGAGTGGCCCCTACATGGTCATGGAATGTAAGAATAGCAATGCCTTCCAATTGTCTACATTGGACGGAGAAGAACTTCCGATTCCGGTCAACGGAATCTATCTTAAACATTGCTACTGAAGAGAGAAAAGTTCTACCCTTGTAAATATTAGCCTAGATTTCAATTCCTCTAAGTGCGTATGCACATTGTCTTGTTGTAGTTAGGTTTCAGTTTCCCTAAGTGCTTTGCATAAGTTTTGTTGCTCCTGGGTTGGTTTTCTACAGTTCAGCGTGTTCTCGGAGAAGGAGTTGCGGTATCAGGTTGGTTTCAGGGTTGCTTATGACTCCGTGCCCAATGGATTCCTAAAAGGCCATTGATCTTCTACCTAGCAGAGCAGAGTAAACCCGTGAGTCGCCAAATTGTTGTATATATTTACCCCCCGGGTAAATATGGATAAATGAAGGAAATCGGAAACAGAAGGAGAAGCAAGGTGGAACAACATGGCGTGTCTTCCAAAAGCATGTCGGAGGGGTTAATAAACCCGATAGCAAAGGCATGTCGGAAGGGTTGGAAAACCGACATCAAAGGCAAATCAGGTTTTGGGTTTCGGGAAACATGAAACATGAAGCATGCAGATCACAAAGGATGTCCCGATGCTCGAGGGTTCCGAAAACCCGAAAACACTTCCAAGGAAAGCGGGTTTCGGAGGCGGAGAAACATGGCGCAGAAGCATGTCGGAGGGGTTAATAAACCCGACGGCAAAGAACATGTCGCAAGGGTTGGAAAACCCGACGCAAAGGGAAAGCGGGTTTCGGAGGTGGAGAAACATGGCACAGAAGCATGGGGCAAAAACATGTCGAGGCATCCTCCAAACCCGATGCAAATGCAGAGGAGAACCCCGAACCCGACAGGCAGAAGACCCTGACGCGGGAAATATTCAGATCGCCATAACTTTTCACAGGGAGCTCGGATTCACACAAGGTTGGACTTTTCGGAAAGCTCTCGGCATCCTCTACGCAACTACGACTGGATATCTTTAATTGGGTGGGAACAAGTTCTTAAAAATGCAAAAATACAGTTCGCCATGTTTTGAGTTGTTGGGGATCCCACCTACCGCCATTATGGGATGAATTAAGTGCAGTCTTGGAGGTAGTTGGGGGAGCTCCGAATTCTTCTCTTCTCCCTCATTTTTCTTGTATAAATGGCTAGGAGAGGCTCTAAAAATAGTTGGACATTTCTACTTTGCATCCTCCCTTCTCTCCTGCTCGCAAGAGGATTTGTGGAGTTTTCAAGCCTCCCATATGGATTGTAATGCCGTTTTTTGCCTCTTGGCCACTGCAATGTACTGTATCGACCTTTGAGCAATGTATATATGTCTGTGATTGATTCTAAACCCTCTCATGTATTCATTGCTGTTATTTTGATCTCTCATTGCATTTTGGTTGCCTGTGCATGGTGTTGTATTACATCTGTGTGGTCTGTGTTTATTTTTGCAAAGCAAGTGTTCAACATTCCTCGGTGCATCACCTCCTTAGCTTAGGTTTATTTTTATGCATTTCTCTCTCCCTGTCTCCTTGGTAGTTAGATTAGGTTTTTTGGGTAAACCTCTGCATTTTATTGGTGCATCTGAATAGAGGAATAGGAGCCGGCCTTCATCCGGAGAGCTTTTCCGATTTCGCAAGGTCCCACACTTGGGAAAAGCTCCATGTTGTGCAATCACACTGAGACTTTCAACCCATTGTGTTGTAGAGTCCCAGGGGTGCTGTGATTCGACACCAACATTTACCTTTCCCACTCATCTAATCAAGATGCCTCGAGTCAGTTGATATTAGACATACCCGTATCTATCCCCCGACTCTTGCTCTCACTCCCGCATCACCCTTATCCGGCTCCGTGCTTCCCGCATCTACCTTACCCCTAGTTATTTCGTAGCTAGGTCCTATACCTACTATAACCGCCGCATTCTGCTACCTCGGTGGCACCCACTACATCCACCGTACCCATGACAACTACCCAAAACACGACCTCATCTCGCCCCTAATGTCTCACACATACCCATAGCTACATTACCAGCCTCTAGTGTCAATGACCCTACCCCATTTCGAATGTGGCTCTTTCCATTCCACAATCATTAGCCCCTATTCCCACTAGGGTTACCATGACCCTTCCACCCCCATATACATACTACCAACAACCTCTCGTTTCATCCATTATTCATTCCGGTACGTACTCCTGTTTCACTATGTTCTTCTCAACCAACCTACATGGCAGCCCCATACATTGGAGTGCCACCCCTATTATATGCCCAAAACCAACCCTCTCGAGCTACATGATGCACATAATCATTGCAACCCGCCAACGACCTAATTAAATTAATGTTGGATAAGATGCAAATATTGGAGGCATAATTTTATGGCTCCGCAACACTCTCACCTATGAAGAGATTTACAACAAGCCCATTCACCCATCCATTCCTATCTACTCATACCCTGTGCATTGGGAAATGCCTAAATTCAATCGTTTCAATAGCAAAGAAGACCCACAACAACATTTGCAGTTGTTCAAACACGGGTGCTATCTGATCACTCATGATGATGCCTTGCTCTTGAGAACCTTTCCCATGTCCCTTACTAGACCTGTATTAGATTGGTATTGTGGGTTACCTAAACACTCTATATTCTCATTCAATCAGGTAGTCCAAGCCTTCTTAGATCATTTCTCTATCAATATTGTCAAGAAGGTTACCATGACCGATCTATACTCCACACGTCAGTATGAGGACAAATCTATCGTAGATTTTTTCACTCGCTAGCATAGCCTAATCAACCAACTTACCTTCCAACTGCTGCAAACAGAGCTCACCGAGCTCTTCACATGGGCTTGTGCTAGGAATATCTAACCGACCTTGTAAGTCCAAACCTTCTGAACATTTGATGAAGCATTCACTATGGCACGAAAGTTAGAGATTCGAGCCATCGAAGAGAAGAAAATCCAATTACGCAATAAGAATTCGACATTCAAGTCGAATGATACCTCTTCTTCTTCCAAACCACAAACCAATTATTCAAAAGCTAAGGGCACCACTAATGCAGTGGTACTCAAGGCTGGCCCAGCACATCTGTCAAATCAGGCTACCCCCTCATCTAATCTCTCACCCATCTAGACTTTTCAATTCAGATGAGAGCAATGGAAATATACCCTAATTGGGGAACCTTACTCTTCTGTCTTAGAAAAGCTCATCAAAGCCAGAGCCATCACCCTTCCACCTATAAAACCACACACTCATTTTAACCCTAGCTCGCCCCATGCCCACATGGTATAAAGAACATGAATTTTTTAAGTATCATCGAGTAAAGGGTCATAGTGACGGTAACTGCATCACTTTCAAAAATATAGTCCAAGAAATGCTCAAGAAAGGTGAGTTAACCATGGAGAATCCTAATGCACTTGCCAACCAAAACCTAAACATATTCAAGAAACCATTTCCCAACCATGCCCTTCTTCTTCGATCAAACTGGTGAGGCCTCAACTCATGATACCCATACCCCGATGTTCACGCTATCCTTAATGACATACATGTCACCTCTCAATTACCCCATATTCCTTCCATAGAGGACATCCTAGCCCAAAATCCTCCTTCCGTCGAAACCAACCTCCCTATTCCTTCACCAACAGAGAGGAACACCTTTCATCTCCTTCACCACCTATGGAGGAGTCTTCCACTAACATTGAGACCATCTCACCCTTGGCTTCACCACTTAGAGAACATTTACCCAAAGTACCTCCTCCACCCATAGAGGAGCACCCATTACCTCCTCCACCCACAGAGGAGCACCTATATGTTCCTTCACTTATAGAGGAGCTCCCATCATCTCCTCCACCCATCATAGACCCAATTGAGATACCTTTGCCTCTTGGCGAGCATTCTCCATCAACTACCCAAAATCCTACAGACCTACTTTCGGCTCTCTTACCCACAAAAGCTGAAGCTAGCCAATTCCCTATCTCTAAGACACATTTTACACGGGAATTCCCATTAGGTCCTCACTAACTCCACCTACAGACGTGTGTTGTTCTTACGTTTGGCCGATCACTTAGATTGTGTGGATAGAGCCTTACTATGGGGGTGCCTTTTACTTCCTGTCTCAACACAGATGCAGAGATCCCTTGCTGATACCTCCACTATCTACCCAAAAATATTTCGACCAATCAACCAAACATAACCACCTCTATCAAAACCCCTTCCAGACACCTGTTATAGCTCAAACCACTCCCTTACCCATAACCTGACCTACATCTAAACCCAAATCCACACACACAACATCTTCCTCAACTAAACCTATTACCACTTTAGGGGTTGCCCGACCACCAGCCTTACTCATCTACCTATTAAATTGGATTTAGCTACATCCTCCAAAGTCAACACCGCACCTACTCTAACACCCAATCGAAGCACCAAACCCATAGAACTCATACCCCGGCCACACCAATCACACTCGCACTTGTCCCATCGTCTTAAGACCTTAGATACCCAACATGGTCAAGCAACCTCCACATAAAAAAACACAACAACCCATTCCTTCCTCACAAACCTCTAACATGCCTAGACACCCAACCCGACTACACCTACACCCTGCAACATTCATTACCACCCATACCTCCAATACCCTCAGCCTATTGCTTCACTACCCACTACACTTCGAGTCCTTTGTCCCTCACACCCCAAGCATGACCCGCGTCATCTACCATCACAACAACTTTGTTATCACCGTGGGTAACTCACCCTCTTCCACCATCTACTTTTCCTCATAGACCTCATACACAGACATCACCTTTACCCAAGAAGGTGCAACCCAAAAGAAAAATCCACTACCCCACATTAAGGTAGTCAAAACAACCACACACCCTCCTACCTGTCCATCTACTATACCCCTACCTAAACAAACATGACCGATACCTAAAACTACACCGACACCTAAACCTCTTCCAAAAACTGTTCCTCAACAATCAACCACGCCTACACCCAAACCCACGTTCACTTCTCATTGTAATCCACTAGCAGGGTCTTATGCCAAAATTTTAACCAACCTCCTTGAGACTTCTGTCGTCACATTACCGCCACTCAGACCTTATGACCCCCTCAAACCCAAACCAAAAGGGTTTCACGATACTAAAATTTGTGCATACCATTATGTGCCAGGGCACGATGTAGAAAACTGCAAGGCCTTGAAAACCATCCTTATCTAATTATGTCTAGCAAAACCAACTTTGATGATGATGACCTTCTCGATGAGGATCTTGCTTCACCAACACCCATTCTCACACCGCCCACTCAACAACCACAACCTCCTCCCTCACAACTCCTAGAGCCACCCCCAAAATTAAAAATTAACGTGGTTCACATCGGATAACTTGCCACGCCACTACCTAAATGTCATTGTGCCCAGATCACTTGACAAGAATTTTCTCCTCCGATAGTTTTTTTCCCTTCATGTCATTATACCACTCATCCCACACCTTCTCCATTTTCCAACAACCTCAAATCAACATGATACATGTCATTACACATGCAAAAAGGGTAAATAAAAGGCAACTGACCCACTAACCAATCCAATACCCAACATACCATTTGCACCCATACCTATCTCATGCCCCACGTACCCCATTTCTAATTGCGTCACACATCGCACCATGCTAAAAAAATTACACCAATCTCCCCTTAAAATGTCCCTATATGACTTCATTCAAACCTCGGAATTCCATCATCAAGCTCTCATGGAGGTTCTTCAATCTATTGAGGTTTTACCAATGACCCTACACCGTAGCCTCCATTATCACACCCCATCATGTAGCCTCTCTCACAAAATTTCCATCTTCATCTTCATCCCACATTGTTCACCAAGTGGCCTCCTTAGCTTCTCGGAGGAAGAGATTGCGCCACACCAAAATGATGACCTAGACACAACCCTCTTCATCTCTATCCACATTGATGACATATAGGTACATTGTACGATGATTGATGGGGCGCTAGCATTAACATCATTTTATCCCATGCATTCGATAAAATGCGCATGCCTAATAATTACATGCATAAACATCCAGTCATGTTGCGTTCATTCAATGATGCTATCACCTCTACACTAGGCACTGTCATCCTCCACATTCACGTGGGTCCCCACATTGTTCCAGAATTATTTTACGTTTTGGAGGGAGAATTCCAATATAACTTGTTGCTTGGCAGACCTTGGATCCATGTCATGGGTTGCATTCCTTCCACTTTGCATCGTTGTGTAAAGTTTGAACATGAAGGACACACTTATACCATTCTAGCTAACCCATCACCTTTCAAAACATGCAACATGCTTTACCAACCCAATGATGTGCTCATACCTATCAAGCCATCTACCTCTGTGACCACTACCGCTTCACCTACACCTCCACCTACCAGTACAGCCGCTGCTTCTACCGCACATACCTCCTCCATTCCTACCGCTATGATAACCTTCATGACCTGACCCATCGCCTTCCTAATCCATTAACTCCACCTCCGCATTGACCTCCAACACATTATCCATACCAGCTACCTACATACCAACCACTGATCCCTTGGAAGGTGTTTTTCAATGCCTCACTCTGGGGGAGTACCACCTATATAGTGTCAACACATTCCTTACTTCGCAGGAGTATGGAAGTCTTCACCAACACCCTCATTATGATCACTGCATAGGAGAATGCCTCCTTTATGGTCCTCCTCATCTTTGTACTAGTCTCACCTATGGGGGACTTGATACTACCACTTACACACCTGAACCACCATCACAAACCCGCCCATTTTCCGCTGACTTCCAATCACTTACCAATCACCGTTTTTCCCACACCTTCTTGCACCGATGTGCATGGAAGGGTTTTGGTTTTGGATTTTATGAGTAAGGCCACCATACCATTATTCCATGTACCACCCATAAACATAATGACCATAGTGGTATCGGCTTCTCCGAACCACCTACCAAACAGGCTTGCATTGAACTCATTAAGGACACTAGCTCTTCTACACCTTCTTCACCCGCTCCACCTTCTTGACATAGTTAATGGATCTGAATCTATCCCTCCTAATTTTTTTTTCATAAACACCATTTCCTTGGGGCCTCTGACTTATCAACGCGAGGGTGAGGCCCCTTCCACTCTTCCCTTCCTGTATCCTGAAATGATCGATGACGACACACCTACAATTAACATCGTTCAATGTCAGGATGATGAATCCATACTCACCTACCTTGGTGCAAAAGACTCATATATTCAGTCGTTACCCTCTAAGACACAAACCATGTTGAATGAATCGACTATCGAGATCAACATTCATACTCAAGACGACCCGCACATCCTAAATATCGAATAATCTTTAGATGTTGCTGAACAGGAAGCCATCACTTCCTTTCTTAGAGATCATAACCAAAATTTCACTTGGTCTTACGTAGACATGCCACGGTATTGACCACACCATAGTGGTCCACAATATCGTAACCATTCCCAATGCCAAACCCATCAAATAAAAGCACCCTCACATTGCACCCTCACATTGCTCTTCTCGTCAAAAAGGAGCTTCAACGCCTTCTTTCCATTTCCTTCATCTTACCCATTGATTATCCTCATTGGATTTCTAATATTTTCCCCTGTCACTAAAGCAACTGTGGGGGACTCGCATTTGCACGGACTTCCGTGACCTCAACCTAGCTTTTCGCCAAAAGATGAATTTCCCTTACCCGGTATTGATCAACTCGTTGACCTCACAACTAGTCATGAGATCTTCTCACTAATGGATGGCTTCTCGGGTTATAAACAAATTTTTCTTGCCCCGAAGATCAACACAAGACCTCATTCATCACCACTTGGGGACCCTCGCTACCGAGTCATGCCTTTTGGCCTTAACAACGTTAGTGCCACATATCGTGGCTATAACTTACATCTTCCATGATATCATGCATCGTATATTGGAAGATTATGTGGATTATCTATTGGCCAAATATAAATGCCACTCCGAGCAACTTGTCGTCCTTAAAACCATCTTTGACCGCCTCATTAATTATTGTGTTCGCCTTCACCTAAGAAGTGTGTCTTCATGGTTCTTTCAAGAAAGCTCCTAGCATTTATCATTTCCTTTGTGGTATAGAAGTTGACCTGCTAAAGTCAAGGCCATTCGGAAATGCCTCCACCCACTAACCTTAAATAATTCCATAGCCTGCAAGGTAAGTTGTAGTCTATTCATAGTTTCATTTCACAATTATCTGATCGGTGCCAACCATTTCATCATCTGATCAAGAAGGATGTCTCCTTTAAATGGGATGATGACTGCCACAAAGAATTTGAGGCCCTAAAACAATACCTTCTCCAACCACCCGTACTCATCCCACCTAAAGATGATCAACCTTTCTACCTATACATATCCACTACCGATCATTCCTTGGGAGCCATGCTCACTCATCGTGATGAAAAACACAGGGAGCAGGTGGTTTATTATATAAGTCATACTCTTTTGGACTATGAAACCTGATACAACCATTTTGAAATTTTTTTAGTAGCCTTAGTCTTTGTTGCCACCAAACTCCGTCATTACCTACTCAACCACAAAACCTATGTTGTGACCAACACCGACCCCTTACACTTCATGTATGCCAAACCTTATCAAAATCAGTGTGCCGCATGATTTCTTATACTTTTAAATGATCTTGACCTCTAATTATTTCATCAAAAGTCCATTAAGGGTCAAGCTATCACCAACCAATTGGCCGACGCACCTATTTCTAGGGATCAACCCTCTAATTTTGACTTTCTAGATGAGTCAATTGCTATCCTTTCCTGGACGAACCCCCTTACCAAATGACACTCTTCTTTGACGATTCTAAGTGTCGGAATGGGGGTGGAGCTGGTATTATCCTCTTTCCTCTCGATGGATAACCCATGCCTTTGTCTTTCAAACTATATTTTGAATACACCAACAATATTGCCAAATACAAAGCGCTCATACTAGGTATCCAAGTTGCCTACGCCCTAGCTGTCAAATCAATCAACATCTTTGGTGATTCTCAATTGGTTGTGAACCAAGTTAATGGTATGTACCAATGTCATAACGAGATAATTCAAAAGTATAAACATCATGTAGACATACTTTTTACCACCTTTGATCGTTACACCATTTAAACCATCCCACGTTAAACCAAAAAATTTACAGATACCATGGCCTGCTTAGCTTCCCAAATACCCGCTTCACCTACCGATTCTACAATCTTTGTCACCATACAACAACTCCAATCACCTTCTTATTTACCTCATGATGTTTACTCGATCGAAACCTGCTACCCTTGACCCGAGTGACCTTTGGTATAAACAATACTTCGACTACCTTTCTCTCTCCATCTTACCTCTTGATCTCACCCGTAACGGACAACGCACCTTCCTTAAAAAGGTCTCTTGTTACATCATTCTGGGGGGACTCCTCTATAAATGCGGCTTTGATGGTATTATCTTATGATGCCTCACAAGTTCTAAAATTCCTTAGACCATTAAGGAGGTTCATGATGGCATATGTGGAGGTCACTTTAGTGGCCTTGCTGTTGCTAAGTGTATTCTTCACCTAGGCTATTACTGGTTGACCCTTAACCATGATTGTTGTGACTACGTCAAACATTGTGTAAAATTCCAACAACATTCCAATCTTCAATATACACCCAGTCATGCCTTACAGGTCGCTCGTGACCTTTGGCCCTTCTCGCAATGGGGTTTGGATCTTGTTAGATAAATCAATCCTCATTCGTCCCAATGCCATCAATGGATCATCACTACTACCGAATACTATACAAAATGGGTGGAAGCCATACCACTCATCTCCATGAAAGTTGAGAAAATATGTGAGTTCATTAACCACCACATCATTTTTCACTTTGGTGTTCCTCATCGCCTCATCACTAACAATGGAAAACAATTCAAAAATAAAACATTACAAAAACTTTGCGATGCCTTTGGCATTCAACTTAGTTTCTCATCACCTTATTACCCACAAACCAATGGCCAAGCTGAATCCACTAACAAAACCCTCAACAAAATTCTCATGAAAGTGGTTGACGATACTAGGAAGGATTGGCATATGCACATTCCTTTTGCCCTGTGGGCATACCGCACTAGTATTTGCACTTCCACTGTGGCCACACCATTTTCTCTGGTCTACGGTACAAAAGTTGTTCTACCTCTCGAAGTCCAAATCCCCTCACTTTGTATTTCTCTCCATGAGATGCTCAATGATGATGACTTTCATCAGGACCGTTTAGCACAACTAGAGTTATTAGACAAACGTCGTCTTAACACTATGGATCACCTTCAAGTTTACCAACAACGTATCAAACGTGCCTATGAAAATCGTTTCCATGAATGAACCTTCCAAGTTCATGATCTTGTCCTGAATAAAAATCAACATGTAACCAAAGAAGAAAAAAAAAGGAAACAGGAAAATTTGCTCCTAATTGGCTTGGACCATACATCATGACCCATACTTACGGATCAGGTGCTTATTGTTTATCTTCATTGGATGGTAAACCCAAACTTGAGCTCCTTAACACCTTGCATCTTTGACCATTCTATGTTTGACTTGTTGTCCTACCTTATCTTTTGTCTCTTTCCATGCTCATCCCTCGAGCGTTATTCACTTCATACACCTCATCAATGATTAAACAAAGATCATGTGAGTACCCTTCACTCGTTATCTTCTCTTGAATATGTGTACCATGGCGTTTCAAATAGTATGATTCTCATGGATAATTTTCATCTACCTTTAGATGAGATCCCATGGTCATTTCACCTTACCTTTTGAACAAGAGTCCTATCTTTCACCTTGGTCTTGTCTACATGACTGCAAAGACCTCACAATGGGACCAAACTCCTTGAGTCAAAATTCTAATAAAAGTGACTCCCTCTAAAGGATATCTTTCTCTCGACAATTGCTACTATAAATAGACTACTCCCTCGAAGGACAACTATGTAAAAAAAAAGAGAGCAACCAAATCTTCCGCATCGATCAACTTCACGAAGACCTCAAGGAGTTCAATTTTATTTTATCCCATATAGACTTCTTGCATCAATCAATCTATCAAAACACAAAAATTTTTAGTCATGGACTATCCCATTGTGACCTAGGACCTCTTTCTTGAAGGGCTTGTTACTTATACCATATAAATTTAAGTACCTTTCACCCTTCTTACTACTCCCACTCTTATTTCCTCATTTCCTCAAGGAACATCTTAGAATTTAGAAATTTGGCGATCCTGTGACTACTTTTCATTGTAGAACAGTCAATCATGCCATGTCTTTAGGGTCTCGATGTTCATCACCTCCTCCAAGGTATGATCTACTCGGTATGATCCTACCCAATTAGGTGGTTTTATTGTCCCCTCTTATCTTTTACCCATTTTTGTTTATGTTTTGATTATCCTATATAGGACTTAGTCCTTGACACTTAATTTTGTGGTAATATTATTCTTTCACCATAATCACCGACACCTAAATAATTTTACCTATAATCTACCCACACTTAGTAGATCTAAACCCATAACATGCCCAAAACCTACCAACTCATTTTCACACCTCCTCATTTTCTTCCCTAGCTTATGGGAGAACTACATCGGCCTGAGGTCCCTTTTTTTCTGGGAATATGTAGGCAACACTTCAAGGGCATGGGGCCCTTGGAGGTTATCTCATCCATTCCCTACCCTAAACAATTCATCTTCCATATTCCCCACCATTTACACCACGTCTCACTTAGTTTCCCTTTTATATACAAAATTAGAAATTAAGCCACATACATAACAAGTTGCTTCATATTTTATACATTTTTACTCATTACCATTTCTCTATCATCACTATGCATAGATTATACCACACCTCACATATGACCCATAGTATCATCCATTGTAAAAAATTATGAATCACAACTTCACCTACTTTTAACATGACCATGCTTACCAACCTAACTCAATGCATGCCTAGCCAAACCTAACTCCACCATGCCTACCAACCTGACTCGATCCATGCCTAAAATGACCTAACTCCATCATGCCTAACTCACCTAATTTCCATCCATATCAAAACAACAAATCCATATCTCATCTACCACAAGCCATAAACCAATATCTCATAAACACATCAACAAATCACAAAATACCATGTATCTCATCATATAAATCAATAAATGTGTATCTCAATATACATGCCTATCTCATCATGTCCATCATCTCAAAATGTTGGCACACAGGCTGATATATAATACAAAATGTCATTAGCACACAAGCCGGTCTCATATATACAAAAAAGAATGAATCAATACAAAATATCTTTAGCACGCAGCTGATATATGCTCAAAATATACAAATCACTCATACATCCTCATTGTCTTTGGCATGTAGGCTGGTATATGTATCAAAAAAATAACTAGTATACATCAAAAACTAGGTGACCGCATATCAGGCATCTCGCCGGATGTCCTCCATCTCTGTGTCACCTATACCCTCGGCCTCCTGTGTCCCTGCTGGCACCTCACCTAGAGTTGGTCGCCGTGCACTAGTGGCCTCTCCCTGATTGGGCCTTAGAGCTCACTGACCTCCTATGCTCTCCACACCGAGTGTGGGATATCTTCCTCTCCTTTGGACACCTACTATGCCTTGTACTCGACATAGGATATGAAATCTATCCCAACCGCCATAAGCTAGTCCTGATAGTATCTTACCTCACCTAGGGCATCCCGTAACCTGGATACAGACATGGTCTATGGTGGTCCCATAGGTCTCGGCCCCTGTACCTACCCTGCAACAACTTGCCCTACACCTACCTATGAACTAGGACATGCTCCGGTGCCTGTGGTGGTGCCCCCCGCCCCCGTGCTCGTATCGGGCCTATAAGGCCCCCAATGCCCGAGCTAGCTATGGCCAACTAGCCCTATAAACCTGCCACTTGAGGTTGTAAGGCATCCACGACCACCCTCCTGACCATCTCTATCTCCTCCATCTCCTCTATCTCCTCCATCCGCCATCTCTGGGCTGTAGGTGCCACTTGTATGTGTAGCTCTGCTATCTCTGCCTCTAAACTCTCCAGCTGTGTCTGCAGTATACCCAATTGGGTAATCAACGTAGCTACTTTCCCCTTTAGGGAATCTCTCGCATTGTAATGGTAGCTACGTCGACTACCTTAGTGCAGGTGGTATGGCT
The DNA here is from genome assembly GCA_018340775.1 of Taxus wallichiana var. yunnanensis. Lineage (NCBI taxonomy): Eukaryota > Viridiplantae > Streptophyta > Pinopsida > Cupressales > Taxaceae > Taxus > Taxus wallichiana. The sequence continues at coordinate 491,919,161 of CM031242.1, read as the reverse complement.
CGTAACTGAGCCACCCACCACTTCCTATACCTATCTGTACATCTTGCATCATCTATCTCGCCGATCCATTGGCGCCAACCCCTATGGGCACCTGCAGGCTATGGTAGAGGTAAGGGCTTCTCACGTCATCTCTCGATATTGTGGGAAGGGTGGAGAAATATCTGTAAGAGCCCGAATTGTCATCGGACTCTATCTATCGGGATCATCTCATCCTCCCTGGCACGGTGACCCTGTATCCACCTCTCTAGTTGGAGCTCAGCTAGCTCCTCATGCATATGCCTATATGAGCAGAATCCCACATATGGCCACCATATAATGTCCACTCAGGACAACCCCTCCAAGAATGCGCCAAAAATGGGCCACATCATGTGTCGGCCTATCCGATCTCCACTCTCCTATCCCTGCCACCCATCTCCTGTATCCCACCCACACAAATCTAGGTGGGAATGCATCTGCTCGGGGAATCCCTATAGGTCGAACACACACTATGTGCTCGTATGCTCAAAAGTGTAGTATAAATGTACAACACATGCTAAACCTGCGCAACCGCCCATATGCCCACAACTCTTTGTATAGCTACACCAAGAATGCTGGTGCCTAGGCAAAGCGTGTCTCATGCACCATCATATCAAGGGAATACCCCATCATTGATCGGGAAAGCATCCACCCCGCATCTCGGCAAGCGGTGCATAACAGCACACGACCTCCATCAATAAAACCACTAGCCTCGTCTCATCCGAATGGGCTAGATACATCTCTCCATAGCTCAAATTGGCACTATGGAATCTCAGATCAGCTGCCCCCTCACCAAAAACTATCCCAATCAGCTCCTCTGAGGCTTCGAGGAGATAGAGTAAACCTGGGCACCCAATATGGGTAACCGCAAAATCTGGAACACGTCCTCTAGGGTGATAGTCATCTCACTCGTCGGCAGGTGGAACGTGTTGGTCACGGGATCCCATCTATTGATGAGCACGACCATCAAGCTAGGCTGCTGAACAACATGTCTATAGTGATGAACCCCACTCAAGCCCATTGTCTCCACATGCCGCAGCGGCTCTAACATGGTCATTTGCGCTACTGCAATTGCGATAGAGGTGGAACCCTGTCCCACATGTGTAACTGCGCTCTCCCTTGCATCTAATCCAAACACGACATTAATCCACATTTACCATGACCATATTCACCAATTATCATTACCCGCCACCCTATTTTCACCCTACCCATCTCAACTACCTAGCCTACATCACTTTTGCACCTTTGTACCTAAAATCGACCGATACCGGTTCATCCTAACCGACTCAATCACCCTTAAACCAACATTGGTCACTTTCTTGGTGACCGAATCTTGGTTCACCCTTACTAACGATGGTTACCTCTTAACCAACATCGGTCACTTGTTTGGTGACCGATACCGGTTCCACCCAACCGACATCAGCCACACTTGACCGAGCGTCGGTCTGCAGTGAGAAAAACCCACGACTTCCCAAAGCCCCCTTTTTAAAACCCTCCCCCTACCCCTTTTACCCCACCTATGATGACCTAAACTACCCTTGGACCTCTACCCACCCCACCTATACAATTTACTACCCTCCCCTTCCTCTTTTTGCCCGCTATTCCCCCATACCCAAATTTAATTTTTACCCACCCACAAAAACAAAAAACCACAAAAACCTACAAATAACAATAATCTACTCCTCTAATCTATCAAATCCACAATGTAGAGTAGGGCGCTTACCTCGTCGCGCTACTACCGTCTCGGTGGCACGTCTAGCCACTATACCGGTGGCCCACCCGATCCCTCTCTGGCCTCTACCATCACCGAATAGCTACTCTGTAACCTCCAACCAATCAAATCTCACCCTGATCCCGTGGACCCGTTGCTCACCAACCAAACCCTCGTCAAATCAAGCTGTCGACTCACTATCCTATTTCATCTAGACATGGTTTCTCTCTTTTTGTCATTTTCTCACTTCACAAATAACAAATGAATAACAAAAAATGTGTATTTTTGTTTTTATAACCAACCCGACCTAACCAACATCAGTTACCCTTGACCAGACATCGGTCGCGTGCCCTACCTCACCGTTATCAATGATTGGCCGATACCGACATCACTTATCCATGCGCATCGGTCACCCTCACCTGCACATTACCTCCCCTTTTTCCCTTTTACCCCACCTTTCACCCTAATCCTTTACCCAACCCCACCTTTACCCAAACCATTTACCTTACCTTTCCTGACCTCATCATTTCCTACCTCCCTTTGTCCTCCTTTGGGGACTCATTATTTTACCCCTACCTTGGCCTTTCCCGTGCCGTGACTTAGCTATTTGGACTTGGAGCATCGCTAGTGACATTTGACCTCATGTGTTCGCTATACCTTGTAGCACTATTACTTGTGTTGTTGACCTACTAACCTTACCTAGCCTATTGCTGTGACCGTTTATCCTAACCCTACCTTTGGTGTACCAGATCACACCTAAATGTTCCTAAACCTAACCTACATTGTGTTTCATGACCATATCCTATACCTTGGATACCAGAATCACTTCAACCTTGTTTGGATAAACCTATCGACCTTAGACAATGTAGCATGTTCCTGCTCTTCAACTTTGGTAGCGTGCTGCAATTTACACGTGTGCATGTGTTTAGCTGATTGCTTGCCTTTGACCCAGACCCATTACCTAGAATTTCCCGAATTGACCTTTCAACCTTTTTTCCCCCGTGCCCACCTACTTTTCCTCACATTCACCTTTTATCAAACCACTCACTGATTCTGCCTTCGGCCTTTTTAGTTCCTAGTTTGAGGGGGATCACCTTCACCCACACATGGGGCAACCACATCTTATTTTTGTTAGCGTCGCTTACCAATACAAGCTACGCAACAAAAAGGGGAAAAATGTAGACTCTAAAATTAGGTCACACTCCCCTTTGGTCCTCGACGAGATAAACACCCTTCATCACATTAACCTAGCCATGGCCCCCTTCATCGCACTAATATTAATTTAATTAATTAATTATTCTCACTATATATATTATTCAAATATCTTATTTTAAATAATATCCACACATACAATTCACTTAGACACCTCACCAAGCCAACTCAACCTAAGACCTATTCTTAGCAAGTTGCCATAACTAACTAAGACTTACCCAAACCCTAAAAATCAATTCCTACATTCCCTCTAACCACATTCTGCGCATGCTCACAAGAAGCTCCCAGTCTAATCCATGAGTTAATGACATGAAATATGAGGAAATCAAGAGGATCTCCCTAGTTTAGTAAACCTAGGAAATCCCACCTTGACCGATGCCGGTTACCCCTAACCGTCGCCGGTTAAGCTGAGAACCGCCGTCGGTTACCCTTTTAACCCCAAAACAACCTTATTCTCAAGGTTGGAAGTTGAAAGAAAAAGTAGAAGGTTGGCGAGAAAAAACACATCTCAGAGAGATAACACATCTTTAGAGAGTGAATTCCAGCGAGAATCCACATGCAAGGAAGGAGATCAAGCATCTTTTCTTGCACAGCCATCCCAACCATGATCTGATCTAACCAAGCAAAGAGGAATGTACATATAGCCCATGTAGAAGCTTTCCTTTAGTTGGTGATCACTTGTAGCCTTCAAACCCCTCATCAGCACCTCCATCCCTCACTCACAAGCATTCAAGATCAGAATTCAAGTAAGTATAACGTCATACTTTTCTGGTTTATTACATTTCATTATCATTTTATCATCTATTGTTTACCTAGCCACCTATTGACCTTCTCCAAAATTTCCACCACTATATACCCATTAAAACCTCACCAAAGCCTACCCGATCCTTTGAATACCTCATCCCGACCAATCAAAGTCCTTTGTGTAATCACAAAGGAGACCCAAAGCTTGTTTCCGTGACATTTCCAGATTTCCACGAAGAATCGCACCGTTACACGACCACCGTCGGTTACCCTTAACCAACATCGGTCTCTATATTTTCCCATATAGCCCAGAACAGAGACCTACCCACCAAATTTCATCTCACCCTCATCCACCTGTGATCTACCTGAGACCTTTGTCGAACTGCAGAACCCAGAACCAATCATTTGACATTTAGATTCTATTCTAGCTTAGCCTGTTAGATTAGATCTATTTATTATTGTGTGTTTTAAGTGAGATACTGTTATCCAAAATTCACCCCTCAAGGTAAATTTTGGATAACATGCATCAAATTCTTTAGTCCCAAGCAAATAGATTGATTTAAGGCCTGAAATCATGTTTTTGGGGTCCCATCGGCTTCCTTCTAACTTCCCATCCAAGAAGAAAAACCAACGAGTTAGAAAAGGTGAAAAAAATTGCAAAAACCAAGCTTAGGGCGAAAAAATGAAAAAAATCGCCAAGTTTTGTTATCGCGCGGTTTGGGACATCTGGGCCGTAGGTACGCGAGGGACGCGAACCGGCTGAAAAGCCGAAAAATAGTCCATTTCGGGTGGTTCGGAGATATTTGTCCCAGGCAGGGACAGTTGGGACAAAGGTACGCGCGGGACGCGAACCGGCGAAAAGGCGAAAAGGCAGCAAAAGAGGGACAAGGAAGCCCGAATCGGCCGAAGCAGGAGATTTTCATTTGGGACATCTAGGCCCAAGGTATGCGCGGGACGCGAGGGACGTGAAAAGCCGAAACGGCCGACAACAAAGAAGAAAAGTCAATGTTTGACCCGTGAAACTTCAAACGGCCATAACTTTTGACTCCGAGCTCCGATTTTCATAAAATTGGACTTTTACGGAACGAACGAGCATGATGGCCTCTACGCAAAAAAAAAATAGATTTCTTATTTTTAATGAGGGTAGATATATTTAATTAAGAGAAACATATTCGGTTCCGATCGGTTAATGCTCATTCCCATCAAATGACAAAAACCGCTTTTAGACCCAAAATAGCCTGCACTGCGCACTCGAAGGCCATAATTTTTGTATTTCTCAACAAAATCGCACAAAATTAGTACCGTTGGAATCATGGCTCCGAGCCCGATGCACAGAAATCAATAAATTCTAGATTTTATGAGAAATTGGTCGAGATTTTTAGAAAACGTGGCTGGGTTCATAACAGTGTTTCATTTGGTGGTTGGGAGTACAATTAAGAGGCATGGTCATCATTCTTTCTCTGCTGCAGCACCTAGGACAGTATGGGGAGCCTTTTGCAAGTAATATATAATCATTTTACTCCATTTAATGCCTCTTACAAGTGGTTGAAGGACAGATTTCGGGATTTTTATTTTCCCTTCTCTTTCTCTTCTCATTTTTCTATAAATTGGAGTGTTGGGCTCATTGTAAAGGAGGTAGTTTTTGTAGCAAAGCTCTGCCAAAATTGCTTTGTGAAGCAGATGTGTTACAGGCCCTTGTTTTGGACTCTTTGCATGGTGATCCAGGCCCTTATCTTGTAATAGATTGAACTGTGCATATCATGAAGTAATAAAATATAAGTTTGTGGATATATCTTCCCCTGCTGTGTTTTCTTGCATTCTTCTTGCCCCTTTAACCTTGATTACAAGAATATTGTGTCTATTATTATGTTCATGCAGGGATCCATTATCATTGTGTATGTTTGAAATATTGTTGTGAATGTGTTTTGCTAGATTATGGAGAACTGTCATCACCTCTTCTAGTGTGCACTTTGCTTCTGTATTTCACGCATTTGAAGACTATTCTCACACCCTCCTTTTCTGGTGTATCACCGCTTTAGTGTAGGCTTTCATTTTATGCATTCTCTCTCCCTGGTCCCTTAGAAGTTTAGATTAGAATAGTTATTTTCCCCTACATTAGAGTAGATTGTGGCAGGTAGTTTAGGAGCAAGAACCAACTTTCTCCTGGAGGTCTATCTCAAGTGGCAAGTCCCGAACTTGGAGATAGTACCCATGTTATCCAATCACACCGTAAGTTCAATTATATGCACTTGTATAAGCAAAGGGGTGCTGTGATTCGGTGATAACAATACCTAAATCCTTTCAAATTACAATAGGATTTACTTTGTTTACAACATTAAATTGTTTAAAATAGTGGACTGATAACCATCTAGGAAGTATCACACTTCTGGATCTAGCATATGCTAGGCAGTTCACTACCCATATTGTTTAATTCCTTTTGGTGGTCTTACTTTTCATTACAGGTAGTTCCTCCTAGCCAAAAGGAAGCTCTCACGATCAGCTGTGGATTCGGAAGTCATACGCGTGCAACAACCCATCAACCAACATTTGAACATGTATTCCTCCTATGCCCATTACCCTATCTGTTTCATCAACACTTCAAAGAAATGATCTAAGAATCAGGTGAAACACCGAAAGGGAAATAGTGTCTGAGATACATGAAAACTTATGTGAAAAGGTCGACGGATAGGGATCCATGTGATCTAACTAGAATTAGGTACAAAAATGGAAGATGTGGGAGAGAAAGACAATAGAAACAATCAAAACAAGTAAATGGACAAGGGATTGTGTAACCAGTGAATAATTTTGTTACTTAAGATCCATGCATATAAATAACATACTGATGACATAGTAAAATAGTAATACGTGCATGGTTTTGTGTCTACATTTTCCCCCTCTTTACACTATTTGAATGAAATGCAAGTAGTGTAAAAGAAGTAAGGAACATACATGTATAGAGTTCAAAGAAGCCATATCGCAAGGTACACGTAGAATGTAGAAAATCATAACATGGAAAAATATGGATCGAAACTGACCCATATGGTGTAAGTGGAGATACCAAATTATTGTAAAGATAATTCGGAGAGATAATGGAAATGATTTGGAGACTTTAGAGATTTTGAATTGTTTCCAAAGGAGATTGAAGAGGTAAGGAGTGATCAATTCCCAACCTAATTTGTTTGTAAATGGGAGGATTTGGGAATCCTTCCACTAGAGGAAGATTGTTGGGGAGAGAGGTCTAGTTTTAATCTCCATCCATGACTACATCCTCAAAAGGTCCAACCGCTATAGATAGATAGAGACCAAATTTAGTTCTGATTAGTTTCAATTGAAGAACCCATATATGAGTAGTATAGGAAAGGAAATGATATCTCATTGCTCCAACTCATATAGTAATGGGTGTTGTGATTTAAATAATGTTGGATGGCTTCTAAGTTAGGTCATCTGGAAGTGATAGTAATGCAATGTAACTCCCAAGCTAGGTCATATGGGATATATATTAATGTTCTTATTATTACAATTGATTGGTTTGATTTTGAGTGACATTGGATTATTTGGAATATTATGTAATTAGGATATTACTCACAGAGAGGTTTTTTTATTTTCCCCTAGATTTTGTCATTTAGGGAATAGATTTGAAATAGTAGAACATACCGATTGTCGTATAAAATGATTGTGCCTTTGTTTGAATGATATCATAGAAAATTGTGATATTAATGTGTTAGTAATGTCGATTGATTGTATTGTAAATTGAGAGGGATTATAGGATGATCTTGATTGTATGCCCCCTTCGGTGAATGGATGAAGGGTGGAGAAATGAGCATTGAGCTGAAAGAAATCGTATAAGATGTTGTAATAGTAAATACAAAATGGTATTGGATAGTATAGTCACGGTGTGAATAGATATTTAAAAATACACATGCCGAGATGTGAATATGAGATGTTGAAATTTGTATGGTACGGTGGTATCAGAAATTATGATCTATGTGGCACGATGATGGAAAGACAAACGAGTTACAAGGCTCGGGATATGATCGGGTGTGCAACATGTATAACTTGTAAAAGTGGTGGTGAATAGTAACTATACTATAGGAAAAAATTAGAATTACTTTATATAGTAATAATGAAAAGGGAATATTATTTTCATTTGTTCGAGATTGAGTGAAATTTGGAGCTACGAGCTATGAGAATGTTGTGTGTTAGAGCAAGTAAATTTGACTAGATTTGAGAGAGTAGAAACAATTGTGGCTTCACAAACGACGGATGAGTTGGTAAGTGTGATTATTTTTGGACAATTTTGTAAAATATAGTTGTATTTTCCTATTTTAGTAAAATTTACTCTTTAGTATTTTAGGTATTTTTGAACCGAGTAGAAGTAGAAAGGGTGTTTCTGTCCTTGGGGACACTAGCGCTCAATTCTAGGCACTAGTGACCTCAAAAGCTGGACACTAGTGTCCTAAATCGAGATTGGGCAATGTATTATGAATTATTGATATTATTATTAGTTTAATGCTATGATAAGTGAATTGTGTAATATGTATGGTGTATTAAAGGAATATTTTTTTGCTTTTGTGTATTGCGAGAGGTATATACACTTGAGAGAGTTTCGGGTGGGCCTTCATTTGAGTACATTGCTTACTTTGGGGTTGTCGGATGCAAATTGGGATATCTTGGACCGCATCATCTGTGGCACATTTCTAGATTAAGACAATTACCCCACAATATTCCTATGTTGTCCGATTTATGTGATAGATGGTGTGCATATACGTGTACATTCTAGTTTCCTATTGGTGAGATAATAATGACCCTGGAGGATGTATATAGGATATTACGGTTGCCTATTGTAGGAGAGAGAGTACATGTGATGAATATAGTATATGCTCATAGTCAAATGAGGGTAGAGAGGTGGTATTTCACAGGCACATGAGTATATGTAGAGAATCATATCAGTTTAGATGTGATATTGAGATCCAATGTTCTACTGAGTTATAAAAGTTTGTTGTAGTGATTCTAGCATCCTCGGTGGCAATGGAGGGTGGCAGAGTTGGGATATTGTAAAATATGAATAATATTTTTCATAGGATAAAATATCATGGGACTAGGTGTACTAAAGAGTTTTTTTTTTTTTCAATTTTAACTTAATGAAGATAAATAACAAAAACATATTGACCTCGGAGGACGGCGGGGTTTACCGATACCCGCGATGATGGATTTTGTAGCTGATAAATAAAATCTCGTTTCTTCTTTCACCGATGGAGGATCCTATAGATCAAATAAACTAAAATAAATATATTAAATAAATGGGTAAATGATTTTATCAACATAGGCGAGACTCCGGGAATCCAATGGGACTTCCTGGAGGATGTCAACTCACTTTGTAACAATAAAATGAATTGATAAAGATGAAAATAAAGATATATGATAAACAAAGATATATGGATAGTAGACAAGAAACTCTAGAACTCAAAGTTAAAGGGTAAGTCCTTTGGAGCTTCAAAGGTGGCCCAAGAGAGGGTGGATGAAATGTAAATGGACTCAAAGTAGTTGCGAAAAAAATTGCTTGTTCTCTTGTTCAATCTCATGAAGGAATTCAAATTTATCTTGAAATTATTCTTCGTCAATGACTAAAAATATTGCCCAGTGTGAGCTCGTGGAGAATGTTGTATTGTTTCTATAATAATGGTTGCTAAACTATAAGAAGGTCATACATCGGTGATTGGATGTGAACGGCTAGGAATTGCCATTTAACAAAGAGCCATGCTTAGAAACAATTTGTAAAATGAAAATATACTTGATAAAAATTATATGAAATTGATAAATTGATAAAAGATATATTTTGATAAGGATCGCAAAGATTTAGGCCGATCTTTGGTGATTCTAGTAATCGCTAAGCGATAACTATTAAAAAGGTAGTTTTACAAAAATGACGATTAAAGCTCTAAAATGATGTTTTTGATTGCTTTTAATGTTTTTGTGAATTTTAAACGATAAAAAGATATAAGAATACCTTTGGATGCAAGAGGAGCTAAAATATGCCTCAAATCTTCAGGTAAAGTGATCAAATTTGTTATGTTGATCTTAATGTCTCTTGAGTTTGAACTGATAAGAAATAGATTCGAGGACGTTGTGTGGATGATTTATAGAGGTTGATATTGACATCTAGTGATTTATGAAATGTCTTAGGTTGTCTGAAAAATTTGGAAAATTAAGTATAGGCATGAGCAAAGGAATTTTGAATATTTTTGAGAGAGTACAAAAACCTACTAGTTATAATCAGCGACGATTAGTTAAAATTGTCGGTGATCTACTTTTTTCAGGAAATAAATTGGAAAGTGGTTAAAACCACTTCCAAATATATTTTTAGGTTCTTAATGTGGGTAAATGTTTAAGGGAGATTAAGGACAAGGTGTAGAGGTTAGGATGTAGTGAAAAATAGGTTTAGATGGTTTTAAAATAGTTGGGGTTGATTTGGAGTGGCTAGGTGGTTTTGGGAAGGGTAAAATAAGATTTTACTGAGTTGTGGAATGATATTTACGGGTGTAGGGTGGATTTTTTCATGGAGTAAATATTGTGGGGGATATTATACTTAGGATAAGTGCTTGATAAATTAAATAATGTTGTGATATAGTATTTAGGTGTCTTGATGTTGTTGTCGGGGTAGTGCGTGTGATCGGGAGATCAACGGTTCTAATTTTAGATTTCTACATTTGCCCCTTTTTTTCTAGTATTTTTGTATAAGCAAAGTGCTAGAAAAAAATATTTGTGATAAATTGGTTTGTTTGGTATGGGTGATCCCCCTCAAACTCGGGGTGTCTAAAATGTAATGTAAGGATCACCAATTTAACAAGTTGTTTTAGGATAGGTTGACATGTGGTTCGGTGGAAGTTTCCCCAAGATGGGGTATCAGAACAGTAGGTGCTACCATGGAATCAAGTGATAGGGATAACCAAATGGTTTGTTACCTATGGACATATGATTCGTAAGGGTAGGATATAAGAATGAGTAAGTCAAGCGATGGGGGAGCCAAAGGGCTCATGTCCCATAGGCATATGACATACCCATGCTAAGTTTAAAGATTGATCCTGCAACGGGATTGCTAGGTTTGAAGGATTTGGGGTCTCAAATGAGACATTTTTTTAAAAATGTGATAATGCCATTTGAAAAATAAACATTGATTTTTAAAACAGGTGATTTAGGGTAAGATATTAAGAATTGCTAGCGATTTATACCAATCAGCCATAATTAGGGTGAATCGTTGGAGATGTAAGAAATCGTCGATGATTCTGTGAAAAATTTGAGGACTATAAATCATCCATTTCAATTGTGAATGGTTCATTTGTGTGATTGTGATTATGATTTGAGCTTAATTGAGTGATACAAAGTGATTTAGAAGCAATGTTATCGGGAGGATCATCAAGATGGAATAAGAGACCCATGCGAGGCATATGTAGGCCCCTTATCTTGCAATTTTAAATTATTTTTAGCTAATTTTAATTTCTTTTAGTTTTTAGAATTTGTACGAAGGGCTAGTTTTTGGAATCTCTAGAATTTTTGGTGATCATGTGGATCGCAGGTGCTTCGTATGAATTCTTTGGCGATTCGGTGGATTGATTAGTGATCCGGGGTAGTTTTCTTGCAATTGATGTTTTTGATAAAGTTTTGATTGGATTTTTGATGAAAATTGATTCTAACTTATGTTTTTGTGTTTTGTGAATATAGGTGAAGGTGAAGTTGACAATCAGTGATAGAATCCTAGTGATTTTAGTAGAGGTCCGAGAAGATATGTCGGATGATGATTGGGACCATAAAAAGGAGGTGGGGTTTATAAGGATGTGAGATTATATATGCATCCAAAAACATCGAGGTTATTTTTGGAATTGATGGAGAGGTGAGATCCTACCACTTGTACATTTTGGTTACCGACGGGTGAGATTAAGATCACCCTAGAGGATGTCCATAGGATCACGGAATTTTGGTGTAGGGGAGGGTATTTACATTGCGATGATATCCAGAGGGAGGAGGTCATGAGGAGTATGTATGGTGAGGATGTTTATGATGTAATGTATACATCAAGTGGTTTTTATTATCGAGTCTATATTCAATTGAGAGGTATTGTTGTGTTAGGATGATGATGATGATGATGATGGATATTTCATGTTTTTATTTTCCTAATTCTAGTGGTGACATATTTCCATGGATGATAACTAGTGTAGTTACATAGATAATGGAGCGCTATACTATCTTTCCCCTACATTATTGGTACAAACTTATAGGTAGATATGGGCTTGGAGGGCCCATAAGATATTTTGGATAGATGTTGTATTTCTATTACTATGTTGGGATTTCAAGAACATTGCGTGACACGTCCTCAAGGTTTACCTTGGGGAGGTATTGATATGGTATGGAATAGTGTTGGCTTTTTGAGATGGTGATTAGATACAGGATGACTGGGGAGTGCGGGGTGAAGCTTACTATAGAAATATACTCATATAATTAAAAGTGGGATATGTACTATAGAGGCTGTACATTAAGTTTCCAGTGTGGTCAGGGCATGAGATGGAGCTGAAATTGACTCAACATGACTTTTGGGTCTAGGGAAGGAGAGGAGGGGAGTGGGAGATGGTTAGATTTAGTCACATTAGGTGACAATTTGGTCTAATACAACATTTTCCTTATGATCTATTATTGTACAAGTGGAATGAGGGGGACTTATATACCCCTAAGGTAGTGGTAGATTGTCGGTTTGTCATGCCTAAGGATAAGGGAGCTATGGGTTTGAATGAGCACAATGATGAGGGTCCCAATAGATGATCTTTGGAGAGGCTGTGGGTTATAAGGCGTGGTGGATAGGTGCCATATAGAGTGGGATATGGCATGTTTATTTTAGAAAGGGAGGAGGGTGTTAGAATATTTAGGACTGAGAGTGGGTGAATCAGTCCTAACTCAAAAATTTCAACTCTTGTTACAAGCATATATAGTAGTTCATTCCATGAATTCAACACAACTAAAGTGAGAGAAATGAAATATAAAAGATAGAGTGATGCACACACATAACAAGGACACCTCAGGTAAGTGGTAAACCCATCGAGTATGGGAGAAAGACCAAATAAATATGAGAACTATATGGGATAACTATCACTAGATTACAATGATCTCTTTAGTTGAGCCACCACTCAACAAGGAGCTACAACCCTTGGTTTAGCCTAGCTACCACTAGACAAAGAGATAAAATAACCATTTTCCCAAGGTAAAAATCATACCTATTTAGCAAGCTACCACTTTCAAGGAAGATGCAACTCCATATAAATACCAAGCAACCACTTGGTTTACAATAAATTTGACCATTTACAAACACAAGTTGCTTAACTCAACAAATATGGCCAATAAATCAGCTCTTCTCGGTTTTCTCTCTCTCCCTTTACATAAATAAATTATCGGATATAAAATTATCTCTCTTCTTAATCATATTGACACTCTATCAAGAAGTATACAACTAATTTATTTCACACAATAAAATATTAGGGAATCACCTAATTCAAAGCTTTATCATTGTTGCACAATGTTCTTTCATGAGTACTCCTATATCTCGATTTGTCAATTTTTAGATCAACAAAATAAAACCTGCATGTGTGGATATATTCTCCCAATTATTATCCAATTTTCCACAGATTCAATCCATTTATTACTACCCCTAAATTCGTTTACAAGAGGGAGAAAACATCAAAATAAAGCGCCAAGAAATAATCATTACACTGCTGACAATTTCAATTATGAACTCTCTTCCATTCTTGGCATTTACAATGTAATTCCTATCTTTTCATATTCTATTGAAGAGTCATTTTATATTAATTAATTAAAATTACAACTTAACCACATGTAAAACATGCAATATCTTGCACAACTGACCTCTGTAAACTGACTTGTAATTGTCATGTCAGTTTTGTCCTCTAGTGCACAAATGAGCTCACCTTTTGTTTTTAGATCCTAAACTTGTCCAAAAATTTAAAAATTTGTGTGAAAGTATCAAGGGTACGAAAATTCCAAAAAAATCATAAAAATTTCATGAAATTTGACACATACTCAAAAATTATCAATAATATTCCTAAGTGTCCTCAAATTAGCATCCACAAAATATAGTCCTGAAGAACATGCTAATTGAAGTTCTTCCACTCACCTTTAGAAGAAAAAAAATATACCAAATTGAATATTAGGAAGTATAATTTCATATAATCAAAACATTAAGAGCTAATTCAAAGCATAGGTCATCCAAAAACACCTTTTCCCAAAACTTTTTAGGGCTAGTTCCTAGGTCTCAGAATTTTGATTTGCCAAACTTGAGCTGATTCACACCTCAAAAATTCACCTCATGGGGAAATTAACCTATAAATTTAAATATATTTAAGTATAATAACTAACCACATCCTTTTCGTGCTCCAATTCATCTCATAATGCCTTCAAAAACTTGAAACTCAAAGATTGGTCTAGTTGATCTCGAGAGTTCAAAAACTAGTCTTCCATACAACATGATCAAACACCTCCAAAATAAATTTTATGGATTAATATAATATTTTAAACTTTAAATGATATGTATATAAATTTTTCAATCACTTAGAAACATAAGTCAAATGGAGAAACACTCTCCTTCATGCCCATTCAAACATGTTTCTCAATATGCCTAATAGGGCAGTTTTGGCTCAATTCCCTTTAAGAAAGAAATGAGTTCTACAAACTGAACTATGAACTTCCACACATCATATGACACATAACAAGAATGATCAAGGTAATAAAAACATCCATACAATGCAATTCAACATGGTTATAATCATTATCCTTCACTAACTTCTAAAAACAAGTTCCTTTTGTCGATAAGCTCAAATATGCAATCATTGCTCCCCTTTTATCAAAATGAGTAACCCAAGTGACTTCGTGAAGTTGAATAAAATATTACCAAAATCATCCATCTCAAATTTAAGTAGGTTTTCCTTTGCAAATATATCCTTTACACTTAAATCTTCACAAAACACTTATTTTCTGGTGGGACCCACAAAGCATCATGAACTAAAAATATCATATAAATGGGCCATGTGGAGTTCTATACAATTTAAAATTTGTTTCAAGAAAAATAATTGAGTTAAGACACCTACCCAACTCAATTGTCCAAAACTGGTCCAAATTGGGGTTTGGAGGGTTATAAACATGCTCACAAAATAGATAGAAATTTTAAAATACTCAACCAATCACTGAAATAATTTTTACACCATAATTTTATACCAATTTAATCCATTTTTTCTCATATTAGTTATTTGAACGATGCTCCAAATTTTTTCTTGACTGCTAAGAAGTTTGGTGCTCAATTTGTATACTTTGAAAAACCCAATTTTGGAAATACTTACATAACTTGCAAAATATCCATCCTCAGCTTCTGAATTTTTTCTCACACCTTAAGGACACATCCCTATAACACCTATAAGTGATAGTTTTCTTTGGTTCATCTTTCATATTTCCATCTCATCTCATCTAGGTTCCCTTTGGTCTCTGATTCCCAACAGTTGTATTATGTTGACCTATAGAAGTGCCTAAAACACTTCAATAACTATTTGATAATTATTTTATATGCCATATATTAGCATTCCATCATCATACTATGTTGTTTTTGCATCATCACACCTTGGGTCAACATTTCACACATTGCTTTCTTGTGGATTGGCTTAAGAAAGATCCATATTGACTTGTTTTAGTCTCATGAACTTGGTTTGTCTCTTGTATCTCTTTATAAATCTCATGTACCAATTCATAGTGATTCAAACATGCTCTCCCTATTTTGGTTTGAGTGAATTCTCATTTTTATTTATTCATACCATGTACTTGCACTAGCCAATGCCTAGAATGACTGACTTGACCCATACACTTCATGAATGAACCATATTTGACCTTCATACCGAATTTGAAAGACACAATCCATACTCCTAAATAACCTAGACCACTATGAAATCAATGGACTTGACATCAATGGTAATACAAGTGACACACAATTCCAACAGAGGGTCCTTGCTCAAGTAGAGGAGCGCACAAGATTATCGATGTTAATGATGATGAGGAGGATGTTAGGGATAGGGAAGCCCTAGAGCTTAATTTTGCATAGTTGAGGACTAAGAAGGCCATGGTGGAGATGGAGAGAGATAGTTTGCAAGTTGAGAGGAATGACTTAGTGGTAGAGAGGAATATCTTGAGGATTGAGTGTGATAGTATCATGTAGTAGTTAGCACGGGCCTTTGTTGATTGAGATAGATACAAAAAACACCGAGACACCTTGAAAATGGATCTCAGTATTACAAGATCATCGGTGTCGGTGAAAATTTGGAAACTCGAGCCCATGCCGGTGGTCAAATGGGTGCTACAGGAGTGGTTAGCTATTCCCATTACCATTCGATGTGAGAGGAGTTGGCATATTATGAGGACTTGGTGATACAAAACTTTCCTACCACTCTTAGATATGGGGAGCATAAATATCGGTAGGGGTAGGTCCTAGTTCTAGTGTGGTGAATGTGGGTCAGCTACCTCGAGGGTGGGACAGAGGAGATGATCATGATGGTGGTGATGGAGGTGCACAGGGTGTTGGTGATCAGGTGGTTTAGGGGAGCATTGATCATGGTAGTGAGTTCTTTCTTTGGATTTCAGTTTACTTAGTAGTTGCTTTATGTATTTGTAGTCGATATGTATACGAATCTCTATGAAGCCTTGATGTATAGATTTGATATATGGAGTGTGTGGAATCTTGATTATGTATTGAGAATTTGATATGATTATATGTGTGTGTGTGTGTGTGTGTGTGTGTGTGTGTGTGTGTGTGTGTGTGTGTGTGTGTGTGTGTGTGATGACATGTTTTGGTTTATGATTCACTTGTGGATTGTGATCTGATTTGATGATCATTTTTATATTAATGAATGGTAATGTTTTTTAATTTTTGTTTATATGTTTTTAATATTTTAGATGATGATGTGTTAAGATCATTATGACTTTAATGTGATCACAACTTATCAAAATGTGCTACAACTCTTTAATAGGAATAAAAATGGAATGATTTCTTTGACACTAGATTCAATACATACGTGATGGGTATATAAATGGTGAAGGCACTTACACTCTTTAGCCTTAACAATAAGTGTTAACATGAGACTATCAGTATGTAGTTACATGTAAGATCCTAGATATAGAAATGAAGTGAGGAGGTATACCTTCTTAGGGCATGAGAGGGGTTAACATGCATAGGTTGTGTGAGGGAAGATGGTTCTCCTTTCGATAGTTTCATAGAGATATGCCCCAATTATACATTTACTTTTCTTTCGAGAACTGATCAAGGATGGAAGTTTACTTTGATGGGAGCACTGATCGATGTGGGAAGCTTTCCCAAGATGCTTTTGATATTTGACATTTTGAATTTGATCAATGTGGGAAGCCTTTTTACATAGGTATCCATCCTTTGAGGGAGTGGTCTACAATTTTGATTTTTGACTTTTTGATTCTTTCAAATATCCTTCCTTCAAGGGATCAATCTATGCTTTTGATGAGTAGTTGTCCTTCGAGGGATCAATGTACTTTTATTTTTAAAAATATGATTTTGATTTTCAATAGTTATCATTTGAGGGATCAGTTTATTATTTTTGATAAGATTCATCCATGAATATTTTTGACTTTTCAAGCTAAGGAAAAACCCTAATAAACGATTTCAAGAACGGGATGAGAAATGTGTACACGCACTACACATGTATGCCCTACGACATGTCTTTAGTCGGTAAACAAGGTTGGTGGATGTAATGATTATGGGGTTCCTATTAAGGAGAAAATTTTTAATGTGAAAGATGAGTTGAACAGAGCCGTGGTGCTCATCTTAAACATTTTGAAGGATAGTGACAGAGAAAACCACATGCTTTCAAATCATTATGATTATAAAATTACTAACTAGTGGTGAGAAGAGATCTTTGATGTGATTATTATCATGAGGATCAAAAGGTTAACGGTAGAAAGGTTTTAAGTACAAGGTGTTTAGAGGTTCCTTCTCAGATGTACCATTAAGGGAGGCTAAGTAATACACTTTAGACCCATACATGTGAGTGATAACGTATGGACCAATCCAGTTAGGGGAAAAATTTCCATGTTTACTCCTTTCCAGAGTAGTGACATTTTGATTTTCCTTGAGAACAATATCACCTATATTAAAGTCACATTCTTTCACATGTTTATTATACACATGTTTAATGCGCTCTTGATAAACGTGATGATGTTTAAGATCTGTTAAAATTTTTCATCCAGTAATTCTAGTTGTGTTAGATGGTCTTGTTGATAGTCCTCGTGAGAGATGAAATCTCTAAGGGACACATGAAGATATGAAATTCAAAAATCAAGGGGTTGAAATGCCTTGGATCCATAGACAAGTGAGAAGGGCATAACACCGGTAGGAGTATAAATTCTAGTTTGATAGGCCCATATGGAAAATAGGATTTGGAGATGCTAATTCCTACCTATTTGTCAACTATTTTCAAAAGGATTTTGATAAGAGTCTTCTTAGAAGCTTTGACTTGTCCATTTGCTTTAGGATAATATGGTAATGAGAAATTTAGTTTGATGATGAATGTGTCATAGAGCTTCTTAACATATTTATTTTTAAGGATTTTTCATTGTCGGTGATGAGTTTTGAGGTATACTGAAGTGACATATGATGTGTTTGTAGATGAAATAGATGATCTTGCTAGCTTTATTTGAAGTTAAAAGAATAGATTCAACCCATTTAGTGAAATATTTAGTACCTATTATTATGGAATGATTTTGTTGTGATGAATGAGGCTTGATGGTACCATTGAGGTCTATCCCTATTACGAGAAAGACCATAAGTTGTGATATGGTTGTAAATCTTCACTAGGGATGTGAGTAAGATGTGAATGCTGTTGACATTTGATGCATTTCTTAACATATGCACAATAATATTGATTGATGGTAGGCCAATAGTAGAGAAGTCGAAGGACACACTTAGCAATAACAAAACTATTAAAATTTCAACCACATATACCATCGTGGACTTCTTGGATTGCTTTAATAGATTCATGGGATTTAAGGCATCTTAGTAAGAGATTGCCAAAGCTGTGTTTATAAAGGATGTTTCCTATGATAACATATTGTGTAACATGTTCAAGAAAGGATATTTTATCATTTATCCATAGATCGGGGGAATTTTAGATTTGGAAAGATACTCAAATGCATGTGTGTACTAGAGCTCGGTTGGATTATCTTTTATGGCATTGATATAGAAAGAGTTGATATTTGTGAGATGGTTAATCAAGTGGAAAAAATGAACAACTTTGATTTATCATTTGATTCTTTAGTTGATAGGGGATGAACGATCCTAAAGAAGCCATGGTGTCTGCAAACTTGTTTGAAAATTGTGGGACAGTTTGAATAGTATAATGATCAAAGGATTCTAAGAGTAATTCGAAAATGGCTTTATATTTTTGTAATATTTAATTTTTACACTTTGGTAAAATCCTTTAATTTTATTGATAAGGAGTTGTAAATATTTGTATATATCTAATATTTGAACGCCAAACATAATAGCAGTTTGAAAACCCATTATTAAAGCCTTATATTCAGCCATGTTATTATTACATTCAAAGTCAAATTTAAATGATAAAGGGATAGGAGTCCCCAAGGAGGTATGATGACGACACCAGCCCCTCCCCCTTGTTAACATTTAGATCCATTGAAGTAGAGGGTCATTTTAATAGGAGTGATTTCTTGATCATTGATAGTTTTGATGGAATCATTTGGAAAGTGTTCATGAGGTGGTTGATTTTCAGGGAGAGGAGCTTTGGCGAGCGCTTTGGTGATAGCTTTTCCTTCACTAGATTTATGTGATATAAATTCTAGATCAAAATTGGTCATGAGCATGAGCCACCGAGTGATGCGGTCACTATGGCATGGTTTAGAATGCATGGTTTTGAGTGGGTTAAAATAGGTAACCCTGTAATTTTTATTATTGAACAGATAGTGTCGTAATTTAGAGGTTGCAAAATATAAGGCACAACATAAGTTCTCTGCTTTAGTGTAACATGTTTCATAATCATTAAGGGCATGACTTATGTAATAAAGCGATTATTCGTGACTATAACATTCCCATTTTAAGACTTTAGAAACAAGGATTTTTTTACATAATGTTCACTATTCTAAATAAAACTTAATTTAGAACACACATTCAATGCTAGTCAATTTCATAATAGATAACCATATGCAGCTTTAAATGACTCGGTAATACACCGATCTATTCATTCCATGACTCGGTTATCTACCGATCTATTCATGTTTCACTTTAAGTATTGAATACTTATCATATACTTCGTATACTTGGTTTTCACCCTAATCCAGGTACTAAGTGATCTTGTTTAAAGAACATACCTGAATATTTGTTACCAATATTCATCTGGTATCATGTGGCTTTAAACTAGGTGACATAGGACAACACAACCAGTAGCTTGCGATACTTTGGCCAAAGATTTTACAACATACTGTGTATGTCGCTATTCCTAGATGACATACTCATCATTTTGGAATACATCCTTCACCCCACTCTTCTGTTATCATGAATGGTCTTTACTGACTACCATCAGTCCACTTGTTTAAGGTTTAACCCTAGCCCGGATTAGGAACATAGTCTATTATAGGAAGACACTTTTGATGACTTAGGGTAAAAGGGCATACTCGATTGACCTATGTCAACAAGATGTGCCAAAGTACCCTGAGTTATAGAAAGTTACTCCCTATCCTAAACATGTTACTAACTTGACCTAGAGAAAACCCAAGTTCAAGTCCTTATTGTGTGTAGATCTAGATGATCAATGTAGAAGGGTGTTGCCACATGTCAACTGCAATGTTGTATCCTCGAGAATACCCAAGTCTTCTCGAAGGTACAACCCTACATTTGGCGTGTGCCAGCATCCTACAGAAACTACCTCATCACGATGTACATACCCCAAGGAGGTTACTAATGTTAAATTAATTTGGATTATAAAATAGATTACAACGTTTATGCTAAACCCTAATCCAACACTCCTTAAGTCCTTGTTCTATACTTGGTTTAATTAAACATTTAAGAACTTCCTCTAACTCATGATTGCTTTTAATGTTCATTTATTTAGTTTAACAACAGTTAATCAAAATAGGACAACAATAGCATAAGTTCCATTACATACATCATAATCATTCATAGAAGGTGTAGCCACCAAATAGGTTCAACCATGGTAGACTTTATAAGAAATGAAGTCTACGTTTAACGATCATGTCACCCTTCTTTGGGTTATGTATCATTTAGCGAGGAAGAACCTTCCTCTATTTGATTAAGTGTTAGGGTTTATCAAACCCTTCTTATCTTTCACAAACTCTAACATTCCATCACATATTCATTACACATTTAAATATTATAATAGAATTTTTTAGATAAGATTGATAACTTATGCAACTTAACTTGTTGCATCTTGTTAAGGAGATTACACTAATTTCCTTTTTATCTAACTTATCAAGCTCATCCAAATTATGCATATAATGAGATATGAATAATGTCATCAAAATAGAAATTCCATCTTCTTTATAAAGATAAGATAGATTCCACAACCCAAACAAGTAAATCACTAACATTCAAATTCCTCATTTATAACTTTTTCATTTATAAGACTAAGTATTTTAGGCATGCTGTATGACAAACAACCTTCAATCTAAAAGAATTACAACTTCTAATTTTTCAATACATTTAAAGAGTGAATCAAAACTATTTACATAAGGTTCAAAATCAAATAACCCAACACAACATGAAAGTTCATGTCTTCTTTAATCAATTACGATGTCCATCTGCAAAATTGCTAGCACAAGTCAGTTTAATGAACTGAGCATGATAAGCACTAAGCATTAAAGTAAGGTGCATTCCACTAATTGCTTCATTAAACAACTTTGCTTTCATGAATCAATTGAAAAACATCAGCAAGTAATCATAAGTAATAACATCAAGTAAAAAGTACAATTAATAAATTTGGATTACTTCTAAGGGAGTAACATTTTATAATCTACAACTTCAAAATTATACCACAAGACTTAATAGATCCTATCAATTTATTTTTGGATCAATAAACAAGTCTTAACATTAATTTATCTCTTAAATTCATAAAGATAGAAGAGCACATTTAACTTTTCCCAATCTGCAAAAGGGTTAGTTACAACATAAGCGATATTAGTAAGTTCCATCCCTCAATAAAGACAAAGAAGAAAATGAATAATGAGAAGTTCAATCCATAATATTATCAGTCAACAAAAAGGATCACATACCCACGAGGACCCAAACCATATTTCATTTCATTTATACTATGAAATGAAATCCAACATCTAATATAACTTAGAAAATCTTAATTTAGTTTCCAAAAGAGAGCTCAAAACCAAACGCATAGTCAATCCCGTATACCTCCAATTTTCCATATAACCTTCCCAGGAATACCTAACCTCATCACCTAGCTCAAATTCAAATCAATTCTAAGAAGAAAACACCATACAGTCTCAAACGTAGCTTGTCCCCTCCCAAGAGAGTATAACTCTCTCTCTTCAATACAAGGTGGTTCAACAAGAGTATATAGTTTGAGTAAAATTCCTCCAATTGAAAAAGATTGGAAAGTCGCTACAAATGAAGACTGATTCGTCATTACAAACATTAACAAAAAAATGCTAATGAAATGGCAGTCCAAATTTCCATGCAAGATTCACATTATCAACATCCATATAAATGGTACTGAAAATTTCAGACTACAAACATAATAACAGGTTTGAACTTAGCATTCTACAAAACCCACTACTCAGATGGATGTAAATAATTAAGTGATTCGATAAGACAAGCTCTATCCTAATTTCTTTTAACTCTTCTGAAAAAGATAACCACAGACCTCTCTAGTCCCTTAAACATCATATGACGGGTAGGGTTTGTTCCAATTAAAATGTAACATTCCCATTTTAAGACTTTAGAAACAAGGAATTTTTTTCATGATTAATGTTCTCTGTTCTAAATACATAATTTAGAACACACATTTCATAACAATCATTCTTATAATAGATAACCATATGCAGTTGTAATGACTCGGTGAGCAACCAATCTATTCATTCCATGACTCGGTGAACTACCGATCCATTCATGTGTAACATTGAGTTTTGAGTATTCTACTGAATACTCCAAATTATTGGTTCTCTTACCCTATTCTAGGTTTTGAGTGATTTGTCCAAGGAACCTAACTGAATACTTGTTACCAATATTCATCGGCATCATGATCCTTAGACTAGGTGACATAAGACAACGCAATCGGCAAGAGCTTGCGATACTTTGGCCAAAGATTTCTAACATACTATTCGTATAACTTATTCCTTGACGGCATACTCATCAATCTAGAATACGTCCTTCACCCCACTCCATTGTTATCTAGAATGTCTTACACTGACTTTTGTCAGTCCCCTTGCCCAAGGTTTAACTCTATTACAGGTTAACAACTTAGGTCATGATATGAAGAGGCTCATAAAGACTTAGGGTAAATTGGCATACTGGGTCAACCTAGGTTAACCCCGTGTGCCAAGGTACCCTGAGTCCAAAAGGGCTACTTCATATCCTAGCTATGATACTAACCGATCTGGAGGAAAATCTTGATCAAGTTCAAAGGTGTGTAGATCTTGACGATCAATGCAGAAGGGTGTTGCCACATGTTAACTACATTGTTGTATCCTCAAGAAGATCCTAATCTTCTCAAAGGTACAACCATGTAGTTGACGTGTGTCAACATCCTATGGAACAACCTCGTGAAGATGTACATACCTCCATGAATTTACTTATGTTAAGTTAAGTTGGGTTATTAGATGACATATTTCGGCAGCCCAACAAACCCCAGAGTCCAACACTCTTTAAGTTATTTTTATATCTCAGATTCATATAATCCTAAGAACTTTAATTAACTTAAGATTGCTTCCAGATTTGTTAGTTTTGACCTAACAACCCGTTATCCTAAACAGGACAACAACATCTCATGTTCCTTTACTTTAAATAACTTAACCAATTAAGGAAGTGTAACAACCTACTAGGTTGTAACATATCAGACTTTTTATAATTAAGTCTTAATGATTAACAATCATAACTTCCTCTTTTATTTAGTTCATTACTAGAGAGGAAGGGTCTTCCTCTTCATAGTTACATTCTAGGGCTTAACACACCCATAATGTCCTTTATAATTACAATGGTTTTAATTATAGTTTTATTTCACATCACAGGTATAATGAAATACTTAAATAAGATTGTTGTATTCAGCCACTCATTTAACTTCAACTTACTTAGGAAGTTCATCAAAATTCCTTTTATAATACCATCATGAATATACATCCAACCATATAGATAATAAGAAGTTTTATCCTCAAAACAAGATAATTTACACAATCTATGCCAGTAAATTTCCATCTTTCAATTCATTTAAAACTTATACATTTACAACTTATGCATTTTAGGCATACTGTGTGACAGACAACCTATATTCAGAATGAGATAAACTTTTCTTTTTACAATACAACTTTGAGAACAAATCAGAATTTCATTCACAAGAATCAACTTAGATCAGCCAATGCATCAAGTAAGTTTTTGCCTTCTTTTATCACTTACGAAGTCCATCTGCAAAAGTTCTATGACGGTCGGATTGAATGAACCGAGGCATGATAACACTAAGCCTTAAAACGAAGTGCAATCCACTAAATGTCCCAATAAGAACAACCCTGCTTTAATGAACCACTAATAGTTCATGCCCTAAGCATATGTAATATTAATAAAAGAAGAGTAATACTAAGGCAGATTTAACAAAATAGAAGAACAAAATATACTCCATAAATTTAGTCCTTCAAATCAAAGTATAATTGACCTTATCAATTATCTTTATAAAACAACAATCATAACATATCATTATTTCTAATCTTGCCGATTATATTACAACACTTATCCTCTCTAAAAGATACAGGAAATGTTTTCGGCATATTCACATTAAGATGTTTCATCCAATTTGTTAAGTAAAGCTAGAGGAGAAAACATCTCCGATATGCCTAAGCACTTGACATCCAATAGGGCAGAAACAGATGCATATCATAATTTAACTAATCCTCTTAAGGGTTTACTACTTTAAAATTCAACATTTTAAAGTATTCATCAACAGATTCATATAAAGGTAATCCTAGAAAACATGATAGATTATCAGTCAACTATAAGTTTACAATTCTCTTAGCCAGCCAATCAACCAACTTTTCCTACTTACTTTCAGTCAATTTAAAAGTGCTAGAAAGACTAAATTAAGTACTTGAATCTCCTTTTAATCCAAACAAAATCAGGAAGTTCCAACCATTGAACTTACCCAATCTGCATTAGCAAAGTTTACCTATCATAATATGATCCCAATCTATAACCAAATCTTACAACTCAATTAAACAGTTTTACTTCCTTTTTAAACATACAGTTCATGTTTAAGCAAGAGTTCCAAGAAAAGAGAGCTAGAACAACATCAGTAAAGAGATAACCAACTGATACATCTTTCTCAACTTTCCCAACATAATACATGTTTTCTACTTTCCGATAGAAACATTTTAATAATGCAACTCATACACATCCCACAAATGGTAAGGTATTACAAGTATATCCCTGAAGACTTATTATTCTTTCATTGTACCAAAATAGTCTTCAGATAAGAAGAAATCATGCAACCATTTTCTTTCTTAGAACCCATTCACTATCTATAGAAAAATTCCATCTATCTTACCTTAAATTTTTCCCTTTTTAAACTTGACAACAAAATAGTGATGTTCAAACACAGTCTGAAATCAATTTTAAAATCACTATTTACTTTTCAGACTTGACATCCATTTATTGAGCTCAACAAGAAGTAAGAAATCTGGTTTGGTACTCACCCTCTAGACTTCCTGATAGTCCAGGTAAGGCAGAACTATCCCAATAATGACAAGTTCAATAATAATATAAATATAATTCATACTGAGTAAGACTCAGATTATAATCCCGAGCTCAATGAAATAGACACAACTTCCTCAAAGGCTCGAATCATTCAAAGTTGAAAAACCAAGTTAGGGTAACAACAGGTTCCCTCTTAGTTATAAAGTAACCAAAGCCTATAATAGTTGAACCGATACATCGTTTAGATTACCATTTAATTTGAAACATCAAGAACAAATTGCTGTACAGTGTTGCTTTACCGTATTCAAATCACGAATTCATACTTACCCAAATACCGTAATACTAAAACTGATTATAATGAAATACTTATAAACAGTTCAGAATCAAGAATAGGTCTTCTAATTTCATTCAAACACCTTTCAAACCCTATTTCCAATTTCAAATAGAATGTAATAAACTTGACATCGTTAAGACTTAACGACTTTCAAGTCGGGTTCATAAAGAGTCTCCACAAACCATTAATGTGGTCAAAGAATAAGATTTCACAAGCACCATGCTAAGAGACTTGAGTTATAGTCTAGTTTACCCATAATAGCAAACACAATTTTAGTACTGTTCCAAAATCAACCAAGTTTTCAGGAAGAAACACAACACTAATCCATATACTATTTTTCTTGTGCATGCAAGTTTCATTATCAGTCAATGTTCCTCACAAGAAGAAATACAAACTAAACCATATATTGGCTTACACACAGTGCCTCTAAATTTCAAAAATAGTCAATGCCTTTCACAAGAAGAATACAGACTAAACCATATACTATATTTCCTGTGCATGCAAACTTTACAACAGTTAAAGTTTCCACAAGGTGATACAAAACATCCCACCCACGAATTTATTCACAGTCCAATTAACCATGAGATAAAATGCTAACATCTTAAAGCAAATAATCTTAGAAATGGTTTCGTTCACCAAAACGAGTTTTCAACCAATTAGCTCAAACTAGTTTAAGAGTTTCCAAAAGTCACTAGAGTTGCTTACCTACTTGGGTTTATAAACACAACAGTTCGCAACACCAACTCAACGAATACAGATAGATCTCATGTAACAATAAAGACCGCTAAAGAAGTCGAAACCAATCAACAATTTCAACCACTGAAGAAGTACTATGAAGTTTCCGGTTTTGCTCACATATTCACAATTCGTTGTAAAAGAAAAAGCAATGCAAAACAAGCTTCCAACAGAATCAAGTAAAATCAGATTCAACCCAGAAACACAAGTTTATACAAAACCCATAAATCCATATACCAGATAAAGCATGGATGCACAAACACAACGAGAGAAAGTTGTTTTAATGAAAACATTTAGAGGATGCAAAATATTTTAATAGTTAGAGCCTATCATGCCTGATAGTGCCGTTGTGAAATCAAAGAAGACCTCTGATCGAGCTCCTTTCTTCTCCTCTTCTCCACGAAAGGTCAAACAACCAAAAAATTCTTCCCCAGTGTTTTATATACATTCCACAAAATGAAAATAGATCCGAAACCTCAAAAATAGCCATGCAATGAAGCTTAAACTGCTGGTTTGAAAAACTAGATCACATGAAGAGTGAAAAACGGAGCACATGCAAAATGAAACAACTCATCCAAAATCTCATTGGCATGCCTACCAAGGTGGTTTGGGCTTGACACCCAAATGCATTTAATTCCATTAACTCCAAGTTTCCCGCTCAGTCCTCCTTACCACCGACCACCAAATTTGGCGAGTGCCAAATCAAATTTAACAAACATTTCAAACTTTAGTGATGCTGCCACCTAGGCTTCTACCAACCAACTAATCCCTACCAAAGCTGGCAGTCCGTATGCCTTACAACCTTATCACTTAACATTAATGCCATAGAAACCATCACCAATATGTATGCGACCCCCTTTAGGTTCCAATTCATAACCACTAACTTAGGGTAGATTAATGGCTTAGGTTAGATCTTAGGTAATTTAAAATTTATACCTTAGGATATAACACTAACCACTAACCTTAGTATATGTCCTTAGCAATTAGGTTAGATAAACCCTTAGGTGTATATCAAAAATACATAGTTTAGGAACTAGGTTAGATCACCCATAACCTTGTAGTATTAGGTTCTAGGTTAGATTATTATCTAGCAACCTTTCCATATTTTGTTTACACCGAGCTAGGTTAGGTTCAAAAATTGTATCAAGTACCATAGCTTAGATAGGAATACCTATATATCTTACGGCTTAGGGTCCCGGTTCTCTCCAATGCCATAAATGGCTGAAAACCCAATTACGACTGTAATGACTGCAGGGTCGATTCCCAGAAATCCAACGAAACTTTCCACAGAATGGAAATATTTTCATTGAGGAGAATTAAAGAACTTATATCTTCTAAGTTCAGTCCAAAACTTAATAATTCATGGAATGCCAATTTATCGATTGTTCATCGTGAATAGATTTAAAACATTCCTTGGATCACTGTAATTGATCCAAGGATGAGTCATAAAATAGATAAGTTACAATTTTTCTGAAATCAGATTGCACTCATCTATGAGAGAAAAAAAATGAATCCAGGAAACATTCCAGTTCTATCTAAGTTCTTTAAGAGCAAAAAGGACTTTAACCATATCAAGCATGATTTCCCATAATAAAAAAGAACATATCCATATAAGGAAAATCACATATCAACACTTGAATGCAAAGGAGGAAAATAACAACAGTTAAGGGTGTTACATGCTTCCCTCCTAAAAGAATCATCGTCGATGATTACATCCTTTAATTACATTAAGGATAGTCAATTCATTCACTTCTCTTATTCAAAATCAACTATTTTAAACTTTTTAGTTCCAGAAATCAGTATTATATAACTGTTTGCTCAAATTGAATAAATGTTTGCCCAAAACTGGCTTACTTAATGTCATGGAAAGATAAAATCAATTTTTTTATCAGTCAATAGATTCAGTTTTGTTCAAAAAGAAAGGGAAAAGCAGTTTTCATATCTTCCATTTTCCCAAGTTACACTTTCTTCATTAAACTGGTCCCACTGGACCTTACATTGTCTTATTTCATGATTTCTTAAATGCAACTGGTGAGTTTCCAGCACTCAAGTGGGTTTAACCACAATTATTCCCGGTCTTGGGACTGTAAGGAATTCCAATTTAACACGTGATAAATTTGAAACGTATTTCTTAAGCAAAGAAATATGGAAAACATCATGCATTCGTGACAAAGTAGGTGGTAGTGCTAATTGATAAGCTACAAGGTTGATTACTTCAACTATTTCAAAAGGTCCCACATAACGAGGTGATAACTTGGCAGCCTTGCCAAAAGTTATAGAACTCTTTTTGGTTTAACATGAAGAAAAACCTTCTCACCAAGTTCAAATTTCCTGTCAACCCACTTTAAATCAGCATAACTCTTTTGCCTATCTGTTGCTTCTTTCAAGCGTTCACGAATCATTTTAACTTGTTGTTCTATTTCCGTAAGGATTTCAGGTCCAATTACTTCTCTATCCTCAATGGTATCCCAATTAACTGGGGATCTGCATTTTCTTCCATAAAGTGCCTCGAAAGGTGCCATCTTAAGAGAAGCATGATATGTATTATTGTATGCAAATTCAACTAATGGGAGATACTCCTCCCACTTATACTGTTGATCCATACAATATATCCGTAACATATATTCTAAAACTTGATTTACCCTTTCAGTCTATCCATATATTTCTAGATGATACGCAGAATTGAAGTTAGTTTAGTCCCAAGAGCTGCATTAAGCATTTGCCAAAACCTTGATGTCATTCTAGGGTCTCTATCAGATATAATTAATTCAGGTACTCCATGTAATCTAAAAATTTCATGTACAAATCTTTTAGCTAAAATAGGTGAATCATCCTTTAGATTTCTAACAATAAAATGAGCTACTTTCGTTAGTTTATCAACCACTACCAAAATAACATCATATTTGTTTCTTGACATAGCAAACCCTTGCACAAAATCCATGCTTATTACTGCCATTTGTACTGGGGTATACTATGAGGATATAGAAAACTATTTGGATGTATATGTTCTACTTTTACTCATTGACATTCCGAACAATGAGTCACGAAATCAATAACATCAATAACTACATGAACACAACCATAAACAAAGATACAATACCATCCCAAAAATAATGTCAGTTCAAGTTAAAAATGGCCAAGGAGTTTCTAATTCAAGCTCAACGAGCTTAAGTACAGATCGAAACACGACAACCCAATAACGAATTCAGAACCCAACAAGTAATAAGCCAACTCTTTTCACCTTATTTTCAAATGCAAGAAAACAAGCTTCAAAAAAAGCTACAAGCTTAAATACAATAACAAAACTACTAGTTCAAGTTACAGAGGTCAAAAGAGCTTCTAGTACATATTGTGAGTTCCAAAACAATTACATATAAAACCTCTAACAACCAGAATAGAGAAGTTTTCCAAAAACTTGTCAATAACAGCAAGGATTCGTATTCCAAAAACCCACAAATTTTCCAAGCTTACATGCAAGTAAATAACCACATACATCAAGCAAATATAAAATTTTCCAGTGAGCAAAATTTTTTAATGAATCATTTAGAAGAAAGCAAGAAATCTTAATGGGTAGAGCCTATCATGCCTGATAGTGCCTCTACCGATTCGAAGAAGACTTCAGCTGAGTTTCCAAGACCTCTTCTTCTCCAAACAAGATCAAACAACCATATTATTTTTCCACAATCCCACTTATACATTCCTCGAACCGAAAATAGCTCAGAGAGTTCAAAAATAACTACAAAGTGGAGATCAAACTGCTGGTTCGAAGAACTAGATAGCTCCATGTGGAGCAAAAATTGTGAAGCATGCAAAGCTAAAAAACCCCCAACGAATCCACCAGCATGCCTTCCAAGATAGCTTGCTCGCCAAACCCAAGGCACATTAATGCCATTAAAACCAATTTTCCCACTTATCTTTCCTTACCACCACCATTCATAGTTGGTGAGACCTAATTGTAATTCATAATGCATTTCCAAACTTAGAGATGCCTCCACGTAGATTCCTCTAACTTTCACTAACCCCTGCCACACTGGTAGTCCTTTCATGTATTAAAAACCAAATCAAAACAAATCCCAATAAAAAGATTTGGAACCACCACTTAGTTCCCATTGCCAATGGCCCCTAGGTCCCCTTTCATATCCCATTAGTTTAGGATAGATAGAATTTTCTTAGGTTAGATCTTAGGTTAGTTTAAATAAATAACCTTAGGATATAACCCCCAACAATAGTTTGCCACCCTAGGTTAGGATGTAGTTTAAACCAAAAAATATAGGTTCAAAAATAACTTAGCATCCCCCTAGGTCACTTCCTTACAAGCTAACAACTTAGGTTAGAATGTCATCCCTCGTAAAGGGGTATAGTAATAGTAGTTAGGTAACTTACATAAATCCCGTATTTATTAGGGTACACAACCATCTATTTATCTCAAGAATCCAAAAGCAGGGTTCCTATTTCCTTGATGCCATAAGCGCCCTGCAAGGGTCGACCAAGAAGAGCTGAGCTCAACACAAAATAGAATGCAAGCATTGTTTCCAAGATAATAAATAATTTTCCACAAACACAAGTTCAGTCCGTTAAGCCTCACAATCGATGAATGTCAATTTTTCATTCAGTTATAATAAGAATATTTAAAACATACCTTGGATCAATGGAATTGATCCAAGGATGAGTCCAATAGCGAAAGGTAAGTTACAACTCTTAAAAACTAGATTGCAGCTTATCCAAAGAGAGTGAAATAGATTATTGCAAGCAACAACATACCAGCCCTCCAATCAAAGAGCATAATTGATTTATCCATTTCAAGCATGATCTTCAGCAGTCAAAAGAACACACCTTTATCAAGAAAATCACATGTCAACACTTGAAATGCAAAGGAGGAATATAACCATTGTCGAGGGTGTTACATGCTTCCCTCCTAAAAAGAATCATCGTCCGATGATTACCTCATTTTAATCATTGCATTTAGGATAATCAATTTTTATTCACTTTCTTAACATATGTTTGCAACAGTATCAAAATTTTAAATTCCAGAAATCAACATTAATTAGTTGTTTATTCAAACAAATAAATATCTACCCAAACTAGCATACTTATTGTATTATAAAGATAAAATCACAATTTTTTTATCAGTCAACAGAATCAATTCTGTTCAAAAAGATATGGAAAAGTAGTTTTCATATCATCCAGGTTTTCCCAGGTTGCACTTTCTTCATTAAACTGGTCCCATTGGACCTTGCATTGACTTATCTCACGATTTCTCAAATGCAACTGGTGAGTTTCCAATACTCGTATGGGTTTAACTACAATTATTCCTGGATCTTAGACCTGCAAGGAATTCCAATTTAACACATGTGATAAATCTGAAACATATTTCTTAAGCAAAGAAATATGGAAAACATCATGCATTCATGATAAAGCTAGGAGGTAATGCCAAGCGGTAAGCTACAGGGTTGATTACTTCAACTATCTCAAAAGGTCCCACATAATGAGGTAATAACTTGGCAGCCTTGCCAAAAGTTATAGAGCTCTTTTTTGGTTTGACCCGAAGAAAGACTTTCTCACCAAGTTCAAACCTCTTGTCTACTCGCTTCAAATCAGAATAACTCTTTTTCTATTTTCTACTTCTTTCAAGCATTCATGGATCAATTTAACTTTTGTTCCATTTCGAGGTAAGGATTTCAAGTCCAATTACCTCTCTATCCTCCATGTTGTCCCAACTAATAGGGGTTCTACATTTTCTTCCGTATAATGCTTCAAAAGGTGCCATCTTAAGAGAGACATGATATGTATTATTATATGCAAACTCAACTAGTGGAAGGTACTCTTCCCACTTGTACTACTGATCCATACAATACATTCATAACATATCCTCTAAAACTTGATTAACTCTTTCAATTGGTCCATCCGTTTCCGGATGATATGCAAAACTGAAATTTAGCTTTGTTCCTAAAGCTGTATTAAGTGTTTTCCAAAATCTTGGCGTCATTATAGGATCTCTATCTGAAATAATTAATTTAGGTACTCCATGTAATCTGAAAATTTAGGTGTGTACAAATATTTTAGCTAACACATGAGAATCATCCTTGATTTCGGTAATAAAATGTGCTACCTTTGTTAGTTTATCCACAACTACTAAAATAACGTCATGTTTAGTTCTTGACATAGGCAACCCTTGTACAAATTCCATGCTTATCACTTGCCATTTGTACTATGGTATGCTATGAGGATACAACAAACCAGTTGGGTGCATATGTTCCGCTTTAACACGTTGACATTCAAGGAAATGTGTCACAAAGTCTATTACATCCTTTTTCATTCCCTTCCGAAATATTGTTGTTTTATATCAACAATTTTTTTGTAATACCAGGGTGTCCAGAAAAATGTGAATTGTGAAATTCTGATAACAATTTCTTTCTCAAATCATTTAGCGAAGGTACATATACTCTGTTTTCAAATCGTAAGATTCCTTCCTTATCAAAGTGAAAACCTTTATATCTCGAATCACTAGAATTTGTAGCAAGTGCTATCTTTACTTGCTGAAAATAAGAATTAGACTCCATAACACTTTTTACTTCATCCTTAAATTGAGTTCTCAATGTTATAAGAGCAGAAATGTGCTTCCTACGACTTAGAGCATCAACCACTCTATTTTCTTTACCTTTGATATAATTGATGTCAAAATCATATTGAGACAAAAACTCTAACCACCTTCGTTGTCTTGCATTAAGATTTGGCTGAGTGAAGATATATTTCAGCCCAAGATGATCAGTTTTCAATTCAAAAGGTTTACCAAGTAGGTAATGTCTCCAAACTTGCAATGCATGAACAATGGCAAGCAAGCTCTAAATCATGTGGAGCATAATTCAACTCATGTAACTTAAGTTTTCTACTTTCGTAAGCTATGACATGACCATGTTGTAACAAATTGCTTCCAAAACCTTCAACAGATGAATCAATTACCACCATAAAAACTCCATTAGGATCTGGTACTGTAAGAATAGGTGCTTTGAAGTTAACCATTACTTCAAATTTTTGAATGCAATTTCACATTTCTCATTCCAAAAAAACTTTTATCCTTCTTACGTAAAGAAGTTATTGGCAAACCACCTTAGAGAAGTATTTTACAAATTTCCTATAGTAGCCATCAAGTCCCATGAAGCTTCTAACTTCATGTACATTCTTTGGTGTAGGCCACTCGAGTTATAGCCACAATTTTAGAAGGATCCAAAACTATTCCATTCTTACTTATTACATGTCTCAAATAGTGTATACTTCGTGTCATAGAAAGAACATTTAGACAACTTACCATATAAGCGTATCTTTCTTAATATTTCCAAAACTATCTTTAAATGCTCATGGTGTTCCTCAATAATTTTAGAATATATGATAATTTCATCCAAGAATACGAGCACAAATTTGTCCTGGTATTCTTGAAAGATATTATTCATTAAATTCATAAATGTTTCCAGTGCATTTGTTAATCCAAAAGGTAAAACCGTGAACTCATAATGTCCATACCTTGTCTTGAAAGCTGTTTTATGGATATCCTCATCCTTAATCCATAATTTATGATATACTAGATCGAAGATCTATCTTAGAATATACTGATGCTCCACACATCTGATCAAATAAATCATCAATCCTAGGGAGTGGGTATCTATTTTTATTGTTTCCTTGTTTAACATTATGTAATCAATTCACAATCTAAGTGTTCCATCTTTCTTTTTCACAAAAATTACAGATACTCCCCAAGGTGAAACACTTGGTCTGATCAAACCTTTAGATAAAAGTTCTTGCAACTGAACCTTAATCTCTGCTAATTATATAGTAGTCATTCGATATGGTGCTTTAGAAATAGGTTTAGTTCCAGGTTTGATCTCAATTGTGAAATCAAACTCCCTTTTGGGTGGAAGACCTGGTAATTATTCTAGAAATACGTCACTGAAGTCTCGTAACAACGGATATCATTCCATAACATTGTTGTTCTCTTTAGTTGTTTCAGCAATTTTTACTGCATATAAGGTACAACCCTTATTTTTGGCCTTCTTAAGTTGCATTTATCGGTTTTCTAACAAAAATTTCACGTTTCACACCCTGAATCTCTACTATTTTCTACAGGTCATCTACACAACTAATGTGTTTTTCAAAACAATCCACTTTATCCTTATGTTTAGATAACCAATTAACACCTATGATTACATCATAAGACCCCAAAGGTGCAACATAAAGATCTACTTCAGTGGAAAAGTTAGGTAAATCAAGGACTGCTCAAAAAGACACATACTAACTATATGAACAACATTGTTTCCATACTGCATATACAATCCATGTTTCCAGCTTTTCTTTTTAATTTTGCTGCTAATTTATTAGAAATAAAACATTCAGTAGCTCCGAGTATCAAAAAGAATAGTTACAGGTAAACCAAATAACTTACCCGAACTTCTATAGGTGTGGCTTTGTTTCTCAACACGCTTATTAGCTTTGCAGGCGTGTATCTTGTCTTTGCTGATTACGATTCTCCTTTTCAAAGGGCATTTATTTGCATAATTATCTTTTTCAAAGTTATAATAGCCTCTTATAGGTCCCTTCCTAGGCTCGAGTTTATTTTCAGCCTTAGAGTCATCGTTTTGACCCCCATAGGACTTCTTTCCGTTATTATTGTTCTTAGCAAAGTTGTTCTATGCATTACTAACAAACTTGTTTGTTGCTTCTTTCTTATTAGTATCAGATGAAAACTTACTTTTCATTCTGAATTTATTCCATGGTCCTTTCTTAGGTGCAAGAGATGATGAAGAGGAGTTGGGATTTTTCTTCCTTCTTCCTTGTGAGCAAAAATTGTCTTTAATTTCTGTTCCTAGCTTATGGCCTTTTCAACAACCCCTTCCATTGTGGTTGGGCTGTGAACATCCACCTCTCCTCCTATAACGAGATTCAATCCCATGATGAATTTCCGTATCCTGAACTTCTCATCTATTTGGTACTGAGGTACATACTTAAGGAGTTTTGTAAATCGTTCCTAGTACTCAGTTACAGTTAGCTTCCCCTGAACTAAGTTTTGAAATTCAGTCATTTTCTGATCATAGTAAAGTTGAGGCAGCCAACATTGCCTAAAGTAACCTTTAAATTGATCCCAGGTGATGTTAGTTTCATCAATGTTTAACTCAACCTTTCGACTGTCCCACCATGAAGATGCTTCATGAGAAAGCTGATATGCTCCCCATATCACCTTTGTTTCTTATGAGAAATTCCTTATTGCAAAGTATTTCTCCATCCACTAATGTGGTGCCATCAAACTTGGGTGGAATTATCCTTTTTATATCATTAGTGAGTTTAGCTACTAACCTAGACTTTTTATTTTCAAGCTAAACAGGTATGTTCACATTGTTATTATCAACACCTACATTGGCGTTGTCTCCAAGAGGTGGTTGATTATTGTTATTAGCATCATCTTCCTCCTCATTTCCCATTACTTTCTTTTCAAGTACATCCAAATGATCTCTTGTTTCCAATAGGGTAGTAAGGATCTCATCGAGTTTCTGGGAAGTTGCCACTCCTTCCTCAGGAGGAGGGTTATTTGCAACATTTCCTCTTATTCTAACCATTTTCTGTTATAAGAAAATTTAAGTTTCATCAGATTATGGACACAATAGGTCCAAGAGTTACAACCTTCAACTCTGATACCAAGATGTAACATTCCCATTTTAAGACTTTAGAAACAAGGAATTTTTATTTATTTTTACATAATGTTCACTGTTCTAAATAAAACTTAATTTAGAACACACATTCAATGCCAATCAATCTCATAACAGATAACCATATGCAATTGTAAATGACTCGGTAATACACCAATCTATTCATTCCATGACTCGGTTATCTACCAATCTATTCATGTTTCACTTTAAGTATTGAATACTTATCGTATACTTTGTATACTTGGTTTTCACCCTAATCAGGTACTGAGTGATCTTGTTTAAAGAACATACCTGAATATTTGTTACTAATATTCATCTGGTATCACATGGCTTTAAACTAGGTGACATAGGACAATGCAACCAACAACTTGTGATACTTTGGCCAAAGATTTTACAACATACTATGTATGTTGCTATTCTTAGATGACATAAGCATCATTTTGGAATACGTCCTTCACCCCACTCTTCTATTATCATGAATGGTATTTACTAACTACCATCATTCCACTTGTTCAAGGTTTAACCCTAGCCTGGGTTAGGAACATAGTCTATTATAGGAAGACACTTTCGATGACTTAGGGTAAAAGGGCATACTCGGTTGACCTATGTCAACCGGATGTGCCAAAGTACCATGAGTTACAGAAAGTTACTCCCTATCCTAAACATGTTACTGACTTGACCCAGAGAAAACCCAAGTTCAAGTCCTTATTGTGTGTAGATCTAGATGATCAATGTAGAAGGGTGTTGCCACATGTCAACCGCAGTGTTGTATCCTCGAGAAGACATGAGTCTTCTCGAAATTACAACCTGCATTTGACATGTGCCAAGCATCTATAGAAACTGCCTCATCATGATGTACATACACCAAGGAGGTTATTAATGTTAAGTTAATTTGGATTATAAAATAGATTACAACATCTATGCTAAACCCTAATCCAACACTCCTCAAGTCCTTGTTCTATACTTGGTTCAATTAAGCATTAAAGAACTTCCTCTAACTCATGATTGCTTTTAATGTTTGTTTATTTAGTTTAACAATAGTTAATCAAAATAGGACAGCAATAGCATAAGTTCCATTACATACATCATAATCATTCATAGAAGGTGTAGCCACCAAATAGGTTCAACCATGGTAGAATTTATAAGAAATGAAGTCTACGTTTAACAATCATGTCACCCTTCTTTGGGTTATGATTCATTTAGCGAGGAAGAACCTTCCTCTATTTGATTAAGTGTTAGGGTTTATCAACCCTTCTTATCTTTCACAAACCCTAACATTCCATCACATATTCATTACTCATTTAAATATTATATTAGAATTGTTTAGATAAGATTGATAACTTATGCAACTTAACCAGTTGCATCTTGTTAAGGGAGATTACACTAATTCCCTTTTTATCTAACTTATCAAGTTCATCTGAATTATGCATATAACAGATATGAATAATGTCATCAAAATAGAAATTCCATCTTCTTTATAAATATAAGATAGATTACACAACCCATACAAGTAAATCTCCAACATTCAAATTCCTCATTTATAACCTTTCATTTACAAGACTAAGTATTTCAGGCATGTTGTATGACAAACAACCTTCAATCCAAAAATAATGACAACTTCTATTGTTTCAATACATTTAAAGAATGAATCGAAACTCTTTACATAAGGTTCAAAATCAAATATCCCAACACAACATGAAAGTTCTTGTCTTCTTTAATCAATTATGATGTCCATCTACAAAATTTCTATTACGGGTTAGTTCAATGAAATGAGCATGATAAACACTAAGCATTAAATTAAGGTGCATTCCACTAATTGCTTCATTAAACAACTTTTCTTTCATGAATCAATTGAAAAACATCAAGCAAGTAATCATAAGTAATAACATCAAGTAAGAAGTACAATTAAGAAATCTAGATTACTTCTAAGGAAGTAACATTTTATAATCTGCAACTTCAAAATTATACCACAAGACTTAATAGATCCTATCAATTTAGTTTTGGATCAATAAACAAGTCTTAACATTAATTTATCTCTTAAATTCGTAAAGATAGAAGAGCACATTTAACTTTTCCCAATCTGCAAAAGGGTTAGTTACAACATAACTGATATTAGTAAGTTCCATCCCTCAATAAAGACAAAGAAGAGAATGAATAATGAGAAGTTCAATCCATAATCTTATCAGTCAATAGAAAAGGATCACATACCCATGAGGACCCAAACCATATTTCATTTCATTTATACTATGAAATGAAATCCAACATCTAATACAACTTAGAAACTCTTAAGTTAGTTTCCAAAAGAGAGCTCAAAACCAAATGCACAGTCAAGCCCGTATACCTCCAATTTTCCATGCAACCTTCCCAGGAAGACCTAACCTCATCACCTAGCTCAAATTCAAATCAATTCTAAGAAGAAAACACAGTACAGTCTCAAACTGCAGATTGCCCCCTCCCAAGAGAGTATAACTCTCTCTCTTTAATACAAGGTGGTTCAACAAGAGTATAACAGTTGAGTAAAAGTCCTCTAATTGAAAAAGATTGGAAAGTCACTACAAATGAAGACTGAATCACCATTACAAACATTAACAAAAATTGCTAATGAGAAGGAAATCTAAATTTCCAAGCAAGATTCACATTGTCAACATCCATATAAATGGTACTGAAACTTTCAAACTACAAACAGAATAACAGGTTTGAACTTAGCATTCTACAAAACCCACTACTCAGATGGAAGTAAATAATTAAGTGATTTGATAAGACAAGTTATGTCCTACCTTCTTCTAACTCATCTAAACAAGATAACCACAGACCTCTCTAGTTCCTTAAACATCATACAACAGGTAGGGTTTGTTCAATTAAAAGACAAAAAGGAAGAAGTAACTCTTTCCATGAACCTCTACAACTGATATGTCGGTTCCTTAATAGAACAAAGTTCCAGTCCCAATTATTTCTAAGAACAAGGTAGTCAAGATTTCCCACAAGACAAGAATACGCTCAGAGCAGATATGAATAAAATACACTCTAAGATTCACATGCCCTGTTAAGTTTAAAAACACAGGTAGTCTAGAGGTAGAAGTAAAACAACCGTTCCTTTAATCATCAAAACAAAGGAGGTCTCAAAGAAGTTACACGGTCAAATTTGACCAACAACTCACAAGACTCCTTCCATCAAACATTACTAAAGGAAACTACAATTTTCAATTCAAATAAATACTAGTAAGTATACAACTCATCGATTTCCCAATACAAAATCAAAATGACCAACAAGAATACTGTGTTGCATTAAATTCGTGCAAAGATCACAAGTTCCAAACCACTTAAGTTCAAATACGAATTTAAAACGGAATAACATGGCTTTAGTAAAAGCTCATAATAATACGAACAACCTATTATGGGTTCCAGTATTCTTTTTCATAAGGAAGAATAAAATCTTAGTACGAACTCTCAGTACAAAGCGGACGCAATAACACAACGAGTACATAGTTCATAAGAACTGTATACAAGTTTCAAGGTTCAAAACCTCAATAAGTTTGGCATAGTTCAAACAACCACTCGGTCCAAATAAAGCTAAAACCAATCACGACTTCAATACAAGTTTAGAGTATTCATGGAGTGCTACTACAACTACCCGAACACAACCATAAACAGAGATACAAGACCATCCCAACAACACTGTTAGTTCAAGTTAAAAATGGCCAAGGAGTTCCTAATTCAAGCTCAATGAGCTTAAGTATAGATCGAAACATGAAAACCCAATAACGAATTCAAAATCCAACAAGTAATAAGCCAACTCTTTTCACCTTATTTTCAAATGCAAGAAAACAAGCTTCGAAAACAAGCTACAAGCTTAAATACAATAACAAAACTACTAGTTCAAGTTATAGAGGTCAAAAGAGCTTCTAGTACAGATTGCGAGTTCCAAAAAATTACATGCAAACCTCTAACAACCAGAACAAAGAAATTTTCCAAAAACTATCAATAATAGAAAGGGATTCGTATTCCAAAAACCCACAAATTTTCCAAGCTTACATGCAAGTAAATAACCACATACATAAAGCAAATATAAAATTTCCAGTGAGAAGAATTGTTTTAATGAATCATTTAGAAGAAAGCAAGAAATCTTAATGGGTAGAGCCTATCATGCCTGATAGTGCCTCTTCCGATTTGAATAAGACTTCCAACCAAGTTTCCAAGACCTCTTCTTCTCCAAACAAGATCAAACAACCATATTCTTTTTCCACAATCCCACTTATACATTCCTCGAACCAAAAATAGCTCAGAGAGTTCAAAAATAAC
The DNA here is from genome assembly GCA_018340775.1 of Taxus wallichiana var. yunnanensis. Lineage (NCBI taxonomy): Eukaryota > Viridiplantae > Streptophyta > Pinopsida > Cupressales > Taxaceae > Taxus > Taxus wallichiana. The sequence goes on along the minus strand of CM031242.1, from coordinate 491,878,422 downwards.
TACAAAGTGGAGATCAAACTGTTGGTTCGAAGAACTAGATAGCTCCATGCGGAGTAAAAATTGTGAAGCATGCAAAGCTAAACAACCCCCAATGAATCCACCAGCATGCCTTCCAAGATGGCTTTCTCACCAAACCCGAGGCACATTAATGCCATTAAAACCAATTTTCCCACTTATATTTCCTTGTCACCACCATTCATAGTTAGCGAGACCCAATTTCAATTCAGTAATGCATTTCCAAACTTAGAGATGCCTCCACGTAGATTCCTCTAACTTTCACTAACCCCTGCCACACTGGTAGTCCTTTCATGTATTAAAAACCAAATCAAAACAAATCCCAATAAAAATCTTTGGAACCACCGCTTAGTTCCCATTGCCAATGGCCCCTAGGTCCCCTTTCATATCCCATTAGTTTAGGATAGATATAATTTGCTTAGGTTAGATATTAGGTTAGTTTAAATAAATAACCTTAGGATATAACCCCAGAAATAGTTTGCCACCCTAGGTTAGGATGTATTTTAAACCAAAAAATATAGGTTCAGAAATAACTTAACATCCCCCTAGGTCACTTCCTTACAAGCTAACAACTTAGGTTAGAATGTCATCCCTCGTAAAGGGGTATAGTAATAGTAGTTAGGTAACTTACCTGAATCCCATATTTATTAGGGTACACAACCATCTATTTATCTCAAGAATCCAAAAGCAGGGTTCCTATTTCCCTTGACGCCATAAGCACCCTACAAGGGTTGACCAAGAAGAGCCGAGCTCAACACAAAATAGAATGCAAGCACTGTTTCTAAGATAATAAAGAATTTTTGCAACATAAGTTCAATCTGTTAAGCCTCACAATCGATGAATGTCAATTTTTCATTCATTTATAATAAGAAGATTTAAAACATACCTTGGATCAATGGAATTGATCCAAGGATGAGTCCAATAGTGAAAGGTAAGTTGCAACTCTTAAAAACTAGATTGCAACTTATCCAAAGAGAGTGAAATAGATTATTGCAAGAAACAACATACCAGCCCTCCAATCAAAGAGCATAATTGATTTATCCATTTCAAGCATGATCTTCAATAGTCAAAAGAACACACCTTTATCAAGAAAATCACATGTCAACACTTGAAATGCAAAGGAGGAATATAACCATTGTCGAGGGTGTTATAGTGACCATGATAATCTTGATGAGCGAGTATGACACATACGGTGTGATCAGTAATGGAGATATAAAGGTAAAATGTTTCCCCTTTGCAAGAAGCTATGAGCATAGGTGGTGACAAGAGATATTTTTGATTTCATCGAATGATTTCTAATAATTTAGATCCCATATAAAGTTAAGATCTTTCTGAGATAAGATGATGAAAAAGTTGACAACGATCTAAGAGTTGTGATATAAAGCATTGGATAGTGAAGCTTACCTTGGAGGCTACGCAATTGCTTGAGATTTTATGGAGGAGGAATTTCGATTATGGCTTTAATTTTGGTGGGATTAACTTTGCCTCAGATTGGATATGATAAAACCTAAGAGTTTTTTGATGAGAACACAAAACACACATTTAGTAGGGTTGAGATGAAGGAAATACTAAATAATACGTGTGAACATTGATTCCAAGATAGCGAGATGATATTTTCATCACTTAGATTTTCCTAAAATGTCATAAACATCATTTTCTAAGGTCTTACAGATAATGTCATGAAAGATATATGTCATGGCACGTTGGTAAGTGGCCATGGTGTTTTTAATCCCACAGGGAGTCATGTGGCAGAAGGTTCCCCAGGGGGTAATGAAGGATTTCTTATGTTGATTATTAATAGCGATGAAGATTTGATTATAAGAAGAGAAGCCATGCATTAAAGACAACATCTCATGGCCATTTGTTAGATCGATAAGTTGGTCTATGTTTGGAAGGGGAAAATCATCTTTGGTACAATCAAGATTAAGATTAAAAAAGTCGAGAATAAATAAGCAAATTTTCAAAGGATTCAATTATGGGTATAATGTTAGAAGCCTTTGTGGGTAGTCGGTGGTGCAAATTAACTTACAATAATTAATATTTTTTCATTAATCCTCATTCATTTAATTATCAAATTAAGGGAAGTAGACTTTTAATAGTTCTAGTGTTGTATACGAGTTATAGATATTTAGGAGGTAAAGAAGTAAATTGTTATCACTACAATTTGGGAAATACCAATGCATGAAAATAAACTAAGGTAAAGCATGCAAACTCAGAATGTAGGTAAATAAATGTGTGTTGCTAATATAATCATGCAATAATTCAAGCCAACAAATGATGGAAGGGGTTAGCAAACCACAAGTGGGCCCTACCTGGGTGCTAATCCCTCCTAAGGTTTGTGACTACAGCTAATGAATAAAACTTAGAATTTTTTTACATTGGCATGGAGTTACAATTGGGAATACAATAATTCCTATATCTGTGTACTCTCTACTCTCCATTTTATATCTCATATCCCCCTTCAACATTAAAATTTTCCTTTTTATATATTCATTACAACAAAAATGTGAAGAAACAAAGTTTTACTAGGAGTTCAAACAAATCAAGTAAAATATCTCAACCAAATAATCTGGAAATTAGATGCATGCAACAGAATTAATCAAATGGTTTTACATGTCAATCATATAACTTAAGTAGCGATCGGTTCTAAATCATGAATTTAATCAGTTCATTACTTGTTAAGTTACAACACATAATCAGATCTTGGAGTTGAGTCATATCCTATTTCTCATGTTTTAATTTGTAATTACTTTGTCCATCAACATGTGTAAATTTAGGTGTGATGTCCACATCCCACGAGCTTCTCGGGTTCAAAACTTCTTACATGTGTGTAACCTCCTTTGGCTACAAAACTTTCCTGTAGACAAGTCCCTTGGTTGCATGCGAGTTGCCATGGATGATCCCTTAAGCGTAGATGATTCATGTGGCGATGGATGGGTTACTAGTCATGGATCCTTTGGTGTATGTGAGTTAATGCATATAAAAATTTTCTTGTAAACAAGGTTGACATCATACAAAGTATAATTTAAATATCTTATTGTAATCAAGAGAATAAATATGTACTCACAATACCACAAAATAAAGTAAACTAGTAATAACTATATTAATTAATATTCATGCCATAATTTCATGTTATAATGAAATGTTTGAACAATATAATAGGGAAATAAAAGTGCAAGGCTACAAATGGCTCAAAAATTATAGAAGATGAGTTGTTTAGAAAGGGAATTAAACAACTCATCACACCCCATACTTAACTCCTTGAATTTCCTCATTTAGGTTTCTTAGGCACTTTAGGTTTCGAGGTTCTTCAAGTTTCTTAGGTTCCTCTTGAATGGTGCTGCATAAGTGTATGAAATCAAATGGATTAGACATCCCTTTAGGATCTATGAAGAAGTATCCTCCATTCATCTTGTACTGTTCATGACTCTCTTCGTACCACTTCATTTAAGAGAGATTACCAGACCAATGTGGTATAGGAAAGTGGAAGATTGGTGGGTGATAGCCAATTGGAAACCAAGTTTTGGCACATACAATATGAAATTAATATATTCATTCACTCTTCTCAAGGTTGGAATGATGTTATGATAATAATGCATTTATTTCATTTGTATATCATGAGACATCTCTTTCTAGCGCATCTTACAAGAATATACTCTCTCTCTGCAATTTAGTTAATCTTGTCACTTTGAATTCCGCATGAGATTATTTCTGCATCTTCCATACCCTATTTATGATTGTATTATTTTCCATATACTTTCCATATTATTCAATAATTGTCTTTGTGTTATTAGCTTCTTCCCTGATTAGGAGTGGTTGTACCTTTTCCAAGTGCTTGTACTCTTCCATCTATTTCTCCCTATCTAATTCATTGAGAAAATAAGAACAAAGTGCTCTAACTGGAACATCTCCAATGTAGAGTACTAGGATCTAATCCCTATCATACTCAAGGGCATAATTTTACATGTATAATTCACACAATAGGAGCTGAATTTCATGAGGAATTTTTAGATATATTCTAAAGAAGGTCACAGTAATGAACTAATGTCAAATGGAATATTAGAGTTAATACAGGTAAGATTGAGCTGCAACATATTTTCTTTTAAGAAAATGGCATAGACATTGGAAGGAGGCATGTGTCTTATTATATCATAGGCCACTTTAAGTGTCTCTTCTTGCTTCTTCTTTAGCCTTTCAATCTCTTTATCTTTTGCCTTAATTTCTCGAGTCTTTTTCCTCCATGTCTTGTTGGTGCTAGAAGATAAGTTCTTCCTTTTATCTCTCCCATTTTCCTTGTAACCTATTAACATAGGTTTCAAATTGATAGACCCAATAATCTAACATATTTATTTGAGTTTCCATATTCTTGAAAAATAGTTTGATAGGCTCTTGTGTAACCGATTTGTTGTATGCTAACATATGTTGTCTTCTCAGGACTTTATCAATTACTACATAAGAAATGACAAAAATGTGATCTGTATCATCTCAGTTCCCACAAACATCTTCTCTTCCTCAATTCCATGGATAATTTGTTCAATAAAATTTTCAACAACACTGGGAATATCTTAAACAATTTTACGGTTCATAAATTTTCTAGTTAGTTTCCTCTTCCATCCTCTCCTCATCACCTTTGGCTACAGTAACTATTTCCACAGATCCCTTTTCAACTTATTATCCTTTATGCTCTTCATGACTTACCTTGACATGAAATTCCTCTGCATGTTCCTCCATATACTCAACATGGAATTCCAAGACAATCCTCTCACCACTTTTTCTCCTCTAGTTCCTCCGGGGTCTACTCAAGAAATTGTTTCTCCTGATATGCAACATTAATACCTCCTTGATCAATATCCATGAGTGTAAGGTCAATATTTTCCTCAATAGCTTCCACATCATTGTCAAGTGATATGGTGTTTTTTTGTGGGCTTGAAGGTTTTTGTCCATTTAGTATATAGCATGTGTGAACGCCTTGATGGTTTGGGAGTGGTTATGGAAGATTTCCTTTTATATTTTGAAGAAGATGACTCAGGGGTATAAATTTTTAAGAGGGTTTCAACAATAAATACTCATTCATGGGAAAGCTGGTTCATGATTTGGTTCGAAGGTGGTAAATTCTCAGAGACAAGAGTTTCTTCAGGATGGGAAGTTGATGTTGAGGGTTCAACTGCATGTGTGGAAGAACTTTACAGTACTTCTCCTCCTCTTCCTTCTATGTCCCAATAATTCATCAATATGTTTGGCTTTTGTAAAATCCTCCCATTTCAGTTTAGGATGTTCTCTCTGTAAGGTGTGTTTTATAACCAAAGTAACAAGACAATGGTGTGAAAGTGTTAACCTTCCTCTCTATGCTTCCTTACTCATATTTTTCAAGATATCATTTAAGAAATTAGGCACATTGACATGCCTATTATTGTTCAAATGATTGATCAATTTGAAATGGACTGTATTTAGTCTAGAATATCTACCATCGTAAGTAAAATAACTGATAATATAGCTGGAAATTTCAGCCTAGAAAGGTTTGAGAGAGGTTTTGTATGTACCTTTTCACTCATTGATGAAGAAATCATCCTCATCATTGAAGTCTCTTCTAGTTTCCTCTGGATTGGATTTCTCAAGAAAGGGTTGATCCTCTATAGGAAGTCCAGTCACTGTAGCCAAGATTTCATCATTCACTTTCACCTTTAATCCCTTGATTGTAGCTTCACCATCTTTGAGTGTAGTAGCAAATTCTTCAACCATAGACTTATGAAAACCTGAAACTTGTTAATGTAATCCAACCATCCACTATTTTGGAAATATTTCCAAATTTGTGGCTGGTTGAGAAGTTAGGAGCACTTTGTCAGCTCATGGAAGATTAATTATCTCCCCATTTTCAATTATGTAGCTCGATTGGATTTGGTATTGCAATCACATAGTTATGAAGTATTATTGTAAAATTTAATTATGGGGGATTGTTTGAGTACCTTGTTTTGGAATTCTGAGACTGAATCACACGTAGTAAAAAAAAAGGGAAAAGCATTAGATTGATTTAATTGTAGCAAATGTGTGATGTAAAGTGATGCTACGAATTGGGGTGACGTGTAATTCCACCTCAAAACATAAAAGGGAAGCGAGTGTATAAATGCAATTAATTGACATGATAGCGTGGCATAAATATAATTAACAATAATCATAATAATCATACTTTAATAAATTTGTAGGAGTGCACTTATCTCGAGGTATTTTTAGAATGATGATTGTATATGAATTATGGTAATTGTGCCCTTTCTTTGTATGTTGATTTTATATGATGCTTTGAAGATATTGTTGTAATGTTGCAAGCATGTGTGGAATTTATATTGGAGGCTCCTTTCTTAAATCAGATAACTCCCGGAGAGGGAATGCTTGACCTATGGGAGTAGTAGCTATCTTGATCATCATGCACTTGTATAGATATCCCTTATTTCCTTCATGCAATCATGATTTCCACCAAACATGAAAACAAAACAGAGCTTTGTTGCATGCTACTGTAAGTGGAACATTTAGTCTTTACATTATCTCCTGTGTCAAAGACTATGCACTCTTGCAAACATATACATCAAATCCTATAAAACATAAATTCTAAGAAAATAAAAATGTTAGCAGAGTTGCTGATCACCAAAAGGGTTGATCACAACACTTTTATTCATCCTTGGAATATCCAACAAGCTGAATATACCAAGGCCACTGAAATATCTCAATCCTCGAAATTTTAGAAGATGAACCAATAGGCTCAACTTCTGATCTTAACTCTGATGTTCTCATCTCCATCTTGTTTTTTCCTCCTCTAAACTGCTACATGAAGGTGCTCCTATCAATTGGATTCTTGTACAACCTCAACCCGTGACCATTGAATAGTGTCTTTAACCTTACAAAATCTATGGTTGTGAGTTTCTGACTCCATTAGAAAATATTTTCTCAATCTCATATGGACCTAACCACCTTGTCTTGAGTTTTCCCATGTGGTCCTTATACTTTGAGTCAAACAAGAGGGCCTCGTAACCTTCTTGATATTGCCTTGTCTTGTTATACTTGTCATGCCATTTTATCCTTTGTTTTCTGCAATACCTATGTATTATGCACATCCTATCTTCTCATTTCATCCAACTCATTGAGTTAGAGAATCCTCTATCTCTGAGCTTTAGATAAGTCTATGATTAACTATAGTACAGTCCTTAATGTCTTGTGCTAAAATTCAATAGGAGAATAACAATCTTACCATACAAAAGCTCGAATGACATGAATCTAGTTGTTTTCTTCCACATTGTGTTAAATGCCCATATTGCCTCGAAATCCTTTCGACCAATTTTTCCTATGCGGTCTGCAATGTTTTTGTCATGATAGCTTCTATCTCCCTATTTGTCACCTCTACTTGGCCATTAGATTGGGGATGGTATGGTGTAGAATTCCTATTCTTGATTTCATACTCTTTATCTAGATCAAAAATAACATCAGTAGTAAAGTGTGTACCTTGATCAATAAAAATTTCTCTTGGCACTCCATACCTCATGAAGATGTGATCATAGATAAACTTGTCTACTTCATCACTTTTTTCAGTTTGAAATGCCTTCACCTATGTCCACTTAGTTAGATAATTTGGACATACAAAGATATATTCCTTCTACTAAGATTTAGGATCTATAGGACCAATGAAGTCTAAGCCCCATTTGTGAAATGATTGTAAGAAAACTTGAGGATGTAATGGAATTTCATCGAGATCGATGGGTTTACCCATTATTTGACATTTATCACATCTCTTTGTGTATAGTGTTGCATATTTATGTATTGTTGGCTAGTAATAATGAGTTTTTAATACATTCTATCTTGTTATTTTTACAACAAAGTGTCCTCCACAAGGTTGACTATGGCAAGCTTAGAGGACATCATAAATTTCCTCATCATCTATGCATCTTCTCATGCCATGATATTTCCTTGTGTGATATAGAAATCCATCTATCCATAAAAATACAGACTCTTCTCAACTATGTATTTATTTTAAGAATATAAGTAGTGTGGAGGTGTTTTACCTGAAACCAGATAGTTGGCTATGTCTGCATACCAAGGTGTTTTTGTGGGGATAGAAAATAAATTCTCATTAGGTAAAGAGTCACCACTAAGCTTGTTATTCATCATTCATCTCCATTCTAGAAAGAAAATATGCTAAAACGTCATCTTTTCTAGGATTATCCAATATTGTGACATAAAACTATTGTAGTAGCAACCATTTGATAATTATACTACTTATAACTAGTTTGTTGATTCAATAATGGTACTTAAATTTTTCCTTTACCTTTAAAATTTTTTGGATACTAGGAACTCAACATTAATTATGGCTCTTAAAATCCAAAATTGATTAATTCCTCTTAATTCATGCACCTCAATCTGAATTTGATTCATAACATTGAAATGTGCATTCATTTGTTCTTTGTGGATTATGGATACTAAATTGAAATCCTAAGTCCAATTTCCCATTTTTAGTGAATGATTGCTTAATCAAATGAATTAAAATCTAATACTAATTTTTATCTGATCAAAAGCTTCATCCAAAAACTGAAATCAAATCCACAACATTAAATTTGACAATGAAGTTCATCCAAAGGCTACGTCTTTGGATTCTCGAAAAGAAAATCAATCTATTATTACCCAATGAAGTACAATATCCCTTCACTAATGACTTAACAAACCTTTATACATGTAAATGGGCGATACCAGACCTCATGGAACTCTGTAATTTACCAGAAACGTTCCCAAGTCCATCCGTGGCCCCTACAGTGTCTTCATAGTGTGATCCCCCTACAATTGTGCTTGAAAAAAAACCTACAAGTGGATATTTATAAACACTACATGAAAAAAATTACATTTCTGGAATCCTTATGAAATTCTAAGCAACTTTCCTTTTACAAAAATACTGATTTAACCCTTAGGTGCTCGAAAAACTCATATCTCTGTTGGTTCCTCGTGCTTGTCCTATGCAATTGCGATGGAAAATCACCTACAAAAGAAAATATAAAGCACTAAGAAAAGGATACCACCATTATCTTCGTCTTGAAATTTCAAGAAACTTTTCTTTTTACATCAAGTTCTAAAAGTGCCTCTAAGTGCCTAAAAACCTCAGATGAATGCTTGCTTCCCTATTTTTCTCTTCCATAGTATTCTCCATGAGTCCTCTTTAAATAGAGGCAAGCTCATGTGCAAGCTCATGTGCTAGCTCATCTAAGCTAGGCAGTGATTCAATTGGATGGGTGTGACTGGGGGTGAGAGGTCCTGCATTCAAAACTCTATGCCTCCTTTTGTGTCGCGGATCACTTTGCATGTGGGTGGATTATCCCTCATTTCCCATGGGGACGATGACATTGTGATCTAAATGGGGAAATACTTAACCCTTTTATTGGGCTCACCACTTCTCTGCCAAGCCAATGAAAAGGTTGTTGAGTTGGGTTTGTGACTCCTTCGTTGTGATGTTTAGATGGTGCCAAGATGGAGCTTGTGTTGGTTGTGCACTATTTGAAATGCCCGAGTCATTGGGCTGGCACATTGGTTTGTTTGAATGGTTAATCCTCCAAGTTAATTGGTGTTCCAATGGTCAATGTGGTTACCAAGGTATAAGGGATAACATAAATGCCAAATAATATAGGATAAACTCAAACAATGTTGAATTGGATAATATAAGTCCCGAACATTGTGGTATAAACTCGATCCATACGAGCAATGTGGTAAACGTGATCAACTTGGTGGGGAGTTGATCACCCCATCAAGATAGCAAAATAACTAGTCTAGTTGATTATTAACCTACAATGTAAAACTTCACTCATAGTGCAAAAATCAAAATTGAAACACAATAATTTATCAAGCTCAAAGTGCAAAATTGACATCTGCGTGGTTGTTTGAGAGCCCAACACGTTAGAAAACAAGAATATAGGTCTCATATTGGCTGGTTCCCCTTCGTTACAAAATTTGAACCTCTTATTCTTTTCTCGCTATAATGTGAGTTGAAGGCGGAGGTCCGAAACCATATCAACCAACCTTCATTTTTCCTTCTTGTCACTTTCCACTTTTGCCACGTGTCACGTCTAGATTGGACTGTTGACCAAGGTTGACTGTTTAAGACCTTAGCTTTGACCGACGATAGAATTTTCATATGCACTAAGTTTCTAAAATTCAACATACTATCAGAAAGGTCTTGAGAAGCCCTTTAACTCAGTCTAGATTTAGGAAAGTTTAGGTAATATCTGCATAGTGAAAATTCCTCCAGAGCACTCCTCCCCAATAAGACCATTTTGACCTCAAAATGGAAATTTTATCAATTGAACTGTACACACATTCTCTGCATATCACAAACACAAAACCTAGTTTATAGCATGGTAATTTTTCCAAAATTTGTAATAATTAAAAACCAATAAAAGGAATTTCACCCATGGCTTATATTGTAACTTATATGACACTAAAAATGCTATATTCTTCTATACATCCTGATCTTGCACTCACCACTGTCAACAATGCAAAATTTTAACTGCATTCATAACTTGTTAGTGTAAAACTTGTACATACTATTTGTAACTATATCTAATAGTTACAAATATTTAAGCCTATCAATAAGACTTATACATGTGCAAAAATCATGTATAGCAAACAAAGAGTTTGTATAAGTTGTGCACTTACAAACAATGCCTACATGAGACAACTTGCACTATAATATCATACTCAATACAACTTCTAAAAATAGACATCCAACCATAGATCATGCCCACTAAAACTGCACATTCTGCTGTAATATGAAGTTTGTAAAACCATCAAAAAGAAAATTACATCAAGTATTTTAAACTGTCACCTGATTATTTTCTCTTCAGGATACTTCACCAACACCAAAGCAAATAAATAAATTTGGAATTATTCCCTTTTCACAATTCATCAGGATTTCCAAAACTGCCTAGTTAGTTTGCATACCATTCAACAAAGCAACTATGCAAACATGAAACTGATAAACTATTTACCCACCTTTTTCAACACATTTTCCTATTTAGGTGGTTGTTTCAACTCATTTTCACCTGATTCACTGAAGGGGTCAAATTGGTTGGTTTATTACTGCTATCATTCTTAACAAACTTTAAATTTTGTTCTGGATGACGCTTCTAACATTTATCAATTACATGACCTGGTTTCTTACAGTGATCACAAAACCTTTGATCCACTTTTTAGGATCCACATTTTTAGGAACCTTACCTTGATTGCTCTTAGCCGAGCCAGGTTTAGGAGAATGCATTTTCTCAATCTGTTCCATTATGGATTTTCTTTTCCTACACTTGGCCACACAATGATTAGACAACCCACAAAATGTGCAAGGGTAACTATTCAACATTGCTTGAAAATCATAGCCAAAATTTTCCAATGTAGAAAGTGGATTAAGTTGTTTACCTTTTCTATTAGAACCATGGTAAACATAAGGTGGTAGGATTTCTATACCTCTCCATGGTGAATTATTTCCAAATCCTCCTTATGAGGATGAATCACTGAAGTTAGTGGGCATGACTCTTGGATGTCATAAGCTTGTCTTCTTTCAGCTGACTTGTAACTCCCTCTAGTAAAAACCCATGCTACTTAAAATCTTAGATCCTATACCTTTAGCGTGTTATTCAAATCCACCTAGCACTACAATATAAACCAAATCAGCACGAGAAGAGGAATTAGATGTTGCCATACTTAATGTGCACTCATTTGTCATAGTGAATGCATCAACAATAAATCATACCTTCTTAGGTCCATCAATCTACAACACCATCAAGAGCTCATCCTTAGATTCTAGCTCTTTTTTTAGAGTGTCAATTTTTTCCTCAAGAGTCAATAAGCCGACATATCGGGAAGGCATTTTCTGCTTGTATATTTTGATTGCATGATTCAAGTTCATCAATTTTCTCCTATTCAATAACTTGCCCATGGTTGTCTTGTAAACATGTACCTTTAAAAAGCGCACATTGCAACTGAAAGATCAAGCCAAAATGTAATAACCAAAACTGAACCCAAAAATACTGAAGTAAAATCAAGAGATAAATCAGCTCTGATACCAAACTTGATCCGAAAATGGTACTTAAAATTTTTGTACCTTTAAAAATTTCCAGATACTAGGAACTCAACATCAATTACGACTCTTAAAATCCAAAATTGATTAATTCCTCTTAATTCATGCACCTCAATCTGAATTTGATTCATAACATTAAAATGTGCATTCATTTGTTCTTTATGGATTATGGATACTGAATTGAAATCCTAAGTCCAATTTCCCATTTTTAGTGAATGATTGCTTAATCAAATGAATTAAAATCTAATACTGATTTTTATCTGATCAAAAGCTTCATCCAAAAACTGAAATCAAATCCACAAAAAAAAATTTGATAACGGAGTTCACCCGAAGGCTACGTCTCTAGATTCTCGAAAAGAGAATCGATCTATTATTTCCTAATGAAGTGCAATATCCCTTCACTAATGACTTAATAAACCTTTATACCTACAAATGGGTTGATACCAGACCTCATGGAACTCTACAATTTACCAGAAACATTCCCAAGTCCATCTGTGGCCCCTCTAGTATCTTCACATTATGACCTCCCTACAATTATGCTTGAGAAAAAAACCTACAAGTGGATATTTATAAACACTACATGAAAATAAATTACATTTTTGGAATCCTTATGAAATTATGAGAAACTTTCATTTTACACCAAGACTTGATTCACCCTTAGGTGCTAAAAAAATCAGATCTCTATTGGTTCCTTATGCTTGTATCTGGTGAAAATGTGATGGAAAATCACCTACACAATAAAATATACAACACCTCATCAGAAAATAAAAAAACCATTGTTTTTGTATCAAAATTTAAAGCAAATTTGATTTTTACATAAAGTTCTGAAAGTGCCTTTAAGTGCCTCAAAACCTCAGATGAATTTATACTGCCCTATTTTTTCTCTTCGACAGTCTGCTCCATAGTCCTATTTAAATATAGGCGAGCTCATTTTCTATCTCATCCGAGCTAGGTGGTGAGTCGGTTGGATGGGTGTGACTTAGGGGTGAGAGGTCCCACATTCAAAACCATCCGCCTCCTTTTGTGTTGCGGATCACTTTGTATGTGGGTGGGATATCCCACATTTCCTATGGGGATGGAGACATTGTGATCTAAATAGGAAAAACCCCCTCCATTCACATGGATAAGGCCACACGTAGCCCTTTTTTAGGCTCACCACTTCTCTGCCAAGATAATGAAAAGGATTCCAAGTTAGGTTTGTGACTCCTTCACATTTGCGTCGTTTAGATGGTGCCAAGTTGGAGATTGTGTTGGTTGTGAACTGTTTGAAATGCCCAAGTCATTAGGGTGACACATTAGTTTGTTTGAACAATTAATCCTCGAGTTAATAGGTGTTCCAATGGTCAATGTGGTTGCCAAGGTATTAGGGATAACATAAATCCCGAATAATATGGGATAAATCCAAACAATGTTTAATTGGATAATATATGTCTTGAACATATGTGGTGTAAATTATATCCCAATGAGCAATATGGTAAACATGATCAACTTGGTGGGGAGTTGATCAGCCCACCGAGATAGAAAAATAGCTCGTTGAGTTTATTATCAACCTGGAATGCAAAAATCAACTCATAGAGAAAAAATATAAGTCGAAACACAATATTGAGCTCGGAATGGAAAATTGACATCCGCGTGGTGGTTTGAGAGCCCACCACATCAACAAACAAGAATATAGCTCTCATAGTGGCGGGCTCCCCTCTGTTACAAAAGTTGAGCCTCTTGTTCTTTTCCACCATAACATGAGTTGAAGACCAACCCTCATTTTTCCTTCTCGTCACTTGCCACTTTTGACACGTGTCACATCCATATTGGACTGTAGACCAAGGTTGACCTATTTAATACCTTAGCTTTGACTGGTGATAGAATTTGCATACGGACTCTATTTTTGAAGTTCATCATACCATCGAAAATGTCTCGAGAATCCCTTTAGTATGGTCTATATTTAGGGAAGTTTAGGGAAGATTTGCATAGTGAAAAATTCTCTGGATCATTTTTTGATCTAATATTTAATTATTGCATGATTAGTGTGAATGAACACTAGATAATCTACGATGTAGTGCCTAAAATTATTGATAGCATACATAGCTGCTAATATCTCCTTTCATGTGATTGTGTAATTGAGCTTAGCATTATGAAAGTTCTTTCTCATGTAATAACTTACATAATTTAGAACTACATCCTTCTATTCTAAAATAACTCTAATGACATGGTCTGATGCATCAATATGGATGTGGAATGGAAGGTTCCAATCAGGTCCTTTTAATATAGGGGCAATAGTTAACATCTTGTTCAAGGTTTGGAATACAATGTCACATTTTTAGTCCACTCAAAGGAAAAATCCTTTCCTAGTAGCACAAACAATGGCATTGTAATCTTGCTGAAATTATGTATTAATATTTTATAATAACCAACATGGCCTAGGAAGCTCCTAAGATCCTTTTTTATTTAGTGTTAGAAGATTTATGATTACTGATGTCTTTGTTGGATTAACTTGAATTCCATCGGAAGATAGATATTTCCCGATACTATGCCTTTAGACATCATCATGTAGAATTTTTCATTACTTAAGGATATATTGTGCTCCTTGCATCTCTTCAAGACTTTGTCCAAATTCTACATGGCTTCTTCAAAAGTGTTTCCATGTACTATGAAATCATCCATGTATACCTTCATGCATTCATTTGTTAGATATGATAAGATGCTCAATATTGGTTCTTAAATTTATTAGGTGCGTTGCACAAGCTAAATGGACGAAAAAATATGCAAACATTCCCCATGGGAATGTGAAGGTAGTTTTGTCTTGATCCTCTAGTACAATCTAAATTTGATTATAGAAAATATATCCATTAATGAAAGAAAAATATTTGTTAGTAGCCAAAGTGTCAAGTACTTGATTAATGAAAGGGAGTGGAAAATGATCCTTCTTTGTTGTTGCATTAAACTCTTTATAATCTATGTAAATCCTCCATTTTCCATTCTTTTGTTACACAATGATAAGGGGTGACACCCATTGGATGTCGAAATTGGATATATAGATCCAGTGTCGAGTAACTTCTTTAGTTCTCCTTACACAATGTCTCTCACTGCTGGGTTCATTCTTCTTTGTGGCTTTCTGATTGGTTTACATCTCGTATTTAATATAAATTTTATGAGTGCACAACTTGGGGTGAATCCCATGCAAATGTTGCTTTATTATTTTGAAGAAGAGTTATTAAAAATTCTCTTGTTACATACTGAGAATTTTGTTCATGTTCAATGGCCTTCCTAATGTTATCTCCACTTGCTTGGAGAGATTATATATTGAGCATACATTGTTGCTTACAAAATTTAGTATACAATCATGTGGAAGAAGTTGATGGAGAATACAATTCTTACCTAGAATTTCCTTGGTGCTCTACTATGGTAGAACTTGGTTCAAGGGATAGTTTAAACACCTCAATTTTTATCCACTTCTTCATTTCTTCCATAGTTATTTTACAAGACATTGGAAAGAACAACTTCTTCTTCTTGGAACTCAATGGTAAAAGACTTCTCCAACATCATAAGTTGTTGTACATGTGAGTTTCGATTTGCTTTAGTTTATTTTACCCAAATGGTTTTATCTTAATCACTAAATGGTTTGGAAGTAGGATAGAGCACGAGATTTTTAGTATCACTTCCATTAGAAGTAATCATATTGCCATACCTACAACCTGTGAATGCATCGGTGGTGGCCAACCATGCCCTTCCTAGGATAATAGGATATCCTCCTAAGATTTATTTTGGTTGAAGAACAATAAAGTCAGCAGGGTACTCCTAAGATTTTACCACTACCACTATGTCCTCAAGGACTCCCTTAGGTCTCACTGTTGATCTATTTACAAGTTGCAAGACTGTAGTTGCTGGCCTTGATCCTTCTAATTTTAGATATCGATAATTTGTTTTTTCATGATGTTGATGGCTTCATCCAATTCAATCAAAGTGTTCTTTATTATTGTTCCATTAATTGAAACATTTACCAAAGGGATGTTTGAATATATATACTTGGGAGAAATTAAAATTTCAAGAATAATATGTGCTAGTTGTCCAATAAATTACGGTAGATGGATCCTTCCTCTTTCGCCTAGTTTTTTTATGCATAGGTCCTAAATCAATTTTTATAGATGGAAACATCCTTGATGGATTGAATCAATGCAATTTTGACATAAATATCTTTTAGCTAGTTGATAAAATCAAAATTATATTTGATTTGAGGTCAATCCTATTTTCTTGTAATCTCTCTAGAAATAGTGGTTCATTAGCGTGAACTTTATCCTTACTCGGATTCTTCTCAAGTTGTTGCGGATCAGCTTATAGCATATTCTCACTTTTACGTTGATCGGTCTGCAATAACTATGGTTTGTTTGTAATCTCTGTAATGGTGGGTCCATTTAGTGGAGGAAGTGCTCTTCTTGAGTAGAGATGGATATTACTAACATCAATTGAATAGGTAGAGTTATGAGCTTGTTCGGTGGAATAGACTAGATGAACAAATTTATTTTTGGGGTTAGGTATTGGTTTTATTGGTAGGTGAGTTACTTTTGGCTGAGAGCCATGTTGGGGATTTGGCATTAGAGCTTGCTAATGCGAGATAAGGAGGTTTCTAGTAAGCTGTTGGTAAATAGGAGTTGGGTTGTTTCATGTCTTCCCTCCTCTCTAAGGTTTCGCCATGATTGGGGGTTGTTTACATTGTGGTTGGCCTACAAATTAAGGTTACCATTATTACTGGTATTGGCTAGGCTATGGAGCCCAACCTTGTTGCATATTTTCCCAAGGTGGTGGTTGCATATATGGATTATTAGACCAATTTTGAAATGCTAACATATGGTCTTGTGACATACCTCCTTGTCTTGGCAGCCACGATTTTATTTGAGAAACATAGAAGAATTTCCCATCCTCTATCTCCAACATCTTGAATTCAGTGAAGCTTCCCTTTCTTATGTAATGTTGGCCAATCCTCTACATCTATAGTCATATTTCTTTCTTCTACATGCATGGAAAAACTCGTGAGTGATGGCTCTACATCTTCTCTTTTCTTCTTAACATGCAAAGCATCTAATTGAGTATCCATGCCATTGATAATCTCCTACTTCATGTTCTTGAACATGTTGACAATCTCTAACTTGGATATGTCCCCAATTATTTTGGTAGCTAATCCACCTCTTGATCTTACATTTGTTATTCTCTTCATAGTGGATATGGAGTAATTCCTATAGGGTTCAAAAATATCCTCAAAGGAAGCTTTTAAAATGTCTCTAGCTCCTATTAGATCTAGATCATCCATGTCCTCCTCACCGATTCCCTTCAAAAAGACTAATTTGAGGGATTCAGGAGGTAGTCTTGTGTGCCTTATCTTTCGAAGAAAACATGAATCTTTCTAAATATAGTCACAAAATCATGCACTTATTACTATAAGTATACCACCAAGTATGTTGTTTTATATATGGATATCACGTAAGAAAAGTATTCACTAATGGATCATCCCATATTCTGTCGTCACTTTCGTCATTCATTGTCATTGAGTTTTTGAACACTCATTAGTTACTTGCACACTTATGGTCGTCTCTCGGGAGTCTATGCTATCCTTAACTACTAAGTTGTCATCTCTATTATTTTACTAGGGCACCTAGGGAAGTATTAGGGTGCCCATAGGCACCCCTATCCTCATTCCTAGATGCCTTGGTCCTGGTCACACTTAGTTCTCATTTAGATGTTCGGGGTCAGTCTTTATAATTTTTCCCTCCCATTCCCCAGTGTACTAGTCAAACATGCCACATCATTAGTGTCAAAATTTGAGCAATAGATCCCTATTTTAAGGGAAAACTATTTATACTAAGGGCTAGCTATCTACATAAGGAAAGGGAATATATTTGGGCATTATTTTATAATGCACACTACATAGGAAGGGTATTTTATTCCATTCCATCCACCATTCTGTAGTTTTATATAGCTATTGTCTGCTACTTTTGGCATCATTGGCATTAGGATACCCTAGGCACATGATTGAAGAAACAATCACATAGAACTACATCAGGTCTGAGATGTAGGAAAATGCTCAGTCATAAGTCCATCTATTTGGTAGTGAGACATTCGGCCCATTCATTTGCATCTTTCTTATTTTAGAGTTTGATGCTTTTGTGTGGGGTTTTGTAGGAGACTATTTATTGGAGATTTATATCAACATTAGAGAATCAAGCATGACACCAACCATACCAAAGGTGAATTACTGTAAAGGTTTAATGACCATATTATATTTAGTCTCCGATTCACTCCATGAGACCAAGGTGCTCACAGACACCCTTGTTTGTCCCAGTGCACCCCGATCGGCCAAATCTGCAAACATATCACCATGTCTAGTCCCATTATTGTGAGGTAAGTCTAATTTAGGTTAGTACCTTTTCCCTGCTATTTCATTGATTTCAATTCATTTAAAATACCAAATAAGTTAGTATTTATATTTCAGTTATTGCATTTATGTACTTATTAGATTAACCTATAAAATTTAGGTTTTAGTTAATCAATTTGGTGAATGCTACCCTTAGAAAATTTCCCCTATAGGATCTAGTTCAACCCATAATGAATCGGATAGCCCTTCACCTTCTCATCCCATCATGTCTCATGTTAGCATTAATACAATTTATGACAAGGTGGTATCACGAGCTCACGAATCTCTATAGTAATGTTACTCTGTCCTATCATATTCAACAACTCTTAAATGGTCAAAAATATGTACCTACTAGTTTTTAAAATTCTCCCATTGGTATCGTATTGTTTCAGATCTCGATAGCCTTCACTCAATGTACACCATGCTATATGGCTATTAGTGATCCTCTTGCTAACCTATCTAAGGAAATTCTAGATGATTCTATTATTGATTACACATTAGGTCTTGAAGATATCTTTCATACTGATTCTCCTCCTCATTAGACCACTACTAGGGCTACATATCACTACTCTCCTACTTCTGATATAGCTTCTCCGATCCATCACATACTAGTTCACATACTCTTTCATATTATTTTGATGATCCTATTGAAAGTACGCTTAATGATATTTTCATATATGAGTCTTTATATGATGTTGATGACACAATTGATAGTCATTATTCTACTCATTTTCATACTAATGAGTATAAATATCCTACTCCACTTTGTCCTAAGGTAATATCTATTATAATGCATGAGGCACCTTCATCTATTATTTCTACTCCTACCATCTCATCTCCTCCTAACACTTCACCTACATCTGCTAGTTCATCCTCTCATATCGAGGTATCTCCATCGCCAGTTGCTTCACCTCCTAGGGATGTTTCTAATTTTAGTCCTACCACTGCTATGGATGTTCCATCTCCTTTTCGCCCTATAGATTCTTCGAGGCCACCACCTAGTGTGCCTTTAGCATTAGGATCTCCTTTATCTCATTTTGAGGTACCTATGATTACTCAAAATGGCAAATTACAACCTTGAGTTAATACATTTTTTCCATCTCCTAATATTCCTCCACAAGATATTTTGTCTCTCATGCATATTGTCTAATAATTACAATCTCAGTTCGGTCTCTCACTTTAGAAAGTAGGACTTACTATGCTTCTTTTGACAACAAATCATTATAAGGTAACCCTATTCCCAAGAAGATTCATAACTCGAATTTCCTAAGGAATTTATCATGCCTATATTCACATGTTTTGTTGGTATGGGTGAGCCTCATGTACATCTACAACATTACCGCATGGCTATGGAGCCCTATTTTAATGATAGGTTATTGCTTAAGGCCTTTCAACATAGTCTTATTGATGAGGTTTTACAATAGTACACTCATCTTCCATTTGGGTCCATTAGTACTTACTATGATATGGAGGAAGATATCCTTCATCGTTTTATTATCAATAATGGCCCTAGAGTTACTTACAATTGCCTACCTATTCTACATCGGGGATCATCGGAATCTATCAAGGATTATATATTATGGTTCAACTCTTCTATGCATTAACTAGTATTCGATCCTATTGATTTAGAGAAGAAATTCATTTTATATCATAGTTTAATTCCGACGATAAAGTAAATATTTCAGTATGATACATGCGAGTCATTCATAATTTCGTACTACAAAGTCATAGACCTAGAAAAAGATCTTCTTTCAACACATGTCATTGATCCTCCACGTACCTCCACTTCTATTGCATCATCTAGTGATCCTCCATTGACATCGGTTGAGTTTCCTACACAGTATCCATATTTCCCTAGCAAGAAATATCAACTACTCCATCACATAAGCATACTTCTTCTCCTCATCCATGATAGACTACTTCTCCTTATATTCCATCTTCTTTGTGTCATCCATTACACTTCTCTCATCATGCTTGATCACATTATGTGCTGCATGATTTACTTAATGAGCATATAATTCACTTTCCCTTTAACCAATATCATCCACAACATCATCTACTGAGTAAATATGATCAACCCTAATATGATTATCATTGTATCAATGACTATAGGGATAGTGATTACTTTTCCTTCATGATAGTTTACAACAATTACATGATAACAACATCATTTCCTTTGGCTCTCACTCATGTGAGTGGTCCATCTCTCCTCTGCCTCATCAGCACATTTCTACTCGGGTTGATTTGTCTCCTCCATCTACTACTAAGGTTATTATGCATCCATTACCATAGGTTCTCATACCTATACACTCTCCACCACATCCATCCATAGTTACACCATTGCATTCACCACATCTACTTCATCCATCTCATCCACCACATCATGTTATTGCTTCACATTGGCTGCCATAGCCCTCCACATTCATCCATCCCACCACATCTCCACATGATATTTAGTTTGGTTCATATGCTCATGTTGCTTTGATGTCGCATGCATCCGTCGCTTTGTGTCACCTTGGTCTTTAGTAGGTGATTACTATCACCTTACCCCCGATGACGCACTTGTGTTCTTAAAGTTATTACATGAATGTTGATGGATTTCTATAAGAACCTCTCATTATTCACTTCATCTATTCATCTAGCATGCTCAATCACTTCACAATGACACACTCTAGCTTTACGTGGTTCATTCTTGACTACTGAGGGGTATTAACTAAATGAAGCTCATCATCCATACGCCTGGGGGAATCACTAATCTTCTTCCTCACATATTCATCACACTAACATATTATGATCACATTACATTACCATGACACGTTAGTATGGAAATCATACATTATCTATTTTTACATACATTCTACTATACCCAATATACTAACTATACATTACAAGTTCCATTGAAAAATATGCATCTCACTCAACTCATTAATTAGATTACATATATTACCTATCGTCATTCACATTACACATTTTATCTTTTACCACTAACATCATAGTGCAAGTCTACATCAACTAACATGAACAATATCCAACACATCTCACACATTACAATAATAATCATGTGATCATACACAATAAAATGCAATAATCACACAAAAATAAAACCATATATATACATACATATATATATATATATATATATATATATATATATATACAAATAATCATTCTAAAACATCCCATCACTGGGGCAATTCCCTACATAATATACAACAATCCAACTCAAATCTCATCATTGCTATCGCACTTTGGTATTGCAAGAGATCTCAAAATAAAAGCCTCACTACTCAATTGACATCACTAATAATGAATCCTATACCTCTCCACTTACGTACGTAATAAGGTATTCTCCATAGAATAATTAAAAAAATGACTATGTAGTGCCATAAATTGTGTGAACACATCCTGCGCTAATGGACCACCACCCACTGCCTCTCTAACCCATCATGTCTCCTCATGGGCCTCATGCCTCTCACCTAGTATCATAGTACACATCACTACCACTATGGCCATTGGATATTGGATCAAACAAATGGGCATGTTAATCCATAATGTCATCCATAGGCTCTAGTATCCCTCCACCAACAACTACATCGGGGTTGACACATTCTATGTCAATGTGTGGATGGAAGTATCCACTATAGACAACCAATACACATCATCCACAACACATAGAACAACCCATTATATAACCATTACTATCATATAGGAAAATAACCAAACACACAACATAATTATAAGAATACTCACGCTTCACTACATTGTTTGGGGCATGTGCTTCCCCCTCTCTCACTCCTCCATTTGGTAATCCTGTTACTTCGTGAATAATGAAAAAAGAATACCCATCGACGATTTTCCCAACTTACATGGTAGGCCTCCATATACCCCAAATCATCTCGAGTCTATCAACTTTATTACCACATCTAGCCTAAGAGGTACTAGTTTCTCTTCTGTGGGCCCTAGTCTAGTCCCTAATCTCCTCAAGTGCCCTAATGGCTCTCAACAATAAATATGGCTTTGGGGGCATGTCCTTAGACATACCAAATTATCTCAATACCCTCTCTACCTGGTATAACTTGGCCACCCCGGGAAACGATCCTCCAACCACATGGTCCTATCATAACTCGTAGTATCCTCTAGCCAAACTCCATAATTACGGTATGGCCTACATACAACTACCTCGGTACCATCCTATCTATTAACTCCCATGTAAGTATCGGTGTCCATCTTACACCCACAAAAATTAATCCATATCCTCGCAAATATATCCATCCTATCCCACTCTTCTCGTGGACCACCAAATGGCCTCAACACTATTATATACTCATAAGCTCATACATACAATAGTTTCTTAGCTCCTATCCCACCTCCATGATCCTCTGTGTAAATCTATATAGATATCTATAGATGTGAGCCAACACACATTGTGCCCACATATATATAGTGTTCCCCTCCTCTATCTAGTGACATATCTCCTACATCTTATACAAGATGCCCACACCTCCTCCCTCTACTATGATAGATGAAGCAATAACCATGGCTATGAAATTCTACAAGTGTAGAACCCCTAACCTTAAAATAGCTTCCAAACTAATATGGGCCTCGACAGTACTTGATTCCCCACAAAATACCATCTACTTGACTCACATTTTTCGTCCATATCCTCCATAGGCATAGCTTGTAATCTCCCCCAACAATCTGGTAATTGTAGTATGTGATACACATCCTACAAGGAAAATGTCATCTCACACATAGGAAACCATAATTTATAAGTATCCGCACACCACCTCTCACATAAGTTTATTGGCATAGGAATATTATGGGGCACATCCCCATCTGCGTTATTTTCCCTAGATCAGCATGGTCCATAACCTCCCAATCATCGTTAGAAAACCCCAATCTAAGAAAAGTACTCAAATTAAGACCCCCATGTAACTCCCTCAAGTGGACATCCATATGCACAACACAAAACGACAATAGACACAATGTTAGAACACCATACAAACCCATACACACTCATTGATTACATTTCTACTAAATAAAAATCAAATTTACACCACTTAGGAATGAATATAGACTCTCTAGACTAGGGAATCCAAAAGAAGGACTTGGGCACGGGAGTAGGACACCAATGCCCAGATCCGGGTGTTCATGTCCTAAATTTCACTAACACCTTCACCGCTCTTTTCCAGGTCAAAAATCTGGGAAAAATCATAATCACATTTTTACAAAATTTCACTACAAATGACTACCTTTGCACACCCACGTTTTGAACAAACATTGAACTTACAAAATTTTCGATCATACGTGATGCTATGACACTCACTAGAATGTCAAATTGGCTAGGTCATGCTACTCTCACTTGTGGCATCCTTACACACTACTACAAAGCTCAGTCACACACCGATGCAAAAGACAAATGAAGTGACTAATAACTTTTTCACCTTATTAGTTATAGTTATTTTCCATGGTGACTTTAATATGGTTATTATTTAGCAATCATGTCTCACTAATACACAAGACACAATTTTTGTCATATATTGAGCCTTTTTATTCCGATTTATTCCACGTTTGTGGAATTATTTTCATAATTCTACCTAAATCATACTATACACATTACAAGTGTACTATCTCCACTCCACATTGTCCTTCACTCAATATAGACACATTTCTACCATATTTATCACACTTTATCTATCTTGTGCTTACTTTTAGCTTAGCGTTCATTCTTATCATCACTTCCCTTTCACTAAAGTGGGGCATATAATTGGGTTCATCCTATAATTCCCCTTATGGCATTATTAATTCAACCAAAACTACCAATTCGAAAATTATATACGCTTACTAATGCGTTATGTGACATTTCACAATCGATTCTCCCTAATGACCTAACCATGGAGCAAAAACACAAATTCTCTCCATGTGATATTTCATCAATATCTATCGATTCCCCCTAATGACCTAACTTGGGGAAACTAGTGTAAAATCTCTCAATGAGTAACCAATTAAAAGTAATCAAGTGGAAAATTCATCAACATGTTCAAGTCTCTAATAATTGAAATCACATTATTTAATCAATATGATATAATGTGAGGACCTTGAAACACTATTTTACCAATCACAATAATTTAACTAGAAATGGAAACAACTTGCAACAAATAACTAAAGTAAAAAAATTGAAATGATATTAAATCATAGGCCTCTTCGAGGGGGAAACCTCCTTTGAGCAAGCTCAATACAATATATTTGTGGATGCTTCATTGAGCCTCAACACCTTCTTATATACTAATTCCTATCGAAGAAACTACTACCTCCCACACATTTGGGATTATTCAAATATACTAAAGGGACAACTTACAAAGCATATGTGTCTAAAGTAACTAATCTACTATAAATAAAATAGAAGGGTAGGAACATGGTTTCCTAACATACCCTCCATCTTAGAAAAGTATTTGCCCTCAAAGATTCGGATGTGGATTTTTTTGTTTGAATCTATAGAAGTGGTTCCCATGTTGCATGTCATACCATTGGATTAGGAAATTTGTGATGGAGTGGGAGAGGAGTTAGCGGGCCCATTTGTTTAGAATGGCTTCTAGTTCAAGAAAGATAGAGCCTTTATTATCGAGATATGGTAATGTGGTTTATACTTGGACATTGGTTCCCAAAAATTTATTTAAACAAGAGACATGGAAAATAGGGTGAATTTTGGAGGAATGTGGAAGCTCCAGCTTGTAAGTAATCGAACCATTTTTTTGGAGGATGTTATATGTCTAGTTAATTTTGGAGAAAGCTTATGATGCCCTTTGAGCTTCAAGGAGGATTTCTTATAAGGTTGCTGATGAAGGAAGACCATACCACCTGGTTGGAAGGTATGTTTAGAGTGGTGTTGATCAGCCTGCCACTTCATGTGGTTCTATGCCATGTAGAGATTGGATTATAGAGTACTAAGAATCTAATCCCGAATGTGGAGAGTAGTGTCAATTGCATGAACTCTCGAATTTTTAGGGTGACATGGAAGAAGAATTGGTTGCTTATGACCATAGACTACTTCATATGGGGTCATTTTAGTAGAAGTGTGGTATGAGCTATTATACCACCACTCTGCAAGGGGAAGCCACTTTTTCCATTGGTGTTGTTGTTCTAAAACAAATCAATGAAGGAACATTTCCAAACACTTGTTGAAAATTTATATGTGGCCATTCATCTAGGGGCGATATCCAGAGCTCATCTTCAGTTGGGTGTCTATGTGTCAGAAAATATCTGTCCAAAAGTTTCTGGTGAAAGTGGAATGACAATCAAAGATAATGGAGGAAGGAATGCCATGCTAGATGGAAAATATGATCCACAAAAATATGGGTGACTGTGGAGGATGAATATGGATGGGTGAGGGAACAAAAATGACTATATTTGGAGAGTTGATTGACCACAACCAAGATCACTAATTTACCTCCTGACTTAGGGAGACCCTCGATAAAATCCATAGAGATATCTATCCAGATCCTAGTCAGAATTGGCAAGGGCTCCAAAAACCTAGAATTATTGTTGTCTCACCTTTATTGCATTAACAGGTATCACATTCTGCCACCATCTATTTAATAGCACCCTTCATTCCTTTCCAAAATAAGTTTCATCATGCCCACTCATATGTTTTGAGAAATCTAGAGTGTCCTGTTGATGGAGAAGCATGGATTTCATATAAGACATGTTGATAAAGGCCAGTGCAATGGGAAGCACCAGATGACCCTTGTGTCATAGAAATGCACCATCCCATGAATAATGTGGTATGGTGGCGGCAATCATTAGATGAGGTGTTGTGAGGAGGGATCAAGTGCATACCCCTTTTTTACAGATTCCATCTAGTTTGGGATGGGAATGGAGATGGCTGACAAGGATGCCTAGTCCTCGAATGTGTGTGAGAGAGCATCAACCACAATATTGTCTTTACCCTTCTTATAGGTTATCTCATAATCATACCCCATGAGTTTTCTGACCCATTTATATTGTGTTGGGGATGAGACCCATTGTTCCAAGAAATATTTCAAACTCTGGTGATCTGTTTTGATGTAAAAATGATTCCCTAGTAGGTATGGCCACCATTTTTGTAAGGCATTTAGAATTGCCATGATTTCCTTCTCATATGTAGATGAGGATAAGTTTTGGCCCAAAAGATATTTTCTAGTGAAGGAAATTGGCTGAATTTCTTGGAGAAGGACAAAACCCAAGACTTTCCCACATGCATCACTTCTAATGGTGAAAGTTTTAGTGAAGTTTGGCATGGCCAAAACTGGTGTGCTACACATAGCCTGTTGAAGAGCCACAAAGGCCTAGTTAGCTACTACATTCTAGGTGAAGGAATCTTTCTACAATAAGGTAGTTAAGGGGGCCACAATATTTCCATATTCCTTGACAAACTTGAGGTAGTACCCTATAAGGCCTAGGAAACCATGAAGGATTTTGAGAGTTTTTGGCTGAGGCCACTCCTACATTGTGCTGATCTTACCATTGGAAGAAAAAATGTGCCCTAGATATTCCACTTCTTTGAGGCCAAAGGAACACTTAGACTATTTGGCACATAATTTATTGTCTGCAAGAATTTTTATTGCGCTGTCAATATGTTAGAGGTGCTTGGCCTATGTGCGTGTAGATCAGGATATCGTCAAAGAAAACTAGGAAAAATTGATGGAGGAAAGGATGAAATATATTATTCATGAGTGATTGAAAGGTGGAAGGGGAATTTGTAAGGCCAAATGGCATGACCAAAAATTCATAGTGACCCTCATGAGTGTGAAAGGTTTTAACTAGAATGTCTTCGGGATACATGTAAATCTGGTGATAGTCGGAGTGAAGGTCCAATTTGGAGAAAACGTTTTCCCCATGGAGCTCATCTAGAAGCTCATCAATGACCAGAATGGGGAATTTATCCTTGATGGTGAGGTGGTTGAGGGCATGAAATTCAATGCAGAGCTTCCACAAGCTATCTTTTATTGGAGAGGATTACAAGTTGGTGTTTGGGTGACTGATTCTAGATTTGAGGAGGTCCCGGACTAGGTTTTCAATTTTAGACTTTTATAGATATGGATAGTGGTAGGGTGGAAAATTTTCCAAAGCACTTCTTGGGTGCCCTTGGTGTTACAAGAACAATGCATTACTTCAATTCAACAAAGGGTACATCATCTTCGAGAACAAGGAGGAACGGGTCATCATACCCCTGGTTAATGGGAAGTTGACACCTATATTGAACCGTTGGGGGAAGAAATTTTGGACAGGATATGTGTGTGCTCAATCGAGACCCAAAGATGATACACCCTACTAACGGGTTATCCGGTTTGAAAATGCTTAATCTGTGAGTGATACCACCAGTCTGGCATGTGAAAATTGGGCGCATAGGACTTATGAATTGATGGGACGGAAGTTGAGAGGGTCGGTGACCAAGGTAACAAAGGTGCACATGGTTTGATGCCTTAGAAGCAAAGAGCTACCCAAGTATTCAGTAGGATCCTTCCTTGAGATCTTTCGTAGGAAGTGGAAGCTCAATATAAGGATGAGAAGGAATGAAGGGGGATGTTAAGTTATGTCCCGCTTGTACAAACGGTGGCTTGATGGTGGGATACACATCAGAGAGCATTTTAGAGTGACGTAAGGTAAGAATTACTCTTTGTGTCGATTTTCTAGGAGCAATGTGCCCACCATCATCAAGGACTACCATGGGAAGGAGCCCACCTCTTTCCACATCCAGGAGTGTGAACGGGTCTAGAGAGAAGGTGTGGAAGCTTTGCCACCATCCCTTTGGGTGCACAAGTTGTATTATACACTAAAAGGTTGCGCGTGCGCATGGTATATTCATTCGGAGACACACCGCCAGACAAGGAATTGGCAAGAGGTTGCGGCTAACCTTATTTAAACATTTTAGTATTGGAGTACCAAACCATCAGTTGATAAGGCCTTGCAGGGTTTCAAGCACCTTACCATGGGGGATAGTGCCATGATGGAAGATAGGGTGTTGGAATTACTGGGTGAACAAGGATTGGAGGTGCAATTTTAAGAAGAAGTAGAGGAAACAAAAGAGTTAAAAATTGAGCACGTGTGTTTAGAAAAATAAAAAGGAAAGTTGGTGTATGTTATTGATGGAGAGGAATCAGAAAGCTTGGATGTTAACCATTCGTAGGGGCGCATGAGGTAGTGGACAAAGGCTTGATACTCACGCGTATGCCTACCATGAGCCCTTAAAGAGGAATAATGTTAACATCGGTTTAGGAGAAGAACCTAAGGAAGCTATTATTAGAGATTACTGGTCAAAGAAGGAAGTCTCTAAGATCATTGATCTGTTGTGCAAATTTGAGGATTTATTCCCATGCGGGTACCATGAGCTCAACGATGTTCACCATTCCTGGGGGAGATGAATATAAAACGAAGGAAGGTGCACGCCTAAAAATACCCTACCGGATGAATCCCAATTTGTGCATGAAGGTTAAGGAGGAGATAGACAAAATGATAGCTTCTGGGATCATTGAGGTAGTAGAAGAATCAGAGTGGATAAGTTTGATGGTAATCAACATCAAGAAGGATGGGCAGATTAGGATTTGTGTGGATTATAGGGAACTAAACGCTGTTTGTGTCATTGATCCCTTTCTGACCCCCTTCATTGAAGAAATTTTGGAAGGAGTTGTTGGATGTGAAATCTATTCCTTTACGGATGGATTTTCAGGGTACCACCAAGTCCGGATTGCAAAGGAGGACCAGGAGAAGATGACTTTTTCCATTGAGTGGGGAATTTTTACATACACAATCATGCCCTTTGGGTTGAAGAATGTACCTACTATTTTCTCATGCATAGTGGTGCAAGCATTCCAGGACTTCATCCATAAGTTTCTTTAGGTCTATTTGGATGATTGAACAGTGTATGGTCTGGTTAAAGACCATTGTGACAATTTAAGGTTAATGTTTGAGAGGTGTAGGTAGTTGAGGCTATCCATCAACATTAAGAAGTGTGTGTTTTCTACACCCTTTGGGAATTTATTGGGGCATATCATATGTAAGGAGGGATTGCTGGTAGATCCCGCTAAAGTTGCAGTTATTGTGGGGTTAGGGGAGCCTACTAGCTAGAGCGCAGTGCATGGATTCCTTGGGCATATGGGTTATTACAAGAAATTCATCAAAGGGTATGCCAAGATCGCCATGCCTTTAGAGGAATTGCTTAGACATAAAATTTCCTTCCATTGGGGAGAGGCGCAATAGAGGGTGTTTGATACATTAAAAGATAGGCTTGTCACCGCACCTATATTATGTTTTCCCTCTTGGGACAAGCCCTTTCATGTCCATGTAGATGCCTCAGGGACCGTCATTGGAGTAGTTCTTGTGATAGTCGTGTGAAGGGATTGTTGATCATCCTCTGTGTTTTGCAAGTAGGAAGCTGACACCAACAGAGTAGAATTATACCACAACTGAGTGTGAGGCATTGTCAATGATCTACGCACTCTTCAAGTTTAGACAGTATCTACTGGAAACACCCTTTGTGTTTTACACCGACCACATGGTATTAAAGTATTTGGTGAACAAGCCTGTTTCTACGAGGGCACATATGTCGATGGGTGTTGTTGTTTCAAGAGTTTGAATTCACCATTGTAGTGAAGCTTGGGAAAATAAATTATGGGCCTGATTATCTGTTGAGAATTGATTCAAGGGAGGACACACAGAGTATTGAGGAAACAATGTAAGACACACAACTGTTTAGGTTGTTGCGCACACCCTTAGATTTGGAAGAGATTGTAGTATTTTTACAAGAAGTTGTGGCACCGGAAGGAATAAAGACATTGGAGAAAAATCAGTTGGCCATACGCGTTGCACCCTACATGTTAATCAATGGAGACTTATACAAGTTGGGACGTGATGAAGTTTTGCGCAGGTGTGTATTAGAGCATGAGTACCGACCATCATGGAGGAAGCACATAGAGGAAGTGTGGGTGGGCATTATGCAGGTGATGCCACCGCGCATAAGATATTAATGGTAGGTTTGTGGTGGGAAACCCTGTACAAGGATTATAAAGACTATTGTAAAGCGTGTGACCATTGTCAGTGCATTGGAAAACTAGGGAGGAGAGATGAAATGCCTTTGTGCCCTATACCTAGTGCAAAGCCTTTTGAAAATTGGGCAATAGATTTTGTAGGACCTATTACACCAGCAATGCGTAGTAATGGGTCACGTTATGTCATCACTTACACAAATTATCTGACAAGGTGGGCAGAGGCAACTCGACTAAAGATTACAGTAGAAATAACAGAAATATTCTTATGGGAGAACATTATCACAAGGTATGGATGCCCGTTGAGTTTGACCAGCGATAGGGGTACACATTTCTTGAATGAGACTATGAGGATCTTGTTATCAGAGTTCATGGTGGCTCATCACAAGACTATGCCCTATCACCCACAAGCAAATGGAGGCTCATGGAAGCATTCAACAAAATACTGAGTCATACCTTGACCAAAATTTGTGATGTCAGAAGACAAGATTGGGATGACAAAGTATTGGTAGTATTGTGGGCTTACAGGACAACGTATAAAAGGCTGAACAAAGCCACACCATTTCAGTTGGTGTTTGGCGTGGAAGCTATTTTGCTAGTTGAATTTATGTTGCCTTCTCTGTGAATAACACACATAGGAGGGTTAGCTGATGAACAAGCATTGGAAGAAAGGATTGATGAGTTAATGAAGCTGGATGAGAGATGATCACTCGCCAGGTGGAGCCAAACAACAAAAAAATCAAAGCAGAAGGCTTGGCATGATCACCACATTAGAAATAAGAAGTTTGAGGTTGGGCAGATGGTTTTACTATATGATTCTAAGTTTCTGTGCCACCCTGGGAAGTTAAAAGTCTGTTGGTTGGGTCCTTACACAATCTCGTACATCCTTGATTTGGGCGCGTGCTAGTTACAAGCCGTTGGATAGGACAAATTTTCTTGGACACTTCAATGGGAGTAGGCTGAAGCCATACTATAAATAAGTCTTCTCGGTGTTTGTAAGGTAGTTTTGCTAGTTAGTTTAGAAATTTCCTTTAATCTTTCCCTTTCTTGTGTTTCCCTTTCGCGTTGTTGTTTTGTTTTGCACCTTGGGAGCTGGTAACCTTATTGCTATTTTGGAGAATTTGTGAGTATGCAGAGGACCACACATCGTTTTAAGTGTGGGGTGGAGTAATGTGAAGGAGCGCATGGTTGGAGTGCCAAGGAAGTATACGTTAAAAATACCTGTTGAATGGCCCTGTTGAAAGAAGTGTGTGGAGAGAAAAAAATGGAAGAAGGATGGTTGGTGCTAGGATAAAGCTACTTTTAGATCCCACGTACTAAGGAGGAGAAAGTGCATTTAAGCAACACAAGGTGGGTGAGAAGAAGTGCCTTCAAAGATCTGGTTACATGCGCATAAGAGTCTCGTATCGGGTTGGATTGGTTACATGCCAGAAGGTTGGAGGAGTTTCTCAGTAGGTTTGGCACATGAGTGAAAGTGCTGAAGATGGGATTTGTTGGAAAAAGCCACATTAAATGGAAAACGTATGGTGGTAGGTAAAGTAGCATTTAATGCTCAAAAAGAGAAAAGCTATAAGTAAAGGGTCAAGGAACTTTCATTTTCACTTTGCAAATAGAGAGAGAAGTGATTTTTACATCTATTACAAACTAGGGTTTCCAGATTTGATCGTGTGAAGAAAGATCTGTAAGGTTAAAGTGTGAGTAGCTAGTTTGGATTTGCAAACTAGAAGGAAGGGGTTACAGGCATGAGAAAATTTATGAGGAGGTGCCGTCTTGTGGAAGTTTTATCCCAGTTAGGGTTTGAAAAACTAGGGCACGAGTTCGAGAGGTTTTTCATCACAGGTTTTGAGATCTGAGGTTGGAAGTAGTGGAAGAACAAAGTAACAAGGAGGGAGTGAAGTGGTAGGAGGATCTTGACAATGGCACCCAAGAAAGGAAAGGGAAAGGGCAAGGCCAAGTAGCAAGAACTTGACGTGAGTAATACGAATGAAGAGTGGTATGTGGAGATGCAATACCTAGATGGGGTAATGATGGGTAAGGAGTGGGAGTCCCACCTGAGGAACATGCCTGTAAGTGACTATAACCATCGAATAAACATGATTGAGAAGGAAATGACACTGGAGTTAGTGTGCCCCATGAGTAAACGGACACCAGAGGGCTTGCCCATCTACAATGATGATGTTAAGGTCAAATTGGAGAAGGCAGGGTTGTTGCAACTCTATGAGTTGCCCTATTTTGGAAAACCAGAATGCCTATACCAATGGATAATGTCACGAGTACATGAAGATTACTTCCATTTTGTAGGGTGCAAGATGCACATTACTCCTCAACTCATCTCTCAGTTCACAAGCCTCATATGTGAAGGAGACAACTTGGAAGATGACCTAGGCAACAAGGAGGCAATTCAAGAAACCATCAACGAATATTCCTGCAAGAAGGGGTCGAGGTACTATGACATCTCAGACATCAAGGACCTAGTGATGAAGATGGCTGCACATCTGGTAACAAAGTTGAATGGCCAGGAGAGATGGACCCAAGTCAATAAACCCTAGTTACATGTTTGCAGAAAGATTACAAAGGGCACCATATATAACTTTTCTACATACATCGTGGAGGAGATTGTTAGTTGCGCAAAGGAGGGGGATAGAATCCTCTTCAGCAACATCTTACTAACCATCGTGTTTTTAGAGATTGGAGTGCCTAACGCATTGGAAAAATTTGTATGGGAGTACCCTGCCGAGGATCCTTCACCCACGAAGATATTTGAGAAGTATGCATGCAACACAATGACAACACCCCATAAGGCACGACTAGAGAAGTGGTATACGCACTTGAGGAACGCGTTCGGGGCAGAGTGGAGGATTCCTGAACAACTTCCAGTAGTCACTGAAGGAGAAGCCAAATTTGTAGTATACCAACATTTCTGCCGGGTAGGTTCAGGCTAGTAGATGGGTCATGGAGCCCATGGTGCAAGCTTCCCTTCACTTTCACAGCTCAATACTTCCAAGCAGGAGTAAACAGATTCAAGGAATCCAAGAAGCTGAAGCTGGAACTGGGTAGTCTGGACCGGGAGCACAGAGAGATGTGAAAAAGGTTGAACTACCCCGGTGGTAAGCGCGTGTACATGGAAAGGTACGTGTCGCATGAGGTCCATGATGAGACAAAAATATGTCTCATTATATCACCAAATAACATTCTTATTCTCTCTCTCAAAATAAAGCTTTCAAGTGAATTTAGATGTAGTTTTAATAACATATATCATATTTAAGGTAGAATATAGGATTTATCTTATCATCTCTTTAGAAATCTATTTGCAATCTAATTTTTGTTATTTCTTGATATTTCTTCTAAAGTTGGAATGCAATAGTGTGTAGAAAACAGGTCATAAACAACTATACTCCAAGTTCATAGATTGTAGCTATGGAAATTCTTCACACAGCTACGGAAATTCTTCACACAGCTACGGAAATGCCCAGCTACGTAAATTCTTCACACAGCTATGGAAATGCCTAGCTATAGAAATTCTTCACGCAGCTACGGAAACGCCCAGCTAGTGAAAGTATTTTGGTTTGTTCCAAAATAAGGTAAAGGAGTACCGAACTATTCAACTTACTCTTTGCTTCCACATCATCAACCAAGAATATAGATCCAAACATGTGGCAATCCAAAGTCATGAATGCATGTGGCATTCCAAGAAGAATTCAAAGT
Organism: Taxus wallichiana var. yunnanensis; assembly: GCA_018340775.1. Lineage (NCBI taxonomy): Eukaryota > Viridiplantae > Streptophyta > Pinopsida > Cupressales > Taxaceae > Taxus > Taxus wallichiana. Next base: position 491,844,188 of record CM031242.1, on the reverse strand, counting down.
CATGGACTTAGCACTCCCATTTTCTCTCCATGTTTCAAGGATGAGCAAATGGTGGAATAGTATTAGGAATGTTGAATAAGTACTTTCCCACTTTGCGTTCCTAGATTAAAGGGATGAGTTGTAGAAATATTCTCCATGATAAGTGGGTTGTTGTAGTAAAGTTTGTTTAGTATTTATTTCTTTGAATAAATCCACCCAAGAATAGGTAGTTAGTTCTTGGAGTGTGGACCAAGTAAACTAGGAGTAATATCTATAAATACCTCTTCCATATATTTGGAAAAGGGGCATATTTTATAAATTAGTTTTGAATCAATACAAGTGTAGTTTTAAAAGTTAATTGTAGTTTCTCCAAATCCAAAGGGAAGAGAATGGCCAAAAGCCGCTCTTTCCCAAGGAGGAGGATTTTTTTGTTATTTTTAGCATAGTTTATTCACCGTGCAGATTTATTTTAGTAGTTTAGTTGTTGTTTGTTTCTTTTTCATGCATGTTTAATTCCTATATGTTTTCTTAGGAAGAAGTATTGTTGAATAAGATTTTCATTTCTCCTTTTGCATACAGCTTTAGATACCGCCTTGGTTATAATGACACCAAATTGTATATGAGTTGGTTAAATGATCTGGTAATACAACGACCCGTCATTTTGGCGCCAAGTATCGGGATCATGGTGTTATTAGGAGACTCAGATTTTTCTAAAAGAGTATTCTAGTGACAGTAGAATACCTCTTAACAAGATTTGTGACAGGAGATTCTTATTCAATAGCTTCTTTAGAATTTCTTTTCATGCAACTAGATTAGAATTTACTTTCAAGTTTTTCATTTTTTGCAATTTCTTTTCTGTAATTTCATTTCCTACAATTTTTTTTTTTGCAAATAGATTAATTTTTTTTGCAATTAGATTTAGAAACTTGATGGAGATTGCCAAAAGAAACCCCCTCCTCAATAACATGGAAACACCATTTCATATTAGTCCATCAGACATGTGTTTATACAATTATTTATTCTGTTAAGAAATATTTCTATTATATTCATATTGAGAATTTCAATATGATATTATAGATTGTTGATAAGACTGACTACCTTAATCAACATATGAATGAAAAATTCATAATATAAATATGTATTATCATCAAATAAAACCCGTACCTAGTTCTATTTCCTATATACACAGCAATTACAACGGCTAGTTACCCATGTATTTTGGTGTGATGGAATGGATACAATAGGAATTTGATGATAAGTTTTCTTAATCTTTATAAAAATTGTAACATAATATATTTTTGTAGGGTCTAAATTGATTTGGGTTTCCTATTCTGAATATTTCTTGTTTGCATGTATTAGATTCAATACCAGTTTATGCATGCAAAAATGCAAAAAAAAACTAACTTTGTGCAGGTTAGCCGAGACAAAGATTTATGTGGAATATTTGTGTAAACAGATTGAGAGTTGAAGGAAAAACTGAGTTGCTTCTGTCATAGAAGAAGGAAACGTCATGTTGAAGGAAAAAAGCATCCATCTCTGCAACTCAAATTCCTGCAATCAAAAATGAATCTACAACAATAATGAAAGTTATTAGAACATGGTAGAAAAATGCAAAAAGGTATGCATTATTCTCTCATATAACAACTTGTTTGGTTAAAAATTTCAAGCATGCAACAAGAGAATTCTATTTTTTTAGTGAAGTAAGACATTCCTTTTTGCATGCAATGACTCATGCGGTTGTTAGAAAAATTCAAATAACATGCATGCCTATTTTATCTCTTTTATTTAATGAATTAGTCAAATTTTGTTAAAATATTCCTTGCATGTCGACTTAATTGATTTGGAAATAAATTTACATGCAATGAATGCTACAGATTGCATATCTTTTAATCAATTAAGTCTCATGCAAAGAGTGCTCCTAAATTGACTCTATTTATTTAATGAGAGAGATTTGTTCTAAATTATTTTCAATAATTATTGGAGATTTGAATTTGAAGGAGCTAATTATTGCAAGCATCTATTTTTTAGATGACATAATTACTGCAAGAAATTACAAAATCAACATACATGGCACATTAAAGAGGAGGTCAAAGGAAAAAGATCATCTGATACAGAAATCGCGCATGAAAAATAGCCGCATTTTCTGATGCAAACTGCTCACAGATCATAAAGAAATAGATCAAACAATTTCTAAGTTTTGTTCTACATGAAATGATCTTTCCAGATCATTTTTAATCACTCATTTTCATTTAGAAATGACCAAGATATCGCAGTTTGAATGCATGCTGCTCAAAAGAAATAACATGTTGCAGACTGTTTTGATAACAGTGTTTTCTGATCCAAACTACTCACAGTTTGTAAAGAAATCGCTCAAACAATTTCTGGGTCTTGTTCTACATGATCTAATATTTCCAGATCATTTTGAATTTCTCATTTTCGTTGAGAAACGACCAAGATATCACATTTTGAATGCATGCTGCTAAAAATAACATGTTGAAGATTGTTTTTTTAATAAAATATATATCTTATGATGCATACAAGTATTCTGCCATTACTCCTCATTTTCAGTACCTGATTCGTTCCATGCTACCCTCATTATCTCAGTTTTTGTGAAAATTTCATTTTCCCAACTTCTGAAAATACCAAAAATTCCTCCGATATGCAATAGTCAATGTTAATCTTCTCAACAAAAAAACAATGGGGAAAGTTGAAAACCAGCAAATGGCTGCTTTTCCCAAACAAAAAAAAAAAAAAAAAAACAAAAGTTTTTGCACTTCAAAGTCTTTCTTGGATTCATATGAATGCTTCTCTTATGCCGACTTGGTTGATAAAATCATTTTCTTCTGAAAAGTTATATGTTGCAGTTGACTGTACTTCATATCTATTTTTTTCATTGCAGATGGAAATCACGGTTATACAACATGATGAAAGCAAGGATAACTACTGAGTATGGTATGGTAACTTCTATTTTTCTATTCTTGAATATTGTTATTTGTTGTTTTAATTACAAATAGATTCACTTCTCGAAAGCATAAAAAAGAGATTTTTTTCAAGATCTCCATGTGTTGATCAAGTCAAGTAACAAAGAAAATGATGCAGATGAAGTTTTTTCAGTTTACAGCAATTGAGATCTATAAGCTGCTGAATTAAAAAAAAAAATAGTTTGCATGAGGGCATGCACAAAGCTAAGTGTGGGGGAGACTCACTCTCTTCCAAATTTTTTGAAGAATGCATGAGGAAACAAAGAGTTAAGTGTGGGAAAAATATCTCTACATTATCTACGGAAAACCTCATGAGAGCATGAATAAAAAGAAGTAAAAATTTTACTTCTAAAATCTTAGTTTGCTACTATCATGAAAAAAGGAGAAGACAATTTGAAAGATGCAGAAGTATTGACAAAATCAGATTCTACAGAAGATCAAGAACTTGTATGAGGGCATGCAAGAAGTTAAGTGTGGGGAAATGATAAGACCAAAATATGTCTCATTATATCACCAAATAACATTCTTATTCTCTCTCTCAAAATAAATCTTTCAAGTGAATTTAGATGTAGTTTTAATGACATATATCATATTTAAGGTAGAATATAGGATTTATCTTATCATCTCTTTAGAAATCTATTTGCAATCTAATTGTTGTTATTTCTTGATATTTCTTCTAAAGTTGGAATGCAATAGTGTGTAGAAAACAAGTCATAAACAACTATACTCCAAGTTCATAGATTGCAGCTACGGAAATTCTTCACACAGCTATGGAAATTCTTCACATAGCTATAGAAATGCCTAGCTATAGGAAATTCTTCACAAAGCTATGGAAATTCTTCACACAAACTATAGAAATTATTCACACAACTACGGAAATTCTTCACACAACTACGGAAATGCCCAACTATGAAAATTCTTCACGTAGCTATGGAAACGCCTAGCTAGTGAAAGTATTTTGGTTTGTTCCAAAATAATGTAAAGGAGTACCGAACTATTCAGCTTACTCTTTACTTCCACGTCATCAACCAAGAATATAGATCTAAACATGTGGCAATCCAAATTCATGAATGCATGTGGCATTCCAAGAAGAATTCAAAGTCATGGACTTAGCACTCCCCATTTTTCTCTCCATGTTTCAAGGATGAGCAAATGGTGGAATAGTATTTAGAATGTTGAATAAGACTCTACCACTTTGTGTTCCTAGATTAAAGGGATGAGTTGTAGAAATATTCTCTACGATAAGTGGGTTGTTGTAGTCAAGTTTGTTTAGTATTTATTGCTTTGAATAAATCCGCCCAAGAATAGGTAGTTAGTTCTTGGAGTGTGGACCAAGTAAACTAGGAGTAATGTCTATAAATACCTCTTCCATATATTTAGAAAAGGGGGCATATTTTGTAAATCAGTTTTGAATCCATACAAGTGCAGTTTTAAAAGTTAATTGTAGTTTCTCTAAATCCAAAGGGAAGAGAATGGCCAAAAGCTGCTCTTCCCAAGGAGGAGGATTTTTTTGTTATTTCTTAGCATAGTTTATTTACTGTAGATTTATTTCAGTAGTTTAGTTGTTGTGTGTTTCTTTTTCATGCATGTTTAATTTCTGTATGTTTTCTTAGGAAGAAGTATTGTTGAATAATATTTTCCTTTCTCCTTTTGCATACAACTTTAGACACCGCCTTGGTTATAATGACACCAACTTGTCTATGAGTTGGTTAAATGACTGGTAATACAATGACCCGTCAGTCCGATGACAAGGCTAATGATGCTACCCATTGCAGGAGGATCTACGGCACGCGTATACCTCTGTATAAGGCCCAAGTTTGAGAAGGGCACATACCTAGAGAACGATGTCTCCATACCTAAAGATCCCATGGGTAGGAAGAGGCCCGCGCCCAAGAAGAGGGGAAGAGAAGAAGAAGCACCAAGTGTGTAGACTGCTCAGACAGTGAGTATGCCGACAATGAGCACCAAGCCTAGTACTTACACACAGAGAAAGAAGTCCCCGACAAAGGAGAAGACACCAGAAGTGGAGGCACCTAGGAAACCCCTCACCAAGGAAAATTCGCAGAGGAAGAGGAAGAGGCCAAATCCCCTGTCAAGGAGCCACCTCTCAGGAAAAAGTAGAGGATGGAAGAGGAAGCTGACTCGGAGGAGACCAAAAACTTGGAGAAGTACATGGGTGGAAGAGAGGACGAGAGTGAAGAAGATGACAGCAAGGAGGATGAGCCTGAGAGGGATTAGGAGCCACATGTTTTCAGCATGTACGACTCAAGAGAAGAGAGTGAAGAAGAGAAACAAGAGTTCATATTCATGCGGCGCAAGAGTACCCAAGATGAGGAAGGCACCCAAGACATGGGAAAGAGTGAGGAGGTTAGCATGGAAAAGTGGGAAGCCATAAGCTTCACAAAGGAGCAGATCACCGAGGTAGTAGAGAGAGAGGCAAAGAAAATTCTCAAGGCCTTAGTAGACCAAGAGTTGGAGCGCAACGTTGACATAGTGCTGGAGGAAGGAAAAGAGGAAAACATTGAAAAGGAGCATGACAGCGTGGGAGGAGGTCCCGCTCTAACGGTAATTTTTCCCAAAGGCGTGCACTTGGGTAGGAGGACCCTTGGTACAAAGCAAAGACAAGTGATGGGCTATGTTGATGACTCAAAGAAGGTGCAACATGCGCTGTCCCAGAGCACTGTACCCACATAAAGGATTTTAGCCATGGGGTCATTTGAAAAGGAGGGCGTGTACCCTAGAATGAAGAAGATGCTCTCTTGGGCATTTGAATCCCACATTGATGAGCCAGATTATGAAGTCTACCAAGGAACAATCATAACAGTACCAGAGTCTAAGGGAGCCAATCCCTTTGTAAATACCCATGAACTCTCGGATGAGCAAGTCTATAACACACTCAACAAGGTCGTGTTTGAGACAGAGGCCAGGCTCTTTACACGTAATTATAGATTAAGAGCGCTAGAGGGAAAGCTAGGGAAGAAAGAAGAGGAGCTAGCAGAGAAGGCCAAGAGATTGAAGCAAGAAGAACTAATCAACGTGCAGCTGAGGCGTGAGCTAAAGGATGAGAAGACAAAGGTGCAGGAAGTATACAAGAAGGTGGAGTCTATCAAGAGCACCATCATTTTAAAGCACCTAGACCTAGCGCCACCTCGTGCAAAAGTATGCATCCATTCTAGAATGCTTAGAATATCTAACACATGTGTCCTCACCATGGAGAGATGACCTTTGGCCCTAGAGTTTGTAGAGGAAGTGGCCGCGCGCTTAAAGGAAGAGGATAGGTTGAGGGCGGTAGTGCTCGTTGCTGAGTATAGCAAGGTGCTCGCAGAGGTTAAAATCACTACCCAATCTACTGAGGCCGCATATGATACTTGTGCAGATAGGGATAAGGTAGCAAGCACCTTGGTCACCACACTCGAAGCGGAGCTAAAGGAGTTCCAAGAGAAGAATAAAGGAAATAGGGCAGAGAGAGACAAGGTCCTTGCCGAAGTAGAAAGAAAATCTGAGGTGATTGAAACATTAAGGGGTTCAATCAAGGCCTGGATGAAAGAACTATACCCTCATATTACCAGGAGGATGGACATGCTCAAAGACCTGGGAAAGGAGATGGAGAAGATCGTTGACACTTTGGGCACCCAAGGAATTGGCCTAAGTTTTGATGAGGTGAGCATCCTGATCGGTGACCTCTGTAAGAAGGCACAGAGCGAGGTTGACGTATTGAATAAGATGGAGGCAAACTTGCGGAAGGATTTTCCTAGCTTTCTGAGTTGATGCCCCCCCATTCTTCCTTCTTCCCCAATTATTTCATTCCTTTATTCTTTTAAAAATGTAAGACTACACCTTGGTTCCTTAAGGCAAGTATACATCTTGGTTAAGTGGAGTGTTTCCACGGATGGAGAACAGGCATAGTGTGGGGTGATGTTAGACCCCTAGAATATTGACCAAGTATGAAGGCACGTAGGCATGAAGTTATGGAATGGCACACAAGGTACAAGCGTGCAAGATAAGGGCTTAAGGAAGCCCATCGCGTGTGATGCACGAAGACGTGAGGTGAGGGTTCGGGACTTAGTCAATTTGGATGTCTAGAGTAGAACATGTGAAAAGCATGACCCGATTATGTGTGGATAAGTTTTCAACCTGGCGATAGGTTGGCCTAGGAAGGAGCATGCTTGCGATAGAATATTCTAGAAGAACATCATGGGATAAAGTGGAAAGCTCAGGCCTGGAGAAGCATGCTCACATGGAGGACCACATTCGAACACTTGGCACCAGATCTGAGGGTGCTGGAGGGTGAGTTGGCAGTCCAAGAAAGCTATAAATACAAGCACCTACAGAGACAGAAGGATATACATAGAGAGTGGCGAGCTCTGCAGAAATGTTGCAAGGACTCTATCAAGTGGATAGTTGTATTCGGGAGAGGATGCATTAGGCTTGGGGGTTGTAAATTTTCTTTTGGTAGCTTAGTTACATAAGTCCAGTGTAATGCATGACTGTGGTCTGCTTCTCTACGACCCTCTGTAATGGTTCCATGGATGTAATAATGTTTGTTATAATATATACATGAATATCAATGATTCTGATGCATACTTCTCTCTTATGAGTTCTCTTTCCTTTCATGCTAAGTATGGATGCTTGTATGTTTCTTTCTATCATAATACATGTTATGGATTCTATTAAGTACTCGGTCTGAAATGACTACAAGGATCTAGAGGCCGTTTTGAGCCCTATGGTTCTTCTATGTCCTAACTTCCCTTCTAGAATCTCTTACAAAAATCATAGATGATGTTTCCCACTAAACTCACATAAAAGAGAAACTCGGTACACGCACGTGCCTCGGGTGCACGCCCAGCTTTTGCTAGGTGATAGGTCAGCGCTCATGGGGTTCCTTTCTTTTGTGATAGGAGTAAAAATAACTACACTTGTGACCCTTAACCCATTTATCATCATAGTTGTAACATAATCCCTTCTCTTTACAATCCCACATCTCAGCCTCGGTGAGATGTTTGATCTGGGTGTTGGACGTTGGCCGCTTGTATGTTGGATTCTTAGCTATTGATGATAATAGAGTCAACATTGCACTGAGATTTTATCTTCAGCCAACTTAGCTAGGCCCATGGCTTCCATCATGTTGGTGGGGTGGAACATTTTCACCTTTGAGTAGATTGGATCCTTGAGGACACTAAGAAAATAACTCTTGAAGAAGTATTTTGTTAGCCCTTCAGTATGATTAGCCAATTTCTCAAACTTCTTCTAATACTCCCAAACAACACCTGTCAGGTGAATTTTGGTGAGAGCACCATGAAGTCCTCAAATTTAGAGGGACCAAATCTACTCAAAATGAGAGATGTAAATTTATTCTATTCGGGTTCATCATGTGCTATGAGAAACCAACGTACTACCGCCAGAAAAGGCGTCCTTTTCCAAGTGGTAGGAGGTGACTAGAACTTGATTAAAAAAATAAGTGTCATGAATGTGGAAGAATTAATCGGCCTTATAAATCCATCTTGTAGGATCTGTACCATTGAACTTTGGAAATTCCAACTTGGGCCCACAGGATTGGGTGGAGGAGTTATGTGAGGATTCCTCCTTTTTCGTTGTTTGATCAAAATATCATTCTACTGATTCAATCCTTGTAACCAACTCAATGACTTGGGCTTTCAATGTTTCAAGTTCTTCCTCCATGACTTTTGTGCCTATACTAGAGACAATCGTAACAGTTTTTTTTGGAAATATATAGAAAATAAATTTCTAAAACACGTTTAGTAATGGCAATTTGGGATTTGAGCTCAAGAAAATGGGGAGAATGGGCTTTGATTGGGTTTTTGGCACTTTCTAGGAAATTTTGACCTAGGAAAAAGTAATTTGGGGGCTATTATGGTAAGAATTGGAATTTTTTTCCTTAAGGAAATAAAAATCAAAATAGTGAAAGGAAGAATGTGTGCAAATTTCAGGGAAATTAGGTAAAAAATGAAGAAGTTATGGAAAACCCTAAAAAAATTAACATCATGATTTCGAAAGTGATAGAAGTGGAATTGGGTATGGGAACCTCAATTTTTGAAATGCGTGGACTAGGATTTTAGGTGTTCTAGGAAAGTTTCAGGGAAAACAGAGCTATAATACGAAAGATATGGCTAAAAATAGAATTTCCGATGTTTTTTTAAATATTGCATTTGTGAGCTAGAGAATGGCCAAGCACCCACCGAAGACCCTACACACAATCCGAAACAAAACCATTGGCGGATTTGGTTCTATACAGAGAATAATGGTATCGAGTAAATGATGAAGGATGACTTAAAAAGCTTGTGGTTCGGAAATGAAGGTAACCACCTAGAACTTTCAAGGTTTCCTAACTCTATCTAATGCTCATACTAGGTTTCCATGTGAAGTTTAAGGAATGCTTGTGCATGTGAACAAAATGTGAAAAAATGCAATATTGATAGAAATAACACAATTCACAGCTTCCATCCATATCCAACAAATAGAATGCAACAGTGCGAACAGAATGAAAAAAAAATCTAGAAAATTTTTTATCACCAAGATATCATTTGGGCAAGGTGAGAGCATACAATGGGAATAATTAGATCACCACAATTTATTACAGAGAGAAAAAAAAATTTGGCCTTGGAAATTTCTCTGGTACCAGATGTGAATACCTTGCAACATTATTTTACCAATCACAATAATTTAACTAGAAATGGAAACAACTTGCAACAAATAACTAAAGTAAAAGAACTCAAAATGATATTAAATCACAGGCCTCTTTGAGGGGGAAACCTCCTTTGAGCAAGCTCAATACAATATATTCATGGATGCTTCATTGAGCCTCAACACCTTCTTATATACTAATTCTTATCGAAGAAACTACTACTTCCCATACATGTGGGATTATTCAAATATGTTGAAGGGACAACTTACAAAGCATATGCGTCCAAAGTAACTAATCTACTATAAATAAAATAGAAGGGTAGGAACACAAGTTCCTAACATATAATACATGCGGCCTCCTAGATGACCTAACTTGGGAGTTACATTCATTAATTTCCCATATGACCTAACTCAACAACTTATTATATGTTTGGTATTTTATTCCAGATGACCTAACTTGGAATCCATCACATTGTGGCAACACCTGTGGAGTGGGGGTAAGAGTGCCTTTCCTATACCACTCCTATATGGGTATACTGTTTGATCAAAATTATTTAGATCTAAAACCACAAAAAGTTTGATCTGAGTCCATATGTAGTAACTAGATCTTGAGGATATAGTTAAAGGTTGGAGAATAACACACTTTTCTCCCTACACTCTTCCTCTAGTGGCATAATGCCCAAATTTTCAGGTCAATTTTTTTGTATACGCACAATCGGGTTGGGAATTGATCACTCCATATCCCATCTTATCGTCATAATACGACATTCGAAATCATCAATTATCTTACATTATAATCATCACTCTCATTTAGTGCACTACATCATGACATAACATTTCTCACTATGTTGCATAGATCAACATGTTAATCCATGGTTTGGAAAGCTATATGATTCATTCAGACACTCATCTACCACATATGCACATCTGCTACAAGATGGGATTCTCCAAATTTCTCTCAGTACGCATCTCTATCTACTTTTTGTTACCAAGCTTTCGCTCACCAACATAAAGTGCAAGAAAATTTAGTCACAAAATCACACACTTACTACTATAAATATACCACCAACTATATAATTTTATATACGAGATCTTGTGTAAGAAAAGTATTCACTAATGGCTCATCTCCTATTCTTGTCGTCAGTTTAGTCGGTCTTTTTTATTGAGTGTTTTTCACGGTCATCGATTACTTACACAATTCTAGTTGTCTCTTAGGGAGTCTCAAATTTTGTTAATTACTTAGTTGTTGTTTCTAGTCTTTGACAAGGGTTCCTAGGGAGTGATAAGGGTGCCCATGGGTGCCCTAGTCCTCATTCCTAGGTGCCTTAGTCATAGTCACACTTGGTTCTCATTTAGATGTTCGAGGTTAGTCTTTACAATTTTTCCCTTGTATTCCCTAGGTACTAGTCAAGTATGTAAGGTCATTAGTGTTGAAATTTGAGCAAGAGATCTCTATATAAACACAACATACACACTATATTAAGGGGTTACTATTTCTACTAAGGTATAACTATCTACAAAAGGCAAGGGACTGCATTTGCGCACTATTCTACATCACACACTATATAGGAAGGGAATTTTATTCCATTCCATCCACCATTCTACATATTTATTGAGCTATATTTCCCATTACTTTTGGCTTCATTGGCACTAGGACACCCTATGCACATGATTGTACACAAAATTACATATAACTAAAAGGGGTTTGAGATGTAGTGCAATGCTTAGTCATAAGTCCATCCATCTAGCAGTGAGAGGACAGTCTAAACCATTCATTTACATCTTTTATTTTTTTAGGGTTTGAATCTTTTGTGTGGGGTTTTGTAGGATATTATTCATTAGAGATTTACATCAACATTAGTGAATCAAGTGTGAAAACAACTGGATAAAAATTGAATTAATATAAAGGTTTAATGACCATATCATATTTAGTCTTTGAGTCACTCTGTAGACCATGGTACCCATTTTTCAGACCGAGGTGCCCATAGGCACCCATGTTCATCCCTAGGTGCCCCATCGACTAAATTTACCACTTCTATAATTTTATGAGGTTGTTACAACATTCGGCTCCACCCTGCATATCAACATGTCCAGTCTAAATTATTTTGAGGTATGTATAATTCATGTTAATACCTTTTTCCTCCTATTTCATTTATTTAATTTCACTTAAAATATAAAATAAGTTACTTAGCATTTATATTTCAATATATTTTAGTTATTGCATTGTTGTACTTCTTAGATTAACCTATAAAATTTAGATTTTAGTTAATCACTAAATAATCTTCCAATTTTATTTATTTATTGATAAAAAGGTATTGGAGGGACCTTACCCTTGTACAAGCAGAGGCTCAAAACCAAGATAAACATAATTAACAAAGTGACTAACTGAAGAAGGTGGCCGCTCCCAATCTAGAACAAAAAAAAACTAAAAATAAGGGCAGGGGCCATCTACATACAAGGAATCCCTACTATGAAAAAACTACAAAATTGCAGCACCACAATAACATAAAAACAATAATAAAATAGCTGGACCAAACGAACTTAAACACAAACACTAATTGACACATTTGTTGTAGACTTTGGTAGCAATTAAGAGTGCCTGGTACAAGTTCAAGGAAACAGTGATGTCCAGGTCCTAGTTCAAGTCCTTGAACTTTTTGGTGAGCTTACCTTTCTTCCATGTAGAATCTAGAACACCGCTAATGTCACAAATTTGCCTTATATACACTTACAATAAGTCAAGAACTGCTTTCTGTGAATGACCTTGTGATTCTCTTCCAAGGTGTTGAGTTTATTAACCATAGAATTAAATTCCTCTTTCAAAGTTGGAAATAGAGTTATCACCTGAGTTTTTAATACCATATTTAAGAAGGAAATACACATTATCTTTAAGAGTTTTTAATGTATCGTCTTGAATTTTTGACTTATCATGATCAAAACCCTTATCACTCAACATAACAACAATGGGGGAAATAGAACCCACTATGAAATATTTCCCTCTTAACTCATAAGAACCCTTTTGGGAGGTGGCTTGATAGTAGTGTCACGATACCCTAGGGTTATTAGAACAGATATGACACTACCGAGGTGGAGGTGGGGAAATTTGGGGAGAAGGATCATTAAAAACAACATCCAAAATTTATTGATGAATGAGATAAATGACCCCTTAATACAATGACAAAATTATTTTATGGACTCGAACCTCCTCAATTGAATTTTCCATGGAATGCAAAATTTAGTACTGACAGACTCACCTTGGTTTCACGACATAAATAGTTTAATAACACCAAGTGATGAAGCAGGACTGTGGAAAACCTACCCTTAAAAGTGATATACCTAACCATAATACACACTACTTCATCAAATGGATTTGGAATTTTATCATAGACAATCCCCTCCTTAATTTCTAAGCTTTCCCCATCATCAAGGAAGAGTTTTTCTTCCGCTTCCTTATCAAATTTATTCCTGTAAAATTTTTTGCCATCCATATTGAGACCGGTGATGAAGGAAACAAACTCCTTTGAAATGTTAAATTCTTTGTCTTTGAACTGACTTTTCCTATCTTTCAAGTTCTCTAAAAATTTCAGAGAAATAAACTGATCACATCCCTTAATTCTTATGATAAAATTAGGGAAACCCCTAATGCTAAGGGTTTCCTAGAGCTCAACATTTTCGTTTCATTGGGGATCGAAAATAGGCTCAACACGACAAGGAGATCAACCCATGGTGTGAACGAACAACATTTGTAAAGTGCAGAGTTGGAATCAACTACAAACAGACTTCCACACAGCTCTCCAACAACAAAACAACTCGAAAGTTGCAAAAGGTGTACACCAAATTCTTTCCCCAATAATGTTTGAAAGGCCAATGTTCATTTTTCGAAATGAAGAGGAAATAAGGACACTTGATTGTAACGGTTCATCAAGTATTCCAATGGTTCATCCTCCTTCTATGCCATTTTGTAGATTTCATCACCTCCTCTCGCTTGGTCTACAATAGTCCTAGTACTTTATGAGAAAATTCTCATTCATCTCGTGCTCTGAATAGTGACAAAGTTTGATCCTAAACCCATGAACCATCTCAAGGCTACATCTTTAAGTGTAGCACGGAATAACTTCAATTTATGTTCATCATTGGTATAATCATAGCTCTTGCATAAAATGTCAAACTCAAACAGAAAGTTTTTTTGGTCTTCAGTCATGGATCCATTAAAGTTAGGCAAGGTAGAGGGAGAGATATTCTTCATAGCGATAGCTTCATCATTATTGGTAATGGGAAATTAAAAGGTAGTTTTACCATAGGAGAATCTTATAAAATCTCACTTGGAAAGGGATCTTCAAACAACAAACCTTATACAAAGGAAAGTATATCTTCTTCAGAATCCTTAGAATTATATGAAGAGATATATGTTACTTGTGGATTAGGTAAAAATATACCATGGGAATCTCTTGGACAATGCATGCATCAACTAGGTCAACTTAATCAATAGAAATTAGTGGGGATGGGTGGGAGGTGAATTTCCTAAAACCTGAAATTCTTCTAAGAAATGAAAAACCTCTCAAAAACCTTATAAATTGGTAGTATCCCCAGAAATGACACCAAAAATTGTGGTGTAAACTAACTTGCAACAATTAATATGTTGTTGATCAAATGGCCGTGCATGGGCTGATTCTTTTGCTTTGTCTATATTACAAGGTGAATCATGAATGATGGTATACATCAACATCGAGGAACCCCATTCAATTACTTCTTGTGCATGATTTTAATTTTTTTACATTTAAAATGGCAGGATAATGAAAACGATGGGAGAGCTAGGGTTTTGGATTGAGCAGGCGGTGAAAGCAAGCGATGTCAATGGAGATGAGCAGTGGGAGCTGGTGAAGGAGCGTAATGAGGTGGTCCAACTGGATTTCCTCAGCCTTTGTCTGGAAAAATGGTGTATGGAGAGTCTATTGCTTTGTTCAGGACCACTTGATGACAGCTTGGTTAAAGGGATTTTTGAGGAAGCCAGGCGGTTCGTTGGGTTCCTCCTCAGCCAGAGATGTGAAGGCCTTCTTGGCCCTCAAGAGGATTCTTGGTCATGTTTCGCTCAAACCTTTTCCGGTGGAGGAACTAGAGTCAACCTTTGTTTGGTTCTACTCGTGTTTCCATTGTTCTTTGGTTGAGCCAAATCTGGAGCCCTTGCTTATAGGTATAACCCCAATTTCTCATGTTTTTCCTTTCGTGGCTGATCCAGAGAAGGAGACAGAGGTGCTTTGGTTTCGATCCATCATCGAGGAGTATTTTTGGATATGGCACTCTTGGAGGGACATCCTGAGCCTCTTGGTCGAGTTCTGCCTCGTGTTTTATCCAAGGAGAGTGGCTTTTTTCAGGCTATGGAGAGCCAATTGTGGGGTTTTCCTTCTTCTCTTTCCATGTCTTCTGGTTTTCATTTTTCCTCAAGGTCTAGAATGGAGAATGACGGGGTGCCTAATAGTGGTCGAGATCTAGATCCTTGGATATTTTTGGGGTTAGTCAGTTTTGTTTTCTCCTACCTTTTCAGGGTGCAACAGACTTGGTTCCCCAAGCGTCGTATAAGAAAGCGTCCCAGGTTTCTGTCCTCTCGTGTTTGATCTGATTTCTTCCAGAGATCTAGGTATGCAGTTTTGACTCATTTCATTTTCATGTGGCTCGTGGCTTTCGCATGCTTTGGTTTTTTATTGGGTTTCACTTTGGTGCCACATTGTTGAGGGTGGTTGTGTGGGTTCTGGGTTGTTCGGTTTAGCTGGAGTAGTTATGTGGTCTCTCGAAGCATGGTGAGGTTAGGGTTTGTCCTTGGCCTCTTTGGGTCGCAACTTGTAGCATTTGGTTGGCTCTGGGATGTTGGCTCTATCTTGCTCTATGTTTTTTTTTTGGGTTTGTGTGTGGTTTCCTTCTTGGTCGGGAGCGCTTTCACTCACCCTTTGGGTTCGTGTGTTTGTTGGTTTCCGCTTTCCTCTTTCACCCCTTATGTATGATGGGTAACAAAATAAGTGTTGCTAATATAATCATGTAATAATTCATATCAACAAATGATGGAGGGGGTTAAAAATGCAAGTGGGCTTGTTATCTCTAGAAAGTGCACTCGTAGACATGGATGGATGTAGGTTTTCTAAGCTTCCAAAATTTTATCTCTCTCTTTCGTAGATACAATGGAAACACCTCAGTCTGTGGGTATACCTATTTTGAGGTGAGTATCCGATATCAAGGCTGGTTCCTTCTTGATGTATCCTAAATTGATTATGGGGTTTAAAGGTAAAAGATGACTGTAAATTAATTAAAACTAAGGTGATACACCAAATTTGTATGAGGGATTTGACGGAGTATATGCACAATTGATATGTGAAGGATTTTTTGTGCACGAACCAATGGTTCTTCGTAGTATATTAAGGGAAAACACTTGGAGGTATTGAGGGAGATTATCACAACAATCTTTGCTAAGCTAAACATTCACATTAATATCATGCAGAAACTACTAAATTTTACAACAGGGTAAGATGATTAATCATGGAATTTAAATTCACAAGACTAATAGAAACATACACAAGACTGCAAATAATTGGGAAGGCAGAAATTCTTCACACTCGGAAGGCAAAATTGTTTAAAATTGCTTCATTACTCCTATATCAAAAATTCCTCCGAGAAGTTCCCTTTGTGTTTTGTAAAGGCACACAATACATAGCAAAATAAAGTTCACCCCTTTCCGAAAATAGCCCAAGGCTTGTACTCACCCATGCATCCTATTTTTATCCTTTATTTAATAATAGATAAAGGAATAAAAATAGAGCATGTAATTACAAATAGGCATTAATAGCCTTTGGTTACAATTAGTCAACTGTAGTTGACTGATCTATTTTAAGAAAAGCATGTCTATTTTTAAGAAAAGCATGAGTGGATGATTTGCTAAAAATAAGCTTTGCTTTGAGCAAGTCTTCTTCCTGTGCATGCAGACTCTGTCTTTTTGCTGATCTGTCCTTTTCGAATTTTGTGAAGGCATGCAACTTTGTCTTCTTGTTTGTTCCATCTTCTTGTGGAGCATGCAAAAATTTAACTCTCTATTCGTGGGTAAAAGAAATAATTATAATACCCACAAAACATCAGCTGCGGGGACCACTTTGCACTTCACCTTATTTCGGCCATCTTTTGATTAATACATGCATGTTTCATTGGTCGACACTTTGTATTTTCTTGAAACATATACTATAATTCAAATTTTGAAAGTCAAAACTCGAAATGATAGCTTGGATGGCACGAAAAATCTTCTCCCTTTGCTTTTATGAGCCTTCGGGAAAAATTATGGAAATTTTAAGTCTTTTGCAGACTTTCAGGATTTTTTGAAGTTTTAAGCCCTTTGTGGACCTACGGACCTTTTGTGGCTTTTATGTCCTTTGGCGGGTCTTCGGGCCTGTGAGAAACTTTGGCGTTTTAAACTCTTCCGCTTTGGGCCTTAAAGGCAACATTTACTCCGATCTCCCGCTTAGGGGAATTACGGGCCTACGGGGTAACTTGAAGTTTTAACCCTTTTTTGCGAATAAGTCTCAAATTTTAATGAAACCCCGCCACTCCGCCAATGTTCTATAGAATTAATTTTTGACTTCTCCCGTGGATTTGACTTCCAGATTGTTTTGAATTTTTCCTTGCGGGGTTGCGGGGCTATTTTGAGATTTTAACCTTTTGCAATTTTAAATTTTAAAATGCAAATAACTCCTGACCTCCATTTTTCTCGCTTCTGCCATGATGGTGCCACATGTACTCTGTGGACTTTCGGGCCTACAGAAGAAATTTTGACACTTTATAAAATTTGAAAATTAAAAGTTGGTCAATTGAACTGCCATTTCACTTGGACTACTTTTGCATCAATCTTGATGATCAATTTGTGAGCATTGATCTCTGTACTTGTCAATTTTTTATTGTTGATCTCAAAAGCATGATTAGGGTTTCTGACTTGTATTAAATGTACTTTTTGAAGACTTGAACCATGGTTTACATTGAAATTGGAGATCGATTCTCAAGCATGGATCTGTGTCCTTGTTGATTTTCAATTGTTTATTCTTGACCGTGGTCGAGTTAGAGTTAACCCACTACTTGGGTTTAGGCGGTAAAGGGAACTCGACCGAGTATGATCACTTCATTTGGTTTTTGGTGATGCGGGTGAAGCCTTGGAAATTTTTTTGATGCCATTGTTGGTTACTTTGTGAAACTATGAACTTTGCCATTATGGGTAGCTTTGAAACCTAACCCCTCTGCATTCTGTTCTTCGAGCTTGATCGGATATGAATATTTGTTGTTCGGCTATGCATATTTTAAAGTCTCTAGCTTCTTTATTGGTCACCATCTTGATACTGTGATGGGTTCTCCGAGCTTGAAAGCTTTAAAATCTCTCGTATGGGGTTGTTAATTCTTTAGATCTGTATTTTTTTAATAGAGTGCTCATGGTCAATCAACTTGAAACTTCCTGTGATAAAAGGTGAGTGAAATACTTGAACCAGTCTTCATTGTGACTTTTAGATCTGTGTATTTTGAGTTCTGGGTATTCATTCTAGCTGTAGAGGCCTTTGAATTTAATTCATTTTCCTGTATGAGAGTTCTAAAATTTTGTGATGGCTCCCTCGGTTTGATGACTCGGCCATTTCTGTTGTATCTACATTTTCTAACTCGTGGAGGGTTTGTTGTTTGTGTGTAAGAGTTATCAAGAAGAAAAATTTGTGCGTGAATGTTTCCCCTTCTCCATTGGGACTATTTTCCTTTACTTTTAGTCGTAATAATGAAAACCTTTGATGGGTACTTTAACTCTGTTAGCTTTTCCTTTTCATACTAGGGCCATATTTTCTTGATTCGGGTTCAAAGTGCTGACCCATGTGGTAAACTACATATTTTTCTTTGATTTTGAAATGTTTTGCACCCGGATCCTCTCTCTGCTCCTTTATGGATGTCATAAAACTTGAAGACACCTTGGAAATTCTTTTCTTTATATACAAAGTCTATTTTTTGGCGATGACACGTACAACTCCCGGTTCAAATTATCTCTTTGAGAACTCTGTATCTTTTGACACACCAGTGAGGCTTGTTCATTTGATTCGGAATTGGCAGTAATAACACTTTGATTATTCTATTTTTATGAGATCTTTGTACCTTTCACTCTTTTGGAAATTATAAGCAGTTCACTTATTCTTTAATGCTATCTTAGGCATAAGACTTGATTCATATGCTTGTTAAGATCTTTGTAGCTTGTTTCTTTTAGATAGATGTTTTATTTCCTCTATAATAACATTTTTGGCATGTTGGAAAATCTGAAATGTTGATTTTTCATGGCGAAGCCCTGGAATTTTTTTCCAAAATTATCTCTTCCTTGATTGAAATATAGAAAGTGTACATTGTCTGTATGCATCTTCTTTGTTTTGTACTATAACCTTTTCCTTTTACAGAAGATATCTAAGTTTTGAGTTACATTAACCCTTCTTTCCAGCATGTACATGGTCCTTTTCTGCTTGTCTACAACTCGTATCTGCATACTTTTAAGAAAATAGTTAGAAATAATTAGGATTTTTGGCCTCTCTTGTGTCCATTTCCATATTCTCTTTTCTATTTTTCCTTTCGAGTGAGCTATGTAGTTTGATCTTCAGGGCACTCCATATCTTCTATTGCTAGAGATCCATATGCACAAATTAGGATAGTGTAGGAATATGGATTAACCCTGAGCTCTTTATTGATGGTTCCTTTATTTTACTTTTCAGTTACCATGCTTTGAATTGTGAAGATAAAGATGGAACAAGCTAGAAGCGGGAAAATCTGTACAACGAAGAATATACAAAGGCAATGATGGGTTCACTCATATTCCTTTACTTTCTATTTCATGCATGTTTACCTCTTTATTCAGTAGATGTATTTTACTTTTTAGTCACATCCCACAGCTTGTGTGGGAAATGTTTGACCTTCTTTGTGAATAAAACATTGAATTTTGAAATTGAGTTGTGTATTTCCTTTTGCATTTCAAGCTTCTAAATGGAGTGTATAATGAACTAAACAACTCAGTAACATAATTGAATTTCTTAATCATGAAGGATCGAAACATTGATGAGAACTTGTAACATTCAGTAATGAACCCTAATTTTCTAATATCTGTTTGTTGCTTCAAAACTCAGCACTTCACATACTCTGTAATTTTTCATTTTCATCAAGACAACACAATTGTCCTTTGGGGATTTTTGTTCTTTTGCTAAAGATGGCATGAAATTGCAGACTATGTGATCTGTTATGTTTTGTGACAACACACATAACTAAAGATTTCACTTAATCATTAATTAATTCAGCAGGAACTAATAACATCATAACTTCCTTAGCTTAGGTATACTTCACCCATGACTTTCATCGTAACGACAAAGTTTCGAGTTGCCTATTTTTGCACAAGTGTAAAAATTGTCAACATTTCTGTCGATCCTGCGGGGAAAGTTGCCTACTAGCATAAAGACTAGTGCCTTGCTCTTGTCCATTGGGCATGGAGTCCAAAGCATATAAATAAAATATTCCTTTTTAAAAGGTCCAACCCTTTCCAAACGGAACTAAAATCGGGAAAGGATCCAGTAAACTGATCACGTGCATGAATGCACTTATTAAATTGAAAAATGATTCAATGTGCATAAACTACACTTATTGAAGGGAAATCCTACTCTAACAATCACCGTAAGATTTTCAATAACATTGTTTGAGAAACATACCATTAACAGGAATGGGAAGTTCCTCTCCATTCATCTTCGAAAGCTAAAAATCATTGTGTTCCTTGCAAGCTGAAATCATGTAAGGACCACTCCATTTTATCAAACTTTGAGTGTCTTCCTGGATTTGCACGATCAAGCATCTCATTTTCACACAATATCTCCTTCATTGAAGACTCTAAATTTGGCTTTCTTGTTAAAATTATTCTTCATTTGTTTCTGATTTTTCTCCATATTTAAATGAGCTTGCTCTCTTAGCTCTTGTAATTCCATTAACTCTGCATAACAAACCTACAATGGTTCATTTTCAAGAAGCTCCATTTGATGCAACAAATCTAATGTAGGTAACTCAATTGAAATATGCATTCTTGCTTCTTTTCCGTGCACAAATTTGTATGGTGAATTACCAAGTGATCTTTTAGAGTCACTCTGTCACCCCAAAGTGCTTGAATTCAACATCGATGCTAAGCTCTTTTATTATCTTTAAGTTTTCTTCTAATGATCCTTAACAAATTCTTGTTAGTACTCTTAGCTAAGACATTACCTTATGGGTAATAATTAAAAGAAGCACTTAAATAAATTCCATGTTTGACAACCCAATCTATTATCTTAGCACCAAGAAAAGCTAAAGCATTATATGATATGATAGTTATTGGAACATGAATCTGTAAACTATTCCTTCATAAAAGGATAGTATCGAAGCTTCATTATGACCCTTCAAGGCTATTGCTTCAATCCATCTTTTGAAGTAATTTGTAGCAGTTAAGATCCACTTATGTCCTTGTGAAGAAGGTGGGTTTATCATGCCGATAAATTCAATACCCCACTGCATAAAAGGTTGATCAACTAAAATAGGTTGTAAAGGTAGCGAAGCTAGATGTTCTTTACCGATAAAGAAAGCACATTTTTTACACTTTCTAATCCATTCAAAATAGTATTTGAATATGCTTGGCCAATAGTAACTAACTTTCATAACCTTTAAGGCTGTGGTATGTGCTGAGAAGTGACCTCTTACAGGTCCTTCATGGAATTATGACAATATTTTCTGAATTTTATCATAGTCAACACACGGCAACAAGATTCCATTTATATCTCTTTTGAACAACACATTATCAATGAAAATATAAGGTACAACTTGTAATCTGAATTACCTTCATTTATTTTTCTCTATACCTTCCGGATAGGTGCCGTGCTATAGATAATTAACCAAATAAATCATCCATCTTGATTCTTGAATCTCGTGAGTGAGCTCAGGCTATTGATTTCTGGTTGAACAATGATTTCTCGATTGTTGATAAGTGATTTCAACATGCTATTTTGAATCATCGGTTCTATAACTTGCTGTTTTTCCATATAAGAAATTATATGTTCACATAAACCTTTCCTCTAACCATCTTAGCATACCGAATATCAACATCATACTCCATGACCTTTATTATCCAGTTTTCTCTTTTCTCTTTTAACTCCTTATTTAGTAAGAATGCTTTCACACTTGGATGAGAAACAAGAACATGGATTTTATTATTCAAAAGCATATACTTGAAATTATTTAGGCCTATGACTACTGAAAGTACCCATTTTTCAAGAAATGTGCACCTTCTTTCATAATCATGTAAACTCTGTCCAAAGAAAGCAATAGGTTGTTCAATATTTTCATCATTGACTTGAGTTAATATAGCTAAGATTGTTTCAGCTCATGCAAGTGCATACATTGTAAAATCTTTATCAAAATTTGGATTTGCAAGAGTAGGAGCTTGAGAGATAGCTGCTTTGATTGATTCAAATCCTTCTCTCCCTTCACTAGTCCAAGAGAAAGTTTTCTCTTTCTTTAGCATAGCTATGAGTGGTTTAACCAATGCTACAAAATCTGGAACAAATCTTCTAACAAAGTTGATTTTTCCAAGAAAACTCTATAATGCCTTCTTATGATGGGGCAATGATAGTTGTGATATGGATTCAATCCTAAAAGGATCAATTTCTAAACCTTGCTTAGAAATAATATGACCAAGTAGCTTGCCTTGATGTACTGACAAGATAGACTTCAGTGGATTCAAAGATACTCCAAATTGCCTACACAACTGAAAATTTTTCCTTAAATGCATTACATGTTCTTCAGAATCTTTTGAAAATATAGTAACATCATCTAAATAAACAAGGATGCATTTATTTAATAAGTTGTGAAAATCCATGTCTATTGCATGTTGAAATGTTGCACTAACATTTGAAATACCAAAAGACATTATTTTGTAAGCATAAGTACCCCACTTAGTGGTAAAGGCTGTTTTATATCTATCTTCTTCCTGAGACTAAAATATGATTATATCCACTATAACCATTTAGAAGAGATAGTCTATCTAAACCTGAGACTGTTCTTAGAATCCGATCCATGTTTGGGAGTGGGTAATGGTATTTTAATGAAGCCTTATTAAGATCCTTGAAATCTACACATAGTTTGATTTCACCATTCTTCTTCCTAACAGGAACAAGATTGGCTACCCAACTTGAATTCTTAACTAGAAAGATAATACCCGATTCAATCAACTTAGATAATTATTTCCTCATCAGAGGTTCTATTTTGGGATTCACAGGCCTCTGTTTTTGCCTAACAAGTTTAGAATTTGGCTGTAACTCAATTGTATGTTGTGCTAAACTGGGATCAAATCCTTTCAGGTCTTGATATTTCCAAGCAAAAACATCCTTAAATTCTTTGCAAAGATCAATAAATGACTTGTTTTTTGCGAGAGGAACATATCTTCCCAAGAAATAGATTTTTCCCTTCATCAACTGAGATCTCTTCGTAATTATTAGTGTGGGTTGACATTTTAGTCTTGACCTTTCTTAACTAATCGTCAGTCTTTGAAGATGCATGTTTGTATTAAGTCTCAAAACTTTGAGAAAGCCCGCCGCTCCACCGATACTATGTGGAATCAATTTTTGAATTTTCTCCCGTGGCTTTGACTTTCTCATCGTGGAGGCTCAAGCTTGCGGGAAATTTTTGGAACTTTTAACTTTTGCATTTTTAAAGTTTGAAAACTTAAGTGAACCCCGACCTCCATTTCTCCACTTCCACTGTGGTGATGACATGTGTCTTTCTAGGGCCTGCGGGCCTGCGGATGAAAGTTTTACAATTTGAAATTTTTGAACTTTGACTAAATCGACCGCCATTCCATTTGGATGACTTTTGCATCAATTTTGGTGGTCTATTTGTGATCGTCGATCTCTATACCTGTTGATTTTCAATCATTGATCTCCAAGGGATAATTTTAGGGTTTCTGACATGTGATAAATGCATTTTAAGGCTCGAACCATGGTTTTCTTTGAACTTGGAGATCGATTCTCGAGTGTTGATCTGTGTCCTTGTTGATTTTAAATTGTTGATCCTTGACCGTGGTCGAGTTAGAGTTAACCCACTACTTAGATTTAGGCAAAGTAAAGGGAAATCAACCTAGTATGATCACTTCATTTGGTTTTTGGTGATGCAGGCGAAGCCCTGGAAAAAAATTTTCGACACCATTGTTGGTTGCTTTGTGAAACTCTGAACTTTTCCATTATGGGTAGCTTTGAAACCTGACCCCTCTACATTCTGTTCTTCGAGCTTGATTGGATATGAATCTTTTTTTTTTTGCTCTATATATTTTGAGGTCTCTGGCTTCTTTATTGGTCATCATCTTGATACTGTGATGGGTTCTCTGAGCTTGAAAGCTTTACAATCTCCATATGGGGTCATTATTTCTTCAGATCTATACGTTTTTTCAATAGAGTGCTCATGGTCAATCAACTTCGAAACTACCAGTTATAAAGGGTGAGTAAAATACTCGAACCAGTCTTCTTTTTTACTTTTAGATCTATGTATTTTGAGTTATGGGTATTTGTTCTACCTGTATATATGTGCTGGCCTTTGAATTGAATTCAATTTCCTATATGAGAGTTCTGAAATTTCGTGATGGCTCCCTTAATTCAATGACTCGGTCATTTCTCTATTATATCTTCATTTTAGAACTCATGGAGGGTTTGTTGTTCATGTAGAAGTGTTGTCAAGAAGAAAACTCTATGCGTGAATGTTTTCCCTTCTCCACTGGGATTTTTTTCCTTTACTTTGATTCATAATAATGAAAACCTTTGATGGGTACTTTAACTTTGTTAGATTTTCCTTTTCAGACTAGGGCAATATTTTCTTGATTTGGGTTCAAAGTGCTTGACCCATGTGGTAAGCTGCACATTTTATCTCTAATTTTGAAGTGTTTCACACTGGATCCTCTCTACTCCTTTATGGATGTCGTAAAACTGGAAGACACCTTGGAAATTCTTTTCTTTATATACAGATTCTGGTTTTTGGCGATGACATGTACAACTCCTAGTTCTGAAATTTAGCTCTTTGAGAATTCTATATCTTTTGATAGACTGGTAGGCTTGTTCATTTGATTCAAGAACCGCGGTCATAACACTTTGACTATTCTATTTTTATGAGATCTTTGTACCTTGTATCATTCTTTTGGAAATTACAAGCAGTTCACTTGTTCTTTGATACTATCTTAGGCATAAGACTTGATTCAGATGCTTGTTAAGATCTTTGTAGCTTGTTTCTTTTAGATAGATGCTTTATTTCCTTTATAGTAACATTTTTGGCATGTTGGAAAATTGAAATGTTGATTTTTCATGGCGAATCCCTAGCAATTTTTTTCTAGAATTCTCTCTTCCTTGATTGAAATCTAGAAAGTGTACATTGTCTGTATGCATCTTCTTTGTTCTTTACTGTAACCTTTTCCTTTTACAGAAGATATCGAGTTTTGAGTTACATTAACCCTTCTTTCCAGCATGTACATGGTCCTTTTCTACTTGTCTGCAACCTGTATCTACACACTTTTAAGAAAATAGTTAGAAATAATTAGGATTTTTGGCCTCTCTTGTGTCCATTTCCCTATTCTCTTTTCTATTTCTACTTCCTGGGTGAGCTATGCAGTATGATATTTGAGAAAGCTATATCTCCTATTGCTCAGATATCCATATGCACGAATTAGGATAGTGTAGGAATATGGATTAACCCTGAGCTCTTTATTGATGATTCCTTATCTTTACTTTTCAGGTACCATGCTTTCAGCTGTGGAGACAAAGATCAAACAAGTTGAAAAGAAGATGATCTACACAATGAAGAATATACAAAGGTAATGATGGGTTCACTTGTACTCCTTTACTTTCTCTTTGATGCACGTGTACCTCTTACTTCAATAGATGTACTTTACTTTTCAGTCACATCCCACGGCTTGTGTGGGAAACATTTGATATTCCTTATGAATAAAGCATTGAATTCTGAAATTGAGTTGTGTATTTCTTTCTACATTTTAAGCTTCTCTGTATGGATTGAGTGATGAACTAAACAACTCGGTAACATAATTGAATTTCTTAAACATGAAGGAAAGAACATTAATGAGAATCTATAACATTAAGTAATGAACTCGATTTACATGTAATCTGCACTTATGTTTATTGTCCCAAACTTTAACACTTCACCTACTATGTAATTCAATGTCTTCATCAAAAAACACAGTTGTCCTCGGGGCCCTTTGTGTTCTTTTGTTGAAAGTATAATGGAATTCAGACTATGTGATTTGTTACGTTTTGTAATAGCACACATAGTGTATATATCACTTAATCATTAATTAATTCAGTAGTAACTAATATCATCAAAACTTCCTTAGCTTAGGTATACTTCACCTATGACTTTCATCATAACGACAAAGTTTTGAGTTTCCCATTTTATACAAGTAGAAAAATTGTCGACATTTCGGTGATCCGTGGGGAAAGCTACCTGCTAGCTTTAAGACTAGTGCCTTGCTCTTGTCCATTAGGCATGGAGTCCAAAGCATATAACCAAAATCTACCTTTTTGAAAGGTCCAACCCTTTCCAAAACAAACTAAAACTGGGAAAGAATCTAGTAAACCAAATCACATGCAGGAATGCACTTATTGAATTGAAAAACGATGCAATGTGCAGATTTTGCACTTATTAAAGGGAAAATCCTACTCTAACAATCACTGTAAGATTTTCAATAAAAGTGTTTGAGAAACATACCCTTCACAAGAATGGGAAGTTCCTCTCCATTCAACTTCAAAAGTTGAAAAGCATTGTGTTCCTTGCAAGCTGAAATCATGTAAGGACCACTCCAGATTGTATTAAACTTTGAGTGTCTTCCTGGCTTTACACAATCAACATCCCATTTTAACACAATATCTCCTTCATTGAAGACTTTAAATTTGGCTTTCTTGTCAAAATTCTTCTTCATTTGTTTCTGATTCTTTTCCATATTCAAATGAGATTGATCTCTTAGCTCTTGTAATTACATTAACTCTGCATAACTAACCTGTAATGGTTCATTTTCAAGAAGCTCTATTTGGTGTAGTAAATCCAATGCTGGTAACTCAACTGAAATAGGCATTCTTGCTTCCTTTCGGTACATGAGTTTATATGGTGAATTACCAACTGCTCTTTTAGGAGTCACTCTATCAGCCCAAAGTGCTGAATTCAACATCAGATGCCAAGCTCTTTGATTATCTTTAAGTGTTCTTCTAATGATCCTTAATAGATTATTGTTAGTACTCTCAGCTAAGCCATTACCTTGTGGGTAATAATTAGATGAAGCACTCAAATAAATTCCATGTTTGACAGCCCAATCTATTATCTTAGCACCAAGAAAAGCTAAAGCATTATCTGATATGATAGTTGCTGGAACACCAAATCTACAAACTATACCTTCATAAAAGGATAGTATTGAAGCTTCATTAGCATCTTTTAAAACTACTACTTCCGTCCATCATGTAAAGTAATCTGTAGCAGTTAAGATCCACTTGTGCCCTTGTGATGAGGGTGGGTTTATCATTCCGATAAAGTCAAGACCCCACTGCATAAAAGGTTGATCAACTGAGATAGGCTACAAGGGTAACGAAGCTAGACGTTCCTTTCCAACAAAGAAAGCACATTTTTTACACTTTCTAATCCATTAAAAACAGTCTTTGAATATGCTAGGGCAATAGTAACAAGCTTTCATAAACTTTAAGGTTGTGTTACGTGTTGAGAAGTGACCTCTGCAGGTCCTTCATGGAATTCTAAAAACATTTTCTAAATTTTATCGAGTCATCACACCACAATAAGATTCCATTTATATCTCTTTTGAACAACACACTATAAATGAATATATAAGGTAAAACTTATAATTTGAAATACCTTCATTTATTCTTATCCATACCATCTAGATATTTGCCATGTGTAGATAATTAACCAAATTAGTCATCCATCTTGATTCTGAATCTCGTGAGTGAGCTAAGGCTATTGATTTCTGGTTGAACCATGATTTCGATTCTTTGATACATGATTTTAGCATCTTTGTTTTGAATCATCTTGTTCGTAGCTTGCCATTTTTTCATATTAGCAATGAAATGTTCACATAAACCTTTCCTTGAACCTGTCTTAGCAACCCGGATATCAACATCATACTCCATGACCTTCGTTATCCAATTTGCTCTTTTCTCATTCAATTATTTATTTAGTAAGAATGATTTCACACTTGGATGAGAAACAAGAACATGGATTTTATTGTTCGAAAGAATATACTTGAAATTGTTTAGTCTCTCGACTACGAAAGTACCTATTTTTAAGAAATGTGTACCTTGTTTCGTAATCATGCAAGCTCTATCTAAAGAAAGCAATAGGCTGTTCAATATTTTCATCATTGAATTTAGTCAAGATAAGTTGAGATTGTTTTAGCTCTGTGAGTGCATACATTGTAAAATCTTTATCAAAATTTAGATTTGTAAGAGTAGGATCTTAAGAGATAGTTGCTTTGATTGATTCAAATCCTTCTCTCCCTTTGTTGGTCTAAGAGAAAGTTTTCTCTTTCTTTAGCATAGCTGTGAGTGGTTTAACCAATACCTTTGCAAAATCTGGAACAAATCTTCTAACAAAGTTGTTTTTTCCCGAGAAAACTCTATAATGCCTTCTTATGATCGGGTAATGATAGTTATGATATGGATTCGATCATGAAAGGATCAATTACTAAACCTTGCCTAGAAACAATATGACCAAGTAGTTTACCTTGATGTACTGAAAAGATAGACTTTAGTGGATTCAAAGATATTCTAAATTTCTGCACAACTGAAAAAGTCTTCCTTAAATGTTTTAGATGTTCTTCAGAATCTTTTGAAAATACAATAACATCATCTAAATAAACAAGGATGCATTTATTTAATAAGCTGCAAAAAGCCATGTCCATTGCACGTTGAAATGTTGCACTAGAATTTGAAAGACCAAAGGGCATTCTTTTGTAAGCATAGGTACCCCACTTAGTAGTAAAGGTTGTTTTATATCTATCCTCTTCCCAGACTAAAATTTGATTATATCCACTATAACCATCTAGAAGAGATAGTCTATCTGAACCTGAGACTATTCTCAAAATCTGATCCATATTTGGGAGTGGGTAATGATCTTTTAATGAAGCCTTATTAAGATATCTGAAATCTACACATAGTCTAATTTCACCATTCTTCTTCCTAAAAAGAACAAGATTGGCTACCCAAGTTGAATGCTTAACTAGAAATATAATACCTGATTCAATCAACTTAGATAATTCTTTCCTCATCAGAGGTTCTATTTTGGGATTTACATGCCTCTCGTGTAATGCATCAATGAGTTTAGAATTTGGCTGCAACTCAATCATATGTTGTGTTAAACTGGGATCAAATCCTTTCAGGTCTTGATATTTCCAAGTGAAAAAATCCTTAAATTCTTTGGAAAGATCAATAAATGACTGTTTTTCAGTTGAGGAACATACCTTTCCAAGAAATAGCTTTTTCCCTTCATCAACTGAGATCTCTTTGTAATTATCAGAGTGGGTTGACATTTTAGTCTTGACCTTTCTTAACTAATCATCAGTCTTTGAAGATGTCTTCCAATGTGACCAGACCTCGAGGCGGTTTTTTTTTCTTCAATGAACAATCTGGTCACCATATAAGTGCTATAATTTATCCTGATTAACTACAAAAAGATTAGCTTCTATTTGCTGAAACCTGTAGATTTGATCATCACTTTCAAAAATTTTCAATTTGAATCATTATCAGGTATTGAGGGCCTGACAATTAGCTTTATATGAGGCTGTATTTTGTTATTTTTAATCTATTCTAGCACTTTAAAACTAGCCCCAATCTGCTGCAAGCATGGCTGCATTCTTGTTTTCATCTCTAGGAATAGACTGAATGTTAATAGCATAGAAATATTCCATTAAGTCTGAAACTCTATGTCTATAAGACTTTATTAATGGATTCTTACAAACATTGAAATTTCTTACTTGATTGATAACCAACTCGAGTCATGAAAAATTTGTAACATCTTGATACCTCTTTTTGGCCCAGAGCAAACCATGATTTAAAGCTTCGTATTAAGCTACATTGCAAGTGCATGAAAATTGGAGATTCAACGCTAAGAAATACCTTTCGTTTGTTGGGGAAGTGAGCATCAAACCTACTCCCTGTCCTTTCTTGTTCTTAGCTCCATCAAAATGAAGCTTCTAAATCCCTTCGATGAATCTTGTTTTGGACAACAAGGAAGTGGTGTATTTTCTTCATGCATACAAGTACACACCAAAAATGTGTTCTTCAACTTCCTTAAAAGGATCATGAGCATGTTCTTCCGCTTTCCTTTCATCCATGAACATGTTAGAAACACCATCTAATGTTGAAACTGAGCTACCTCATCAAAGTCGAGGTGATCTAAGGTGAATAATTAGCCTTGCATTTGAAGAGTGAGGCTCAATGTGAAATCTAGTAAATGGCTCGAATTGATAGTAACTTTGGTGCCGTAACAAGAAGTAAAAATAAGGACCAATGTGAAGAGAGATAACCTCCTATTTTTGTTGTGAAGTCTCTAGATAAGCATAAGGCAAAGTATGGAGGTAAATCCACAACAGTGACATATTGCAGAATAGAAACATTTGGGCAAGCGTGTAACATCACTTCTAAATTTTTGATTATAAAAAACTGTATTAGTTGAAGTTCCATCAAGTTGTAAGACACTCCTTTCTGTAGGCTCATACTGCAAACCCAATTTTTCTGCAATCACTTTTGGCATAACTATGCTACTTGCACCATTGTCCACCATGTAATTATGAACTAGATGTTCTCCAATAATCAATGAAAAATAAAATGGTGGTGGCTTCTTGATATCATGACCATTCAGAACTTTCTGGACCATCCACTTAACTTCTTTAATGCGGTCTGTTTAATCATTCCAAGGACCATGTATTTCTTTTGAACTTCCTTTTCTGCAGTATTTGAAGAAATATGCAACTTAGCTAGTTCATGAGAAAGTAAATCTTGATGTCTTAGAATACTTAGAGCATCCCACATTGAGATATTAACATTATGCTTTTTCATTACATCAACAATGTTAAAAGAAGCAACAGTTTTAGAGATGGATTCAACTATCTTAGAGTAGGCCTTAGCGAAAACTGATTCTGCTTCAGTTGCCTTGGATATCTAAGGTATAAACAGTCTTCTTGGATTAGGTTGTAGCTATTTTTGATGGCCTTTATCAACTGGAACACTTGTTGTTTTTTAGGAACAACAGGGTTGTTGGTTTACTTTGGGCGTAGATGTTTTCTTATCAGTGATAGTAGGTAGGATAGGCCTATTTTGTTGTTTTTGACTTTCAACAACTTTCCCTTGAGCCCTAGTAGTGACTATAATGAAATCCTCCTCATTAAAAATGACTAAATTCTATTCAGGTGATTTCTAGATATGAGTTCCTTGCTGCCCACCCTCCATCTGAGGCATGAACAATGTTTCAAATTGAGGTTGTGTAATAAGATTAAGATTCGGAAAAGCATTTGGGGAAGTTGCAGCTGAATGAGGTTGATTGCAAGGTTGACACCACTCTTCTGTAGCCATATTAATTAGGACTAAAGCATTAGATTAACTAGGAGCCTTTGGGTCAAATTGCCTTTCTTTGGTAAGGCTGCATGTAATTTTGATTTTGTTGATAGGGCTGCCTATTTTATTTCTGATTCTGTTGATTTTATTGATAAGGAGTCTGATAGGGTCTGCTAGGTAATACAATTTTGTTCTCAATCGAATTCAATTTATTTCCCATAGTTTGCAAAGCTTTAAATACCTAATCTAATGGAGCTACAAAAATAGGTTATATGAATGTAATAGGATGAGGAATAGGTGCTAAATCTTCCAAAAATGGCATCGAAGGCCTTGGTGCCAATTTTCCATCTTGAATAAGACTATTTTTAGCTTGGATAACGATATCATAGGTGACGGGAGTGTCTCTCCCCCCATTGATTGAATCATAGTTGAGATATCACTGTTCAATGCCCTAAGATAAGGAAAGCATGATCAGCTTGAGGCTTGACACTTGCTGGAATTCTTTCCCAGGTTCTAGCAAAATGGATATTGAAATTGGACATAAACTCATTGGGAGCTCTTTTAATAGTAGACAATTGTTCAATGAGAGACAAATGATCTAAATTATCCTGGAACTGTTTCAGCAATTTTTCACCTAAGTTATCCCAAGTTCTTATGCTTCCAATTTCTAGGTTTTTATACCATTGTAAGGCCTGCCCTTTAAAAGATGTAGCTAAAAGTCTTAAAGCTACATCTTCATGAGTGATATTATGGACTGCACATAGGGCTATAACATCTTTGATATGTTCAGTAGGTGTAACCTAATTTTCACCGTGAATGATGACAAACTTTTCATGGCAGCATTAGGAATGTCATGGTAGACTGGGATTACTAATGGACTGCCATTAGTAAAGGTCACAAAATTCCTTGGTGGTTGAATAGCCATTTGAAAAATTGGGATGTTAATAGAGAAATTGATACATGGTGAAGGAATATCAGGAGGGTTATCAAAACCAGGTCTATTATAAGGTAAAGTATTACCAACTCTTCCTCTTTTAGAAAAATTCAAGGGTAAACAAACAAACTCAAGAGGAATTGCTCTTACCGATGATCTTATAATCACTTTAGGCATGGAACATGCTGTAATACTAGTATGATATTAGCTTAACAGAGTCACCAAAAGATCTTAAAATCTTTAGAATAAATTCTTTGTGATTGCTCCCAAAAATGAATTTGTAACTGCGGTAAATCTGTTGTAGATCTGCTGTAGAATTTGTAACTTGCATGCAAATCTGATTTTTTGTCCCACTGGGCATGCCAAAAATTGTTATCTCTCGAAAGTGCACCTGCGGTGAGATGACTACAGTTTTCTAAGCTTGCAAAATTTGATCGCTCTCTTTCATAGATATAATGGAAACACCTCAGGTCTGTGGGTATACCTATTTTGAGGTGAGTCTCCGGTATCAAGGCCGGTTCCTTGTTGATGTATCCTAAATTGATTCAGGGGTTTTAAAGGTAAAAGATGACTATAAAGTAATTAAAACTAAGGTGATACACCAAATTTGTATGAGGGCTTTGACTGAGTATATGCATAATTGATATGTGAAGGATTTTTGGTGCACGAACAAATAGTTCTTTTGCATTATATTAAGGGAAAAACACTTGGAGGTATTGATTGAGATTATCACAACAATATCGATAAGCTAAACATGCACATTAATATCATGTAGAAAATAATGAATTTAGTAACAGGGTAAGATGATTAATTAGGGAATTTACATTCACAAGACTAATAGAAACATACACAAGACTGCAAATAATTGGGAAGGCAGAAATTCTTCACACTCAGAAGGTAAAATTGGCAAAAATTGCTTCAGTACTCCTATATCCAAAAATTCTTCCAAAAGTTCCCTTTGTGCTTTGTAAAGGAACATAATATATAGCAAAATAAAGTTCACCCCTTTCCCAAAAATAGCCCAAGGCTTGTACTCGCCCATGCATCCTATTTTTATCCTTTATTTAATAATAGATAAAGGAATAAAAATAGAGCATGCAATTATGAATAGGCTTTAATAGCCTTCAGTTACAACTAGTCAACTATAGTTGACTGATCTATTTTAAGAAAATCATGTCTATTTTTAAGAAAAGCATGAGTCGATGATTTGCTAAAAATAAGCTTTGCTTCTTGAGAAAGTCTTTTTTCTGTGCATAAATGCAGACTCTGTCTTTTGCTGATCTGTCCTTTTCGAATTTTGCCAAGGCATGCAACTTTGTCTTCTTGTTCGTTCCATCTTCTCATAGAGCATGCAAAAATTAACTCTTGTTCGTGGGTAAAAGAAATAATTATAATACCCACAAAAACATCAGCTACGGGGACCACTTTGCACTTCACCTTATTTCGGCCATCTTTTGATTAATACATGCATGTTTCATTGGTTGGCACTTTGTATTTTCTTGAAACATATACTATAATTCAAATTTTGAAAGTCAAAACTCGAAATGATAGCTTGGATGGCACAAAAAATCTTCTCCCTTTGCTTTTACGGGCCTTCGGGAAAAATTCTAGAAATTTTAAGTCTTTTGCGAGACTTTCGGGATTTTTTGAAGTTTTAATCCCTTTGTGGATCTGCGGACCTTTTGTGGTTTTTTTTTCCTTTGGTAGGTCTTTGGGCCTGTGGGAAAATTTTGCATTTTAAACTCTTCCACTTTGGGCTTTAAAGGCAACATTTACTCTGATTTCCTGCTCAGGGGAATTATGGGCCTACGAGGTAACTTGAAACTTTAACCCTTTTTTGTGAATAAGTCTCAAATTTTAACGAAACCCCGCCTCCCCGCCTATGTTCTATAGAATTTATTTTTGAATTCTCCCCATGGCTTTGACTTCTAGATTGTTTTGACTTTTGCCTTGCGGGGTTGTGGGGCTATTTTGAGATTTTAACCTTTTGTAATTTTAAAGTTTAAAACGTAAATAACTCCCAACCTCCATTTTTCCACTTCTACTGTGATGGTGCCATGTGTACTCTGCGGAATTTCGGGCCTGCGGAAGAAATTTTGACACTTTAAAAAATTTGAAAATTAAAAGTTAGTTAATGGACTGCCATTTCACTTAGACTACTTTTGCATCGATCTTGATGATAAATTTGTGAGTGTTGATATCTGTACTTGTCGATTTTTGATCGTTGATCTCAAAAGCATGATTAGGGTTTTTGACTTGTATTAAGCGTGATTTTGAAGACTCAAACCATGGTTTGCATTGAAATTGGAGATCAATTCTCAAGTGTTGATATATGTCCTTGTTGATTTTCAATTGTTGATCCTTGACCGTGGTTGAGTTAGAGTTAACCTTGTTTGGGTTCGAGGTGGTAAAGGGAACCCGACCTAGTATGATCACTTCATTTGGTTTTTGGTGATGCGGGTGAAGCCCTGGAAAATTTTTCGATGCCATTGTTTGTTGCTTTTTGAAACTCGAACTTTGCCATTATGGGTAGCTTTGAAACTTGACCCCTCTGCATTCTGTTCTTTGAGCTTGATTGGATATGAATCTTTGTTGTTCGGCTATGTATATTTTGAAGTCTCTAGCTTCTTTATTGGTCACCGACTTGATATTGTGATGGGTTCTCCAAGCTTGAAATCTTTATAATCTTTGTATGGGGTCGTTATTTCTTCAAATCTATATTTTTTTAATAGAGTTCTCATTGTCAATCAACTTCAAAATTGCCTGTGATAAAAGGTGAGTGAAATACTTGAACCAGTCTTTATTGTGACTTTTAGATATGCGTATTTTGAGTTCTGATTATTTGTTCTAGCTGTAGAGGCCTTTGAATTTAATTCATTTTCTTGTATGAGAGTTGTGAAATTTCATGATGGCTCCCTCAATTCGATGACTCGGCCATTTCTCTGTTGTATCTTCATTTTCTAACTCATGGAGGGTTGTTGTTCGTGTAGAAGCGTTGTTAATAATAAAACTCTATGCATGAATGTTTCCCCTTCTCCATCGGGACTATTTTCCTTTACTTTGAGTCATAATAATGAAAACCTTTGATGGGTATTTTAACTTTGTTAGGTTTTCCTTTTCATCTTTGGGTAATATTTTCTTGATTCGGATTCAAAGTGCTAACCCATGTGGTAAGCTACACATTTATCTCTAATTTTGAAATGTTTTACACTGGATCCTCTCTGCTCCTATGTGGATGTCGTAAAACTTGAAGACACCTTGGAAATTCTTTTCTTTATATACAAAGTCTATTTTTTGGTGATGACACGTACAACTCCTGGTTCTTAAATTAGCTCTTAGAGAATTCTGTATCTTTTGACAATTTGGTAGGCTTGTTGATTTGATTCTGGAACTAGTAGTAATAGCACTTTGACTGTTCTATTTTTATGAGATCTTTGTACCTTGTATCACTCTTTTGGAAATTATAAGCAGTTCACTTGTTATTTGATACTATCTTAGGCATAAGAATAATTCGGATGCTTGTTAAGATCTCTGTAGCTTGTTTCTTTTAAATAGATGTTTTATTTCCTTTATAGTAACATTTTTGACATGTTGGAAAATCTGAAATGTTGATTTTTCATGGCGAATCCCTAACAAAGTTTTTCTAGAATTCTCTCTTCCTTGACTGAAATCTGGAAAGTGTACATTATTTGTATGCATCTTCTTTGTTCTGTCTTTGTAACCTTTTGCTTTTAAGAAGATATCTAAGTTTTGAGTTACATTAACCCTTCTTTCTAGCATGTACATGGTCCTTTTCGCTTGTTTGCAACTTTGTATCTCGCACACTTTCAAGAAAATAGTTAGAAATAATTAGGATTTTTAGCCTCTCTTGTGTCCATTTCCTATTCTCTTTTCTATTTCTCCTTTATGAGTGAGCTATGTAGTTTGATCTTTAGGCACTCCATATCTTCTGTTGCTAGAGATCCATATGCACAAATTAGAACAAAGTGTAGGAATATGGATTAACCCTGAGCTCTTTATTGATGGTTCCTTTCTTTTACTTTTCAGGTACCATGCTTTGAATTGTGAAGACAAAGATGGAACAAGCTGGAAGGGGGAAAATATGCACAACAAATAATATACAAAGGCAATGATGGGTTCACTCATATTCCTTTGCTTTCTATTTCATGCATGTGTACCTCTTTCTTCAGTAGATGTACTTTACTTTTTAGTCACATCCCACGGCTTGTGTGGGAAACATTTGACCTTCCTTGTGAATAAAACATTGAATTTTGAAATTGAGTTGTGTATTTCCTTCTGCATTTCAAGCTTCTGAATGGAGTGTATAATGAACTAAACAACTCAGTAACATAATTGAATGTCTTAATCATGAAGGAAAGAAACATTGATGAGAACTTGTAACATTCAGTAATGAACCCTGATTTTCTGATATCTGTATTTCT
The DNA here is from genome assembly GCA_018340775.1 of Taxus wallichiana var. yunnanensis. Classification (NCBI taxonomy): domain Eukaryota; kingdom Viridiplantae; phylum Streptophyta; class Pinopsida; order Cupressales; family Taxaceae; genus Taxus; species Taxus wallichiana. The sequence goes on along the minus strand of CM031242.1, from coordinate 491,807,566 downwards.
GTTTGCTGCTTCAAAACTCAACACTTCACCTACTCTGTAATTTTTGTCTTCATCAAGACAACACAATTTTCCTTTGGGGATTTTTGTTCTTTTGCTGAAGATGGCATGATATTGTAGACTATGTGATTTGTTATGTTTTTTGACAACACACATAAGCTGCAGATTTCACTTAATCATTAATTAATTCAGCAAAGAATAACTAATAACATTAGAACTTCCTTAGCTTAAGTATACTTCACCCATGACGTTCATCATAATGATTTCACGCATGCTAATCACTTCCAAGGCTTATGACTATGGCTAATGAACAAAACTCATACTTTTATTACATTGACATGAAGTTACACTTGGGAATACAAAAATTCCTGTATCCATGTACTCTCTACTCTCTAGTTCAGATCTCAGATCCCCCTTTAGCTTTAACCTTTTTCTTTTTTATATATTCATTACAACAAAAATGTGAAGAAACAAAGTTTGACTAGGATTTTGAACAGATCAAGTAAAATATCTCCAATAAATCATCGAAGATTATATACATGTCAAAAAATTAATAAGAAGGTGATTAAATTTCAATAAAATAACTTAAGTAACTAATCAATTCCTAAATCATGAATTTAATCAGTTAGTTCCTTGTTAAGTTGTAACGCATAATCAAATGTTGGAGTTGAGTCATCTCCTAGTTCTCATTTTTAATTTGTAATTGCTTCATCCGTCGACACGTGAAAACTTAACTTGTAACACCCTCGAAAAATGATATATTCCTCTCTTTCATTCAAGTTTTGACATGTGATTTTATGGATAAAGATGTGTTCTTTTGATTGTTGAAGATCATGCTTGATAAGGATAAATCTTTTCTGTTCTTAAAATCATTAGACTGAAATTATATGGTTGTCAAGAATTCATTTTCACTTTGGAAAGAGGAGTTGTAATATGGTTTTAAGAGTTACAGACTCATTTCTTCTTCTGACTCATCCTTGGATCAATTTCAGTGATCCAAGGAATGTTTCAAGTCTTCTTCATAGACTGAATGGTAAAATTGACATTCAGTAGTTTAAGGGACATAGAAGACTGAATTTTGTATGATACTAATTCTTGGTCTTGTTTCAACGTGTTTTCATTCAGCTGTATGTTTGTGCCTGGGTCTTTGGTGATTGATCTTGGTAGGACATTAAGGACTTAAGAAAAATTCAATTCTCTGAGGAGAAGTTCGAGTCCTAAAAATCTAAGGACTATCCTAATGGTAACCTAAGCTAGGTAAGAACAACTAAGTTCTAGCTATGTTTACTTATTGGAATTTTGTTCTAACCTAAGCCTCTTATTCTAATTGTGGGGTTGGCATCCTAACCTAAGAATTGTGCTAAATGGATTAGGGAAGGGTTACTAAAGTGATACTAGGCTATTTTAGCTATTACCTAATAACTAAAGGGTTATGAATTGAACCTAACCTAAGGTGGGAATTCTAATGGCTAATGTTCTAAGACCTATGTTAGTAATTGTTAAACTAACCTAAGTCTATTTGAATCTAACCTAAACTATTAAAGGGAACCTAAAGGGGTCACATGACACAAGGGCGATGGTTCCAATGGAATTTAAATGATTTGAAAGGGGTTTAAATGATAAGGTACTACCAGATTTGGCAGGGGGCAGTGGACTTGGTGGAGGCCTATGTGGAAGCTCCACTAATAGATGGAATTGTATTTTTGTGTTGATTTGGCATTCACCAGATTTAGGAGGTGGTGGCAAGGAAATATAAGTAGGAATTTTTGATTGAATGGAATTTATGGAATTTATGAGCCTCGGTCTTCGCGTGCAAACCGTCTTGGAAACTTAGAAGGCGGGTTTGTAGGAGGTCATTTGGTTTTGCATGCATGGTGGATTTTTCTCTGCATAGAGCTAACTGGTTCTTCAAACCAGCAGTTCGACCTTCACTTCAAAGCTATTTTTGGTTTCTTTGGCCTAATTTTGATCGAAGGAAAGTATTTGAGGTGAAGGAGGAAGAGATGTTTGATTGTTGATCTGTCTTGGAGGAGAAAAAGAGTTGGAAGCTCGGTTGGAAGTCTCCTTCGATTTGGTGGAAGCACTATCAGGCATGATAGGCTCTAACTATTAAAATTCTTTACGTTCTTCTAAATGATTCATTAGAACAACTCTGCTCTCATGAGATTCTTTTTTTCTTTCCTGTCTAGTTATTTTTCTTGCTGGGTTTTATGGATCCTTGTGTGTTTGATTTGAATCCATGGAAAAATAGTATTGTTTTGGAAACTGGCTTTCTGTGCTAGTTTTACGACCTACATGCAAGTAAAAATGGTATTAGAACTTGTTTTGTATCTCTGTTATGCTCTCTAGATCTTGTATTCGATGGTTATGTGCTTTGAACTGACTTTCGTGACAATAAAAGCATATGAGCTTAGGGAAACTTGAGTTCTGTTTTATATTGCTTCTGGGTTGCGTTCTTTGGATGCAGACTTGTGTTGGAACTTTGTGTTTTGTTTAAGCTTGTGTTGGAGCTTTGTTTGAATGGAACCACTATTTTGGAAACTTATGTATTACTAAACTGTTGCATGGAGTTCGTATTTATCACTTGTACTCGCATTATTTTGCTTGTGAAGTTCGAACATTGTGCGTGAAGCTTGGGTTCGACACTGAACTCTGATTTAACACTTGAGTGTTATGAGCTTATATTTTGATCGATATATTCGATTCATTCTGTGCATTTTTGTATTGGGTTATTCTTTTGTTAAAAGGTTTAGCTTATAACTCTTTATTTTAGAAACTCACTCACCTAGGAGACTAGGTGAAAACTTGTTTGAAATATTTTGAGCTTTGGAACTAGAAACATCTTAAGGAATGTTGAACTTGTTTTGTTTTTACTGTATCAACTTCTTGAGATAGTATGAGCGTGGGAATTGGAGGAAGTGTTCTCTCCCTGCTATTTGGAAGAAACCCGCGTTCTGGGTTGACTGTATTAGTTTGTACTAAGGCACCACTGTCGTAATTTCATGGTTGTGAAGTTCTATTTTGATATTCCATTCTTGTTGCTTTGGAATTTAAGACCGAGACAACTTCTGTATTGGGCATTTTGGGTTCTAGCTCTCCCTCTCTTCTGTCTCTTTGAATAAATCAGGTCTTAGTGGAAGATTTGGGATATTACCTTGGACACTAAAATAATTAGGAAGGATTCCTTCTCTGTTTAGTTGTATTGAGTTTGATTCTTTTGAATTACGAACTACTTACCTTTTGTATTTGTGTAGAGGCATTTGTAAGTCTCCAGTCTTGGGTTCATGGGTAATTCTAAACCTTATCATTTATTGTTTTGGGATGTTATTCTCGACTGAAATAATGAATAAGACTTTGGTTTCTCTTCGTGAAATAAAATTTATATAATTATGTATTCTTTTGTGAATAGTATATTGGTTCGGGTCTACCGTATGCTTTCATCCTGAATTGGTTTGAAACTAGAACTTCTTGTTCAGTTGAATGAAACAATTTATCATTGTTTCTTTCCTTATTTGAGTTACCATTCCTCTGTCCTTGGTTAAGCTCATTGTTTGAACTTTTCTGTACTCGATTCTCTTTTGAGATGGTGATTTATTTTGACCGAGGAAATAATGTAGAGAACTAGTAGCCAAGAAGGTTCTGCTGTTAAGTAAATTGATACTTATGGGTTTGACTGTTGTTGACTAGTCTTGCCTAGTTTATATGGAAAGGAGTAGGTTTGTCTCTTGTACTCTTTTTCCTTTGTGAAGAACTTGAGTAGAGATTAACTCCTCTTTGGGACTACTTTGTTTGTGAACATTGATTTTGATATTTGATTGATAATTTCTAACATGAAGAGTTGGAATTGGAGTTGTAGTTGGATTATTCTGGTTTTCCTTACCTTCTTGTTTGGTTATGGAATTCTATTTGATGTATATTCTAATGATTGAATGTGCAATATTGTTATTTCGGAAAGGAACAAGTAACTCATGTTATAATCTGGTTTGTTTTTTTGATGTTATAGGTTTGGGCTGAGTTTATAATGGTTCTTTTTATTCCTTACTTATGATTTAGATGAATCATCCTTGAAGGAACCATGTTGTATACATTTATTTTGTCTCTTAGAAAAGATAAATGTGGTATTCTATTAGGATAGAATTATGAAATAATGGGATGGCAGGATTGATTGTTTGTTTACAAGCCATTGATAGTATTAATAGAACTTTAAGATCTTAGGCAGATATTGTTTATTATATTCTACTTTTCTTTTTAAAGTTGATCTAGATTTATTAAGTACTTCCTTTCTGTTTGATATCACTTATGTTGATTTTATGATGTTTTTATTGTCTCATTAAAGCAGTGTTTCTTTAATGAAACAATTAGTGGAATGCACTTCATTTTAATGATTAGTGCTTATCATTATCGATTCATGAATCGGCTGTATAGCTATTTTTTTAGATGGATGACTTAAGTGGTAAAAGAAGGCAAAAACTTATATGATGCATTGGCTGATATATGTCTAATTCTTAGTAAAGAATTCTGATTCATTCTTTTGTTGAATTATAAAAGAAAGTTGTATACTTTATAGAATTAAGGTTGTTGTTTGCAGTATGCCTAAAGATCATAGTCTTGTAAATTTTATAAGTTGTAATGATGAATTGTGAGTTGTGATTTATTTGTATTGCTTGTGTAAATTATCTTGTACTTTTATTAAGAAATGAAAGTCCCATCTTATTTATGTTCTATATATTAAGTTACGCTTATCTTGTTATCTTTGATAAAATGGATAATGGGAATTAGTTCAATTTCCCCTATAATGAAGCAACTTGTTGAGTTGCATAATATGATGTGTTTTATCTAAACAATTTAACATAATAATGTGATGCATAATGAACATGCATTAAGAAATATGGATATTGGGAATGATATACCCTAATACTTAATCATGTAGAGAAAGACTCTTTCTCTCTCTCAATTGAATATAAACCTAAAAGGTTTGGAGGTATGATTACTATTTATTAGACTTCATTTAGTATGAAGTCTACTTTAATTGGATATATGCGGTTGTTAAACCTTCCTGAAAGTTAAAGAACATTTAAAATGAAACTTATGATATCACTGTCCTGTTTTGGTTAATTGCTAGTTTAACTGAGAAAACGAACATTAAAAGCAACCATAAGTTTAATGAAGTTCTTCATGGACTAAATGAAACAAATTTAGGAAAGAACTTATGGAGTGTTGGATTAGGGTTTAGCAGGGTTGTTGTAATCAAGACTTAATCCAAATTAATAAATTCATTAATGATCTCCTTGGGGTATGTACATCTCAATGAGGTAGTTTCTGTAGGATGTTGGCACATGCCAATTGCAGGGTTGTACTTTCAAGAAGACTTGGGTCTTCTCGAGAATACAACGTTGTAGTTGACATGTGGCATCACCCTTCTACATTGATCATCCAAATCTACACACAATAAGAACTCGGACTTGAACTTAGTTTCTCTCTAGGTCAGGATAGGAGCATATTTAGGATAGGAATTAGCTTCCAATGGCTCAGGGTACCTTGGCACATATGGTTGACTTAGGTCAACCGAGTATGCCCATTTACCCTAATCCATTGTGAGCATCTTCCTATAATAAGTTATGTTTCTATCTAGGGCTAGGGTTAAACCTAGGACAAGTGGACTGACGGTAGTCAGTAAAGACCAATCATGATAATAGAGGAGTGAGGTGAAGGATGTATTCTAATATGACGAGTATGTTGTCTAGGAATAGTGACATACACAGTATGTTGTAAATATTTGGCCAAAGTATTGCAACATCTTTGGTTGCATTGTCCTATGTCACCAAGTTTAAAACAACATGATATCAGATGAATATTGGTAACAGATATTTAGATATGTTCTTTAAACAGATCACTTAGTACGGTGTAGGGTAGGAAAACCAAGTATACGAAGTATACAATATGTATTCAATACTTAAGATAACATAAATAGATCGGTAGCTTACCGAGTTATGGAATGAATAGATCGGTGGATCACCGAGTCATTATAACTACATATGGTTATCTATTTGAATTCGATTGGCATGGAATGTTTGTTCTAAATAATGCTTTATTTAGAACAGTGAACATTATATATATATATATATATATATATATATATATATATATATATATATTCCCTTGTTTCTAAAGTCTTAAAATGGGAATGTTACATAACTAGGATGTCCATGTCCTACGAGCTTCTCAGGATCACAACATCTTACATGTGTGTGACCTCCTTTGGCTATTGACACTTTTCTACAGACAAGTCCTTTAACTACATATGAGTTGTTGTGAATGATCCCTTAGCTATAGATGATTCATGTGGCTATGGATGGGTTGATTCTTATGAATCCTTTGGCTACATGTGAGTTCTTTGCATATAACAATTTTCTTGCAAACAAGGTTGGCATCATATAAAGCATCATTCAAACATCTTATTGTAATCAAGAGAATAAATGCGTACTCACAATACCACAAAATAAAGTAAACTAGTAATAACTATATTAATTAATATTCATGCCATAATTTCAGGTTATAATGAAATGTATGAGCAGTATAATAGGGGAATACAAGTGCAAGGATACAAATGGCTCAAAAAATTACAAAATATGAGTTGTTTAGAAAGGGAATTAAATAACTCACCAAGATTCAATGTGTATGACGAAGTTAGCAAAAAGAAAGAATTGTAACTCTTCTTTGGTAAGAAGAGCTATGAAGGGTGCATTCTATGCAATTTATGTTTGACAGACTTAACATTAGGATATGTGATGATATTATGTATGAAGATGTTTGGATCGATACCTAGCATATAACTATATGAATATGAAAAGGCTTGACTATAATTAGAAAGGCGGTGAAGTCATTTAACTCCTGTGGACTCAAGGATTGGAAAAATTTAACTATGTGAGGTTCTTGTGTAGTTCCTATGTTAATGTCAATACTGAATTTTTAAGGAGTGTTGATGAGTAGGGTGGTAAGGCTTTATGAATGAAATGATCCTCTGCCCCAATGTGAGAAAATATTTCTTGATCATCTTGAAATTGATGCACATTAACGGTGGGTGAATCCTCTTCAATCATTTGAGACGGATGAGTGGAAGTATTTTAATATTGTGGTTAGTTTGATAAGTCAATGGTCATAATGTAATAGTATTGACTAAAAAAATCTAGGAGGAATAAAGATGGTATCATCAGTATCCATAGGGTCATCTTGTGGGGATGAGGAGGATGGTTCTGATTCTATAATGGTTGAAGATGTGGCAGACTCAGATGATCTAGAAGTTAGGGCTTCATATCCTAATCCATATTTTTCATATTATTTTACATCACATTGAAAGATAAGATAATAGATTCCCCTGTTCATAGTGTCCAAGTCCAAATCTTTTCCGAGCACAATGGTTAAGGTATGTTTGCATGAAATATTAATTTTATAAGAATTTAAAGTTAGTTATGAATGACATGGGTAGAAGGCGATAGGTGGGATGTGAAGAGGGAAGATCAATCCCTCCATAGATAAGATTTGATTTTATATACGGAGGACCATAAGAGATAACGTCTCCAACATTAGGCTCATACATAGGTTGTTTACATGGTCTTCCTTATGTTTTTGGTGTGGGAAGAAAAATAAGTGTAAAGAGGAGATATTCCCTAATGATGACATTGCATGACATCATTGAAGGTGGAGTCATGTGGTAATTTGGATGATGGGATGGATGAGCTGGTAGATGCCTCATCAGAGGATCCTGAGTTTGACTTGAGAATAAGTACATCATTTGGGTGATATGTCATATTATAGGATCTCGAAAGGATTAGGATCGGTGGAGTGCTGTAAGGGTTTTACCCTCATACTCATATTTAAGGAATAAATGTATCATTGAGTGAATATAACACATAATACATGTCCATGGTTGAGAAAATAGTATGCTATATTGGAACTCTCCTTCTACCGAGATAGAAGAGTTTAGGGAGGGTCATAACATCAAATTTAAGAGGTAAAATGACTGTAACCAACGTAGGAGAAATAATATCATTAAAGGCACAAAGTAAAACCAACATCTTGGAGATGATGGTGTCTGCAAGTAATCGAGTTGGTTCAAGGTGAATAATGATATGATATTGATTGTGGTGTTATTATCAATCATGACCCTCTTTACAAGGAAATCATTGATTTGGGTGGTGATGAAGAGAGGAAGATCATGGTCTTCATGAATTAATGATGGTATCTCGAAGTGTCAAAAGAAAAAATGACGAGATGTTATAAGGGTTCCGACTAAATTTGTTAAGAGTCGGGGGTCATCTGAAGGCACTATGATAGATTTAAAGATTTCAATCATGGCTTATTTGTGTGAGGGTGATGTTTGAATTAGTTCATATAGAGACATTTTGATGGGATCTTGATGTAATTATTTGATAATGACCTTTTGTATTAAAGTATCGGGTTGTGTAGAAGGAGAAACAAGAATAGTAACTTTAGGTTTAGGGGCATAACTTGATGATATGATTCGAAGAAAAAGGAATAGAAACATTGGTCTTATTTTGTTCCAAAGACTCGGGTTCATAGGTGCATGATTGTGTGGTAATACGAACCACATTGATTTGATGAGGGCATATTTCCTTAGTAAAATACTTAGTTGATGTGGATGATGATGTAGATATAGTGGACACACATGTCTTGTAAGGCATTCTTGATTTTTCAAAGTCAATGGGAAGAAGACCTCTATCTATGAGTTTTTTAATGGCAACATGAAGGGATTTAAAATATTCCACAAAGTGTCTGGTGTGTGATGATAATCACATAAGGCTTCATAGCTATACTAAGAAGGCTTCCAACCTCAAGAATCAAATGAGTTAAGAGGAGGTAGTGTTATGAGTGATAGTTGAATAATCTTGTCAAGGATGCGTAATAACATTTTGAGGCAGACGTCGAAAGAAGAAAAGTTTCATTTTATTTGATAGGTGGGGGTACAATTGGTTGAATAGTGTGTCGAGGGATAGTTTTTAATCGTGTAGGTGTGGTGGTATTCTTGATGAATGATGTGGTCCTAGGATAGAAGGCTAAAATGTTGGCTTTCGAGTTGAAGAACTAGGATGGTCATGTGACATGGTTGTAACTTTATTATATGGGGGTGTGATAGTTTTTGAAGGTTAAGTGTGTGATTTGGAGCTGCGAAATCATCATATGATATTTTCATAATTTATAGAATATGTTGTCTTTGTGACATTTGTGAAGAGCTAGTGGACAAACTGGATGATGTAGATGAAGAAGGTTATTTGTTGACTACAAAATTTTTGGATGCTGTAGAATCAATTTATGAGTTTTTACAACAACATTCCGGAAGAAGGCACGGATGTGGATGCTTTGGTAGAGGTTGAAAACGTTAAAGGTGGTTTTTGACTAACTGTGTTTATCTTATGGTGAGCTTGAATGTGATTGGTTTGTGACCGACTATTCGATGGAGAATGATTATGGAATGGTTGTTTAAAGACATCAAGGTTTTGATTTTGAGGTGCATTAGGATTATCCAGATGTAAATCACCTTTATCAATCAAATCTTGAAGGACATTATGGAATGAACGACATCTCTCGATATCATGACCTTTGACCCTATGGTATTTGTAATAATCATTATCTCTTTACCAAGAGGGTTTTGAAATGTATGTGTCGATAGGATGAATAAGGGGAAGGGTGATAATATTAGCGGCTAGAAGTTTGTCAAAGACTACACTATATGATTCACCAATGGGGGTGTAGTTATGTTGAGGTTGAGAGGATTTAGTAGTCAAACATTCCATTAGTTTAAAATTACAACACCCCTTGATTTATTTTCACATATGTGTGGGGCGAGTTGATGTAATTATGCTAACACAGTCCACCTCTCAAGTTGTGGGACTTACAACTTAAGATTACCTAATCCTACCGCTAGCACTACTCCTATAAATAAAAATATAGCTAAGTAATCCTAATATGAACATGTTGTTTGCAGACTCACAAAGACCCCGGATGCGAGATCGGGCTTCTAGGTTGATCACTCTAGCATCAAAGTGTGATTGCACAACATGGAAATCTCTCTCAAGTGTGGGGACTTGTGGCGAGAGAGGAATCTCAGTTAGAGGCTGGTTCCTCAAACTCCTCGATTTAGATCTATATTTTGCAAAACTACGAGAGGTTCGAGATCCTAATCCTACTCTAAGCTGCAAGGGATAGGGATAGAAATGCAAAAAATATGAAACTAACTAAAGGTGGTGATGCACCAAAAGGAGTGGTGAAACATATTTGTCATGCAAATAGACACGAGATCAAAGTTTAGAGCATAAAACATACACAGTGATAAGGTATAATTTAGGATCTAAAATGAAGCAAATTATACAAACAGAGGATTGAAAACCATTCACAGAGCTTGCATTATCATTTCCAGTGTCAAAACACACATTACACCCTCAGAGAGGTAAAAGAAAATTGTTACAATCTTTGGAGAGGTCTAATCCTTGCTTCGGTCACTTGCTGGAGCTGAAATAAGAAGTTGCTATGTCAAAATTGTTCCCCCCTTCAGAAATGAGCCAAATCTGGCTTTTACATTGCATGGGTCGAGTCCAGGGGACAGAAAACGTACAAAAGCATGGAAGCCCATCCCTTCTTGACTACAGGTGCATTAAAATGGCATAGGGGACCTTACAAACCCATACCCTGTCATTTTGACTGGAATACAGGAGAATGTGACCCATTCTGCATTAAATCGTCGTCATTAAAATGTCGCCACGGCCATGAACACACGTTAGAGCCATTTCTTGATTTTTCTCTCTAGACTACACAAAACTCAAGATTAATGCTAGAATCATGTAGAATTTCATGAGCTTTCCGTTGATATAAAGAACATGTAAATCCGAGCTCTGGATCGAAAGATATGTCGATCCCGAAGATCTAGGGCACAAAGCAGTGAAAACGGATTTTTAAAATTTCTTCTCGCGCTCTGCCACCTGGATGACACGTGGCATGCATTGATTGGTCACGTGATTCTCTCTCCTTCTCTGCTTCGTTGGACACATGTCCTCTTTTTATTGGCTCGGGGTTTTCCTTCAAAAATTTCCCTTTGACCTTTGGACCTTTCTCCTTGTGACACGTGTCATGATCTGGTTGGCCGCGGAGTGCCCAGATTTTCGTGTCCACCGCGTCCTTTTGTCCCGGATGTACCCAACTGTCTGGGACAAAAACTTCCGATCCACCTGAAATGGGCTTACATGTCCCTTTTCTGCTGGCTAACACGTGGCGTGATTTGATTGGCCCTCGGCTTTCTCGGCTAACCGCGTCCCACGCGTCCTTTTGTCCCACTTGTCCCGGTGATGAAGTTTCCCATTTCGGCTGAATCGGCCGGTTTGTGTCCTTCGCGTCCATTTGTCCCAAATGTCCCGGTCTTTGCGCAGGACAAAAACTTTCGAACCACCTGAAATGGCCTCCTTTGCTCTCAGCCACTTCACCTTTTTGCGTCCTTCGCGTCCTCACGCCCAAATGTCCCAACTGCTTAGTACGAAAGTTCTCCATTTCAGCCGATCCGGGCGGTTCGCGCCCTCAAGGCCCAAATGTCCCGAGCAGTTAGTCGTTTTTCTTCTCCTTCGGCCGAACTAGCTTTCCGCGTCCCTCACGTCCCGACGGCCCGATTGTCCCTTTGTCCCACTTTTCCTTTTTGGCCGAACCGGCCGGTTCGCGCCCTTCGCGTACATTTGTTCCACTTGTCCCAGTGCTTCGCGGGCTGCCTGGAGGCGTTTCGGCCGAACCGCTCCTTGGTGATCCGAATGTCCCAACTGTTCCTAGGACAAGGACTTAGCTGATTTTCACAATTTTTTCTGGCCCAAGCTTATTTTCTGCAACTTTTTCCACATTTTCTCAGAGCTTGCTCTCTTCAACCTGGACAGGAGAGTTAGAAAAATTTCTGAGGGGACCCTAGAAACATGATTTTTGCCTTGAATCCATCCATTTGCCTAGGACTCGAGAATTTGATGTATGTTATCAAATCAACCCTGGGGGTGGATTTGGATAACAATTTGGTGACTCGGTGGGGATACTACATGTTAGGTAGAAGATACCAGTTGCCTGAAGCAGTCCATTTGGCATGGAGTCATCAAATCTTCTATTTAGAACCTCAGTGACTCGAGAAAGTGCAAGGAGGAAGATGGAATGTCTCCTGATAAAAGCAAGGACTGCAAAACATCTCCATGAATAGCAAGCTGTGCCAAAGCACTTAGGGAAAACAAAACTAACCTACAACAAAACAATGTGCACAAGCACTTGGAGGAAAGAAAATCTAATCTAATATTTACAAAGGTAGTGAACTTCCCTCTAGAAGCAACGCTTGAGATAGATTCCATTGACTAGAATCTGCAGTTCTTCACCATCCAATGAGGCCAATTGGAAAGCATTGTTTTTCTTGCACTTTGTGACCATATATGGGCCACTCCAAATGGCATCAAATTTTGAATGCCTTCCCGGTTTTGCTCTGTCCACATCCCATTTCAACACTAGATCTCCAACTTGAAAATATCTATCCTTGGCCTTTCTATCAAAGGTCTTCTTGATCAAAGCTTGATCCTTTTCCATTACTTGGGATGCCTGATTTCTGATCTCTTGTAGCTCCATCAACTCTACATACCTCACCTCCATGGGCTCAAATTCAAGCAACTCCAACTGCTTCATGAGTTCCAACGTTGGCAACTCAAGTGACATGGGCAAGATTGCCTCTCTTCCATAGACAAGCCTGAATGGAGAGTTACATGTGGATCTTTTGGGAGTGATCCTATCAGCCCATAAGGCTGATTTCAGCTTGGTATGCCAAGACCTCTGATTCTCATCAAGAGTCCTCCTAATGATCCTCAACAAATTCTTGTTTGTAGACTCAGCCTGGCCATTACCCTGAGGGTAATAGTTTGATGAAGTGCTTAGGTATATACCGTTCTTGACAGCCCACTCAGTCACCCTAGATCCAATGAATGCCAATGCATTATCAGAGATTATTGTAGCAGGTACACCGAATCTGGTTGTTATCCCCTCATAAAAGTCTAAGATGCTAGACTCATTTGCCTCTTTGAGTGCTACTGCTTCTATCCATTTGGTGAAGTAGTCTGTGGCTGTCAAAATCCATTTGTGCCCTTGGCTTGAATTGGGATTAATGACTCGATGAAGTCAAACCCCATTGCATGAATGGCTGGTCAGCGAGATTGGATGCAATGGAAGGGCAGCAAGTCTCTCTTTTCTGTGAAGAATGCACAATTCTTACACCTCTTGATCCATGCATAGCAATCTTTGAATATTTTAGGCCAATAATAACTAGCCTTCATGATTTTTAGAATTTGTCACTCTTGGTGCAAAATGGCCACCAGCTGGTCCACTATGAAACTCCTCCAACACCCTTTGAATCTGACCTGTGCTAATGCATCTCAGCAGCACTCCATTCACATCCTTCTTGAACAATACTCCATCAACAATGGCATACGGGACAGCCTGCAATCTGAAGTGTCTCCTTTGGGTCTTGCTCATCTCTGGAGGGCATAGGCCTGTGCCTAGGAAGTGCATAATACCTTGGGTCCAGCAAGGAGTCGGGGCAGCATTGTCTTCTTCTTGATTGCCACTTGGCTCATGGCTGTCTTGGACTGTCAAAACAGCCTCTTCTTCGTTGCATACTTCCTCTTGCTTCCCCAAAACCAGCTGCTCACACAGTCCTTTCCCTCTTACCAGCTTGGTGATCTTGATCTCAATGTCATACTCCATGACACGGGTGATCCAACCTTCCCTTTTCTCATTCAAATCCTTGTTGAGGAGGAAGTCCTTAACCCCAGCATGTGAGACTAGCAGTTGAATCTTATTGTTTGAGACCAAATGTCTGAACTTCTTCAAGCTCCTGATGACAGCAAGGACATGTTTTTCGATGAAAGAATACTTTATTTCGTAATCTTCCAAGGTTTGGTTGAAGAATGCTATGGGCTGCTCGAACCTTCTTTATTCAGCTGTGTTAAGATATTTGAGATTGTGTCGATCCTCCAAACACATACAATATGAAGTCCTTTGAAAATGCAGGTTGATAAGAGTTGGAGCTTGTGATATTGCATTTGATGCTTTCAAAACTCTCTTTGCCTTTTGCTATCCATTTGAATGCCAGACTCTTCTTCAACATCATTGTTAGAGGCTTCACAAGAGTGGCAAAATTAGGCACAAATCTGCAGACAAAGTTTATCCTTCCTAAGAAGCTTTGAAGAGATTTCTTGTGGTGTGGCAATGGGAGTGTTCGGATGACTTCAACCCTTTCAAGATCAATTGTTAGCCCTTCCCTTGAGACAATGTGGCCCAACAATTTGCCCTCGTGTGTCAAGAATATACACTTCTTTGGATTCAATGACACTCGAACCTTCTACACCTCTGAAACACTTGTCTGAGGTGAAAGAGATGGTCTGTTGCATTCTTTGAGAAGACAGTGATATCATCTAGGTATACTAGCACTATATTGTTGATTAAGCCTTTGAATGCCATATCCATAGCTCGCTAAAATGTTGCTCCGGCATTTGATAGGCCAAATGGCATCTTCTTGTAGGCATAGGTGCCCCATTTGGTGGTGAAAGCCATCTTGAATTGATCTTCTTCCTTCACCATTATCTGATTATAGCCTGAGTATCCATCAAGTAGTGAGAACCTTTCTGAACCAGCTACAACTTGCAATATTTGCTCCATTGAAGGAAGCGGGTAATGATCTTTGAGAGAGGCTCTGTTCAAGTCTCTGAAGTCAACACAGTCTGATTTCTCCATTTCTTTTTCTCACTGGCACCAAGTTTGCAACCCAACTTGAGTGTTTGATGGGGAAGATGATACTGGCCTCAATAAGCTTGCTTAACTCTTTTCTCATGAGAGGTTCAATATGGGGATTCATTGGCCTTTGCTTTTGCCTAACGGGCTTGGATTCGGATCCAGCTCAATAGTATGTTGTGCCAGCTTTGGGTTGAAACCTCTTAGATCTTTGTAAGTCCAAGCAAAGATATCTGGGAACTCTTGACAAAGCTGAACAAAATCAGATTTCTCTTATGAGGTACTTACTTTGCCAATCTGCAATGTTTTGCCTTCTTCCACTAAAATAGGCTCTGAATCTTCACCCTTCACTTGAATGTTCGCTTTCTCCTTCCGGAACTGATCATTCGGGCTGAAGATTGACTCCAAGGTTATGAGGCCTTTTGGTAATTTGTTAGTTCTCAGTTGCACTACCTGATCACCATATTGCTGCTCCAGCTTGTCTTGATTTCTGGCGGAGAAATCAGCTTCTTCTTGTAGGAAATTGACAATTTGTTGATCATTCTCGAAGACTTGCCAACTTGTGTTGTTATTTGGAACAGCTGGTCTCACAACCAATTTGATATGAGGCTGAGATTTCTCACTTTTGATACTCTCTACAACATCAAACGCAGCCCCAATTTCTGCAAGCCTGTCGTGGGCCTCATTCCTTTTTCTTGGGATGGAATTGATGCTAAAAGCTTCAAAATCTTCAATAAGATCCCATACCCGATTTTTGTAGCACTTAAGTAGATCATTTTTGGCAGCATTTTTTCCTTTGACTTGGTTTACGACCAGCTCACTATCACCAAATACTTGTAAATTCCTGATGCCTTTCTTCATTGCCCAGTGCAGTCCATGAATTAAGGCTTCATACTCAGCTGTGTTGTTTGAGCAAGAAAAATGGAAACGGAAGGCTGAGTAATATCTTATACCTTGCGGTGAAATGAGCATAGCTCCTCCTCCTGCACCTTGTCTACTCCTTGACCCATCAAAGAACAATTGCCATACTTCATTCTTGTCCTTATGATCTGGCTTGGTGATGCTGGGGAGAGGTTGATCCTCTTCATGTAAACAATAAACCCCTAGCTCAGATTCTTTTATTTCTTGATAGGGATCAAAACATGCACCTTGCTTGCCCATTCATCAAGAGTCAAATCGAGATGCTTCCAACCTTGGTGTCGGCTTCATCGGTGCTTGGATAATCTTCTTGATCAAAGCATTTGAGCAGTTGGTATTGATTTATTTGGTAGTGTAAGGCTCAATGTGAAAGTTTGCAATAGGTTCGAGACCTGATTGTGGCCTTGGTTCCATACCTTGTTACGAACAACATATGTGACCAATCTGCCGAAAGATAGCCTCAATTTTAGTAGTGAAGTCTCTTGACAAGCACAATGCAAAGAGTGGTGGCGAGGTCTATGGTGACACATCTTGTAACACTATTACGTTGGGACATGCGTGCGGTGTGAGGCTCAAACCTTTGATTACTCCAAGCCGTTGTCACTACTGTCCCGTCTAATTGCACTACACCCTTGGAGATGACTTCGTATTGAAGCCCTAGGCTGATCGGCTATTTGCTTGGGCATTCTTGAACTACTTGCCCCCATTCGATCATGCAATTATGTACCAACTTATCTCCTATGATCAATGAAACATAAAATGGAGGGGGCTTCAACATTTTACCTTGTTGTCCTAAATGGTTTCCTTCAGGCTGGGCAGCATTTGTGAGTACCTTCTCTTGCATTTGGACCTGTTGATTTGAAGTTGACCAGTCCTCCATGGCAGCTTGTAGCAAATCTCTTTGGCCTGGGATGGATAGTGATTCCCACATTGATATGTTTACATTTGTCTTCTTCATTTGATCAATGATGTTGAATGGGGATGAAGCATCCCTCTACTATCCCCTAGCTTGCACATTCATTCCTTGCACATGGGCAGCAACAACTGGCATCTGAGTTGGTTTAGGGGCTGGTTTGGGTGCTCCTTGCATGTTTGGAACTGCATTTTGTTTGCCAACACCTTGTGGAGTGACAGAAGGTCATGAACTACTTGGGGCCAATGGCTGTTCTTCACCCAAATTCCTCCTTTTTGACCTTGTGTTGGCTGCAACACCTTGAGAGGGTATTTGATTCATACCACAGAAATCTTCAGCCTACCAATTGACAAGAGTAGTTTCATTTGGAGATGTTCCTTGTTGAGGCGCTTCTTGCTGCTGATCTCCTTCATGGCTAGACTCTTGAGACCCACCAATGGTTTGCACCATCAGAGCTTGATTTAATGCACCGTTAAAGCACATTGATTGGTTATGTGGCTGACTACACGGGAAACACCAATCATATTCTTGGGCCATGTTGTTTTGGACTGGCACTAATGCTTTAGAAGCAGATACAACATTGGGGTTATAGGGCTGAAATGGTCTATTAGCGGGAGGCCTTACTTGGCTTTGATTTTGATTTGCAGCCTGATTTGGTGGCCTATTTTGTTGGTATGGGGGCCTAGCACAGCATCGTGCTTGAGGCGATACGGTCTAGCACTTTGAGCTTGCTTTGTCTTTTGATAGTAACCAGCTCATTTCCCAAACTTTCCAATTGTTTCATGACCTCTTGGAGTCCATTTCAAGCACTAGAGGATGAAGTAGAAGTTTCACTTGAACTTTGATTTCTAGGGGTGGGAGCAGAGCCAAAGTGGATGCTTGACTAGTGCTTGGATTTTCTAAGTTTGGATACAAGGGCATGGGAGGCCTAGGGGCCGGTTTACCGGCTTGAATGAGATAGTTTTCGGCTCTAATGGCAATACTATAAGCAGCGAGATAAGGTTGTGCCTCCCATAGATTGAATTAACATAGAAATATCGAATTCAAAGATTTAAGGTAATATAGAAAAGCACCTTACATTGTTGGCACGAATGCCACTTTGGAATCCTATCCCAAGACCTTTGAAATCTGAAGTTGAAGTCGATCATTTGCTCGTTGGGGGCTCTCTTGATAGTTGTCGATTGCTCCAAAGAGACAAGTTGTCTCTCTTCTCTCCAAATTGCTCATGAAGTGCAATACACAGTTGATTCATTTGTGATAGAACCGGCTCAAGGCTCCTAAACCATTGTAATGCTTTACCCTTGAAGGAAGATTCGATAACAATGACCACTTGCATTTCATTGATTTCATGAATTACACAAAGGTTAGCAATATCTTTAACATGATCACACTGGAGTAGTCGATTTTCTCCGGTGAAGTAGGGAATGTTCTTCAAGGCTGCAATAGGAAGCTGGATGTTGTGCATTGAGAGCAAGTGGGCTGCTTTGCTGTAAAGTTGACGTAGGGGTTGTTACGAGCCATTCTAATCGGTCTTAAAACCCTTGTATACTAAATGAAAGGCCTATCAGGTGGAGGAGTTGAGAGAGTTCTGTTTGGTGGAGATGGAGACCTTTGAATCCTTCTTCCTCTTTGCCTTCTTCTTGGAGATAACTGCAGGTATTCAAACAACACTTCTTCTTCTCCGACTCTTGACCTTGTGGTGATTCTTCTCATGAGTTTTCAGGCCTGCACTGCTAAAACCAGTTGATTCTTCCCCTTGGAGTCGCCAGATATGCAAATAATAGCTCTTATAAGCAAGAAAACTGCAGCAGATGCATATCAACTTTGCTGCAATAAAAATGAGACCTCTAGGTCCCACCTGGGTGTGCCAAAGCTATTGTTGCGGACTCATAGCACCCCACGGATGCGAGATCGAGGCTTCTAGGTTGATCACTCTAGCATCCGGTGTGATTGCACAACATGGAAATCTCTCTCCAAGTGTGGGGACTTGTGAAATTGAGAGAGGAATCTCCAGTTAGAGGTGGTTCCTCAAACTCCCTCGATTCGAGATCTATATTTTACAAAACTACAGAGGTTCAGATCCTAATCCTACTCTAAACTGCAAGGAGATAGGGATAGAAATGCAAAAAATATGAAACTAACTAAAGGTGGTGATGCACCAAAAGGAGTGGTGAAACATATTTGTCATGCAAATAGACACAGATCAAAGTTCACAACATAAAACATACACAGACTGATAAGGTATAATTTAGGATCTGAAATGAAGCAAATAATACAAACAGAGGACTGAAAACCATTCACAGAGCTTGCATTATCATTTCCAGTGTCAAAAACACGCATTACACCCTCAGAGAGGTAAAAGAAAACTGTTACAATCTTTGGAGAGGTCTGATCCTTGCTTCAGTCACTTGCTGGAGCTGAAAGAAGAAGTTGCTATGTCAAAATTGTTCCCCCCTTTAGAAATGAGCCAAATCTGGCTTTTACATTGCATGGGTCGAGCCCAGGGGACAGAAAACGTACAAAAGCATGGGAGCCCATCCCTTCTTGACTGTAGGTGCATTAAAACGGCATGGGGACCTTACAAACCCATACCCTGTCATTTTGACCGGAATACAGGAGAATGCGACCCATTCTGCATTAAATCAGTATTTGAAATGTCACTTCTGGCCATGAACATGTGTTAGAGCCGTTTCTTGATTTTCTCTCTCAGACTGCACCAAAACTTGAGATTAACCCTAGAATCATGTAGAGAATTTCATGAGCTTTGTTGAATTAAAGAACGTGCAAATCGAGCTCTGGATCGAAAGATATGTCGACGAAGATCTAGGGCACGAAACAAGTGAAAACGGATTTTTTAAAATTTCTTCCCATGCTTTGCCACCTGGATGACATGTGGCATGCATTGATTGGTCACATGATTCTCTCTCCTTCTCTACTTCGTTGGACACGTGTCCTCTTTTTATTGGCTTAGGATTTTCCTTCAAAAATCACCCTTTGACCTTTGGACCTTTCTCCTTGTGACACGTGTCATGATCTGGTTGGCCTGCGGGTCTGCCGGATTTTCGTGTCCACCGCGTCCTTCTATCCCGGATGTCCCAAACTGTCTGGGACAAAAACTTCCGATCCACCGAAATGGGCTTCCATGTCCCTTTTCTGCTGGCTAACACGTGGCGTGATCTGATTGGCCCTCGGCTTTCTCGGCTATCCGCGTCCCACGCGTCCTTTTGTCCCACTTGTCCCGGTGCTGAAGTTTCCCGTTTCGGCCGAATCGGCCGGTTCGCGTCCTTCGCGTCCATTTGTCCCAAATGTCCCAGTGCTGTGTGGGACAAAAACTTCTGAACCGCCCGAAATGGCTTCCTTTGCTCTCGGCGCTTCACCTTTTCGCGTCCTTCGCGTCCTCGCGGCCCAAATGTCCCAACTGCTTAGTACAAAAGTTCTCCATTTCGGCCGATCCGGGTGGTTCGCGTCCTCAAGGCCCAAATGTCCCGAGCAGTTAGTCATTTTTCTTCTCCTTCAGCCAAACCAGCTTTCCACGTCCCTCATGTCCCAACGGCCCGATTGTCCCTTTGTCCCACTTTTCCTTTTCGGCCGAACCGGCCGGTTCGCGCCCTTCACGTACATTTGTTCCACTTGTCCCAGTGCTAGCCGCGGGCCACTTTGGAGGCGTTTGGCGAAACCGCTCCTTGGTGATCCGAATGTCCCAACTGCATTCTAGGACAAGGACTTAGCCAATTTTCACAATTTTTTCTGGCCCAAGCTTATTTTTCGCACCTTTTTCCGCATTTTCTCGAGCTTTCTCTCTTGACAACACGGACGGGGAGAGTTAGAAAAATTTCTAAGGGGACCCTAGAAACATGATTTTTCCCTGAATCCAAGCATTTGCAGGACTCGAGAATTGATGTATGTTATCAAATCAACCACGGGGTGGATTTGGATAACACATGCCAAGGGACATGGGAGAGAGAGAGGGTTAGAAAGATGCATGAAAATGAAATCATAAGCTAAGGGTGGTGATGGCACTAGAAAAAGGGGTGAGATATTATGTTGAGGAAAATGCATGGAAAATGTAGCAGGGAGAGGCCAAACTAATGTGACATAGACCCTAATCTACATCTGCAATCAAATCTCTATAAAACATAAAATCTTGCACTTGCAAGTGAGAACCACATGCATAGAAAGAAAAATATGAAATAGAGAGGCAAGGAGATATAATAAAACATCGAAAGGGTAAAAATCACCACAAATGAATATTTATTGCTCTTAAAGTATGCACAATTCATTACATGATGAAATAAATGCATTAAAACACTTTCAAGCCGAAAAGAAGTCTATCAACTATATCGAGTTGAGTAAAAACTTGAAAGAGTTTCCCAACTCTCGAGATGGTCTCCCTTACAAATGAGGGGAAATTACATATATATAGAGAAGGGGAGGCTACCAACCGATAACCTTCATTAATTTCCTATATGGAGGTATGGGTAACCATAGTGATTCACTTTCAATGGTACTTTTATCACACTTCAAACATGGGTTCCATACCTTATTAAACTAGTTGTTGAGCTACCTTATACGATGCCATTAATGTCAATCGATATGTGACATCCCTTGTTGACACTAGACAAGAACCGCCAATCGATGCTCGACATAGATGGAAGGGTTTTCCACCAATAAGGGAGGGGTTATCACATGATAAGAAGATTGATTTTCACATGATGATAAGGGAATGTTGACACATAAAAATATGGAATTTTGTCGTATGAAAGTAAAAGGATGATGTCACACAAAAAGGGAAGGAAAATAACATGTGTCGGGAAGAAGGGAGGTGATGAATGACAAGAAGGTGGTGGTTAATGTATGGTTGATGTGTGATAATGAGTGTAGTTGACGTGCATCGGCGCAAGGGTGGTTGACACATGAAAATGAGATGGTGGATGAATCATGTTAGCAAGGATGTTGATGAATGGTTGATGTGCAAAAATGAGGGAATTTGATGTATGTTAGCAAGGGTGGTTGATGCATGGTTATTGTGCGATAATGAGATGGTAGTTGGCGTGCATTAGCAAAGGTGGTTGACACATTTTTGTCGGCGTGATAATGAGATAGTGATTGATGCCACGATTGACACGTGACAATGTGATGGTTGTTGATGAGAAACAATGATAAACAATTGATGCATGGTTGACATGTGAAATTGAGGGAATTTGATGTGTGATAGTGGTAAATGGTCCCAAACCTTCACTGCAGCTCGCTAACATGCCATGAAACCCGACCTGCTAGATAACTCATATTATTTGAATTTTTACTTTTGAGCCATCCTAAGTTGTCCTTCTCTTCTAACACGGGGCTGACTTTGATGGCCTCTTGCACATCTCATAATGTGAATGACTAAGTCCTTTTATGTTATCCAAATTAACCCAAGGGGGTGAATTTGGGATAACACACTCCTTAGAGGTAGATTTGATGACCATTGCATTGGCTAATGATTTGGACTTGTCTTGGGCTGGAGAATGGTTTCTTGATAATTTGGATTTTGGTTTCTTCGGTCTAAGTTTGACTTTGTCTTCTTTGAGAGCTTGAAGCTTGAGCTTGTGGGACATTACAAAGGCTTAATCAAACATATAAAAATATTGGATTTGAAGTTTAGATGAGATGTGTTTGGCAAAAAACAGGAGAATAATTCAATTAACTCTATTTGTGAGAGGGAAAATAATAATTGATTAATAATGCACCACTAATGGGTGAAAAAGTTTACGATGGACTCATCCTTGAACTTTTTGATCACATATAAAATTTAGTAATAGTGATCTTATGGGTGATATTGATTGAAAAGTTTTTGAGGAAGAGCTGGATGAGCTACACAAATGAGAAGAGTGAATCGTGGTATGTTGTTCTACCAATACTGAGAGAAAAGCTAGTTAGATACATAGAAAATGTCATAAGCATCAAATCTTGATTGTAGGATATGAGGTAACAGGTGTGAGGAAAGGCCCGTATGTGTTGCTGAGGGTCTTCCTCACTATAAAATTTAAAGAACTTTGGGAGTTCACGGTGAGGAGGATATTATTTATACGACACTAACGGATGATTAGGTTCATTGCATATCATTTCATATTTATTCATATGAGTGTATATTCTTCGGACCCATAGAATTGTCTCAAGGCTTGATATTTTTCATTAAGGCTTGTAAGGGGTTTGTTTGTAGTTATTGTTATGGAGTGGATAAAGATAAATCATGACGATTATACAATGGTTGGCTAGGTTTTTATATGGTTGATCTTGTTGGGGATGTTTTGCTAAAAGGGGATATTCTCTTTGAAGAGTGTTTATAAGAATGTTATATGTGGGTTATGAAGCTAACAAGCTGTAAAGGTTGAATATACTAATATTATATGGGCATAGATGTGCTAAGAATGGGTTGTGATTTTTGTGGCACATGTTGTAGGGGAAGAGAGGCAAGGATAAGAGGTTGTGACTACGGGAATGTGTTGGAAATGGATAGAAGAGTAGATCAAAGGTTGTGATTGTCGAGGTACATATTTAAAGGGAATTGAAGTGTGGATGAGAGGTTGGGATTTTTGTGGTATGGATTGAGAAAAAGTGGGAACAGTAGATGATTCTTTGAGATGAGGGAAGAACGGTAGAAATAGAGGAGGTGTTGATAATGGGGTTGACATTAGAATGGACATAAATATGTTTTGAATGACTAATTTAGGTTTTTGAGATAGGGTAGGCCGAGCTACACTTAATGGGATGGCTATGGAACTCACAAGGGGAGTTTGGATAGTACAGAAAAATAAATGAGTTGACGTGGATGATGATGAATTGATATTATTTTGAGGTAGGATAGAGATAGATGAGGGGTTTGTTCGGGATGTGGATTGTTGACTTCTAATATCCCGTGAGGAAACTACATTGAGATCAAAAGCAATGATGAGGATAGAAGACACAACACTTTGGATGTTTACGATTGAATATTGATGGGGTAAGGATGTATTTTCTAAATGAATGGTTCATGATTATGATCAACGAGATGTGAGTAATCACGTGAGGGTTTTAGTTTAGGCATAAATTGTTGAAGATGAACACCCTAAGTGGCGTGATATGCACCGAGAGAAATGGGTTTCACATCTAATATTTTGGAGAAAATGATATCCCCACTATCAAAGAAATGGGGACTAAAAGGATCAAGTATTTCAGATGAAGTGGATTTACTACTAGGAGAATGTGTTTGTTGTTGATCTTTTGGTCGGGTGATAAAGCAACTTGTTCTTCTTCTAGTAAAGGTGAGGCACCTTCAATGTGTGTTTGGATATTTTTCAATGGATCTATGAAGGATTTCGACCATATTTTATGATGTTTGGATACATGATTGTTGTCTTGTGAGAACCATAAAAGAAAAAAATCACCTAATAATGAAAAATAAAGGTAAATTGATTGATTAGAAGTAGCAAGAAAGTCACAGAAGAATTTTTATCTTGATTAATTTAAAAGAAAAGTGAAATGTGTAAAATGGATGATAGGGTCCTAGGAAATGGATATCTAAGGATGGTTTCAATAATTTTTAAAGATGGATTCCTTGATATACCCAAAGGTACGTGAGTCCCAAATATGTGTTGGTGTCAGTATGGGTCTTGGTGTTAGGGCCTACCCCGCACTTCACGATCCCACAATGATAAGGGAGTCAGTGCTTATAAATTATACCGATAACTAGTTGTTTATACTTAGTCACAACACAGAGTCGACTTCCCTATTTTGTTATGAAACCCTAAAAATTTCACTGTGTAGGAGTGTTTCAATGAAAATTTATGTTGATTTGATCAAAATGTCGTGGATGTAAATTAAGTGAATGAAATTTATTGATCCCTAATTAATCTATGTGATCAAGAAGGAAAATAGGTTTTTAATCTCAAAATAATGATTGATTTCGATGAGGATAACAAATAATAATTGAATACGTAAAAATTAAAAGAAAATAAGAGGAATGCCTGTAAAATGCTTCCTTTTTAATTTTAGATTTTAGATTTTATATTTTACCACAATAATAGCGTAGTAAGAAAAAGCCCCCAAAGAAAAAACCTACGAGGGTTAGCGAGAAAACATAAAATAGAAATAGAAAATAGTGTTATAAGTTGATTGATTGAGTAATTGGAGTATTCATAGAGAACGTTGGTGATTAATATGAATTGATGGTGATTCAAATGAATCACTGGTGGTTTAACTAGATCACTAGTGATTATAGAGCAGAAATCCTAGAATGAATACAATTAATTTAAACGAAAAGAAACAGAGGGACTAAGGGTCACACCAAGCATGCGAGAATACACCAAAGAGTTTTGGTTTTAAATATTAACTTAATGAAGAAAAATAACAAAAACTAGACTGACCTCGAGAGGATGACGAGGTTTCATCGATACTGTGATGATGGATGATGAAGCTAATGGATAAATGATCCTTCCTTATTTCATCGATTGAGGAACCTACGATCAAAGACACTAAACAAAATAGATTATATGGATGGGTAAACAATCTGTTTGGCAAAGGATGATTCTAGGAATCCAATGGGACTTCCTTAGAGGATGTCATCTTACTTTGTAACAATTAAGTGAATTGATAAAGATAAAGATAAAGATATGTGATAGACAAAGATATATGGATAGTAAATAAGAATCTCTAGAACTCCAAGTTAAAGGGTAAGTCTTGTGTAACTTCAAAGGTGGCCTAGGTGAGGGTGGATGTAGTATGAATGGATTTAAATTAGTTATACCAAAATTCCTTGGTCTCTTTCTTGATCTTGTGAAGGAATTCAAATTGATCTTTAAGTTCTTCTTCATCAATTGTAAAACATATTACGTTGAGTATGATCTCAAGGAGAATGTTGTATTGATCCCAAAATAATGGTTGCTTTAGACTATAGAAAGGTCATAAATCTTGGTGATTGGATGTCAACGGCTAGGAAATGCCATCTAACAGAGAGCCATGCTTGGAAACAACATGTTAAATGGAAATAAACTTGATAAAAAATGATATGGGACTGATAAATTGATGAAAAGATATATTTTTATAAGGATCTCTCGACGATTCAAACAAATTTCGATAATATCTTTGGTAATCACAAGAGATTATTGTTAAAAAGACAATTTTGTTAAAAACAATGATTAAATCTCAAAAAATTATGTTTTTGAGTGATTTTAGTGTTTTTGAATTGTAAATGATAAAAAAAGATACTAGAATACCTTTGGATGCAAGAGGAGATAAAATATGCCTCAAATATTTATGGAAATTCATCAAAGTTGTTATGTTGATCTTGATGTCTCCGAGAGTGAAATGATAAGAAATGGCTTTGAAGACATTGTGCGGATGATTACCAGAGGTTGATATTGAAACACGGTGATTTATAAAATGCTCTAGGTTGTCTAAAAATTCACAAAATGAAGTATAGGAATGAGCAAAGGAATTTTGAAGATCCTTGAGAGAGTTTACAAACATGATATTTATAATCGTTGGTGATTAGTTAGAATCACCGAAAATCCTCTTTTTGGGGGAAATAACTTGAAAAGTGGTTAAAACCACTTCCAAATAGACTTTTAGGTTCTTGATGCGTGTAAATGGTTGGGGAGGCTCGGAAGGAGGTGTAGAGGTTAGGATGTAGTGAAAAATAGGTTTAGATTATTTTAAAATGGTTAGGGTTGATCGGAGTGGTTTGGTGGTTTATGGGAAGGGTAAAATAAGATTTTACAAATTTGTGGAATGATATTTATGGGTGTAGGGTAGAGATTTACATGAAGTAAATATTGTGGGGAGATTAGACTTAGGATAAGTTATTAATAAATTAAATATTGTTGCTTTATAAAGTATTTGTGTATTGATATTGTTTCCTTGGTAGTGTGTGTGATCAAGGAAATTAACAGTGATAATTTTAGGCGTCTACAAAGTAGGTATGTATAAACACAATGTGTAATGGCCCACTTGTATAGATTTACTTGGTAGTATCATGAGAGTGGTCTAGGAGCCATGAATTTGTTGCACATATGGGCATATGGGTATATAACAATATTGAGGCCGAGTGGGTTACAAGCCGATTAGGATTGACTTGAGATATTCATAGTGAGGTGGGTAAGCACCCATACTAGGAGGATGAATACGACCACCTATAGGTCGATGCTACATAAGATGGGCCTTGGGGAAATTATATGGAGACTGTATAGAGACTATGATGGATTGGTAGAGGATGGTATGGAGCTGCGGTGCATTTGGTAAACCATGTAGTTAGAGGATCATTTCCTAGGTTTAAAAACATTATTCTAGGGTGAGTGAATATCTAGACAGTTTTACATGGCCCAAGATGTGACCCTAGAGCCATATATATGGTTAATATCTACTTGAGAAATGAGATGAGTAGGAGTGACCTAGACCGAAAAGAGCATAGCTAGTACATCCTGGTCTAGATGAGGTATATGCAACTATAAATCTTATACACTTTGACAATTTGGAGTGTACCTAGGCATATAGTAAGTGGTGGGAGACACATAGATGGGTGTTGCCATTTCTAGTAGTGGTGGATGTGGCTAGTGGGGTAGCGATTGGAGGAGTAAAGGGGCATGTAAATGCATACAGTGTAGATGGTGTAGTAGCAACATGAGCTAGCCTAAGTATTGTTCATTGTTATTTTTCAGCTTTTATTTGGTTATGAGATATTGCGAAGGTGTGTAGTAACTAATGGTGGTGTTTTTTATTAAAGGTGATGCCTACTGGTCATTGATTATAGATTCATCAATACACACATTTTAAACACGAACGTGCCTTCATATATGTTTGTGGGTGGCGATACACTAGAGATAGTTGATGTTATTATAGGAAATCATGACCATTTGTTCAAGCTAGTGGCTATAGAAGCAACCATGTGTATCGTGTTGTTGGCGAGAATGACGAGGATCATGCTGGCCGAGTGGTATAGGTAGGCCATATGAAGAGGATCCCTAGCTCAGGATGTTTTTTCTAGATATGTTGTGCTACAAGGCCAATTTTTAGAGAAGACAACTGATATTATGATAGTACAAAGCCATTTGGTGAGATATAGAGTCGAGATATTAGCGGTGTAGAGTGAGCGGAAAAGCTTCTAGTTCTAGAGGTCCTGCGATTGTATATAGTGATAGTGAGGATGATGTATGATGTATTGTATATGTTGTAGTGATGTATGGGGGATGTACCCCAACGATTGTATCTTTCAACTTATGATTTTGAAGATATATATATTAATATCATATGTGTTATTGATGTGCATTGGTATTTGATGTGATGATTTTTTCTTGCACTTTGGGTTGATATGTATTGTTGAAATGGTTTTTTTGATTTGAAATGCATGATGATGTGGAAAGAAATAAAAAATTAATGATTAGAATAGGATTTTTATTTGAATGATAATGAATAGCATAGTATGTGATGAATATAAATATATGTATGTGATGTAATATAATAGGTAATGTGAAAGAGAAACATGAATTAGATAATATAAGATAATAAAATAACGATGCGTTGGTATTTGTATGATGAGAAAATGTAAAAAAATGGTCATAATCTTGCATGATTAGAATGAAGGGGGGAAGAAGAGAGATTTCCCCCTAGTGTGAGAATGAGGTTCATTTATAAAATCCCCCTTAACAGTCAAGAATGAACTATATAACAAGAGTGTTTCATTAGGAAATGAGTTTTTCATGTACAAGGATGCTAGAAAAGATATGACATGAAGCACAGTGCATGAGTTGTGAAAGGAGATGTTCATTGATGTAGTATTCCCTCAACATTCAAGTGTGAACCATAACATGAGAGTGCGTCATAGCGTAATGAAATGGAAATTAGATGTCATCAACTAGAAATTAAGAGGCTAGCAAGACACAAATGGAGCATGTGAAGTAACAATAGTGTGAGAATAAGTCCCAAATTGGATGCTAAATGGAATGAAACTAAGAATGGAAGGTTTGGTGGGAGGAAGAACGGAAGCAAGGGATTATAAAGCCAATAAGGTATGATATCAATGTGTGAATAATGAGAGAATGAAACCCTAGGTGGATTAGATGGAGGACGTGGATGGATGATGATCTTAGGACATGGGAAAATGACTAATTTATATGGAGGTGAAGGAGACAAGTGAATAACGGTAGAAGCATACT
Organism: Taxus wallichiana var. yunnanensis; assembly: GCA_018340775.1. NCBI lineage: Eukaryota > Viridiplantae > Streptophyta > Pinopsida > Cupressales > Taxaceae > Taxus > Taxus wallichiana. The sequence continues at coordinate 491,778,769 of CM031242.1, read as the reverse complement.
CATGTAGAACAGGATAAAGAAATCTCTCACAAGAGAGAGAGTGGAAAGCAATAACACCGTCATCTTCTAATTTTTGTAAGAAATCATGGAGAGCATAACAATCATTATCATGATGGACATTGATGTGGTGGAAATTATAGAAAGGATGGTCACACTAGAGCTATAATTGATGAGTTAGATGATTTTGAGTAGAAGGTAAATGGATGAGCCACTTATCAAGTAAGGTTTGCATAACATCATGTGGTTTTTCATTATTTTAGAATTGCAATGGTTCATAAGTGGGAGATGAATAAGACTTAGGTGAGTGTCATCATGGTGGAAGGAAGGAATATGCTTATGTGGAGGTAGAGATGGGGACCATGGAGGAGCTTGATGGATAGAAGAGGAGGATATATATTAGATGATGAAGTAGTGGAAGAAGTAGAACGGGGCGGTATAATATGTGCAGTAATTAAATCTTGTTCTAAATCAATGAATTTTTAGAATAAGAGAGTAAAATATTCAAATGTATCATATAATAGTTTTTCTTTCAATGTCAAAACTAAGCCACGAAAAAGATAAATTAATTTTCTAAATCAATGGGCTGAAATAATAATTGATTCATGCAATAATTGAAGCATAAGATGTAATCTAAAATGGGTTCATTCTTTCCTTGATGTAAATAAGGAAAGCGTTCATATGTGACTTTAGGACCATTTTTAGAAATAAATTTTCTAAGAAAAACATCCTCCATATCATAATAAGTACTAATGGATCCATAAGGAAAATGAGTATACCATTGGAGATAATGATCCTTGAGGCTATGATAAAAAATCTTTGAGTAATAAGAAATAATTAGAATAAGCAGACATAGTTGGATGATAATTTTTGAGATGTAAATAAGGATTTTCAGTTCCTTCAAAACATAAAAAGTGAGGCATAATGAAGTCATTTGGGAAATCAGAAATTTGAATCTTTTAAGGAATATGATTGTCATGCAAAGAATTATTGTCAATTAAATCATAATAGGCTTTACTTTCAAGGGTGAGTGTACAAACTTGATATTGCAAAGTGCCAATAACATACATGAGGGATAGAATATCATGTGAAGGAATGGTTCATGAAGTGAGAGGCATATTGAGAGGCTAGATCTTGCCATTGTGAGTGATCATGTGAACATAAGGAGGAGTGGATGTGGAAGAAGGAGAAGGAGGTGGAAGAGGAGGAGAAGCACATGAAGTCTCTATAAGAATGATAGATGTAGACTTGAGAGATACAATGATAGGTGTATTAGTGGTAGGAGTAGAATCATCATGAGAAACAACTTCAGAAGTAGAAGAAATAAGGTTATGAAATTCACAATCAACAATCTTAAGAGAAGTAAAATCATCCCTAACATGTTGATAAGAAGAAACATAATCAAAATCACTATTAGTCATATTTTCACAAACAAGTACATCTCATCAAGACTATCATGAACATACAAAGATGTAGTTGGAGTACTAATATGATATTTATCATTGTATTCATTGGAAAAATATTCAGAAGTAGGAAGAATAGGAGATATAACTTTACATTCATCTTGACACCTAAGAGAAGTAGAATCATGCACATTTATATTTTCAACATTAGAAGTAGAATTATTAGTATCCATATTGTCACAAGCAAGAACATGATCAAGTAAATAATCTACAATAGTATGATCATGTGCTATTAAAGGAGAAGAAGAAGATGCACCAACATGGGTGAGTATAGAAGATGAGGGGGAACATGATGAAAATATTTTATAAGGGGAGACTATATAAATGTTAGAAGTGTCATGGTCCATAGAAAGAGTGTTTGAAAAGCAAGATATTTTTGAAGAATAGAGGAATCACATTTAGGATTGTGATAGGTGATCCGAAGGATTTTTCAGGTGATGGATTACTCCTAAACCACCATGTTTCACCCGATTCTTAGACGTTTCTTTGAAAATGATGAAACACATGGAGTAACAGGCGTAGGAGGAATACCTGTTGAAAGGTTGGTTGATAGGTTGTTGCACGTGTGTTGACTCCTTGATCCTGACTGATCGTGAGAGCTTCCTTTTGGTTGGGATGAACTACCCGAAACAAAAAGCAAGACCACAAGAAAGAGTTAAACAATATATGAAGTAGAGACTGCCTAGCATATGCTAGATCCGGGAAGTTCGATACTTCCTGAGGCATTTGTCGATCCTTTATTTAAAACAATTTAATTTTGGTAATAAAGTAAATCCTATTGTAGTTAAAATTATTTAGGTATCTCATTTAAAAATAATAAGAAAGATCTAATCTAATAGGCTAGGTTAAAATAAGATCCGAAGGTCAAGTAACTAGTTTTGGGTCATTGCAGGTCTAACAGAGGTCTTAGGCAGGTCACAAGTGAGTAAGTGTGATGTGGGAATAGGTAGGTAGGTTACTATTTTTGGCTGTATTAGTAGATACAGGGCGATTCTCAGTTAACGGTGACTAACGCCAGTTTGGGAGAACCGGTGCATTCTTCGTGGGGTAGTCTTGGGAATGTAACAGAATGAGCTTTAGATCTCCCATATGATAACACAAAGGACTAGGTTGGTCAGAATGAGGTATTAAGTTGTTTGGATGGGATTTGGTGAAGTTTTAATAGGGATATGGAGGGGTGAGTATTAATGGAGTTTAGTGGGTGGCTAGGAGAACAAAGGATGAAAATATAATGATGAAATGAGTGAACCAGAGGAGTAAAATGTTCTACTTACTTGGAATCTGGTTCTAGACGCGTCGTGAGTGAGGAATGAAGGTACTAATAAGAGGTTGAATGTTGCATAGGATCATGAAACATTGGGGAGATCCTACATGTGCTCTCCTTCTTGCATGATTGGGTGAAATATGTCTTTGGGGGTGAGTGTTGGATGGTTGTTGGGTGAATCCTGGATGTCTATGTAAGAGAAAATACTTGATCTCCTTCTTTTCATGTGTGTTCTCCCTAAAACTTGTTCTCAAAAGATGTGATATCTCTCAGGAATTTTCCAACCTCGAAAATAAGGTTGTTTTGGGAATTAAATGGTAACCGATGGTGGTTCCGGCTTAACCGGTGGCGGTTAAGGGTAACCGGTGTCGGTTAGGGTGGGATTTCCTAGGTTTACTAAACTAGGTAGATCCCCTTGATTTTCTGGGATCTCATTTCATTTACCCATGGATTAGACTAGAAGCTTCCTTCTAACATGTGGGAATGTGGTTAGAGGGAATGTAGGCATTGATTTTTAGGGTTTGGGTAGGTCTTAGTTAGTTATGACAACTTACTAAGAATAGGTACTAGGATGAGGTGGATATGTGGGCATTATCCCAATTAGGATATTTACATAATGAATATGGTGAGGATAATAAATTAAATTAATATTAGAGTGGGTGAAAGGGGCCATAGCTAGGTGGATGTGTTCAAGGTATTCATTAACAAGGGGCTAAGGGTAGTGTGACCTGATTTTGGTGTCTAAATTTTGCCCCTTTTTGTTGTGTAGCTTGTATTGGTAAGCGACACTAACAAAAATAAGATGTGGTTGCCCCATGTGTGGGTGAAGGTTATCCCCCTCAAATCAAGAACTAATGAGGTAGAAGGAAGAATTGGTGAGTGGTTTGATAAAAGGAAAATGTGAGGAAGAGGAAGGTGGGTAACGGGTGAAAAAAGGAAAAAGGTCTACTCAGGTAATCTAGGTAATACATCGGGGTGAATGGTAGTAATATTTAAATGCATGCACACGTATAAACTATAGCACAATACCAAGTTGAAGAGCCAACAAACTCTACATTGTCAAAGGTTGATAAGTTTATCTAAACAAGGTTGAGGTGATTTCGGTATCCAAGGTATAGGATATGGTCAAGAAATACAACATAGGTTAGGTGCGCAGGAATGTGTAGGTGTGTTCGAGTACACCAAAGGTAAGGTCGGGATAAACGATCATGGAAATAGGCAAGGTAAGGTCATTAGGTCAACAACAAAGGTAATGAGTGCCATAAGGTATAGCGAACACATGGGGTCAAAGGCCACTATCGATGTTCTAGGTCCAGGAATCTAGGTCACGACATAGGTAGGGCTGAGGTATGGGTTAAGTATCGAGTCCCCAAAGGAGGACGAGGTTAGGTAATAAATGATGAGGTTAGGAGGGTGAGGTAAATGGTCTGGGTAAAGGTTAGGTGGGGTAAATGGTCAGGGCAAAGGTTGGGTGGGGAAAAAAAAAGAGGGATGGGCAGGGTAATAGGGTAAAATTTAGGGCAATGTGTAAGAGAGGGTGACCGATGCCACCAATGGTAGCCAATGCCAGTAGAGGTTAACCAACCATGGTAAGGTAGGGCACATGACTGATGTTGGTGAAGGTAAAACCGGTGTCGATTAGGTTGGGTTTATTATAAAAACAAAAAATCCACATTTTTTGTTATTCATTTGTCATCTAGCGAATTACAAAAATGACATAAGAGAGAGATACAAGGGAAAAGTGTTCAGATGGAATGGAGAGATGAGTTGGCAAGCCGAATGGTGGGTGATTGGTTGTTGAGAGGTGGGTCCATGGGATCAGATTGTGTGATTTGGTTGGTTGGAGGTGCGGGTAGTGATTTGGTGATGGCAGAGGCCGAAGAGGGATCGGGCGGGCCACTGGTGTAGTGGCCAGACATGCCACCACGGTGACGGTAGCATGATGAGGTAAGTGCCAAACTCTTGTTGTGTTTGGTTAGATAGATTAGGTGATAAGTTGGGGTTTGGAAGAAATTGGGTTTTTTGTTTTGGGTGGGGGAAAAAAAAATGAAATTGGAAATGGGGTGGGGTAAATTGGGTAGAATAGGAGTGGGGAAAGAGGTAAATAGGAGAATAGGGGTAGGGAGGGAAGGTTTGGAGAAATGAGGGTTTTGGGGTCATGGATTTTTGCCATGACAGTGATTGGAGTCGATAATGTGTAGCCGACATCGGTAGGGTTAAACTAGTATCAATCACGAAATAGGTGACCGATACCGGTGTAGGGGTGATTGGTGTCGAGTTAGAGATAATTGACACCGGTCGGTTTTGGAGAACAAGGGGCCAAAAGGGTCTTAATTCAAGTGGGTGAGATAGGGAAGGGTAGAATAAGGCATCTAAGTGAAACACCGAGAGTAGGCGGGATTGAAATTAGGTTTGGGGCCATAAGAGTGGGTGAGTATGGGTATGATGAAGGTGGATTAATTTGATGTTTGTATTGGATGTAAGGGAGAGATCAGCTGTGGATGAGAGACAGGGTGCCACCCTTGCTCTTGAGAGTATGAGGCGTGGTGACTGCTAAGGAGTGGCAGCGCATGGAGGAGGTGGGCCTGAGTGGGGTCCAGCACTATCGGCATGCGGTCGGTAGCTGAGTTTGATGGTCACTCTCATTGATAGATGGGATTCAATGACCAACATGTTCCACCTACCGACAGGTGAGATGATAGTCACCCTAGAGGACGTGTTCAGGATCCTGCGACTACCGATACTGGGTACACAGGTGTACTCGATCTCCTTCGAGGCCTTGGAGGAGTTGATGCTGATATTTAGAGAGGGACTGGCATACATGACATTCCATAGTGCCAGTCTGAGCTATGGAGGGATGTACACATCCCGTCTAGAGGAGACAAGGCTCATTGTTCTATTGATGGAGGCAATGTGTTGTTTCGCACCTTTTCGGATGCGAGAGGAGGTAGATTTCCCCACTCATTAATGGGGGTACTTCATGACATGATAATAGATTAGACCTGCTTTGCCTAGGCACCAGCATTCCTGGTGTAGCTATACAAAGAGTTGTGGGCATATGGGCATCTATGCAGGTTCAGCCTGTGTTGTACCTTTTTACTACATTATTGGGCCTATGAGCACATAGTGTGTGTGCGGCTAGTTGGGATGCCTCGAGTAGATGCATTTCCGCCAAGATTGGTGTGGGTGGGGTATAGGTGATGGGTACTTGTGATTAGAGAGCAGCGATTAGATAGGCCCACACATGATGTGGCCTATTACAGGTGTTTATTAGAGGGGTTTTCAGAGTGGACATCATATGGAGGTCGTATGTGGGTTATCCCTCATTTAGGCAGATGCATGAGGAGATAGATGGGCTGCAGTTGGTGAGATGGATAGTGGGGCACCATTCGAGGAGCACGAGATGATTCTTATGGATAGGGTTAGGTGACAGTTTGGACTCCCACAGGACATACCTCCACCCTTCCCACAATACAGGAGAGATGACGTGGAGAGGCCATTGCCTCTACCACAGCTGACACTGCCCACAGGGTAGGAGGAGCAGGTTGTAAACCAAATGAGATTGATGATGTCTTGGGTTATAGACAGATCTAGCCACCCTCACGGTGTAGAGGGACACCCTACATGGGAAGGTGGCGACCACGATTACCTGATTGGGTATGGTGCGAGCAAAGTGGCTAGCTCTAAGGCGGAGGTGGCGAGTTACATTTACAAGTGGCTAGTATTCGAGCCTAGATGGCCCGGGGTGGGGATGGAGATGGAGATGGAGTTAATGGTTGGGTGGCTTCCCTACGAGCACGAGTGATAGGGTTCTGAGTGCCCAGCTAGCCACAACATAGGCACAAATTGGGTGTTTCAGCCCAGATACGAGAACAAGAGCGAGGGGTCGATGGCACCACCACAAGCACCGGGCAAGGTCCCGATTCATAGTAGTAGGGGTGGGACAGGTCCCACATGATAGGTACGAGGGTTAAGGCCTATATATCCAGGTTACGGGATGCCCTAGGTGAGGCCAGATACTACTAGGATTAGTTGATGGTGGCAGGATAGACTTTCTATCCTATGGAGAGTACATGGAACAATAGGCCTCGAGTGAGAGGACTAGATCCCGGACTCACAGTGTAGAGAGCAGGGGGCCATTGAGCTCTGAGATAGGATCAGGGAGAGGCCACCAGCTCACAGAGACCATCTCTAGGTGATGTGCCATCAGGGGGTGTTGAGATGATACCGGGACGGCGGGACAGAGCCGAGGAGGAGACTGGAGAGACCGACATGGAGGATGTCTCTAGCAGGGTGAGGCCTGATGCCCAACCCTATATTTTTGATGTATTGTAGTCATTTTTTTATATATATACCGGCCTGTGTGCCGAAGATAGTGAGGATGTACAAGATTTTTGTATATTTTTGAGCATATACTAGCCTGCGTGCCGAAGAGATTTTGTATTGTTTTATTATTTTATTGTATATGAGACTGGCCTATGTGCCGAAAGATTTTGAGATATGGACATGATTGGATATCCATGTATATTGTATTGAGACACACATATTTGTTTATATGATGAGATGGATGAGATTCTTGATTTGTTGGTGTTTTATGAGAATTTTAATTTTTTGTTGTGATATGGACGGAAACTAGGTGAATGAGGCATGATGGAGTCAAGTTGGTTTAGGCATGGATCGAGTTAGGTCTTAGGCATGGATCGAGTCAGTCTTAGGCATGGATTGAGTCAAGTTGGTTTAGGCATGGATTGAGGTTAAATTGGTTGAATTTGTAATTCATTAATTTGTGCAATGAATGATGATATGGGTCATGTGTTAAGATGCTTTATAACACATGCATGATGATGTTAGAGAAATGGTAGTCATGTTGTGATGATGATGATAAAAATGTTAAGCAACTTGTTGTCTATTTGGTTTGATGTCCAATTGTTGATATAAAAAGGAAACTAAGTGGGGTGGAATGTGATTTAGGAAGATGAAGGATGAATTGGTTAGGGTAGAGAGTGGCCAAGCTAACCTCCAAGGGCCCCATGCCCTCAGAGTGCTACCTACATAGTCTTGGTGAAAAGGGACCTCAGGCCGATGTAGTTCTCCCATAAGCTAGGGAAGAATATGAGGAGGTATGAAAATGAGTTGGTAGGTTTTAGGCATGATTTGGGTTTAGGTCTATTAGGTGTGGGTGGGTTATAGGAAAATTGGTATAGGTGATGTCGATGGAGGTAGAATAAGAAGATTACCAAAAGGTAAGCGATGAGGACTAAGTCCTGTATAAGGTAATAAAAACGTAATAAAGATGGTTAAAAGATAAGAGGGGGCAAGAAAGCCACCTGACTGGTTAGGATCATACCAAGTAGGTCATACCTTAGAGGAGGCGATGAACGTGAATCTCTAAAGGCATTGATTATTCGAAGGGTAAAAATTAGTCACATGATTACCAAATGTCATGGTTTCCAAGAGGTCCCTTAAGGCGGTAAGGAATGGGAGTGTGAATGGTGAGAGGGGTGAAAGATGGGTAATTTTTATATGATATGTGGTAGGACGCTCTTTGGGTAAGAGATCCGAGGTCACAACGGGAAAGTCCATGACTAAAAGTCTTTTGTTTTGAATTGTATTTGAGATAGATTGATTGATGCGGGAAGTCTACATGGGATGAAGAAATGAACTCCTTGAGGTCTTCGTGAAGCTGATCGATGCAGGAAGCTTCAGATTCTTGTCTCTTTTTTTTGTTTTTGTTTTTGTTTGAAATATCTTGACATAGCTATCGTTAGAGGGAGTAGTCCAGTGATAGCAACGATTGCCGAGAGGAAGATGTCCTTTTGAGGGAGTCATCATTTTATTAGAAGTTTGACTCAAGGAGTTAGGTCCCAAGTGAGGGCTTCAAAGTCATGGAAAAGACCAAGGTGAGGAATAGGATTCTTGTTTAGATAGCAAGGTGAAATGACCATGGGATCTCATCTAAAGGTAGACGAAAATTATCCATGAGAATCATGCTATGTGCAATGCCATGGTACACATATTCAAGAGAAGATAACAAGTGACGGGTACTCACATGATTCTTGTTTAATCATTGGTGAGGTGTAAGAAGTGGATAGTGCTCAAGGGACAAGCATGGAAGGAGGTAAAAGTGATGTATGACTAAAAGTCAACAATAGAACGGTCAAATATGCAAGGCATTAAGGGGCTCGAGTTCAGATTTTCCATCGAATGAAGATAAATGATAAGCACCTGATCTGTAAGTATGGGTTACGATGTATGAGCCAAGCTAATTAGGTGTAAATTTTCCCCATTTACTTTTTTCTTCTTCAGTTACATGTTGATTTTCTTTTAGGACAAGGTCACCGACTTGGAAGGTTCGTGCATGGACATGTTTGTCATAGGCACATTTGATACGTTTTTGATAAACTTGAAGGTGGTCAAGAGTGTTAAGATGACATTCATCTAATAATTCAAGTTGTGCTAAACAGTCTTGATGAAAGTCATCATCATTGAGCATGTCATGGAGAGAAATGCAAAGTGAGGGAATCTAGACTTCGAGAGGTAGAACAGCCTCGATACCATAGACCAGAGAAAATGGTGTGGCCGTAGTGGAAGTGCAGATACTAGTGTGGTATGCCCATAGGGCAAAAGGAATGTGCGTATGCCAATCCCTCCCAGTATCATTAACCACTTTCATGAGAATTTTGTTTAAGGTTTTATTAGTGGATTCAGCTTGGCCATTGGTCTTTGGGTAATAGGGTGATGAGAAACTGAGATGAATGTCGAAGGCATCACAAAGTTTTTGGAATGTTTTGTTTTTGAATTGCTTTCCATTATCAGTGATGAGGTGATGAGGAACACCAAAGAAACAAATGATGTGATGATTGATGAACTCACATATTTTCTCAAATTTTATGGAGATGAGTGGTATGGCCTCTACCCATTTTTTGTAGTATTCGGTAGCGGTGATGATCCATTGATGTCATTGGGAAGAATGGGGTTGATCTCTCCGACAAGATCCAAACCCCATTGAGAGAAGGGTTAAAGGTCATGGAAGACCTGTAAGGCATGACTGGGTGTATGATGAAGGTTGGCATGCTGTTGGAATTTGACACAATATTTGACATAGTCACAACAATCATGGTTGAGGTTTAGCCAGTAATAGCCTAGATGAAGAATATGCTTAGCAACAACAAGGCCACTGAAGTGACCTCCACATATGCCATCATGAAATTCCTTAATGGTATAAGGAATTTCAGAACTCGTGAGGCATCGTAAGAGAATACCATCAAAGCCATGCTTATAGAGGAGTCCCCCATGATGACGTAATGAGAGACCTTTTAAGGAAGGCACGTTATCCATTACGGGTGAGATCAGGAGGTAAGATGGAGAGAGAAAGATAGTCGGAGTATTGTTTATACCAAAGGTCACTCAGGTTAGGGGTAGCGGTTCTGATGGAGTAAAATTCATGAGGTAAATAAGAAGGTGATTGGAGTCATTGTATGGTGACAAAGATTTTAGAATCGGGAGGCGAAGCGAGGTATTTGAGAAGGCATGCAAACCATGGTATCTGCAAATTTGTTGGTTGAATCGGGACGGTTTGAAGGGTGTAACAGATCAAAAGTGTTCAAAAGTATGTCTACATGATGTTTATATTTTTGAAGTATCTCATTATGACATTGGTATATACCATTGACCTAGTTTATAACCAATTGGGAATCACTAAATATGTTGATTGATTTGACATCTAGGGTGTAGGAGGCTTGGAGACTTAATATGAGTGCTTTGTATTGGCAATATTGTTTGTACAATCAAAGTCTAGTTTGAAAGACAAAGGCATGGGTTCACATCAAGTGGAATGAGGATAACACCAGCCCCACCCTTATGCCTGACACTTAGAACCATCGAAGAAGAGAGTCATTTGATAAGTGGGTTTGTCCAAGGAAAGGGTAGCAATTGACTCATCTGGAAAGTCAAAATTATAGGGTTGATCCCCAGAAATAGGTGCATCAGCCAATTGGTCGATGATAGCTTAGCCCTTGATAAACTTTTGATAAATTAATTTGAGGTCAAGATCAGCTAAAAGCATAATCCAATGTGCAGCACACTTATTTTGATAAGGTTTGGCATACATGAAGTGTAGGGGGTTAGTGTTGGTCATAACATAGGTTTTGTGGTTGAGTAGGTAATGGTAGAGTTTTGTGGCAATGAAAACTAAGGCTAAACAAAGTTTTTTAGGATGGGTGTATTGGATTTTGTAGTCCAAAATAGTATGGCTTATGTAATAAACCGCATGCTCCTGTGTTGTTCATCATGATGAGTGAGCATGGCTCCCAAAGGAGTGATCGGTAGCTAAGATGTATAGGTAGAAAGGTTGATCATCTTTAGGTGGAATGAGTACGGGTGGTTGGAGAAGGTATTGTTTTAAGGCCTCAAAATATTTATGGTAGTCATCATCCCATTTAAAGGAGACATCCTTCTTGAGAAGATGATGAAATGGTTGACACCGATCAGATAATTGTGAAATGAAATGGCGAATAGACTGCAACTTACCTTGTAGGCTACGGATTTTTCTAAGGTTAATGGGTAGAGGCATTTCTAGAATGGCCTTGACTTTAGTAGGGTCAACTTCTATACCATGTAGGGAAATGATAAATCCCAGGAGCTTTCCTGAGAGGACCGTAAAGATGCACACTTCTTGGGTTGAAGGCGAACACAATATTTAATGAGGTGGTCAAAAAATGTTTTGAGGATGGCAAGGTTCTCGAGTGGCATTTAGAGTTGTCAGGAGATCGCCCACGTAATCTTCCAATATACAATTTATGATGTCATAGAAGATATAAGTCATAGCCCATTGATATGTGGCACTAGCATTTTTAAGGCCAAAAGGCATGACTCAATAGCAGAAGATCCCCCAAGGGGTGATGAATGTGGTTTTATGTTGATCCTCTAGGGCAAGTAAGATTTGGTTATAACCCAAGAAGCCATCCATGAGTGATAGCATCCCGTGGCCAGTGGCAAGGTCAACCAGTTGATCAATACCAGGTAATGGGAAGTCATTTTTTGGGCAAGCTAGGTTGAGGTCATGGAAATATGTGCAAATGTAGAGTCCCCTGTCACCTTAGTGACATGGACAATGTTAGAGATCCAACGAGGATAATCGATGGGTAATATGAAAGAAACAGAAAGAATATGTTGAAGTTCTTCTTTGACGAGAAGGGCAATGCGAGGGTGTATTTTCCTCAGTTTTTGTTTGATGGGTTTTTCATCGATAACGGTTACGATATTGTGGACCACTATGGTGGGGTCAATACCATGCATGTCTATGTAAGACCAAGCAAATTCATGATTATGATTTTTGAGAAAATAAGTGATGGCTTCCTGTTCAACACCATCTAAAGATTGACCGACCTTTAGGATGTGTGGGTCATCTTGAGTATGAATGTTGATCTCGATAGTCGATTCATTCAACATGGTTTACGTCTCATAGGGTAACGATCGATGAATATATGAGTCTTCTGCACCAAGGTAGGTGAGTAGAGATTCATCATCCTAACATTGAACGATGTTAATGGAAGGTGTATTGTCATTGATCATTTCAAGATACAAGAAGGGAAGAGAGGAAGGGGCCTCGCCCTCACATTGATAAGTTAAAGGCCCCAAGGAAACGGTGTTTATGAAAAAAAAAAGTTAGGAGGGATAGATTCAAGATCCATCGACTCGTCAAGTCAAAGGTGGTGATGAAGGCGAGCGGTGAAGAAGGTGGAGAAGGGTTAATGTTCTCGATGGGTTCAATGTGGGATTACTTATTAGGTGGTTCAACAAATCGATACCACTACGGTCGTTATGTTTTCGAGTAGTACACGAATAACAATATGGTGGCCTTGCTCATAAAATCCGAAACCAAAACCATTCCACACACATTAGTGCAAGAAGGTGTGGTCGAAATGGAGATTGGTGAGTGATTGGAAGTCAACGGAAAATGGGTGGGTTTGTGATGGTTGTTCGGGTGTGTAAGTGGTAGTGTCAAGTCCTCCATAGGTGAGGCTGATGTACGAAGGTGAGGAGGGCCATAAAGGAGGCATTCTCCTATGTGGTGATCATAGCGAGGATGCTGGTGAAGATTTCCATACTCTTGTGGATTAAGTAATGTGTTAACACTATATAGACGATATACTCCCTAGAGTGAGGCATTGAAAAATGCCTTCCAAGGATCGATTGTTGGTATGTGGGTAGCTGGAATAGATGATGTTTTGGAGGTCGATGTTGAGGTGGTGTTAACGGATTTGGAGGTTGATGGGATGGCCATGGAGGTTGTGGCGGTGGTAGGAATGGAGGAGGTATGTGCGGTTGCATTGGTGAGGGAGGTGTAGGTGATGTGGCGGTGGTTGTGGAGGTAGATGCTTTATTAGGTATAAGTATGTCATTGGGTCGGTAAAGTATGATGCATGTTTTAAAAGGTGATGGGTCGATGAAAAGGTATAGGTGTGTCCTTCATGTTAAACTTTACGCAACAATGCAAATTGGAAGGAAAAAACCCATGACATGAATCCAAGGTCTCTGCCAAGCAACATGTTATATTGAAATTCCCCCTCCAAGATGGAAAATAACTCTGGAATAGTGTGGGGGCCCATGCAAACATGGAGGACAATGGTGCCTAGTGTAGATGTGATAGCATTGTTGAATGAACGCAACATGACAGGATGTTTATGCATGCGGTTGTCAGGAATGCGCATTTGAGTGAATGCATGGGATGAAATGATATTAATGCTTGTGCCCCCATCGATCATTACACGTCATACACATATATCATCAATGTGGACAAAGATGAAGAGATTTGGGTCTGGGTCATCAGTTTGGTGCAATGTAATCTCTTCCTCTGAGAAGCTAAGGGAGGCTATTTGGTGAGTAGGGTGAGGTGTGGATAAAGGTGGCAATTTGGTGAGAGAGGCTACATGATGGGGTGTGATAATGGAGGCTACAGGTGTAGGGTCATTGGGTAAAACCTCAATAGATTGAAGAACCTCCATGAGAGCTTGACGATGGGATTCTGAGGTTTGGATGAGGCCATATGGGGACATTTTGAGGGGATATTGGTGTAATTGTTTGAGCATGGTGTGATGTGTGACCCAATTAGAAATAGGGTATGTGGGGTCACGGATAATAATTTTAGGTGTGGGTACAGATGGTATGTTGGGTATAGAATTGGTTGGTGATTTAGTTGCCTTTTCCTTGCCTTTTTCCTTCGAGAACGGGTAGTGATGTGAATCATGTTGATCTGAGGGAGTTGGAAAATGGAGAAGGTGTAGGATGAGTGGTATAATGACATGATGGGAAAAAACCTACTGGGGAGAAAATCCTTGTGAAGTGAGCTGGGTGCAACAACATTTAGGTAATGGTGTAGTAAGTTCTTTGATGTGAACCATGTTAATTTCAAATCTTGGGGGTGGTTCTAGGAGCTATGGGGGTGGAGGTCATGGTTGTTGAGTAGGTAGTGAGGGAAGGACTGTGGGAATGGGCATTGGTGAAATGAGGTCTTCATCGAGAAGGTCATCATCGTCAAAGTTTTCCTTAGGAGGACATAACTAGATAAGGATGGTTTTCAAAGCCTTGTAGTTCTCCACATCGTGCCCTAGCACACGATGGTAGGCACAAATTTTAGTGTCATCAAACCCTTTTGGCTTGGGTTTGAGGGGGTCATAAGGTCTGAGCAGTGGTAATGTGATGACAAGTCTCAAGGAGGTTGGTTAAGATTTTGGCATAGGACTCGCTGCTAGTGGGTCACAATGGGAAGTGAAAGTGGGTTTAGGTGTAGGTGCGGCTGATTGTTGAGGAACGGTCCTTGCAGGAGGGGGAGTAGGTCGAGCTATGGTTTTGGGTGTTGGTGTGGTCTTGGATGTTGGTCATGTTTGCTTGGGTAGGGGTATGGTAGATGAATGGGCAGGAGGGTGTATGGTTGTTTTGACTACCTTATTGGAGGGTAGCAGATTTTTGTCTTTGGGTTGCACCTTCTTGGGTAAAGGTGATATGGGTATACGAGATCTAGAGGGAAAAGCAGATGGGGGAAGAGGACGAGTTACCTAGGGAGATAATGAGAGGTCTTCATCGACACTAAAATTTTCCTCCGTAATTTCTATTTCATTAATATATGTATTAGGAATATGATTTTGTTAAGTATAATTAGTAGTAGCATCTCGATAGAAGATAACGGTGTTGCTTACGATGACGATGCCGCCAATAATGTATAGTACGGTAATAGTCAAAGTACAATACGAATAATGTCGTAAAAAGTAAATATTTGTCGTAAGTGGTTAGATAATGTTAAAATCTCAAAGTTAGGGTAAGTAGAGAAGTAGGGTCTACATGATTAGGAATTAGAAATATTATATTGGTAATAAGGACAAGAAGTGAGGTCATAAATATTTTGTGTATTTTATTTGTAAAAAGTCTAAAAATGTGGAACCCATGTAAAATGATAAGGTTTATCTTATCTTAAAAGATAAGTTTAGATGTAAAGATAAGAGTTAAGGTATGGAATATGATTCGTCAGAGTAGATTTCTTATCCTATCTTAGAGATAAGGTGAATAAGCCTGAAAGTTCTATAAATAGAGAGGCCACCCCCCTCATTTAGCATAGAAGGAAGTAGTGAGAAATATTGTATGAGTAAGTGTGTAAAGGAAGCCATCATTTAGAAGGTGTGTTAAAGAAACCATTAAGAGGTGTAATTGTGAATTTTCTCCCATAGTTTTGTTGGAAGGCAAGTGAAGTTAATAACACTTGAAGTACCTCATGGGTGAGATTGTAAAAATTTCATTTTGATATTATAATTTACACTTATATTTCAGATTTGTCATCATTCCTTCATATCATAGTTTATGGTATTCTTGTGTTATGTTTGTTGTTTTGTTTCGTATTACATCCACTAAAGTAAAAGTTGTGCATTAGTAAATAATCATAGCACGAGGAGTTCCCGTGGAGAATTATCATAGTGCGATTGGTGATGACATTTTGGTTACATTCTTGAGACTATTCCTCGTTGGTGTATTTTCTCGGAGAGATATTCCCACTTAGTCAGAAATCATTTGGAGGGTAACCTTGTTTTTACTGTGCATAGTAGTTACCATGGTAAAGTCACTTTTACCGTGAATAGTATTTACCATAGTAACTTCACTTTTTACCGTGAATAATGTTTACCATAGTAAAGTCAATTTTTACCGTAGTAAGTCAAGTTTTACCATAGTTTATCGTGGTCATTCCTATTTTACTGTAGAAAGGTGTAAAGTCACTTTCTATTATAGTGATTCCAATTATTTGTGCACATAAGTCTTGTTGATTGTACTTTTGGGTTGGTATTTCATTGTGGTTATTTTTGCAAATGGGGAAGATTCTTATTTTTTCATCCCAATCTAATGAAGATGCTTCCTCTTTTATTCAAGAGTTTAAATGATCTTGTATTTGTAATGGCCTCATAAGAAGGGAACAATTGACTAAATTTTTTCCTACCTTTTTGGATGGTTCAACCCTTAGGTGGTTTGAAACATTAGGTGAGAATGTTAAAAACTCATGGGATTTATTAACGAAAGTTTTTCTTAAAGAATTTGGTGAACAACAAAAATATGTAGATCTCATGATCGATATCACAAAGCTATCCCAAGGAGAGAAGGAGAAGATAAGGGATTATCATGCTCATGTTCTAGAGCTAAGGAGGAAGCTCGATGCCTAGATCCGGAAGGAAGGATTAGCGGATGGGTTGATGAATGGTGTGGATAATCTCCTCTGTAAGCACTTCATTCTTGGGATGAAGCCAAAGATCAGACAACGAGTGAAGTATGACCACCCAACAACCCTCAAACAAGCAAAGGAGATTGCAAGAAGGTAAGAAGAAAGCATGGAAGAAGATCCCAAAGAAATTTTTGCTAAGGTAGAGCCTACACCAACACCTTTGGTCCAGAATCCACAACCACTCTCGGTGAGCACAAATATTTCTCCTAGTACATCTACTGAGTATGAAGATTTTCTTAAGAAGATGGGCTAGCTAACTATTAATATTCTTCAAGGAAAAGAATTTAGTTCTCGGGAGGAAATAAAGGTCCAAAAAGAAATATTTTTGAAGTTGTATGTTATGGTTGTCATAAAAGGGTCATTATAAGTATAATTGTCTAGATAGAGCTTCTTCATCCGATACAAGAGATAATGATAAAGGAAAACACCTGTGAATTCTTTTGATGTAGTAGATAGGAGCATAAATAATGAAGCGAGATGTGTTTGTAACAAAAAAAGAAAGAAAAAGATAACCAAGATGGAAATGATCCTAAGAAGATGAAAGGAGAAACTAGTAAGAAACATAGGAGAAGAAAGTTGGGTGTACAGGATTTTTTCATTTCACAGAGGCAAGGACCTACTCCATCTTAAAAGATCTGTCCAAAAGGTCTCGCAAATATTACATATGGTCAAATTTTGGCTATGTCTTCTGAGAAGAGGAGGGAGCTGCGAAGTGGACTCAATGCTTGACGAAGGAAGGAGGTTGAGGTCCCTATTTTGAAGGCAGAGGCGGATCCCTACACTCCACAAACCGAGGTATTTTGTAATGGTATTTCAATTCATGATGTCTTAGTTGATGGAGGTGCTGCATTTAATGTAATGACCGATTCAGTAATGAATATGTTGGGTTTAAAATTGATTACCCTCAACACTTATGCTAAGGTCATTAAATAAGGGAAAAACTAAACCAAAATGTGTTGTTTCAAATATGGCAATATTTGTTATGGGTGTTGTATGTGTGGTAGAATTTTAGGGGATGAAAAATGGTACTGTTGTTGTGTACCTAATGTTGTTGGGAAGGCCATGGCTAAGGATAGTTCATGCAAGAAACTACTGGAATGAAAGCTTCATGACACTTGGACGGGTAGAGAGAGAGTGAAGATAAACATGATCCCTCGGCATCATAAGGCGAACTCGTGGATTCAAGTGATGAAACTCGATGATTGGACATCCTCTCGATTACTCTAGTACCGGTGAAGTGGAAACAGAAGATGAAGAAAGTGAGGTTGATGTTTCAGGTCATTGATATCCTTCCAATCACACCGACTCATGAACCCATAAAATTATCTCGAAGAAGAAATTAATGATCATCTCCAACAAATAAAGATTGGTGATGATTTGTGATGGAGAGTGAGAAGGAATCCTACCTCTAGCTATTTCAAAGGTATATACACCTATTCACTTTTGATTACAATGAACTCCATCAAGTAATTTTGGTAGAAAATTCTATTGAGCTAGTAGATGGTGTTAAGCCCATAAAGCAAATGCCATATAGAATGAATCCTAATGTTTCCAAGAATGTAAAAGAAGAATTAGATAAGTTGCTTGATGCAGGATTCATATTAGATGTGGAGAATTTAGAATGGGTTTCTCCCA
The DNA here is from genome assembly GCA_018340775.1 of Taxus wallichiana var. yunnanensis. Lineage (NCBI taxonomy): Eukaryota > Viridiplantae > Streptophyta > Pinopsida > Cupressales > Taxaceae > Taxus > Taxus wallichiana. The sequence goes on along the minus strand of CM031242.1, from coordinate 491,760,651 downwards.
TTATGATCTCAATAAAAAAGAATGGAAAGCTATGCATTTGTGTTGATTATAGGAAGCTCAACAAGGCAACAAAGAAGGATCATTACCCTCTTCCATTCTTAGATCAAATCTTGGATGAAGTAGCTGGCCAGGAGTGCTATAGTTTTGTTGATGGATATAGTGGATACAACCAAGTTTGTATAGCGGAGAAAGATCATTGAAGACCACGTTCACCACTCCTTGGGGAATGTTTGCTTATAGAGTTATGCCTTTTTGGTTGTGTAATGCTCCGAAACGTTCCAGCGTTTGATGAATGGGGTGTTTGAACCCTTCATTAGAAACTTCATAAGAGTATTTCTGGATGATTTTTGCATCTATGGGAGCAAGATGGAACACCTGCACTGAGATGGAGACAACATTTCAAAGGTTAGATGAATCATAAGCCTCACTAAACCCTACAAAGTGTGTCTTTGGATGTTCTAAAGGAATTTTGTTAGGGCATGTTGTATCCAAAGATGGTATTGGTACCGATCCCGATAAAGTTCCAAAATCAAAGAGTTACCATTTCCTATGAATAGAAGTAAGTTGAGATCTTTTTAGGCCATGTGGGTTACTCTAGAAGGTTCATCAACAATTTCTTAAAGATTACACAGCCACTAACCCAGTTCTTGAAGAAGGATGTTACTTATGAACCAGAAATAAGGTGCATGAATCTTTTGAACAATCGAAGGAAGCCCTGTGTATTCACCTATTTTAAAGAATCCAGATTAGAACAAGCCATTCATTGTGTATACGATCGATGCCTCGAGATGCAGACTAGGAAGTACTCCGAGCCAAAATGATGAAAATGGGAATGATCATCTAGTTTACTTTAGGAGCAGAGACAAATAAGCAAAGTCTTTGAGGTGAAATATTACAGAATCTGAAAAAGAGGCTCTAGCTATCATTTTTGTTGTAAAGAAGTTTAGAAATTACTTGCTAGGGCAGAAATTTATAGTTGTAACAAATCATCAGGCTCTAAAATATATTGTAAATAATCCTAACCCATTAGGGAGGATAACAAGATGGATAATTTTGCTACAATAATTTGAATTTGATATTATAGATAGGATAGGAAAGAAACATGTCAATGCAGATGCACTCTCTTGAGCCTATGATGGTTTAGGTTCATCTTGTGATGATGATGATTTCCCAGATGCAACATTGTTATCCCTTGACACAATCCTTAGTGAATACATAGATATTTAGAATTATTTGAATGAATTCAAGTTTCCTGATGGTGCCAATGCAAAGACTAAGAGGAAAATTACTCAAGCCAGTCATCCATATTCTATTCTATATGGAGTATTATTTTGAATAGGACCTGATGGACAATACAAGAGGGAAATTGGACATGATCAAGGGAAGGAGCTAATAGAAGAATTCCATAATGGTACATATGGAGGAAACTTCTCTAGACAACTTACAACAAGAAGGATCTTATGTGTGTGTTATCACCGCCCACTCTTTTTAGAGATTATTATAATTATTGTAAAACATGTGATATTTGTCAAACACATGGTAACCATAAGACTTCATCAGCTCCATTATGCCCTATTCTTCCACTTGGTCCCTTTGAAAATGGGGAATAGATATTGTAGGTCCACTTCCAACTACCCCATGCCAAAATAAGTATATTGTAGTTGCCACAGATTATTTAACCAAGTGGGTTGAAGCTAGACCATTAAAAAAGCTTCCATGGATGAAGTATTAAGGTTCATATATGAACGCATTGTCACCAGATTTGGTTGTCCATTAGAAATATGTATGACAGATCAAGGAAGCCACTTCATTAATGAGGTGGTAGAAGCCCTAGTCAACAAGTTTTCTATTAAGCACAAGAATGCAACAACATACAAGCCAAGCACAAATGGACAGGTGGAACGAACAAATTTTGTGTTGTGTCAAATTCTAACAAAAGATGCAGCCTTGCAGTACATAAGTGGGATAAAAGGATTCATGCAACATTGTGGGCATATAGGGTAACATCAAAGTCAGCAGAACAGGATACTCCCATTTCAGTTGGCTTATGGCATTGATCCAGTTCTTCCTATTGAGTTTGATATTCCCACTGTGAGAGTTATGAAAAATGAAAAGATCGATGAAAGTGATTCATTAAAAGAAAGGTTAGTACATATTCATTTACTAGAGGAAATGAGAGAAATAGCGAATGATACAAGCTATAAGAAGAAAATGAAGTAGAAGGAATAATTTGATCAAAAGATCCGTTGGTCTCCTTTTCATGTGAATGACTTGGTTCTAGTATATGATTCCAGATACAAAAAAAGAAGGCAGAGAAAATTTCTTTCTGGATGGGGCCCTACAAAATAGAAGTTGTGCATGAAAATGGTACATATCGACTGGAGGAATTTGATGGCACTCCCATTAGGAAATGGGTCAACCATGATACGTTTAAAATTTTTCAAGCACCAGAATAGTCTACTCGAGGATGGAGTAGAATATAGGAAGGGGGAAGATGTCGACACTAAAATTTTCCTCCGTAATTTCTATTTCATTAATGTATGTATTAGGAATAGGATATTGTTAAGTATAATTAGTAGTAGCATCTGATAGAAGATAACGGCTTTGCTGTCGTACGACACCGCCAATAATGTATAGTATGGTAATAGTCAAAGTACAATAGGAATGTTGTGGTAAAAGTAAATATTTTTCGTAAGTGGTTCAGTAATGTTAAAATGTCAAAGTTAGGGTAAGTAGAGAAGTAGGGTCTACATGATTAGGAATTAGAAATATTATATTGGTAATAAGGACAAGGAGTGAGGTCATAAATATTTTGTGTATTTTATTTGTAAAAAGTCTAAAAATGTGGAACCCATGTGAAATGATAAGGTTTATCTTATCTTAAAAGATAAGCTTACATGTAAAGATAAGAGTTAAGGTATGGAATATGATTCGTCAGAGTAGATTTCTTATCCTATCTTAGAGATAAGGTGGATAAGCCTAAAAGTTCTATAAATAGAGAGGCCACCCCCCTCATTTAGCATAGAAGGAAGTAGTGAGAAATATTGTATGAGTAAGTGTGTAAAGGAAGCCATCATTTAGAAGGTGTGTTAAAGAAGCCATTAAGAGGTGTAATTGTGAAGTTTCTCCCATAGTTATTATTGGAAGGCAAGTGAAGTTAGTAACACTTGAAGTACCTCATGGGTGAGATTGTAACAATTTCATGTTGATATTATAATTTACACTTATATTTCATATTTGTCATCATTCCTTCATATCATAGTCTATGGTATTCTTGTGTTATGTTTGTTGTTTTGTTTCCAGATTACATCCACTAAACTAAAAGTTGTGCATTAGTAAATAATCATAGCATGAGGAGTTCCCAGTGGAGAATTATCATAGTCTTTGGATTGGTGATAACATTCTATGAAGGTAGATGACGTGGGTTGTGCGGGGGGTGTGAGGGATAGAGATTGAAGTGTAGTGGGTAGTGAAGAAGTTGTTGAAGGTATTGGAGGTATGGGTGGTAAAGATGTTGTAGGTGCGGGTGTAAGTTGTGTCGGGTGCTTGGGTATGTTAGAGGTTTGCGAGGAAGGAATGGGCCATTGTGTTTTTGGTTTATTGATGAGTGGAGGTTTCTTAACCGCACTGGGAGGTTGAGGTCCTAAGATGGACGGAAAGGGTGAAGGTGATGCAGGTATGATTGGTACGGCTAGGGTATTGTTAGTGTAAATTGACAACACCCCTAAAATGACCTATGGATCTGCTTTTCTAAGGTAATGTCATTTGGTGTGAATGCACAACATTGAGCTTTCCCAAAGTGTGGGACCTTTGTAAATGGGGAAATCTCTCCAGAGAAGGATGGTTCCTCTTCCTAAACTACCCGCCACAAGCTATTCCAAAGCGGGTGAGCTAATCTAACCCTAATCTAACTATGCCAAGGAGACAGAGAGAGAGAGAAAAGAGGGAAAAATAGAGCCTACACTAAAACGGTGATACACCAGAGAAGGAAAATGTTGAACATCTATCAAACGCCATGGAATAAGAAGAGGTGAGCAATGGGAAGGATAGACAAGTGCATCATAGGTCCAAGGATAGATTTCACACAGAAAATGTTCCAAAACTCCATGAATATAGCTCCAAACCTGCAATGAACATTCAAATATGCACAAATACCTACAATGAAGAGAGGCAAGAAGAAAACAAGCAAGGATGGACAGATGCATCACAAAACATGTTTTTGTTGCTCCAGAAGTTTGCATAGAACATCATTTTAATGGTAAAAGGAAAAAACGCCATTACAGAGCATGGGAGGAGGTTCTAACTCCATTTTCAACCTTGGGGAAGAAAATAAGGGAGGGCAGAGCAGAAAAGATGAACAACCTTTACAAATGAGCCAAAACTGGCTTTTATCACGAAGCAGAATGAAGAAAAGTGCAAAAACGTAGGAAAATTTGATTTACAACTCCAACCACTAAAAAATTATTCTAATTAGCCTAAATTAAGATGGGCTCCCATGGAAAATCCCATACTTCAAGTACATTTCTCGCAGATCCAAAAAATGACCCATAGTTCATTAAATTTGATGGTTGGGAACCATTTTTGCATTTTTTACATGTCGGGAATTTTCTCCATTTTTATCTAGTTAATCTCCATAAAAAAAAAAATTGAACCTTCCATCATGTAGATAATTTTACCATCTTTCCAATGACTCCAAGAATGCAAAAATTTGAGCTCTAGATCAAAAGATATGGCCCTCTGAAGATTTAGGGAAAAATTAGGGCAAAAATGGTTTGGTGGGTCGAAACTTTAAAATTTTTTCCTTTTTTGAATTTGGGAAAATTTCCCCAAAATCTCCACACCCCACCACTCTACTACCATGTGAAACATTCCCATTGGTCCACGGGTTCAAATGGCCATTTTATGCTTTTTTTTTTTTTGTTAATTTTGGAAAAATTCCAAAATTTCTCCGCGCCCCGCCGCTCCGGGACATGTGTCACCACCTTATTCGCTGCGGGAATGCACTCCAAATTTTGCCTTTGATGTTGCTGACCACTTTGGAAAAATTTCCAAATTCTCCTCGTGCCCCCAACCTCCACCGAGAATAGGACACGTGTCACCACCCTATTCGCTCGCGGGGTTTTAACCAAAATTTCCATTTCCTCCTTGGCGGGCCTGCGGGCCAATTCTTTCCTTTTGCGCCTTCTACTACGTTAGCAAAAAAGAAAAATTACTACTCGCCCTCAAAATTCCACTGGTTTCATGGACATGTGGCACACTTTGATTTGGCGCGGGCCTTAATCAACTTTCTTTCCTCTGCGGGCCCGGGCAAAATTTTCCTTTGCGCCCTTTTTGACCACTTTTTCAACTTAACCCCCACCGGTCCGATCTCCGCCGACACGTGGCGCTTCCTCATTCGTCCATGGGTTCAAATCATTTCTTTTCCTTCTCCTTGGTGGGCCTGTGGGCAAAATTTTCATTTGCGCCTGTTTGACCACTTTTTCAACTTAACCCCCGCCGGTATGATCTCCACCGCCACGTGGCACTTCCTCATTCGTCCGTGGGTTCAAATCATTTCTTTTCCTTCTCCTTGGCGGGCCCACGGGAAAATTATTTCCTTTGCACCCCACCCACTCCTTGGTGATTTTTTCCAACTTACCCCGCTGACCCATCATTCAGCCCTACCACGTGGCGCATTCCTATTGGTTACGGGCCTTCCCAGGGAAAATTTCCCTCAAAAACTCGTTGAGCCATAACTTGAGAAATACAAGGAGTTAGGAGGAAAATTTTACCTTTCTGGAAAGGTGAGGAAAAATCCTATCTGATGGGATCATTTCTAGAATATTTTGAGTCCTTGAAGCATGCCAAAAATTCATTTAAGTGCCAGTAAAGGAGAAGAAGGAGGAGTTAGCCAAAAATAAGCATGGGGCTTATTTTGGATAACAATTGGCAACTCGTAGAGGGTCATATTCCTGCTAGATGAATGATTAGTAGCCTTTGAAGCATCCATTGGGCATTGAGTCATGATTTTTAGCCTACAAATTGATCTAAATTTTGAAAACTTCCTCTTTGAGCCACTTGGAAACCCACTAAAATGGAGTTGTTTTCACCAAAATTCCACTGAAATGGGTTGTGTAAGAGCAAAAACAGCACCAAAAACTATGTAGAAAACTGAAAATCATACATGCTCCAAATGGAACATGTAGAGTGTGCACAAGCACTTCTTCTACTAAAATCAAACCTACCTACTATGCTCTAACTAGAAGCAAAGGTGGGCTAAACAAACCTTGCAACTGGTTGTGCAAAATAGCTTCCTTTCTTCAAAATTGGCAGCCATGAAAATGATTTGGAGTTGAGTATGGCTGCTTGGATGAGTGGAAAATCAACAAGAAGTTGGTCTTCTACCCAAATTAGTAAGGTGTTAGCTAAAATCAAATTGAATACCTCTTTTAGTTGCTCTGCATTTGGATTGAAGAGGTATGACAGCTGATCCTTGGTACTTTGTAGCTCATCCTCATGCTTAGAAGCAAGCATGACTAGTTGTGACTTCTCCTTTGGCTCCAATGAAGCCAAGTACCTTATTGGGCAAGGTCTGATCCATTTGATATGCCCATAGCTCTGATTTTCAACTCTAAAATGGAGTCTTCTTGTAGACCTTCTTGAATGGATGGTGTGGAAGAAGTGATGAAGTTCTTCTGTTGTTTTCCTTCCTTTTCTAGTGAAGAACATGGAAGATTAATATCTTCCAACATTGGTTCCAAAGAGCTGTCACAAAACACAAGATGCTATTTTTCAATGTTCTCCTTTGTGGCAGCAGGCTCTTGATGTTGGAGAACGAATGGTGAAGAAGAAAATATTGTAGTTTCAACTGGCTCTTCATCCAAACATTCTTCTAAGTCTGATGGCAAATCAAACTCTTTAATGTCCTACTACTGCAAGGTCTCTCCTTCTTGTATGGTGGCCTCCAAATCTACATTTTCTTCACCATGTGTAGTTTCATTTTCAAACATGAAACTTTTCAATTCAAACTCATCCAAAAAATCAGATTTTTGGAGAGATGAAGTGGGAGAGAAACATAAAATTTCTTGTGCCTCTTGCTCAAAATTTGGACCTGTTTTGTTCACCTCCATAATGGCTTCATCAATCAAATCAGCCCCTTCAAATGAAAGAAAAAATGTATCAATAATGCTTCCTTCTTCTGCTGCTGCAAAAACTGACTTGATCTCATCCATTTTCTCCTCTTCAATGGGATTTGGAGCTGGTTGTTCTTCCTCCTCTACTTCTTGAAGACCATCTTGCTCTTGATTAAACTCTCCCTCTAGCATGAGGTTTGTCAAGTCAAACTCTTCAATCTACTACTCTAGAGGACAAGTTGGGACTGCAAGATCTTCTTCTTCCATGGCTGATTGTGCAACTCGAATTGGATCAACATTTCCTTCAAATAAAGTGCCAACATGGACACTACATTCGAGCAAACTGATTGCTGATCTGCTTCTTCTTTTTGCTCTTCTTCTGCTGCAACAAAATCATTCCTAACCACCACTTGTTCAACTTTCACCTCCTTTGAAGGCTTAACCATCAAGGGGATCTTTGTTATCCCAAATTTGAGAGCCAAGCTTACCAAACTTTTGATCTTTTCATCCTTTTTGGCTCTTGTTGTTGTTGTTGTTTTCCTTAATTGGTGTTTTGATTTTTATCTTCTCAACATGGATTTGTGAATGCAAGACGAGGGGTGGGTTGTGACTCAATTGATTTTGCAATTTTTGTGGTGTTGGAGGAGGTAGAAATTCTTGTTTCTTTGGAGGGAATGGTTGTTTGGAAGGGAAGAGGACATATGAACTAAGATGGGTTGGAATACTAGGGAATGAAGAAATGGATTCAACACTTGGGGCAGCATTGACTGGATTTAAAATTGGCATTCCAAATGAGATGGTGTTGCTTGAGGAATGGAAAGAGAAAAACAAGATGATGGTGTAGAAATTACCCATTGACAAGGTTGTTTAGCACCAAGTTTATAGGATTCTATCTCTGCTATCCATTGTGCAAGTTGGGACAACATCTCCATCATGAAGTCTAACTTCTCCTGAGGGCTGAAGTGTCTTGGAAAATGGCCTCCCATGGACAAGGAGTCCTGCAACCATTCTGAAAGCCTTCATTTGAGATGTTTCTCTTGATTGCACCATGTTTATCTCCATCTTTTGGATTTTATCCAACAAATTTGCATTTTCTTCCTAATCGCCCTCATAATTAGCATACCCTTAGGCTTGACATGCTTCATAGCCAAACCGATTTTGGCACTGCTGCTCATATGGGTATGCATGTTGATCTTGAACTTGATCTAAATTTTGATTTGGAGGATTTGTAAAACATGTTGGAGGTGGAAAACATTGTTGCTATTGTAAATGTGAATTCCATGATGGAAATGAAGTCATGATTACACAACTTCATGGAATGAAAGAAGATGGAAGAGATGGAAAGAAGAATGGATGGAAAATAGGTCTGCAGAACTTAGAGAATGAGTTATTTACCAGATGGAGTCGCCAGATGTGCTTTTGAATATGCCTCCAAAAGGTTGAATCTTTAACAGGAACACACCAACCTGTCAAAAATGAAGTGGAAGACCTCTAAGGTCCCACTGGGCGTGCCAAAACTATTAGTGTAAATTCACAACACCCCCAAAATGACCTATGGATCTGCTTTTCTAAGGCAATGTCATTTGGTGTGAATGCACAACATTGAGCTTTCCCAAAGTGTGGGACCTTTGCAAATGGGGAAAGCTCTCTAGAGAAGGTTGGTTCCTCTTCCTAAACTACCTGCCATAAGCTATTCTAGTGCAGGAAAGCTAATCTAACCCTAATCTAACTATGCCAAAAAGACAAGAGAGAGAGAAAAGAGGGGAAAATAGAGCTTACACTAAAACGGTGATACACCAGAGAAGGAAAATGTTGAACATCTATCAAAACTGCCATGGAATAAGAAGAGGTGAGCAATGGGAAGGATAAACAAGTGCATCATAGGCCCAAGGATAGATTTCACATAGAAAATGTTCCAAAACTCCATGAACACAGCTCTAAACCTACAATGAAGAGAGGCAAGAATAAAACAAGCAAAAACGAGCAAGGATGGACAGATGCATCACAAAACATGTTTTTTGTTGCTCCAGAAGTTTACACATAACATCATTTTAATGGTAAAAGTAAAAAACACAATTACAGAGCATGGGAGGAGGTTCTAACTCCATTTTTGACCCTGGGGAAGAAAAGAAGGGAGGGCAGAGTAGAAAAGAGGAACAACCTTTACAAATTAGCAAAACTAGCTTTTATCACAAAGCAGAATGAAGAAAAGTGCAAAAACGTGGGAAAATTTGATTTGCAAGTCCAACCACCAACAAATTATTCTAATTAGCCTACAAAAAGATGGGTTCCCATGGAAAATCCCATACTTTGAAGTACATTGCTCTGCAGATCCAAAAATGACCCATACTTCATTAAATTTGGTGGTTGGGAACCATTTCTGTGTTTTTGCATGCCAGGGATGTTTCTCCATTTTTCTCCAATAAATATCCATCAAAATAGAAAATTGAACCTTCCATCGTGTAGATAATTTTACCAGCTTTCCAGTGACACCAAGAACGCAAACATCTAAGCTCTGGATCATAAAATATATCCTCTGAAGATTTAGGGCAAAATTAGGGCAAAAATGGATTGGTGGGCCAAAACTTTAAAATTTTCCCTTGTTTGAATTTGGGAAAATTTCCCCAAAAGCTCCATGCCCCGCCACTTCGCTGGCACGTGGAGCATTCCCATTGGTTCGCGGGTTTAAATGGCCATTTTACACTTTTTTAAAATTTTTGAAAAAATTCCAAAATTTCTCCGTGTCCCACCACTCCGGGGCACGTGTCACCACATTATTTGCTACATGGCATGTGCTCCAAATTTTGCCTTTGACGTCGCTGACCAATTTGGAAAAATTTCCAAATTCTCCCGTGCCCCGACCTTTCTCGAGAATAGGACATGTGTCACCACCCTATTTGCTTGAGGGTTTTAACCAAAATTTCCATTTCCTCCTTTATGGTCATGTGGGCCAATTCTTTCCTTTCCCCTCTACTACGTTGGCAAAAATCCAAAATTTACTCCGCCCCTCTTACTTCAACCGGTTTCATGGACATGTGGCACACTTTGATTTGGCGTGGGCCTTAATCAAATTTATTTCCTCTGTGGCGCGCTGGAAATTTTTTTCCTTTGCACCATTTTTGACCACTTTTTCAACTTAACCCCCACCGGTTCGATCTTTGCTGACATGTGGCACTTCCTCATTCATCCGTGGGTTCAAATCATTTCTTTTCCTTGTCCTTGGTGGGCCCACAGGAAAAAAATTTCCTTTGCACCCCACTCACTCCTTGGTGATTTTTTCCAACTTACCCCCGCTGATCCACCATTCTGCCCTTGCATGTGGTGCATTCCTATTGGTTGTGGGCCTTCCTAGGGAAAATTTTCCTCAAAAACTCCGTCAAGCCATAACTTGAGAAATACGATGAGTTAGGAGGAATATTTTACCTTTTTGGAAAGGTGAGGAAAAATCCTATCTGATGGGATCATTTCTAGAATCTTTTGAGTCCCTGAAGCATGCCAAAAATTCATCTAAGTTCAAAAAAAGGAGAAGAAGGAGGAGTTAGCCAAAAATAAGCATGGGGCTTTTTTTGGATAATAGGTATGAGTTCTATGGGCTTGGTTTTTCTGTTTGGGTGCCAGAATAGGTTTGGTGTTGACTTTGGAGGATGTAGCTAAATCTAGTTTGATAGGTGGATGAGTAAGGCTGGTGGTTGGGGTGACCCCTAAGGTAGTGATAGGTTTAGTCGAGGAAGATGATGTAGGTGCAGGTTTGGATTTAGATGTATGTTGGGTTATGAGTGAGGGTGTATGTTGAGCTATGATGGGTGCCGTGAAAAAAATTGTGATAGAGGTGGTTGTGCTCGGTTCAACTGGCTAGAATATTTTTGGGTAGATAGTGGAGGTATCAGCAAGTGACACCTGCATTTACGTTGATGCAGAAGCGAAGATGTCCCCACAAAGAAGGCTCTATCCACATAATCTAGGCGATCAAACAAACATGATAATGACATGTTTGTAGGTGATGTTGATGAGTACCTAATGGAAATTCCAGTAGAAATGTGTCTTAGAGATGGGGAATTGGATAGCTCAGCTTCTATTGGTAAGAGAGCCAAAAGTAGGCCTGCTTTGGATCTTGGGTAGCTAATGGAGAATGTTCATCAAGAAGCAAAGGTATCTCTACTGGATCCTTGATAGGCAGAGTACAAAATGGGTGCTCCTCTGTTGGTGGAGGAGATGATGGGTACTCCTCTATGGGTGGAGGATATAAACAAGTATCATCCATGGACTGAAGAAGTATTGTGGGTGACGGCTCTCTTAGCAGAGAATCCAAAGGTGAAATAGATTCGATATTAGTGGAGGGCTCCTCCATAGGTGATGAAGGAAGTGAAAGGTGTTCCTCTGTGGGTGGAGGAATAGGTGAGGTGGGTTCAAGTGTAGGTGGAGGAATTTGGGCTAGAATTTCCTCTATGGAAGGAATATGAGGTAATTTGGAAGCAATGGGTGCATCACTAAAAATAGCATGGACCTCGCAGGTATGGCTATCATGAGTTGAGGTCTCACTAGTTTGATCAGGTGAAGGGGCATGATTGGGAAAGGGTTTCTTGAATATGTGTAGGTTTTTATTGGTAGGTGCATTAGGATTATCCACGGTTAACTCACCTTTCTCGAGCATTTCTTGGACAATATTTTTGAAAGTAATGCAATTTCTGTCATTATGACCCTTTACTCGATGATAGTTACAGAAGTTGTGTTCTTTATACCATGCGGGCATGGGGCGAGCAAGTTCAAAACCAGTGTGTGGTTTTATAGGCGGAAGGGTGATGGCCCCAAATTTGATGAGATTTTCTAAGACAGAAGAGTAAGGCTCCCCAATTGGGGTGTATTTCTGTTGTTCTTTTCTGAATTGAAAAGTTTGAATGGGTGAGAGATTAGATGAGGGGCTAGCCTGATTTGACGGATGAGCTAGGCCGGCCTTGAGTACCATTACGTTAGTGGTCCCCTTGGCCTTTGAATAATTGTTCTGTGGTTTGGAAGAAGAAGAGGTATCGTTCGACTTGAATGCCGAAGTTTTTATTGCATAATTGGATTTTCTTCTCTTCGATGGCCCTAATCTCTAGCTTTCGTGCCATGGTGAATGCTTCATCGAAGGTTCGAAAGTTTGGACCTTTAGGGTCAGTGATATATGTCTAACAAAATCCCGTGTGAAGATCTTGATGAGTTCTATTTGTGGTAGTTGGAATGTGAGTTGATTGATCGAGACTAAGCCAACGAGAAAAAAATCTATGATAGATTCATCATCATCGATGCGTGGAGTATAGGTAAGTCATGGTAACCTTCTTAACAATGTTAATGGAGAAATGATCCAAGAAGGATTGGGCTACCTGATAAAATGAAAATATAGAGTGTCTCGGTAGGCCACTATACCAATCTAACATAGGTCCAGTCAGAGACATGGGAAATATCCTCAAGAGAAAAGCATCATCATGGGCGATTAGGTAGCACCCTTGTTTGAAAGACCGCAAATACTGTTACGGATCTTCCTTGCTATTAAAATGGTTGAATTTAGGCATTTCCCAATGCACGGGATATGGACGGATAGGAATGGATGGGTGGATAGGCTCATTACAAATCTCGTCGTAGGTGAGAGTATTTTGGAACCAGAGACCGCAGCCTCTAATGTCTGTATCTTGTCCATCATTAATTTGATTAGGTCATTGGTAGGTTGTGATGGTGGGTGCCTTCTATAGCATAAGAGGGTTTGCGTTGGGGATATGATGGGGGCGACATTCTAGTATATGGTTCTACTTTTGTATAGGTAGACCGAGAAAGAGGGAGTGAGATAGGGGCGTACACTGAATGAATAAAAGATGAAACAAGAGGTTGTTGATATACGTATATGGAGGTGGAAGGGTCATGGTAACCCTAGTGGTAATGGGGGATAAAGATTGCAGAATAGAAAGGATGACATTTTTAAAAGGTGTAGGGGTCACCGATATGGGAGGTGGTTGTGTAGCTACGGGTTTATGCAAGACAATAGGGCGAGATGAGGTTGCATTCTGGGTGGTCAAGTAAAGGCATAGTGAATGTGGCAAGTGCCACGATGTAGAAGATGTTGTATTCATAGCGTGTATAGGACCTAACGCTGAAACGACTAGGGGTAAGGTAGATGCCGGCAACACGGGGTTAAAAAGGCTGGAGCAGAAGTAAGAGTGAGTTTTGGGGGATATATATGGGCATTCCATATATCAACCGACACGAGGCATCTTGAGTGGACGAGTGGGAAAGATAAAACTGCAAGGCGGCAGGGTTTTGGTCAAGGAGTCGTGCGAACTCCTCATCTCCGTAGTGATAGTGATAGGTTGGATAGGTTCCATGGTGGGTGATAAAATGGAAGGTGGTGAAAGGCTAGGTGGGAGTGGTTAACAATTAGCGTGGAATACAAGGGCACTTGCTTGTCGACACATCAGTACCATGTGAATAGGTACTAGCAGGGTAAGATTGCTTTCTGTAAGTGACACGAAATATAGCACATGTAGGATAAATAGGTGGTGGTGGGTGAATTGGGGATAAAATGGTAGCTGGGAAATGACATAGGATAATTGATGCCGGTTATGGTAAACCAATGTTGGTCAAAGGTAACCGTGGTTGGTCACTGTGGAATGTGAACAGTTGGTCAGAAACAAGGTATGAGGCTAGATCTGATAGGTATGCCAAATACGAATGAGATTTACAAGGTCAATGTATATGATAAGAGTGACAGGAACTCTGAATAGTCGAAGAAGGTGAATAGGTGTCCTTTTGGGTAGGTTAACAAAAATGATAGTGAACCAACACCAGTTGGGTATAACCGATGATGGTCAGGGGGTAATCGATGACGGTCATTGGACCGACACTAGTTACTATGAAATTGAAACAGTGATGAAGAAAATATGGTTGTGATTTAAAATTTGATGTGGAATCAGACCTAGAATTCTAAGAATGATGAGAATATGGTCCAGTGGACACTCGGATAAAGATGGAATACACCAAGCTGTCTTTGAGGAGCATGCAAGGAGAAAAAGGAAAAATGAAGAGCGTGACCTCTCACCTCAAAACACAAGCCGAGTAGAAACACTAAGAAAAATATGATCCTAAGAGTGATTTTTTCTATTATGTTTGTTTATCTTATGCTATTTAAGGACTGACTCATGAACTATATAATAGATTTTTTTGGTGAGGATGGCTTCCTATGAAGAAGGAGATCTAAAAGGTGAGGTTTCAGGTATGTTATGGTGGGGGTGGGCCTCGCTCTGAAGTATGACTCGATAGAGCAGTAAGCTGGGTGCCCACTCTACCGTGATCGTGTGATCACCTACATATTATTTCAAATAATATGTTGTTTAAGAATGTGTATATTTTACATTTTTGTGAGGTTTGGTAAGAATCAGAGAAAGAGAAAAGGAAATAAATGCTTTTCTATGATTCATTTTTCAACCATCAGTTGGGCATGACTTCCAACATATAGGTTACCCTTAATTAATGTGAGCTAATGTAGAATAGTAGAATGAAATGCAATGATTTTTAAGCCCAAATCAAAATATGGAATTCAATGACACAATAAGAGGAATAGGAGGAAGTATGATCTTTCACTAATGCAATGCAAATGAAATGGAAGAAGTGTTCATTTTAAGCACCAAAACATGATTGCTTTGAGACAATAGAGGGAGAGATGATTCTAGGGAAGAAATTTTAATGTGAGAACCTTTTAGAAAGGAAACAAACATACAATTTTTCACCTAGAAATGAATGAATGCAAGGAACCCCGAATGGGTCCCACCAGGCGTGCCAAAATATTTCACCTGATTCTTAGACGTTTCTTTGAAAATGATGAAACAGATAGGGTAACAGGCGTAGGAGGAATACTTGTTGAAATGTTGGTTGATAGGTTGTTGCACGCGTGTTGACTCCTTGATCCACAACTGATCATGAGAGCTTCCTTTTGGTTGGGAGGAACTACCTGAAATAAAAATCAAGACCACTAGAAAGAGTTAAACAATATATGTAGTGGACTGCCTAGCATATGCTAGATTTGGGAAGTGTGATACTTCCTAAGGCATTGTCAATCCACCGTTTAAAACAATTTAATGCTGGTAATAAAGTAAATCCTATTGTAGTTAAAATAATTTAGGTATCTCATATAAAACACAATAAGAAAGATCTAATCTAACATGTTAGGTTAAAATAAGAGCCAAAGGTCAAGTAACTAGTTCGGGTCTTTATAGGTCCGACAGAGGTCTTAAGCGAGTCACGAGGTGAGTAAGGGTGATGTGGGAATATGTAGGTAGGTTACTATTCTGGGTTGTATTGGTAGATACAGAGACCGATGCCAATTAAGGGTGACTGACGCCGGTTTGGGAGAACTGGTACCAGTTACTATGGGGTACCGGGAATCTCACAGAATGAGCTTTAGATCTCCCATATGATTGCACAAAGGACTAGGCTGGTTGGAATGAGGTATTAAGTTGTTTGGATGGGATTTGGTGAAGTTTTAATAGGGATATGGAGGGGTGAGTATTAATGGAGGTCATTGGGTGGCTAGGAGAATAAAGGATGAAAATACAATGATGAAATGAGTGAACCAGAGGAGTAAAATGTTCTACTTACTTGGAATCTAGTTCTGGACGTCTGTGAGTGAGGAATGAAGGTGTTGATAAGAGGTTGAATGCTGCAGAGGATCACCAAACATTGGGGAGCTCTTGCATGGGCTGCATGTGCTCTCCTTCTTTCCTGATTGGATCAAATCTGTGTTGGGGGTGTGTGCTAGATGGTTACTGGGTGAATCTTGGATGTTTGTGCAAGAGAAAATACTTGATCTCCTTCTTTTCCAGCATGTTCTCCTTGAAAATTGTTCTCAAAAGATGTGATATGTCTCAGAATCTGCTTGACCTAAAAATAAGGTTGTTTTGGGAATTAAATGGTAATCGATTTACGCGAGCTTCGGCTTAATCGGCAGCGGTTAAGGGTAACCGCGGCAATTAAGGGTAACCGGTGTTGGTTAGGCAGGATTTCCTAGGTTTACTAAATCGGCGAGATCCCCTTGATTTTATGGGATCTCATTGTGTTTACCCACTGATTAGACTGGAAGCTTTCTTCTAACATGCGGGAAGGTGGTTAGAGGGAATGTAGGCATTTATTTTTTGAGGTTGGGTAGGTCTAGGTTAGTTATGGCAACTTGCTAAGAATAGGTCTTAGGATGAGGTGGCTAGATGAGGTGTCTAGTTGAGGTGGATATGTGGGCATTATCCCAATTAGGATATTTACATAATAAATATGGCAAGGTTAATAAATTAATTTAATTAAATTAATTAAATTTAATATTAGAGTGGGGTGAAAGGGGCCATGGCTAGGTGGATGTGTTTAAGGTATTTATTAACAAGGGGCTAAGGAGAGTGTGACTGATTTTGGTGTCTACACACCGAAAAGCTGTTACCACGTTGAAGAGCATCACGATACCTTTCCAACAAGGTGTTTATAAATTCAGAATCAAATTCGTATGCATTTTTATCACTGGTCAAAGATTGGGGTCTTAAATGGGTCAACTGGTCAAACTTGGTCAATAGTCCAATCCGGAAATGACACATGACAAGGAGAAAAAGACAAAAAGGTTGTTCAATATGATTTCAGGCCTTTAGTCTTTGACTCATAATATGGTAGAAAATAATAAGAGGTTCAACTTTTGTAATGGAGGGGAACCCAACTACCGTGAGAGCTATATTCTTGTTTGCCGATGTGGTGGGCTCTCAAACCACCACGCGGATGTCGATTTTGCATTCCGAGCTCAATATTGTGTTTTGAGTTTAAATTTCGGCACTATGAGCTGATTTTGCATTGTAGGTATATAATCATCTCGTTCGAGCTATATTGCTAGCTTGGTGGGGTGATCAACTCCCCACCAAGTTGATCACATTTTCCATATTGCTCGTATGGATCAAGCTTATTACCACATTGTTTGGTTTATTTCAATATTGTTTGGGATTAACATTACAATGACCGAGTAATTCCAAATGGTTCAGGATATCCTAACCTCTCTATTACCTTGGTGGATTTATACCAGCTCGACATATGACTCAACCAATGGGAGTCTAAACATATCTCAGCCGGTCCACATTTTTGGCGTTAAAAATTTTTGTTCCAATTCCAATAAGCCCACATAACTTGACGCAGTCAAGTGAACAACCAA
This sequence comes from Taxus wallichiana var. yunnanensis, assembly GCA_018340775.1. Lineage (NCBI taxonomy): Eukaryota > Viridiplantae > Streptophyta > Pinopsida > Cupressales > Taxaceae > Taxus > Taxus wallichiana. Next base: position 491,743,341 of record CM031242.1, on the reverse strand, counting down.
CCCTTATCTTGGGCTCAAAAAACCAAACAAAGCCCATGCATTGGGCAATGCAGCAATGCACATCTCGATGGAGTTGATAAGTCCAAAAAAGGGCGATAAGGATGTGGCCAAACCACATGTGTATAGGCTCACATGCTTATATTTAAACACATAAACACCCGTCACGCGGCCAATGTGGGAATTAAACTCACTTCCAATACAACGAGCCCGCCACAAAAGGAATCGTCAGATTCAAACCACGAGACCTAAATGTCTCAAACACATCCAACCAAAAACTCACCATTGAGCTCGGATGGGATAAAAATGAGCTCATCTCTATTTAAATAGCTCTATGTTGTAGACTGTGAGAGGAGATAAGACAAGGAAGTTTACATTCAGGCTTAGTTGTGAGACACTTAGAAGCACTTTTAGAACTTGGAATAAAAAGAAAAGTTTCTTGAAATTTTGAGATGAAAACAATGGTGGTATTATGATATCATGAAGTGTTGTATATTTTCATGTGTAGGTGATTTTCCATCACAGTTTCATAGAATAGGCATGAGGAACCAACAAATATCCGAGTGTTTTGAGCACCTAAGGGCCAAACTAGGTCTTGGTGTAAAAATTAAAGTTGCTCATAATTTCCTCTAGTTTCCAAAAATGTAAAGATTTTTCATGTATGTGTTGTAAATTTCAATTTGTAGGTGTTTTCAGACACATTTTCACAGGAAACTCACCAGGGTGACACTATAGGAGCCACGGATTGACACAGGGACAATTTCTTCTATCTTTCAGAGTTCTTTGAGTCTTAGATCAACTCATTTACAGGTATAAAGTTCTATTAGTCAATATTGAAGGGTTAGTTGTACTTCGTTGGATGTTGAATAGATCAATTCTCTTTTCAAGAATCCAGAGATGTAGCCTTCGGGTGAACTCCCTTATCAATCTTGTGTTGTGGATTATATTTTAGTTTTGGATGAAGCTTTTGATCAAATAAAAATCAATATTAGATTTTAATTCATTTGATTAAGAAATCATTCATTAAAAATGGGAAAATGGATTCAATATTTCAATTCAGTATCCATAATCCACAATTGCATATTTTAGTGTGGTGAAAGGATTTTCAAACTGAAGTGCATTTTTTTAAGGAATTTATCAATTTTGGAGTTTAAGAGCCATAAGATTGATGTTTATTTCCTTAGATCCTTGGAGATACTATTAAGTGAAAACTTACCTCACCCATTTTTGGATCAAGTTTGGTATTAGAGATGGTTCTAGCTCAATATTTTTTTCCAACAATTATTACTTCAGTTGGTGCAATTGATTTGATTGGTTGAACAGGTATAGGTGCACTATGGGTAGTTACAAATGTGTCAGATGAGGCATTAGGTTGATAACTAATGGAAAATTTGTCCAACAATCCATCTAGTGTATGGTAAGACAAGTTGGATATTTTGGTAAAAGAATTTTTGAACCACATTTTTAAATCAACCTTTTAGCTATCCATTTTGGGAATCACTTATGAGTTTGTTCAGTTGATATGGAGAATGTAGGCTCATGTGAGATGGATAGGTTTTATTTTGCAATGTAGTATTTGTTGAAAAGCTTGCAAATTTTTAGGTTAATTCATTCACATGGTTTTTAATTACCTTGATATTGGAAATTGGGGTCACCTGTAAGAGGATCTGGGAGACATGTTTAAAATGCTCAGATTTAACTTCTTACTTTTTAAAGGATGGAAATATACCATTTTCTATTTTTAGCAACAATTATGCAGTTTCAGTGGGCATGTTGTGAATGATGTCTAATTTTTGGAATGCATTTTGAGTACTTGTTGTTAAATGTCATTGTGCAAGTCTTTTGACACCTTTTTTATTTTGTAGGTAATATACAAATCAATTGTGTCTTCACAGGGTAATTGCACATTCATGGCTACCCTTATTTTTAGGGCATGTATTTGTGACTACTCTGTGTAGTCACAATTGAAGTGTACATTATTTGCACTAACAAGCTGGTGTACGAGGTATGCTTGGTGATCATTTGCAACATTGAGCAGTTCACCATTTTGGGTAAGCACAATTACAATTTGATCTATCCTTTTACAATTCAGTGTGTATAGATAGAATTTATAGATTCACGTTGCTTCATATTTTGATTATATCCATTTTGGGTGTTGATGGTTTAATTATTCGGATAGTGAATATTTGTAGTTATAATTGGCATAATCACAATGTGTCAGTTGAACACTATCTTGATTATAGATGGGTGTTATTATCTGACTTACTAATTGTGATGGCATTACAATGTTTTAGAAAGATTCACGTGGATTCAGTTTTGTGACTATAGCTATTTTGGCGTTGATGGTCTAACTATCATTGGATAGTGAATATTTACATTTTTACAGTTTCAGATAGACAGTGGACACTAGCCTAATTAGGGGTAGTTTAGATGTCTGATATACTGATATGTGTTATGGAATTGTAACTTAAGTAATTGGCCGTATCACAAAGTGACAGTTGAATACTAGCTTAATTGGGTGTTATTATCTAGTCAGTTGTTTGTGATGGCATTATAGGGGATTTAACAATTCACAGTTGTGTGCAAATTTGATAGGGTTACATTGTTTCAGTTAGACACTAGCTTAAATGGGTGTTATTATCTAATCGGTTATGTGACTAGCTAATCAACTATTTACATTTGATTAACCTATAATTATTTTTCGGGTTCCTATATGTGTTTTTGCAATTTCAGGAAGAGTTAGCATGTTGATGGGTTGATATACAACTTTTTGTGGACAAAAATCATTCCCAATTAGGAGGAGTGATCCAAATGATTTTTTGGGTATTGGAGTTTTCCTAAACCTCCCTAAACTGTTACAATGTTGAAGAGCATTTGGAGAACTTTCGACGGTATACACAACTTTAGAAATGGATTTTGTATGCAATTTTTATCACCGGTCAAAGATTGGGGTCTTAAATGGGTTAACTAGTCAAACCTAGTCAATAGTCCAATGTGGACATGACACATGGCAATGAGCAAAAGATGAAAATTTTCTTCAATATGGTTTTGGGCCTCTAGTCTTTGACTCACAATATGGTGGAAAAGAACAAGAGGCTCAAATTTTTGCAACGAAGGGGAGCCCGGCTGCCGTGAGAGCTATATTCTTATTTTTCGACATGGTGGCATCTCAAACCACCACGCAGACATTGATTTAACATTCCAAGCTCAATATCATGTTTTGAGTTCAAATTTTGGCACTATGAGTTGCTTTTTACATTGTAGGTTTATAGCCGAGATCGGTCAAGCTATATTGTTGGCTCGGTGGGGTGATCAACTCCCCATCGAGTTGATCACATTTTCCATATTACTCGTATGGATCGAGCTTATTACCACATTGTTTTGGTTTATTTCAACATTGTTCGGGATCAACATTGCAATGACCGAGTAATTCTAAATGGTTCGGGATATCCTAACCTCCCTATTACCTTAGTGGATTTCTACCAGCTCGGCATATGACTTGGCCATTGGGTAGTCTAAACATAGCTCATCGGTCCACATTATTGGCGTTAAACATTGGTCTTTCCAATTCCAACAAGCCCACATAACTCAAAGTATTCAAGCGAACATCCAACCCTTATCTCGGACTCAACAAACCAAACAAATCCCATGCATTGGGAGATGCAACAATACACACTGACTCAACATAGTTGATAAGACCAAAAAAAGGGCGATAAGGATGTGGCTGCAACCACGTGTATATAGGCTAACATGCCTATATTTAAACACACAAACACCTATCATGCGGCCAATGTGGGAATTAAGCCCACTTCCAATACAATGAGCCCAACACAAAAGGAACTATCATGATTTGAACCATGGACTTGAAGGTCCCAAACACATCCAACTGACCAACTCACCACCAATCTTGGATGGGATAAAAAATGAGCTCACCTCTATTTAAAGAGCTATGTGTTGTAGGATCTGTGAGAGGAGACCCAGATAGGGTAGTTTGTAGCCAAGCTCAATTTTGAGGCACTTAGAAGCACTTTAAGAGCTTGGAGTAAAAGAAAAGTTGCTTGAAATTTCAAGACAAAGACAATAACCATCATAGTTTATCATGAAGTTATGTATAGTTTCCTATTTAGGTGATTTTCTGTCGCATTTTCATAGAACATGCATGAGGAACCAAGAGAGATTTAAGTTTTTCAAGCACCTATGGGCCAAACCAGTTCTTGGTGTAAAATGAAAGTTACCCACAATTTCCTATACTTTCTAGAAATATAAACCTATTTCATGGAGGTGTTTTAAATCTCAATTTTTATGTGTTTTTCACATGTATTTTCATAGGAAACTCACCAGGGTGACTGATCCATAGGGATCCAAAATGACTCTACTTCATTAGATCAGTCATCACGAAGAAGGAAAAATAATTCATAGAGCTTCTATATTTAGATTAACATGACTACTGGACTCTATGCATAGTGGTAGTTACAGAACCACCACCCAACTAAGGTGACATTCCTAAGACCGCCAGTCTACATTGGGCGGTTGTCTTGGCTCTTTCGGATAGAAAACAAAAAAAATGAAATTAATAGCCATAGAATTTGAATGGTTGTCTGTGTCTCTTCTCCTCCATGATCTTTCCCATTCTCCAGTGCATGGGAGGACATGAGAAAGGCTATAAATACATGTTTGTAGAAGAGAATATCATCGAAGCATGAAAGCAAGTGAGCAAGAAGTTCTTAGTGCTAGAATTGTGTTTTGTAGAAGAAAGGAGTGTTGATACTGAGAGAAAGAAAGTAATTGGGGGAAGTGTGAAATATTATCTACTTCTCTTTCATACTTATTATAATTTATGTACTTATTGTTTTGAATTAGCCAATAAAAGTGGGAAGAAAGAGCAATTTCCCTTTCTGACTAGTTTTTCATTCTATGGAGGTTTCCAGGATAAAACTTGTTGGTGTTTATGAGTTTCTATTCTTTCCTTTCATGCAATTGTGGATTCTAAGCATAAGCAAAATTAATTCACTAGCTACTTCTTTCATTATCTAATAGAAAGTATAACAACAACATTAATTTGTGATTCTATGGATAATTCTAAAGTTGAAGAGTTTACAAATCATTTTGGTATTAGAGCTAACAAGTATCCAGGACTGTGGTATTTGTTCTTAGATTTGTATGATAGTGACGAGATCTAAATGTGGAGAGGCTTTACCTTGCGAGCGAGTTTTTACAAAGAAGTGGAAACAAATAATTCAAGGAAAAATGGAGGAAGAGAACTTGGTTTGTAGAATTGAGATGCTGGAGACCATGATGGACAAGATGTTTAGAAGAAAAGAAGAGCTTGACGATTTAGAAGACAAATTTTGTCAAGAAAGACTCCATGGAATTGGTGGTTTGGGGTTTAGCTGAAAAGTTTGGCATAGGAAGGAGCCACCATGAGGAAAGTTATGGGGAAGAGCATGAAGAAGAGACTTCAAATGCAAGAGAAAAGGTAAAATCTGATTATACTCCTTTTAAAGTTGAGACAAAAGTTGAGATTAAAATATTTTAAGGACAAGTACATGCAGAGTTGCTTGATAAATGATTAAAACACTTAGAATTCTAGTTTAGCATCCATAACATCACCGAGGCATAGAGGATCACCTTTGCACGTCTCAAAATGGAGGAACATGCTCTGGTTTGATGGGAAACCCATCTAACCACTTGTGTAAAGAAGAAGTTTCCTATTTTGAAATCTTGGCAAGAATTTAAATAATTACTTAGAGCTAACTTATATACTATTGGCCACAAGACTAACCAAATGATTAAATGGCATCATTTTAGAAAAAGCAAGTGGTCAAAGTGTGCAGACTATACTATGGAGTTTCGGAGGCATACTATGTTGCTAAACATGGACTTGGAGGATGAGGATATTCTAACTTTGTACTTGTGAGGAATTCACACTCACCTTCAAAGAAAATTCATCTCCACAAATCCCAAAGATCTCAATGAGGCATGTGTGTAGGCATACTACATAGATGATGAAAAGAAGCAAGGAGAAGCAGATCCAAGGGAAAAGTAGTCAACAAATCAGCAGAAAAAAGAGTATGGGAAAACAAGTAACAAGGGTAAGTGGAAAGGGAAAGGTAAACAAGTTTCCACTACTTTAAATACTTGTAAAGATCCCAAGAATTTTTGCAAGAACTGTGATATCAATGGTCATACTGACGCTACATGTTGGAAGTTACATCTAGAGTTACATATGAAGAACCGAACCAAGGACTCAAAGAAGTCCATGACAACTGTAAAAATAGAAGGGGAGGTGGTAATCAAAGATGACTCTGATGTAGAAGAACGGCTTGGATGCACGGAAACCAACATGGAAAGCTAGGAAGAGGAGATGAGTAGACTGTTCTAGATTAGAATCTAGATCAAGAGAACTAAGGTAAATGCTTTGGTTGATACCGGTTCTCAGTATAACTTGATTTATGAAGTAGTTGTAAAGAAGCTTGGTTTTGAGACTTACGAGCATCCACACCCTTATCCTTTGGGTTGGGTGAAGAAGGGTGTTGAAATTTAGGTAACAAGAAGATGTAAGGTCAAGTTTGGGATAAATTTCGAGTATATTGATGTTTTGGAAGCTAAAATTATTCCACTTGATGATTTTGATGTTGTATTCGAGAGTCCTTACTTGTATATTAGGGATACTATATTTATGAGAAGGGAAAACTAGTACAGATGGGTCAAGGATGGGATCAGCTACAACATCTGGGCACACCAGTGTAAGACACAAGTTACTATGGTGAGTGCTAACCAAGAAAAATGACTTATTCAGGAAAATCATAATTAGTTTTGTTTACTTTTGTTAAAGGATAAACAAGATGGGGTAGAAGTTTTAGAGATTTCTAACCAGGGAAAGTATGATTTGGATAGTATTATTCAGTCTTTTCAAGAAGTATTATAGGCTCCCAATGGGTTACCACCAAAATGGGAAGTAGAGCATTAGATTCAACTATTTCTAGAATCCCCTCTACCGAACATTAGGTTGTAGAGGCAATCCTTGCTTGAGAGTAATGAAGTAAAGAAAAAATCTGAAAACTACTAGACCAACGGGTGATATGTCCGAGCACCTCACCATTCGGTTAGCCTATTGTGATGGTGATAAATAAGGATTGTTCTTGGAGAATGTGCATCGATTACCGTGCTTTGAAAAAGATCACCATAAAGAACAAATATCCACTTCCCCGCATAGATGATCTTTTGGACCAGCTTGAGCATGCCAAATTCTTCACGAAGTTGGATCTCAAGTCAGGTTATCACCAAGTCAGAATGAAGGAGGAGGATATATAGAAGACTGCCTTCAAGAAAAAACAAGGTTTGTATGAATGGTTAGTACTTCCTTTTGGGCTATGCAATACACCCGCTACATTTATGAGATTGATGAATGATGTATTATGGGATTTCATAAATTCATGTGTCATTGTATATCCAAACGATATCTTGTTTTTTAGTGCCACATGGGAAGAACATCTAACTCATTTACAACAAGTCTTGCAAGTTCTCAGGGAGAAATAACTACTTTGTAATATGAAGAAATGTGAATTTTCCAAGTAGTCGGTTGTCTATCTTGGGAACGTGGTTGGAGGAGTAGAGCTACGAGTGGATCCAAAGAAGGTGGAAGCCATCACTAATTAGACAACACCAACAGAGCCACCGAGACTAGGAGTTTTGTGGGAGTAGTACAACACATACGGAAGTTCATTCGGGATTCTTGGTGATTGCAGCACATTTACACACAAGTGACCACAAAGAGTAAGGTTTTTAACTTAGGTAAGGAGGTAAACATGTATGCTATCCTTATTAAACTTTCACTTCAATGGTTAAAGGATATTTAGTATATGATAAGGAAATGTATGCACTAGTGTTATCCCAAATTCACCCCCAGAAAATTTTTTCAAGACAACTCCTGCACATAAGGAAATTATGAAGGAAATGACTCAGACCCACGAGCTCACATTCTAGGAAGACAAACGGGTTACTGAGATGGGCTCGAAATGAAGGATCAAAGTGCCGCAGAGGAACCAAGCAAGAAAGGGGAAGAAACGGAAAAGATCTGAAGTCCTTGGGTTAAAAACAATTCAAGAAAGGTCTGAAATAAACTAAGTATGGAAGAGCCAGTAGAGGGAACCATGTGTCCTAACAACGCTTCTCCAAAGGTGAATCCAAAAAAAGGGGAAGACCAAATGAGCGCTAGAATGATGCATGTCCCAGAGGAAAGTGGGGTGTCGGGGGGAAATTTGATTCTTTTCCCCTTATTATCACAAAAGGGTAAAAGTTACAAAATGGCCCGCAACTCGTTGGGGAAAAAGACAACGTTAGAACCCGAGTTAGAGAGCAAGGCGGGAGTCGAGGAAAAGTGAAAATTTTCCTTTGTTCAAAGGCAAAAAGATAAATTTCTGACCCACAAGACCAATTTTTTATTCTAATTAAGCTACTACGTGTCCTAAACAAAAACAAGGGCCCAGTTTTCAAGCTGTTTTCCCGTCCATTCGTATGGACCCGATACAAACTTTGAAGGGGCATATCTTTCGACTCAGGATCAAAATATTATAGATCTAACACCATTAGAAATATCTCGACCTCACCTATTCCATGGAGGTCTAAGACTTTAATTTGAGGAGGTTAGGTAAAGGAAAATGGAGGAAAAACTTTAGGCCTTCAATGTAAGATCCATTTGTCTCAACAACTAGATCGGATTCGATTTCCACCATCTTCTCTTCTTTCAAGGTGCCGAATCAAGGATCATGCAAGAAGGAAAGATTTGTGGCATATTTTTTAGAAGCATTAACAATGAAGTGGTTGAGCTTCAACCCACTTTTCCACTTCCTTCTCTCTTTCTTCTCTCCGATCAAATCTATAAATACAGGGGCAAGATTCATTATAAAGGGTTGTTCATTCTTCTTCCCTGCCCCCTCTCTCTTTCTTCTCCAGGGTCAAATGTGGAGTTTAAGCCTCCTCCCTTGGCTTTGTAATGGAATTTTCTTTCCTCTTTCCCATTAATGGTGTATTGTGTGAACTCCTGGAGTAATAAAATCTGTTTCGTGATGCGTTTTGTCCATCCTTTTCTCATTTTGTTGTCTCTTCTTGCCTCTCACCATTACAGGGTATATTGTGCATATCTCTAATGTCCATTATAGGTTTTGGGAGTTATGTTTAAGGGGTTTGAAATGGTGTTCTGTGTGAACTTTATCATTGGTATGTGATGCATCTGTCCATCCTCTCCATTGCTCACCTCTCTCCATTTCAGGTAGTTGGGTTTGTGATCAATAGTTCCCTTTTCTCGGTGATATCACCTCTATAGTGTTGGATTTCTTTATTTTCATGCTCTCTCTCTCTCTATCTCTCCTTTGTCCCTTGGAATTTTAGATTAGGATTAGATAGTCACATTTCCTTCCTTAGAAGTAGTTTAGTGCTAGGATTAGGAAGAGGAACCAACCTTCTCTGAAGGATCATTCCCATTTGCAAGTTCCACAACTTGGGGAATGATCCAATATTATGCAAATCGCACCAAATGACTCTGTCTTAGAAAAGCAAATCCATAACTCATTTGGGGGTGTTGTGATTTCACACTAACAATTTTGGCATGCCCAGTGGGATAGGTCTGAAGCACCTTACCACTTCACTTCATCAGGTTCGATGTGCTCTTGGTGAAGATTTCAGCCTTTGGAGGCACTTTCAAGCACATTTGGCGACTCCATCTGGTCAAAAACCCATTCTTTGAGTTACAAACATTTTCCATCCATTTCCACTCATTTCATCCATTTTCTTCTTCCATCTCTTTCATTTTCTCCCATTCCATGAGGTTGTGCAATCATGACTTCATTCCCTTCATGGAACTCACACTTACAACAATGCAATCCACCTCCAATGCATTTCCCAACTCCTCCAAATCAGCATTATGATCAGATCCAGGACCATTATGCTTACCCATATGAAAATTCAAATTTAGTTTGGCCATGGAGATTATCAAGAACAAGGGGGTGCATACAATGGTGACATCTATGTGAAGAATGTTGGTTTATTGGAAAAATTCAAAAAATGGAGATTTGGCATGGTTTATTCAAGGGGCATAACACGAATGAAGGCATTCAAGATTGGTTGCAAGGTATCTTGTCCATGGGAAGGCCCTTTTCCAAGACATTACAACCCTCAAGAGAAGCTTGACTTCATGGTTGAAATTCTACCCCAACTTGCACAATGGACTAAGGAGATTGGGGCTTATGAGTTGGAGTCAAGACAACCTTGTCAATGGGTAAGTCCAACATCTCATAGCTTTTCTTTTTCTCTTTCTCAAGCGGCACCATATAAACCCAAGCTATAATTTCCAAGCTCCTCACTTGTTGCCCCAAGTGTTGATTTCATTTCTCCATCTCCTAGTCTTCCACCTCATCTCAGTTCTTCTGTCCTTTTCCCTTCCAAATAGTCATCCCCTCCAAAAAAAAAGAAGTTGCACCTCCCATCCCACCACAAAAATTGTAAAGATGGTTGAACCCCAACCTGCCACTCCTCTTGCTTTCCCAAGTCCATGTTGGGAGGAGACTCAAGAATCTAGTCAAGGAGAACAGCAAGAAGAGGAGCCCAACAAAAATAAATGATAGACAATCTGAAGAGTTGGGCTGCCAAATTTGGGTTTACAAAGATCCCCTTGATGGTCAAACTAATAGAGGAGGTCAAGATTGAAGAACCAGTGGTGGCTGAGGCCGAGTTTACAACAAAAGAAGAGCAAGAACAAGAGGAGGAACAATCAGTCCCAAGCCCCATTGAAGAGGAGCAGTTGGGAGAGATCAAATCAAGTGTTGAGGCCACTCAATGAAGAAGGCATCATTGAATATTTTTTTCTTTCATTTCAAGGGCCTGATTTGATTGATGAACCCATGATGGAGGAGGACCATACAATTTCAGAGGCTCTAAGTGTGGAGCAAGCTACAAGGGAACCTTCAGTTCTTCCTCCCACTTCATCCCCTTCAATATCTGATGTTGAAGAAGAGTTTGATATTTCAAACTTCATGTTTGAGGAAGAGAGAAACCATGGTGAGAAAGTTTTAGATCAAGAGGACACCATGAAGGAGGTAGAGCACTTACAACAGAACAAGGAGGCAGACTATCTGTTAGAATTGAGAGATTGCTTTGATGAAGAGGAGCCCATGGAGATTACATCATTCACTCCTCCATCCATCTTCCATGCAAATGAACCTGATAACATGAAGGAGAATATTCAAGCACAAAATATTGCACTCCATAATGGCCCTCTGGAACTAGGGTTGGAAGATCTTGATCTTCCATGTTCTTCAAAAGAGGAGGAAGGCAAAAGGTAAGAGGATGTCACCATTTCTCCCATGCCATTCATCCAAGAAGGTCCACAAGAAGACTCCATTTTTGGAGTTGAATTTCAGAGAAATGGGCACATCCAAAAGATCAGACCATGCCCAATCAGGTACTTGGCTTCATTGGAGCCAAAGGAGAAACCAGAACCAGTCATGCCCATTTCAAGGCATGAGGATGAGCTACAAAGCACCAAGGATCAGCTACCATACCTCTTTAATCCAAATGTAGAGAAACTAAAAGAGGTATTGGTTTTTTCTTCAATTGATACTTTGGTGATTTGGGTGGAAGATCAACTTGTAGTTTTTCACTCATCCAACTAGCCATGTTCAGTGCCAAATCAGTTGCATGGCTGCATTTTTTAGGAAGGGAAGCTATTTCTCCCTCGTCAGTTGCAGGTTTTGTTTGAGTTCCCTTTGCTCTTGGTTAGAGTAGAGTAGGTAGGTTTTTTTTCAGTAGAAGAAGTGATTTTTGCACACTCTGCATATCCCACTTGGGGTATGTATGATTTTCAGTTTGTACATAGTTTTTGGTGTTGTTGTTTTGCTCTTGCACAGTCCATTTCAGTTGGCTTTTGGTGAAGTTCAACTCCAAGTTCAAGTGGGTTTCCAAGAGGCTCAGAGGTTAGATCTTCAAAATTTCAAATCAATTTCATATTTATCAGGTATACTCCATGCCTAATGGATGCTTCAAGGCCACTGGTTTCTTCATCTAGCAGGCAGATGTCCCCGTGAGTCACCAAATTTTTATCCCAAATTTCCCCCTAGGGAAAATTTGGTCAAGAAAACTCTGCACATAAGGAAATTATGAAGGAAATGACTCAGACCCATGAGCTCACATTCCAGGATGGAAAAAAAGTTATAGATGGGATTGAAAATGAATGAGAAAGGAGTTGAGAGGAAGGAAGCAAGCAAAAGGGAAGAAACGGTGAAGATCCGAAGTCCTCGGGTTCAAAACAGTTCAGGAAAGGTCCAAAATTGACTATGGAAGAGCCAGCAGAGGGAACCATGTGTCCTAACAACGCTTCTCCAAAGGTGAATCCAAAAAGGGGGAAGACCAAATGAGTGCCAAACGATGCGCATCCCAGAGGAAAGTGGGGCGTTGGGGGAAAATTTGATTCTTTGCCCCTTGTTATCACAAAAAGGGTAAAATTTGTAAAATGGCCCGCAACTCCGTCGGGGAAAAAGTTAGCGTTAGAACCCGAGTCAAAGCCAAGGCGGGGAGTCAGAGGGAAAAGTGAAAATTTGCCTTTCGTTCAAAGGGAAAAAGATAAATTACAGACCCACAAGACCGATTTTTTGTTCTAATCTGGTTGCCATGTGTCCTAAACCAAAAGGAGGGCCCATTTTTCAAACTGTTTTTCCCACCCATTCATACGGACTTGATACAAACTTCGAAGGGTCATATCTTTCGACTCATGGCTCAAAATATTATAGATTTGGACAACATTGGAAAGATCTCAGCCTCACCTATGCCATGGAGGTTTGAGACTTTAATTTTGAGGAGGTTAGGTAAATGAAAATGGAGGAAATGTCTTGGGCCTTCAATGCAGGATCCACTTGTCTCAACAGCTAGATCGAATTTGATCTGTTTCTGCCGTTTCTTCTTCTTTTAAGGTGCCGAATCAAGGGATCATGCAGTAAAGATGGATTTGGGGCATATTTTATCAATATCATTAATAACAGTGATTGAGATTCAACCCACTTTTCCCACTTCCTTCTCTCTTTATTCTCTCCGATCAAATCTATAAATACAGGGGTAGGATTCATTGTAAAGGGTTGTTCATTCTTCTTCCCTGTCCCCCTCTCTCTTTCTTCTCCAGGGTCAAATGTGGAGTTTAAGCCTCCTCCCTTGGCTTTATAATGGCATTTTCTTGCCTCTTTCCCATTAATGGTGTACTGTGTGAACTCCTAGACAAATAAAATCTGTTTTGTGATGTGTTTTTCCATCCTTTGCTCATTTTGTTGTCTCTTCTCACCTCTCACCATTGCAGGGTATACTGTGCATATCTCTGATGTCCATTGCAGGTTTTGGGAGCTGTGTTTAAGGGGTTTGAAATGGTGTTCTGTGTGAACTTTATCCTTGGTCTGTGATGCATCTGTCCATCCTCTCCATTACTCGCTCTCTCCATTTCAGGAAGTTGGGTTTGTGATCAGTAGTTCCCTTTTCTCGATGCTATCACCTCTGTAGTGTAGGATTTCTTTATTTTCATGCTCTCTCTCTCTCCTTGGTCCCTTGGAATTGTTAGATTAGGAGTAGATAGTCACATTTCCTTCCTTATAAGTAGTTTAGTGCTAGGATTAGGAAGAGGAACTAGCCTTCTCTGGAGGATCATTCCCATTTGCAAGTCCCATGATTGGGGAATGATCCAATGTTATGCAAATCACACCAAATGACCATGCCTTAGAAAATTAGATCCATAACTCATTTGGGGGTGTTGTGATTTCGCACTAAAAACTAGTTCGAGCCATTAAAATTTGGAAGCATTATATGTTGGGTAAAGAAACTATTGTGCACATTGACCATAAAACTCTCCAGTATTTACAAGCACAGTCTACATTACAACATGAAAGGCACTACAAATGGATGGGGTTCCTTCAATAGTTCCATCTGGTGATCAAATACAAGAAGGGTAGTATAAATTTGGTGGTAGACATGTTGTCTAGGCCGCCCACACAGAGAAGTTTTCCTATTTTGCCACTATCTCTCTAGATCAAGCCCTTCACGAAGGAAGCTTACGAAGAGGCATATGCCCAAGAAAGAGACTTTGGGGTGAAATTTCAGTAGTTGTAGTCCCAAGGGACTGAAAGGATAGGGATTGAAGATTTTTATCTCAAGGATGGGCTGCTCTACCAATGGGGGAAGCTTTGTATGCCTAAAGAAGAAATAATTTTATTGATGAGGGAAGCACATACCTCGAAAGTAGTGGGACATTTCGGTGTTGGTAAGACCATAGCCCACTTGAAAAGGTACGTGTATTGGCCCAATATGTAAGAAGAAGTATCAAAATTTATACGTGGATGTAAACTTTGTTGTACTAGAAAGCCTAAGACTAGGAAGGAGGTTTTGTATATGACTGTTCCAAAACCTACTCGTTCGTGGGAGGAAGTTTCTATGGATTTTGTAGGAGGATTACCTATGTCTAAACATGGCCATGACTATCTCTATGTTATTGTTGAAACATTAAGTAAGATATGTATTCTTATGGCATTTAAAAGATAATAAAAGCACATGAGTCATCATATATTTTCTTTGCTAATGTATGGGTGCATTTTGGTTTGCCAAAGTCTATTGTTTCTGACATGGATTCTAGGTTCTTGGGGAATTTTTGGACTACTTTGTGGGACAAGATGGATACCAGGTTACAGAGGAGCACAAATTTCCATCCACAAACAGATGGATAAACAGAGGTGGTGAACAAGACTTTGGTACAGTTAATCAGATGGTATAACAACAAATATCCAAGGACTTGGGATGAGTCCTTAGCCTACATTCAACATTCCTATAACCGGGTAGTACACACATCCACTATGAAGTCACCGTTTTAAGCATGCTAGGATATCTACCTAAAAATCCACTCGACATAACACTTGGTTAGCAAGATGAGGAGGAGACATGAGACACAGAGGTGACTAGAGCAAACAAATTCATTGAGAGGATCTGAAAAACCCATCTCAAAGTCAACGAATAGCTATAGAAATCTCAATCCAAGTACAAAGCTATGCATGATTAGCATAAGAGAGAACATAAGCTTCATGTTGGAGATAGAGTTTGGCTTTACTTGAGCAAGGAGAGACTAAAATGTCAAGAATAGAATATCAAGCCACTACGATATGGGCCCTTCACCATATTGGAGTAGATTAGAGAAAATACCTTTTCGAATTGATTTACCATCATTTATGAGGATTTAATCTATAATAAATTGTGAGAAATTACACCTATATGAGCCATCCATGTTAGATGAAGATGAAGGACTACAATTGTTACTTTCCATTGAGGATTGCGTCTTGGACTCACGAGGTGAATTATAGGAGGATGTAGTGTTGCAATAGAAGGTCAGAGAGAATAGAAGAGGTCCGTAGGAGTCTTGGCATATTATATTGAAAGGAAAGACACCAAGGTATGCCCGGTGGTACTCAAAGGAGCAAGTGAGGGAATTATTTCCTCATCTACTCCCCACTAAGATTTTGTGGGACCAAAAGCCTCCTAAAAGGGGAGGTGTGATCCATAGGGATCCAAAATGACTCTACTTCATCATATTAGTTATCATGAAGAAGAAAAAATTATACACATAGGTTCTATCTTTATAGTAACAGGACCATCACTCTTTGTAGAGTGGAAGTTACAAAATTGTCGTCCAACTAGGGTGGTGGTCCTAAGACCGCCGGTCTACATTGGGTGGTGGTCCTGGCTCTTTCGGATAGAAAACAAAAAAAATGAAATGAAAAACCACACAATTTGAATGGTTTCCACGTCTCTTCTCCTCCACGACCTTTCCCATTCTCCATTGCATGGGAGGACATGAGAAAGGATATAAATACATGTTTTTAGAAGAGAATAACATCAAAAGCATGAAAGCAAGTGAGCAAGAAGTTCTTAGTGCTAGAATTGTGTTTTGTAGAAGAAAGGAGTGTTGAGACAGAGCAAGAAAGTAATTGGGAGGAAGTGTGAGATATTATCTACTTCTCTTTCATACTTATTGTAATTTCTGTACTTATTATTTTGAATTGGCCAAAAAAGTGGGAAGAAAGAGCAATTGCCCTTCTAGACTGGTTTTTCCTCCTCCGGAGGTTTTCAGATAAAATTTTTAGTGTTTATGAGTTTTTATTCTTTCATTTCCTACAATTGTGGAATCTAAGCATAAGTAAAATTCATTCACTAGCTATCTCTATCATTTTCTAATAGAAATTAGAACATCAACGTTAATTTTTTATTCTCTGGATAATTCCAAATTTGAAGAGTTTACTGATCGGTGACATTATAGAGCCACGAATCGACACAAGGACATTTTTGCTATCTTTCGAGTTCTTTGAGTCTTAGATCAGCTCATTTATAGGTATAAAGGTCTATTAGTCAATATTCAAGGGTTAATTGTACTTCATTGGACTTTGAATAGATCAATTCTCTTTTGAGAATCTGGAGACGTAGCCTTCGAGTGAACTCCATTATCAATCTTGTGTTGTGGATTTGATTTCAGTTTTTGGATGAAGATTTTGATCGATAAAAATTAGTATTAGATTTTAATTCATTTGATTAAGCAATCACTCATTAAAAATGGGAAAGTGGATTCAAGATTTCAATTCAGTATCCATAATCCACAATTACACATTTCAGTGTGGTGAATAAATTTTCAAATTGAAGTGCATATTTTTAAAGGAATTGATCAATTTTGGAGTTTAAGATCCATAATATTGTTGTTGAGTTCCTCATATCCTTGGAGATATTATTAAGTGAAAATTTACCTCACCCATTTTTAGATCAATAGAAGTAACAAAATTCATATTCTATAGTAGTATCATCAAAAAAGGGTTACATACATGTATCGTTCATGTTATGCTTTCAAGATGGGGACCTCTTTTTATGCATGAGGGTTTTTGGGATCCTAGGAAAATGAGTTCGAAGAAGAGCAGTTCTCAAAATGATTTATTAAAAAAAAATTATTTCTAATTACAGAGTAACTCATATGGTAAAATATAATAAATATATAGTTGTCAAGAACTCAAGAAATGCAAAATTGCAATTAAATAAGAGAGATAAATGACTTAGCTAAATCCTATGTAATCTATAATTGAACCGGGTAGTGTAAAGTGTTGAACAAGATTGAAATAGTATCTCAACCTTTCCTTGTAAAACTTGGAACTTGAGAGTGATTTTGAGCATGAGCGTCGGTGTTGGACAAGGGCACTTGGGCATTGGTGACTGTTCATGGGCATTGGTGAGTGCGTAGAATCTAATTATTTTGTGTTGCTAGGGTTTCTCTGTCACTTCATATTTTCCTATTGATTTCTGAGGGTACCTATAACCTACAAAAAAATTCCTAGTTACTGCATAATGTCACAAACACATCAAATCGAATGAAAATGCAATATGCAAAGTTGTATTGACCACGACGGTCACCAAGAGTGAAATATTTGTACTACATCCCACACTTCATGTAGTTATTCGTGTTTGTGTGTGAAATAAATTCCTTAGGTTTTCTTTTTCGCACCAATGATGTCAAGTTAGCAAGCTTGGAGCTAGATAAGATAAAAATGTGTGAAATGGAATTGAGCACTTCCCCTTCCTATGTAGTCCAAAAATGTAGTCCCTTTGATGACAGTGATAGTATGAAGATGATATTTCCCCTTATAATTTCCAGCCAGAATAATAGAGTATATGTTGTGTATATATATAGATCTCTTGTCTGAATTTAAACACTAGTGACCCCAAAGGCCGACTATGAGCTCAAGATAAGGATAAGAAAACTAGAAAGGTTGACCATACATGTAAAAATAAGTAAAAAAGTATAAACATGATAAGAACACCAGAATGGACACATGCACCTAGGTGCTAGTATCCAGAATGGATGCTAGTGTCCCGAGATACATGACAAAAGATGAGGAAAGACTAATAGACATGGATCCTTGTGACCAGAATAGAATTGGGTACAAAAATGGCATATATGAGAGAGAAAGACAATATAAACAATCAAAACAAGTGGATGGACAATGGATTGTGTCACTAATGAATAATTTTCTTACTTAAGATCCATGCATATAAACAACATACTGACGACATATTAAAATAGTAATATGTGCATGATTTTGTGTCTATAGTATGAGGCCTCTTTCATTAATTTGATTGTGGGGTAATGGTCCTTTGTTTAGAATTTATTCTTAAAAATTGTACCTCTCTTAGACAAGATATTGATGAGTGTTGAGAACAAAATCCTAGGGAGCCATTTGGCATTGGGGCCAACTTTACCATTATCCAAATCAAGAGTTTCAAAGATCCATTACAAAGAAAGACTTCCTTAGAGTTAAAACCTTGTTTTTTAACAAGGAGAAATTCCATTGAATTTGTGTCGTGTATCTTTCATCATGAATCTTACAAAATAAAAATTTTTCCTAGTTTTTACCTTGTTATCAAACAAGGTAAAACTATGCTAAAGTTGCGTTGTGTATTTTTCATCACCAATCATAAATTCCCTTGTTATTTTTTGGAATTATTGGTCAAAAGAAAGCAACTCAAAGTGCTGCCAAAATTGTGTCCACCACTTTTGCACCCACTTAAATCCATTTTTCCTTAAAAACTTGATTTAAGTGTTGAAAGTGTGTTGGTACGTATTCAAATTTTGGTAGTTTGTCTTAAAACCAACATTGAGACGTCTCACTTGTAGGGAATATCTCAACTTGATATCATTTTGTGTTGTTGCAATGCTCGCATTGTATCAATCCCTTTTTGATACTTAAATATTGTTTTCTTAAACTTGATTTAAGTGTGGAAATTGTATTGATATTCTACTTGCATTATATTGACCCATTTTTATACTTAAACCTTGTTTTTATTCAAACTTGAGTTAAGTGTTAAAAGAGTGTTGTTATGATGCTCGTCTTGTGTCAATCCCTTTTAATACTTACACTTTTTGTCTTAAAATTGATATCAGTATTGAAATTGTATTATTACGCCGCTTGCATTTGTATCAACCATTTTTGGGACTTACAACTTATTTGTATAAAAATTGTTGTAAGTATGGAGTTTGTGTTATTATGTTATCAAAAATCATATCAACCCATTTTTAATAATAAAATATTGTTTTTGTAAAACTTGATTTAAGTATTTAAATTGAGTTATTGTACTTCTAATTAACCATTTTGACTATTCACACTTGCAACTTGTTTTCCACAACCTTACCGGATTGTCAAAATTATGTCATCCCGATGTCTGTTTTCCTTTGATCCCCTTCGGAAAATCACACGAGAATCCCCATGTTTACAAAATGTCTAGTTTTCTATCATTACGTTTTTGAAATGACATAGAACTTCGTTCTATTTTTAGGAGTTCAATCATACAATCTTGTCCTATGCATTTAGTCCTAACAATGCTAACCATGACTAGATATCACATGGTTCCTCACACTTATAACAAAAGGGAACCTAGGTTTTGACATTCACATCAAGTGATGCCCATCACTACTAAACCTCAATTAGGTCTTCACATTAAAGAACCCATGTTATGTTCCATTTCCCCACAACCTAGGTCTAGGAATTCATATCAAAAGATGCCCATCATGACTAAACCTTGATTGGTTCTTCACGTTAGGGAACCCACTATGTTATCAAATTCCCCACCTTCATCTTCTAATCCATGTTATGATTCAAATTCTTCTAGTTTGTGGTATGATTCTAATTCTCTTAATCATTTGTATCCTTCTCGCTTCTCTTCATCAATACTATTATTCTGATACTTCTCATCAATCGTATCCTTTTGATTATTCTAATACATGTTGTTCTTTTGATTCTTCTTGGTCTCCTGAGCCTCGTCTAATTGAATTTCTTCTAAATAATAATCAGCCACCTAACCAATGTTTTCCTCCTTTAAGAATTTGTATCACAAAAATTATTCCAATCATTCATCTAATTTAACTCCTGAGTCATGGTCCTCCCTTTATCAGTCACCTCAACAACATCTTCCTCCTTTGAAGATATATATGACTCAAACTTCCTCTAACCAATTATCCAAGTTGATCCCTACGTTATAATCCACTGAATTTCTACATGATCCCCTTTGTCTACTTGCATTATGATATCTTCTAGGAAAACCTATACCAACCTATTTCAAATCCAAATCTACTTCATATTTTGAGTTATCTTCTTCTATCAATCAAAATATAATCTCTCTCCGGCCCTTGATGCATTTCAACCATATAATACCATATCCTTATCGCTCATCCAAAAACCAATGTTTGTGTCCATGTCGAACAAGTCACAAGAAACAATGTGCTAAGATATCTTTTCAAAGCATTATAAAATTCCTTTGTGGGAGTAATAAGGTCAAACCTTCCCATCATCTCTATCAGCAAACATCTTAGCAATTTTAAACAGTTGTTGGACCCCTTTCTTCTAATCAAACTACTATGGTCAACCAACAACAACTCACACCAATTGATTTCTTTCAAAATGAAAAATCGATCGGAGAATTCTTGGGGCTGCATGATGATATTAATTTAGAGGATCATGATCAAGGATTCTCTTTTGACCTTGATGCATCTACATATTACGAGGAAGAGTGGTGCACTTTTTTTAGCAAAAACATGAAATGGTCATAAATTTTGATTGAGGTTTCCATTTGAGTCCATTGTTTAAACCAATTGTTTCGATGAGATGAACACATCAGTCAACCCACCCTACTGGTTGGAGCCATTTTCGACACATTTTTGGGCCCAAAATCTGCCATCTGGGGGCTGAAAATTAGGATTTAAGTTTCAATTTGGTTTTTTCCTATTTTAGGAATTAATTAATTTTAGTCTCTTGTATGCATAGTAGGTTAGAAATTTGGAAATTCCTCTAATTTATGCATGTAGAAGATGCGTGACAATTTTTGTGCCTGCATACAAATAATCATGTGAACTTATTATTAATAGCGAGGTTCTAGTAAATTACTAAAAATAGTAAATTTTTCCACCTAGAGTAGATTTAGTCAAAGTTAGAGTTTTCTTGGAAACTCAAATTGGGAGTTGTTTTCTTATTAAATAAGAATTGTAATTTATTATTAAATAATGAATAATAATATTTATTTTCTTTGAGTTCAAGATATTTGAGTATATTGAGTGTGTGTTTAAAGTTGGCTACATTATTTAGTATCAGAGAAAGTTTGAGTCTTGGTGATGAAAATAGAAACAAAAAACAATGGCATGAAGAGGAAGAGGAAGAGGAAGATGAATAGCAAAGTGGTATTTCCCAGATGAATAGAAACATGCAAGATTTACAGAGGTAAGTTGTTGAGCTTGTTTTAATTATATCCCAGAGAGGAAATCAAGGTGGAGATGACACAAATGAAGAAGAATTTTGTGAAGAGGAGGAAGCACAAGGACCACCCTTAGATTTTGAAGAAAGGATGCTTCAATCATTACAAGGAAAGATTAATGGGATAATATTTGATGTTTTAGAATATAAAGGTAGCCTAAAACTAAAGGAGCTAATAGACCGATTAACTAGCAAGGGAAATTATTTTAAGTGGAGGGATATGTTAGAAGAAAAGAAGGTAAAATTTACATGTAAAAATTAAAATCTCATGCTATTTTATGGTGGGATCACCTATAAAAGGAGTGGTAAAGAAAGGGGAAATAAAGGATTAGGACCAGGAGTAAGATGGAGAAGAAGTTAAAAGGAAAATTTCTCCCAGTGGATTATGCATAAACCCTTTACGGGAGGTTTCAAAATCCTAGACAGAACTTATAAACCGTGTAAGTGTTGGTGCTCAATTTGATCTCACCCATTTATCTAGTGTATACCTTCAAAAATTTTACTCTAGCTGGTCTATTCATGTAGAAACATGTGTTCAAATATATTTTTGTGATGAACGCATCAAAGAATCTCTTATTTATGGTCCGAATCTTCTTTTTCGGTCGAGGAACGTGAAAGTTATTTGCCTCTGTGAAATCCTTGTAAAAATTGATCACGAATTGGGAATAATGTTGAAAATATATCCTTATATATCCTGAATTGAATGTTGTTACCAATTTCACAATTTTCTTCTCTACCTAAAGACACTTGGCATGCTCCCATTAGTTGCTACGTTGCGCAGCGTTATATGCAAAGTTAATACAATTTCGTAATGGTTACAAGATGTAAGATTAACACTCGAGGCCTGATAAATATTCTTGGAATATTCAAGTCAAAGGATACAAAAATAGAGGTTGACCCCCTCCCGAAAAGCTATACGTGTTACAATAATATTGGATCATGGATAAGGGATGATAATGTTCTCATAACATTAATTTGATAGAAGTGCAAAGTGTAGAAAATTTTCCAAGACTGTCAAGGATACGTGGCATTTTCTTAAGAAAATATCGAGAAGCGGGGCCTCTGGTTGAATTGGTAAATTTGTGCTTGGTCGTGGAAAATAGACATATATGTAGAAAAGTCTTGTCGCCCCACTATCACTAAGATTCAAACACTTGTCATGATCACAATAAAATTGAAGGTGGGTGATAGGGTGCAATGTGTCAACTTGTTTACAATTAAAATTGGTGTAAAAATATAGAAATGCTCCCTGAGCTTGCATAACCTAAAATGGATCCATATGGACGAACCACATTTAAATAGTGGAAGGTAAGATAAATAGCCACAATTTAATATATTTATGGCTACCACCATTAATGTGCTCATGCGCAAATTAAAGTAAAATTGTTGAAGTATTCAAAACACTTTGATATTTTTATTGTATGTCAAGATATTGCTACGCCATTAACCTATTGCTTGTATTAGGATATGTGTAGCCGACTTGTGGCTTACCTTATCATTTATACTTTCTCTTACTTAATAGGTTGGCCTTGGTGATGGCCATAACATATGAATAGTAAATATAGGGGATTGTAGGTAGTAGTTCATTATCATTTGAGAATTTGAGTCTTGTTATATGGTTTGGAGGTTGCCCCCTCGAAGTGGTGAAGCTATTATAATTGCATGTTGAGATCATTATTCTAAAATATTGTGTTATTTTGTGTTCTATTGCTTCTCATAATCTAAATTATATTAGTAATTTCATTACAAGTGGTATCAGAGCAGTGATCTAGGCCAAAAATTAGGGCAAAAACCCTAATTTTTTGTTTCCGCAATATATTTTGAACCAAAGCGAATTGGTGTGAGATATTGTTACCAGAGTTGTGAAACATTTTAAGTAAGGTTCCCTGAAAAATTTTAGACTTTTTTATTTAGTTTACACAAGTTATTACAAATTTAGGTTTTTGATAAAATCTCTCCCTAGGGTACAAATTGTGGAATATTTTCAAGTTATTTACATTTTCGGAAAGATCTCAAAAAAATAGTATTAGTATCTTATATATTTTTTTCATGTTCGGTCTAATTTGTATCGAAACCCTAAACCCTAAGGTTTGATATCATGGCGGGGCCTTCCACAAGAGAAAAAATGAATTTGGTTACTCTAGGTAAAACCCTAAATAAAGATGGGGTAGTGATTGAAGAGATAGATTCGAAGCGGTAAACACAAATTCCTCAAAGACTAGGGTTTACCTCAGTTGATCATAAGGTGAGCCAACTTGAGTATGAGCTACGAAATGTACAATCTAAGATGGCCTCTAAAGGAGACATAGACCAAATCAATCATCGGTTGGATGATATCATGCAACATGTAAAGGGTAAACAGTATGGCCCAAATCTGCCCCATATCAACCAAGGAGGATCTTTAGTTCAAAATCATGGACAAAATAACCATGTTGGATCACTTTTCCAGCCCAATTAGAATCCAACTTATTCGCAACCACGGAACATGATGCCGAAAGTGGATATGCATAAATTTTATGGTAAGGATCCCCTAAATTGGATAAATCAAATGGAGAACTTCTTTGAGCTACATCAAACACCATCAGGACAAAAGGTGACATTGGAATCCCTGTATCTTGAACCAGACCAATTCGTTTGGTATCAATGGTTATGTGCTCAGAGGCAGAAGAATGGTCTCAAAGTGTCACTTAGACAATTTTTACCAAGGAGTTGCAATTGCACTATAGTTCCTGTGTTTCAGAGAACTACTTTAGTCAATTAGAAAAGTTACGACAAATAGGATCAGTCAAAGATTATGTGCATAAATTCTAGAACCTATCCTTAAGGGTGGAGAATATTCCAGAAGAGAATCTGAATGACCTATTTCTTGGGGGTCTTAAAGACCACATCGAGCATGAGGTACGTATGTTTAATCCACTCAAGATTTTTGATTCTATTATCATGGCACGTCGAGCAAAGGAAAACATTCTTTGTAGTAAGAGGCCACCTTTTATTAACACCAGAGACCGTAGTTTCTCTTCCCCTTCATTTTCTAGGCCAATTAGAATGACTCCTCAACAAATGGAAGAAAAGAGAGAAAAAGATTATGTTTTAACCGCTGTGACGGAAAATATGGACCAAGACACAAATGTGTTGAGAAGAAGTTGTTATATATTGATGGAGGTAATGAGGATGATGAGGACGCTGAAATTATAGGAGAGGTTGAGGAACCAAGAGAAGATGTAGTAGAGGATCACCAACCTACAATTTCTTTCCATGCATTGTTAGGTATTATTACTCCTCAAACACTCAAGGTTATTGTTTATCTCAAAAATAGAAGGTGACAGAGTGTTGCTTGACTCGGGAGTACTCATAACTTCATAAATAGTAAGTTAGCTTCCCGCCTTAATTGTTTTATTTACCCAGCTCTATAAATGCAAGTTATGATTGCAGATGGTGGGACAGTCAAGTGCGCAGGAAAGTTCCATAGTATCAAGCTTTCCATGGGAGACTACATGTTAGAATCACCTATGTTTTCTATTTCTATGGGAGGGGAAGACATTGTTTTGGGTGTCCAATGGCTCACAACCTGAGGTACTATAGAGATGAATTTCTAAGAATTGTTCATGTGATTTCATTCAGATAGAAGGAAATACAATTAAATGGGATGGTAGCTAAGTCTCCAAAGATTATTAGCTCTCATCGATGTAGAAGGTTCTTAGAAAAGGATTAGATGCATTTATACCAAAGTTATTTTCCATATAAGTACAAAATACGAGTCTTAAATGCCACCCGATCTTTAGAAGATTGTTGATCACTCATCTTTTTTATGCAATTCCAAAGGACTACCTCCAATTATGGATCACGATCATGCCATCCAATTGATTCTAGGAGCCAAACACCTAAAATTAGACCATAAAGATAACCATATTCCCAGAAAAGTGAGATCAAGAAAATGGTTAAGGAAATGTTGAAGGTAGGTATCATTAGACCTAGCCAGAGTGCATATTCTCGCACTGCAGTGGTGATGGTACGTAAGAAGGATGAAACATGGAGGATGTGTCCAGATTACCGAGAACTCAACAAGTACACCATCAAAGATAAGTTTCCTATTCCAGTAATTGATGATTTACTTGATGAATTACATGGTGCTATTTATTTCACAAAATTAGATCTTTGTTTGGGGTACCATCAAATTAGAATAAAAGAGGAAGATGTTCATAAAATAGCTTTTAGGACTCATGAGGGCCATTATGAGTTTTTGGTAATGCCTTTTAATCTTACAAATGTGCCTTCAACCTTTCAAATCTTGATGAACACTATTTTTAGGCCATTTTAAAGGAAATTTGTATTAGTTTTCTTTGATGGCATATTGATTTACAATAAGACATGGGAAGAGGACTTACAACATGTAAATAAAGTGTTGGAAGTTTTGGAGAAACATACTCTCTATGAAAATCCATCCAAATGTTTTTGGTGTACAAGGGTAGAGTACTTTGGTCACATTGTATCCCATGAATGCATCAAAGTTGATCCTCGAAGATCAAAGCTTTGGTGGAATGGCCAAGGCCTAAAACTCTCAAAAATCTTCATAGGTTCCTAGGACTAATGGGGCACTATAAAAGATTTGTGTGGGATATGGTAGAATAGCAACCCCACTCACTGCATTGTTAAAGAAGGATGCATTCCATTGGACATACATAGCCACTAAATCCTTTGAGTAGCTGAAGGAAGCCTTGTGCAGAACACCAGTTTTGGCTACTCCCAACTTCTCAAAAAACTTCATTGTTGAATGTGACGCTTCAGGATCAGGATTGGAAGTAGTTCTAATGCAAGAAGGAAGACCAATTTCATTTGACAGTCACCAATTCAAAGGAAAATATCTGCTCAAACCTGTCTATGAGAAAGAAATGATGGTTATTCTTCATGTGGTCAAGAAATGGAGGCCCTATCTCATGGGTAGACACTTCAAGGTAAAAATGATCACGATAGTCTCAAATAATTTTTGGAGCAAAGGTTATCATCTGAGGAACAAAAAAGTGGGTAACAAAAATGTTTGGTTATGATTTTGAAATCATATACAAAAAGGGTAAAGAAAATGTAGTAGTTGATGCATTGTTTAGAAGGGATACATCCAAAGATGCCTTACTATGTGGAATGTCCATGTTGACATCCGATTGGGTGGATGAACCAAGATTAGAATGGGATCAAGACAAGGATACACAATCTCTAATACATAGTATCAAGCAAGGATCTATGACATCCAAAAAAATTATTTAGAAAGGTAATGCCCTATGGTACAAGGACATGTTATACTTGAGTAAATATTCTAAGTTGAAGCATAAGATTCTTGTAGAGCTAAATGCCTCACCGTTGGAGGACACTCTAGGTTTTGAAGACATATCTTAGAATAAAAAGAGAATTATTTTGGGAAGGACTCAAGGGGGATGCATAAAAGTTTGTATAAGAGTCTTTAATGTGTGCCAACAGAACAAAGGGGAAACAATTAAGACACCACGTCCTGCTGCAACCCTTACCAATTCCTAGTCGAGAGATGAGAGGAGGTCTCCATGGATTTCATCACCGGATTGCCTTGTTTAGAGGGTAATAATGTTATTTTCATGATTATGGATAGGCTAAAAAAATATGCCCATTTTTTTGCCCTATCACATCCATTTGCAAACAAGATTACTTGCAACTATTTTTTTGGAGACAGTTCAAAGGCTACATGGAACCCCAAAGATAATTGTAAGTGATCATGATCCTATTTCACAAGTAATTTTTGGACGGAATTATTTTCATGTTTGGGTACTCAAGTAGCTCACAGTTCATCTTGTCATCCTCAAACTGATGGGAAAATGGAAGTGGTCAACAAATGCTTATAGGGGTATCTACGTTTTTTGTATCATATAAGCAAGAAAGGTGGATTAAATGGCTACCACTTGTAGAATGGTGGTATAACACATATTTTCATACCTATTCTCAAATGACCCCATTTTTAGCATTATATGCTTACCATCCACTTTCTATCACTTCCTCCTTGAGGGTGTAAACTAAGGTCGAGAGATGTTGAGGAAAAATTCAACATCAACAACATGTTTTGGCTAGTTTGAAGGAGAATTTAGCATTAACACAAAATAGGATGAAACAACAAGAAGATCAACACTATAGTGAAATACATTTTGAAATTGGTGACTGGGTTTTGTACGTCTCAACCTTTAAAAATAGATTTCCTAAAGCAATAGAAAAAGGACAACAAACTTACTCCTAAATATTATGGCCCTTATCAGGTTCTACAGAAAATTGGCAGTGTTACTTATAAACTAGAGTGGCCTCCATCTTCTCACATACACCTAGTATTCCATGTTTCATGCCTGAAGAAGGTTATTGGATAGAAATTTGAAGCACAAATAGAGTTACCAAAACTTGACGAGGAAGGAAGAATCATTTTGGAGCCAGAGAAGATTCTACAAACACGTACTAAGAGGCTGAGAACCAGAGACATTAAGGAATATCTGATCAAGTGGAAGAATATGAGCATAAAAGATGCAACCTGGGAGGATGAATGTTTTCTGTAGCAACATCTAGAATTATTCAACGTTGAGGACAATGTTGGTTTACGGGGAAGGGCATGCTACGCCTTTAACATATTGCTTGTATTAGGATATGAGTAGTCAACTTTTGGCTTACCATATCATTTTATTATATCATTTATACTTTCTCATGCTTAATAGGTTGGCCTTGGTGATGGCAATAACATATGAATAGTATATATAGGGGATTGTAGGTAGTAGTTCATTATCATTTGAGCATTTAAGTCTTATTATATGGTTTGGAGGTTGCCCCCTTGAAGTGGAAAAGCTATTATAATTGCATATTCAGATCATTATTCTAAAATATTGTGTTATTTGGTGTTCCATTGCTGCTCATAATCTGAATTATACTAGTAATTTCATTAAAAATATGGATCCTCTTACTAGCTAATTTTTTTGAAGAACGAAGTAAGATTGATTGTGGAGCATGAATTGAGAGCTATAAGTTTTTAAGAATATTCGAAAAAGAGAATAATTTCATGGATATCTACACATAAATCCAGTAAGGACTATAATACCTTTGTACTTTCATCATTTACAAAGAAATTGAGAGTAAAATCGGGGCATAAAGAATGAAAATGATGTCTTATGTTTTTTCTATTGCATCCAGGTTTCAGTGATCTTGATAGAATTACAGGGACACAAATTTAATGAATGTGGATTTAAATAAGTTCAAAAAAATATTGAATAACCTGAGAAAGTGTGAACTCATGCAAGCAATTGAGGCTAAAAACTTTCCTCAATCGGTGAAATTCCCCCTTCTATGCATTGCCTTAAATTGGTTAGAATTTTTGACTTGAATTACAATCTAGAAAATAGGTAAGTTCTTGATGGAATTGGTGCAACAATATTGACTTTGACACCCAAGGCCTTCAGAATAATGTTGAAATTGCCAATGATCAAAACTCCAATAACCTTAGGTATTGATTTGGCCCTTCAAGATTATGAAACCAAGAAGAAGGATTATGCAAAAGTTATAAACACCAAATGGTTGCTAGTAGATAAAAATGTCACCACTAGGATTCCAAAGAAGTTGGTTAGGGCACAATTTGTAGAAGAGCGGATGATGTTATTATGTTGCTAAGTAGAATGGTTGGTTTAGAAACAAAAAATGAATTCAAAGAATGGATGTGCCCCTACATGTGGATTGTTTTAGAAAGGAAGGGGAACATTTGTTGGGCAACCCTCATAGCAAATTCAATTCATGAGCACCTTCTAGCATTAAAAGTCAATATGGGTGGTCCTGGGGAATTGGAATTTTACATGATGACATATCTAATTTACAACATTGTAGGCCACAGATGTTTCCTTGGCCTTGTACCATGTACTTCCTTCAAATAGAGCCAGATACATGATGTTTTCTCTAATTACAATTGAGTAATTGGAAAGGAAATGTAAGGTTGGTTAAAGATGCATTTTTACACTTGTCATATGTTTGTTCCAACTGAATGGGAACATTATCAGATATTAGAAGATACCGAAGTGTGATAATGAAATATGGATGTTTCTTTTATTCAGTATAGAAAATTCTCTTACATAGTGGATTTGAAGGATAACCTTGCAAATTTCCAAGGTATTTGGATGAAAAGATGGCTTTATGTGAGTTGGCAAGACAATTGACTCTTGTTCATAAGATGATTTCTGGAAAACATAAGACAAATATCAAATTTCCCATTAGAATTGGAAGATATTCTTGCCCTTCCATTATAAAATCTAGGTTAATGGAGGAAGAAATGGAAAGGTTTGATATGGAAAAATTTTAAGCAAGGTCAAATTATGACATTAGGTGGGTGGTAAATACTTTGGAAAATTCCTTTGAGCATGAGCCTCACTTTGAGGACTACTTGGATGAATTACAGGGATGAGGAAGAGGTCA
Source organism: Taxus wallichiana var. yunnanensis (assembly GCA_018340775.1). Lineage (NCBI taxonomy): Eukaryota > Viridiplantae > Streptophyta > Pinopsida > Cupressales > Taxaceae > Taxus > Taxus wallichiana. The sequence goes on along the minus strand of CM031242.1, from coordinate 491,713,546 downwards.
GACTTAGGGACTTCTCGAGAATGACCCTCACACAAATCATTGATTTCAAAATTTCGTGGTACCTGAGGGAATTGTAGATGATCAACAAGTTGTGAGTCAATTTTATATTGACCAAGGAATAGAAGGCCAACTAATGACCCCCATGAAGTGGGATGATGAAGAATTAGATGACCAATATGGTAGGATTTTTGATGTAATGAGAAGAACAATGACCTGGTTAAAGACAAATAATATTTATTTATTTATTCAAAATACAAGCGTACTCAACAAATTCAAAGAGCTAGGAGTTTTGAAGGATAATATTCCTCCTTTGAAGGAGGGAGCTGATAAAATTGATCCATTAGGAGGAAAATACCCTCAATTACCTTCAAAAAGACCCATGACAGGAATTTTGGATGAGTGGATTCTGCTGCAAGTGGGACATGAACCTCTATGTCTGGCTTGAAATAGAAAACTGAGGAGATGCTTCTAAAGTATATGGAAAATCCTCCTATCACATTTGCAGTACCATTTCAAGAAAAAGGAAATGGTGTGGCTACACAGAATACCCCTCCAGAAGTTTTACTAAAGCCCCAACATACTAAAAATTCGATGAGAGGAGATTTTTCAAGTGCCAATGTCTAATTTTAATCACCAAGTGCCAAGGGAAGGGAAACACCAGACCTCAAGCAATTTAAAAGAACAAAAAAGATATACAAGGTCATTTTTTAGCAACCCTTAGTAAGAGAAGGTGCTCATACACCCAAGAAACACAAGCATAAGAAGCCTAAAGTGATTGATCCTCCTCTAATCACCAAGTAACAAGAATAGGTAGTAACCTCTCTAGCTCATAAAACCATTCCATCACTAGGAAAAAATGTTGACCAAGATAGGCCAGTTACACAACCAATATCTCTTGCTTCACTAGTGAAAGGTATGAGTGTCCCTTCTTTTGATCAATTACATGAATCCACAGTAGGCCTGATTGAGATAGTAGATATAGATGAAAATGAGGAAGTTCCTACATCTAAGGCATCTGAAATAATAGTTGAAAAACAAGAAGTAAAAGATACAAATGTTCCTCAATCTAGGTGAGGAAGTCAAGGAATCTATTTATGTGCCAACCATTGCATATGAAGTTATAATGTCAGAATTATCTCCTAAAATGCAAGCCATTTCAGAGATAAGTAAGTAAGAGGTCCAATGAATTTCTAGTGGGTAGGCTATGGACATTGAGACATTAGTTGAGGAAAATCCCCAAAGTTAATCACCACAACAAGAAAATTCTACTGAAGAAAAGGTAATTAAAGATGAAAAATAAATTGGTACAAAGGATAAGGTTGATGATAGTGAAAGTATAAAAATTATTGATAAAGGTAAATAATTGAATACTAAGAGCCATCTCACCATGTAACCAAATGAGGAATTAAAAAAAAATGAATTTACTGTTCTAGTCTGTGACAATATTCCCACCAAGCAACAACCTCTAAAAGAGGAAGAAATTGCGAAGGAAAGGAATTACCCAAGGAAATAACAATAACTCAGGAATTCCCAAAGAAACTATAGAATATGTGACTTCACCAAGTGGGGAGATGAATAGATAAAATATTCCAACTATTGATATGACTCCAAAAGAAGTTGGTCAACCCCAAATCTAAGACCAAGGAAAAGAGCAATTGGGTGAAAATCCAACACAAAATGAACCTAAGGAGCTGAAAATGGAAGAATAAAAGGAACAACACAAGGATCCATCAGTGTAAAATATTCAAGAAGTATCCAAACAATTGGTGGTTGTTCCAGAAAAAACTCAACAAACACCTGCAAGAGACAAAGGTGAAAACTACTCTTGCAAAAGGTTGGATAGGAGAATTGATCTCCAAAGAAGAAGAAGAAGTGGTGCCTATGAAGGCTATAGAAATTATAAAATTATCTTTCCCAAAACCTACCAAGACTCCCAAGAAGGCTAGGGTCATCACAAAGACTCATACTGATCCATTCAGATCCAATACTTTGGAGGTATCAATCCCACATGAGGGGAAGACAAGGAGTGATATAACAACTGAGGATTATAATGTTCAATTCATTCCTCTAGGAAAACCTTCAAGAGATGCATTGAAGCAGGGAGTTTCAGAAGCATTCAGTGACTTGTTACACAAAGTGGATGAGGATAGGGTAACAAAGAGATAACTAAAGGAACAAGTTAAATCATTGACTTCATGCCTACAACAATTAGTTGGCCAATCTAGTGTGAGCCAAGAAGAAATCTCCACAGTTGCTCCTGAAGTTATAGAACATGTTGAAAAATTGTTAAGAAGGTTCAAACACTTGGGTAGAAAAGGTAATTAAAAAGGGAAAATAAGCCATTGGAAAAGCCATAACAAAATATGAAGAGCTCAAAAACAAACTCAATGAAATTGATGAGTTAATTGAACAATGTGATAATGAGTTGTTCCTATTTGAAGGATTTCTCCCCAAACTGAACCATATTACTCATCTCGATGAATATTTGGTTGAAAGGGAAGGAATTATATCACTTGAGCATATGGGAACTCAATATGCTATTGAAGAATTTGCTACAATCAGGATTGAGGTTTTGAAGGAAATCAGAGAGAAAATGGAGACAAAGAGGAAGTGGGTTGATGATACTATGGACACCATTGATGTAAAATTAGAGGATATGGTATTTGATAAATCTAAGAAAAGTTATGGTAATCTAAAATTTGACTTCTTATTCAATTATTTTGAAAAAGGTATCCAAAAAGAAAACTTTTTTATGAAATTTTCAAGACATTAATGAGGATAGAAACTAGGATTGTAGAATTGAGAGAAAAACCATTGGAATACAAGCAAAATATGGACCAATGTGTGGATACATTAAGTAGGTAGTCCCTCATATTATAGTATCGCATAGGGCTAGATGAGGATGAGATAAAAGATTTGTTCCAGAAATATGATGCATATATAGAGAGACAACCAAAGGAAGAAGAAGGTGATGAAAATAAAGATGCAGACATGAAGACTGAGGAACAAGCCTAGGCTTGTTTTCTTTAAACTTTCTTTTCATCACTTTTCAATTACTACTCTTGTTTCATAAAAACTGAATATTACTTTGAAGTTGTTATTTTCACACATGAATGTAATTTGATACAATGCATTAGATTTTTATATTTCTTGGATAATATTTCAAATCCATTATGAAGCATATGAACTAATGTAAATGTTGTGTTATCTTTTGTATTGAAAAAAACAAAATGGGGATCTATAGGGGCCCCTGCCCATGAAAAGAACATACATTTTTCAAAATATTACATCAAAAAGTGGAAATGAGAGAAGACAAATATTCAATCATTCTTTACTCCCACCTTAAGATCTTCTCCAAAAGAGGCTATTTCTCAATAGCATGTTCTTTCTTAGTATAAATTCCCTAAACCCTGAGATGATTGAACAAATATGAATTCCCCAGCCAAATTATGAGACATCCCCATGTCCCTTAATGTGTTCATGTCCATCCTGGGACCATCCAGAATCCTCCCCAATTCTATCTTCTTCTGAATAGAAGATACCCAATCCAAGAGATCTAAACCACCACCAGGAAATGTTGTTTTCCTTTTGCCTTATAAGGAATAGAACTAGTTGGAGTGAGATGAGTAGAAGCTAGGAGTAACTAGAGTGGCTAGAAGAGAAAGCACTATGGGTCTTGGACCTAATGGGACAAAATACTTGGAGCTAGACTCACCTTTGCACCTTCTTGTGAAAGGTGGATGTTCCCTTGGAAGGGGAACAAGTTGAGGTCCTGACAACTTGTGCTCCATTGAAGAAGATTGTTTTTCTAAATAAATTGAGGGCTGTAAAATGGAATTACTTCTAAAATTTAACACCCTGGGGCACTAAAGAAATGAAGGCCCTAATTCCTCTTCATCTACAATGATAATGGGGGCTGAGAACTGGTTTCTTTCTTTTCTTTTCTTGTTGATGGTGGTGGTGTTGCTGATGGTTGAGATGACATAGGTCTTGTTGGACCTTTTTCCAAAGAAGAAATACACTTCTCTAATTCACCCATATTACAAGTAATGGCAGACACAACATCAATTGAAGTCTTATCATAGAGCACATAAGACTAAGAAGGAATATCTTTTCAAATAATGATTTCATCACAAAAGAAAGGACATTTATATTCAGTTTATCCCGATACAACATGCCTTCTCTCAATCTAAAAGTTTTCAAAACCTCTAGTTTTCTGATTCTCCCATCAAAAGAGTTGATAATAAATAGATTAAAATACTAAAAAAACAAGATTAATCTTGATTAGCCTCAACATGAGAGAATTCCAAACCACTTGGTGTGTCAAAGGCCCTTTGATTTCCCCTTGGTCAGCTATCTCAAATAAATCCCTGATGAACACTTCATCTGGACCTGACAAATCAAAAATATAATTCAAGTCATATGAAGATATCTCCTTCAAGCTTGTTGTTTCCACTACCCTTTCCATGCACTAGAAAAGCAGTCTACAATAATCTATTGCATTCAAAGGAAAAGAAAAATGTGTTTTAAAAGAGAGGTGGATGAGCTAAATTTATAGAAAGAACTATACATACAAACTGAAATGGATATAATCATTTCTATTGAATGAGAAACTATTTCTTTCTCATCTTGTACAAGGGAGATAAATATGTAGCAAAAAAAACTTCCAAAAGGATGATAATCATCTTGACATGACACATGACACTAAATAGGTGGAAAATGTCCAATTATGTGCAATACAAAGAATAGTGTGTGTATCCTGAGGGAAATCTTCAAAATAAAAATGATTATCAATCACATCAAGCCATTCTTGGGGCACCCAAGAGTTATGGAAAGGAATTTCCAAACCAACTCAAAAGAATCCAAAATTGATGATGTCAGGAAAAATGATGTACATATTTTATTTGCCACGTAAGAATAAAATACACACTGCAATATTTCATGACGAATTTCTCCACCGACAACAAAAATAAGATATTTTCAAGAGAATAAACATAATTTCAGTGGTATATTGTACATAATAATATTCTCTTAAAGATTTAGACTTTTGGGGGAAATTGAAAATGATTAAGTAGGGTAAAATTGTATAAATGTGATGAGAATACTCTCTCATGAGGGGTTAAAAGTTTTTGAAATTGTTTTAGAGAAAAGAGTAAACTAAGAGAAATCATTTATCCCAAGAACTTGTCCTGGGAAACCTAATAATTTACTTATCCTTCAAATTACATCATGTTAATATGGTTGCAACTATATAGCCATTGACAAGCATTGAGACTGTAAATGAAACTTTCCCTTGCCGATAAATTTTATGAGCCCTGAGTTAATTGTGTTAATCATGAGCATTATTGTGTCTTATTTTAAGTTGAGATGTTTCAAGTATCTATTCATGTTCCTATTGCAATCTTATGTTAGGAATTCCTCTAAATCACATAAGATCTTATCCTTATGGTAGTATTGTGGTAATTGCAATTGTGTTGTGAGAAGAGCTTTCATTTCATTGTGCAATAAACATTTTTAAATTCACTTTACTTCCATATAGCGACAAAGGTCATTTGTAAGTCTATGAGTGTATCTTAGGCATGATAGATAAGGGATTATTGATGTTTAATTGAGTATTTGACATGAGATTTTATGTTTAAATTCTCAAAGAATGTGTGAAACCATGTATCTTTGGGCTTCCATGGGTGCACATCTTCTGGTTGAAGGTTCATTGTTGGTTATTTGAAGTGTTTTCATCATCTTATTTGGTAGATTTTCCAAAATTTCTTAAAAGTTCCCATAAATTTGGTATAATCAACTTTATCATGCTTAATTCCCCAAAATACATCCATAACTAATAAATCCTATAAGAAATACGAATGCTTGTTCTGTGTATATTCATGTTCTAGAATTTAACAAAAATACACAAAAGCAAGTTGGTCTTAGTGTTGTCTTTAGTAACCTAAACCTTATCTAGGAGGCATTTGCATTTTCTAGGGTGACAACTCGTGAGAGTTAGATCATCTTGCATTAATTGTGTCCTCTCAAGGTTATCTTTCAATTTCATAAAAGGAGAGTCAAATATTGTTGATCCATTCATTTCCCTTACAAATACAAGTTACAAAATGGGTCCTCTCACCCTGGTTGAAGGCACAACCTAAAGTAGTAAGGGTAGGTAAAACCATTATCATGGTGCTATCTAAATTTTCCAAGTTTGAGTGACAAAGATCTAGTTAAATCCTACGTAGCTGTAAAACAACTAAAAGTTTGGTCTATCTTCCTCTAAGCATCCTCGCACATCCTGTTGATGTTGATCAACTATAAAAGGAGAACTAATTTGGGTACCAACAACAAGAATACTGAGAGATGATTTTTAAAAATTTTCCATTCATGTAGAGAATGAAGAAAATGAGGAACAAATGTTTGTAAGGTATGTAAATGGATTAAAATTTTCTATTCAAGATGAGTTAAGAAAGCGCAAGATAAAGAGCATGGAGGATGCCCGTAAACTAGCTATAAAGGTCAAAGAAAAAAACCGTTAATTTTTAGGAGATCACCTGGGATGAATAGGGGCCTCATCCTCCTTTCGAGGATGAGATGGTTTCAATTAAGGTAGAGGAGAATAACCTTGTGGCATGGAAAATAAGAAGATACAAGACAAGATCTCCCAAATCAGCAAAGAGGTAGAGGATTTCCTAGGGGTAGAGGATATGCTACGGACAGAGAGGATGGGAGGCTCCACGAAGACAATTTTTGATACAGATGTGGTGAAGAGGGGCATAGGGAATTTGAATTCCACATTATTATACACATGATAAGAGGAAAGTAGATCCTCCAAGAGTAAATCTCGTTGAAGCTAAAAAGAAGATGAAGAACAAGACCTAGAAATTCCACCAGATATGTGAGAAAATCTAATGATCAAAAGGACAATGATTGATCCAAGAAACGAGATCAAGGGAGATGCATGACTACGTAAAAATAATTTTAGAACAATGTGTACTTCATGAGGAAAGGTATGTAATGTTATAATTTATGGTGGTAGTTACGAGAACATGGTTTTAAATGAGATGGTTGAGAAACTAGATTTGCATTATGAGAAGACTCTAACCCTTACCATATTGCATGGTTTAAGAAGGATAATGAAGTTATTGTTGATAAGAGATGTTTAATGAATTTTTATATTAGGAAAATTTATAAGGATCATATTTTGTGTGATGTTATTCCTATAGATGCATGTCATATGTTGAGGCGAGACCATGGCAATTTGAGAGAAAAGTTATTCATAATGGGGGAAGGAATACTTATAATTTTTGGAAGGATGGCACATAAATAATTTTTTACCTATTTAGGAAGAGGGAAAGGCTGAACATATGCTCTCTGCAAAATATTTTGTGAAGGAGGAAAAGACAACCTGGGTGTTGTTATGCACATGTCACAAATAAGGATGAATATGTAAGTGCACAAACATCAAGAGAGGAAACGAAATTAATAGAATAATTTTCTGATGTTTTTCCTAATGAGATATCAGATGGGTTACCACCCAAAAGATATAGTCAACACCACATTGATTTGATCCCGGGTCTTCACCCTAGATCAAGAAGCTTATAGGATGAGCCCAATATTATATGCAAAATTGAATAAGCAAGTGAAAGATTTTGGGACAAATGGTGTAGTAAGGAGAGCATGATTCCATATGCAAATATGGATTTATTAACTCCAAAGAAGGATGGAACATGGAGAATGTGCGTGGATAATAGAGTAATAAATAAAATTATAATCAAGTATAGGTTGTGTTATCTCTTGAAAGTGCACCCTAGTTGAGAGATGCCAACAGGGGGTCTAAGCTTGTTTGATCTCTCAATTTTGTAGATATAATGGAAACACCTCACGTCTGTGGGTATACCTATTGTTGAGGTGAGTCTCTGGTATCAAGGTCGGTTCCTTATTGATGTATCTTAAACAAAAATTTTAGGGTTTTGAGGGTAAAAAGATGATTGTAACTGAAATTGAAATGAGTGATACACCAAACTTATTGAGGGCTTTGACTGAGTATATGCATGATAAAATTGTGAATGAAATTTAAATGCATGAAACAATGGTTTTCAACAGACTATTAAGGAAAACAACTTATGTATTGAGGGATAAATCAAAACACACAACGAGATAAACATGCACACTAAGACTATGTAGAAAATACCATATTTGTAACAAGGTAAGATGATTAATCAGGGAATTAACATTCACAAGAATTAATGGAAAGATACACACCACTGCAAATAATTGGAAAGGCCAAAACTAGTTCTCATTCAAGGAAAAAATTGCAGAAATATGCTTCAACACTCCTATGTCCAAAAATTCTCTCTGTGCCTTGCTAGTGCACACAATATATAGCTAAATAATTCACCCCCATCTCTCCTAAAAATAGGCTAAAATTTGTACTCACCCATGCATGTTAATTTTACCCCTTTATCATGAATAAATAAAGGAATAAAAATAGACATGCTGATTACAATGAGACATTAATAGCCTTAGTTACAAAAATACACTTAGTCAAAGTGTAGTTGAATGATCTATTTTAATATAATTAATAAATTTGGGTGAATATTTTTGGCTAATATTAGCCACTTGTTTGTTGTGCAAGTATCCTCTAATACAAGTGAATGATTTTGTCTTCTTCGCATGATATGATACATATTCTGTTCCTCTTGTGATCACATGAAGAAAACTATCCTTTCCTACTTGTCCCACATGTGCACATGCAAAAGAATATATTCTTTCCTTTTCAAATTTTCAAAAGATAAGGTTTGACTCCTTCTTTGAATTTGGGCATATTCATCACCTATGGGCATTTCTACACTTGTCATAAACTTGATTCAAAAATAATAATACTTGGGGCTCATTTACCTTAATCTTGGCATATAATAATCATTATATATTATTTTCCATCGATCCCCTCATATTTGCATGGCATGTTTTATGATTTAAGTAATAATTTTTAGGTGCTGCCATTACCTTCTCCATCCGGCTTGAAAGCTTGCCATTTCCTCCATTATTCGATGTATTTGAGCTCTGTGATTTGGGTTTTCATTATTTCTACATACAATTGCTTAGAAGTCGAATATTTTGCCTTAATCTCTTGTGGGGATTATCTGCTCATTTCCTTGCATTGATAATTTTTTCAGTTGGATTTTGATTATAAGGGATCAGATTTCATGGTTCATTTGGTGATAGAAAATGGTAAGAATGTACCATGCTTCTATATTTTCATCATTTTTCGTTGAGTCCGGAATGACAAGGGCTTTATCATCTGGATGTACCTCATTTTTCCATAATGTTTCGTGTAAAAATGAATCTACAAGTTGGGGTTGTGTGAGATCGATGAGGAATTTTTTTGTATTGATATGCTCACGCTATTTTTTTCTGCATCAGAATCAGAACTCCATGGACATTGAGTTGAGTTATTTTTCTCATATTGTTTGAAAGTATTCGTGAACTGGGTATTTACTTGTGGCTTCACCGAGAGGGTATACTTGTTCATTGTTCTTGATTCTAGGATTTGAATTTGTGTTTGTCGTTTTCATGGGTCATGTGTATTAAAGAAGTTTGAACTTTACATTTTCATAAAGGCCCCACTATCTCATTTCAAACCTGGGTATATTCTCCTCACTTTTCTTTGCTAATGGAAGAAGGGTAAGACCCCTGTTTTTGTAAATTCTGTTATTTGTTATCTTTGTTTTTTTTTCTTTTTTCTTTAAAAGCACAAATAACCAAATATCTCACATTTTCCTTGCATTTTAGTATTTTGGCTCTCTTCTTAGTGCAAAAATGTTTGTGGGAGTCCATTCTTTTGTTGATCCTCCAAGGATTTGAATTGTGACAACTTATGACTGTAAGATCTTGTTTCCTTTTGTTGAAGTTGGTTCCTTTTGAAACCCTAATTTACCTTCACACAAGTTATTTGAACATTGAAAGAGTTTGATTTTGGAATTTTGTTAATTTATATATATGGAATCTACATTGGGTCTGATTTCTTAACTGGGGAAGCTGTTTTATTAATTTGGTCTTGCACCTTCTTTAAAAAGTATTCATGAACTGGGTATTTACTTGTTGCTTCACTAAGAGGGTATACCGCTTTATTGTTCTTAATTCTGGGCTCTGAATTTGTGATTTTCATTTTCATGGGTCATGGCCATTGAAGAAGTTTGAGCTTTACATTTTCTTAGAGGCCCCATTGGCTCATTTCAAACCTAGGTATATTCTATTCACTTTGTTCTCTACTAATGGAAGAAAGGGTAAGACCTTGGTTTTGTGGATTTTGTTATTTGTTATCTTTTTTTTGCTTTAATAGAACAAATAACCAAATATATCACATTTTACTATCATTTTGGTATTGTGTCTCTCTTCTGAGTGTGTTAATTTTTGTGGGAGTCCATTCTTTTTTTGCTCCTTCGAGGATTTGAACTTTGATGACTTATGACCTGGTAAGATCTTGTTTCCTTTTCGCTGAAGTTAGTTCCTTTTCAAACCTTGATTTACCTTGGCACAAGTTATTTGGACATTTAAATAGTTTGATTTGGGCATTCTGTTAATTTATATCGATAGAATTTGCATTGGGTTTGATTTCTTAACTTGGGGAAGTTGTTTTATTAATCTGGTCCGTACCTTCTTCAAAAATTATAATTATATCTGTTTATAGCCTCGGCGTGATGGATTCGAGCCTACCATTCTAAGGTTCTATGTTAGAGTTCGTTGTTCATTAAATCTCTGCAGATCGAATATGTTTATCTAGCTAATATCCCTATTATTATAGTTGTCATTTTGTAGATCATATGACCTTCAATATTTTCTGAGATTCTTCGCTTTATCGGAAATGGGTTTTTTATTTTCTCCTGATTTTCCATTGTTGTGGGATCAAGTTCGATTAGTTTGAATTTTCCTATCTTAGTAGTCATTTATGGATTTTTATTTTAAGACTTCACGGTTTAGTTTTACACTGGATTCTATGTAGTATTGTTCCTTGAGTTTTTAACATTGCTGGTTATTGATAATACCTCGTATTTTAGAGGTAACTTCCATGAAAAACAATATTTCTTTTTGAGCGATGGGTCTATTGTAAATACTGCTCAAATGTGATTTTTTTGATCCTTTGGATGGATAGTGACACTATTTAATCATTTTTAGCTTGTTGTAAATGATCCCCTTGCTGAAGGCAAACAATATTATTTTTCCCATGTTATTTTTTTTTTGAAAACTTATTTTGGCTCATATAAAATCTATGAAAGTGCATGTTACTTCTTAGAGCCATTGTTCTACAATTTTTGACCTATAAAATTAATTTTTTTAGCTCTGTTTCTAACACCTTGATTCCATTGAGATGCATTGTGAAAATTTGACTTCATCTTGTTGTTTGTGAATGTGTATTAGAAACACTATTGAGATTTCAAACCTATATAAAGTTGCTTCTAATATAAGCTAAAAACCCGCTTCTTGTCTTGCTATGAACCTTTTTTTCTTGCATTCATTCATTTGAAATTACAAATTTGCATTACTATAACATTCTATAACTTCAAAACCTGTAAGATGTTTTGTATGAAAGATGTATTAAGATATCCTATACTTGCATATACATCTCTTTTCATACCGTGCTTTTGAGTTGTTGATTAACATGTTTTTACAATGTGCATCTTCCATCTTGTAAGTCCTTTAATACAAGAAGGAAACATGTACTTTCTAATAGCCTATAGAGAAGTCTACATTTTTTTGAAGCTTTAAGGCAAGGAAGAACGTGTATCCTCCTTCAAAAGTGATGGCTTGAGTACATGAACAAACTATATTTGTTCAAATTGAAACATGCAATCATTTGATAATTATCTCTTCAATTTTATCCGGATGGTGCATGTAAGGTGTTATTTGATTGGTGATGATACAATATGTGTCTAGAGATATTTCCTTGAATGTTTTGAAGTTTTGTATTGGAGCTCTATTCTACCCGCTATAAGATGTTAACTATTTGATAGTTGTGGTTTGTTGCAATAATCTGCCTTTAATCGAGTTGGGTCTCGATTTGATAGAAACTTAAGAATTGTAACAAATCGAGTGTTTATCTAGATATTTTCCTTCATTGTATAATGTGATTTGAGTTTTGAACTTCATATGTTAATGTCAAAACAATTCCTCCACACCTAATGTTCATGTTATATGTTCATCTTTCATCTGAATGATGATGTTATGTATGATTACAAATGTTCTATGTAATTTATGGATCCTGGAAACTTGTCTTTACTCTAAACAATGCTAGTTTTAAATTGTACCTTTTGTAAGTGCTAGCTTTATCCTTTATTCAGTTTGACTTCACAGTTCTAAATTTTGATGCATTCCTTATGTAGATGTTTGTCTTTACTTTAATTATCTTATTGCATAGTAGTATACATGATTCTTCTCTTCACCAGTCATGCTTTTAAAAATGATACTCTTCTCTTTAATTTCATTATATACTTTGATTTAAAGCTCATTTTAAGAAAATCCATTTGTTTAAAACTGTGAGTACAACTAGACATGGAAATCTAGATCTCTTACATGAATTTTCTTCTCTTTTTAGTACCTTCGAAGATGGAGAGGAGGAGCGGCAAGGAAAATTGGAAATCAACTGGGAGAATCCATCTGAATAGGAAATGATGGATCTCCCTTTCTCTTTTACTCATAGCTTTACACACATGCATTTTATTTTATGCACTTGCTTTTCAGAGTTATTCCCACGGCTTGTGTGGGTTCATTGTATTGTTATTCCTTATGAATAAATGAACTATTTTCATGTAATGAGATGTATGTATTTATTTATTTTACTTTCTTCATTTGTATGGATAATAAATGAACTTATACAACTCAAAACACTTAAATAATTCACTTAATCATGGAAATAAATTAAAATCAAATGTACTTTTTGATGCTCATTGGAAATGTAAATTGTTTGTAAAATTGTAACTTGTCCTTCAAACCTGCACCTTGTTTACAGTTTAAGAACATCGTGTCTATTACATCTTTGTCATTTCGCCTTCCTGTTGTCGTGCAAATGTGCAACAGGAAAATTAGAAGTTTCCAAGCATGACAACTATATCGTTGTGCTGAAATTTTTATGTTTTATCATTCCTAGGAACCCCAGGTCAAATCCGTCAGTCTAGTCACCCATATTTTCTATCAAATTAGTCCCTAGGTGACTTAGTAAAGTCTATACACTCCCCCTAGGTGATTTTGGGAAGTTTTGAAAAGATGTTATCTTCTGGCAATATTGGAAGGGCTATCATTGGCCTTCCTAGGACTGGATCAACCCTCTTGGAGTGGAATAGAAAGGACAAATTCAACATGGAGGTGAATTGAAGACCTTATAATATCATGGAAATTATTTTGGAAGGTTTGGGGAGTTTTGAAAGACTTGGAGTAGTCTAAGTGAAAACAAGGTTCACAAGCCTAGGTAGTACACATGCCTAAAACAATTGTTGGGCTTTAGAAGAAGATTCTGGGAGCTGTATGGATTTAGAAGAAAAAAATCTCCATAAAGAGGATTACAATACCTAAATGATGGTGAAATCATATTTTTCACAACACCTTGGTGCATAGGATTTGTAGGTAGTTTTTATCAGGCACAAATGGAGTCTCAAATCACAAATATGATTTTTCAGGGATAAGATGGATGAATAAATACATGATAACCCTAAAATTGGATTCAAAATGACATTTCCACTTAGGATCATACAACAATTCACCAAGAAATTCCAGGGAGCTCAAGTTATCATCGTTCCAAGTTACCCTCTCAAAGGTAGTTCAGACTTAATCATTTTTCGGGAGGACACGTGTCAGCACAGAAGCCTAGTGGGATTTCATGTCCCCAAAGTCCCTGAGGTTAGGTACACCAACCCTTGAAAAATTCTCCCGCCCCCATGTGACCTCCAAACTTGATAGTTCAGCCCCTAGGTGCATTTTTGGAGCATCCATTCCCTGTCGTTGGATCAAGTGCCATGTGTCAGCTCCAAGACCACCATGGAAACTGATGTCCCTTATGTCCCTAAGGTGAGGGACATAAGACCTTTAAAAATTTTCCCAGATCCCTATGGGGAGCCTTTTGGACATCCATGTGACCAACTTTCAGCCCCAGTGCATTTTTGGAGCATTCATTCCTTGTCATCGAGATCAAGTGCCACGTGTCAACTCTAGGACCACCATGGAAACTAATGTCCCTTATGTCCCTAAGGTGAGGGAAATTAGACATGGAAAAATACACCCATTCCCCTATGGGGATCATTTTTTTCATCCATGTGACCTCCAGACTTGATAGTTTAGCCCCAATGTGCATTTTTGGAGCATTCATTCCCTACCATCGGATCAAGCACCAAATGTCAGCTCTAGGACCTCCATGGAAATTGATGTACCTTATTTCCCTAAGGTGAGGGACATAAGACATGGAAAATTTTTCCCAGCCCCTATGGGAAGCCTTTTAGACATCCATGTGAACTACTTTCAGCTCCTAGTGCTTTAAAACAACTTTTTCACCTTCATTCCCTACCGTCGGATTGCCACCACGTGTCATCATCTTGACCACCATGGATTTTGATGTCCATGATGTCCCTAAGGTCAGGGACATCAAGCATGGAAAAATTATTCCAATATTCTCCTCTCATAATTTCAAAAATTCAAAAAATCCAAGCTGTCACTTCTAAAGGTCTTGTAGTGCTTTCACTACTTCCACTCCTGTATGATTTTCCTCCATTCTTCCTCTGTAACTTCTCACCTCCATTACTCCATTACTGAAGCTCATACCAGATATGTCACTGAGGTAATCCTCTTCCACCCAAAAATTCACGAGGTCCTAAAGGAAAATTGGAGCAAACACAGAAGGAGAAGCACAAAACAAAGAAGGAGAAACACAAAGAAAACTCCATGGCCATGAAACAAAAAGTTGAAGAAATATCCCAAATGGATGCGTGAAACAACAAGATATATTTTTATGTTCATTTCTATACCCAATTCCATCAAGAAGACACCTTCAAACTCTCCCCTCATGCTATAGAGCATCCACAATGAAGAAATCCCACTTCTAGCTCAACGAAGAAAAAATCCAATTTCCCGTCAAACCATTGGGCAAAATGAAGTAGAATTACACGTGAAGCATTAGAAGAAGAAACCTATCACAATGAAATTTATTTATTCAAAAATGGAGGAGAAAACTAGACATCCAATTTTGAGGTCCATTAATGGCTACCACATCCAGAAGCACTACTAGGTCCGAAAATTAAAACTTTAAAATCTCTTGGACTATTAAGCGGGCGGGCCTGAAATTTTAGAGGGGTGATATTGGGAAAAACCCATATCAATTTTTTTTTTTCCACATCAATCTAAATCCCAGAATCCAAATTTATAAAAATAGCAGGTCTACTACATGGAAACTTTTATTTTGGGGAAGTCATCGACATAAGAACACTTGCCAAGGAAATGAATTCATTAGAGGTGCACTACATATGAGAATTCACCATAATGAGACATTTTGGTACTTACTAAAAATAGTAAGTGGGCCCTTGAGCACCTGCTAAAAATATAAATTTGATCCAGAAGGAATGAGGAACACAAGGAGAAAGAGGAAAACTAAGCCGTAACATCCAGTTGAAGAGCGGGACTTTATTTTTCACACTTACTAAAAATAGTAAATCAATTTTTCTAAGGGAGACATGAAGCTAAAATGGACGGGTCAGAGGTGACACAATCCTTCACCTATGAGTATGATGTCTCGTACATGAACCTAAATGACCTTAAGACTCACATGGCCTCTAAGGACTGAAGGAGGATCAAAGAAAAAATATTCACAAGTGGTGTGTTTGCGGCTGTAGGACACCCAGGTGTCCGTGCAGAGTCTCAAGCTAGTCCTAGCCTGCTCTTTCCACTATGAGCCTAAGACATGAACCATCCAATCTGACAATGGTACCACAGAGCACTCATCAAGTAGAATAGTTCAATCAACTTGGAAAGCATTCATGAGCTGATTTGAAGGAGATCCCTAGTGTGCAAGGAGCTCGAAGATTCAGAGTTTCATTGCATTTGGAGCTTTCCATCAACGAGGATCAATGGACTTCATCAGAAACAAAATCTCCTCTTCTTCTTATCTCTCTCTCTTTTTATCTCCTCTTCCCCCCAACTTTCTCTCACTTTCCAATATTTTAATTTCTCATTTGGATTGCACTTTTTCATGTGTCCTAATGTTCCTAATGTATTAAGTCACCTTTATGTTATAAAGGGACTTAAAAGTTTCCTAGTAAATTGAAACTTTTTAAGTTGTGTGAGGACATATGAAAAGGCATTGGGGAGTAGATGAAGATTCATATTCTACTCTATAAATTGTAACAACATTCCCATTTCAAAGGGTTAGCGATTGATCTTGTAAACTCAAGAGTGCATTGTACCTAGAGAAAGTAAAGGAGATAGCCATTTTCTTCTACTATCATCTACTCTCAATTTTCCTCCATTCCCACATCATGTACAACTTTCATTTGAGCAATCAATACAAGAAGAGAGAGTTTCTAGCTTTATTCAACTAATGGGTTTCTTGATACTTGGTGATCAATAAATTCTATTTGGTCTTATTCTTTATTCGCAGTGAGTTGTTTCTTCCCATAAATGCATGTGTTAAAGTTTCTAACTAGTGTGTGCAGAATCGATTTTCTACTTGCGGCATTAGTTATCCTACCTCTTTTATCATTCCCTTTCCCACTCTTCAGAAAAATTCTTCCCTAGAAAGAGATTGCTATCTTTCCGTAGTAGGTCGGTGGAGTGCCCTGTTGGATCCCGGTCGAAAGCCCACCACAAAAATCCACGTTTTATCGTGCATGCATATACAACAACTACACCAATTAAGTAGAGGGACTTAGATTCCCAGATCGTTGGCAAGAAATCCAAAAATTTTTCCACCCAACAAATTTTTCGCTAACACTTCCTTAGGGCCTTAAAATGGTCGTTTATGTATTGCTGCAAAGTTCGACGAAGGTAATAAATTGGAACGACAACATCTATGAGGCATATCATTCTAGAATCTGCACCTGAGTTGTAGTTTTGATCCAAATGTGACTTCTAACACTATCCAAAACCAAACAATTAAAATCTATATCCCCTTCTAAGATGGTTGCCCCAAACATAGTAAAAACTTCTAACTGTCCAATCTAAGAAACTTAAAAGTTTTGAGTTAAGCTTTTCACACGGAGTGCAGAAAAATGTCAACATTTCTAGTGATCCTATGGGGAAAGCTACATTCTATCCTATATATCAGTGCATTTCTCTTGTCCATTGGGCATGGATTTGAAGCATATAACCAATGTCTACCTTTTTTAAAGAACCGACCATTCTAAAAAACAAACTAAAGTTGGGAAAGGATCTGGTAAACTAGATCACATGCACAATTGCACTTATTGAATTGAAAAACATTGCACTATGCATGAACTGCACTTATTGAAAGGGAAATCCTAATATACCTTATTATAATAAGAAACAAACTGAAGCTAAATGAATCCTGAAATAAGAAACAAAAAATAGGTTCCCTTTCTCCAAAAATGAGGCAATAAATTCAGCTTACAAAACAACTAACATGAAAGAACTAAAAATGAGATGTGTACCTTGAATTTGTTCTAAAAATAAGCCCAAAACATGAAGAACCTTCCTAACTAATCTGTAAACTATTGTGAGGGGCTTTGGTGATTCTTGAGGATCTGATACTCATTTTTAGGCCTTGATACAAGCATGAAATTGGGTATCGCTGTAACTTGATGTGAACCAACAAGGTACCGAATAGGACATGGCCTCCAAATAGCTAAAAACTAATTTTCTTGTTTTTTATTGAATCATGAACATCCTTTTCAATCACGGGCTCTTTCTAGAGCTATTTTGAAGGTTTTTCAACCCCTATAGGTTGTTGTTTATTCCCTTTGACATTACGGCGATCTGAAAATTATTCAACTTCTTCAAGCTACTGTAACTCATCAATCATGACATCGTGAAGATGATAAGATGAATGTTCTACTTTAAATTGTTTGAAAGTATTTTCAGTATCTTCAAATTGTTGTTTATCTTCTTCAAGTTTTTATCCATTACTGTTATTATTGATATTTCAGTAGTGTTTTTAAGTTATTCCATTATATCCATATTTGTCATGCTTCATGAACATTTAGTTTCCTCCTCAATGAAAGATTGCTGCTCATAACTACTTACAGTATCATTTAATAGTCCTTGTGGATCAATACAAGTCCCAAATAACACAACTATCTCCATGCATGCAACACAATAAGTGTCTTCACACTTAGAAATTTGCATTTCCTAAAAAATCATAAAATTGTTCTTTCTCATTTTCCTTATAAAAATTGTCATCTATTAAGTGCAAACATGTTGCTCATTCCCTAGATTAACTTATTTATCTCTAGAACTGATATGTAAATCCTCTTTAGGTTCTAAAAACTATAATAGATCAATAGTTTGTACAAGTATGGTTCCTTCATGTGCACTATGCTTAGAATATGCAAATTTCTGATCATCTTCCACCTACTTTTGATCTGTTGCAAAATTAGACTGTACCTTTTGAATAGGTTACTTCTCTAACTCTGGAATATGATCAAACTGAAATCTAGAAACCCATTGCTGTATGCTCTACAAAAATCCATTCTGCCATTCTCTTTGAGTTGGTTGCCCCTCCTGAATAATATTTTGATTCTCTCTTTCCGGAACTGGAAGTATGAGTAAAGGAGAAGGAGTGGGATTAATTTCAGCCTTAACTAGAAAATTTTGAACAAGAGGTTGGGGTATAATGTCAGCATTTAGAACAACATCTGGAACACATCTTGGATAGTTAAATTTGATTTCAGTACATGATTATGGGGCAGAAAAAGTAGGAATTGCAACATCTTGATAATTTTGAAACTGAGGAATAGGCAACATTGGTCGACAAGGGAATGTGTAGGCATTGGATTACGATAGGGAAGGTAAGTGGGAAATTCCATTTGACAAGGTTCCTTAACACGATGCCTATCATTCTTCTATGCTAATGATTTATTATATAGTTCCTAGAAAGCTGAAAATGATTTCTTAAGTTCATTAAGCTCAATTTATAGATCTTTCTACCTTTCACAATCAGCATAACCCTCTAGATAACGTTGGTCTTGAACAACATAATAATCATTATATTGATTTCTAAGTTTTGGGTCATAGGGATGTTCAATTTGATAGGTGTCATAGAAATGGTATGAAAGGGGGAAGTGGATAAAAAGGCTCTTGGTTTGGCTGATAATATTGTTGAAAATGAGGGTTCATGGATGGGGGACCTCATAAAAATTGAAACTATGAAAAACAAGTCTGCTTCTCACAAAATAAAAGATCGATTTTTTTAAATACTTAAAAAGCTGTAGTTGAAAAATTTAATGATGTTGAAAAGTTTTGTACTGATTTGAAATTATATTTGTGGAGTTTTTAAATGAGTTATTCTTTGAATCTTCAATCTTTAGAACACATCAATAGCATTTCTTGTCTTCTTGGGCATGCCAAAAACTGTTATCTCTCAAAAGTGCACCCTGGTTGAGAGATGACAACAAGGGTTCTAAGCTTGCTTGATCTCTCACTTTCGTAGATACAATGGAAACACCTTAGGTTTGTGGGTATACCTATTGTTGAGGTGAGTCTCTAGTATCAAGGCCGGTTCCTTATTGATGTATCCTAAACTATTTTTTGGGGTTTTGAGGGTAAAAAGATGACTATAACTGAAATTGAAATGGGTGATACACCAAACTTATTGAGGATTTGATTTGAATATATGCACAATAAAATTGAGAATGAATTTTAGATGCACGAACCAATGGTTTTCAATAGAATATTAAGGCAAAACACTTATGTATTGAGGGATAAATCACAACAACACAACAAGCTAAACATACACACTAAGACTATGCAGAAAATACCAGATATGCAGAAATGTAAGATTGGTTAATTAGGGAATTAACATTCATAAGAATTAATGGAAAGATATACACCACTGCAAAAAATTTGAAAGGCCAAACATAGTTCTCATTCAAGCAAAAATTAGCAGAAATATGCTTTAACACTGCTATGTCCAAAAATTCCTCTCTATGCCTTACTAGTACACACAATATATAACAAAATAATTCACCCCCATCTCTCCTAAAAATAGGTTAAAATTTGTACTCGCCCATGCATGCTAATTTTACCCCATTTTCATGAATAAATAAAGGAATAAAAATAGACATGTTGATTACAATGAGGCATTAATAGCCTTAGTTACAAAAATACACTTAGTCAAAGTGTAGTTGACTGCTCTATTTTAATATGATTAATAAACTTGGGTGAATATTTTTGGATAATATTAGCCATTTGTTTGCTATGCAAGTCTCCTCCAATACAAGTGAATTTTTTTGTCTTCTTTTGCATGATGTGACACTTATTATGTCCCCTTGTGATCGGATGCACAAAACTATCCTTTCATCTTTGTCCACATGTGCACATGCAAAAGAAAATATTCTTTTCTCTTCAAATTTTCAAAAGATAAGGTTTGACTCTTCTTCTCGACTTTGGGCATATTCATCACCTATGGGAATTTCTACACTTGTCATACACTTGATTCAAAAATAATAATGCTCGGGGATCCTTTACTAAATCATGGCATATAATAATCATCATATATTATTTTCCATCTACCCCCCTCATATTTTCATGGCATGTTTTATGATTTAAGTAATCATGTGGGTCTCCTTTGACTAATGCATGGTCTAATGATTTGGCCTTTGATTATTTGCATAGACATAGACCATATTTGTTGAATTTTTTTGGGAAGCCTCGCTTCCACGATGCTCGACCCATGAATCAATTGCATTGTTCGTGATTTGCTAACTCTACCCCTGATTAGGGTTTATTTGAAGCTTGACACATAGCATTTTTTTATCTCTTGTTTACTCCACATTGAGTTAAGCAAACAAAACACTTGGAAACCTAAACCATTTCTCATTTTCAACACCAGCTCAACTTTAAGCTAGTGAAGCTCTGTAAAATTTTAGACACCACCATCACCTTCTGCTTTGGCTTAAAAGCTTGCCATTTCCTCCATTATTCAATGTATTTTGATCTGTGATTTGGGTTTCATTCATTTCTATCACAATTGGTTAGAATTCCAATATTTTGCCTTAATCTCTTGTGGGTCTTCTTTGCTCATTTCCTTGCATTGAGACTTTTTTCGGTTGGATTTTGATTATAAGGGTTCAAACTTCTGACTTGTTGTTGATAGAAAATGGTAAGACTACCATGCTTTTGTAGTTTCATCGTTTTGGTGAGCCTGGCATGAGAAGGAATTTATCATCTGAATTTACCTTATTTTTCCATAATGTTTCATGCAATAAATGAATCTAAGAGTGTGGTTTTTCGAGATCGATGAGGAATTATTTTGTAATGATATGCTCATGTTATTTTCTGCACTATAATTGTAACTCCATGGACATCGAGGT
Source organism: Taxus wallichiana var. yunnanensis (assembly GCA_018340775.1). Lineage (NCBI taxonomy): Eukaryota > Viridiplantae > Streptophyta > Pinopsida > Cupressales > Taxaceae > Taxus > Taxus wallichiana. The sequence continues at coordinate 491,692,040 of CM031242.1, read as the reverse complement.
TAGTTATTGTTCTCATATTTTTCGAAAGTATTTGTGAACTAGGTATTTACTTGTTGCTTCACTCGGAGGGTATATTGGTTCACTTTGTTCTTGATTTTGGGCTCTGAATTTGTGCTTGTCATTTTCATGGATCATGGCCATTGAAGAAGTTTGAGCTTTACATTTTCATAAAGGCCCCGTTGGCTCATTTCAAACCTAGGTATATTCTTCTCATTGTTATTTGTTGATGGAAGAAGGGTAAGACCCTATTTTTGCAAATTTTGTTATTTTTATCTTAGTTTTTTTTTTCTTTTTGCTTTAAAAGCAAAAATAACCAAATATCTCACATTTTCCTTGCATTTTGGTATTTTGGCTCTCTTCTAAGTGTAAATATGTTTTATGGGAGTCCATTCTTTTGTTGATCCTCCGAGGATTTGAACTGTGACAACTTCTGACTCGTAAGATCTTGTTTCCTTTTGCTAAAGTTGGTTCCTTTTGAAACCTTGATTTACCTTCACACAAGTTATTTGAACATTGAAATAGCTCGATTTTGGCATTGTTTTAATTTATATCAATGGACTCTCTGATGGGTCTGATTTCTTAAGTTGTGAAGTCATTTTATTAATTTTTTCTTGCACCTTCTTCAAAAATTATAACTATATTTGTTTTTAGCCTCGCGGATGGATTCGAGCCTCTCTGCTATTTTGAGGTTCTAGGTTAAAGTTCGTTTTCCATTGAATATTTGTAGCTCAAATATTTTTATCTAGCTCAAAACCCTTTTATTATAGTTGTCACTTTGTAGATCATATGAGCTCAATCTTTGTTGAGATTCTTTACTTTATCTAAGATCGGTATCATATTTTTGCCGAGATTTTCTATTATTCATGAGCTCGAGTTCGATTATTTTGCATTTTCTTGTCTTAGTAGTTGTTATGGCTCTATATTTTGAGACTCTATGGTTTGGTTTTGTAATGCATTTTATGTACTAGTGTTCCTTGATTTTTAGCATTGTTGGTTATTGATAATACTGGTATTTAAGAGGTAGCTTCCATGAAAAATGATGTTTCTTTTGATCATTGTATCTACTGTAAATACTCTATTCAAATGTGATTGTTTTGATTCTTTGGATGGACAGTGGCACTATTTAATCAATTTTTAGCTTGTTGTTAACATTCCCCTTGCTAAAGGCATACAATCTTCTTAATCTCGTGTTATTCATTTAAAAAACTTATTTTGGCTCATATTAAATCTGTGAAAGTGCATATTACTTCCTTGAGCCATTGTTCTACATTTTTGACTGTAGCATGTATTTTTCTAGCTCTATTTCGACACCTTGATTCCATTGAGATGCATTGTAAAAAATTTGAATCCATCTTACTATTTGTGAATGTGTATGAGAAACACTATTGAGATTTCAAACTTTTATAAAGTTACTTCTAATATAAACTGAAATTTTGCTTCTTGTCTTGCTCTAAACCTTGTTTTCTTGCATTCTTTCATTTGAAATTGTAAATCTACATTACTATAGCAATCAGTAACTAAAAGCTATAAGTTGTTTTGTATGAAAAATGTATTATGAGATCCTATCTTTGTCATATACATCTCTTTCGGTCTATCTGGAGCTCTTACATGAATTTTCATCTCTTTTTACGTACTCTTGAAGATGGAGAGGAGGAACAACAAGGAAAACTAGAAATCAACTAGGAGAATCCATTTAAATAGGTAATGATGGATATCTCTTTCTCTAGTACTCATAGCTTTACACACATGCTTTATTTTATGCAATTGCTTTTAGATTTATTCCCACGGCTTGTGTGGCTTGACTGTATACGGTTATTCCTAATGAATAAACAAACTATTTTTGTGTAATTAGATGTATGTCTTTATTTTCTATACTTTCTTCATTTGTATGGATAATAAATGAACTTATAAAACTCGAAAAACTTAAATAATTCACTTAATCATGGAAATAAATAAAAATCAAATGTACCTTTTTGGTTCTCATTTGAAATGCAATTTTTTTGTAAAGCGTAACTTGTCCTTCAAACTTGTAACTTATTTGCATTTTAAGAACATCATGTTTGGTACATGCTTCCATTCCTTCCTTCCTAAAGGCCTTGCAATGGTCGTTTATGGTATTTCATAGTTCGAAGAAGATAAAAAATTGGAATGACTGCATCTATGAGGCATGTCATTCTAGAACTACACTTGAGTTGTAGTTTTGATCCAAATGTGATTTCCAAGACTATCCAAACCCAAACAATTAAAATCTATATCCCCTTCTGAGATGGTTGCCCTCAACATAGTAAAATCTTCTAACTATCCAATCTGAGAAACTTAAAAGTTTCGAGTTGACTTTTTCACACGGAGTGCAAAAAAATGTCAACATGTTCCTAATACCTTGGCATGATGATATGATGGATGTGCTTGTTAGATCTAGGAATTTCACCAAGATTGATCTTGAAGTGGTTACCATTAGATTCGGATAAGAGAAGGAGATGAGTGGAAAACAACATTGAAGACATGCGATGGATTATATGAGTGATTGGTGATGCCATTTGGCTTATATAATTCACCTAGTAATTTTATGAGGTTGATGAACATTGTGCTATGAGAGTACAATGGTAAGTTTGTTGCGGTTTATTTTGATGACATCTATATATATATATATATATATATACATTTATCCTATCATATATTTAAATAGCCTATGAGTACCATGGGCTATTTTATAATATATACATTTAGTTTCATATATTCTATCATTATTATAACAAAATTTACACGTTATCCTAAACTATGCATTAATATATCTAATTAAACTAACTAAAATATAACTTAAACAACCTAGCCAAAATAAAATGCAATCCTAAAAAATACGACACCTCAGATGACACATCATCACATTCAACAAACAAATTCCTAATCCCATCCCTCGAAAACATGGAAAATAAAATTGAAATAGGTTTTAGTTTCAACTATTAGCTAAATTGATTTGAACAACCAAAAACACCGAAGATTAGGTAAAATACCAACAATTATAAAATATTATTTTCCAACCTCATTTTGGGACCAACTGCTTGCATTCTTGAGTTTATTCTATTGCATCCTTCTATATATTCAATTACGAATTTTTATACGTCTTCTTTGAGTTTAGTTTTACAACAGGATAGACTCCATATCATTATTCCCGGTTGGAGGACATTCTTACAACCCGTCTAAAGATCTAAATTTCTAGTTGTACTTCCTCTTTCATTCATTTATTCATTCAAGATCCCAGTTTTTACCACATTTGTTCATCATCCAACACCCATATTTCTTTTTGAATAGGTTTGAAGCCTATTCGGGATCCAAATTGTCTTCATCAATTTATAGGTTTGACATTCTCAATCTTCATCCAGTCAAGGTAAGAGTGTATTTTCACATATTTTATTCATTTACTCGAAGTATCTATAGTTATTAAGCCTTATTTCTTATGTTATAATCGAAGCGAAATTGATTAATGCATGTCTAAAGGTTGATCAGATTGTTAAAAATACAACATATTCCATACTTATTTAAACTAATTCAAAATCACTAGCGTTTTAACGAAACACCTGCATTTCCCTAAAATGTATGGATTTCCTATAATTTTTGACATTAAAGTATTTATCAGATTATCATTTATCCATTACTTATATTTCTATGTTTTTACTAACATATGATCAATAATGGGTCTCTGTAGATGGCTATAGGTGGTCAGGCACACAAGATAACATAAAGTGTAAATTATCTTCAAATCATTCGTCACCCGCTACACTAGGAGTAATACAACGTATTGTTTGTTCTATAACTTTTTGCAATACATTCGGTCCCTTTAGATCAGCTGCATAATGTTTTTGAGATTACTTACAAGATTCATGAGGCCAGATGAATTTTGGGAGGCCTACTCGAAATCCTATGCATTCGAGATGACTTGGCCTAGTTTGAATACCATTATGAATTTTGACTTGATATTTGGTAGGGTTCATTTTAAGAGACCTCCTAGAAATCGGAGGTGGAGAATACCTGGCTAATATCCCCGGAACCGGTTTCACGGGAAGGTGAATTTTTTGGGGGTTGTATGAAAAATTTGCTTTGATTATCAAGCCGCTGACGAGAAGGCTGCAGGGGCAGCGACGGGAGATTTTTGCCGCGCGTCAAAAAATGCGATGGCGTGCGTCACTACATTTTTTTGACGCTACGACAAAATCTCTTGTCGTGCATCTGCAGCCTTCGACCTCTCGCTTTCTCATCAAAAAATCTACTCGTGTCACGATCAACAAACTCTTTGTTGTGCATCTGCGATGCGTCAATATCTGTTGTACCTCCTTGTCGTGGCGTCGAAAAATACGGTGGCGGCGTGTCAATAGGCCTTATTGCTTGTAAGCGTTAACAGGACCTTAGTGACGCGCGTCACTAAGGTCTATTGACACGCGTCACTAAGGCTGTTGATGCGCGTCACTACATTTTTTTGACGCGCGACAAAGAAATATCTGTCGCGCTCTGCAACCCTCGCCCTCTTCTTGCTCATCAAAAAAACTCCATGTCACTCGTCAACAAAATCTTTGTCATGCGTCTACTATGCGTCAATATCTACAGTATCTCCTTGTTTGTAAACCCTCCTTGTTGCGCGTCAATAACTTACCCCCTTGTTGTGCGTCTATAATATGGGATATATCATATTGTTGAAAAATGTGAAGTAGAAGTGTTCTACCTGGCGAATAATCTAGGTTTATATAGGGGATATTTTTCAAGGGTAGGCGAAGCCGACCCCTAAAAAAAATTAAAGTGTAATTTTTAGGTGAACAGGTCATTGACCGTGCCAAAAAATTCACCTTTTCAAAATTTTCAAAAATGGAATATTCGCCACTAAAATTTTCCCATTATTTGGAACTCGAGAAAATGAATCAAAAATCAAACCAAATCCACTGATCTACCTAAATATCAAAACCCTGACTCTGCATATGAACATCAATTCGAATCACAAGACAAAGAATCGAGAATACGTCCCTGAATTCCTTAGAAATAAATACACTGAGGACTACAACTATGACTTCTACGACGAACTGAGATAGATTATCTCGAATTCACTTCTAAAAATCCCTCTTCATATGAGGATTTTGACTTCAAAATTGATTCGGATCTTTAGATTATAGAATATATATCTTAGTTTTCATTACATATTTGTAATAAATTATAAATCTATTAGAACAATTATAATTTTTTATCCATCCAAAATATCATGATTTTCTATATACATTACTTGATTTTATAAATAGTGGGTTAACATCCTTGCAAGGAAGTCCTTTAACTTCCAAGGACTGACTTCTTTTAGGAAACACACTTATTATTTATTACTGATTTTAAATTTGGTGTAGTGTATTTGAATGTAGTATCATTCGCAGGAGACGCAGTGAGCTATCCTATACACGTGGCAAAACTTTAATACAATCTATGCACATCAGCGGGTAATGGTAAACCCCACTATTTCAAAGTTTGATAGTTTTAGTTTCTTGTTTATCAACCTAAATTGTAGAGCCAAAAATAACTATGCAGAATATCTTGGCATGCCCGATGAGACAAAGTCCCTTATTCTATTGTTAATTTTATATTTATTATTTTTGTTTATTTCCTTGTTTCTTCTTAATTATATAATGTATATTTATGTTTTTAATTATTCATTGAGAAAATCTTTAAAAAAACTTGTATTCATTAAAAAAATCAGGTTTTCTTACAATTAGTTCACTTTTGAGAAAACAACATTGAAGAAACAGCGATGGATTATATGAGTGATTGGTGATGTCATTCGGACTTATTTAATTCACCTAGTAATTTTATGAGGTTGATGAACTTTGTGTTGTGAGAGTACAATGGTAAATTTTTGTGGTTTATTTTGATGATATATATACACACACACACACACACACAAACGCACACACACACACACACACACACACACACACACACACACACACACACACACACACACATTTAGCCTATCATATCTTAAAATAGCCTATGAGTACCATGGGCTATTTTATAATATATACATTTAGTTTCATATATTCTATCATTCTTATAACAAAATTTACACGTTATCCTAAACTATAAATTAATATATCTAATTAAACTAACTAAAATATAACTTAAACAACCTAGCCAAAATAAAATGTAATCGTAACAAATACGACACCTCACACGACACATCATCGCATTCAACAACTAAATTCCTAATCCCATCCCTCGAAAACATGGAAAATAAAATTGAAATAGGTTTTAGTTTCAACTATTAGCTAAATTGATTTGAACAACCCGAAAACACTAGAGATTCGGTAAAATACCAATGATTATAAAATCTTATTTTCCAACCTCATTTTGGGACCAACCTGCTTGCATTCTAGAGTTTATTCTATTTTGTTTTTCTATATCTTCAATTGCGAATTTTTATACATCTTCTTTGAGTTTAGTTTTACATTAGGATAGACTTCATATCATTATTCCCAATTGGAGGACATTCTTACAACCCGTTTAAAGCTATGAATTTCTTGTTGTGCTTCCTCCTTTGTTCATTTATTCATTTAAGATCCCACTTGTCACCACATATGTTCATCATCCAACACCCATATTTCTCGTTTTCGAATAGGTTTGAAGCCTATTCAAGATCCAAATTGTCTTCATCAATTTACAGGTTTGACATTCTCAATCTTCATCCAAGTCAAGGTAAGAGTGTATTTTCACATATTTTATTCATTTACTCAAAGTATCTATAGTTATCAATCCTTATTTCTTATGTTATAATCGAATGAAATTGACTAATCTATCTAAAAGTTGATCAGATTATTAAAAATAAAACATATTTCATACTATTTAAACTATCTCAAAATCACTAGCATTTTAACAAAATAATTGCATTTCCCTAAAATGTTTAGGTTTCCTATCATTTTTACATTTCTGATCTTTATCACACTATCATTTATCTATTACTTCCATTTCTCTATTTTTGCTAACATATGATCAAGGATGGGTCTCTGTAGATGGCTATAGGTGGTTAGGCACACGAGATAACCAGTGTCAATTCTCTTCCAATCATTCGTCACCCATTACACTGGGAGCAATACAACGTATTGTTTGATCTATAACTTTTGCAATAAATTCAGTCCCTTCAGATCAGCTCCATTACTCAAAAGATTCGTGAGGCAACAAACAAATTTTGGGAGGCCTATTTCAAAATCCTATGCATTTGAGATGACTTGGCCTAGTTTGAATACCGTTATGAATCTTGACTTGATATTTAAAACTCGGAAAATGAATGAACAAATCAAACCAAATCCACTGATCTACCTAAATACCAATACCATGACTCTGCATATGAACATCAATTCGAATCACAAGACAAAGAATCAGAATACGTCCCTGAATTCCTTAGAAATAAATACAATGAGGACTACAACTATGACTTCTCTGATGAACCTGAGATAGATTATCCACGAATTCACTTCTAAAATCCCTCTTATATGAGGATTCTGACTTCAAATTTGATTAATATATTTATATTATAGAATATATATCTTAGTTTTTTATTATGTATTTGTAATAAATTATAAATCTATCGTAACGATTATAATTTTTTATCCATAAAAATATCATGATTTTCTATATACATTACTTGATTGTATAAATAGTGGGTTGACATTCTTGCGAGGAAGTCCTTTAACTTCCGAGGATTGACTTCTTTTAGAAACCCACTTATTATTTATTACCGATTTCAAATTTGGTGTAGTGTCTTTTAATGTAGTATAATTCACGGGAGAGGAGCTGAGCTATCTTATACACGTGGAAAAACTTTTATACAATCCATGCACATCAAGTGGGTCTTGGGAAACCCTACCATTTCAAACTTTTATAGTTTTAGTTTCTTGTTTATTAACTTAAATTGTAGAGCCAAAAAAAACTATTCTAAATATCTTGGCACGCCCGATGGGACAAAGTCCCTTATTCTATTGTTAACTTTATAATTATTATTTTTTGTTTATTTCTTTGTTTATTCTCAATTATATAATGTAGATTTCTGTTTTTAATTATTCATTGAGAAAATCTTTTTAAAAAATTGTTTTCATTTGAAACAAAAATTAGGTTTTTTTACAATTAGTTCACTTTTGAGAAAACACCAATGATTTTCCAAAACACTAGTGTTTCCTACTAATTGTGACCACTTTATAAGTTACTTACTAATTTTGGATCTAGATTATTTCCTATTATTTGTACTAACTGGTTTTGCATGAGGCTATTGTTATAGCTACTTTTGTTCGTTGGATCGCTAGAATTGCTTACTTAAAAATTACTAAAAAAATAATAAATAAAAATAAAAATAAAAGTAGTGTTTAATGGTGAGTTCTAGTAAATTTCTATTTACTTTCGGTTTTCACTTGTCGATTGTCCTCATTGAAATCAACAATTCATTTTGGGATCTAAAACTAACTTTTCATCGTTCATGTTTCACATAGAATTAATTAGGAGGATATTTTTTTGCATTCACTTTTCTTTCCCCCACACACAACCAAACCACACAAATATAAAAATGCATTTAAAACAATTCCCACCTAGGTGAAGCTGATTGAGATTTCATCACCCAACAAGGAAGTGACTCGGTGTTCAGGTGAGTATAATCTCCTTTGTGTTGGTAGATATTGGCCCAACACCTAACACCCTTATCACTATGGGACCATGGAATGAGGGGGTATGCCCCAATACCATGCCGTAGATCAACAACGGTGACAGAGTTGGGTCTCACTTACCTTCGGGAGTATATTGAGGACTCGCCCTTAAACATATCTCAAACCAGCCCTAGATTACCATTTCCTAGGAGCCTCATTAACCATTTTACACATTTCGTTTTGTAATTAAATCAACAAGATTCAAAAATATATTTTGTTTGCTTTTGATTGTTGTTTATAATCAACCCATTTCAATTCATTTTTAGATAATTTTTGTTTGTGTTTGTTTACAATGGTACAAACAAGACAACAATCTCATAACCAAGCATCCGAAATCATGGTTCAACCAATGTCTAAACCATTACAATAAAAAAATTCCTTTATCCACTTCATTATCGACACCATTCTGGAACCTTTACTACCATGTCAACACCATCATTTACCATGCTATTGCAACAACATAACCCATTCAATTAACCACTTACAACAAATCCTCTAACTGATGCTCAACAAGAATGGAATGAAATAGAAGAACAATACAATGAGGAAATTATACAATTCCTTTTAAAATATACATATCGGTTTCACAGTCAAGAATTCAATACATCTAAACAAGAAGACATTGAATAACCATATTCCCCTAGCTCACAATCAGAATCTTCTAAGACCACTTTCTTTAAAAGTGGAGACCCTATTTTTGAAGAAATGTTGGATTCAAACCCCATTTCCCTTAATGCTTATTTGGTATCTAGTGGTGTTCAACTTCAATCATTCACACCAGAGCCTTCTGTACATGTTCCAGATCATTTATCTGGTCCCTCACAACAACTTGACTCCAAATCAATTTTAAATTGTCTTGGCTCTACACAACCCATCAATTTGAATCAAAAATCGTATCTAGACCATCATCCTCATATGATCCATCCTATACTATTGCAGGACTTATTTCGGACTAAGGACTGTTATTCAACAAATACATTCATAGCCACCTCTAAGTCAAACTAAAACCTCAAAAGTTATGTCTTTCATTCCCATTTTTATCCTTCACATGGTTTCCTCTCAAGATACAACCGCCCAACAACATACATCATCACACGAGCTTTCAAATCTGGTTTAACACCTCCATAAAGTAACATTAATGCTTCCTCATCTACTCCTCCAAAGCATCTTCAATTTCCTAAACTCTTCCAATAGTGTTCTATTTTTTCTTCTATTGTCATTTCTTAGCCAACTAGTAGCATTCAAAATATTACCATGTCTATACCAACATCAAGTTCTCTTATCAATACGAGTTTTATTGCCAACACGAACCCCATTTCACAATACATACTACAACAATCATTACCATTAATTACTATACCATAATCTTCCCCTACTCAATACATTTGACAACAAGCACCATCATCGTGGCCTATTCTATATTTTTAAACAAAAACCTCCATATTCATAGCCTTTTCCTTATCGGTACATACAATATTCACAACCATTAATTTCTCAATAGTGTATCCCTCAACAAACTCTACCGCAATAACAAAGCATCCCTTCTCAACAATATATCCCTCAACAAACTCTACCACAACAAAAACATCCCTTCTCAACAATAAATCCCTAAAAAAAACTCTATCGCAACAAAAAAACATCCCTTCTCAAAAATACATTCGAAACAAACTTTACCACAACAAAAATCATCCCTTCTCAACAATATACCCCTCAAATAACTCTACCACAACAACAAAACATCCCTACTTAGCAATACATACCCCAATAGACTCTTCCACATCAACAAAGTATTCCATATCAACAAAACATTCGTCAACAAAATATTTTGCAACAAAATGTTCCATAATACAATGTACCTCAACAAAATATTCCTTATCATTAGTATGTCCCTCGATAAAATATTCCTTATCACCAAAACATTCCTTAATAATGTATACTCATAACTAGGCTAGTTTGTATTCCAACTGGGTCCATCTTTATAGAAGAGAACCTATTCAAGATTTCATAAACCGTATATCAAGTTAAGAAGCCACATCATCTCGCACTGAAAATATCCTTTCTTATGACCAAAAGCTGTAATGAACCCATTCATCCCTTAGTCTCATACAAACCATATCCTCCTCATTAGAAGCTTCCAAAATTCATTAGATTCCACAAAGCAAATAGGATCCCCAACAACATATTTGTTCATTTCTCCATGCTTGTTATTTGATAGCCCATTATCAAGATCTTATCCGAGAACCTTTCTTATGTCCTCGCTAGTCTTGCTTTGGATTGGTATAACAAAATTCCACAATATTCTCTTTTATCCTTCACACAACTAGCATAATTATTTTTAGGACACTTCTCTATAAACATAGCATGCAAAGTAACCATCAATGACCTTTATGCCAATAAAAATTTTGAGGGTGAATCCATTGCGAATTTTGTCACCTATTGGAGGGGTACAATCAACCAATTATCCTTTTCGTTACCATAAATCGAATTGATCAAATTTTTCAGTCGATCATGTGCTAAACATATCTCATTCACTCTTCAAATCGAATCATTTTAGACCTTCGATGAAGCCTTCACTATGGCCCGAAAACGGAAATATGTGCTCTAGAAGATGATTGTGTTAAGCTTCAACCCAAGAAACCATGAAAAAATTTTCTTTCTAAGTCATCCTCCATTACGATAAATATAAGTCAAGCTGCTAATGTTGTAGTGGTTAGGTTGGAAACCATATAAAATGTAACTTCTAAACATTCCTATCTCTAACGTAATTACACACCAATTGGAGAAACCTATAGTGTAGTCTTTGATAAATTATTAGCTGTAAATATGATAACTCTCCCTCCTATTCGACCTATCGATACTTTATATCTAAACCCTCGTGGTATCGAGATAATGATTATTATAAATACCATAGGGTCAAAGGACATGACATTAAAATTGTCGGACATTTCACAATGTTCTTCAAGACTTGATTGATAAGGGTGAACTTCATTTAGATAATCCCAATACACCCCCAAATCAAAACCTTGACATATTCAAATAACCTTTTCCAAATCATCCTCCATCCACTGATCAACCTCAAGAAAATGTTTTCCATACTCACACCATTAATGTCATTACTAAAATAATACTAGAATCGAACCAACACCTACATCTACTAAAGCATCACCAACATCCACAGAATCTTGATCCATGCCTCGTTAAATCAATATCTACCTCTAACAAATCAACCTCCTCATCTAATAAATAAATGACCATACCTATGGAACAAAAATCCACATCTATACCAACAACAAATATACCTCCTGAAATTAAAGTTTTAAAAACTAATATGGAAATTATTTCTCCACCTTTTTTACCCTCTAAGTACTAAATCAATTTTTATGGTCACACCGCAGCTCTCAAATATAACTATGATAACCCTCTAAACATTCTTAACACAAACATCTCCACCTAAAATGACATTGGGTCATATTCATCCTCCTCCAAAAAAAAACCTAAAGTCAACAAATCTCAGAAACCATTTGGATTACATTAACCACGTTATTTAAACTCCTCTTCCTCAATTAGCATCAACTTCAATAAACTCACCTAGTACATCTAAAACCTCAAAAGGACCTAAAAAATAGGGCATGGTTCAAGTCTTTAAAATTCCTTATTATGATGAAACATATTGTTTCCATGGCCCTCCGTCCTTTCGTCCATATTCTTATCGAAAGAATGTTTCAACTTTTAATAATCCTCTTGTTATACCAAGTCCAAGACCTACCTACCCTATATCCATAATGAGACCTTCTAAACAAGAAACCATTCAAGATTTTGAAGGCCCTTATTATGTCCCCCATATCAAAATCCCCTATGTGAACATGGATCCCTTATACCCGGGAATCACCCCATTATTTCTAGTCTAAAGCCTATCTATCAAGATTCCACGAGTAGCTCTCATCCCTCATAGATCACAACATCTAAGAGATCTTCTCAACCAATAAAACTACAACCATTGACTAAAGTATCCCTTACATCAGAAGATAAGATATCCAAAACTTCATCATCATTTGCATATGCACCGAAAGGGAGTTACGGAACAATTCGGGAAGACCTCTTTTAACAATCACTCATAACATTATCACCTCTCAAACCATCAGATTTATGAACATGGAAACCCATTTAGTATGATTATAATGTCTCATGTAAATATAATAGAACACAAGGCAAATAAAACATCAATAACCTCTCTTTCTTCATAACACATATAACATAAACATTGTCATCATCGTATCAAAATCTAAGGAACCCATACCTATATTTCCTTCCCAACAAGTTGATTCCATACATATAACAACTCATTCAAAAAACTACGATATGGACGTATTTGAGCCTAAGAAAGGTAAATATTCCGTGGCCATACCTTCCTCACTAGAAATAAATTCCCATCGGATGAATCCAAATTATCCATTTTGATGATTCCTGAAACATCTAGTCCAATAATGTTACCTAATACCGGGTTTCTATCCTCAACGCCCCATTTTCACCATCCACTTCAATGCAAGAAATTGTCATTAAACAATTACATCAAGCACCCTTCAAAATGTCATTATATGAGTTGATGCAAACATCACCCCCTTAGAAAAAAAACCATGATAGAATCCCTCCAATCAATAATAGTACCTTCAAATGATTCATCATATTAAGTAAACTTCATAGGATCTCTCAAAGCATCTTCCACTGTATCATTCGAATAATCTGAAATACCTTATTTCAAACCGAGAAGATCATGATTTACCACTTTTTATCACATCCTAGATTAATGATGTCCATATTAAAAGGGTAATGATTGACGAGTGGTGTTGATATTAACATCATCTCCTCCCCGATTTTGATCAATTTAAATTACCCAATATTGTTATTGCTTAAACAAAATTTTTACTACGATCCTTCAATGACACTATCGCACCACGTTAGAAACGCTTTGTCATTATAACACTAAACATTGGTGTTAAAACTCTCCCATAGATTTTCTATATCATAGAAGGAGAATTTCAATATAATATGTTGTTAGGACACCCATGGATACACATTATGTAATGTGTTCCTTCCACTCTTCATCGCTACCTTAAATATGAACATGAGGGCCAAACATTTACTGTTCTTACAGATCCCAATCCTTTCACTGATTGTTATATGATGTATCACCCTAATGATGTACTTGTTCCCAGATCTATGTTTGAATCATCCAATGAATCTTCCACTATCATGTCCATCTCCTCTTCTAAATTACCAGATGATTCCTCCCTTAGTGATGTTATACAACACCTCACGTTAGACGGGTGTTGTTTTTCTCATACTTAACCACATTCCTTCACCAAAACTTATGGTTGTCTTGACAAAAACTCACGTATGACCCAAATATAGGAGATGTTATCCCATACGGTCCAAACTATCTTAAAACAAATATCATTTATGGAAGACTTGATTATCCCTCATCATGTATTATTAATCATAATCTAGCTATTCCTTTCTCATTGGAATTTACATCTTTAGATAATCCAAAATTTTCCCGTATGTATCTTCACTACTATGTATGGAAAGGTTTTGGCCTTGGACGTTATGAGCAAGGTATACATGATGTGGTTTTCTAACATTCTCTTAAAAATTATGAAAAATTTCACCTAGGTTGTAAGAAATTTAGTTTAAAAACATATGAAGCCACCACATCAGATTCAGCTACATATATGAACAATACTTGAGCTAGAACCATCATCACGAACATCCCCAAAGTTCGTATGGATGTATACGATGTTATTCCCATTCCACCTAAATTTTTTTAGTGAATATTATATCCTTAGGACCGCTCACTTATCAATCGACCATGAAATAAGATAAATACCTCTTCTTTGGATACAAATGATTGAGGAAGATGTACCTTTCATATATTTTCTTCAATGTCAAGATGATCAAGACATACTTTCAAATATGGGAGTGAAGGATCAATTTCTTTAGAAAAATTTACCATCGAAACACCAACTCTCCTTAATGAGTCCACCATCGATCTTAATTTAGGAACATCTCGGGATCCTCGTATAGTTAAAGTTGGCCAATCACTACATTCACAATAGTTAGATGACTTCACCTCGTTTTTAACAAAATATTATCAATATTTCGTATGGTACTATAGTGGTATGCCCAAGATTGATCCCGATATTGTAGTACATAATATTGTCACATATCCAAACACTAAGTTAGTTAAATAAAACTTCATAAAATGCATCCTGCATAGATATTATTATCAAAGAATAATTACAACGTATTTTATCTACTAATTTTATTATACCCATTAACTATTCATAATGGCTATCTAATGTTTTTCCTGTAACTAAGGCATCGGAAAGTTATGCATCAGTATAGATTTTAGGGATCTCACTCTTTCCTATCCAAAAGATGATTTCCCCCTTCCAAACAGAGATCAGCTCATTGATCTAATAGCTGGCCATGAAATGATTTCCCTCATGGATGGATTTTCAAGTTACAATCAAATCCTCATCGTTGTTGACGACCAACTTAAAACTTATTTCATTACCCCTGGGAACCTTTTGTTACCGGGTCATGCCATTTGGCCCAAAAATGCATGAGCTACCTATCAGCAAGCCATGACCTATATATTTCATGACCTCATTCAAAAATAGTTGAATATTATGTGGACAATGTTTTAGGAAAATCAAGCAGTTGTGCAAAGACCATCTTATTTTCCTTAAGTCCATCTTTACTTGTCTCATCCAATATTGTCTTCATCTCAACCCTAAAAAATACGTTTTTAGTGTTCTCACCGATAAAATTTTAAGATCCATCATATCTATCTGAGGTATTGAAGTTGACCTAACAAAGGTAAAGGCCATCATGGAAATGACTCCACCATCTAATCGACACAACTACATAGTCTTCAAGGAAATTTGCAGTCCATATGATGCTTCATATCAAAACTTTATGATTGTTATCATCCTTTTCATCACCTCCTTTGTAAGGACATAAAATTTTATTGGTATTTTGATTTTCAAAAGGCCTTTGATGAAATAAATTTCTATCTCTTGTCACCATTTTTTCTCACTCCACTAAGAGAAGGAGAACAATTTATCTATATATCTCGCTTGAGAAAATGCTCTTGGAGCCATGATTTCTCATCGTGATAGCCAAGGTCGGGAATAGGCCATATATTATATCAGTCATACACTCCATGAATATGAAACTGTTACATGAAATTGAAAAGATATGTTGTGATTTATACTTTGCCACTTCAAATTTATGACATTATCTTCTTAATCATAAAAAAATATGTTGTCACTAGATTCAATCCCCTCAAATTTATACATCCTAAACCATGTCATATTGATTGTATCACTAGATGGCTTATGCTTTTGACTGAATTTTACTTAGAATTCATATTGCAAAAATCAATTAAGGGCCAAACAATTGTAGATCAGCTTGTTAAAGCTCCTTACCAGATAATCAACTTCCTCACGAACACTTTCCAGATGAATCCATTAGTAAAGTCAATGAATACAAATTTA
Source organism: Taxus wallichiana var. yunnanensis (assembly GCA_018340775.1). NCBI lineage: Eukaryota > Viridiplantae > Streptophyta > Pinopsida > Cupressales > Taxaceae > Taxus > Taxus wallichiana. Next base: position 491,675,767 of record CM031242.1, on the reverse strand, counting down.
TCCCATTTAATATGACTCTCTTTTTTTACGGTTCTAAATGTTAAGGAGGAGATGGTATCGTCATCATCCCACCTTGGGAAATCCCTATCCTATTATCGTTTAAACTCAATTTCAAGTGCACTAATAATATGGCCAAATATGAAGCTTTAATCATGGGTCTCACTACCACTATTCTTCTAGGTGTTCATGACTTAGATATTTATGGAGATTCACAACTTGTTATTAGTCAAGTCAAAGGATAATACCAATGTAAAAATGAAATTTTACATAAATATAAGGCCAATGTCAAATTTATCCATAGTCTTTCTTTTGATCATTACAATATCCAAGCCATCCCATGATCTTCTAATAGGTTTGCTGACATGGTGGCCTCTTTGGGAGCCCTTATCTCATTAAAAACTAAAAAGTCAAAAGATAACACTAAATTATCTATTGTCATCCAACAACTGGATCATCCTTCACACCAAAATGATCTTGATCCCATCCATATTGTTGAATATAATCCAATTGGTTTATTGTATACTCAAATCTATGAATATATTGCTGAATCTAAAATCCCACCTAATTTATCACATAATATCAGGCATTCATTTCTTCAACGTGCTACTCATTTTGTTATTATTGGTGGTATTATTTAGAAATGAAGTTGTTATGGTATCTTATTAAGGTGTCTGAAGTCACAAGAGTCAAGTAAAGCTATCGAAGAAGTCTATGAAAGAATTTGTGGAGGTCATTTCGGTGGAAATGTTGTCGTAAAACATGATATACGACTAGGATATTATTTCCCTACTATTTCCAAGGATTTTTGTTAATATGTTTTTTTTTTTTATTATTATTGGCAAATAGTTTTTTGAAAGGGACTATACCCTTGAGAACAAAAGAGGGCCTAAAAGCCAGAATAGCAATGAGAACCAGAACAAAAAGGATCAAAATCCAAATATGACAATGAAGTCCAATGTAGCCAGAGAGCAGCTACCCCAACAAAACAAAACCAGTACAAACACAGCAGAAAAGTAGCTAAAGGACAGCAAAAAAACAACAATATTTACAAAGAAAAGCAGCAGAAGCACCCACAATTACTTCTTGGCAGATTTGTCAATGCTGGATTTAATATTCTACCAAGATTTGAACATCCCCAAAGTTGTCATGTGAGCATAGTCAAATATATCCAGCTGATCAATGGTCCTTTTGCTTTCCTTATCAGTGCCCCAAAGCGATGTTGGAACCCCGCTGAGATTGGAAACACTGCGGACATGTTGTTCAATGAACTCTGCAATTGCACTAAAAATGGCCATACTATAGTCATGGTGAGTTTTGGCCTTCCCTAAACGGGAGTCTAAAGAGTTCAGTTTCTTGTATATATCTTCCATCTGGCTATTATCCATAGCCCCCTCCTCCTCCTTCCTCTTGCCTTTCTGTTTTGCCAAGTTTTTAACCTCCTCCTTCAACAGCTTCATGTCAGCTTCTAAGGCTTCCAGCCTTTTTGTAGAGCTCTCCATATGTGCATCCTGAGAACTAGCACTGCTGATATGCAAGAGGTTGTGGGCAATTTCAAGCTCTTGAGGACCCTTCTCCACAGCAGGGGTATCAAGGTTCAGTCTCCTAGAGGACCTGGTAATAGGTCTGGTCAAAGTGGAAGCGAAGGGGGTGGGAGCAGTGGTGGTGGGAATGGAAGATGGAGCCCGGAAGACCGGCAGAGGGGTAACAAGCAGGGGGCGAGGGACAAGATGTGGAGAAATGGGGCTAGCGGCCGCTGAACTGGGCAGAGGGGGAAAAGAGCCAGGGGAGGAAGGAAGACCAGGAGACCGGAGGAGACAAAGCTTATGCAGCAAGAAAATAAGCCCCTGGTGCAAAGGAACCGCACGGGCATGTTTTTGAAACTCCAAAATGGAGCACTCCAGAGAGTTAAGAAAATAATGGGGAAACATACCGCGTGATTCCTGTGAAAATGGTTGAGGAAGACAAGATGCTTGGCAAGCAGCATCATTACTGAACCTTCCTTCCAAAGAAATGAAGTGCACCATCATCCGGGTTACCTCCTCATCATAAGGCAAATGGATCGAATTTACCAAAGAGCCCGCCGTGACAAATATCAACTTCTTTGATCCCTCCACGAATCTCCTCTCCTTAGCTTCTCTGTCGACCCTTTTGTTAAAAAAATGGTATCCCTCCATGCCCAGGCCAGTCACCTCAGCAATTAACTCCTCGTTGACCGAAATCTTCTGCCCCCCATAATCCACTATTCAATCCTTCCAATCCTTTGCAAAGCACACAAATTCTTTGATCATGGCCTTGAACCTTCTCCATAAAGTTGGTAATGCCTCCTGGTGAGTATACTCCAAAGCTCTGCATTATCCTTCCAATCTGGATCCACGCTGGGCTCAATCTGGCAAGGGGGCCCCCCATTGTCACTGTGCTTAACTTCTTGTAACAAATATTAGAATCCTTGATAGCTCTAATGCTAGTCCGCCTACCACTATTACAATCCACGCAGTGAAAATACTGAGTAGAATAGCCGTTGCATTTCCCACGAATAGCCGCGTGATTGCTGATCTGGACCTGTGGAAGCTCGCATGTGGGAACTACGGCCCTTTTGCTAGCCCACTCCCTATCATCATTGACATCATTATTGTTTTCGGGATCCGTGGAGTCATATAACCAGATTGTATAGAGCATAATGTTGCCCACATGCATGCCTTTCTTTTCTATATAACTCCACTTGAACTTATCCATATACTTCATACTATCTTGATTGTTCGACAAGATTTGCAAAAGCTTAGTTTTAAAGACAACACGTGTGGGTGTTTTATTAACCCACTCCCAATAATCATATCCCAACTCAAGAATTTGCATGTGTATAGATATCCGCTTGAATGTTGCTTTGAAGTTGTTTAGGAATGCTATTATTATCCCAAACAATATGGTTAACATTAATGCCATAATTAGCCAATGCATCTGCCAATTTATTACCCTCCCGATAAGTATGCATGATCCTAATGTTATTGAAGGTTTGGCATATACTAATGGATTCTAAGATAAAATCTTTGATGTTCCAACTTGGAGGTGAGCACTTTTTAAGATGGTTAATGATATTCAAGGAGTCCCCTTCAAGAATGAGGTTTCGGATATTATGAGTCTGGGAAATTCTCAGGCCCCATAAAGCAGATAATGCTTCGGCAAAATGATTTGTTTGAACACCCATTTTCCCAGCATACGTAGCAATCAGACTACCTTTATGATCCCGGATCACTCCCCCTCGCTGCAATCCCAGGGTTACCCTTAGAAGCCCCATCAAAGTTCAACTTATACCAGTTAAAATCAGGAGGATGCCATTTAATCAAAGATCTGTCAATACTACTACCGGCATTGTTACGGCTATTGACAGCTCCAATCTGCCAGTTAGATAAGATATACTCTTCATTTTCTGGATAGCTCTTGTTCTTGGGGGGTTTAAATCTAGCAATATTCTCTTTGATATCATTAGAAATTTTATCAGTACTGAGCTTGTAGTTTTGTTTCTTATTTCTAAAGACAATATCATTTCTATCTTTCCATATCCTCCAAATAATATGAGGGATAACCAGCTTCCAGATCCTTCTGACAACACAATGCCTATAGGGTGGGTTCCATTGAGTCCATAGCTGATTTAAATCCTTCGGCACCACCCAGAGAGCTTCAAATTTGGAGAGGGAAAAACTCCATATTCTGGTAGCATATTCACAATGAATAAACAGATGACTGATATCCTCAGAGTCTTTTTACAAAGATGACATCTATTAGGCATTATAAAGCCTCTTCTCATCAGGTTGTCAATGGTAAGAATCCTACCTCTAATAGCCAGCCAAAGGAAGAAATTTATTTTAGGAGTTAATTCAGCCATCCAAATCCTGTTCCAGTTGAACTCTGTTTGACTACTGTGGAAGAAAGCATTGTATCCAATTTTGACTAAGTAGTCCCCATCAATGGAATTATTCCAGATCAGCTCATCCTTGGTATCCAGTTGACTTAAGGGGATAAGATCTAGCTGATCTTGAAGGGAGGAAGTAATCTGTATCAGATCATCTCTCTCAATAGAAAGTTTTTTCCATTTCTTGCTGTTGCCATTTCCCTCAATATAATCCTTGATTTTACTACCATACTTGCTTACAAGACTATCCTTAACTTTCCCAAATCTGTCCATGAGATTGCCATTAAACCAGTTATCCTCCCAGAAATTTATATCCCAACCATCACCCACTTTCCATTTACTGCCCTGCTTTATGAAATTTCTGCTCTTAACCAGATTGTTCCAAAAAATGGAACCATAGGGGAGGTGCTCATCTTGCAGGAAAGAGTAGACAGTTTGCTGATTTAGGTATTTAACTTTGATTAAATCTATCCAGGGTTGTTTCTCTAAAAGCATTCTCCAGCCCATTTTCGCAATGAGAGCCTCATTCATTTTCTCGATGTCTTTTATACCCAATCCTCCCATAGACTTCGGGGTACAAACCTTATCCCAAGCAACTAAGTGAAATTTAAACTTCTCTTCCATGCCCTGCCATAAGAATTTTTTCTGAATCCTCTCAATATTTTCTCTGAAGGAAGAGGGGATCTTGTAGAGCGACATGACATAAATGGGCAGATTTTGAAGAGTACTTTTTATGAGCAGGCACTTACCAACACTAGATAAAATGGCTCCTTTCCAACCAGCCATTTTTTTTGAAATCTCTCCAATAAATCATCCCACACCTTGCTAGAGACTTTTTTAGTGCCGAGAGGAAGGCCCAAGTAAGTGGCTGGAAGCGCACTTATTTTACAGCCCAAAATTTTAGCAATTTTAAGTTGTCTAACTTCAGGAGTGTTGAAGAAAAAAATGGAGCTTTTATCATAATTAATCTCTTGCCCAGAAGCAGACTCGTAAAGCTGCAGAATAGCCTTGGTAGCCTTGGCTTCTATGATGGAAGCCAAAAGAAGGAGGATAGTATCATCCGCAAATTATGCGATGTGAGACAGCTTGGCAGATGGAAGTGGGCTTTGAGCCTTTCAAAATCCCGTCATTGACAGCTTTGCCAATTGTTCTACTAAGGCTATCAGCCATAAGAATGAAGAGCAGTGGGGAGATAGGGTCCCCTTGCCTTAGCCCTCTGCTGCTAGTGAAAAAACCCATAGGCTCACCATTAACCACCACTAAAAATCTGACAGTAGAGATACAAGCCTTAATAATTTTTCTAAATTTGTCCGGAAAACCAAATTTAGTTAAGACTTTGTCAAGAAAAACCCAAGAAACCTTGTCAAAGGCTTTATTCATATCAAGCTTTAGAGCCATATTTGCTTTTTTATTATTCTCCATAGAATGTATGGTCTCATGAACCATAATAACACCATCTTGTATAATCCTGCCTTTGATGAATCCACTCTGCTGCCTTGAGATTAAATCATTCATGATGAGCTGAAGCCTAGTAGCAATAATTTTGGTAAAAATTCTATAGATGGCATTCACAAGGCTGATGGGTCTGAAGTCTTTGAAGTCTTTAGCATCCATTTTTTTGGTGCCAGCACAATGTGAGTGTTGTTCAGCTCTTTCAAAATATTTCCAGTTCTGTAGAATTCATTCACCGCTTTGAGAAGGTCCTCCGAACAAATTTCCCAAAATTTCTGGAAAAAATTAATGGAGAAACCATCCAGGACCTGGAGCCTTATCACCTTCCAAAGCAAAAACAACCTTTTGCAGCTCTTCAAGCATGACAACTTTGGTGATATTTCTAAATCTTTGTTCCTCAATTTTATCCTGGGGAATAGCCTCCAACATAAAAGAAATAGCCTCAGTATTGATGACATTCCTCTCCTCAAGAAGTTTTTATAGAAATCCATAGCTTCTTCCTTGATGCCTTTGGGATCTTTTATAATATTTCCGTTACTTTTAGCCACTTCCAGGATCCTATTACAGGCTCTGTGCTTCAAAGTGGTCATGTGAAAGAACTTCATATTCCTATCTCCCTCTTTAAGCCAGATAGCTCTAGACTTAAGTCTCCATAACGACTCTTCTCTGCTGCAAATCGTATGCAACTCTGAAAGAATATTCTTTTCAATAGTTTGGTCTTCGGCCGTTCTCCCCATAGTATCCATTTTGATTTCCAAATCCTGGAGCTTTTGCTTTAACTTCTTTTTATTATCAAACACATTGCCAAAAACACTTTTATTCCAGATTTTAACTTGCTTTTTAACATTTTTGAGCTTTTGAATTAGTTTATATTGAGCAGTGCCTTCACCATTCCATCTCCACCATTCTTTTATCTTGTCATAGATATTGTCATGCTCCATCCACATCTTTTCAAATTTAAATGAGCTTCTGATGGGTTTAGTCCAATTGAGAAGATTTAAAGCAATCGGATTGTGATCCGATCCAACTCTGGGCAAGGAAGAGAGGTGAAAGTCTTGACTAAGAATCCAGCTCGCAGAAATCAGAGCTCTATCCAATCTCACCTGGATAAAATCTTTTCCCAACCTTCTATTATTCCAAGTGTATTTATTCCCATGTAGATCCACATCTAAAAGATTATGTTCAGCAATAAAATCAGCAAAATCCTCCATACCTGTAGAAAAGTTGGATATTCCTCCATATTTTTCACCTGGGTTTAGAGGAGAGTTAAAATCACCCATAATAAGCCAGTTAGCTGTACTATAATGGTTTCTAAAGGTTTTAAGATCTGCCCAAAGATTTCTTCTCCCACTAACCGTATTAGGGGCATATATATTAGAAAGTATCCATTCATCATTATTTTCAATAGCAATAAATTTGATTGCAAGATGATTAGTGCTAGCATTAAGAACCATACCAGTACAATGCCTTTTATCCCAAAGAGTAGCCAGCCCTCCAGAGGCTCCCTGAGAGTCAACAGATGCCATTTCAGAGTTATCCCAGAAACTCTTTTTACTAGTTTCAAGGATCTTAGCTTTCATCTTAGTTTCCTGCAAAATCAAAATACTAGGACTACTAGAATCCCGTAACTCCTTGATGATTCTCTACTTGGAGTTTCCATTTAGACCTCGGATGTTCCAAGAAATAATCTTCATTTGGAATGATTGGGAGTTGGAATTGCCTGATGGTTCAATTGACGTTGAATGCCATCTGCAATGTCTCTCTCAGTTCTCTTAGATCTAAGAGCCTTTTTTGAGGGCCTTCCTCTTTTAGAACTACCCCCAAAGTCTACTAGTCTTCTTGCAGAAGATCTAGTAGTTCTGGAAGTTGAAGTTTCCCAGTTGTCCTTTTTCTTTTTCTTATCACTGTAAAGTGATTCTGGGATCATTTCAAATCCTTTCATTCTCTTTTTCTTTTTTGAAATGACCTTTGTGAATCCAGAATTTAGTTCCTCATCTTCTTTGACAGGCGTAACTTCTCCCTCTTCACGCTCTTTCTGAATCCTATTAATTGAGTGTGGATCAGCTGTTTTTCTGCTATAGTAAGAAGGTGAAACCACTGCCCTGTTTCTGGAACAAGGAGGTAGATCTGAAAATAATTTACCATCTCCCTTAGGAGTGTTTTCCTATAAGGTTTCTTTAGGATCCATAGTGACCTTGTCTGATTCTTCCTCCATGATGTACAGAGGTTTATCTAACTCAGCTTCCTTACTGCTTTGATATAGATCATTAGGGACTAAATTAATCTTCACAGTTCCTTCTTGCTCGTTCACCACCATGGACATCTTTATAGGATTTTTCGAGTCCTCTTTGCTGGGTGCTTCAAGTAAAGCTGCTGCAGGGGTTTTAGGACGCCAGACCAAATGCTTCCTTATTTGAGTTCTAAAACCTCTTTTTTCCCCTTTTATGAAGTCCAACTCTGTCTGACTAGGGGCTTTGATTTCATTCGGCTATCCATGTCACGAACCCTATAGTCCTTACTCAAGACTGAGCCCTCCTCAGGTTGTTTTGCTTCCATTGCAGGGATCTCCTTCTTGGGACAACTTTTGGTGGAGTGTCCTATGTGATGACACTGCTTACATCTCAAATGAAAAGTTTCAAACTCAATTTTTTGAGTCCACACCCCATACCTAGATTTCAAGTAGATGTGCTCTGGTAATTCCTGTTCCATTTCAGAAAAAATGCATAATCGAGCAAAAGCAAGTCTGGATCTGTTTCTCGTGGGCCCATCCAGACCGATAGGAGCACCTAAGGATTTAGCAATGTTTAGCAGAATTTCATCATCCCAAAAATGTAATGGTAGTCCAGGAGCGTACACCTGATTGGGATGGTGTTTATATTTTTGTTAATATGTTAAGAAGTGTGTAAAATGTCAAATCCATTCATATCTCATCCATGTCCCCAGTCAAGCATTACAACCTACTCAATACTTATGGCCTTTCTCCTAATGGTGATTAGACCTCATCGGAGCCATCAACCCAAAATCATCTCATCAACATCATTCTATTATCACAGCTACTAAATATTTCACCAAATGGGTTGAATCTATCCCCTTAATGTAAAATAAATCAGGACCTATCATTAATTTCATATATCAACACATTATATGTCATTTCGGTATCCCATATAAACTCATCATAGATAATGGAAAATATCTTAAAAATAAAAAAGTTAAAAATCTCTGCGATACTTTTAATATTAAACTTAGTTTTTCATCACCATATTATCCTCAAGAAAATGAACAAGCTTAAGCCTCTAATAAAATACTTAACAAAATCCTTATGAAAATAGTAAATGATGCAGGAAGAAATTGACATCTGTAAATCCTATTTTTCTCTAGGAACATTGAACTATTATCTCGCACTCCCACAGGTGCCACACCCTATTCAATTATCTATGGTTCTGAAAATATCGTACCTCTTGAAATTCAAATCCCATAACTTCACGTATTACTCAAAGACTTCATCCGTGGTGAATAATATTGACAAGACCGTCTAGCAAAACTTGAACTGTTAGATGAAAACCATCTAATGGCTCTCGAACATCATCAAGTTTATCAAGAACATATTAAAAGAGCATATAACAAACATATAAAAGAACATGATTTTAAAATCAATGATCTTGTGCTTAAATAAAATCAAAATTTTACGCAATTAGAATGGATTAAATGTGGAAAGTTTTCCCCAATTGAATTGATCCATACATCATTATGCATAAATACAGTCGGGAGCACATCGTCTTGCTTCTCTTGATGGTGAACTTGAAATAGAAACGTGGAATTCCGTGTACTTGAGGCCTTTCTATCATTAAATAGTTAATTATCATGACAATAGTTACATCTCACTCAAACCATCCATTATATCACAATAGTGATTAGAAAGCATGTGGTTATCTGACATTATCCTAAAACACCTTAAAGATGAGCACCATGGCTCTGTTCATCGCATCTTTCTTTATGGAAAATTTATTTTTCTAAAATTATAACTGCTTTGATCACTACATTCACTTACCTTGTGATAACTAAATGGTGCGGGGCACGAATGTGTAGATCATATATACACCTCTTCCCCTCCTTGAAATGGTTTATTAATGGTTTTCCCTTAGCTAAAAATGCATAGATAATTTGGATGAATTTATCAAAAGTCTAACTAAATGATAAACTGATCCCTTGAAAGAAAACTATTATGAGTCAAGATTATCATAAAAATAAATAGAGTTATAGAATGATCCCTCGAATGACGACTATTCTCAGAAATAAAAATTTAGACCATACCCTCGAAGGATGGCTACCTATGTAAAAAGGCTTACTAAATTTATTATGAATTTTAAAATATTAATATTATAAGCATTCAAGAAGGCTTCCTACATTGAAAAAATTTCCCATTACAACAAACTTCTTGCATTGATCGGTTTTATTTTTAAAAATCAAAGTAAAGACAGGGCATGTTGTTCTTGAGCCCGTTGAAAAGGAGAATTTGTTTTCCCTTATTAGTCTACACATTTTGGGATTCTCCTCATGTCCTAATCTGAATTAGTCCTACTATATTTAAAAATTCCACATAACTATTCATTGATGACTATTTAACATTTGATAAAAGGATATAAGTGGAAGAGCATCCAAGCTTTAAAAACCCATCATGTATGTATCAAATCCATAGTGAGACAATCATTCCACATTTATTCTATTTCATTGAACCACATTTTGATAAAATTAAGATCACCACATCTAATACTAACACATTCAAATTAAAAAACATATATATAACCATTAACATAAATTATAAATGAAAATAAACACAATAGATCACAAAACCTCATCATCATCATCATCATATATATCGATCAAATCTATATACAACAGTGTAAACAATATGCTTCTATATGAGCTATATCATCAAAACACATCAAACGAAAAGGGATTCCATGAGCCATACAACTATATATCATGAATCATTAAATTGAAAATCTCCAATAGACTGATGATGAGGAGTTGTACAACCCTCTCCTCTCTCGGTACCTCTACCACTAGTTGCTCATGTACCACCTATAGCACCAACATCTCATCCAACTCCCCTCTCACTGTCATCAACTCAGTCTTGTCTTTGAGGTGGAGGACCCACACTCATTGAATTGGCCCTAGGGCCCACCGCCACCTTAGCATCTAGGTAATAAGCACACATAACAACATTAGGGTCATAATCCATAATCAAATCAACATATTAATCCCGCTCAACCCGTATAATGTCATAGTGAGCTATAAGGACTGTCTCGAGATACCGTAGGGGCCTCTACCCATTCACCCGAGGCCTCTTCCCACTCACATGTGGCCTCACCCCGCTAGCTCCAGATCTCTGTCCATTGGCATGTTCCCTCTCTCTATAAGTATGTGCCATTAATGTAGACCCCACTTGAACACATTATGCCTCTCTAACATCTCTCGCCACAACTCCACCAACATCCATGAAAATGACCACCTCCCGAATCGAAAGAGCATAGAAAAGAAAAGCCATCACCATCATGGTCACCCATGCATGACCCTCTATATCATCTAAATATAGTTTGCTATAAGCAAACCCCTTGACTCGAATCTGATATCCCCTACATCACCTCCATACAACTTGATCATAATGCCATCCCTCTCATCCTCATGGATAATATAAATACCCTCACCCTGGATGGGAAATACATGGATGCGATGTACATCCTCCAAGGTAACTGTGATCTCTCCAGTGGGTAACCAAAAGGTGTTGGTGGATGGATTCCACCACTCTAGTAAAGCCAACATGAGACTCCTGCATCTATGTAATCACCAAAAATATCTCATATCGCCAAAACCCACACCTCAACATGCTCCCAATCACCATCGACATATCACTCATGACCTCATCTAAGATCGGTGGTATATGATCCCGACTAGTTAACTTCACATCTACCGCAAAATAGAAAAAAATTAACATTAGTATCATTGTTAAAAATATACATAAAAAACCATCCACAACATATCAATAAAAACATTGACATCATCGCTTGAAAACATTAATACCAACAACATCTAAAACGTCTAAATAATTAAATTCTTTTGTTATTTAAAAATATCTAAATTCCCATATTCAAAATCAAAAGTAATAGATTGAATTAGGATATACATTGTCACAAATCATAACTATAAAACAAATATCGACATTTAAATATCAACAAAATATAAAACACTAAAAATATTTTACTATTTTAAATAACCAAATTCCATATTCGAAAGCAAAAATAATGTATTACAAATCCAAATTAATGTCATTGTAAAAACAAAAGTATCAATAACAATTACATTTTACCAACATTATGATTAATCAAAAATTACCCCTTAAAAAATTAAATTAATTTTTTTACTTAATGATGAAATCGTGAGCGATTCACTAAACGCCAACGATTGCATGAATCACCAGATATTCCGTGATTTTTCCCTAGGCATTCACGCCACCCCCAAAATGGCCATATAACCCTAAATCCAAAAAAATTACAAAAATTTACAAAAAAATGACAAAAATAAAGATAATGCACTCACCTCGACCATCGTGGGCTTTCGTTGCTTTTCGAACTCACCATTTAATCCGCAAATCACCTTTTACCCTTGAAAATATGTTTTTCACCTCTCTGAAAAGTTGCTTTCACCATATGGTGAAATAAACCCTTGATTTGGCTTCAATTTTTACATTGGGGGAATCACCGATGTTTCCCTTAATGGCCAAAGTGATTTTCCCTCTAAGCACTTACACATCATACCTTGTAGGTATATGTACCCATTTTGCCCTAAATTGAGCCAATCACGTTTTCCACAAATGAGTTCCATTCTCAATGGACCCTAGTCCTCAAAATATTAAAAAAACAAACAAAATTCACATCAGATTTTTCATTCATCTATGGGACATGCGCCCTTTTCCCCATCATTCGAGTTTCCCGTTATTTTAGACTACTATTATAGATCATATGTGTCAAACCCTTGGTTCCCCTATCTCTTCATCCCTCGACAACACATCTTATTTCGATATCCCCACTGACTAGGGAAAGAAACTACGAAATACATGACCCACAAACCTAGGTGATTCCATGTATTGCGTTGTGAGATCACCCATAAAAAAAATCATCATTTTTGTTTGGCCACTTTATTAATATGTTAGAAAAAGGGGAAAATGTAGACACCGAAATTATACAACTCCCCATCATCAATAATTTGTCCCATTCACACCTATAACTTATCATGTTAATATTTATTTAAATACAATTCATAAATTCATTATTTCCTCTTATCTACCATGGGCTATTTTATAATATATACATTTAGTTTCATATATTCTATCATTATTTTAACAAAATCTACACGTTATCCTAAACTATACATTAATATATCTAATTAAACTAACTAAAATATAACTTAAACAACCTAGCCAAAATACAATACACTCCTAACAAATATGACACCTCACATGACACCTCATCGCATTCAACAATAAAATTCCTAATCTCATCCCTCGAAAATGTGGAAAATAAACTTGAAATAGGTTTTAGTTTCAACTATTAGCTATATTAATTCAAACAACATGAAAAAACGTCGGCGATTTGGTAAAATGCCAATGATTATAAAAAATTATTTTCTAGGCTCATTTCAAGACCAACCTGCTTGCATTCTCAAGCTTATTATCTATCGTCCTTGTATATCCTCAATTGTGAATGTTTATAAGTCTTCTTTGAGTTTAGTTTCACAACAAGATATAATCCATATCATTATTCCCATTTGGAGGAAATTCTTATAGCCTGTCTAAAGCTTTGAATTTCCAAATTTATGCTTCCTCCTTCATTCATTTATTCATTCAACTCCCACTTGTCACCACATCCTTTCATCATACAACACCCATATTTCTCATTTTTTAATAGGTTTGAAGCCTGCTCAGAGTCAATTTTTCTTCATCAATTTATAGCTTTGACGGTCTCAATCTTCATCCAAGTCAAGGTAAGAATGCATTTTTGCATCTTTTATTCATTTACTCAAAAAATCTATAGTTATCAAGCCTTCTTTTTGTGTTATAATCAAATGAAATTGACTACTCACAAAAAGTCGATCAAATTGTTAAAAGTAAATCATATTTCATATTGTCTAAACTAACTCAAAATCACTAGTGTTTTAGTGAAACACTGCGTTTCCCTAAAACACCGCATTTCATTTCATTTTTGACATTTACGGTCTTTATCAGATTATCATTTTTCTATTACTTCTATTTATCTTTTTTACTAACATATAATCAAGGATGGGTCTCTCAGTAGATGGCTTTAGGTAGTCAAGCACACGAGATAACCGGTGTCAATTATATTTCAATCATTTTTGACCCACTAAATTGGGAGCAATACAACATATTTCTTGATCTATAACTTTACACAATACATTCAGTCCCTTCAGATCAATTTCAAAAGCGTTTTCAAGATTACTCAAAGGATTCGTGAGGCCACGAATTTTTTTGGGAGGCCTACTTGAAATCCTACACATTTGAGCTACTTTTTCTTGGTTTGAATACCATTACAAAGCTGGACTAGATATTTGGAACTCAGACACTGAATCAACAAATTAAACTGAATCCACTAATCTACCTAAATATCAATACCCTAGCTCTGCATCCAAACATCAGTTTGACTCACAAAATGAAGAATCAAAATACATCCCGAATTCCTTAGAAACAAATACGCCAAGGACTAAGACTACGACTTCTCGATGAACCGAGATATATTTTCCTTAATTCACTTTTGAAAATATCTCTTCATCCGAGGATTTTAACATCGAATTTGATTAAGATATTTAGATTATAGCTTATATATCTTAGTTTTTCATTACGTATTTGTAATAAATTTTGAAACTGTCAGAACGATTATAATTTTTATCCATCCAAAATATCATGATTTTCTATATATATTACTTGATTGCATAAATAGTGGGTTGAAATCCTTGCGATGAAGTCCTTTGACTTTTGAGGAATGACTTCTATCAAGCAGCCCACTTATTATTTATTACTGATTATAAACTTGGTGTAGTGTCCTTGAATGTAGTACCATTCACACGGAGAGGAGGTGAGCTATCCTACACACATTTCACAAATTTAATACAATCCAAACACATCAACAGTCTTAGTAAACCCCATAATTTTGAGGTTTGATAGTTTTAGTTTCTTGTTTATTAACTTAAATTGAAGAGGCAAAAACTATTCTAAACAGGTTGACTAATAGGCATGCAAAAAGGGTATAATTTTTGCAAGGTTATACCTTTTATTTAAAGCAAAAATCAGGAAAACATAACCAAGTTGTGGATGCATTGAGTAGCCATCTGCCTTTATTTACAACTATGGAGAATGATGTTGTTGGTTTTGAAGTAATAAAGGATTTATATTTTTCTAATTCGATTTCAATGATATTATTGAAAGGTTAAGTAGTCCATTTTTAGGTGATGCAGTTAATGTATAGGATGGGTACCTTTTATAGGATGGCTATCTATTTAAGTGATGACAACTATGTATTCTAGTTGGGTTTATAAGAGAAAATATAGTGAAAGAGTTGCATATCGGAGGATTGAATGGGAATTTTAGAAATGATAAGACTATAGCTTTGGTAGAAGAGAAATACTATTGGCCAAAGATGAAAATAGATGTGGTAAAATATGTGGAGAGGTGTAGAATTTGTCAAGTCTCGAAAGACCATGCACAAAATACATGGTTATATATGCCATTTCCTATTCCCAAAGGACCATGGATAGATTTGAGTGTGGGTTTTGTTTTAGGATTACCAAAATCACAATGAGGTAATTATAGACACCGAAAATCTACACCCCTCATATTTATTTAATCAATTAATTAAAAATGATATTTCATATTCACCATTTAATCACACTACATTATTAAAATCATTTATCCTAAGTCTAATATTCCATGACATTTTATCTTCATATCACATCACTTTTACACATGCAAAATCCTATTTTTCCCCATCCTAAATAAGACCTAACCACTTAGATAAACTTAATCATTTCCTAAAATCCATTTAATACTATGTTTAACCTATTTCTAACTCCCTTGACTCAAAAATCATTATCATTCACATATAAATAATTGTTATCTTCACATTTATTAAAATAATCTATAAACCTAAATTATAAAAATCCAAACATAAATAAAATCAATCAAATCCAACCTATTTTGTCACCCTCCAAAACAATTACAATACGTCCCCTAACAACTTAACAAATTACACCTTGAAATCCAAACCAAATAGCCTTGATTTGGAATCTGTTTCAACCATTTTGAATCAAAATCTCAAACAACCTGAAATTTCCAGTGATTTAGGTAATCATCAGCGATTATTTAAACTAGTTTTATAGCTTCTCTCCAGGATCCTCAACTTGCATTCATGAGTCTTAGCTTTCCTTCCGAGTCAATATCTTCATAGGTCACCACTGAGTATCAAGTCACTTGAGTTATCAGCCAACATCATTATTTACAATCATCAAGCATTCTTAGGCCATTCCAAAGCTCTTGAAGATCAGCATCTCATTAGTCTAGTTGTAGGCTTCACTAGCTTCCTGCATCATTTTTCATCAAGGTTAGAGACTACTTCTCACCCCCATATCATTTTTCAGGTATTTTTATCTGTTTATTCATCTATTTACATCATTTCTAAACTTCGTTAATCTAAAAGATCAATTTTAAATCATCAGACATTTGATTTTACTGAGCATTTCAAAATCACCGTAATCTCCAGCGTTTGGCTCAATTGCCAGTGATTCTTGAACTTTTCACTTCCTACAAATTTTATCAGTTTTCATTTAGTAACTTTTATTAATCATATTAAATTGTTTTCTTCTAACATATTCTTGAGCATGGATTAATTTTAGATGGAAATTGGTGGTCCTTCTCATGAAATTACTAGTATTCACTCCTTGTCGATAATCGACACCCTTTTTACTAGGAAAGTATGATATCTTGCATGATCTAACCTTGTGCGCCATCCATTGTGCCCCTTTAGAAGAATTGGACAATATCTTTGAGTTCACTCATGAAATCTATCAAGTAGTAGAAGACTACTAGCACATGTACTTTGATTACATACTCATCAAAGTTGATCTTGCTAGGGATGCATTCGAGGCATAACAGGAAGACAACCTATCTTTTGAGCTTGAGTTTGAGCCATAATATATCACTTATCTCTCTCTTATCTATCTTCTATCAGCATTTATATCAGCTTATCATTTGTCATATCTATATCTTGTATTGATTTATCATGAATCATTTATTTGTTTCTCTAGACACCTAAAATTAGCACCGCTACTTCTAGTGTCAGCATCCACTAGGCCCCTTTCATTATCACATTACACCCCTCATATTTATATCAACATCAACATAAACATCAACATCATTTCCATACTCACATAAATCCACATCCATCATTAATTAACATATTAACATATTCTTCATCTTAGGTTATATGCTTATAAACTTGTACCCTCCATCAAATTAATTAAACTCATTATTGCACCATTTAAATGACATCACATTTCCTAGGTCATATTACCCCTCATGTGGCTAAATAAATAAATAATTAGTTAATTAAATAATTAATTTCACCCCTACACCTCACTCATCTAACTCACTAGTTACGACTAGTTTAACTAAACCTTCTAAAAATATTAATCTTAACCACCTCTAACTTATCCCCATGATGACTCATCCTAACTCACTAGTTATAACTAATTTTAATAAGAAACCTTCTATAAATATTACCCTAACTACCTCTAACTTATCCCTATAACCACTTCTCACTTCTCACTAGTTAGGACTAGATTAATTTGGGAAACCTTATAATTTATCCCTACTCTATCCTAACTACCCCCATCCACCTCTAAACCTCACACTCAACCTCTCTAACTTATCTAGCCATGATTCCCCTAAATCCCTTGCACATAAAATCAAAATAGAAGTTTTATCCTCCGTGTCTCACCTAAAATCTAAATGATCAAAATTGTCAGTGATTCCCTAATTCACTAGAGATTCTCTCCCATTGACAAAAACACTATAAATAAAGACTACATGCCTCCATTTGAGGAGAGATAATACGTGGACGTGACCCTAGGACTTCATATTGTATTTTTCCTTTTTCGTATACCTCCCATGGAGCCATAGATCATCCAAAAAAATTCAAAGCATATTTTAACGTCATCCATATATCCAGAATCAAATCAACAGTCTTATTACATCAACAATATTCTTCTTGCAGTTATCAACATATCCTGGAGCTCAATTTGGTATATATTTAGTTCCTATAGATGCTTTCTCAATTTCTCACAACTTGCAAACTTTTAAAATGTGTAAAAGAAAAATGGAAATGCAAGCATCTGTGTAATTTTTACAATGATCGTCAATAATTCTGGACATGCAAAAAAATCGCCAAAGATTGGCTTAATTTCCTATAACTCATAAAATCACCACCGACTATCTACATCACTAGAAATATCTTGAAGTCAGCTTTTCGACACATTTTTGGTTTGTAAACGGAGGTACGATTCTCAAGTTATCGTCTCAACATTAGACATTGGTTTTTCATGAGATCCAGAGCTTCACCATGAACCAAGCCATCATCCACAACCTTCTCATATCTGGTAATATCATATTTTTAGTCTTATTAGTCAGTTTGAATAAGGTAAATTCCTTTCATTAACATCATTTTATTAATAATTCATCGTTTAATAGTTTAAATCATTCCTTTTAATCATCTATTTACCATTTATTTTATCATTGATGATTAATTCTTTGAACGCAGATTGACATCCTTTAGAGGAAGTCCATTGATTTCCAGGGATTGGCCCTTTACCAGAAATCTGTCATATATTTGTTTGATTCCTTTGTGTGTAGTGTCTTTGATTTACAAGTTTAATTATAGGGAAAATAAGTCTAGTACATTCTTCACAAATCACAAAACATCCATCACATCTCAGTGGTATCCTAAAAACCCCGCCATATTGAGGTTGAGATAAGTTTTACCCACTTAAAATAATAAACCAACCCCTAAGGTAAAATGGTGTTCAACATTCTCGCACACTCGGTGGGTTTCTTGTCCCTTGTCTCTTTCCTACATTTCACCAATGAAATGCTTCTTTTTATTCTAATCCATTATCTGGTAATCACTCGCGATTAGGCTTATCACTTGCTGATTGGGCCAATCGCAAGCGATTTAGCCGTGTTTTATTTTTTTACATTAATTTGTAATCTACTATTTTATATTCTCTATCTTCTCTAATGCAGTTACAAGGAAATGTTTTTAAAAATTCTTCTCTTGGATTTACTACTTGCTCGCTTTAAAATTTCCAAAAATCTAAAAAATATATAAACAAGCACTTTCATGGTAAGTCCTAAAATCTTTCCCTTTTATTTCAGTTTTACATTTTTGTTCATACTTCTTGATCATCTAGTTTTAATCAGGGAAGTTAACTAGTTGCATTCACTTATCTTTCACCCACACACAACCAAACCACTATCAAATCAAAAATGCATTCAAACACTCCCACCTAGGTGAAAATGATTGGGATTTCATCACCTAATAAGGAAACCAACTTGGTGTTCTAGCCAAGTATAATATCCTATATTTCGGTATATATTGGCTCAGGACTGGAATCCTTTATCGTAAAAGGACCATGAAGTGAGGGGTAGGCCTCAAGATACATGCCCGTACTCAAAATTAGCATGATTTGGGCCTCATGAACCTTCTTATATATCTAGGAATCCACCCTTAAACATACCTAAAACCAGCCATAGCTTGCCATTTCCTAGGACCCATCATCCATTTTTCACATTTCACTTTTCTTAATTAAATCAAGAAAATTTAAAATTTATTCTACTTGCTTATCTGTTGTTTGTAAATCCATCCATTTAGTTTTTTTATTGATTAGGAAATTGTGTGTTTAATATAAATTTCATGATTAAACCTCATAAAATATGTATACACCATTATCTACATTGTTACAACATCATAGCCCATTTTATCAACTGTCATATCTCACTCTAACATGTTTCCAGAACCATCTAGGCCATCTTATGTTCCCTATGGAACTTCTACCTCTTATCCAATTCAAAAATCCTACAATAACCCCATCCAACAAACCTATGACTATTCTTCACAACCAAACTATTGCTTCTCAGTCTATATCCAGCAGTATCTCATCAAGCGGTCTTTCCAACATCCCCTTCTTCATCACATTATCATCAGAATATATAGTCACAAAATCAAACACTTACTATTACATTTTTACCATTGGTTATGTTAATTTGTATATGGATCTTGCGTGATAAAAGTATTCACTAGTGACCCATCCCTAGGTATTAGTGTTAGTTGGTCAGGCGTCATGGTTGTTTGTGTAGTTCA
Organism: Taxus wallichiana var. yunnanensis; assembly: GCA_018340775.1. Taxonomy (NCBI): domain Eukaryota; kingdom Viridiplantae; phylum Streptophyta; class Pinopsida; order Cupressales; family Taxaceae; genus Taxus; species Taxus wallichiana. The sequence continues at coordinate 491,655,928 of CM031242.1, read as the reverse complement.
ATCATCACTTTTCCCTGTAGTTTTGGCTATCTTTCAACATGTCTTAGGTGTCATTATCGAGTGGGTCTTCATCCTTAGATCTATGTTGGGGCACCTTGGGGCACCCCATTCTGTGATTTGTGGTCTTAATTTCTTTGTTCGAGGTTGGTCCTAACATTTACCTCGTGTATTCCCCAGTCATAGTCAACAACTTTTGGTCACTAGTTTCAAAATTTGAGCAAGAGATCCCTATATAAACAAAGCATACTCACTACATTATGGGCGGACATCTTACACATCAAGGGAAACTATCTACTAAGGCAAGGGACTACATTTGGGATTCTTCTACATCTACATCACACAAGAATAAGGGGAAAGGGTTGTATTCTTTCCATTCCATCTACCATTTTCATTTGACATCTATTTATTGCCTCTACTAGCCCATCATTGGAATTAGGGAATCCTAAGAACAAAATTACAAACACACACATAGAAATACATTGGGTCCGAAATGTAGTGCAACGCTTAGTTATAAGAAAAATAGTTTGGCAGTTGAGATCAATCGACCTATTCATATTAATTATTCTTTTTCAGGAATTGATGCTTTGGATAGGGTTTTGCGGGTAGGTCTTCACACAACAATTACAATGACATAAAAGACATTGTAGTGACAGGTTGTGCAACATGAGTGAAGATAACATAGAGATACAATGACACTACCAATTTCATTTTTGAGCATTTCCATAGTCTTTAGCACCTGCAACATAGACCGAGCACCTGGGCACCCCAATATCATTCCGGGTGGCTAAGTATCGTCAAACAGCTTAGTTTCTACCCTTTTTGGAGTCACTCTGTCATAATTGTCGATGTCTCGTACACTAGCTGTCACAAATTAATGCACAATGAGGTAAGTTATTTACAGGTTAGTAACATACCCCTCTACTTTATTTTTACTCGACGCATATTAAAAATTTAAAACCAAATTCTAGCATCCATATTATAGCATTCTGTTTCTATTTAGATTAACTAATCATAGCATAAATAAAAATCAAATTCCCTATATTTAGTTAATCATTTTGGTGAACTGCCATTTCGAACATTATTGCTTTTTTATCATCTTTCATTAGCATAGCTCTTCTTTTATCATTATGTCACATTTTAGTGTCAACCCCATTTATGATGAGGCTACCATTTCTAAACTTATAGCTTTATATATTACTCCTATGACCTTACCCAAATCCACTCAACAAATCCTCTTGGAAGGTCAACTACATGTGCCAACTAATCCTGCTGACTCTCCTATTGGCATATGCCTTGTTGATTACCCTGTTGGTTTTACTTGTTGTATGTCATGCCATCTGGTGGCTTGTGATCCTTCTTCTTCTGATATACCACATGATGTTTTAGATCCTTCTATCATTGATTATCTATTAGGCATTGATTCCCAACCTAGTATGCCTCATACCTCTCCTCCGGCCACTCCTATTGCTACTTCATGTATCATACCACTTCTTATTGTGTTTCTCTCGATATACCCTTCTAGTTCATTAGCACCTTGTTATTACCTTGATGATCCTATTGGTATTAATTTTTGGGCTAGAATTTACCATATTACTCCATTTCTTTCTCCTATAGATTCTCCTTATTTTTACAATGCTAAGAGTGCTTCCCTCTTCCATCGTCTTCTTCTCCTAAGATCACTTCTACCATAGTGCATGAGTCTTCACCTTCTATTGTTTCTTCTCATTCCACTCTTACCTCATCTACACTTCCTTCTTCCACTTGACCCATACCGCTTCTTCCTTCTAATATTGTTAGTGAAACTTCCCCTTCATCATCTCATGTGACTCCTTCAACACACACTCCTCATCCATCTTTAGCCTCAAGCTGAATATCTCACAACTTGATATATGCATGATCACCCACAATGGAAAAATTCAACCTCTCAATACATTGTTGCCAACTTATTCTATTCCATCACAAGACCTTCTCTCTCTCATGCATGTTGTAGGTCAATTTCAGTCTCAGGCTCATACCCTCACCTTAGAAAGCAGGGATTACTATGCGTATATCGATAACAATTCCTTACATGGTAATCTAATTTCCACAAAAAATTGATAGCTTGACCTTTCCTAAAGATTTCATCATGCCCAAATTTACATGATTTGATAGTACCGGTGACCCTCATGCTCATATTGCACATTATCACACTCTTATGGTCTCTTATTCCAATGATCAACTACTAGATAAGGCCTTTCAATTTAGTCTAGTTGATGAGGAACTTCAATGGTATACCCATCTCCCTTTTGGTTCTATTAGCACTTTCTATAACATTGAGGATGCCTTCCTTCATAGGTTTATTAGTAATAATGGTCCTAAGGTCACATATCATCACATTCCCACTCTCCATTAGGGCTCTTCTGAACCTATTTAGGATTACATATTACACTTTAATGTAGGCATACACTAACTAATATTTCATCCTAGTGACTTAGAAAAGAAGTTCCTCTTCTATCGTGGCCTTATTCCTCCTCTCAAATAACACTTATAGTACAATACTTGTGAGTATTTTATACTTTTATGTTACAAGGTTATTGATCTAGCACATGAACTTCTTTATTCTCCTTTATTTGAGCCATCCCATGTTTCTCTCGATTAATATACCCTTTTATCTTTCACCTCCACCACTAGCTAATACTCCAACAAACCATTCTACTCCTACTCCACCTCCTAGAAACAATCCAAAGTAACCCTTATCTCAACTCAAAGTGTGAAGGAAATAACGTCATCCTCCTCCTTCACCCCTACACATGTCTCTCCACCTCTCGCAACCAATTCCTACTACTACTTCACTTCAAAGATCATGAGCCTTTATGTTTTCCAAATAATGCTCAACCTCATGATATTTTTCATATATTACTTGATGAGTGAATCATTCGACTTCCTTCCAACCAACACCACCCTACCCATCATATAAAATTCTGGCATGATCAGTATTACTATAATTACCATCGTATTAGTGGCCATCATGACAATGATTGTCTTGCTTTACGTGAGAAGCTACAAACACTATAAGATATCTTTGGTTTCATATCTTTTACATCTCATGAGCGATCATTATCTCCTCTGCCATGACACGGTGTATGCATACACCCACTAAGTCTTCTCCATCCAAAGACTCACTTGATTCGTCATTCACCACCATCGCATGCATGCTATCCACCACCTCCATTACTTCCACCTCCATATTCATTGTCTCCACCTCACTCACACTATCCATCACATGCATCCCATGGGTTTCCACCAGTCTCTATATATCCCATGGTCACTCCATATGACATGTAATTTGGTCCATAAACTCATGCTTCATCCATTCCATATACATCCACCTCCACCCATCGTCTAGGTCATTGGTAGGTGATCATTAACACCTTACCCCCTAATGACACACTTGTGTTATTATGGTTCTTATAAGACTATTAAGGGATTAGCTTTAAGAACCTTTCACCATGCGCTCCATCATTCATCTAGCGCACCTTGATCATTTCTTGATGATACAATCTTGCTTACATGGATCATACTTGACTACTAAGGGGTATTATTACATTAGCCTATTCATCCATACACTGGGGGGAATAGTTACGTTCCAACTATTTTTCATCACCTTATCATATTACCATTATATTACATTTTCACATTTATTCTATTATTACCATTACATTACCTACGCACTACATACTTTAGTCATCTCATCCATCACATTACATTAGTTATCTACATCATCATTTACCATGCCTATTTTATCTACCATTACTAACACCATCATACAAATTTATATTCATCACATATGCAACAATACACATGCTAGAAAACTAACCATACAACCATGCCATATCCATTACATCACAAAGAAAAAACATCTCAAATATCAATCTCATATATATCAAAAATAGGTGTCCATACATATAGCACTCATATGATCATCATCACAAAAACATGTTTCATCACTGGGAACAAGGCCCCCTACATCATATATAATCATCACTATCAAACCTCATCAATACTATCGATCTCGGTATCTTTGTGAGAGCCCTCGCACTTGATGCCTCTCCCCAATGCGACGCCACATTTTATGGCCCTGAAACTTCTCCACCTTTCTACGTAATGCCACATTATCCATACTCTACTCTGAGAATTGACACTACAAATCTACATATCAGGTGAACACATCCTAGGCCAAGGAACCATCACCTACCGCCTCTCAGGCACATCGAGTCTCCTCACTTGCCTCGTCCTTCTTGCTAAATAACATTGTACATGTCGTTGCTGCTATGGTCATTGGCTCAAACAAATGGGAATGCTCACCCATGATGTCATACATGTTCTCTAGTATCCCTCCACATAATACATCGCTAGGAACATTTCACGTCAATGTGCAGATCGATGTGTCTACTATCAATGACTAATAGGCATATCTTGCATACATCACATACAATCCCATGTTAGTTTAACGCATCCAATACAACATAAATAATTCATTAAGCATACTCTAAGCATAAACATATACTTACGCTCTACCACCACTTTCACTACAGGTCGGGACACCTCCTCGCCTACTCGTCCTACCAAGTAACTCCATAATACCCTCGAAATACTAGGTATAACAATACCCACCGGTGTGCTTCCCACCATGCTTGATAATCCTCCTTTCACCCCACATTATAGCTACCCACAACCTCTATCGCTCGATCTACCACATCTAACCCCGGTGGTATCAACTACTTTGTTGTAGGCCCGGCCTAGCACCCACCCTCCTAGGGGTCCTAACAACTCTTGGGGCACATCCTATGCATACCAAACTGTTGCAATACTCTCTCTACCTAAAACAACTCCGCTACACCTGAAAAGTGGCCCTCTAACCACATAGTCCTTTGAATGCATTGTAGCTCCATCGCATCCTCGGTCCATCCAACATAATCTTGGTATGGTATCCATATAATTGACTCGAGACCCATCCTTTCTATCGGTGCCTCGAAACTATTTGTATACATCTTCCTACCATGAACATCTACCGAATGAGGAGCAAATATCTTTAGATGCCCACTCACTACATGGTCCACAAAATTGTCTCAATATGGATATATGCTCATATGCACATACATATAGCAGTGTGTTGGCTCCTATCCCTCCACCATGCTCATCATGTGTAAACCGATACAAGTCCCTATACATGTGGGCCAACACACACCGTGCCCATGCATAACTCATGCCACCCCCTCTATCTGTTAACATATATCGTGCATCTTATACAAGATTCTAACACACCCTCCCTCCACTCCTATATAAGACACTATCAAACTGCGATGAACTTACGCAACCATAGAACCCTCGATTGTAATATTGCATTCAAAATAATATGGGCCTCGGCCGCACCTAGGCCTCTCGCAAAATATTGTCTAGCCGAGCGCATATGCCACTCTATATCCACTATCGCCATCACTGTAATCTCTCCCTAACCAACAGAATCGTAGTATATGATATACATCCTCCAATGTCGCTATCATCTCTCCCATAGGCAACCAAAATGTGCATGTATCCGTAAACCACCTCTTGCACAATCATGGGCATATTATGGGAAAAATCCCCCATCCATGCTATAAACCACTTTTTGGAACAGTCCAACACATCCCGCTCATCATCTAAAAAACCCAATCCCAATAGTGTACTCAAGTGACAACCATCGTGAAACTCCTCAAGTGGATATCCTCTCGTACAACACAAACCAACAACAAATGCGATGATTAGAATAATTTATGTGATCACAAACCACTACTCAACATGTTATAAACAAATTCCATAACATTATCCACAAAATTCAAATTTTATAGACCAGGGAACCCAATATTAGGACTAAGGCACCCCAGAGTAGGACACTAGTGCCCAGATCTAAGCGCTCCAATCCCAAGGGTCATTAATGCACTCATCGCTTTTATCCAGGTCCTAAACGTTGAGAAAGTTAAACATCTCACACTTGAAAAAATTCAAATTAATAGTCTATTACACCCTACATTTTAGCAAAAATAACACACTAAACAACTCTTTCATAGTACGTGATGCTACCACAATCACCACTCTCTCAAACCAAGTAAGATGTAGTGGTCTCTCCGAGGCATCTCTACTCACTTCATTTTTAATCTTACACTTGTGCCAGCAGCAAATGAAGTGATAAGTTACCTTTTCACTTTACTATTTATAATCACATTACAATTTACACCTTTACTATGGTCTACATTTCACACTTATCCCCATAACTAAAGAACACGACATTGTTTCGATCATAACTTGAGTGATTTTATTTTGATTTGCACCATGTTTGTGGAATTATTTTTACAATTCTTCCTACCACCGTACTACACATGTTTCACACATGTTATACATCTTACCAATATTTTATATTCCTTACAACCACATTTTAACCTCTTGTCATTACTTTCAGCTTAGAGTCTGTTCTGCTCACCACTCCCTCTTTCACCGAAAGGGGGATATCATTGGGGGTCATCCTATAATCCCCCTTATGTCACCATGCATTCAAACATCACGAATATAACACCTCACTCTTTATACCACACCATTTCACCGTCAATCTCCTCTAATGACCTAATCTGGGGAAACAATCATTTAACATTTTCTAAACACCTTCACACATCATAACTTATCAATTCCCCCTAATGAACTAACTTGGGGGCAACAAGTGAATAAACATAACTTTAAGCATCATCTTATCCATTTATAACAAATTTCCCCTAATGACCTAACTGGGGCAATTAGCGAAAAACCTTGCCACAAGTAAACAATCAACAAACAATTAACCAATCAAAATCAATGCATTCAAATCAAATCATATCATTTGAGCCTATAAGCATCCTCCAAGAGGACCTAGCTTGGGAGTTGCATTCATCATTTCATTCCTAGATGACATAACTTGGGGACTTTATTCTATATTTCGCATTTGATTCCACATGACCCAACTTGGAAGCCATCTCATTTTCTATCTCGTTTGCTTCTAGATGACCTAATATGGAAGCCATCTCATTTTCTATCGTGTTCGCTTCCAGATGACCTAACTTGGAAGCCATCTCATTCTCTATCGTGGTTACTTCCTAATGACCTAACTTGGAAGCCTTTACATTGTGGCAACACTTGTGAAGTGGGGAAAGAGTTCCTTCCCCTTATCAAGCCTATATGGATCATTGTTTAAACTAAAATCATCTAGATCCAAAATCAATACTTTTTTATCCGAGTTCATCGCATGATGGTTAGATCTTGAGGATGTAGTTAAAGCTTGGAGAATAACACACTTTTCTCCCTACAATTTTCCTCTCGCAGAAGGATGCCCAAATCATCCAATTATTCCATTCTCATATAATCATTCAAAGTTGGGAATTTATCACTCTCTACCCACCTATTCAATATTTAACCACATTCAAAATCATCTAATCATCATTTTCATTTTCTACACTTCATCGTGAAACTTGAATTGTTACATTGCATGGATCAACCCATTGATCCATGGTTCAACACACTTCTATAATTCCATCGACATGATTCTAGTACATATTTGGACATTCTTCTACAGATTGGGCTTCTTGGCTTTCTCTCGGATACACATATCTATCTATTTTATGTTCGAGATTTCCACTCACCAACATAAAGTGGGGGAATGTAGCCAAAAATCACACACTTACTATTACATTTATACCGTCGGTTATGTTATTTTATATATGGATCTTGCATGATAAAATTATTCACTAGCGACCAATCCCTAGGTCTTGTTGTCGGTTGGTCGACGTCATGGTTGTCTCTGTCTAGTTCGGTCATCACTTGTCCCTGCATTTTTGGCTAACTTTTAGCATGTCTTAGGTGTCATAATCTAGTTATTTTTCATCTCTAGATCTATGCTGGGGAACCTATGGTTGTACTAGGGCACCCCAGGGTGCCCTAGTCTATGATTTTAGGCACCCGTATCATCATGATTTGTGGTCTTAATTTCTTTGTTCGAGGGCAGTCCTAATGGTTACCCTGTGTATTCCCCTATGTCATAGTTAATGAGAGTCATCAGTCCTATTCATTAATAATGTCAATCCGGGTTGGTTTCCGAAGGATGTATGCATTAAAAGAAGAATATATTGGAAAGCAACTCCTTTAAACACAATCCAAACTTGCATAAAATAAATCACACATGCAAAAATTTAAAGGCACACTTGCAGAAATGTAAACACACTTACAAAAATAAAGGCACACATGCATGAAGGAAACCACACTTGCAGGAATAAAAAAACACTTGCATAAATTGAAATTGTTGAATTGGAAATAAACATAATTAAATGAAACACTTGCAGGTTTACAAAAGAATGGATTTTCACAATACAAAGATAAAAACAATACAATAGAATGAATTACAGACAAATGAATAAACATAAAAATAAATACACAAATCCATCTTCCTTGAAATGAGTGGCCAACTCATTCCTTGGAAGAGGATTTAAATCATACTTCCGAGATTTTAAAACTATAGAATATTTGAGAGGAAAGAACAAATCTTTATTTCTTGGGAGAAAAGAATTACATATATTAGTGTGGAAGGTTGCATTTATAACTCATAAAAACAAACAAGTCATTATTTTAGGAAATACAATATGATCTTATCTTTATTCCAATCCTAACAACTAAGATCTCCATCTCCACAAAATATGGAGAGAGATATATTATTGGAGTCAAAGTCTTATCTCATTGTTTTAGGAAGATTTTCTCTCAAATCTTCTCCTTGATTTTTGGTAACAAGAATCACAATGATTTTATTTCCCTAAATTATTAGGAGGTTTTTCCTCAAAAGATGATTTTGACTAAATACCTTTCCTAGATTTTCCATTTGACTTTATTGTTGTTGATTGCGGAACTTTTGATGCTTGTCTGATATGCTTTTTCCTCGAACTGCAGTTCACTAAAAGTTAGATATCTCTTCATTGGTAAAACTTGTAGCAAATATAAATGATTTTTTTTTAAACACACTACTATGAAAAAAAAATTCTCATATTTTCCGTTTCTGTTTATGGAACTTTTAGTGCTCATCTGATACACTTTTTCCTCAAACTGCAGCTCACTAAAAGTTACATTTCTCTTTATTATTAAAAATTGTAGAAAATATGAATGAATTTTTGTTAAACACATTTATATGAAAAAAACCTCTCTCATATTTTCTATTTGAATTTTTTTTTTCTGTTTATGGAACTTTTAGTGCTTGTTTGATACACTTTTTCCTCGGACTACAACTCACTAAAAGTTAGATTTATATTCATTGTTAAAACCTGTAGAAAATATGAATGAGTTTTATGTTAAAAACATTTCTATGAACAAAAACCTCTCTCATATTTTCCATTGGATTCTTTGATTTTTCATAATTCCTCAAAAACTGTCATTCTGTTGATGCAGGTTCGGAGCTAACACTGTCATTCCTTTTATGCAAGTTTCGGAACTAAAGTTGTCATTCCTTTTATGCAAGTTCTAGAACTAAATCTATAAGTTCTGGAACTAAATCTACTTTTTCCATGAATTGTAAGTTCCAGAACTAACTGTCATTCTATACCTTGCAACTTTGTCCACTGTTTTAATTGCTTGAAAATATAAATATACGAATTGCAAGTTCCAGAACTAAATGTTATTCGATTGATGCAAGTTTTAGAACTAAATATGTAAGTTTTGGAACTAAATATACAAGTTTTAGAACTAAATCTATGAGTTTCGGAACTAAACCTGTGAGTTTCGGAAATAAATCTTCGAGTTTGAAACTAAATCTGCGAGTTCTGAGAGCTAATCGAAAACAATTATAACTTTGGCATGCGATCTCGGATTGAGATGATTCTTTTTTTGAACTTGAATTATTTTTTGAGAGGAATTTGAATATGAAATCATATTTGAGTTTGAATTTATTGTTCATGATAAATTCCACTTTTCCCAAAATTAGCATTATCTTTCCTTTATGGCTGCATACACAAGACTTTGCATCTTTTCCCAAATAATCAATAGGATTAGTGAAAAAAATAGATAACCAAATATTTATAAATACTTGAACAAGATATATATCCTATATTCTATCTTAAACAAACTATAAGTTCCAAGATTACATTTAAATCCACTTTCAAAGGTAACTTTGAAGGACAAAATAATGGTAAGTTATGGTCAATTTATGGGCTCATCAATAGTCGGCAATTTCAGCTCACTAGTGTCGAAATTTGAGCAAGATATCCTTACATAAACAAAACATGCTCACTACATTATGGGTGGACATATTACACATCAAGGAAAGCTATCTACTAAGGAAAGGGATTGCATTTGGGTTTCTTCTACATTTGCATCACACAAAAAAGGGGAAAGAGTTGTATTCTTTCCATTCCATCCACCATTTTTAATTTTACATATATTTATTGCACCTACTATCACGTCATTGGCGCTAGGGTATCCTAGGCACAAAATTACACACACACACACACATAGATCTAAATTAGGTCAGAAATGTAGTGCAACTCTCGGTCATAAGACCACTAATTTGGCGGTGAGGTCAGTCTAACCTATTCATATGCATTCTTATTTTTAGGAATTGATGCTTTGGATAGGTTTGCATGTAGGTCTTCAAACAACAATCACAAAGAACATAGATGAAATTGTAGTGACACTCATGTGATAGGAGCGAAGATAACACAAAGATACAATGATAATACCAATTTCAATTTTTGATCACTTCCACGAGTTTGAAGCACCCATAACATGACCGGGGTGCCCCATGGTGCACCAATACCATTGTATGCACCTCAATATAGTCAAAAAGTCAACTTATGCCATTTCTAGAGTCACATTGTCATAGCCTTCTTAGTTTGTACACTAACTGTCACAATCCAATACGCAATGAGGCAAGTCATGTATAGGTTAGTAACATACCCTCTAATTTCCTTTTAACTTTAGAGTAACATACCCCTCTATTTATAGGTTAGTAACATACCCTCAAGCATCTCTATTATATCATTCTATTTCTATTTAGATTAACTAACCATAACATAAATAAAAATCAAATTCCTATTTCTAGCTAATCGAATCTCAATATCCCCCATCCTTCATCTAATCAATCCATCTCTTCTTCAATCCCATTTTCAGTACCTTAGACATCCCAAATCCATACACATATCCCTACTCAGGCCCAATCAACTCCTCTCATCCAACAACAACAACATACTCAACATTTTTCCACATCTCCCTTTATCACAACCCACTTCACAAACAATATCCTCTCAAGATACCCCTCATCAATCTCCGCATCAAGCCCATCTATTACAAAACTATACTACTTCACATTTTCATCAGTCAAATCAATTGCATCCTCTCATCAATTCCTTCACATTTAATCTTACAAATGATTCCATACAAGATTTGTCAAACAAATTAGACAATTTAGAAACCACTACTAAAGGATCCAAACAAGTCCTCACTTATGATCAGGTTTGTAATGAACCCATCCATCTATCAGTACCATATAATCCCTATCCTTTACATTGGTAATTTCTGATTTCACCTTATTCCATGGCTAGGAGGGTCCATAATAGCACATATTATCATTTAGACATTCATGTTATCTCATCATCCATGACCAAGATCTCCTTCTCAGAACCTTTCCCATGTCGCTAGCGAGACTTGATTTGGACCGGTATAACTCCCTCTCTTGGCACTCTTTTCTCTCTTTCACTAAGCTAGCCTAGTTATTCATCTATCAATTTGCTATAAATGTCACTCATAAAATCACCATTTCTGACCTTTCTACCATCAAAGAATCTAAAAATAATCACTTTTCAACTTTGTCACTAGATGGTAAAGCGATATAAATCAATTAACTTTCCCACTACCTCAATTGGATTTGATTGAGTTGTTTACTCGATCATGTTCTCATCATATTCCATCCTCCCTTCAAATCCATACAATCTGCACCTTCAACGAAGCCTTGGCTGTGGCTATAAAATTATAAAACCAAGCCCTCGAAGAAGGCCATCTCGATCCTCAATCTCCACATGTCCCATTTGATTCCCCTAGGTCTTCCTATGATTTAGATGAGACTACACACATTTTATTTGATTCCCTAGGTATTCCTACAATTTAGATGAGATTACACATGTTTTATCTGATTCCCCTAGGTCTTCCTATGATTCAGATGAGACTACATGCATTTTATTTGATTCCCCTAGATATTTCTATGATTTAGATGAAACTACCACACATGATGACATTACTGTCTTCCTAACCCAACACCCTCGATAGGTTCAATCCCTATAAATGTTGTGCATCCCTTGATCTACACCATTAACAATATCACATATGATATTCCCTATAAGGAAACTCATTCATCGTCGATGCTTACTCTTGAAAATTTAGAATTACTCGATCCTCTTTTCAATGATCCTCACACATCGATATCACCCATGTCCATTATCTTGATTTGGTGAAGAGGAAAGTTGGTGTGGTTTGTATATATAGATGTGTCATGAGATATAACATGCATGGATGTGTTATAAAATTCTTACGGATTAAAATTATTGGTTACATGCCATATTTGAGTTATTATTTGGTTTTCTTGAAGCCCAAAGGTGAAGACAATGTCTTAGAAATAGTTGTTTTGAGAAGGATATGAGCGTTTTTGAGTTAAATTTATGATAAATTTGATTGATGCAAGATAATTAACGACCATGGATGGGTTTGATATGTTATATTTGACATATTTGGTGAATTTTAGAGCTTAAATAATCATATTTTTGGTGTTTTTGGTTTTAGGTCATCTAGGTGATGGGGTTTATATCTAGCTTTGTGCATGTTTGGTGCTTTTGGGAATGACCGACCTATATGGGTACAATGTGAATTTCTTCATTCAATATTATACTAACCACATCATCAAACTTCAAAATATTATTAGCAAATGTTGTATTACTAACAACCATTACCAAGTTATCCCAACTATCAAGCAAAGAACATAAGAATAAAAGTTCTTTCACTTCATCATCAAATGGAATATCAACCAATTTTAACTGATTTATAATCAAATGACAAGATGTAGATGCACCTTCATGCATCTTAGAACTAAATAGTTTCTTCATCAAATAAAATGTATTTGAAACACTAGATTTTTCATATAAATTAGCAAGAGATCTCATTAACCCTACCATAGAAGTCACTTACGTAATATTGGAAGCCAATTCAGTAATTTTTGCATGATATTAATGTGCATGTTTAGCTTAACAGTATTGTTGTGATAATCTCCCTCAATATGTCCAAATGTTTTGCCCTTAATTTTCTGCAGAAGAATTGTTGGTTTGTGCACCCAAAATCCTTCACATATCAATTGTGCATATACTCAGTCAAAGTCCTCATACAAATTTGGTGTATCACCTTAGTTTTAATTACTTTACAGTCATCTTTTACTCTTAAACCCCATAATTAGTTTAGGATACACCAACAAGGAACCAACCTTGATACCAAAGACTCACCTCAAAATAGGTATACCCACAGACCTGAGGTGTTTCCATTGTATCTACGAAAGAGAGATCAATTGTGCAAGCTTAGAAAACTTGCAGCCATCTCTCTACAAGGTGCACTTTTGAGAGATAAGAAAGGTGCGTAAGACTAAATAGAAAACAAGAGACAAATAAAAGAGGCCAAGAATAGTTTGTCAACCACTAGTTTTCTTGCTTAGGAATCATATAAATGATAGTATGATTTTAGGACCTAGAAATGTACCCAAGTGCATGATTTTGTGTCTACAATGGCAACAGAGGATGGAGGACAACCAACATTCTCTTGTCAGCCAAAAATGATGAGGTCATATTTTGTTATAGTGTAACTAGTTTACTTTTAGTTTATTTTGTGTGATGTGATTGAAAATTAAAAAAAAAATTCCATTCATGTTCAAATGTTGTAATAAAATGAGCATAATTATGATATAATCCTCTAATGGAAAATGTATGGGCATACTATTTTTGTTATGCATTGTTGAATGTGTTACATACTATAACATATTTATTTTTCTTTATGGAAAGCTTAATATGATAAAATTCTCTTATGAGATTATAGATCAGCAAGTTTAATGTGAGATGACTATGTGGTAGAGGGCTCAAGATCCAAGATCTCGGTGTGAAAAAGAAAATGGTAGAGTGCATTGGAATTAATTTACACACACACACACACACACACACACACACACACACACACACACACAAGAAAAATAGTTGCATGTAAGTAGTACATCGAGCATGATAAAATAAATACAATATAATTGTAAATATGTATTTATATTTAACTATTAGAGAGATGTAAAAGCATATATGGTTAAATCATAAGTGAAGAGTGAAGTCATAAATATTTCTCATAGAAAAGTAGTCCCGAGAAAATTGTCTTTGCTATACACAATGGTCCTATGGATGGTGGAGGCACTATTTTTTGGGGAGATGTTTCTTATGGGAGAATCATTTTAGCTGGAGGAGAAGTTTTAGAGATATCCAATATGAAACAACAAGATTATGGTAGTTGCAACACCTCTTTGGGGCTAGATTTGAATCATGGCAAAATGGGGCAAAGAAATATTACCTTTGCCTTGGATATTTTTGGAGATGCAGAGAATGCATCCCAAAGTCTTGAGGATTTGGGGATTTTAACCCAGGTGCAACCTGTGCTGGGTAAAGTCTCGACTAATAAGTTTCCTCTGTCGAGTGGGGTCAATAAATCACTTTGCTCAAAACTGTGGCCTCAATCCCTTGTTCAAGTATCTCGGTGCACCGGTTTGTGGAAGCTCAATGGTGTATGAGGTATTACATGGGGTTGGTTCTATGTTGTTTAAATCTCAAACAAATATGCTAATTCATAAATCCTCCAATCATTTTTATTTAGAGAATGTAGTTTTCGGGGGAGGTAATACGAGTTGGGGTTTAGTGAACTACAAACGTAACAATCCTATGGCTTCTGCTAAATCTAACCCTTCATTGAGTTTTGGGGATGAGGTGGTTCAATCCAGAGCTACATTCAAGAGGAATTATCTGATATGTCATTTCAACAAATTTTTATCTGGTGTTGCCTTCACTTCATGCCTAGATTTCGAGTCATTAGGGTACTTTCTTGGAAGGTAGGATGGATAGCTTTCCTACTACATGTGGTTATTTCATTTTTACTTTTGCAAGTGCTACTGATAGGGATTTAATCTTTGGAAAGGTTTGGGAATTTGAAACCCATATGCTATTGATGAAACCCTAGTTTCCTCTATTTAACTGGTTTCTGACATCTTCCTTATTAAACCGGTGTGGATACGTCTTCCTTACTTGCCCTCCAATTCTAGTTAGAGAGTTGTTTAACTACCATTGGTAACACTTTAGGGAAATGTTTAGCTATTGACCCAAAAACTGAAGATTTTGAGCACACCACTTATGCTCAAATCTTGGTTGATATGGATACATATGTGGATTTCCCTGATACTATTGAACTTAAATTTGAAGATAGAACTTGGATTCAAAACCTAGATTATGAAGGTTTCCTTTAGATGCAGAACATGATTCTCTCTTGGCCTTTTAGCAGCATATTGTCACTTGGTTCATAAATATGCTAAAGGAAGAAGTCTTGGTGGAAGAACTCTAATTCTAATCACCTGGTAGTGAATAATCCATTGGTTTGTGATTCTGATTTTGTTTATGAGAAATTAGCTGATCCAAAAGTGATGGAAGTGCAACAAGCGTGTAAGGATGTTCAGGCTCATCCATCTGATTCCCAAGACTATGGGGAAAACATTGAAGTTTTGATTCCAATCCATAATAATGAAAATGTAAATCCTAATATGGAAGAGGATTGGAAAGTTTTCACTTGGAAAAGAAAGGCACAATCTCCCCCTTAAAATGCAGCTAAGATCCAAAGGGAAAGGACTTTGTTGAGATTGTTGTTAGTTTTATTGTATTGTTGTTCTGATCTTTGGTGTTGTTGGTATAGGCTGGTTTTTCTTTCTCCTCAATGTACTATCTTTTTCTCCTATTGTTGACGGGGTAGGGTCTATAAAACAGGGATGAAAACATGTAGTATTTTATTAATCAACCAAATAAAATTACAAAAGAGGTGCTGCAATATTTATACATATTGACAACAATATACAAACAAATAAATGATGTTACATAGGTGCAAAAATAAACCATATTACATAAGCTTCCAAAAGAACATTCGGGAAGTTGAATAAATCAAACAAATAATATTTTACAACTATGTAGCAATATAACCTATGAGATAATATGACAAATATGGTTAAAAAACCATATAACAATAATTAATCAAATAATAATATCTTAATTTAATGCATAATTAATATGTGAATTATATTTACCCTAAAATCCCCCTCGTAATTTTTCATATTCTTAAGGGATGAGGAGAAGAACTCTATGAACAACTCGAAATTTTCATGTGCAAGTGAATTTTTGAAGATATTTGCTCGTTGTTCAGCTGTTGGACAAAATTCAAGATGTATATTGTGCTTCAACATGCTTGTGTATGAAATATATCTATACCTAAATGTATTTTGTTCTTTCATGAAAAACGGGATTGTGAATAATTTTGAGAACACCTTCATTGTCTACTTACAAGGTGTTTGGTTTGTCCTGTGGTATTCCAAGTACTTCGAGTATGTGACATAGCCATATCACTTCACATAAGCTTCACCTACAAAACGATACTCAACTTCTGTGGAAGAGTGAGAAACAAAGTGTTATTTCTTGCTTCCCCATGATATTAGTCCAGATCCCATAAAGAACACAAACCCTGATGTGGATTTTATGTCATCAATGTTTCCTGCATGATTTGAATCTGAATATCCTAAAAGAAGAAGTTGTCGTTCTTCTTGTATTCTAGACCAAGATCTACCGATCCCTTGAGATGTCTCAAGATGCGATTTGTTGCCTTTCAATGAAAAATTTGGGTTCATGCATGAACTCGGATAGATAGCTCATTGCAAAAATAATATACGGTCTAGTGTAGGGAGTAAATGAGACTCCCAATCAACTGCCAATAGAGAGTGGCATTTACCATAAGAGATGGATCTGAACAAGATAATTGCAATCTGTTCTCAATAGGTGTAGAAATCGGTGTGTAATCAATCATCTTGAATTTCTCAAGTGTTGTCTTGGTATATTTCAACCGAGAAAAAATATGTGATTCTCTTTATGCCATACTTCCAATCAAGACAATAATGCATCAACTTGAGATCTGTCATGTCGAGCGATTGATTAAGATCTTTCTTCATTACATCAATCATCCCCCTTTGAACAACAAGTGATGACTAGATCATCGACATAAACAATCAAATTCCCCCTTGCTTTTTAAGGTAGAGATTGGGATCGTATGGATTTATAACAAATCCACATTATACGAGATGCTCATAAATTTTAATGTACCATGCCTAGGGTGCTTGTTTGAGGCCATACAGAGATTTCCCGAGTCTGTATACCTTTGCTTCTTGATCGTGTACAACATATCCCTCAAGTTGAGTTATGTAGACTTCTTCTTGTAAATCTTCATTCGGGAAGCCACTTTTTATGTCCATTTGATGGACTTTCCATCCAAATTGTGCAACTAGAGCAATATCATCCTCATTGTTTTGATATTAGTCGTGGGAGAAAATGTCTCCTCGTAGTCGATGCCTTATCTTGTGCATTCCCATTTGTTACATGTCTCACTTTATACTTGTCTATAGTCCCATCTACCTTGTACTTTATTTTGAATATCCATCTGCATCTAATGGGTTTCTTCCCTAGTGGAAGATTGATAAGCTGCCAAGTGTTGTTTTGCATCACTAAGTTGTATTCAACATCCATGACATCTTTCCAAGATTTTGAGTTGTTTATCTAATCATCAAAGTAAAGTTCACTTCTTTTCTTGCTTTACTACAAGTCCATGGTCCAGGGGTGGATGTATCAGGTGGAGCATCCATTTTTGCATCTCGTAACATGCTAGTATACCACTTGGGCATATACTGAGCAGTTCCCATGGGTCATGATTCTATCAAATCATCACCGTCATCCCCATCATCACTTTCATCATCTACAGGAACATCAACTTCAGTTTTTAAAACTGGTGAAGAATCTACATCAAGTGAGTTCGGAGGAGGAGAATCTGCTACCTTCTTCTCAAATAACTCAACATCTCCTTTGGTGTAAAATCTTTGGGTATTTAGATCCATCAATCTATACCCAAGAGTCTCTTCATTATACCCAATGAATATGAGTTGTGATTTCATATCCAATATCTTTCTTTTCTTCTTAGGTATGTGCCTACTTACTTTGCACCCAAATACTTTGAGGTGTGTAACAAATGGTTTCCGATTTGACCATGCTTCATGTGGTGTTACTCCATTAAGAGAAAATGTGGGAAATTTCTTTAGAAAATATATTGTTGTCTCCATTGCTTCTGCCCAGAATGTCTTTGCTAGTCTAGAATCATCGATCATGCATCACACCATTTCCATGATAGTACAATTTCTTCTCTCAATAACACCATTCTGTTGTGGTGTGTGTGGAAGAGAGATTTTTCAATGAATCCTGTGAGCTTGTAGGTAGTCTTTGAACTCTTCAATGGTGAATTCACCCCCTTGATATGAGCAGAGAGTTCTTATTTGACAACCAATTTCATTCTCAACAACCATTTCAAATTTCTTTAACACAATTGAGTGTCGTCACATCTAGTTTCGTTCTCAACAAAGCATGAAGTATTGGAACCCAAAATGACTTGGTTGCATCGGACCATAAAGATCAGTACAAACCACATCAAGCTTACTATGAGATCGATACATACTCTTGTGGAATGAAACTCTGTTTTTTTCCGTAAGAAATGTGAAGACATTTATTTGTATCCTTCTGAAGAGATGGTAAACCATTTACGATATTGCATCATGAAGTGTCTCGAGATACTTGAAACTAATATTACCAATTCTTTGATGCCACAACTATGCAGAGGTAGAGTTCTTAGCCAAAAGTGCCTGATCATCTGTATGGAAAAATTTAAGCTAGAACATGTGTCCCACATTGGAGGCTTTTACAACTGTTTTCGAGCCTCGTGATTTGTCTCGAATTAAACATGTTTTCTTGTCGGAATGACTATCAAGGTCAATTTTTAAGTTGTGATCTAGGAGTTGATTGACTGACAACAAATTTTTATTCAACCTAGGGACATATAGAACACAATCTACAATTACGTGAACCAAGAGGTAGAGAAATGTTCCCAATGCCTTGAATTGTGTATGAAGAATCATCACCTAACAAAACCTAGTTTTTCAAAGGCATGTCCCTCATTGAATTAAACTAGTCTCTATGGCCAGTCATGTGTTGAGTGGATCCCGAATCAACATACCTGACATCACTAGATCACGTGGAGGGTTCACTTGATCAAGAAATGTACAAGTAGTCTTGATATTCGAATGTTCTTCTTGCTCAACAATATTACCTTTTTGATGAGGTCTTTTATTCCAGTTCCCATTTTTTTTCCCTTGATTGTAGTTTGAATTTCCCTTGTGAGATTGTTGGTGTTGATGTCTAAAGTTTCTTGATGAACCTTTCTTATAAGTATTATACCAACAATCTTTCAATTCATGTCCTCTTTTGTAGATTGGACATTTCTTCTTTTGTTGCTTATCCCCTTGTTGATTCTGATTATGATATTGGGGTTTTTTTATAGGAATTAGGTTTTCCTTTCCTTTCCATTTTTGATGAGAAGAAAGTGTCTGCTCCTCTTCATCATCCTTATTATACAAGGCTTCCTCTTGTTGCAGTAGATTTACCAATTTGTCAAAACTAACTGTCGTATCTGACAAGTTTAGGGTTGTCACAAAATGTGGTATGAAGAAGGGAGGGCTCTCAGAATAATTGGAATGAGAGTGTCATCAGTGACCTCCTCTCCTAGGGCTAGAAGTGAATCCCTCAACTCTGCAACTCTTCTCAAGAAAGCTTCGATTTTCTCATTTTGCTTAAACTTCAATGTGTGTAATTGACTCTACAAATTCAATATGACATTCTTGTTTTTGGCCTCGTACATTGTGCTCAACTTATCCCACACTTCTTTGGTTGTTTTTGAATCTTGAATGTGGGGTTGCACATCATCGGACACTCCAAACAAGATGATTAGCTTGGCCTTCTAATCTGATCTATCAAACTATCATTGTTGTGTTGTATTAGTAATTGATCTAGTCGAGTAACATTCGCATGACAGCCGGATCTCTTCAAACTTAATATGTGTCTTGATTTTTGTCTTCCATGTAGCATAGTTGTTTCCTCTGAGTAGTTGTGAATCGGAAGAAAAATTTGGGGGCATTGGTGCCCATTTTGTAGAATTCTTCGACACGGTTAGACTCTTATCACCGGTATAAGGTCTCCCAATCTATATCTTCATCAATCTAATATAACGAACCTTTCTATATACGCACCCTTCCAATATACCCGTCGGTACATGGAAGAAGATCCCTCTTTCTATATACCCAAAAGTACATGAAAGAGTCATTAATGTACATGAAAGAATTCGATACGTGGTACCAAGACAATATTGAAAGGGGTCTCGTGAGATTATTGATCTTGGCTCAAAGAAATATCCTCATATGCGAACATAACTTCACTATATACTCAAATAATTTCTCATTCTAGATTTAAGTCGTGCAATAGTTCACAGATAGATGGGATGGCTCTCACGGTGTGTGTATTGTGTCCTTATTACTCCCTATTTATTTAAAGGGTCGATGCCCGAGATGACATTGTTGCATCTATATTAGGCGTTAAGAGTATTAGTAGTATGCAACGACTTTACTCGTAAGCGCTTCCCAAAGGCCCGTTTATACTAAACACTACGAATGAGATCTAAGATCTCGTGTGTTTTAGAACCAAATTTTACTATTTTTTATTACATTTCTCTGCGGTTTTTGAGTAGTTATAATGTTTTGCGAGTTGACTATGACAACCGTTAAATTACTACAATATCTTTGAAGCATATAATTACATTCAATTTTTTTGAAAAATCGATTGAAAGGCAATTTTTTTTGTTTTTCGGGGCCCTAGTGGCCTCCGAAGACCAATATGGCTTTGTGAGAAAAAAACTGTAAAAAAGTGGCTCAAAATTTTGTTTTCAGCTACCCCTCCTTTGGAAAAAATTGTCCAAAATAAAAAATTGAGAAATTTTGGAGAAATTTTTTTAACCCTTTGTAGGGTTTTCTCTGCTAAGTTTAGTGGCCTGTTTAGCTATAACTAAGGGATTTAGCGGGGTTTTTCCACTAAATATGCCTCTATAGTTGGCGGTTCTACCAAATTTTCCACTAAAAATCAATTGTTTTAAAAAACAAGTTGGGGGTTGGGTCGAACCCCAAACCCTACCCACCCAAGTTCCTTTGCACTATCCAACTAAGCCACTAATGTGCTTTGCGAATTTTATAAAACAATTTATATATAAAAACTACAAAAATAACTAACCTTTTAAAACCTAATGTGGCCGTTGGCTTAGAGGTTGCACATGGCTTTGCTCATTTGGGAGAAGATTAGGGTTTCCGCTCCAGGCGGATCTAAGCTTTTTTTCAAAGTCTTGTTATTATTTTCCTCCTTTGCATTTGCTTTTGCCTTTTATTCTTCACCATTTTGTGCTTCAACATTTTGATCTTGTTAATGTTTTTGCTGATCGCCACCTTAGATTTATCTCCTCTAGCTTTGTACCCTTGCCATTTTTATGTCTTTGCCTCCATTTGTAATGTTAGCTTGTTGTTTTGCTTGCTTGAGCTGCCAATTTTATTTTGATTCCTTTGTTTTATTTTACATGCAAGTCGAGTTTCCAGCGTTGCATGTTTTATATGCAGTGCTTTGATTTACAAGGAGCCATCGTTCATCATTTTCCTTTGCTTTCGTAGGTTAAATGACCCGTCCTCGGAGATCCATTCATCTCAATTCTGATGGGTGGCCACTATCTTAGTGAGGTAATGGCTCGATGTACAAAGCCTTACTTCAAACAATAGCTTAGCTTGTGGATTTACCTCGCCAAAGTGCTTAGTCTATGGGAGAAGTGGTTGCGATTAGCTCGGTTTGTAAACATCAAACTCACCAATGTAATGTTTGATCCACTGATTTGATTGTGCTGTGTTGGTGCTTGTTTTGATCTCGCACCATTTTCCCTAATTTTCCTTTGATTTACATGTTATGAAACATTTTATCTCTCGATGTGGATGTTTTGAAGCTTTTACCTCCATTTGAATGCCTTGAATTGTTTACAGAATCCATTGTCATGCCCTTTTTTTTTTAAGAAGTCTCTGAGCTTGCCCTTTTTTGACCTAATTTCTTCAAATCCATGGGCTCTGCTATTTTTTCCTATTTTTCCCGACCATGGAAGCTCGAGAATGATCAATTTATATTTGTATGCCTTTGAAAATCCAAATCCATGGTCAAAAATGCTTGGAACCATTATTCACTTGGTTTTGTTTCAAAAAAATTCATCCTTCACGAAAAATCAGATTCTGGGCATGAATAGTGAATTTCTATGTTTTTGATGGTCTAATGGGCATCCTTTTCCCGTCAAATTATTCCTCAGCATTCAACGGTCATGTGGTTTCTTTTTGTTGGTCAGGGGACATCGGGAAAATGTTTTAACTTGTCACTTTCTAATTTTTGGGGCAAAAAGGTAATTTTGTTCCCGTAGCTCTGCTTAATTCTGATTGGTTCTTTTGGTACTTATGTGGCTTCTTCTAATTGGATGAGGCATGAAGAGTTTATTTTATGAACTTGTTCTTTTTGGCTACTTTGGAAAAAAATTTAACTCGCCCCATGGCCCCATCAGGATCTGATTAAAGCAAAATTTAAGTGGCGGGAAAATTTCTTATTTTTGCCCGAAGGTGTATATGTGTTCATTTTTTATTTGATGCGGCCCGGCGGGTCTTTTTGGTGAAATTTTCCACTTTTTTCACATTTGTAAAAAATATCAAATTGGCCCCGTGGCCCTGATAGCATCTAATTGGTTATTCAAAAGATATGAGCGTGAGAAAAGTCTTACTTTGACCCTGTAGAAGGACACGTGGCAAAGTTAAAAGCGGAGATGCGGGCCTTCGGAAGCAAGTTGGATATTTTTCCCTTTTGGAAAAATGGAGTAAAAGTTCTAAAATGGAAGCGCACCCCCCGAATCATATTGAAGCCTTATAAGGTTCTTTAAGTTGCGCCATAAAGACACGTGGAGGTTTCCACCGGGTCTTCTTTCCTTAGACTTTTCAAAGTAACTTCCTAAAGGGCTTGAGACATGTGGTGAGCCCGCACTCATTTAGGGTCTCTACTTTTGGGGACCATCTCAAGATGTGCCATTGAGATGCGTGGTGGTTTGAAAAGTCAAGAGGTGGGGAGGTGGGCCATCGGGGGCAACTTGGATTTTTTGCCCCTTGTTATTTAAAAGATTAAAATCATCAAAATGACCCATGAGCCTGACAGAGAATAGTCAAAAAATTTCTCCAGTCAACGGCGGAGGTGTGGACTTTGGGGGAAATTTGGAAAATTTTCCTTTTGTGGAGAAAGGAGTTAAAAGTGTAAAAGGAAGCGTGGTTCTGCTGGGACCCACATCAGAAACTAGAAGTGGAAGGGTGGAGCTGCGGGGAAAACTTGGAAAATTTTCCCTTTTCCAAAAAAGAGGTGAAATAGCATAATTTAGCCGTGGTTCCTTTGGGACCCACATTGGGACACGTGTCGGTCTAATTTTTAAAGGCGGAGGGGTGGAGAAAATTGAGAAGTTTTGTATTTTTCCCAAAAAGGTGTAAAAAGTAAAGAAGAACCCTAGGCTCATCTTAACTCGGATCTCCCACGTGCATGGTCCAAATTCAAAAGAAAGATCAATGGAAATTGTGCATCATGTATCTGATTTTCTGCCATTTTTCTCCAAATCTCCTAGGGATGCATATTCTTATGGTTTTTTATCATTTCTTGGAGTCTCCTACACGCCAAATGAAGAGGAACATTAATCGATATCCTGGTTTGGTGGGAAGGTCTATAAATGTCTCTCACCATTAAAAATGCAATCTGACTATCGGATTCGACCTGATTTTTCTTTCCTTGGCATGTGAGAGACCTGGTGATATCTTTGTTTGGTGGGAAATAAATCTGAAAACGTCTTTTGCCATTAAGATGTGATCTGTCGATTGGCCTCGATCCAATTTTATAGTTTTTCCTTCCTTGACACACAAAGAACCAGATTTGATAGATTGGAGGAGGAAGTAGTTGGTGTGTGAGATGAAGAACGACTTACCAGGTGAAGAGTTGAATGCTAGAAATATTTAGAGATATTTTCCCTCTATACACCTAACAACCATTTCTGAGATCTGATTCTGGGAGTCACGATCAAGGTCATAACATGCAATGGTGCTTTGAATGTTTCTATGGTTTTCGGGGAAAACTTATTTGTAAGTGAAATATTATAAATTGCATGAATTTGTCATGTAAATGGTTGGAAGGTTGGAGTGTTAGAGGTCGGGAGCTAATTCTTGAGAAAAAAAGTTTGACAGAGCCCATCTTTCTGAGAGACTATCTGAGGAACCTATTTATTTCTTTTGTGTTAAATTTGATCATGTCAAGGTGGTTGCGAGTGTACTGACCATTGAAAAGCTCTGAGATTATTCTAGAAAATTTCCCCTACTGATAAATTTAATCAAATTTGAGTAAATCTGTGTTTTATTTTGAGTAAAATTGTGTCTTCTTCATTTCTGAATGTCTACAAACAATTTCTTGTTCCCATTGCAATCTTACATTGAAATCTATATGAATCACACAAGATCTTAGCTTTGTGATAGTTTGGTGGCACTTGCAATTTCATTTATCAGAAGAGATTTCATTTGATAGTGAAATAAACAAGTTTTAAAAAAAATTTACTCCTAGCATGATGATTAAGATTGCTTATTAGCCTTTGAGGGTGTCTTAGGCGTACTAGATTAGAGGTTGATAGTGTTTAATTAAGTTTTTCAATTTGAGCCTTCATCTTGGATCCTTAAATTTTGTGTGAAAACGTGTTGATCTAGGCCTCCATTGAAGCACACCTTCTAGTTAAAGGAACATTCTAGCTATTTTGAAGCATTTATATTGGTCAAGCCTTCCATTTTTGTGAAAACTCTCAAAGATTTGGTGAGTCAAAATCCCACTCTGCCTCACCTCCCACCAAAATTCATTTAAAAACAACTAATCATACCCATACTACCCCTGTTTTTCCTATGTGTGCACAAATGCATAATTTTTGTTACCAAAACATGTAGAAGCAATCAGGTTTTCATTGTCTTTAGTAGCCTAAACCTTGCTAAGAAAATATCTCCATTATCTAGGGTGACAACTCATGAGAGTTAGATTTTGTTGTATTGATCATGTTTTCTTCAAGGTCTTCTTAAAAAACTTTGCAAAGAAGGATATCTCCATCTCCTCCACAAAAAATAGGCTACAAAAGGGTCCTCTCACCCTGGTTGAAAGGCACAACCATAAAGTAGTGAGGATAGATCAAATCCTCTTAAGGGTGCTACCCATTTCTCCACATTTGAGTAACAAAGAGCAAGTTGCATTTCTTCCCTGGCTATAAAATGACACACAACGTGCTCTACTTACCTATAAGATTCTTGTCAAAATGGTGATGCTACTCATATTTTGAGGGAGAATCAATTTGGGTACCAACACCATTCTGGTGCCATTTCTGGGAACATTGTGATTGCGAGTTCACACTCGGGTCCTATGTCTACAGTTATTACACTAGGTTTCATTGATAAATTTGGGAAAAGGGAGGTCAGATATTTCCATTTCCAGTTTCTAGTGTTGACATACATTTGACAGATCATATTGTAGTGCATTTTCACAACTAAGGTGGAAATCCTTAGTGGCGACTTCGTGTTGATGATTTTAATATGTACCAATGTCTCAACCTCGTCAAGTGAGATTTGTTACTAAACTTTGTAAAATCTGGAAGGAAGAAGGTCTTTCTTTGCTAGGGATCCTACTAAGACATTATTTCCAGAGCTAGGAAAGACAAAGTCAGAAGGAAGAAGAGCCTGGAGAGTTGTTGGAGATCAATAGTCAAGAAAAGAGGTCTCTGTTGATGAAGGTGATCAACCTATCATTGAAGATTTCCATTCAAGTGATTCTGAATCAGGTAGTATTTTTGTGGAATTAAATTCTCCATCTGGAGAGGGGCCTTCATTTGAATTTGAAAAGTTTGCTTCTCATTCTGCTCTGTGTTTTCCAAAGTTGATAGGGTTTTCCAAGAGACAGAGCCTTTAGGGGATATCCATTTTGGAAGTTATACTCTTGTGTTTCAAAGACCCCTTGTCCCTTATCAGTTTGATTCTCCTCTAAGGTCACCTCCTCAAAACAACATGGCCCATCCCCCACCCAGACCTCCATTTGTTGTAAATACTTTTGGGCCTATAAATTTTAGAGGGATGGCCGAGTTATCCAAATGCAGTTCCCCAAGATGTAAGAAATAGACTACCAAAGTTCCAAGGAAATAATGCTATAACTGGTGATCAGCATCTAAAGCTCTTTATCAACATGATGGAAGACTTTGAGATTGAATTTGAAGATGTATATATCAAATTGTTTATCCATACTTTGGAGGAAGATGCCAAGGACTGGTATAAATATTTGCTAGATAATTCCATTGATTCTTGGACCGAGATGAATAATGCATTTAGATTGCAGTATGGTGACAGAATGAGATCCTAGGTTTCTTCTGTCAGAATTTGAGAATATAAAAAAGAACCCTAATGAGTCAGTGCATGACTTCAACACTAGATTCAATAAGACATTGAGGAGATTGCCTGTAATTTTAAGGCCATGTGATGAATCTTGTCTTATAAAGTATTCTGATGCATTTGATAAGAAAGTTGCTTACTACTTGAGGGACAAAAACCCTACCAATCGAGACATGCCTTTACTATGGCTCTATAAATTGAGAACAACATCAAAGCAATTGGAAAACCTCCTAAGAGGGAAGGTGTGAAGCTGGTTAATCCAGAAAGACCTCAAGCAAGTAAGGCTATTGATTTGGAGGAGGTTGTTAAAACTCTGGTAGGGGCTGTAAAAGAAATCTCATACAAATTAGCCCGGGAAGAGAAAGGAATTGGGAAGAGTTCACAAGGTCAACATAAGCAACAAGGCCAGGATAGATTTACAAATCATCCTAGAAATGAGCAGAGATCTAATGATAGAGGCAAAGGACCCATGGGATCTGCAAATAGACATCCCCAAGCTAGGGAAAACAGAATGGTGCCTGATCCTTTGGCTGCTAGAGTTGTTTTTATTAAAGAAACAAATGTAATTGATTGGTGTGACATGTGTTTCATGCCCCATGCTCCATGTGAAGTAGATCAACAAGAAGAAGAGGAGGCTGATGATGATAACACATATGATGATGCATGCATGATGGAGTGCTCTACAAGCTCACAATAAGGAGCAACTTCAATTGAGGTAATAAGTGCTAGAACTGCTGCTGAATTTTGGGATTGCATTCACCAGGTACCTCTTCTTCCTCCAGCTCATACTTTAGAAATAGATATTGTACAAGCTTTTGAATTTCCAAATAATGACTTTGAATATTTAAGAGCTTTAATGATAAAGAAGTATGATGGAGGAGTCCCATCTGAGGAGGATAGGCAGTTATTGATGAACATTGTTGTTTCTCAAGAGAAGGATTATAATACTAGGAGTAGAGTTGTCAAAGGAGCAGGGCCTCAAGCTAAACCTAAAGCCCCATTGCTTTCAAATATTCCTAAAGAGGTTCCTAAGAAATATACACCTTCCAAAGGCCTTGTTGTCCCAAAAAAAATTCATATTTCTCCTCATGCTCAAACTGTCAAAAACCCAGTGCTATCTGATGAGTTTGTCCATCTCCCTTCCAATGTTGCCTTGCCAAAGTCTGCTCCATATGACATTGCCCAAGTTTTGAGTCAAATCAAATTTAGTGTTCCAATTTTTGAGTTGCTTAGGATTCCTGAGCACAAGAAGAGGGCATTGGAGTATTTGGGATTGAAAGAAGAGAAGAGTACCCCAGGAAGAAATGTAAACATTGTGGAGACTCCTCCAATCATTGAAGAACTAGAAGCACCACCAGCATCGAAAGAGCTAGATGAACCACCTAAGGTTTATTTGGGAACATCCCTAGTAGATTCTCAGCTAAATGTGGATCCATTCTTCACCACTCTGATCATTAAGGATAGATTGCTGCACAACTATATGTTTGATTCGGGGCATCGTGTAATGTTATGTTATGCCTCTAGAAGTCATGAATGAACTGAATATCAAAGTAATGATCGCATATGGGAAGTTTATGCCATGAATTCTAGAGAGGTGCTAGTGGTGGGATATGTGAAAGGTCTGGTGGTACAACTTGTAGCCTATCTGGGTAGGAACTTGAAACTTGATGTAGTTATTGTTGACTACCTAGCCAAGTGGGGTATGTTATTTTCTAGAAAATGGGTTGCAAGTTTTGGTGGGAGTGTTCAAATGGATATGTCCTATGCCACCATCCCAATTGAGGGCAGCCTTGTCAAGTTGTATGGGGAAAAGAAGATGTTGCACCTCATTGAAGACCCCAACAATGCATCTTATGAAGTGTTGTACACTAGTGTTGATGTTGATAACTTTATTGGGTTTTTTGATGGGAAAGAAAACAAAATGGATCAATGTAAAAATATTGAGCAAGTAGGCTCTCCATGGACTCTACTATTTGATGGAGCTTGCTCCAAATTTGGAAATGGTGTTGGTGTAGTTCTGATTTCTCCAGGATTGGAAGAGTTTGTTTTTTCTTTCAAACTTAACTTTGAGTGTACTAACAACATTGCTAAGTATGAGGCATTATTGTTAGGTTTGAGAATTGCTTGGAAATACTATGTTAAAGACATCATTGTTAAGGGAGATTCATAACTAATTGTTAAAAAATCAGAAAACTGTATGCTACAAAAAATCAAAGAATGAAACAATACAAGCATGTAGTCTGGGACTTGATTGAAATGTTTGATTCATTTAACATTGTGCATCATGATAGGAAGTTCAATGTTCTAGAAGACAAGCTTGCAGTGTTGGGATCTTGGTTTGATAGTTTTGCAATGTCCCCATATTGTGAATATGATGTTGAAGTGTTCACAAGGCCATCTATCCCAGACAACATTAAACACTGGATTTTTTTTATGATGATGCTCGGGTCAAAAGATTTCTGCAAAAACAAAGGGGAGTTTGTTGATCAGTGTATTGATTGGGAGCCAATGGTATGCACAAAAAAGGGTAAAGAAACTTTTTTGGTAAGGATATCAAACAAATTAAGACCAATACCATCCCTAGAGGAAGTGGTTTCTCTTGAATTAAACTTTGACAATGACGATTGCATTATTTGCGGGAATATAACAGCCTTAAGGGATATTGAAGAGCATGACCTAGGTACAGAGTAGAAACCAAGGAAGATCTGGTTGGGAAGAAATCTAAACCAGGAGGAAAAACAATCATATGTCCAGTTGTTGAAGAAGTATCAGGATTTATTGGTTTGGTCCTATTCAGAGTTGAAGGCATACAGAGAGGATCTGTTTCAACATGAAATTCCTTTGGAGCCTAATGCAAAACCATTTAGACAAAAGAGAGGCCAATTAATCCACTCCTCTTTGTGAAGATGCAAGATGAGTTAAAAAAGCTAAGAGATGGAGGGATCATTCAACCAACAAGGTATTCTTCTTGGGTTGTGAACTTAGTGCCAGTTAGAAAAAAGAATGGTGATATCAGGCTGTGCATGGACTTTAGAAATCTAAACAGAGCATCAATGAAGGATAATTATCATTTACCAAACATGGATAACATGCTGCAATTAGTGACTGGTTCTGAGCTGCTTTCTACTTTGGATGGTTTCTCTGGGTATAAACAGGTAGT
The DNA here is from genome assembly GCA_018340775.1 of Taxus wallichiana var. yunnanensis. Classification (NCBI taxonomy): domain Eukaryota; kingdom Viridiplantae; phylum Streptophyta; class Pinopsida; order Cupressales; family Taxaceae; genus Taxus; species Taxus wallichiana. Next base: position 491,625,965 of record CM031242.1, on the reverse strand, counting down.
TATGAAGCAATCAAAGAGAATCAAAATTGCTTTCACTACTCCATGGGGTGCTTATGTGTATGTGAGGATTTCGTTTGGCCTGATGAATGCTAGAGCTACTTTTTAGAGAGAAATGAATGTAGCATTCTTAGGATATATAAATGACTTCATTGCTATGTATCAGGATGATGTGACAGTTTTCTCCAGGAAGAGAAGTGATCACTTGCAACATTTAGAAAAGATGTTGATAAGATACAGAGAGTATGGAATTTCACTCAATCCAAAGAAGTTCCATTTGAGAGTGCAAAGGGCCAAGTTGCTTGGTGACATTGTATCAAAGGATGGTGTCATGATTGATCCTAAGAGGGTGGAGGCCATCAACAAGGTCCCAATTCAAGAACCAAGAAAGGAATTTAATCCTTCTTTGGGCAAGATAAATTTTATCAGAAGATTCATATCAAACTTTGTTGAGTTGACCATTCCAATTACTTGCATGCTAAAGAAGGACTAGGTAATCAAATGGGAAGAGGCTTCCATTCAGGCTTTCAATGGGATCAAGGAAGCATTAAAGCATGCCCTATTTTGGCAGCTCCAGATTACAAGAAGCCTTTTCAAATGTTTTCTTTTTCTTCAGAGAACACTATTGCATCTATCTTGTTGTAGAAGGATGATGAAGGGGATGAGAGGCCAATTGCCTTTTTAGTAAGGCACTGCAAGGGGCTGAGATGAAATACACCATTATGGAGAAGCAAGCCTTTTCCTTGGTAAAAGCAACAAAGGTTTTCAGGCCTTATATTTTGAGCTCTAAAATTGTTGCTTACGTTCCCCACACCATGGTAAAATATGTCTTATCAGAGATGGAGATCTCAAGCAAAAGATGCAGATGGGTGAACAAGTTGCAGGAGTATGACATGGATATCCAAACCAAAAATTGGTAAGAGGTTTGGGCTTAGCTAAACTTATGGCTGAGAGCAACCTGCAAACTATTGAGGTGAATGAGGTAGAAGAAGGAAGGGTGGATGTCTTTGAAAAGTTGGTGAGTTCTGAGTGATACAAAGATACAATTTTTAATCTCAAACATCTATACACACCCGAATATTTGAGTAAAAATCAGAAAAGAGCTCTTAAGTTGGCTTCCCAGAAATATGTCACTACTGATTTTGGGTTAGCTTGGAAAAACCTGAGGGAGTCCTCTTAAGATGCATTACTGAAGATGAAGCCCCCAAGATAATTTCTGATCTCCATGGAGGAGTTTGTGGGGGGCATTTTGCTGGAAAATTCATAGCACACAAGATCATGAGGGCTGGTTATTGGTGGCGAACTCTTTTCAAGGACACAACTTTGTTTTTAGAAGATGTGAGAGTTGCCAACATTTTTTTGAAATACTGAAAGCTTCGGGTTCCCTTCCTTTGCAGCCTATATCAATTGAAGCCCCGTTCAAGCAATGGGGAATGGATTTCATTGGTGATATTTCAGACCCTTCAAGTGCTGGCCATAAGTGGATTCTTGTAGCCACTGATTACTTCACTAAGTGGGTGGAGGAAATCCCCACCAAGAGAGAAACACACTAAATTGTCATGGACTTCATGCTGAACCATATCATCTATAGGTTTGGAGTGCCAGTTAAAATTTTTCTTGTGACAATGCCATGAGCTTCAGAGCTAAACCTTTGGTGGCAATGTGTAAAGAATATGGGATCAATCTGACATATGCCTCCAACTACAACCCCCAAGGCAATGGACAGGTAGATTCCAAAGTAATAAAAATTTACTAAAAATCATCAGGAGAACCTTGGAGCTGAACAAAAGGAAGTGGGGTGAGCAACTAAAGTTCGCTATTTGGGCTAACAAAATTACTGTTAAAAGAGCAACTAGAAAAATTCCATTTGAACTGGTATATGGCACTCAAGCTCTGTTGCCCCTGCATATGCAATTATCCTCATATCAGTTCATTCAACAACTGGAAGATCAAGAAGTTAGTCCATATGAGGCTCACATTAACTAGATTGTTGAACTTGATGAAGAAAGGAGAGCATCTCACCAAAGGCATGTGAAGTTCAGAGAAAATTTGAAGAAGTTATTTGATAAGAAGGTCACTCCTAGAGCTTTCAACATTGGAGATCTTGTGTTGTTGTGGGATAATAGACATGAAGACAAGGGCAAGCATGGTAAATTTGATGCACTATGGATGGGCCCTTACTCCATTGACATTCAGATTGGTGAGCATACCTTCTTCTTGAAAGATTTGGATGGTGAATTACTCAAATTACCTATTAATGACAGGAACTTGAAAAATTTCCTAGATTGATTCCCTAGAATCAAGGTGAGCATCATTTTTACAGTGTACAGCTTGTTTGGTTGCTCTCTGTCTTTTATTTTTGCTTGTTACGGTCCTCGGTGACTTGGTTTTGTTGGTTTCTTGATTCAGTTTTTGGAGGATGGTTGTGGTTGTTCTGCTATGATAGCTTATTCTTTGACTCCATTTCCCAATGGTCTATTCTTGGCACTTGGTCTACTAGTTGTTCTTGTGGCACTCGTAGGGAGTGCCCATCCCTGAGTCGGAGCCGATGTTGGTGCTCGTTTTGATCTTGCACCATTTTCCCTGATTTTCCTTTGATCTGTGTGTTATGAAACGTTTTATCTCTCGATGTGGATGTTCTGAAGATTTTACCTCCATTTGAATGCCTTGAATTGTTTGCAGAATCCATTGTCATGCCCTTTTTTGAAGAAGTCTCTAAGTTTGCCCTGTTTTTGCCCTAATTTCTTCAAATCCCAGGCTCTGCCATTTTTCCTATTTTTCCCGACCATGAAAGCTCAAGAATGATGAATTTATATTTGTATGCCTTTGAAAATCCAAATCCATGGTCAAAAAATGCTTAGAACCATGATTCACTTGGTTTTGTTTCAAAAAAATTCATCCTTAGCGAAAAATCGATTCTCAGGCATGAATGGTGAATTTATGTGTTTTTGACGGTCTAATGGGCATCTTTTTCCCGTCAAATTATTCCTCAGCATTCAGCGGTCACGTGGTTTCTTTTGGTTGGTCAAGGGACGGTGGGAAAATGTTTTAACTTGTCACTTTCTACTTTTTTGGCAAAAAGGTAATTTTGGTCCCGTAGCTCTGCTCAATTCTGATTGGTTCTTTTGGTACTTACGTGGATTCTTCTAATTAGATGAGGCGTGGCGGGTTTGTTTTATGAACTTGTTATTTTTGGCTACTTTGGAAAAAGTTTGAACTCACCCCATGGCCCCACCAGGCTCTGATTAAAGAAAATTTAAGTGGCGGGGAAAATTTCTTATTTTTGCCCCGAAGGTGTATACGTGTTCATTTTTATTTGATGCGGCCCAATGGGTATTTTTGGTGAAATTTACCACTTTTGTCACATTTGTAAAAAATATCAAATTGGCCCCACAGCCCCGATAGCATCTAATTGGTTATTCAATAGATATGAAGTGTCGGGGAAAAGTCTTACTTTGACCCCGTAGAAGGACATGTGGCAAAGTTAAAAGTGGAGATGCAGGCCTTCGAAAGCAAGTTGGATATTTTTCCCTTTTGGAAAAATGGAGTAAAGGTTCTAAAATGGAAGTGTGCCCCGCCAAATCATATTGAAGCCTTATAAGGTTCTTGAAGTTACGCCATAAAGACACGTGGAGGTTTCTCGGGTATTCTTTCCTTAGACTTTTTAGCAACTTCCTAAAGGGCTTGAGACACGTGGTGAGCCCACACTCATTTAGGGTCTCTACTTTTGGGGACCATCTCAAGATGCACCATTGAGATGCGTGGGTTTGAAAAGTCAAGAGGTGGGGAGGCGAGGCCATCGGGGCAACTTGGATTTTTTGCCCCTTTTTATTTAAAATATTAAAATCATCAAAATGACCTATGGGCCCGACAGAGAATAGTCAAAATTTTGCTCCAGTCAATGGCGGAGGTGCGGATTTTTGGGGAAATTTGGAAAATTTTCCTTTTGTGGAGAAAGGAGTTAAAAGTGTAAAAGGAAGTGTGGTTCTGCTAGGACCCACAATAGAAACTAGAAGTGGAAGGACGGAGTTGCGGGGAAAACTTGGAAAATTTTCCTTTTCCAAAAAAAGAGGTGAAATAGCTAGAATTTAGCCACGGTTCCTTTGGGACCCACATTGGGACATGTGTCAAGCCCATTTTTCAAAGGCAGAGGGGTGGAGAAAATTGAGAAATTTTGCATTTTTTCCAAAAAGGTGTAAAAAGTAAAAAAGAACCCCAGGCCCATCTTAACTCGGATCTCCCATGTGGATGGTCCAAATTCAAAAGAAAGATCGATGACAACTTGTGCGTCTGTATCTAATTTTCTGCTATTTTTCTCCAAAGCTCCTAGGGATGCGTATTCTTATGGTTTTTATCATTTCTTAGAGTCTCTGCACGCTAAATGAAGAGGAACATTAATCGATATCCTTGTTTGGTGGGGAAGGTCTGTAAACATCTCTCACCATTAAAAATGTAATTTGACTATCGTCGATTTGACTTGATTTTTCTTTCCTTGGCACGCGAGAGACCTGTTGATATCTTGGTTTGGTGGAAAAATCTGAAAATGTCTTTTTCCATTAAGATGTGATCTAACTATTGGCCTTGATCTGATTTTCCAGTTTTTCCTTCCTTGCACGTAAAAAATAGATTTGATAGATTAGAGGAGGAAGTATTTGGCACGTGAGATGAAGAACGACTTACAGGTGAAGAGTTGAATGCTGGAAATATTTGGAGAGATTTTCCCTCTACACACCTGATAACTTTTTTGTAAATCCAATTCTGGGAGTCACGATCAAGGTCGTAACACGCAATGGTGCTTTGAATGTTTCTAGTTTTGGGGAAAACTCGGTTGTAAGTGAAATATTATAAATTGCATGAATTTGTCATGCAAATGGTTGGAAGGTTGGAGTGTTAGAGGTCGGGAGCTAATTCCTGAGAAAAGAGTTTGTGAGCCCATCTTTCTAAGAGACTATCTAAGGAACCTTATTTCTTTTGTGTTAAATTTGATCATGTCAAGGTGGTTACGAGTGTACAACCATTGACAAGCTCTGAGATTGTTCTAGAAACTTTCCCCTGCTGATAAATTTAATCAAATTTGAGTAAATCTATGTTTTATTTTGAGCAAAATTGTGTCTGCTTCATTTCTGAATGTCTGCAAATAGTTTCTTGTTCCATGGAAATCTTGCATCGAAATCTATGTGAATCACATAATATCTTAGCTTTGTGATAGTTTGGTGGCACTTGCAATTTCATTTATCAGAAGAGCTTTCATTTGATAGTGAAATAAACAAGTTTAAAATCATTTTACTCCTAGCATGATGATTAAGATTGTTTGTTAGCCTTTGAGAATATATTAGGTGTGATAGAATAGAGGTTGATAGTGTTTAATTAAGTCTTTTAATTTGAGCCTTCATCTTAGATCCTTAAATTTTGTGTGAAAATGTGTTGTTCTAAGCCTCCATTGAAGCACGCCTTCTAGTTAAAGGAACATTCTAGCTGTTCTTCGAAGCATTTCTATTGGTCAAGCCTTCTATTTTTGTGAGAACTCTCAAAGATCGGCAAGTCAAAATCCACTTTGCCTCACCTCCCACCAAAATTCATTTAAAACCAACTAATCATACCCATACTACCCCTGTTTTCCCTGTGTATGCACAAATGCATAATTTTTCTTACCAAAACATATAGAAGAAATCATGTTTTCATTGTCTTTAGTAGCCTGAACCTTGCTAAGAAAATATCTCCATTATCTAGGGTGACAACTCGTGAGAGTTAGATTTTTCTGTATTGATCATGTTTTCTTCAAGGTCTTCTTAAACAACTTTGCAAAGAAGGATATCTCCATCTCCTCCATAAAAACAGGCTACAAAAGTGTTCTCTCACCCTGGTTGAAAGGCACAACCATAAAGTAGTGAGGATATATCAAATCCTCTTAAGGGTGCTACCCATTTCTCCACATCTGAGTAACAAAGAGCAAGCTACATTTCTTCCCTGGCTATAAAACGACACACAACGTGCTCTACTTGCCTATAAGTTTCCTATCAAAACTGTGATGCTACTTAGATTTTGAGGGAGAATCAATTTGGGTACCAACATGGTGATCGATGCATAGGGCACAACTCACTCGGTGGAGCACGATCTAAAGCAAAGCTAACTCTACTCTTTCTTTTTCTAAATAATCCAACTCATTCGATCAAGCTCAACCTAGTTTGAAAAGTTTTACAACAACTGGCCCATAAAATAGCTCGTTGTTTGGCTCAATAAGAGCTCATGGCTCAATAGATTTAGTTGAGATATCCCTAACGGGGATTTTTTTAAAATTTATTTTCATGTAGCAAATTTTACCTAGTGCAATGTATACCAATGCAAAACAAATTGCATTCCAAACACCTGGAATGGAAGAGGGGTTGTGGGGATGCATGGATGTGTGGGAAGTTTCCGGAGGTAACACATGCTCTTCTAAAAAGAAAATTCTTCTCCAGGACACTTCTCTTCCGACTGGAACCTCTCTCCAACCCTTTACTACTTCACAGGTCCAAATTCCTGCTCTGGTACCAAATGTAAAACAAGGACGGAAGCCTATAGTATTTTATTAATCAACCAAATAAAATTACAAAAGAGGTGTTGCAATATTTATACATATTGGACAACAATATACAAACAAATAAATGATGTTGCACATGTGCAACATTAAAAAAACAGAATACATAAGCTTCCAAAAGAACATCCGGGAAGTTGAATAAATCAAACAGATAATTGTTACAACTATGTAACAATATAACCTACGAGATAATATGACAAATATGGTTAACAAACCATATAACAATAATTAATCAAATAATAATATCCTAATACAATGCATAATTAAAATGTGAATTATATTTACCCTAACAACGTCCCCTTAACCCTTTTATTCATTGTTAATAAAAAAATAAATATTTCTCACGAGTGTCACAATTCATTCATTTTTTTATAAGAAAATAATGTTTTTAGTAGAAAAACAATATTTTTGATTTGTAAGATAATCTATCTCAAGTTTGCTTCATTATTATATATCTTTTTCTTACTTTAAAAGGTGAAGAAAAACTATTTGAAAAGCACATTATTAATGACCACATCACACTTCACTTCCACTTCGAGGATTGAAATGTAGCAAATATAATTTTATTTATAAACATTTCAAAGAGATTAGTTGTTTCCTCTTTAAAATAAATTGGCCACATAACACCCGTATGATCTCCTATATGATCTTACTAAGTGAGGTGACTAACTACTTGAGGTGTACAAGAAGTCGAGTGTTGATGAGACAAGTCATAAACACCAACACCCCCCTTCATCGAAGTTGAGGTAGAAGTCATGGAAATTCAAAACTACAAGAGAACTCCCCTAGACAATTGATAAAAATGTTTTAATGGGTCCGGGAAGCTAAATGCACGATAAGATATCTATGTACAAACACCATCTCTCGGAAAAGAAGATGATGAGAAAAATGGGTCTGATAACTAGGCTTGATAAGGTATCCATATAAAACTAGGATCTCAGGTAATGGAGGGAAACCTTTAAGGGAAAAACATCCACTTACAAAAGATAAAAGACTTCCCTAAACTTCCTAAGAAAGATGTGTCAAATGGGTCCCAATAACTAAAGGTTTGATAAGGTACCCATTTAAAAATAATATATATCTAGAAAAGAAGAAGAGGAGAAGAGGAATAGAATCCAGAAGAAGATGGGAGGCTATAACAAACTTCACCTAAAGAAGAGATTGCAAGTGAAGAAATTTCACCTCAGTGAAGAGCTTGGTGAAAACTTCTGCAACCATATAAGAAGTATGACAATACTACAAGATGATGATGTTGTTGTGAATTAGATCCTGAATGAAGTACATATGTATCTTGATGTGCTTCATCTACTAATGTTGAACTGGATTTTAGTAAATTGAGATGGTGCTCATGTTGTCATAGTAGATGATATAGTTTGTTGAAAACAAAAAACCAAACTCTGTCAAGATACCTTGTAACCAAACAACTTCCATGGTAGTGTTAAGCTGCTGCTTTTACTATGCCTCTTTAGAAGATATCATAATTATATTCTTCTTCTTGTTAGACCAACTAACAAGACCTCAACCAAGAGAAAAATTGTATCTAAAGGTAGATTTCTGATGATTTAGATCACCGGCCCAATCAAAATCAGCATATCCATCTAATTCAATATCGTTTCCTCCTAGATAGTGAATTTCATCCATATAAGTGCCACAAAAACAGGTGAAGGATCCACTACGTTGATTTTCGGTGCAACTTGTGTGGTTCTTGCATTAATTTGGACACGATCCTAACAATATACAATATATTTGGATGAGTGTGAGTAAGATAAATCAATATTCCCACCAAATTTAAATAAAGGTTACCATCAACCAACAAAAGCAAAGCATTCAGAAACCAACTTATTCCCGAATAGGAAAGGAGTAGGAGAAGGCTTACAACCAAACATATGAAATTGAGCAAGAAAATCAAGGGAGTACTTAGGATATGCGATTACAATTCTTGAGTCATATTGTGAAATCTGAATCCTAAGAAAGTTGTGAAGCAATGCTAAGTCATGCATAGAACACTTGTTGGATAAGGAAATCTTCACATAATTGATGATAGAGGAAGAGCTTCCCATGATCAACAAGTGATCAACATACAGAACAAGGACAAGTATGGAGTCATCCTGCCATATAAAGTAAACATTTGGGTCAGAGTGACATCGAGTGAACCCGATGTAAGTACAAAGGATTCCACCTTTGCATACTAAGACCAAAGAGACTACTTTAACTTACAAACAAAGGAGGGATCATGGACATAATCTGGACATTTTTTCATGTATATCTCTTCCTCTCTAGGTCCTGTAGTCACCTATAATTTGGTCTACGCAACTTTATTAGTAAAATTGCACTAATTATTCCAATACCCACTAATTGACTACACTATGTTAGTTAATTACCCTATCTAACCTCTTCTAAACCCCTAAATCATGCTAACACCCCTCTAAATGGCTTCTACAAGTCATTATCCTTTTTATTACCCTATTTGACTTTCTAAAAGGAGACTTAGCTTTCCAAATGTCAATTTCACCTTTCTAATTTGAGTTTCACTTGAATTTGGCCTTTTTGGAACTTAGTCCCACATGAGTCCAAAACATCCCTTTCCTCCTCCTAGAATTGGAAACCTATAAATACAAGCATACCCCTCCCCCTTTTGTTAAGAACACTCCTCCATTTTTAGACTAGCTTATGCCATTTCTAGATTTTAGTAGTTTTCATTGTTATTTGAGCTATTTGCTTTACTATTGCATCTTTCACTCAAAGCATTGGGTAAATAGAGAGAACCATTTGGCCTTGTAGCCATTAATGGGGAGACTCTACTCTCAAGATTCTTGAGGATCAAACAAGCATAATTGATTGCTAGGATCTTCAATAGGTTCATCTTTCATAGCTTTCATGGAGTAGAGATATCTAGATATGTTAGGGTTTGAATGTTTATTTCAAGTTTATATATGCATGAAAAGAGATAATTTTTTGCTTAGCTCTAATTTGATGGTTCATTGTTGAAGTTTGGAAAGCTTTGAAGCTTTCTTGAGTGTTCTAATCTTCATCCTATAACTACACCAACATACACATGAATACAGTCCCCATGAAGGAAAACACTCTTGACGTCCATTTAATGGACTTCCCATCTGTTTGTAACAGTGAAGGTGAGGTTCATTTGAATAAAATTAATGTTGGTAAGGGTTTCGAATAACCAACCCCAACTACATGGGAGAAACCCTTAGCTACAAATTACGCTTTAAACTTATCGATGTCTCCATGGGCACCATACTTTGTTTGAAACACCCAATTAAATCGAACTATTTTTCTTCCTTCGTAAGAAGGGGTGAGATCCCAATTATCATTAATCATGAGTGAGGAATACTCCTCATCCATGTCAGAATCCCACCCAAGAATACTAGAAGCCTCCCAAAAATACCAAGGGTCGGAAGGCAGAGGCGAAGGAGTGAGGTCCTTTCGAAATCTAAGAGAGTCCATATCTTGCGAAGGATCTCCCATCTACTCTCCAACAATTTACAATTTTTTCCTAGACCAACGAGGACTAGGAGGATCAAGCTCAGAGTCTGAATATTCTTCACTCGAGTGAGAAGGGAAAAGGTCCCAATCAACACTACCATCAGAATCGAGAAGACTCTGAAGCATGAGGGTTGGGAGGTGTAGGAGGATCAAGAGGAGGAGCAACATGCTTGACTTTAACATCATCTGAAGAGTCAAATTAAGAATCAGAGAGCATAAGGACATCAGGGGGTGGAGAAGTAGAAGTCAAAGAAGACTCATTGAATTTCACAATTCTCTTGATATAAATCTCATGTGTAATAGGGTTCAAAAATCGATATCCCTTCACACCATTAGGATACCCTATAAAAATACAAGGTTTGGATTGTGGTTTTAAAGCCTTACATTTCTTTTTGGGAATTTAGGCCATAACATTAGATTCAAAGACTCGAAAGTGCTCAACGTTAGGATTATGTCAAAATCAGGATTCAAAGGGTGTCATCCCTCTTACTTCCTTATGTGGAACATGATTTTGAATATAATAAGTACAATTCAATGCTTCAACCCAATATTGCGGAGGAAGGGACTTCGAGTGAACCATACAAATGGCCATTTCCTTAAGCGTTTGGTTATGTATTTTTGTAAATCCATTTTGCAAAGGTTTGTAAGCAATTGTATGTTGCACAGAAATCCCTTCTCAGGTAAAAAAATTCTCAACCTATTGCTCACATAATCACCTCCGTCATTGGTTCGAAGAACATTGATAGACCTTTCAACTTGTTCTTCAACAAGAGCCTTAAAATTCCAAAAGTGATCATAAACTTCGGACTTAAGATTAAGAAAATACACCAAAATATAATGCAAAAAGTCATCAATAAAGTATATATAGAACTCTAGTAAAGGAAGGAGATGGGAAAGGTCCGAAATGTCACTATGAAAACTATCCAAAATATGAGTATCTCTTGAGACTTTTCCTTTGAAAAACTCTTTTCAGGGTGCTTCTTGAGGGCACAAACCTCACAAAGACCCTTAGAAAATCTAACATGGGGTGACCCGTTGACCATTTCATTTTGGCTCAATTGTTCAAGGTAACGAAAGTTAAGATGGCAAAACACTCATTCCATAGCTTACTAACCTCATCTATATGAGTGAGTAAGGCAATGGGCGTTGAATCAAAAGTAAAGTGGGAGAAGGTATACAACCGTAAATAGTGATCTACCTTTCCCTCATCCGTAGTAGTGTTGGAATTAATCTCTCGAATAATCACCAAGTTGGGACTTGTTGACCATTTTTAGTCATCATCGAAAAGGGGTATACAAAACTTTCAGGTTACTTCGGTTCGATGGCAGATTAATCAAGCGCACAGGAAACTAGTAGTTAAGAATGTTGTTATAAAATGTTTATCCCTCAAATAGGATTATATTCCAACATTTGTCTTCGTCATGATCATGCAACAATATTTCTAAACTGCTACAAGGTCGTGATAGAGATGGGAATAATATCGAACATCAAAAATAGACATCATGGGCAACAAACTTTCAGGTTGCAACATTAAGAATTAACAAAGGAAATTATAGTTACATAGGTGATAATTTGTTCGTTTTAGTTGCGAGATCAAACAAAGGTACAATTAATTCATTATATTCCTTTAAGATTAAGTGAAACTACTTATGTGTTGGGTTGTTTTAGGTTCATTCCATATCAAGTTCTTGAAGAAAAACAAAAAGAGACATAAAACAACTCTCATTATATAAGGAAAATTTCATTTATTCATAAAGGAAAGAGTACATTTTCTCACACAAGCCGTGAAAAGTGACTGAAAATAAAGAAATGCATATGAAATTAAATCTAGAAACGTAAAGAGAAAGAGGAACCCGTCATTGCCTTTTGGACGAGCTTCTCTTCCATGCAAGATGTTCCTCCGATAGTCTAATTGCCTCTTCACGGTGCTGAAAAAGGTGAAAGCAAAGGAGTTAGAGATCACGGGCTTCTATCTTTTTACATTTCTAACTCTGCTTTTATAAGCATTGTAAATTACAAGTAAATGAACTATTGCAGCCATTTGAAAATCACAGTCTCATGTTAGAATGAAATCGGGTATGCAATTTTCAAATTTGAGAACAATATCCAATAGTTTTCAGGTACACATTACAAAGAGCTATAGAGTGGAAATGAGTCGCATATTATTTTCCAAAGACATAGCTCAAGTAAGTCACAACAGTTCCATAAGAGATTGCAGATTTCTATCAACATTTTGATTGCAAAGAATGATACCATATTTTCAATTGCATGTCAAGGTTTCAAGAGAAGTACAACTACATGACTAGAAAATTGATGCACATGATTTCATATCTATAGTAAAGCAAAGTGTGCAACCATCTTCAACAATACTTGATATGCTATCAACTAAAATAGATTTGCGAAAAAAAAGGGTAAAGATTCACGAAATTGGAGTTCATTTATTATTACATGAGGCGAGCTTAAGAAAGGATTTTCATGTTTTAGAACACATCAACATAATAAGGTCATTGTTGTTATATTGAAGAATTGCATTTTTAATAGGTCCTACTTCCATGAGTCAAGCTAAATCATCTCATAAGAGATTGGAGACAAGAATATTTTGCATTGGTGGTGGGAATTGTTAACGGTCCAAAGTACACTTTCTTATGGATGGAAGTTTGTTGCTTACTTTGGCGGGTACAATGGGATTCCCTACGAGTTGTCGGTGTCTCGGAATGAGGTAAACCTCCGAGAAAGCATTGGCTCTCTTTTATGAATCACTTGAAATATGTATTTGAGTGAATTGAGGGTTAGAGGAAAAGTAAAACTGAAAGCATATAAAGGTGATACACTAAAAACTCTGTGGGACTTGGTCTTGCACAAACACACTTAAAGATTGATGAAAGACTGATTATTCACTTCAATTAATTATTTGACAGATTCTGCACTCAATAAGGTGTTTGAACACACTTGAAAGATTTGCAAAACAAGGAAAAAAATTATGAATGGAGGTTTCTAGAATTTGATAGCATGCAAAGGAACCTATTCATTCACTTGAACACACAAAACAACTTCTGTAAAACACTTAAAAAGCATGAATATGGAGGAAACTCAATCTTTATTAATCAAAGGTGCATAGTACAAATATCTTGCAACATAAGTCTCCAAAAATGAGCGCCCGATGCTTTGTAAAAGCATACAATATATAGAAAATATCCACCCACCAAGGCTCCAAAAATAGCCCATGCACTTAAGTCACAACCCCTGTACATGCATAATTTTAACCTTTACAAAAAGTACAACTTGAAAATAAATACAAAGCTAAAATAGCATTTCCAACTCACTTCTCACTTCAGTCAAATTATTGTTGACTGGTCAACCCCCTCATCAAATTACAAGGTGAATGTATGGGTCTTTTGGGGAAATGGGGTAAATTTGGACAAATTGAGGTGAAGCCCCATTTTGTCTTATTATAAAAAGGTTAATTTTGTCTCAACTCCACTTTGGCACGTGAATAGCCACATCATGAGCTGCTTTTGTTCCTGCAAGGTAATAAGGTTTACTTTTCTCTCTGCTATGGCCGTCATTCATCACTTTTTGGAGGTTTAATTTCTATCCTGGAACTTTGATTTTTATCTTAAAACTCAGCTATGAAGATATCTGTCATAGCTCAAGCTCGGTTGCCTTGTCACTGAGAGTTTTCTCTATTTGAATTTACTCGAGCTCACCGTAAGATCCATCTACAATGTGGAAACTCATTGTAACTCTGCAATTCTAAGGAAAGGTAAACAATAATTTTTTTCTCATAATAGCATTTCAATCTTTTGGATCTGGCACTTCGTGTTTTGAAATGAAATCTGCCAGAGAGATTTGTTCATATCTGTTTATTGCCATGGCCTTCATATCTCATATCTATGTGTTTTATTTGTACGCAAAAACTATTCTGGTTCACATTTTCACGGTTTTGCTTTGCATGATCCCCAGTATGGCCGCCGCTAATCCTGTGCATAATATTTGCATTATATAGTATTTTTGGTTCGAGTTATGCATTCGCTTGTTGGGGATTTTGATGGCATGGTCGTTATTTTTCTGTTGGGACTCTTCTTTTACCTGCATGAGTTGTTCTTCTTGCATTCTGCCATGGCCACCATTTTACTCGAGAGCTATGGTTTCCATTCCTTGCGTGGCCGCCATGTCTTTGCTCAGGCTCTGATTTTTCTATTTTGTTGAGGTTGTTCCTTTTCATATTGGGCGCTATTATTGTTGAAAAATATGGGGCTTGCATTGGTATAGCTCTGCTTCGAGCCCTACCATCTGGGTTTATTTATCTCATTGAAGAACTGGAGGTTTTTAAAAAAATGAACACAATCTTCTTTTGTCATGGTCATATCAATGTTGAGTCTGATTTGCAGAAAATCCTAGTGCCGCCATGATTGGGGTTTGTTGGGTTTCTTGCTTTTACTTTCTGTAGAAAGGGTTTGAAATCATTCGCCATGAGCTCTAGACTCACCCATTTTATGTGACTCGGCAATTGCTTTTCAAGATAAGCCATTTCTCCATGTCGATTTTCTCTATTGGATGTTGCTTTCATGGTGAACTTGACATTAATGCCATCAAAACTCTGTTGCTTCATCACATTTGGAACTTGAACTCCTTTTCTTCAACTCGTGGTTTCAGATTTCATGTGTATTTGTATCAATGCTAATGTGATTTCATCCCATTACAGGGAGTCACTTCAGAAGCCTAAAGTCACCAATACTAATGCAGTCAATGGTTCATCGATTTATCACTGTATGGCTTTGTTAAGTGAATACTATTTCCTTACCGTGCTTTTGCATGACATAATGAGATCCCTGAGAATAAATCGCTTAGTGATTGTTGTTGTTGTAAATTTTCTTATATTTTTTCCTCATGAAGCTTTGATGAATATTGTTAGATACAACTGAAAGAATGCCGACTTCTAAAACATACCTCCAATTTGTAAAATTTTAAAAACCTTTTCTCACCATGATATTTGTATCATATAATGGTAAGCACGAGTTGTTTTATGTTCATTACTAAAACCTCTAATTATTTTAAGATGGTTGCTGCTAGATGCGTCACTATCATGGAAGTTTGATCTTGCTTTGCCTCTTAATGTATAAATTCTAATGAATTAATTACAATGAACACTGTAATCTTTTGTAATTTGCCTTCAGTTATAAGAAAAAGCTATAGTTGTGTTTTTTTATCTTCTCTTGATCCTTTCTTCTGTGAATACATGAAACATTGAAGTAGTTTGTTTTTCTCCAACCTTCTTTCCCTTTTTGTTGATCATTGTTACATGTTTGATAAATGATGTTGTTTCCTTTGTAACATGTTAGCCATTTTGTTTCCATGATTTCTTCTTATAAATCTTTCCTAATTAGAGACATGTGGATTCTAGTACAACTTACTGATTTTCCATTTGCGTGAGGTCATTTCTAGCCTAAAGTACCGTTCATCTTCTCAATGTTGTCAGGACTCTCCTCCTTCACTGTGACATCATAACTCTGATTTGGTTATTGAACTCTTTAATGCATAAAGTTTGATGAAGGCTGGGAGATTTACTTTTGATGAAACCTGATGGTGATTGTAGTTTGTCTCTTTTCTAAACTGTTGGATTGAAAGTTGTTCCAGCTGTAAATCTATATTTTGTGTTATCATTCTATAATCTTTGGATTTATATCCATCGTATGAAGTGATTTATGCTTTCCTCATGACATCATTTTTGTTTTACCTTGCGAGGATATAACATTTTCCACTTGATGATGCCTCAATACGAGGACATGGTCTGAGAATAGAAGAATATGATGAAGGGCTATTAGGGCGTGGCCCAAGTATAGATGAGGAGAGACTACTAAGAGGCATCCCATAGATAGAAGAGGATGAAGGGCTACTATGACGTGGCCCAAGAATAGAAGGTAATGGGCTACCAAGAGGTGACCCACAAGTAGAAAATGGAGGACTACCTAGGGTGGCCCAAGGATAGAAGAAGTTGATGGGCTACTCAACGGTGACCCAAAGAGAGATGAGGAGGGACTACTTGGAGGCGTCCCATAGATAGAAGAGGATGAAGGGCTACTAGGACGTAGCCCAAGAATAGAAGTAATGGGCTACTAGGAGGTGACCCACAAGTAGAAAATGGGAGGGCTACTAGGATGTGGCCCTAGGATAGAAGAAGTCGATGGGCTACTCAGTGGTGACCCAAAGAGAGATTTTGATTGAGGAATGGTGATAGATAATGAATGATTTGGTAATGAGAAGATAAGCCATGGCTCAATGCTAGACCCGACATCTCATCATGCTCAGAAGAAGGTGAAGATGGAATAGAAGAAGAAGAGTCAATTTCCATGACCTTAGGATTTTCCTCTATGTTCTAATAAAAGGAATCAACTTCTTTTCCCCAATACGTGAGCGTATCGAGTTCTAGAAAGAATCCTTGTTTGCAATCCTCTAGAGGGATATCTTCATGTAGTCTAATTGTTCCTTCATTCTGAGAGAAATCAATTAGTAGAGGTTGTTGTTCTTTTTCCATAGAAGGTTGAATAGAAGAAACATGTCGATAAGCGGGGATGATTGATTGATAGAAGAATATGACTCAAGAGAGGAAGTAGGATTGGTGGTAAATGTCTCATGAATGGACAATTTGGATTTGGACCTATGTCGTTTTCTAGAAGATGATGCAATGTAGGAGAGAAAATAGGATCACATAGCCATCCATTAAGTTGTGATGTAGGAGTCGAGTTAGATGATTGACTAGAGGGAATCCGAGTCATGGAACTCTTTGATAGAGGAAGAGGTCGTTGAGATGACTAATGAAGGAGGTCCTGCAAAGAAAGGGAGGACCATGACTCAAGAACCAAATTAGATGTTCGATTGATGGAACTTGGAGTCACACGAGTCTTCAAAGGAGGAATATGTCGTTGAGGTGATTTGGAATAAAGGTCCTACGAAGGAAGGGAGGACTGTGATTCAAGATTTGATCTAGGGGTATCCGAACAATAGTTGGGATCCGAGTCTTTAGAAGAAGAGTCGAATCCGAATGGTAATTTGGATCTGAATCAAAAGAAGAAGAGTGGGGGAACCTAAATAATAATTTGGATCAGAAACATCCAAACCATACCACCGACTATGAGCTGAAGGTGGGGAACAGGGTACCCGAATGGGTCCTCTAGAATGAAGAACCAAATGAGGTTTAGTTGTAATGGGAATATTTTGATTTGAATTGCTAAACCTAGGTTCCATATTGTTGTAAGTGTGAGGAACCGCACGATAATTAGTCATTGTTGGTGTCATTTAAGCACAAATGTCTATATCTAGATAGTGTGATGGAACTCCTTCAAAGGGAAGGAAGTGACATGTTGATTCGAGTAGCATAATGACAACCAACTAGACATTTCATAAGTATGGAGATGCGTGCGTGATTTTCGAAGAAGGTCTAAGGAAAATAGACATTGTGATGACGTAATCTCGATGAGATCAAAAATGATTGTCCTAGAAAACAATTTTTCCAGATGAATAATCACAAGGAACAATCATGCAAGTGTAAAACACAAATCCAATCAACAAGGAAATACACCCTATGCAAATGCATGTGCAAAGTGATAGTTCAATGCAAAGATGATCAACACAATGTCAATACTTATGTCAAGCTCGAAATGAACAAGGCGTAAATATTAACAAAGGGTAGATGTGAATCCCAATCAAAGGATACAATGACACATTCAACAACCAACAAGGCCAAAATGTTAAAGGGTGAGGTTTACAAATGTAAGCCATGTAACCACACCAATTGGACACATTAATCAAGCTTCACGAAGAAGTGAGATATTAGTGCCAACGTGGTATCAAAACGACACAAACAAAGTAAGTAACACTCTTCAATATTTTGGACAATGTTTGAAGAAAAACTAAGTCAAGGTATACTGAGGATGTGTTAAAATGTGTGCAGCATAACACCACAATATAGACACTTAGATCACATTTACGAAAAACATGACATAAGTATCTTAATTGTGTTGAGACAATGCAAACAAGGTAACACATCAAAGGGAGATCAAATGATGAATCAATCCGAACTATGATGATGATCTTGAAATCAAGATCAAGTGGCCATCAAAGATATGAGGATGCATCCACACACTTTAGACATTTAACAACTCAGCCACAAACATGGATGAGCGTAAACAGACAAAAAAGTGGTGAACACTATCTATGAAAAAACTCTCGAAAGATGCCTTCTGTTGCCCCAAATGGGAAACAAGAATGCAAAGGTGTAGATCAAAAGATGGAAATGAACTAAGCATTACTTGGGTAGAGCTTCTCCTCGTCGAAGGCGTGAAAGAAACTAAGCTAAGTGAAACATCGTCTAATTTCCGTGATGAAAGGCACTTAGATCCAACTTAAGTGGATTCTTTGCCTTGTTCGAAAAACAAGGTTCTGAGTCCAAACAAGTTATCACTTCGTGATGGCCAAAACGTGACAAAGGACTAGTAAAGTGGGCTCCTTGAAAAAATGGCTTCCCTAACAAGTTCTCTCAACTAGGTGTTACAAGGTTGTCTAAGAGCGAGGCGTGATTTACCCAAAAAGTCGTAATGACTAGTTTGGGAGTATCTCAGCTTTATCCCCTTTCAAATACAGTGGGAAATGAATGCATCCATCGTGTACTTCTACTAAGGTCGTGATATAGACAACTTGCAACTCTAACTCACAAGGCGTACTAGTCAAGTGGGTAAGTGGAGCGCTTCCTGTTTCATCCACGAGGTTACACAGCAGTGGACTACTTTAGGGTTCCTAGAACCACCCCCATTGTTGTAGCTTAAGGCGTTATGCCAAAGGGGTTATGTTCCAGTTGAGCGGATAGGGACATACCCTTTTTGAAACCTGCAATACAATGTTTTGAATATGGTGTGTTTTTATCTTGCTTAACTTAATGTGGTTTTAAGTAGCACACCATTTGGAAACTTGTAAGAACACGTGTATTAGAAGTCTTGATGTTGTTTGTTTTTGACGTCTTTCTTTGACATGCGATTTTGGTCCTACATACCAAGGTTAGTAATTTTCCAAAATGTCATACAAAGGAGATAAGATGTTGTTTTTGATTTCCCAGATCGTCCTAAGACGCAAGGAAAGAGCATACACAACAAGGTATCTCACTCAAATTTTTAATAAATGGAAAATTCCTAAGTATAATGTGAAAATGAGTTCTTTTTAACCAACTTTGAAAGCTAAATAAACCATTTTGCAAGTATGAAGAAAGTGGTGAAACGTTTCTGATTCCCAAGATCACCTAGAAAGGCACGAGGGAAGAGCATACACATTCACAAACAAAGATGCAAATGTTTTTGATTAAGTTAGTATAAAAACTTAATGCAAAAGGAAACTGTAAACCACTGTTAGAACCCTGTAAGAGTTAGAAAACCAAGAAAATCGAAAAATTCTAGAAATCTAATTTTTGCACTTTTTAACAGTTTTTAGTAATTTGCATTTTTGGAGGTCTCCAGAGCACTTTGGGAGTTTTGTGATAGAAGATAGTATACCAAAGTTAGCTTCGTTATCTTTTGGCGCTTTATTCAAACTACGAAAATGAGTTAATGAGTCAAAAGAAATGGTTACACAGAGACACACTGCTTGCCCGAATGACACATACAAATGGTTACAAAGAAATGGGTGCATGTGGGACTAAAGCTCAAAAAGCACTTTAGGATTAGATTAGGATAAACATGCTTTAGGCTTAGTTAAGCTTGGTTTAGGCTATTTAACAAGGGTTTAGGCTAGTTAAACTTGATTAACAAGTGATTAGAGACTCTTTGAGAGTTAGGAGGGTCTAGATAACCAATTGTGGTGATAGATAGCCTACGAAGCCAATAGAAGTGGTCAAAAGAGAAGTAGGAGGTTCGAATAGTCGAAAAGAGAAATGTTTAGCTAATAAGAGAGATATTAGTCAAATAAGTTGATTATAGGAGGAATATGACTGAAATAAGGTGTCGTGAATGGGCATCCAGAAAATGGAGTGAAGAAATGTTGCTTAATGAAATGTAAATCAATCAGTTTAATTAGATGAAATGCTAAGTGTAAGCATATTTTAGGTGTCTACATTATTTTCCTATTCGTGTCAACATAGAAGACAATAGATTGACAACTGCTGCAAAAATAAGTAGAGGTGAGAATACAAATGTGAGCTACGGAACAAGAACATTTGAGATAAGTGGGATCTCGATAACAAGTGGATCATCTATTTCAGCACATGAAAATGAAGGAAGCTACAATTTTAAGAATCAAAAAAATTTCTCCAATATTGCAGATTTGCTAAAGTTACACAAGTTCAACACACCAACCCAAAATGGAGTTTGGGTAGTATATCAAGTTAAAGAAAAACCATATACACATATCAATGTATTAAGAATGAAACCTACACAAAGTAAGGCATTTCCAAGAGGCAAACAAAACCAATGTTGCAACAAATGTCGAGCCATGGAGGCACGAGGAAAAGTGATAAAATAGAATACAAAAGCACACAATAGCTTGTAGCCATGAAATTATGCAAATTGAGCCAAAAAGCTCTAAGAAATGAAACTACTATTTGTGGCCATGAGCCATGGCAAACCACAATATGAAAAAATACCAGCTCAAGCTCACCCGGCTCAAGAATTTTTATACAAACCCACAAACGGCCAAGGTATAACGACCATGCAAGCCACAAATTCATGGTAATAGTGAGCAAACAATGCAAAAAATAGAAGGACTACCTTCAAATCATGGTGAGTTGTTGGAAAATCGAGGAGTGAAAACCTCAAGCAAAAAATGATTAACAAGAGCCATGAAACCCCCAAATCAAGTAGCCACATCAACGAACCCCAATCATGAGCCACGGGGCTTTCGAGTTGTGCAAATAAACAAGCTAGACATGTAAATAACAATTGCATGAATCGAGCCATAAACCTTTGAACTAGACGAATATGCAAACCAAAAGCTAATACAGAGCTAGAAATGGTAGAATGTGCCCATAAACGAAGCTCAAAACCTTCTTCCAATGACAACCAAATAAACAATGTAGAGCTTGAATTCATGAAGCTAGCGGCCACCCCAGAAAGAAACACAATGCATGAAATGGCGACCGAGAGTGTATACAAATCTTCCACGGAGCAATCTAAAACACATAACAAGATCCGGGGAATAGAACAAGCTTGTATTGGTGAAAAAAATAGTAGATACAATGAGCTCAAATGATCAAAAAAATTTTCCAAAGCTTGAGCTAGATCACATAGAGCAGCTCATTAAACCCTCATCCATGACCACCCCTCCATTTTTTTCCAAGTAGAATTCTTGAGACTTCTAAAAGTGCTAAAGTTCAAAAGAGAAAATGAAAAGGGAGTTACGTTTCTTGTCCTAATTCGATCCAAGTTAATTGGGGTATCTTAAACCATAGTGAATCCTTTATCATGGTTAGGGATCTAATCACTTTGTTAGTTCCCACATTGACTAAAATTTATAAATATTTTGAATCGATAAAATTATGCACGGGGGTCATGATAGGTTAGACACCTAAAGTGTTCTTTTGACTTTAGTCAAAAACGTTGTATAAGTTAACCTCATTTTTATTAACCTCTGCAAATGATTAAGTCATGAAAATTTTAATCCATGCATGCAAATTTATCCCAAAGAAGACCAATTAAATCATGCATTGTAGAATCAAGTAAAGCCCCAAATAACTTTTTATTAGCAGGAGACAAAACCAATGATTATCCAAAAAGGTACATGCACGTAGAGCCAAATTTATCTTTTTGGAGGAAAAAGAAAAAGGGACTTTACCTTTTTATCTACAAATTACCTTAAGATGTGCTAAATAGCCCATACACCATGCCTTCTTTTGCAACTAGGAAGGTTAGAGGAGTCAACATCGATTGACCAAGTGAAGTGGCAAGATATTTTTAACCCATGAAATGAAGGGAGTCACACATTAGGTGGAGTTATTTTGATGCATGTTCTATTTTTGGGGCTGAGTGGGAGTATTTTTCGTACATATACTGTCTTTTGCATAAGCGTTTATGGGGATTATTTATTTTTGTAGACTTATGCTTTGCAAAAATCATTTTATTTTGGGCATGTTATCTCTCGAAAGTGCACCCTATAGAGAGATGGCTGCAAGTTTTCTAAGCTTGCACAATTTGATCTCTCTCTTTCGTAGATACAATGGAAACACCTCAGGTCTGTGGGTATACCTATTTTGAGGTGAGTCTCGGTATCAAGGCCAGTTCCTTGTTGATGTATCCTAAATTAATTATGGGGTTTAGGGGTAAAAGATGACTGTAAAATGATTAAAACTAAGGTGATACACCAAATTTGTATGAGGGCTTTGATTAAGTATATGCACAATTGATATGTGAAGGATTTTTGGTGCATGAACCAACAGTTCTTCTACAGAATATTAAGGGAAAAACACTTGGAGGTATTGAGGGAGATTATCACAAAAATACTACTAAGCTAAACATACACATTAATATCATGCAGAAACTATTGAATTTTGCAATAGGGTAAGATGATTAATCGGGAATTTACATTCACAAGACTAATAGAAACATACACAAGACCGCAAATAATTGGGAAGGCGAAATTCTTCACACTCGGAAGGCAAATGACAAAAATTGCTTGATACTCCTATATCCAAAAGTCCTCAAGAAGTTTTTTTGTGCTTTGAAAGGCACACAATAAATAGCAAAAAATAAAATTCACCCTCTTCCTAAAAATATCCTAAGGCTTGTACTCGGCCATGCATCTTATTTTTACCCTTTATTTAACAATGAGATAAAGGAATAAAAATAGAGCATGTAATTAAAAATAGGAATTTAATATCCTTGATTACAATTGGTCATTGAAGTTAATGTTATATTTTTAAGAAAGAAGGGTGAATAATTTGCTAAAAATAAGATTGCTTGCTAGGAAAGTCTCTCTCCATGAACATGCAACTCTGTCTTCTTCTCTATTCTATCATGTTGTGAAGGCATGTAAAAATACTCCTGTGTATTGAGCAAAAATAAATTACATTAATTACAATACTTTGCAAAATAATTCATCCAAATATCTATCCTGATTGGGACCACCTTTGTCTCTGATGTTGACACTTGTTCTATCTTCTAGTGATCACATGGATAACACAAAGTGTAAATTATCTCTAACCTTCCCACTAGTGGGGACCACCTTTGAACTTGACCATTAGTCTTCATTGGTTTGGCCACTCTTGATTATCCGACCTTAGACTATAGTACTAACATAGTCCAATGAATTCGGCCCCCTTTGAATACACATATGGCACATTATAATACTTGGCCACTTTGATTATTATTTCCTTGTTAGCTTTTACGGGCATGCGGACAATTTTTTTGAAAATTTTAAGTCCTTTGTGGACTTTCGGACCTTTTGAAGTTTTATCCCCTGTGCGGACTTTCGGACCTTTTTGAAGTTTTGTCCCCTGTGTGGACTTTCGGACCTTTTGAAGTTTTTAGGCCTGTTTGTATTAAGTCTCAAAACTTTGAGAAAGCCCTCCGCTCCACCGATGCTATGTGGAATCGATTTTTTGACTTTTCTCCTGTAAATTTTACTTTCTCATCGTGGAGGCTCGGGCTTGCGGGAAATTTTTGGAACTTTATACTTTTGCATTTTTAAAGTTTGAAAACTTAAGTGAACCCGACCCCCATTTCTCCACTTCCACTGTGGTGACGACACGTGTCTTTCTCGGGCCCACGGGCCTGCGGATGAAAGTTTTACAATTTGAAATTTTGAACTTTGACTAAATCGACCGCCATTCCATTTGGATGACTTTTGCATCGATTTTGGTGGTCAATTTGTGATCGTCGATCTCTGTACCTGTTGATTTTCAATCATTGATCTCTAAGGGAAAATTTTAGGGTTTCTAACATGTGATAAATGCATTTTAAGGCTCAAACCATGGTTTTCTTCGAACTTGGAGATCGATTCTCGAGCATTGATCTGTGTCCTTGTTGATTTTCAATTGTTGATCCTTGACCGTGGTCGAGTTAGAGTTAACCCACTACTTGGGTTCAGGCGGTAAAGGGAACTCAACCTAGTATGATCACTTCATTTGGTTTTTGGTGATGCGGGTGAAGCCCTAGCAAAAAAATTTCGATGCCATTGTTGGTTGCTTTGTGAAACTCTGAACTTTTCCATTATGGGTAGCTTTGAAACCCGACCCCTCTGCATTCTGTTCTTTGAGCTTGATTGGATATGAATCTTTTTGTTTGGCTCTGTATATTTTTAAGTCTCTGGCTTCTTTATTGGTTGCCATCTTGATACTGTGATGGGTTCTCCGAGCTTGAAAGATTTACAATCTCCATATGGGGTCGTTATTTCTTCAGATCTATATGTTTTTTCAATAGAGTGCTCATGGTCAATCAACTTCAAAACTACCTGTGATAAAAGGTGAGTGAAATAATCGAACCAGTCTTCATTGTGACTTTTAGATCTATGTATTTTGAGTTCTGGGTATTCGTTCTAGCTGTATATATGTGTCGGCCTTTGAATTTAATTCATTTTCCTATATGAGAGTTCTGAAATTTTGTGATGGCTCCCTCAATTCGATGACTCGGCCATTTCTCTGTTATATCTTCATTTTCTAACTCGTGGAGGGTTTTTTGTTCATGTAGAAGTGTTGTCAAGAAGAAAACTTTGTGCGTGAATGTTTTCCCTTCTCCACCAGGACTATTTTCCTTTACTTTGAGTCATAATAATGAAAACCTTTGATGGGTACTTTAACTCTATTAGATTTTCCTTTTCAGACTAGGGCAATATTTTCTTGATTCGGGTTCAAAGTGCTGACCCATGTGGTAAGCTGCACATTTTATCTCTGATTTTGAAGTGTTTCACACCTAGATCCTCTCTGCTCCTTTGTGGATGTCGTAAAACTGGAAGACACCTTGGAAATTCTTTTCTTTATATACAGAGTTTGGTTTTTGGCGATGACATGTACAACTCCTAGTTCGAAATTTAGCTCTTTGAGAATTCTGTATCTTTTGACAGACCGGTAGGCTTGTTCATTTGATTCTGGAACTAGCAGTAATAACACTTTGACTATTCTATTTTTATGAGATCTTTGTACCTTGTATCACTCTTTTGGAAATTACAAGCAATTCACTTGTTCTTTGATACTATCTTAGGCATAAGACTTGATTCAAATGCTTGTTAAGATATTTGTAGCTTATTTATTTTAGATAGATGCTTTATTTCCTTTATAGTAACATTTTTGGCATGTTGGAAAATCTAAAATGTTGATTTTTCATGGTGAAGCCCTGGCAAAATTTTTCTAGAATTCTCTCTTCCTTGACTGAAATCTAGAAAGTGTACATTGTTTGTATGCATCTTCTTTGTTATGTACTATAACCTTTTGCTTTTATATAATATATTTGAGTTTTGAGTTACATTAACCCTTCTTTTCGCTTATGTCTCAGCAACTTTGTATCTACACACTTTTAAGAAAATAGTTAGAAATAATTAAGATTTTTGGCCTCTCTTGTGTCCATTTCCCTATTCTCTTTTCTATTTCTACTTCCTGGGTGAGCTATGCAGTATGATCTTTGAGAAAGATATATCTCTTGTTGCTCAGAGATCCATATGCATGAATTAGGATAGTGTAGGAATATGGATTAACCCTGAGCTCTTTATTGATGATTCCTTATCTTTACTTTTCAGGTACCATGCTTTCAGCTGTGGAGACAAAGATAAAACAAGATGGAAAGAAGATGATCTGCACAACAAAGAATATACAAAGGCAATGATGGGTTCACTTATAGTCCTTTACTTTCTCTTTCATGCATGTGTACCTCTTACTTCAGTAGATGTATGTTCCTTTTCAGTCAAATCCCACGGCTTGTGTGGGAAACATTTGATATTCCTTATGAATAGAGCATTGAATTCTGAAATTGAGTTGTGTATTTCTTTCTACATTTTAAGCTTCTCTGTATGGATTGAATGATGAACTAAACAACTCAGTAACATAATTGAATTTCTTAAACATGAAGGAAAGAACATTAATGAGAACTGTAACATTCAGTAATGAACTCTGATTTCTGTAATCTGCACTTATGTTTGTTGTCCCAAAACTCAACACTTCACCTACTCTATAATTTGGTGTCTTCATCAAGACAACACACAGTTGTCCTTCGGGGCCCTTTGTGTTCTTTTGCTGAAGGTATCATGAAATTGTAGACTATGTGATTTGTTACGTTTTGTAACAACACACATAGCTGTAGATTTCACTTAATCATTAATTAATTCAGTAGTAACTAATAACATCAGAACTTCCTTAGCTTAGGTATACTTCACCCATGACTTTCATCGTAACGATGAAGTTTTGAGTTGCCCATTTTTGCACAAGTACAAAAATTGTCAACATTTCTAGCGATCCTGCGTGGGGAAAGCTGTCTGCTAGCTTAAAGACTAGTGCCTTGCTCTTGTCCATTGGGCATGGAGTCCAAAGAATATAACCAAAATCTGTCTTTTTGAAAGGTCCAACCCTTTCCGAAACAAACTAAAAATGGGAAAGGATATGGTAAACCAGATCACGTGCACAAATGCATTTATTGAATTGAAAAACGATGCAATGTGCAGAAACTGCACTTATTGAAGGGAAAATCCTACTCTAACAATCACTATAAGATTTTCAATAACAGTGTTTGAGAAACATACCATTCACAGGAATGGGAAGTTCCTCTCCATTCAACTTCGAAAGCTAAAAATCATTGTGTTCCTTGTAAGCTGAAATCATGTAAGGACCACTCAGTTGTATCAAACTTTGAGTGTCTTCTGGCTTTACACGATCAACATCCCATTTTAACACAATATCTCCTTCATTGAAGACTCTAAATTTGGCTTTCTTGTCAAAAGTCTTCTTCATTTGTTTCTGATTCTTTTCCATATTCAAATGAGCTTGATCTCTTAGCTCTTGTAATTCCATTAACTCTGCATAATGAACCTACAATGGTTCATTTTCAAGAAGCTCCATTTGGTGTAGTAAATCCAATGTTGGTAACTCAACTGAAATAGGCATTCTTGCTTCCTTTCCATACAAGTTTGTATGGTGAATTGCCAACTGATCTTTTAGGAGTCACTCTGTCAGCCCAAAGTGTTGAATTCAACATCAAATGCCAATCTCTTTGATTATCTTTAAGTGTTCTTCTAATGATCCTTAATAGATTATTGTTAGAAATCTCAGCTAAGCCATTACCTTGTGGGTAATAATTAGATGAAGCACTCAAATAAATTCCATGTTTGACAGCCCAATCTATTATCTTAGCACTAATAAAAGCTAAAGCATTATCTGATATGATAGTTGCTGGAACACCAAATCTACAAACTATAACTTCATAAAAGGATAGTATTGAAGCTTCATTAGCATCTTTTAAAACTACTGCTTCCATCCATCGTGTAAAATAATCTGTAGCAGTTAAGATCCACTTGTGCCCTTGTGATGAGGGTGGATTTATCATTCTGATAGAGTTAAGACCCCACTGCATAAAATGTTGATCAACTGAGATAGGCTACAAGGGAAATGAAGCTAGATGTTCCTTTCCAACAAAGAAAGCACATTTGTTACACTTTCTAAACCATTCAAAATAGTCTTTGAATATGCTAGGCCAATAGTAACCAAGTTTCATATCTTTAAGGTGTGGTATGCTTTGAGAAATGACCTCTGTAGGTCCTTCGTAGAATTCTAACAATATTTTCTGAATTTTATCATAGTCAACACACCACAATAAGATTCCATTTATATCTCTTTTGAACAACACATTATCAATGAAGATATAAGGTACAACTTATAATTTGAAATACCTTTTATTCTTGTCCATACCATTTGGATAGGTGCCATGTTGTAGAAAATTAACCAAATTAGTCATCCACCTTGATTCCTGAATCTCGTGAGTGAGCTCAGGCTATTGATTTCCTTGTTGAACCATGATTTCTAATTGTTGAGTACGTGATTTCAGCATGTTGTTTTGAATCATTTGGTTACGTAGCTTTCCATTTTTGCATATCAACAATGAAATGTTCACATAAAACTTTCCCTTGAACCATTTTAGCATCCCGAGATATCAACATCATACTCCATGACCTTCGTTATCCAGTTTGCTCTTTTCTCATTCAATTATTTATTTAGTAAGAACACTTTCACACTTGCATGAGAAACAAGAACATGGATTTTATTGTTCGAAAGCATATACTTGAAATTATTTAGTGCTCTGACTATTGAAAGTACCTATTTTTCAAGAAATGTGTACGTTGTTTCGTAATAATGCAAGCTCTGTCTAAAGAAAGCAATAGGTTATTCAATATTTTCATCATTGAATTGAGTCAAGATACGAGATTGTTTGAGCTCCTGTGAGTGCATACATTGTAAAATCTTTATTGAAATTTAGATTTGTAAGAGTAGAATCTTGAGAGATAGCTTCTTTGATTGATTCAAATCCTTCTCTCCCTTTCTTGGTCTAAGAGAATCTTTTCTCTTTCTTTAGCATAGCTATGAGTGGTTTAACCAATCTTTGTAAAATATGGAACAAATCTTCTAAC
The DNA here is from genome assembly GCA_018340775.1 of Taxus wallichiana var. yunnanensis. Classification (NCBI taxonomy): domain Eukaryota; kingdom Viridiplantae; phylum Streptophyta; class Pinopsida; order Cupressales; family Taxaceae; genus Taxus; species Taxus wallichiana. Next base: position 491,597,314 of record CM031242.1, on the reverse strand, counting down.
AAAGTTGATTTTTCCTAGAAAACTCTGTAATGCCTTCTTATGATGGGGCAATGATAACTATTATATGAATTTGATCCTGAAAGGATCAATTGCTAAACCTTTCCTAGAAACAATATGACCAAGTAGTTTACCTTGATGTACTAAAAAGATAGACTTCAGTGGATTCAAAGATATTCCAAATTCCTGCACAACTGAAAAGTCTTCCTTAAATGCATTAGATGTTCTTTAGAATCTTTTGAAAATAGAGTAACATCATCTAAATAAACAAGGATGCATTTATTTAATAAGCTGCGAAAAGCCATGTCCATTGCACGTTAAAATGTTGCACTAGAATTTGAAAGACCAAAGGGCATTCTTTTGTAAGCATATGTACCCCACTTAAGTCGTAAAGGCTATTTTATATCTATCATCTTCTGGACTAAAATCTGATTATATCCACCAGAATCGTCTAGAAGAGATAGTCTATCTAAACACGAGACTATTCTCAAAATCGATCCATATTTGGGAGTGAGTAATGATATTTTAATGAAGCCTTATTAAGATATCTAAAATCTACACATAGTTTGATTTCACCATTGATATTTCCAAGCGAAAACATTCTTAAATTCTTTGCAAAGATCAATAAATGACTATTTTTCAACTGAGGAACATACCTTTCCAAGAAATAGCTTTTTCCCTTCATCAATCTTGATCTCTTTGTAATTATCAGCGTGGGTTGACATTTTAGTCTTGACCTTTCTTAACTGATTGTCAGTGCTAAAGATGTCTTCCAATGTGACCAGACCTCGAGGTATTTTATTTGTCTTCAACTGAACAATTTGGTCACCATATAAGTGCTGTAATTTATCTTGATTAACTATAGAAAACTCAGCTTCTTGCTGCAAAAACCTGTAGATTTGATCATCACTTTCAAAAACTTACCAATTTGAATCATTATCAGGTATTGAGGGCTGACAATTAACTTTATATGAGGCTAGATTTTGTTATTTTCAATTTGTTCCAGCACTTCAAAACTAGCCCCAACTGCTGCAAGTCTGTCTACATGCTTGTTTTTAGCTCTAGGAATAGACTGAATGTTAATAGCATCAAAATCTTCCATTAAGTCTGAAACTCTATGTCTGTAAGACTTCATTAATGGATTCTTACAAACATTGAAATTTTTACTTGATTGATAACCAACTCAGAGTCACCAAAAATCTGTAGCATGATGATACCTCTCTTTCTGGCTCAAAGAAATCCATGAATTAAAGCTTCGTATTCAACTACATTGCAAGTACATGAAAATTAGAGATTCAATGTTGAGAAATATATTTCATTCGTTGGGTAAGTGAGCATCAAACCTGCTCCCTGTCCTTTCTTGTTCTTAGCTCCATCAAAATGAAGCCTCCAAATCCCTTATGATGAATCTTCTATTTTGGACAACAAGGGAAGTGGTCTATTTTCTTCATGCATACAATACACACCAAACAGGTGTTCTTCAACTTCCTTAAAAGGATTATGAGCATGTTCTTCCACCGTATTTTCATCCATAAACATGTTAGAAACATTATCTAATGCTGAAACATGAGCTACCTCATCAAAATTAGAGTGATCTAGGGTGAATAATTAGCCACTGCATTTGAAGAGTAAGGCTCAATGTGAAATCTGGCCAATGGCTTTGAATTGATAGTAACTTTTGTGCCATAATGAGTAGTAAAAAATAAGGAGCAATCTGAAGAGAGATAACCTCCTATTTTTACTTTGAAGTCTCTAGATAAGCATAAAGAAAAGTATGGAGGTAAATCTACAACAATTAAATCTTGCATAATAGAAACATTTGGGCAAGCGTGTAACATCACTTATAAATTTTTTATTATACCAATTGTATTAGTTGTAGTTCCGTCAAGCTGTAAGACACTCCTTTCTGTAGGCTCATATTGCAGCCCCAATTTTTTTACAACTACTTTTGGCATAACTGTGTTACTTCCACCATTGTCCACTATGCAATTATGAACTAGATGTTATCCAATAATCGATTACAAATAAAATGGTGGTGGTTTCTTGATGTCATGAGCATTAAAATTTTTTTGAACCATCCATTTAACTTTTTAAATGTGGTCTTGTTCAAACGTTCCAAGGACCATGTCTACCTTATGAACTTCCTTTTCTGTTGTATTTAAAGAAATCTATAGCTTAGCTAGTTCATGAGAAAGTAAATCTTGTTGTCCTGGAATAATTAGAGCATCCCACATTGAGATATTAACATTATGTTTTTCATTACATCGACAATGTTAAAATAAGCAACAATTTTAGAGACAGATTCAACTGTCTTAGAGTAGGCCTTAGAGAAAACTGATTCTACTTCAACTACCTTGGATATTTGAGGTATAAACAGTCTTCTTGGATCAGGTTGTAGCTATCTTTGATGGCCTCTATCTATTGGAACACTTGCTATTTTTTGAGGAACAACAAGATTGTTGGTTGAATTTGGGACTGTAGATGCTATCTTATCAGTGATAGTAGATAATATAGGCCTATTTTTTGTTTTTGACCTTCAACAGTTTTCCCTTGAGCCCTAGTAGTGACTGTAATGAAATCCTCCTCATTAAATCGACTAAATTTTGTTCAGTGCTTTCGAACATGATTTTTTCTTGCCCACCCTCCATTTGAGGAATGAACAATGTTTTAGATTGAGGTTGTGCAACAAGATTTAGATTTAGAAAAGAATTTGGGCAACTTGCAGTTGTATGAGGTTGATTGCAAGGTTGACACCAATCTTCTGTAGCCATATTAACTAGGACTAAAGCATTAGAGGAACTAGGAGCCTTTGAGTCAAATTGCCTTTGCTTTGGTAAGGATGCCTATCATTTTGATTCTATTGATAGGGCTACCTGTTTTGTTGATTATGTTGATTTTTACGATAAGGAGCTTGATAGGTGTCTGCTTTAGGTAATGAAATTATGTTCTCGATCGAAGTCAATTTATTTCCCATAGTTTGCAAAGCTTTAAATAAATCATCTGGAAAAGCTACTGATAGTAGGTTCTATGATTGTAATAGTCGAGGAATAGGTGCTAAATCTACCGAAAAGGGAATTCAAGGCCTTTGTGCCAATTTTCCAGCTTGAATAAGACTATTTTCATCTCGGATAGTGATATCGTAGGCTGATGGGATTGTCTCTCCACCCATTCAATGAATCATAGTTGAGATATCACATTTTAATGCTCTAATATAATAAAGGAAAGCATGATCAACTTGAGGCTTGACACTTGCTAGAATTCTCTTCCAAGTTCGGGAAAATGGATATTAAAAGCTGGACATAAACTCATTGGGAGCTCTTTTAATAGTAGACAACTATTCAATGAGAGACAAATGACTGAATTATCCTGGAACTATTTCAGGAATTTTTCACCTAGGTTATCCCAAGTTCTTATGCTTCCAATTTCTAGGTTTCTATAACATTGCAAGGCTTTGCCCTTTAAAATATGCAGCTAAAAGTCTTAAAGTTACATCTTCATGAGTGATATTATGGATTGCACATAATCTTGCAACATCTTTGATATGTTAAACAAGTGTAACCTGATTTTCACCGTGACTGATGGTAGACTTTTCATGGCAGCATTAGGAATGTCATGGTACACTAGGATTACTAATGGACTGTCATTAGTAAAGGTTACAAAATTCCTTGGTGGTTGAATAACCATTTGAAAAGCTGGGATGTTAATAGAGAAATGGATACATGGTGAAGGAATATCGGAGAAGGGTTATCAAAACCAGGTCTATTATAAGGTAAAGTAGTACCAACTCTTCTCCTTCTAGAAGAATTCAAGGGTAAAGAAACAAACTCGGGAGGAATTCCTCTCTACCGATGATCTTGTAGTCACTTTAGGCATGGAACATACTACAATACTGAGTGCGATATCAGCTTAACGGAGTTGTCAAAAGATCTTAATCTTTAGAATAAATTACTACATCTTTCTCCCAAAAGTGACTTTGTAATTGCTATAAAATTTGTAACTTGCATGCATATATGACTCGTGGTACCCAGGCGTGCCAAAACTATTATCTCTTGAAAATGTACCCTATAAAGAGATGACTGCAGTTTTCTAAGCTTACAAAATTTGATCTCTCTCTTTCGTAAATACAATGGAAACACCTCAGTCTCCATGGGTATACCTATTTTGAGGTGAGTCTCAGTATCAAGGCCGGTTCCTTGTTGATGTATCCTAAATTGATTCGGGGTTTAGGGGTAAAAGATGATAGTAAAATGATTAAAACTAAGGTGATACACCAAATTTGTATGAGGGATTTGATTGAGTATATGCACAATTGATATGTGAAGGATTTTTGGTGCACAAAGAAACAGGTTCTTCTACAGAATATTAAGGGAAAAAAATTGGAGGTATTGAGGGAGATTATCACAACAATACTGCTAAGCTAAACATGCACATTAATATCATGCATAAACTACTAAATTTTACAACAGGGTAAGATGATTAATCAAGGAATTTACATTCACAAGACTAATAGAAACATACACAAGACTACAAATAATTGGGAAGGCATAAATTCTTCACACTCAAAAGCTAAACCTGACAAAAATTGCTTCAAGATACTCCTAAATCCAAAAGTCCTCTAGAATATTTTTTTGTTCTTTGCAAAGGCACATAATATATAAAAAAACTCCACCAATTCTTCACTTCAATCACAACAACAAAAATGGGGAGTAGGAAACACTCTCCACCCAACCAATAATCCAATGAGGAGAAGAAGCTATCCTCCTCATTGGCCCCCGAGCCCCAACCAAAGTGAAATAAGAAATGGAGACAACCCATGACAACTAACACAATGCTTCCACATCACAATACACATTTTCACAACCATTTAACACACATTCAATCACAAATATAACAATCACAAGAATGTAAATTTCAAAATACACAAGGCTTGAAAACTCAAAGCCAATGGAGTAAAGGAACTATGGGGAGATCACTTATGCCTCCCAATGGGATTAGGTTCCCACCTTAAAACCCTCTAAAAACAACTCAAAACCCCTACACAACTCTTATGTCTCCCTCAAGATCCTCTTATTCCTCCCCATTCTCTTATTCCTCCCTACAATCTCTTATGTCTCCCTCAAAAGAATCAAGTAAGAAAATAAAACATTTTTCTTATCAAAGGTGGGGCACCCAACCCAACTCCCTCCCAAACATGAAACAAGACTCTTATGCCTCCCTACAATAGAAAATCCCCATAGCCTTCTCCTACACCATACTTAGGCATTCTACCCATGATCCCAACAAGCACACAAACCATTCACTTGCATGCAATACACACATAAAAGAAAACAAGTAAAACAAGGGTGTAGTTCCTACCTTTCCATAGTAAGAAATTGATCAAAGAATCACACTCCAAGCTCCTTCAAGCTCAATCCAAATCCAATAAGCTCTAAAACTTCAACAAGCACTCCAAAAACTCTCTAACTCCAAAAATACAAGTGCACAATAAAATGAAGTAACCCCCAAACAAACAAATAAACTTGCATATATAGAAAAAGAGAAGAGGAGGGTGAGGTGGCTCCATGTAGGATGCCACATCACTTATCCTCAAATCCACCTCACAAGTCAAACCTCAACCCCAAGGCACAATAAATTGGTGGTTGAGAGAAATGAGACAGTCAACACAAACCCACACCCCTAAGGACATAATTTAAAACCCATGTAAGAAAAGTGCAATAAATATCACATTTTTCCTTACAAAACACATAATGGGGTCTATTTTTGACCCCCTCAACCCATAGGTATAGTTGGTAGATGAAATTAAGAGGTGTGGAACAAACTTAACTTATCCCACAAGCCTCCAAAAATGGTCTTGTTGACAATTTTTGCATTTATATAAAAATGGGAAACTCGAAACTTCGTCGTTACGATGAAAGGCATTGGTGAAGTATACCTAAGCTAAGGAATTTTTGATGTTATTGGTTCTTTGCTGAATTAATTAATGATTAAGCGAAATTTGTAGCTATGTGTCCGTTATAAAACATAACAGATCATATAGTCTACAATTTCATGATACCTTCAGCAAAAGAACACAAGGGCCCCAAAGGACAGTTGTGTTGTCTTGATGAAGACACCAGATTGCAGAATAGGTGAAGTGTTGAGTTTTGGGATAGAAAACATAAGTGCGGGTTGCGGGAATCGAGTTCATTATCGAATGTTCTGATTCTCATTTATGTTCTTTTCTTCATGATTAAGACATTCAATTAAATGACTGAGTTGTTTAGTTCATCATACAATCCATACATAAAGTTGAAATGTAGAAAGAAATATACAACTCATTTACAAAATTCAATGTTTTATTCATAAGGAAATTTCAAATGTTCCCACACAAGCCATGGCATGTAACCGGAAAGTAAAGTACAATTGCTGAAATGAGAGGTACACATGCATGAAAAAGAAAGTAAAGAGTATGAGTGAACCCATCATTACCTTGGAGTTTTCTTCATTTTTGAAGTAGCTCCATTCCAAATTTTTCTCCTTTCTCATCTTCTTTGTGGAAGTTTCTGTACCTGAAAAGAATAAAATGTACCATCAGTTATGAGCTCAGGGATCAATTCATATTCCTTACTGTCCTAGTTCGTGCATATGAATCTCTTCAAAATAGGAGATATAATTTACTTGAATATCAGATTGCATACATGCTCTACTTACTCAAAAAGAAGAAAGAGAAAAGAAAGGAAGAAAACATGGATACAAGAGAGGCCAAAAATCCTAAGTATTTTCTAACTATTTTCTTAAGTGTGTAAGTACAAGTTACAACCAAGAAGAAATAGACAAGTCATGAGTACAGGATAGAAAGAAGAATAAATGTAACTCAAACTCAATATTTTCTTCAAATGGAACAGGTTTAAGTATAGAAAAGAGACTAGCAATAGAAGCACATGTTTGATTGCAACAGAAAGAAGAATCAGAATTTGAAAGCTGATGTTTGGCTAGAAAGAGAGGGTTACTGTTGAAACAGAACAAAAAGAAGATTCTGGGAAAATTTTGATAGGGCTTCACCATGTAAAATGGACATTTACAACTTTTCATCATGTTGTTTTCAACTACTACATGCTTTAAAAGAATTATTTAAATCAAGTAAGTGATACAGAGAAGTAGTAAAGCATGCCATGATCAAGATAAACAACTATGATGTCTCATTTTTATTTACCAATCCAGCTTCAAACATGAAGTGTTATGATTCTATATTCTGAATCAGAAAATACAACTACTATAGCTGGAAATGGATGGAGAATTTGAGCTTTAGGGTCATCTCGATTCGATTACAAATACCTCGCTGCGGTTCGGGATGGAGAACCTGATAAACCCCATTGACTAGAATCCTGGCCTTGGTCCAATCCATATTAATCTCTCCTCCGACGTCTTTACAAAAACCTCTACCCAAGAGGATACCGTAAGCTGCAGGAATGTCAGCAACTAGAATGGTCATTTTCACTCTCTTCTCCGGGAAGGCAACGAATGCAAACTGTGCATCTTTGATTTGACCAATTAAGGGAACTTGTTTAGTTTCCATGGAGTAACACTGTCCATATGACTTAGTCAAAGTAAGCCCAAGGGCATGGGCTACTTTTGTGGGCATAACATTGTCGGAGGCTCCTGAGTCGATGATGCAATTGCTGAGTTTAAACCCATTTATAAGTAAAGAAAAATAAAATGGTTCAATCTTTCCTGAAGAAGAAGCAGAGGTCAGATTGTTCTGAGGTGGGAGTTGAGTAGGATTTGGAAGGAGACCTTTTGAAGGTGATGGAACAACCGCTTTACTTCTGATGAATTTGGCAAGTTTTTCAAACTGTTCAGGATTTGACTGAAGATATTCGACTTCCGACATCTAGATTTTGGTTCTCTTTGCATGATCGATAATGTCAAAAGCAGTATAGGAAGGGGTGATGGTAGGCTCAGTTCTAATCACATGAGCTTGAGTTGGGGCACTGACCTTAGGAGAAAGAGAATGAGGGGAAGTTACCTTTTTGGTGACTTCTCTTTCAGTTTGTGCTGAAATAGGAGTACCTCTCTTAACTATGGCTATGGGAGATTCCTTATTCTTCTCCTTGGGGTTTTCAAGAGGTTTTCTTGGATTCTGAGATTGGGATCGAGTGAAGACAACAAATGACTGACCATCCGGTGCACATTCATCTTCATCGTATTCCAAATACCCAATGCTGGAGTTCGCCAGCCGAATCGTCGTAAGACTCATCGGCATATCCTAAAGCTTCAAAAGCCTCGGGAGAATCTTGTTCTTTTGGTTCTTCCTCTTCTTCAACTATTTCTACTACCACATTAACAGGAGGAGCTTCAATTGCTAGCCTCGATTGAGCAGGAGTTAATCGCGGCCTATCCCTTGCAGGCGCGCCATTGTTGTTATTGAAATTTCGTCTAGGGATATCCCGATACGGAACATTGCTCACCTACTGGGACATTTGCTTTTTTAAAGTGATCAAATCATTAGCCATTTTTTGAAACATAGGATCAGTATTACCTGGGGAAGAACCTTGATTTTTAGCCTTGGGTACATCTTTCCTGATCCTTCGGGCCAAAATGAGATCATCCTCTGTTTCAATAGTTATTGACTGAGCGATAACCAAATCTAGGATAACCAACCTTCTTAATAAAAAGATCACATCGGGAGGCTGAGCATTAATGAAGAAGCATTTCTGATTTTCTGGAGTTGGTACAGCTATCTCTGAAATCTTTCGAATCAGCTTATTAAACTTTGCCACAAATTCCCGCATGGGTTCATGAGATTCCTTCTTCATATGAGTAAGTTGAGCTAACAAGGCATGAGAATCTTCGGCTGGTTTGAAACGTGCTTCGAACTTGGTCCACATGGTAGCCTATTTTGTGATGCACGCATTCGGAAGGTGATAAAACCATTCAGCTGTTGCACCGTGCAACGTTTCAACAAAGAGTCGAACAGAGACATCTTCTTGAGCTACTCCAAGGACACCGCATGCTATGAAGAAAGATGCAATATGTTTGTCAGGATGCTGCTTCCCATCCCCATTGAATTTGGGAATGTTTTTACGTGATCCATGTGGTAACTCGTGTAATGGTGGAGTTAAAGAAAGAGGACCAATAATCGTGTCCCAAGGCACAAAGTTGACCGCCATCCTTCTTAAAAGAGTGTGTATAGGGATCCGAGTATCGACAAGAGTAGTACACGACAATTCTGAGATGCTTCCGTTCCACGGGATTGATTTCTTGAGCAGGCGAAGAACTTGGTTCGGTTAAAAACAATCTTTGTTGGGGGACAGGAAATTGTCTTTGTTGTAGCAACTCAAAGAGTGGGTCAATTTCACCTTGGGCTCGGTGGGACCGAGTGAAGATATTTCAGCCGGCAGGCTGGGAAAGAGACCTTGTTAAAAATAAGTCAAATACGGAGTCGCGGACACCAAGAGGATAAGCTTTATACTATAAATCCATACTCCCAGTGAGTCACCAAAAATTGTTGGTTGGATATTTTTCAATCCAAAATATTTGGTTCGACCACGATATATGGGATTAAATCCCTCCTCAAAGATAGGTGAGAAATTTGCGCCGCTTATCACTAATCTAAAACACAACAAAAACAATATATACAAAGTATTCAAACTAATCTAACCATTGGGGTTGGGATAGAATCCCGAAATCCACATCCACGCAATGCGAAGATGTTAATTTTGTAAATGGACTGGGTAGGAAATTATTACGATGAAAGAAACACAATGGAAAGGAAATGAGAGAAACGTATTTTCTTTCGAGTAAACACAGAGCACGAAATAATCATATGAGCTTTAGATCATAAATATAATGTCTCGAAATGATTAGAAACACTAAGATGCTAAAAAAGAATAGCTTAAGATTATGAACATAAGAACAATGTCTTAAGAAAGATATATCCCACAACACAAAGTTTGCAAAATAATATCAACTCCTATTCTTCAAAATGATTAAAAGAAAACACAAAGTTTTTCTTCTTTCCAATAGCTCCCAATATTTCAAAAATCTCGACCCTTTGGAATGCATAAGCATCCCTTATTTATAATAAAAGGAGTAGAGAGAAAACAAGATAAATCCTAGAAAATAGTCTTTTAAACGAGAGTCCTATTTTGCTCGACTCTCACGCAGGAGACCAAGTCAAAATTTGCTTCCTATGTGACGAAACAGAAATGAAAAAGACATGTCAATTTCAAGATTGAAATGACATGAAACATCAAGACTTAATCTGAATCGTCATCTTTCGCTCCTTCATCTTTCTCTTCCTCCAGCTGAGCCTGTTTGTTCCGAAATTCTTGGAACTTCCGAATTATGCCTTGCATTTCATTTTCGTCAGGCACAGTGGAATGATCATTCAAAACTTCGCAGGTTTCATGGGTATCACTAGCACTGCCGGGAAGCTTTTTCAATCTTTTGTTGAGCCTTCTCAAGGCCTCCAAAGAATGTTCAATTCTTACAAACCGGTCGATGATCTCAATACCAAATCCGTGCGTTGGTTCATGTTGAACAGACTCTTGGACTTGTTTGAAAAGATCATCAGCTGATAGGATGCCTGAGTTTCCAACTGACACCTTTGGACAAATCTTCAGCAACTCTTCTTCCAGATCACTTTTGTTTTCCTCAGTTCAGGATTTAACCTGTAGATGTTCTCGTAAAAGAAGGCATCGTTTACCCTTCTGAATTGGTCTTGAGACCCTTTTCTTGTCAGCTGAGGGAAATACTGATAAATATGTTCTACTGTCTTGTTTCCCTTGGTGTCTAATCCAGGATAGTTCCAATACCAGCCATTCACTGCTGCATAGGTGAAATATGAGGACATGTAAAATTTTCCTGTAGATAGGACCATTGTCATTTGAGAATCTATCTCATTACTAATGAGAGTACCCCAATCAATTCCTGGTTGATTCTTCCTAATAGTGATCATGAACTGATACATCCACCCTTGGAAAACATTTGATTCGGGAAAACCAAAAACCTGACTCAACAGAGTGATGATATCATTGATTTCTTGAATGAAATCACTTCTGGGAACAAGTCTTGGGAACCTGGAAACAACCGGTTTGGCTTTGATCAGGAACCTCTTATTCACATGCTTGATGTAATTCTCTTGATCACTGTCCCAAGATCTTTAGGCTGACTTGAGATCTATATCTCCACATTCTTCAAAATTAGGTAGCTTAAGAAGGTCATCAATGTAACCTCCATCCAATTTGATCACAACTTCTCCTGCCTGGTTTTTTACAGAACGAGAAGCAGAGTCATAATTTGAAGCACAGGCCAAAATAAACTTGGGGCACTGAGCGGACATAGGGAAGCCCGCTTTGCAAGGGTAGGCCACTGTCGGCTATAGATTTCATCCATGGATTTTGAAAGGGGCTCTTAACCCTATTCCGAAATACTCCATGTCTACATTCCCGAGCTCTGTATCTGGATGTCAAAATTACAGTCAATATAGGATGGAGATTCTACCTTTCTGAATTTGTATTTCATCTTCCCTATCTTTTCCGTCTTTTCTTGTGATAGACTAGGGTCCGACATGAGGGTTTTCGGAAGAAGAGAGTGTCGGAGATCAGGAGATGTTGAACACTGCGAGAACCCGACCCACTGGAAATGCCGGAAAGGTGGAAAGACCCGGCACACTGAGAAGGATGTCGGGGAGTTTGAGAAACCCTGACACACTGAGAAAGATGCCGGAGAGTTTGAGAAACCTGGCACTTTAAATTTTCCAATACACTGTGGGTTTTGGATACTGCAAAGCACCCTGCGAAACCCGAGAAGAGGGAATAGGGTTTTTGTTGAGTTTAAAACATGCAAGTTTTTCCTTCATCATTTATATCCAAAACATATTTTTAATTAAAACAATATTAGGGAATAACACGAAGTGATAATTCCAAAGGGGTAAACCGTAAAACATAAACCTGATTTAGAAAACAAACCCCTAAAATGGAAAAGATAAAATCCCAAAACAACCCTGATGAGAAACTTGGAAGAATTCCTCACATAATTAATCCATAAAAACCACAAAGAAAGACTGAAGAAAAATACCTTCAACTGGGACAACGAATGATCAAAAATGAGCAATGCAATCGGGTACAGAGGTGAATTTCGGGTTTCAGGGTCGAAGGCGCATACGTGAAAATCCACAAGGTAAAAGTACGTCTGGTAAAAATGACGTGGAAATCCAGATATTTATAGGAAAATTTGCATTTAAGACACTTCAGCTGGCACGTGCCAATCCACCCGACAACTCGGCATTAATGCCATGTCAGCATGCTCAGGATATCTCGGAAACCCGACACAAAGGTGTTTAGAGTAATTTGGGTTTCGGGTTGCGGGAAACAATCGACATGAAGCATGATGCTTGATGGCCCCGAAACCCGACACAAAGGAGTAAATCGGGCTTCGGGTATCGGAAGACAGGCGACATGGAACATGTTTCGGATAAGGCATGTTCCGATGCGACGAAGGTCCGCAAACCCGACTTACCTTACTTGATGCGGGTTTCGGATTTCGGGGAACACACGACATGAGACACCCAAAACACATGTTGTCTTGCTTATGAAACCCGAAAACCCGATTATCTCTCTCTGAGAGGTGATCCTTAGAAAATTATCTCCAAAAATTTCTTAGGGTTATCTCATTTTTGGTGTAAACTCAAAAATGGGATAACAACTGGCTCTAGTTGGGGACTTCCTTTGTGATATCAAAGGAAGAGAACTCAGAATCTCTGGTTATATCCATTGGGCTATGGAGTCAGAAAAGAAGGAAACCGAAACAAACCAAAATGAAGAAAGAAAGAAAGAAGACTAAAAGCAAACACAAAACAGAAAGTAAAGTATGTACAATGCAAGAGAACCTCTTGCATTAATGATGGAACAACTTTAGATGTTGTCCATGAAAGGTAAAGGGAGTAACTCTCCATCAAGATATGATAGAAGGAAACTATTTTCACCATTCAGTTCATGGATCTTAAAAGGTCCTTTCCACAAAGAGTCGAACTTTCCGTGCATTCCTTTCTGCTCTCTCCTCTTATCCCAAAGCAACACCAGGTCTCCAATCTGGAAATTACGCTGCCTTGATTTCTTATCAAAAAATTTCTTTACTTTGCTTTGATGATCTGCAATGTGATCAACCACCTTGCTTCGTTCCTCCTCTAGCCTGGCTAGATACATAACCCTTTTCTCAATAGAATTTTGAAAAGTCGTGTCTTATTTGCTTTGGCCAACCTGTAAGGTAAGTGGTAACTCCACCGAGATAGGTATCTCAAAGATCAATCCCGTCATGACACTTGGAAAGGAGACATTCCTATAGCTCGCTTTGGGGTAATTCGATCAGCCCACAACACATCATACAATGCTTTGTGCCATGTCCTCTGGTTTTCATCTACTAGTTTTCTAATTATGGTAACCAAGTTCTTGTTGCTGGACTCAGCTTGCCCATTGCCTTGGGGATAATAATTAGATGAGTGAGCCAGGGTGATGCCGAATCCATAGCAAAATTCTGTCAACTCATGCGACGAGAAATTAGAGGCATTATCAGCTACAATCTTGTGAGGCACACCGAATCTGACAATTATATTTTCTTTAAGGAACTTGCACACGACTTCTGAGGTTGCTTGCTTGATTGGTGCGGCTTCCACCCACTTGGTAAAATAGTCTATAGCAGTCAGCACGTAATTATGTCCGGCACTGGAGGCAGGATTCAACGTTCCAATGAAGTCAATTCCCCACTGGCGAAAAGGTTCTTCAATCACTACGGGCTTCAAGGGAAGAGCTGCTAGCTTGGGATGACCAACGAAATGTTGACAAGCTTCACACTTGGACACCCACTTGGCTGAATCTCGGAAAAGAGTAGGCCAATAGTACCTAGCCCACATGATCTTATAAGCCATCATAGAGGATGAGAAATTTCCTCCGCATGCTAGGCTATGGAAAGATTCTAACAACTTTAACTGTTGTGACTTATCAACACAGCGCAGGAATACACCATCAATACCTTTCTTATATATCCCATTATCCCACAGGAGGTATCTCGCAGATCTTAACTTGACCGTCCTCTTCTCTTTTTGGCTTAAATGCAGAGGGCATTCACCATAAGTTAGAAAGAAAGAAATATCCATGTACCATTCATCAGTTGTACTCACGAAAAGCACCATGGGAAACTCTGAAGAAGTATCTTGAGTCTTTTCACATTCTGCTTCAGCATGATTTTCTGCAATCAATTGGCACAGGCCCCTTCCTTGTACTAATTTGGTAGGTCTGATGTCCAAGTCGTATTCCTAAACTTTAGCTATCTAGGTACCTCATTGGCTCCCCAGCTCTTGTTGAGTCAAAATGGATTTAACGGCAGTGTCGGGAACGAGAACGAGGGTATGGGAATTCAGCACATAGTACCTGAAATGTTTCACCACTCGTACCACTGCATAAGCATGCTTTTCAATTTGTGACATCTTCAATTCATGTTCCTTCAATGGGCAGCTCATAAACGCAATGGGAGCTTCAATGCCTTCCCCGTTCTCCTACATCAGGATGGCTAACACTGTGTGAGCAGAGGCGTAGCTGTACATGATGAAATTTTTTTTAAAATCCGGACATACTAGGATAGGAGTGCAAGCAACTGCCCTTTTTATTTCATCGAACACAAGCTTCCCTTCAGTACTCCATCGAAATGGAACTTTACCTTTCATCATCCCAAGGATATCCTTGGTTTTATCAGTGAAATCAGGTACAAACCTTCTTAGGAAATTGACCTTTCCAAAGAAAGAATGAACTCCAGTTTTACTTGTGGGTAGGGTAAGGCTCTGAATGGCCTTTACCCTTTCTGGGTCAATTTTGGTTCCTTCTCTAGTCACGATATGACCCAACAATTTTCCTTCGGTCACTCCGAACATGGACTTCTTGGGATTTAATGAAATCCCTTGACGCCTGCATCTCAAAAGTACTTGTTCTAAATGATCATAATGATCATTCCGTTTTTTGGAGAAAACGGTCAAGTCATCCAAATATACTATTATGACTTTGCCCATCAGGTCTCTGAAAGCCAAGTCCATAGCTCTCTGAAAAGTGGCTCCAGCGTTGATCAAGCCGAAAGGCATCCTCTTGTAAGCAAAGGTACCCCATGGGGTTGTGAAGGCCGTCTTGTGTTGATCCTCCGTAGTTACCTCAACTTGATTATATCCTGAAAATCCATCGAGCATGGATAGCATTTCTGATCTAGTAACAGTTTGTAATACCTGATCCATGATAGGAAAGGGATAGTTGTCCTTCAACGAAGACTGATTCAGTTCCTAAGTCAACACAAATTCAGATTTTGCCATTCTTCTTCCTGACAGGAACGATGTTAGCAATCTAGGTGGAGTGATGGATTGGAAAAATAATTCTAGCATCTAACATCTTCTGGATTTCCACAAGGATAGTTCCTGAGATCTTGGGATTGTAATGTCTTTGTTTCTACCTGTACGGTTTCACATCAGGCTTCAAAGGGATACTGTGTTGTACGTCTTTGGGCTTGAAAGATTTTAAATCTGCATAAGACCAAGCCAGACATCCATGTATCTTTTCAGGAGTGAAGTGAATTTTGCTTTCTCCTCAGGGGAACAACATTTCCCAATGTTCACCATCCAAGGTTGATCAGATGAACCTAGATTGACTTGATCTACTTCCGAAGAAGAAGCTCCTTCAACTTGTCTCTTGTTTTGAATAAAATGATCATGCTTGTCAAACAAACCCTCCAGAGAAACCAGACCTTTGGGTATCTTGTTTCCTTTAAGCTGAATAAACTCACCATCAACCTCTTGATATGGATCTGAGATAGATTCACGGAAAGCTGATTGAACCTTCAAAGTACAACTCACTGAAATTGTCATCTTTTTCTAGAAAAGCCAACACCTGTTGATCATCATTGAACACTTGCCAGTGAGTCACATTATCTGGGATACTGGGACGGTACACAATCTCAATGGTGTACGTATCTTGTTTGAACTGGGGATGAGGGAGAAGGAGGGATGCAGACACGGCCAAAGAATCAGCCTTGTCGTTATAATCTCTCAAAATTGCCTTAATGGAGAATGCATCAAAGCATTCTATACTATCCCAAACTTTGTTCCTGTAATGTCTCAAGCGATCATTTTTTACCTGATAGATTCCTTTGACTTGGTTGACAATCAGCTCCGCATCCCCCTGAACCTTGAGATTTCAGATTCCCTTCTGTCTGGCCATTTCTAATCCTAGTAACAGAGCTTCATATTCAGCCGTGTTATTAGTATTATCAAACTGCAATTTGTAAGCTGATGGGAAAATCTCAGAATTAGGAGATATAAGAACTACACCAGTGCCTGATCCGGTGGTTGAGCAGCTACCATCGAATTCAAGGGTCCAAATAGCATTAGGATCTTCTTCCTCGACATCCACAAATGGTATCTCGAAGTCATGAAATAATTTCCGAAAAGCAAGCATCTTTGAAAAGAATTTGAGATTTAGGGTCATCGATTTAGTTACCAAATACCTCGCCCGCGGTTCGGGATGGAGAACCCGATAAACCCCATTGACTAGAATCCCGGCCTTGGTCCAATCCATATTGATCTCTCCCCGAAGTTTTTACAAAAACCTCTACCCAAGAGGATACCGTAAGATGCGGGGATGTCAACAACTAGAATGGTCATTTTCACTCTCTTCTCCGGGAAGGCAACGAAGGCAACCGTGCATCTTTGATTTGACCAATCAAGGGAACTTGTTTAGTTTCCATGGACTAACACCGTCCATATGACTTAGTCAGAGTAAGCCCAAGGGCATGGGCTACTTTTGCAGGCATAACATTGTCGGAGGCTCCTGAGTCGATGATGCAATTACTGAGTTTAAACCCATTTATAAGTAAAGACAAATAAAATGGTTCAATCTTTCCAAGAAGAAGCAGAGGTCAGATTGTTCTGAGGTGGGAGTTGAGTAGGATTTGGAAGGAGACCTTTTGAAGGTGATGGAACAGCCACTATACTTCTGATGAATTTGGCAAGTTTTTCAAACTGTTCAGGATTTGACTGAAGATATTCGGCTTCCGACATCTGGATTTTGGTTCTCTTTGCATGATCGATAATGTCAAAAGTAGTATAGGAAGGGGTGATGGTAGGCTCAGTTCTAATCACATGAGCTTGAGTTGGGGCACTGACCTTAGGAGAAAGAGAATGAGGGGAAGTTGCCTTTTTGGTGACTTCTCTTTCGGTTTATCTTTGAAATAGGAGTACCTCTCTTAACTATGGCTATGGGAGATTCCTTATTCTTCTCCTTGGGGTTTTCAAGAGGTTTTCTTGGATTCTAAGATTGGGATCAAGTGAAGAAAGCAAATGTCCTGACCATCCGGTGCACATTCATCTTCATCGTATTCCAAATACCCAATGCTGGAGTCGTGCACCGAATCGTCGTAAGACTCATCGGCATATCCTGAAGCTTCAAAAGCCTCGGGAGAATCTTGTTCTTCTGGTTCTTCCTCTTCTTCAACTATTTCTACTACTGCATTAACAGGAGGAGCTTCAATTGCTAGCCTCGGTTGAGCAGGAGTTAATCGCGGCCTATCCCTTGCAGGTGCGCCATTGTTGTTATTGAAATTCCGTCTAGGGATATCCCGATATGGAACATTGCTCACCTACTGGGACATTTGCTTTTTTAAAGCGATCAAATCATTAGCCATTTTTTGAAACATAGGATCAGTATTACCTTGGGAAGAACCTTGATTTTTAGCCTTGGGTACATCTTTCCTAATCCTTCCGGCCAAAATGAGATCATCCTCTATTTCAATAGCTGTTGACTGAGCGACAGCCAAATCTAGGATAACCGACCTTCTTAATAAAAATCTCACATCGAGAGGCTGAGCATTAATGAAGAAGCATTTGATTTTCGGAGTTAGTACATGCACTATCTCCGGAATCTTTCGTATCATCTTATTAAACTTTGCCACAAAGTCCCGCATGGCTTCATGCGATTCCTTCTTCATATGATTAAGTTGAGCTAACAAGGCATGAGAATCTTTGGCTGGTTTGAAACGTGCTTCGAACTTGGTCCGCATGGTAGCCTAGTTTGTGATGCATGCATTCGGAAGGTGATAAAACCATTCGGCTGTTGCACCGTGCAACGTTTCAATGAAGAGTCGAACAGAGACATCTTTGTGAGCTACTCCAAGGACACCGCATGCTACGAAGAAATATGCAATATGTTCATCAGGATGCTACTTCCCATCCCCATTGAACTTGGGAATGTTTTTACGTGATCCATGTGGTAACTCGTGCAATGGTGGAGTTAAAGAAAGAGGACCAATAACTACGCCCCAAGGCACAGGTTGTACTGCCATCCTTCTGAAAAGAGTGCGTATAGGGATCCGAGTATCAGACAAGAGTAGTGCATGACAAGTTGCAGATGCCTCCCGTTCCACGGGGATCCGGTTTCTCGAATGGTGAAGAACTTCTGGTTCGGTTAGAAACAATGTTGTTGGGGGACAGGCTGAAATTGTGCTATTGTAGCAACTCAAAGAGTGGGTCAATTTCACCTTGGGCTCGGCGGGACCGAGTGAAGATATTTCTGGCCAGCTTGAACTGGGAAAGAGACCTTGTTAAAAATAAGGCAAATACGGAGTCACCAGACACCAAGAGGATAAGCTTTATACTATAAATCCATACTCCCCAGCGGAGTCGCCAAAAACTGTTGGTTGGATATTTTGTCAATCCAAAATATGAGGTTCAACCACAGTATATGGGATTAAATCCCTCCTCAAAGACAGGTGAGGCTTTACGCTTATTACTAATCTAAAACACAAAAAACAATATATACAGTATTCACACTAATCTAACCATTGGGGTTGGGATAGAATCCCAAAATCCACATCCACGTGATGCGAAGATGTTAATTTTGTAAATGGACTGGGTAGGAAATTATTACAATGAAAGAAACACAATGGAAAGGAAATGAGAGAAACGTATTTTCTTTCGAGTAAACACAGAGCACGAAATAATCATACGAGCTTTAGATCATAAATATAATGTCTGAAATGATTAGAAACACTAAGATGCTAAACAAAGAATAGCTTAAGATTATGAACGTAAGAACAATGTCTTAAGAAAGATATATCCCACAACACAAAGTTTGCAAAATAATATCAACTCCTATTCTTCAAAATGATTAAAAGAAAACACAAAGTTTTTCTTCTTTCCAATAGCTCCCAATATTTCAAAAATCTCGACCCTTTGGAATGCATAAGCATCCCTTATTTATAATAAAAGGAGTAGAGAGAAAACAGGATAAATCCTAGAAAATAGTCTTTTAAACGAGAGTCCTATTTTGCTTGACTCTCACGCAGGAGACCAAGTCAAAATTTGCTTCCTATGTGACGAAATAGAAATGAAAAAGACATGTCAATTTCAAGATTGAAATGACATGAAACATCAAGACTTAATCTGAATCGTCATCTTTCGCTCCTTCATCTTTCTCTTCCTCCAGCTGAGCCTGTTTGTTCCGAAATTCTTGGAACTTCCGAATTATGCCTTGCATTTCATTTTTGTCAGGCGCAGTGGAATGATCATTCAAAACTTTGCAGGTTTCATGGGTATCACTAGCACCGCCTGGGAAGCTTTTTCAATCTTTTGCTGAGCCTTCTCAAGGCCTCCAAAGAATGTTCAATTCTTACAAACCGGTCGATGATCTCAATACCAAATCCGTGCGTTGGTTCATGCTGAACAGACTCTTGGACTTGTTCGAAAAGATCATCAGCTGATAGGATGCCTGAGTTTCCAACTGACACCTTTGGACAAATCTTCAACAACTCTTCTTCTAGATCACTTTTGTTTTCCTCAGTTTAGGATTTAACCTGCAGATGTTCTCATAAAAGAAGGCATCGTTTACCCTTCTGAATTGGTCTTGAGACCCTTTTCTTGTCAGCTGAGGGAAATACTGATAAATATGTTCTACTGTCTTGTTTCCCTTGGTGTCCAATCCGGGATAGTTCCTCATACCGGCCGCTGCATAGGTGACATACGAGGACATGTAAAATTTTCCTGTAGACAGGACCGTTGTCATTTGAGAATCTATCTCATTACTAATGAGAGTACCCCAATCAATTCCTGGTTGATTCTTCCTAATAGTGATCATGAACTGATACATCCACCCTTGGAAAACATTTGATTGGGAAAACCAAAAACCCGACTCAACAGAGTGATGATATCATTGATTTCCTGAATGAAATCACTTCTGGGAACAAGTCTTGGGAACCTGGAAACAACCGGTTTGGCTTTGATCAGGAACCTCTTATTCACATGCTTGATGCAATTCTCTTGATCACTGTCCCAAGCTCTTTGGGCTGACTTGAGATCTATATCTCCATATTCTTCAAAATTAGGTAGCTTAAGAAGGTCATCAATGTAACCTCCGTCCAATTTGATCACAACTTCTCCTGCCTGGTTTTTTACAGAACGAGAAGCAGAGTCATAATTTGAAGCACAGGCCAAAATAAACTCGGGGCACTGAGCGGACATAGGGAAGCCTGCCGCAAGAGGTAGGCCACTGTCAGCTATCGATTTCATCCATGGAGTTTGAGAGGGGCTCTTGACCCTATTCCAGAAATCCTCCATGTCTACATTCCCGAGCTCTGTATCTCGGATGTCGAAATTACAGTCAATATAGGATGGAGATTCTACCTTTCTGAATTTGTATTTCATCTTCCCTATCTTTTCCGTCTTTTCTTGTGATAGACCAGGGTCCGACATGAGGGTTTTCGGAAGAAGAGAGTGTCGGAGATCAGGAGATGTTGAACACTGCGAGAACCCCGACCCACTGGAAATGCCGGAAAGGTGGAAAGACCCGGCACACTGAGAAGGATGTCGGGGAGTTCGAGAAACCCGACACACTGAGAAAGATGCCGGAGAGTTCGAGAAACCCGGCACTTTAAATTTTTCAATACACTGCGGGTTTTGGATACTGCAAAGCACCCTGCGAAACCCGAGAAGAGGGAATAGGGTTTTTGTTGAGTTTAAAACATGCAAGTTTTTCCTTCATCATTTATATCCAAAACATATTTTTAATTAAAACAATATTCCGGGGAATAACACGAAGTGATAATTCCAAAGGGGTAAACCGTAAAACATAAACCTGATTTAGAAAACAAACCCCTAAAATGGAAAAGATAAAATCCCAAAACAACCCTGATGAGAAACTTGGAAGAATTCCTCACATAATTAATCCATAAAAACCACAAAGAAAGACTGAAGAAAAATACCTTCAACTGGGACAACGAATGATCAAAAACGAGCAATGCAATCGGGTACAGAGGCAAATTTCGGGTTTCATGGTCAAAGGCGCATACGTAAAAATCCACAAGGTAAAAGTATGTCTGGTAAAAATGACGTGGAAATCCGGATATTTATAGGAAAATTTGCATTTAAGACACTTCAGCTGGCGCGTACCAATCCACCCGACAACTCAGCATTAATGCCATGTCAGCATGCTCAGGATATCCGGAAACCCGACACAAAGGTGTTTAGAGTAATTCGGGTTTCGGGTTGCGGGAAACAATCGACATGAAACATGATGCTTGATGGCCCCGGAAACCCTACATAAAGGAGTAAATCGGACTTCGGGTATCGAAAGACAAAGCGACATGGAACATGTTTTGAATAAGGCATGTTCGATGCGCGAAGGTCCGCAAACCCGACTTACCTTACTTGATGCGGGTTTCGGATTTCGGGGAACACATGACATGAGACACCCAAAACACATGTTGTCTTGCTTATGAAACCCGAAAACCCAATTATCTCTCTCTGAGAGGTGATCCTTAGAAAATTATCTCCAAAAATTTCTTAGGGTTATCTCATTTTTGTTGTAAACTCAAAAATGGGATAACAAAGTGTCGATCTGAAACATTGATTCAATAGTAAAAGGAGCAAGCTAAATATTGATCAAATAAGCAACAAATGATTATTTTACAGAGAAGGATCAAGCTTCACAAACTCAACAATGGTGGCCTTCGGATCTTCACATACAGACACAGATTTCAAAAAAAGCTCAAACTCAAAGTAGTGCAACCAAAATCAATCAAATCTTGCATCATTGGATGAGTGAACTCGATGATTAAATAATGGTCATTAATAACAGAGAAGGAACTCACTATGCACATAATGGCATTTCTAAAAAATCATTTTAAGTAGAATGCATGAGCAAACACAATAACCATAGAGGCTCTTCGAGCTCATCTAATCAATGGCCAAGCACGAACAATACAAGGAAACCAGGAAAAGCACGTATCAGTGCTTGAAAGAAAACCAATACTTCAACATATCAAAGATGTTTTATACACAGAGTTGAAGAATTTCTAAAAGTCACAGATCTACAAATACCCAGAATCAAGAAATCATGTGCTCAAAGAGTAATAGAGCAGGCTCAGAACCCGTTTCAAGCTCGAGGGTACCATCAAAACTTAAATCAAATGATGGCCATTATTTTGCGACAGAAGCCTCACAGAGCATGAAAAGAACAGACATGGTGGCCACTATGCAATGCCGAAAAATAACACAGTGGCCGAATTCAGGACTCCAACAATGGCGACAACCCAATGACCACCTTGTTTTAAAAAAAACTTGAGTAGAGATAGAGACTCAAAGGATTCACATAACAGATCCTTGGAACGTGGAAACAAAGTACATAACCATATTAATTGAAAGATTCAGAAAGCTAATACAGAGAGCATATCTCTTCCAAATCTAGAATTTAAGGCAGAATATGCACAAACAGAGAAAACACTTGAATAGTTAAGCTCTATATTTATCATTCAGAATAGAAGGAACGATGATCATTTCTATTTAAGGTAAATACAATGTCATTTTTGAAAAACTAGAGATCTCTAAAAATGGCAGACAAAGGATTACCCGAGAAGAGCTCGAGTCCAAAATGTGCTTACCTTATCAAAAGAGAACGTTCTAGCAAGTATCAAGACAACCCATTCTCAACTCGTTTAACTGAGCTCAAACCCACAAAATTAGTGACCACTTCGAAGAAAATTCAGATCTCAAGAACACGGCGACCACCTTGCAAGCCAACTCACAGAGAGCCATTTTCGCAGAAGAAACCAAGCTCGAATGCTCAGAATAATGGCGTCAAAGGAAAAATTTTCTAGGGCTTCACCCGCATAATGAAAACCAAATGAAATGTGCATGAGGGTCGAGCTATTCCTTATCATGCAAACTCGAGAGGTGAGTTTCAACCTAACTCAACCACGGTCAAAAATCAATGGCTCCAGATCGAAGGACAAAGATCAAAGGCCAAAAATGATCCTCAAAGTTTGAAGCAAACTACCATGATCAGGATGCCACCAGTCATATTAATTTCAGGGTAAACCCTAACCCACAGTCAAGGATCGACTGACATCGAATGCATGAAGGACAAAAATCAATGACCCAAGATTAATCACTGTTATCAAAGCAACTCAACTTGAGTTATGCAATCCACCGACAAAATTACCAAGGGGTGAGTCATCGTGAAAGGGGGGGCCAGCCTCATGCTTAAACGAAATCATTTGCAAATTTGAATTTCACTATAGTCCAAACCTTAAGCTATGCAAAACTAACTATGCATGCCAACTAGAATCACCGAAAAGGTGAATTTTTTTAATCAAGTATATCCAAATTGCAAAAGGGGTTGACAATTATACATGCTCACAATGATAACCAAGATCCAAAGGTGGCGGACTATAATATGGCATGTGTTGTCAAAAGGGGGCCAAATTGTATTGTTTACATTAACCTTGTGTAAGGTTTAATCCATGTAATATGTCATCTAAACAAATAGTCAAAGGGCATTTACCTTAAAACTTACAAGGTTACCTCGTACTCATCAGATGGTAAAGTGTAAAAGTGGTCCCCACTTCAAGGAGCTAGTTTTGATTTGTAGAGTGTCACTCATGTGACCACTTAGGAAGAGATATCAATGTCAGAGCATGTACACATGGACAATGGTCCCCACATTGGATGTTTATTTTACAAATATTACAAATGTTTGAATTAATTACTCACAGAGAGAATTGATTTGTTGCATGCTTCACAAGAAGACATAATAGAGAAGAAGATAAAGTTGCATGTTCAAAGGATAAAGACTTGTATAGCAAGCAAGCTTATTATTAGCAAATTGTTCACCCTTGTTTTCTTAAAAATAGAACAACCAACTTCAATTTGATTGTATTGTAATTAAGGCTAATAATGCCTATTTGTAATTACATGCTCTATTTTTATTCCTTTATCTATTATTAAATAAAGGATAAAAATAAGATGTATGGCGCGAAAGTACAATCCTTAGGCTATATTTAGGAAGAGGGTAAAATTTTATTTTGGCTATATATTGTGTGCCTTTGCAAAGCACAAGGAGGAATTTCTGGATATAGAGTATCTTGAAGCAATTTTTGTCAGGTTTTCCTTCTAAGTGTGAAGTATTTTCTACCTTCCAAATTACTCGTAGTCTTGTGTATGTTTTATTAGTCTTGTGAATGCAAATTCCCGATTAATCATCTTACCTGTTACAAAATTCGTAGTTTCGCATAATATTAATGTGCATGTTTAGATTAGAAGTATTATTGTGATAATATCCCTCAATATCTCAAAGTGTTTTGCCCCTTGATATTCTGCAGAAAAGCTGTTGGTTCGTGCATCAAAATCTTTTCACATATCAAATGTGCATGTAATCGAGTCAAATCCCTCATACAAATTTGGTGTATCACCTTAATTTTAATTACTTTATAGTCATCTTTTATCCTTAAACCCCGAGAAGTAGTTTAGGATACATCAACAGAACTGACCTTGATCTTTGAGACTCACCTCAAAATAGGTATACCCACAGGACACTGAGGTGTTTCCATTATATCTACAAAAAGAGAGAGAGATCAAATTTTGCAAGCTTAAAAACCTGCAGCCATCTCTCTACGGGGTGCACTTTCAAGAGATAATAGGTCCTTGTTATCTCTCGAAAGTGCACCCTATAGAGAGATGGCTACAGGTTTTTCTAAGCTTGCACAATTGATCTCTCTCTTTCGTAGAAACAATGGAAACACCTCAGGTCTGTGGGTATACCTATTTTGAGGTGAGTTTCTGGTATCAAGGTCGGTTCCTTATTGGTGTATCCTAAATTGATTTCTAGGATTTTGAGAGTAAAAGATGACTAGAAAATAATTAAAACTTAAGGTGATATACCAAATTTGTATGAGGACTTTGACTGAGTATATGTACAACTGATATGGGAAGAATTTTTGATGC
Organism: Taxus wallichiana var. yunnanensis; assembly: GCA_018340775.1. NCBI lineage: Eukaryota > Viridiplantae > Streptophyta > Pinopsida > Cupressales > Taxaceae > Taxus > Taxus wallichiana. The sequence continues at coordinate 491,572,035 of CM031242.1, read as the reverse complement.
ACGAGCCAATAGTTTTCTATAAAATATCTAAGGGCAAAACACTTGATTGTACTAAGGGAGAATCACAATAAGACTTAATAAGTTAACATGCACATTAGAATTAAGTAGAAAATACTGAATTTACAACAGGGTAATGTGATTGAGTAGGGAATTTTCATTCAAAAGACTAATAGAAACATACATAAGACTGCAAAATAACTTGGAAAGGCATAAAATACTTCACACTCAGAAGGAAAAACTGGCAAAATTTTCTACCGTACTCATATATCCAAAAAGTCCTCTAGAAGTTCTCTTGTGCTTTGCAAAGGCACACAATATATAGCAAAAATAAAATTCACCCTCTTCCTAAAAATAGCCTAAGGCTTGTACTCGCCCATGCATCTTATTTTTATCCTTTATTTAATAATAGATAAAGGAAAAAAATAGAGCATACAATTACAAATAGACATTATTAACCTTACTTACCTTACTGGTCAAATGAAGTTGATCGTTTCTATTTTTAAGAAAAGAAGGGTGAATAATTTGCTAAAAATAAGATTGCTTACTAGGCAAGTCTCTCTCCATGAACATGCAACTTTGTCTTCTTCTCTATTTTGTCCTGTTGTGAAGGAATGAAAAATATAACTCCCTATTTGTGAGAAAAATAATTACAATACTTGTACTATTTACAAAAATAATTCATCCACTGTGGGGAACACTAGGAGCACATGTGTAATCATAATCAACTCTTATTTTCTAGAAAAATAAGGTAATAAGCCTTCAAAATGTTTCTTGCATCTGATGTTGACCTCTGTTCTATTCTTTGTGATCACATGAAAAATACATTCCAATTCATGTACAATCTATCACCATCAGTGGGGGCCACTTGTGGTTGTGAACTTTTGTCTTCATTGGGTTTGGCCACTCTTGTGGACTTAGCATATACTATGGTTTTAAAAAACATGAGGGGAACTTTGTAAAATCCACCACACCATGCTCGACCACCTTTTGATTATGCATGACCAATGATTTTTCTTGTCACTTTGTATGTCTAAATGATATATAATTCAGAAATTCACCTTTTCGGTGATCATTGGGTATAATTTGGTTGGCATTTGAATTGAAGGCATACACTATGGTTGGAATTTTGAAATTCATTTGCAATGATTTTATTCGATTGGTGACATGGGTTGTCCCCTTCTCCATGGTGACTCACCCCTTGGTAACTTTGGTCGGTGGTATATGTAACTCAAACTAGGTTTGCTTTGATATTTGTTGATCATCTTGAGCCCTTGATCTTTGTACCTCTATTTTTGATACCGTCGATCCTTAGACTCATGGTTAGGGTTTCTGACTGGACATTAAATGTGTCTTTTGAAAACTCAAACCATGGTTTGCATTTGAAAAGTGGAGATTAATTTCTGGTCATTGATTTGGTGTCCTTTTGAATTGGAGCCATTGATCTCTTACCCTCGGTTAGGGTTTCTGACCTTGGCATTTAAGGTAGTCGGTGGAAACCTAACTATGATTACTCACCTTGATCCCTGAGCACGATTATTAACCTTTGATCTAAGTCCTTCTTATCTAAATCCATCGATCTTGAACCATGGTTGAGTCATATTGACTCGTCTCTCGAGTTTGCATGCATTAAGGTAATTCAAGCCCATAATGATCACTTCATTTGGATTTTTACTCTATCAGGTGGAGCCCTGGCAAAAATTTTCTTCGACGCCATTATTATGAGCATTCAAGCTTGGCTTTAAGAATTTTATTGTCTATGTCATTTTGTTAGACAATAACATGGTGATGAGAGATTTATCTGGTTTTATGGTTTCTGTGTGGTGGTCGTGCCTTGGTCATTCTCAAGATTTTCCTGTAATCCGACTTTCTGAGTTCTCAGAACTCTGTGAGGTTTACTTTCCGCCATGGTTGTTTCTTCGAGCTCGGCCTATTCTGTTTGGTCTTGGTGGTGAAGCCCTTGAGATCTGAGTTTTCTTTGTGAGACTTTGTGGTCAAAAGGCTTGAGCACCGGTATACTTCTTGGTCTTTCTGGTTTTCCTTTCTCTCGAGCTCTGTAGATTTGTGAGCAGAAGTATTCAAACTCTCTTTCATTTTCATTTTCCTGAAGCTCGGCTTTTATCTCTTCTGAGTAAGATTTTGAGCTTGGTTTTATAGTTCTATAATTTTTACGAAACTATATGAGGTTTCTCTGTAACATTGTCTCCTTTCTCTCAAGCTTTGTAGATTTGGTTTTTGTAATGGCCTCCATGGTGAGTTCGAAGCTCGATTCTTCTCTATTTTTGGGATCTCTTCGGTCTATTGGCCGCCATAGTCGTTATAGGTGAGATAATTTTCTCTTGTACGCGTACACTTCTATTTTATTTTCTTCTTTAAATATATCACTGAACTCTTGGAAATATTTGTGGGTTCTATGATTTATTGTTTCTCTGATTGACTCCGAGTTTGAAACTTCTCGTGGGCATGTGGACCTCTCGCTTCATCATCCGGTTGCTCAAAATTTTTGACCATTTAATTATCTATGGTGAGTTCTTGTCTGTTATTAATGACCAGTATTTTAATCATTGAGTTTCAGCTCTGTCCAATGATGCAAGATTTGATTGATTTTGGTTGCACTATTTTGAGTTCGAACTTTTCTTCAAAAACTGTGTCCGTATGTGAAGATCTGAAAGCCACCATTTTGAGTTTGTGAAGCTTTATTCTACTCTATAAAATAATCATTTGTTGCTTATTTGATCAATACTTAGCTTTCTCTTTTACCATTGAATCAATGTTCAGATCTAGCACTTTGACTTTTGGGTATTTGCAAATTTAGCCCTATCTGTTTGAGAATTTTGGTTTGCATAGAAAGGGAGACCATCATTAATGAACCCTAAAGCCTCGGTTTCTTTGATTTCCCAACTGTAACCTGTGTTGTCGAATTCATTTCTCATTCAAGAGAATCCCTTTGTCCTTAAATGATTTTTTTGACATTTGAGCTATCATCATCTGTGGAGAGCCTTCGAGCTTTAGTTATGCATGCTTAGCCTATAGCTGCATTTTTATTTGAATCTTTTGAGTCTCTATTTCTGAGTATAGAGTTTGGTTCTTTCTTAGGACCTTTGTTTGGAGTATTTGACGTTCATCTCTTTCTTACATTTCATATGACCCCTTGGTTCGACCTTAGCCATTTCAAGTTGAAACTTGTTTTTGAGTCTGGTTTCTTTAGTTCTGAACTTGATGACCCTGTTTCTTACTCTGATTTTTCAACCTGGAATTCTTAGGATGCTCAGACACTTTATTTCTGCCACTTTGATGCTTCTGTACCACATTTTGACACACCTAACTAATTTTTTGATATTTCATTTACTTGTGTATTAAAACATGAAGCACTTGCTTTAGTTATAATGAAATCCTGTAGCTTGAAAATGATCAATTAGACACTTGCATGCTTATCATTTTTTCAACTGTAAATCATGAAGCTTCATAGTATGCTTTCCTAGAATTTTTATTTGTATTGCACATATCATTTCTATTGCTGTAACCTAATTTCTAGTGCTTCGTGCTTCCAAACTGGACCTTGAGCTTCACCTGTAGGTGCATTTGTATTTCGGATGTACTGAGGTTGATTTCAGAATCGAAACTAAATTAGATTTATCGATTGTGACTCAAGTATATATTCTCGATATTTTGTACCTACAAAGGGCCTTACGGAAATTGTAAATAGTTCATCTGTTCTGAAACTGTAGATAACTTTTATCTTTGTAGCTGTAAATCCTGCATTCAATTTGATCTCTGAAGCTTGTTTCTTTTAGATAGAGGCTTTATTTCCTTTATAGTAACATTTCTGACATTCTAAAAAATTTAAAATGTTGATTTTTCATGGCGAAGCCCTGGCAATTTTTTTCCAGAATTCTATCTTTCATCCATTTCAGCATAGTAGTTGTATCTTCTGATTTCAGAATATAGAATTATGACACTTCATGTTTGAAGTTGGATTGGTAAATAAAATGAAACATCATAGTTGTGTTATCTTGATCATAGCATGCTTTATTGCTTCTCTGTATCACTTATTTGATTCAAATAACTCTTTTAAAGCAGCATGTTTAGTAGTTAAAAGTAGCATGATGAAAAGCTGTAAATGTCCATTTTACATGGCGAAGCCCTATCAAAATTTTCACTGAGAATCTCGTCTTCATTTCTGTTTGATAGTAAACCTTTCTTCCTTAACCAAACATCAACTTTCAAATTCTGCTTCTTCCTTTTGTTGCAAATTGAAACATGTGCTTCTATTGCTAGTCTCTCTTCTACACTGTAACTTCTTCCATTTCAGAACAGTTATTGAAACTTTGAGTTACATTCTTCCTTTTATTGCATGCACTTATGACTTGTCTATTTTTCATTGGCTACAACATATACCTGCACACTTAGGAAAATAGTTAGAAAACAATTAGGCTTTTGACCTCTCTTATGTCCATGTTTTTCTTCTTTTCTCTTCTCTTTCTTCATTCCTTCGAGTGAATAGAGCATGTATGTAGTTTTTATTCAAGTAAACTACATCTCCTATTATTAGAGATTCATATGCACGAAGTAGGACAGTGTAGGAATATGACTTGATCCCTGAGCTCATAGCTGATAGTTTATTCTTTTCTTCTTTTTAGGTACAATGGCTTCTACAATGAGAGATGAAGAAGAAGCTAGAAATGGAGATGTTTTCAATCAAAGAAAGAAACCCCAAGGCAATGATGGGTTCACTCATACTCCTTTTCTTTCTCTTTCATGCATGTGTACCTTTTATTTCAGTAGTTGTACTTTACTTTCTAGTTACATCCCATGGCTTGTGTGGGAAACATTTGAAAATTCCTTATGAATAAAACATTCAATTTCATAAATGAGTTGTATATTTCTTTCTGCATTCTAGCTTCTCTGTATGGATTGTATAATGAACTAAATAACTCAGTAACATAATTGAATGTCTTAATCATAAAGGAAAGAACATTGATGAGAACTTGTAACATTCAATAATGAACTCTAGTTTTCTGATATTTGTATTTTTGTTTACTTCTTCAAGACTCAACACTTCACCTAATCTGTAATTTTTCATCTTCATCAAGACAACACAGTTGTCCTTCGGGGCTTTGTGTTCTTTTGCTGAAGATGGTATGAAATAACAGACTATGTGCTTGAAAAGTTAATATCATAATTGCATAAAGAAAATTCGAAATCTTACTCATTATTCTTGCTCAATACATATCCATTTAAATAGGAGATGTTGTTCCTATATTTAAGGAGATATAATCTCCATAAATATCTCCACACATAACTCCTAAAACAACTCCATGCTATTATACGTGAGATTTTGTTTTCTCACAAAACTAATATTGTTAATGATTTGTTTACTCAACAACTCATAACAATATTTACTCACCCACTCATAATTACATTTACAATAATGTAATTAATTATTACAACACATATTATATTATCCTAGATAATATAATCACTTACATAATATTCTATGTTCACACTACAACATAGATATTCCTAACATTCGCCCCCTTAGTGTGAACATGGGGTAAGAGCTCCTGGAAACATCAACCTTGTCGGAGTATTCATTGCTACTGGATCTTGCTATCTGGATCTTGCTGCTAATGATCATCCTTGTCGTATGAACATCTTCATCGACTGATCACCTTCCACCGAAGTATGGCAGTCAGAGGACCGTACGACAGTCAGAGGACCGTACGTAGATGATTTTCCCCTGTAAGCTGAGTCATGCAGTTTGCTTCTTCCACACCAAATAGACACTCAGGAACTGTTGTTAGTCTATGTGAACACATTAAAATCAAAACATGAAACTAGTTTCACCCCCTTGTGTATAAACACACCACATAACTGAAATAAAATATCACCACATCTGTCTGCGACCCCATCGTTGGTGAATGACGAGAGGACGCTGATTTTCCTCCTTCCTCCATTGCCTCCTTCCTCCAACAAGAAAAGAGTCTACCATAGGAAATCCTCATCACTAGGACATGAAAGTTCTTCATCAGTTGAGTAGACTTCCCAATCAGTTTCTACTTCAGCTAGAAGGGCTTTCTGATCTATCTTGTCATCAAGAAGATCCTGAGCTCTCTTTTTACAGTTCAGTATTACATGCCCAATCTCATTACAATAAAAGCATTTTATTTTTCCATGTGAAGGAACCTTCTTTGGTTTATGTTTTTCCTTCTTAGATGAGGAGCTCGGTTTGTTTCCTACATATAGTACTTCTTCATGTTCTTCATGATTGCTTTGTTCTAACAATGTAGAAATCACTCCTTCTAGACTAATAGTAATTTTACTCAAAGTAAATACAATATTTGAGTAACTCTTAGGCATGCTATTAAGAAGAATAGCTTTAGCATCATCATCTTTTACATGTTCTTTAATTCCAGCTAGTTGATTTAGCAAAGAACGAAACTTACTTATATGATCTGCCATTTTTGAGTTCTCTTCCATTTTCAACCCGTACAAGCGTTGCTTCAATGTAGTCTTTGCCATTTCAGCTTCAGAACCAAACAATTTGTTAAGAGACTCCCAAATTTCTTTTGCAGATTTTGTGAAATCCACATGATGTAGATAGGCTTTTGATAAGCCGCACAATGGTACCCAATGCTCTCTGATCTTTTGCATTCCATTTTGCCAATTCATTTCCTCCAGTGGGTGGAGTTGAATTAGACTTCACCACATCCCATAGATCCTTTTCTATTAAATGTAATTGCATCTGTAGTTGCCATGTATGGAAATCTTGTCCTTCAAACTTTTCAATCGATTTAGTTTCTCCATTATTTTGTACAATACGATAAAAAAATACAAAATTGAATCAAGTACTTTAAAATTTTATATTGAATACCTTTTAACCTCCAAGCAAGTCAAGAACTTGTATTAACAATTCAACATTATTGAAAATTGGAGAAAACTTTCAGTAGAAGAATTGATGTGCTTAATTTGATAGCTGCATAGTAAAATCCGTATTTCTTCCAAACTACGTTCTGGGTTCTTCTGAAATTTCTTCTGTAGTTTTTGACCAGCACGTAATTCTGCACACAAAATTATAGAAAAACCCACATCTGGAAACGAAAAATATAATATATTCTTTGAGACGGATCTGATCATGAAAGCACTGAAATTTCTTGCATCAAACCCGCTCACGATACCAAATGAAAAGTTAATATCATAATTGCATAAAGAAAATTCGAAATCTTACTCATTATTCTTTCTCAATACATATCCATTTAAATAGGAGATGTTGTTCCTATATTTAAGGAGATATAATCTCCATAAATATCTCCACACATAACTCCTAAAACAACTCCATGCTATTATACGTGAGATTTTGTTTTCTCACAAAACTAATATTGTTAATGATTTGTTTACTCAACAACTCATAACAATATTTACTCACCCACTCATAATTACATTTACAATAATGTAATTAATTATTACAACACATATTATATTATCCTAGATAATATAATCACTTACATAATATTCTATGTTCACACTACAACATAGATATTCCTAACAGTGCTCTGTTCTATTTTGTGACAGAACACATAACTACAGATTTCATTTGATATTGTAAATAATTCAGCAGTAACAAATAACATAAAAACTTCCTTAGCTTAGGTATACTTCACCCAAGACTTTTCATCATAACGACGAAGTTTCAAGTTACCCATTTTTGCACAAGTGTAAAAATTGTCAACATTTCTGGTGATCCTGTGGGAAAGTTTCTGCTGGCTTAAAGACTAGTGCCTTGCTCTTGTCCATTAGGCATGGAGTCTAAACATGTAACCAAAATTTTCCTTTTCTGAAAGGTCCAACACTTCCAAAACAAACTAAAGCAGGGAAAGGATCTGGTAAACGAGATCATTGCATGGATGCACTTATTGAATTGAAAAACATTGCAATCTGCAGGAACTATACTTATTGAAGGGAAATCCTACTCTAACAATCACTGTAAGATTTTTAAAAATAGTGTTTAAGAAACATACCATTCATAGGAATGGGAAGTTCCTCTTCATTCAGCTTCGAAAGCTAAAAAGCATTGTGTTCCTTGCAAGCTGAAATCATGTAAGGACCACTCCAAAGTCTATCAAACTTTGAGTGTCTTCCTGGCTTTACACGATCAGCATCCCACTTTAACACAATATCTCCTTTATTGAAGACTTTGAATTTGGATTTCTTGTCAAAAATTTTCTTCATTTATTTCTGATTCTTTTCCATATTTAAATGAGCTTTATCTCTTAGCTCTTGTAATTTAATTAACTATGCATAACGAACTGTAATGGTTCATTCTCAAGCACTCCATTTGATGCAAGCAAATCTAATGTAGGTAAGTCAACCTGAAATAGGCATTCTTGCTTCCTTTCCATAAACAAGTTTCTATGGTGAATTTCCAACTGATATTTTAGTAGTCACTCTGTCAGCTAAAGTGCCGAATTCAACATCAAATGCCAAGCTCTTTGATTATCCTTGAGCGTTCTTTTGATGATCCTTAATAGATTCTTATTAGTACTCTCAGCTAAGCCATTACCTTGTGGGTAATAATTAGATGAAGAACTTAGATATATTCCATGGTTGACATCCCAACATGTTATCTTTGCACCAAGGAATACTAAAACATTATATGATATGATAGTTGTTGGAACACCGAATCTGTAAACTATTCCTTTGTAAAAGGATAGTATCGAAGATTCATTAACATCCTTCAAGGCTATTGCTTCATTCCATCGTGTAAAATAATCTATAGCAATTAAGATCCACTTGTGTCCTTGTGATGATGGTGGGTTTATCATGCTAATAGAGTCAAGACCCCACTACATAAAAGATTGATCATTTGAAATAGGTTCAGTAAGGGCAACGAAGCTAGACATTATTTTCCAACAAAGAAAGCACATTTTTACTCTTTCTTATCCATTAAAAACAGTCCTTGAATATGCTAGGCCAATAGTAACCACTTTCATAATTTTTAAGGCTATGGTAAGTGCTTTGAGAAGTGACCTCTGTGGGTCCTTCATGGAATTTCGACAATATTTTCTAAACTTTATCATATTCAACACATCGCAACAATATTCAATTTACATCTCTTTTGAACAACACATTATCAATGAAAATATAAGGTACAACTTGTAATCTAAAATACCTTAGTTTTTCTTGTCCATACCTTCTGGATAGGTTCCATGATGATGTAGATAATTAACCAAATCAGTCATCCATCTTGATTCTTGAATCTCATGAGTGAGCTCAAGATTTTGATTTCATGGTTGAACCATGATTTCTGATTGTTGATACGCATTTTCAGCATGTTGTTTTGAATCATCTGGTTCTGTAACTTGCTATTTTTCCATATCAACAATTAGATGTTCACATAAACCTTTCCCTCGAACCATCTTAGCAACTCAAATATCAACATCATACTCCATGACCTTTCTTATCCAGTTTTCTCTTTTCTCATTCAATTCTTTATTCAGTAAGAATGCTTTCACACTTGGATGAGAAACAAGAACATGGATTTTATTGTTGAAACCATATACTTGAAATTGTTTAGTACTTCGACTATTGAAAGTACTTTTTTTAGAAATGTATACCTTGTTTTGTAATCATGCAAACGTTGTCCAAAGAAAGGAATAGGCTGTTCAATATTTTAATCATTGAATTGAGTCAAGATAGATGAGATTGTTTCATCTCCTTAAAGTGCATACATTGTAAAATATTTATCAAAATTTGGATTTGCAAGAGTAAGAGCTTGAGAAATAGCTTCTTTGATTACTTCAAAACCTTTTCTTCCTTCATTGGTCAAGAGAAAATTTTCTCCTTTTTTAGCATAGTTGTGAGTAAGTGGTTTGGCCAATGCTACAAAATCTCAAACAAATCTTCTAACAAAGTTGATTTTTCCAAGAAAATCTGTAATGCCTTCTTATGATGAGGCAATGATAGATGTGATATGGCTTTGATCCTGAAAGGATCAATTGCTAAACCTTGCTTAGAAACAATATGACCAAGTAGCTTGGCTTGATGTATTGAAAAGATAGACTTTGGTGGATTCAAGGATATTCCAAATTACCTGCACAACTGAAAAGTCTACATTAAGTGCATTAGATGTTCTTCAAAATCTTTTGAAAATATAGTAACATCATCTAAATAAACAAGGATGCATTTATTTAATAAGCTGTGAAAAGCCATGTCCATTGCACATTGAAACATTGCACTGGCATTTGAAAGACCAAAAGGAATCCTTTTGTAAGCATAAGTACCCCACTTAGTGGTAAATGTTGTTTTGTATCTATCTTCTTCTCGGACCTAAAATATGATTATATCCACTGTAACCATCTAGAAGAGATATTATATCTGAACTAGAAAATGTTCTCAAAATCTGATCCATATTTGATAGTGGGTAATGATCTTTTAATGAAGCCTTATTAAGATCCTAAAATCTACACAGTCGATTTCACCATTATTCTTCCTAACATGAACAAGATTGGCTACCCAACTTGAATGCTTAACTAGAAAGATAATACCTGATTCAATTAACTTAGATAATTCTTTCCTCATTAGAGGCTCTATTTTAGGATTTATAGGCCTCTGTTTCTGTCTAACAGGTTTAGAATTTGGCTGCAACTCAATTGTATGTTGTGCTAAATTGGGATCAAATCCTTTCAGATCTTGGTATTTCTAAGAAAAAACATCCTTAAATTCTTTACAAAGATCAATAAATGACTACTTTTCAATTAAGGAACATACCTTTCCAAGAAATAGCTTTTTCCCTTCATCAACCGAGATTTCTTCGTAATTATTAGTGTGAGTTGACATTTTAGTCTTGACTTTTCTTAACTGATCGTCAGTGCTGAAGATGTCTTCTAATGTGACCAGACCTTGAGGTAGTTTATTTGTCTTCAACTGAACAATCTGGTCACCATATAAGTGTTGTAATTTATCGATTAACTATAGAAAACTTCAACTTCTTACTGCAAAAACTTGCAGATTTGATCATTCCTTTCAAAAAACTTGCCAATTTGAATCATTATCAAGTATTGAAGGTCTTACAAATAACTTTATATGAGGTTGGATTTTGCTATTTTCAATCTATTCCAGCACTTCAAAACTAGTCCCAACTACTGCAAGTCTATCTGCATGCTTGTATAGCTCTAGGAATAGACTGAATGTTAATAGCATCAAAATCTTCCATTAAGTCTGAAACTCTATGTTTGTAAGACTTCATTAATGGATTCTTACAAACATTGAAATTTTTTACTTGATTAATAACCAACTCAGAGTCACCAAAAATTTGTAGCATGTTGATACCTTCTTTCTGGCCCAAAGTAAGCCATGAATTAAAGCTTCGTATTCAACTACGTTACAAGTACATGAAAATTGGAGATTCAACGCTGAGAAATACCTCTCGTTCGTTGGGGAAGTGAGCATTAGACCTGCTCCCTATCCCTTCTTGTTCTTAGCTCCATCAAAATGAAGCTTCCAAATCCCTTCTGCTGAATCTTTTGTTTTGGACAGCAAGGGAAGTGGTGTATTTTCTTCATGCATATAATACACACCAAACAGGTGTTATTCAACCTCCTTAAAAGGATCATGAGCATGTTCTTCCACTATCTTTTCATCCATAAACATGTTAGAAACACCATCTAATGTTGAAACATGAGCTACCTCATCAAAATTAGACTGATCTAGGGCTGAATAATTAGCCACTGCATTTGAAGAGTGAGGCTCAATGTGAAATTTGGCCAATGGATCTAAATTGATAGTAAATTTAGTACCATAACAAGTATTGAAAAATTAGAAAGACCAATCTGAAGAGAGATAACCTCCTATTTTTTATATGAAATCTCTAGACAAGCATAAGGTAAAGTATGGAGGTAAATCTACAACAGTAACATCTTGTAGAATAGAAACATTTGGTCAAGCATGTAGCGTCACTTCTAAATTTTTGATTATACCAACTGTATTAGTCGCAGTTCCATCAAGTTGTAAGACGCTCCTCTCCGTAGGCTTATACTGTAAACCCAATTTTTCTGCAATCACTTTTGACATAACTTTTCTACTTGCACCACTGTCCACCAAGTAATTATGAACTAGATGTTCTCCAATAATTAGTGATAAATAAAATGGTGGTAGTTTCTTGATGTCATGAGCATTCAGAACTTTCTAAACCATCCACTTAACCTCTTTAATGTGGTCTTGTTCAAACATTCCAAGGACCATGTATGCCTTCTGAACTTCCTTTTCTGATGTATTTGAATAAATTTGCATCTTAGCTAGTTCATGAGAAAGTAAATCTTGTTGTCGTGGAATACTTAGAGCATCCCACATTGAGATGTTAATATTATGATTTTTCATTACATCAACAATGTTAAAAAAAGCAACAGTTTTAGAGACAGATTCAACTGTCTTAGCATAGGCCTTAATGAAAGCGATTTCGCCAGTTGCATTGGATATCTGAGGTATAAATAGTCTTTTTGGATCATGTTGTAGCTATTTTTGATGGCCTTTTCAACTGGAACACTTGTTATTTTTTAGGAACACGAGTTTTTGGTTGACTTTGGGCTGTAGATGTTGTCTTATCGGTGATGTGAGGCGGGATAGGCCTATTTTTTGTTTTTGACTTTCAACAACTTCCCCTTGAGCCCTAGTAGTGTCAGTAATGAAATCCTCCTCATTAAAAATGACTAATTCTATTTAGGTGCTTTCTGAACATGAGTTCCTTACTGCCCACCCTCCATTTGAGGCATGAACAATGTTTGATTAAGGTTGTGCAACAATATTAAGATTGAGAAAAGTATTTGAGCAAGTTGTAGTTGAATGAGTTTGATTGCAATGTTGACACCAATCTTCTGTAGCCATATTAACTGGGACTAAAGCGTTAGATGAACTAGGAGCCTTTGGGGAAAACTGTCTTTGTTGGTAAGGCTGCCTATAATTTTGATTTTGTTGATAAGGCTACCTGTTTTGTTGATTCTATTGATTTTTCTGATAAGGAGCTTGATAGGGTCTGCTAGGTAATGCAATTCTATTCTCAATTGAAGTCAATTTATTTCCCATAGTTTGCAAAGCTTTAAATACATCATCTGATGGAGCTACTAGAGAAGTAGGTTCTATGATTGTAATAAGCTGAGGAATAGGGTTAAATATGCTTTGAAAAGGGCATTGAAGGTCTTGGTGCCAATTTTCCAGCTTGAATAAGACTATTTTCATCTCGGATAGCGATATCATAAGCTGCTGGAAGTGTCTCTCCCCCCATTGATTGAATCATAGTTGAGATATCATTGTTTAATGCCCTAATATAATAAAGAAAAGCATGATCAACTTGAGGCTTGACACTTGTTGGAATTCTTTCCCAAGTCTTGGTAAAATGGATATTAAAACTAGACATAAATTCATTGGGATCTCTTTTAATGGTAGACAACTGTTCAATAAGAGACAAATGATTTGAATTATCCTAGAACTGTTTCAGAATTTTTTCACCTAAGTCATCCCAAGTTCTTATGCTTCCAATTTCTAGGTTTCTATACCATTGCAAGGCCTACCCTTTAAAAGATGCGGCTAAAATTCTTAAAGCTACGTCTTCATGAGTGATGTTATGGACTGCACATAGGGCTGCAACATCTTTGATATGTTCAACTAGTGTAACTTGATTTTCACCCATGAATGATGGAAAGCTTTTCATGGCAGCATTAGGAATGTCACATGGTAAACTAGGATTACTAATGGATTTGCCATTAGTAAAGGTTATAGAATTCCTTGGTGGTTGAATAGCCATTTGAAAAACTAGGATGTTAATAGAGAAATTGATACATGGTAAAGGAATATTAGGAGGAGGGTTATCAAAATTAGGTCTATTATAAGGTAAAGTATTACCAACTCTTCTCCTTCTAGTAGAATTCAAGGGTAAAGAAACAAAATCAGGAGGAATTCCTCTTACCGATGATCTTGTAGTCACTTTAGGCATGGAACATGTTGTAATACTGGTCTGACATCAGCTCTTTGGAGTCGCCAAAAGATCTTCAAATACTTTAAAATAAATTTTTGCAACTTGCTCCCAAAAGTGACTTTGTAACTCGCTATAATTTAGTAGATCTACTGTAGAATTTGTAACTTGCATACAAATCTGATTCGTGGGTCCCACAGGGCATGCCAGAAACTATTATCTCTTGAAAGTGCACCCTGTAGAGAGATGGTTGCAAGGTTTTCTAAGCTTGCACAATTGATCTCTCTCTTTTGTAGATACAATGGAAACACCTTAGGTCTGTGGGTATACCTATTTTGAGGTGAGTCTTTGGTATCAAGGCCGGCTCCTTATTGGTGTATCCTAAACTGATTATGGGAGTTTAAGAGTAAAATATGACTGGAAAATAATTAAAACTTAAGGTGATACACCAAATTTGTATGAGGGATTTGGTGAGTATATGCACAATTGATATGTGAAGAATTTTTGTACACGAACCAACTATTCTTCTACTGAGAATATTAATGGAAAAATACTTGGAGGTATTGAGGGAGATTATTACAACATTACTGCTAAGCTAAACATGCACATTAATATCATACGAAACTACTAAATTTTGCAATGGGGTAAGATGATTAATCAGGTAATTTACATTCACAAGACTAATAGAAACATTCACAAGACTCGCAAAATAACTTGGAAAGGCAAAAATACTTCACACTCGGAGGGAAAAACTGGCAAAAAAATTTAGTACTAATATATCCAAAAATTCCTCTAGAAGTTCTCTTATGCTTTGCAAAGGCACACAATATATAGCAAAAATAAAATTCACCCTCTTCCTAAAAATATCCTAAGGCTTGTACTCACCCATGCATCCTATTTTTATCCTTTATTTAATAATAGATAAAGATAAAAATAGAGCATGTAATTACAAATAGGCATTATTAGCCTTACTTACATTACAGTCAAACTGAAGTTGACTGTTCTATTTTTAAGAAAAGAAGGGTGAATAATTTGCTAAAAATAAGATTTCTTGCTAGGAAAGTCTCTCTCCATGAACATGCAACTCTGTCTTCTTCTCTATTCTATCATGTTGTGAAGGCATGCAAAAATACAACTCCTGTTTGTGAGCAAAATAATTACAATACTTGCAATATTTGCAAAAATAATTCATCCACTATGGGGACCACTAGGAGCACATGTGTAATCATAATCAACTCTTATTTTCTGGAAAAATAAGGTAATAAGCCTTCAAAAGGTTTCTTGCATCTGATGTTGACCTCTATTCTATTCTTTGTGATCACATGAAAAATACATTCCAATTCATGTACAATCTATCACCATCAGTGGGGGCCACTTGTGGTTGTGAACTCTTGTCTTCATTGGGTTTGGCCACTCTTGTGGACTTAGCATATACTATGGTTTTAAAATAACACAGAGGGGAACTTTGTAAAAGCCACCACACCATACTTGACCACCTTTTGATTATCTACCACGACCAATGGTTTTTCTTGTTGGCTTTGTATGTCTAAATGATATATAATTTAGAAATTCACCTTTTCGGTGATCATTGGGTATAATTTGGTTGGCATTTGAATTGAAGGCATACACTATGGTTGGACTTTGAAAGTCATTTACAATGATTTTATTCAATTGGTGATGTGGGTTGTCCCCTTCTCCACAGTGACTCACCCTTGGTAACTTTGGTTAGTTGTATATGTAACAAAAGCTGGGTTTTCTTTGATATTCGTGGATCATATTGAGCCCTTGATCTCTGTACCTCTATTTTTGATGTTGTCGATCCTTAGAGTCATGATTAGGGTTTCTGACTAGACATTAAATGTGTCTTTTAAAAACTCGAACCATGGTTTGCATTTGAAAAGTGGAGATTAATTTCTGGTCGTTGATTTGGTGTCCTTTTTAATTGGATCCGTTGATCTCTTACCCTCAGTTAGGGTTTTTGACCTTGGCATTTAAGGTAGTCGGTGGAAACCTAAATGTGATTACTCACCTTAATCCCTGAGCATGATTATTAACCTTTGATTTGAGTCCTTATCTAAATCGTCGATCTTGAACCATGGTTGAGTCATATTGACTCATCTCTAAGTTTGCATGCATTAAGGTAATTTGAGCCATCTTCAGTTTTATGGACATAATGATAACTTCATTTGGATTTTCACTCTATGGGCGAGCACTAGAAAAATATTTCTTTGACACCATTATTATGAGCATTCAAGCTCGGCTTTAAGCATTTTATTCTCTGTGTCATTTCATTAGACACTGACATGGTGATGAGAGATTTATCTGGTTTTATGGTTTCTGTGTGGTGGTCGTGCCTTGGTCATTCTCGAGCTTTTCCTGTAATCCGAATTTCTGAGTTCTTGAAACTCTGTGAGGTTTACTTTCTGCCATGGTTGTTTCTTCGAGATCGGCCTATTCTCGCTTGGTGTTGGTGGCGAAGCCCTTTAGATTTGAGTTTTACTTGTGAGACTTTGTTGTTGAAAGGCTTGAGCACCGGTATACTTTCTTGGTCTTCGCGGGTTTTCCTTTCTCTCGAGCTCTGTAGATTTGTGAGCAGAAGTATTCAAAGTATGTGTCAGTTTCATTTTCCTGAAGCTCAGCTTTTATCTCTTTTGAGTAATATTTTGAGCTTGGATTTATAGTTCTCTGGTTTTACGAAGCTATACGGGGTTTCTCTATAACGTTGTCTCCTTTCTCTCGAGCTCTGTAGATTTGGTTTTTGTAATGGCCTCCATGGTGAGTTCTGAAGCTCAATTCTTCTCTGTTTTTAGGATCTCTTCGGTCTATTGGCCGCCATAGTCATTATAGGTGAGATAATTTTCTCTTATATACGTACACTTGTGTTTTATTTTCTTCTTTAAATATATCACTGAACTCTTAGAAATATTTGTGGGTTCTATGATTTATTGCTCCTGATTGACTCCTAAGTTTGAAACTTCTCGTGGGCATGTGGACCTCTCACTTCATCATTTGGTTGCTCAAAATTTTTGACCATTCAATTATCTACTAATGAGTTCTTTATGCATTATTAATGACTATTATTTTAATCATTGAGTTTCGGCTCTTTCCAATGATGCAAGATTTGATTGATTTTGATTGCACTATTTTGAGTTCGAACTTTTCTTCAAAAAATGTGTTCATATGTGAAGATCTGAAAGCCACCATTTTGAGTTTGTGAAGCTTTATTCTGCTCTATAAAATAATCATTTGTTTCTATTTGATCAATACTTAGCTTGCTCTTTTACCATTGAATCAATGTTCCAGATCTAGCACTTTGACTTGTGGGTATTTACAAATTTAGCCCTATCTGTTTGAGAATTTTGGTTTGCATAGAAAGGGAGACCATCATTAATGAACCCTGAAGCCTCGGTTTCTTTGATTTCCCAACTATAACCTGTGTTGTCAAATTCCTTTCTCAGTCAGAAGAATCCCTTTGTCGTGAAATGATTTGTTCTGACATTTGAGCTATCAGGATCCTCCAATGTGCTAGAACTACTCATGGTGTTCATTTGTGGAGAGCCTTCAAGATTTAGTTATGCATGTTTAGCCTATATCTACATTTTTATTTGAATCTTTTGAGTCTCTATTTCTGAGTATAGAGTTTGGTTCTTTCTTAGGACCTTTGTTTGGAGTATTTGACGTTCATCTCTTTCTTACATTTCATGTGACCCCTTGGTTCAACCTTAGCCATTTCAAGTTGAAACGTGTTTTTGAGTCTGGTTTCTTTAGTTCTGAAGTTGATGACCCTATTTTTTACTCTTATTTTTCAACCTAGAATTCTGAGGATGCTCAGACACTTTATTTCTACCAATTTGATGCTTTTGTACAACATTTTGACACACCTAACTGATGTTTTGATATTTCATTTACTTGTGTATTAAAACATGAAGTACTTGCTTTAGTTATAATGAAATCCTGTAGCTTGGAAATGATTAATTAGACACTTGCATGCTTATCATTTTTTCAACTGTAAATCATGAAGCTTCATAGTATGCTTTCCTAGAATTGTTATTTGTATTGCACATATCATTTCTATTCTTTGTAACCTAATTTCTAGTGCTTCGTGCTTCCAAATCTGGACCTTGAGCTTCACTGTAGGTGCATTTGTATTTCTGGATGTACAGGTTGATTTTGTAGCTCAAACTGAATTAGATTTATCAGTTGTGACTGAAGTATATTCTCGATATTTTGTACCCTTACAAGGGCCTTACGGAAATTGTAAATAGTTCATTTGTTCAAATCGTAGATAACTTTTATCTTTGTAGCTATAAATCCTGCATTCAATTTGATCTTTGAAGCTTGTTTCTTTTAGATAGAGGCTTTACTTCCTTTATAGTAACATTTTTGACATTCTAAAAAAATTAAAATGTTGATTTTTCATGGCGAAGCCCTGGAAAAACTTTTCTAGAATTCTATCTTCCATCCATTTCCAGCATAGTAGTTGTATCTTTCGATTTCAAAATATAGAATTATGACATTTCATGTTTGAAGTTGGATTGGTAAATAAAATGAGACATCATAGTTGTGTTATCTTGATCATAACATGCTTTCTTACTTCTCTGTATCACTTATTTGATTGAAATAACTCTTTTAAAGCATGTAGTAGTTAAAAGTAGCATGATGAAAAACTATAAATGTCCATTTTACATGGCGAAGCCCTAGCAAAATTTTCACAGAATCTTGTCTTCTATTCTTTCAGCAGTAAACCTTTCTTCCTTAACCAAACATCAGCTTTCAAATTCTACTTCTTCCTTCTGTTGCAAACTGAAACATGTGCTTCTATTGCTAGTCTCTCTTCTAAATGTAACTTCTTCCATTTCAGAACAGTTATTGAAACTTTGAGTTACATTCTTCCTTTTATTGCATGCACTTATGACTTGTCTATTTTTCATTGGCTGCAACATATACCTGCACACTTAGGAAAATAGTTAGAAAATAATTAGGCTTTTTGGCCTCTCTTATGTCCATGTTTTCTTCTTTTCTCTTCTCTTTCTTCATTCCTTCTGAGTGAATAAAGCATGTATGTAGTTTGTTATTCAAGTAAACTACATCTCTGTTATTAGAGATTCATATGCACGAAGTAGGACAGTGTAGGAATATGACTTGATCCCTGAGCTCATAGCTAATAGTTTATTATTTTCTTCTTTTCAGGTACAATGGCTTCTATTAGAGATGAAGAAGAAGCTAGAAACGGAGATGTTTTCAATCAAATAAAGAAACCCCAAGGCAATGATGGGTTCACTCATACTCCTTTTCTTTCTATTTCATGCATGTGTACCTTTTATTTCAGTAGCTATACTTTACTTTCTAGTTACATCCCACGGCTTGTGTGGGAAACATTTGAAAATTCCTTATGAATAAAACATTGAATTTCATAAATGAGTTGTATATTTCTTTTTGCATTCTAGCTTCTCTATATGGATTGTATAATGAACTAAACAACTCAGTAACATAATTGAATGTCTTAATCATAAAGGAAAGAACATTGATGAGAACTTGTAACATTCAGTAATGAACTCTAATTTTTTGATATATGTATTTCTATTTGTTGCTTCAAGACTCAGCACTTCACCTAATCTATAATTTGTCATCTTCATCAAGACAACATAGTTTTCCTTTAGGGATTTATGTTCTTTTGCTGAAGATGGCATGAAATTATGACTATGTGATCTATTCTATTTTGTGACAACACACATAACTGCAGATTTCATTTGATCTTGTAACTAATTCAGCAGTAACAAATAACATAAAAACTTCCTTAGCTTAGGTATACTTCACCCAAGATTTTCATCGTAATGAAGAATTTTCGAGTTGCCCATTTTTGCACAAGTGCAAAAATTGTCAACAGTCCTTAACCCCAAATCGAATTTCCCAAGTAAGATAGGTTGTACAACACTCAAAGTTAAATACACTGAACTTAAATCATAAGATCCAAATGACCAACTACTCTAATAAATGCCCCCTTTTGTCACATTCCCAATTAAATTAATAAGCATGACTTGTCCACTTAATTAAGGCACAGTAATCAACAATGATTAAATGAATTACATCACAAAAATAAATCAAATACTCCACAATAAATAAAAGAAAAGGGAAAGAATCACACACAGTCCATGGTCACATTTGGAGGTCATCCCCTACATGGGGGACCCCTAATAATCTATTAACAAGACATTAAACATTACATAAGTTGTCATGGTGATTGTTATCTCTTGAAAGTGCACCCTATAGAGAGATGGTTGCAGGTTTTCTAAGCTTGCAAAATTTGATCTCTCTCTTTTGTAGATATAATGGAAACACCTCAGGTATGTGGGTATACCTATTTTGAGGTGAGTCTTTGGTATCAAGGCTGGTTCCTTGTTTATGTATCCTAAATTGATTTGTGGGTTTAGGGGTAAAAGATGACTTAAAATAATTAAAACTAAGGTGATACACCAAATTTGTATGAGGGATTTGAGTGAGTATATGCACAATTGATATGTGAAGGATTTTGGTGCATGAACAAACAGTTCTTCTACAAAATATTAAGGGAAAAATACTTGGAGGTATTAAGGGAGATTATCACAACAATAATCTTGCTAAGTGAAACATGCACATTAATATCATGCGAAACTACTAAATTTTTGCAACTTGGTAAGATGATTAATCGGGAATTTTCATTCACAAGACTAATAGAAACATACAAAAGACTACAAATAATTGGGAAGGTAGAAATTCTTCCAGAAGGAAAAACTAGGAAAAATTGTTTTAGTACTCCTATATCAAAAAGACCCTTTTTTGTGCTTTGCAAAGGCACACAATATATAGAAAAATAAATTTACCCTCTTCCTAAAAATAGCCTAAGGCTTGTACTCGCCCATGCATCCTATTTTTATCCTTTACTTAATAATAGATAAAGGAATAAAAAAAGAGCATGCAATTACAAATAGCCATTATTAGCCTTAATTACAATACAGTCAAACTGAAGTTGACTGTTCTATTTTTAAGAAAGAAGGGTGAATAATTTTCTAAAAATAAGATTGCTTGTTAGGCAAGTCTCTCTCCATGGGCATGCAATTTCATCTTCTTCTCTATTCTGACCTCTTGTGAAGCATGCAAAAATAACTCCTTTGTTCTGTGATAGCTTCATGTGGGGACCACCCTTTGATATATGGATTTTTCTTCATTTGAGTTTGGCCACCTTTGTGGACTTAACACATTACCATGGTTTAGATACATAAGGGGCACTCACCACACCATGCTCGGTCACCTTTGATTATTTGACATAGGCTACACTATATAGTCTACCACCTTTTGGACATACATGACCATGTAATACTTGTCAGCTTGCATGTTTGAATAGTATATGGTTAAAATATTTCACCTTTTCGGTGATCATTGTGGCATAATTTGGTCGGCTTTGTATTATTTAGAGCATGCACTATGGTTAGACTTTGAAAGTCATTGCAATGATTTTATTTTAAACTGATGATGTGGGCTGGCCCCTTCTCCATGGTGACTCACCCCTCAATCATGGTGTCGGTGGCATATTGACCTGTCTTGAGTTTAGCTTTGATATTGATGATGAAACTTGGGCCCTTGATCTTTGTACCTCTATATTTGATGTCATTGATTCATGACTGCAGTTAGGGTTTTTGTATGCATTGAATGTTGTTGGTGGCATATTATCTAAGTGATTTGCTTGAACTTTGAGGATCACTCTTGGCCTTTGATCTTTGTCCTTTCAATCTAGAGCCATTGATTTCTGACCATGGTTGAGTTAGGTTGAAACTCACCTCTTGATTTTGCATGGTAAAGGGTGTCTTCGACTATAATGATCACTTCATTTGGTTTTTGTGATGCGGGAAAAGCCCTAGAAAATTTTTCGACCATTGTTGAAGCTCACTGAGCTTGGCTTTAAGCATTTTCCTTAGCCTGTGGGGCCTTTGTGACTTTGTATCTGGTATATTTGTAGCCATTCTTCCTCTTTTTTGAGCTCTCTGTGTGGGATTGTGAAGGTGACCACCATTATTGTTTCTTCGAGCTCAGCTTTCTTGAGCAAATCCATCTTGCGGGTTCTTCAGTATTTGCATTTGCTTCTGTTGTTATGGTCATTTGATCTTCTAAGCAAGACCATGGCCATCATTTTTACATGGGTTTCAATGAAAATCATGAAAAGTGAAAGTGGAGCTCATGTATCTCTGATCCTTGATCATGCTTTGAGTGATTTCTGGTTTCTATGTTACATCGACCAATATTGACACTGTGATGGGTTTTCTAAGCTTGAAAGCTTTACAATCTCTGTAGAGGGTTGTTATTTCTTTAGATCTGTAAGTTCTTCAATAGAGTGCTCATGATCAATCAACTTAGAAACTGCCTGTGATAAAAGATGAGTGAAATACTCGAACCGGTCTTCATTGTGACTTTTAGATCTATGTATTTTGTGTTTTAAGTACCTGCATTTTTCTTTGAAACTTATCCTTTCATATTGGCGAGTCTATCATAGACCTCTACTGCATGATATTTTCGAGATCTGAAACTTTACTCCACTTATATTTTGATTGAAATGCTTTGTTTTTAAAAAAAACAAAAGAGATATCCTCAGAGGATTTTTGATTTGGGTATTCATTCTAGCTATAGAGGCCTTTGAATTTACTTCATTTTCTGTATGAGAGTTCTAAAATTTTGTGATGACTCCCTCAATTTGATGACTCACCATTTCTCTATTGTATCTTCATTTTCATCTCTGATTTTGAAGTGTTTTACACCCGGATCCTCTCTGCTCCTTTGTGGATGTCGTAAAACTGGAAGACACCTTGGAAATTCTTTTCTTTATATATAGAGTCTAGTTTTGGCGATGACACGTACAACTCTTGGTTCTGATATTTATTTCTGTAGAGGATTTGTATTTCTTCATTTTCCTGTATCGGCCATAAAGTAGTTTTCTTCTTCTCTGATTATTTACCTCTACCTCCTCTCTGTATGATTTTATTTTTCATTTAACCTCGAGACAATTGTTATCTCATTTGCATTTGTTGAGAATATTGTAAAAATGATGGTTATGATTTTCGTAAATATAGGTTCTAAATTAATTCAGAGTCTGTTCTGAAATCTTTGGCTCAATTTTGTATTCTAGAGAATCCATTTTGTTATAATTCATTGTTTCAGGATCAACTTGATTCTTTGAAAATTCTGTAGCACCCCTTTGAGAATACTTGCTTTAATCCTTTTCAATCTGAGATCACTTGAACATTGAAATTCTCTATGAGATGAGTGTTTGAATGCAATTGGTTTCTCATACTGTAACGTTTGCAATATTGGTGGATTCATAAGGTTACTTGGTGTTTACCCTTTACTCAAGACACTGATAATAAGATCCTTTTCCTTGTCCTACAGAAATAGAACAGTGGTCTTACTTTGATGGTTGCCTTGACTTATTGCACTACTTATTATGAAAGCACCATCCTTGAACTTGGTGAGATTTGAATGTTTCTGAAAAATTTATCTATTGATTGCTTGACTGTAACAATGTTCTTGACTGTCTAAAAATAATGTAACTCTTATTCCTAGAAACAAGTGTTATAGGATGGCTCCATATTGTAAAATTATGAACTTGACTTTGATTCCTCACTATTTTCTGAAACTCTGCATTGGACATATTATTTCTAGAAACTTTGTTTACAAACTCCTGCATGTTGAACAATTCAAGTTTTGTCGAAAAAATGTAGTTCCATTTATTTTGTGCTTCAATATTGTATTTGAGCTTCATTACAGCTTTATATGTATGCTGGAAAATTTGAAATGTTGATTTTTCATGGCGAAGCCCTGGCAATATTTTTCCAAAATCATATCTTCATTCCTTTTTATGTTGTAGTAGTTTGTATTTTCTGATTCAGAATATGGAACATAACACTTCATGTTTGAAGCTGGATAAAAATGAGACATCATAGTTATTTATCTTGATCATGACATGCTTTACTAATTTTCTTGTATCATTTACTTGATTTAAATAATTCTTTTAAGCATGTAGTAGTTGAAAGTAGCATGATGAAAAGTTGTAAATGTCCATTTTACATGGCGAAGCCCTGTCAAAATTTTCCCAGAATCTTGTCTTCATTCCTTTTCAACTGTAACCTTTCTTTTCTAGTTAACTTCAGCTTCTAAAAATTTGATTCTTCTCCTTTAGCTGCAACTGAAAAGTGTTCTTCTATTTGCCAGTTTCTCTTCTCTTTCTTCTTTCTGTGTAAGTAGAGCATATATGCAGTATGATATTCAAGTAAATTATATCTCCTATTTTAAGAGATTCATATGCATTAACTAGGACAATCTAGGAATATGAATTGATCCCTGAGCTTGTAACGTTATCCTTTTCTTCTTTTCAGGTACAGTGGCTTCTACAATGGAGATGAAGAAGAAGCTAAAAATGGAGATGTTTTCAATCAAAGAAAGAAACCCCAAGGCAATGATGGGTTCACTCATACTCCTTTACTTTCTCTTTCATGCATGTGTACCTTTTTATTTCAGTAGCTATACTTTACTTTCTAGTTACATCCCATGGCTTGTGTGGGGAACATTTGAAAATTCCTTATGAATAAAACATTGAATTCTGTAGATGAGTTGTATATTTCTTTTTGCATTTCAACTTTCTATATGGATTGTATGATGAACTAAACAACTTAGTATTTTAATTGAATGTCTTAATCATGAAGGAAATAACATTAATGAGAACCTGTAACATTCAGTAATAAACTCTGATTTCTGCAATCTACACATATGTTTGTTGTTCCAAAACTTTACACTTCACCTACTCTGTAATTGGTGTCTTCATCAAGACAACACAGCTGTCCTTCGGGGCCTTTGTGTTCTTTTGCTAAAGGTATCATGAAATTGTAGACTATGTGATATGTTACGTTTTGTAACAGCACACATAGCTACAGATTTCACTTAATCATTTATTAATTCAAGTAGTAACTAATAACATCAAAACTCCTTAGCTTAGGTATTTTTCACCCATGACTTTCATCGTAACGATGAAGTTTGGAGTTGCCCATTTTTGCACAAGTGCAAAAATTGTCAACATTTCTGGCGATCTTGTAGGGAGAGTTACCTGCTAGCTTATAGATCAGTTCCTTGCTCTTGTCCATTGGGCATGGAGTCTAAACATGTAACAAAAATTTTCCTTTTTTGAAAGGTCCAACCATTCCAAAACGGAATTTAAAGCGGGAAAGGATCTTGTAAAACAGATCACATGCACAAATGCACATATTGAATTGAAAAACAATGCAATGATGCAGGAACTACACTTATTCAAGGGAAATATTACTCTAACAATCACTATAAGATATTCAATAACGGTGTTTGAGAAACATACCATTCATAAGAATGGGAATATCCTCTCCATTCAACTTCAAAAGTTGAAAACCATTGTGTTCTTTGCAAGCTGAAATCATGTACTGGCCACTCCAGATTGTATCAAAATTTGTATGTCTTCCTCGCTTTGCACAATCAACATCCGACTTTAACACAATATCTCCTTCATTGAAGACTCTAAATTTGTATTTCTTGTCAAAATTATTCTTCATTTGTTTCTAATTCTTTTCCATATTCAAATGAGCTTGATCTCTCAGCTCTTGTAATTCTATTAACTCTCCATAACGAACTTGTAATGGTTCATTCTCAATCAGCTCCATTTGATGCCACAAATCTAATACAGGTAACTCAACTAAAATAGGCATTCTTGCTTCCTTTCTGTACACAAGTTTGTATGGTGAATTGCCAACTGATCTTTTAGGAGTCACTCTGTCGGCCCA
Organism: Taxus wallichiana var. yunnanensis; assembly: GCA_018340775.1. Taxonomy (NCBI): domain Eukaryota; kingdom Viridiplantae; phylum Streptophyta; class Pinopsida; order Cupressales; family Taxaceae; genus Taxus; species Taxus wallichiana. Next base: position 491,546,247 of record CM031242.1, on the reverse strand, counting down.
AAGTGCTTTGAATTCAACATCAGATGCCAAGATCTTTGATTATATTTAAGTGTTCTTCGATGATCCTTATGATTCTTGTTAGTACTCTTAGCCAAGCCATTACCTTATGGGTAATAATTAGATGAAGAACTTTGATAGATTCCATAGTTGACATCCCAATCTATTATTTTTACACCAAGGTATGCTAAAGCATTATCTGATATGATAGTTGTTGGAACACCAAATCTATAAATTATACCTTCATAAAAGGATAGTATCGAAGTTTCATTAGCATCTTTCAAGGCTATTGCTTCATTCCATCGTGTAAAATAATCTGTAGCAGTTAAGATCCACTTATGTCCTTGTGATGAAGGTAGGTTTATCATGCCAATAAAATCAAGACCCCACTACATAAAAGGCTAATCAACTGAGATAGGCTGCAAGGGTAGCAAAGCTAGACGTTCTTTTCCAACAAAGAAATCACATTTTTACACTTTCTAATCCATTCAAAACAGTCTTTGAATATGCTAGGCCAATAGTAACCAACTTTCATAATTTTTAAGGTTGTGGTACATGCTGAAAAGTGACCTCTTGTGAGTCCTTCATATAATTCGACAATATCTTTTGAATTTAATCATAATCAACACACCGCAAACAAGATTCCATTTATATCTCTTTTGAATAACACATTATCAATGAAGATATAAGGTACAACTTGTAATCTGAAATACCTTTGTTTATTCTTGTCCATACCTTTTGGATAGGTGCCATGTTGTAGATAATTAACCAAATTAGTCATCCATCTTGATTCCTAAATCTTGTGAGTGAGCTCATTTGTTGATTTCTGGTTGAACCATGATTTATGATTGCTGATACGCAATTTCAGAATGTTGTTTTGAATCATCTAGTTCTGTAACTTGTTGTTTTTCCATATCAGCAATTAGATGCTCACATAAACCTTTCCCTCAAACTGTCTTAACAACCCGAATATCAACATCATACTCCTCTCAGCAATTAGTTATGACCTCTTGTGAAGCATGCAAAAATAAATTCTTTGTTCGTGATAGCTTCATGTGGGGACCACCCTTTGATATATGGATTTGTCTTCATTTGAGTTTGGCCACCTTTGTGGAATCAACACATTACCATGGTGTAGATACATAAGGGGCACTCACCACACCATGCTCGATCACCTTTGATTATTTGACATAGGCTACACTATATAGTCTCGCCACCTTTTGGACATACACGACCATGTAATACTTGTCGGCTTACTTGCTTGAATAGTATATGGTTAAAATATTTCACCTTTTCGGTGATCATTGTGGCATAATTTGGCGGATTTGTATTATTTAGAGCATGCACTATGGTTAGACTTTGAAAGTAATTACTGATTTTTTTAAATCGATGACGTGGGGTGGCCCCTTCTCTCTGGTGACTCACCCCTTAATCATGGTGTCGGTGGCATATTGACTGTCTTGAGTTTAGCTTTGATATTGAAGATGAAAGTGGGCCCTTGATCTTTGTACCTCTCGTATTTGATGTCTTCGATTCATGAACTATGGTTAGGGTTTTTGTATGCATTGAATGTTTTCGGTGGCATATTACCCGAGTGGTTTGCTTCGAAATTTTAGGATCACTCTCGGCCTTTGATCTTTGTCCTTTCGATCTGGAGCCATTGATTTCTAGCCATGGATAAGTTAGGTTGAAACTCACCTCTTGAGTTTGCATGGTAAAGGGTGTCTTCGACCATAATGATCACTTCATTTGGTTTTGTGATGCGGGTGAAGCCCTAGCAAAATTTTTAAAGCCATTGTTGAAGCTCACTGAGCTCACTTTAAGCATTTTCCTTAGTTTATGGGGCCTTTATGACTTTGTATCTGGTATATTTGTAGCCATTCTTCCTCTTTTTTGAGCTCTCTACGTGGGATTGTGAAGGCAGCCACCATTATTGTTTCTTCAAGCTCAACTTTCACGAGCAAATACATCTTGCGGGTTCTTTAGTATTTGCATTTTCTTCTATTGCTATGGTCATCTGATCTTCTGAGCAAGACCATGGCCGTCGTTTTTACATGGGTTTCGATGACAGTCGTGAAAAGTGAAAGTGGAGCTCATGTATCTCTGATCCTTGATCATGCTTTGAGTGATTTCTGGTTTCTATGTTACATCGACCAATGTTGACACTGTGATGGGTTTTCTGAGCTTGAAAGATTTACAATCTCTATAGAGGGTCATTATTTCTTCAGATCTATACATTCTTCAATAGAGTGCTCATGATCAATCAACTTCGAAACTACCTGTGATAAAAGGTGAGTGAAATACTCAAACCAGTCTTCATTGTGACTTTTAGATCTATGTATTTTGAGTTCTAGGTACTTGTATTTTGCTTTGAAACTTATCCTTTCATATTGGTGAGTCTGTCATTGATTGACCCGCCTAAGATTTTCGAGATCGAAACTTTAATCCACTTGTATTTTGATTGAAATGCTTTATTTATATATATATATATATATATATATATATATATATATATGTCCTTAGAGGATTTTTATTTGGGTTTTTGTTCTAGCTATAGAGGCCTTTGAATTTACTTCATTTTCCTATATGAGAGTTCTGAAATTTTGTGATGACTCCCTCAATTTGATGACTCAACCATTTCTTTGTTGTATCTTCATTTTCATCTCTGATTTTGAAGTGTTTTACACCCATATCCTCTCTGTTCCTTTGTGGATGTCGTAAAACTGGAAGACACCTTGGAAATTCTTTTCTTTATATATAGAGTATAGTTTTGGCGATGACACTTACAACTCCCGGTTCGATATTTTTTTTGTAGAGTCTTTGTATTTCTTCATTTTCTTGTATTGGCCATAAAGTAGTTTTCTTCTTCTCTTATTATTTACCTCTACCTCCTCTCTGTATGAGTTTCTTTTTCCTTTAACCTCAGGACAAATGTTATCTCATTTGCATTTGTTGAGAATATTGTAGAAATGATGGTTATGATTTTCTACAAATATAGGTTATGTATATTACTTCAGGTCTGTTCTGAAATATTTGGCTCAATTTTGTATTCTGGAGAATCCATTTTGTTATAATTCATTGTTTCAGGATCAACTTGATTCTTTGAAAATTATGTAGCACCCCTTTGAGAATACTTGTTTTAATCCTTTTCAATCTGAGATCACTTGAACATTGAAATTCTCCATGAGATGAGTGTTTGAATGTAATTGGTTTCTCATACTATAAATTTTGCAATATTGGTGGCTTCGTAAGGTTACTTGGTGTTTCCCCTTTACTCAAGACACTGATAATAAGCTCCTTTTCCTTATCCTATAGAACTAGAATAGTGGTCTTGCTTTGATGGTTACCTTGACTTATTACACTACTTATTATGAAAGCACCATCCTTGAACTTGGTGAGCTTTGAATGTTTATGAAAACTTTATCTATTGACTGCTTGACTGTAACAATGTTCTTGACTATCTAAAAATAATGTAACTCTTATTCCTAGAAACAGTGTTATAGGATGGCTCCATATTGTAAAATTATGAACTTGACTTTGATTCCTCACTATTTTCTGAAACTCTGCATTAGACATATTAATTTGGAAACTCTTTTTACAAACTCCTGCATGTTGAACAATTCAAGTTTTGTCAAAAAAATGTAGTTCCATTTCTTTTGTGCTTCAATACTGTACTTGAGCTTCATTACAGCTTTATATGTATGCTAGAAAATTTGAAATGTTGATTTTTCATGGCAAAGACCGGATATGTTTTTCCAGTCATATCTTTATTCCTTATTTATGCTTTAGTAGTTTGTATTTTCTGATTCGAATATGGAACATAACACTTCATGTTTGAAGCTAGATAAAAATGAGACATCATAGTTGTTTATCTTGATCATGACATGCTTTACTACTTTTATGTATCATTTACTTGATTTAAAAAATTATTTTAAGCATGTAGTAGTTGAAAGTGGAATGATGAAAAATTGTAAATGTCCATTTTACATGGCGAAACCCTCACAATTTTTTCACGAGAATCTTATCTTCATTCCTTTTCAACTGTAACCTTTCTTTTCTAGTTAACTTTAGCTTATGAAAATCTAATTCTTCTCCTTTAGCTACAACTGAAAAGTGTTCTTCTATTTGCCGTTTCTCTTCTCATTCTTCTTTTCTTTGTAAGTAGAGCATGTATGTAGTCTGATATTCAAGTAAATTACATCCCCTATTTGAAGAGATTCATATGCACGAACTAGGACAATTTAGGAATATGAATTGATCCCCGAACTCATAATCGATAGTTATCTTTTTCTTCTTTTCAGGTACAGTGGCTTCTACAATGGAGATGAAGAAGAAGCTAAAAATGGAGATGTTTTAAATCAAAGAAAGAAACCCCAAGGCAATGATGGGTTCACTCATACTCCTTTAATTTATCTTTCATGCATGTGTACCTTTTATTTCAATAGTTGTACTTTACTTTCCAGTTACATCCCACGGCTTGTGTGGGGAACATTTGAAAATTCCTTATGAATAAAACATTGAATTCTGTAGATGAGTTGTATATTTCTTTCTACATTTCAAATTTCTGTATGGATTGTATGATGAACTAAACAACTCAGTGTTTTAATTGAATGTCTTAATCATGAAGGAAATAACATTAATGAGAACCTGTAACATTCAGTAATGAACTTTGATTTCTGCAATCTACACATTTGTTTGTTGTTCCAAAACTTTACACTTCACCTACTCTGTAATTCGGTGTCTTCATCAAGACAACACAGTTGTCCTTCAGGGCTTTTGTGTTCTTTTGCTAAAGGTATCATTAAATTGTAGACTATGTGATGCATTACGTTTTGTAACAACAACACATTGTAGATTTCACTTAATCATTAATTAATTCAAAGTGGTAATTAATAACATCAAAACTTCCTTAGCTTAGGTGTTCTATACCCATGACTTTCATCGTAACAATGAAGTTTCAAGTTGCCCATTTTTGCACAAGTGCAAAAATTTCAATAGTGACCGTCGTTGTATCCATCCAGTATTCCGATGTGGTTGGTCTCTTAACCGATTTTTGTTTGTTGTGATACAATTACCTATAAAATCACACAATACCTCATTCAGCCTCATGGCCACATCAAATACATCAAAGATAAAATATACACACATCCATCAATAAAAATCCTCATATAATTAAATCATCATCTAAACTAAACAATGCTATCATTTGTTTATAATTTCAATAACATCTCAATTCTACCATTTCATTGATATCAATGAGATCACGAGATTAGTTCAAACACTAAATCATAGTCAACATGATAAGAATTCGAATGTCGTATGTGTGTGTGTGTGTGTATGCTAACAACACATCAACATCATCAATATAAAATGTCTCTTTATGTCTCTAAGAATCTACGCAAATCATACTATGAATCGAATCCATCAATTGTCAGAATATCTTTATCTTCTAACATCATGCTAAACCAAAATGATATGATAATATCCATGTCTATAGTCAACAATAATCGAAATCAAAATATAATAAGTGTCGAAGAGGAGTGGGAACTACAAAGCCTATATGATTTTTTTCTCATGTAAATGAGTTAGGTTATCAATTTTTCCTCATACATTGATGCTCTTCACGACTATCCTTCTTGCAACAGAACAATTACACTTTTATTTCTTCGTTTTAGGCTCAAAAATTGAAACATTTCAGTTAGGTTTGGTTTTGGCTTGGTTGGTCTTGGTATCCTTCTTAGGATGGTATTATTTCTCTTTCTTCTTTTTAGACTTCTTTCCCTTACCAATACTTGCTACAGGGGCATGTAACTTCTACTTGAGAGTCCCCATTTGAATGAGTTTTCCTATTCTTGAATGAGTTGGGATGAAAATTTTCAAATGAGGGCATATTCCAAGAACTTCCCATAACAACATTCGTAGCATATTAAACTCATATTGTAAACCATTTATAAAAGGTACAAATCTATTTAGCTACTCAAAAATATGTTTACATTCATTAACAAATTTCGCCATTTTTCTTGATTCAAAAAAATAACTTTGACATTCTTGTATGAAATAATCATAAAGGTATTATTATTGGAACATGATTTTAAACTTTTCCCACTTTACATTCTTTGTTTTTAAATTTGGGAGCTTATAATATCATACCACAAATTAATGCCCCACTCATTAGCGATAAGTTGTGATTCTTGTTCGACCATGATTTCTAGTTCCCTGTAATTCAACATATCATTCCAAATTAGTTATCCATTGTTTTGCTTCTTCCCCAATTCCCATGTCTCCATTATATTATAAAAATTTCACTTTTCAAATGAAGCTATCTATTTTTTTAATTTTATTTCTATTTATACTAAAGGATTCGACTCAAAACTACTAGGATTTTCACTCTTTCAACATGTACACTCATCAATTGATTTTGGTCATTTTCTTTATTGTTTTTATTTTTACTTTTTCATGGTTAGTGTCATGTTTATCCTTTTTATGACTATTTTGAGTTTCAAATTTCATTTAGAATTTTTATAATTTTGAAGTTAGTTTATGTACTCTCCTTGTAATAGTTGGGTTTGCTGTTTATATTTTTCATATTTTATCAAGTCACATTATTCCTTTGAATCCATAGTGATGAACATGTCAAGGAAATTTCACCTGAGAAAATTAAAATTTGAAACAAGGAATGACTATCTCAATGGATTGATACAATTTAAAATAATAGTAATTGTATAACTGTCTTTGATTTTTATAGTCACAATAAAATTATAATGTCATAACTTAATTTCAACTTGAAAAAGAGAAGAAACATTGATTGGAAACAACTATAGCAAACTATTTTCCTTTTTATAAAATAAGAATTGATCTAAGATCACTAGTTCTCCAAGAAATATCTAGTTTTGATGAAACCATTGCTAACATCCTCTTAAACCATAATGTAATATATAAAAGGCTTATTTAAAGGAGAAAACTATGAATTTGGGTGGATAAACTTGAGAAGTCTAAGTAATGGTTTAAACCAAAAATGATAATAAATTTTTATTAATTTGTATGGGGTATATTATAATTAGTTAAGTATATAAAATCTGATCTAATGGGTTCTTAAGTATATATTAACATAGGATGATGTTCAAGCCATGGTATCCGTATTTTGATCCTTTAAAAGACTCCTTTGATACCTACCTTGTTTGGGTTCGCTTGTCAGGACTCCCACTTCAGCTCTAGAATAGATCTTGCTTGATTGCTATAGGTGATACTCTAGGATCATGTGTGAAATTTGATGATAAGACCTCTGTTCAGACTCATACCACTTATGCTTGTATCCGTGTATATCATGTTACCTCCCAAGCCTTACTAATAAAAATCAATCGTAAATCGATGAAAGGCTATGGTTGCAGAGGTTAGATCACGGGGTATTGCTTTCATATGTCGGTGATGCTTCCAAACTAGACATACTTTAGAAGATTGTGAACATTCCAAATGCAAGACCAAACCTGCATGGTGGAAGGATTCCCTTCCTGAACATCTAATAATCAACCCCATACATACCCAATTATAGAATTCAGCGCCCCCAAGTAGATACACTGACCATAGAAGGCCCTCTGATCACTACAGAGAAGATACCTACAAATTCTTATTCCTATGGTGTTGTTTCAATGTTGGATTATGTTTTGATCCCCCTTACTGAGGATCACATCCCTATCAATTCGATTGAAGTTATTCTTCCGATTTCAGTGGAAGATGGAAACGAGGAATGGACAGTGGTGGATAGGAAAAAGAAAGGATACGCCAAACATAAATCCCATGTTATCTCGAGAAAGGTTTGAAACTTGTCCTATTGTTTGCTCTAATTGTTGCATTTGGGTGGTTTGCCTACTTTTTTGTTGTTGGGTAGTTGTTTTATTGGTCGCTTTTGTGTTGTAGGATTTGTTGGGTTTTGGCTGCAATTCTAATGTTTGTTGTTCTTATCTATGATGCTTTGTTGAACATATGGGTTTTTAGACCTCTCTTTTATGTTCTCTTTTGTTTTATCTAGGTTTTGACCCTCTTTGTTTTGGCGTAAAGTACCTCCCAAAAACCTTTTACCAATAAATAAATAAAAGTATATCTTAACATATATTTAATTAAGTGTGCAAAGTAAATATCTCCATTATTGAAATATATTTTTTAACAATTTTACAATCATAATTTTATATATCACCCATGGTTTTTGTACTACAAACTCTTCTTCAAATAAAGAATTACAATAATTTTATTTATTTTTACCATTTTGTTATGTATATAAAAATTATCCTTATTAATTCATAATTTAGTATTTACTCGAATTAAATATTTTCTTAGTCATCTAAAATGTACTAATTTTAATCTCTCTCTCTCTCTCTCATGTATTTATACATGTGTATGTATGTATATATGAATGCATGTATGTGTGCGTATATATCTACGTATGTATGTATGTACGCACACACTCACACACACATACACGTGCGTGCACACACACGTACACACAAATTGTCACCTTATTTTTATGAATACTATATACTCATTAATTTAATGTATCAATTCCATAGCTAAATGCATGTTGGGAACTTTCATATCATAATATTTCTTTTCAAGAATTTTTTTGCTTATATTATGTAATAAATGTCCTCAATATTTTGGTGTTGTATTTTCATAAATATCTCTATGCTTTATTTATCTTCTTAATATTTCACTTTCATATATGGTCTACTTTCAATAGTTGAATTTTCACAAGTAAAGGTATTTACATAATAAAAAAATTACTTATATTTCGTAAAAATGTCCTCAATATTTTAGTGTTGTATCTTTATGTACATTTCTACACTTTAGTATATATTTTTACTATTTGAATTTTATATATGGTCTCTTTGTCAATCATTAAATTTTCATAGGAAAAGTATTTACATAGTAAAAATATTCTTTTACTAATGATGTAATATAAAACATGAATTAAAACTCATTGCATTTATAATAGTTAAATCTAGGGAAACAAATAGTCATAAGAAAATTTATATTTATTTAATCAAATTTAATGTACACATCATAATTTTGCTAGACATAGGCCTCAAATATTTCTTGTGCTCGAGGCAAGGTCCTTTAGACTATCACCGCAAGGACTTCGATATTCAAATAAAATATTTACATGCCCTAACCATGAACCATTCAAGATGTACTTTGTACCATTAGTTGGACAAGCTCTATGTGCCCCTTCTCCTACTCATTGCATACCTTTCCTCTTTACGAAAAATATTCCATACATTCCTTTCTCAAGATTAGTACCATATTATTTAAAGTTTACTAGTGCAACTAGGTAACATACATACCTCTTCACTAACAAATTTTCTATAAAAAAATATTTATCACACCCTTTCACTTAATAATGTAGATTTACTCTTTCTTTTTGTCACGCATCATAAGACACATGTATTACACATATTTTTTCCATGATTTTACATAGTATAATGTCTTTTAACATTTAATCTTCGCTCATGGTATTTTTAATCTTCGGTCTTCACCAATGGGAATTTAATCATATGACACTAGTAGCAAAAGGTACCATGCAACATACAAATTTTAGTTCATGTGTACTAATAATTCTATAGAATATGAAAAATCTTTCATGGTTACAATTTAGCCTCATGAAAGGTGTCAAGTGCTTAAAAATTTAGAGATTCACAATTAATAATCAGACAAGTAAGAATCCAATATACCTTACGACAAGTTCCCTTCTAGATACCAAAGCCACAAATGGAACCTAATAGAATATTTCAATGAATTTGGCATCTATTTGATACTACAAATAAAAATTTGTTGTACACATATTAACACATGCAACCAAAACTTAAGAACAAATCCAAAATTCCAAGCTTAAGAACTTATTAGGAGAATTAGTTTCAAACCCATCCATCGAGACAAACATTGAAATTTTTCAAGTATTCAAAGATGACAAGCATATCCTTAACTTCATTTCTAATCTTAAGGATTTTGAATCTTAAATCATATGATATTCATAGTGGTATTATAGTGGTTGAGAGGATATTTGCTAGTGATCACTGTGAGAAATGATTAATGCCACCCCACCCTTAAGAACACAATATGAGTCCCAAAATTTGGGGGACCAAGGGGATTTGAAGACCATGATACCAATAAATTCTTATACACGCAAGGTCTATTGAGGTTCCATTGCATAAAGCTAATTTTTTTTTAAGGATTTTCAATCCCACCATATTAACGTAAACCATCCTATTGAATCTTGGCTTAAAACATTTTTGACAAAGGCAGAGGCTCTTGGACACATTTTTAAAGCCTCTCGTTTGTAAAGAGGTGCATAAGATACTATGCATCTAGATCATATCTCTGATCTAGCACTCAACATTGGGCCAAAAATATTTTTTCCCACCTACGAGAAGAGTGGAGAAACCCACTTTTGTGTGTGCTTCCATAATTGGAATAAGGCACAAAAAGGATAAATACTAGTTTTCTATCCCTAGATAAGGTGTCACTAGTGTTATCTATCTATAAATTATGTCCTTATTTGATGGGTACTCGAGATATAATCAAGTTAGTGTTCACTAATATTATAGATTAAAATGGCCTAACCACTAATTGGGGTATGCTTACATGTAGAAGAATGTCATTCGACTTGATAAAAATTGGTGTGCCCTTTAAGTGTGATGTATAATGGGTGTCATCATTCCCTTCATTTAATTAACTCTCGTTGATATCATATTCAAACCAGGGGTGTGTCTAAAGCTATATGCAACAAGAAGAATCTTAGTGATCTAATAATTGATTGTAGGTATTTTTTTATTTTTTTTTTTTGGGGGGAGGGGGTAGACCCTTGCTCCACCTTGAATCGGGAGTTGAAAATTATGATTCTCTCAAAATGAAATGGCTATCTTATTACTGAAATGTTCGTCTTACAAAACTTCATTGTATATCTATATCATATACATTTCTCTCTCTCTCTCTAATCTATCTACAAGTATTTATATATATTTCATCATCTAAATATGCATTTACAATCATAAGTGCTCAATAGTTTTCCATCCATCTATAGGTTCTAGTGAAACAAAATAGTGCTCAAAGTAGATGTGGAATTTAGAAACCTTGTTGGACATACAAGCTGTCTGATCCTACATAAGTATTTTTGGAGTATGAAGAATCAACAATTTGTTGATTTGCTCCTAATTGGAGGGCCCATTAATTTCTCTATCACCGGATTTTTTCAAAATAAATAGATTCCCATTGATTCGGAACTTTCGAGAAGTTCTTGAACCAAAGGGAACCATTTCGAAACTAACTGCAAAAGTTTTGGAGCTAAGTGCAGGAGTTCGGAACTAAGTGTTAGTGCAAAATCACAAGCACCCTTGGATGCAAATCAAGGTTCTAAATGATGTCTTAGGCATCCGGTGTGATTGCACAACATGGTAACCTCTCTCCAAGTGTGGGAATTTTGAAGGCGAGAGAGGAATCTCTAGATTAGAGGTTGTTTCCTCAAAATCCTCGATTTAGATCTATATTTGCACAACTACGAGAGGTCAGATCCTAATCCTACTCTAAAATGCAAGGAGGCGGGGATAGAAATGAAAAAATGAAACTAACTAAAGATGGTGATGCACAAAAGGAGTGGTGAATATTTTTGTCATGCAAATAGACACAAAGCAAAGATTGCAACATAAAATCATACACAGTGATAAGATATAATTTAGGATCTGAAATGAAGCAAATAATACAAACAAAGGACTGAGACCCATTCACAAAGCTTGCATTATCATTTCCAATGTCAAAGCCACTACATTACAACCTCAGAGAGGTAGAAAACCTGTTACAATCTTTGAAGAGGTCTGATTCTTGCAACAATCACCTGCTGGAGGTGAAAGAAGAAGTTTTTGCTATGCCAAAAAGTGTTCCACACGTAAGAAATGAGCCAAATCGGCCTTTACATTACACGGGTCGAGCCGGGAGAGAGAAAACATACAAAACGTGGGAGCCCATTCCTCATTGACTGCAAATGCATTAAATCAGCATGGAGGACCTTACAAACCCATACCCTGTCATTTTTGACCAAATTGGAGGAGAGTGCGACCCATTCTGCATTAAATTTAGTCGCTGAAATGTCATTTCTGGCCATGGACACATACCAGAGCCGTTTCTAAATTTTCTCTCTTAAAACTGAACCAAAATTCAAAATTGACCATGAAATCCTATAGATAATTTCATAAGATTTCCAATGATATAAAGAACGTGCAAATCGAGCTCTGGATCAAAAGATATGAAGGTCTGAAGTTTTAGGGCAAAACGGCCCAAAAAACGGATATCGGGCAAAAAATTTAAATTTTGACCTTTTTGCATTTTGGAAAATTTTTTAAAAAAATTCCACGCTCCGCCGGTCGGATGCCACGTGTCAGGTGCTGGTTCGCCGAGCAATTCTCTCTCCTCCACCTTTCCGCGGGCTTTCCTTTGAAAATTTTGATCTTTTTAACTTTTGGAAAAAAATTCATTTTCCCCGCGCCCCGCCACCTGGGACACGTGGCATGCATTGATTGGTTGACAGGGGGGGGAAGACCTTTGCTTTTTAGTTTTTGGCCGAAGAAATTTTGCAAAAAACTTCAAAGTTCCCCGAGCTCTGCACTTCCCTGCTCCATTGGACATGCGTCCTATTTTTATTGGCTCGGGCCAATGCTCCAACTCGCTCCCTTTAAAACTTGCATCGAACACTTAGCCAAAATTTTGTTTCGCTCCCCATGCCGCGAACTCCCGGCCCTTAGGACACGTGTCCTATTCTGATTCGTCTATGGGCCATGCTGGCTTTTCGCGTCCCTCGCGTATTTTTGGCCCGGGTGTCCCAAACAGTGCTGGGAAAAATTCCTCCGATCCGCTTGGGTCGGGCTTCCACATCCCTCTTTGAGGCGAAGACACGTGGCGTGCTTTCATTAGCTCTCGGATCTTCCGGCTTTCCGCGTCCCACGCATCCCTTTGTCCCAACTGTCCCGGACGAAAGTTCCCTACGCCGGCCGATCCGGGCGGTTCGCGTCCTTCGCATCCTCACGGCCCAGATGTCTGCACTGCTACGCATGTGATTAGTCAATTTTTTCACCTTCGGTCGGTTCACCTTTTCACGTCCCGCGCATCCCCATGGCCCGGATGTCCCTTTCTGCGTGGACCGCCTGGAGGCTTTTCGGCCGGTTCACACCCCGACGTCCCAACTGTCCCAAGGGCCGCCTAGACCAGGACTTAGCCAATTTTCATGATTTTTCCTACCCCAAGCTTGTTTTTTGTAACTTTTTCACCCTTTTTTAGAACTTGCTCTTTTCTTCTTGGACAGGAGAGTTAGAAAAAAGCCGAGGGGACCCCAGAAACATGATTTTTTGCCTTGAATCAATCTATCTTGCTCGGGACCGAAGAATTTAATGCATGTTATCAAAATTACTGGGGGTGAATTTTGGATAACAATTTGGCGACTCAGCGGGGTCACCTGCCTGCTAGGTAGAAGATACCAGTTCCTGAAGCAGTCCATTGGGCATGGAGTCATCAAATATTCTGTTTAGAACCCCAACTAACTTAGAATGTGTAAGGAGGAAGATGGAATATCACCTGATGGAAGCAAGGACTGCAAAACATCTCCATGGACAGCAAGCTGTGCCAAAGCACTTAGGGAAAACAAAACTAACCTACAACAAAACAATGTGCACAAGCACTTGGAGGAATGAAAATCTAATCTAATATTTACAAGGTAGTGAATTTCCCTCTAGAATAAGCGCTTGAGATAGATTCCATTTCTTGGAATCAGTAGTTCTTCACCATCAATGGGGCCAATTAGAAAGCATTGTTGTCCTTGCACTTCGTGACCATGTATGGGCCACTCAAATGGCATCAAATTTTGAATGCCTTCCTGGTTTTGCTCTATCCACATCCCATTTCAACACTAGATCTCCAACACGAAAAGATCTATCCTTGGCCTTCCTATCAAAGGTCTTTTTGATCGAAGCTTGATACTTTTCCATTGCTTGGGATGCCGATTTCGATCTCTTGCAGCTCCATTAACTCTGCATACCTCACCTCCATGGGCTCAAACTCTAGCAACTCCAGCTACTTCATGAGTTCCAATGTTGGCAACTCAAGTGACATGGGCAAGATTGCCTTTCTTCCATAGACAAGTTTGAATGGAGAGTTACCTGTGGATCTTTTGGGAGTTATCCTATCAGCCCATAAGGCTGATTTCAGTTTGGTATGCCAAGACCTTTGATTCTCGTCAAGATTCCTCCTAATGATCCTCAACAAGTTCTTGTTTGTAGACTCGGCCTGGCCATTACCTTGAGGGTAATAGTTTGATGAAGTTCTTAAGTAGATACCGTTCTTGACAGCCCACTCAGTCACCTTGGATCCAATGAATGCCAATGCATTATCTGAGATTATTGTAGCAGGTACACCAAATCTGGTTGTTATCCCCTCATAAAGGTCTAAGATGCTAGACTCATTTGCCTCTTTGAGTGCTACTGCTTCTGTCCATCTGGTGAAGTAGTCCGTGGCTGTCAAAATCCATTTGTGCCCTTGGCTTGAATTGGGATTAATGACTCCAATGAAGTCCAAACCCCATTGCATGAATGGCTAGTCAACTGAGATTGGATGTAATGGAAGGGCAGCAAGTCTCTCTTTTCCTGTGAAGAATGCACAATTCTTACACCTCTTGATCCATGCATAGCAATCACTGAAGATTTTAGGCCAATAATAACCAGCCTTCATGATTTTTAGAGCTATCACTCTTGGTGCAAAATGACCACCAGCTGGTCCACCATGAAACTCTTCCAACACCCTTTGGATCTTATTTGTGCTAATGCACCTCAGCAGTACTCCATTCACATCTTTCTTGAACAAAACTCCATCAACAATGGCATACGGAACAGCCTGCAATCTGAAGTGTCTCCTTTGGGTCTTGTTTATCTCGGAGGGCATAGGCTGTGCCTAGGAAGTGTATAATACCTTGGGTCCTGCAAGGAGTGGGGGTAGCATCGTCTTCTTCTTGATTGCCACTTGGCTCATGGCTGTCCTGGGTATCAAAACAGCCTCTTCTTCATTGCATACTTCTTTTTGCTTCCCCAAAACCAGCTGCTCACACAATCCTTTCCCTCTTACCAGCTTGGTGATCTTGATCTCAATGTCATACTCCATGACACGGGTGATCCAACCTACCCTTTTCTCATTCAAATCCTTGTTGAGGAGGAAGTCCTTAACCTTGACATGTGAGACCAGCAAGCTGGACCTTGTTGTTTGAGATTAAATGCTTGAATTTCTTCAAGCTTCGATTCTGCTAACACATGCTTCTCAATAAAAGAGTACCTCACCTCATAGTCATCTAGGCTCTGGCTGAAGAAGGCAATTGGCTGCTCATCATTATCCTTGTTCTGTTGTACCAAAATGACGAAATAGTGTCATTACCTCCAAATGCATAGAGGATGAAATCCTTGGAGAAATGGGTTGATGAGAGTTGGTGCTTGAGAGATAGCTTCTTTGATTGCTTTAAAACTCTCCTTTCCTTTTGTTGTGCACTTGAAAGCCATGCTCTTCTTTAACATTTTAGTGATGGGCTTGACAAGGGTTGCTGAAATCTGGGACAAACCTCCGAACAAAGTTTATCCTTCCCAAGAAACTCTGAAGGGCTTTCTTGTGGCTTAGCAATGGTAGTCCTCTTATGGCTTCAACCCTTTCTAGATCAATTGCTAATCCTTCTTTGGAGACAATATGGCGAAGGAGCTTTCCTTCATGTGCAAGAAAGATACACTTCTTAGGATTCAAAGACACTCCAAATCTCCTGCACCTCGTGAAGACTTGTCTCAAATGAGAGAGGTGGTCTGCTGCATTTTTGGAAAAAACAGTGATATCATCAAGGTAAATCAGCACCACGTTGTTAATCAAACCTTTGAATGCCATGTCCATTGCCCTTTGGAAGGTAGCACCAGCGTTGGACAGCCCAAATGGCATTTTCCTGTATGTAAAAGTTCCCCATTTGGTTGTGAAGGCTATCTTGAACTGGTCCTCTTCCTTCACCATAATCTGATTGTAGCCTGAGTAGCCATCAAGTAGTGAAAACCTCTCGGAGCCAGCCACAACTTGCAAGATTTTCTCCATGGAAGGGAGTGGGTAATGGTCCTTGAGAGAGGCTCTATTCAAGTCTCTGAAGTCAACACACAATTTGATCTCTCCACTCTTCTTTCTGACTGGAACTAAGTTGGCAACCCAACTAGAATGCTTGATTGGGAATATGATCCTTGACTCAATCAGCTTGTCCAATTCTTTCCTCATGAGAGGCTCCATGTGTGGATTGGTGGTCTTTGTTTTTGTGAGGCTTAGTATTTGGATCCAATTGAATGGTATCTTTGAGCTAAGTTTGGATTGAAACCTTTCAAGTCTTCATAGCTCCAAGCAAACACATCTCGGGAACTCTTGACACGGTTGTATGAACTCATACCTTTCTTGTTTGATTGTCATCCTTCCAATTTGCAATGGTTTGCTCTTCTACCAAGATGGATCTTGAATCCTCTCTCTTGACCTGAATGTTTGCTTTCTCCTTTCTAAACTGATCATTGGGGTTAAAAATGGACTCCAAAGTGATAAGTCCCTTAGGCAGCTTGTTAGTTCTCAGCTGTACCACTTGGTCACCATATTGTTGTTCCAATTTTTCTTGATTCTTGGCTGAGAACTCAGCTTCTTCTTGCAAGAAATGGATGATTTGTTGGTCATTTTCAAACACTTTCCAACTAACATTGTTATCCGGCACTAAAGGCCTCATAATCACATGGATGTTTGGCTGTACCTTGTCTTGTTGAATGCTTTCCACAATGTCAAAGGCTGCCCCCACTGCTGCAAGCCTATCAGTAACTTGATTCTCTTTCCTAGGAATGGATTTGATGCCAAAACCCTCAAAATATTCCATGAGGTCCCACACCCTGTTCTTGTAGCACCTAAGTAGATCATTTTTGGTAGCATGTTGTCCCTTGACCTGATTTACAATCAATTCACTGTCACCAAAGACTTGCAAGTTCTTTATTCCTCTCTTGATTGCCCAATGCATCCCTTGCACTAAGGCTTCATATTCAGCAGTGTTATTGGAGCATGCAAACTGAAATCTAAAAGCTGAATAGTACTTTACTCCTTGAGGTGAAACAAGCATAGCTCCACCTCCTACACCTTGTCTACTCCTTGATCCATCAAAAAACAGCTGCCATACCTCATTGTCATCTTTGTGGTTTGGCTTGGTGATGCTAGGAATACGCTGATTTTATTCGTGTATGTAATAGACCCCTAACTCGATTCTTCCACTTCTTGATAAGGATCAAATGCATGTATCTTGTTTACCCATTCATCAAGAGTTAGATCCGAGATGTTTCCAACCTTGGTGTCAGCCTCATCGGTGCTTGGGTGATCTTCTTGATGAATGCTGAGCAATTGGCATTAATCTGACTTGGAGTGTAAGGCTCAATATGGAAGTTTGCAATAGGTTCTGACCTGATTGTAGCCTTTGTTCCATACCTCGTTCTGAACCGCATGTGTGACCAATCAGCAGACAAATATCCCCCAATCTTGGTTGTGAAGTCCCTTGACAAGCATAGGGTAAAGAGTGGTGGAAGGTCTATGGTGATACATCTTGTAAAATAACAACATTTGGACATGCATGTAAGGTAAGACTCAAATTTCTAATCACTCCAACCGTTATTCTTGCTGTCCCATCTAATTCGCACTACCCCTTTGGATATTGTTTCATACTGGAGCCCTAGCTGATCAGCTATTTGTTTAGGCATTACTGAGCTACTTGCCCCGGAGTCTATCATGCAATTATGTACTAGCTGATTTCCAATGATTAATGAAACATAGAAAGGAGGGGGCTTCAACATTTTACCTTGCTGTCCATCATGATTTCCCTTAGGCTGGGCAGCATTTGTGAGCACTTTGTCTTGCATCTGAACTTGCTGATTCGAAGTTGGCCAGTCCTTCATGGCAGCTTGCAGTAGATCTCTTTGGCTTGGGATGGATAGGGATTCCCACATTGATATATTGACATTTGTCTTCTTCATCTGATCAATGATGTTGAATGGGGATGAAGTATCCTTTTGCTGTCCCTTTGCTTGTACATTCACTCCTTGCACGTGGGCAGCAATAACTGGTATTTGAGTTGGTCTAGGAGCTGTTCTTGGCTGCCCTTGTGCATTTGAAATTGGATTTTGCTTGCCAATCATTTGTGGAGCCATGGAAGGTTGTGGATTGGTTGGGGCTAATGGCTATTATTCACCTAAATTCCTCCTTTTGACCTTGTGTTGGCTGCAACACCTTGAGCTGCACTGGTTCATGCCACAAAATCCTCCTCGCTTGCTAGTTTACCAATGTGGTGTCATTTGGGGCTGATTGTTGTTGGAATGTTTCTTGTTGTTGGCTGTTTTCTTGACTGCCCTCACCCTCCACACCAGTAGTTGTCACCATTAGTGCTTGATTCAGAGCACCTTTGAAGCACATGGATTGGTTATGAGGCTCATTGCATGGAAACCACCAATCATACTCTGGGCAATGTTTTTTGTGTTGGCACCAATGCCTTAGAGGCAGATATGGCATTTGGATTATAGGGCTGAAATGGTCTATTGGCAGGAGGCCTTGTTTGATTCATATTTGCAGCTGGGTTAGGAGGCCTTTGTGGTTGGTATGGCTGCCTGTGAGGCTGAGCTTGGGGTTGATAAGAAGGTCTAAAACCTTGGGCTTGTTGCCTTTTGAGAGTAACCAGCTCATTGCCTAGGTTTTGCAATTGCTTCATGACTTCTTGAAGCTCATTTGGGGCACTTGGAGATGAAGTGGAAGCTTCATTTGAACTCTGATTTCTAGGAGTGGGAGAAGGAGCCAAATTAGGTGCTTGATTGGTGTTTGGAATCTCTAAACTTGGAAACAATGGCATGGGAGGTCTAGGGGCAAGTTTGCCAGCTTGGATCAAACAATTTTCAGCCCTAATGTCAATGCTTATAAGCCATAGGGATAGTTATGCCTCCCATGGACTGAATTAACATAGAAATATCAGAATTTAGAGCTTTGAGGTAGTAGAGAAAAGCACCTTCGCTGTTGGCTTGAAGCGCCTTTGGAATTCTCTCCCAAGTCTTTTGAAACTGAAGTTGAAATCGGTCATTTGCTCATTGGGAGCTCTCTTGATGGTTGTCGGCTGATCCAAAAGAGACAAGTTGTCTCCCTTTTCTCCAAGTTGCTCATGAAGTGCTATACGGTGATTCCAATTTGTGATAGAACCATCTCTAAGGCTTCTAAACCATTGCAATGCTTTACCCTTGAATGAAGACGCCAGAACTTGATAGCCACTTGCATTTCATTGATTTCATGGATTGCACAAAGGTTAGCAATATCTTTAACATGATCACCTGGAGTAGTCTGATTTTCTCCAGTGAAGTATGGAATGTTCTTCAAGGCTGCAATAGGAATTGGATGTTGTGCATTGAGGGCAAGTGGGCTGCTTCCTGTGAAGTTGACATAGGGGTTGTTTTGTGCCATTCTAATTGGTCTTAAAACCCTTGTTGACTGAATGAAAGGCCTACCAGGTGGAGGAGTTGAGAGAGTTCTATTTGGTGGAGATGGAGACCTTTGAATCCTTCTTCCTCTTTGCCTTCTTCTTGGAGATAATTGTAGGTATTCAAACAACACTTCTTCTTCTCCAACTCTTGACCTTGTGGTGATTCTTCTCATGAGTTTTCAGGCCTACACTGCTAGAACCAGTTGATTCTTCCCCTTGGAGTCGCCAGATATGCAAATAATAGCTCTTTTTAAGCAAGAAAATTGCAGCAGATGCACATCAACTTTGCTGCAATAAAAATGAGACCTCTAGGTCCCACCCGGCATGCCAAAACTGTTAGTGCAAAATCACAGCACCCCTGGATGCAAATCAAGGTTCTAAATGATGTCTTAGGCATCCAGTGTGATTGCACAACATGGAAACCTCTCTCCAAGTGTGGGACTTGTGAAATTGAGAGAGGAATCTCAGATTAGAGGGTGGTTCCTCAAACTCCTCTGATTTAGATCTATATTTGCACAACTACAGAGGTCCAGATCCTAATCCTACTCTAAAATGCAAGGAGGTAGGGATAGAAATGCAAAAATTGAAACTAACTAAAGATGGTGATGCACCAAAAGGAGTGGTGAATATTTTTGTCATGCAAATAGACACAAACCAAAGATTGCAACATAAAACATACACAGGCTGATAAGATATAATTTAGGATCTGAAATGAAGCAAATAATACAAACAAAGGACTGAAACCCATTCACAAAGCTTGCATTATCATTTCCAATGTCAAAGCCACTGCATTACAACCTCAGAGAGGTAGAAAACCTGTTACAATATTTGAAGAGGTCTGATTCTTGCAACAATCACTTGCTGGAGGTGAAAGAAGAAGTTTTTTCTATGCCAAAAAGTGTTCCACACTTAAGAAATGAGCCAAATCTGGCTTTTACATTGCATGGGTCGAGCCTAGGAGAGAGAAAACGTACAAAACGTGGGAGCCCATTCCTCATTGACTGTAAATGCATTAAATCAGCATGGAGGACCTTACAAACCCATACCTGTCATTTTTGACCAAATTGGAGGAGAGTGCGACCCATTCTGCATTAAATTTAGTCAGCTGAAATGTCATTTCTGGCCATGGACACGTACCAGAGCCGTTTTGAATTTTCTCTCTTGAAACTGAACCAAAATTCAAAATTGACCAGGAAATCCTATAGATAATTTCATAAGCTTTCCAATGATATGAAGAACATGCAAATCGAGCTCTGGATCAAAAGATATGAAGGTCTGAAGTTTTAGGGCAAAACGGCCCAAAAAACGGATATCGGGCAA
Source organism: Taxus wallichiana var. yunnanensis (assembly GCA_018340775.1). Classification (NCBI taxonomy): domain Eukaryota; kingdom Viridiplantae; phylum Streptophyta; class Pinopsida; order Cupressales; family Taxaceae; genus Taxus; species Taxus wallichiana. The sequence goes on along the minus strand of CM031242.1, from coordinate 491,525,363 downwards.
AAATTTTAAATTTTGACCTTTTTGCATTTTGGAAAAATTTTCAAAAAAATTTCCACGCTCCACCGGTTGGATGCCACGTGTCAGGTGCTGGTTCGCCAAGCAATTCTCTCTCCTCCACCTTTCCGTGGGCTTTCCTTTGAAAATTTTGATCTTTTTAACTTTTGGAAAAAATTCATTTTCCCCCGTGCCCGCCACCTGGGACACGTGGCATGCATTGATTGGTTGACAGGGGCACGGGGAAGACCTTTGCTTTTTAGTTTTTGGCCGAAGAAATTTTGCAAAAAACTTCAAAGTTCCCGAGCTCCGCACTTCCCTGCTCCATTGGACACGTGTCCTCTTTTTATTGGCTCGGGCCAACGCTCCAACTCGCTCCCTTTAAAACTTGCATCGAACACTTAGCCAAAATTTTGTTTCGCTCCCCACGCCGCGAACTCCCCGGCCCTTAGGACACGTGTCCTGTTCTGATTCATCTGCGGGCCTGCCGGCTTTTCGCGTCCCTCACGTATTTTCAGCCCGGGTGTCCCAAACCGTCTGGGACAAATTCCTCCGATCCGCCCGATTCGGGCTTCCCTGTCCCTCTTTGAGGCGAAGACACGTGGCGTGCTTTCATTGGCTCTCGGCTCTTCCAGCTTTCCACGTCCCCATGTCCCTTTGTCCCAACCGTCCCGAACAAAATTTCCCTGCACCGGTCGATCAAGGCGGTTCATGTCCTTCACGTCCTCACGACCCAAATGTCCGGCACTTACTGCACAATAGTTAGTCAATTTTTTTCACCTTGGCCAGTTCACCTTTTCGCATCCGTGCGTCCCCCGGCCGGATGTCCGAAGGCTGCTGTGTGGACCACACTGGAGGCTTTTGGCGATTCACGCCCCGACGTCCCAACTATCCCAAGGGCTGCCTGGACCAGGACTTAGCCAATTTTCATGATTTTTCCTGCCCCAAGCTTGTTTTTCTGCAACTTTTTCACCCTTTTCTAGAACTTTCTCTTTTCATCTTAGACAGGAGAGTTAGAAAAAAGCTGAGGGGACCCCAGAAACATGATTTTTTGCCTTAAATCAATCTATCTTGCTCGGGACCGAAGAATTTAATGCATGTTATCAAAATTACTCTGGGGGGTGAATTTTGGATAACACTAAGTTTTAAGGTTCCATAACTAATCAATAAAGTTCCTTTCTTTGAGTGATGGAGTTCTAGAACTAAGCTTGAAGGTTCTAGAGCTAAGTTGTATTGAAGCCAATGTTCTCAAAAAGGTGTTGGTTGCTTCATACTTTGATTATCTGACCGAATGTGACCTGTTTTATTCCAAAAATTGAATTTCCACACACTTTGTTAGGAATTACAAAGTTTTTAGACATTAGAACTAAATCAAACAAAAGATGGACAATTACATCCTAACTTATACTAGATCAAACAAAATCCACAAAATGCAATCAAACTTGAATAAAAGGAGAGTAAAATAAGATCATTTATTGCACATTAATGAGGAATATTTTGGCCTTATCAATATGGACATGGACATTCAAATATTAATCAAAAAGTAATAATATAATATATATATATATATATATATATATATATATATATATATATATATATATATATATATATATATATATATATATATATATAACATCATAATCTTTTCATGAACTAAGTTCATCATGTTAAAATATTGAGCATAATCCTACAACAATTTGAGCATAGATTCTCCTTAAATTCAAATATTTGCATCTTTGACATCACCAAAAGTAAACCATTTGGACACATTATTTCTAAAAAGGGTATATAGGATCAAACCCATCTTAAATACCCCCTTCCCTAATCGTAAGAAAGAACTAAAATCTTTTTCAAAAATGATTACTTTGTAAGAAATTTTATCTCGAGCTTTACTAAGTAAGATCATTAAACGATATGTTGAAGAAAGATGAAAAATTCAAGTGGACCAAAGAAGTGAATTTTGCATTTATGGACATCAAAAAGATAACACCCAAGCTTGAGTCTCGATTATAACCCAAAATACATAAATTCCTTAATCATCTACACCTTTCCTTCAAATAACTCCAACACAATAGTTTTAACCCAAAAGAAAGAATATACAAAATAGGAATGACCATTCACATTCATGATATCTCTCCCTTGTACAATGTAGAGCTCTATTGTTATGATATTGACAAACAATATTTCATGTTGATCAAACCAATAAATAATTTTAGCCATCATATCATGTATGATAAGGTGGTTGTCATAGTCATTGATCTCATGGTAAAGGTCATGATGATGTAGAATGAGTTGTTACTGAGATGTGCGATAAATGGATAACTATCCTTCAAGAATTTGACTTAAATATATATTCAATAAATATACTTCACAACATGGGTCTAACATGCATAATGAATGAGGAAAATTCATATATTATCTACCAATAATACACGGTTGAAATTTTTGTATTAAAAATAATGGTACCAAAACACAATATTCTATCTATTACACCAAAGGTGTCTTATGCACCTCAAATGCAATCAACATAGAGTGTAATTCTTGAAGAGGAACAAATCCCTGATGAAGGAACGCACACTCTATAGAATAACCCATAAAAGCATTTATTTATGATGCAATACCATAAAATAATCCACAAAAGTCATGAGATACTTTCACGTGAAGCATGGTACTAGCCATGGCCTTCACGATTCCACTACACATCAAATTCTAAGGGTGGGATACTATTGGAATTTTTCTTCAAAGATAATCATTCATACGTATGGGTTTTCCACATAAGATAGAATTTGGCATCAAAAGAACACAATCCAATCATTCCCTTATAGTTAATCATGAAGCACCCCTCTTTTCTAAATGGGCATTGGATTTTGTTGGTGTGATCAATAAGAACTCTTTATGTGGACACAATTTTATACTTACCATAACTAATTGTTACATGCATCGAGAAGAGACGCAACCCATCAAAAATTACATAATATATAAGCTTTTATAGGACCACATCATCATGAGATTTAATATGCCTTTCACATTAGTATCTGACAATGGCTTATTTTTTCTTCTGTGTAATTTCTTGATAGGTAATAACAAAATAATTTTACATTTTTAACTACTATCCATAGGGTAATGGTTTAGCCGAGTCAACAAATAAGATTTTCTAGATGTAACTAGGATCCTACTTTTTCACCTGATTCTAGAGTGTTTCTTTGAATATTGATGAAACAGATAAGGGTAAAGGGCTAGGAGGAATACCTGTTGAAATGTTGGTTGTAGGTTGTTACACGTATGACTTCTTGATCCACATCTGATCATGAGAGATTCCTTTTGGCTAGGAGGAACAACCTGAAATAGAAAACAAGACCACCAAATAGAAGTTAAACAGTATAACGCAGTGGACGCCTAGTGTATGCTAGATCCAGGAAGTGTGATACTCCCTAGATGGCTGTCAATCCACTATTTAAAACAACTCAATGTTAACAATAAGGGAAATTCTATTGTAGTTAAAATGATTTAGGTATCTCATTCGACTAAAATAAGAAGACTCCTTCACAACAGGCTAGGCTATGATTAAATCTGAAGGTCAAGGTCACTTTGTTAGAGTACTTGTACTAGTCGGGGTTTGTGTTTCACTCGAAATGTTTCGTTCCTTTTAGAAATAGATAAGGTTAGGGGCTAGGAGGAATACTGTGGAATTTTGAGATGGTGTGCGTGTACCGTAGAGAAAGATCAAGTGATGCGAAGAACTCCTTTTTGTCTTGGAAGGACTACCTGCAAATAGGAACACAAGACCACAAGATTTGATTAAACAATAAATGAGGAAACTGCCTTGGGCCCAGGAAATATAAAACTTCCTTTCGAAGGTGGTCAGTTCCCCTGCTAATATGAATTAACACAAAAGACTGTAAAGTATCAATTAAATTGTTTCGTTGAACTGGGTAGGGGAAAGGCTGGTTTTCTGGTTTTGATCAGAGGAACCGATGGCGGTTCGATTCGATAGCCGATGCTTTGGTTATGATAGCCGATGCCGGTTACTGATAACCGATACCGGTGGGTTCTAAGATCTTCTTAGTAGCTATGGTGTTTGTAAGGCTGGTTTATGGATGATATTAGGAAATGAGATGATGAGGGGTAAAAGAATGACAGTTAGATGCAATGGCACGTTGGGTAGTGGATTCAGAAACGGATTTAGGAGGACTGAGATTCAAAGAGCATAAGAAATGTTATAACAGAGGACATGCAAGATATGACTTACTAGTTTTGACGAAGATGCAAGTTGATATCCTCTACTGCAAGCACTTCTGGTTTCTTTACTCGTCTCTGCTTGATTAAATGAAGATCAGGACTCTGTTCCTCGCTCGCAATGCTCTCTGTTGATCCAGAAATCCTTTGACTGATCTCCAAAATGAAATTCCGATCCGTTGTTTTGGTTTGGGGAGCCCATTTATAGGGAACCGATGGCGGTTACGTAACCGACGGCGGTCGAGTAGGAACCGGCATCGGTAAGGAAAAAGTAGGCTATTTTTAGTAAAATAGCCCACCTTCCCTACTTTTCTCCCGAGAGATCAGTTGCGGGCTCGGTCAAGTGACTAGAAGGTCGGTTTTGGGTGTGAGAAAGGGGTCATTAGTTATGGGTGTAGGTGTGGACCAAGTTATGGGTCTTAATTAGGTTAGTTTTAGGGTTAGGGCTAGGTCATGATGAAGTGGCAAAGTGAGGTGGTAGGTAGGGTGATGTGGATTTATCAATTAGAAGGCAATTAATAAATAATTGTGTAAGGTTTAGGTGATGAGGTTATATTGCGAGATGAGATGCGGGTCACAAGGGGTCGTAAGACACGAATTTGGTGTCTACATTAGCCCCTTATTGTCGTGTAGCTTGTTTTGTAAAGCTGCGCGGACAATAATATGAAGTGGTTTCTCCTGTTAAGGATATAGGTAATCCCCCTCAAATCTATCGCCGATTGAGTGAACGGGAAATCAGGGATAGGGTTGATAAAGGGTACATGTTGTAGAGAGGATGGTAAGGTGGTGGGGTAGGTCCAAGGAAGCAGACGCATGTTGAAATGCAATAGTACGACGAGGGTACATGATTTGACAAGCAAACCAGCAATGTGTAGGCAAAGGTCGATAGTTTATCCAAACAAGGGTGATATAATCCTGGTATCCAAGGCATAGGAAGTAGCTCCAGGGTATATAACAGGTGAGGTACAGGAACGTTTAGGCATGTTCGGCAGTACCAAATGGTTGGTTTGGTTGAGATAAACGTCACGGTCTAGGTCTAGGCAAAGTTGGTCGACAGATCAAGTCAAGGACCCTAATCATGCTAAAACACGAACAGGTGAGCTCGATTGAACAAAAGGTACATGATGGATGGATAAAATAAAACGTTGATTGTGGGTATGGTATTGAAGTGATACGGCCTTGGGTCAGGCCAAGTGGTTGGGCGGTGGCCCTGGGTCAGAGTCATAAGGGTAGAGTGAGGCCTTGGGTCAGGTCAAATTGTTAGGGCGAGGCCTTGGGTCGGGCCGGATGGGTAGGTTGAGGCCTTGGGTCGGGCCGGATAGGTAGGTTGAGGCCTTGGGTCGGGCCTAATGGTTAGGGCGAGGCCTTGGGTCGGGCCTAATGGGTAGGTTGAGGCCTTGGGTCGGGCCAAATGGGTAGGTTGAGGCCTTAGGTCGGGCCAAATGGGTAGGTTGAGGCCTTAGGTCGGGCCGAATAGGTAGGTTGAGGCCTTGGGTCGGGCCTAATGGTTAGGGCGAGGCCTTGGGTCGGGCCAAATGGGTAGGTTGAGGCCTTAGGTCGGGCCGAATGGGTAGGTTGAGGCCTTGGGTCGGGCCAAATGGGTAGGTTGAGGCCTTGGGTCGGGCCGAATGGGTAGGTTGAGGCCTTAGGTCGGGCCAAATAGGTAAGTTGAGGCCTTAGGTCGGGCCGAATAGGTAGGTTGAGGCCTTGGGTCGGGCCAAATAGGTAAGTTGAGGCCGTAGGTCGGGCCGAATAGGTAGGTTGAGGCCTTAGGTGGACAAGTGAACAAATGGTGTGCAGCAAAGGTGGATAGAGGCGATATTGGTGAAAAAGAGGCAAGGAGTAAATAAGGGCAAAGAATGGGGTGAAAGTTGGGTAGAGAACCGATGTCGATTCTGCATGACCGATATCGGTTAAGGGACCGATACCGGTTCCTTAGGGCAAAATGAAACCGATATCGGTGAAAGGTGAAAAACCTATAAAAAGAAAAATACGGCTTGTCATTGTCACTTTTGTTATTTGCAAACCAAATCGACTTGTCTGACGTGGAGAGTTGGGATTAGAGGCTTGATTGAGTGAGGTGGAGCTATTGTATTGGCGGAGAGAGTTGATAGTGGGCCCGATTAAGGAGGAGGCAGCAGTTGATTGGCCGGGGACCCAGCAGATCAGGATTGGAGCCATGGCACAGGCAGGAGGAGCTGGAGGGGCTGGACCAGCTGGACCGCCACCACCCATCCCACCACGACGACGTGTCGTCATTCGGGTAGATTCGAAACTCTTTAATTTGGTGATTTGGTTGTATTATGCTAAATTGGGGGTTTGGGTAGGAATTAACCTTTTTTAGGAAATAATGAGAAAATGGAAATGATTTGAAAAAGGGAGAGGGTAGATAGGCTAGATAGGCTAAGGTGGGTAGGTGGGTAAGTTTTTAGGGTATTTGGGTGGGTAGATGGGTAGAAATAGGTAAAAAATGGGTTTTGGGGGCCGCGCGGGGGTTCGGCTCCGGGAGAAGACAGTGACCGATGTCGGTCACTAAGCGACCGGCATCGGTCGCAAATGATATGGAAAGCCTGCTTGGGAAGGGACCGGCGTCGGTCGTGTATCGGCCGGCGTCGGTTTGTTGTTTTGTGTTGGGGTTGGGTGGGTTTGTTTTTGTTGTGGTGGGTTGGGGTTTGGGTTTGGGTTTGGGGTGGGTTTGTTTTTGTTGTTGTGGGTTTGGGTTTGGGGTGGGTGTTGTGTTGGGGTTGGGTTTGGGGTGGGTGTTGTTTTTGTTGTTGTGGGTTGGGTTGGGTGTGGGTGGGTGTGGGTTGGGGGTGGAGAAGGGCTTGTGTGGGGGTTGGGTTAGGGGTGGAGAAGGGTTTGGTGTGGGTGTTGGGTTGGGGTTTTGGGTGGGGTTGGTTGTGTGTTGGGGTTGGGTTGCATGTGTTTGGTTTGGGTTTTGTTTTTGTTGGTTTTAGGTGGGATGGTTTGGGTTTTTAGGGTGGTAGGTTGCTAGAGGGGGGTGGCAGAGAGTCGGGGTATGGTCGGGGGGATAAAAAAAAGTGTTTAGATGATAAAGTAGATGTTGTAATAAAGAGTAGGTCTAAGGATGTGGGTTGGTTTTGCAGGCACGTCAGCAGTTGACGATGCGGGATAGGATGCCCCCGCTTTTGGTGCGAGATGAGGCCACACGTATCTGCGGCTCATTGGGCCATCATGCGCGAGGTGGGACTCGGTGGAGTCGAGAGGCAGAGCGATAGAGAGAGATCACGGCTGATGGTCACCCTCATCGAGAGATGGGATCCGCGACCAATGTGTTCCATCTCCCGACCCCAGGTAGAGAGAGGTCACAGTGGAGGGTGTAGATGATGCTTGGGTGCACGGGAGAGCAGGTGGTGGTGTGGTGGGCGAGGCGAGGGCAGCCGAGATAGTGGGGATGCTGCACCGCCATGAGACTTGGGCTGCGATTATAGGAGAGAGAGATCAGCTCAGGGGTCAGGTGCGGCTCTTAGGGGGGGCTAGATCACTGTGCAGCATGAGCACGAATAGGTGTCTTACAGGCAGGCTAGCCCGGAGCTCGAGACAGCAGCGTAGCACCACCACCAGCACCACAGCCTGACCAGAGAGCAGGCAGAGGACAGTGGACAGCACAGCATGATTACACCTGCAGTGCACCATGCACCACCAAAGAGCACCAGCCATTATGCTCGGGGGCATTGGTTGCTAGGTGTGGGGACCAGCCCTGATTCCGTCGGTGGCTCGAGAGTGCTATATGGAGGTTAGAGCAGAGGCCCGATATTATCAGGATATTCTTGATGGTACCGGAGTCGAGTATCAGGCTTATGCAGCGCATAGGGCAGAGACCTCTCACAGCCAGAGATCTCAGGGAGGTGCAGCCACAGCTGGCGTGTCCGTGACGGGCAGGAGGCGAGAGGCACCACAGGGACCAGCGGGGAGAGGTGCCGAGGGCGGTGGGGAGAGCTGAGAGATCCCAGACATGGTGTATTGATAGATGGGCACCGGTCTGCGAACCGGGTGTATTGATAGAGGCCTGCGTGCCTATGTATTATTCATATATTCATTCATTCATTTATTGTATACCGGCCTGCGAGCCGAGTAGGGGTTGTATAGTGGATACCGGCCTGCGAGCCGAGTATATATCTATTTTTGATACGAGGGACCGGCCTGCGAGCCGAGTCGAGATTTTTTGACAGTTATTGCGGCCTGCGTGCCGGCTTTGGTGGATTATGAGATCACAGAGGCCCCGATGTAGGGCACATTGTATTTTTGAAAATTTGTATATATATATAGAGACGATGTTTTGATCCACATGCAGTGTTCAAAATGTGTTTAAATATTTTGTTAATGGTTGGTAATATATAATGTATGATAAGTTTTAGTTGACATGTTGATAGATGGATGATGTTGATGTTTTTGTTTTTGCACGTATATATGAATGACAGGTTATGTGATGAATTGTTGGTTTTGTGACATTGTGATATATGTAACTGATGAGTTGGATCCAAATGATGTATAGATTGATAGTTGCTTGATATCCGTAGTTGATGGTTTGTGTATTTGTATAAAATAAATGATGTTAATGAAATTGTGGTGCTATGTGTGGTGGATGAATAAATGTGGTAAATTGTGTTGTGTATGCAGGAAAAGAGGTGGGCGCGACAAAAATTTAGGTGAGAAATGAAGAAAAGAACGCTGTTGAGAAAAGATAGGTGTGTAACCGATATCGGTTAAGGAACCGATATCGGTAGGTATAGAACCGATATCGGTTAGCTGAACTCGATATCGGTTGACCCGATATCGGTAGGTGAGACGGACGATATCGGTTAAGTAACCGATACCGGTTATTTAGGTATGAGCTTTTCTAAAAATAGAAAAGCTAGGGTGGCAACTTAAGTTTTAATTTTAGAGCCATGCAAGAGGTTAAATACGTGAACGCGACGCTTTTTGACGACTGAGACAGGTTTTTGCATGAGAGATTTGAGTGATAAGGAGAAAAGAGACAAGGAAAGTGAATGTGATCCGAGATTCGAGGAAGGTGAAAGACAAAGTTGAAAAGGTGATCATGGCGAACGAGGAGAAGCATCCGGCGAGGCGGGACAAGAGGGAAGACAAGGGCCACCTCAAGCTGCTGCAACCCAAGAGGTAACGCGTTTTGTTTGTGATTTGACTCTTTGCATGTATTTTGTGAATAAGATGGGGAGAGTAGGTGGGTAGATATGAGAAAGAAAACATGATAACAAGGGTTGCAGGTGAGGTAAGTGTTACAGGTAGGCAATCGGGGTTTTGGTATGTTTGTATGTATAAAAAGGAATAAACGAGCAAATTATTAATCGTAGGTGGTTGTTTTTAGGGAAGGTGTATGTAAATGTATTGATGGCCCGGTAGCGGTTAGGAAGAACCGGTATCGGTTACTGAACCGATACCGGTTATGTATAACCGATACCGGTTACTGGAGGAATTTCCAGAATGTTTGAAAAACCCTGACGGATTGAATGGTTGTTTGTTGTTTTGGTGTATGCAGGCAGAGGTAGGGTTGAGGATGAATGATAGTGTGCCAGCGCTGTTGTCACGAATCCGAGCGGATGTAACACCAGTGGAATGGACATTGATAAATCGTTTGGGGTTAAGTGGAATCCGTTATTATTCACGAATCGCACGTAACCATGGTATGTTACAGGCGTTGATTGAGAGATGGAATCCCGAGACAAATACCTTCTATCTGCCAACAGGTGAAATGACAGTAACATTGGAAGATGTGTTCCGTATTTTGAGACTCCCTATTACAGGAGAACCAGTATATCAGGCACTACCTAGCGCGGCACGGGGAGCGATAACAGCAGTATTTGGTCCATACGCACGAGATTTGACACAGTGAGGTTTATCCTTTACGTATGGGGTAATGTATGCAGCACACCCTGAGGAGACAAGGTTAGCAGTGATATTAATGATAGCGGTAGGGTATTATGCATGCATTAGAGGCGAAGAAGGAGGAAAATTTCAAAGGCATTGATGTGTGTTATCTGGGAGATGGTAGAAAGGAACGTTACGTTTGCATGGGCACCTGCATATTTGGCGGAGCTATACAGGGGTTTATGGGCTTGTAGGCGAAATCACGGGGATGATGACTGGATTTGGATTGTTCATACTTATTACACTTTGTTGGGCCTATGAGCACATTGTTTGTGTGCGCGACCAATAGGCCAATCCCTCAGTAGGAGAGACCGGAGTACGAGAGGTTGGGATTGAGGACGATGGGTCGGAGCAGAACAAGAGGCAAGATCAAGCCGTGTGGGTGATATTGTGTATTACAGGCGAGGTATGGGGAGAGGGTGACGGTTGCGGACATCATTGGAGGCCTTACGGTAACTATATGGTAACAGAGAGCATGGTTTGAGGAGTTAAGGGGTGTAGAGTGAATGAGGTGGATCGCGGGGCACGAGGCCGGAGTGAATATGAGAGGATTCCTATAGATCGCGTGCGGCGACAATTTGGATTTGTGCAGGATATACCCCTGGCTTATAGACCATATATGAGGATCGACGCCGAGGCAGCATTCTCACCTCCCCGGCCAACACCTCCAGAAGGGCCTGAAGAGGTAGCAGCCGATCGCAAGGTAATGGATGCGAGGCAGCAGAGGCCTATAGATTATGGTGGGTAGCGAAGCTACGTGAGGTGTACGTGGCGCCCACGACATAGCGGTGATTACAGCAGAGAGGGATCATCTGCAGCGTTTGGTTCAGCAGCTCCAAACGCAGGTGAATGAGACAAGAGGATTGTTAGTGGTTGCGGAGTCACGGGCGGAGAGACTAGAGGCTGGAGTCCTCCATGCGAGAGGGCGTATTCATATGTTACGAGAGAGATTGGCGAGATCGGTGGCGGTACCAATAGCCGTGGTACCTTTGAGGACAGAGAGGCCGGCGAGAGGGGCGGCGATCACGATCATCACCTAGTTCAGGATGAGGCGTGAGGGTCTGAGTAAATGTTAGCAAGGTATAAGAATAAATAAGGATGCCGACCTGCGTGTCGATGATAGAGAAGATGTATTTGTTTAACATCTAAATAAAGCTGAATATGTATGTTGATTTGAGTTATGATAATAATAAGAATGTTTGCGTTGTGACTTTTGGTGTTTTGAAAAAGGATAAAGAGGAATGTGATTAAATAGAAATACACAAAAATATTTATATTTACCACACATGATAGGTTATGGTAGGGGATGGTCGAGCTAACCTTGGGAGACCCCATGTCTCTGAAGTGCTGCCTACATAGCCCATTGCACAAAGCAAGGAGGGGCCTCAGACCGATGTAGTTCTCCCTTAGGATCAGGGAGAGGTGAATTCAGGCAATTTGGTACGGTTTAGGCAATTGGTTGGTTGGTAAAAATATTAAGATTGGTAAAGGTAAGGTTGATGGTGTTGGTAATGAATTGGTGATGTTGTAAAAGGTATAAGGGAAGCGAAAGTTAGCCTACCCAAGTAGAAGGGAACCATGTCCTGATTAAGGTCAACACACAATCCTAGATGCGAGGCAAAGCAGAAAGAGTGCTCGTAGGTGAAAGAGCTAAACAAACCACACAACGTAGAAGCGAGCTTGGAGCCCTAGGTACCGTGCATAGAGCGAGAAGTCAATCGGTGAAAAGAGTTGTGTGATCACAATATATCGGCGTACATTACGTCCCTTGAGTTGAAACAAATGGTGAGGTGAGGTGGATGATATAGTTGAGAGTACGGAGAACTTATTACAAAGTGAGTGTCGACGGAAGAGAACCTACCCTAAATAGACAAGTCCATGACTCAAAGTTCTTTTGAATGAGGCTTTTATTTTATTGAATGTAGGTGATCGATGCGGGAAGTCTGAGGATATTGATTGTATTATTCTTGAGGTCTTCACGAAGGCTGATCGATGCGAGAAGCTTCGAAAAAAATTTGTGTGTATAGCTGTCCTTGGGAGAAGCGATCTATTTATAGTATGAGATATGATTTAAATGCATAAGCTGTCCTTCGAGGGAGCGATCTATATATATAATAGCATCAATAGTTTTGGCATATAGTTGTCCTTCGAGGAGCAGTCTATATATAATTTAGATAGCTAGATGTTCTTTTGGCGTGAAGCATCTAGTTTGGTAGGAAGTTTGACTCAAGAAAATCCCATAAGAATACGGCTTATTTTAATTCTTTGAAGTCATGGACTAGACTAAAAAGGAAAGGCATCGTCGAGGGAGGTGAGAATCAAACTATGTGAGCTTGATTGTTATTATGAGGTGTAGGAAACAAAGTGTATGTAGTGGTATGGGAGCTCAAGGGACGAGCGGTAGGCGGATAGAAGTGATATAACACTAATTTCAACAATAGAATGGTCGAAGATGTAAGGCATTAAGGGGCTCGAGGCTCGGGTTTACCATTAAGCGAAGCTAAGCGATAAGTACCGAGATCCATAGGTGTGAGTGATTATATAAGGCCCAATCAATTGGGAGCAAATTTTCCACGTTTGCTCTTTTCTAGTTTGGTTACATGTTGATTCTCTTTGAGGACAAGATCACCAACCTTAAAAATACGCTCATGAAGTCGCTTATCATAAGCACGTTTAATGCGTTTTTGATAGATTTGAAGGTGATCAAGAGTGTAAGGCGGCGTTCGTCAAGAAGCTCAATTGGGCTAACGCTCTTGGCGGAAATCATCGTTGGTGAGAATATCTGAAGAGATATTCTAAGGGAGGGTATTTGTATTTCGAGAGGCAAAACAGCCTCGGTACCGTATACTAAAGAAAAAGGTGTGGCATTAGTGGAGGTACGAATACTAGTGCGATAAGCCCAAAGGGCAAAGGGGATGTGATCGTGCCAATTTCTTTCGGATTCATTGACAACTTTCATGAGGATTTTGGTTAGTGTTTTATTAGAGGACTCGGCTTGCCCATTGGCTTGTGGATAGTAGGGTGATGAGAAGCTAAGTTTGATACCAAAGTTGTCGCAAAGGTCTTGCAACAACTTGTTTTTAAAAGATTTACCATTATACATTATTAGGCGATGAGGAATACCAAAGCGCGAGATAATGTGATGGTTAATGAATTCGACAATTTTTCTTTTTGATTGAAATGAGTGGAATAGCCTCCACCCATTTTGTGTAATATTCGTCGTCATTGTGATTATCCAACGGTGACGTTGTGAAGAGGTCGGGTGAATCTCACCAATAAGGTCTAAACCCCATTGGGAGAAGGGCAAAGATCTCGGCGACACTGGAGGCGGGTGGCTAGGAGTATGTTGAAGGTTGGCATGTTGTTGACACATAACACAACGCTTGACATATTCGTAGCGATCGTTATTGAAGTAGGCCAATAATAACCAAGGCGAAGGATTCGTTTGGCCACAGCAAGAGCCGCTAAAATGTCCACCACAAATACCGTCATGGACTGTTGGATGGTATGAGTGGCCTCGCCGCTTGATTAGGCGGCGAAGGAGGATGCCATCAAAGCCACGTTTATAGAGGAGTCCCCCATGACAACATAACGCGAAACACTTTTAAGAAAAGCACGTTTGCCGTTACTAGTAAGGTCAGGTGGGAGGACAGAGATTGTAAGGTAGTCGTGAAATTGGTGGTACCAGGTATCCTGCGAACTAGTAGACACAGTATTTATCGTACAAACTACCGGGGTTGAATAGGATGGGACAAAAAGTTGTTGGACCACGACGAATAATTCAGAGTCAGTTGGTGCGGCGGGAATTTGCGAGGCTAAGCAAGCCATAGTATCCGCAAATTTGTTAGTGGAGCGTGGAATGGTTTGTATAGAATAGTGAGTAAATAAGGCTAGAAGTGAATCCACGTAGTGTTTGTATTTTTGAAGTTCCTCATTTTTGCATTGGTAGATGCCCATAACTTGATTGACTACCAATTGAGAGTCGCCAAAAATGTTGATAGATTTGATACCTAAGTGTAGCGCAACTTGGAGACCCAGAACAAGGGCCTCGTATTCCGCTGTATTATTAGTGCAAGGGAAATCAAGCCGAAATGAAAGAGGCATAGGCTCAGCGTCGAGAGGAATGAGAACAACGCCGGCTCCTCCGCCGCGCTGGCATTTAGATCCATCGAAGAAGAGGGTCATTTGATACAACTCTTCCCGGAGTGAAAGAGTGGCGATGAGTTCGTCGGGGAAGGTAAAATTGGTAAATTGTTCCCCAGGTAAAGGGGCCTCCGCAAGTTGGTGCAAGAGTTTGTCCTTTGATTGACTTACATTTATGCGAATTCAAGGTCAAGGTCAGCGAGGAGCATAAGCCATCGAGCGATACGTTGGTTTAGATGCGGTTTGGCGTACATATAATGAATGGGGTCTGTGTTGGTGATGACAAAAGTTTTGTGATTCAGGAGGTAATGTCGGAGTTTGGTGGCTACAAATGATAGGGCAAGGCACAATTTTTCTACATGTGTATACCTAGTCTCATAATCCACGAAGTACGACTTATATAATAAGCGGCTTTGTTCTCGTCGTCGAATCCGATGTGCGAGCATAGCACCTATAGCATGGTCAGTGGCGGAAAGATAAAGGTAGAAAGGGCGGTCGTCCTGGGGTGGGATAAGCACGGGTGGCTGCAAGAGATAGGATTTGAGAGCTTCGAAGGCTTGGTGACACTCCTCACTCCATTGAAAGGCAATGTCCTTTTTAAGAAGGTGATGAAAAGGTTGACACCGATCCGAGAGTTGGGAGATGAAACGTCGGATAGATTGGAGCTTACCTTGTAAACTACGCAATTGTTTGAGATTTTTGGGTGGGGGCATTTCTAGGATAGCTTTGACTTTAGATGGATCGACCTCAATGCCACGCAAAGAGACGATAAAGCCAAGAAGTTTTCCCGAAAGAACACCAAAGACACATTTCTTTGGTTGAAGGCGGACAGAATATTGTAACAGGCGATCAAAAATAATGGTTAAAACATCGAGATGTTCACTACGATGTTTAGACTTGCCGAGAAGATCGTCGACATAATCTTCAAGGATAGTGTGCATAATGTCATGAAAAATGTAGGTCATAGCCCGCTGATAGGTAGCACCAGCATTCTTAAGGCCAAATGGCATGACACGATAACAGAAGGTTCCCCAAGGAGTTATGAAGGCAGTTTTGTGTTGATCGGCAGGGGCAACCAAAATTTGGTTGTATCCTGAAAAGCCATCCATGAGAGAGAGCATCTCATGACCTGCAGTTAGATCAACAAGTTGGTCAATGCTAGGTAAGGGGAAGTCATCCTTAGGGCAAGCGAGGTTAAGATCCGGAAATCTGTGCATATCAGAAGTCCCCCCCCTGTCGCTTTTAGTAGCAGTGCGATGTTAGAAATCCATTGAGGATAGTCGATAGGCAAGATGAAGGAAGCGAGAAAGGAGTCGTTGGAGCTCCTCTTTGACCAAGAGAGCAATGCGTGGATGCATTTTCTCAATTTTCTGTTTGATTGGTTTGGAATCGGGGTTTAGGGTGATGTTATGGACGGCGATGGTAGGATCAATTCTGGCATGTCGGCGTAAGACCATGCGAAAGCTTGGTTGAAGCACGGAGAAAGGTAGTAAAGGCGGCTTGTTACGATGTGTTAAGGGATTGTCCAATCTTCACAATGTGAGGATCCTCCTCCGTGTGGATGTTGATTTCTATGGTAGATTCGTTCAGCATGGTTTGGGTTTCAGATGGTAAGGCTCGTTGAATATAAGAATCATCCGCGCCAAGGTAAGTGAGGATGGAGTCGTCATCCTGGCATTCAACAACATTAATCAAAGGCGAATCCTCTTCGATCATGTCTAGATACGAAGGGAAGAGAAGATGGGTCCTCATTATCGCGTTGATAAGTGAGAGGACCTATGAAGATAGCATTTATGAAAAAAAAAAGTTAGGAGGGATGGATTCAGGGTCTATAGATTGTGTGGGTGATGATGGCAAAGTGGGTGATGACGGTTTGGTAGGGCGGCGTCTTCTTCTTCGAGGATACGGTGACGAGGAGGTGTCTCTGTGTAGGTGTTTCGGGAAAACCGAGACCCGCTGCGATCATTATGTTCTGGGTAGTCACGGGAATGAGTGTATGTCGGCCTTGTTCGTAAAGGCCAAAACCAAAGCCTTTCCACGCACGGTGAGTCAAGAAGGTGAGGCGAAGCAGACGATTTGTCAAGTATTGAAAATCAGATTGGAAGGGAACCACACCAAGAGGAGGTTCAGGGGTAATGGAGGATGCGTCAACACCCCCATACGTTAGGTTAGTGCGGCAATGGGGTGGTCCGTAAGAGATTACCTCCCCCACGCGACGGTCGTAGGTGGGATGTGCATGTAATTGTCCGTACTCCTGCGGGGTAGGGAAAGAACTAACGTTATATAGGCGGTACTCCCCCAGCGTAAGGCGCTGAAAAACATCTACTAAGGGGTCGGAGGTTGGAATGTTAGCTGCGGGAAGGGAAGTGGTTTTTGCGATGGTGGTTTCATCAGTTGAAGGCGTAGGCGCGGTTGAGGTGGATGGTTGAGGTACATTTGAAGAGGATGGTTGGGTTGAATGTATGGGTGTCTTGATTGGTATAAGCACATCGTTAGGGCGGTATAACATATTGCAGGTTTTAAAGGGGGGAGGGTCAGCTTTTACGGTGTAGGACTTCCCCTCGTACTCAAATTTTATGCATCTATGTAATGTTGAGGGAACGCATCCCATGGCTCGGATCTAAGGACGACCCAGCAATATATTATATTGGAACTCTCCCTCAAGACATAGAAGAGTTCGGGTAAAGTACGTGGTCCTACCCGAATGTTGAGGATCACGGTGCCTAAGGTAGAAGTAATAGCGTCATTGAATGACCATAACATGATGGGGTTGGCACACATGCAACTAGAAGGGATATTCATTTGTTGGAAGGCTTTTGAAGAGATGATGTTTAGGCTAGCACCCCGTCAATCATAACACGGCGTACCGAATGTCCGGATGTAGTGAGATGAAAAAAGCGAGCGAGTCGGGATCTTACGTACCAAAGTCAACAATTTCGTCTTGAGCCGCTGCAGCGGCTTGTTGTACGAGAGGCGAAGTGGTTGGGGTAGTGGGTTGTTTGGTGAGAGAAGCAACGTGATTGGGTGTTAGAATGGAGGCTGACAGGCAGGGTTTCATTAGGTAAAACCTCTATCCCTTGAAGGATCTCAACGAGAGCTTGTCGATGAGATTGAAGTCGAATGAGATCATACAGTGTCATTTTACGGGCGATTGGTGAAGGCTGTTTAATCATATTTCGGTGGGCAATGCCATTAGAGGCGGGATAGGCGGGTCGCGAATGACCACTTTAGGTGGTGGTGCAATCGGGATGTTTGACGGAGAAAGAGATGCCGAGTGTGTTTTCTTTTGCTTTCCCATTGTTTTTACGCCTCGAGTAGCGACACTAATCATATTAATCTCGTAGACTGAGATGAGGAAGATGGTTGGGATAACTCATGGTCTCAAGAGGTGGGGTTGTAATAATGATAGATCTTGGTGAGGCGGGGACAGATGGTATAGGAGAGGAATGGAAACTAAAGGTCTCTCCCTTCGTAAGTTGTCTTTCTTAATCTTTCTATCGGGAGAGGTGATTGTGAAGGATGGTTTTAGAGCTTTGCATCCCTCCACATCATGTCTGGTGTGCGGTGATAAGCACAGATTTTAGACTCATCGTAACCCATAGGTCGGGGTTTAGACGGGTCATAAGGTCTAAGTGGAGGTAGGGAAATGGTCGCATTCTCCACCAACATAGCAAGGATTTTGGCGTAAGATCCTTTGAGTGGGTCAAAATCGGAAGAGGATGAGGGTATTGGTTGTGCGGGTTTTTGGTAATGTTTGGGCGTGGTTGGTTCGCACGGGTGGTGGTTTAGCCGAGGGGTGTTGATACGTGGTTTTCACTAAACGTGATTTCTTTGGCGCAGAAGCTATGTTGGATGATGAGGCGCCAGATGATGTGGTATCAGAAAACAACCACGGGAAATAGGAGTGACCGAAAACAAATCTTTTGATGATGGAATTTGTTTAGGGTTGATAGGTGGGCGGGATACGCGGAGTGCGGTGTTCTTATATACTGGAATTTCTGTATGGGTGCGGAAGGCGTAGGTTGTTTTGAAGAAAACGCGGGAGGTATGATATATTGATGTAAGGTAGAGGATGGGGTCCCGATATGGAAGGTAGGTATGCGATGATGGTTTTGATTGTGATAGGGGCACGGATTGAGTTTGTCTCTAGGTGGCGGGACGGATTTATTTTGGATAGATCGAGTCGCTTAGGCGGGTGCGTTAGGCTAGGCATTGGTGAGGTCCCAAGCGTAGGGGAAGATCTGGTTAAGTTGATAGAAGTGGACGGGGCATTTGGTAGAGGTGAGGGGGTGAAGGTGAAACGGGGGCATTTTAAGCACGTAAACACTTCGGGTATATGGTGGAGACATCGGGATCGAGTCATTTGCATTTGAGTAGAAAAGGGGTACTCAAAGCGTTCCCATAGAACTGTCATCATCTTGTGGAATGCAGTCTCAGTGTGATTTGTAATTTTTGTACGGAAGAAAGGTGGGTTGTAATTCCAGTCCACTGTGGGTGTGACACAGGAGGTAGATGAGGCACTGTATCAATAGATGTTAAGAGGTCAACCGGTCGTTGAAAAGATTTAGGCGATGAGGGACTAATAGGTAGGAGGGCGTGTTTGAGGGGATCTGTCATGTTTAAAGAATGTGGTGATGTCAGTGTAAGAGATTTCTCGTCTAAGGATGTCAAAAGGAGTGGCGAGCCTTCCTCTTGTGCAGCAAGAGCGGTAGAAGGGGACGTTTGGGAAATAGATAAATTAGATAACATCCGCTCACAGTCTTGTAGGGATGTGGTGTAAGAAGACTCATCGATGAGAAGAGAAGTCCAGGCAGTTAACTCTTTTATGGGTAAAGGAATGATTTCACTTTGGCTTGATGGTGGTGAAGGAGGTTCAGACTCCTGTGTTGGTGGAGAGGCTTGATTAAAAAAATTTTTTCAATAGAGGCTTTTGGTGAGAATCGAAAAGCTGCATGGATCTCATGAACACTCTCCTCGGCTAAGATATCTTGGTTTACATTCTTGTTGGGCGAGTGATTCGGGAATGGCTTGTTGAAAATTTTCAGATTTCGGTTAGCGAGGGCGTTAGGATTATCGAGGTTATATCCCTGCGTCGACCATTTCTGCACTATGTTTTTCAACATCTTGCAGTTTTCATGACTATGTCCTTTTACGCGGTGAAAGTTACAAAAGTCATTTTCTTTGTACCAGGAAGGTATTGCGCGGGTGGAGTCAAACCCAGAGTGAGGTTTAACGAGGGGCAAGGTGATAGCTTGACTTTGAGCAATTTCTCCAGGATGACGCCATAAGTTTCTCCCAAGGGAGTGTAATTGGTGGGCTCGGCTTTGTACTTATAGGTGGTTTTCGGCGGAGTATTGGACGGTGTTTGAGATTTGACCATTACCGCGTGGACAGCTCCTTTTGATTTAGAAGAAGTGGACGCGTGAGGAGTGGTGGTGTTTGGCTTGTTGGTAGAATCTGGAGTTCGGAAAGTGGGGTTTTGTTCTGTGACCGCAATTTCTCTTCTTCTAAGGCTCGAATTTCTAGTTTAGAGCCATGGTAAAAAACCTCGTCGAATGAATGCGGAAAGTTTGAATTTGGAGGGTGGGGAGATGTGCTTAGCGCGATGCCGCGTAAAAGTTCGATAAGTTCGGTTTGAGGCAAGGCATACGTAAGTTGGTTGATAAGGCCCGCCATCGTCCAGCGAAATCTGCGATAGATTCGTCCTCAAATTGTCGGATGGCATAAGGTCGGTGATAGATACTTTCTTGGCAATGTTAATGGAGAAATGATCCAAGAAAGATTGGGCTAGTTGGTTAAAAGAGAAGATCGAGTCTTTGGGTTAAAGCCTTTGTACCACTCAGGCGGGTCTGATAAGGACATGGGGAAGGTGCGGAGTAACAAGGCGTCATCATGGGCAATCAAATAACAAGCATGTCTAAATGATCGCAAGTGTTGTTGAGGATCCTCTTTCTTGTTAAAAGCGAGTAAATTTTGGCAACTCCCATTGAGGAGGATATGAATGAAGGGGACGAGAAGGGTGAATGGGCTCCCGACAAACTTGCTCGTATGTCAAGCGCTACGACTTCCGAAAGCGAAGCCTCAGGTTTTGCATTTTGTCCATCATTTGTTTGATGAAATCTGTGGTTGGATGAGATGATGGTGCGGTTGTAGTAAAGCGGAGGCAAGTTGGACCAAGGGCTTCCATTTGGACAATGGTGGGGCTAAGTGTTGATAAGGTATGGAGGATGAGTATGTTGGAGCAACGAGAAATAGGGATGTCCCATATAAGGTGTTGAGGTTCTTTGGATACGTGTATGGGAATGAAAAGGTAGGCGGAGCTTGAGAGGAAAGCTCGTGTGAATAGGTGGCGGAGAGTAAGTCATGAATGGAGTGGTAGTGAAGAAGAGATGAGGTAGGGGCGGTTGGTGGTAGCGATATGTGGGGTCAAGATTAACCAAAGGAAAGCTAATCGGGGTCGTATGAACCTCGAAGCCGTCGGATTGGGAGGAGACGGGGCTAGAGATGCGAGGAAGTAAGGCGGTGTTATCGGGAGGAGTGGGAGCTAAATGAGCAGCTATACTAATAGGCATGCCAATAAGGAGGCTGACCATCGGGCGTACGGTCGGGGCATGAGACAAATAGTATTATGCAGTCTTGGGATTAGCATCCAGAAATTTGGCAAAGTCCTTGTCTCCTACGGGAATTTGGGGATCTCACTTTGGTGTCAGTAGGGTTCCTATAGAATGTGAAGGGGGTGATTCGAGGCAAAGACACAGAGCGAGGCATGTGAAACCATGGCGGCGGCTTGCTTCCAGTGATGACAACCATGGACAAGAACACACGGGAAAGTTTAATCTATCAAGAACAAAAACAACCTCGAGAATGATGAATTTGGCAAGTTCTTTGGTTTGTCGAGGGACTGATGAAACGATAAGCGATATCGATATCGGTTTACTAACGGTGTCGGTCTGAGAAAAGCGGCGTCGGTCCCTTAACCGATGCCGGTGTCAAAAGTCTAGGATAAGAAGATATAAAAGGCTGCTAATTTGATTTTTAGCAACGTTGAGTATATTTATCAACTTATTGATCACAGAAGACAAAGTATGACAGAGAAAACAGAATTTGAAAACAAGCAAGATGCACACGCAAATCCAGAGACTAATCCTAGGGTTAATTTTAATTATCGTGGGCTTATGCCTTTAGACGTAAGATGATGTCAGAATCCTAAACAACAAGACCTAGGGGAAATGTCAAGTTTGTTTTGGCTTATAAGGTTACCTCAATCGGGCGGAGGAATACCGCGGAAAAGGGGGGATGTTTGAGCTGTTGTGTTAATTGTGAAGTGATTCGGTATGTGTTGTGCAGTGAAACTAGGGTTAATTTCCTGTCAATACCGTGGATATCACCCCCACGTGTACGACCTGTTACTTAATCTATGTTCACTAGAATTGAAGAACAACAAGCAGGAATGCAATGCATGTGTTTTAAACCCAAATCGAAAATTATGTTCGATGAAGCAAGAGAGATGACTTTCACTAATGCGAAACTAGAAAAGCAAGACAAATACTTTACGAAATATATAACAAAAGCAGCAACAACAAATATGCTTCCTAAAATGAAAATAAGCAAAAGAAAGAAACCCAAAATGGGTCCCACCGGGCGTGCCAAAATGTTTCACTCGGAAATGTTTCGTTCCTTTTAGAAACAGATAAGGTTAGGGTTAGGAGGAATACCTGTAGAATGTCGAGATGGTGTGCGCGTACCGTAGAGAAAGATCAGGTTGACTGCGAAGAACTCCTTTTTGTCTTGGAAGGACTACCTGCAAATAAGAACACAAGACCACAAGATTTGATTAAACAATAAATGAGGAAAGCTGCCTTGGGCCGGGAAATATAAAACTTCCTTTCGAAGGTGGTGGTTCCCTATTTAATATGAATTAACACAAAAAAGGCGCAAAGTATCAATTAAATTGTTTCGTTGAAGCTGGGTAGGGAAAGGTTGGTTTTGGTTTTGATCGGAGGAACCGATGGCGATTCTTGATAGCGATGCTGGTTATGATAGCGATGCGATTCGATAACCGATCCGGTGGGTTTAAGATCTTCTTAGTAGCTATGGTGTTTGTAAGGCTGGTTTATGGATG
The DNA here is from genome assembly GCA_018340775.1 of Taxus wallichiana var. yunnanensis. Classification (NCBI taxonomy): domain Eukaryota; kingdom Viridiplantae; phylum Streptophyta; class Pinopsida; order Cupressales; family Taxaceae; genus Taxus; species Taxus wallichiana. The sequence continues at coordinate 491,502,955 of CM031242.1, read as the reverse complement.
ATATTAGGAAATGAGATGATGAGGGTAAAAGAATGACAGGTTAGATGCAATGGCACGTTGGGTAGTGGATTGAAACGGATTTAGGAGGATTTGAGATTCAAAGAGCATAAGAAATGTTATAACGAGAGGACATGCGAGATATGACTTCTTGGTTTTGCGAAGATGCAAGTTGATCTCCTCTCTGCAAGCACTTCTGGTTTCTTTACTCGTCTCTGCTTGATTAAATGAAGATCAGGACTCTGTTCCTCGCTCGCAATGCTCTCTGTTGATCCAGAAATCCTTTGACTGATCTCCAAAAATGAAATCCCGATCCGTTGTTTTGGTTTGGGAGCCCATTTGAGGGAACCGATGGCGGTTGCGTAACCGACGGCGGTCGAGTAGGAACCGGCATCGGTAAGGAAAAAGTAGGCTATTTTTAGTAAAATAGCCCACCTTCCCTGCTTTTCTCCCGAGAGATCAGTTGCGGGCTTGGTCAAGTGACTAGAAGGTCGGCTTTGGGTGCGAGTCAGGAGGCATTAGTTATGGATGTAGGTGTGGACCAAGTTATGGGTCTTAATTAGGTTAGTTTTAGGGTTAGGGCTAGGTCATGATGAAGTGGCAAAGTGAGGTGGTAGGTAGGGTGATGTGGATTTATCAATTAGAAGGCAATTAATAAATAATTGTGTAAGGTTTAGGTGATGAGGTTATATTGCGAGATGAGATATGCATGTACGAATGTTGGTTCTACTTGCATGCAATTCTGGTTCGTCTCTTGCTCTCAAAATATATGCCAACCTCGGAATTAGGTTGTTTTTGGGAATAAATGGTAACCGATGATGATTTCGGGTTGATCGGTGGTGATTTAGGTAATTGGCATCGGTTAGGGTGGGATTTCCTAGGTTTACTAAACTGGGCAGATTCTCTTGATTTTCTAGGATCTCGTTCGTTTTCTTCTGTGGATTAGAATGGAAGCCTCCTTTCTCATGAGAGAGAATGTGGTTAGAGGGAATGTAGGCTTTGATTTTTAGGTTTTAGGTAGGTCTTAGTTATTTATGACAACATACTAATAATAGATCTTAGGGTGAGGTGACTAGATGAGGTGTATAGGTGAGGTGGTGGTGTGGGCATTATCCAATTAGGATATTTAAATAATAGATATTATGAGATCATAAATTAATTTAATTAAATTAATATTAAAGTGGGGTGAAAGGGGCCATGGTTAGGTGAGTGTGTTTGAGTTGGTTATTTGTCAAGGGACCAAGGGGAGTGTGACCCAATTTTGGTGTCTACATTTTGCCCCTTTTTGTTGCATAGCTTGTATTGGTAAGCGATGCTGACAAAAATAAGATGTGGTTGCCCCATGTGTGGGTGAAGGTGATCCCCCTCAAACTAGGAACTGATGAGGTAGAAGGTAGAATTGGTGAGTGGTTTGATAAAAGGTGAATGTGATGAAGAGGAAGGTGGGCAACGGGGTAAAAAGGGAAAAAGGTCTACTCGGGTAATCTAGGTAATGGGTCAGGGTCAAAGGTAGTAACAATCAAATGCACGCACACGTATAAACTGCAGCATGGTACCAGGTTGAAGAGTAGGAAAAATCTACATTGTCTAAGGTCGATAGGTTTATCCAAACAAGGTTGAGGTGATTCCAGTATCCAAGGTATAGGATATGGTTAGGAAACATGATGCAGGTCAGGTGCAGGAACGTTTAGGTATGTTCTGGTACACCAAGGGTTGGGTCAGGATAAATGGTCACGGAAAGAGGCAAGGTAAGGTTAGTATGTCAATCAACATGGGTAACAGTGTCGTAAGGTATAGCAAGAACATGAGGTCACAGGTCACTAGCAATGTTCCAGTCATAATAACTAGGGCATGGCACGGGTAGGCATGAGGTATGGGAAAAATAACGAGTCCCCAAATGAGGACGAGGTGAGGTGGTAAATGATAAGGTTAGGATTTTGGTTTAGGCATGGATTGAGTCAGGTCATAGGCATGGATTGAGTCATGTTATTGGTTTAGGCATGGATGGAGTTAGGTTTATGTTTAGGTATGGATGGAGTCATGTTGGTTTATAAATGGTTGAGTTGAAATGGGTTGAGTATGTAATTCATTAATTTATGCAATGAATAATGATATGGGTCGTGTTTGAGACATTTTATAGTCACATGCATGATAATGGTAAAGAAATGGTAGACATAATGAATGTATGAATGATGGTGATAAAAATGTGAAGCTATCTGTTGTTTGTTTGGTTAAATTTTGAATTATTGATATAAAAAGGAAACTAACTAAGGTAGAATTTGATTTAGGAAAAAGAAAAAGGGAATTGGTTGGGATAGAGAGTGGCTGAGCTAACCTCCAAGGGCCCCATGCCCTTGGAGTGCTACCTATATAGCCCCGGTGAAAAGGGACCTCAGGCCGATGTAGTTCTCCCATAAGCTAGGGAAGAATGCAAGGAGGTATGAGAATGAGTTGGTAGGTTATAGGAATGATTGAGTTTAGGTCTTTTAGGTATGGGTGGATTTTGGGCACATTGGTATGGGTGATTTTGAGTTTATTTGGGTGAAAGAGGAAAAATTACCCAAAGATAAGCATCGAGGATCTAGGCTTGTATCACGTAATCAATACGTAATGAAAGCCACCTTATGTGTAAGGATCATAACAGGTGGGTCATACCTTAGATAGGTGATGAAAGGAAGACCCTAAAGATATTACATGATTGATTATTCAAAAGGTGCAGAATAGTCACATGATCACTTTGAATGTCTCGGTTTCATTAGGTCCCTTGAGGCGGTAGGAAATGAAGGTGCAAAGGGTGAGAAGATAAAAAAATGGTCGTATTATATGATATGAGGTAGCATGCCTTTGGCAAGAGATCCAAGATCACGATGAGAAAATTAACTCCTTGAGGTCTTCACGAAGCTGATCGATGCTCTCCCATCATAGGTACCCATCTCTTGTACCCTACCTAAACAAAACCAAGCTCAAATGCATCTACCAGGGCATACCAATCAGATGAACACACACAATGTGCTTGTAGGCCCAACAGTGAAGAATAAATGTGCAACATAGGTTGAACTGCAGAGCCGCCCATACACCCATAGCTCTCTATATAATTGCACTAGGAATGTTGGCGCCCATGCAAAGTAGGTCCTGTCCATCATCATATCATGTAGCACCCCCATCAGTGATCATGGGAATCTCCCACCCTCTGCATCCGGCAGTGCAAAACAACATATTGCCTCCATCAATAATACTACTAGCCTCATCTCCTCTGGACGGGCTAGGTACATCTCTCCATAACTCAAGTTGGCACTATGGAATGTTAGTTTTGCCAGTCCCTCACCGAATACTATTAGCATCAACTCCTCATATTCCTCTGAGGAGATCAAGTATACCTGCATCCCCAATATAGGTAACTACAGGATCTTGTACACGTCCTATAGGGTGACTGTCATCTCCCTTGTTGGTAGGTGGAACGTGTTGGTCACTGAATCCCATCTATCGATGAGAGTGACCATCAAACTCAGCTGTCAAACTACATGCTTTGGTAGCGTCAGACCCCAATTAGGCCCACATCTATGACATGCCTCCACTCCTCGACTATCGCCATGCCTCGAACTCTCAAGAGCAGGGGTGGCACCCTGTCTCGCATCCTCAACTAATTTCTCACTGCATCTAGCAAAAATCACATTAATTTCACCTTAATCATAACCACAATCTCACTTGGAACCTCACCTATACCTACCACCCTACCTCTCTTTCCCTAGACCTCCTTACCTTTGTATCACATCTTCTATCTACCCACCCCAACCCTAACCCACTATCATTCACCCTTACCTATTTTCACCCTTTACCTATGTTCTGATCTTCCCCAAAACATCTTTTCTTACCCCTACCTACCTCACCCACCCAACCTAGGACACCTTTTGGCCCCTTTCTCCCCAAATCATGACCGGTACTGGTTACCCCTAACCGACCCCAGTCCCCCATAACCCGGCATCGGTCACCTTCTTCATGACCGATACGGTTCGCTACCACCGACGTTGGCTAACCCTCAATTGATGCCAGTCACTCGCGTCCAAAACCATGACATCCAAACCCCTTCTTCCTACAAAATTCCTTTTTCTCCCTTCTACCCACCCAATCCTACCCAAATCCCCCCTCCACCCTTCCCCACCCCTCCTTCACCCAATCACCTCCCCCATGCCTATTTTACCCGATTTTCCCTCCCACCAATTCAAAATTCATTTCCCCCAAAACCTGTTTTTACCCACCCAATTTCTAAATCAATCTAACACACAAAACAAAAAATGGGATTGACTCTTACCTCATCACACTTCTCTCCGTGGTGGCACATCGGGCCACTACACCGGTGGTCCACCCAATCCCTCTCCTACATCTTCCATCGCCCATTTAACCATCTCACCTCCAACCAGCCAAATCGGTCAATCCAATCTCGTGGACCCACCTATCAACTGCCAATCATCCGTTACACCACTCCCCACCTTATCTTTTTATTCTATATGGATGCTTTCAACCTTTCTCTCTCTCACCTGTCATTTTCTCCAATTTGGTAAATGACAAATGATTTCAAAAACATGACAATTTTTCTTTTTATAACCTACCCAACTTGACCGGTGACAGTTTTACCTTGACCGACATCAGTCCTTTGCCCTAGCTTACCGTGGTTGGTCCATCGTGATCGGCATCGGTTCCTTCAACTGTCATCGGTTATCCTGCTTAGTCCTTTTCCTCCCCTACACCTAATTTACTGACATGTATCCTTTTTAACCTCACCCACACCTGACCTTGACACTTCACTTTATCCTCCCAACCTTATCATTTACCACCTCACCTTGTCCTAATTTGGGGACTCATTATTTTTTCCCATACCTCGGCCCTATCCGTGCCATGGCCTAGTTATTTGGACCTAGAACATTACTAGTGACCTATGACCTCATGTGCTCGCTATACCTTGTGGCATTGTTACCCATGTTGATTGACATACGACCTTACCTTGCCTCTTGTCATGACCGTTTATCCTGACCCAACCCTTGGTGTACCGGAACATACCTAAACATTCCTGCACCTGACCTGCATCGTGTTTCTTGACCATATCCTATACCTTGGATACCAGAATCACCTCAACCTTGTTTGGATAAACCTATCAACCTTAGAAAATGTAGAGTTTTCCTACTCTTTAACCTGGTACCATGTTGTAGTTTATACGTGTGTGCATTTGATTGTTACTACCTTTGACCCTGACCCATTACCTAGATTACCCGAGTAGACCTTTTTCCCTTTTTACCCCCGTTGCTCACCTGTCTCTTCATCACATTCACCTTTTTATCAAACCACTCACCGATTCTACCTTCTAACTCATCAGTTCCTAGTTTGAGGGGATCAACTTCATCTACACATGGGGTAAAAACATCTTATTTTTATCAAGATCGCTTACCAATACAAGCTACCCAATAAAAAGGGGAAAAATGTAGATACCAAAATTGAGTCACACTCCCCTTGGTCACTCAACTAATAATCAACTCGAACACACTCACCTAACCATGGCCCCTTTCACCCCACTTTAATATTAATTTAATTAAATTAATTTATGATCTCATAATATCTATTATTTAAATATCCTAATTGGATAATGCCCACACCACCACCTCACCCTAAGACCTATTCTTAGTATGTTGCCATAACTAACTAAGACCTACCTAAAACCTAAAAATCAAAGCCTACATTCCCTCTAAACACATTCCCACCCATTAGAAAGGAGGCTTCCATTCTAATCCGTGGAGAAAAATGAACGAGATCCCAAAAAATCAAGAGGATCTGCCTAATTTAGTAAACCTAGGAAATCTCACCCTAACTAACGCTGATCAATTGGAAACCATCGTTGGTTACCATTTATTCCCCAAAATAACCTAATTTCGAGGTTGGCACATCTTCTGAGAGCAAGAGACGAAACTAGAGCTGCATGCAAGCAGAACCAACATTTGTACATGCATCAGAGCATCCACAGCTAGCATCAGAAGCAATCACAGAGCCACTTGCATTCACGGGAGCATCTTGGGAAGCACCATCACCACACCAAACTACACACATCTTATCAACTACCATTTCCATCCAGCCATCAAGCTCATACAACAGTAAGTGTTTTGTTAACCAACATTTATCTATTGTCATTTTAGTAGACTCTTTTACTTTTGTTATCAGTTTCTACTCCCATTCCCATTCTCCCACCATTTACCTCCATGAAAACTTGACCATTCCTTCACCCACACCATTGAACTACCCATACCCAGTTTTTAGAGATCCCTGAGTATACCTAAGACTCACATAGACCTTGCCATTGCCCTTTCCATTTCCATTTAGCCTCATATCTGTCACCACACCAAGTTTTTATTAAGTTTCTGTACCTTGACCATACCGACGCCGGTTACCCAAAACTGTCTTTGGTTCACCTAAACCAACATCGGTCATACCAGACCGACGTTGGTCTATTTTTTTACCCTCAAACCAAGAACAAAGCTTAAAATCTCCACCAAATACCCAAAATAGCCCAGAACTAGACCCTGACTCAGTACCAGTACTCTGACAACGACCTTGACCTTCAGATTTAATCATAGCCTAGCCTGTTGTGAACGAGTCTGCTTATTGTAGTCGAATGAGATACCTAAATCATTTTAACTACAGTAGGATTTCCCTTATTGTTAACATTGAGTTTTTTTAAACAGTGGATTGGGACAATTGCTAGGGAGTATCACACTTCCTGGATCTAGCATACACTAGGAAGTCCACTACATATATTGTTTAACTTCTATTTGGTGGTCTTGTTTTCTATTTCAGGTAGTTCCTCCTAGCCAAAAGGAAGCTCTCACGATCAGCTGTGGATCAAGAAGTCATACGCATAACAACCTACAACCAACATTTTAATAGGTATTCCTCCTAGCCCTTTACCCTTATCTATTTCGTCAATATTCAAAGAAACGCTCTAGAATCAGGTGAAACATTTTTGGCACAGTGGGACCCATTCGGGGTTCTTTGCATTTCTTCATTTCTAGGTGAAAATTTGCATGTTTGTTTCCTTTCTAAAAGGTTCTCACATTAAAATTTCTCCCCTAGAATCTTCTTTTCTTCTATTGTCTAAAAGCAATCATATTTTGGTGCTTTAAAACAAACATTTCTTCCCTTTCATTAGTATCGCATTAGTGAAAGAGCATCCCTTCTCCTGTTCATCTTTTTGTGTCATCAAATTCAATATTTTGATTTGGGTTTAAAAATCACTTCATTTCATTCTACTTTTCTACATTAGCTCACATTAACTGAGGGCAACCTATATGTTGGAAGTCATTCCCAGCTGATGGTTGACAAACGAATCGTAGAAAGCACACTTTCTCTCTCTCTCTCTCGAGTCTTACCAAAAGCGCTGGTGTATTCCATGGTTGGTGTATTCAGACTTCATCTGAGTGTGCCTAGACCCTATTTTCATCATTCTCAGAATTATGGGTTTGATTCCATATCTGATTTTAACTCACAACCACCTTTTCTTCATTGCTAATTCAATTTCACAATAACCAGTGTGGGTTCAATTACCACCATCGATTACCCGACCGACCGTCATCGGTTTTACCCAAGACGACGCCGTTACATGTTCTTTTGGTTAACCTACCCAAAAGGACACCTGTTTAACCTTCTTTGTTATTCAGAGTCTCTGCCACTCTCATCATATTCACTTTCTAGGTAAATTCCATCAGCATGTTGTCTACTTGGACAATTATTAGCCTTTTACCTTGTTTTGACACACATTCCAGCTTTCTATAGTGACCGATCGCGGTTATCTGTGACCGGCACCAGTTTACCCTAACCGACATCGGTTAGCCTGTTCAAATTTCTAGCTGACATTTTATACCTAATCCACCTACCACTACATGTTTTTCCTATCTCTCGTTATATTTTTGTGTCATTTACAGAAAGTAGTCCTACCACATCAGTACTTGTTCACATGGTGTTGATGCATAGCCAAGAAAACGCCCTCATATTCCACGCTAGTTGTTAACCACTCCCACCTAATCCTTCACCACCTATTTTATCACCCATGGATCTTACCCAACCTATCACTATCGCCACATGGGATGAGGAGTTCACATGACTCCTTGACCAAAACCCTATCACCTTGTAGTTTTATCTTTCCCACTCATCCACTCGAGATGCCTCGGGTCAGTTGATATATGACATGCCCGTATCTATCCCCCAACTCTCATTCCTACTTCTGCGTCAGCCCCCTCTAGCTCCGCGCTACCCGCACTTGCTCGGCCCACATTCATTTCACAGCTAAGCCCTATACCCTGCTGTTTTTATGACCACCACATCTCGACACATCTGTTACACCTGTGACATCCACTATAACTTTGCCAACCACCCAAAATATAACCTCGTCCACACCTATTATCTCACACATACTCGTAGCTACACAACCATCCCTCGTTCTTTGGTGACCTCTACCCCTTTTCAAAACATTTTCCTTTCTATTCCACACTTTCTCTCTCTCTCTCGAGTCTTACCAAACTGCACAAATTCAAAAATATACACATTCTTAAACAACATCTTTCCTGGGAACACCTATCAATGATTGCACTGATCAGAGGATTAGTAGGTACTCCCCAACTCGCTACTCGCCGAGTCATAATTCGAAGATGACCCGCCCCACCATAACATACCTGAAACCTCTCCTTGTAGATATCCTTCTTTGTAGGAAGCCTTCCTTACCAAGAATTCTATTCTAAAGTTCATGAGTCAGTCCTTAATAGCATAAGCTAAACAAACATAATAGAAAAAACATTCTTAGGATCATATTTTTCTTAGTGTTTTTATTTGGCTTGTGTTTTAAGGTGAGAGGACACGTTCTTCATTTTCTTATTTCCCCTTTGCATACTCCTCATCATAGTTGGTGTATTCACGCTTCATTTGAGTGTTTCGGACACTATTTTCATCATTCAAGTATTCGGTTTTGATTCCATATCTGATTTTAACTCACAACCACCTTTTCTTCATTGTTGTTTCAATTTCACAAGAATCAAGCAGGTGTCGGTGCCTAGTGACCGTCGTCGATTACCCCACGACCGTCATCGGTTTTTGAACCACAAGATTCTTGTTCTTTTGGTTAACCTACCTAAAAGGACACTTGTTTCACCTTCTTTGTTGTTCAGAGTCTCTGTCACTCTCATCATATTCACTTTGTCCAGGTAAATTCCATCAGCATCTTGTCTACTTGGAAAATTATTAGCCTTTTACCTTGTTTTGACAAACTATCCATTTTCTACAAAGTGACCAATCGTGGTTACTTGTGATTGGCATCGGTTTACCCTAACCAACATCGGTTAGCCTATTCAAATTTCCAATGAGACATTTTGTACCTAATCCACCTACCACCACCTGTTTTTCCTATCTCTGTTATATTTCTGTGTCATTTATAGAAAGCAAGTCCTACCACGTCAGTACTTGTTCACATGGTGCTAACACATAGCCAAGAAAATGCCCTCATATTCCACGCTAGTTTTCAACCACTCCCACCTAGTCCTTCACCACCTTCTATTTTATCACCCATGGATCCTACCCAGCCTATCACTATCACCACAGGGGATGAGGAGTTCACACGACTCCTTGACCAAAACCCTGTTGCCTTGCAGTTTTATTTTTCCCATTTGTCCACTCGAGACACCTCGGGTCAGTTGATATATGGCATGCTCGTATCTATCCCCCCCACTCTCATCCCTATACGTGTCAGCCCCTCTCGGCTCCGTGTTACCTGCACTTGCCTTGCGAAATTTCCCATTCATTTCATAGCTAGGCCCTATACCTGCTATGACCGCCACGTCTTCCACATCTGTTGCACCCACCATATCCACTATACCTTCACCAACCACCCAAAACATAACCTCATCCACGCCTATTGTCTCACACATACCCGTAGCTACACAACTACCCCCAGTGTCGATGACCTCTACCCCTTTTAGAAACATTGTCCTTTCTATTCCACAATCCTTAGCCCCCATTGCTACTAGGGTCACCATGACCCTTTAGCCTCCATATACATACTATTAGTAGCCTCCTGTTTCATCTATCATTCATTTTGGGTATGTACCCCTATTTCACTCCCTCCTTCTCAATCTACCTATATGGCAGCGCCATATACTGGAATGCCACCCCCATCATATGTCCAACACCAACCCTCTTATGTTACAGGAGATACCCATCCATCACAACCTACCAATGACCTAATCAAGTTAATGATGGACAAGATGCAAACACTAGAAGCATCAATTTCTGGCACCCGCAACACTCTCACCTATGATGAGATTTTTAATGAGCCCATACACCCATCCATTCCTATTTGTCCATATCCCATACATTGGGAAATGCCTAAATTTAACCGCTTCAATAGAAAAGAGGACCCACAACAACATTTGCGGTCTTTCAAACATGGGTGTTATCTGATTTCCCATGATGATGCTTTACTCCTGAGGACCTTTCCCATGTCTCTGACCGGGCCCACATTAGACTGGTATAGTGGGTTACCTAGACATTCTATCTTCTCATTCAATCAGGTAGCCCAAGCCTTCTTGGATCACTTCTCCATCAATGTTGTTAAGAAGGTTACCATGACTGACCTCTACTCTACACATCAATATGACAACGAATCTATCACAAATTTTGTCACTCGTTGGCGTAGCCTGATCAATCAACTCACATTCCAACTACCACAAACCAAACTCATAGAGCTCTTCATGTGGGCTTGTGCTAGACATATTTCACCAACCCTATAGGTGCATACTTTCCGAACCTTCGATGAGGCATTCACCATGGCACGAAAGCTAGAGATTCGGGCCATCGAAGAAAAGAAAATTCAACTATGCAATAAGAACATGACATTTAAGTCAAATGATACCTCTTATTCTTTGAAACCACAGAAAAATTATTCAAAATCCAATGGAACCAATAACATAGTAGTACTCAAGGCCATCCCAACTTATCCATCAAATCGGGAAAACCCTCATCTAATCTTTCTCCTATCCAGACCTTTCAATTCAGACAAAAACAACAAAAATATACCCCAATTTGGGATCCTTATTCTTCTGTCTTAGAAAATATCATTAAAACTGGGGCAATCACTCTTCCTCTCATAAATCCACATATTGGTTTTGATCCTGCTTGCCCCACACCCGCGTGGTAAAAAGAGCACGAATTCTGTAACTATCATCGGGTAAAAGGTCATAGTGACGGAAATTGCATCACTTTCAAAAACATTATCCAAGAAATGCTCGAGAAAGGTGAGTTAACCTTGGATAATCCTAATACACCTGCTAATAAAAACCTACACATCTTCAAGAAACCATTTCCTAATCACGCCCCTTCTTCTGATCAAACTAGAGAGACCTCAACTAATGATAGCCATACCCACGAGGTCCATGCTATTTTTAGTGATGCACCAATCACTTCCCAATTACCTCATATTCCTTCCATAGAGGAAATCCTAGCCCGAAGTCCTCCACCTACACACGAACCCACTTCACCTATTCCTCCACCCACAGAGGAGCACCCTTCGTCTCCTCCCTCACCTGTGAGGGAGCCTTCTGTTAACATTGAGACCATTTCACCTTTGGCTTCTCCACCTAGAGAGCCATCACCCATAGTACCTCTTCAACCCACGGAAGACACTTGTCTATCTCCTCCACCCACATAGGAGCACCCATCATCTCCTCCACCTATCAAAGATCCAATAGAAATGCCATTGCCTCTAGGTGACCATTCTCCATCAGCTACCCAAGATCCTGCGGACTTACTTTTGGCTCTCTTACCCATATAGGCTGAAGCTAGTGAATTCCCTATTTCTAAGACACATTTTATGAGAATCATTATTGGATCCACATCAACCTCACCTACAACAGTTTCATTCTCACGCTTAGTGACCACTTAGATTATGTGGATAGAGCCTTACTTTGGGGGTGTCTTCTACTTCCTATCTCAACACAAATGCAGATGTCACTTGCTGACACTTCCACTATCTATCCAAAAATATTTCAGCCACTCAAACCAAACACAACCACAACTATCACAAATTCTCCCATGATGCCACTCATGGCTCAACTCACCCCTCTACCCATAACTCAACATGCTTCTACATCCAAACCTACACCTACATCATCTTCCCTACCTAAACCTATTACTACCTTAGGGGTCATCCCAACGGCCAGCCTTACTCATCCACCCATCAAATTAGACTTAGCCACATCCTCCAAAACTAACACCAAACCTAATCGACCCCCAAACAGAAGAACCAATCCCCTAGATCTCATACCCCAACCTCACCGATCACACCTTCATCACCTTCACCCCTTTCATCCGTCTTAGGACCTCACCCTTCTAGCATGGTTAAGAAACCTCCACCCACCAGTAAACTAAAAACACAGCAGCCCATTCCTCCCTCGCAGACCTCTAACATACCCAAGCACCCGACATGACTTCGCCCACACCTGTAACATTTTTACCACCCATACCTCCAATACCATCGATAAATTCTTCACTACCCACAACACTTCAGTCTCTTTCCCTCACACCTCCCTGCATAACCCGCACCATCTACCTTCAAATAACCTCATTTATCCCCATGGATAACATGCCCTCTTCAACCATACACTTTTTCCTCTAGATATCATGCACCCTGTATCACCTTTACCCAAGAAGGTGTAACCTAAAGACAAAAATCTGCTACCCTCCACTAAGGTAGTCAAGCTAACCACACACTCTATTTCCAATTCATCTGCCATGCCCCTACCCAAAAAGACACGACCAACACCTAAAACCACACCAGTACCTAAAATCGTAGCTTGACCCACTCCCCCTCTTGCCAAGACCCTTCCTATACAATCAGCCGCACCTATACCCAAACCCACCTTCACTTCCCATTGTGATCCACTAGCGGGATCCTATGCCAAAATCTTAACCAACCTCCTTGAAACTTCTATCATCACATTACCACCTCTCAGACCTTATGACCCACTCAAACCCAAACCAAAGGGGTTTGACGACACCAAAATTTTCACCTACCATCGTGTGCTAGGGCACGATGTAGAGAACTACAAGGCTTTGAAAACCATTCTTATCTAGTTGTGTCCTCTTGAAGAAAAATTTGATGATGATGACCTTCTGATGAGGACCCCATTTCGCTAGCACCCATTTCCACAGTTCTTCCCTCATTGCCTACTCAGCGACCAAGACCTCCACCCCACAACTCTTAGAGCCACCCCTAAGATTCAAAATTAACATGGTTCGCATCAGATAACTCACCAAACCTCCACCCACATGTTAGTGTGCCCAGCTCATTTCACAAGGTTCCTTCCCACCTCTTGGATTTTGCCCTTCTGTCGCTATACCTTTCATGGCTCACCTACTTCACCTACCTCCCACCTCAAATCAACATGATCCACATTGCCACCCGCACTCAGAAAGATAAAGGAAAGGAAAAGGCAACTTACCCACCAGCTAATCCTATACCCAACATACCATCTACACCCACATCTAAAGTCACTATTCGCGGCCCCGCATATCCTATTTCTAATGGGGTTACACATCACACGATTCTCAAACAATTACACCAATCCCCCTCAAAATTTCCCTATATAACCTCATCCAAACCTCAGAATCCCATCGTCAAGCTCTCATGGAGGTTCTTCAATCTATTGAGGTCTTACCCAATGACCCGACACCCATGTCCTCCATTATTACACCTCATCATGTAGCCTCCCTTACAAAATTACCATCTTCTCCTACACCTCCACCTACTCACGAAGTTTTTTTTTCAAATGAAGAGATCGCACCACACCAAACCGATGACCCAAATCCATCTCTTTTCATCTTCATCCACATCGATGATATACATGTATGACATATTATGATTGATGGGGGTGCTAGCATTAATATCATCTCCTCCCATGCGTTTAACCAAATATGCATACCTGACAATTAAATGCCTAAACATCCCGTCATGTTGCGTTCATTCAATGAGGCTATCACCTCTACACTTAGCACCATCATCCTCCATGTTTATATGGGCCCCCACACTATTCTAGAGTTATTTTACATCTTGGAGGGGGAATTCCAATATAATCTGTTGTTTGGTAGACCCTGGATTTGTGTCATGGGTTGTGTTCCTTCCACTTTGCATCGTTGTGTAAAGTTTGAGCATGAAGGACACACCTATACCATTCAGCTGACCCATCACCCTTCAAAACCTGCAACATGCTTTACCGACCTAATGGCGTGCTTATACCCATTAAAGCATCTACCTCCATGACCACTACCTCTTCACCTACACCTCCACTCACCAATGTCATCGCTACTTCAACTGCGTACCTACATCCTCCATTCCTACCGCTGCCACAACCTCCACGGCCAAACCATCATCCTCCCAATTAGTTGGCTCCACCTCGATTCAACCTCTAACATGATGTCTATCCCAACTACCCACATATTGACCACCGATCCCTTAGAAGGCATTTTTCAACGCCTCACTCTAGGGAGTATCGCCTATATAGTGTTAACACATTCCTTACTCCACAAGAGTATAGAAGTCTTCACCAGCACCCTCACTTTGATCACCATATAGGATAGCACCTCCTTTATGGTCCTCCCCACCCTTGTACTAATCTCACCTATGGGGCAATTGATACTACCACTTATACACCTGAACCACCATCACAAATCCACCCATTTTCTACTAGACCTCTAGTCACTCACCAATTGCCATTTCACCCACACCTTCCTACACCGATGTGCGTGGAAGGGTTTTGGTTTTGGATTTTATGAGTAGGTTTGTCACACTATTATTCCATGTACTACCCAAAAACATAACGACCGTAGTGGTATCGGCTTTGCTGAACCCCCTACCAAGAAGGCCCACATTGAACTCATTGAGGACATCAGGCCTTCTCCACCTTCTTCACCCGCTCCGCTTTCTTCACCACCTTCACCAAAAAATTTGAGGGATCCAAAATCCATTCCTCCTAACTTTTTTTTCATAAACACCATTTCCTTGGGGCCTCTGACTTATCAACACGAGGGTGAGGCTCCCTCTGCTCTTCCCTTCATGTATCTTGAAATGATTGATGACGATACACCTTCAATTAATGTCGTTCAATGTCAGTATGATGAATCTATACTCACCTACCTTGGTATTAAAGACTCATATATTCATTAGTCGTTACCATCTAAGACGCAAACCATGTTGAATGAATCAAATATCGAAATCAACATTCATACTCAAGACGACCCACACATTCTAAAGATCGGTCAATCTTTAAATACTATTGAACAGGAAGCCATTACTTCTTTCCTCAAAAACCATAATAACACTTTCGCTTGGTCTTACACAGACATGCCTGGTATTGACCCCAACATCGTGGTTCACAATATCGTAACCATTCCTAATGCCAAACCCCTAAAACAAAAGTTGAGTAAAATGCACCCTCACATTTCTCTTCTGGTCAAAGAAGAACTTCAACACCTTCTTTCCATTTCCTTCATCTTACCCATTGATTATCCTCGCTGGATTTCTAACATTGTCCCTGTCACTAAGGTGACAGGGGAACTCCATATTTACATGATTTTTGTGACCTCAACCTAGCTTGCCCAAAAGATGACTTTCCTCTACCCGGTATTGACCAATTGGTTGACCTTACCGCTGGTCACGAGATGCTATCACTCATGGATGGCTTCTCGGGTTATAACCAAATATTGCTTGCCCAGGAGGATCAGCAAAAACCACATTCATCACCCCTTGGGGGACCTTCTGCTATCGAGTCATGCCTTTTGGCCTCAAAAATGTTGGTGCCACATATCAACGGACTATGAATTACATCTTCCGTGAAATCATACATCGTATATTGGGAGATTTCGTGGAAAATCTCCTTGCCAAATCTAAACAACATTACGAGCACCTCACCATCCTAAAGACCATATTTGACCACCTCATTAAGTATTACATTTTCCTTCAACCCAAGAAGTGCATCTTTTTGGTTCTCTTGGGAAAGCTCCGGGATTTATCATCCCCTTACATGGTATAGAGACAACTACCTTGACCTTGGATGAAGAGGTAGGTGAGCAATAGGGGTAAAAAGGGAAAATGTCTACTCGGGTAATCCAGGTAATGGGTCAGGCTAAAAGGTAGTAATAGTCAAATGCACGCACACGTATAAAGCGCTGTAGCGGTACCGGAGTTGAAGAGTAGGAAAAATCTACATTGTCTAAGGTCGATAGGTTTATCCAAACAAGGTTGAGGTGATTTTGGTATCCAAGGTATAGGATATGGACAGGAAACATGACTTGAGTCAAGTGCATGAACGTTTAGGTATGTTTCAGTACACCAAGGTTTGGGTCAGGATAAATGGTCACATCAGAGGTACGATAAGGTTAGTATGTCAATTAACATGGGTACAAGTTTGCAAGGTATAGTGAGCACATGAGGTCACAAGTCACTAGCAATGTTCCAAGTCCAAATAACTAGGTCATAGCATGGGTAGGGCTGAGGTATGGGAAAAATAACGAGTCCCCAAATGAGGACTAGGTGAGGTGGTAAATGATAAGATTAGGAGGAAAAAGTGAATTATCCAAGTCGGTGTGGGTGAGGTCAAAAGGATTCATCTCAGCAAATTAGGGGGTAGGGGGAGGAAAAGGACTAAGCAGGATAACCAATGACAGTTTAAAGGAACCAATGCTAGTCATGATGGATCGACCGTGGTAAGCTAGGGCACAAGACCGATGTTGGTCAAATAAAAATCGTCTCCAGTCAAGTCAAGTAGGTTATAAAAGAAAAAATTCCATGTTTTTGTCATTTACCGAATTGGAGAAAATGACAGGTGAGAGAGAGAAAGGTTGAAAGCATCTATGCGGAATAGAAAGCTGAGGTGGCAAGTGGTGTAGCGGGTGATTGGCAATTGATAGGTGGGTCCACGAGATCGGATTGACCGATTCGGTTGGTTGGAGGTGAGAAGGTTGATTGGGTGATGGAAAAGGTAGGAGAGGGATTAGGTGGACCACCGGTGCAGTGGCCCAACATGCCACCACAACAATGGCAATGTGATGAGGTAAGAGTCAATCTCGTTCTTTGTTTTGTGTGTTAGATTGATTTAGATGTTGGGTGGGTAAAAATGGGTTTTGGGGGAAATGAATTTTGAATTGGTGGGAGGGAAAATTGGGTAAAATAGGCATGGGGAGGGAGGTGATTGGTTGAAGGGGTGGGGAAGGGTGGAGGGTGAATTTGGGTAGGATTGGGTGGGTAGAAGGGAGAAAAAGGAATTTTGTAGGAAGAAGGGGTTTGGACGTCATGGTTTTGGACATGACGATTCATCGGCATCGATTGAGAGGTAGCCGACGCGTCGGTGGTAGCAAACCGGTATCGGTCACGAAGAAGGTGACTAATGCCGAGGTTATAGGGGGGGACCGGGGTCGATTAGGTGTAACTGCAGTCTTGGTCATAATTTGGGGAGAAAGGGACCAAAATGTGTCCTAGGTGGGTGGGTGAAGTAGGTAGGGCTAAGAAAATATGTTTTAGGGAAGATCGAACATAGGTAAAGGGTGAATGATAGTGGGTTAGGGTTGGGGTGGGTAGATAGAAGATGTGATACAAAGGTAAGGAGGTCTAGGGAAAGAGAGGTAGGGTGGTAGGTATAGGTGAGGTGTCGAGTGAGATTGTGGTTATGATTAAGGTGAAATTAATGTGATGTTTTGTTGGATGCAAGCGAGAGATCAGTTGAGGATGAGAGATAGGGTGTCACCCCTACTCTTGAGAGTTCGAGGCATGGCGACAGTTGAGGAGTGGAGGCATGTCACAGATGTGGGCCTGATTGGGGTCCGATGCTACCGGCATGTAGTCCAACAACCGAGCTTGATGGTTGCTCTCATCGATAGATGGGATTCAACAACCAACACATTCCACCTACCAACAAGGGAGATGACAGTCACCCTAGAGGACATGTACAGGATCCTGATTTACCTATATTAGGGATGCAAGTATACTCAATCTCCTCAGAGGCATCTGAGGAGTTGATGTTGATATTAAATGAGGGACTAGAGGAGATGACATTCCATAGCACCAACTTGAGTTATGGAGAGATGTACCTAGCCCGTCCAGAGGAGACGAGGCTAGTAGTATTATTGATGGAGCAATCTGCTATTTTGCACTTCTTGATTCAAAGGGTAAGAGATTCCTAGGATCATAGATGGGGTGTTGCATGATATGATGATGGATAGGACCTGCTTTGCATGGGTGCCAACATTCCTAGTGTAGTTATATAGAGAGCTATGGGCATATGGGTGGCTCCATAGGTTCATCCTATGCTACACATTTATTCTTCATTGTTGGGCCTACAAGCACATTGTGTGTGTTCGTTTGATTGGTATGCCCTGGGAGGATGCATTTGAGCCTGGTTTTGTTCGGGTGGGGTACAGGCGATGGGTTCCTGTGATGGGAGAGCATCGAGCAGGTAGGGTTACACATGATGTAGCCTATTACAAGTGGTTACTGGAGGGATTGTCCAACGTGGACATTATTTGGAGACCGTATGTGGGCTATCCCTCATACAGATAGATGGCCGATGAGTTAGATGGCTTACAAATACTTATATGGATTGAGGGGCATCATGTAGGGAGCATGATATGATCCCGAAGAGACAGTTTAGACGTTAGTTTGGGCTGCCGAAGGATATACCACCACCTTTCCCACAATACTGAAGAGATGATGTGGAGAGACCACTACCGCTACCACAGCTAACAATACCTATAGGGTAGGAGGAGTAGGTGATAGACTGGAAAATTGATGATCTTTGAAGTGACTGATAGGTATAGATAGTGGTGGGTGGCTAATTTATGAGTAGTAACTCCCAGGCTAGGGTAGCTAGATTTAGCCACCATCACTGTGCAGAGAGACGCCCTACAGGGGCAGGTGGCGACCATGATTACACAATTAGAGATGGTACGGGGGTAGTTAGCGAGGTTCGAGAGGTAAAGGTGGTTGTGTTGCATGCACAGGTGGCAATCTACGAGCCTAGATGGCCCGATCTAAAGGAGAGGGTGATGATGAGCAGGTGGCTACCCTACAGGCGCATGTTACATGTTTGTAGGGCTAGTTGGCCAGTGCATAGGCATAGATTGAGAACTTCGAGGCTTAGGTATAGTGTACGAGTGCGAGGCCGATGGCATCACCACATGCACTAGGACAAGGTCCGATTAATAGGAAAGGGTGGGACAGGGTCCCACAAGATAGGCATAGGGGCAGAGGCCGATGGGGCCACCACAAATAGTACCCATATCCAAGTTGCGGGATGCCCTAGGTGAGGCCAGATATTATCAAGATCAGTTGATGGTAGCGGGGATATATTTTCTATCCTATGGAGAGTACAAGGCATAGCAGGCCTTGAGTGAGAGGACCAGATCACGTACCCATAGCGTGGAGAGCACAGGGGGCCATTGAGCCCCGAGATAGGATCAGGGTGAGGCCACCAGTTCATGGAGACTAGCCCCAGGTGATGTACTAGCAGGGACCCGGCCACGACCCATGATAGGTGGTGAGATGTTATCAAGCCACCGGACAGGAGCCGAGAGGGAGGAGGAGACAGGAGAGACATAGATATGGAGGATGTCCGATAGGATGATGCCTGATGTATGTCTCTCCTTTGTGATGTATTTATTCATTTTTGATATATACCAACCTACGTGCCAAATATATTTGAGAGTTATGTATATGGATACACATATTTGGATGTTTTTATTTATAGAGATGATGGTGATTTTGGCATGATGTATCTATGTTGATAGAATTGGATTATTATGCATAGATGGATTCATGATAGGTGTGTTAGGCATGGTGGAGTCAGGTTATAGGCATGGCTGAGTTAGGTTATGGTTTAGGCATGGATTGAGTTAGGTTTTTGGTTTAGGCATGGATGGAGTTAGGTTTTGGTTTAGGTATGGATGGAGTCAAGTTTTTGGTTTAGGCATGGATGGAATTAGGTTTTGGTTTAGGCATGGATGGAGTCAGGTTGGTTTATAGATGGTTGAGTTGAAATGGGTTGAGTATGTAATTCATTAATTTTTGCAATTAATGATGATATGGGTCATGTTTGAGATGTTTTATAGTCACATGCATGATAATGGTAAAGAAATGGTAGACATAATGAATGTATGAATGATGATGATAAAAATGTGAAGCAATCTGTTGTTTGTTTGGTTAAATTTCCAATTATTGATATAAAAAGGAAACTAACTAGGGTAGAATGTGATTTAGGAAAAGGAAAAGGGGAATTGGTTGGGGTAGAGAGTGGCCGAGCTAACCTCCAAGGGCCCCATGCCCTCAGAGTGCTACCTACATAGTCCGGCGAAAAGGGACCTCAGGATGATGTAGTTCTCCCATAAGCTAGGGAAGAATGCGAGGAGGTATGAGAATGAGTTGGTAGGTTATATGCATGATTGAGTTTAGGTATTTTAGGTATGGGTGAATTGTGGGCACATTGGTATGGGTGATTTTGAGTTGATTTGGGTGAAAGAGGAAAAATTACCCAAAGATAAGCGTCGAGGATCTAGGTTTGTATAAGGTAATCAATACATAATGAAGAAGGTTAAAAGATAAGAGGAGGCAAGAAAGCCACCTGATTGGTAAGGATCATAACGGGTGGGTCATACCTTAGATAGGTTGATGAACATAAGACCCTAAAGACATTGCATGATTGATTATTCTAAAGGTGAAGAATAGTCACATGATCACCGAATGTCTCGGTTTCAGCAGGTCCCTTGAGGTGGTAGGAAATGAAGGTGCAAAGGGTGAGAAGGTGAAAAAAAATGGTTATGTTATATGATATGAGGTAGCATGCCTTTTGGCAAGAGATCCAAGATCATGATGAGTGAGTCCATGACGAATTTTTTTTCTGTTTTGACTTATAGTTGAGATAGACTGATCGATGTGGGAAGTCTATATGGGATGAGAAAATTAACTCCTTGAGGTCTTCGCGAAGCTAATCGATGCGGGAAGCTTCAGATTCTTTTTTTTTTTTTAAAGAGCTTTACATAGCTTTCCTTGAAGGAGCAGTCTATTTATAGTAGCAATTTAGAGAGAAAGATGTCCTTTTGAGGGAGTCATCTTTTATTGGAAGTTTGACTCAAGGAGTTGGATCCCATGTGTGAGATTTTTTAATTCATGGACAATACTAAGGTGAAGAATATGATTCTTGTTTAGAAATCAGAGTGAAATGACCATTAGATCTCATCTAAAAAGTAGATGAAAATTATCCATTATAATCATGCCATGTGCAGTGTCATGGTACACATATTTAAGAGAAGATAAAAGAGTGATGGGTATGCACATGATTCTTGTTTAATCATTGGGGGTGGCATAGTGAAAGAAGGGAAGTAAAAAGTGCTCAAGGGATGAGCATGAAAGAGGTAGAAGGTGAGGGGGGACTGAAATTCAACAAAGTAGAATGGTCGAAGATGCAAGGCATTAAGGGGATCAGGTTTGGGTTTACCGTCTAGTGAAGATAAATGATAAGCACCTGATCCATAAGTATGAGTCATGATGTATGGTCCAAGCCAATTAGGAGAAAATTTTCCCCATTTAATTTTTTCTACTTTGGTTACATGTTGATTTTCTTTCAGGACAAGGTCACCGACTTGGAAGGTTCATTCATGAACATGTTTGTCATAGGCACGTTTGATATGTTTTTGGTAAACTTGAAGATGGTCAAGAGCATTAAGACGGCGTTTGTCTAATAACTCAAGTTGTGCTAGGTGGTCTTGGCAAAATTCATCATCATTGAGCATGTCATGAAGAGAAATACGAAGTGAGGGAATCTGGACTTCGAGAGGCAAAGCACAACCTCTATACCGTAGACCAGAGAAAAAGGTGTGGCAGAAGTTGAAGTGTGAATACTAGTGTGGTACGCCCATAGGGTGAAAATAATATGCGTATGCCAGTCCTTCCCAGTATCGTTAACCACTTTCATGAGAATTTTGTTCATGGTTTTATTAGTGGATTTTCCTGGCCATTGGTTTGTGGGTAATATGGTGATGAGAACCTTAGCTGAATACCAAAGGCATCGTAAAGTTTCCTCAAAGTTTTATTATTGAATTGTTTTCCATTATCAGTAATGAGGTGATATGGGACACCAAAGCGACAAATGATGTGATTATTGATGAACTCACATATTTTCTTAGATTTTGTGGAGATGAGCGGTATGGCTTCAACCAATTTGGTGTAATATTCTTGAGCGGTGATTATCCATTGATGTCTCAGGAATAATGGGGATTGATCTATCGACAAGATCCAAACCCCATTGAGAGAAAGGCCAAAGGTCACATGAGACCTGTAAGGAATGATCTGGGTGTATGATGAATATTGGCATGTTGTTGGCATTTTACACAACACTTAATGTAGTCATAACAATAATGGTTAAGGGCTGGCGGTAATAGCCTAGGTAAATAATTTTCTTAAGAACAGAAGGCCAGCGACGTGACCTCCACATATGCCATCATGAACCTCCTTAATGGTATAAGAAATTTTAGAACTCGTAAGGCACCATAAGAGAATACCATCAAATCCACACTTATAGAGGAGGCCACCCAGGATGACATAACGAGAGACCCTTTTAAGAAAGGTGCGTTGTCCATTATGAGTGAGGTCGGGAGGTAAGATGGAGAGGGAAAGATAGTCTAAGTATTATTTATACCAAAGGTCACTCGGGTCGGGAGCAGCAGTTCCGATAGAGTAAACTTCACGAGGTAAATAAGAGGGTGATTGGAGTCTTTGTATGGTGACAAATATTTTAGAGTCGGCGAGCAAAGCGGTATCTAAGAAGCTAAGTAGGCCATGGTATCTATAATTTTTTTGGTAGAACAGGGAACAGTTTGAAGGGCGTAACGGTTGAAGGTGGTAAAAAGTATTCCCATATGATGCTTATAATTTTGAAGTATCTCATTATGATTTGGTATATACCATTGACTTGGTTTACGACCAGTTGAGAATCACCAAAGATGTTGATTGACTTAACATCTAAGGCATAGGCAGCTTGGAGACCCAATACGAGTGCTTCGTATTCAACAATATTATTTGTACAATTAAAATCAAGGTTGAAAGACAAAGGCATGGGTTCACCATAAAAAAAAATGAGGATAACACCAGCCCCACCCCCACACTGACACTTGGAACCATCAAAGAAGAGTTTCATTTGGTACACGGGTTCATCCAAGGAAAGGGTTGCAATAGACTCATCTTGAAAGTCAAAGTTAGAGGGTTAGTCCCTGGAAATAGGTGCGTCGGCCAATTGATCGGTGATACCGGCACTTGATTGACCTTTGATGGATGAATTTGAGGTCGAGGTCAGCCAGAAGCATAAGCCAACATGCAGCTCATTGATTTTGGTAAGGTTTGGCATACATGAAGTGTAAGGGGTCGGTGTTGGTTAGCACATAGGTTTTGTGACTAAGTAAGTAATTTTGGAGCTTGGTGGCAACGAAAACTAAGGCTAAACAGAGTTTTTCAAAGCATGGGTATATCTAGTTTTGTAGTCAAAAGGGTATGTCTTATGTAATAAAGCGCCCGCTCTCGTGTTGTTCATCGCGATGAGCGATCATGACCCCAGGGTGATGATCTCGTGGTTGACATGTATAGGTAGAAAGGATGGTTGTATTTAGGTGGAATGAGTATGGATGGTTAGAGAAGCTATTGTTTTAAGGCTTCAAAAGCTTTATGGTAGTCCTCATCCCATTTAAAGGAAACTTATTTTTGAGAAGGTGATATAATGGTTGACATCGATCGGACAATTGCAAAATGAAATGGCGAATAAACTACAACTTACCTTGCAGGCTAAGGAGCTACTACAGTTAGTGGGCGGGGGCATCTCAAGAATGGCCTTGAATTTAGTAGGTTCAACCTCTATACCACGTAAGGAGACGATAAATCCCAGGAGTTTTCCTGAGAGAACCACGAAGACGCACTTCTTGGGCTGAAGGCAAACGCAATACTTAATGAGGCGGTCAAAGATGGTCTTTAGGATGGAGAGGTGCTTAGACATGCCACCATGGCAACGAGCAAAGTGTGATGAGGTAAAATTCAATCCCGTTCTTTTTTTTTTATTTTAGATTGATTTATATGTTGGGTGGGTAAAAACGGGTTGTGGGGAGGAAAATGAATTTTAAATTGGTGGGAGGGAAAATCGGAGTAAAATAGGCATGGGGGAGGTGATTGGTTGAAGGGGAGTAGGGAAGGGTGGAGGGTGAATTTGGGTAGGATTAAGTGGGTAGAAGGGAGAAAAAGGAATTTTGTAGGAGAAGGGGGTTTGGACGTCGCGGTTTTGGATGCGAAAGTGATCGATTGACGGTTGAGGGTTAGCCGTAACGGTGGGTAGCAAACCGATATCGGTAATGAAGAATTTGACCGATGTCGAGTTATGGGGGACCCGGGGTTGGTTAGGGGTAACCGGTATCGGTCATGATTTGGGGAGAAAGGGGCCAAAAGGTTTCTAGGTTGTGTTATCTCTCAAAAGTGTACCCGTAGAGAGATGGTGCAGTTTTCTAAGCTTGTAGAATTTGATCTCTCTCTTTCGTAGATACAATGGAAACACATCAGTGCCTGTGGGTATACCTATTTTGAGGTGAGTCTCTCGGTATCAAGGCCAGTTCCTTGTTGATGTATCCTAAACTTCTTCTAGGTTTTAAGGGTAAAATATGGCTGTAAAGTAATTTAAACTAAGGTGATACACCAAATTTGTATGAAGGCTCTGACTGAGTATATGCATAATTGATATGTGAAAGGATTTTTGATACATGAACCAACAGTTCTTTTGCAAAATATCAAGGGCAAAACACTTGGATGATATTGAGGAGTTTATCACAACAATACTTCTAAGTTCTGAACATGCACATTAATATCATGTAGAAATTACCGAGTTTGTAAAAGGGTAAGATGATTAATCGGGAATTTGCATTTACAAGAATAATAGAAAACATACACAAGATTGCATATAATTGGTAAGGTAGAAAATACTTCACACTCGTAAGGAAAACCGACAAAAATTGCTTCAAGCTCCTATATCCAAAGGTCCTCTTTGTGCTTTACAAAGGCACACAATATATAGCAAAAATTATTCTCCCACCTTTCCTAAAAATAGCCTAAGGCTTGTACTAGCCCATGCATCATGAATAAAATAATACAAACTAGTACAAGAGGCATTAATACCCTTTGATTACATCTCGGTCAACTCAAGTTGACTATTCTATTTTTAATAAGGTTGGGTGAATAATTTGCTAAAAATAAGATTGCTTCTTTGGCAGGCAAGTCTCTCTCCATGGGCATGCAACTTCGTCTTCTTCTATGTTTTGACCTCTTTTGAAGCATTCAAAAATAACTCCTCAAGCCTGATGTTGACATTTCTTTGTCTTCTAATGGTCACATGAGTGACACTCTACAACTCCACTCTAGCTCCTTCTATAGCTGGGACCACCTTTGCACTTCACCATGGTTTTGCCACTCTTGATTATTTGACATAGGCTACACTATGTAGTCTGCCACCTTTTGGATATACACGACCATGTAATACTTGTCGGCTTTGCATGTTTGAATACTATATAGCTAAAATATTCACCTTTTCAAAGTGATCATTGTGGCACAATTTGGTTGGATTTTGGCATTGTTCAAAGTCTGGACTATAGTTGATCCTTTGAATTTCATCGCAATGATTTTTTTTTAAAATTGATGACATGGGCTGGCCCCTTCTCCACCTTTGTGACTCACCCATTCATGCATTTTTTGGTGGAAACCTAACTCGGATTGAGTCTTTTTGGAAATATGGTGATGATTTTAAATCATCGATCCGTGTGCTTTGATATCTAAGGCCGTCAATCTTTGGACTCACGGTTAGGGTTTATGACTGTGAATTGAATGTGGTTGGTGGGATTTGACTGTAGTTAATCATTTTGAGCTCGACCATGATCCTCATCCTGCCTTTGATATTTTTCCTTGATGCTTTCGATTGTCGATGCTTTAAGCGTGGTTGAGTCTTGTTAACTCATCTATCGAGTTTGTATGCTAAAAGGTGACTTCGACTCATAAGGATCACTTCATTTGGTTTTTGGCTTGGCGGAGCCCTGGGAAAAATTCCGACGCCATTGATGGTTACCCTGAAGCACGACTGCTCGCATTTGGTCTTTGTATTGGCCTCCATCGTGAGTTATGAAGCTCAATTCTTCTTTATTTTTGGGATCTATGTGTGATGTTTCTTTGTCAATCTCTCTATGGTCTATTGGCCGCCATGATCATTCTCTTGGAGCTCGGTTCTATTTGGTCTTGCATCACTGCTTGATGAGGTCGGTAAGTTTTCCGATCCTTGAGTTTTCACTGGTATTTGGTTCTTACCACTTCGACTTCAAAACTGATACCCGTTTTCTTTTGCATTTCTTTGTGTGATCTCTTGGATGACTCTCGGTCGCGTTTTCAAGTTGAAATCGTTATGGGTTTGGTCCTTTTAGTTTTGAGCTCAAAGATATCTCAAGATTTTTCTTCACTTTGATTTAACCAGTAAGTTTTACTTCTTTCTCTGACTCGGTACCCGTTAATGGGTCCAGTTAAAACTAGGAACCTTACTTTTCTTTCTATACTGCAATTTGAAGGTGATTGACCTTAAAAGAATGTTAACTTCTGAAATACTTGAATATTTTTCAACTTCGATGTGTGTGTAGTTTGACTTAAATCTTTTATGTCCGAGCCATAGTGGGAAAGGTATGATGAGACTACAGCTACATGGGAGGATGTTACATTGCTACGAGTTCAGTTTCCACACCCGTTCAGGTGACTTCTAGGAGGAAGTTGACTCTAAGGGGAGGGGATGTAGTGCCCACTTCCCTTCGACACATTTTTGTTATTGATTATGATACTGTTGAATATACTTATGGATATTATTGTAGATTTTGATTTGGCATGATGTTAGATGTTAGAGATTATGGATTGTTGTTAATTTTGATTCATTTATGATGCATGTGGATTATTA
Organism: Taxus wallichiana var. yunnanensis; assembly: GCA_018340775.1. Taxonomy (NCBI): domain Eukaryota; kingdom Viridiplantae; phylum Streptophyta; class Pinopsida; order Cupressales; family Taxaceae; genus Taxus; species Taxus wallichiana. Next base: position 491,475,884 of record CM031242.1, on the reverse strand, counting down.
GAGAAATTTTGATATTGATGTTAATATGCTATTGACATAGTTATTTATATATATTTTAGACATGCGTTATTTCGTCACATTGAATAGGATTTGATAATTGAACTAATGTTGTGATCATTTTGACATGGATGAGATATAGAATAGAAATGTTTCTAGAAATTGTAAATGATGTCATATTTTCCTAGATGATATTTGATTCATATATAGATGATTGTGGATTTATATTGTATATTTTATCCTAGATGTTTGTGATGTGGCCATGAGGTCGAAGGAGGTGTTATGTGTTTTGCAGGTAAAACATGTCACAAAAACTTGGGGGATTGGAGACCAACCACATTGGAATTCTAGGTGAATTAAATAAGGGTCACCATGGCAACATTTGTTTGTGTGTGTGTGTGTGTTTGAATTATTTTTAGGGGGAAATTGTGACCAAGGGCTTATGTGTTGTATTTTTTTAGTTTTCCTTACTTAATGTAGTATGTGATTTTTAGTGATGTAATTTCCTTGTTTTAATTATTTAGAAAATTATGTATTCTTCCCTTTATCTTAATGGGTTTTAGTGTCCTATTTAAGTTAATTAATCTTATTATTAACTAATTGTGGATGTGACCAAAAGTCTTCATTTATTAGACTAGATGGCTCTTGGGTTTTGTGTTGTAATATTGAGTGCTTGTGACCTTGAGTGTTGTACACTCTACCCCCTCATGGAAATTCGAATTTGACCTTAACGGCCAATTTTGAAGGCTTGTGGGACAAGTTAAACTTTTCCCACACCTCTTAAATTTCCATGACAACCCTACCTATGGGTTGGGGGGTCAAAATTAGACCCCATTATGTGTTTTGGGAAGATAAATTGTAAGTCTTTATTTTACCTTCTTACATGTAATTACTTTTGGTCCTTAAGGGGTGTGGGCATGGATTGTGTGTGTAAGTAAAATTTCATTTCTTCAACCACTTATTAATTATGCTTTGGAGTTTGAATTTTGACTTGTGAGGTGGAGTTGAGGATGAGTGATGTGGCATCCTACATGGAGCCACCTCACCCTCCTCTCTCCCTTTTCTATTTATTCAAGTTCTTTTGCTTGTTTGGGGGTTACTTCATTCTTTTGTGCTCTTTTCTATTTCTTGGAGTTAGAGGATTTTGGAGAGCTTGTGGTCTTGTGGGAGCTTGTTGGTGATTGCTTAGGTTTGAAGGATCTTGGAGTTTGACTCTTGGAACAAGATCTACTATGGAAAGGTAGGAGCTTTACTTTTTCTTATGTTATTCCTTTATTTTGTGTTTGTGTGCTTATTTTGTTGAGTGTTTGGAATGATTGTTGGGTGCTTGGGTAGATTGCCTAAGTGTGGTGTAGGAGGGGACTATGGGGATAATTCATGTAGGGGCATAAGAGTTATTTCATTTTTGGAGGGAGTTTGGGTTGGGTACCCCACCTTGGACAAGGAATGCTTGCATTTCTTACTTGTTCTTGTATGAGGGAGGCATAAGAGAATGAGGGAGGCATAAGAGTATGTGGGAGGCATAAGAGGTACTTGAGGGAGGCATAAGAGTAAGTAGGGTATTTGAGATTTGTGTTGGAGGTTTTAAAGTGGGCACCAATTTCTCATTGGGAGGAACAATTGGCCTCCCCATATGTTAGCCTTGTATATGTTTTTGTTCTCCTTCTTGTGCTGTAGTTTGAGTTGAATGTGCATTTCGAATGGTTGTGAAATACTTGGTTTGTGACATGGAAGCTTGTTGTTGCCATGTTTTGGAATCACCTCTCATTGTAATGTGGTTGGGGCTTAGGGGCTAATGAGGAGGATGGCTTCTCCCCCTCATTAGATATTTTGGTTGGGTGGAGAGTGTTGCCTCTCCCTCCATTTTGTTTTGGATCATGAAGGAGCTCTCTTGTTGGTGTTGTGCAGCTTGGAGCTTTTTGGAATCCTTAAGAAATTCATTCTTGTGAAAAGCCTTTTGTTATTCCCACTTAGAGTGGAGAACTTGTAATATTGCATTTCATTTTAGCTACATTCTTGTATAATTTTCCCACTTAAAGTGGAGGACATTGTATTAGTAATTGTAATGAAATTTTTTGTTGATTCTTGGACATTAAAATTGTATTGTATGTGAAAAGGGGAAGGAAATATTTGTCTTTGTAAAGTTAGTTTTGTTGTAATGTATGTGGAAATGAAAGGTTCTTTTAGTGAAGCTAGTTGATGTAATAAAAGGGTGATTTGGAAAATAGCTTGTTACTCTTTTAGTGGAATGGTAACCTTAATTTAATGTGAGGCTCTTGTTGTATAAAAAAACCATTGGAAATATAGTTAAAAACCTCTCATAGAATGTAAGAAACTTGTATGAAGACATTTTTTTAAATTTCTTTATATTACTAAAAAGGGATGTGTTATCTCTCGAAAGTGCACCCTGCAGAGAGATGGCTGCAGTGTTCTAAGCCTACAAAATGGTTCTCTCTCTTTCGTAGATATAATGGAAACACCTCGGGTCTCGGGTATACCTATTTTTACGTGAGTCTCCGATATCAAGGTCGGTTCCTTATTGATGTATCCTAAATTGGTTTTACGGGGGTTTAAGGGTAAAAGATGACTGTAAAAAAATAAAATTAAAACTAAGGTGATGCACCAAACTTGTGTGAGGTCTTTGAATGAGTACATACACAGTTGATATGGAATGAATTTCTAATGCACATGACAACAGTTTTTGAAGATAATTAAGGGTAAACACTTTGATGTATTGAGGGATAAAATCACAACAATACTGCTAAGTTACACATACACATTAATATCATGCATAAATTATTGAATTTGTAATAGGGTAAGATGATTAATCAGGAATTCAAATTCACAAGATTAATGAAAACATACACAAGACTGCAAATAATTGGAAAGACAAAAAATACTTCACATTCAAAGGGTAAAATTGGCAAAAGATTACTTTAGCACTCCGTATCTAAAATTCACCCTTTGTTCTTTTCCAAAGCACACAATATATAGAAAAATATTTCCCACCCTTCCTAAAATAGGCTAGAATTGTACTCGCCCATGCATCCTATTTTTATCCTTCATCTATTAATAAATAAAGGAATAAAACAGAACATGCAAATACAAAGAGGCATTAATAGCCATTGGTTACAACTCAAGTCAACTGTAGTTGATTGTTCTATTTTTAAGAAAAGCATGAGTGATAATTTGCTAAAAATAAGTTTTTCTTGATGAGCAAGTTTTTTCTTTGTGCATGTAAATTCGTATTCTGGTATGTTATTTTGTGAAGGCATGCAACCTTATCCATTTGTAGTGATAATATTAGCACTTTCTAACCATGGTTGAATTTGGTGAACTCAGGACTCAAATTAAGGTGCAAAAGTATTGCAAACTTAATCATTTTTTTGGTATTTGCATTGTTGAGCTCCATTCGAGCTAGTAAAGCTCTGCTAAATTTTCCCTTGGCCGCCATTGTTGACTGTTCAAGCTTGATTGAAGGTTTCTGTAAAGAACTTTGTCTTTCATCATTTTGAAAAATAGTTGTCCACGTAGGACAGATTTGAATTGAAAAAATGGGCCTAGAAAACCTTTTTTTTCCATTTTTGATAGAGATTGTGCATTTTTAAACATTCAGCCCGCCCTTCTACTTCTAATTTGGGCCCCACACATGTCTTTATCTGATGCTAGCAGGTCACGTTCAACTTTATCCTCTTTTTCTAAAACAAAGGTTCAAAGTTTCAAAATCAAAAAAAAGTTCCGGTGCCCGCCTTTCCACCTTGGGCTTTTGATGGCGTGGGTAGAGTCGCGGGAAATTTATCACTTTTCTCCCTTTTTCAAAAAGGGCTCAAAATCTCAAATTGACCCGACGCTCCACTTTTGACTTATTGAATACGTGGCCTTAATCGGTCTTTAGCGGGGTCGTAGGGCACTTTTAAACTTTGCTCCTTTACAAAAAGGCTCAAATGTTTCAAAGGAAAAAAACATTCCGACGATCTGCTCCTCCGCTTTGACTTTTTTTTATGCGGGCTCAACATTTGACTTTTTCCTTTGACATGAGCGGGGCCGCATGCCATTTTACGATTTTACGCCCTTTTGGAAATAAAGCTCAAAATCTCAAAAGACTCCGACGATCCGCTCTGAATTTTTTGATACAGGCTCAACATTTGACCTTTTCCTTTGACATGAGCGGGGCCACAGGTCATTTTATGAATTTACGCCCTTTGCCAAACTTTCTAAAAACACAAAAAGGGCCCGCCCCTCAAAGATAAATTTAGATTTCATCGGGCCTATGATTTAATTTGAAACTTTTACAAAATGATGAAAAGATGCTAAGTTCGCCAAAAAGACCCGCCATTTTCATGTGTCAAGTTGGGGTTTGCATCGATTTTGGTGATCAATTCTAAGCATTGATCTTTGTACTTTTGATTCATGGTTGTTGATCTCCAACTCACCCGATGAGTTAAGTTACTTTATTTTGATGAATAAAACACTTGAAACCCTAAGTCTTTCATATTTTCATTCTCGAGCTCTATCCAAGCTAAAGTAACTCTCGTAAAATTTTCCTGGACACTAGACATTTGAGATGATATTTCAAGCTCAATTTATCTACATCTATTGTTTCTGTTGTTTAATGACCACCATTTTGATCACTTGAGTTCTGGGTTGGCTTATACTGCAAGATTTGGTCGATTTGACTAGTTGTGTTGCTTTGAGTTCGACTTTTCTTCAAAATATTTGTGTTCCGTGAAGCTCTGTGAAGATTCTATGGCCACCATTTTTGAGGTTTGTGATTTCAGCCCTTTTACTTTGTCTCTACTATTTCGTCTTGAAACATTGATACTTGTTTTTCCTTTACATTTTTAATGTGATTTCTGGAACAACATTGATCTCTGAGTTGAAACTTCGTTTTGGGTTCCCCTTTTGGCTCTGAATTTGATGAGGGTTTGATCTGCTTCAATTTTAACCAGTGAGTTCTTGATCCTTACTCTAATTTTAGTACCCATTAATGGGTCTTTCTCGATAAAAGCCATGATCTGTATTTTCTTCCTTAGATCTATAACTTTATTCATTCCTTTGAGTTGTATTGCAACAAATTTGTATATGAACCTTTAACTGTCTTGCTCTGAATGAATTATTTTCCCAAACTTTGTATCTACACATGTATTTTTTAAATTTTGGCTTGAAATATTACAACCCAGATTTGGGTATCACTCCTTTGGCATGGGTATTCAGACTTCTTTATTGCTTCTTGATTTTGCAATCTACACCTGCACACTTGAGAAAACAATTAGAAAATATTTAGGATTTTTGGCCTCTCTTATGTCCATGGTTTTCTTTTCTTCTTTCTCCTTCTTTCTGAGTGAGAAAATCATGTATACATTTGTATCTTCAAGTAATCTATATCTCCTATTATTAGAGATCCATGTGCACGAATTAGGACAATATAGGAATATGGATTGTACCCTAAGCTCATAAACTGATAGTTTTCTCTTTTCTATTTTCAGGTATAGTGCTTTCAACAATGAAGATGAAGAGGGAACAAAGATGAAGATGAGGATGCATCAACTGAAGGAAAAACCTCAAGGAAATGATGGGTTCACTCATACTCCTTTATTTTCTCTTTCATGCATGTGTACCTCTTATTCCAGTAGCTATACTTTACTTTTCAGTTACATCCCATGGCTTGTGTGGGAACATTTGAAATTCCTTATGAATAAAGCATTGAATTGTGAAAATGAGTTGTGTATTTATTTCTACATTTCTACTTTCTGATATGGATTGTATGATGAACTAAACAAATCAATAATATAATTGAACATCTTAATCATGAAGGAAAGAACATTAAAGAATACTTGTAACACCCAGTAATGAACTCTGATTTCTGTAATATACAATTATATTTGTTATTTCAAAATTAGCATTTCATCTATTCTACAATTGGATGTCTTCATCAAGGCAACACAAATGTCCTTTGGGGATTTTTGTTCTTTTGCTGAAGATAGTCATGAAATTGTAGACTATGTGATCTGTTATATTTTGAAACAACACACATAGCTACAAATTTCATGTAATCATTAATTAATTCAATAAGTAATAACATTATCTGAAATAAACTCCCTAGCTTAGGTATACTTCACCAATGCTATCCATCGTAATGAAGTTTCGAGTTGCCCATTTTACACAAGTGCAAAAATTGTCAACATTTCTAGCAATCCTACGAGGAAAGCTATCTACTAGCTTGTAAACTAATGCCTTGCTCTTGTCCATTGGGCATGGATTATAAAGCATGTAACCAAAATATTCCTTCCTGAAGGTCCAACCCTTCCAAAATGAACTAAAATTGGGAAAGGATCTGGTAAACTAGATCACGTGTACAAATGCACTTATTGAATTGAAAAACATTGCAATGTGCAAGAATTGCACTTATTGAAGGGAAATCCTACTCTAAACAGACACTGTAGGATTTTCAATAATAGTGTTTGAGAAACATACCATTCACAGGAATGGGAAGTTCCTCTCCATTCAGCCTCGAGAGCTAAAAAGCATTATGTTCTTTGCAAGATGAAATCATGTAAGGACCACTCTAGATTGTATCAAACTTTGTGTGTCTTCCTGGCTTTACATGATCAACATCCCACTTTAACACAATATCTCCTTCATTGAAGATTCTAAATTTGGATTTCTTATCAAAAGTCTTCTTCATCTGTTTTTGATTCTTTTCCATGTTTAAATGAGCTTGATCTCTTAGCTCTTGTAACTCCATTAATTCTACATAACGAACCTGCAATGGTTCATTCTCAAGCAGCTCCATTTGATGTAGCAAATCTAATGCGGGTAACTCAATTGAAATAGGCATTCTTGCTTCTCTTCCGTAAACAATATTTTATGGTGAATTGTGAACTAATTTTTAGGAGTCACTCTATCAACCCAAAGTGCTGAATTCAACATTAGATGCCAAGCTCTCTGGTTATCTTTGAGTGTTCTTTTGATGATCCTTAAAATATTCTTGTTAGTACTTTCAGCTAACCCATTACCTTGTGGGTAATAGTTAGATGAAGAACTTAGATAAATTCCATGATTAACAACCTAATCTGTTACCTTTACACCAAGAAATGCTAAAGCATTATCTGATATGATAGTTGTTAGAACACCAAATCTGTAAACTATACCTTCATAAAAGGATAGTATCGAAGTTTCATTAACATCTTTCAAAGTTATTGCTTTATTCTAGTGTGTAAAGTAATCTGAAAGTAATCAAAATCCACTTGTGTCCTTATGAAGAAGGTGGGTTTATCATGCCAATAAAATCAAGACCCCACTGCATAAAAGGTTGATCAACTGAAATAGGCTATAAAGGCAGAGAAGCCAAACGTTATTTTCCAACAAAGAAAGCACATTTCTTACACTTTCTAATCCATTCGAAATAGTCCTTGAATATGTTAGGCCAATAGTAACTAGCTTTCATAATTTTTAAGGTTGTGGTACGTGTTGAGAAATGACCTCCTGTAGGTCCTTCATGGAATTCTAATAATAATTGTTGAATTTTGTCATAGTCAACACATCACAAAGCAAGATTCCATTTATATCCCTTTTGAATAATACACCATCAATGAAAACATAGGGTACAACTTGTAATCTGAAATACCTTCTTTTATTTTTGTCCATACCCTCCGGATAAATACCATGTCTGTAAATAGTTAACTAAATCAGTCATCCATCTTGATTCTTGGATCTCTTGAGAAGGTTCAGGTCAGTTGCTGGTTTTCTAGCATGTTGTTTTGGATCTTCTGATTCTGGTTCATGTTGTTTTTCCATATCAGCAATTAGGTGTTCACATAAGCCTTTTCCTCGAACTGTCTTAGCAACCCAAATATCAACATCATATTCCATAACTTTTGTTATCCAACCTACTCTTTTCTCATTCAATTATTTATTTAACAAGAAAGCTTTCACACTTGGATGAGAAACAAGAACATGAATTTTATTGTTTGAAAGCATGTACTTGAAATTCTTTAGCCCTCTGACTATTGAAAGTACTTATTTTTCAAGAAATGTGTACCTTGTTTCATAATCGTGCAAGCTCTGTCCAAAGAAAGCAATTGGTTGTTCTATATTTTCATCATTAACCTAAGTTAATATGGTTGAGATTGTTTCAGCTCCTGCAAGTGCATACATTGTAAAATATTTATCGAAATTTGGATTTGCAAGAGTAGGAGCTTGAGAGATGGTTGTTTTGATTACTTCAAACCCTTCTCTCCCTTCATTGGTCCAAGAGAAAGTATTCTCTTTCTTTAACATAGTTGTCAATGGTTTTACCAATGCTGTAAAATCTGGAACAAATCTTCTAACAAAGTTGATTTTTCTAAGAAAACTCTTGTAATGCCTTCTTATGATGAGGCAATGATAGCTGTGATATGGCTTCGATTCGAAAGGATCAATTGTTAAACCTTGTTTAGAAACAATATGACCAAGTAATTTACCTTGATGTACTGAAAAGATAGACTTTAGTGGATTCAAAGATATCCCAAATTGTCTGCATAACTAAAAATTCTGCCTTAGATGTATTAGATGCTCATCTAATTTTTTTGAGAATATAGTAACATCATCTAAATAAACAAGGATGCATTTATTTAACAAGCTATGAAAAGCCATGTCCATTACACGTTGAAATGTTGCACTAACATTTGAAAGGCTAAAAGACATTCTTTTATAAGCATAAGTACCCCACTTAGTGGTAAAAGCTATTTTGTACCTATCTTCTTCTCGGACTAAAATCTGATTGTATCCACTATAGCCGTCTAGAAGAGATAGTCTATCTGAACCAGAAACTGTTCTCAAAATCTGATCCATATTTGGAAGTGGGTAGTGATCTTTTAATGAAGCTTTATTAAGATCTCTAAAATCCACACATAATTTGATTTCTCCATTTTCTTCCTAACAGAACAAGATTGGCTACCCAACTTGAATGCTTAACTGGAAAGATAATACCTGATTCAATCAACTTAGATAACTCTTTCCTCATTAGAGGCTCTATTTTGGGATTTACATGCCTCTGTTTTTACCTAACTGGCTTGGAATTTGGCTGCAATTCAATAGTATGTTGTGCTAAACTGGGATCAAACCCTTTTAGGTCTTGGTATTTCCAAGAAAAAACATCTTTAAATTCCTTGCAAATATTAATAAAAGAATGTTTTTCAGCTAAAGAACATACCTTTCCGAGAAACAAATTTTTCCCTTCATCAACTGAGATTTCTTCATAGTTATCAACATGTGTTGACATCTTAGTCTTGACCTTCCTTAACTAATCATCAATGCTGAAGATGTCTTCTAATGTGACTAGACCTCGGGAAGTTTATTTGTCTTTAATTGAACAATCTGGTCACCATATAAGTGCTGTAATTTATCTTGATTTACTACAGAGAATTCAACTTCTTGTTGCAAAAACTTGCAGATTTGATCATCACTTTCAAAAAGCTTTCAATTCAAGTCATTATCAGGTATCGAAGGCCTGACAATTAGCTTTATATGAGGCTGAATTTTTTTGTTTTCACTATGTTCCAGCACTTCAAAACTAGCACCAATTGTGGCAAGTCTGTTTGCATGCTTATTTTTTGTTCTAGGAACAGATTGGTTGTTAATAGCTTCAAAATATTCCATTAAGTCTGAAACTCTATGTCTATAAGATTTCATTAATGGATTATTACAAAAATTGAAATTTCTTACTTGATTGATAACCAACTCAGAATCACCAAAAATATGTAACATGCTAATACCTCTCTTTCTGGCCCAAAGTAAGCCATGAATTAATGCTTCGTATTTAGCTACATTGCAAGTGCATGAAAATTAGAGACTCAAAGCTAATAAATACCTTTTGTTTGTTGGGGAAGTGAGCATCAAACCTACTCCTTGTCCTTTCTTGTTTTTAGCTCCATCGAAATGAAGCTTCCAAATCCCTTCCGTTGCATTTTCTATTTTGGATAGTAAGGGAATTGGTGTATTTTCTTCATGTAAGCAATACACACCAAACAGATGTTCTTCAACTTCTTTGAAAGGATCATGAGTGTGTTCTTCATGTGTCTTTTCATCCATAAATAGGTTAGAAACACCATCTAGTGCTGAAACATGAGCTATATTATCAAAATCAGACTAGTCTAAGGCTGCATAATTAGCTACTGCATTAGAAGCGTGAGGCTCAATGTGAAATCGGCCAACGGTTCTGAATTGATAGTAACCTTGGTCCCATAATGAGTAGTGAAAAATAATAAAGACCAATCTAAAGAGAGATAGCCTCCTATTTTTGCTATGAAGTCTCTTGATAATTAGACAATAAAGTAATGAGGTAAGTCTACAACAGTAACATCTTGCAGAATGGAAACATTTGGGCAAGCATGTAATGTTACCTCTAGATTTCTAATGACACCAACCGTATTAGTTACAGTTCCATCCAACTGTAAGACACTCTTTTCTGTAGGTTCATACTGCAGGCCCAATTTTTCTGCAATTTCTTTTGGCATAATTGTGCTACTTGCACCATTGTCCACCATATAGTTATGAACAAGATGTTCTCCAATAATCAGTGATAGATAAAATGGTGGTGGCTTCTTGATTTCATGAGCATTTAAGACTTTCTAAACCATCCATTTAACTTCTTTGATGTGGTCTTGTTCCATTGTTCTAAGGACCATGTCTACTTTCTGGACTTCCTTTTCTGTTGTTTTAGAAGAAATCTGCAGCTTAGCTAGTTCATGAGAAAGTAAATCTTGTTGTCTTAGAATACTTAGAGCATCCCACATTGAGATGTTAACATTATGCTTTTTCATTACATCAACAATGTTAAAAGAAGCAATAGTTTTAGAGATAGATTCTATTGTTTTAGCATAGGCTTTGGTGAAAAATGATTACTCGTCAACTGCTTTTGATATCTGAGGTATAAATAACCTTCTTGGATCACGCTATAGTTGTTTTTGCTTCTCTTTACCAGCTAAAACACTTTCTATTTTTTGAGAAACAATAGGATTGTTATCTGGATTTGGGCTTATAATTGCTATTTTATCAGTGATAGTAGGTAAAAAGGCTTATTCCGTTGTTTTTGCTCTCTACAGCCTTTTCTCGAGCCCTATTAATAATCGCAATGAAATCTTCCTCACTAAAACCGACTAAGTTCTATTCAAGTGCTTTCGAATATGACTTTCTTGCTTCCTAGCCTCCATTTAAGGCATGAATAATGTTTCCGATTAAGGTTGTGTAACAAGACTTATGTTGAAGAAAATCATTTAGGAAATTTGTAGTGAATGAGGTTGATTACAAGGTTGAAACCACTCTTCTCAGTAGCCATATTAACTGGGACTAAAGCGTTAGATGGAGTAGGAGCCTTTGGATCAAACTGCCTTTGCGGATAAGGTTGCCTATAATTTTGATTATGTTGGTAAGGCTACCTATTTTGCTAGTTTTCTTTGATAAGGAGCCTGATAAGGTCTGCTAGGTAATGAAACTTTATTGTCAATTGAAGTCAGCTTGTTTCCAAAATTCTGCAAAACTTTTAACACATCATTTGATGGGGCTACAATAGTAGGTTCCACAATGGTGATAGGTTGTGGGATAGGTGCTAAATCTGCCCAAAAAGGCATTGAAGGCCTTGGTGCTAATTTTCTCGGCTTGAATAAGGTTGTTTTTAGCTTTTATAGCAATTTCATAAGCATCTGGAAGAGTATTACCTCCCATAGACTAAATCATAGTTGAAATATCACTATTTAAATCTCTTAGATAATAAAGGAAAGCATGGTCAGCTTGAGGCTTAACACTTGTTGGGATTCTTTCCCAAGTTCTAGCAAAACGAATGTTGAAACTAGACATAAATTCATGAGGAGATATTTTAATAGTAGACAGTTGTTCTATGAGGGACAAATGATCTGAATTATCTTGGAACTGTTTCAACAATTTTTCACCTAAATCATCCCAAGTTCTTATGCTTCCAATCTCTAGATTTCTATACCATTACAAGGCTTGTCCTTTAAAGGATGCAACTAAAAGTATCAAAGCCACATCTTCATGGGTAATATTGTGAACTGCACATAAGGCTGCAACATCTTTAATGTGCTCTGTAGGTGTAACCTAATTTTCACCAGTGAATGATGTCAAGCTTTTCATGGCAGCATTAGGGATATCATGATAAACTAGAATTACTAATGGGATGCCATTAGTAAAGGTCACAAAATTCCTAGGTGCTTGAATATCCATTTGAAAGACTAGGGATCTAAATAGAGAAATTGATACGTGGTGAAGGAATATTATGAGGGTTATCAAAACTAGACCTATTATAAGGTAAAGTATTACCAACTCTTCTCCTTCTTGCAGAATTCAAAGGTAAAGAAACAAACTCAAGAGGAATTCCTCTTACCGATGATCTTGTAGTCACTTTAGGCATGGAACATGCTACAATACTGGTATGAAATCAGCCCTACGGAGTCACCAAATAGATCTTTAAATCTTTAAAATAGATTGTTGCAGCTTGTTGTCTGAAAGTAACTTTTATCTGCTGTAAAATCTATTGTAGATCTATTGTAAATATTTGTAACTTACATGCAAATCTGATTCGTTGTCCCACCGGGCGTGCCAAAAAATGTTATCTCTTGAAAGTGCACCATGTAGAGATGACTACAGGTGTTCTAAGCTTGCAAAATGAATCTCTCTCTTTCATAGATACAATGGAAACACCTCAGGTCTATGGGTATACCTATTTTGAGGTGAGTCTCGGTATCAAGGCCGGTTCCTTATTGATGTATCCTAAACTAATTTTCTGGGGTTTAAGGGTAAAAGATGACTATAAAATGAAATTAAAACTAAGGTGATACACCAAACTTGTATGAGGTCTTTGACTGAGTACATGCACAATTGATATGGAATGAATTTTTGATGCACAAGCCAACAGTTTTTGAAGATAATTAAGGGTAAACACTTTGATGTATTGAGGGATAAAATCACAACAATACTACTAAGTTACACATACACATTAATATCATGCAGAAATTACTAAATTTGCAATAGGGTAAGATGATTAATCAAGGAATTAAAATTCAAAAGATTAATGGAAACATACGAAGATTATAAGGAAAGATAGAAAATACTTCACATTCAAAGGGAAAAACTGGCAAAAAATTGCTTCAGCACTCCTGTATCTAAAAGTCCCCCTTTGTGCTTTTCCAAAGCACACAATATATAGCAAAATATTTCCCACCCTTCCTAAAAATAGGCTAAAATTGTACTCACCCATGCATCCTATTTTTATCCTTCATTTATTAATAAATAAAGGAATAAAACAGAACATGCAAATACAAAGAGGCATTAGCGGCAAATACCATTGGTTACAACTCACCAACTACAATGACTGTTTCTATTTTTAAGAAAAGCATGAGTGATAATATTAGCAATTTCTAACCATGGTTGAATCTGGTGAACTCGGGACTCGAATTAAGGTGCAAAAGTATTGCAAACTTAATCATTTTTTGGTATTTTATTGTTGAGCTCCATTTGAGCTAGCAAAGCTCTGCTAAATTTTCCCTTGGCCGCCATTGTTGATCTGTTCAAGCTTGACTAAAGGTTTCTATAAAGAACTCTATCTTTCATCATTTCGAAAAAGAGTTGTCCACGTAGGATAGATTTGAACTGAAAATGGGCCTGGAAAACTTTATTTTTCCGTTTCTGATAGAGATTGTGCATTTTTAAACATTCGGCCCACCCTTTCACTTCTAATTTGGGCCCCACACGTGTCTTTATCTGATGCCAGTGGGGTCGTGTTCAACTTTATCCTCTTTTTCTAAAACAAAGGTTCAAAGTTTTAAAATAAAAAAGTTCTGTTGTCCACCTTTCGCCTTGGCTTTTTTGATGGCATGGGCAGAGTTGTCAGGAAATTTTATCACTTTTCTCCCTTTTTCAAAAAGGGCTCAAAATCTCAAATTGACCTAATGCTCCACTTTTGACTTATTGAATATGTGGCCTTGTTCAGTCTTCAGCGGGGTCGCAGGCACTTTTAAACTTTGCTCCTTTACAAAAAGGCTCAAATGTTTCAAAGGAAAAAATGTTCCGATGATCCACTCCTCCACTTTGAATTTTTTTATACAGCTCAACATTTGAATTTTTCCTTTGACATGAGCGGGGCTGGGCCATTTTATGACTTTACACCCTTTTGGAAATAAAGCTCAAAATCTCAAAAGGCTCCGACGACCTGCTTTGACTTTTTTGATGCGGGCTCAACATTTGAATTTTTCCTTTGACATGAGCGGGCCGCGGGTCATTTTACGACTTTACACCCTTTGCCAAAATGTCTCAAAACAAAAAAAGGGCCCGCCCCTCTGCATCTAATTAGATTTCGTTGGGCCTATGGGTCAATTTGACACTTTTACAAAATGATGAAAAGATGCTAAGTTTGCCAAAAATACCCGCCATTTTCATGTGTCAAGTTGGGGTTTACATTGATTTTGGTGATCAATTATGAGCATTGATCTCTGTACTTTTGATTCATGGTTGTTGATCTCCAACTCACCCGATGAGTTAAGTTACTTTAGTTTGATGAATAAAACACTCAAAACCCTAAGTATTTCATATTTTCATTCTCGAGCTCTATTCGAGCTAAAGGAACTCTGCAAAATTTTCCCTGGACGGCAACCATTGGAGATGATATTTCAAGCTCGGTTTATCTACATCTATTTTTTTGTCGAGCTTAGCTTTGGAAACCTCTGTTGTTTAACGACCACCATTTTGATCACTTTGAGTTATGGGTTGGCTTATACTGCAAGATTTGGTTGATTTGACCAGTTGTGTTGCTTTGAGTTTATCTTTTCTTCAAAATATTTGTGTTCTGTGAAGATTCTATGGCCACCATTGTTGAGGTTTGTGAGCTTAATCCTTTTACTTTGTCTCTTCTATTTCATCTTCGAAACATTAATACTTGTTTTTCCTTTGGATTTTTAAAGTGATTTTTGGAACAACATTGATGTCTGAGTTGAAACTCATTCTAGGTTCCCCTTTTGGCTCCTAATTCGATGAGGGTTTGATCTACTTCAATTTTAACTAGTGAGGTCTTGATCCATACTCTGATTTTAGTACCCATTAATGGGTCTTTCTTGATCAAAGCCATGATCTCGTATTTTCTTCCTTAGATCGTCTTTATTTGTTCATTTGAGTTGTATTGCAACAAATTTGTATATGAACCTTTAACTGCCCTGTCTGAATGAATTATTTTTCCCAAACTTTGTATCTGCACATGTATTTTTCAAATTGTGGCTTGAAATATTACAACCTCAGATTTGGGTATCACTCCTTTGGCATGGGTATTCGGACTTCTTTATTGCTTCTTGATTCTGCAATCTACACCTGCACACTTGAGAAAACAATTAGAAAATATTTAGGATTTTTGGCCTCTCTTATGTCCATGGTTTTCTTTTCTTCTTTCTCCTTCTTTCTGAGTGAGAAAATCATGTATGCAGTTTTGATCTTCAAGTAATCTATATCTCCTATTATTAGAGATCCATGTGCATGAATTAGGACAAGTATAGGAATATGGATTGTACCTTGAGCTCATAAACTGATAGTTTTCTCTTTTCTATTTTCAGGTATAGTGCTCTCAGCAATGAAGATGAAGAGGGAACAAAGCTGAAGATGAGGATGCATCAACCGAAGGACAAACCTCAAGGCAATGATGGGTTCACTCATACTCCTTTATTTTCTCTTTCATGCATATGTACCTCTTATTCCAGTAGTTGTACTTTACTTTCTAGTTACATCCCATGGCTTGTGTGGGAAAATTTGAAATTCCTTATGAATAAAGCATTGAATTGTGAAAATGAGTTGTGTATTTCTTTCTGCATTTCTTCTTTCGATATGGATTGTATGATGAACTAAACAACTTAGTAATATAATTGAACGTCTTAATCATGAAGGAAAGAACATTAAAGAATACCTGTAACACCCAGTAATGAACTCTGATTTCTACAATATGTAATTATGTTTGTTGTTCCAAAACTTATCATTTCATCTATTCTACAATTGGATGTCTTCATCAAGGCAACACAAATGTCCTTTGGGGATTTGTGTTATTTTGTTGAAGATAGTCATGAAATTGCAGACTATGTGATCTGTTATATTTTTCAACAACACACATAATTGTAAATTTCATGTAATCATTAATTAATTCAATAGTAACAATATTCTCTGAAAGAAACTCCCTAGCTTAGGTATACTTCACCAATGCTATCCATCGTAACGAAGTTTCAAGTTGCCCATTTTTGCACAAGTGCAAAAATTGTCAACAGGATGTAGTGAAATAGGTTGCATTGTTCATTCTTATATAGTGGATAAAATAAATTTTAAACTATGTATGTTTAGTTGGAAAGTACTTCAATCTTCCTTGGCATTTTCTTGGCTAGCATAATAGATAAATTTTTAAGTTTTAATGGAGCAAAGAGAATGCATGTTTACTTTTAGTTTTGTTTGTTTATTGTGGTGTAAATAATCTTAGTGACAAATCCCTACAAATTTATACAAGTGTATTTTTATAACCAAGTAAACAATATAAAAAGGGAAAGAGAGTTTAGTTTTAATTCCTTTATTTTTACTATCAAATTTTACAAAAACCTAAGTGCAAAATCTAGATTAGTTAATAATATACTTATTAGTACTTAATGATTTTCTTACTACTATTAAATACTATTGATATTAAAATTAATATTAAAGTGGATATAATTAATGTACACACACACACACACATATACAGTATTAAAAATTATAAAAAAAGGAGATTTGAGTTGTAGTTTACCACAGCCTTAGTCACGACCACTTTGTGGTTATTATTTAGATTGGGGTGGGAGGGGTGGTGACCCCAATCCCCACCCCATTTAATTTAAAATAGGGTGCGAATTGGGTTCGTCGACCCCTCCCCACCACTCAAAACCTTAAACTTAAACAAATAAAATGGTGGGGCCGAACCCCACCCCCTCTACAAACACAATACTTATATCAAACACTGTGCATTCTTTTGTTTAAGCGGCCTGTATTTTTGGTAAAGGTCGCGGCCTATATTTTTTTAATCATATATATATTGAAAACAAGAGTTTTTCGAATAGATTTAATCAATGTGCTAATAGTGCTTTCAAGTATTTCTTCATTTTTTTTTAAAGGAGAAGTTTATATATATACCTTTTCACATATCTAAATGACTATTTGAATCAAATCTTAAACTATACTAAAATATGGGCAAAACCCACAAGCCCATTTGGGCAAATACAATGGAAATAAGCTAAATAAAATATATAAATAAATTTAGAAACCCTAAGGAGGCTATAAACAAAAGGAAAATAAATGGGACATGTTCATCCCTCCAAAATCTTGGAATTACCTCCAATGGATTCCCTTCCTCCTCCATTGACCCGCAAAACCAAGGAAAGAAAATGAACCAAATGAAATGTGAAAGAAGCTTTCATAAGCATGATTTAGTGTTAGAATGTCCTAATTGAATCCATCCAAGGGATGAGATTCATCCCTACAAAAAGTAGGTGGAGAGTGGGTGAGTGGAAATTACCTTTTTAATTTAAATGTTTAATTTCAAAACATGAGTTGACTTTTTAAGGGGTCACTTTTGGGTAGGGGTTTGTTCATTAATTCTAACCCCATGTAATATAGGGACCTTGTTAATTGTTTTTACCTTGTGGAATTGAATACATTGGGTATTTAATTAGTTTGGCCCTTTAACCCTCTAAATTTAATTATGGAAAATTTAACTATAGTAGGAATTTAATTAGAGTGAACTAAACATTGCTTGGACTAAATCTACTCATTAGTTTTAATGCGGGTTTAATATTTGGTTATAATGAGAAAATTTTATTTATTAATATAATTGACTTTGAAACATTTTTGTGACAACTATAGTTCTAAATCCTTTATGCGGGCACACTTTTCAAAAATAAATTATTCCATAATTTTTCTAACTAAACTTAGGTTGTTCTTGGGTCTCGTGCAGACAATTTTTATGGGCGTTACACCAACCACCAATTTATTGTGTATTAGGGTTGAAGTTTTACTTGGGAGGTGGAGTTTAGATAAGTCATGTGGCATCCTATGTGGAGCACCCTCACCCTCATTTTCCTTTTTCTATTTATGCAAGTTAAATTATTTTTTTGGGGGTTGTTTCATTTCATTTGTGCTTTTGTATTTTGGGAGTTAGAGAGTTTTTGGAGTGGTTGTTGAATTCTTTGATCTTGTTAGATTTGGATTGAGCTTGAAGGATCTTGGAGTTTGATTACTTGATCAAGTTCTTACTATGGAAAGGTAGGAGCTATACTTTTTTTTAACTTGTTTGTTTTTATATGTGTGTATTGCATTTATGTGAATGTTTTGTATGTTTGTCGGGTTCTTGGGTAGAATTCCTAAGTATGGTGTAGGAGAAGGATATGGGGATCTTATATGTATGGAGGCATAAGATTTCATTTCATGTTTTGGGAGGGATTTGGGTTGGGTGCCCCACCTTTGATAAGAAAATACTTGCATTTCTTACTTGGTTCTTTTGTGGGAGACATAAGCGATTGTCAGAGGGAGACATAAGAGAATGTGGGAGGCATAAAAGGATATTAAGGGAGGCATAAGAGTTGTGTAGGGGTTTGAGATGTATTGTTGAGGGTTTTAAAGTGGGAACCTAATCCCATTGGGAGGCATAAGTGATCTCCCCATACATCCTTACTCCATTGGCTTTGCATTTTCAATCCCCTTGTATTTTGTTAGTTTTCTTCTTATGATTGCATCTTATGTTGAATGTGTTTTGAAATGGTTGTCAAAAAAATTATTGTGATGTGGAATCTTTTTATAGTTTCCATGAGTTATATCCATCATTTATTACATTTTGGTTGGGGATTGAGAGCCAATGAAGAGGATAGGTTCTTCTCCTCATTGGATGTTTGGTTGGGTGGAGAGTGTTGCCTCTCCCCATTTTTTGTTGTTGTGATTAAAGTAAAGAAATGGTGGAGATATTTTTGAATAATTGGGACTTGGAGCATTTGTTGAAGTCAAAATAAATCCTTCATTATAGAGAATTCTCTTGTAAATCCCACTTAAGGTGGAAGACTAGTAGATTTGTATTTAAAAGAAAAGTTATCTTGAAAGTTTTATTTACCAAGTTGTAATATCATATTTGAAGGAATTTCATTAAAGAATGTGTCTTTCCTTTCTCTTCAAATTATTTGTATGTAAATGAATGAATTAAATGGATATCATGTTTAAATTTTACCTTGTGTTGAAAGAAAAGAAAGTTGTAAATCTTAATGTTTTGATCACAATATGAATTGGGAGGTTGTCATAGCCTTATTCTGGGTTGAAATAGTTAAACACTCTTTGGTTTTGATATATTTAAATTTAAATTTATCCTTTGATATCTATGTTCTTTTATACATTCATTTTTAGAGTTCTCTAGCCTACATAGTGACCGACACCAGATTAGTCTTAATCGGCATCGGTGTACTCGGTATCAACATCGAAACTGTTTCATATTGCAATATTTAAAATGTTAACTTCAAGTTTAGTTATCAACTTACCTCGATATCATGGATTGCACAACAAACTTAAATTCAATGAATAATTATGGGAAAAATATTGAAGATATGTCAAAATTTATAAAATGGACTCATCCGAAAGTAACTCGCGTCGGAAAATGAACCGTCGTCGGTTTTCTTATGACCAACATCGGTCACTGGATACTGCACCAATTTCAATTCTACAAAATTAACAGTCATTTATTGTGCCCTTTTTTATATCTGATGCTTATGAGACTATTATGCTTTCTCAAAACTGAATAAGAAGTTTCTCTTGGAACTAATCTCTTACCCCCTACATTTAAAAAATATTCTAAAAACTTACCATTAACATGGGAACTGGTGTTGATAGTGGAACCGACATATCGTGGTAGCACAAAAGGTTACCACCATCGGTCACACCGTGAGTGGATTGTTTTTTTAGAAAACATATTTTCGGCCAAACCATTGGCTCTTATGGATCCAAACTTCACCTAGTGTATATCCATCATGTGAAGCCCATGTATGCTTGTTTGGACCCATACTCCAACCTGCATATAGGGATTTAAATGCATAAAACTATTGATCTAAAAATGGAGTTTTTCCCCAATCAATGAAAAAAAGCTAATCAAGAATAGATCTCAAACCATATCTAGGATAGATGTTTGCATTGAAATAAATAATTAAGAATACATGATTAAATATGAGATTCAACTATCCTAAAGGAGGATCCAAATGGATGGAATCCCTTTCTTCTTGCACTTTGGATCCAAGAAGACTACTTCACAATTTCCCTCGATCCAGGGCATCTAGTCCTTCAACCCGTAAACCAAAGAGAAACAAATGAATGAACTTAGTGTAATAAATGCTTAAGAAGACTCCCTTAAGGATGATTGGGGATTATTTTGGGTAGATCTAATCTTGTGGTCCCTATCGATTTTATCAAGGATTAAGAAGCAACCCTACAATTGTTAGGTAAGAATAAATATTATGAATTTTAGATAATTTAAAGGTATGTATAAATGGGTGAATGGGGCCATTTAATACCCTTGTATGTTAAGTTAACTATGTAACTCTCCTATTATGTTTTAGTAATTATTTAAATGGACATTAAAGCTATTAAGATAATGGAACTAAAGTAACTAAGGATAAAGGTTTGTTCAATATGGGCTTGAATGCTAATTTAAGAAGGAGAAAACCACTTAACAAAGTAAAATAATTTATGGCACATTCCTAGCAGATTGTAATTTAAAATTGACCTTGGAAATGGATTAATAATAGTTAATCATTAATCTAGACCTGATCTATCCTTTGTAATGTAGTAATTTCTAGTGTAAATTAATTAAACATGTTATAGGGTTTGACACCTTGCAACTTGTTTAAAACAAAAAAATCCTGTAACTTTCCAGATAATGATTTAAGTTTTAATGTGGTTTTAGAATGTCAAATTTGTAGGCGTTATAATAAACCAAAATGATACGATAATATCCATGTCTATAATCAACAATAATCAAACTATAATAAGTGTCGAAGAGGATTGGGCACTATCGTATGTGACTTTGAGTGTTGTACTCCCTACCTTACTTAGGAAATTTGTATTTGGGCTTAAGGGCCATTTTTGGAGGCTTGTGGGATAAGTTGAACTTGTCCCACACCTATTAATTTCTTATACCAATTATACATATGGGTTGGGGGGTCAAAACTAGACCCCATTATGTGTTTTATAAGGCAAAAGGTGACATTTATTGCACTTTTCTTACATGGATTTTAAATTATGTCCTTAGGGGTGTGGGTTTGTGTTGAGTGTGTAAGAGAATTTTCATTTCTGTTAACCACCAATTTATTATGCCTTGAGGTTGAGGTTTGACTTGTGATGTGGAGTTGAGGATAAGTGATGTGGCATCCTACATGGAGCCACATCACCCTCCTCTTCTCTTTTTCTATTTATGCAAGTTTATTTGTTTGTTTGGGGGTTACTTCATTTTATTGTGCACTTGTATTTTTGGAGTTAGAGATTTTTGGAG
Source organism: Taxus wallichiana var. yunnanensis (assembly GCA_018340775.1). Lineage (NCBI taxonomy): Eukaryota > Viridiplantae > Streptophyta > Pinopsida > Cupressales > Taxaceae > Taxus > Taxus wallichiana. The sequence continues at coordinate 491,454,331 of CM031242.1, read as the reverse complement.
TGATTTTTGAAGTCTTGGAGCTTGTTGGAGTTGGATTGAGCTTGAAGGAGCTTGGAGTGTGATTCTTTGATCAAGTTCTTACTATGGAAAGGTAGGAACTACACCCTTGTTTTACTTTTTTATTTTATGTGTGTATTGCATGTAAGTGAATGGTTTGTGTGCTTATTGAGATCTTGGGTAGAATGCCTAAGTATGGTGTAGGAGAAGTCTATGGGGATTTTTTTGTAGGGAGGCATAAGATTTTTGTTTCATGTTTTGGGAGGGAGTTGGGTTGGGTGCCCCACCTTTGATAAGAAAATGCTTGTTTTTCTTACTTGGTTATTTTGAGGGAGACATAAGAGATTGTAGGGAGGCATAAGAGAATGTGGGAGGCATAAGAGGATATTTAGGGAGGTATAAGAGTTGTGTAGGTGTTTTGAGATGTAATTTTACGGGTTTTAAGGTGGGTACCTAATCCCATTGGGAGGCATAAGTAATCTCCCCATAGATCCTTGCTCCATTGGCTTTGAGTTTTCAAGCCTTGTGTATTTTGAAAGTTGCATTCTTGTGTTTGAATGTGTGTTAAATGATTGTGAATTTTTTTATTGTGATGTGGAAAAATTGTGTTAGTTTTCATGAGTTGTATCCATTCCTTATTGCACTTTGGTTAGGGTTTCGGGGAAATGAGGAGGATAGCTTTTTCTCCTCATTATATTATTGGTTGGGTGGAGAGTGTTGCCTCTCCCCATTTTTTTGTTGTGATTGAAGTGAAGAAATGGTGGATATTTTGTTGAGGATCTGAGACTTGGAGCATTTGTACAAGTCAAAAGAAATCCTTCATTGTAGAAACCTTTCTTGTAATTCCCACTTAAGGTGGAAGGCTAGTAGTCTTGCATTTAAAGGAAAAGTTGTATTGTATATTTTAATTATTAAGTTGCAATGTATTGTTGGAAGGAAAGATTTTTGTATTGTAAGAAATGAGCTATGCTCAAAGAAGAAGAAAGTTCATTGTTATTTGTAGGAGTTGCATTATTGTAAGAATGAAAGGAAAACTTGGAAGTTGTAAATCATGGAGAATGTATTCTTAGCAAAACTGAAATGTGATACAGTTGTTTGTGTCTCTTTGAATGAATGGTTGTGGTTATAATGGAAGCATGCACTAAGTTATAGTGAATTACCTTGTTGAAGGATTACATTCTTGTTGTGGAAAATAAAGAAACAATTCTTAGGAATATATTGAATTTCATTCCTTCATTTGAGATTGAAAGTAATTTTATTGGAAAAGTATTCTTGTAGTTTTTTTCTTATATGCTATTGAAATAGAAAATCCTTGTAATTTAGTGATTTAAGTCATGGAATGAATAAGTAGTTTAACCTTTCAACTAGTGACTTTAGGCACCTAAATTAAAGCTAAGGTTAAACTTTAAACCACTCTAGAAAAAATTTATTTTGGAAAAATTGCGGAATTGATGGTTTTGTTTTCGAAGAACAGGACTGCTGCCCCATGTAGAATGGTGCTTTCTAAACCATTGGCCTGATGAGAATGGAAGTCTATGAACCACCACCGAGGCAAGGCGGTGGGTTGCGAATTATCACCTAGGTAGGGTGGTGGTCCAAAGACCTTCAACTTGCTTAGGGCTGCGGTTTCATCACTATCGATGGAAAAATTAAAGTTTGCGAATGTGTAAATCTGAACTTGATCTAGTTAAAATATGAGCCTATAAAATGTAAAAAGGAAACTACCAACAAACTATATGGGAACTATAGTGCCCACATTAAAATAAATACATAAATAATTTAAATTAAATGTGGTGGTTGAATGGGGAGTGGCATGTGCTGGAAATGTTGTGTGGAAGGAGTTCTAGAAAGGTATGGGAGGATTTTTCAGACATGTCATTTTCCATGCATAATGGTACATGAAATTTATGTGAAATCCAAAGGAATTTTACATGCTGAAACCCAATTTAGTGTTATAGTTGTAGCAATAATTAGATAGTTACAGTGAGTGTAAACACCAGTTGTAAAGTTTTTTTAAAAACAAATATGGTTCTTTTCTTGAACATGTTAGGCTTTTGGACGAGTAATTCATCAAATAATACTTTATGCACCTATGGATCTCTACCTTTTCTATTAGTTTTGAATGTCTTGTGATAGACGTGTGGGAGGTGGAGGCTCTCGCGTGATTTTGTAAAGTATTTCTTTGTTTTTTTCTGATCTTGTTGTGGTAGGGAACTTGACTAGGAGATATGTTTGGACACCCGTGTTGGGTGTAGGAGAGGTTAGAGTGTGAGGGATAACACATGTGCATGTTTGATAAGAGATGTGAGGATTTCCCAACCATTGTTAAAATATGATCTTGGACTTGCATCCACCAATGCATTTTGGAGAAGCGAGTAGGTGGTTTGTCAAGATGTTTATTATAAGTGCCCTAGTAGATATGTCTGGAGAATGTGGAAGCATGTGTAAGGCATGTGAACTGTTCACCAAAATTCCTGAAAGAAACGTGGGCATCCTCATGACTATTGAAACTATTTCACTAAATGTACACCATCAGAACATAAAGATAGAAAGGAAATTTTGTTTGATGTGGATGTTAAGCCATTTTGTATGGACCGTGGACAATGCCCCACCAAATTTGCGCTAAGGTATTACGGGAAAAGTTAAGCGCTTAGCACCATGTGGTAATGAGTAGGTTGGAGGGATAATGTTGGTGAGAAAATTTGTTGGAGAGATAAGGGGTTTGTGTGGCAAGTTTATCATTGTGTGGAATTTGTTAAAGGTATTTGGTGGGCAATTAGATTACTATTGCAATGGCTTATATGGTTTGAATGACTAATGTTGGAAATAGAATTTTGTATTCAATAAAAGAAAAATGGAAAAATGTTATTTTATAGCTCTGCAATAGTGGATGTATAACCTATTCCATGTTGGTGAAAGAAACCTAATTTGTAAGCGTGAATCTGAGTTAAGTGGCACAGAAAGTATAAGATGGTGATGGGAAACCGCTACCAAAAAGGATTCTTGATACGCCTTAGGCATAATCTTTGAATAAAATGCAATGGTGGAATGGTGGATGCGTGCAACTGTTTGATGAAATTCCTAAGTGAGATGTTGAACCAAATCCCATGACTTTGACTGGCTTCATTCCTCCAGGAATGGTTCATCTCACCTTATCCTTCATAATTCTCGTATTTTAGTTTTACATTTGTACTAAATAAATTTAAAACCTTAGAGTATCTCACATTTGATTATTTTATATAATATTATTTTGTAAAACAATAAAACAAAATTTGGAACTTATGTAATCCAAATAACACTTGGTAACAAGGCATAAACTTAAACCCCTCCTTCGAACACAATTTAGTAAATTTTGTAACCAGTCTCTTAGCGTGAAACAACAAAACTCCTCCTTAAGATTTACTTTTCGATATGTAATTTGATCATCATTCGTGGTTGCGACCACAACCTTATGCACTATTAGACCTAGGTATAAAAATTTGGTGCTCGTGCCTATTGGTGTTGGCGAGAGCTAGATGAGTCATCAACTAAAACAACCTTTTTGTTTACCTTATAAGTTAGAAAAATGCAATTTCTAGAGACTTGAAAAATAACACTCTGAACCCCATACATGAGAGGTCAAGCATCGTATGTGTTCGTTGTTAGGTAGAGATTCCTATCAAGCATTATCTCAACCTTATTTGACTATTTGGACTCTCTTCGCCACTTCTCTAGGAGCTTTATTACTCCGTTTTACAGTTTTGAGGAGTTGTTAAAATTGAAAAGTTGGATTTCGTTTTTACCTGTTGTTTAAACCCTGGGTAAAAAATGCCTATCAACCTTTACAAACCTCTATAATTTTTACTAGACAATATCCTAGAACATTCGGGTCTAGAAAATCACTTTTATGGTTAGTTTGGCTAATAGAATTTTTTTAGGCCTCTAGTCGCAGTTTGACTAGGTCAAACTGAACTAATTATGACGATGGCTCTAGAAAACTTGCCTTCATTTGAGAACCACTTTCTAGTTCTTTTCCATCGACTCGGTGAATTCTCCATATAGGGAACTTGTAGGAATTTTCATTATACGTTCATCCATCAAATGTCGGTTTTAGATGTGGTTTTCTAATCCTTGAGCTAAATTTCAATTGTTTGAAACTAGGCCAATTATGACCAATAGCCTTGGAAAACTAGCCTATGGTAAACCGTTATTCTAGTTATGAATTCCTTCCATTCCTATGAACTCTGGCATATATGTGGACATGTATAAATTTAACCGTGGTGTGATTGATCATTGGAAGACAACATATGAAAGTGGTTTCTTAGCCTCCGAGCCTGATTTGAACATTTTTGTAGCTAATAGGAATATGTAAAAATAAAGTTATAGGACTCTCGTTGGGTTGTCAAACCATCATGGAAACTTTTTGACATTATAAATAACTTCTTGAAACTCTATGGTGTCACTTGTTGTGTGAAATTGAACTTTTGGTGAAATAGTGTTTCTCTCTCTTCCCTATTTCTTTCTCTCTCCTTGGTTACGAAATGAAGTGAAATAAAATGAAATGAATACATGTATTTAACCCTTTTCCTTTCGAATGCAAATTATTAATTTTATTATGTAAATGGGAAACTAAAGATGTTAATTATGTTAGGTTAGGTGGATGCCATGCCAACGATTTATCGCTGATTTCATGCTCACATGGTTTTGTAGGATGCAAGAAAGATGGCAAAAAGGCATTGTGCAATTCATTGTTTATTATTGTAATTTATATAGGTCATTGTAAAATGTATATATGTATAATGTAGTCCCATGTTACAAAAAAATTGTATTTGAAATTTTCTAATATGTATGAGATGTTAGTTTTAGGGATACCTTGGGAAATGTGCATTTGATCATAGGTGTAATTTTGATTCATAATTATGTATGGTAAAAAGGATTGATATATATATATATATATATATATGTGTGTGTGTGTGTGTGTGTGTGTTGTGTTAAATGAATTTGAATTTAATACATTGTAGTGCGTTAATAGTGTTCAATAGATGATTAATTAATTAGTATGTTGTATTCTTACCTTGTAAATGTAATAAATAAATCTAAACGAAACACTTAACCCTAGTATAGGACTCGTGTATAACTACCTTTCATGCATGAATCCTTTTAGTGTAGAAAACTAAAACCTTAGGATAAACTTTAATCTCTACACTCAATTTCATCCTTCTCGCATGATATTTCTTAGCCCAAAAGAAATTGAAACCGTAAAATGAACTTAAACTTTTGTGCTCGATGGAACCTCCTAGCTTAGGTAAATAAGACCCCTAGTTTGTGTTATCGTCATGGTCAATATGTTTAGCATTATCATCATGAACCCAATGGTTAGGAGCGACCTGGAAAAAATTTATCTGGAATAAGTAGAACTAACACCTTCTTAGTATCCTAGTCATCTACCAAGTCTTACGAAGTTAGATCTAGGAATTATCTTCATCATCAAATGAATTCCTTGTGGGATCCAGACGACACAAATGGACCTAGTGAAATAGTTTTACTATGACTTAAACTCTTGTTAATGATCTCTTTAGTCCTCACAACTAAATGTGTTACTTTGGCTAGTGACAATATAACACCTTGATCTTTACGAAGATTTATAGGGTAAATATGTTTTCACACCTTAATCTGATCTATAATAGGGCATAGCTCCTAGAGTGAAAATTAGAATTAAACTAAACCTCATTTGATTAGGAGGTTAACTTGTGGGTAGAAAATGGTAAGTAACTCCTTGCAAATGAAATTGATTTGAAAGATGTTGACTTTAGAGAACCCAGGAAACTGGAATCTTGGTCCCGTAATCCCTTGTTATGTCCCTTTTAACATTAAGAATAAAATAAAAATTATTGAAATCATGCAAAATCATGAGATATTACCTTGAACACAAATAACTTATAGTTCATGTTAGTTTATAATCCTTCCAATCATATACTTCTTCAAGATGTTAGACAAGTACTTTGTAACTCTTTTGTTATAAAGTGATGCCAATAATGAGACCATAGTGCAATGTAAGAGTAAAGGATATAAGAGTAAAACGAGATTTGAGGTTAGGAATAATGTCACTCTTGGAGTCCTTATAATTCAATTAAACATTTTCATGTGTTACAAAGAATATGAATTTCCCTTGGTGTGATCAAACTTTGAGAAAACAAAAGATATATATAAATCTAAATACAATTTCTTGATGTGGAAATGTTGAATGGATTCAAAAAGTTATTGAACTATATTAACTATGATAGGAAATAAAGATACCATGATCGAAGAATGTTTATGGGAACATGTATCTTGAATCTAAATCTCCCTTAGGTCCTAAGATTTATTTCTCAGCATCACGTCAAATTCACTTGTGTAGAAAGGGTAAAATTATAACATTGAATAAACATTTGAGAATCATAATATGAACATAAGAACGAGAGAATTAAGAACTTTGTATGAAATTTGAAATATGGAAAATAATTATGTAAGTTATGGAGATTTTTATAAGGGATAAAGAGCCAACTTAAATGGTCGAACTGTAAGTTGAATGTGAAATGAATTTAAGAATCTGTAGGTGGAAAAAGGATAAAATTATCCTTGCACAATAATGTTCTTGGAATGTTAATTGTAACTAAGATGTAATCATGGTAATGATGTGTTTTGGTTTGTCAATCCTTGGGTCCCTTTCTTGTTGTTGGGTCATTACTAGCATTTGTTCATTGGGGAAAGTGTGGCATCGAACATTTATATGGTGTTGGCATGTGTCTATGTGAGTCGATGACTTTTGTAAGTGTCATATGCATTGTTGAGTTTCTCTACTTAGAGCCTTGTGGTGTTGTGTAGTGAGAAATGTAAGAACAAAATAAATTATCCTGGTATTATTAACGTTGTATTGTGTGTGTAATTTATGGGCATTACATTTGGTATTAGAGCAGAGGTTCATACTCTCGAACCTTTGGGATAGATTGGAGTAGTGATGATGTTGCATGATGGTGGTGGATATTGGAAGAGTAATGTGATATATGTTGTAATGTGAACAACGTTGTAATTGTGATATTATGAACGCACATGTTGTGCATGTCATTTAGTGCATATTTGTTATCATGTTGATGTTCTTGTGATGAGAGTATTCACTCTCCTTTTCATGGCTTCTATGAATAATTCATGTGTGATGTATCACCTTGTTGTGTGTGAAAGGAATGTTATTATTGATTATGGAGTGTTGGAGCATTTTGACATTTTGTGATATGTAGGTGTGTTGATATATTGTATAGACAATATTGATGTATAGTGAGCTAGATTGTAACGTGATGTCATCACTTTATTGTGATGAATCGTGTGCATCACCGTGTTGTATTGCAATTGACTATATGTTGTAATGTTAGACATTGTGTTCCTCATACGTATAATTCATGTAATATGTGATGGTTCATGTCGTGATTTAGGGGCATATGGTGAGCATATGATCCCTATTATATAGTGATTGTACTTCAGGTGTAGAATGTGGTAATGTGATATATCGTAACCCATGAAAGTAATGATTTTGTTATACCCTGTATATATACCATGCGTAATATGTTATGGTTAATTTGTGTGAATCACCATTGTGTTAGTGATGTAGTTATGTGTTATGTTGTGGACCCTACACTAACCGACCCTAAGGGAAATTGGTAAAAGGTGTATGTTTGGAGTGAGGAAATGTGTATCATTGACCAGTCACTCGAGCCAAGTATGAGATAGGAAGTGGAGTCTTACATAGGCTGAAAATCCACTTTTGTTTGTTTGGTATGTATGGTAATTTCTTAACGGGTTTCATGCATATTGTTTTTCAAGACACCTTAGGCTCAGTAGATGGTGACTTTTACTCCTTTCTCTCTCTCGATATGGTTATCGTATGGATTCAACCTATGTGCTTTTGAATATGTTGAGCCTTGTCGAAGTGGTGGCGGGATGATTTTGATAGAGATGATGACAATTGTATTATTTGATATGATATTTTACAAGCTGAGGCTCGATGTATGAGTGCCAACAACTCATTGAGTACCCTTTTGGTGGCCATATAAGGCCACATAGTTATTGTAATGTGTTATCTCCATATATGTATTTTATTTGTAAATTGAACATTTTTTCTTTTCTTGTAAGAACCAGAAATTTTCTTGATTGACATGTTCTTATATTTTGGGCATTTATTTGGTTGTTGCACTAACATGTAGATTTTGCACTAACTATGGCTAATTAGCCATTTGATTTTCTTATTCTTAAATTTTTGTATCAAGTTTAAAATTTTTATAGCCTAGCCCAAGGCTTGAGATTTTTTCCACTTGGCATTTGAAATGGATTGTTATGTTGGTTCTAATGTCGTAATGTGTTGGAATAGGGTCATGGGATTCACTATGGAGTGGTGGAACCTATGGAACCACTTCGTTGTATAGGGGTATGCCTCAAGGAGCTAAAGATAACTAGTGGGTTGTTGAACCACGAGTTATTATGTCACTTGGGTTAGAGGTATCTGGACTCTATGTGCCTAGGGCCATAGGGTGATTGGCCTCTTTTGGGGAGCGAAAAGGAAAATTTATCTTTATTTTATTGCTTGAGGGAGGTATAAGAGACTTGAAGGAGGTATAAGATACTTGAGTGAGGCATAAAGATTTGTGGAGGCAGTGGGATTGATGCTTTGAGTGGTATATGAAGGTATATGGAGTTTTTTTGTGATTATTGAGAGGTATATGTATTTTTTTGTGATGCTTTGGGGGGTATATGGAGTTGTTTTGTGATGTTGTGGGAGGTGTATGGTATTGGAATTATGGTTTATGTGTACTCTTATGAGTCTGGGTTATGTCTTGTGATGTTTCTTTCATCTTGACCCTTCATAGCTACAATATAGTTTGAGTTACGTGAAGTATTTTTATGTGCACTGTTGGGAATTCCATGTTGTTATAATATGCTTATGTTACGAGTGCATTTGTGTCAAGATCATGTGTGAAAATTACTGTGTTGTGAGTGTTGGTACCCAAATTTAATCTCCTTCAAAGGCCAAACAACATCATGAACTTGGCAGGATGCTCAGAGGTAGATAGATGATTATGTATGTCATTTTGTAGCCGGGGAAGCAATCTATCTAACCTTTTAGCACTCAAGCTTTGAAAAGGAGTGGGTAGCACCTTAAGAGGATTTGATCTATCCTCACTATTTTAGGTTGTGCCTTTCAACCAAGGTAAGAGAACCCTTTTGTAGCCTGTTGTTTATGGAGGAGATGGAGATATCCTTCCTGATGAAGTTGTTAAGGATACCTTGAAGAAAATATGATCAATGCAACAAAATCTAACTCTCACGAGTTGTCACTCTAGATAGTGGAGATATTCTCTAGACAAGGTTCAAGCTACTAAAGACATTTGGAATCCTAATTGTTTCTGCATGTTTTGGTAGTAAAAATTATGCATTTGTATACATACATGACAAAACAGGGGTAGTATGGGTATGATTAATTGTTTTTGAATGAATTTTGGTGGGAGGTGAAGCAGGATAAAGTTGATTATACCAAATCTTTGAGAAATTTTACAAAAATGGAAATCTCGAACAAAAAATATTTTCAGAGTAGCCAAGATGTTCCTTTAACTAGAATATGTGCTTCAATGGAGGCCCAGATCAAAAATTTTCACACAAACTTCAAGGATCCAAAATGAAGGCTCAAATTGGAAAACTTAAATGAAGATTATCAATCTCTGTTTCATCATGCCTAAGATACCCTCAAAGGCTAACAAAAAATCTTATAGTCATGCTAGGAGTCACAGTGATTTTAAATATGTTTATTTCACTATTAAATGAAAGCTCTTTGATAAATGAAATTGCAAATGCCACAAAACTATGACAAGCATAAGATCTTGTGTGATTCACACAGATTTCAATGTAAGAATGCAATAGGAACAAGAAAAACTACTTACAGACATTCAGGAATGAAGCAAAAATAAATTTTGCCCAAGAATAACACAGATTAACTCAAATTTGGTTAAATTTATCATAGGGAAAGTTTCTCGAACAATCTTAGAGCTTTTCAATGGTTTTACACTCACAACCACCTTGACATGATCAAATGTAACACAAAAGAGATAAACAGGCTTCTTCAGATAGTTTCTCAAAAAGACAAGCTCTATCAAGCTTTTCTCTTAGGAAATCAATTTCTAACTCCTAATACTTCTACGTTCACAAACTCCCAACCATTTTCACGGAAAAATCATGCCTATTTATAACATTTTACAACAGGGCCTTTCCCCAAAAAATCCAAACATTAAATGCACCAGTGCTCGCCATGATTCTGATCGCGATTCCCATAATAAGATATGTAAAAAGTTGTCAGGTTCCCATGGGGGAAGATCTCTTCAAAAATCTCCCACATTCAACTCCTTCCTCTAGAAAATCACGCTTCCTTCTATTTTCCAACCACTTCCGCCCTATTCTGTCTAATTTGGTTCTTTGCGTGCCCGGGGAGAAGAAATGGAAGATTAGATCGAGCCCAAAAGGTCAGGTCTCATCTTAATGGTAAAATACGTCCCCAAATTTTTCTCACCAAACCCATATTATCAACAGGTTGTTCATGTGCCAAGGAAAGAAAAATTAGGCCGAATCGACTACTTCAGATTGCATATTAATGGTGAGACGTTTCGCTTTTTGACCTTCCCCACCAAACCAGGATGCAGATTAATGTTCCTCTTCATTTGGCATGTAGGAGACTCCAAGAAATGATAAAAAAACCAAAAGAATACGTGTCCCCAAGAGCTCTAGAGTTAAAATGGTGGAAAAATTAGATACAGAGACACAATTTCCGTTGATTTCTATTTTGAATTTGGACCGTCCACATGGGAGATCCATTTTAGAGTGGGCATGCGGGTTCCTTTTTTCCTTTTACAACTTTTGGAAAAATGTAAAATTTTCACATTTTGCTCCGCACCTCCGCCCTTGAGAAATGAGCCTGACACATGTCCTAAGGTGGGCCCCAAAGGAACCACAGCCAAATTTTGCTACTTCACCTCTTTTTTGAAAAAGGGTAAAAATTTCAAGTTTTCCCAAAAGCTTCGCCCTTGGAAAATGGGCCTAACACGTGTCCCAATGTGGGTCCCATCGAGAACCATGCTTCCTTTTTCACTTTTAACTCCTTTTTCCACAAAAGGAAAAATTTCCAATTTTCCTCCGAAGTCCGCACCTCCGCCATTGACTGGAGCAAGTTTTGACTTTTCTCTATCGGGCCAGGTCATTTTGATGATTTTAGTCATTTGAATATCAAGGGAAAAAATCCAAGTTGCCCCCGATGGCCCGCCTCCCCACCTTTTGAAATTTTCAATGCAAACTTTGACCTCCTTCTTGTTAGGCTTTCGGGCTATTTTGAGATTTTAATCCTTCTGATGACAAGAGGTAAAACCCAAGTTGCCTCCGATGGTTCGCTTCCCCGCCCCTTTGACTTTTCAAACTGCTACATGTCACAATGGCGCATCTTGAGATGTTCCCCAAAAGTTGAGACCTTGAATGAGCATGGGCTCGCCATGTATCTCAGGCCCTTTAATAAGTTGTTGAAAATTCTAAGGAAAGAAGACATGGCAGAGACCTCCACGTGTCATTATGGTGCAACTTCAAAAACCTTAAGGCTTCAAAATGATTTGGCGGGGGTGCACTTCCATTTAGTATTTTATTCCATTTTTTCAAAAGGGAAAAACATCCAACATACCTCGAAGGCCCGCATCTCCGCCATTAGTTTTTCCATGTGTCCTCCTGCGGGGTCAAAGTAAGACTTTTTCCCTGCCACTTAAAAATTCTTTAATCAAATCTCACAGGCGGGACGTGGGGTGGGTTCAAATTTTTTTCCAAAGTAGCCAAAAATATCAAGTTGAGAGAAATAACCTGCCATGCCCCATCCAATTAGAAGAAGCCATGTAAGCACCAAAAGAACCAATTAGAATTGAGCGGAGCCACGGGACCAAATTTTGTCTTTTTACCAAAAAGGTAAAAAGCAATAAGTTAAAACATTTTTGCATCATCCCCTAACCAACCAAAGGAAGACATGTGACTACCAAATGCTGAGGAATAACTTTGATAGGAAAAAGACACCCGTCGATCAGTCAAAAATATAGAAAATCACCATTCACGCCCAGAACCCGATTTTTCGCTAAGGATGAAAATTTTTGAAACAAAAAACAAGTGAATCATGATTCCGAGCATCTTTTCAGACCATGGATTTGGATTTTCAAAGGCATACAAATATAAATCAACCATTCTCGAGCTTCCATGGTCGAGGAAAAATAGGAAATGACAGAGCCCGCGGATTTTGAAGAAATTAGGGAAAAACAGGGCAAAGCGGAGACTTCTTCAAGGAGGGACATGACAATGGATTACAAAAATTCGAGGCATTCAAATGGAAGTAGAAACTTTTAGAACACCCATATCAAGAGACAAAAAGTTTCAGAACACGCAGATTAGAGGAAAATAATGGCAAATGGGGCAAAACAAATCTGAGCACCAACATTGGCTCCGACTCGGGGATGGGCACTCCTGTGAGTGCCACAAGAACAAAGGTAGACCAAGTGCCAAAATATCCATTAGGAAAAGGAGTCATCTTACAGAGCACAAAACTAGGACCATCCCCAAAAAAATGAACAGAGAAACCAGCAAAAATAGGCCACCAGGGGCCAAAACAAACAAGAACACAAAAGACAGAAAACAAACCAACAAGCTATACATTGTATAGGTGATGTTCACCTTGATACTGGGGAATCAATCCAAGAAATTCTTCAAATTCCTTCCATTAATAGGCAATTCGATCAACTCTCCATCCAAGTTCTTCAAGAAGAAGGTATGCTCACCAGTCTAAATATCTATAGAGTAAGGGCCCAGCCATAAAGTGCAAAAAATTTACCATGCTCGCCCTTATCTTCATGCCTGCTATCCCATAACAAAGCACAAGATCTCCAACATTTAAGGCTCTATGGGTGACCTTCTTATCAGACAACTTCTTCAGTTTCTCCCTAAACTTTACATGCCTTTTGTGGGATACCCTCCTTTCTTCATCAAGTTCAACAATCTGGTTAATGTGGGCATCATATGGACTTCTTAATCTTCCAGTTGTTGAATGAAATGATATGAGGATAACTACATATGCGGGGGTAAAGCGGGCTGAGTTCCATACACCAACTCAAATGGGCTCTTTCCAGTGGCTCTTTTAATAGTAATGTGATCTGCCCAGACAACAAACTTCAACTAGTCACCCCATTTTCTCTTGTTCATCTCCAAGGTTCTTCTAATAATCTTCAGCAAATTTTTATTACTGGACTCAGCTTGTCCATTTCCTTGGGATTGTAATTGGAAGCACATTTCAGATTGATACCATATTCTTTACACATTTCCACTAAAGGTTTAGCTCTGAAACTCATGGCATTATCGGCAACAATTTTGACTGGCACCCCAAACTTGCAGATGATATGGTTCAACTGAAAATCCATGACAATTTGGTGTGTTGCTCTTTTGGTGGGGATTGCCTCCACCCATTTGGTGAAGTAATAAGTGGCTACAAGAATCCACTTATGGCCAAAGCACTTGAAGGGTCTGAAATCTCACCAATGAAATCCATTCCCCATTGCTTGAATGGAGCTTCAATCGATACAGACTTCAAAGGAAGGGAGCCTGAAGCTTTCGATCTTCAGAGAAGTGTTGGAAACTCTCACATCTTCTAACCAAAAGAGTTGTATCCTTGAAGAGGGTTGGCCACCAATAACCAACCCTCAAGATCTTGTGTGTTGTGACTCTTCCAGCAAAGTTCCCCCACAAACTCCTCCATGAAGATCAACAATTATGTTGGGGGCTTCATCTTCAGTAATGCACCTTAAGAGAACTACCTCAGGGTTCTTCCAAGATAACCGATAATCAGTAATGACATATTTCTGGGAAACCAACTAAAGGGCTCTTTTATGGTTCTTACTTAAATACTTAGGGTAGTTCATATGTATGCGATAAAAAATTACATCTTTGTACCACTCAGAACTCAACAATTTTTCAAAAACATCTACCCTACCTTCTTCTACCTCATTTACCTCAATAGTTTTCAATTTACTCTCATCCATAAGGTTATCTAAGCCCAAACCTCTCACCAGCTTCGTGGTTTGGATATCCATGTCATATTCTTGTAACTTGTTCACCCATGTGCATCTTTTGCTTGAGACTTCCATCTCTGATAAGATGTCTTTCACCATGGTGTGGGGAACATAAGCAACAATCTTAGAACTCAAAATGTAAGGCCTAAAAATATTTGTTGCTTTTACCAAGGAAAATGCTTGTTTCTCCATAATAGTGTATTTCAACTTAGCCCCCTACAATGCCTTACTGAAAAAGGCAATTGGCCTCTCATCCCCCTCATCATCCTTCTGCAACAGGATAGAAGCAATAGTGTTCTCTAAAGCAAAAGAAAAAGGTTGAAAGGAATTCTTATAACTGGAGCTGCTAGAACAAGTGCATGCTTTAGTGCCTCTTTAATCCCATTAAAAGCTTGGATGGCAGCCTCCTCCCATTTGATGGCCTGGTCCTTTTTAGCATGGAAGTGATTGAAATGGTCAACTCAGCAAAGTTTGATATAAATCTTCGATGAAGTTTGTATTTGAAAGAAGGAATGAATTCCTTTTTGGTTCTTGGGATTGGAACCTTGCTAATGGCCTCTACCCTTTCTGGATCAATCATCACCCCTTCTTATGACACAATGTGACCAAGCAACTTTTCCTTCTGCACTCCAAAATGGAACTTCTTTGGATTGATTGAAATGCCATATTCTCTACATCTTACCAGCATCTTTTCTAAGTGCAGCAAATGATCACTTCTCTTCCTGAAGAACACAGTTACATCATCTTGGTAGACAGCAATAAAATCATTGATGTAACCAGGAAAAAGTAATGTCCATAGCTCTTTGAAAGGTTGCACTAGAGTTCATTAGACCAAAGGGCATCCTGACATTAACATAAGTCCCCCAAGGAGTGGTAAAGGTTTTAATTCAATTTGATTCCTTCACCATAACTTGGTTATGACCAGAGAAGCCATCCAGGGTAGAAAGTAGTTCAGAACCAATCACTAGCTGCATCATGTTTTCCATGTTTGGTAAAGGATAATTATCCTTCATTGATGCTCTATTCAGATTCCTAAAATCCACACACATCCTGATGTCACCATTCTTCTTTCTGACTGGTACTAGGTTTGCAACCTAAGAAGAATACCTTATGGGTTGAATAATCCCTCCATCCCTCAGTTTATTCAGTTCCTCTTGCATCTTAATAGATAGGAGTAGGTTGATTGGCCTCTGTTTCTGCCTAAATGGTTTTGCATTAGATTCCAAGGGAATCTCATGTTGAAACAGATCCTCTCTATATGCTTTTAGTTTAGAATAGGTCCAAGCCATGCAATCCTGATACTTTTTCAGCAATTGAATGTAGGACTGCTTCTCCTCCTTCTGAGATTGCTGCCTAACCAAATCTTCCTTAGTTTCTCCTTCGTACCAAGGTCATGCTCCTCAATATCCCTTGAGGTTGTCATGCCTCTGTTAATAATGTGATCAACATTATCAAAATTGGACTCAAGAGCAACCATCCCTCTAGGAATGGTATTAGTATTTATCTAGATAATGCCTTTTCCAAACAAGGTTTCTTTACCCTCGGCTATGCACACCATTGGCTCCCAATCAATATTCTGATCAACAAAATCCTCTCTGTTTTACAGACATCTTTTGACCTAAGCATCATCATCAAGAACTTGTCAATGCTTAATATTGTCAGTGCACAGATGTCCTAGTTAAGCACTTCAACATCATACTCGTAATATGGGGACATTACACAATTATCAAACCGAAATCCTAGTACTACAAGTTTTTCTGCCAAATCATTGAACTTCTTATCATGATGCACAATGTTAAATGAGAAAAACATCTCAATGAAATCCCAAATTGCATGCTTATATTGTTTCATTCTTAGTTTTTTTGTGGCATACAATTTTCTGACTTACTTTACAATTAATTCCGAATCTCCCTTGACAATGATGTCTTTAACACCATATTTCCAAGAAATCCTCAGACCTAACAATAGTGCCTCATATTCAGCAATGTTATTAGTGCACTCAAAGTTGAGCTTGAAGGAAAATACAAACTCCTCCTAGCAGGAGAGATCAAAACAACACCAGCACCATTTTCAAACTTGGAGCAAGCTCCATCGAACAACAAAGTTCAAGGAGAGCCCGTCTGTTCAAGACATTTGTATTCTTCAATCTTATGCTCCTTTCCATCAACAAATCCTATAAGGTTATCAAGCATCAACACTTGTGTGCAGAACTTCATAAGATGCATTGTTAGGATCTTCAATAAGGTATAACATCTTCTTTTCCCCATACAACTTGACAAGGCTTCCCTCAATCGGGATGGTGGCATAGGACATATCCATTTGAATACTCCCACCAACACTTACTTGACCCATTTTCTAGACAAAAACATACCCCACTGGTGGACAATCAATAATAACTACATCAAGTTTCAAATTCCGCCTAGGTAGGTCTGCAAGTCACCACCGAACCTTCACACATCCCACCACCTGTCACCTCTCTAGAATCCAGCAGGTGCACTTCCCATATGTTCTTACCTTGATATCCATCTCATTCATAACTTCAAGAGGCATAACATTGAATGATGCCCCGAGTCAAACATATACAATTATGTAGCAATCGCCTTTAATGATCAAAGTGGTGAAGAATGGATCCACATTCGATTGAGAATATACCAAGGATGTTCCCAAATAAACCTTGGGTGGTTCATCTAGCTCTTTTGATGTTGGTGATGTATCTAACTCTTCAATGATTGGATGAGTCTCCACGATGTTTACATTTCGCCTAGGCGCCTTCTTCTATTCTTTCAATCCCAAGTATTCAAATGCTCTCTTTTTGTTCTTAGGAATCCTAAGCAACTCAACAATTGAATTGGGCAGAGACTTTTATTTGACTTAAAACTTAGGAAATGTCATAAGGGATATATTTTGGCAAGGCAAGTATTAGAAGGAAAGCCAACACACTGACTAGTGTGGTACAAGATTTTTGATAACTTGGGCATGAGGAGGGGTATGATTTTTTTTTGGGACAGCAAGGCCCTTGGAAGATGCATATTTCTTGGGAGCCTCTTTAGGAACATTTGAAAGCAATGGAGTTTTGGTTTGGGCCCGAGGCCTGGCCCTTTGACAACCCTACTTCTTGTGTTGTGTTCCTTTTCTTGAGCCATAACAACATTCATTAACAACTTCATGTCTTCCTTAGATGGGATTCTTCCATCATACATCTTTATCATTAAAGCCCTTAAATATTCAAATTCATTAATGGGCAATTCAAAATCTTGTACAATATCTACTTCTAAAATATGAGAGGGAGGGAGAAAAGGTACTCGGTGGATGCAATCCAAAAAATCAATAGCAATTTTGGCACTTATTACCTCAGTTGAAGTTGCCCCTCATTGTGAGCTCGTGGAGAAACCCATCATGCAAACATCATAATCATTTTCATCCTCTTCTTCTTCTTCTTCATGTTGATCTTCCTCACATGGAGCATGGGGCATGAAACATCTATCACACTAATCAATGACATTTGTCTCCTCCACAACAACTACGGTAGCCAAAGAATTAGGTACCATTCTCTTTTCATGGCCCTGGGACCGCCTATTTCCAAATCAATTAGGTCCCTTGCCTCTATCATTAGATCTTTGGTGATTTGTAAACCTATCTTGGCCTTGCTGCTTCGTTGATCTTGTGAGCTCGCCCAATTCCTTTCTCAGCCCGGGCTAGTTTGTAGGAAATTTCTTTGAAAACCCCTACTAAAGTCTTCACAACCTCTTCCAAATCAACAGCCTTTCTTTTCTGAGGTTTTTTGGGTTAATTAGTTTTACAACCTCCCTTTTTGGAGGCTTTCCAATTTCCTTGATGTTATTCTCAATTTACGGGGCCATGGTGAATGCCACGCCTCAAATTAGTAGGGTTTTTGTCCCTCAAGTAGTAAGTGATTTTTATAAAATGCATCGAATATTTGATCAAACATAAATCATCACATGGCCTTATCCTAACAGGTAATCTCCTCAAGGTCTTATTAATCCTTGTGTTGAAATCATGTAATGAATCATTAGGATTCTTCTTGATGTTTTCAAATTCTGATAGAAGAAATCTAGGGTCAGTTCTATCACCATACTTGCAATTTGAATGCATTATTCATCTCGGTCCAGAATCAATGGAATTATCTGGCAAAGTTTTGTACTAGTCCCTGGCATCTTCTTCCAAGGTATGGATAAACAGTTTAATATATACATCTTCATGTTCAATCTCAAAGTCTTCCATCATATTGATAAAAAGCTTTAGATGTTGATCACCGATTATAGCAATGTTTCCTTGGAACTTTGGCAAGTATGTTCCTTACTTCTTGGGAACTACATTTGGATAACCACCATCCCTACAAAATTTATAGGTCCAAAGTTATTTACAACAAAAGGGGGCCTAGGTGGGGCAGGGCCATGTTATTTTGAGGAGGTGGCCCTGGAGGAGTGACAAATTGATAAGGAGCAGAGGGCATTTGAAAACAGGAGTATACATTTCAAAATGGATATCCCCTAAAGGCCTTGTTTCTTGGAAATCCCTATCAACTTCTGAAAATATAGGGGCCGAATGAGAAGAAAAATATTCAAAATCAGATGAAGGCCCCTCTCCAGTTGGAGAATTCAATTCCACAAAGAGGCTACCTAATTCAGAAGCACTTGAATTGTAATCTTCAATAATAGGTTGATCACTTTCATCAATGGAGATCCCTTTTCTTGTCTGCTGATCTCCAATAACTCTCCAAGCTTTTCTTCCTTCTGATTTTTCTTTTCCTATCTCTAGAAATAATGTCCTAACAAGATCCCTAGCAAAGAAAGACCTTCTTCCTTCCATCTTTGCAAAGGTTAGTAACAAATCTCACTTGACAGAGGTTAAGACACTGATACTCATCAAGAATTAGATCAACAGGGAGTCGCCACTAAGGATTTCCACCTTAGTTGTGCAAATGCACTAAATATGATATGTTAAATTTTTGTCATTACTAAAAACTAGAAATGGAAAGAATTGAGTTTTCTTTACTCATATTTGTCAATGAAAGCTTAAAGTGTACTAGGTATATAAACCGAGAGAATTGCACACAAAGACACTTGGAACATATAAGAAGTGTTTTACTGTGGTCCGAATATGAACCGCAACCACTATGTCCCCCCGGCGGTGGTGCGGAAGCATGTTAGTACTCGAATTAATCTCCTTCAAAGGCCAAGTAACATCATGGATTTGACAGGATGCTCAGAGGTAGATAGATAATTATGTATATCATTTTGTAGCCGAGGAAGCAGTCTATCTGACCTTTTAGCACTCAGGCTTTGAAAAGGAGTGGGTAACACCTTAAGAGGATTTGATCTATCCTCACTATTTTAGGTTGTGCCTTTCAACCAAGGTAAGAGAACCTTTTTGTAGCATGTTGTTTATGGAGGAGATGGAGATATCCTCCCTGATGAAGTTGTTAAGGAGACCTTGAAGAAAATATGATCAATGCAACAAAATCTAACTCTCACGAGTTTTCACTCTAGATAGTAGAGATATTCTCTAGACAAGGTTTGGGCTACTAAAGACATTTGAAATCCTGATTGTTTCTGCATGTTTTGGTAGAAAAATTATACATTTGTATACATACATGACAAACAAGCGTAGTGAGGGTATGATTAATTGTTTTTGGATGAATTTTGGTGGGAGGTGAAGAAGGATAAAGTTTATTATACCAAATCTTTGAGAAATTTCACAAAAAATGGAAAGCTCAAACAACTAAAAACTTTTAGAGTAGCCATGATGTTCCTTTAACCAGAATATGTGCTTTAATGGAGGCCCAGATCAGCACTTTTCACACAAACTTCAAGGATCGAAAATGAAGGCTCAAATTGGAAAACTTAAATGAACATACCCTCGAGAGGCTAATAAAAATCTTATAGTCATGCTAGGAGTCATAGTGATTTTAAATTTGTTTATTTCACTATCAAATGAAATCTCTTCTGATAAATGAAATTGCAAATGCCACCAAACCATCACAAGGATAAGATCTTGTGTGATTCACACAGATTTCAATGTAAGAATGCAACAGGAACAAGAAAAACTACTTGCTGAAATTCAGGAACGAAGCAAACAGAAATTTTGCCCAAGAATAACACAAATTAACTCAAATTTGGTCAAGTTTATTATAGGGAAAGTATCTCGAACAATCTCAGAGCTTTACAATGGTTTTACACTCGTAACCACCTTGACATGATCAAATGTAACACAAAAGAGATAAACAAGCTTCTTCAGATAGTTTATCAAAAAGGTAGACTCTATCAAGCTATTCTCTTAGGAAATCAATTTCTGACTACTAATACTTCTACGTTCACAAAATCCCAACCCTTTTCACGGAAAAATAATGTCTATTTATAACATTTTACATGGCCTTTTCCCCCAAAAAATCCAAACATTGAATGCACCATTCGCCATGATTCCGACCGCGATTCCCTTAATCAGATCTATAAAAAGTTGTCAGGTGCCCAGGGGGAAAGATCTCTTCGAAAATCTCCCACATTTAACTCCTTCCTCTAGAAAATCACTCTTCCTTCTATTCACCAACCACTTCCACCCCTATTCTATCCAATCTGGTTCTTTGTGTGCTTATGGAGAAGAAATGGAAGATCAGATCGAGCCCAAAAGGTTAGGTCTCATCTTAATGGTAAAAGACGTCCCCGGATTTTTCTCACCAAACCCGGATTATCAACAAGTCGTTCGTATGCCAAGGAAATAAAAATCGGGCTGAATCTGATAGTCATATTTCATATTAATGGTGAGAGACATTTCAGACCTTCCCACCAAACCAGGATGCCAGATTAATGTTCCTTTTAATTTGGCGTGCAGGAGACTCCAAGAAATGATAAAAACCAAAAGAATACGCGTCCCCGGGATCTTTGGAGTTAAAATGGCATAAAAATTAGATACAGAGACACAATTTCCTTTGATTTCTATTTTGAATTTTGGACCATCCATATGGGAGATCCATTTTAGAGCGGGCCTGCGGGTTCCTTTTTTCCTTTTACAACTTTTGGAAAAAATTATAATTTTCACATTTTGCTCCACATCTTCACCCTTGAAAAATGAGCCTGAAACTTTTCCTTAGGTGGGCCCCAAAGGAAATGTGGCCAAATTCTAATACTTCGCCTCTTTTTTGAAAAAAGGGAAAAAATTTCAAGTTTTCCCCACAACTCCGCCCTTGAAAAATGGGCCGTCCCATCAGAACCATGCTTCCTTTTTCACTTTTAACTCCTTTTTCCACAAAAATTAAAATTTCCAATTTTCCTCTAAAAGTCTGCACCTTCATCATTGATTGAAGCAAGTTTTGACTTTTCTCTATCAAACCCGCAAGTCATTTTGATGATTTTAGTCATTTGAATATCAAGGGGAAAAAAATCCAAGTTGCCCCCAATGGCCCGCCTCCCCGCTTTTTGAATTTTTCAAAGCCAGCCTTGACCTCCTTCTTGTCGGGCTTACAAGCCATTTTGAAATTTTAATCCTTTTGATGACAAGAGGCAAAAATCCAAGTTTCTCTGATGGTCCACTTCCCCGCCCCTTTGAATTTTCAAACTACTACGTGTCATAATGGTGCATCTTGAGATGTTCCCAAAAGTTGAGATCTTGAATGAGCGTAGGCTCAGCACGTGTCTCGGGCCCTTTAAGAAGTTGCTGAAAATTCTAAGGAAAGAAGACCTGGTGGAGACCTCCACGTGTCATTATGGCACAACTTTAAAAACCTTATGGCTTCAAAATGATTTAGTGGGGACGTGCTTCCATTTAGAATTTTACTCCATTTTTCCAAAAGGGAAAAACATCCAACTTATCTCCGAAGGCCCACACCTCCGCCATTAGCTTTGCCACATGTCCTCCTACGGGGTCAAAGTAAGAATTTTCCCTGCCACTTAAAAATTTCTTTAATCAAAGCTTTGGGGCAGGCATAGCAAAGGGTTCAAAATTTTGCCAAAGTAGCCAAAAATATCAAGTTGAGAGAAACAACCCGCCATGCCCCATCTAATTAGAATAAGCCATGTAAGCACCAATCATAATTGAGCGGAGCCATGGGACCAAATTTGCCTTTTTGCCAAAAAATCAAAAAGCGATAAGTTAAAGCATTTTCCCACCATCCCCGACAAACCAAAGGAAGCCACATGAACTCCAAACTCGAGGAATAACTTTGATAGGAAAAGGACACCTGTCAGACCATCAAAAACACAGAAAATCACCATTCACGCCCAAAACCCGATTTTTCACTAAGGTGAAAATTTTTTGAAACAAAAAACAAGTGAATCATGATTGAGCATCTTTTCAACCATGGATTTGGATTTTCAAAGGCATACAAATATAGATCAACCATTCTCAAGCTTCCATGGTGAGGAAAAATAGGAAAACGACAAAGCCCGTGGATTTTGAAGAAATTAGGGCAAAAATAGGGAAAACTCGGAGACTCCTTCAAGGAGGGACATGACAATGGATTCTACAAACAATTCAAGGCATTCAAATGGAAGTAGAAACTTTCAAAACACCCATATTGAGAGACAAAAAAATTTAGAACACGTAGATCAAAGGAAAATAATGGCAAATGGGGCAAAACAAATCTGAGCACCAACAAAGTGAGGGATATGTGTGTTCTTTCCGTGGTTCAGTTGAGTTCTTGTGATGCAATATAGTCATGGAAGTATGTGAAGTTATGTATTGTGAACCATTAGTGTTGTGTTTATCCTTGATGTGGTAATGTGATGACAATTTGCATTTGGGAACCTACAAACATAAAAAAACTAAAATATTAAACATTGAAATCTTTGAAAGGTTGAGATTAATAAATACTTTAAAGGAAAGGACTAAGTAATAAAGAAAAATAGAACTATAAATCTTCACAAAACATTAATATTTAATATCTTGTCAAATTTAGTTACTTCCTTATGGTTGTGTTGTCATCGACAAGTTGTTTTGTTAAATGACGTGTGTCATTATTGAATTTCTTGTCTTCGTACTATTCAAGATTCGTTTTGGACAAGCAATCCATCAAAGAATGATTTATATGGTTCTTTTCTTGAACATGTTAGGTTTTGGATGAGTAATCCATCAAAGAATGATTTATGCACATGTGGATCTCTTCCTTTTCTACTATTTTTGAATGCCTTGTGAAAGACATGTGGGAGGTGGAGGCTATCTCAGGATTTTGCAAAGTATTTCTTTTTTTTTTCTGATCTTGTTGTGGTAGGGAACTTGACTAGGAGATATGTTTGGACACCTGCGTTGGGTGTAGGAGAGGTTAGAGTGTGAGGGAGAACACATGTGCATGTTTTATGGCATGGATGGGGTGCTTAAAGATTTATTTTTTGGAAAACATGGAAGAACTGCAATCTCCTTCCATGAGTGTTGGACTATTGGAGGTGGACAGTTTATCTATGTTTCCAACCTCTTAATAGGACTATGGGTGTGGCCAGTTGGGGAAGCTCTCTCCCTTGCTAAATAAAATGGGATTCCCTTTTGTTGCAACCTCTACACTAGTGCCTTATCTCTTCCTACCTTGGCCAGTGATGGAAGCTTTGATGTTGTGTTATAGTTCCCGTTCTTTTGTCCCACGTATAGTTGTGCAAGTTTTGTCTCTTCCACTATTTTCCCCCTATGCTAAAAGGAGATGTGAGGACGTCCCAACCATTGTTAAAATAGGATCTTGGACCATATCCACCAATGCATTATGGAGAAGGGGGAGGTGGTTTGTCAGATGTTTTAGTATAAGTGCCCTGGTAGATATGTCTCAAGAATGTGGAAGCATGCATAAGGCATGTGAATTGTTTGCCAAAATTCCTGAAAGAAACTTGGGCATCCTCATGGCTATTACAACTATTTCACTAAATGTACACCATCAGAACATAAAGAGAAAGGAAATTTTTTTAGATGTGGATGTTAAGCCATTTTATATGGACTGTGGACAATGCCCCACCAAATTTGCGCTAAGGTATTACGGGGAAAATTTAAGTGCTTAGCACCATGTGACAATGAGTAGGTTGGAGGGATAATTTTGGTGAGAAAAGTTGTTGGAGAGATAAGGGGTTTGCATGGAAAGTTTATCATTATGTGGCATTTGTTAAAGGTATTCATTGGGTAGTTAGATTATTATTGCAATGGGTTATATGGTTTGACCAACCAATGTTGGAAATAGAATTTTTATTTGATAAAAGGATAATGGAAAAAGGCTATTTTACAGCTCCGTAGTAGTGGGTGTATACCCTATTCCATGTTGGTGAAAGAAACCTGAGTTGTTGAGCATGAATCTGAGTTAAGTGGCACGGGAAAGTATAATAGGGTTATGGGAAATAGCTACTAGAAAGGATTCTTGATAAGCCTTAGGCATAATCTTTGAATAAAATACAATGGTGTAATATTTGATGCATGCAATCGCTTTGTTTGAAAAGCCTAAGTGAGATGTTGAACCAAATCCACGACTTTGACCGGATTTTTCCTCTAGGCATGGTTCATCTCACCTTATCCTTCATAATTCTTGTATTTTAGTTTTATGTTTGCAACTAAATAAATTTAAAACCTTAGAGTATCTCACATTCTATTATTTTATATAATCTTATTTTGCAAAACAATAAAATGAAATTTGGAACTTATGTAATCCAAATAACACTTGGTAAAAAGCATAAACTTAAACCCCTCCTTCGGACACAATTTAGAAAATTTTGTAACCAGTCTCTTAGCGTGAAACAACAAAACTCCTCCTTAAGATTTAATTTTCCAACTTGTAATTTGATCATCATTTGTGGTTGCAACCAAAACCTTATGCACTATTAGACCTAGGGTATCAAAATTTGGTGCTCGTGTGACCGTTGGTGTTGGCGAGAGCTAGATGAGTCGAAAACTAAAACCACCTTTTGTTTACCTTGTAGTTAGAAAATGCAATTTCCAGAGACTTGAAAAAAACACTCTAAACCTTGTACATGAGAGGTCAAGCATCATATGCATTCGTTGTTAGATAGAGAGTCACATCAAGCATTATCTCAACCTCATTTGACTATTTGCACTCTCTTCCCGCTTCTCTAGGAGCCTTATCACTCCGTTTTATAGTTTTGAGGAGTGTTAAAACTGAAAAGTTGGCTTTCGTTTTGAACCATTGTTTAAACCCCGAGCAACATAATGCCAAATCAACCTTTACAAACCTTTATAATTTTTACTAGATAATCTCCTGTAACCTTCGGTTCGAAAAAATCACTTTTCTGGTTAGTTTGGCTAATAGGTTTTTTAGGCCTCTAGTCACAGTTTGACTAGGTCAAACTGGACCAATTATGACCAGTGGCTCAGAAAACTTGTCGGCGTTTAAGAATCACTTTCTAGTTCTATGTCCCATCAACTCTGGTGAATTCTCTATATTTAGGGGAACTTGTAGTAATTTTCTTGTTGTGCGTTCATCCATTGAACGCTGGTTTTAGACGTGGTTTTTTTAGGCATCTAGCTAACTTTTGATCGCTTGCAGAATTAGGCCAATTATGACCAATAGCCTCGAGAAAATTAGCTGCCTATCGTAAGCAGGGCCGATTGGCAGTTTTGAATTCCTTCGAGTTCTATGAACTCTATGTATATAGGTGGACACATATAAATTTAACCATGGTATGTTTTCTCATTGGAAGACAACGTTTGAAATAGTTTCTTAGCCTTCGAGCCTGATTTGAACATTTTTGTAGCTAACAGGAATATGTAAAAAGAAAGTTGTAGGACCCTCGTCGGGTTGTCAAACCATCGTGGAAACTTGTTGACACTGTAAATAACTGCTTGAAACTCTACGGTGTGACTTGTGTGAAATTGAACTTTTGGCAAAATAGTGTTTCTCTCTTCCCTATTTCTTTCTCTCTCCTTGGTTACGAAATGAAGTGAAATAAAATTAAATGAATACATGTATTTAACCCTTTTCCTTTCCAATGCAAATTATTAATGTTATTATGTAAATGGGAAACTAAAGACATTAATTATGTTAGGTTAGGGTGGATGCCATGTCAAAGATTTATTGTTGATTTCATGCTCACATGGTTTTGCAGGATGCAAGAAAGATGGCGAAAAGGCGTTGTGCAATTTAATACTTACTATTGTAATTTATATAGGTCATTGTAAAATGTATATATGTATAATGTAGTCCCATGTTACAGAAAATTTGTATTTGAAATTTGCTAATATGTATGAGATGCTAGTTTTAGGGATACCTTGGGAAATGTGCATTTGATCATAGGTGCAATTTTGATTCATAATTATGTGTGGTAAAAAATATTGATATATATGTGTTAAATGAGTTTGAATTTAACACCTTGTAGTGTGTTTCTAGTATTCAATAGACGATCAATTAATTAGTATGTTGTATTCTTACCTTGTAAATGTAATAAAAAAACTAAACAAAACACTCAACCCTAATATAGGACTCGTGTATAACTACCTTTCATGCGTGAATCCTTTTAGTGTAGAAAACTAAAACCTTAGGATAAAATTCAATCTCTACACTCGATGTCATCCTTCTTACATGATCTTTCTTAGCCCAAAAGAAATTGAAACCGTAAAATGAACTTTTGTGCTCAATGGAACCTCCTAGCTTAGGTAGATAAGACCCCTAGTTTTTGTTATCGTCATGGTCAGTATGTTTAGCATTATCGTTGTGAACCCAACAGTTAGGAGTGACTTGGACAAACTTTATCTGGAATAAGTAGAAATAACACCTTCTTAGTATCATATTCGTCTACCAAGTCTTACGAAGTTAGATCTAGGAATTTTCTTCATCATCGAATGAATTCCTTGTGGGATCTAGATGACACAAATGGACCTAGTGAAATATTTGTACTATGACTTAAACTCTTTTTAATGATCTCTTTAGTTCCTCATAGCTAAATGTGTTACTTTGGCTAGTGACATTATAGCGCCTTGATCTTTTACAAAGGTTTTATAGGGTAAATATGTTTTCACACCTTAATCTGATCTATAATATGGCGTAGAGCCCTGAGTGAAAATTAGAATTAAACTAAACCTCATTTGATTAGGAGGTTAACTTGTGGGTAGAAAATTGTAAGTAACTCCTTACATATGAAATTGATTTGGAAGATGTTGACTTTAGAGAACCCAACTAGAATATTGGTCCCGTAATCCCTTGTTATGTCCCTTTTAACATTAAGAATAGAATAAATTTCACATGCAAAATCGTGAGATGCAGAAACATGGGATCTTACCTTGAACACAAATCACTTATAGTTCATGTTAGTTTATAATGCTTCCAATCATATAATTCTTCAAGATGTTAGACAAGTACTTTCATAACTCTTTTGTTATAAAGTGATGCCAATAATGAGACCATAGTGCAATGTAAGAGTAAACGATATAAGAGTACAATGAGATTTGAGGTTAGGAATAACGTCACTCTTGGAGTCCTTATAATTCAATTCAACATTTTCATGTGTTACAAAGAATATGAACCATCCTTGGTGGGATCAAACTTCGACAAAACAATATATGTGTGTGTGTGTGTGTGTGTGTGTATGTATGTGTATGTATATGTATATATATATATATATATATATATATATATATATATATATATATATATATATGTATATGTATATGTATGTATATGTATGTATATGTATATGTATATCTATATGTATATATATATGTATGTATATGTATGTATATATATGTATGTGTGTGTATATATATATATATATACATACATACATACAATTTCTTGATGTGGAAATGTTGAATGGATTCAACAAGTTATTGAATTATATTAACTATGATAGGGAAATAAAGATACCATGATCGAAGAATGTTTATGGGAAAAGGTATCTTGAATCTAAACCTCCCTTAAGTCCTAATATTTCTTTCTCGACATCACGTCAAATTCACTTGTGTAGAAAGGGTAAAATTATTAGATTGAATAAAAGTTTGAGAAGCATAATATGAACATAAGAACGAGAGAATCAAGAACTTTGTATGAAATTTGAAATATGGAAAATAATTATGTAATTTATGGAGATTTTCGTAATGGATAAAGAGCCAACTTAAATGGTTGAACTTTAAGTTAAATGTGAAATGAATTTAACAATATCTAGGTGGGAATAGGATAAAATTATCCTTGCACAATAATGTTCTTGGAATGTTAATCGTAACTAAGATGTAATCATGGTAATGTGTTTAGGGTTTGTCATTCTTAGGTCCCTTTCTTGTTGTTGGGTCATTGCTAGCATTCGTTCATTGGGGAAAGTGTGGCATTGACATTTATATGGTGTTGGCATGTGTCTATGTGAGTCGATGACTTTTGTAAGTGTCATATGTGTTGTTGAGTTTCTCTTCTTAGAGCCTTGTGGTGTTGTGTAGTGAGCAATGTAAGTAAAAAAAAAAATTATCCTAGTATTATTATCGTTGTATTTGTGTGTGTAATTTGTGGGCGTTACATTTGGTATCAGAGCGGAGGTTCATACTCTCGAACCTCTGGGATAGATTGGAGTAGTGATAATGTTTCATGATGGTTACGAATCGTCACCTAGGTAGGGCGGCGGTTTCATCGCTGTTGATGGAAAAATTAAAGTCTACGAATTTTGAAAAATGAACTTGATCTAATTAAAATCTGAGCCTATAAAATGTGAAAAGGAAACTACCAACAAACTATATGGGAACAAACTCTTTGTTTAAGTATGTAAATCTTTGAATGGGAATTTAAATGTATCAAATCTCTTAGATTAATTGGAAAGAGGGTTTTGCCCAAATAGAGAACTCAAAAATGGAATTAACTAAATAACTACTCCATATTTAGAGTGGAAACCTCTACAATCATCAAATAGAAGACATTACAAGAATAAATCCATAAACTAAACTAAACTAAGCTTGATCCTAATGAATCCCTCCATGGCTTCTTCCCTCCTTGCTTTCATGGCTTCCACTCCTCCAACCTGCAAATTAAAGAAAAGAAAAGAGACCAAATGAGGAGGCTAGGGAAAGAAAAAGGATTTAATAAAATTCCATAAGGATGGTTAGGGTTAGCTTGGAACTCTAAGATCTAGTGACCACAATTGATTTGATCCAAGGGTTAAGAATCAACCCTACAATTGTTAGGTAAGAATGAATATTATGGACTATTAAATAATTTAAATGTATGTGAAAATGGGTGAATGGGGCCACTTAATACCCTTGTATGTTAAGTTAATTATGTAACTCTTCTAGTATGTTTTTAGTAAATGATTCAATGGAAACATTAAAGCTAGTAATTTAAGGGAACTAAGGTTAATGGTTTAATTATTGTGGGTTTGAATGTTAATTTGAGAGGGGGAAACTATTTAACCAAGTAAAAGAATTAATGGACACTTTTCTAGTGGATGGAAATTATTTTGACTTTAGAAATACGTTAAGGATATTTAATTATTAATCTAGACTTGTTCCATTTAATGTAATGTAGTAGATTGTTGGTAGGAGTTAATTAAACATATTATAGGGTTGACATCCTTGCAATATTTTAAAACAAAAGAAAAAAAAATCCACAAATTTTTAAATAATTATTAAGGTTTTATGTGGTCTTAGAACATCAAAATTATGGGCATTACAGATCGTGTATGAGCGGTGAAAGAAGCAAAAGTAGCTGCGAGCCATCGCTACACCAATCTGGAGAAAAAGCCCCACCGCTTTGGACTCTACCAAGCATGAAAATCCCAAGGCAACAAAACAGAGCTGAGTCAATAACCCCAACACTTACAACCAACAATCCCACTCGCATGCCCAACACCGCGAAGGCAAACCCCAACTTATCACAACCACGAAGCCAAAAGACAACGACATCAACTCTAAATGACCCACCACCAACACCAAAAATAGTCTACTCCACTATGTACCGTGCTCAGTGACTCAGGTGGTGAGGATAGCATCAAGTGCATGCCCAGGGGGACCATTCCACTCTTTAACCACAATCACTCTAAAAACACTAAACCCATCGAACCTTTAAACTCTTATTCATGAGCCGAGGACGAGTCAAACAAAAACTAGTAAGGAAAAAGGTCTCTTCCTAATTAATCGACGCTTAAGGAACCAGGATGGTTGATCCCGAAATAACAAGAAAAAGGGAATAAAAACAATCCCCCATCTAAACAGTGAAACCAGATTCCGCCCAAATCCCTTCAACCCAACCGCTATCATCCCCTTTCAAAAAATGAAACATCAAAGGTTGATCCAAAAGAAGGGAAGGAAAGCCCCCTTAAGTAGCTGCTCCTTCATCGGAAAAGAACCACCACCTAGATTTGACCCACAAGCCAAACCATAATCGAACCGCTCTGTGGGCCCCCATCAAGATATGAATCGAGAAAAGGCTAGGACAAGAGAAGATCCGATGCTCGATTCATGTTCCACTCCACCACCGGAGCCTCCACTCCTTGTAGAACCTCTAAAACTATCGAACGATGTAAACAAGAATAAATAGTAACGAAAGTTGACACCAGATCTTTGACTAGAAAAGGAGCAATCGAAACAAGGACATAATATTGTCCGATAACCACTAAGAAATCCTTCACGTCATGACTAAGAAAGAACCTGCAAACTAACAAGCTTCCTCTAATAGCCTATATCGACAATCTCTCCTTAAGCGGTCCAAATTAAATCATCAATCCTTCTATGCATCGCTTTGCCGGGCATGAACCGAGATGGTCCAACTTAACCATTTCACCCACTCCCACCTCTCTACTCCTTTTGCCACCGCAAGCCCACAAGGCTTGCTCGATCCAAAACCCTTGCGCCTCCATCTTGGCTTGAAATAAATCAATAGAAATTTCCTCAAAATTTTATTACATTTTTATTTGTATTAATTTTTAATATTTATTTCTTATAATTTTTATTATTTTTGTAGTTTTCTAATTTTAATTAATTTTTAATCTTAAATATTTATTTCTTATTAATTTTATTATTAATTAAATTAATATTTATATTATTTTTAATTAATTAATATTTTTTATTATAATGTTTCATTTATATGTTTTTTTTTTATTTATTATTTAATTTTTTACTATTTTTTCAATTTCTAATATTAATTAATTTTTTATTTTTATTAAATTTTAACTATTATATTATTTTTAAATTTTTATTATTATTTTTTTAGTTTTTAAATTTTTAAATAAATTTGTATTTTATTTTTATTATTTATTATTTTTAACTTTTTTAATTTTTAGTATTAATTAATATAAATATTTTTTATTTATTTTTATTAATTATTAATTTATTTGTTTTAAATATTTAACAATTGGTAACATTTTTTAATTTTTAATATTTATTTTTAATTCTATTACATTTTTATTTTGTATTTTTAATTTATTTTTATATAATATTTAATTCAATTAAATTTTTATTTTATTTTTATTTTTATTTTTAATATTAATTAATTTTAATTTTTTTGTTTTATTAATTATTAATTCATTCAAATATTTCAATTTTATCAATTTGTAATCTTTATTATTATTTCTAATTCATTAAATTTATATTTTATATTTTTAAAATTTTGATTAATTTTTATTATTATTTTGATAATTTTGATTTTAATTTATTTATTTCTAATATTTAGTAATTTGTATTTTAATTAATTTTTTAATCATTTTTTTCTTTTATTTTTATTTGATTAATATTTTTTTAATTGATTTTAATTTTTTATATTTTACTAATTTTAAATATTAATTTTTCTTAATTTTATTATTTTAAAATATTTTGACTTTTATTAGTTTTATTTTTTATTATTGTTTTGTTTTACTTTTTAATTTTTTAGTTTTTTATTACTATTATATTTTTAAATTTAAATTTTGAGCAATTTTAAAAAAATTTAATTTAAATTTGAACTTTTACCATATAATTCAATTAATTTTTTTAAAATTATTTATTTTCATTATTTGATTTCTATTTTTATCAATTTTACTTTCTATTTTAATTAATTCAATTAAATTTCTAATTTTGATTTTGATTTTTACCTTTTGTGATCAATTAATAATTTATATTTTTACTTTTTTAGTTTTATAATTTTAATATTATTTCAATTAAATTTTTAATTTTTCAAAAAAATCTTTTTATTACTTTTGATTTTTAATTGTTTGTTACCTTTTGTAATTCATTAATAATTTTTATTTTAAATTGAGCAATTTTTTTATTATTTAAATTAGAAATTTTACTATTTAATTGAATTAATTTTTTTGAAATTATTTATTTTCATTAATTGATTTCTAACTTTATCAATTTTAATTTTTTTCAAATTTTTTTATTAATTTCAATTTCTATTTTAATTATTTTTAAAAATTATTACATATTATAATTTATTATTATTTTTTAGTTTTATAATTTTAATATTAATTCAATTAATTTTTAAATTTTTCCAATGTTTTCTTTTTTATTACTTTTGATTTTTAATTGATTGTTTACCAAAAAAATCTTTTTATTACTTTTGATTTTTAATTGTTTTTTTACCTTTTTGTAATTCATTAATAATTTTTATTTTAAATTGAGCAATTTTTTTATTATTTTAATTAGAAATTAGAAATTTTACTATTTAATTCAATTAATTTTTTTGAAATTATTTATTTTCATTAATTGATTTCTATTTTTATCAATTTTACTTTCTATTTTAATTAATTCAATTAAATTTTTAATTTTGATTTTGATTTTTAATTGATTGTTACCTTTTGTGATTAATTAATAATTTATATTTTAAATTAATATTTTTACATTTTTAGTTTTATAATTTTAATATTATTTCAATTAAATTTTTAATTTTTCAAAATAAATCTTTTTATTACTTTTGATTTTTAATTGTTTTTTACCTTTTGTAATTCATTAATAATTTTTATTTTAAATTGAGCGATTTTTTTATTATTTTAATTAGAAATTAGAAATTTTACTATTTAATTCAATTAATTTTTTTGAAATTATTTATTTTCATTAATTGATTTCTATTTTTATCAATTTTAAATTTTTTTCAATTTTTTTATTAATTTCAATTTCTATTTTAATTATTTTAAAAAAATTATTACATATTATAATTTATTATTAATTTTTAGTTTTATAATTTTAATATTAACTCAATTAAATTTTTAATTTTTCCAATGTTTTCTTTTTTATTACTTTTGATTTTTAATTGATTGTTTACCTTTTGTAATTAATTAATAACTTTTATTTTAAATTAATATTTTTACTTTTTTAGTTTTATAATTTTAATATTATTTCAATTAAATTTTTAATTTTTCAAAAAAAAAAACTTTTTTATTACTTTTGATTTTTAATTGTTTTTTTACCTTTTTTAATTCATTAATAATTCTTATTTTAAATTGAGCAATTTTTTTATTATTTAAATTAGAAATTTTACTATTTAATTCAGTTAATTTTTTTGAAATTATTTATTTTCATTAATTGATTTCTATTTTTATCAATTTTAACTTTTTTCAATTATTTTTATTAATTTCAATTTCTATTTTAATTATTTTAAAAAATTATTACATATTAAAATTTATTATTATTTTTAGTTTTTATAATTTTAATATTAATTCAATTAAATTTTTAATTTTTCCAATTTTTTCTTTTTTATTACTTTTGATTTTTAATTGATTGTTACCTTTTGTAATTAATTAATATTTTTATTTTAAATTAATATTTATTACTTTTCTTAGTTTTATTATAATTTTAATATTAATTCAATTAAATTTTTAATTTTTCCCAAAAAAATTTATTACTTAATAATATTTATTTTAAATTAATATTGTTTTTAATTGATTGTTACTTTCTATAATTAATTAATAATTTTTTATTTTAAATTAATTTTTTTAATCGATTTTTAATTTCTAATTTATTTTTTTTTTTTAATTTTCATTAATTGATTTCTACTTTTTTATTAAATTTTTAAATTATTAACTTTTATTACATTTTATCTTAATGTTTATTTTCAATATTTCGTCAAATTTGTTGTTTTTTTAATTTTTAATTAAGTTTATTGTTTGGTGTAATTTATAATTAAGTCTTATCATTAATTTTCAAAATTTCAATTAATTGGTTTGTTTTTTAATTTTTCTATTTTTATTAATTTCCTTTTTATGCCCATTTTTAATTATTTTTTTAGTTTTTAGTAATTCTTATTTTTAATAATTTCAATTTTTTTATTTTAAAGTTTAATTTGTAATTTGAAATTAATCAATATATTTTTAGTTATTAATTTTGTTATTTTTTATTTATTAACTTTTATTATGTTTTGATGAATTTTAAATCTATTTTAATAAACATATAAATATTTTAATTAATCTATTAAATACAACTAACACAATTACAAGCCCAAAAAATAATTTATTGAATAATAAAAATAGACAAATCTATTTTAATAAACATATAAATATTTTAATTAATCTATTAAATACAACTAACACAATTACAAGCCCAAAAATAATTTATTGAATAATAAAAATAGACAACCACCATACATAATGGCAAACACAATTATAAATTATTTTTATCTAAAAAATTTAAAAGAAATATTAATTTAACAAATCATAACAAACAAATTAATTATATATACTCATTAAAAACAACTACAAGCCTACCATTATAATTGTATATCTCAAATAATTTCATATCAATATAAACAAATTAATCAAAATTAATAATAATATCAGTATTTTAATTAATTATATATACTCATTAAACACAACTACAAGCCTACCATTATAATTGTATATCTCAAATAATTTCATATCAATATAAACAATTTAATCAATATTAATAATCATATTGATATTTTAATTAATTATATATACTCAATAAACACGATTACAACATATCAATATTTTAATTAATTATACATACTATACTTTTGTAATTATATATCTCAAATTAATAATTTAAATAAAGCATTTCAAATAACAAAAATACATACAAAATACTATTTAGATTTAAATACAAATAAACATCAATTTTTGAATAAATAATTTTATAATTCTAAATGATTTTAAATTACTATATATAATCACAAACACAATTATAAACCCAAAAATACAATTCTACATTTGGAATAACAAATTAATATTTTTATTAACGCACATAATGGTTAATTTAATAAATCTAATTATACAAGTCAACATTCCAAATAAAAAGAAAACATAACACTATTTATATTTAAATACAAATTGAATAATTTAACAAATTTTAATAAATAATTTTATAATTCAAAGTCAATAATTAATTTAATAACAAAAATAAATAACCACCCTACAATCACAAATACAATTATAAACCTACAATTACAACTCAACATTGCCAATAACAAAAATGCAAATCGAAATACAAATAAATATATTGCTTTTTTAATAAATAATTTTATAAGTCACAATCTGAATAACAAAAATATTATTTATATTTAAGCAATGAAAATTAATATAATATAACGATTGAGACTCTCTATAATCTCAAATAATTCTATTTCAATAAATTAAAAACATATTATTTATATTTAAACACAAACAAATTAATCATATAGAATGATTAAACACAATTATATATCTCAAATAATTTTATTTGAATAAATAGAATTAACACAATTACAACATTTCAAGCCTATTATGATTATATATCTCAAATAATTTTATTTCAATAAACATAATTACAATATATCAAGCCTACTATAATTGTATCTCAAATAATTCTATTTGAATAAACACAATTACAACATATCAAGCTTATTATATAATTTTATATCAAATAATGCAATAATTTTATAAGTCACATTCGAATAACAAAAACATTATTTATATTTAAGCAAAAACAAATTAATATAATATAATGATTGAGTCTCTTTATAATTTCAAATAATTCTATTTCAATAAATTAAAAAAACATACCACATATTATTTAATAAATAATTTTATAATTCAAATTTCGAACAAAAATTTATTTATATTTAAAAACGAACAAATAATTCACCTTCCAAATAACCAAAAATATTATTTATATTTAATCACAAACAAATTAATCATATATAATGATTAAACACAATTATATATCTCAAATAATCTTATTTAAATAAATAGAATTAACACAATTACAACATTTCAAGCCTATTATGATTATATATCTCAAATAATTTTATTTCAATAAACATAATTACAATATATCAAACCTACTATAATTGTATCTCAAATAATTCTATTTGAATAAACACAATTACAACATATGAAGCTTATTATATAATTTTATATCAAATAATGCAATAATTTTATAAGTCACATTCTGAATAACAAAAACATTATTTATATTTAAGCAAAAACAAATTAATATAATATAATGATTGAGTCTCTTTATAATTTCAAATAATTCTATTTCAATAAATTAAAAAAACATACCACATATTATTTAATAAATAATTTTATAATTCAAATTTCGAACAAAAAATTTATTTATATTTAAAAACGAACAAATAATTCACCTTCCAAATAACCAAAAATATTATTTATATTTAATCACAAACAAATTAATCATATATAATGATTAAACACAATTATATATCTCAAATAATCTTATTTAAATAAATAGAATTAACACATACCACATACTATTTAATAAATAATTATATAATTCAAATTTCGAACAAAAAAATTTATTTATATTTAAACACGAACAAATAATTCACATTCCAAATAACCAAAAATATTATTTATATTTAATCACAAACAAATTAATCATATATAGTGATTAAACACAATTATATATTTCAAATAATCTTATTTAAATAAATAGAATTAACACACTTACAGTTTATCAAGCCTATTATAATTGTATATCTTCAATAAACACAATTACACTATACCAAACCTACTATATAATTGTATATCAAACCTACTATAATTGTATATCTCAAATAATTCAATTAACACAATTACAGCATATCAAGCCTACTATAATTGTATATCTCAAATAATGCGCACGATATAATTGTATATCAAATAATTCTATAGTAACAAGCACAATTGCAAGTCGAATATTTTTTCAAATTTAATACTTTATTTTACAAAACAAATAAATATTTACTTGAATAGAATAATAAATACAATAAATAAATCAAATGGATCAAAAAAATAAAACCAAATATTTTATTATATCAAGCCTACTATAATTGTATATCTCAAATAATGTGTACAATATAATTGTATCTCAAATAATTCTATATTAACAAACACAATTACAAGCCTAATATTATACTTTATTTGATAAAATAATTTAATTAAGCCTACTATATAATTGTATATCAAATAATTCAATGAACACAATTACAACATATCAAGCCTACTATATAATTGTATATCAAATAATTCAATTACAACATATCAAGCCTACTATAATTGTATTATCTCAAATAATGTGTACTATATAATTGTATAATTCTATATTAACAAGCACAATTACAAACCTAATATTTTTTCAAATTTAATACTTTATTTAATAAAACAAATAAATATTATATATCAAATAATTCAATTAACACAATTACAACATATCAAGCCTACTATATAATTGTATATCTCAAATAATGTGTACTATATAATATATAATTGTATATCTCAAATAATGTGTACTATATAATTGTATATCAAATAATTCTATATTAACAAGCACAATTACAAGCCTTTCTTAAACTTTAAAAATGGAAAATCCATTATGTTTAAATTATAATTGAAGTATAATTTAATATAAATAAGTATAATTAAAAATAATATTTTTTAAAAAAACGCTTTTGAGTTATAATTGTAATAGAGAACATTTTCCTGAGATTTAAAATCAGTAAATTAATACTTAAATTAAGAATATTTTTAAAAATAAAATAATACTTAAATCAGTGGGAAAATAAAGAAAATCATACTTCTTTAATGGAAAAAGTAAATTGATAGTCAAATTAAAATTTGTTTAGCTGAAAAACGGAATAATTTTAAAAATGAAAAAAACAAAGAGCGGGTCACCCTTCCACTAAAATAAAAATATATATTTATTACAACCCTAAAATCATATAACAAAATGCAACTGTGAAACAATACACAAAGTTAAAAATATCACAAAAGTGGTAGGTACACAAAGTTCAAAAAATCACTAAAACAGTTTAAAATGAGCAGTGTTTGTAATATCTGGGCAGCGCTTATCCAAAAAAAAATTATTATTTATTTTCCCAGATACCATAATCTGCAAACCACCAGAAGGCAATAAATGGTTACGTTAGAAAAATATTATATATGATAAAAGATAAGGATGTTTTCCAAAACATACAGCTGGATAATATGCAACGTCTCCTCGAGCATAGAAAATATATCATCACTTAACACGGCATAAATCTGAATACCTATGAAACAAAAAGATGAAATCGAAATTGGCAATATGTGGGAAAGATGTTCCTGCAAACTATTGAATTCCACTGGCTCTAATGACCTCCCACTGGCTCTAATAAAGTATTATGTAATTAGTAAGTTTATCATTCATTCGAATGACCTCGGAGCATGAAAATCTTTAATGCTCCATTTTTACAGGGGAAGAGGGAAAGATGTTCCTGCAATCTATTAACTTCCAGTGGCTCTAATCAAGCATTCCGATTAGTATTTCATCTGTTTTAGTTTTAAGATTATCATTCCTTTGAATGACCTCGGAGCATGGAAATCTTTAGTACTCCAGAATTCACACGACAATCAAATGCGCTAAAGACAGAGGCAAAGCTAGAGGAAGGGGTTATTGGTGGTTTTACTTCCTGTTAGAACTACTAGAGGAAAAGGTCTTAGTATTTTATAGAGAGGGCTTGGACTCCTAATTTTTATTGAGAGATTTTGTTTCATTGATTTTGAATCTTTTTCTGTAAAATACAATTCCTCACAATTTTAGTTGTTTTTCCACACTAAGTTAAAAGGCTTCTTTAATCCCTTTAAATTTCTCTCCACACAAAAACATAAACATAAAAAAATATATACTTTGTTGGACAACTAATTTATACAAGGTAAATAGATAATCTACCTTCCCAATCCCAAACCCAAAAATGGAGGATCGTATTTAATACATTAATAGTCAAAGATAAGTA
Source organism: Taxus wallichiana var. yunnanensis (assembly GCA_018340775.1). Lineage (NCBI taxonomy): Eukaryota > Viridiplantae > Streptophyta > Pinopsida > Cupressales > Taxaceae > Taxus > Taxus wallichiana. The sequence goes on along the minus strand of CM031242.1, from coordinate 491,415,121 downwards.
AAAAGATGTAGAGAGACATACAACTGTACACCTGAGTTGGCCTAATGGTGAAGAACATGTGCTCTTGAAATAGAGGTCACAAGTTCAAATCCTGCAGGGGTAGGGTATGTACGCCTTGTTTGTAGCAAAGTTAGTTGCCTCCCACATGTGAGTACAAGGTAGTCCCATATGCTATAAGCCGCTTGTAGACCCAAAAACAAGCCGCCCGGCATTATGGACTGTAAAAACCATTATTATTATTATTCTGTAGAGTCTGAAATTTGTAGTCGAAAAGTTGTATTATCCATTGGATATTCGCATCACATATTTGTTCAGACTTCGATATACGAGCATCCTACCTATATTTATCCAACCTCTTTGAACACACACAATATAATATTAATACAAAGAAAACCTTGCAAACCGGCGAAAATATAGCAAACTCAAATTACCAAAAGAAATGACAAAATCGAAATAACATTGAATTTAAAGATACTACAAGCTTCTAAATTCCTGGGCAATATGCGAAAGAAGTGGCGATTTATTACTTGGCTGTATTGAAATAAGATGACATCTTAATTATTGAAGCGTTGGTGAGTTATTTTTCTGCACATTAATCTAAACTGACAATTGAAAGTTAAACAAGAGAAATTAAAAAAACAGGGTTGCCCATTAAAAATAGCAGTACATTTCACATAAATTGTATCTTCTATATAAAAATTAACTTCTGTGATTCTCAGACAATTTTCCACACACTTTTGTGAAGCGCGTGTCCAAAACAATTGAAAGTTGAACAATTTTCTATGAGGAACATTAAAACATTTAGTTGCAAAGCCTAAAATAGACAAAATATTACCATTAGCAACGTTCCATTTAAGCCAAAATCTATTGAAGTGAGTCATTAAATGTCTGCAAATTCTAAACCAAAGATCAAAGTATCCATTTTTCTGACACTAAAATTTATGAGGAGGCCGAATCAAAAATACATTTGAAATAAATTGTATTTTCTATATATAAAGGCATGATTTAACAAATAATAAAAAGAAAAGAGTGAGAAACATACCCAGCTTTTACAGCATAGGGAAACCTATCAAATTCTGAATTGATGCACCCAAATTTGAATTTCATAATGTTCTTTAAAGCACTCCTTGTCATATCAATTACGCTATATTCTGATTATGATGGAAGGAAATCTCAATGAATATCTCTGCTAAGAGAAGAATATCTCAGTGAGTACGTCTCTTAGCAGAAATGGCCCTGGATTCCTATTTCTATATGTTTGAACTGTTTAAAAATGCGGATTCAGTCACAAGGACATTTTAAGGGCTGTTGAAGGACTGAGTCTGATATGGGAGAAACTTTGGCAAAATAGAGTCAATAACAGTCACAGCTCAACAGAAAATTAAAATAGAAGAGGATCAATGGAGTAATTCAATTATAATTACTCTCAAGGGGCATTTCATCGAAAAGAGCTATTGAAGGAAAATTACATATGTTTTCACATGACAATAATATTAGTAAACCTCTTTCTCAGTTTTCACATGACAAAACCTCATCCCCTGCTTCCTTAACAAATTACACCTCAACTAATAAAAAACAGCTTTTCGCAGGAACAGGGCATTTCGATTGGCAAACATAATCTGAGGTTAGTAGTTCTAACTTGTAAGGGAATGTCAACCAGCTCTGCAAGAGAATTAACAAATTACACCTGAAATAATTAAAAACACCTTTTCACAGGAAAGATGTTACTAAAATTTATTCATGTCAGCCAACTATTCTCAAGCAGCGCAAAACATTAAGTTAAATGGCATTTCAGTTGTTGGCAAACATAATATGGTTAGTAGTAGTTTTAGTCCTTATTCAATGACCCTGGAGCATAGAAATATTCTCAAGCAGAGCAAGACATTAATGGCATTTACAGTACAGCTACATTAGGAATAAAATAAATTAATAATATATGTGTATTCATGAAATGTGGACCATTTGTATACAAGCAATTACTAAATTTTTTCATGTTAACAATCCCAAAAGGATGGAAGGAGATAAAATGAGGAAAGTTAATAAATACTAACAGAAAGGGTAGGTCAAATTCAATAGGGATACCGACAGATCATACACTCAAATTTGGCGTCCAGATAAACAGGGAAGTGTAACTGACATACTATTTTAAGAAAATGATAGACATACAGCTGCAGTGAAGAGGGTCTGAGATTTAGAGTTGAAAAGAATAAAGGCAAACTTTCTAGAGAGATCTCTGAGCATCCTGTCTGCTTCTATCACTATTGTCACCTCAACCGCATTCACAGATTTGTTCAGACCTATATTATTTAATGCAAAAAACAATCGAATGCCTTAACATCACTCTATTATCGAATGCCCCCTCGTAAACCACAGGTGGTACACACAGAATGTATCATCTACCACAGTGAAAACCCGGCACACCAGGGAAAACAAGACAAATCGAAAGGATCTTCTTGGAAGAGAAGCTTCGAATTGCCCAGTTTGAGTGGGAATAGTTGGCGAAGAGTGTGAATCAATCTGCACTCAATTTTAGCACCCTGCAAAGGAAAGTAGGGGATCTTGACGCAGAGAAAGCAACTGCTTCCAAGAAGGTCGACATTGTTAGAGGTGAAGTCAATAAATGAAACCCAAGAAGGTCAACATTGTCTCGAAGTTGAATTCTAAAGATTTGCCGAGGAAGGAAATGCTTGAAAGTTCATTGCAGATTTTCAGTGAGGAAAATCACAACAATCTTTTGACTAAACTTGACGAGTATTCAGAGAACACAAAGAAGGAAGCATATGAGAATCAGCTTGTGAGAAATGAAATGGCTGAACTGAAACTTATTTTGGATGAAGCAAATACATCTAAAGAACAAATTATGAGTCCTGCAAACTGGAGACCGGTTCTGCAATTATTGAAAAGGAGCGAAATGGAGCAGAAGCTATCAGATTAAGACAGCAGATAGATGAACTTGGTCTTCACGTATTTCTTCTCAAAGATGAATGAAAAGTTGAAACTAATGGGTGATCTTGACGAATACAAGTTATTGGCAGAAAAATTAGAATGTCAAAGAGCAGACCTATCCAAAAGTATTCATTTAGTAAAGGTTGAGTTGGAGCAAATGAGAAGAGAATTTGAGTTCCAAAAAACACTTGAATCAAGGAAGGAATCAACTTGCAGAGGAGAACAACAAACTTTCAGTAGAGCTACATGATTGCAAAAAAATGTTATCCAGGATGCAAGATGAACAGTTAAATCACAATAATCATTTGAAAGATGTTGTACTTCAGCTTCGTAATGCAATGCATGAAAGTATGTATCTCACAAGCAATTTGCACAAACATACACATTTGTTAGTGGAGGCAGAGGGAGAGTTTTCGAAGTCCACACAGAAAGCACATGCTGATTCATTTCTATTGCAAAACCAATCAGATTTATTCCACAGTGATTGTATTGACCAAGGGAGCTCATTAGGGGCTGATCCTAATGACTCTGAATTTGCAATGCATATCATGGTAGAAAACTTTGAGGAAAACATTCAACAGTCTACTAGTGAGTCAGATATAATGAATATCGATTCAGAGCTAACTTCTGTTGTGAGTGCTACAATGGAGATTTTTGCAGAATATAGAATTTTGCAGGTAAAATTTAAATTTGTTATTTTAGAGTTTTCAGATGGTCAAGAGTTATTTACTCGTCTACGGCAGGCAGAGTTCAAAGAAAGAGGAGGAAATATGCAGGATCCTATGGCTCCGAATATCCTTGTTGATGATTGTGGCAAGTTTGTTAAACAGTTGCATGAAGCATTCGGTGAAAGGTCACAGTATGAAGCAATTATAAGGGAACTTGAGTCCGTTTTGTTTACAAAGGATAAAGATATCCAAGATATCATTGGCAAGTATGTTGAACTTTCTCAGAAGTGTGGTCAGATTGAGGAGGTTAGCGCTAAATGCAAAGCAGACAACTCAACTTGCAAATGAGAGGGATTCTTTACATTTGGAGGTAGAAGCTATTCAAGTATTTCTTCAAGACAAGGAAATGCTGATGAAAGCTTCTGCAGATTCTCATTATGATTTGAAACGCCAATTTTATATGGCCACCGAGAAGTTAATAGCTTCCATCGAGGAGGCCATTCAAGATGAAACGTTGTATGATGATCCTTGCATCCAGAGAAATGGCCCTGGATTCAAATATAGTAAATGCCCTGGATCCCTTTCTGTAACTGTTTAAAAATGTAAATTCAGTCGCAAGGGCATTCTAAGAGTTGTTTAAGGACTGACTCTGATCTGGGAGAAACTTGGCAAAATAGAGTCAATAACAGGCACTGTTCATCCAAAAGAGCATTTTCACCTCTAAGTCAATGGCATTTCAATTGTTGGCAAACATAACATGGTTAGTAGTAGTTTTGAGTCCTCATTGATGACCCCGGAGCATAGAAATATTCTCAACCAGAGCAAGACGTTAATGGCATTTACAGTACAGCTACATGGGGAATAAAATAAATTAATAATATGTGTGTATTTATGAAATGTGGACCATTTGTATAAAAGCAATTACTAAATTTTCTCATGTTAACAATCCCAAAAAGATGGATGGAGATAAAATGAGGAAAGTTAATAAATACTAACAGAAAGGGTAGATCAAATTCAATAGGGATACCGACAGATCATACACTCAAATTTGGCCTCCAGATAAACAGGGGAAGTGTAACTGACATAGTATTTTTCAGAAAAAGATAGACATACAGCTGCAGTGAAGAGGGTCTGAGATTTGGAGTTGAAAAGAAGAAAGGCAAACTTTCTAGAGAGATCTCTGAGCATCCTGTCTGCTTCTATCACTATTGTCACCTCAACCGCATTCACAGATTTGTACACACAGAATGTATCATCTACCACAGCGAAAACCCGGCACACCAGGGGAAACAAGACAAATCGAAATTACCAAGAAATAAATTTAGACCAGAGTAACGAAAAGATTAAATCAAAGTAACATTAAAATTTCTAAGTTCCTGAGGAATATGTGACAGTAAAGGTCTTCTACTGCTCAGCTGTATTGAAATAAGTTGTTCGCTTAATTTTTGAGGCTTGGCGAGCGATTTTCAGGAAATCTTCCTGATTCTGAATGCAGATTAATCTAACCCAAGGAAAAGCTTAAAGACAATTGAAAGTTACAGAATGTTCTCTGAAAAGCCTTTATAGGCTTAAAAAAACAAAATATTACTATCCACAACATTTTTTAGTCCAATTCCAGAGGATGGACTTCCTAAAATGTTTGCCAATCCTGAAATACATCGAAGAAGACAACCTAAAATCTGGAGCACCCATAAAAATTGAAATAGATTGCATCTTCTATTTCAAATTGAGGCAGATTTCAATACAGTAACCTACACTAGCATGCTCAGTTTAACCACAACGTAAGCCAGCATGGGCAGGGAAAATGTGAGGGGCCTACCCGGGGTTCTACAGAACCACAGCCTAACCTAGCATGCCCAGTTTATATCCACCTACCCAAGATCGGCTATCTCAAGTTTTTAAGACGAAGCAGGACACCTAAATATATAATTCCCTATTAAAAAACCGATTGAAGCATAAGCTGTGGGGAAGTTCATCCATGAGATAAAATTACATTCAGGAAAATAAAAATTACAGCAAACCCTAAGCAAGTAGGGCCAAAATAAATTATTTAAATAAACACCGCTCCTGATATACCACATTAAACCCTGCTGTAGTAAACTGCTTGATTAAAAAGATTTGATGGGGAAATTAAGTAGAAATAACGGTTAAATCCTGTATATAACTCTAAACTACAACTGCATGCGTCTACCTTCAAAAATTATTTATAAAGCCTACTCTACAATGGCAATCAAAAGGAACACATGGGGCCATAAGCCATTAAACAGAAAAACACAGATCTGAACCCTGTGTTAGAGAAAACTAACGAACTATTAAAACACACTAGATTTAAAGCAATTTAGGGACATACAGATGCATTTACCTAAATTAATTTCGACAAAGCAGAATTAAATCTTGAATAGACAGTTACATACATTTCTCTTTTAGAAATATCTAACCAAACAGAGTCGAACCTTGATATTTAGATGCATTTACCTTATTGAAATTTATATATCCTAAATCTGGGGAAATTGAACCTAAAATTTCCTAAGCAGTAGCCTACAACACAACCCGCACAGAAGGGAAATAAATAAAAATAATTATCTAGCTAGAATTTGCAGTTTAAGATGGAAATAAATTATAACAGAAGAAGTTTAGAGGAGCTTGCCTTGCAGAAGATGCGCCATCCTTCGGTATCCAGCTGGTCTGATATCTTCGCTATCCTTCTCCCTCAATCGGATACAGAAAACTCAAATACAAATACAGAGGACTCTAAACACAAAAGTACAGAGAAAAGCTACTAAAATTGAAAAAAAAAGACAAGACAGAATGACTCAAAACATATTCACAAAGACACAATCAACTATTCAAAATACAAACAGCAGCAGGGCCCTGCAAAGAGACTTCGAACCACAAGAAATAAAGAAGAAATTCAGACAAATCCAAACAAAAATGTGAGGAGGAACAGTCTTACACAGAGTTAATATAGAACCTTTATCAACGGCTCTTTGCTTTTTCACCAACAGTCACCTATGCATCTTTACAGCTGTCTTCCAGCTGTTTAAAATTCATCATTCCTCGGCCGCTCCTTCCAAAATATCTATTTCTAGACGAATCTTCTAGAGTCATTTTTAGCTTGGTTGAGTGTAGGATTAATTTTTAGCATAGATTAACAAAATTAAATCAAAAGTATTATAGATACCCACGATGGGATAAAATGCTTTAAACTAGGAGTATTAGCTTTATCGAAAGTATTTAAAACACTTTATCTTAACCATTGTTTCATGGTGGGGAAGTATGGCAAATGCTAAGGATTTCCATTAATATTGTTTTATTTTTATTCAATAGAGGTATCTTATTTTAGTGGGGGTTTTATTAGTGGAAAATTGTATTATTTTAAGGTAATCAACAATTAAAGAGTTCATTTTTGAAGTTTAGATTTCTCTATTTTAATAATGAGTTGAGGTCTAGGTATTTATTTTTGTGTTGTTTGTCATTGTTATTATTGGTGTCATTATTTCTGGTTTTTATGAGGATTTTTGTTTGTAGTAGGGAAGAGCACACACTTACCCACACACATAATATATATACATATATGTACAACGTAATTTTTGGTTAATAATATTTAGATGAAATTTATTTTTACTATGTACCATGTTTTTATGATATAAAGTATTTTCTATTTTCATTAAGTTGCATATTTCTAAAAATTAATAGGAATGAAAATGTTAAACTGGAAATATAACCGAGAGGTAGAATCTATTATAATGTAGATGTGATTTTCTTTCTTGTTTATATATTTTTGTGGCGATGCTTTTAAATGTTAAAGTTCAATCATATAATTGAGTGGCTATTAAATTAAATTTTATATTTTAGTTTACTATAAGATGATTAAGACATTTTAGTGATGGTAACAATAAAGTCATTTTTGGATAATAGAGTGATGGTATGATTAAGTCATTTTTAATCTAATTTATGATTTTGCAGCTTTTTATTGTTGGCTTGTAAGACACATATATTCATTTATTATCATTATAGCTTTTTTGTTTTAATATTTTTGTGTCTTTGTAATGCCCACTTCTCTTCAACACTAAATGAAACATGATTATCTTTTCTAAATTGTTATAATCGTAAACCTTGTTGCTTTATTCTAATTAGCATACTAATAAGTTGTGTGGGGCATCATGACTCCTTTGTGTTTTGATTATTATTATTTTAACTATATGTCGTATTGTGGACCCTGATGGACTTTTAAGGATAAAACAATTAGCTAGAATGGTTGCATTGTCGTAATTTGATTGTGATAGCATTACTCTTCGATATTGTTTTGTTGTATTTGGTTTATCTCTATGACTGGACACATAGACACTATTGTGCTTTATTAAGGAAGATGTTAATAGACAAACAACATTAACACATTGTGATAGGGAAATTGAAGGATAGACATTATTGTAACCGAACTGATTAACTTTTGATAGACATTCAAGTATGAAAGAAAATGATGTGTTGTCAGATAAATATATGTTGATATTCGAATCATTTTCATATGGAATTTTATTATGATGTTCAAAGTTATTTTTGTGATTTAATTGATATTGGAGATTGGCGAAATTGTGAACGAGTGAAAGTATTGCTTTAATCTGATGATCCAGTTGGTCTTTGATCTTAGTTGCAAACTGATGTATGAGTAGAATCGAAATGTTGAAAATGAGAATAATTTTTAAATTACTTGGTCTTAACAATAGTAGTTATGATTTTTGATGTTTGAAATTGATAGTTAGATGTAAGTGTTTTATTACTTCGACATCATTAATATGGCCATGAGGCCAGAGGGGTATTGTGTGTTTTATAAGAAAACATGTCACGACAAACTACGGGGTGTAAGAGACCAACCACATTGGAATTCTAGGTGAATTCAACAAAAATCACCATGACAACATGTATTTTTGTGTGTGTTGGAATTATTGTTAAGGGGAAATTGTGACCAAGGGGTTATGTTTTGTCTTTTATTTATTTTCCTTTAATTGATGTTAGTATGTAATTTTAGTGATGTAATTCATTGTATTAATTATTTGGAATTTGGGGTATGTATTTTACCCTTTATTATTAATGGGTTGTAGTGTCTTACTTAAAGCTAATTAATCTTTTCCTAGACTAATTATAGATGTGACCGAAGGAATTATTTTATTAGACTAGATTTTCTCTTAGATTTTGTGTTGAAAGTTTAGTGCTTGGAGATCTTGAATGTTGTACACTCCACCCCTTCATGGAAATTCGAATTTGGCTTTAGAGACCAATATTGGAAGCTTATGGGACAAGTCAAACTTTTTCCACACCTCTTAAATTGCTATACCAACCATACCGATGGGTTGGGAGGTTAAAAATAGACCCCATTAGGTGTTTTGGGAAGACAAAAGGTAAAATATTATTTCTCTTTCTTTCATGTAATTAATTTTGTCCTTAAGAGGTGTGGGCTTGGATTGTGTGTGCAAGTAATATGTCATTTCTTCACCCACTTATTAATTGTGCTTTGGAGTTTGAAGTTTGACTTGTGAGGTGGAGTTGAGGATGAGTGATGTGGCATCCTACATGGAGCCACCTCACCCTCCTCTCTCCCTTTTCTATTTAATCAAGTTCTTTTGCTTGTTTGGGGGTTACTTGATTATTTTGTGCTCTTGCATTTTGGAGTTAGAGGATTTTGGGAGTGCTTTGGTTCTTTGTGAGAGCTTATTGGTGATTTCTTGGGTTGGAAGAAGCTGGAGAATGATTCTGGAACAAGTTCTACTATGGAAAGGTAGGAGATTTACTCTTGGTTAATGTCCTTCTTTTATTTTATGTATATGTGCTTGTTTTGAGTATTTTGGAATGCTTGTTGGGTGCTTGGGTAAATTGCTTAAGTGTGGTGTAGGACGAGACTATGGGGAAATTTCATGTAGGGAGGCATAAGAGTTTATTTAATGTTTTGGAGGAGATTGGGTTGAGTGCCCCACCTTGGACAAGAAATGGCTTACATTTCTTACTTGGTTATTTTGTTAAGGGAGCCACAAGAGATTGTAGTCAGGTATAAGAGATTGTAGGGAGGCATAAGATGTTATTGAGGGAGGCATAAGAGTGTGTAGGGGTTTGAGATGTTTATTGTAGGTTTTTAAGGTGGGCACTCATTTCCCATAAAGAGGCATAAGTGACCTCCCCATAGGTTCTTACTCCTTTGGCTTTTCATATTTGAAGCCTTATATTTTTTTTTTGTTCTTCTTGTGATTGAAGCATTGAGTTGTTTGTGTTTTGGTATGGTTGTGAAATCTTGGATTGTGATGTGGAAGCTTGTTTGTTGCCATGAGTTGAATCCATTTTCCATTGCAATGTGGTTGGGGCTCGAGGGCCAATGAGGAGGATGGCTTCTCCTCCTCATTGGAATTCTTGGTTGGGTGGAGAGTGTTTCCTCTCCCCCTTTTTGTGGTGATCAAATGAATCTTGGTGGAGATCTTGTTGGTGATGTGAAAGTTGGAGCTATGTTGGTGTCCAAAAGAAATCCTTCCTTGTGATAGAGTCTTCTTGTTATTCCCACTCAAGGTGGAAGATTGTAATATTGTATTTTGTTTAAAGGAAATGTAGTTTTTGTAAGTTGCAATATTATTGAAAAGTTCATTGAAGAGTTGTAAAACTTACTTTCTCTTTAAAATTGTGGTATGAAAAGAAAAGAATCAAAATGGAAATCATGTGTAAAATTTTAGTTGAAAGTTGTATTGTGGGAAGAGGAAGTTTACCTTCATTGTTGTAGTTGTATGTTGAAAAGGGAAGAAAGAAATGTGTTTGTAAAGCTAGTATTGTTGAAATAGAAAAGAAGCTATAAAAGGGAATCATCTTATCTCATGGTAGTTGTTTTATTTCTCACCAAAGTGTATAGATTTTATTGAAAAGTTAGTAACTTTCATTTCAAAACTTATTAAAAACCTTGTTAAAATTGGTTGTGAGAATGGTTGAAACTTGTAGTTGAAAGAGGAAAGAAATAGTATATTCCATTGTGTTAATTGAAAAACATGCAAAAGAAAAAGTTAGACTACCTTGTTCATTCCTTGCATTGTTGGAAGAAAGTTTGTAAATAAAATGGAAATTGACTCTTGTAGATGTTATTATTATCAAAATAGGAAATGTTTAAATTGAGTAAATTGATACCAAAGAAATGAGTAAATGAATTTAAACCTTGCAAATGAATAACTTAGACATGTAAAAGCAAGTTCTGAATGACTATTGGAGTATCCTTGCAACTTTTGTTTTGGAAAAATCAGGTTTGATGGTTCTGTTTGATGCTTCCTTTTCTCCAATCTGCAAATCAAACAAAAGAAAATAGACCAAATGAGGAGTTTAGAATAAAGGAAAGGTTTTAATAAGAATTCATAAGTATTCTTAAGGTTAGTTTGGAACCCTATTTTTGTTTGGTAGGAATATATTTTTATATATGTTTAAATAAAATTTAAGGATCTGTGTAGATGAATGGATGGGGCCATTTAATTACCTTAGTGTGCAAGTCTTTTTCCTAGTTCCTAGTATGTTTTAGTAAATTAATGAAATGTGGGATATTAAAGCTAATAGGATAATGAAACAAAATAACTAAGTATAAGATTGACCATGTTGGGATTGATATTTGATTAAAGAGAAGAAATAATTTAACCAAGCAAACTAAATTATGGCACCTTCCTAGACGAATGTTAATTAATTGACTTTAGAGATAAATTAAAAATATTTAATCTTTGAACTAGACCTGGTTCCCCAATCATAAGGTTGAGAATATTGGTGTAAGAGAATTTAATGTACCCTAGGGTTGACACCCTTGTAACCTTTTAACTTAAACAAAAAAATAAATTCCGCAACTTTTAGGATAAGTGTTTAAGGTTTCAGCGTGTTCCTAAAACATTTTTATGGGCATTACACTTGGTATCAAAGCCATGGTTTCAACACTTAGAACTTGAGCCGACATTGAAAACATAAACCGGATAGATGGAATTGAACTTCCGTGATTAAAATAATAATAAAATAATAAAGTTGTTCAAATTGTTGAACTTGCCTAGTGGCATTTTGTCAAACCTGGATAACTAAAAATGTTAAAATTAAATGGATATTATTACAAACTTCGGTGTAGGAAGAAATTGTTTTCCTTCAAAGATGATGTTTGATGAGTACTAACTTTTGCTTTAGTCGTATGATGCGATAAACCCTGTGAGAATCTTCCTTGTTGGAATGATAAATTGTATGGTGTGAGTCTTGTGATTTGGAATTTGTGGTTGTGTGCTGGGGTCAGAAAGAGTAAAATAGAAGTTGTTTAGTCATCTAAATTTCCCCTCTTTCCTTCAAGTGGTTGGACAAGTTAGTTTTGGTTTCCACTTTGGTGACTTAATCCCCGTATGAGTAAATGAATATTAGGTCTTGGTGTCACTTTTGATCCAGCCTTGCGTATGCATTCTTTTAACTGAGCTCAAGGTATAGTACTCCTATTGGCGGCCAAGGAGGGGTGCGAAGTGAATGTGATGTGGACTTCTGTATTTTATATATTCATAAATTGGTGTTATTCTATTAAGGACCGACATTTTTTTATGATTGGATTGCGAAAGTTGTGAGGCTTTTTAGTTATATTTGTTGTGAGAATTTTCAAACAAAGAATGCGGTTACTTAGCGACTTTTCCTTGATTGCCAATATTTCTTGGATTTTAATTTGGATGGTGACTCAAAGCTCATTTATTTGTTGGCTACTTAGCTAAATGTTACATGATTCTTTCTTGCATGTTGATGAGCTAGTTCTATGATGTTTGTATTGTGACTTTCCTTCATAAGGGGTACACCCTAGGTGCCTTAAATGTCTTCTTAGATGCCTTAAGTTATTCCTTTGTTTTGAAATGACGGAACCTCGAATGTGCCTAGGATCTTGGAGTAACTCTTTCGTTACTCAGTCTTCCTAGAGAGAGTTCGTTGTGTAGTGTGGCCTTGTTGGCAATTTGATAGTTGTGGTGGTGATTCTCTTACAACCTGGTAAGAGCTTTCCTCCTCGTCAGAGTAGATGTGTTTGGTTATGAGCTTATGGTTTGTGTGAGGTCGGATTGACTCTTGGTTGACTATATATTCTAGTGGATAAGTGTTTGTTTGGTAGTGATGTTCCATGATGGCATGCTAAGTTTTATCATGGTTTCCTTGTTTCTTTATGGAAAGTATTGACTTGTGGATTGTATGTATCTTGGTAACTATGGTTAGATTTAAGCCCATTCGGGCAGTGTGTTTAATTAAGTGTGTTTGTCTTGATCTCATTGACCTATGAATAAGGTTACCCTTGTCTTAACCCTTTAGATTGTTATGAATAAAACCTTTATGACCTATTAATCTTTGGATTACGTGGAGACACTTATGGATGTTGTTGGGGCTTTTGAACCTTGGTCTTAGAGATGTTAGTTTGGTAGATCTTTTTTTTATCTCGGTGGTGCTTATATTGTGCTCCTTCTTTTTAAACTATAACTCTTAGTCATAGAATCCATGTTTGAATAGATTAATTTATTGTTCTCTTGTATTTGATGTTTTCTAATGGAATGTGGTGTCCTTGGAGTAAAATTTGCATAGTCATCTTGTTGCTTGGCTGGTGGTATCTTGTGGAAATATGGGTGTTGATTTGAAAACATTTCCTTGTCTTATTGTGTAAGTAAAATGTTGGAGCCAAAACAACAAACATTGTTAAAACTTGTAAATTCGTAAAAGTAAATATGCGTCTTTAATGAGTCTTCCTTGTAACTTCTTTTGAAATTTGTAGAGACCCACTAGAAATGTTTAATGATGCTTGTAATTATTTGATAAACCCTTGAAATATTGGTGTGGTACATGTTGAATGATAGATTCCTAGTTCTTACGAAATTAATGATGTGTTTGCTATGTTGAATGCCTCTTGTTCCTATAGAATTAAAAATGTGATGTGTTGATTCATCTCTCTCTCCCATGAAAGTAATAATGTGATTTGGTTGCCTCTTCCTTCTCATTAAAATCTATTTGGTAAAATGATTAATTGATCATAACGAGACCCTAATTGAGGAACTTGGATTTTGAGACAAAAGTAAATAAATAAAATAGAACATTAGGAAAAAGGAAATGTTTTCTTGATATAATCTTGGTAGATTAATAAAAGAAATCAAACTATGTGGAAAGAAAATAGAAAGGAAAATTTGCTCATTTTACCTTCCTTAGAAGTAAAATAAATGTTGTTTCGCCTATTCAGAATGGCGAGAGATCATGGCACCTTAGTGGTGCTCTTTATAACACAAACTTGTGATGTCATAATAAAAGGAAGTTTTAATCAAGAAACTATAAGGATTTTGTTTAACAAGCAAACTATAACTTTGGACTTAATAAGTCAATTTATAAAACAACTAAGATTTATGTATTGAGTATAGTTGAACCTTTAGTTCTGTTGCCTACCCGAAATTGTGAAACACCTTGTTGATAGTGATGTGTTCAAATTGCGTAGTACTCCCTTGTTCATGGATGTATGTGCCTTTCCCTTGTAGGATTTTGGTTCGTCGTAACATTTTTTCCTCATATCTCGATGAGTGTGAGTTGTGGCCTTTAGGATTGGGTCTTATTGTAACACCCACTATTTCGACACACAAGACTACATAGAAAAACATAGGATAATTTTTTTTACTTGCTTGACACATAACACGAAACAACATGCCATCACCAAGGTTACAACTAACTCTATGAACAACTTGATACAAGGATGACCACAAAGGCAACACGAAAAACGATCACACCCATCAAGGACAATTCACTCTCTCTTTGACAAGACACCACAAAAGACCAACCCATAAAACCTAGCTACAATTTAGGACACTCCACGAAAAAATCCTTTAAGGTTATGTATTCACTAAAATAGTCTTTCAAGGCCTGACTTTGTGGTCTAGAAGATTCATGTTATGATTCATACAATACTTCTTATAGGGCTAGATTTCTTTCTTTTATACTCTTGCGTAACTAGCTTAAGGAAATTTACTCGTTTAATTCATTTACCAAACAAGGAGTTAATCAAATCCTCGAGGAAATTTATCTAAACCCACACTACTAAAGCTTGTTTCATAATTCCTATATAAAGAAAGTAAGCATAAATTCAAAAAAAGTGGAGTATTGCTTAGGTTCGAACTATAATCTTCTTTGTTCAAGGTGTTGGTATCCAAATTGATTCTCCTTCAAAGTCTGAGCAGCATCATAGGTGTAATAAGAAGCTTAGAGATAGATAGATCATAGTGAGTCGTTCTTGTAGCCGGGGATGAGATCTAACTGGCCCTTAGTCACTCAGATGTGAAGAAATGGATAGCACCCTCAAGAGGATTTGATCTATCCTCACTATTTTAGGTTGTGCCTTTTCAACCAAGGTAAGAGAACCTTTTGTAGTAGCCTGTTGTTTATGGAGGAGATGGAAATATCCTTCCTAATGAAGTTGTTAAGGGGACCTTGAAGAAAATATGATCAATGCAACAAAATCTAACTCTCACAAGTTGTCACTCTAGATAGTGGAGATATTCTCTAGGAAAGGTTCAGGCTACTAAAGACATTTGGAATCCTGATTGTTTCTCCATGTTTTGGTGGTAAAATTTATGCATTTGTATACACACATGACAAATAGGGGTAGTATGGGTAGGATTAGTTGTTTTTAAATGGATTTTTGTGGGAGGTGAGGCAAGATGAACTTGATTCACCAAATCCTTGAAAGCTTTTGCAAAATGGAAGACTAAACCAACATAATGCCACAGAGCAACTAAAATGTTTCTTTAACTAGAATATGTGCTTCAATGGAGGCCCAGATTAGCACTTTTTCATACAATCTATAAGATTCTAACACAAAGGCTTAAGTTGGAAAACCCAACAAAACATAGAGATCTAAGCCAAATCACGCTTTGAGGTGCACCAGAGAGGCTTACAGACAATCTCTGTCAACAACAACCGAGAGAAAATTTATTTTAAATCATTTATTTCACTCCCAAATGAAAGCTCTTCTAAGAAATGAAACTATAGATACCACTAAACTATCACAAGGATTAAGACTTGTGTGATTGATATAGATTTTGACACAAGATTGCAATAGAATAAGAAAAACTATTTGAGACATTCAAAAGTAAAACAAACACATTTTGCATAAGATCCACACAGAATAACTCAAGTTTGATTAAATTTATTAGCAGGGGAAAGTTTTTAGAACAATCTCAGATCTTGTCAATGGCTGTACACTTGCAACCACCTTGACACGATCAAATTCAATACAAAAAAGAGATACACAAGCTTCTCACACAACTTCTCAAAGGGATGGGCTCTATCAATGCTTTTTTCTATTAGAAAAATCAGTCCCGACCCTTACACTCCAACCATTTGCATGATAAATTTGTGCCATTTATAACATTTACAATAGAGCCTTTTCCCCCAAAAATCTAGACATTGAGTGCCACTAGTGCTTGCCATGATCACGATCATGATTCCCAGAATCAGATCTACAAAAAGTCACCAAGTGCTCATGGGGGGCAGATCTCTTGAAAATCTCTCGCATTCAACTCCTTCCTCTAGCAAATCACTCTTCCTTCAATTCGCCAACCACTTCTGCCCCTAATCTATCAAATTTGGTTCCTTGTGTGCTTGGGAGAAGAAAAATGGAAAATCAGATCGAGCCCGATAGTCAAACCATTTTAATGGCGAAAGACATCTCCAGATCTCCCCCACCAAACTTAGATATCAAAATTAACTCTCCTCTCTATTTGGCGTGTAGGAAATAACAAGAAATCATGAAGACTCACACTTCTAGGAGCTTTTCAGTAAAAATGGGGGAAAATCAGATTCAGACACACAATTGTCATTGATCTTCACTTTGAATTTGGGTCATCCACGTGGAAGATTCAATTTAAAACAAGCCCGGGGGTTTCCTTTGACTTTTACAACCTTTTGAAAAAATGGAAAAAAATTCCATTTTGCTCCACACCTCCGCCCTTAAGAAATGTGCCTGACACGTTTCCTAATGGTGGGTCCCAAAGGAACCACGGCCAAATTATGATATTTCACCTTCTTTTTGGAAAAGGGAAAAATTTCCAAGTTTCCCCTGCACCTCCGCCCTTCTCTTTGTTGGTAGGGTAAAATATTGACTATTTCCTGTCAGGTCTACAGGCCATTTTGATGTTTTAACCCTTTTGGTAATAAGATGCAAAAAATCCAAGTTGCCTCTGATGGTCCACTTCCTCACCCCTCTGAATTTTCCAAATGCCACGCATCATAATGGCGCATCTTGAGATGGTCCCCAAAATTTGATACCTTGAAAGAGCGTGGGCTTACCATGTGTCCTAGCCCAAAAAGATTTGTATAAAGGTTTAAATCTCAATAGAACATGCCATGTGTCAAGCTCCGAGGTAGTCTCCTTTGGCCATTGAAAATTCAAAGAAAAATGCAAAGTGAGCAGAGGCCTCCAAGTGTCCTCCAGTGCTTCTTTAAAATGAAATTCAAGGGCCAGTCCTCAAACATGCGTGGTTCCTCCACGTGTCCTAGAATTCCCAAAACATTTTGAAAAAAAAATAAGTATGGGAAGACCCGGCGAAAGCCTCCACGTGTCTTCATGGCACAATTTTAAAATGGTGCTTAAAGCGGAGACCCTGAATGAGCGTGGGCTTGCCATTTGTCCCTGTTCCACCAAACTGTACCAGCTACATAAAAATTTGTCTAAGTCTAGAGAAAAGAAACGGAAATCTCCATGTGTCCTCCTAGGCACAACTTCAAGGAAAAACCAAAAATTGAACCTTCAAATGAGCGTCATTCCTCCACGTGGACTAGACTTGGGTTAAAAATTTCCATAAAGTTTAGGAATGCCCTGCTGAGCCACATCAAATCAAAAATGAACACATGGACACCCTCGAGGTGAAAATAAGAAATTTTCCCGCCACTTAATTTTTCTTTATTAAGAACCTAGTAGGGCCACGCGTGAGTTCAAATTTTTTGCCAAAGTAGCCAAAAAGAATAAGTTTCAAATACAAACCCGTCGTGCCCCATCCAATCAGAAGAAGCCACATAAGCACCAAAAGAACCAATCAGAAATGAGTGGAGCCACGGGATCAAATTTTCTTTTTGCCAAAAAAGAAAAAAAGTGATAAGTTAAAGCATTTGTCCACCATCCCTTGACCACCAAAAGAATCCATGTGACCATTGAATGCTGAGGAATAACTTTGACAGGAAAAGGACACCTGTCAAACCATAAAATGTAGAAAAATGACCATTTGAGCCCGAAGATGAAATTTTTTCTAAGGACAGAAATCAGAAATGTTACAAGGCTCAAATATGTTCCTTAGAGCTACATCCATTCTCTTTCCTTCAAGTGTTTAGGGAGAAAATGACAAGGAAAACAAATCTCAACTATAAAAAATAAAAATAACGGGAAGTTCCGAGTTTTTTAGATAAACAGAGAATGGGAGACCCAAATTATAGACGACTTCAGAGGAACATAGAAACAAGGAAACACAAATGGACCCATGCGTGAACTTCAACCCAGGAACAAATTAATTATGGCAATAAAAAGAAAGCAGAGATCTCTCAAGCACAACATGGGGGAATAAAATATGGTAGAGGTCGTAAATCGATAGATTTCAAAGGTAAAATGGGGCGAGACTATTTTGAGCACCAACATTGGCTCCGACTCGAGGATGGGAACTCCCTGTGAGTGCCACAAGAATAATGGTAGAACAAGTGCCAAAATATCCATTATGAAAAGGAGTCAACTTGCAGAGCAAATAAACAAAGCTATCTCCCAAAAACGAACAGAGAAACCTACAAAAATAGGTCACCAAGGACCAGAGCGAGTGAAAACACAAAAGACAGAAACAAACAACAAACTATACACTGTACAAAAGATGTTCACCTTGATTATGGGGAATCAATCCAATAAATGCTTCAAATGCTTGCCATTAATAAGAAATTCAAGAAATTCACCATCCAAATCCTTCAAGAAGGTATGTTCACCAATCCTAATATCAATGGAGTAAGGGCCCATCCATAATGAGTTAAACTTTCCATGCTTTCCCTTATCCTCATTCCTACTATCCCATAGAAGCACAAGATCTCCAACATTGAAAGCTTTGGGAGAGACCTTCTTGTCAAATAAATTCTTCAACTTTTCTTTGAACTTTACATGCCTCTGGTGGGATGCCCTCCTCTCTTCATCAAGTTCAACAATCTAGTTAATGCAAGCATCATAAGGACTTACTTCTTGATCCTCTAGTTGTTGAATGAACTGATATGAGGATAATTGCATATGCAGGGGCAACAAGGCCTGAGTTCTATACACCAACTCAAATGGACTCTTTCCAGTGGCTCTTTTAACAAAGTGATTCTATCAGCCCAAACAACAAACTTCAACTGTTCACCCCATTTTCTCTTGTTCAGCTCCAAGGTTCTTCTGATAATCTTCAATAGGTTTTTATTATTGGAATCAGCTTGTCCATTTCCTTGGGGTTGTAATTAGAGGCATATGTCAAGTTGATCCCATATTCTTTACACATTGCCACCAAAGGTTTAGCTCTAAAGCTCATGGCATTATCAGCAACAATCTTGACTGGCACCCCAAACCTGCAGATGATGTGGTTTAGCACAAATTCCATGACAATTTGGTGTGTTTCCTTCTTGGTGGGGATTGCCTCCACCCATTTAGTAAAGTAATTAGTGGCTATAAGAATCCACTTATGGCCAACACTTGAAGGGTCTGAAATTTCACCAATGAAATCCATTCCCCATTGCTTGAATGGAGCTTCAATTGATACAGGCTGCAAAGAAAGGGAGCCTGAAGCTTGCAGTCTTCCAAAGAAGTCCTGGCAACTCTCACATATTCTAACTAACAAGGTTGTATCCTTAAAGACATTTGGCCACCAATAACCAGCCCTCAATATCTTGTGTGTTGTGACTCTTGCAGCAAAATGCCCACCACAAACTCCTCCATGGAGATCAGCAATTATCTTAGGGACTTCTCCTTCAGTAATGAACCTTAAGAGGACTCCCTCTGGGTTCTTCCAAGCTAACCCATAATTAGTAATGACATATTTCTAGGAAGCCAACTTAAGGGATCTTTTCTGGTTCTTACTTAAATACTCAGGGTAGTTCAGATGTCTGAGATAAAAAATTACATCTTTGTACCACTCAGAACTCATCAATTTTTCAAAAACATCTACCCTACATTCTTCTACCTCATTTATCTCAATAGATTGCAAGTTTCTCTTAGCCATAAGCTTAGTTAGCCTGCCCAAACCTCTCACTAGCTTCATGGTTTGGATATCCATGTCATATTCTTGCAACTTTTTCACCCATCTGCATCTTTTGCTTGAGACTTCCATCTCTGATAAGATGTCTTTCACCATGGTGTGGGGAACATAAGCAACAATATTAGAACTCAAAATGTAAGGCCTGAAAACCTTTGTTGCTTTTACCAAGGAAAATGCTTGTTTCTCCATAATAGTGTATTTCAACTCAACCCCCGTAATGCTTTACTGAAAAAGGTAATTGGCCTCTCAGCCCCTTCATCATCCTTCTCAGAACAAAAGCAATAATGTTCTCTAAAGCAAAAGAGAACAGTTGAAAGGGATTCTTATAATCTGGAGCTGCTAGAATAGGTGCATGCTTTAGTGCCTCTTTAATCCCATTGAAATCTTGGATGGTAGCCTCCTCCCATTTGATGGCCTAGTCCTTTTTAGCATGGAATTGATTGGAATGGTCAACTCAGCAAAGTTTGATATGAATATCCTGATGAAGTTTACCTTGCTGATGGCCTCTACCCTTCAGATCAATCATCACCCCTTCTTGTGACACAATGTGGCCAAGAAATTTTCCTTCTGCACTCCAAAATGGAATTTCTTTAGATTGAGTGAGATGCCATATTCCCTACATCTTATCAGCATCTTCTCCAAGTGTAGCAGGTGATCACTTCTCTTCCTGGAAAATATAGTTACATCATCTTGATAAACTGTAATAAACTCATTGATGTAACCAGCAAAATAAACATCCATTTCTCTTTGAAAGGTGGCTCCAACATTCATCAAACCAAAGGGCATCCTAACATACACATACGTCCCCAAGGAGTAGTAAAGGCTATCTTGATCCTTTCTGATTCCTTCACCACAACTTGGTTATAACCGGAGAAACCATCTAGGGTGGAGAGCAATTCAGAACTAGTCACTAATTGTAGCATGTTTTCCATATTTGGTAAAGGATAATTATCCTTCATATATGCTCTATTTAGATTCCTGAAATCTACACACAACCTAATATCACCATTCTTCTTTTCTTTGGTACTAGGTTTGTAACCCAAGAAGAATACCTTCCCTTCATCTCTTAGCTTCTTCAGTTCTTCTTGCATTTTGAGGGATAAAAGTGGATTGATTGGCCTCTGTTTCTACCTGAATGGCTTTGCATTAGACTCCAAGGGAATCTCATGTTGAAACAGATCTCTCTGTATGCTTTTAATTTAGAATAGGTCCAAGCCATGCAATCTTGGTATTTTTTCAACAATTGGATGTAGGACTGCTTCTCCTCCTTGATGAGATTACTTCCTAACCAAATCTTCCTTGGCCTCTCCTTTGTGCCAAGGTCATGATCCTCAATATTCCCGAGGTGCTATGCATCTGTTAATAATGCAGTCAACACTATCAAAATTGGACTCAAGAGTGACCATCCCCTTAGGAATGGTATTGGTTTTTAGCTAGATGATGCCCTTGTCAAACAAGGTTTCCTTCCCTTCTGTGACACATACCATTGGCTCCCAATCAATATTTTGATCAGAAAACTCTCCTTTATTCTGTAGAAATCTTCTTGACTGAGCATCATCATCAAACACCTACCAGTGTTTAATGTTGTCAGGGATAAAGGGTCTTGTCAATACTTCCACATCATATTCACAATATGGGGACACTGTAAAATTATCAAAATGAGACCCCAACAATGCAATCTTGTCTGCAAAGTCATTGAACTTCCAATCATAGTACACAATGTTGAATGAATCAAACATCTCAATGAAATCCCAAATTGCATGCTTGTATTGTTTCATTCACTAATTCTTTGTGGCATACAATTTTTTGACTTGTTTTACAATTAATTCTAAGTCTCCTTTGACAATGATGTCCTTGACACCATATTTCCAAGCAATTATTAAACCCAACAATAGTTCCTCATACTCAACAATGTTGTTAGTGCACTCAAAGTTGAGTTTGAAGGAAAAAACAAAATTTTCCTGACCTGGAGAAAGTAGAACAACACCAACACCATTCCCAAACTTGGAGCAAGCTCCATCAAACAATAAATTCCAAGGAGATCCTACATTTGTTCAAGACATTTACATTCTTCAATCTTGTGCTCCTTTCCATCAGCAAATCCTACAAAGTTATCTACATCAACACTTGTGTACAATACCTCATAGGATGCATTGTTGGGATCCTCAATAAGGTGCAACATCTTCTTTTCCCCATACAACCTAACAAGGATACCCTCAATTGGGATGGTGGCATAGGACATGTCCATTTGGACACTCCCACCAACACTTGCAGCCCATTTTCTAGACAATAGCATGCCCCACTTGGCTAGGCAGTCAACAATGACAACATCAAGTTTTAAATTTTTACCTAGGTAAGCTGTAAGTTGCACCACCAAACCCTTCACACATCCCACTACTAGAACTTCTCTGGATTCCATGGCAGTGCACTTCCCATATGCTACTATCACTTTGATATTCAGCTCATTCATGACTTCTAGAGGCATGACATTGCATGACACCCATGAGTCAAATATGTAGTTGTTGAGTAGTCTTTCCTCAATGATTAAAGTGGTGAAGAATGGATCCACATTTACCTAAGAGTCCACCAAGGATGTTCCCAAATAAACCTCAGGTGGTTCATCTAGCTCTTCAGGTGCTGGTGGTGCCTCTAATTCTTTAATGACATGTGGAGTCTCCACAATGTTTATATTTCTGCCTAGGGTAGTCTTCTCCTCTTTCAGCCCCAAATACTCAAGAGCCCTCTTCTTGTGCTCAAGAATCCTAAGCAATTCAACAATTGGAACTAAGATCTTGATCTGACTCAAAACTTGGGCAATATCATAAGGGGCAGACTTTGGCAAGGCAATATTGGAAGGAAGGTTGACACACTCATTATATGGCACAAGATTTTTGACAACTTGGGCATAAGGAGGGGTATGATTTTTTCTTAGGACTGCAAGGATATTTGCAGATGCATCTTTCTTAGGAGCCTCTTTAGGAATGTTTGAAAGTAAGGGAGCTTTTGGCTTGGCTTGAGGCCCTTCCCCTTTGACAACCTTACTTCTTGTGTTATATTCCTTCTCTTGAGCAACAACAACATTCATTAGTAACTGTTTATCTTCCTTAGATGGGATTCCTCCATCATACTTCTTTATCGTTAGAGCCCTTAAATATTCAAAGTCATTATTGGGAAATTCAAAAGCTTGTACAATATCTACTTCTAAATTATGGGAGGAAATATATGTACCCTATGAATGCAGTCCCAAAAAGTGGTAGTAGTCCGGGCACTTATCACCTCAATTGAAGTTTCCCCTTGTTGTGAGCTCGTGGAACAACCCATCATGCAGACATCATCATCAATTTATTCTTCTTCTTGCTGATATTATTCACATGGAGCATGAGGCATGAAACATTTGTCACACCAATCAATAAAATCTATCTCCTCCACCACAACAACTCGAAAACCAAAGGATTAGGTACCATTCTATTATCCCTAGCTTGGGACTGTCTACTTCCAAATCCAACAGGTCATTTTTCTCTATCATAAGATATTTGGTTATTTGTTAATTTTTTTTACCTTGCTACTTGTGTTGACCTTCAGGCTCTCGCCTAATCCCCTTTTCTACCTAGGCTAATTTGTATGATATTTCTTTGACATCCCTTGCCAAAGTTTTCACAACTTCCTCCAAATCAAGTAGCCTTGCTTGTTTGAGGTTTTTCTGGGTTAACCAACTTCACACCATCCCTCTTAGGAGGTTTTCCAATTGCCTTGATATTATTTTCAATTTGCAAAGCCATAGTGAATGCCTACCTCAAATTAGTGGGGTTTTTGTCCCTCAAGTAGTAAGCAGAACCTTTTTATCAAATGCATCTAAATATTTGATCAAACATGATTCATCACATGGCCTTATCCTAATAGGCAATCTCCTCAAGGTCTTATTAAACCTTGTGTTGAAATCATGTACTAACTCATTAGGATTCTTTTTATGTTTTCAAATTCTGTCAAGAGAAACCTAGGGTCAATTCTATCACCATACTGCAATTGAAATGCATTGCTCATGTATGTCCAAGAATCAATTGAATTATCTGGCAAAGCTTTATACCAGTCCCTTGCATCCTCTTCCAGAGTATGGATAAACAACTTGATATACACATCTTCATGTTCAATCTCAAAGTATTCCATCATATTGATAAAAATATTTAAATTTTGATCACCAGTTATAGCATTGTTTCCTTGGAACTTTGGCAATTTGTTCCTTACTTCTTGAGGAACTGCATTTGGATAACCAGCCATCCCTACAAAATTTATAGGTCCAAAGGTATTTACAACAAATGGAGGTCTGGGTGGGGGCAAGGCCATGTTGTTTTGAGGAGGTGACCCTGGAGGGGTGACAAATTGATGAGGGGCAGAGGGTATTTGAAACACAGGGGTATAACTTTCAAACTGGATATCCCCTAAAGGCCTAGTTTCTTGGAAATCCCTATCAACTTCTGAAAAGATAGGGGTAGAATGAGAAGAAAACTTTTCAAAATCAAATGAAGGCCCCTCTCTAGTTAGAGAATTCAATTCCAAAAAGAGGCTACCTGATTCAGAAGCACTTGAATTGCAGTCTTCAATAATAGGCTGGTCACTTTCATCAATGGAGATCCCCTTTCTTGTCTACTGATTTCCCACATCTCTCAGGATTTTCTTCCTTCTGATTTTTCTTTTCCTAGCTCTGGAAATAATGTCCTAGTAGGATCCCTAGCAAAGAAAGATCTTCTTCCTTCCATCTTTGCAAAGGTTAGTAACAAATCTCACTTGACAGAGGTTAAGACACTCGGTATTCATTAAGAATCGATCAACAAGGAGTCACCACTAAGGATTTCCACCTTAGTTGTGCAGATGCACTAAATATGATCTATCAAATGTTGTCAACACTAGAAACTAGAAATGGAAAGACTCTAACTTTTCTTTACCCAGATTTATCAATGAAAGCTAGTGCACTAGGTGTAGGAACTGAAAGAATTGCACACAACACTTGGAGTATATAAGAAGTGTTTTACCAGGGCCTGAATGTGAACTATAACCACTATGTCCCCAACATGATGACACCGGTAAGGTGTTGTTGACAGGATAACAATATGTGAATTGGTAGTTAATAAGTAAATTAGTTTCAACAACACAAATCAATTCCCAACAACTTAAAACATTCCCGGCAATGGCGCTAGTAAGTTGTTGGTATACACATTGATTCTCCTTCAAAGTCTAAGCAACATCACACGGGTTTAGCGGGAAGAAGATTAGAGATAGATAGATCATAGTGAGTCATTTTGTAGCCGGGGATGGGATCTAACTGGCCCTTAGTCACTTAGATGTGGAGAAATGGATAGCACCCTCAAGAGGATTTAATCTATCCTCACTATTTTAGGTTGTGCTTTTCAACCAAGGTAAGAGAACCTTTTTGTAGCCTGTTGTTTATGGAGGAGATGGAAATATCCTTCCTAATGAAGTTGTTAAGGAGACCTTGAAGAAAATATGATCAATGCAACAAAATATAACTCTCACGAGTTGTCACTCTAGATAGTGGAGATATTCTCTAGGCAAGGTTTAGGCTACTAAAGACATTTGGAATCCTGATTGTTTCTGCATGTTTTGGTGGTAAAATTTGTGCATTTGTATACACACATGACAAACCGGGGTAGTAAGGGTAGGATTAGTTGTTTTTAAATGGATTTTGGTGGGAGGTGAGGCAAGGTGAACTTTATTTACCATATCCTTGAAATATTTTTCAAAATGGAAGACTAAACCAACAGAATGCCACAGAATAGCTTAAATGTTTCTTGAACTGAATATGTGCTTCAATGGAGGCCCAGATTAGCACTTTTTCATACAATCTATTATATTCTAACACAAAGGCTCGAGTTTGGAAACCCAAAAAACTTCAAGATCTTAGCCAAATCATGCTTGAGGTACACCCAGAGGCTTACTGACAATCTATGTCAACAAAATGAGAGAAAATTTATTCTAAATCATTTATTTCACTCCCAGATGAAATCTCTTCTAAGAAATGAAACTACAAATGCCACTAAACTATCACAAGGATTGAGACCTATGTGATTGAGACATATTTTGATAAAATATTGCAATAGGAACAAGAAAAATTATTTGCAGACATTCAGAAGTAAAAAAACACATTTTGCATAAGATCCACACAGAATAACTCAAGTTTGATTAAATTTATCAACAGGGGAAATTTTCTAGAACAATCTCAGAGATTTTCAATGGTTGTACACTCACAACCACCTTGACACGATCAAATTCAACACAAAAGAGATACACATGATTCTCAAACAACTTCTCAAAAGGGATGGGCTCTATCAAGATTTTTTTCTATTAGAAAAATCAGTCTCGACCCCTAACACTCCAATCATTTGCATGATAAATTTGTGCCATTTATAACATTTTCAACAGATCCTTTTTCCCCAAAAATCTAGACATTGAGTGCCACCAATGCTTGCCATGATCACGATCGTGATTCCCATACTCAAATCTGAAAAAAATTTCAGGTGCTCAATGGGGTAGATCTCTTGAAAATATCCCGCATTCAACTCCTTCCTCTTAGCAAATCACTCTTCCTTCAATTCGCCAACCACTTCGCCCCTAATCTATCAAATCTAGTTCCTTGTGTGCTCGGGAGAAGAAAAACAGAAATCAGATCGAGCCCAATAGTCAGACCATTTTAATGGCAAAAGACGTCTCCAGATATATCCCACCAAAATTAGATATTAAAATTAACTCTCCTCTCTATTTGGCGTGTAGGAAATACCAAGAAATCATGAAGACTCGCACTTCCAGGAGATTTTTAGTAAAAATGGGGGAAATCAGATTCAGACACACAACTGCCATTGATCTTCACTTTGAATTTGGGCCATCCATGTGGAAGATTCAATTTTAAAATAGGCCCAAAGGTTTCCTTTGACTTTTTACAACGTTTTGAAAAAATGGAAAAAAATTACATTTTTCTCCATACCTTCACCCTTGAGAAATGAGCCTGACACGTGTCCTAAGGTGGGTCTCAAAGGAACCACGACCAAATTATGATATTTCACCTTCTTTTGGAAAAGGAAAAATTTTCAAGTTTCCCCATACCTCCCCTCTATTGCTTGTTGACCGGGAAAAATGTTGACTATTTCTTCCCTACCGGGTCCAAGTAGGCCATTTTGATGTTTTCACCCTTTGGCTAATAAGACACAAAAATCCAAGTTACCTTCGATGGTCCGCTTCCCTGCCCCTCTAACTTTTCCAACTTCCAGGTGTCACACTGGCACATCTTGAGATGGTCCCCAAAAGTTGATACCTTGAAAGAGCGTGGGTTCACCACATGTCCTAGCCTTAAGATAAGATTTGTATGAAGGTTTAAAATAAGTAGAACACACCATGTGTCGTGCTCGAGGAAGTTTCTTTTGGATGTTGAAAATTCCAAGCAAAATGTAAAGTGATTAGAGGCCTCCAGTGTCTTCCGGTGCTTCTTTAAAATGAAATTCAAGGGTCAGTCCTCAAACATGCACGGTTCCTCCACATGTCCTAGACTTCCCAAAACCTTTTGAAAAAGAATAAGTATGGGAAGACCCAGCAGAAGCCTCCACGTGTCTTCATGGCGCAATTTTAAAATGGTGCCCAAAGTGGAGACCCTGAATGAGCGTGGGCTTGCCACGTGTCCTTGTTCCGCCAAACTATACCAGCTACATAAAAATTTGTCTAAGTCCGGAAAAGCAACAGAAATCTCCATATTTCCTCTTGGCACAACTTCAAGGCCAAACCAAAAAGTGAACCTTCAAATGAGTGTCATTCCTCCACATGGACAATCCTTGGGTTAAAAATTTCCATAAATTTTAGGAGTGCCCCACTGAGCCGCATCAAATCAAAAATGAACACGTGGACACCCTCAGGGCGAAAATAAGAAATTTTCCTTGCCACTTAAATTTTCTTTTTAAGAACACAGGTCAGGGCTGCGGGGTGAGTTCAAACTTTTTTCCAAAGTATCCAAAAAGAATAAGTTTCAAATAAAAACTCACCACACCCCATCTAATCAGAAGAAGCCACATAAGCACCAAAAAAATTAATAAAAAATGAGCGGAGCCACGGGATCGAATTTACCTTATTTCCAAAAAAGAAAAAAGTGATAAGTTAAAGAATTTTTCCGCCATCCCCTAACCATCCAAAAGAATCCACGTGACCATTGAATGCTGAGGAATAAGTTTGATAGGAAAAAGACACCCATCAAACTGTAAAATGCAGAGAAACGACCATTTGAGCCCAGAGATGAAATTTTCTCTAAGGAAGAGAAATCGAAATTTACAAGGCTCAAATGCGTTCTTAGAGATATATCCATTCAATTTCCTTCAATTATTTAGGGAAAAAGTGACAAGGCTAACAAACCCCGACCGTAAAAAATGGAAAGAATGGGAGGGCCTAAGTTTTTAAATAAACAGAGAACAGGGACCCAAATTACATACCACTTCGAGAGGAACATACAAACAAGGAAACACAAATGGACCCATGTGTGAAATTTGACCAGAACAAATTAATTATGGCAACAAAAAGAAATAAGAGATCTCCTGTGCACAACACGAGGGAATAAAATATGGTAGAGGTCAGAATCGATAGATTTCAAAGGCAAAATGGGGCGAGACTATTTTGAGCACCAACAAAAGGATTAATATTTTATCATAACTTAGAAAATGATTACTAGGTACTATGGTAATGATTAGAGAGAGAAGATAAATTTATTCCGTTATGGTCTATTTAGTTATTAATCGGTCTTTCAGAGAGACTTAACGGGTAAACTGGATTTGGGTAAAGGCTTCATTTAGCAATCATCTTGATTAAGTTCGACAATGGATATACATGGGGTTCCTAAAATGGAAGAACAAGACTTAAGGTTTCACAAAAAGGAGAATAAATTTTAATTCCCTAGTTAAGGTTAATGAGGGTAGGTTTCTTTACACTGGTAGAAAACTCATTTCTTTCCAAATCAAGATTCTTAAATTTCTCAACAATAACTCAATTTCATTGTTATTTCATTTATTTATTTATCTATGAATTCATTTTTTTATTAACTTTAGAAACAGGATTTCTAACCCATTAAAAATATACAAATAATTTCACTGATGTCAAGAGCATGGAGGGTTATTAAAACATGAGAATTTTATAACTCGAAAATAGAACTACCATTTCTAAACGGTAGAATAAAACATAGTTATAACATTTCTACTCATCATGACACACATAATTGTTAGAGTAGGTATTTATTTTAGCTCATATTCACCTAGGTACTTTATTTACCTAGGTACTTTATTTACCTTTATTGTATTTATCCTCACCCACTTATGTGTGTGGATATTTATTTTATCTTATTTAGATATTAGAAGATATTATCTAGTTGTTAGGTATGGTTCTTTCCTTGATCTATGCTATTGACTAGTTCTTTCCTTGATCTATGGTATTGACTAGATCCTTAATGTCTAGTTCTCTCCTAAATATATGGTCTTGACTAGTTCTTTGATGACTAGTTATTTTCATGATTTATGGCTTGATATACGACCTTGACATGTTCTTAGATTGTTATTCCTTGCCTATTTAAGCAAGGCCCCATTATCAATGTATTGCATTGAGTTCCATAATAATATATGATATTGCTGCTCATTTGTTTGCAAAGGTTTTATGTAAAGCTATTTTGGCGAATTGCTTTCATCTTATTGATCATGGTGTTTGATTAACATCTGTGTTCTTGGCTTGGTACGATCTCAAGTTATCATTCCTTTCAATAACAAAGGCACCAAAAGAATCAATAGAACTTTTTTGAGAACAAGGAGGTAACAAGTTGGTCTAGCCATGCTACGACATTTTCACGACTGATAAAAAGACATTACTAAAAGAATACTCATAACAAGGTGAATATTATAAATTATTTCTCACAAAGATAATTAAAAGTTTTACTACAAAAGACAAGGCAACTTTATTTCACAATTACCAAAATTCCAAGGCAAGAGGCCATCCAAACTCCATTACCAAAGCACTAAAACAAGAATTACAACACATTTTACTTTCGTACAAGGAACCACATAAAACAACTCGATGAAACATTTACAAATATTTCCTTTATCTACTCGCATAAGCCATTTGCACAAGTATTAACTTGAGTCAGTTCATGAGAAGTGAACATGATAAGAGCTACAACATGAGACATTGTGTTGTTACCTAACTATTTTATAGAAAGAAAACCATTGTTAATGAAGAACCCCAGAAACGCAAGTTAAAAATTTGTGAAAAGACTTTTCAATAAAACAAGAAGGAAAAAAAGAAATCTCACATATCCAACAAGGAGTAGCATTTAAATACGATCTCATCAATTCAATCCTGTTGAGTCTATTTGAACACCAATATGCACTTTTACCAATTGTTAATCATCTAAAATGGGTATTTAGGAAGGAAGGAATTCATATGTCCTATATTAACCTTATCCTTCCAGTCAAATCACAACCCAAGTCCCTTAACTAAACATATTTTACCTTTTCAAGAAGAAGCAAAAGTATTGAACAACTACCATTCTCTAATTAGTATAGAAATTTTTACTCAAAATTTTGTGACCTGGAAGCACTGAAAGATAAACCAAAATCTAAATAAATTTCTTCAACTACTATACTATTTTAGGGCCCAATGCAGAGTCAAAAATGGGATTGATCTAGAACAAGCTCCTACACTAAGGTGAGGAAGACTCATTCAGTTGGAACAAGACCAAATAAATTACATACAAAGCTTTCAAGGTAAGGGTGATTAAGTAAACTACTCAAAATCTATCATGCCAACAATGGAAAAGAAATCCCTAATGCCCATTAGGCAACAATTTCCTATAAAATAAGTAAATAGTTTCAACCCTACTAATTTAATTGGTATGTTTGTTATGAGAGTCATTTCCAATACGATGATAATTAAAACTACAACCATATTTTCAAGGGAGGAAGTAAATAAACAAAACAAGAAAATAACTCCTAATCATTCTTCAACAATCTCCGTCAATTCAATCATGCCATAAGTTTTCCACTATACTGCAATCCAAATCCTATCAGCTATCTACAGGAAGTTGTATACAATCACAGATGGCTTAACATGAATGAAATTATGTCACCTATGTCCCTTTAAACCAAGTCCCTTTCACGACCTAGCTATTGATACCATCAAACATATAAATAATTCCATAAGAATTAAATGTAGTCACTGAGCATGCCTATAGGAGGTCTATTCTAGCATTGACAAGAAATAAAAGCATAAGGATAGGGAACTCTAGAAAGGTCCACCAAGATATTGAAATCAAGAATCCACCTAATCAACTCATACTAATATAACCAAGATGATAGAGAGAGAATTATAACACAACATGCACTTCAAGTGATCAAGCTACTGATTGAATATACAAGAAAATTTCTACATAGGTCTAAAGGATCAAGGACACTGCCAATAGTTCTAATCAACAAAAATCACAAAAAAAACATCCTTCTCATGATAGAAATCAAGATCCAAGTTATAAGGATAAAAAGTTTCCTTTAACAAATAATTATAGAAGTTCACATTTTAAAAACTACACAATATAACCCCAATTAAAGAGAGATATTTTCATGAAAATAAAAGTTCATTTAATAAAATGTTTAGATAAAAGTAGAAGAATTAAGGTGTAGGGCTTATCATGCCTGAAATTTGCTTTCACCTGTTGCATAGACACCTCACCAACCAACAACAACACTCAACGGGTTGAATCTCTATCCACAAACATCATGGGCACTAAAACCTCCACATACTCCCACACTGGCACGACAGGAAATATCAAAACCATGAGCGCACTTTGTCTGAAAAAAATTTGTCCCAAGGAATGCCTTGATGGTAGCAAATACAAAAAAATGGTATTAATGGAAATGTCATGGAACTCCAAAAGGGAACGAATCGAAAGGAGGAATGCCGGACTCCACAACCTTGAAAACATACTCCCAAAGGTCTGCGTCTAAAAGGGGGATTAGAGCAGGACATGATATCCCTCTCAAGCATAAGGGGAAAAAAATCTTTCAAAAGGAGTCGTGGGTGCCTCAAGGGCCACATAAGAAAAATGTGGGAGAGAACATAAAGCAAGTAAATTTCTTGACCAAATGCCTCAAAGATATGTGGTTTCAAGGGACACCATTTTTGCAGGATAAGCACAGAAAGATCTCCTAAAAACAACCAACAGGTGTCAAAAATTATTAGTTCTCTTTTTCCCACCATAAACACAAATGCCACATCCCAAAAGGAAGCTTGAAATAGATAAGGATGTCCAATTGAGCCCAAGATAAAGGAGAAGGAAACTATATCATCATTCTAGTTGTAAGTGCCTAGCAGAAATATTATGCAACACACATTGACAAGAATGATTTCAATGGCTTCTCTCCCTCTAAACCAGTCTACAAAAATACTCTCTACTCATGCAGCCGGGAAAAACAACATACAAACATCCAATGAGTTTTCTCATGCATCCATCCCAAAGGGCGTGGGCTAGTTACACCACCGCCGGATAGAAATTTTAATAAAACAAAAAAATAAAACTTTTAATAACCAGGCACCCAAAGAAAGTAGAAGTTTCAGTGTCTAATAAACGACCCCCTAAACAAAATACTTCACAAGGAAATTTCATGCGGCCAGAGAGTAATGGGTGAAATAGACAACACGGTCAAGGAAGATTTGCAAATCAAAACAAGTAAATGTCATAAGGTGTGGCCACCCACAAGGCATGTCTAACATGTCTAGCATTTAGGAGGTTTAATGAAATGGCAGGTGGCTATCAAATCCACCCACCTATAGCCAAACAAGGAACTAAAATAATTGGTTAAGATTCACATTTAAATTTAGCAATTTAAAACAATCCCAAACATGAAGGATCGGTCGACCAAGGTGGAAAACGGATTGAAGACTTAAATAAAATATTAAACATGAACACCACTCCTAGACCGTGGCACTACCAACAAAACAAGTTCTTCCTTATTTACGCAAATAAGGCTCGGTCAGCGGAAGTGAGCAACAAAACAATAGAATGGTTTAATGATAACTAAGGATGATATTGATAACAATCGATATTAAAATAATAATATAATATCATCGTCGATCGATAATAAAAAATAATAATGTCATTATTAATTATTATTATTATTATTTTACAACTTACAAATTTATTATTAATTATAATCACAAAGGTCATAAGTCAAGATTGAAAAATTTAAAAATAATAATTATTATGGATATTCATTTTAGCAGACACGCCCTACCAACACCAAATGCCACTACTGACCACCTCACCGGGCTTTGAGAACATTTCTCGCCTTAACGGGGCAATCAAAAAGGGTGTTACGGAGGCCCTCCACTAGCGAAAGCATCGACAAGGACACGGGGAGACCTGGGCGAGGAGGAAGGACGTTGATCCTTCTTCTCGAGACAAGGTCGACGTCGACTAATAACCAGAGGAAACTTGCACAAATGTTCGATCCCTAGAACAGGTCACCGAAGTGAGGAAATATATAACCATTGAACAAGGTGTTACACTTATCTCTTGTTTTTAAGAAAACAACCTTCTTGTGTGCCGATTTAGTCCTTGGTGACATAGGTCATTGTAAAAATTTTTTAAGAAACGTATGTTAAGAATATGAGATAGCTTTGGGAAAACATCTTTCCTTTTTCTTGAATCACCTTGTGGTTATTTCCCTTTTCCGTTTGGAAGGGAAGTGAAAGTTGTTTCTTCACAGGTTTTTATTCACTTTCGGTATGATGCTCTTTTAGGCTGCAGTTGGACCCCCTCTCGTTACTTGTTTTTAATCTCTAGCCCCCTTGAGTTCTCTTAGGTGTTATGATTTATGCATGTTCTCTCTTATGACTATTTCGAACTTGAGAAGGGCTTAAGGTAAATAAGTCCCTTTGTGTTGTGTAGAGTGAGTGGTGTCTATTGTATTGATATGTTAGTTCTAGTGTAAATTCCTTCTAAATGTTGACATTTCTAAATCAAAGTTAGTGTTGTGTGTTTGTTCTTAAATGTAAAATTGAGTTGTATAAAACTATAAAGGTCATGTTTTCCTTAGTATTTCCATGAAAATTTAATTGTACCCTCTTGGGTTATAGAAGTGCTTCCCATCAATAGTTTTATTGATCGTAAATGTGTTGGTTAACCTAAGTGTTGTTCCTTATTGCTAAACCTCTTCTTGTGTGATCTCAAGAATTGTGAGACCTTTGAGTAGACATGTTTTCTCATATAAATTGATAGTCATGGTTGTTATGTGCTAGCCTTGTCTAAATAACAAACTTTGAAAGCATAACTTAACCTCAGTGTAAGCCTTAACTTGTGTTGTTGCAGTATGTGGGATCCATGGGAGACTATATGGTCATTTCGAGTTCACGAAATTCTCGACTCCTTCCTTTTCTTGGTGGTTATCTTTGAGACTCCTTGACCATTTAATATTTTGAGGCTATATGTTGGAACTTGGTTGACCACATAGATTTAATCTATAGAATTATATGTTTGCAACCTTACTAAAAGAAATTTTAGGAACTCACCCTTTTCAATCTCTCTTCTTCTTGTTGTTAAGTCACATTGGACAAAACTTGAGTTCTGTAGACCCACACTTGTTGAAGAAAAGGAATTCCACAAAGGATGTGATTCTATTTCTTTTTCTTTGTTTCCTAACTCTTTCTCCGTGACTTCCGGGAGGAAGTCAAATCTAAGAGGAGGGGGATGTAATGCCCACTTCTCTTCAACACTAAATGAAACATGATTATCTTTTCCAAATTTTTATAATCATAAAACTTTATGCTTTATTATAATTAGCATACTAATAAGTTGTGTAGGACATCATGACTCCTTTGTGTTTTGATTATTATTATTTTAACTATAGTCATATTGTGGACCCCGATGGACATTTAAGGATAAGGAAATCAGCTAGAATGGTTGCATTGTCGTAATGTTACAAAGTGATATTCAATATTATTTTATTGTATTTGGTTTATCTCGTGGATGGACACATAGACACTATTGTGCTTTATCACGAGAAGATGTTAATATAAAAACAACATTAACACATTGTGTTAGGGAAATTGAAGGATAGACATTATTGTAAATGAACTCGATTAAATTTTGATACACATTCAATATGAAATAAAATGATGTGTTGTCGAGATAAATATATGTTGATATTCAAATCCTTTTTCGTATGGAATTTTTTTTTGATAAAGGTGAAAAAAGGGTTAAGGGGACCCTACCCCATACAATAATGGAGAAAAAAATATATAACGCTAAGGAACAACTCAAGCCGCTCTATCGGTGGTGCACAAGGTAAACATAAAGGGTAAGTGCACAAAGTTGGTGGACAATTCCGTGGACATAAAAACCTGAAATAAAGGAACCGTGATTGTGGTTCCTGAATTCTAGGTTTGGTAATTACCGAACTTAAAACCACGATTACGGTTTAGAACCGTGAGCGCGGTTATAAACCGCGATCGCGGAACTCTGAGACAAAATTTAACAGTCCCGCAACTCCTTATTTTCCTCATTTTCATTTCGAACCGTGAATTTTCCTAAAAAAAATTCACTCGCGCTTTCAATACCATCTCAAAATTGCTCATCGAACTTCTGGATAGTGATAGATTCAACCATGCCGCCAAGACGAGGAGGTAAGTCCCCGATTGTAATCATTTTTTTGCATTTTAGGTTTTTTTTGCATTTTCATGGGTTTTTTAAAATGTTTGTTTATGTATCAATTTTCTTGTTTTATCGGCTTAGTCGGCAAGCCCAAAATTGTGCAAACCGTCAAAAATTCCTCAAAACCCACCGAACATTCCTCAAAACCCTCCAAACATTCCTCAAAACCCTCCTCCAAACATAGATCCGCCCCGTGGCTCTTTTTTGTCCCCACCGAGCTAGCGAGAACGCAAGATAATATCATTTGGAAGAATCCAAGAAAATAAAATTGTCATTGAGAACCTAATTCAAACTATAAGACAAAATCATGCTACAAATCCATCCCGCATGACTTTAGCCAATACATCGCAAACATTGATTGGTGAAGTCGAGTCGTAACCAACCAAATACATAGATGGAACACCTTTAGAAGTGATCAGTAGGCGGTGGTATGTGGATAAACTATCCCATGCGGCCACAAAGACAAAAAAATTGAAAATACCTCATTTGTGCATTATTTATTGACCCTAGAACCAATGCCCCCAGTAGTTACTTGCAGATGGTTCCCAATCCATTGGTGCCATGATGACAGAATCAAAAACAATTTTGGGACCGATGGTGGATGGTTTTGATTAACCACCATGCAACAACAATGAGGTTCCTCTTTATTTTTGAAGAAATTATATTGTGCGTGCTCATGCTCAATGAGGTCCCAAATTATTTTGACTTTTCTAAATTTTTTGGTTGAGGAGGTGGCTCTGCACAGAGCAGACCTGGTGCACGCGTAGGTTAGCCTAGGATCCCC
Organism: Taxus wallichiana var. yunnanensis; assembly: GCA_018340775.1. Lineage (NCBI taxonomy): Eukaryota > Viridiplantae > Streptophyta > Pinopsida > Cupressales > Taxaceae > Taxus > Taxus wallichiana. The sequence goes on along the minus strand of CM031242.1, from coordinate 491,378,716 downwards.
CATGCCCCAAAACCCCCACTGCCTTCAATTATCCCTCCTACAGTGAAGGAGGTTGTGGAGATTGATACATTGCATGCATTAAGGAGCTCACCGACACTCTCACCCAAAGATAAGCACCTAGATTGCATCGGTGATGTTAGTGGAGGCGCTAGTTCTAGTGCACCACACCACTGTGGATCATGTGGTGTCGTATGCACTGCAGGCGAGACATCATTTGCTAGTTCACGGATTTCTTTTCTATAAATGAGATGCTTTCGGGAATGTTTTTGGAACTGGAGCCACTGATATTGGTCTTTCATAGGTAAATTTCAAATAAATTTAAATAATATATATATACAATAGTTTAATTCACATGTTTGAGATATTAATATATATATATATATATATATATATATATATGATTGTACGTCATGTACATACATGTAAAAAACTAATTTTTTATTTTATTTTAAATAGCAAGAGCCGGTGAAGGAAACATCCAAGCATCGACATGCTAGCATATCGGCCGGGTGTGTTTCAAACGTAAGTTTCAAGTTGTACAAACTTAAATTTTTAATAAATCATTTAATGCACTAGATTATTATTATAATTTGTTTCACGTGTATGTTGTACATGTATTAATATTTTTCTCTTTTATACACAGGAGCCTGGCGGGTCATCATCTGCTCAGGGAACTGAGGCTACTGGCACGCCTCACATGAGTTTTACGCAGGTTAGTAAATCTCTTTACACTTTGTTTCTAATTACTGGAAGTTCACGCACGGATTACATGCTTTGGACCTCTGTCATGTAGATTTTAATATTGATTTGTACATGTTTTTTGTATAGCTTATGACTGCTAGAGAGACTCCTCCATATATGCAGATCGGAGGAATTGTAGAAACCGCCATAAGATCTGCAAATCCACTAACTGAGGTACACAATTTTTTAAATTTGTTAAATTTTGGAGGTTCATTATTTCTTATTAAAATTAAATCTACAATATCAAATTTTGTAGGTATATATGTGAAATATTTAATTTGAAAATTAATTATTTGTATGTAGCTTACCCCTCATGAGTCTATTGTTGTCCCTGTGACGTTTCAACAACAAATTGATAGGGATCATGACATTGCGGTAAGATTTCACATGCATTTTAACTAAATTGTACAAGTTTCTAAATTTTGAATGTATTTTAAAATTTTGGGTGTTAAAAACTTGTTGTTTATGAATGTGCAAGTTAGGTTGCAGGCATACTTAGAGACACCTAGGACCACACGGATGAAATCCGTAGTGGCATCTCCCTCCACTACATCCCTAGGTCGTGGACATGCTACTTCTAAAGCAGGCGAAGAGAGGGAAGATGTTTCATGAGTAGATTTATAGTCCACGGATGTACATATGTGGTCATGAGTAGATTCATAGTCCATTGTATATATATAGCCTTTTGCGACCGCATGTGGTCCCATATGTACATTATGACACGTGCTTAGTTCAAGATGTACACATACATTATGAACTTATGTACATATATATTTTCAGAGACGTGCATCTGGAGCACACTTTGTTTGATTCTTTATATATATATATATATATATATATATATATATCCATGTGTGTTGGTTAAATCATATTTATGACTTTTTCAGTTCTTTAACAAGCAGTGTAACGTGGTTAATCATCATCTTTGAATGGGTATATACCAATTTTTCTATATGTTCTTTGTCTTGTTTGTTTACTAATGACTCAACTTGAGGATTTCACTATGAGACTTATGTTTGTTTTTCTTGCACTTGGATCAAAGAAATAAATTGGCATGTGAAATTTTTTATTCCAATCTATCGGTTCAGGATATAGTAGGGTAAATTTTCAATTGGATGGAGTATCTAATTATATGACAAGGTAAAAAGAACTCAATTAGGAAATATGTTACTTGAGTAAAGATCCTCGTATAGGACCTCCATTGGGAATATGCATCACGTTGTCAAAATGAGATGTGCCATCCTCATTTTTTGAATAGGTTGTGTCTATCTCATAAGGTGGATCATTATGGGGCCTGATTCCAAGGCCATTTTCAAGTTCAATTTAAAATAAGGAATGGGAATAGGTTCTGAAACCTTCTTTGTGCGTTGATTTTGCATCGTTGAATCCATTATAAGGTCCATGACATATACCATGTAGTGGACTTTAATATACTATGGATCTTGATGACATGATGACATCATTCCATGGTACCCTGAGGACAGGGAATTTTTTAGATCATGATATATGTTGGCCCTATTTATACTGGAACCACTATAGTAACTATTGATTCTCACTCTTCATTATAATACAAGTGATGTGATTATAATAGTTTTTGTACCCAAATCAGTTTCTGAATGGCAATGGTATAAAGATGTTAGATCTGTAAAACTGAAACAGTTAATTATATCTAGATTGTATTTTCATAATTTACAATCTTGGATGCTTGCATTGTTTTGTCTTGGAACAATTCACATATCGCATCATTCACTTGTGCAATATTCAAACCAATAGATCTATAGGGATTATCTGATAACTTATGGAAAAAAATTCAAGAGGTAGAGCATGCGTTATTTTAAAGAATATGGTGAGTATACTCTTAAATTGGTAATATGCTCCAAGAATTGTTCTTGTGATGATTATACTTGAATAAGCTAGTGAGGCAGGTAGCTAGTTTGGTCTATGACTTGAGGTTTCTTGAATCAGTATATACATATAATTTTCTTATGCGTCTGTAAAGAATATTTCACAGGTGAAATGTGTACATTCCAAAATACAAGTATCTGTCTAGTGTCCATTGTGCTACATGACTTGAAATTTTCAAATTTTCTCTAATTTTGTAACCTACATGCCTGTAGGTGTTACTTAAAGTGCTTGAAAAAAATTCTCAATGCCTAATCTTGACAGGAGTACATATATGATAGATTCTTGAAGGTACTCTAGGTGATTTCGTGTGCTAGAAAGGCATTTTTTCGACAAGATGAAGCTAGATTTGGAGGGAAGGTTGATGATTTTATGATAATCAATTTACAATGATATGAAAAGGAGATTCTATAGAGCTATATGATGATGTGTATGATACAAAACACTTAGGGGGACATTGTTTATTTAAAGGCTTTTGAGGTCTGTGATGAGTGTATTCTCCAAGAACAAGTAAGGTATGAGTCCTGAATGCATTATTTCTTCCCAATACATGAAGGCTACAAACATGTGACTAAATCAAGTTTTGGTGTCTAACAAGTAGATTTGGCCCAAAGATGAAGGTAACAAGGATCATTTTTCTATAGAGATGACTGTTTTAGGTGTGTAGGTCTGGTATAGTGGATTCTCAAGGTGAAAAAAGCTTTTGTGAGGAATGAATTTTTACATACCTACAAGGTGAATGATGGTGCTCTTACTCAAAGAAAAGTTATGATGATGATAAATATCAATTATTTTCAACATGTTCAGATCATGCATATGTTATTCCCATGGGAGCTTAGTGTCTCTATGCTTGAAAAGAGGCTAAAATTAGTTTTTGAGTGAAATTTCAAGATTTTGAGCTTATTTAAGACATTTGGTTGATGTTTCTAATGAAGAGGTGATCCTATCAGGAGGAGAAAGATGAAGAACATGTTGTTAAATGTATGCCTTTGTCATTAATGTAAAAAATGGGGATAAGTTGCTTCAGGCTACTTCATTCGGGCGTAGTCCCTTAAGAGCCCTGAGACTAAAATATCGTTCAACTTCGACGGTTGACTACTCAGACTCCTTGGCACCTAGAGAGGCCTCGTCGATCGGCACCTCGGTGTACGGACCCTCTACAATAGCCTCTCTTAGTTTTTTCCTTCTCATTCCAGTGTAAGGTTGTCAAACGCTATATTTTGCAAACGGTGGGTCGTGGCACCGAACCGACTGCGCCGGCACGTCTAGGTGGCCAGGTGAACGCTAGAGGAGGTGGTGTTTCGGTGCGCGAAAGGGTCATTACTTCAGTTACTTCTTCGAGGTGTAGTACCTTAAGATCCCCGAGACCAAAATATCGCTCAACTTTGAGAGGTTACTACTCGGACTCCGTGGCACCTAGAGGAGTCGTTTTCAAAATTTACAACATTTTCAAAATTTACAACATTTTCAAAATTTACAACTTTTTCAAAATTTACAACTTTTTCAAAATTTACAACATTTTCAAAATTTACAACTTTTTCAAAATTTACAACATTTTCAAAATTTACAACTTTTTCAAAATTTACAACATTTTCAAAATTTACTTGACTTTTTCAAAATTTACAACTTTTTCAAACAATGAAAGATTCTCTTAGCTTCAAGAATTTAAAATTCTCTACTAACAGTGCCAACCACGTGAAGGTGGAAGCTTTTCTGGCACCACTAACCTAAACATAAAATTGTTAGTCAAAGAAATTTAAGTTTCAAATCAAAACCATATACTATCTATATACATGTACACAAAATACACAAATTTAAAATAAAATATATTCAAACTTAAATCTAGATCTTTAAACTAAAAAAATTATATATATATATATATATTGAAAAGAAATTAAATATATACCAGACATGAGCATTGTAAATTCATTCTAATGAACCATCGAGGATCGGATCTACTCGAATAGCAGACAAGATTGCTTCATGATTTGACTCTCGAACCTTCCAAAGAATATTGTTATTAGGCCTTCCTCGATATCTATATAACTAAATATTTGTCGCTAGAACTAGATGTGAATATAAGATTATTTTCTTGTGTGTCTCAAAGTCTTCAAACACCCAAAAACAGAGGAGTTTTTTAATGGATACCATCGAAGCCAAGTTCCAGAACTACCACCGACCCCGTAGGATACTCAATCTCTTCGCCATCTATAATAGGAGAAGTCAACTTCTTTCTTTCCTCGATGCAACGACATAAGAAATAGTTTGTTCCTTTTTCATTGTCTTCTATCGCAATTCTGCAAACACATGTCCTACAAAAAAATAACCAAGGTTGAACAACTCAAATGTAAATTACATATTAAAATTTCAATGGACATAACTCAATACAAAAATTAAATAAATAACCATAAATACCTTGTCGCACCAAAATCAAAATTTCGTCACAAAGTCCTGGATGTTGTAACTTCATCCAGAAACAAGTTGTAATGCTTTGTGGAGGTTGATAACTAGGAAGCGGAGTTAGAGGCCTACAAATCCATCCTTCCACCCATTCTTGTGAATCTCACTCAGCAAAGTGACAAATTCAATACAAGATGCACAAAAACATGTCAACTTTCTTGTCCATACGGCCCACGAAGTAGCGTGCCTCGAGCTACAAAATGAGTGCATATCACTAGACCCAAAGTGAGTTTCATACAATCCTCGTAGTTAGCAATATGTTTTTCCTCTATCAAAAAATATCTGCAAACTGTGGAATTTTCTTGAGAACCTCGGGCCATGTTGTTAGTACACCATTCCACTATGCTCTTTGCATCTTTTAATTTAGCACCATCTTTGTACTTCAACTCTTCTCTTGCAAGATCTCTTTTCACACATGCCCCTGCACCGTCATGCTCTCCTTTTCCATGTCCAACCTCAGTGAAACTCCAAATATGTTGCACACCCATCTTGACGTGCATTCTTCTCATCTAATAAAACATTCATGCATTCTTAAACTGAGATGTGCAATTATCTGACCATATATAATGTTGTTTGAAGTGGATGTCCCTATCAGACAAGTTTCCATAAAATAACTGGAAACACCCTTGCACAAATTCAGTAGAATGAGTACGATCATCACTGATATAAAAGTGGTACTCTCTTAAAAAAATTGATCATTCTCTATACTGTCAGGAGAATGTAGAAATGCTATATGCACAAAAATGGCAACTTGTACTGAGTTGTAATATTGCGATTGAACCTCCATTTGTGGTTGCAATGTGTAATTCTCTGCAAAATCGACCACTAAAACAATAGTACCAATAGGAAATGTGTCTTTGTATAGCTTGAATTGTTCATCCAACCATCGAGCTCTATGTGTATGTCTCACATACTCATAAACAATTTCATCCTTAAATTTTCTCATAAATTGAAAAATGGGCATTTGTTCTGTAACTAGCTCACACCGTTTCGACTCTTTTCCATCTTTCAATTGGTATGCAACTGATTTATATTTATCAAATTCAACTAAATTATGTCCTATTATACCTTCAATTTGCTCATGGATGTAACTTTCTAATTTAGGTAATCCGCCGCATGTACTACAACTTCCATCTAAACAATCCTGACTATAAAAAAATTGTCCAACTTCTTTTTCACAAAATATAGTAGGAATGAAATCCATAGAAGATATTGGTGGAACTTGAACACCACATTCAGATAACATAGTTTCAGAATGAAAATTAGAATGAATACGTAAAAATTTAGCATAATGCATCGCAAATTCAACATGTTGCCTACAACAACAAGTGGTGTGAGCATGGTTGATTTTCACATAGAATGGTTTCAACATTTCAAAAAAACGTTGACTAGTTTTAATTTTCAGATTCTCTTGTTCAAACTTACGAAAAAATTGAGTTTGAGTCATATCTAAGAAATGCTTTGGATGTGGTTCACGATTAGTAGAACCAACTCTCCATTTTATAACATCTCTTGTATTAGGTGAAACTCTAGTGTTATCATGCCAAAATTTAATAACAACTTCTCTTATAAAGCATCGAATTATTTTTGTCCTTACGGTGCTCTAGCGTAAAATGCCCAAAAATCAACATTATTGAGTGATTCAAGGATATTATGTCTTTCAATTGCTTTCATTAGAGTTTTTCGATTAACTTGCAACATTCGACTTGTTTGCGTAATCAAACATTTTTTTATTGATTCACTTACAACACTAGTAGCAAGTACACGACGCACAATATTACTATCCCTAGTGCGTCTCTTGACACCAACAATGTGATATGCATCATGAAGTTTTTCAACAATTGTAGAGGTTTTACCACGTATGTTAGATGTTGTCAATCCTAAGGTGTTTAATGTAGGTCTCATTTTAATCAATTTCATCAAACTAACCAACAACTGACATCTTTGGGAATCATTTAAAATTTCAAAATGATTATCCCAAATTTCAGTGGCTTTTCTTCTAATTTGTCATTCAGAAAGTTTGTCAGACATTGGTTTCAAAATGTTTTCATCAATTTCAATAAAAAATTAGGTTTCTTACGTAAAATCTTAGGAGGTGTTTTTGTCAAATTTTGCTTGTCTACAGTTTCAACATGAATTTCCTTATTCACATTTTCATTGTCTCCTTCAATATTTGATTCTTCTTCATGAGTATTTAATTCTTCTTCAACATTATTGACAAGTAAAAACTTCTTCATCACGAGTATTTAATTCAACTTCAACATCGACGGTAGAAACATTACCTAGTTCTTCATTGCTTACAATAGTTGGGATTGAAGATGAACCTCTTCTAGATTCACGAAGTTTCGACATTCACTCAACATTTTGAATTTTGTTGGCCTCTAATTCGTTTGGTGTTTTTTTACTTAATGACTTCCTTTTTGACTTCATTTTTTGTCTCCCATGATGTTTTGCTTCCGGTGATAAGAAAAACATGCAAAAAAAGATAATTTCATAGTAATTCATATGGTAAGGTCAGAGAGTAAAAATCACATGGTAATTCAAATATTGCGATGTGTGTAAATATGATTTGAATCATGCGAGCACGCTTTATGAAGCGAGCACACTTTATAAACCGCGCTCGTGGTTTATAAAGAGCGCTCATGGTATTTTTAAAAAAATCATGATCGCAGATCTATCTACCGAACCTAAGCCTCGGAAAATCTTTGTTTTTCCCCAACCAAAGCTATGGAAGGTCATTATGAAGTGTAAAAGGTCAAAAAACCTCAAATTTGCTCTTCCAAATACTTGAACCATGCTAAAAAACTGAAAACATTTCACAAAAATGGTGCCATTGCGTAGGGGAGACTCTTAGCTTCATAGAAATATTGTTTTTAAAGTGAATAGAATAAGATAAATATCATTTTATAATTTCTTACTAACAATTGGTCTTTAAGACATTTTTTCCCGTGAATGTTCATGTCTACGTTTAATATTGTAACTTTTGTTTCGCTTATCAAAATATGATAAAACTTATACCATCCCAAGTGTGGAAAAATTCTATACACGTTAAAAAAAATAAAAATTGATTTCGATATTTTTTGATATAGTTATGGCGGGTAAATGGAAAGCACTCCATTTTCTAAATATTTTTAGACCACTTTCACGGAAAAAATCATTAAAAAAATATTGCTAAAAAAAATACAAAATAAAATCCATCCCAAGATAGACAACTACATCTAACGTTTCACCAAAGGAAAAAAAAAAAAAAACAAGATTTGGTCATCCAAAATGCGAGCAAACAGACTACAATCTTATAAGTTTTTTCAAAAAAACTAAGTCATATAATTTTAAGTGTTTAATATAGCTAAACTTGTCCATTTTTACAAAAATTAGTATTTTAGAAACTATATTCCAAATGCTACGATTCATATTTATATAAATTTTTCTAATTTAGAGTGCGTGTATAGCTAATAATCCCTACAAGTTGAGATTTCGTTGTTTTTTGCAATATGACGTCCACGGATGACCCTATATTTGTCCATCAACTTCCTGCACTTACCCTAAAACACAACCAGAGCATAAAGGAAAACTAACAACAAGACAAAAAAGTAGGAGAGCTTATCCCTAGGACCCCTTCCCATGGGATCTAAGAAGCATCTTAAGAGAATCATTTTTCCCTTTCTTCCTTCTATTCACAGTAGACCATCCATCACCGGCTTTTGAATTTTCTTCTTCAATTGAGTGAACCAGAATACGATTTCAATATTATTATTTTCCTCTAAGTTTCCAAGAGGAAGGGGAAAAATTCCACCCAACGCACAAGGAGAAGGAGTCTCTTCAACAGGATTTGACGGAGGGTTAACCTTCTCATCCTCTACCTCCTCATTCTCAAACCCAACATCAAACCCAGAATCTGATTGACTGTCAACCACCAAAAGGCTTGGATCAACATTCTTCCACCAAGAATTATGTCTACTTGCCTGTTTCTTCCCAAACTTGCAATCCATGGCTAAGTGTCTGAGTGAAAATTAGGTTCTGCATCTGAAGGGGAAACCTTCATAATCTAAGTTTTGAGTCCATATTCTGTCCTCAACCAGAAGATCAATAGAAGAAGGAAAATCCATTGAAGTTTTCATGTCAACTAAAATGCGGGCATACATAGTATATTCATACAAGGTCATTTTTGTATCAATAGCCAGGGTTTTTCCAAGAGATTTCCCTATGGAGATTAAACATTTCTCATCCCAAAACTAAAGAGGAAGATATGGCAAGCAAACCCAAACAGGTCGGATTTGAAAAGTTTCAATTACCAGGGTTAAAAGGGGAAACCAAGGCTTCATGAGCAACAAATGGGATTGAAAATCCCACAATCTAGCAAAAATTAAATCTCTATCAGAAGTAATATTAAAAACAACAATGAAGTAACCTCTGGTTGAAGGGTAAATGTCCACTTTACCATCCATTAATGGCTTCCAAGATGTAGAGATCCATTCATGAAGAGCAGGCAGGCCAGGGAAAAATTTATTGAATCTGCATATAATGCCTTTTTCTTTGAAATACTCCTCAGATTTCAAAACGTCTGGTCCAAAACGCACTGAGGGAGAAGATTTGGCAGGAGCCATGGCCTTTTCGGGAGGATTAGCTATGGATTTTTCCACATCAACAATACTTCGCCATCGCTTAGAACCCCAAACTCGCAACCTCCAAATGAGGGTCAAGACCTCTAGAAGGAAGAATTTGAGACAGAGAGGGAGAGACAAGCATGACTGTGTCAAAGGAAACAGGGAGGTACCAACTTTTGAAGGCTCTCGCACCCCAGCAATAGGGCGTCATCGCCTCCATTCACCCCGATCTTTTGCATATTGATCATCGGAGTAGGGCGCGTGAGTTCAAAACCCACCATGCCGCCATAGGAAATTCCATTTCTCCCTTGGCCAAATCTGCCAAAGAGATTCTTAGGGTTAGGATCCCCTTCATTGCGATGATTAATGTATTTATATTTTATTTATGCTTAATATTGGATTATAATATAAAACAATTATAATTTTCGTATGAAATTTTATTAAGATGTTCAAAGTATTTTTGTGATTTAATTGATATTGAAGATTGGTGAAATTGTGAACGAGTGAAAGTATTGCTTTAATCTGATGATCCATTTGGTCTTTGATCTTAGTTGCAAACTGATGTATGAGTAGAATAGAAATGTTGAAAATGGGAATAATTGTTAAATTACTTGGTCTTAGCAATAGTAGTTATGATTTTTGATGTTTGAAATTGATAGTTAGATGTAAGTGTTTTATTACTTCGACATCGTTAATATGGCCATGAGGCCGAGGGGTATTGTGTGTTTTGTAGGAAAACATATCACAACAAACTATCGGGGATTGGAGACCAACCACATTGGAATTCTAGGTGAATTCAACAAGGGTCACCATGGAAACATGTATTTGTGTGTGTGTTGGAATTATTGTTAGGGGGAAATTGTGACCAAGGGGTTATGTTTTGTCTTTTATTTATTTTCCTTTAATTGATGTTAGTATGTGATTTTAGTGATGTAATTCATTGTATTAATTATTTAGAATTTGGGGTATGTATTTTACCCTTTATTATTAATGGGTTGTAGTGTCTTAATTAAAGATAATTAATCTTGTCCTAAACTAATTATAGATGTGACCAAAGGAATTGTTTTATTAGACTATATTTTCTCTTTGATTTTGTGTTGAAAGTTGAGTGCTTGGGGATCTTGAGTGTTGTACACTCTACCCCTTCATAAAAATTCGAATTTGGCCTTAGAGGCCAATTTTGGAAGCTTGTGGGACAAGTCAAACTTGTCCCACACCTCTTAAATTGCTATACCAACCCTACGTATGAGTTAGGAGGTCAAAATTAGACCCCATTAGGTGTATTGGGACAACAAAAAGGTAAAATATTATTGCTCTTTCTTTCATGTAATTAATTTTGTCCTTATGAGGTGTGGGCTTGGATTGTGTGTGCAAGTAATATGTCATTTCTTCACCCACTTATTAATTGTGCTTTGGAGTTTTAAGTTTGACTGGTGAGGTGGAGTTAAGGATGAGTGATGTGGCATCCTACATGGAACCACCTCACCCTCCTCTCTCCCTTTTCTATTTGTTCAAGATCTTTTTCTTGTTTGGGGCTTACTTGATTCTTTTGTGCTCTTGCATTTTGGAGTTAGAGGATTTTGGGAGTGCTTTGGTTCTTTGTGAGAGCTTATTGGTGATTTCTTGGGTTGGAAGAATCTTGGAGAATGATTCTTGGAACAAGCTCTACCATGGAAAGGTAGGATCTTTACTCTTGCTTAGTGTCCTTCTTTTATTTTATGTATATGTGTTTTTTTTTAGTATTTTGGAATGCTTGTTGGGTGCTTGGGTAGATTTCCTAAGTGTGGTGTAGGAGGGGACTATGGGGAGATTTCATGTAGGGAGGCATAAGAGTTTATTTCATGTTTTGGAGGGAGTTTGGGTTGAGTGCCCCACCTTGGACAAGAAATTGCTTGCATTTCTTACTTGGTTATTTTGTTGAGGGAGCCATAAGAGATTGTAGGGAGGCATAAGAGATTGCAGGGAGGCATAAGAGAATGGGGAGGCATAAGAGGTTATTGAGGGAGGCATAAGAGTGTGTAGGGGTTTGAGATGTTTATTGGAGGTTTTTAAGGTGGGCACTCATTTCCCATTGGGAGGCATAAGTGACCTCCCCATAGGTTCTTGCTCCTTTGGATTTTCATATTTGAAGCCTTGTATATTTTGTTTGTTCTTCTTGTGATTGAAACATTGAGTTGTTTGTGTTTTGGTATGGTTATGAAATCTTGGATTGTGATGTGAAATCTTGTTTGTTGCCATAAGTTGAATCCATTTTCCATTGCAATGTAATTGGGGTTCAGGGGCCAATAAGGAGGATGGCTTCTCCTCCTCATTATAATTATTGGTTGGGTGGAGAGTGTTGCCTCTTCCTCATTTTTGTGGTGATAAAATGAAGCTTGGTGGAGATCTTGTTGGTGATGTGAAAGTTGGAGCTATGTTGGTGTCCAAAAGAAATCCTTCCTTGTGATAGAGTCTTCCTTTTAGTCCCACTCAAGGTGGAAGATTGTAAGATTGTATTTTTTTTAAAGGAAATGTAGTTTTGTAAGTTGCAATATTATTGAAGAAGTTCATTGAAGAGTTGTAAAACTTCCTTTCTCTTTAAGATTGTGGTATGAAAAGAAAAGAAACAAAATGGAAATCATGTGTAAAATTTTAGTTTAAAGTTGTATTGTGGGAAGAGGAAGTTTACCTTCTTTGTTGTAGTTGTATGTTGAAAAGGGGAAGAAAGAAATGTGTTTGTAAAGCTAGTATTGTTGAAATAGAAAAGAAGCTATAAAGGGGAATCATATTATCTCATGGTAGTTGTTTTATTTTTCACCAAAGTGTATAGATTTTATTGAAAAGTTAGTAACTTTCATTTCAAAACTTATGATAAACCTTGTTACTATTGGTTGTAAGAATGGTTGAAATTTTTAGTTAAAAGAGGAAAGAAATAGTATATTCCATTGTGTTAATTGAAAAACATGCAAAAGAAAAAGTTAGACTACCTTGTTCATTCCCTTGCATTGTTGGAAGAAAGTTTGTAAATAAAATGGAAATTGACCCTTGTAGATGTTGTTGTTATTATCAAAATAGGAAATGTTTAAATTGAGTAAATTGATACCAAAGAAATGAGTAAATGAATTTAAACCTTGTAAATGAATAACTTAGACATGTAAAAGTAAGTTCTGAATGACTATTGGAGTATCCTTGCAACTTTTTTTTTTTTGGAAAAACTCTAGTTTGATGGTTCTATTTCTAAGAAATAGGACCGTTGCCCTATGCATAGCGATGATCTCGTAACTGCCGCTTAGGAAAGGTGGTGGTCTCAGAACCACCACTCTGTAAGGTGATGGTTCATGGTTTGTCACCCAGGTAGGGCAACGGTCCCAAGACCGCCGGCCTGCTTTGTGTGGCGGTTCTATCACTTACAAAGTGGGAACTTCTAGTTCCCGTCTACATGCTAATTTATAACTTATAATAACTAAAATTTTAAGCATGTAAATTTACTAAGGACCCTCCAGCAAGAAAACAATGGTAAATCTCATAGTTTTAAGAAATTTAATCTTCAAATGGTAAATCAAAATCACTCTTTTTCATTTATATTAATGGGGGTAGGGTTTTCCCAAATAAAGAACCCCAAATACAATTGGCTTTAAATAAAACTAGTTTGGAAAGGGAAAACCTCTTTCTATCCTTGAATGAAATAGATTACAACAATAAAACTGCAATCTAATCTAATCTAAACTTGTTCTTGAAGAAAATTCTCCATAGTTCTTCCTCTCTTGCTCCCATGGCTTCCTTTGCTCCAACTTGCAAATCAAACAAAAGAAAATAGACCAAATGAGGAGTTTAGAATAAAGGAAAGGTTTTAATAAGAATTCATAAGGATTTTTAGGTTAGTTTGGAACCCTAGGATCTAGTGGCCAAGATTGATTTGATCCAAGGGTTGAGGATCAACCCTACTTTTGTTTGGTAGGAATATATTTTTATAGATGTTTAAATAAAATTTAAGGGTATGTGTAGATGAATGAATGGGGCCATTTAATTACCTTAGTGTGCAAGTCTTTTTCCTAGTTCCTAGTATGTTTTAGTAAATTAATGAAATGTGGGATATTAAAGCTAATAGGATAATGAAACAAAATAACTAAGTATAAGATTGACCATGTTGGGATTGATCATTGATTAAAGAGAAGAAAGAATTTAACCAAGCAAACTAAATTATGGCACCTTCCTAGACAAATGTTAATTAATTGACTTTAGAGATAAATTTAAACTATTTAATGATCTAGACGTTGTTCCCCAATCATAAGGTTGATAATATTGGTGTAAGATAATTTAATGTACCCTAGCGATTGACACCCTAGTAACCTTTTAACTTAAACAAAAAAAAAATCCGCCACTTTCAGGATAAATGTTTAAGGTTTCCGCATGTTCCTAGAACGCTTTTTTTTACGAGTGTTACAGTATTCATCTTTTGTGTTTATAAAACTAATATTTTCCTTAAACTTTGAAAGATCTCATATTTAAAAACTAAAAGTATTTACTTATGGACTTTGAGGATTGCTTATTAATTATTATACCTTTTTTATTCTATGTAATTTGCCACATGTGAGAGGATTTGTTAGAAATATAATCCAAGCCACATATTATTAGGCCTTTTTCCTCTGAAATTGTTGTCAAATGCCTTGATAAGGTTTCATTTTTTCTTTGCCGGACTCAACAAAATTATGTGAGGCAAAAATGGGTCCCAGAGGTTGTTGTGCTATCGCATAACCAAAGTAGCTTACAAAACATTCTTGTCATCAAAAATTTAGGCAAATAGTATTAGTCCTGGAGAAAAAAATATGATTAAAGGTTTTTGTAGACACTAACATTTTGTAACTTGTCCTTCTCCAATTCAAAATTTGAGAATGCTCCATTGTTAAGACAAGTTCTCACATTCAAAATCCAATCACCTCATCTCGTAGCACTTCTATAAATTTCTTATCTTTAAACTATTTTTGTCATCATTCTTAGAATATTATTTGATTAAAGAAATATTAAACCTTTGATATTCATGACACAAATTTTAATTTTGGTTTTCATCTCTCCTATTAGAAGGAAGGGTCGGAATATAAGGTTCGGTCTCAACCAACTTAAATGGTCTTGTCTCTTCACATTCATTAAGTTTGATTTCAATTTCAAAATATTATTTGGGTCATTTCATCTTCCTAGGTCTGGAATTATTAGAATTCTTCACATTTGGAAGGCTATAAAAGCATGTTAATTGATGTGGATCAAACTGCAAGAGGTTGAAATGCCTCCAAAAGTCACACACAATTTACAAAAACTCTAGAAGTTCAAAATAATTTCCTTATCATTCCTAAATCCACACTAATATTTTACAATTTTACATTTTGCCTTTTTATTTCCCACTATCTCTAATAAAAACCCTCAAATGCCAAAAAAAAACCCTAAAAATTTAAACACCTCGAATGGTCCCAAATATTTTGTAAAAATATGCCTTCATAAATTAAAGCTCACGCAAAATCTTGGTTTATTCATTAAGGTGGAGAAAAAGATATTAAAACTCTAAGTTCTAGGAAAATCCAAGAAACATTTCAAGCAAATTTTAGACCACTAGATGATGGAATTTTCCCCGAATATGTAGGAATGACACTCAAAATCCGTGAAAGTATTAGTCATAGAATATTAAGAATAAATACCTAATTCCTAGGAAAAATTTCAAGATGATCTAATAGTCGGATCAAAAGTTATGGTCTTCGTAGTTATGCTCTCGCATCATTATCCCATGGTTGAACATAATTTTGCTCCTACGGATTTAGTTGATGAAATTAATCCAATTTTCCATAGTAAATCTTATTCAACTCCCACTTAGGAATCCAAGTATTTTATTCTTGCTGCTGCAAACCTTCCCCTTGTACCAAATATCTATTGAGCTCCCATGCCAAATAATGACAAAAAAATTTCCAATACATGCATTACAATATCCTTTTTATTCTTTGAAATCTTTTACTCCTAGTTGGCTTCTTCCTCCTCAAAATTTTCATCATGACTTGGAAACTTATATAAGTAGAAACATTAAAAATTGGTGAAATAGCAAAGTTGTCGGTAGTAATTTTTATGATTATCTTTACATATGAACCGCCGAGTCGTTGGATACCTCAAGTTAGTGGGACGTGCACCCTAAGGTAACCTATAGATTTAAAAGAAGTTTTCTCTCCTCTGCGGTGTGGGATAAAGTTTAGAGAAAATAGAGAATACTTTATATCATAAAAACAGATCGGGAGATCATTTTTTTCATAAGTGGTTAGGTTGCATGGAGTTCCAATAATGATCACTTCAGATCGGGAGATAATTTTTTGAGTCACTTTTTGAAGACTTGGTGGATGAAAATGAAGACACAACTACATTTTAGTAGTGCATATCACCCTCGACTAATGGAGAAACAAAAGTTGTAAACAATAGCTTCAAAATATTCTATGATGCAAAGTTGGATAATAGTTGGATAAAAGTTGAAATAATGGGATTTGGATTTACCACAGGATGAGTTTTCTTATAATAGATTGGTAAACAGGTCAACGAGTAGGTCTCCTTTCCAAATTGTCTATGATAATAACCCCAAGGGAGTGCTAGATCGATTGTGTTTCCTAGTGAAGATAAAACCAATGATGATGCAAAAGAATTTGCAGAACACATGTTATAATTGTAGGAAGAAGTGAGGGAGAAGTTAAAAGATAATTATGCAAAATATAAAGCAACTGGATGCAAGTAGGATATTATATAATTTTGAAGGAGATATAGTGATGGTTCATCTCAGAAAGGAGATTTTTCCAAAGGGGACATATAATAAACTCAAGTATAAGAAGATTAGGCCATGTAGGATTCTAAAGAAAATGAGTGATAATTTCTACAAGATGGAGTTACCTAACAACTTTGCTATTTCACCAGCTTTTAATGTTCTAACTTGTATAATTTTCCAAGTCATGATGAAAATTTCGAGGAGGAAGAAAACTGGGAGCAGCAGAGATGCTAAATAAGAAAAAGGAGAGGGTAATTATAATGTCTGTTTAAAACACACACAAATACAACACTGAAAAAATCAGATATCTTTTTTTAACTTACTTGGAGTTTACAAGTAAACACAGTGATCGAAGGGGCTACAACAAACTCTATATAATCTTGACACAAGCGTTGACCACATACGCAACAAGGAAACATACAACACCCAACATGAACAATTCAATTTTATCTTCAACAAGGCACAACGTAAAAGTCCAAACACACTACATAGTTCTGCTTAAGTCCATCCCATGGTATAAAATATTTTAAGGTTATGTATTTATAAAAATGTATTTCAAACTTGACTTTACGATTGAGAAGATTCATGTTATGATTCGAGCAACTCTTCTTACAAGGTGAACTTCTTCCTTTTATACTATTAACCTGATTAGCGTAAGATCAAGGTTTCGAAGGAGAATCATTCTATATAATATGTCAATAACTTGCTTAATTCATTGATCTAAGATCATTTTCCATTTCTCACAAGGTTAATTAATCTTACTCGTGCCATTGAAACTTGTTCCACACCTTTATTGCACAGGTGACAAACACAAGCTTCAATTGAGGGAAAGTACCATTTTAGGTTTGGACCAATAATCTTCTTTTCTTAAGGATCAAAAATTTAACATTACTTAAGAAAGATAACAATGAACTAAGGAAAGGGTTAAGGGAAATAGGTCAAAAATAATTCAGCTTCAGGGTCTCATTGCTTATTAACCAACCTTTTATTGAGGCTAAGAATTTATCAAGATTGGTTAAAATTTTCATTTAGACTTTTCTTGATTAAGTTTGACATGGGAAAATAATTTACATTTCAATCGATTGATATAGATTTAAGGGTTTCTTAATTGATTTCCTCCTACTTATATAACCTTATTATCTTCCAAAAACTAATCATTGATTTCACCAAAAGATCATTTAAGAATTCATCATAAAAGGGATAATATTGATTAGTTTAGCTTGGGAAAAACAAGGTAAATATATTTTTATTACATAAGCTAGTTTCCTCTTTGATCACCTAAGGACCCAAAAGTTATCAAGAAGCTTACATCTACATTAATTTATTCATATGTATATATTTTATCTTAACTTTTATAAGGATCATCCAACCATTTTATTATGCTTAGAATTACATTATTACTATGTCTTAGAAGGGTTTACAACTAAACATTTTATCTCAAGAGAAAAGTTTACCATTACTCGTTTGTGAAAACTATACATGGTTACATCAATTCTTTCCAACATGACATACAACCCAAAGGGACAAACCAAATCTATGGAATCATGACTAGGGAACAAGAGAGTAATTGTTAGGTTATGGAGCTTGTTTTCATGTGTGAAAGTGTTGAAGACTATACACTAAGAGTACTGTACACTTTTCATGTATCCTCTTGCGGGGGTTGGGGCGGGGCCGGGCCTTGAGCGGGGTCAGCGGCAGCCCCGGTGACCAGGGGTTCGAGGGCATAGACCTCGAAGTAGGGTTGGGGCGTAGCCGAAAAAAAAAAAAAAAATTAGGTGTAAAATTTTTGGCCTCAAAAATGCATCCGACATATCGGGAAACGTGCTTTTCTCATATGGGCGATTTTTTTGACCCATAGGTTTATGGGATGGGTTTTGCCCATGGTTTTGATACCCACGGTTTTGTAAAGCTGGCAAGCGGTTGTCTATTTATATGGTCTTATGCATATGATAGATGTATAAGCAAATATATTGTAGATGTGTTTGAATTCTGGCCGTGAATTCGCAGAGTTTGTTGAGCATAGCTCCAAATGGATCCGGGTATTGTATTCAGAGAGCGGTGGCTTGTAATAAAAATCGAGCAAGTGATTCTTGGTGGACATAGCCCAAATTGGGTGATCCACGTTAATCATCGTCTCTTTGTGTTGTGTTATTTTATTCTGCAATTTTATTTGAGATCCGTAATAACTTCGCTATTAGTTTCTACTATTGCGATTCTGTGAGGGATTATTCAAAGATATTTTATCCCTTATTTCCTAACAATAATAACATTGGTTACATCACACTATATTATTCTTAGAATATATATAATACATTAGAACCATTCATAAGATGGTAATCAAGTTTAATATTTTCCACCATAAAAAAACAAGCCAAAGTTTCAATAGTCATGACAACCTTACTCCACAACACATATTACTAAGGCACTGGTTTTCCTTTAAATTCCCCACATAACCTATACAAAATTTTTACAACATCAAAGTATTCGTACAAAAGAACTTCACAACCAAGTTTGATGCAATATTCTACAAGTCTTTCCCCGATCTACTCACATAAGCCATTTGTAACAATTATTAACTGATTCATTCACAAGAACTAAGCAAGATAAGACTACACAAAGAAACAATAAGTTAATATCTAACAATATCAAGAAAGGAAAATATTCTATTCCGAGAATTGGCTCGGATAAACTTATTTAGGTTAAAATATTGAGAACCGATAATCAAACCAATATTCTACATTCGTAAAAAAAAGGTACCAAAAGCACAAGCTACGATACTCATTTTCAGAAACGACAAAAAGAACAATTAATCCAGGAGGAAGCACGGATTTCAAGGTTAACATGAAAGTTCAAGTGTATTAAAATTTTACTATAGGTTATTTGATGGAAAACTAATACACGACCACCACTCAACATTGTTTAACAAGGGAAAGCAGATAATACTAGTTTCGACCATTGACTCCAAGGAATTTCACAATCATTCAAGAATAGGCCATTGTCCTTTTAGGCAAGTAACAAAAAGTGAGAGTAAAAGATGGTTTTGTCATACAAGTTAACATTTAGACATCAAACCAAAGTTGTACCACAATAGGGATTTTCAAACCTTCCATATAAGCCTATCATTTTGGTTTAAACAACAAGTGGATCACTCCTTCCCATCACAAGTTCCTTTTAAGTACAAACCTCGTTACCATAATCATACCACTCTTTTAATAAAAGAAAAAACATTTTCATGAATCACCAAATACATTATCTCAACAACTATTTCCATCGTAACATCAAAAACACATCTATAGATATAATTATCGGGCCCAAAAGTCTCTAATAATCTTAACAATTCTATCATAAGTCAACCAGATTTCACTATACATGAATCATCCAATTGTCAATAAAATTTATTATCAATTTCCAACAAAATCAATGAGATGAACAATTATGTACACCACCAATAGTCATCACGTAATAAAAAAGGCCAAGGTATTTTAATAATAAAAGAGTACTATCCATAATTGCTCATATGTAACTTCAAATCTCGGTGCCAAGAATTAAGTTGCGGTACAAACTTCATAAGGGATGGTCAAAGTGCCCCTTAAGGAAAAACTTAAACATCTGGACCTACACCGATGATCATCAAGTAGTTGGGTAAATGTCTAGTATTCTAATCAATTCTAAAGGAATAACCAAGGTGTAAAATGACTAAGCAATCAGGTACCTTAGCCATGACACCCCCTTTATAGATAATTGTAACCACTTTGCAATCAACCACACGTAAAGTTTTGTAAACTGTGGGATTGATTGGATATCAAAGGGCCACCTACCTAGTCTAAGAAAGGAGAACATGGAGGTCCAACAAACCTCGACAACCACACCTCACCGTGGTTGGGAAACACCAAAGGAAATAACTAACATTACGAAATTTGTTGCCATAACTCGAAAGGGTGACTAAGTGCCCAAAAAGATATAATCAACCTGGATCGGGTTCTATCTAGTGGTTGTTTATTAAATCCAAGTTGTCATAACCCGCAGAATTTTGCTCGACATACTTGGAAGAAAAATAAAATATAGATAGTAAGATTGTATGAAGAGCAAGAGGTTTAAGGATACATCAGGTTTGCTTTCACCACAACATTTACTAGCTATAACTAGCTTAATAACCTTGTTACTCAAACACAGAAATGTAGTTAATGATGGTAGGAGGTCATTTACTTTAGCATGAAAACACAACACCAACATAGGAGGAAGAAAAAAATAGATCTATGTTATTCACTTTAACACCGATAATGATTAAAGCCAAAACAAGAAGATTACAAGGAAAGGGAGATTTCTCGCAAGGCAAAAAACCCACAACAAATCAGCATAGACAAGTTGTAATGCCAAACAAAAAAAAGGATATAATATAAAATAAATAAATAAAGGTGCGTAGGAAGGTGGGCAGGTGGGTGAGTGTGGTAGGTGACCCCCCCCACATGAAGGCACATGGGCACCCATAATAACAAGGCAGACTGTCATTTCTCGGACAAAAAAAAAAAGAGTTTGATTAAATTTGAGATCCAGGAGCTTAGACCAATCACAAACCACCATGGAAATGTTGTAAATTTAGTAGTTTGGATAGTTAGCGATGGATGAATGTGAAGGGGCATATTTTATTGGAATACATTTTTTCCAATGCTTAGAAGATATGGGTTTTCCCTCAAGATAGTCACATTACAATAGGCAGGCCCCCAACCTGATCAACTCTCCTTTTTGCCACATAATCCCAACCTGCATCGAAAAGGAAGCACTAGAGCAAGGAAAGGACACCTGTCAAAGCATAATGGAAATCTGAATTTATTCTAGCTCCTCCTTATCAATGCCAAAATGATTTTTTTGTCAGATTTCATAGTTGTAAGTTCCCTGGTAGGTCTTCCTCTAATGATTGTAGGATATACACAAAATGGGTTTGTTGAAAAGGCTATAGAAATTTTTGAGAAATTTTTATCGATAGATTTAAAGCCAGATTCCATAACCGCTGCTAGCGTCTCCCATCCAGTGCCAGATGTGAGCTACGAGACAGAGTATGGACATCCATCAAAGCATAGAAGATATAGGAATAGTGTCAGATGTTATAGTTTGAGGTGCTATGGTAGATAGGTATGCAAAAATGTGGAAGCATGCATTGACAGGTGAACTATTCATTTAAACACATGAAATGTGGCTCGTGGACTACAACTTTTGTTGGATATAAAAATGTGTTTGTTGAAAATTCTTAGAAAATCTCAAGAAAATATAGTGGGTAGGCCATATTTAAGACCTTCCCACTGGGTCAAAATGGAATTTAATGATTGCAGGGTATGTTCAGTTTGGAGTCTTGAGCAAGCCTTAGTCAATCAATTGTCAAAACATAATGGGAAACATATCCTGTTTGAAATTTTCAAGGGATCGAGAAGATTTGTGTGTCGTCATGGAGGATAGATCGATGCTTGTGAAATGTTTGATGAAATTCCAAAGTGTGATGCCGAACTGAATCCTCGCGGGTTTGACCGACTTCGATCCTCCTGCATGCATGGTTCATCTCTCCTTGTCTTTCGTAAGTATCATACTTTAGTTTCTCATTTAAGACGAAAGATAATTTTAAAAGCTTAGAATTATCATAAATTTAATTATTTATATTAACTAGTTACAAATCAATAAATGTCATATTGTAACTCACGCAATCAAAATAACCCTTTTGTATTAAACCATGAACTTCAACCCTCATTCTAAGGTGATTTAGAAAACTTCCTGCCCAAACTAGATCTCTACAATATTGTTTTATCGACAAGACAAAATTGACTTCCCGGTAAAAATGTTGACCATCTCCTGTTTAAATAGATAAATTTGCATTTTTCGGAGACTCGTTAAGTACCCTTCGTAACTCTGAAAATGGGATGTTAAGCTTCATTCATGTACCTTGTTATGTGGGGAGTCACCTTAACCTTTGGTTTGACCCCGAATGAACATTTGTGATCTTTTTGACACCCTACTGGGAGCAATGTTACACCATTTTGTAGTTGTAAGAAGCTACTAAAACTATAAAGTTGGCTTTCGTTTTGAACCGCCATTTGAATCCTGGACAACGAAATGCTTATCCATCTTTGCAAACCTCTAGTATTTTTACTAGACAATTTCTGGTACTTTCAATATGAGGAAAAACACTTTTCCTGATAGTTTGGCAAAGCCATTTTGTAGGCTTCATTGTAGTTGACTAGGTCAAACTGGACCAACTACGACTAGAGGCTCTAGAAGGCATGTCATTGTTTGTAAACCGTTTGCCAGTTCTGAATTCCGTCAGTTCCTATGAATTCTTGGTGTATAGGAGGACACGTAGAAACTTACCCGGAGTGTGTTTTCTCATTAGAGGACAACGTTTGAAGTTGGCTTCTTAGCCTCCGAGCATTAATTGAACATTTTTGCAGCTAGCAAGGAAACATAAGAAGGAAGTTGTATGACCCATGTCGGGTTGCCCAAACCATCGTGGAAAGTGGTTGACACTTATAAATAACTATTTGAAACTTTATTGTGTGATTTTTTGTGTGAAATTGAACTTTTGGCAAAATAGTATTTCTCTCTCTTCCTTATTTCTTCTCTCTCCTTCGTTAGGAAATGAAGCAAACTGAAAAGAAATAAATGTGTCTCTAACCTTTTTCCTTCAAATTCAAAATTATTAACGCTATTATGTAAATGGGGAACTAAAAATGTTAATTATGCTAGATTAGGGTGAATGCCATGCTAGCAATTTATCGTTGATTTCATGCTCACATGGTTTTGCAGATGCAAGAAAGACGGCAAAAAGACGTTGTGTAATTTATTATTTATTTTTGTAATTTATACAGTTCCTTGTAAAATGTATATATGTATAATGTAGTCCCATTTTATAGAAAGGTTGTGTTTGAAATTTCCAATATGTCGAGATGCTAGTTTTAGGGTAATTTTTGTGGAAACGTGCATTTAATTATAGGTGCGATTTGATTCATAGGTTACTTTTTGTAAAAAGGATTGATATATACATGTGTGTGTGTGTGTGTGTGTAAATAAATTTGAATCAAATATCTTGTAGTGTTCAATAAGTGATTAAATAAATGGTGTTGTGTTCCTTACCTTAAAAGTGTAATAGAGAAATCTAAATAAGACAATCGACCTTAGTTTAGAACTTGCATATTTACCCTTCTCACACGTTCCTTCTTAGCATAGAATAAATTGAAAATGTAGAATGAACTTAAACTTTGCACTCTATGGTACCTTCTGGTTTAAGTACTCAAGATTCCTAGTCTTATTTATCGTCATGGTTGGTATGTTTAGCGACATCGTCTTAAACCCGATAGTTAGGAAAGACATGGTCCAACTATTTCTGGTATAAGAAGAACTAGGACTTCCTTAGTATCCTTGTGGACTACTTAGTCTTACAAAGATCAAAATTAATTCCTTGTGGGATCAAGATGACACACATGGAGATGATGAAATAGTCGTTCTATGACTTAAACTCTTATTAATGAACTATTTATTCCCTCTCAAATAAATGTGTCACCCTGGTTACTAACAACTTATCACCTTGGTCTTTAATGAAGGTTGTCTACCTTAAACATGTATTCTCACCTTATATCTCTTTTGTAGTTGGGGAATATATCCTTAGGTGCAATTGGAATTATAGAAAACATAAGTAGTTTTCCTATGATTGATCTCATTGCCGTTGTGATTAAATAACACAAGTGGATGTCTTGGTTGCGGCATGTGTAATAGTATCATGTATAAGAGCAAGGAATTGAGTTGTCTCATGCTAGGTTACACTCCTTGTAGTAGTGAATCCATTAGCAAAAAGTATGTGTTATTTTGTTTACAAATGTGATAAAACAACGCTAATAATGAGACCATAGTGCAATGTAAGAGTAAATCATATAAGAGTAAAATGATATTTGAGGTTAGGAATAATGTCACTCTTGGAATCCTTATAACTCAATTAGACATTTCCTTATGTTAAAAAGAATATGAATTTCCTTGGTTAGAAAACTTTGAGAAAACAAAGATATACTTCTTCAAGATGTTAGACTAGTACTTTCGTAACTCTTCATGTTTTAAAGTGACACCAAAAAGAGACCTAAGAAACAATGTCAATGAAATGAGGAACAAAATTATATGTGATAATGGTTTAGGAACAAAGTATCACGTGAATTTCTTATGGTTGATTTAAGCTTTGACTTTTGTTAAGAATGGATAAAAATTGTTCTTGGTGGGACTAGGCATTCAAGCCAATATAGAGTCCACTAAAAATAAAATAAAATAAAATTATGTCATTTAAATGCTTAATTGAATCAAACTAAATTTGGAACTAAAACAACCATAGTACGAGAACAATTGTGCTTCTAATGTAAGTATATTTATAGGAAAGGGAAACTTTAACCTTCACATTCTTGGAATAGATTTTTTTTCTTCGAAAACTTATGGTTTGTCCCCTTGCATAATGAGGGTAAAATTAAATGTCAACTAAACATATTTTTAAGAAACAAACCTTTAGCATAAGAATGAGAGAATTAGGAAATTTGAAAGAAATTTTAAATATGAAAAATTTTAATGTAAGTTATGAATATTGGCATAAGGGATAGAGAGAAAACTTAAATGGTCGAACTGTAAGTTGAATGTGGAATGAAATTATGAATTTGTAGGTGAAAAAAAAAAAGAGAGAGAAAATTATACTTAAATAATAATGTTATTGGAAGATTAATCATAACGAAGATGTAATCATGGTAATGATGTGTTGTGGGTTTGCCAATCCTTGAGTCTCTTTTCTTGTGGTTGGGTTATTGCTAGCATTTGTTCATTGGGGAAAGTGTGGCATCGACATGTATATGGTGTTGTCATGTGTCTATGTGAGTCGATGACTTATGTAAGTGTTGTATGTGTTGTTGAGTTTTCTTTACTTGGAGCCCTTGTGGCGTTGTGTAGTGAGCAATGTAAGTCAAAAAAAATTATCCTGGTATTTTTACTGTTGTATTTGTGTGTGTAAAAATGTGGGCATTACATTTGGTATCAGAGCGGAGGTTCATGCTCTTGAACCTCTGGGGAAGATTGGAGTTGTGATGGTGTTGCATGATGGTGGTGGATATTGGAAGAGTAATGTGATATAAGCGTGATGTGAACTATGTCATAATTGTGAAATTGTGAATGCACATGTTGTGTATGTCACTTAGTGCATTTTATTTTTTTATCATGTTGATGTGATTGTGATGAGAGTATTCTCTCTCCTTTTCATGGATTCTATGAAGATTTCACATGTGATGTACCGCCTTATTGTGTGTGACAAAAGAATGTTATTGTGGATTGTGAAGTGTTGGAGCATTTTGTCATTATGTGATATGTAGGTGTATTGATGTATTACATGACAAAAATTGGTGTAAAGTGAATTAGATTGTATCGTGATGTCATCATTGTATTGTGATGAATCATGTGCATCACCATGTTGTATTGCAATTGACTATATGTTGTAAAGTTAGACATTGTGTTCCTCATACATATAATTCATGTAATATGTGATGGTTCATGTCATGATTTAGGGGCATATTGTGAGCGTATGATCCCTATTGTACAGTGATTGCACTTTGGGTGCACAATGTGGTAATGTGATGTATCGTAACCCATGAAAGTAATGATTTTGTTTTACCTTGTATATATACCATGCGTAAGACGCTATGGTTAATTTGTGTGAATCACCATTGTGTTAGTGATGTAGTTATGTGTTATATTGTGGACCCTACACTAACCGACCCTAAGGGAAATCGATAAAAGGTGTATGTTTGGAGTGAGGAAATGTGTATCGTTGACCAATCACTCGAGCCGAGTATGAGATAGGAAGTGGAGCCTTACATAGGCTAAAAACCCACTTTTGTTCATTTGGTATGTGTGGCACTTGCTCAACGGGTGTCATGCATATTGTGTTTCACGGACACCTTAGGCTCAGTAGATGGCGAATTGTACTCCTTTCTCTCTCCCAATATGGTTATTGTATGGATTCAACCTATGTGATTTTGACTATGTTGAGCCTTGTTGAAGTGGTGGCGGGATGATTCAGACAGAGATGATGATAGTTGTATTATTGATATGATATTTTACAAGCTAAGGCTCGATGTTTTGAGTTCCAGTAACTCATTGAGTACCCCCTTGGTGGCCGTATAAGGCCACATAGTTATTGTAATGTGTTATTCCTATACACGTATTTTATTTGTAAATTGAACATTTTCTTTTCTTTTCTTGTAAGAACTAGGAATTTTCTTGATTGACATGTTCTTATATTTTGGGCATTTATTTGGTTGTTGAACCAATATGCAGATTTTTGCACTAACTTTTGCTAATTATCCATTTGCTTTTCTTAGTCTTAAATTTGCGTATCAAGTTTAAAAGTTTTATAGCCTAATCCAAGGCTATAAATTTTTGCCACTTGGCATTTGAAATGGATTGTTATGTTGGTTCTAATTTCATAATGTGTTGGAATAGGGTCATGGGATTCACCATGGAGTGGTGGGACCTATGGACCCTGCTTCATTGTATAGGGTACACCCTAAGGAGTTATAGATAACTAGCAGGGTTGTTGAACCATGAGCTATTATGTCACTTGGGTTAGAGGTATCTTGAATCTATGCGCGTATGGCCATAGGGTGACCAACCTCTTTGGGGAGTGAAAAGGAAAATTTATCTTTATTTTATTTGCTTGAGGGAGGAATAAGAGACTTGAGGGAGACATAAGAGAATTGAGGAGGCATAAGAGACTTGAGGGAGACATAAGAGAATTGAGGGAGGCATAAGAGACTTGTGGGAGACATAAGAGACTTTAGGGAGGCATAAGAGATTTTTGTGGATGTGATTGATGCTTTGGGAGGTATATGGAGTTGTTATGCGATTCTTGGGAGAAATATGTATTTGTTTAGTGATGCTTTAGGAGATATATGGAGATTGTTTTGTGATGTCTTTTGATGTGTGGAGTTGGTATAGTGAGTTATGTGTACATTTGTGAGTCTAGGCTATGTCTTGTGATGTTGCTTCCATCTTGGCACTATGTAGCTATATAAATGGTTTGGAGTTTTGTGAAACCTTCATATGTGTACATTGTAGGAATTCCATGTTGTTGTAGTCTTCTTATGTTACAAGTACTATTGTTTCAAGGGTATGTACAATAAGAACTATGTTGTGTGGATTGTGTATGTACATGCCATGGTTTGGTTGATTTCTTGTCATGTGATGCAGTCATGAAAGTAAGTAGCAAGGTTTCTCATGGGTTATTTATGTTGTGTTAAGTTTTGTGTGACATCTTGAGGCCAATTACTATTGGGCACCCACAAAAATAAATAAAGTGAAATCTTGAAACAATGAAATATTAAGAGCTTGAGAATAAGGAATAAAGTAAAGGAAAAGACTAACTAATTGATAGAGTAAAAGAGAACTACCAATCTTCACAAAATATTAAAAGTTTAAGAATTTGTTAAACTTTATTGACCTCATTTGTGGTCATGTTCTAACGACAAAGATCTTATCCCTAGATGGAACTTGTCATCATTAGCTTCCTTCATTGCTTATTACTTTTTCTACCTTGGCGTTATGTCGCATCGAGGACGATGCTCTTATAAGGGGAGGGAAATGTAATGCCCAGAAAAAAAAGGATATAATATAAAATAAATAAAGGTGCGTAGGCAGGTGGGCAAGTGGGTGAGTGTGGTAGGTCCCCCACGTGAAGGCACATGGGCACCCATAATAACAAGCGCAGACTTGTCATTTTCCTTGCAAAAAAAAAGAGTTTGATTGAATTTGAGATCCGGGAACTTATATCACGCACAAACCCATGGAAACGTTGTAAATTTAGTAGTTTTGATAGTTGCAGTGATGGCTGAATGTGAAGGGGTAGATTTTGTTGGAATACATTTTTTCCAGTGCTAAAAAGATATGGGTTTTCCCACGAGATAGTCACATTACAAAAGGCATCCCCAACCTGACTAGCTCACCTTTTTACCACATACTCCTATCGTACGTCTAAAAGGAAGCGTCAGAGTAGGGAAAGGACATCCGTCAAAGCATAATGGAAATCTAAATTTATTCTACCTCCTCCTTGTCAACACCAAAATGATTTTTTTGTCATATTTCGTAGTCATAAGTTCCCTGGCATTTCTTCCTACAACGATTGTAGGATATACACAAAATGGGTTTGTTGAAAAGGCTATAGAAACTTTTGAGAAAATTTTATGGACAGATTTAAATCCAGATTCCATAACTGCTGCTAGCGTCTCCCGTCCAGTGCCAGATGTGAGCTACGGGACAGAGTATGGACATCCATCAAAGCATAGAAGATATAGGAATAGTGTTAGATGTTGTAATTTTATGTGCTTTAAACACATGGTAGACAGGTATGCAAAAAGTGGAAGCATGTCAGTCAACAGTGAATTATTCGTTTAAACACATGAAATGTGGCTCATGGACTACAACTTTTTTTGGATATAAAAAAATGAGTTTGTTGAAAATTCTTAGAAACTCTCGAGAAAATATGGCGGGTAGGTGCAAATCCATATTTCTACAACCCTTTCCAGCACCTTCCCAGCTTGGGTCAAAATGGAATTAAATGATTACGGGTATATTCGGTTTGGAGTATTGACAAAAATGAGGCCTTACTCAATCATCAAAACATAATGGGAAACATAACCTCTTTGAAATTTTCAACGGATCGAGAAGATTTTAAACACACACAACACAACACTGAAAACTTGGATAGTATTTTTTGACTTACTTGGAGTTTATACGAGGAAACATGTGACCAAAAGGGGCTATTTCCAACTCTCAACAAGTTAGACACAACATAGATCATATAGGCAACAAGGAATCTTCTTTTATACTATTGACTAATTAGCTTAAGATCAAGTTTTCTAAAGGAGAATCATTCTATAATATGTCAATAACTTGCTTAATTCGTTGATTTAAGAACATTTTCCATTTCTCACAAGGTTAATTAATCTTACTCAAGCCATTGAAACTTGTTCCACACCTCTATTGCACAGGTGACAAGCACAAGCTCGATTGAGGGAAAGTACCATTTTAGGTTCGAAACAATAATCTTCTTTGTTTAAGGATCAAAAATTTTAACATTACTTAAGAAATATTACAATGAACCAAGGCAAGGGTTAAGGGAAAAAAGTCAAAAAGAATTCAGCTTCAAGGTCTCATTGCTTATTAACCAATCTTTTATTGAGGCTAAGAATTTATCAAGATTGGTTAAAAGTTTCATTTAGACTTTTCTTGATTAAGTTTGACAAAGGAAAAAATTTACATTTCAAATGATTGAGAGAGATTGAAGGGTTTCTTAATAAATTTCCTCCTACTTATATAACCTTATTATCTTCCAAAAACTAATCATTGATTTCACCATAAGATCATTTAAGAATTCACCATAAAAGGATAATGTTGATTAGTTTAGCTTGGGGAAAAACAAGGTATATATATTTTTATTACAAAATATAGTTTCCTCTTTGATCACCTAAGGATCCTTAGGGGCTCAAAGTTATCAAGAAGATCACATCTACATTAATTTATTCGTATATATATATTTTATTTTAACTTTTTTTTATAAGGATCATCCAACCCATTTTATTATGCTTAGAAATACATTGTTACTATGTCTTAGAAGGGTTTACAACTCAACATTTTATCTCAAGAGAAAAGTTTACCATTACTCATTTGTGAAAACTATACATGGTTACATCAATTCTTTCCAACACGATGCACAACCCAAAGGGACAAACCAACTCTATGGAACCATGACTAGGGAACAAGAGAGTAATAACATTGGTCACGCCACACTATACTATTCTTAGAATTTATATAATACATTAGAATCACCCATAACCATGTGGTAATCAACTTTTATATTTTCCATGATAACAAAACAAGCCAAAGTTTCAATAGTTATGACAACATTACTCCACAACACATAATACTAAGGCACATTGGTTTTCTTCTAAATTCCCCACATAACCCATTCCAGAGTTTTACAACATAAAAGTATTCATACAAAATAACTTCACAACCAAGTTTGATGCAATATTCTACAAGTCTTTCCCTCATCTACTCACATAAGCCATCTGCAACAATTATTAACCTGAGTCATTTCGCGAGAACTGAGCAAGATAAGACTACACAAAGCAACAATAAGCTACTATCTAACAATATCAAGAAAAAAAAAATATTCTATTCCAAGAATTGGCTCAAAGCTCTAAATACTAACAACCCTTAAGATAAATAAAATTTCCACCATGCCAATCTAAGAAGAAAGCCTTATACTTCAATTATGAACATTGTCTCAAAGAAACAAAAATTTAACAATCATTTGAGAAGGGACCATTGGCCTGATAAGTTAGAAACAATAGTCTAGTGTAATGGGATTTCCATCGAATAAACAATTAGGTTATAATATTGAGAACTGATATTCAAACCAACAATCTACATTCATAAAAAAAAGTACCAAAAGCACAAGCTATGATACTAATTTTTGAAATGACAAAATTGAACAATTAATCTAGGAGGAAGCATGGATTCAAAGGTTAACACGAAAGGTCGAGTGTATTAAAATTTTAATCATGTAATCATATAGATTATATGATGGAAATAATACACGACCACCACTCAACATTGTTTAAAAAGGGAAGGAAAATAATACTAGTTTTGGCCATTGACTCCAAGGAATTTCACAATCATTCAAGAAGAGGCCACTGCCCTTATAGGCTAGTAATGACAAGTGAGAGTAAAAGAGAGTTTTGACATCATACAAGTTAACATTTTAAACATCAATCCAAGTTTTACCACACTAGGGATTTCCAAACCTTCTCTATAAGTCTATAGTTTTGGTTTAAAAAATGTGGATCACCACTTTCCATCACAAGTTCCTTTTAAAGTACCCCTCATTAACATATTCAAACCATTTAAAAAAAGAAAATTTGCATTTATAAGTATCACCAAAAGCCATTAAATTAACATCAACTTCAAATATAAATCAACAATGCATCTATATATAAATACCCCCAAATATCCCTAATGCTCTTAACCATTCTATCATAAGTCAACAAGATATCAATACACATACATCATCCAAAAGTCAATAAAAATCAGCGAGATGCAAAATTATAAATATGCCACCAAGAGTCATCACGAGTAGAATTATGCCAAGGTAGTTCTGATAATAAAGGAGTACTATCCATAACACACACATGAAACTACAAATCTTGGTGAAAAAATCCTTTGTTATGGTTTAAGCTTCATAAGGGATGGTCAAAGTGCCCCTTAAGGAAAAACCTTAAACATTTTGGAACTATATTGATGATCAACAGAAAAAGGGTATACATCTAGCATCATACACAATTATGCAGGAATACTCAAGGTGCAAGACAACTAGTAATCCGGGTACCTTAGCCAAGATACACCCTCCAAGCATAAATCTAACCACAAAAGTCAACCACACATAAAGTTTTGCAAACCTACGGGATAGTTGAAGGGAACATTTAATTGGTTCAAGAAAAGAGAACATGGAGGTCTAACAGACCTCGAAAACCACACCACTCCAAGGTTGGGAAACACCAAAGAAACAACTAACATTACAAAGTAATTATTTGACATAATCCAAAAGGGTGATTAAGTGTCCATAAAATGATAGTCAACCCGGATGGGTTCAATCTAGTAGTTTTTTACTAAAGCAAGGTTGTCATACCCCATGAGAACGTACTCAACAAATACCCCTAATGAAAAAAAATCTAAAACTACAGTACTTGATTTCACTAAACCAAATTATTTAAGGAAAATCCAGAGAGAAGAGGGGGTTATAAACCTATAATGATTAAAAAACAAAACTCGCATACCCGGAAGGGGCATTTCTAGATAAGGTAACTACTTGAGTAACAGATCTAGGAGTCAAAAATTAGGGGAAAATCGATTATCTAGGAAGAAAATCAAATCGAAAAAATATATAATAAGCTCGTATAAAAAAAGAGGTTTTAAAAATGCAATAGATTGCTTCACAATGAAAAAACTAGTTATAAGCTATAAAACCATGATAAACTTGATGCTCAATCAAAGAAATGTAGAAAATAATGGTAGAAGGTTGATCATTCAAGCATGAACACACAACAACTAGAGAAGGGGGATACATCTATGTTGTCCATTTTAACACTGAAAATATTATAGCTAAAACAAGAAGATAACAAGAGGAAAGAGAGATTTCCCACAAGGCATCCAAACCCAAACAAAAAAACAAAGAGGAAAACCAAATTTAGGGAAAAGAAAAGGTTCTATTTCATGATATTTTTAAATTTTAGCAAATTGTAGCAATAGTAGGATTATCTTTCATCTATATATTTCTCAGCTTCTACAAGTCACAAACACACAGACCACCTGAAATGACACAAAAGTTTTGACTAACAACACTCTGGGTCAAATGAAAATCTCTCATCCACAAACATGCTGGCAGCACTAAAACTCCACTCACTCCCATTGTAGGCAAAAAGGAGCTCCAAAATCCAAGAGTGCATCAATAATATGGAAAAAATGTGGTCTCAAGGACTATCCATGATACAGTAGTATATACACAAAATGGGTTTATGAAAAAGGACCAGGAACTTCAAAACACACGTGAAAGATAGGGAAAATAAAAGCTACTCCACAACTGCCTTGCAAACATCCTCACAAAGCCTGCATGCATCAAAAATGGGACATGGATCAGAAGGATAAAGGACATCCAGTCAAAAAAAAGGACTACATGTCAAAAAAAACCAAAAAAAAATAAAATTTTTTTTTCATTTTTATGAAACCCGAGATCCAAATGTGGAGGAAAAAATGAAAAAGTGCTAAAACACCTTCACAAAAAATGGCTAAGCAAAGAAATCTGAAAAAAAATAAAATCATCCAAGCATATTGAGAAGAGATCAAGGTAAATTTTAAAAAGGCTCATAGGAGGAAAAGCTGCAAACATGGAGGAATAAAACATCAAAGGTGGAGATTTGTTGACAAAATGCCTCAAAGAGATTAGGTCTCAAGAAAACCAATGCAGGATGGCAGTACAAAATAGGATCTCCAAAATCTAGACAACCAAAGAATAATGAAAGTTCAACCACTCCTGAAATAAATGTCCCAGCCAAAAAAAAATAAAAATTTAAAACAAACAAGGAATGGACATCCATCCAAGCACATGGAGAAAAGAAATGGGTCAAATTTTTTTAGCAAACGCATGAGTACCTAGCAAAAAATGCAATGAAAGCAAGGAAAAGTAAAAAAGGATTCAAATCATAAAAGAATTGAGAAAGAATCCTTCAAAATGTGTCTCAAAAAAAGTCACAGGTGACAAAGCCTAATGGACAGTGGCATCAAAAGGGAAAATCCAAAATCTTTAAAAAAATGCAAAAAAAGAATGCAACAAGGTCGTGGCAATAAAAACTTTACACTTTTTAAAAAAAAAATCTCCAAAAATCTTTAAAAAACCAAAAAAAACCATGCAAAAATAAAATTCCAACAAGAAAAAAAAATCCAAACAAATAAAAAGGGTAGCCATGTCAAAAGTCAACTACCCAAATCAAGCCAAATAATTAATTCAAATTCCATAAAGCAAAAATAGAACACCATCAACATTCCAACACCCAAAAATTTAGGTGAACCCATGAAAGGATAAACCTACATTAAGGGAAAATCCTGCTGAACCTTACAAATGTAATAAATTCAAACTATGATTAATGAAAATCCTTCATCATGGGGGAAAATCCCCTAAAAAAAATCAAAAAAGCCTCCTCCTAATATCCTTCTTAAGTACACCATAAAGGCTAGATATACGGGGCATTACATTCTCCTCCCCTTAAGAAAGCATCATCCTCGATGTGACATAACATTGAAGGAAGGAAAGGTGGTAAGCATCAAGGAATAAATAAAGATGAAAGTACACCCTATGGTTAAAATTTAATCATTAAAGCATGACCATGGGGTAGCCTTAGAAACATTTTGAGAATTTTAACTTTCAAAGTTCTGTGAAGATTGGTAGTTCCTCTTATTCATTATTTAATTAGTTCTCTTTCCATTTACATTATTCCTAATTCAAGTTCTTTAAAATTTCATTGTTGAAGAGTTTTAGTTTATTCATTCTTGTGGGTGCCCAACATGAACTACTATCACAACACCCTACCAGGGTCATACACAACAC
This sequence comes from Taxus wallichiana var. yunnanensis, assembly GCA_018340775.1. Lineage (NCBI taxonomy): Eukaryota > Viridiplantae > Streptophyta > Pinopsida > Cupressales > Taxaceae > Taxus > Taxus wallichiana. The sequence goes on along the minus strand of CM031242.1, from coordinate 491,344,032 downwards.
TAATGATTCACAAGCATAATTTTACATACTTTCATGATGGTACCACACCACAAGAGCTTAACCAAATTATGGAAGAGAACATGCATGGTTCACATAACATAGTACTTGTCACACATCTATGACTGACATATAATACTCAAACAAAAGTGTACTACAACAACTAGAAATTTCCACAATTCCAGATGAAGATTTCACATAACTCAAAATAATAGCTATAGGTACATAGTGTCAACAAGGGCATCAAATCCATATCCACAACATCACAAAACATATCCAACTAACATGAGTAACACATACATCATAAGACCACTCCCAAGACATCACAACAACTCAACATACCTCCCGAAGCATCAATCATACACACAAATCTCTTATCTCATCTCCTCAAGTCACATACCTCAAATCTCTTATGCCTCCCTCAATCTCTTATGCCTCCCTCAATCTCTTATGCCTCCCTCAATCTCTTATGCCTCCCTCAATCTCTAATAAATAGTAATAATAAATTTCCTTTTCGCTCCCCCAAAGAGGTTGGTTTCCCTATGGCCCTAGGCACATAGAGTCAGACACCCCTAACCCAAGTGACATAATAACTCGTGGTTCAACAACCCGCTAGTTATCTGTAACTCCTTGGGGCATACCCCCATACAATGAAGTGGGTCCATAGGTCCAACCATTCCATGGTGCATCCCATGACCCTATTCCACACATCATGACAATAGAACCAACATAGCAATCTGATTCAAATGCCAAGTGGAAAAGTACAAGCCTTGGGAAAGGTGGTAAAATTTTAAAATTTAAAAGAAGATCCAAATCCAAGAAAAAAAATGGCCAAATAGCCATAGTTAGTGCAAAAATCCACATGTTAGTACCACAAACCAAGGAAATGCCCAAAAATATAAAACATGGCAATCAAGAAAACTGTTGGTCCTTACAAAAATAAAATAAAAAGTTCAATTTACAAATAAAATACACATATAAGAATAACACATTACGATGACTATGTGGCCTTATCTGGCCACCAAGGGGTACTCAATGAGTTCTTTGGCACTCGGAACATCGAGCCTCAATCTCGTAAAATAACATATCAATAGTACAACTATCATCATCTCTATCTGAATCATCCCGCCACCACTTTGACAAGGCTAAACACATATCATAGCTACACTTAGGTTGCATCCATACAACAACCATAAGAGAGAGAGAAAAGAGCACATGTCATCATCTACTGAGCCTAAGGTCAGCTTGAGTTATTAGCCCATGGTACACATCCCTCACTCCAAACATACACTTTTACCGATTTCCCTCAAGGTCGGTTAGCATAAGGTTCACAACATAACATGCAACTACATCACTAACACAATGGTGGTTCACACACATTAACTATAGCATCTTACGCATGGTACCGATATAGGGTATATCACATACATTACATTCATGGTTTACAACACACCACATCACCACATTGCACCCAAAGTGCAATCATTGTATGATAGGGATCATATACCCACCATATTTCCCTAAATCATGACATGAATCATTACATATTACATGAATTATAATTATGATGAGCACAATTACAACATATAGTCAATGCCATATAACATGGAAATACACACATTTCTACACAAATGATAATGACATCATTAAGAAATCTAGTTCACTACAAAACCAACCTTGGTCATACAACATATCAACACACCCACACATCACAAATGCCAAAAGGATCCAACACTCCAAAATCAACAATCACATTTCTTCACACACACAACAAAAACAATGTTTCACACTCAAATTCTCATAGAATTCATGAAAAGGAAGAAGAATACTCTCATCTCCAACACATCAACATGCCAACAATTACACACTAAGTGACATACACAACATGTGCGCTCACAATATCACAATTACGACATAGTTCACATCACGCTTATATCACATTACTCTTCCAATATCCACCACCACCACCAACACCATCACAGTAACACCATCACAACTCCAATCTATCCCAGAGGTTCGAGAGCATGAACCTCACTCTGATACCAAGTGTAACACCCACTAAAACACACACAAAAACAACACTAAAAAACTGGATTTTTTTTTGACTTACTTGGAGTTTACATGACAACACAAGTGACCAAAAGGGCTACAACCAACTCTCAATAAGCTTGACACAACATTGACCACATAGGCAACAAGGAATCATACAACACCCATCACATGAACAATTCACTTTTCTCTTGACAAGGCACAACATAAAAGTCCAACCACAATACACAATTACAATTAAGGACATCCCCACAAGAGTAAAAATTTTAAGGTTATTTATTTACTAAAAATGTCTTTCAAAACTTGACTTATGAATCTAGAAGATTCATGTTATGATTCAACAATTCTTCTTACAAAGGTGAACTTCTTTCTTTTATACTATTGACTAATTAGCTTAAGATCAAGTTTTCTGAAGGAGAATCATTCTATAATATGTCAATAACTTGCTTAATTCATTGATTTAAGAACATTTTCCATTTCTCACAAGGTTAATTAATCTTACTCAAGCCACTGAAACTTGTTCCACACCTCTATTGCACATGTGATAAGCACAAGCTCCGATTGAGGGAAGTACCATTTTAGGTTCGGAACAATAATCTTCTTTGTTTAAGGATCAAAATTTTAACATTACTTAAGAAATATTACAATGAACCAAGGCAAGGGTTAAGGGAAAAAGTCAAAATAATTCAGCTTCATGGTCTCATTGCTTATTAACCAATCTTTTATTGAGGCTAAGAATTTATCAAGATTGGTTAAAAGTTTCATTTAGAATTTTCTTGATTAAGTTTGACAAAGGAAAAAATTTACATTTCAAATGATTGAGAGAGATTGAAGGGTTTCTTAATAAATTTCCTCCTACTATATAACCTTATTATCTTCCAAAAAACTAATCATTGATTTCACCATAAGATCATTTAAGAATTCACCATAAAAGGATAATGTTGATTAGTTTAGCTTGGGAAAAAAAACAAGGTATATATATTTTTATTTAAAAATATAGTTTCCTCTTTGATCACTTAAGGGCTCAAATGTTATCAAGTAGATCACATCTACATTAATTTATTATATATATATATATTTTAATTTTTAACTTTTATAAGGATCATCCAACCATTTTATTATGCTTAGAATTACATTGTTACTATGTCTTAGAAGGGTTTACAACACAACATTTTATCTCAAGAGAAAAGTTTACCATTACTCATTTGTGAAAACTATACATGGTTACATCAATTCTTTCCAACACGACGCACAACCCAAAGGGACAAACAAATCTATGGAACCATGACTAGGGAACAAGAGAGTAATAACATTGGTCATGCCACTATACTATTCTTAGAATTTATATAATACATTAGAATCACCCATAACCATGCGGTAATCAACTTTTATATTTTCCATGATAACAAAACAAGCCAAAGTTTCAATAGTCATGACAACATTACTCCACAACACATAATACTAAGGCACTGGTTTTCTTCTAAATTCCCACATAACCCATACCAGAGTTTTACAACATAAAAGTATTTACAAAAGAACTTCACAACCAAGTTTGATGCAATATTCTACAAGTCTTTCCCTCATCTACTCGCATAAGCCATCTGCAACAATTATTAACTTGAGTCAGTTCATGAGAACGAGAGCAAGATAAGACTACACAAAGCAACAATAAGCTAATATCTAACAATATCAAGAAAGGAAAACATTCTATTCCAAGAATTGGATCAAAGCTCTAAAAATACTAACAACCCCTTAAGATAAATAAAATTTCCACCATGCCAATCTAAGAAGAAAGCCTTATACTTCAAGTTATGAACATTGTCTCAAAAGCAACAAAAATTTAACAATCATTTGAGAAGGGCCATTGGCTTGATAAGTTAGAAACAATAGTCTAGTGTAATGGGATTTCCATCGAATAAACAATTAGGTTAAAATATTGAGAACTGATATTCAAACCAACAATCTACATTCATAAAAAAGGTACCAAAAGCACAAGCTACGATACTCATTTTAAAAAATGACAAAAATTGAACAATTAATCCAGGAGGAAGCATGGATTTCAAAGGTTAACATGAAAGGTCAAGTGTATTAAAATTTTAATCATGTAATCATATAGGTTATATGATGGAAAACTAATACATGACCACCACTCAACATTGTTTAAAAGGGAAAGAAAATAATACTAGTTTCAGCCATTGACTCCAAGGAATTTCACAATCATTCAAGAAGAGGCCATTGCCCTTATAGGCTAGTAATGACAAGTGAGAGTAAAAGAGAGTTTCATCATACAAGTTAACATTTTAAACATCAATCCAAGTTTTACCACACTAGGGATTTCCAAACCTTCTCTATAAGCCTATAGTTTTGGTTTAAAACAATGTGGATCACCACTTTCCATCACAAGTCCTTTTAAATTACCCCTCGTTAACATATTCAAACCATTCAAAAAAAAAAATTTCATTTATAAGTATCACCAAAAGCCATTAAATTAACATCAACTTCAAATATAAATCAACAATGCATCTATATATAAATACCCCAAAATCCCTAATGCTCTTAACCATTCTATCATAAGTCAACAAGATATCAACACACATACGTCATCCAAAAGTCAATTAAAATCAGCGAGATGCAAAATTATAAAAATGCCACCAAGAGTCATCATGAGTAGAATTATGTCAAGGTAGTTTTGACAATAAAGGAATACTATCCATAACACACACATGAAACTACAAATCTCGGTGACAAAAACCTTTGTTATGGTTTAAGCTTCATAAGGGATGGTCAAAGTGCCCCTTAGGGAAAACCTTAAACATTTTAGAACTATACTGATGTTCAACAGGAAAAAAGGGTATACATCAAGCATCATAACAATTAAGTAGAAATACTCAAGGTGCAAGACAACTAGAAATCTGGGTACCTTAGCCAAGATACACCCTCCAAGCATAAATCTAACCACAGAAGTCAACCACACATAAATTTTTGCAAACCTATGGGATAGTTCGAAGGGGACATTTAATTGGTTCGAGAAAAAGAGAACATGGATCTAACAAACCTCGACAACCACACCACTCCAAGGTTGGGCAACACCAAAGAACAACTGACATTACGAGATTGATGACATAATCCAAGAGGGTGATTAAGTGTCCATAAAAATATGGTCAACCCAGATCGGGTTCCCTTTAGTAGTTTTTTTCTAAAGCAAGGTTGTCATACCCATGAGAACTGTACTCAACAAACCCGTAAATGATAAGAAAAACCTTCACTGGTCTTGATTTCACTAAACCAAATTATTTAAGGAAAACTAAGAGAGAGAGGGGGTTATAAACCTATAATGATTAAAACAACTTGCATACCCGAAGGGGCATTTCAGATAAGGTAACTACTTGAGTAACCAGATCTAGGAGTCATGGAATTAGGGGCAACTCGATTATCCAGAAGAAAATAAAATCCAAAAATATATAATAAGCTCATATGAAAAGCAAGAGGTTTTAAAAAAAATGCAATAGGATTGCTCTCACAACGGAAAATTACTAGCTATAAACACCATGATGAACTTGATGCTCAATCAAAGAAATGTAGAAATTAATGGTAGAAGGTTGATCATTCAAGCATGAACACACAACAACCCGAGAAGGGGGATATATCTATGTTGTCCATTTTAACACTGACAACAATAGCTAAAACAAGAAGATAACAAGAGGAAAGAGAGATTTCCCAGCTTGGCGTCTAAACCCACAAACAAAACCTAGCAGAGGAAAACCAAATTTAGGGAGAGAAGGTTCTATTTCATGATATTTTTAAATTTTAGCAATTGTAGCAATAGTAGGGTTATCTTTCTGATCCTCCAGCTTCTACAAGTCGCATGGACACCTCACAGACCTGCAACAACATTTCTCAAGTCAAAACTCATCTCTTCCACTGGGTGGGTGCTAAAACCCCACTCACTCCCACAGGCACCGACAGGGAGCTCCAAAATCCATGAGCAGCATTAGTAAGAAATAGATGTGGTCTCAAAGACTTCCATGACTATAGTAATTACACAAAATGAGTTTATTGAAAAAGGACCCAGTACACATGTGAAAGACATGGATAAAACTAGCCTCCACAACCTTTCCAATATCTTCATAGCCTGCATAAAAAATGGGACACGTTCATAGCAAGATAAGCAAAATTGGGTTAAAAAAACTACTCTACTTCTCTCCCAAATAACCAACAAGTGCCCAAACTACACAGTTCACCTCTTCTAGCCTGTACGCAACTCGAGATTAAAAAAATAGCTTAGGAACAGGGTAAGAACATCCATCGAAGCACAATGAAATGGAATCATTTTTTTTCATTTATAGTCGTAGGAGGCTCAAGAGCTTAGAATGCAATGTGGAGGAATAAAACATCAGGCGTGAGAGTTGTTGACAAAATGCCTCAAAGAGATGAGGTCTTAGGAAAAGCCATGTTGCAGGATGAGAACAAAGGGGGTCTGAAAAATTGGACTCTTCAGTTTCCATTCCAGCATACACTCAACCAAAGACAAATAAAAAGCCTTAAAATAGGAATGGATATCCACCCGAGCATCAGGAGAAAGACTTTTCCATGTTTTAGAAGTAGGCGCCATGGGAGGAAGGTATATGGGGTAGAGAAGTTGTGACAGGAGGGAGAAGATTCAAATCAAAAGGCATCAAAGAGATGTGGTCTCAATGGATTCCATGACTATAGGAAAAGCACAAAAGAAGAACAAAAAACCAAAACGGCTTGCATAGTGCGCCCTTTCTAGCATGTGTAGATAGCCACATCTCTAGCGTAGCAAACCACCACGAGCACCAAGTAGACAAAACAAGAAGTAACCAACATGTGTCTAACCGCAAATGAAGTATAACCTTTTCCCCCAAATTATTGCCAAGCAAGACAAACAAAAGGAAAAACAAGGGAAATAACAAGAGCGAGCATAAAGAAAAAATAACGTGTTTACTCAGCAAGTAATTACTTTCGGTTGGTGAAGCCATGAGAAAGGTTAGTCTGCTTCAAGGAGGATGAGGGAGTTGGCAAGATAAAACATTAAATTCCACATTAATAATAGTCCTTCATCATTACAGCAAAATAACCCCCTCAAAAATGGTGCCTCCTCCTAATATCTCCTTCTACGCATCCATAGCCAAGGCTAGATATATAGGGCATTACATATACAATATTGTTTTATCGACTTGAGGTGAAATTGACTTCCGATAAAAATGTTGACCATCCCCATGTTTAAATAGATAAATTTGCATTTTTAGAGACTCGTTAAGTACCCTTCGTAACTCGAAAATGGGATGTTAAGCTTCATTCATGTACCTTGTTATGTGGTGAGTCACCTTAACCTTTGGTTTGACCCCAAATGAACATTTGTGATCCTTTTGACGCCCTACTGGGAGCAATGTTACACCATTTTGTACTTGTAAGAAGTTACTAAAACTATAAAGTTGGCTTTCATTTTGAACAACCATTTGAATCCTAGACAACGAAATGCATATCCATCTTCACAAACCTCTAGTATTTTTACTAGACAATTTCCTGGTACTTTTAGTCTGAGGAAAAACACTTTTCCTCATAGTTTAGCAAATCCATTTTGTAGGCTTCCGGTTGTAGTTGACTAGATCAAATTGGACCAACTACGACCAGAGGCTCTAAAAGGCATGCCATTATTTGTAAACCTTTTTCCAGCTTATAAATTCCATCAATTCCTATGAATTTTTTGTGTATAGGAGGACACGTAGAAACTTACGGGGTGTGTTTTCTCGTTAGAGGACAATGTTTTAAGTTGGCTTCTTAGCCTCTAACCATTAAATGAACGTTTTTTGCCTAGCAAGGAAACGTAAGAAGGAAGTTGTATGACCCATATCGGGTTGTCCAAACCATCATGGAAATTGGTTGGCACTTATAAGTAAATATTTGAAACTTTATTGTGTGATTCGTTGTGTGAAATTGAACTTTTGGCAAAATAGTGTCTCTATCTTCCCTATTTCTTCTCTCTCCTTGGTTAAGAAAGGAAGCAAACTAAAAAGAAATAAATGTGTCTCTAACATTTTTCCTTCAAATTAAAAATTATTGATGTTATTATGTAAATGGGGAACTAAAAATGTTAATTATGCTAAATTAGGGTGGATGCCATGCTAGCAATTTATTATTGATTTCATCCTCACATGATTTTGTAGGATGCAAGAAAGATGGTGAAAAGGCGTTGTGTAATTTACTATTTATTTTTGTAATTTATATAGTTCCTTATAAAATGTTTATATGTATAATGTAGTCCCATTTTATATAAAGTTTGCATTTAAAATTGCTAATATGTCTGAGATGCTAGTTTTAGGGATACTTGGGGAAACATGCATTTAATCATAGGTGCAATGTGATTCATAGGTTACTTTTTGTAAAAAGGATTGATATATATATGTAAATAAATTTGAATCAAATATCTTGTAGTGTGCAATAGATGATTAAATAATTAGTGTTGTGTTCCTTACCTTAAAAATGTAATAGAGAAATCTAAATAAGACAATCGACCTTAGTTTAGAACTTGCGCATATTTACCCCTTCTCGCACGTTCCTTATTAGCATAGAATAAATTGAAAACGTAGAATGAACTTAAACTTTGCACTCTATGGTACCTTCTGGTTTAAGTACTCAAGATTCCTAGTCTGATTTATCATCATGGTTGGTATGTTTAGTGACATCATCTTAAACCCAATAGTTAGGAAAGACATGGTCCAACTATTTCTGGTATAAGCAAAACTAGGACTTCCTTAGTATCCTTGTGGACTACTTAGTCTTACAAAGATCGAAATGAATTCCTTGTGGGATCCAGATGACACAAATGGAGATAGTGAAATAGTTGTTCTATGACTTAAACTCTTGTTAATGAACTCTTTAGTCCCTCTCAGTTAAATGTGTCACCCAGGTTACTAACAACATATCACCTTGGTCTTTCATGAAGGTTGTCTACCTTAAACATGTCTTCTCACCTTAAATCTCTTTTGTAGTTGGGGCATAGATCCTTAGGTGCAATTGGAATTAAACCAAACATAGGTAGTTTTCCTATGATATTCCTATGATTGATCTCATGGTGGGATTAAATTACACAAGTGGATGTCTTGGTTGCAGCATGCATAACACTACAGTGTATAAGAGAAAAGAATTGAGTTGTCTCATGCTAGGTTACACTCCTTGTAGTAGTGAATCCATTAGTGAAAAGTATGTGTTATTTTGTTTACAAATGTGATAAAACGATGCTAATAATGAGACCATAGTGCAATGTAAGAGTAAATCATATAAGAGTAAAATGATATTTGAGGTTAGGAATAATGTCACTCTTGGAATCCTTATAACTCAATTAGACATTTCCTTATGTTAAAAATAATATGAATTTCCTTGGTCAGAGAAAACTTTGAGAAAACAAAAGATATACTTCTTCAAGATGTTAGACTAGTACTTTCGTAACTCTTCATGTTATAAAGTGACGCCATGATGAGACCTAAGAAACAATGTCAATGAAATGAGGAACAAAATTATATGTGATAATGGTTTAGGAACAAAGTATCACGTGAAGTCCTTATGATTGATTTAAGTTCTGATTTTTTAAAGAATGGATACAATTTTTTCTTGGTGGCACCGGGAATTCAAGCCAATATAGAGTCCACTAAAAATAAAATAAGACAAAATTATGTCATGTAAATCCTTAATTGAATCAAACTAAATTTGGAACTAAAAAAACCATAGTACGAGAACAATTGTACTTCTAATGTAAGTATATTTATAGGAAAGGGAAACTTTAACCTTTACCTTCTTGGAATAGATTTTTTTTCCTCGATAAACTTATGGTTTTTCCCTTGCATAATGAGGGTAAAATTAAATGTCACTAAACATATTTTTAAGAAAAAAACCTTTAGCATAAGAATGAGAGAATTAGGAAATTTGAAGGAAATTTTAAATATGAAAATTTTTAATGTAAGTGATGAATATTGGCATAAGGGATAGAGAGAAAACTTAAATGGTCGAACCGTAAGTTGAATGTGGAATGAAATTATGAATTTGTAGGTGAAAAAAAGAGAGAGAAAATTATACTTAAATAATAATGTTATTGGAAGATTAATCATAACGAAGATATAATCATAGTAATGATGAGAACAATTGTGCTTCTAATGTAAGTAAGTTTATAGGAAAGGGAAACTTTAACCTTCACCTTCTTGGAATAGTATTTTTTTTCCTTGAAAACTTATGGTTGGTCCCCTTGCATAATGAGGGTAAAATTAAATGTCAACTAAACATATTTTTAAGAAACAAACCTTTCGCATAAGAACGAGAGAATTTGGAACTTTGTAGGAAATTTTAAAAGTTAAATTTTTAATGTAAGTTATGAAGATTGGCATAAGTGAAAGAGAGAGAAAACTTAAATGGTCTAACGTAAGTTGAATTTGGAATGAACTTATCAATGTGTAGGTGAAAAAAAGAGAGAAACTTATACTTACATAATAATGTTATTTGAAGATTAATCGTAAACAAAGATGTAATCATGGTAATGATGTGTTGTGGGGTTGCCAATGCTTGAGTCCCTTTTCTTGTGGTTGGGTTATTGCTAGCATTTATTCATTGGGAAAGTGTGGCATGGACATGTATATGGTGTTGTCATGTGTCTATGTGAGTTTATGACTTATGTAAGCGGTGTATGTGTTGTTGAGTTTTCTTTACTTGGAGCCCTTATGGCATTGTGTAATGAGAAATGTAAGTTGAAAAATATATCCCGGCATTTTTACTGTTGTATTTGTGTGTCTAACAATGTGGGCATTACAAAACCAAATTCGGGAAAAGTAAGTTCTATTTTCCGATTTTTAAAATTTTAGCAATTGTAACAAAGGGTAGAGTTATCTTACTGGTTTCCACTTCTACCGATCGCATGGCCACCGCACAGACTAGTAACAACAATATTTAGGTCAAATCTCTCCTCTTCTACGGGCTGGGCACTCTAACTTCTTTCCCGTCCATTTTTAGCATGGGAAGAGAGCTCCATTATAGAAGTAACATCAAACAGAAAGAGCAGTGGTCTCATGGACTTCCATGACTACGGTATACACAAAATGGGTTTATTGAAAGGGCCCAGGAAAACACATGATGGCCAGGGGAAAATTCAGACTCCACAACCTTCAAAACATCCTTCCAGCCTGCATCAAAATGGGGTGCCAAAGCAGGACAGGGACATCCAACATGCATAAAGGAACATGGATATTTGTCAGCTGTAGAAGAAGATGCCTCCAAAATAACATATGAAAAGTGTGGGAGAATCCATGAAGAATGAAAACCATTGACAAAATGCCACAAAGCAATGGGGGGGTCTCATGGAATAGCCATGGATGCAGGGTAAGCACAAAAGAGTCTACAAAACAGCTTAGGAATTGGGTAAGAACATCCATCGAAGCACAATGAAAATTATTTTCTAATCAGTTGTAGTCGCAGGAGCCTAAGAGGCCACACATGAAAAATGTGTAAGAAAACACAAGTTAGGAGGACCGTTTGACAAAACCTCAAAGAGATGAGGTCGTAGGAATGCCACGGCTGTAGGATCTGTACATGAGGATCTTACACACAACCTTGCATCACCAAAAGCAACCAAATAGGTGTCTAATCTCTTCAACTCACCTTTACCAGCATGCATGCATCCAGTGCTAAAAAGATCTTGACGTAGGTATAGACGTCCTCCCTAAAAAGGTAACAAGAAACATGCGAAAAAATAATGACCCAACTAAACAAGGCATTGCGTCCAGCCTCCACAAGGATTTCCAAACCACCACTAAACTAGACGTAGGGTGTTTGTTGGCTAAATAGAAGCCAGGGCAGAAAACAAGAGGGAAACAATCGGTCCAAAGCATATGGCTATAACTAAAATGGCGTATGAAGGACCGCCGACAGGTTGAAGCATATTTGGTGAAAAATAAAGAAGAAATGGCAGATTGAACAATAATACAGTCTTGAAAGATAGGTGACCAGCAGGGGGAAAAGGTATATGAAGAGGGAGAGAAATTAATTGCATTAAAACTTGACAGGTCATTGGTTTGGGTCATATAATTTAATATTAAATTTGCTACTAAAAGGGGCATTACAAGAATGCATATACTAGAAAAAAAAGTCACTATTAGGAATGGGAGCTACAAGATATATTTGGTACAATGGGAAGGTTTCAAGAAGAAGAAAATACTTGGATTCTTAAGTAGGAGTTGAAGAATATTTCCAATTGAAAATTGGATTAATTCCATCAATTGAATTAGAAGGAGAAGAATTATTTTCAACCAGGGGATAGTGACGAGGAGAATAACCTCTGAAGACCATAACTTTTGATCGGACCGTGATATCATCTTGAAAAGTTTCCATGAAGTTAGATCTTGATTCTTAATATGCCATATCTAATACTTTAATGGAATTTGAGTGTCATTCTGGCATATTTTTTAGGGCCAAATTCCATCATCTAGTGGTCTAAAATTGACTCGAAATCTTTTTGTATTTTCCTAGAATCGAAAAGTTTTAATATCTTTTCTCCACTTTATAGAATAAGCCAAGATTTGGCATGATCCTTCATTTATGAAGGCATATTTGATACGCAAAATTTGGGGCCCATTCAAGGTGTTTTAATTTTTAGGCTATTTTGGTATTTTATTGTTTTTCTTAGAGATAGTGTGAAATCAAAAGGCAAATTGTAATGTTGTAAAATATTAATGTGGATTCAAGAAAGTATTTTGAAGCTTCTAGAGTATTTGTAAATTGTGCACATATTTTGGAGACGTTTCAACTTCTTACAATTTGATCGGACATCAATTAACTTGCTTTTATAGCCCTCATAATGTGAAATATTCTACTAGTTTTAGGTCTAGAAGGATGAAATGACCCAAATGATATTTTAAAATTGAACTCAAACTCATTGAATGTGAAGAGACAAGACATGTTACCAAAATATTGTGTAACATTGTAAAATAAATTGTAATATTATTAATAATGACTTTATAGAACTCATATTAATAATATAGTTGTAATATTTTTATTATTGGTGAGTTGTGAGAACAAATCACTTAGTTATTTTAGTGCGAGAGATATCCTAGAGATTAAACAGTGATATATTAGGAGATAATGTTGAGATATTGTAGGGATGGAAGATGAGTGTTGAATCCATCATTGTAGGAGATCAAACACTATATATGCAAACTCTATCAATATCAATTATAATCCCAAATGAATTCAATTTCTAAATGCTCGATATTCGTTGTTTATTTGTTTGATAGTGCAAGTTTTTTCTATGCAATGCTTTCATATTTATTATCGGTGGTATCGAGAGCGTTTCTTATCCATATAGTGGAGAGATAGCAGTCTCAACTTTGCAAAGAAGGTCTGCAAAAACATTGGAACAGAGAAACATCATTTTTTGAGGTTTGACGAGGACCATCTATTGTTTTGGCGCAGGACTAAATAGATAATCAATGATCTGTGCTCCCAAATCTCAATTTGGACAAGATAATTCCAAGAAAAATTTGCAGAGCTCAATTTGTATTCAATTTTTGTGCACTCTTAGCTATGGTTTTGGATCTATGTTTTCCCGCGTTTATTTCTTTAGAATGTCCATTTCAGGAAATTATGCGCCAATTATTAAAAAAATTGAAGTTTTGGTTCATGGAATATGTAACCACCAGTTAATACGTGGAGCTCTTATGGGCTTGGACACCAAAATAGATTTTGATTCTCATATATGTGACATTCTCCTACTCATTTGGTCATTCATCTACACAAAACATCTATGTGTTCCTCTTGGTCAAACCAGTACGTAAGAGTTTTTTTTTATTTGCCACGTATTTTTGTCTTAAATAACATATTAATATTTTGTTGTGTCATATATTTCCAATAAGTCATAGTCAAAATCATTATTGTCATTTTAATCGTCTTTCTTGTGTCTATAAGGAGTCAATATATAAAAATTAATTAAGTATTACTTTTTAATTGTTGTGTTTATTGTTAAGTCGTTCATTGTATTGTCAAATAGGTGATTTTAGGATATTTATCTATTGTTTATTTAAAAGAGTCATTGTCAAAAAAATTTGCCTCGCAAACACATTTTTTTAAACTCGACGTCCAATTCTATAAATCGACATGGACAAGTTGAATCGAATTGAAAAATTCAAGGCAAATATTTCCATACATGGCAAGGTTAGAACTCAATTGTTGCTAATTAACAAAGATCTATGGGAGATTGTGGAAGGAAAAATCAATAAACCACATGACGTAGATGAAGAAAAAATGGGACAAAGAAGGATTGAAAAGCAATGGCGATTATTGGCCTAGGTTTATTTGATGCCTACCTGCATCACATAGATCTAACAAAGACATCACATTTGATCTAGATGACATTGAGAAAACTATTTGGGTCACAAGCAGAGAGCGCAACAAGTAGCACTCAAGAAAAAGTTGTTCGAGACTCAAAATGGAGGAAGGAGAAAGTATGGTGGAACATATCAATAAGTTTCATTCTATTTCAAATCAATTAGCTGGAATCAAAGTTGATGTGCTTGATGATGATGCAAAAGTAATATTACTTAATAACATGCCTCCTAGTTATTCTAATATGGTCTTCACTTTGAGAAAAATAAATCCGAGTCTAGAGAATTTAATTTCTTCTCTAATAGAAGAAGAAAATAGAACCAAGAAGATTGATCTAGAAGAAAATGCAATGTATGGTAGAATCAAATCATATGCTAAAGGAATATTCAAGCCTTCTTTTAAACAAAAATCAATCTCCCAAGATCCACGAAAATTTCTTTGTCACTATTGTAATGCTCCTGGACATGGTATTATGTATTGTAAGAAAAGAGCACAAGATTTACTTGATGGTAAATTGAAGGATAAATCCTTCATTTCTAAAAACAAAGACAAAGAAAGTGATTGGGATATGAATTCTACCCACTCTGATAATGAGGAAACAAATGCTCAAAGAAAGTGATGAAGACTTCTTGTATTAAGTAAAGAGTGCATTAATTGGAGGATGGAGGAAACGAAGGTTAGAGGTCAATCAATGACCTCTCGTCACCACCAATGATAAGGTCACATGAATTAATGGTGGCAATATGTATGTATGTGTGTTTTCTTTTATTTCAAATTTGCAGTATGATTTCAGAGTTCCTATTTGAATAAGTGAAATGTTCACATTGAGGGGGGAACTAGAACATGGTCTCAATGTTCAATTTTCCCTCTATTTAGTTTGTATTTAGTAAGAAGTGGTTCCTATATGATTCCCTGAAGGAAATACATAATGGACGGTTTAAAGCACAAAGGAAAATAAACAACGTGATATTTGGGTTGTTAGTTCTCCTATAAAACCATCCTTTGTTTTAGGTTGTTGGTTGTCTTGTAAAACCATCCTTTGTTTTTGGTTTTTCGTTGTCCTGTAAAACCGTCCTTATTGAGGTTGTTGGATTTCCTACAAAACCATCTAGATCATGAGCACGCATGGGCGGAAAGCTGTAGAAGGAGGTGTGATTATTTTTTCTTCCTTGTCAACATTAGAGGAGTGTATATTGGGAATTAATAATGTTAACAATAGGGGCATGAATGTTACCAATAAATTGTGTAACATTATTAAATAATTTGTAATATTATTAATAATGAGTTTATATAACTCATATTAATAATATAATTGTAATATTTTTATTATTGGTGAGTTGTGAGAACAACTCACATAATTATTTTAGTGTGAGAGATATCCTAGAGATTAACTAGAGATATATTAGGAGATAATGTTGACAGATTATAGGGATTGAAGATGAGTGATGACTGCATCATTGAGGAGATCAAACACTATATATGTAACCTTTATCAATATCAATTATCATCATCAATGAATTCAATTTCTAAATGCTCTCGATATTCATTGTTTATTTGTTTTATAGTGCATTGTTTTGTCTACGCAATGCTTTCATAGTTCTTATCAAGACCGTATAGGTTAGACAAGACTAAACCTTATATCTCAACCCTCCATTTGAATCAGAGAGATGAAAACCAAAATTAAAAGTTTTTCCATGAATATCAAAGGTTTAATATTTATTTTCTCAAATAATATTCTAAGAATTGATAACAATTTTTTTAAAAGATAAGAAATATATAGATTTGCTAGAGAGATGAGGTGATTGGATTTTGAATGTGAGAATTTTTCTTAAAGAATGGAGCATTGTCAAATTTTGCATTGCATAAGGAAAAGTTACAAAATGTTAGTGTTTATGAGGACCTTTAATCATACAATTTTTCTCCGACTACTACTATTTGCCTAAAATTTTAATGAAATGAATGTTTTGTAAGCTACTTTGGTTATGCGACAAAGACAACAACCTCTGGAACCCATTTAGCACTTCACATAATTTTTTTGAGTCCGATAAAGAAAAAATGACACCTTATCAAGGCACTTAACAACAATTTCATAGGAAAACCCTAATAATATGTGACTAGGATTATATTTTTAAAGAATTCTCTCACATGTGGCACATTACATAGAATAAAAAAATGTATAACAATTAATAAGCAATTTTCAAAGTCCATCTACAAAATAATTTTAGTATATCAATAATAAATGAATATATAAGTTTTACAATGTAATGACCACAAACCAAACACACAAGACAACATAGAAAAATATAGGATAATTTTTTTTTACTTGTTTGAAGTATAGAACGACACTACAGGTGGTCACAATGGCTACAACTAACTCTTCAAAAATCTTGACACAACGATGACCACATAGGAAACAAGGAAACATCCAACACCCATCAAGGACAATTCACTTTTCTCTTTGACAAGGCACAACGAAAAGTCCAACCACAATACACAATCACAGTTAAGTGCACCCCATGGTGTAAAATCCTTTAAGGTTATGTATTTACTAAAAATGTATTTCAAGACCTGACTTTATGATCTAGAAGATTCATGTTTGATTCAAGAAATTATTCTCACAAAGGTGAACTTATTTCTTTTATACTATTGACTAATTAGCTTGAGAACAAGTTTTCTGAATGAGGATCATCTAAAGATTGGAAAAACTAGCTTAATTCGTTTGATCAAAAGGGACACCTTCCATCTCTCACAAGGTTTTTATTCATACCCAAGCTATTGAATCTTGATTCAGACCTCCATTGCACAAGGCTGACGAGTGTAAGCTCTAATTGAAGTGGAGTGCCATTAAGGTTTGGAACTACAACCTCCTTGTGTAAGGATCAACAATTAACCACACTTAAGAGAAGATTACAATGTACTATGGAAAAGGTTAGAGTGAGAAGGTCAAATTTATTTCATCATCATGATCTCATTAGTTATTAACCAATATTTTAATGAGAGTTATGATTTTATCTACGGATTGGATAAAAGCTTCATTCAGCCTTCTCTTGATTAGGTTTGTGTAATGCCTCATGCGACGTTTACTCAGTCTTCCTTCATTGACCCTCGTTACAAGCACTAAATGTTTGTTGAGTTACCTTTTGATCATTAAGGCGTTGTGACCTTGTTGTGAAGTTAGTTTAGAGTCCTTTCCTTCTATCGTACCTCCTAGTGCCATCGTTGTTCTTGCTCATTGTCGAGGGTGCCCCGTAGCATTTTTTTTTCGAGCATCCTCATTCTAGGATTAACGTATTCTTGATTTGAGTAAGGGAGGGTTTTGTTTGGTGGTGCTATTGTTTGGGAGGTTGATTTTTCTTGGTAAATGTTTGAATTAATTTCTTCAACCACCACTTTCTCCCCCTTGTCAAAAAGTTGGTCTCCACATATGCCCAAATTTTAAACAAGTTAGTGGTGGATTTAATTATTTCCCAACCACTGACCATTATTTTATTTTTGGGCGCACTTGTGCTTTTTCCCTCCAGCTTTGGATTCCTTGTTGAAATTTGTTTTTATCTCGACAAAGTGGGTGCATGGGGATGCTGGCCACCTACTTCCTTTATTATTTCATTAATGCTTGCTTTATCCCACATGTTGTGGGTATGAAACGCCTCTTCCCTTTTAGTTGTTGGCCGCATACATTAATTTTGGTTGTTTTATCAAAATCTTGCCCTGGCTTCTGGTTAGTAGTTGCATACGCCAAAATATAGAATGCCTTGTCACATGACTGCCTTGGTGGAGGATTGCAGATAGGGGTCTGTGGAAAATAATAAACATTGAAACTTCCAATCAAATGCTTTTCGCAGGTTTTAAACTTTTACGTTGCCGAAAAACTCCATGCCTATGCCAAACATGGCCGCTTAGCCGAATATGGTCATCCAAAGAAGCCACCAAAAGGGATGTTGCCTAAGTTTGTTGTTCATAGGTTCTGGTCGACGTGGTTGCGGAGGTTGGAGGAGTTTACATTAGGCATAATAAACCTAACCGTTGCAATATTTTGTTATTTTTAACAATCTCGAAATGAATTGTTCTCTTCCGAAATGGCATTTTGATTTGGTTTTTGTGGTTGCTTTATTTTTCACCTTGATAGTCTTGGTTGTCCCTTCGTGTTTCTCGATATCTGGTTCTCAATGAATTTTTTTACAAAAATTAAAAATAAGAATGGATCGTGCATGGGCTATTTTCCTCTACTCGGTATTTTTTTCTTCCGTATATATGAACAATCTCTCGGAAGGTATGTGTAATGATTTCTTTTTCCCATTTTTGGAAGATATTTTCCGTAGTGTCCTTCGAGTCTCTGCATCTTCTAGTAAAATTACAATGGAGGAATTTTTAAACCTCAAGTTCGTATTGTTGGGGTCTACATAATATCATTGAAACCGAGCCCTTAGTTATTGAATGTTAGCAGATATTGATAAAATCCTCTCTTATATGGAGATGTGGAAGGAAATGAGTGAATCATTGTGCAAAAACAAATAGGTGCTGACCTGAAAATACCCTTGGGAACTCTGTGATGTCTGTTTGGTTTTCTATCTTGAAATTGTTAATAAAATTTATATCCCTTTTTATAAGGTTATATTGCGGTTTGGAGGAATACGATCTGGTAGACACAGGTAATTGTTCTTTTTAAGTTGAACAAATTTAAAACTTGCCTCTGCATTTTTAGTGTGGGTCTAGCCTTATGGGTTATTTGTTGTAAGCCCACACCCAACTGTTTCATCCTAAAATTATCTTTTCACGATCTTCGTCTTTAGAATAGAAAGAGTTTTTTTAGTGAGATCATTAAAGTCTGAGGGCATTGGGTTCATCCATGTCTTAAATCAGGGACATTAAGTCTCTTGATTTGGATCAATTCATGACCTTGGAACCATTTTTTCCTACTTTCTAACCTGATCAAATAGTATTCAGAAGAACATTTATCTTATTATATTTTAGACTTGAAACCATTCGTTGGTTTATAACTTCCCCCTTGAATTTTTCATTGGGTAAAATATTTCACATACATTAATGAATAAAATGCCAAACTATGAGACTAAGGAAATCGAGTTTATTTTTCTATCATGAATAATCATGATAAAATGATACTTTGAAGCTAGATAATGCTTTTGGGGTAAATATATTATTAAGTCCTAAATCTTTGAGAACGTTGGTTGAATAATAAAATAAGTAGATTTGAAGGGACTTTGATTGATAACTATGAAAATATGTCTTTTCAGCCCACCTCGTCTGCGATGCTTGAGGTGTTTAATGTCAATACAAGTAGCTAAAATGAGATTGTTTTCCCTTATCTCTTCAGCATTGAAAGTAAAGATATTGATTAGTGAACAAGGTAGATTATGTTCAAATGTCGAAAATGAGTTGTTTTCTCTTTAGTGATCTACAAGAAAAATATTGATTGGTGAACAATGTAGATTATGTTCAAATGTTTGTATTAATTGTTGGTTCAGTATTGATTTCAATCCTATAATCTATATGATTATATGATTGAAATCTCAATACACCCGACACTCTGTTATGACTTATTTACATCTTGGTTTTTTTTTTGTTACCATTAGTAAATGTAATATAATTGGTGAGATAATGAAATTTTGATTGATGGTTCGAGTATTTGATTTCAATCATATAATCTACATGATTACATGATTGAAATCCTAATGTGCTTTACACCCCGTGTTTGAATTATTATATCAATCGCTCCCACTTGTTTGATTCTTTAACTTTTTTCATTTAGAGACAAGGTTTAAAATTGATACTTATGACTTCCTTCTTGTTGGCATTATGAAAATTTTAGCATGAATAGGAAATTTGTAATGTTCTAGAGCTCGAACCATTTCATTAATTAGAAGTTTTCCTTTCATGATATTGTTAAATGTTAGCATATTGTTTCAATGTGTAGTCTTATCATGCTCAGTTCTCATGAACTAACTAAAGTTAATACTTGTGTAGATGGCTTTTGTGAGTTAAAGAAAAGGAATGACTTGTAGAGAGTTACATCGGTTTTGCTTATGAAGTTTGTTTTCTCGTATGCTTAAATATGTTGAAAAAAACTCTAGATTAGTGTTTGTTTGGAAAGTTAGAAAGACACGATCTGTATTGTGGAGTAATGTTGTCATAACCAGCTAAAACTAAAACTTGTAAATACTATTGTGAAAGGTATAAATTGATCACCGTATTGTTATGAGTATTTTTATTGTATTATAAAGAACCTTTAAAATATATATATATATATATATATATAAATATATATATATATATATATATATATATATATATATATATATATATATATATATATATATATATATTATAGCGTTGCTTGACCAATTTTTTTACCTTCTTGTTCCAAAGTCAAAGTTCAATAGAATCATTTACCATCTTTGGATGTGTGTCGTGTTGGATAGAAATGATGTAACCATGTATAGTTTAGAAGGGAAGCGGTAAAAATTTCCTTCGAGTGATAACTTGAGCAATAAATCCTTCTAGAGTAGGGAAATAATGTAATGCTAGGAATAGTATGAGGTTATTACAATCCTATTAATGGTTTTAATATATATATATATATATATATATATATATATATATATATATATATATATATACATATAATTATATACAATGTTGTAAACAAGTTGATGAAGTAAAGAGTTCTTAAGTGGAATAAAGGAAACTATCGTCTTGTGTCAAAATATATATATACCTTATTACTCTCAACCTATGTTGGTAGTTTCATCTTTTGAGTTGTTGGGATGAAAATTATATTAAGTTGTAAATTAATGTAAGGTAAATTGAAAAGTCAACGAAGTCATGCTAAATGGGGTAATTGGTCAAGAAAACATCACAAACTAATTTATTAAAGTATAAAATTTAAATTGTAATTTTTAACATTTTTTCTTCTTTTATTACGCTTAATTCCACATACTAGCTTAGGAAAATAAGATCCAAGTTTGTGTGGTTTCCATAACTGGTATGCTTGATATCATCATCATAAAGTCAAATCGGGGATGATGTAGTGCCCACTTCCCTTTGACACCTTTTGATACTAATCATGACATTGTTGACTATACCATGGACATTGTTATGGTTTTGATTTAGTATGATGATTAGATGTTAGAGCATGGATTATTACTGACTCTGATTCATATATGATGCATGATGATTATTAGAGATATTTTATATATTGATGTTGATATACTGTTTGACATGGTTACATTATAGATGTTGTTCGGACATGTGATATTTGGATATTTTGAGTAGACCTAGAAAATGAAAATTGAATTAAAATTGATGATGATATAGTTGTTGATGAAATTTTAAGGGACACTATTGATTGTTGTGATTCACATATATATTGATGACTTTGGAAGTATATTATATTCATTTGGATGTTCTGATGCGGCCACAAGGCCGAAGGAGGTATTTGTGTTTTGCAGGTTAAAATATCACAACACACATCGGGGATGGAGACCAACCACTTTGGAATTCTAGATGAATTCAACAAGGTCACCATAGACAACTTTATTTGTTTGTGTGTGTTTGATTGTTGTTAGGGATTCCCATGGGGATCACCTTCAAATGTGACCAAGGGGTTTTATGTTTCTTTTATTTATTTTCCTTGGTTTAATGTTGCATGTGTTTATTTTGTGGTGCTTTGACCCCTTTCCTTATTTATTAAATGGTGTGTTAATTAATGTGAGTAATCATATTGTTAAAAATTAATTAATCAAATTGGGTCATAAGAAAGTAATTATTAGAGTTGTTGGCCTAAAATTAAAGTGTTGTAAGAAATGTGTAAGTGATGTGTAAGTTGATTTTGGAGTATGAAACACTCCATCTTCTTTGAAATTCGAAATTGTCCTTGGAGGCTGATTTTGGAGACTTGTGGGACAAGTTAAACTTGTCCCATGCCTCTTAAATTTATATACCAACCTTACCTATGGTTGGAGAGTTAAATTTAGCCCTTCTTTATGCATTTTTGTAAGTCAAGTTGAATGTTTTTATTGCACTTTTCTTACATGTTTTAATTTCAGTCCTTTGGGGTGTGGGTTGGATTTGAGTGTGTAAGTAAATTGTCATATTATTCACCCACCTATTTATTATGCATTGGAGAATGAAGTTGACTTTTGGGTTGGGGTTGAAGATGTGTGATATGGCATCCTACATGGATCTGCCTCATCCTCTTCCCTTCCCTCTTCTATAAAATTCGAATGGCTTGCCTTGTTTTGGGGTTGCTTCATTTTGGAGACTTTATTCTTGGGTGAATTCCTTGTTGTTTTGGGAGCTCTTGCTTTGAAGAAGTTTTTAGAAAGATTGTTGCATGCTTGTGCTTGGCTATTTTGGATTGCTTGCATTAGGATAAAGCTTGCTGTTTTGGACCTTGGAAAACTTCATCATGGAGAGGCAAGAGCTTGACTCTTGAAATGCTCTTCTTTTAGGAATGTAAGTGTTAATGTATGAATGGTTTGGAATGTTTGTGGGCTATTAGGTAGATGTCCTAGGAATGGTTTATGAGAAGACTATGGGGTTATATTTTGTGGGAGGCACAAGTGTGTTTTAGGGAGGTATAAGGGTGGAGGGAGTTGGGATTTGGGTTCCACCTTACAAAGAAATAGCTTGCATTTCTTTACTTGTTATGGGGTGCCATAAGAGGTTGGGGAGGAATAAGGAAATGTGAGGAATAAGGGGTACTTGGGGGAGGCATAAGGGCATGTCAGGGATTTGAAATGATATATATATATATATATATATATATATATATATATATATATATATATACATATATATATATATATATATATATATATATATATATATACATATATATATATATATACATACATATATATATATATATATATATATATATACATATATATATATATATACATATATATATATATATATATACATATACATATATATATATATATATATATATATATATATATATATATATATATATATACATATGTTGGTGGTTTGTTCTCAGGTGGTGATACCCATTTCCCCTTTGGGAGGCATAAGCAGCATCCCCCATAGTTTCTTTCTCCTTTGGCTTGCTTGATGAAGCCTCAATAATGTTTTTCATGTTTTAATATAGTTGAAAACTACATTCTATTTTTTATTGTGTTTTATTGTGATTATGCTACTTGAGTGTTTGTGGAATCCTGTTGTTGCCATGAGTTGGATCACATCTTTTATTACTTTGTGGTTGGGGCTCGGGGGCCAATGAAGAAGGATGGATTCTCCTCTTCATTGGATGTCTTGGTTGGGTGGAGAGCGTTTCCTTTCCCCTACTTTTGTTGTGATCAAATTGGAAGAATGAGAAATCTGCATGTTGTTGTTCTGGAGCTGAGATAAAGATAGTTTGACAATCCCTTGTGAAATGAAATCTTATTGTAGCCCCTTTCCCACTTGAAGTGGATGATCTGTGTATTCATTATAATGGAAAGATACTTTGTATTGGCAATGAAAGTGGAAATTTGAAATGTAAAAGAGTTATACTCTGTATTCTGTTTTGGAAAGAATGTGAAAGAATGACACATGTTTTGTATGTTGTATTTTGAAATCAAATGGAAAGGAGGTTGTAAGAGTTTCATTTGAATTAATGGAAGTGTTTTCCTTGTTCATATGATATTATTCCATTGGAAATATGTATTTAACATGTTCTATGAAATCCCTGTTTGGAAAAGAGGAAAAGTGAAACACGTGAGAAGAAAATGTAATATTCTCCCATATATATATATATATATATATATATATATATATATATATATATATATATGATTTTGGAAGGAATAAAAGAAGGATGTTACAAAGTTGTCTTTTGGAATCAATAAATGATGTATCACCTTTCTCAAATTACACAGTGGCATTGAATTTGATCTTTTAAATGTAATTGAAATCTCTGTTTGAAAGAAAGAAATGCGTATAAAGGAAATGTAATACTTTGTCCTTTGAAATATGTAAAAATTGGAAATCAGAGATGTATTATAGTTTTTGAATAAGTTGAATTAAATCAAATGAATGCATTAGATTAGGTTTGGAACACATTATAATACTTGGAAGAAGAAAATGGAAAATAGACCTTTTTAAAATTTGAACTTTGTTTTGTTTTTTCTAATTGACAATTATTTAATCCCAAATACTCAGACCGAATCTGCAACAAAGGAATAACAAATGAAACATTAATTTGGGCATAATAAGATCTAACCGAATTCATCTAGACATTAACACTTAAGGAAATTCTTATAAAACTTAGCAAAATCGGGCTCAAACCATTTTGCAATCGACAAATGAATCTTGAAATCTCTCTTAAATACACCTAAGAACAATTTTCCATGTCTATTTGACATGTTGAGAGAGGGACAAGAACAAATTGAACAAATTTAACAAGTTAAAATTTACCAATTTGCACTATAAAAGCCTACAGGTCATTTTCTTAAAATTGACCCCTTAAAATTTATCAAAATCTGAAATTAATGATCCTTGAGTAAAGAGGACATCGAGAGATTTCCAAAAATTCCTCGTTTTCCCAAAACCGAGCTCTCTATCAAAATTTATGGCCTTATGAAGTTTTTTCTTCCTTGGCATCAAAAAAAAAAAAATTTGGGAAAAATTTCCTTGGCGGGCCCACGGGCCCGAATTTTTCCCTTAGCTCTTAGGAAAAATTTTGGGAATTTTTTTAATTTTCCACCACCCTGTTGACCCATAGCCAATTGGAAGCTTCCACATGGCACCACGAGGAATCGGTGGAGGGCAGATCTCTTTTTAAATTTAGCGCTCCCAGAAAATTTTGGTAAAATTTTCCAAATTTTCCCGCCGCCCGCCAACCTGCAGTCAACTAAGAGCCACCATGTGGCATCGCGAGGTGCGAAAAGGCACAGTGAATGCTACCCTCTTAGCCCTTTGGGGTGTTAAACTAATTATACTCCCCTCCTCCCCTCCTTCCCCGCATTGGCTTAGGAGATGCCACGTGTAACAACCCAAAAATTCACACACGCTAACAACACAAGTAAAATACAAGATAATTTTTTTTGACTTGATTGACACAAAACACGACACAACATGTCGCCACCAAGGTTACAACTAACTCTGTGAACAACTCGATGCAAGGATGACCACAAAGGTAACACGAAATGTTCACACCCATCAAGGATAATTCACTTTTCTTTTTGACAAGACAACATAGGAAACCACCACATAATACACTTACAGATAGGGTAAGCCACAATGAGAAATTATTGAAGGTTATTTATTTTCATAAGACATCTTTCAATCTTTAACTTAAGTTTTCTAGGACTCTAGATATGATTCGTACAACTCCTCTTATAACGCCAAGTTTCTTAGTTTTACTCTGAAGAGAAATTTGCTTTAAGTCTTCTCTATTATGACCTTTATTTGCTTAATTCGTTTATTTAGAAAAAGGGTAATTTAATTCCACAAGGCCATCTATTTACACTTACGCTACTAGAACTCGTTCATGCCCATATGACAACATGGGTTTGTGTTCAACACACTTAAGAGAAGAAAAACAAAGCACCTTGGAAAAAGGTTAGAGGGAGAAGGTCGAGTTGAAATCATCTTTAAGACCTCATTAGTTATTACCAAGATTTAATTGAAGCTTGAAAACTTAACCAGAATTATTAAAGATTTTACTTAGGCTTTACTAAATGAGTTTTATAAAATAAAACAATTTACCTTCCAATGGCTGAGAGATAGATTGCGTGGTTTCTAAATTGTTTTCTCCCGCTTATTAAATCTTATTATCTTCCAGAACTAACCATAGATTTCCCTTAAGTTCGTTTAAGAATTCCACCATAAAAGGAATAGTGTTCATTAGTGTAGCTTGGGATATCAAGTTATAAAATGTTACTTAACAAAGGATAGTTTCATCTTTGATCACTTATGGAATTACATGTCCTCAAGTTGGTCACCTCTACATTAATTTATTTGCAATATAAATTTTAGTTTAACTTCTATAAGTATTAAACAACCCATTTTATTTTACTTATGACACATTATTACTAAGTCTTAGAAAGATTTAACTCAACATTTATTCACAAGGGTAAAGTTTAACAATACTCATTTACAAAAACAAAACAAGGTCACATCAACTCTTAGAATACCGATAATCCATTAAGGCCACTCAACAAAGAGGTAAACCAATTTTCTTAAATTCTCCAAGATAGACAGACAATTCAAGGTTTCCAAAGTTAAGGTGACATAACCCACGATACAATATACTAAGACAATGATCCTCTTCTAAATTTTCCACTGGACATTATCAATAGTTGAACAATATAAAGAGGATTCATGCAAAAGAACTTCTCAACTGAGGTTGATGCAAAAGTCTACGAGTCTATCCCTCATCTACCCGCATAAGCCATCTGCAACAATTTTTTTTTTTCACAAGAGTCAGTTCGTGAGAACTGAGCAAGATAAGGCTACACAAAGCCACCATAACTAAAGTCTAACAATACCATGAAAGAAACACTCTATTACGAGAATTGGGTCAATGCCCTAAACACAACAACACCTCAAATTATCATAAAGTCTCTACCATGCCAATCAAAGAAGAAAAGGCCTTGTACTTCAATTATGAACAAAAGCAACGAAAGTATAACAATTGTACGAGAATGGCTCTTGACCTTATAAGAAGAAATAAACAATCTATAAGAAACAAGATTCCCATCAACAATTAAATATTTACAAGATTGAAGTTTGTCACACATGCCATCCATCTAAAATTACCAAAAGATACCAAAAGCATAGGCTTTAATATAAGATTTCTAAAAGACAAGAGCTGATCAGCCTAACCAAGAGGAACCACAATGTTCACAGATTAACATGAAAGGCCAAGCATATTAGAATTTCATTCCTGTAATCACATAGTGCATATCACTGAAATTAGATACACAGACACGACACAACATAAGTTTGAAGCGAAGGCAAAGTATACTAGTCTTGACCATTAACTCTAAGAGATTCCCAAATCATTCAAGAAGGGCCAATGCCTTAAAGGCTAGTAATAACACACAAGAGAAGAAGGGAACTCCGTCAAAAAAGAGTATACAAAACGTCAGCCAAATTTTTATATCACTAAGGATTTACAAACCTCCACAGTAATTCTAAAGTTCAGTTAATTTAAAATAAATTACTTTTTTTTAAAAACAACAATATTATAATTCAACCCTTCATAACACAACCAACCGTCA
Organism: Taxus wallichiana var. yunnanensis; assembly: GCA_018340775.1. NCBI lineage: Eukaryota > Viridiplantae > Streptophyta > Pinopsida > Cupressales > Taxaceae > Taxus > Taxus wallichiana. The sequence goes on along the minus strand of CM031242.1, from coordinate 491,316,355 downwards.
CACATAGATACAAACATAAATTTCTAAGTGACATTAACAAAACAAAACCTTCTGCTATGAATCCATAAGACTATCAAATGCAAGATGAGTTTTTTTCCGAAGATTAATCACGTTTAAGGTAATTTCCATCACAAAATATTAAGGTAATTACGTGCATAGAAACCAACAAATATTAATTAATAGTGTTAACATTATAAAGGAGAAAGAATGCAAGTTAGGAAAATAGAAGATCACCATCAACAATAATTTTGAGAGGGGATTAGACCAAAACTATTCTAGTGTCAACGAGGTACTGGATTCGCACAATGAAACCTCGAGCTTAGTTGATCCGAAAAGCTAGTTACGGTTCAAGTTGATAGGGATGGTCAAGGTACTTCCTGAGGATGGCCTTAAAATCCTATAAACAAGATGAAAGATAATACAAGAGTCTAAACACACGAGACGGAAATGCATTGCACACAAACCTTTTCATTCTAAAAGTTTTAATACCAAATCTCTAACTCAGCTAGCCCAAGCATTGATCACACTAATCCTACAACCTTTCTTTCTCGATGCCAAAATGTTATCAAAGGGACTTGAGAAGGAGTTAACAACAAACGTCAAAAGACAAAGAAAGACAAACTTGGGTGCTAGGGAGGAGCTTCATAGTTATCGTAAACTTACTTCAACGATAACGAAAATACTAGTTGGATCAACATAATAACTTGCAACTCAATCGCAGAGAAGAAGAAATACATAAACAAACAGATGAAGGTCTATCACTCGAGAAAGAGAAACATAACGCCTAGAGGAGAGGGCACATGCATGCTTTCCACCAACATACTGACAACGATAAAAGCTAAAACAGGAAGAAAACAAGCAGAAAGGGGAGATCTCCCATCATGGCGTCCAATTGACAAATCAATGCAAGAAAAAGGTGATTCGATTTCACAATAACTTAAATATAGTAATAGTAGCAAGGTGTAGAAATATCTTGCCTGCTCCTCCAGCTTCGACAAGGCACCCAAACACCTCAACGTCCAGCACAACAACCCTCTAGTTGAGCTTCCGTCCATGGCATGTAAGACACCAACAATCCACTCAAGCCTACGTTCACACAGGCAGAGAGCTACCAAAAACATGAGTTTCACCAGAGGGAAGAAATAAAAAAAGTCTCAAGGACTGCTAAGACTGCAGTAAATACCCAAATTGGGTTTAATGGAGAAGCCCACAAACTTTAAAAAGGAAAGAAGTCTGACAGGAAAAAAATTAAACTCCACAACCTTGAAAGAACACTCCCAACCTGCATCAAAAGGTGCGATTTAGAGTAGAACAAAATATCCATCTCAGCACAAGGGGAACCCAATCTACCAAAAGGATTCACAGGTGGCTCAAGGGGCCATGTAAGCAGAATGAGGGAGAACAAAACGTAGGTAAAGTGTTTGACAAAACGCCACAAAGAGATGTAGTCTCACGGGATGCTATCCTTGCTGGATATTCACAAAACAAAGGTCATCAAAACAACTAACAGGTCAAACCTGATCAGGACGCCTTTACCAGCATTCACGTAGCCTAAAATAAAAAAAAAATAGTAGTTGCAGTTTAGAACAGGAAACTACCTCCAACGAGCAAGGGGCAGAAATCAGACCAAACGCCCCAGATAAACAAATCACTGCGCCCAAGGAGGAACTATGAAGAAAAATGCCTTGACAGAAATGATTTCGATGGCCTCTCCCCACGCAACTAGGTCAAAATGGTAGTTTGGAACAGGTGTGGACATCCATCCACGCGCGCAGGGTAAGAAGAGAAGGATCTCCAATAAGGAACCAACAAGTGTCGAAGCTGATCAGTTTTCCTAACCCAAAGCATTCACGCAGTCAACAAAGAGGCAGAGAAAACATGCCAGGAGAAGGAATCGCCCATACGCATTGAATAAAAGAATAAAAATGAGATCATGGTGAAGGAAAATCAGGACTCCACCCACTCCCATCTCCCTCACGCAAGGTAGAAAACATTAAATACCATAACTATTTGCAGTTCGGTGGTTGGGAGGAGTCCAAACGCCATTTACTTGCAACAAGACACGCGAATGGACCTGGTCGGCCAAGGTGGCAGTGAAGGGTAGGTGAAAGAAGTTTAAAAGTTTCTAATAAAAAGAATGGGCAGTCTCCACCATGACATGGTGCCCCCACGAGCCCCTCCTTAATCAAAGATACGGGATAAACAAAATCTCTACTAAGGTAAGCTCACAAAGCATACGAAAGAAGATTATATTAATAAAAATGTAAAAAGGAGTTACAAGATTACCCGAACAGTTCTCATAAGCTAAAAAGGTATAAGAATTTTTGTATGATTACTATTCAACCCGAGAAAAATTAAATCATGTACACACGAGCAAGCTAGGGGAAGTAAGAATCGAATTCTCCATTACCCACAATGATTAAAACAACTTGCGAACAGGCCTAAGCGACCAAGCGAAGAAAACTAGAGGTTGACATTCAAAAGCAAACACGAAGCAAGGAACGACCATGGCACCAAGACGGGTAACCCCTTCCTCACGACGAACGGGGTTCATTCTAGAAAGCGACCAACCAAACAATAAAATCGCTTAACGATAATTAATAATAAAGTTGATAACAATCGACAATAAAAATAATGAGTTATCGTCGATCGATAATTAAAATATATTATTATTATTATTATTATTTAATTATTATTATTATTATTATTATTACCACCACTTAAAATAATTATTAATCATATTAACAAAGACGTATATACCAGCTCGACAATAATGTAAACCAATAACACTATAAAATAGAGGCCAATCGATAATTAAATTAAAACAACATTGTTATCATTATATACTATAAATATAAATAATTTCTACTCACATCAATAATGGCCAAAGATCCAGCTTAACTATGCGACAACAAAATCCTCCTTTAACTAGGTTAACGCACAGGACATTACACAGTCCACACACAGAGGTGTCAATAATGACTTGAGAATGCAAGAAGAAGAGGGAAGGTTCTAAAACACCACTGAGACAAGATCTAAGACAACGGAATTACACACAACCATTCGACGCTCAACAAAAAGAGTCATTGCGACAAGAACTAGGGTAAATGCTTTGAACAGGGCACTACACCATGTGTGCCTTGTGGACTTGCGGGAGCGCGTGTGCAAAGTTGGCTTTCACCCTATGTGGGAAGATTTTTCAAATTGTCTCCCAATACTCCGTTGTCCCTGCACTGACTTGGGAGGCGCCACATGTCCCTAGTGGACTTACAAACCCATGGGTGCACGAGCGCAAAGTTGTTTTTTTTCCCCACGCGGGGAAATTTCCAAAGGTCTCCTTGCAGCCCGCTCTTGGGAAAAATTTCACCCCAAGCCCGCGCCCATAACTCGAAAAATATGAGTTAGGAGGACTTCTTTATATCAATGGAAAGGTGAGGAAATTTCCTATCTAATGGGAATAATTTAGGGAATTTTGAATGCATTAATTTTGAGAAAAATCAAGCTAAACCTTTAAGCCTGTTAGAGAGTGGGTATGGTGAGCAATTACCCTCTGAACCTTATTGTACCTTCTAACCCAAAATTCTGGACCTTATGACCTCTAATAATTGTTAATAAAGGAAAAGTGTGTTCTAGTAATTTAGAATTGTTTTGGAACTTGTTAGTTACTGATTGTTGCCTCAGTAACCAGTTGTAGACTCCTTTAAATAAATAAAAATTATTCCATAATTTTCGTAACTAATCCTAGGTTGTCCTTGGGTCTCAAGTGGGTTGTTTTTAGCGGCGTTACAGATGACTTAGTTTACCTTATCCTAGAACATTTTTTTCCCCCTCTGTTTGATTTTGGGTGTGCATTATGGATGATGCTTTCTTCTAGGGTAATGTCCTCGTAAAACCAACCTTTTTCATATTATAAAACCCCCTTGGTCCAACCTCCGAAGTTTTTATTAGGATCATCAACTAACCCGAATGTCACCTTCAAAGTTAGAATCAATTTTAAACCCATTACCCATTTGGTCACCAATTGGGTTTATGGATCATTTCTTGTTTCTTGGTGAACCATTATCAACTTTTAAGTGGTGGTAGGTTGTAAGATTGTAACCTCTTTCGGTGTCTAGAGAAGAGTGTGTTAGGTTGTTATTTTGTAACGTATAATCCTTATTTTGGTGAGTCCTTAAACGACCCTAAGGTGAAATCAATGGTTATATTTTATAATATAATAAGGTTATAATAAGTAGGAGGAAATTGTTTAAGAAACCATGCAATCTATCTCTCCTGTTTGAAATGTAAATTGTATACTTTTTTCAACTCGTCAAGTGAAGCCTAGTAAAATTTCTAATCATTCTAGATAAATTCTTAGCCCCAATAAAATCCTAGTTGATAACTAATGAGATCTTAAATATGAATCCAATTTGATCTTCTTCCCCTAACTTCTTTTAAAAGTTCTTTGTAATCTTCTCTTAAGTGTTGATAAACATTTAACCCTTGCACAAGGAGGTTATAATTCCAAAGCTAAACGGTACCTTCCCTCAATTGGAGCTTGCACTCGTCACCTTGTGCAATGGAGGTAGGAAACAAGGTTTAGTAGCTTGTGTATAAATAAATAACCTTGTGAGAAATGGAAAATTTCTTTAAATCAACAAATTAAGCAAGTTATTGACATATTATAGAATGATCCTCCTTCAGAAAACTTGATCTTAAGCTAATTAGTCAATAGTATAAAAGAAAGAAGTTCACCTTTGTAAGAAGAATTGCTCGAATCATAACATGAATCTTCTAGATTGTAAGTCAAGTTTTAAAATACGTTTTTAGTAAATAAATAACCTTAAAAGATTTTTCTTTGTGGGTTGTCCTTAACTATAACTGTGTATTGTGGTTGAACTTTTACGTTGTGCCTTGTTGAAGAGAAAAGTGAACTATTCGTGATGGGTGTTGTATGATTCCTTGTTGCCTATGTTTTCAATGTTGTGTCAAGATTATTGAGAGTTGGTTGTAGCCCTTTTCTAGGCACTTGTGTTGTCGTGTAAACTCCAAGAAAGTCAAAAAACATTATCCAATTTTTTTGGTGTTGTAATTGGGGGTGTGTTCTAGTGTGCATTATAGTTCATCAAAGAATACACATGGGGTTCCCAAAATGGAAGCATTAGACTTAATGTTTTCTTATTCAAACTCCCCTACTAACTAAGATCTAACTATATCCCCAAAAGCCAACAATGATATTACTCTTAAAATTAATTAACGTTTCACAACAATGAGGATAAAGTTTAATTTGTAGCTTAAGGATAAGCGAGGGTAGATTCTCTTTACACCAGAAGATAACTCCCTTCTTTCCACTTAAATACTCTTAATTTTATCTACAAAATCACAAATTCATTATTATTTTATTTATTTATTCACCTATGTATTCATTTTATTTTATTGTTGGTTAACTTTTAGAAAAGGATTGACAACTCACAATAATATACCTAGAATTACATTGATGCCAAGACCATGGAGGGTTATTATACAAGAAAGTTTTATGACTCGAAAGAAGAATTTACCATTACTTATCGAGAAAACTATACACGGGTATAACATTTCTATTCAACACAGACACAACCAAAGGTGTCAAAATATTCGATTAAACTTTGACTGAGAACAAGAAAGTAACAAAATTGGTCAAGCCACGCTACACTATTTTCATGATTGTTATAATATGATTAAAAAATAATCATAACAAGGTGGTGATCAAATTTTATTCCTCACAATAATGTTTTCAAGTTTTGTTACAAATGGTTAAGATAACCTTTCATCATAAAAAACAAAAACCCAAGGCAAGAAGCCTTCCAAACTCCTCTACAAGCACTAATCCAAGATTTATAGTACATTAAACATTTGTACAAGTGACTTCATAAAACAAATTGATGCAACCTTTATCAATCATTCCTTTTATCTACTCGCAAAATCCATCTGCACAATGTTGGTGCTCAAAATAGTCTCGCCCCATTTTTCCATTAAAATCTATCAATTTATGGTCTCTGTCACATTTCATCTTCCCGTATTGTGCCTGAAAAGTATCCACCTTCCTTTTATTGTTATAATCAATCCTTTCCTGGGCCGAGGATCACTTGTAGATCCAAAATTGTTTCCTTGTTTCTCTGTTCATCTGAAAAGGTTTGTATTTGGGTGTAAAAACTCAAGTTGTCCCATTTTTCCATTTTTCACAGTTAGGATTTGTTGTCCTTGTCATTTTTTCCCTAAATACTTGAAGAAAAATGAATGGATGTAGCTCAGAGGAATGTATTTGAGCCTTGTAACATTTCTAAATTCTCTGTCCTTGGAGAAAATTTCATCTTTGGGCTCAAACAATTGTCTTCCTGCATTTTACGGTTTGACGGGTGAGTTTTCCTCATCAAATTCTCATCCTTGCATCAACAAGAAACATGGCCTCTTTTGGTTGGACGCGGCTTGGTCAAAAATTTCATGAATCACCTCAACTTAAAAACCTATCTACATGGAAGAACGACGCTCATTTAAAAATTTTCTTTTGGTTTGGCCTTGGAGTTATGCATTAGGAGGACACGTGGAGGTTTCCACTACTTTTCCCAGACTTAGACAAATTTTTATGTAGTTGGTACAGTTTGGCAAAACAAGGAAACGTGGTGAGCCCGCACTCATTCAAGGTCTCGCTCTTGGGCACCATTTTGAAATTGCGCCATGAAGACACGTGAAGGATTCTCGCCTGGGTCTTCCCATAATTAGTCTTTTTCAAAAGGTTTTGAGGGCCTAGGACATGTGGAGGGACCGCACATGTTTGAGGACCGGCCCTTGAATTTTATTTTAAAGAAGCACCGGAGGACACTTGGAGGCCTCTGCTCACTTTGCATTTTTCTTGGACTTTTCAATGGCCAAACAAAGGATACTACCGTGGACTCGACACATGGCGCATTCTGCTAAGCTTTAAGCCTTCAAACAAATTTTACCAAGCTAGGACACATGGTGAACCCGCGCTCATTCAAGGTCTCAACTTTTGGGGACCATCTCAAGATGTGCCATTGTGACGTGTGTAGTTTGAAAAGTCAAAGGTGGGGAAGCGGACCATTGGGGGAAACTTGGATTTTTGCCTCTTGTCATCAAAAGGATTAAAATATCAAAATGGCCCACAAGCCCGATAAAAGGGAGGTCAAGGTTGGCTTTGAAAAGTCAAAGGGGTGGGGAAGCGGACCATCGAGAGGCAACTTAGATTTTTGCCTCTTGTCATCAAAAGGATTAAAACATCAAAATGGCCCACAAGCCCGACAGAGAATAGTCAAAATTTTACAGTCAATGGCGGAGGTGCGGAATTTAAGGGGAAATTTGGAAAATTTTCCTTTTGTGGAGAAAGGATTTAAAAAGTGAAAAGGAAGCGTGGTTCCATTGGGACCCACATCAAAGACTAGAAGTGGAAGGGCGGAGCTGCGGGGAAACTTGGAAAATTTTCCTTTTCCAAAAAAAGGTGAAATAGTAGAATTTGGCCATGCAGTTCCTTTGGGACCCACCTTAGGACATGTGTCAGGCTCATTTCTCAAGGGCGGAGGTGCGGAGAAAAATGTGAAAATTTTACATTTTTCTAAAAGTTGTAAAAGGAAAAAAGAAACCCATGAGGCCGCATTTTAAATTGGATCTCCCACGTGGATGGTCCAAATTCAAAATAGAAATCAATGGCAGTTGTGCATCTGTATCTAATTTTTCCACCATTTTCACTCCAAAGCTCTTGGGGATGCGTATTCTTATGGTTTTTTATCATTTCTTGGAGTCTCCTGCATGCCAAATGAAGAGGAACATTAATCTGGTATCTGGTTTGGTGGGGAAGGTCTATAAATGTCTCTCACCATTAAATATGTAATCTGACTATCGGATTGATCCGATTTTTCTTTCCTTGGCACGTGAAATACCTGTTGATATCTTGGTTTGGTGAGGAAAATCTGGGGACGTCTTTTACCATTAAGATGAGATCTGATCTCTGGGCTCGATCTGATCTTCCATTTTTCTTCCGGGCATGCAAAGAACCAGATTTGACAGATTAGGGGTAGAAGTGGTTAGTGAGTAGAGGGAAAAATGATCTACAGAGAAGGAGTTGAATGTGGGAGATGTTCGAAGAGATCTACCCCCGAGCACTGACAAATTTTTACAGATCGATTCTAGGAATCGTGATCGAGATCATGGTGAGCACTGGTGCACTCAATGTTTGGATTTTTGGGGGGAAAACTCTATTGTAAAATGTTATAAATTGCATAAATTTTTGTGCAAATGGTTGGAATGTTGGAGTGTTAGAGGTTAGAACTGATTTTCTAAGAGAAAAGCTTTGATAGAGCCCGTCTTTTGAGGAAATATATCCGAGAAAACTGTATATCTCTTTTGTGTTAAACTTGATCGTGTCAAGGTGGTTGAGTGTACAACCATTGACAAGCTCTGAGATTGTTCTAGAAACTTTCCCCTGTTGATAAGTTTAATCAAATTTGAGTTATTCTATGTTGACTCTAAGCAATTAGTGTCTTTGCTTTGTTTCAGAATGTCTACAAATAGTTTTTTCGTTCCTATTGCAATCTTATATTGAAATTTTTGTGAAATCACACAGGATCTTGTCCCTATGACAATTTAATGGTATTTGCAATTTCATTTCAAGAAGATCCTTCATCTTGGATGAGATAAAAAATTTAAAATCAATTCACTGTCATTTGTTGATAAAGATTGTCTATAAGTCTTCGGGTGTACCTTAGGCGTGGTTAATCAGAAACTATAGTATTTAATTGAGTCTTTTTAATTCGAGCCTTTTCATTTTGGATTCTTAAAGATTATGTGAAAACGTGCTGATTTGGGCCTCCATTGAAGCACACCTTCTGGTTGAAGGAACATCTATTGACTATTATGAAGCTTTCTGTTGTGAAGTTGCTCATTATTGTAAAGTCCCTCCAAAGGTCTTAGTATAATCAACTTTATCTGCTTCACCTCCGGCCAAAATCATTCAAAAACAATTAATCATACCCATACTACCCCTATTTTTCATGTATGTATACAAATGCATAATTTTTACTACCAAAACATGCAGAAACAATCAGGTTTTCATTGTCTTTAGTGGCCTAAACCTTTCTTAGAAAATATCTCCATTATTTAGAGTGACAACTCGTGAGAGTTAGGTTTTTTGTTGCATTGATCATATTTTCTTCAAGGTCTTCTTAATATTTCACAAGGAAGGACATCTCCATCTCCTCCACAAACAACAGGCTACAAAAAGGGTCCTCTCACCCTGGTTGAAAGGCACAACCATAAAGTAGTGAGGATAGGTCAAATCCTCTTGAGGGTGCTACCCATTTCTCCACATCTGAGTGACAAAGAGCAAGTTGCATTTCATCCCCGGCTATAAAATGACACACTACATGCTTTGCTTGTCTCTAAGCTTCCTGCCAAACCTATGATGTTGCTCAGCTTCTGAGGGAGAATCAATTTGGGTACCAACACCAACACCCGATCACGCATTATGGAGACTTGATTTCCATTGTTGGGAACTAATTTGAGTTGTTAAGACAAATTTTTTGATCTATTGCCCATTCATATCTATTTGGCCCTTGATGCCTTACTAGCAATTACTCGAGGAAGGAAAGATTGTAGTTCATATTTAGACCCTAGTAAACACTTCTTATATGCTCAAAGTGCTAATACATTTTTTCAAACATCATCTTGTGTTCGGGCCTGTAAGAAGTATTCAAAGTTACAAGTGTTGTGTGTAATTCTTTTAGTTTCTACACCTAGTGCACTAGCTTTCATTGATAAATCTGGGTAAAGAAAAGTCAGATCTTTCCATTTCTAGTTTTAGTATTGATCAGACATTTGACAAATCATATTTTAGTGCATTTGCACAACTAAGGTGGAAATCCTTAGTGGTGACTCCTGTTGATTTGATTCTTGATAAGTACTAGTGTCTTAACCTCTGTCAAGTGAGATTTGTTACTAATATTTACAAAGATGGAAGGAAGAAGATCTTTCTTTGCTAGAGATCCTGCTAGGACATTATTTCCAGAGCTAGGAAAAACAAAGTCAGAAGGAAGAAAATCCTGGAGAGTTGTTGGAGATCAGAAAACAAGAAAAGGGATCTCCATTGATGAAAGTGATCATCCTATCATTGAATATTTCCATTCAAGTGCTTCTGAATCAGGTAGCCTCTTTGTGGAATTGAATTCTCCAACTGGAGAGGGGCCTTCATTTGATTTTGAAAAGTTTTCTTCTCATTCTGCCCCTGTCTTTTCAAAAGTTGATAGGGTTTTCAAGAAATAAGGCCTTTAGGGGATATCCATTTTGAAATTTATACTCATGTGTTTCAAAGACCCTCTTGCCCCTTATCAATTTGTCTCCCCTCCAGGGTCACCTCCTCAAAACAACATGGCCCTGCCCCCACCCAGACCTCCATTTGTTGTAAACACCTTTGGTCCTATAAATTTTACAGGGATGGTTGGTTATCCAAATGTAGTTCCCATGATGTAAGAAATAGATTACCAAAGTTCTAAGGAAACAACGCTATAACTAGTGATCAACATCTAAAGCTTTTTATCAATATGATGGAAGACTTTGAGATTGAACATGAAGATGTATATATCAAATTGTTTATCCATACTTTGGAAGAGGATGCAAGGGATTGGTATAAAGCTTTGCTAGATAATTCCATTGATTCTTGGACAGAGATGAACAATGCATTTAGATTGCAGTATGGTGATAGAACTGACCCTAGGTTTCTTCTATCAGAATTTGAAAACATCAAGAAGAATCCTAATGAGTCAGTACATGATTTCAACACAAGGTTTAACAAGACCTTGAGGAGATTTCCTATTAGCTTAAGGCCATGTGATGAATCATGTTTGATCAAATATTCAGATGCATTTGATAAAAAGGTTGCTTACTACTTGAGGGAAAAAACCCTACTAATTTGAGGTAGGCCTTCACCATGGCTCTGCAAATAGAGAACAACATCAAGGCAATTGGAAAGCCTCCAAAAAGGGAGGGTGTAAAACTAATTAACCCGTAGAAAAGCCTCAAACAAGTAAGGTTGCTGATTTGGAGGAAGTTGTGAAAACTTTGGTAGGGGTTGTCAAAGAAATATCATACAAATTAGCCCGGGTAGAAAAAGGAATTGGGAAGAGTTCACAAGGTCAAACAAGCAACAAGGCCAAGACAGGTTTACAAATCATCATAGAAATGATCAAGAGATCTGATGATAGAGGCAAGGGACTTGTTGGATTTGGAAATAAATAGTCCCTGAGCCAGGGAAAATAGAATGGTTCCTGATCCTTTGGCTGCTAGAGTTCTTTGTTGTGGAGGAGACAGATGTCATTGATTGGTGTGATAGATGTTTCATGCCCCATGCTCCATGTGAGGAAGATCAGTAAGAAGAAGAAGAAGTTGATGATGATAATGATGATGATGTTTACATGATGGGTTGCTCCATGAGCTCACAAAAAGGGAAACTTCAACTGAGGTAATAAGTGCTAGAATTGTTGCTGATTTTTGGGATTGCATCCATCAGGTACCTATTCTTCCTCCCTCTCATACTTTAGAAGTAGATACTGTACAAGCTTTTGAATTGCCCAATAATGACTTTGAATATTTGAGAGCTTTAATGATAAAGAAGTATGATGGAGGAATCCCATCTGAGGAGGATAGGTAGTTGTTGATGAATGTTGTTGTTGCCCAAGAAAGGAGTACAACACAAGAAGTAGGGTTGTCAAAGGGACAGGGCCTCGAGGCCAAGAAAAAAACTCCATTGCTTTCAAATATTCCTAAAGAGGCTCCTAAGAAAGATGCATCTGCCAAGGGCCTTGTTGTCCCAAACAAAAAAATCATACCCCTCCTCATGCCCAAGCTGTCAAAAATCATGTGCCATCTAATGAGTGTATCAACCTTCCTTCCAATGTTGCCTTGCCAAAGTTTGTCCCTTATGATATTGCCCAAGTCTTGAGTTAGATCAAGATCTCAGTTCTAATTGTTGATTTCTTAGGATTCTTGAGCACAAAAAAAGGGCTTTTGAGTATTTGGGGCTGAAAGAGGAGAAGACTGACCCTAGGTAGAAATATAAACATTGTGGAGACTCCACCAGTCATTGAAGAATTAGAGACACCACCAGTGTTGGAGGAACTAGGTGAACCACCTGAGGTTTATTTTGGGACATCCTTGGTGGAGTCTCAGTTAAATGTGGATCCATTCTTCACCACTCTGATCATTAAAGACAAATTGTTACACAATTGTATGTTTGATTAGGGGCATCATGTAATGTTATGCCTCTAGAAGTCATGAATGAGCTAGATATCAAAGTAACAACAACATATGGGAAGTGTACTTGCTATGGACTCCTAGAGAGTGCCAGTGGTGGGATGTGTGAAAGGTCTGGTGGTGCATCTTGTAGCTTACCCAGGTAAAAACTTGAAGCTTGATGTTAGTTATTGTTGATTGCCCAGCCAAGTGGGGTATGTTGTTATCTAGAAAATGGGCTACAAGTGTTGGTGGGAGTGTTCAAATGGACATGTCCTATGCTACCATCCCAATTGAGGGAAGCCTTGTCAAGTTGTATGGAGAAAAGAAGATGTTGCACCTTATTGAAGATCCCAACAATGCATCTTATGAAGTATTGTACACAAGTGTTGATGTTGATAACTTTGTAGGATTTGTTGATGGAAAAGAGCACAAGATTGAAGAATGCAAGTGTCTTGAATAGGTAGGCTCTCCTTGGACTTTATTGTTTGATGGAGCTTGCTCTAAGTTTGGAAATGGTGTTGGTGTTGTTCTGATCTCTCCAGGCCGGGAAAGTTTGTCTTTTCCTTCAAACTCAACTTTGAGTGCACTAATAACATTGTTGAGTATGAGGCATTATTGTTAGGTCTGAGGATTGCTTGGAAATATGGTGTTAAAGACATCATTGTCAAAGGAGATTCAGAATTAATTGTAAAGCAAGTCAGAAAACTTTATGCCAAAAAAATCAGCGAATGAAACAATACAAGCATGCAGTTTGGGATCTCATTGAGATGTTTGATTCATTCAATATTGTGCATCATGATAGGAAGTTCAATGATTTGGCTAGAAAAACTTGTAGTATTGGGATCTTGGTTTGATAATTGTGCAATGTCCCCATATTGTGAATATGATGTTGAGGTGTTAACTAGGCCATCTATCCCTGACAACATTAAACATTAACAAGTTTTTGATGATGATGCTCAGGTCAGAATATTTTTGTAGAACAAAGGGAGTTTTTTGATCAAAATATTGATTGGGAGCCAATGGTGTGCGTAGAAGAGGGTAAAGAAACCTTGTTTGGAAAAGGCATCATCCAACTAAAGACTAATACCATTCCTAGAGGGACTGGTTTCTCTTGAATCCAACTTTGATAATGTTGATCGCATTATTAATAGATGCATGTGGCAGCCTCAAGGGATATTGAGGAGCATGACCTTGGCACAAAGGAGAAACCAAGGAAGATTTGGTTGGGAAGCAATCTCAGCAAGGAGGAAAAACAGTCTTATGTCAATTTCTAAAAAATATCAAGATTGCATGGCTTGGACTTATTTTAAACTAAAGGCATATAGAGAGGATTTGTTTCAACATGAGATTCCCTTGGAATCTAATGCAAAACCATTCAAGAAGAAACAAAGGCCAATCAATCCACTCCTATCTCTTAAAATGCAAGAAGAACTGAAGAAAATGAGGGATGGAGGGATTATTCATCCCACAAGGTATTCTTCTTGGGTTGTGAACCTAGTACCAAGTTAGAAAGAAGAATGGTGACATCAGGTGTGTGTGGATTTTAGAAATTTGAATAGAGCATCAATGAAGGATAATTATCCTTTACCAAACATGGAAAACATGTCTACAGCTAGTGACTAGTTCTGAGCTACTTTCTACCTGGATGGTTTCTTTGGTTATAACCAAGTTGTGGTGAAGGAATCAGAAAGAATTAAAACAACCTTTACCACTCCTTGGGGGACTTATGTATATGTTAGGATGCCCTTTCTTGATGAATGTTGGAGCAACCTTTCAAAGAGCAATGGATGTTGCTTTTGCTTGGTTACATCAATGATTTTATTGTTGTTTACCAAGATGATGTGATTGTGTTTTCCAGAAAGAGAGTGATCACTTGTTGCACTTGGAAAGATGTTGATAAGATGTAGAGAGTATGGCATTTCACTCAATCCAAAGAAGTGCCATTTTGGAGTGTAGAAGGAAAAGTTGCTTGGTCACATTATGTCACAAGAGGGGTAATGATTGATCCAGAAAGGGTAGAGGCCATCAGCAAGGTCCCAATTCAAGAACCAAGAAAGGAATTTAGTCCTTCTTTGGGAGATAAACTTCATCAGAAGATTCATATCAAACTTTTTGAGTTGACCATTCCAATCACTTCCATGTTAAAGAAGGACCAGGACCATCAAATGGGAGGAGGATGCCATTCAAGATTTCAATGGGATCAAGGAGGCATTAAAGCATGCCCCTATTTTAGTAGCTCCAGATTATAAGAAGCCTTTCCAACTATTTTCTTTTGCTTCAGAGAACACTATTGCATCTGTCTTGTTGTAGAAAGATGATGAAGGGGTTGAGAGGCCAATTACCTTTTTAGTAAGGCATTGCAGGGGGCTGAGCTGAAATACACTATTATGGAGAAACAAGCATTTTCCTTGGTAAAAGAAACAAAGGTTTTCAGGCCTTACATTTTGAGTTCTAAAATTGTTGCTTATGTTCCCCACACCATGGTGAAAGACATCTTATCAGAGATGGAGGTCTCAAGCAAAAAGATGCAGATGGGTGAACAAGTTGCAAGAATATGACATGGATATCCAAACCATGAAGTTGGTGAGAGGTTTGGGCTTGGCTAAGCTTATGGCTGAGAGAAACTTGCAAACTATTGAGGTAAATGAGGTAGAAGAAGGAAGGGTAGATGTCTTTGAAAAATTGATGAGTTCTAAGTGGTATAAAGATGTAATTTTTATCTCAGACATTTATATTGCCCTGAGTATTTAAGTAAGAACTAGAAAAGGGCCCTTAAGTTGGCTTCCCATAAATATGTCATTATTGATTATGGGTTAGCTTGGAAGAACCCTGAGGGAGTTCTCTTAAGGTGCATCACTGAAGATGAAGCCCCCAAGATAATTGTTGATCTCCATGGAGGAGTTTGTGGGGGGATTTTGTTGGAAGGTCACAACACACAAGATCTTGAGGGATGGTTATTGGTGGCCAACTCTCTCAAAGATGCAACTCTTTTGGTTAGAAGATGTGAGAGTTTCAACACTTCTCTAGAATACTAAAAGCTTTAGGCTCCCTTCCTTTGCAACCTGTATCAATTGAAGCCCCATTCAAGCAATGGGGAATGGATTTCATTGGTGAGATTTTAGACCCTTCAAGTGTTGGCCATAAGTGGATTCTTGTAGCCACTAATTACTTCACCAAGTGGGTGGAGGCAATCCCCACCAAAAGAAACACACCAAATTGTCATGGACTTCATGTTGAACCATATCATCTGCAAGTTTGGGGTGCCAGTCAAAATTGTTGTTGACAATGCCATGAGCTTCAGAGCTAAACCCTTGGTGGAAATGTGCAAAGAATATGGGATCAATTTGACATATGCTTCTAATTACAATCCCAAGAAATGGACAAGTTGAGTCAGTAATAAAAATTTGCTAAAGATTATCAGAAGAACCTTGGAGCTGAACAAGAGAAAATGGGGTGAGCAGTTGAAGTTTTTTGTCTGGGCTGACCAAATTACTATTAAAAGAGCCACTGGAAAGAGTCCATTTGAGTTGGTATATGGAACTCAGGCCCTGCTACCCCTGCATATGTAATTATCCTCATATCAGTTCATTCAACAACTGGAAGATCAAGAAGTAAGTCCATATGATGCCCACATTAACCAGATTGTTGAACTTGATGAAGAAAGGAGGGCATCCCACCAAAGGCATGTAAAGTTTAGAGAAAAGAAAAGAAGTTGTTCGAAAAGAAGGTCACCCCAAGAGCTTTCAATGTTGGAGATCTCGTGCTTGTTATGGGATAGTAGGCATGAAGATAAGGGCAAGCATGGAAAATTTGACACATTATGGATGGGCCCTTACTCCATTGATATTAGAATTGGTGAACATACCTTCTTCTTGAAGGATTTGGATGGGGAATTTCTTGAATTACCTGTTAATGACAGGCATTTGAAACATTTCTTGGATTGATTCCCCAGAATCAAGGTGAACATCATGTATGATGTATAGTTTGTTGGTTTGTTTTTTGTCTTTCATGTTTTTTTCATTCTAGCCCCTAGTGGCCTGTTTTTGCTAGTTTCTTGGTTTGTTTTTGGGGGATGGTTCTAGTTTTGTGCTCTACAAGTGACTCCTTTGCCCAATGGATATTTTGGCACTTGGTCTACCTTTGTTCTTGTGGCACTCGTAGAGGAGTTCCCATCCTCGAGTCGGAGCCGATGTTGGTGCTCAAAATAGTCTTGCCCCATTTTGCCATTAAAATTTATCAATTTATGGTCTCTGTCACATTTTATCTTCCCATATTGTGCCTAAAAAGTCTCCACCTTCCTTTTGTTTTTGTAATCAATCCTTTCCTGGACCGAGGATCACGTATAGATCCAAAATTATTTCCTCGTTTCTTTGTTCATCTGAAAAAGGTCTGTATTTGGGTGTAAAACTCAGGTTGTCCGTTCTTTCCATTTTTCACAGTCAGGATTTTTTGTCCTTGTCATTTTTTCCCTAAATACTTGAAGAAAAATGAATGGATGTAGCTCGGAGGAATGTATTTGAGCCTTGTAACATTTCTAAATTCTGTCCTTGGAGAAAATTTCATCTTTGGGCTCAAATGGTTGTTTTTCTACATTTTACGGTTTGACGGTGAGTTTTCCCATCAAATTTACATCCTTGCATCAACAGGAAACATGGCCTCTTTTGGTTGGATGTGGCTCAATAAGGTACTTCAAAAATTTCATGAATCGCCTCAACTTAAAAAACTTGTCTACATGGAAGAACGACACTCATTTGAAGATTTTCTTTTGGTTTGGCCTTAGAGTTACACTAGGAGGACACGTGGAGGTTTCCACTACTTTTCCCGGACTTAGAAAAATTTTATGCGGTTGGTACGGTTTGGCGGAGCAGGGACACGTGGCTGATCCCGCACTCATATAGGGTCACCGCTCTTGGACACCATTTTGAAATTGCGCCATGAAGACACGTGGAGGCTTCGCCATGGGGCTTCCCATACTTAGTCTTTTTCAAAAGGTTTTGAGGGGCCTGGGACATGTGGAGGGACCACGCATGTTTGAGGACCGGCTCTTGAATTTTATTTTAAAGAAGCACCAGGAGGACACTTGGAGGCCTCCACTCACTTTGCATTTTACTTGGAATTTTCAACGGCCAAAGGAGATATCCACGGACCCTAACACATGGCACATTCTCGTTTGAACTTTGAGCCTTGAAAAAAATTTGTCGAGCGAGGACACATGGTGAGCCCGCGCTCATTCAAGGTCTCAACTTTTGGGGACCATCTCAAGATGCGCCATTGTGACACGTGGCAGTTTGAAAAGTCAAAAGGTGGGGAAGCAGACCATTGGGGGCAACTTGGATTTTTTTGCCTCTTAAGGATTAAAATATCAAAATGGCCTACAAGCCCAATAAAAGGGAGGTCAAGGTTGGCTTTGAAAAGTTAAAGGAGCGGGGAAGCAGACCATCGAAGGAAACTTGGATTTTTTGCCTCTTGTCATCAAAAGGATTAAAACATCAAAATGGCCCGCAAGCCCGATAGAGAATAGTCAAAAAAATTTCCTGGTCAACGGCGGAGGTGTGGACTTTCGGGGAAATTTGGAAATTTTTCCTTTTGTGGAGAAAGGAGTTAAAAGTGAAAAAGGAAGTGTGGTTCTGCTGGGACCCACATCAGAGACTAGGAGCGGAAGCAAAGAGAGCTACGAGGAAACTTGGAAAATTTTCCCTTTTCCAAAAAAGAGATGAAATAGTATAATTTGGCCACGATTCCTTTGGGACCCACCTTAGGACACGTGTCAGGCTCATTTCTCAAGGGCGAAGGTGTGGAGCAAGATGTGAAAATTTTACATTTTTCTAGAATTTATAAGAGGAAAAAGAACTCACAAAGTCCACTTTAAATTGGATCTCCCATATGGATAGTCCAAATTCAAAATAGAAATCAACATGGCATTTGTGTTTCTTAAATTGCATGAATTTGTTGTGAAAATGGTTGGAATGTTGGAGGTTGGAATGTTGGAGTGTTAGAGGTCATAACTGATTTTCTAAAAAGCTTGATAGAGCCCATCTTTCTGAGGGGTTGTCTAAGAAACATGCATATCTCTTTTGTGTTAAATTTGATCATGTCAATGTGGTTGTGAGTGTGTCTGACCATTGACAAGCTTTGAGATTGTTCTAGAAACCTTCCTTTGCTGATAAGTTTAATCAAAATTGAGTTATCCTATGTTGAATTTGAGTAATTAGTGTCTACTTTGTTTCAGAATGTCTGTAAATAGTTTTATTCATTCCTATTGCAATCTTATACTGAAATTTTTGTGAAATCACACAGATCTCATCCCTATGACTTCCTTAATGGTATTTACAATTTCATTTCAAGAAGAGCCTTCATCTTGGATGAGATAAACAAATTTAAAATCAATTCACTATCATTTTTTGATAAAGATTGTCTATAAGTCTTTGGGTGTACCTTAGGCATGGTTAATTAGAAAATATAGTGTTTAATTGAGTCTTTTAATTCGATCCTTCATATTGGAGTCTTAAATATTATGTGAAAACATGTTGATTTGGGCCTCCATTGAAGCACACCTTCTAGTTGAAGGAACGTCTTGACTGTTTCTAAAGCTTTCTGTTGTGAAGTTGCTCATTATTGTAAAGTCGTCCAAAGGTCTTGTATAATCAACTTTATCCTGCTTCACCTCCCACCAAAATCATTCAAAAACAATTAATTATACCTATACTACCCCTGTTTGTCATGTATGTATACAAATGCATAATTTTTACTACCAAAACTTGCGAAAACAATTAGGTATTCATTGTATTTAGTGGCCTAAACCTTGCCTAGAAAATATCTCCATTATATAGAGTGACAACTCATGAGAGTTAGGTATTGTTGCATTGAATATATTTTCTTTAAGGTCTTCTTAATAATTTAAAAGGAAGGACATCTCCATCTCCTCCATAAAAAGCAAGCTAAAAAGGGTCCTCTCGCCCGGTTGAAAGACACAACCATAAAGTAGTGAGGATAGGTAAAATCCTCTTGAGGGTGCTACCCATTTCTCCACATCTGAGCGACAAAGTGCAAGTTACATTTCATCCCTGGCTACAAAATGACACACTACATGCTGCTTGCCTACAAACTCTCGCGATGTGTCTCTGCTCGTGAGTCAATTTTGTGATGTTCTCGAAGCAAGGGAGAACCAATTTGGGTACCAACACTTCACACGAGATAAAAACTTTCACCAGCCAACAAGAAGGAAGTTAAATATTCGATTAAGAACAATATCTCAACTAACCAAGGAAAGACCATAGACTTCAAAAGTTAGAAACAAAAGATCAAGAGTATTGGAATTTCAATCATGTAATCCTATAGATTATGTGATTTGAAATCTAATACTCAAACCATCCATCTAAAAAAAGGTCTTTAAGAAGTCAAAACATACTAGTTTTGATCATAAGCATGAAACAATAAAGGTTAATCAATCCTTCCAGGAGGGAGGTTTCATTGGCCTAAAAGCTAGAGCAACCAAACGAGTGTAAGAAGGGAAAACCATCACGTGATCAAAGGAGTTGAAAATAGAAATTCAATCCACAACTATATTCTCTCATCGAAAAGAGACTCCACAAGGTAATGATAAGAGAAGAATGGTAGCTAACAAAACCCAAAATGGGCATTACTCAAAAGCCAAGTTACTTGATAAACAAAGCATGGGATAACGAAAAGCCTCCTAACTTTCAAGTCCATTTAAGCCAAGATTAGCATTAAAACATCCTTCCGAGTTTCATAGCATTATGGGTTTGTAACCCTCCTTAAAAACAATCTATAGTTTCAGTCTAAACAAGAAGTTTACCACCTCCTCCTTACAAGATCTTTTAAAAGTAATACTTGTTAACATAATCAAAACCACTCTTCAAATGCATTTAATGAGTCACAAAAGCCATTATTCTAACAACAAACCCCATCATAATCGTCAAATTATCTAAATAATATAAAGGAAAAGTACCCCCAATGTCATTAATAATTTTAACATATTTCCAACATAGGCCAACAATGTATTTATATAAATATATTCCATTCATAACCTCATGACTATCCTCATAACGTATCATCAAATGTCATGAGTTAACAAGAGTCCTATTTCAATAATGACTATAGTCATCCCAAACACATTTCAAATTCTAAATCCAACACAAAGGTTTGGTCATAAACTTATGACCATTAATAATACATTGACTATCGATTCACATATTATCAATAACCTCTCAACAAGGAATAATTTGACCAAGTTAAGGTAAGAGTAATTATAATAGGGCTAGGGTTACGAATCTCCCCTTCCAAAGACATCAATCCACTCTAACAGAGGAGACCACTCAAAGCAGAGAAAACCCAAGTACCCGGTCGATCCAGTCGTAGTTCCCAAAAAGAAATATGACATCACATTCAAGATCGAAACTTAGAAAAGTTCCGAATGAAAATATTAATTGATCATAGAGGCCACAATATCATATACGTTACATGATGTAAATTTTAATGTACTACTGACAAATTCAGAGATTCATGTAATACAAACATATGAAATAAAAACTCAAAAGAATAAGCATAATGACAGATCTTCCCAAATGATTATGGGTTTAGATCGTAGTAACTATCTCTAGGGTAGAGATAAGGGTTCATAAATATCCCCAATAAAAGTATCATAACAGAGATCTAGGGATGAAATCCAAAACCCACACCATGTAAAAAGGAAAATACCTTAGAGGATCACCAAAATAATGAGGTATGATTTCAGGGATAAAGCACTTGGGTTCCTAATTCCTATACTCCACGTTTCTGCGTATAACTAGCAGCCAATATCTAGCAAGTCACCACAGAGGTGAAGCTAACAAAGTAGTAAATAATAATACACAGAAAAGGTTTTGAAACCTATGTTTTAATCAGTAGAATGCATGCCTTCAAAATACCATTAATGCATAAACATAGCCCAACAGAGTACCGAATTTCAAGAGTCATTTTCAAATGGCATAAATTACCTCCAAAAGGAAGAAAATACAAGATTAATTTTTATGAAAAATAGATTCACTCAAAATGGCATTGCCACATATGAATAGAACTAATTTATAACAATTTCAAATAAGAAAGTTAAGAGCTATTAATACTATTTTCATTTTTGTCTCATGGTGTCCAAGGTTTTACCAACATTTTAAGAAGCTATGCATTCGTAAATTCAAAACCCATTACTAGTTCACCTTATGGGAAGATTAGTGCAAGAATGAAAAGCCGTAAAATATTGCTCATAACCAATAAATGTAAAAGAGTAAAAAAAAAAGGTGAAATCCCCTTTTTGTAAGCCGATTATTCAAAACCGATTGAAGAAGAAACAGAGGGACAATGAAGACAACCAAAGTGATTATAAAAACCACAAAATCCCATTTCTAGACGCCATTTCGGAAAGAGAACCATTCATTTCATGGAATTATAAAAAGGTAGCAAAACATTGCAAGGGTTAGACTTAAGATGCCCGATTGGAGCTTCCACACCCGCACAACCCGCAATTCTTCCCCAAAAGCACACGTGGCGAAAAGGTGTTTTATCCTCACAAAAATAAGGGCCAATTAGATTAAAACAAGGAATGGATGCAGATTCTAGCCAAAGGGAACACCAGAGCAGGTCAGAAATGGGTAATATCTACATGTATGCGGCCAGCAAAGGAATTAGAGGTTTCTTTCCCCAAAATGTAAACAAAGAAGCCTTAATAGCCTAATAAATCCAATAGCCCATCGGGGAGAAGTATTGGGTGGGGTGCCTTCATTAAAGCATTTAAAGCTTGACGGTGCTCATCCATCCCCCACTCGCCCACAAGATTTTAGCGTGAAGCAAAACAAACTAGCGCCCAACAACAATTAATTCCATTTAGTGCAAGCCACATAATAAGGGCCAAGTCCTGCTAAAGTGGTGAAGGGTGGTAGGTGAAAGGGTTAAATTTAGGCATTAATTAATAGCCCCTTCAAAACTGGTGCCACACACAACTTCCCTCCACTTCCACGCATTCACAAATCAAAAAAGAAGGAATAAAGGAATCCAATAATCCTATGCCAACCAAGAAGATTAAATTGCATACATACTGACAAGTTGGAGGGAGCAAAAAAATACATTTCACCTTTAATTTAAACGATTAAAACAACATGTATGCAAGCCTAATCGACCAACGGGAGAAAACTAGAGGTTGACGTTTCAAAAGCGAACATGGGACAACGACCAACCATGGCGCCATGACAAGGTAATCTCTTCTTTAGCGCAGAACGAGGCTCGGTCTACGGGAGCGATCAAAATGATACAACAAAATAACATAGAGATAATTAATATTAATATCGATAACAATCGACAATAAAATAATTATTAAAAAAAAATGCCGATCGACAAATAAATTAATAATATCATTATTATCATTCTTATTATTAATTTTACAACTTAAAGATAATTATTATTCATATTAATAATGACCGATAGTCAAGCTCGACAATTCAAGAACATAATTTTCCTTTAATAGGAAAATCGTAAAGGACGTTGCGGGGGCCAACAACTAGAAACATCGACAACGACACAAGTAGGCACGACGAAGAGGGAGGATGCTAATTATTCTCTACGACAAGGTTGAAGCCAACTAATGATCAACGGAAGCACAACAATGTTCAACGCTTAGCAACAAGGTCACCGAAGTATGAACTGGAGTAACGTCGAACGGGGCATTACAGACAAGCCAACAATAAACAACTACGAAATTATAAATTTGATTTTAAAATGACTTATTCATACCATCACTCTATCATCCAAAAATGACTTGATTGTTACCATCATGAAAATGTCTTAATCATCTTATAGTAAACTAAAATATAAAATTTAATTTAATAGCCACTCAACTATATGAATGAATTTCAACATTTAAAAACATCGTCACAAAAATATATAAACAAGAAAGAAAATCACATCTACATTATAATAAACTCTACCTTTAGTTATATTGCTAATAAGCAAAAGAAATATGCAACTTAATGAAAATAGAAAATACTTTATATCATAAAAACATGGTACATATTAAAAATAAATTTCATCTAAATATTATTAACCAAAAATTACATAAGTATTGTTTTAGACAAATATATGTATGTATATTATGTGTGTGGGTAAGTGTGTGCTCTTTCCTACTACAAACAAAAATCCTCATAAAAACCAAAAATAATGACACCAATAATAACAATGACAAACAACACAAAAATAAATACCTAGACCTCAACTCATTATTAAAATAGAGAAATCTAAACTTCAAAAATAAACTCTTTAATTGTTGATTACCTTAAAATAATACAATTTTCCACTAATAAAACCCCCACTAAAATAAGATACCTCTATTGAATAAAAATAAAACAATATTAATGGAAATTCTTAGCATTTGTCATACTTCCCCACCATGAAACAATAGTTAAGATAAAGTGTTTTAAATACTTTCGATAAAGCTAATACTCCTAGTTTAAAGCATTTTATCCCATCGTGGGTATCTATAATACTTTTGATTTAATTTTGTTTATCTATGCTAAAAATTAATCCTACACTCAACCAAGCTAAAAATGACTCTAGAAGATTCGTCTAGAAATAGATATTTTGGAAGGAGGGGCCGAGGAATGATGAATTTTAAACAGCTGGAAGACAGCTGTAAAGATGCATAGGTGATTGTTGGTGAAAAAAGCAAAGAGCCGTTGATAAAGGTTCTATATAACTCTGTGTAAGACTCTTCCTTCTCACATTTTTGTTTGGATTTGTCTGAATCTCTTCTTTATTTCTTGTGGTTCGAAGTCTCTTTGCAGGGCCCTGTTGCTGTTTGTATTTTGAATAGTTGATTGTGTCTTTGTGAATATGTTTTGAGTCATTTTGTCTTGTCTTTTTTTTTCCAATTTTAGTAGATTTTCTCTGTACTTTTGTGTTTAGAGTCCTCTGTACTTTTGTGTTTAGAGTCCTCTGTATTTGTATTTGAGTTTTCTGTATCGGATTTAGAGAGAAGGATAGCGAAGATATCAGACCAGCTGGATACCGAAGGATGGCGCATCATCTGCAAGGCAAGCTCCTCTAAACTTCTTCTGTTATAATTTATTTCCATCTTAAACTGCAAATTCTAGCTTGATAATTATTTTTATTTATTTCCCTTCTGTGCGGGTTGTGTTGTAGGCTACTGCTTAGGAAATTTTAGGTTCAATTTCCCCGGATTTAGGATATAGAAATTTCAATAAGGTAAATGCATCTAAATATCAAGGTTCGATTCTGGTTGGTCAGATTTTTCTAAAAGACAAATGTATGTAACTGTCTATTCAAGGTTTAGTTCTGCTTTGTCGAAATTAATTTATGTAAATGCATCTGTATGTCCCTGAATTGCTTTAAATCTAGTGTGTTTTAACAGTTCGTTAGTTTTCTCTAACACAGGGTTCAGATCTGTGTTTTTCCTGTTTAATGGCTTATGGCCCCATGTGTTCCTTTTGATTGCCATTGTAGAGTAGGCTTTATAAATAATGTTCGAAGGTAGACGCATGCAGTTGTAGTTTAGAGTTATACACAGGGTTTAGCCATTATTTCTATTTAATTTCCCATCAAATCTTTTTAATCAAGCAGTTTACTACAGCAGGGTTTAATGTGGTATATCAGGAGCGGTGTTTATTTAAATAATTTATTTTGGCCCTACTTGCTTAGGGTTTGCTATAATTTTTTATTTTTTTGAATGTAATTTTATCTCATGGATGAACTTCCCCACAGCTTATGCTTTAATCGGTTTTTTTATAGGGAATTATATGGTTTAGGTGTCCTGCTTCGTCTTAAAAACTTGAGATTGCCGATCTTGGGTAGGTGGATATAAACTGGGCATGCTAGCTTAGGCTGTGGTTTTGTAGAACCCTGGGTAGCCCCTCACATTTTTCCTGGCCATGCTGGCTTACGTTGTGGTTAAACTGACCATGCTAGTGTAGGTTACTGTGCTGTAGAAACCTGCCTATACCAATCACATTTTCCTTTCTATTCTGCCTCAATTTGAAATAGAAGATGCAATCTATTTCAATTTTTATGGGCGCTCCAGATATTAGGTTGTCTTCTTCGATGTATTTCAGGATTGGCAAACATTTTAGGAAGTCCATCCTCTGGAATTGGGCTAATAAAATGTTGTTGTTGATAGTATTATTTTTTTTTTTAAGCCTATAAAGGCTTTTCAGAGAACATTGTGTAACATTCAATTGTCTTTAAGCTTTTCCTTGGGTTAGATTAATCTGCATACAGAATCTGGAAGATTTCCTGAAAATCGCTCGCCAAGCCTAAAAATTAAGCGAACAACTTATTTCAATACAGCTGAGCAGTAGAAGACCTTTACTGTCACATATTCCTCAGGAACTTAGAAAGTTTAATGTTACTTTGATTTAATCTTTTCGTTACTCTGGTCTAAATTTATTTCTTTGTAATTTCGATTTGTCTTGTTTCCCCTGGTGTGCCGGGTTTTCGCTGTGGTAGATGATACATTCTGTGTGTACAAATCTGTGAATGCGGTTGAGGTGACAATAGTGATAGAAGCAGACAGGATGCTCAGAGATCTCTCAAGAAAGTTTGCCTTTCTTCTTTTCAACTCCAAATCTCAAACCCTCTTCACTGCAGTTGTATGTCTATCTTTTTCTTAAAAATACTATGCCAGTTACACTTCCCCTGTTTTACTGGAGGCCAAATTTGAGTGTATGATCTGTTGGTATCCCTATTGAATTTGATCCACCCTGTCTGTTAATATTTATTAACTTTCCTCATTTTATCTCCATCCATCTTTTTGGGATTGTTAACGTGAGAAAATTTAGTAATTGCTTGTATACAAATGGTCCACATTTCATAAATACACACATATTAGTAATTTATTTTATTCCTAATGTAGCTATACTGTAGATGCCATTAACGTCTTGCTCTGCTTGAGAATATTTCTATGCTCCGGGAGCATCGAATGAGGACTCAAAACTACTACTAACCATGTTATGTTTGCCAACAATTGAAATGCCATTGACTTAATGTCTTGCTCTGCTTGAGAATAGCTTTGTTGACATCAATAAATTTTAGGAACATCCTTCCTGTGAAAAAGTGTTATATATTAGTTAAGGTGTAATTTGTTATTCTCTTGCAGAGCTGGTTGACATTGCCTTACAAGTTAGAACTACTAACCTCAGATTATGTTTTCCAATTGAAATGCCCTATTCCTGCCCCTGTTCCTGTGAAAAGGTGTTTTTAATTAGTTCAGGTGTAATTTTTTAACGAAGCAGGGGTTTTGTCATGTGAATACAACTGTAAGGAAGAGGTCTACTAATATTATTGTCATGTGAAAACAACTGTAATTTTCCTTTAATAGCTTAGAGGTGAAAATGCTCTTTTGGATTAAGTGCCCCTTCATAGTAATTATAATTGAATTACTCCATAAATCATGGTTGAAATATCTCTAAACAGATGCTCTTGATTTAGGATCCTCTTCTATTTCAATTTCCTGTTGAACAGTGCCTGTTATTGATTCTATTTTGCCAAGTTTCTCCCAGATCAGAGTCGGTCCTTAAACAGCTCTTAAAATGCCCTTGCGACTGAATTTACATTTTTAAACAGTTACAGAAAGGGATCCAAGGCATTCACTATATTTGAATCCAGGGCCATTTCTCTGGATGCAAGGATCATCATACAACGTTTCATCTTGAATGGCCTCCTCGATGGAAGCTATTAGCTTCTTGGTGGCCATATCAAATTGGCATTTCAAATCATAATGAGAATCTGCAGAAGCTTTCATCAGCATTTGCTTGTCTTGAAGAGATAGTTGAATAGCTTCTACCTCCAAATGTAAAGAATCCCTCTCATTTGCAAGTTGAGTTGTCTGCTTTGCCATATCTGCACATTTCTTATCAAGTAATATGCATTTGGCACTAACCTCCTCAATCTGACCACAATTCTGAGAAAGTTCAACATATTTGCCATTGATATCTTGGATATCT
This sequence comes from Taxus wallichiana var. yunnanensis, assembly GCA_018340775.1. Classification (NCBI taxonomy): domain Eukaryota; kingdom Viridiplantae; phylum Streptophyta; class Pinopsida; order Cupressales; family Taxaceae; genus Taxus; species Taxus wallichiana. Next base: position 491,289,101 of record CM031242.1, on the reverse strand, counting down.
TTGTCCTTTGTAAACAAAGCGGACTCAAGTTACCTTATAATTGCTTCATACTGTGACCTTTCACCGAATGCTTCCTGCAACTGTTTAACAACTTTGCCACAATCATCAACAAGGATATCAGAGCCATGGGATCCTGCATATTTCCTCCACTTTCTTTGACCTCTGCCTGCCGTAGACGAGTAAATAATAAAATAACAAATTTATATTTTACTTGCAAAATTCTATATTCTGAAAAAATCTCCAATGTAGCACTCACAGCAGAAATTAGCTCTGAATCGATATTCATTATATCTGACTCACTAGTAGGCTGTTGAATGCTTTCCTCAAAAATTTCCACCATGATATGCTTTGCAAATTCAGAGTCATTAGGATCAGCCCCTAAAGAGCTCCCTTGGTCAATACACTCTCCGTGGAATAAATCTGATTGGTTTTGCAATAGAAATGAATCAGCATGTGCTTTCTGTGTGGACTTCGAAAACTCTCCCTCTGCCTCCACTAACAAATGTGTATGTTTGTGCAAATTGCTTGTGAGATACATACTTTCATGCATTGCATTACGAAGCTGAAGTACAACATCTTTCAAATGATTATTGTGATTTAATTGTTCATCTTGCATCCTGGATAACATTTTTTCGCAATCATGTAACTCTACTGAAAGTTTGTTGTTCTCCTCTTTAAGTTGATTCCTTCCTTGATTCAAGTGTTTTTGGAACTCAAATTCTCTTCTCGCTCCAACTCAACCTTTACCAAATGAATACTCTTGGATAGGTCTGCTCTTTCACATTCTAATTTTTCTGCTAATAACTTGTATTCGTCAAGATCACCCATTAGTTTCAACTTTTCATTCTTTACCTCATGCAATTCATCTTTGAGAAGAAATATGTGAAGACTAAGTTCATCTATCTGTTGTCTTAATCTGATAGCTTCTGCTTCATTTCGCTTCTTTTCAACAATTGTAGAACCGGTCTCCAGCTTGTAGGAATCATAATCTGTTCTTTAGCTGTATTTGCTTCATCCAAAATAAGTTTCAGTTCAGCCAATTCATTTCTCACAAGCTGATTCTCAAATGCTTCCTTCTTTGTGTTCTCTGAATACTCGTCAAGTTTAGTCGAAAGATTCAAGCAAATCTTAAGTCACTTTTTCTCCTTTTCCCAGCCATGATACACCTACTTTAAAGGTTCTAGTTCCTTAAGAGCTTTATTATGTTCAGGCACTTCAGAACTAATCGCATCAAGTTTTACAGATAAACTAAATTTCTCCTCTGCAAGCTTCTCTACCTGCATCTGATAGGAATTCAGCTTGAAACAAGCTAAGTCATATTTTCACCGGTTTGCAGGGTTTTTCTTTGTATTAATAATATATTATGTGTTCTCAAAGAGGTTGGATAAATATAGTGATGTTAAGATAGCAGTCTGAACAAACCTGCGAATGCAATGGAAGCGTACAGGATGCTCACAGATCGAAGTCTGAACAAATATGTGAATGCGAATATCCAATGGAAAGTTTGTATTTCCCCTTTTCGACTACAAATTTCAGAATCTAATCTACAGTTGTATGTCTCTCTGCATCTTTTATTTATGTTTGTAAATAATTGTTACTCACCCGATTCCTGTTCTGGATGAGATGGTCAAAATTAAGTGAGTTATCTTAATCTTTCAGTTGACTATTAATTTATTAAATGCGATCCTCCATTTTTACATGTTCAACAAAGTTTTTTTTTTTTTTTATGTTTATGTTTGTTTGTGCAGAGAACTTTAAAGGGATTAAAGAAGCCTTTTAACTTGGTGGAGAAACAACTAAAATTGTGAGGATTCAAACTTATTCTTGTATCGTAAAAATTCAATGAAATAAAATCTCACAATAAAATTAGGAGTCCAAGCCCTCTCTCTATAAAATACTAGGACCTTTTCCTCTAGTAACTTTAACAAGAAATAAACCAACAAAACCCCTGCCTCTGGCGCGTGTGATTTCCGTGTGATTTATGTAGCATTAAAGATTTTTACGCTCCAGAGATCATTCGAATGAATGATAAACCTACTAATCGTAATACTTGATTAGAGCCAGTGGAATTCAAGAATTTGCAGGAACATCTTTCCCTCTTCCCTATACAGGAAAAGCCATAATTACCAACTGCTCGTCTGTTAATAAAGAGATCATTACTCTCACATATTCAGATTTTATCTTTTTGTGTCATTGGTAGTCAAATTTATGTTGTGGTAGATGATGATATATTCTCTGTGCCTGAGGAGACATTGCATAATATGGTCACAGAACAAATCTACGAATGTGAATGAGGCGACAATATGAGCGTACTCCAGGTGTACACCCTTTTTATCTTCTATCATATATAATATTTTTCTAACATAGCCAATGGTTATTGCCTTCTGGTTGATTGCAGATTATGATATTTGGCAAAAGAAAAAAAATTGGGTAAGAGCTGCCCAGATATTACAAACACTCCTTATTTTAAACAGTTTTGTGATTTTTTGATTTTAGTGGAAGGGTAATCCGGTCTTTGTTTTTTTTGTTTTTAAAATTATTCTTATTTTCAGTTTAACAATTTTTAATTTAACTATCAATTTAACTTTTTTTATTTTTTTAAATATTCTTAATTTAAATATCAATTTACTGTTTCTAAATCTTTTAGGAAAATGTTGTCTACTACAATTATAACTCAAAAACATGTTTTTTTAATAATAATGTTTTTAATTATATTTAGTTTTGTTAAATTGTACTTCAATTATATTTTTGTTATATATTGATTTAAACATACTTAATGGATTTTTCACTGTTAATAAAGTTTGTGTTAGAGTTGGCTAGGGATTCGAAATAGATCTATAGATATTTTAGTTTTTTTTTTTCAAAATTGTCTTTCAATTTATTATAAGTAATATACGTATAATGGTTGCGCTTCCAATAGTGTATATACTGTTTTTACATATATATTATTTAATTTTAATTATAGATTGTTTTTTCTTATTTTATAAATATTATTAGTGTATATACTGTTTTTACATACATATATTTTTAATTTTAATTTTAGATTGTTTTTTCTTATTTTATAAATATAATAGTATTTATGTATATGTATCGTTTATATTTTTCTAAACAAAAATAAAATTTTATTTTAAAATGTTATTTTATTAATATATGGTTGTATTATTATTAATTAGGAGATTAGTTTATCAAAAATTATGTTTATAATTTTGAATGTTGAATTGTTTTATTATATAATCAAATGTATATTTTTTTAATTATATATAATTAAAATGTAGTTTTATTATTCAATAAAATATTGATTTAGAATTTAATTTTGACTACTAGTTGTAGGAGTATCCCTTTGATTGGGTTTATTGTATTTATTATTATATACAATAAATATTTATTTGTATCACTAAATAAATTATTAAATTTCAAAAAATAATAGTATTATTAATTCAAGATGTACAATTCAAAACATAATAGTATTATTAATTTGAGATATACAATTAAATACTATAAATAGTATAGTGATTATCATATTGAATTGTGCATGCAATTATGTTTAATAGTATTATTAATTTGAGATGTACAATTAAATAGTATAGTGATTATCATGTTTAATTGTGTATATGCTTGTAATTATGCAATTATGTTTAATAGTATGTACCATTAATTAAAATATTGATATATTGTATTTATATTAATTGTATTAATTTGAAATATACAATTATAATACTAGGCTTGTAACTGTGTGTATTACATACAATTATGGTATTTTTGTTATTTAGAACACTGAATTGTATTTTTAGATTTATAATTGTATTTGTGTTTAAATGAAAATAGTATTTTTAGGTTTATAATTGTGTTTGTGATTATGTATGGAAGTTATTAATTTTAGTTAATTTGTTTAATTAATTTGTTTGTTTTTAAATAAAAATAGTATTTTTGTTATTTGGATTGTTGAATTGTATTTTTAGGTTTATAATTATATTTGTGATTATGTATGATAGTTATTTATTGATATATTTATTAATTTTGGTTAATTTGTTAAATTAATTTGTTTGTTTTTAAATAAAAATAGTATTTTTAGGTTTATAATTGTATTTGTGATTATGTATGATAGTTATTTAGTGATATATTTGTTAAATTAATTTATTTATATTTAAATAAAAATAATATTTTTATTATTTGAAATATTAAATTGTTTGTATTAATTCGAGATATACAATTATAATGGTAGATTTGTAATTTTATTTAATCAATCTGTATGATTAATAAAAGTATTAATATGGTTATTAATATTTTGTTTAAATGAAAATAGTATTTTTGTTATTTAGAATGTTGAATTGTATTTTTAGGTTTTTTTAGGTTATATCAATGTGTATAATTAATAAAAGTATTAATATGGTTCTTAATATTTTGTTTAAATGAAAAATAGTATTTTTGTTATTTAGAATGTTGAATTGTATTTTTAGGTTTATTATTGTGTTTGTGATTATGTGTTTATTAATTTGGTTATTAATATTTATTAAATGAATATGTTTGAGTTTAAATATAAATAGTATTTTTGTTATTTGGAATGTTGAATTGTATTTTTCGGTTTATAATTATGTTTGTGATTATGTATGTTGGTTATTTTGTTTTTATTGTATTGATATGAAAAATAGTATTTTTGTTATTTAGAATGTTGAATTGTATTTTTAGGTTTATGATTGTGTTTGTGATTATGTATGTTAGTTATTTATTGATATGTTTATTAATTTCAGTTATTAATATTTATTAAATGAATATGGTTATTAATATTTCTTTAAAAGAAAATAGTATTTTTGTTATTTAGAATGTTGAATTGTATTTTTAGGTTTTTGGGTTTATGATTGTGTTTGTGATTATGTATGTTAGTTATTTATTGATATGTTTATTAATTTCAGTTATTAATATTTATTAAATGAATATGTTTGAGTTTAAATATAAATAGTATTTTTGTTATTTGGAATGTTGAATTGTATTTTTCAGTTTATAATTGTGTTTGTGATTATGTATGGTGGTTATTTTTTTATTGTATTGATATGGTTATTAATATTTCTTAAAATGAAAATAGTATTTTTGTTATTTAGAATGTTGAATTGTATTTTTAGGTTTATGATTGTGTTTGTGATTATGTATGCTAGTTATTTATTGTTATGTTTATTAATCTTGGTTAACTTGTTAAATTAATTTATTTGTGTTTAAATAAAAATATTATTTTTAGGCTTATGATTGTGTTTGTGATTATGTATGGTGGTTATCTTTTTAATTATAAAATAAATTATTGATTTAGAGTTATAGAATTATAAAATGTTTTTATGGTAGTTAATTTATTAATATGTTTATTAATCTTGGTTAACTTGTTAAATTAATTATAAAAATATTATTTAATTTGAAACGTTTATTTGTATTAATATTTGTTAATTTTTTTGTGTTTAAATGAAAATAATTAAATGAAAAAAAAATTATGTGCAAAGTTGAATTGTATTGTTAGGTTTATACTTGTGTTTGTGAATATGTATGGTAGTTATTTTTATTATTATAAAATAAATTATTGATTTAGAATTATAGAATTATAAAAAAATTATTTAAATTGAAACGTTTATTTGTATTAATATTTGTTAATTTTTTGTGTTTAAATGAAAATAATTTTTTGTTCTTTGGAATGTTGAATTGTATTTTTAGATTTATAATTGTGTTTGTGATTGGTATGGTGATTATTTTTGTTATTATTAAATGAATTATTGATTTATGAATCATAAAACTATGTATCAAAAATTGATTTGTTTATTAATATTGGTTAATTTGTTTGTATTTAAATAAAAATAAAAAGAATTAAAATAAATTAAATTTTAAATTTTAAATTGAATAATTTTTTTTTAAATAATAAAAAATTAGATTAATTAATATTAAAAATAAATTAAAAGTTAGAAATAATGAAAAATTAATAAAACAATTAATAAAAAAATTAAAAATTAAAAATGAAATAAAAGTTATGATTAAGAACAGGAATAATTCTTAAAATTATAAAGTAATTAATAAAAATAATAAAGTAATAAAAAGTTACAAACTAAAAATCCATAAAAAAATAAAATTAATAAAAATTATAAATTAAAATTAAAAAAATAATAAATTAAACTTTAAAATTAAAAATATGAAAAAATACAAAAATAAAATTAATTAATATTAAAAATAGGGAAAAATAAAAAATTAGGATAGAGAAAAATTACAAAGTACTTAATATAATAAAATAAAGTAATAAATAAAAGTTTAAAAAATAATAATTTAATAAATTTTAAAAATTAGAAATTAAATTTAATAAAATAAAATATTAATCGATCGATTTAATTAATTTAAAAAAGTAAATAATAATAAAAATCAATAAAAAATAAATATTAATTCGAAATTAAAATTTCAAAAATAAAAATACAAAATACAAATTAATTAAAAAATAATGAAATTAAAATTAAAATAAAAAAATTAATAAATAGGTAATAGAAAATTAATTAATAAAAAATTTAAAATTAATACAAAAATAAATTACTTAATATTAATAATTAAAAAACAATTAGTAAGAAAATTTAAAAATAAAAATAAAATCAAAATTATGTGATTAAGAATTTTAATAATTGTCGACAAAGTAATTAATAAAATAAAATAAATAAAATTTAAAAATAATTATGATTAAGAAAAATTAATAATTCCTAAAATGAAAGTTAAAACTTAAAAATCCATTAAAAAATAATAGTAAATAGAAACTAGAAATCAAATTAAAAATAAGAAAATGAAATTAATAAAAAGTTAAGAAAAACTATAATGTAATATAAGTTAAAAATTAAAAATCCATTAAAAAAATAAAAGTAAATAAAATTTAGAAATTAAAATTACTAAAAATTTAAAAATGAATAATTCCAAATTACATTGATAAAAAAATTTAAATTTTTTTTTAACAATAATCAATATTAAAAAATTAAATTAAAATTAGTAAAAATTAAAATGAAAAATTAAAAATAATAATAATTAAATTTTACAAATTTAATCTAATTAAAATTTAACAATTGAAATTAATAAAAATTATAGATTAAAAATAATTAAAATTAAATATTGAGAATAAAAGTTAAAAGTCCTAGAAATATAGATGCTACAATTGCAAATGGTTTTGTTGGTATTCTAAAAGAATGGTGGGATTTACTTCCGATAAGGAAGCCATACTATGCAAGTGGTTATGCGCCCTTCACAAGAAATTGTTATCAAAGAATTTATAGGAAACATAGATGATGACAAAATGATGAATACAGCTATGTTTCTTAGAGCAAGACGTGTGACATGTCTAGAGTCAAAGAATATCAATGTTTCATGCAAAAATTGTATTATAGTTCAGGCAATATTAATGATGAAACTATGCGACTCAGATATATTGAATCTTTTCCACCATATTTTGCCACACAAGTATAAAAAAGCTATGCATGGTTTTAAAGCCTCTGAATTGAGTTTTGGTGCTATTAACCAAATCATGATCAAACAAATGCTAAACTCTGTAAAGAGAAATGGGAGCGAAAACAAGCTCTTAAGCATCAGAAGGCTTTAGGTACTGTTTTTTGTGAACAATATGCTCTTGAACCATTTGGTTGCCCTGATCTTGAGATATCTCCTCATAGACGCAAATCTTCTTGCAAAGATTGCTCTTTTTCAAAGGGGGAGGATCCATATAGGAAAAAGAAAAATTCAAGAAATATAAGAAATACAAAAGGTCTAAATCCAAAAGAGATTCTTTCGGGCAGTAGGAAAACAGTTTAAATTGAAAGCACAAATACATAGGAAAGCATAAAAGGTTTAAACCTACATGCTTTATATGTAAAGGAGAGCATTATGCAAACAAATGTCCACACAGAGATTCAGAGAAAGGTAAAGCCAAAGTAAATGCTTTATCTATAAGAGGAATAGATGAAAATGAATATGCACTAGTCTCTGATACAGAAAGCTTTTCCTCTGACATTTCATACATATCACTTGATGGAAGCAGTGTAATCGATACGCAAAGATCATCGAATACGAGTGATAGTTCAGATGATAGTGGATATGATACCATTCCATCTTTTGCTAATTTTGCTATTAATATGGTATCTAACTTTGCTCACCCTATGATGCCTCCAAGTGCAGAGTTATTACGAAAGCAAGCTGGAATGTTTTCAGAGCTGAATATGATAGTTGTCCCCCATGGGACACAACAAGAAAAATGTCTCTGAGTAAAAAGCTCAGAGAAATGCAAGATAAATACATCGTGCAAAACGTATAACAGAAAAACTCGCAAGAAAGCCAAGAAAGTTACAAGGATGAACCATATGAGCCTTTTTAGTCGGACCTCCATTTCAACAACGCATCGACAACGCGAGACTTCCAGCAGGGGAAGATCGGTCCATGGAGAGGAAGAGGAAGAGGTAATACTCCTCCTAGAACATTTTCTTTCTTATTTCCTGAAGAAAGTATACAAAGCACTGCGAGTTGATCACGATACACGGCTTCAATTGAGGTATACAAGGCATGGAGAAAGAAGAGAATTGAATTATTGGAAAAAGTCATAGCCAATGCCACAGAAGAATATACCAGACTTCTTGCAGAAGAAGAAAAAGAAAGGCAAGCTTCCGAAGAAAATTTGGAAGATACTTATCAGCACATTGCAGCCCAAACAGAGGAACAAGAACATGCAGAGGTATGTACAGTTAGCTGTACACAAAACCCCTTTATTGCTATTACCATATGCATTCCCAATATTAAGCCATATGTCTTAGATGCAATGGTAGATACAGTGCTGAAATAAGTTTACTTAGAGAAAATGCCATCCCTTCAGATTGTTGGGATAATGCCAATGTCAAAATAAGATTTGATAAAAGAGAAGTAGTCTCAAAAGCTATGGCGAAGTTCTCATTAGCATAGAAGGAATTTCCATGAATATAAATTTTTATCAACATAACATGGAAAATTATGACTGTTTGTTAGGAGTGGATTTCTGAAAGAATGTAATACTTTCAGTATATCTAAAGATTATATCTCATTATTCAATCCTCCTATACAAATTCCCAGAAGGTACTCTTTCCAATCTATTGTACCACTTCCACAAAAAAGAAAGGTAGTTAATAATGTCTGGATTCATAAATCCATAGCTACCGTCAGACAAGCATTGAGGAAATAATTTCTAAGATAAAAAGAATGTTTGCAGTGATAACCCTCATGCTTTTGTTCATAGAAAAAGACACAGTTGCTCTTTGAATCTGCAACTCCTAAAAGATGCAGATGGAAATAATATTGTTCCAAAATTCAAAGCTCATCACAGGGAATGGTTTCTTGAGTAACGCAAAGAATGTCATGAAGAAATCCAAAAATTACTTAAAGGTGGTTTTATTCAAGAATCTAATTCTCCCTGGTCATGTGCAGCTTTTTATGTCAATAAGAGAAGTGAGCAACTCAGAACAAGAAGAGATTAGTGGTAGACTACAAACCACTAAACAAATATATTGCAGTAAAGACAACATCCTATTCCAAAGAAAAGATGATTTGCTCAAGAGAATCAAGAATTCCAAGATTTACAAATTTGATTTGAAAAGCGGATTTTAGCGAGATCTTCTTGAAGAAAGAAGACATGTACAAGACAGCATTCATTGTACCAGGAGGACAGTATGAGTGGAAAGTTCTTCCATTCGGCTTAAAAACAGCTCCGTCTATCTTCCAGAAAATCATGGATAGAATTTTTGGTGAGTTATCTGATTTTTTGATAGTCTATATAGACGATATTCTTATATTTTCCAAATCACCAAAGGAGCATGTTGAACATCTAGAAAAATTTTATGACACTGTCTACAAGAATGGTATTTGTCTGTCTCCTAGCAAAATGGAAGTATTTAAAGAAGACATTGATTTTCTGGGTATAAAAATCAGTTCAGGAAATATTGAGATGCAAAAGCATGTAGTCTCTAAGATTCAAAATTTTCCTGATGAAATTCTTGATAAGCAGCAATTGCAAAGATTTTTAGGATGTGTTAATTACATAGCTGGTTTTTATAAAAATATTGCTGCTGATCGCATCTTGCTGAATAAGCGACTTAAGAAAAATGCTCCTAGTTGGAGCAATGAGATGACTTCTGCTGTACAGCGTATCAAGAACCAAGTTCTTGATCTTCCGCCAATGTCTCTCCCAGGATCAGGATTAAAGATCATTGAGTGTGATGCCAGTGATCAGTATTGGGGAGCAGTTTTAAAAGAGAAATCAGAAAATGGAAAAGAGAAGGTTTGCAGATATGCCTCTGGTGCATTCCAAGGATCTGAAATTAAGTATCACTCCTCCCATAAGGAGATATTAGCAGCAAAAAAGGCTATAAAATCTTTTCTGTTTTTTTGTTCAGAATGAATCTTTTATACTAAGATTTGATTTAAAAGATTTCAAGAAAAGATTATCTGGAGGAGATCCTGCAAATAAAAAGCTTTCAATAGACTCCAGCGATGGGGTTTATGGTTTGATAATTTTGATTTCTCTGTTGAACACATTTCTGGCAAATCTAATTCTTTAGCAGATTTTGCCAGTCGTGAATTAAATTCATCAAAGATTATAAATGTAACTCAGGTCTTGCATGAACCACAAGATACTATATGGGATTACAGAAATTGTAAAAGGCAGATTGATACTCTGCAGATTAATGATAACAATATGTCCAGAGAAGCACAGACTTTTTTGTTATCCGAGATTATATATCTCATTACCCAAGATGCAATGTCCGAGTTAGAATGCAGACTGTTTGATCCAGAAATTCCAGGAAGGGAATTTCATACTATTCAAGATCCCATGATAAAATGTTGCTTACACTGGCAATGGAGATCTTCATACACATGTGAAATGCCGGATCTTTTACCAGTTGAAGGACTAAGACTTAGACAGTTGATTCCAAGATCCAACACACTATGGAGATTTGAATACTCAGGCTCTGGGTCGAAGAACATCCTCTTGATTATGATTTGTGGAATAAACCGCTTATTGGAGACAGGAAGTACATTTCTAATTCTTTTAAATTTTTCTTGCAAAAGTTTCTTCCTACTAAACTTTCTGAATCTCCATTATTGAATGTTCATCTGACGACAAACAAGAAATGTACTAATTCAATGTAAGATACCTTGGTTTGTCAAGGTAAATTACTATGTTAAGATTAATAATGCCAGGAACATGGTTGAACGCCCAAATGCTACACTATGGCGGCGTATCATCCTTCACCACACGATGGTTGTTCATCCTCCTGTCCCAGGCCAAGATCTTCGCATCTTGGATCATTATTTATTTCCGACACGCCATCATCTGCAGCCAAACAATGATGGGACTGCCACTATCTCCAGGATATGGCTTGAAAGACTTGAAAGGAATCTCGAGGAAGCTCCAGTTCGACATGACAGCACTACCTCCTCCGATGATGATGCTCCAGGACCATCAGTCACTTTTGATAGTCCTTAGATTCCTTGTTTACTGTTTTGCTTTTTGTTTGTCGGCCATTACGGCAGGCCTGTTGCCGTTTGTCAATAAAGATAAGATTCGATCTTATCTAGTTCGGTACATGGTGGACCCATCCATCTTCTCAAACACTTTAATGAGTGGTGTGTACTCATTTGTCGGTCGTGGGAATCTAACCGGTTACTCCTTCTTCCGGTTTCCCCTTTCCGGTTCCAGGTGAAAAGCTTTGAAAGAAAATCTATATATAGAGGATTCTTTCATTTCATTCACTACACTTAAGAATCTGGACATCTCGGACTCCGAGAGGAGAAGAAGGATAGCAAAGAGAGAAGATAGGAGTGGTGAAGTCTTTCGGTTTGTAATATTCTTGTAAGTCTTTTAGTCCGTAATTCGAGTATGAGTTTGTAAGCAATGTTTGATACATCTTGTCTATGTGCCGATTATTGTAAATGATGATCATAAGTTAATTATAATTGAGAAGTTTTCATAATTTGAAGAATATTATGAGTGTGATGATACTTTTGATATTGTCGTAAGCATAGTACATGAATTGTTCGGAGATCAAGATATCTCGTATCTTGTTCATGTTTACCTTATAAGAGATTTCGCATGAATGTTTAGCATTCCAAAGATCGAATTTTCGTGCGTGAATATTGTATTAAAATTAATAAAATGTTGGAGGAGCTCAATGGCTTTGTTCCAGACTCTATTTTTATTTGTGATAGATCTAGCTCCCGGCTATAGGTTTTTGTTCGCGTACTTGGTGGCGTGGTCATGAGTTGTGCATCGATTCGGGGTGGATTGGGTTTTGGCGATGGCGGTTTTTGCCATTCTGCTACAGTCCCTTCCTCTGACCTGGTTGTGGGGCAGGAAAATCAATCCTTTTTGCATGTTGTGGCTACGATTTCCTTGCCCTCGTCTTCTAAACCTCTATCTGCTGCCAAATCCCCTCCCTTAGTTTCTTTTCGTGAGTCGATTTTGGAGGAATAAGATTTTTATTTCGGTCATGGGTTGATATGTTGCTTCAATGGCATCTCTCACGTGGTCTACCGCTCCTTCACTCCTGGATTTCTTCGTTTGGGCACCTTTTTTTGTCGGGTAGGGTTTGTTGGTGCTCAAAATAGTCTCGCCCCAGTTTGCCTTTGAAAATCTATCGATTTATGGCCTCTGTCACTTTATTTTTCCCCATGTTGTGCCTGGTTAATCTTTGTTGCCATTTTTAATCTGTTCATGGGTCATAGATCACTTATGGGTCCATGGTTTGCTCCTTATTTCTTTGTTCCTCTGGAAAAGGTCTGTAATTTGGGTCTCTCGTTCTCTGTTCATCTAAAAACTCGGGTTCTCCCATATTTTCCATTCTCCACAGTTGGGATTTTTCTTCCTTGTTGTTTCTGCCCTAAATACTTGAAGAAAAATGAATGGATGTGTCTCTGATGGATGTATTTGAGCCTTATAACATTTCTAAATTCTCTGTCCTTGGAGAAATTTTCATTTTCGGGCTCAAATGATCGTTTTCTATATTTTACGGTTTGACGGGTGTTTCTCCTGGTCAAATTTACATCCTTGCATCGACAGGGGACATGGCACCTTTTGGTTGGACACAGCTCGGTTGGGTACTTCAAAATTTCTATGAATCGCCTCAACTTAAAAATGTGTCCACGTGGAGGAACGACGCTCGTTTGAAGATCTACTTTTTGGTTTGGCCTTGGAGTAGCATCGGGAGGACATGTGGAGGTTTCCATTGCTTTGCCCAGACTTAGATAAATTTTATGTAGCTAAAATAGTTTGGCAGAGAACAGGAACACATGGCGAGCGAGCCCGCACTCGCCGTAGTCTTTACGTGAAGCGCAAAGACACTTGGAGGCCTCCGCTCACTTTGCATTTTTCTTGGACTTTTCAATGGCCAAAGGAGACTTCCCCGGAGCATGACACTTGGCGCCTTCCGCTGAGCTTCAAGCCTTCAAACAAATTTTGCCAAGCTAGGACATGTGGCGAGCCCGCACTCATTCAAGGTCTCAATTTTTGGGGACCATCTCAAGGTGCGCCATAGTGACACATGGCAGTTTGACAAGTCAAAAGGAGCGGGAAGTGGACCATCGAAGGCAACTTAGAATTTTTGCCTCTTATGCTCAAAAGGGTTAAGATATCAAAAATGGCCCGCAAGCCCGATGGAAGAAAGGTCAAAGCTTGCTCCAGTCAACAACAAAGGTGCGGGCCTTCGGAGGAAATTTGGAAAATTTTCCTTTGTGGGAAAAAGAGTTAAAAGTAAAAAGGAAGCGTGGTTCTATTGGGACCCACATTGGAAACTTGAAGCGGAAGGGAAGAGCTACGGGAAAACTTGGAAAAATTTCCTTTTTCCAAAAAGAGGGTCAAATGGCAGAATTTATCCGTGGTTCCTTTGGGACCCACCTTAGGACACGTGTCAGGCTCATTTCTCAAGGGCGGAGATGCGGAACAAAATGTGAAATTTTTCCATTTTTCCAAAAGTTGTAAAATTCAGAGGAAACCCCCGGGTTTGTTTTTAAGTTTGAATCTTCCATGTGGACGGCCCAAATTCAAAGTAAAGATCAACGACAATCGAGACTATGAATCTGATATTTCCCCATTTTTATTGAAACATGCCTGGAAGTGTGAGTCTTCATGATTTCTTGGTATCTCCTACATGCCAGGCAGAGAGGGGAGTTAATGTTGATATTTGAGTTTGGTGGGGAGATCTGGAAGATGTCTTTCACCATTAAAATGGTCTGACTATCGTGCTTGATCGGATTTTCCGTTTTTCTTCTCCCAAGCACACAAGGAGCCAGATTTGAGATTAGGGGTAGAAGTGGTTGGCGAATTGAAGAAAGAGTGATCTACCAGAGGAAGGAGTTGAATGCGGGAGATATTCGATGAGATCTACCCCCTCAAGCACTTGATAAATTTTTACAGATCTGATTCTGGGAATCACGATCATGATCATGGCAAGCACTGGTAGCACTCAAGGTCTGGATTTTGGGGGAAAGTGGCTCTATTATAAATGTTATAAATGGCACAAATTTTTCATGCAAATGGTTGGAGTGTTAGGGGTCGGGACTAAATTTTCTAATAGAAAAATCTTGACAGAGCCCATCATTTTGAGAAGCTGTTTGAGAAGCTTGTATATCTCTTTTGTATTAAATTTGATCATGTCAAGGTGGTTGCAAATGTACAACCATTGAAAAGCTCTGAGATTGTTCTAGAAACTTTCCCCTGCTGATAGATTTAATCAAATTTGAGTTATTCTGTGTTGTCTTGAGAAAAATGTGTTTGTTTTATTTTTGAATGTATGCGAGTAGTTTTTCTTGTTTATGTTGCAATCTTGTATTAAAATCTGATTCAATCACATAGGCCTCAATCCTTGTGACAGTTTAGTGGCATCTGCAATTTCATTTCTCAGAAGAGCTTTCATCTGGGATTGGAATAAACGATTTAAAATCACTTTTCTTTCATCTGTTTACAGAGATTGTCTGTAAGCCTCTGGGTGTACCTTAGGCGTGATTTGACTCAGATCTTGATGCTTTGTTGTATTTTCTAACTTGAGCCTTCGTGATAGAATCTCAAAGATTGTGTGAAAAAGTGCTAATCGGGCCTTCATTGAAGCACATATTCTAGTTAAAGAAACATTTTAGCTATTATGTGGCATTATGTTGGTTTAACCTTCCATTTTGTAAGATTCCTCAAGGATCTGGTGAATCAAGTTCATCCTACCCCACCTCCCACCAAAAATTTATTCAAAAACAACCAATCCTACCTGTACTACCCCTGTTTGTCCTGTGTGCATACAAATGCATAATCTCTGTTACCAAAACATGCAGAAGCAATCAGGGTCCCAAATGTCTTTAGTAACCTTTTCCTTGTTGTGAAAATATCTCCATGATCTGGAAGTGATAATCGTGAGAGTCAGATTTGGTGTGTTGATCATATTTTCCCAATGTTTTCCCTATAAAATTTATGCAAAAGAAGGATTTATCATTGTTCTTTAATAACAAAGGTTACAAAATAGGTTCTTTTACCTTGGTTGAAAGGCATAACCTAAAATAGTAAGGATCAGATCACATCCTTTTAAGGTGCTACCCACTCATTTCGAAACCTGAGTGCTAACAAGTCAGATAGATTACTTCCTCGGCTACAAAATGACATACATGATTATCTATTTGCCTCTAAGTGTCCTGTCAAAATCCATGATGTTGCTCGGTCTTTGAAGGAGATTAAATTTGGGTACCAACAGATTGACATTTACCCTTGTGTCAAGGGGGTTATTATTTTGTTTTTTCCTGTGGAAGACCATGATGTTATCCTTTCCAACATTTAGATTCTTCGAATCATCATCTCGCTAATGAAACTTTGGTTTCCAACGTTCAATCCAATCACCGCTGCATTCAATGTCAATCTTGTTTGGGTTCAACTTTCTCATCTCCGCTACATTTTTTGGGGGAGGATTGTTCGATTGCAATTACTAATGCTTTTGGAAACTTTTTATCCATGGAATCTAAAATGGAATTTTACACACATACTACCTATGCTCGTATCTTGGTGGATCTAGATATCTCTCTTTATCTAACCACCTCCATTGATCTCAAGGTTTTGGACAAAATTTGGTCACAACCTCTTGACTATAAAGGATTTCCCTTCAGATGCGGGAATTTTTTTCCTTGGGGCATCTTGCCTCAGAGTGTCAAAAAGTGAAACATAAATTGAAGGAAAAAGTATCATGGTGGAAGGATTCCCAACCTGTAATGCCTCGTTTGGCGGTAAACCCTTTTCGAAGGTTGATTGGGCTAGTAACTTTCCTTGAAGCCATTTCCATCCTGCTCCTATTCGTTGTCGAGCCAAGGACTTTAACCCATCGACAAGGGTTGATGAGTTCGGACGTTTGGTTTATTATCGCTTGGGGTTCAGTTTTGTTATGAGTTGGGATAGAACCCACTGTTAGTTGCAGAGAATTAAAAGACTGAGGGTTTTTGACTTGCTTTAGCCCAATGAATAAACTTGTTACTGAGTTACTGTTGGAGATGTTCTGGTGACTCTGGTAAATTTGGATTATATACACTCTTTTTTAAGTATCTGTTGTTGCGTACTTCATTTACATGGGATTATATTTTAAAAATAAAATACCCAGAAGACATGGGTGTAGAACGATATATGTATTTTTACACTAGTAAATCGAATCCTTAGATTCGAGTGTGTGGCTTCAGTTCGCATTATGCAACTTTTGTGTGGCATGCACCCAATCGGCATTGGTCTAAATGATAATCTGGGTGTACGAGTTAGTTGTTTGCATGGTGGATGTTGACTCGCCCTTGTGAAATAGTTGTTTAATGGCCATGTGCTTGGTCCATGATGCATTAAGAAGCAAAATATAGGTGTGTGGCGCAGGTTGGAAGGGACGTGGTTTTAAAGTCAAAATTCCATCTGTTTGTGCCTAAGGACCTACTGTCCCTCACCCCCCTTCCTGCCTTCTAGACTGGTACGTGGCCATCCCCCACTGGCCTTACCTCTGCCAGCCGCCCCACCTCCTTTAATTCCTTTGATTTGCAAATTTCTTGCGCCCTGTGCTACCTGCTCCCTTTGACCTGTTCTGGCCGCGTGAACAAGGAGGAGTGTTTTTGTTGGGATTTGAGATGAATTGCTTCAGCGTGTTCTGGACAGTGGATTCATTGATGGTGAAATGAAGGTCTGTCGCCTGTTATTGCGTGGGTGGGTGTGGATTCTCAAATTCGTGCTATACAGGCAGTTTCAGTGGAGCGTAGAACTGAAATTTCTCCCAGGAAAGTGCCGTGAGGAAGTGGTTCGCTATATGCAGCAGCTACAGGGTAGAGAAGTAAACTTACCTCAGAAAATTAGTGGCCTCCAGGGAGAGTAAGTGCGAGGCCACTGCTTTGAGGGCGATCCCAAGGAACCGTTGGTGCTGAACCTGATGTTCTAGTTGCACGCGACCACAGTCGTGATCAGTGGTTGCAAAATCTTGCAGCTGTAGTAGAAGGACGAGATAAAGTTTTAGTTGAGCTGTCTTGCCTTTTCATTTTGGAAAGTCGCTTCTGTCCAGGTGGTGAATTTAACATGGAAGAAGCTCGATCAAATCTTGAAGGCAGTTTTAGGGTTTTGAGTAATCTTTCAAAGCTGCACCGGATTTTTGAAATCACAAAAGGAACTAAACTTTTGAAGTTCAGTGGTAAGGATGTTGAATACTTTTCTCAGTGGTTGAGCAAGCAGTATGAGTTGTCTTTTTTTTGTGCAGAGTTTATGTTTTGAGGTTTTCAACAAATGTGTAAGCTGTAACTGAAATTCTTGTGTTGTGATTCTTGCGAGGGGTTTTTCATTTTTTCACTGTAAATCAGTTCATTGTGGATGGTAACTGCCCTTCATTTTAGATAGACTAAGGCTACTGGTTTTCCGTACCCAGTTTTCACGATCTTCCATCGACCACCTACATATATTCCCCTTACAATATATATTTCTTCAACAAATGTGTAAGGTGTTGCTCAAATTCTTGGGAGGTAGAAATTCGTGTGTATTTATTTTTTCACTGTAATTCAGTTCACTGGGAATGGGAAGCTGCATCTCCTCAGACTATGGTTCGAATCATGCTAAGCCTCTAAATTTGTTGACAAGCAAAATTGATATTGATGGACGGGAGCATCCAGGAGTTTTCGGAACCTGTGAAATGCCATGAGATCCTCAGCAAATATTCAGGCGGAGGCCACTTCATCTGTAGTTCTGGTGGTCTGTACACGGGTGAACATATTTCTCAGGTCCTCCATGAGGATGACTTGTTGCAGGTTGGGGAGCTCTATTTTCTTCTTCCCAACCAGAGATTGCAGTTCGTGCTAACGCATTTCGATATGGCTTCTATGCTTCTCAAAGCCAATGGTGCTATTGAAAAGAGGAGAAAATTTAAGGGAAAAGTTCAGCCACTGTTCAATATTCATTTGCAGGAAGAGGATTCAACTCCGTCTGTTTGTTGTATGTCAAAGACTGCATCAGGAGCAACTAAGAGTAGGAAACAGAGGAGACAATCTAAGTTGGAGACGATTTTGGAGGGTTCATAGTGCCTTACAGTACAAGTTATATTAACAGAGACAGAGGTCTGTATCAGTTATTCAAGAAACCAGGTAAAAGTTGAGTCTATAACAGCTTAAAGAAGATGCTAAAGCTCTGGAATCTTGCATAATGGCAACATTATCTTCATGAAGTTCGATTCACAGTCGGGTAGACACTAAAGGCAGGTATATCTCAATAATGGGAGGTAAATGTTGTTCACGCTTCTAAATTCAAACTTGGGTCAGTGTTAGAGAAGCTGATGAGTCTCTATTGAGCTCTAATTCCTCAAACATGCTCCTAGCTCGATGAAGAAGTGCAAAAGATAGTTCTTGTCTTTTGACATTCCTGTCTCTTGAACTTGCTAGGAAAGGTGAATTGACCTTCTTGAGTTTTCAAGATTGAAAGGTCAACTTAGGAAGTTGAAGGGGTGGCTCGAGGTTCTTTTGAAGAGTGAGATTAGTGTTGTGTGGAATCATGAATAAATAGATAAGAAAGGTGTTTGAGAATTGGACTGAGAAATATAGAAAATACAAGAGTTGAGAGTGAATGAGTGCAGATAAAGAAAAAGTGAACTGATTCAGTGAGGGTGTTACCAGCAGACCTGATGAAATTTATTTACAAAGAGTCTTTATTGAGATCTTACTTGTTGTACGATGTAACTCATGGAAGAGAATCTCATAGGGGCGGATCTGTTTCATATCAGAGTATTTATGAAGCACTTTTTGCTTTGCAATAATATGAGCTTCTTCAACGAGTCCTGACTTGGCAGGAAAAAAGGTTTCTGTCGGATTAATCACGCCTTACAGGCTGCAGCTGAAACGTTTGCACCGAGTGTTTGATGCTATCCTCAACCTGATGGAGGAAAAGGTTATTTATCATTACGGTAGATGCCTTCCAGAGCCAGGAGCGTGAGGTAATCATTATGTCTTGTGTCCGAGCTTCAAATCATGGGGTTGGGTGTAGCTGTTTTTCACCGCGTGAATGAGGCGCTAGCACGAGCTCGCAGAGCACTTTGGGTTAAGGGCAAGCAGCGGCATTGAAACAATCATATGCATATGGAGATGGCGTTTTAAACCAGGCATGTTAAACCTGCCCTTGCAATCTTCTGCTACCCTTTTATTATGTCATGAATTGAATGTCCTTCTATTTTCTTTTATCTGTTATGGCATTTAGAATGGGCTTCTACTTTTTCCTTGCTCCTCAATTAATTGCTCTCTGGCTTCGAAAATGGTATTTTGTAGCATAAAATTATTTCACAATGGACAAAATGAATGAACTAGGTAAACAGTAAAACTTAACCTTTGTTTATGTTATTAGTTACTGCAATTGTCTGATCAATAATGGTAATTTATGAAAAGCTATCTCAAACCGATTACAATTCTAATTCCAGTTTTTTTTTTTTTTTTTAAATGGCTAGGTTGCTTTATGACTGCCTGATAATGCTTTTATTCTAAATGGATGTAATAGTGAAAGGCAGAAATTAAAATTGTAGAGTTTTCTCTTTCTTGGTAAAGTGTATGATGTTATAGACATTCTATGTAAATTATCTTCCTTGTGAATCGAACTCTGTAGTAGCAGATGTTTTCTTTGGAGCGACTATGAGGATAGGTCGAGTAGACTGTCGTGAGATAGATGGGTATACCCAAGCTATTCATATGTTGTTTTAGAGACGGAAGAGAAGGCATAGTTCGTAGGAAGAGTATTTTGCTTTGTACTTTTCCCCTTCGCTGACTGTTAACCTTGTGATTGGTGACTCGAGTTGGGTCACGGTAGAGGATCTTGTGTCGATTCACTTATATTTTCAACAGACTATCCCTTGCTTGTTTAAATTCAAGTATCGAATGAAATGGGTTTCTATTAAATCCATTTTGTAGCTTAGCAAACCTTCAATAATTCAGGTAGGGACTTTCTGAGTAAGTGTTGACTGAGGCATGTGTGAAAATAGAATGGTTATCTTTCTTCGAATTGGGTTAGACTTGTATGAAAATGAAAAAAGTATGAATCGACTCAGTTACATAGTTTAGTGAGCTAAGTCCTTAACTCTCACAATGATCATACGAGGGGTGGATTACGGGTTTATTGCTGATTATGTGATGTAAGATAATAACAACCTTTGGTGAAAAGACTTCTTCTTGATCCTTGCCTGTGTAATCCAACCATAGTTGTTGTATGTAATTTTAGTTGGATAGAATCTAATTTATTTAACTTCTTGATGAAAAGTAATTAGGTTCGGTGAGAATTGTTTGGTATATTGAACCTTCAGATTTAGTTATAGTGTTGTGACTATTATATGTATGTTGGTTTATTCAGCCGAGTGAAGTTAACTTTAATCTTTGACTGATTTGTGTTTATATATGGTTGGGGCCTATATTCTTCCTAAAACATGGATGTGCGTTAATGCAGTCTTGTTAACAAGTAATTTTGAATATGTTAAGTCATTTGACCGATCTTTATCTTTTTGGTTAATAATAATAGAATGATGTTTGGGTGTTAGATTTCAATCACGTAATCCATAGGATTACTTGACTGAAATCTCAATACTCTCAGCCTTGTTGTCTTCACCAATAAGGTCTCACCTTGATTATCTTTGGAATATCTCTCTCACTTGAATATTGGGATTCCTCCTTGTTGGCTGGTATAAATCTCGTCATCTTGTGAAACATGTTGATTAGTGGTTTGTGATTTGATCCATTCTTGAGTTTAGAATTTTACTTTCATGATATTATAAAATGTTAGCTTACTGTTGCAATGGGTAGTCTTAACATGCTCAGTTCTCGCGAACTGATTCCAGCTAGTATTTGTGCAGATGGATTGTGCGAGTAGATTAAAGGAAAGAGTTGTAAAGGTTTCATCAGTGCAATTTATGAAATTCCTTGTAAAAATGTCCAATGTGAGGTAAATTTTGTAATAGTGATTGCAAAGGAAATTAGAAGACCTCTTGCCTTGGGTTGTTCAGAATTTGCGTGAAGATGTTATGTTGTCCTTCTGTAGGTAAACTGGTAACTTATCTTTGTGGGAAATGTTATTCAAACTTTCACTGGCATAAGCATTGTAAAACTTGGATCTTGAGAATTAAGTGTTAATTTAAATCTTTCTGAGACTCTGTATTGATGTGTTATATGTAAGTCGTAATGGGGTGGTTTTCCTTACAGAAGTTACCTAAAAGTTTTATTCAAAGAAATACGTTGTGGTTTAGATCCCCTTGAAAACAAACATTGCCTTAAGTAATCAAGAGTGAGACTATCCTTGCAAAGTGATTCTATATAGCGTGTTATCCCTAACTGAACTAGTAAAAAAATTTAATTTTTTTTTTTTTGGTGAACGCTAAAGACAAGCTTAAAGGAAAACAATGGTTAGTTTATAATAAGATTTAACAAGTAAGAGAAGAAAATTTTGAAACCACTCAATTTATCTCTCAGCCTATTTAAAAGTAAGTGGCTTCCTCTGGATAAGCTCTTTCGGTGAAGCCTAAGTAAGAGCGCTAATAACTACGTATAAAACCACGAGCTTCTATTAAACCTCAGAATGAACTAATGTCGTCTTAAGGGTGAATTCATTTGACCTTCTTCCTTTAAATTTATCCAGGGTGTCTTATCAAAATAAATAACCTCCAATCATTTCTTACTGTGGCTTGCCCTAGCTGTGAGAGTATCAGTGGTTGGTCTTCTATGTTGTTCTGTCAAAAAAATATTGTCCTTGATAGGTGTGGACGTTTCCGTGCTGCTTTTATGGCCATCCTTGTATCGAGTTGTTCACAGAGTTAGTTGTAACCTTGGTGACGACATGTTGCGCCATGTTATGTGTCAAGCAAGTCAAAAAAAAATATCTTGTCTTTTACTGTGTTGTTCGTGTTGTGATTATTTGAGTCGTTACACAACCTAGCATGTTGGTTGTTGGGGGTGATTCTTATTCCTCTTTAGAGGATTTTGCGAAGCTTCACGATAAACCTGATGATAGGGTAAATCGGATACCATTTGAGACACATGATCCCCCCTGCGGTGGGGTTGTTAGTTCAGTCGGGAAGAGTAGGTGTAGATGCCCCCGTGGGAGTGGATCCTGTTTGTTTTGAAAATATAGTGGAGTCAAATGTTGGAACAAAGGAGACCTCTAAATTTCAATTTTCAATACCTCCAAATGAAAATTCAGATCCTAATAGAAGTGAGGGTTGGACAGTCGTTAACAGGAAAAAGAAAGGTTTTTCCCCTAAAATGAGATTGTGATCTCATGGTAGGGATCCTCTGGAGTAGTTACTACAACTTTGGGTGCTTCAACCTTCCTTTCTTTCTCTTATCGTTTTATGTTCTTCTCATTTGTGCCTTGGTGGCCTTTTGTATTTTGCTACATGTGGGCTTCTTTACTGTTGTGCTTCATTGCTCTATTCTACTTTAAGGATGTTGGTTCTTTCAAAACCCCCACTTTTACCCTTTTCCAAAAAAATTAAAATTAATTAAAATTTTCAAAAATAAAATTGAATATTGTAAATTAATAAAAATTTAATAATTAATCAAAATAAAAAATAAATAAAAATAATAAACATTAAAAATAAAATCAATAAAAATTGAAAAATTATTAGAAATTAACAAAAAAATAATAATTAATAAAAAATGAAAAATGAAAAATCATTGAAAAATTAAGAATTAATTAAAATTAAAATTAATAAAAATGTAAAAAAATTAAAAATTAACAAAATACTATAAATTAATAAATATTAAAAACTAAATTAAAACTTCAAAAATAAAAAAATAATTAAAATTAACAATTAAAATTAATATAAACTATATATTAAAAATAATTTAAAAATTTAAAAAAGCTCTCAACCCTAAGGAGAAGGCATGACTGCAAAAAAAATACATTTCCGCACTTTTGATCATGATATACACGATCATCAATGGACTCCCAAAATAAGTTTCAGCACTTTATCGTGCACCATACATTTCAATAATACAAAAGATACATAAACTACTACGAGGGCTACACAAAAACTATCCCTACTGCATTTGTACCATTTACAAAAACATAAGCCACATAGGCACAACTAGAGTACCATACCCAATCTGTGACACCATCAAAAAGACCTTCCAAAGCTCGAGCAGTCCTTAACCATCTACTCCATCTTCTCACAAGAAGGGATTTTGACTAAGATTTCCACGTCGGATTCGCTCGCTGCACGTGAGGAAGAAAGAGAACATCCACACAACATTTTGGCATCTGTCCTTGGCACTATCTAGAAGCCGCACACCCTTATTTTTCATGTTTGCTTCCATTCCTCTCGGAAATCACCCGAACTCCCGAGATGAAGCATGGATGTGGTATTTCATGCTCACCAATCGTTCTTCGAATCCCTCGTGTTCTTTGTGGAGGATTAACTGGCTTGAAGATCGAGATAATATTAGTTGCGCTCAAACCCTAAGTGACCTCAAAGACATTGACATACCCAACGGTGGTGGGATCAAGCATGGGTTTACGTATTGTTTCAAACATATCGATTTGCTTATGCACCTAGGGAAAGGATGTTATGATGTATATGTATTGATGGAGATGCCGACATGAGGCACACATCCCCTTATCTTATTATATCATTCATTTATGATTTATTATGCTTAGGAGGTCGGCTTTAGTATTGGCCATAGATTAGAATGGTATATATAGAAATTGGGTCAGAAGGTTGTAGTTAATCATCATATTGAGTATTGGAGTGTTATTGTATGGTTTGGAGGTTACCCCCTCAAAGTGGTATTGGAGGTTGCCCCTCGAAGTGGCGAAGCTATTATATGAGCATATTATCATCATTTATCTATATTTTGGTGTTCTTTCATTTGTAAGGATATTACTTGTATAAATCGGAACATATAAAGCGAGAATAACATGAGTTGAGAACATATATAGCAAAATAACATGAGAGAACACCAAAATATAGATAAATGATGACAATATGCTCATATAATAGCTTTGCCACTTCGAGGGGCAACCTCAATACCACTTCGAGGGGGTAACCTCCAAACCATACAATAACACTCCAATACTCAATATGATGATTAACTACAACCTTCTAACCCCTATATATACCATTCTAACCTATGGCCAATACTGAGGCCGACCTCCTAAGCATAATAAATCATAAATGAATGATATAATAAGATAAGGGGATGTGTGCCACATGTCGGCATCTCCATCAATACATATACATCATAACATCCTTTCCCTAGGTGCATAGCATTCCTTCCCTCCTTGACATGTTTCGTCCCGAAACATAAGAAGAAACCATGTAATGAGTGTGTTGTAAATTTTTACACACTTTGTGCCATGATCGATCATCCATCCATATGTGATCCTGGTAGATGATACATATATGAACTAATATCCATATTCCATTCTTTTTACTCTCGATTCCATTCATGACCATAGTTTATCATCCTTGGATTCCATGCATAACCAACATAAGGATTCAATGCATAACCATAATAAGGATTCCATGCTTCATAATTGTTGCTCCATTGATCCCCTGTATAAATAAAGTGATTATTCCTCCAATTACCTATATATCTATATTGGTTGGAAATATGATGTGCCCTGGGATATCTCCATGAATTTTTTCTCTCATGTTGACGTGGATTTCCATATGTTGTGGTTGTAGTATCCTCAACCTTATCAACCTATTTTTGAACTTTCTTTTCTTCTTCCACCTTTGCATTTGATATTTTCTTTTTCTCTTGAGTAGATGAATCATCATTTCCTTCTTTTTCTTTATGTACCTCTTTTGAATCATCCTTATTCCCTTCTTCTCCATATTCTAAATCATCCTCATGGTCTATATTGACTTTTCTTTGATTTCCATTAAGCCTGATATCCTGTAAAGTGACCTTCTTCTTTTTGTACCAAATCTTCATAAACTTATTTTTCATATTAATATTAATTGTCCCTAATGTATCTAACCAAGGATACCCAAGAACAATATCCAAACCATCCATATATAAGGCAAAAAAATCTGAATGTAAAGTATATTTGTCCATAGTAAGTTTTAAATCTTCAAAAACTTGAATTTTCTTACCATTCACTTGAGCTTCTTTGATATTACTTTCTTGAATATGTAGATGTTGAGCCATATCCTTGTTGATGAAGTTATACTTGCTGTTAGGGTTTATGGAAATAATTATCTTATTCCTTTGAATGCATCCATGAAACTGAAATATGGTATCTTCCTTCTTGGGAGCTATAATATCTTCTTCTGCATCAATATCTTGTTTTTCTTCCTCTTCTTCATAGTCTTCTTCAACTTCTTCTTAGTCGATTCTTCAATATATGCTACACCATCATATTCCTTGAATCTTCTTCACCTTCCTCTTCATCTTATTTCTCTCTTGATTCTTCAATATATTCTTCCCCATCATCTTCCTTTGACTCTTCTTCCTCTTTGTGGTCCCATCTATCCATAAAAAGTTGTTCCATTTCCTCCCAAGACCAATCCTTCCTGTCATTTTTAACTCAAAAAACCAAATCCATGCAGGACCACCAAGATAATGTGAAAACCTATTCCTTGTCATGAAATATGAGAAATATATATTCTTAAATTTTATCCACCATTCTTTAGCATCCATCTCACCATTTCCATAAAAATTTGTTATCCCCGTGATCATAATTAGGGTTTAGGAATTATGAAAATATTTCCACAAATGGATAAAAACACGAAAAAACCTTAACTTAAATTTCAAGAGCTTTTAGAAAATATAAATTTTTTAAAAATACCACAATTTGCTTCCTAAATAGCGAATTTATGAAAACACCTAAAACACTAATAACATCTGCAACACAAATCCAATGGAGCTGAAACTTTCAGATATTTTGACTTAGAGTGTTTCCAAATTATGATGAAAACATTGGGAAAAAAATCGATACCATCTTCAAGATATATTCGAAACAAAAAATTAGGGTTTTTGCCCTAATTTTGGCTGAAATCGCTACTCTGATACCACTTGTAAGGATATTACTTGTATAAATAAGAGTTCATATACAGAAGAATAACATGAGAGAACACCAAAATATAGATAAATGATGACAATATGCTCATGTAATAGCTTTGCCACTTCAAGAGGGCAACCTCAATACCACTTCGAGGGGTAACCTCCAAACCATACAATAACACTCCAATACTCAATATGATGATTAACTATAACCTTCTAACCCATCTATATACCATTCTAACCTATGGCCAATACCGAGGATGACCTCTAAGCATAATAAATCATAAATGAATGATATAATAAGATAAGGAGATGTGTGCCACATGTCATCTCCATCAATACATATACATCATAATATTCTTTCCCTAGCTGCATAGCATCAGTCTCATCTACCTCAATATTCTCTGTCACCAACAAGACCCGTGTAATGCCTTGTTCAACGTTACCCCAACTCTTGCCCTATCGACATTGTTGATAAGCATGGGAAGGTTGTGTGTGTGTGTTCTCGTTGACCGTTAGTTGACTTTATTCTTGTCGCAGTGAAGAATTAGCACCCTCCCTCTCCATCTTGCCTTCTTGAGTCATTATCCACACCTCTATATGTGGACCTTGTAGCATCTTGTATGATTAACCTATTAAAGGAAAATCTTGTTGTCGCATTGTCAAGCTTGACCGTCTGTCATTATTAATATGAATTATAATTATTTTTTTAGTTGTAAAATTTATATATATATATATATATATATATATATATTAGTAATAATGATATTATTAAGTTATGTGTCGATCAGCCATTATTTTATATTATTATTATTTTATTCTTTTGTCATTGTAATTGATATTAATATTAACTCTCTCTATGTCGTTTCTTTGCATCGTTTTGATTGCGTCGTCAGAGACCAACCCTCGTTCCACACGAAAGAAGGGATTACCTTGCCATGGCACCATGGTCTATTTGAATCGGTCCTTGTCCCATGTTTGATTTCAAACTCTAACCACCAGTTTTTTTCCCTCCCCCTTGCTCCACACTTGACTTAAATTTTTCTTTAGAAATAGTTGTTTTTTTGTAAACTAGAGGATGTAACCACCTCCTTGAACATGTTGGAAGGCACCCCATCATTTATTATTCTTGTTGGCCACTCACTCCACTTTTATTGCTTATTTTTTTGACCTGCTTGTGTTTAGAGGAAGTTATGCTTGGCGTGGGGGGGAAAAAGTTCTCTAAACTACATGGTTTTTGGTCTTTTGTTAGAGGGAGGTAGGTGGAATTGATGGCCACCTTCCCTTCATATAATTCTCTTTAATGCCAAATTTTCTTGGCTTTGCCTTGTTGATCCTAAGGCCAATTAGATGTTGGTCGCTTGCTTTATGGGAGTCTTTTTTTTTAGTTTCTGCTCTAATTTGTAGGGTGCGCCATGTTTGGGCCATGTGCGGTGCAAGTAATACTGGCTCTGCAAATCCAGTTTTTTTGAAAAGGCTTTGAAAATTTGAGGCTATACCAGTCGTAGGTGTAAATCCGCTTCTATGTCTCTTGTTGTGTACTCCCGGCTCTGTGAAAGCAAGCACGGAGATGAACTTGGATGCGCACTAGGCGATTTGAGGAAGGATGTCTTATTTTGGTAATTGTTGAGCCTAGTAGACATTTGTGTAGGTCATGGAGCTTATATCGGGCATGTTAATTCTAAGCTTTGTAATATTTTACTACCCTCCTTTATAATTTCATGAAATGAATGGTTCTCTTCTTATATTGGCATCTTAAAATGGCTTTGTTGTGGTTGGTTATTGTTTGCCTTGAGTGTACTATTTTATGCTTTGAATTTTTGAGTGGTGGGTTACGAGGAATAAAAGGGAGATTTCACCCATTCTTTAATCCTTTTCATTACCGACTACAAGCAGTATATTACATTTGAAACGTTTCCTCCAATCACCTCCCCTTGGGGCAACCTGGTAATGGGTAAGCATTCTTTAGATACCCCAAATTTTTGTCATACTTTTGTGATCTTCTACGAATCCCCTGTGTTCAGCATGGTTTTATTACTCTTACATGTTGTTCTTTATGAGATTTGAGTCTATCAAGATTTTTACGCCTAGTGGAATGATTATATATTCTTTTTACATTTTAATGAAATTGAAATATTTACCCGTAGCAATGAGTGGGTTTCAAAATACTTTTTAAACATTCTCTTATAATAGAGATATTACTATTATTTTTGACTTCAAATTGGTTAACACAAAAAAATTATTTATAAGTAAAAGGAGAAATGAATGGGTTCAATGGGTGAATCCATTGAAAGGATTGTGCATATGATGGTTTTGCTAAAATAGATCCCTGAAATCTAAAAGAAGGAAATGGTTGTTTGCAACTCAGAGCTGATAACGCTTGATGGGGATATAGGGTGTTGAAACTTTTTTTCTCGAGTGTGAATCTATGTTATTATTGGCTGATTTTTCTCTTGTTGTGGTTGACATAGTTTAAGACCGTTAAAAATTGTAATCTCTCGTAAAGACCGTTGAAGGGTAAACAACTTATAGATGTGACTACCTTGTCAATAAGTTTATATGTAAGCATGATTACCTTCTTTCTTACTAAACTTCTGGAAAATGATAACCTTGTGATCTTGAAAATCTCTTCAATGTGTGAAAACCTTTTCCCTACTTTACCAAGGATGAAAATCTGTTTTACCAATTGCGTGGTTGTATTATTTTTTTACTTAAATGTGCCATGCCCATAGAAGGGTGTAAAGAATGAATTGTGATAAATTTATTTTGCTAAGATCTCTCACAAAAATAGAATTGGTTGGATGGTTCTGAATGTAGAGGTTTAGTTGTGTGATCAAGTTTCCTTTATTTGATGTTTTCATGTGGAGCCATGAGCTCGTCAAACATGGTTGGCATTCAAACAACCCAAAAGGGGCTGGAAAGCAATGTTCCGCCTTATACTTTGTTGAAAACTTTAAGTTGATTATGAATCTTTGATTCGATTATTTCACTGGATTATTTTATAAGTATTGGATTATTTGGATGAGTGTAGTCATCTTTCTTTCATGATGGAAATTGTGTTTATTTTGTGGATCGTTAGTGAACATATTATTAAGGGTCATAAGTTTATGACCAAACCTCTGTGTTGGTTTTGGAATTTGAAATGTGTGTGGGATGACTGTTTTCATTTTTGAAATATGACTCTTGTTAACTCATGACATTTGGTGTTACGTCATGAGGATAGTTTTGGGATTACGAATGGAATTTATTATATAAATACATTGCTGGCCTATGTCGGAAAAGTGTTAAAAATTATTAATGACATTTGGGGTTACTTTCCGTTATATTATTTTAGATAAGTTGTCGATTATGAGGGGGTTTGTTGCTAAGATTAATGGTTTTTGTGACTCTTTTAAATGCATTCGAAGAGTGGCATTGATTATGTTAACTTGTAGTACTTTTGAAGGATCTTGTAAGGAAGAGGTGGTAAGCTTCTTGTTTAGACTATATCTATGGATTGCTTCTTTTGGGGTTATGAATCCCATTATGCTAGGAAGGATGTTTAGATGGTAACCTTGTCTTAAATGGATTTGAAAATAGGAGGCCTTTTGCTGCCCCGTACTTATTTTTCAAGTAACTTGATTGTCGAGTAATGTCATCTTGGGTTTTGTCATCTATCCTTCTTCTCTTATCATTACCTTATGGAGTCTCTTTTTGATGAGAGAAATTATTTATGGGTTGAACTTTAATTTTCAAATCCTTTGTTCACGTGATGATTTACCCTTCTTACCTCGTTTGGTTGGTCTAGTTTTAGGCCAATGAAAAATTCCTCCTTAAAAGACTGATTTACCTTTCTGTTTCGCATATATGATTGTATCTAGTATGTGTCGACCAATTTTACCCCTTAGGAAAAATTGATCGAAGCGAGACCTTGCATAGGAGAAATTGAAGGGTTAGTTCGGTCGTGCGAGCTCACATTCGATCCTAAAAATCAATTTGTGGATAGGGCTCGGAAATGGAGAAGCAAGGTTGGAAAATGAGGCCAAAAAATGTTAAAGGAGATCGAGCTCAACGGGAAAAAATGGAGAAAGGTAGTGTTCACTCGAGGCCCAAACAGGCTAAATAAAAACAGCCACGGAATCCTCCACGTGTCTCATCGGCGCAACTTCAAAGGTAAAACTGGAGGCGAGTCTCCAAATGAGCGTGAAGCCTCCACATGTATAGGGTCCCGCATAGTTGCTCCTGAATAGGCGGGAGGGACTTAGCCAAAACACAAAGAAAGAAGGGTAGGCTCGAGGACAATGCCAAGTGTGTCGATCATCGCAACCGGGTGTGAAAGGAGGGGGTAAACTCTCAAGAATGCGGGGCTGCCACGCGGATCTTGCACGGATAGACTCTTTTAAATATTGTGAGCCCGTGATAAATACTCGATCCTGGCCTTCAGACAACCATATCTTTCAACTAAGAACTCGGATTTGAGAAAGGGAGGAATTTTTGGAAGGCTCTCAATGTTTGCGACTCACTTGCCACCATTAATGAAAAATGATAAATTTAGTCCGCCATTTTTTAGGCTGTCAGACTTCTCACCTACCACCATAATGAGGTTTGGTCTTCCTTTCTTGCCCAACAAGGAACATTAATGAAGGCACGGGTTGTGTCATGGAACCCATCAATTTTGTAGGTGAGTTCAATGCATTTTCTTGGGTGGTTGGAGTAGGTTTTCGAATTCTTCCCTCCTTTCTCTCTTATTCTTCCTATATATTGTAAGGAAGGGAAATTTTCTAAAGGTTGGACATTTTTGCTTTACACCCTCCCTTCTTCCCTTGTCTGCAAGTGATTTTGTGGAGTTCAAACCTCCCATTCAAGTTGTAATGCAATTTTGCCTCTTGGCTACTATAATGCACTATATCAACTTTTGGAGCAATAAGATAAGTCTGTGGATGATTTCAACCCTCTCTTGTGTTCATTGCATCTACCCGATCTCTCATTGCAGTTTGGTTATCTGTGCATGGTGGTTGTGTTATAGTTTTAATGGTTTGTGTTTAATTGCAAAGCAGGTGTTCAACATTCCTTTGGTGCATCACCCTTGTTAGTTTAGGTTTTATTTCTTGCATCTCCTTAACCCTATCTCCTTGGCAAGTTAGAGTAGGTTTTAGAATAGATCCTCTGTAATACAATGTGTGCACTTGAGTAGCGGAATAGGAACTAGCCTTCATCCAGAGAGCTCTCCTGATTCGTGAAGTCCAACACTTTGGGATAAGCTCCATATTATGCAATCACACTAAGAGTCTCAACCCATCAAGTTTTAGACATTTAGGGGTGTTGTAATTCCACATCAATAGTTTTGCACACTGGTGGGACCACTAGAGTTAGATTTTCTTATCTTTCCAAGGTGTCTCATTATTAAACAACAAATATTAAGCCAGAATGCAACCACATCAACAGTTTTGGCATGCTCGGTGGGACCACTAGAGTTAGATTTTCTCATCTTTCCAAGGTGTCTCATTCTCAAACATCAAATCTTAAGCCACCATGTGACCGCATCAACAGTTTTGGCACGCCCGGTGGGACCAGAGGTCAATATTTTAGTGTTATCAATATTGGGTGTGTGTCTTGGTAAACTTCCAGCCTTTGGAGGCTTTGGAGCAACACATCTGACAACTCCATCACTCAAATTAAGTGGTTTCAACAGCCCAATTCTATTAAGTTCATGAGAAGAATACAAACAAGGTCAAGAACTAGAGAAGAGGGGCTATTTGTCTATCTACATTTATCCCCAAATAGAGCAAGAAGGGGAAGAAGAGCTCAAAGGTCTCCATCTCCATCTCCACCAAACAGGACATTCATTCAATCGACTAGAGTTCTTTGACCAATTAGGATGGCACAACCCAACCCCTACGTCAACTTCACTGGCAGCAGCTACGGCTCTCAATGCACAAAATCAGTTCTAGTTGCAGCACTGAAGAACATTCCATATTTTATTGGAGAGAACTAAACAACTCCAATTGATCATATCCAGGACATTGCAAATGTCTATGCAATCCATGAAATTGTTGAAATGGATATTGTTGTCAAGTTGTTGGCATCCTCCTTTAAAGGTCAATCTTTTCAAGTGGTTCGAAGACTAACGCGGGATCCATCTAGAATTGGGACCATTTATGCACAACTCTCTGTAATCAATTTGTAGAAAAGGAGGATAATTTGTCCTTGTTGGAGCAGATAACAACAACTTGATCAAGAGGGATCCTAATGAACAGGATGACTGAATTCAACTTTGATTCCGGTGAACGTGGGATAGGATTTTGTTGGCTATGAGACCAACAATTGAAGGTGCTTTCCTATACTTCCTTAAAGCTTTAAATTCTGATATTTCTATGATGATTCAATCCATGGGAGGTATAACTTTACCCGCATCCTATAACATTTCTATTAAAGTTGAAAATTGCTTGATCCAAGATGGTAAACTCACACCTAGGCCACCTATGCCTCTATATCCAGAACTAGGAGCCCTCTAACTAGTCAAATGCCAGAATTGAATCCCATTCTAGCCCCTAGGAATCAAAGCAATAGTGAGGCTTCTACTTCTTCAAGCACTTCAAAAGAGCTACAAGAGGTTATGAAACAACTGCAGAACCTAGGAAATGAGCTAGTGACTATCAAGAGACAACAAGCTCAAAGTTCTAGGCCATATTAGCCTCAAAATCAATATCAAGCCAGGCCCGATATCAAAAATAGACCACCAACTCAGGCTATAAATCAAAACCAGAACCAAGGACAACCTCAAGCTGCTAGGTCATTTCGACCATATGATCCAAACACAACTTCAACATCGAGGGCCTTGGTTCCAACACAAAACAACATAGCATAGGAGTATGACTGGTGTTACCCCTGCAATCTACCTCACAATCAATCAATGTGTTTCAACGGTGCACTGAACCAGGCCTTGATGGTACAAACCATTGGTGTATCCCAAGAACCAGTCAAGAGGGAAATCAACAACATGAAACTTAGCAAGAGGCACCTCCAATGGAAACCATGTTGGTCAATTGGCACACAGAAGACTTTTGTGGAGTTAATCAACCCCCTTTTCAGGGTGTAGCTACCAATACACGGTCAAGGAAGAGAAACATTGAGGAGGGACAACCATCTAATCCAGTTGTTTCTCATCCCACTCCTACACAACAAGGAGTTAGTAGACCAAATTCATCCCCAAACGTGCAAAATCAGCCCAAGACACCCTCTGCAGCAGCACATGTGCTTATTCAAGCTCCCGAGAAGGTTGTGCCAAGTAAGGGGCAACAAAAGGATAATTCATCCCCCTTCAACATTATTGATCAGATGAAGAAAACACATGTGAACATTTCCATGTGGGAGTCATTGGAAATCCCAGGACAACAAGATTTGTTGCAAGTTGCAATGGCCAATTGGTCTACCTCGAATGGATCAAACCAAGGTCAGGAGAAATTTCTCACTAATGCAGTGTAACAGGGTGGTGGTCAACCAAGCAAAAATTTGAAGCCTCCATCGTTCTATGTGTCATTAATTGTCGGGAACCACTTGGTACATAACTACATGATCGATTCGGAGATGCAAGTAGCTCAGTAATGCCGAAACAAATAGCAGATCAATTGGGTCTAAAGTATGAGCCAATGATGAAAGGAGTAATGTAATTAGATGGAAGAGTAGTAGGAATGGTTGGGGTCATCAAGGGTTTAAGCCTAACACTACATGCCTGTCTAAATGTCACAGCTTGCAAGATGTGTCTGTAATTGACCTCCCACCAGTCTTTACATTGTGTTTGTCAAGAGACTTCACTGCCAAAATTGGTGGATATTTATCTACAGATTGGTCACACATGCTTTTAGGACGAGGTATGGAGCTAAGGCTACAATCGGGTCGAGTCGATTGCAAACTTTCACATTGAGCCTCATGTGCCAAGTCCTATCAATGTTAATTACTCAACCTTTGACCAAGAAGAGTGTTCAAATGATTTAGAAACATGTACTATGGTCGAGGGTATCCTAGATTTTACTCTGGATGAATGGGCAAACAAAGGGCATGCATTCGACCCATATAAGGAAATTGAAGAATATGAATTGGGTGTATATTGTGTACACAAAGAAAATTCACCCATTCCTAACATCACCAAGCCAGAAGATGAAGATGAAAATGAAGTATGGAAACTATATTTTGATGGTTCAAGAAGCAAATAAGGTGTTGGAGGAGGTGCATTATTAGTTTCACCACAAAACACCAAGTATTATTCAGCATTTTATTTCCAATTTTCCTATTCAAACAACACTAGCTGAATACAAGGCTTTAATTCATGGGCTTCATTGGGCTAGGAAAAGAGGCATAAATAATTTGTGAGTATTTGGTGATAGCGAGCTAATCATCAATCAAGTCGGGGAAACATGTTGCAAAGAATGACCTACTCAAGAGCTACAAAAATAGGGTATGGACCTAATTGAAGACTTTGAAGCTTTCAACGTTGTGTCCATACCCAGGAAGAAGAATGAAGCTGCAGATAGGCTAGCGGAAATTGGAGCAAAATTTGATGTGGTTGACAGTATCAAAAGAGACAAAACACAACCACATATCCATGTGATTGTAAGGACTACAGTTCCAGATCAATAACACAAGCTGGAAGGTGTTTGAGAACAATCAATAAATCATCAATTTATTACAAGAAGAGGCTAAATTCTCAGCTAGGAATCAAGATAAATTGGAGAAGCAATATACGGGGATCAAGTAGTGTAGTTGTGGACCAACAAGCTTCCCAGAGGTTTGGTGACACTGGAGTCAATATTCAATCCTAATGACTAGTTTTTAAAGAGAAAGCAAACATAAAGGTCAAGGGAGATGATTAGAACTTTTTTTTTTTTTTTGGGGAAGGAAAGACACTCCAAATTGGTAAGGTGGCCACTGAAAAAGAGAGATATGAGTTTGCACAACTTTTCCAAGAGTTTCCAGACGTCTTCGCTTGGAGCTATGAGGACCTACGAGGATTCAATCCGAATTTGGCACAACGTACATAATAGAGCTGGATCCGAGATCTTGAGCCCATCGGGTAGAATCAAAGACCATTCAACCCATACAGTAAGCCTCTTATGAAGAAAGAGTTGAACAAGCTAATAGAGGCAAGCATTATATTTCTAATCAAACATTCAAGTTAGGTTGCAAACTTGCTGCAGTCAAGAAGAAGAACGGAGAAATCAGGTTGTGCATGGACTTTCGAGACTTGAACAGAGCATCTCTCAAGGACCATTACCCACTTCCTTCAATGGAACAAATCTTACAAGTGGTATCCAGCTCGGAAATATTTTCCCTCCTCGATGGCTACTTGGGGTATAATCAGATAATGGTAAAAGAAGACGACCAGTTCAAAACGGCTTTCACCACTAAGTGGGGCACCTATGCCTACAGGAAGATGTCATTCAGATTGTCTAATGTCGGAGCCACTTTTCAAAGGGTGATGGACATGGCATTCAAGGGGTTGATCAACAAAATAGTGCTAATATATCTTGACGATATCACTGTGTTCTCCAAAAATGTAGTAGATCACCTTTTCCATCTGAGATAGGTATTTCAAAGATGTAGGAGATTTGGGGTATCATTGAATCCCAAAAAATGCATATTCCTGGCTCATGAAGGCAAGATCCTAGGCCATATTGTGTCAAAGGAAGGATTGATGATCGACCCAAAAAGAGTTGAAGTAATTCGAGCATTTCCCTTGCCAAGTCATAAGAAGGCTCTTAAAATATTTCTAGGAAGAATCAATTTCATCTGCAAGTTTGTGCCAAATTTTGTTGCTCTTGTGAAGCCAATAACACTGATGTTGAAGAAGAGCATGGAATTTAGGTGGAAAGTGAGGGAAAAGAAAGTTTTGAAGCCATCAAAGAAGCCATATCCCAAGCTCCAACTCTCATCAATCCAGACTTCTCCAAGGACTTCATGCTTTATGCCTTTGGTGGTGGGGACACAATTTCTGCAATCCTAGTGCAACAAAACAAAGAGGGATCTGAACAACTAATTGCCTTCTTCAGCCAAAGTTTGGAGGACTATGAAGTGAGATACTCCTTCATTGAGAAGCATGTCCTTGTAGTGATCAGGAGTTTGAAGAAGTTCAAGCACCTTGTCTCAAACAACAAAATTCAATTGTTGGTCTCTCATGTGGGAGTCAAGGACTTCCTTTTGAACAAAGATATAAATGAGAAATGTGTAGGATGGATCACTTGTGTCATGGAATATGACATTGAGATTAAAGTCACTAAACAGTCCGTGGAAAAGGGTTATGTGAACAGTTGGCATCAAGTCAACAAGTTGAAGCAAGTAATGAAAATGGGGTTGTTTTGGTACTACAAGATGGTCAAGAACGAGCAAATGATAATGTTCCTATCCCTTGTTGGACTCAAAACATGATACATTTCCTACAAACAGGCCTATGCCCCCCAGAAATGAGAAAAGCAAAGAGGAGATACTTCAGATTACAAGCCATTCCATATGTGCTTGTTGATGGTGTTTTGTTCAAAAGGGACATCAATGGTGTTCTATTGAGATGCATCGGAACAGGTCAAATCGAGAAGGTGTTATAGGAGGTTCATGATGGAGAAGCCGGAGGTCATTTTCTCCATGGGTAACAACTCTCAAGATAATGAAGGCAGGATATTATTGGCCCACGGTGTTTAGTGACTGCTACACATGGATCAAAAAATGTAAGAAATGTGCATTCTTCACAAGCAAGGAAAGATTAGCAGCACTTCCATTGCACCCAATTTTAGTTGACCGGCCATTCGTGCAATGGGGTTTATACTTCATTAGGGTCATCAATCCAAACTCAATCAGAGAGGTCACAAATGGATTCTCATGGCAACAAACTATTTCACCAAGTAGACCAATGCGGTAGCACTCAAAGAAGCAAACGAGTCTAGAATACTAGACTTTTATGAAGGGATAGTGACGAGGTTCGGAGTACTGGCCACTATCATATCAAACAATGCATTGGAATTCCGATGTTCAAGATCACAAAATGGGCTTTCAAGAATGGGAGATCTACTTGAGCACCTCTTCAAATTATTACCCACGAGGTAATGGGAAGGCAATCCACAAATAAGAATTTGCTAAGGATCATCAAAAGGACTCTAGATGAAAATCAAAGGACATGGCATACCAAGCTCAAATCAGCATTTTGGGCTGACAGAATCCCACCAAAAAGGTCTACAGGTAATTCCCCTTACAAGCTAGTCTACGGGAAAGAAGTAGTGTTGCCTATATCATTAGAACTGCCTGGATTAGAGCTCATAAAGCAGTTGGAGGTGTCTGAGTTCGAACCAATGAAGGCTAGGTATGCAGAGCTGATGGAATTGGAAGAAATCAGAGAACATTCAGTTCAAATGATAGAGAAGGATCAAGCCTTATTCAAAATATGGTTTGATAAGAAAGCAAGAGAAAGGACCTTTTAAGAAGGGGACCTAATTCTGAAGTGGGATGCAAATTGGGAAAATACGAGGAAGGCATTCTAAATTTGATGCTATTTGGAGTGGCCCCTACATGGTCACAGGATGTAAAAGTAGCAATGCCTTCTAATTGTCTACATTGGATGGAGAGGAGCTTCCGATTCCAGTTAACATAATCTATCTCAAACATTGCTACTAAAGGGAAGTTTCACCCTTGTAAATATTAGCCTAGGATTTTAATTCCTCTAAGTGTGTATGCACATTGTCTTGTTGTAGTGTAGGTTTCAATTTCCCTAAGTGCTTCGGCACAAGTTTTGTTGCTCCAAGGTTGTATCATTGTGTATTCAGTGTGCCTCCAAGTGAATGTGTGCCTACAGTCCATTTCCGAAGCAGGTGAATGCTCCAGGTCAAGACAATTTTCTACTCTCAGAAATCTCACCTTCAAGATTTTCTTATGAAAATTGAGAGTGCAAGCGGTGGAGCAGGTTAAGGGCCAACAGGTTGCAAGCGGCAAGGCTCAAGTGTTCAAGAAAAGGATCAGTGCAGGCTATCATTCATGACTCGCGTCAAATGGAAACTTTAGGCAACTTATCTTTTCACCTAACAAGCAAGTGATTCCGTGAGTCACCAAATTGTTGACCAATTTTTTCCCTTAGGAAAAATTGATCAAACAAGACCTTGCATAGGAGAAATTGAAGGGTTGGTTCAGTCATG
This sequence comes from Taxus wallichiana var. yunnanensis, assembly GCA_018340775.1. NCBI lineage: Eukaryota > Viridiplantae > Streptophyta > Pinopsida > Cupressales > Taxaceae > Taxus > Taxus wallichiana. The sequence continues at coordinate 491,250,441 of CM031242.1, read as the reverse complement.
CGAGCTCACATTCGATCCCAAAAATCAAGTTGTGCGGGCGGGGCTTGGTAATGGAGAAGAAAGGTCGAAAATGAGGCCAAACAATGTTAAAGGAGATCAGAGCTCAACAGGAAAAAATGGAGAAAGGAAGTGTTCACTCGAGGCTCAAATCAAATAAATAAAAAGAGCCAACAAAATCCTCCATGTGTCTTATCTACGCAAATTCAAAGGTAAAATATGGAGGAGTCTCCAAACGAGTGTGAAGCCTCCATGTGTCAGGGTCCGCATAGTTGCTCCCGAATAGGCGGGGAGAGACTTATCCAAAACACGAAGAAAGCAAGACAAGCTCACGAACGATGCCAAGTGTCCGACCATCGCAACTTCGGGGAGTGAAAGGAGGGGGTAAAATCTTGAAAACGCGGGCTACCACGTGGATCTTACTGAGGATAGACTCTTTTAAATATTGTGAGTGATAAACGCTTGACCCTAACCTTCAGACAACCATATCTTTCAACTGGGAACTTGGATTTGAGCAAAGGAGGACTTTTTGGAAGGATCTTAATGTCTGCTACTCACTTGCCACCATTAATGAAAAATGATATATTCATTCCACCATTTTTTAGGCTATCAGACTTCTCACCTACTACCATAATGAGGTTTGGTCTTCCTTTCTTGCCTAACAGGGAACATTAATGAAGGCACGGGTTGTGTCATGGAACCCATCAATTTCGCATGTGAGTTCAATGCATTTTCTTCGGTGGTTGGAGTAGGTTTTCAAATTCTTCCCTCCTTTCTCTCTTATCCTTCCTATATATTGTAAGGAAGGGCAATTTTCTAAAGGTTGGACATTTCTTCCTTTTCACCTCCTTTCTTCCCTTTTCTGCAAGTGATCTTGTGGAGTTCAAACCTCCCATTCAATTTGTAATGCAATTTTTTCCTCTTGGCCACTATAATGCACCGTATCAAGTTTTAGACCAATAAGATAAGTCTATGAATGATTTCAACCCTCTCTTGTGTTCATTGCTTCTACTTGATCTCTCATTGCAGTTTGGTTATCTATGTATGGTGGTTGTGTTATAATTTTAATGGTTTGTGTTTGATTGCAAAGCGGTGTTCAACATTCCTTTGGTGCATCACCCTTGTTAGTTTAAGTTTTATTTTTGCATCTCCTTAACCCTGTCTCCTTGGCAAGTTAGAATAGGTTTAATAAAATATCCTCTCGTAATACAAATGTGTGCACTGAATAAAGGAATAGGAACCAGCCTTCATCGGAGATCTCTCCCGATTAGCAAAGTCCCACACTTTGGGAGAAGCTCCATGTTATGCAATCACACTGAGAGTCTCAACCCATTGAGTTGCACGGACATTCGGGGGTGTTGTGATTCCTCATCAACAGTATGTTTCGGCTTCTCAAAGATTTTATTGATGGATGGATCAAGTATTATATTTCAATCACGTAATCTATAGGATTACATGATTGAAATCTCAATACTCTTGAATTTGTTCTTAACTAGAATATTTGACTTCCTTCTTGACAATTAGTAAAAAAAAAAATCATATCCCGTGTGAAGAATTTGTGTTTTGTGCTTTGTGCTTTGAACCATTCTTGAAATAGAACATTCCTTTCATGGTATTGTAAAATGCTAGCTTCTTTCATTGCAATGTGTAGTCTTAAAATGTTCAGTTCTCACGAAATGACTCAAGATAATAGTTGTGCAGATGGATTTTGCAAGTAGATAAAAGGAAATATTGATAAAGGTTTCATTGGGTTGTTTATGAAGTTCCTTGTAAGAATGTATATTGTGTTGTAAATCATGCTATGGTGCTTGTAATGGAGTTTGGAAGGCCTCTTGCCTTGGATTTTTGGTATTTGTGAAATGAAGTTGTCTTATCCTTTTGTAGCAAAACTTGTAATTATCTTTGTGAGGAATAAAACTTGATCATCACCTTGTTATGTGTATTTTCTTTATGATATTATTGTAGTCATGAAAATGTTGTAGCATGGCTTGGCCTATTTTGTTACCTTCTTGTTCTTAGCCAAAGTGCAATCGAATCTCTTGACACCTTTGGTTCGTGTGCCATGTTGAATAGAAATGTTATAACTGTGTTTTGTGTTCTCGTTATATAATGGTAATTTCTTCTTTTGGGTCATAAAACTTTCATGTTTAATAACCCTCCATGGTATTGGTATCAATGCTATTCTAGGCATGTTTTAGCAGATTGACAATCCTTTTTCTAGAAATAATCAAAAATAAAATAAGATGAATACATAGATGAATAAATAAAGAAGATAATAATGAAGTTGTTCTTGGTTGATAAAATTAAGAGTCTTTAATTGGAAAGAAAGTAGTTATCTACCGGTGTAAAATAATTTACCCTTATTAACCTTAAACTACTGATTGAAATTTTTATCTTTGTTGTGAAACATTAAGTCTTGTGCTTCCATTTTGGGAACCCCATGTGTATCCATTGTCGAACTTAATCAAGAGTTGTTAAATGAAGCTTTACCTAATCCAGTTAAACTCTTAAGTCTCATTAAAAGACCGGTTAATAACTAAAGAGATCATGATGATGAAATAAATTGACCTTCTCACTCTAATCTTTGCCATAGTATATTATAATCTTCTCTTAAGCATAGTTAATTGTTGATCCTTGCACAAGGAGGTTGTAGTTCGAATCTTGGTGGATTTCCACTTTAGTTGAATCTTACACTCATCGCCCTATGAAATGGAGGTCTGAATCAAGATTCAGTAACTTGGTAAAATAAGTAACCTTGTGGGATATGGAAGGTGTCCCCTTTTGGTCAAATGATTTTAGCTATTTTTGTCAATCTTTAGTTGAACCTCTTTCAAAAAACTTGTCCTCGGGATAATTAGTCAATAGTATCCAAAGTAATAAGTTCACCTTTGTAAGAAGAAATGCTCGAATCAAACATGAATCTTTTAGATTGTAAAGTCAGGTCTTGAAAGACTTTTTTTTGGTAAATACATAACCTTAAAGGATTGTACACCGTGGAGTGTATTCAACTGTGACTGTGTATTGTGGTTGAGTTGTTTCGTGGTGCCTTTTCAAAGAGAAAAGTGAACTATCCTTGATGGGTGTTGAGTGTTTCCTTGTTGTCCTTGTGGTCATCATTGTGTCAAGTTGTTTGAGGAGCTAGTTGTAGCCATTGTGACCACCTGTTGTGTCGTTCTATGTTTCGAACAAGTCAAAAAAATTATCCTGTATTTTTCTATGTTGTCTTATGTATCTAAAATAGTGGGCGTTAGAACCCGCTCGAGCCATCTTCTCATTGTTGCGTTCTTGATCTTCCCATCCATCAAATACATGAACGATTCTCCAAAGGCCTTCCCCTGTCGAGCACGACGTCTCTTGCTAAGACCAACACTCAAATCTTTTGTACTCCCCATGCTAACCAAGCTTGAAACCGGGGCTGAACCGGAGAGCACCAATAATGTCGGTGAGAGAGGAAGGAAATCTTGTAGAAACAAATGAAACCACCACCAAACTTCCATAAATATACACGCCTTCACACCAATCCTTGAAAAACCCCACACGACCCAGTAGACTCCAAAATCTCCACCCAAATCCACATCTTTAATCATCATGAAACCATATGGAATTTAATAAATAGTCGGTGACATTCACAATCATTTCCCTCTCCTTCCAACACCATCCATGTATCCAGTAGCCACTAGTGTAAGAATATCATCGTGAAAGAATAACTCCCAGATTTGGGACGTAGTATGATGATTTCCCCATAATTTAGAATCTCGATTACCTAATCTATCTGCCACCTAATTTCCTTCCCTTTTTATGTAAGAGAATTTGACTTCAGCCAAGGAAGAAATAATTGCTTTGATTTCCCTCAATCTAGTTTCAAAGACCAAGCCATAGCGGAATTTCCTTTAGCCAAAGTGATGATGGTATTTGAATCACCCTTTATCCAAAAGCGCCTCTTATTTCTCTTCATATATTTTGATAAGCCAAAGAAAAGTGCCGTCCCTTCAGCAAAATTATTTGAAGAAACACCGCAATCGACTACCATGGAAAAAATTAGTTGACCCAGGAGTTCTAAAAATGCAATTGTAACCCGCATAGCCCAAGTTGCCTCTAAAAGTGGCATCAAAATTTAACATTATCCATTCCTCATCCGAGGGCCTCCACACAACCAAATTCCTTTGCTCGCACCCCTTATCAAGAGGAATAAAAATAAAATATTGAACATTAAAAGTTAAATTAAAATTAATAAACATAAAAAATAAAAATGAATAAAAGTATTAAAAAAATAAAAATCATTAACAATTTATGGAAAATAACTCGGACGGATGTCAAAAATGTCGAAAATGTTTGTCTCAAGTTATATAGGCCTATCGGCCTAAATCTTTGAATAAAAAAACTACATATTAAAAATAGAATATTGAGAATTAAAAGTTAAAATTTTAAAATTAAAACTAGTTAAAATTTAAAAAATTATTAAAATCTAAAAAATACAAATTAAAATTAGTAAACATAAATCAAAATCAATAAAAATTAATTAAAAAGAATAAAAATTTAAACTTAAAATTAATTTAAATTAAAAAAATAAAAATATTATTAAGAAAGAAAAAATATTAAAAACTTATAATTAATAAATTAAAAACTAATGAAAATGAATAGTAATAAAATTTACAAATTTAAAAAATTAAAATTACAAATGAAGATCAATTAAAATTGAAATTAAATTTAAATAAAAAATTAAAAATTAAATTTAATAAAAATTAGAAATTAATAAAAAAATATTAAAAAATAAAAGTAATAAATTTTTTAAAAAATTAAATTATTAATAATAATAATAATAACAATTAAAATTAATTAAAAATTAATAATTGAAATTAATAAAAATTATACATCCTTCCAGTGTGTAAAAATAGAAATCGGATCACGATTCTGATAGGATGAAACCAATCGCCCAAGGGTTTCTTTATGGAGTCACCACTAGAATATCAAATTATAGAAATAAATAGAAACTTCAAAGATGTAGAATGTTTGTAGATAGTCCCCGATACGGCGCCACCGGGGTGTTGGCTTCCCAAAATAACACCCCTAGGAGATGAGCAACTAACCTAATTGGGATTCCTTTGAGAGAGTTATAAAAAATGAAAATTTCTTTGCCATTGATATCTAGGGATTTGTTTAACAATCAACTCAATGACTCAAATCAAGGATGTGATCAGGAGGCACATTCACAAAGGGGATGGCTCTACCCTGTTATTTCGGCTCTGTTTAGACCAAGGTGAGAGAACCTAGTGGGGGATACGAATGAAGGAAAAGCTCTCTTGGATTGGTTTCCTCCATGGTTAGTGCGACCAGGACATACAATACTTCTCTCAAAATATTTTCACTTGATTTATTGTAAGCACTTGAAAATCAAATATAGATCATATAGACGAGATAATGAACAACTTCAGATATTGCATTTGATAACATTATTTACCAAGGCTGCTTTGAATGATATTGGATCACAGACTCGGTGGGTTTCTTGGAAAAGCTTACTGGTAATAGCAAAATTTTAAGATCAACTTTGCTAGAATAAACATATGTATGGTTTTTAGGTATGATATGCTTAGTAGGTATGAAGGTCCATTGGTTGTTTTTTTTAGATTTGAAGGGGAAAGGGTAGTTGCTTTTATGACCTTGGTGTCTTAATTTTCTCATGGAATGAATCCATCCTTAACTGAAATGCTTGGAAAGAACAATCAAGTTAACACAATCCATGAAATAACATTTGCATTCATTGATACTCAATGTGCACAAAATTCATCTACAGTCTTCACAATCCTAACTACAAATCATGGAGTTAGAGATGAAATGAAGCACTTGTATTTGTATTATACACCCAAAAGACCCTTAACATAAATATCATACTCTCTATATTTCATCAACATCTTTTCAAGGTGCCCCCAGTGGTCAACCCTTTTCTTATAGAAAACAATTATATTATCGTGATATAATGTGATAAATTCATTGATAAGACTAGATAAAGCCACATCCATGGCCCTTTGAAAAGTTTCTCCATCATTCATTAATCCAAATGATATCCTGTTATAGACATACATTCCCCATGGGGTAGTGAAGATAATTTTGAGTTACTCTTATGGTTTCACTACCACTTTTTTATATCCAGAGAATTCATCTAATGTAGATAATAGTTATAATCTTGTTACCTTTTGCAATAAATTATCCATGTTTGGCAATAGATAATTATCTTTTAGTGAAACTTTTTGAGATTTTTCAAATCCACACAAAGCCTTGTGTCTTCATTCTTCTTTCGATCATTACCAAATTTTCTACCCATGAAGAATAGATCTAGTGGGTTAGATTATCCCACCATCCCTTAGTTGTGTCAATTCTTCTTGCATCTTGGTTATAAGAATATGATTTATAGGCCTATGTTTCTGTCTAAAAGGCTTAATGTGACATGCCAAGGGTATCTCATGCTGAAACAAATCCTTCATATAGGCTTTTAACTCAGAATAAGACCAAACAAGGTGGTCTTGATACTTTCTTAATAACTTGGTGTAAGCCTCTCTTTCATCCTTTTTCAAATTATTGTCTAGCCATACGTTTCTAGGATCTTGGCATAAACCCAAATTACACTCCACAACATCTCTTGGAAAAGTAGAAAATTCACAAAATTCTCTATCATCGCTATCAAAGGAAGATTCTAAACTAACTAATCCCCTTGGGATTACATTAGTTTTTAACTAAATTACTTCTTTTCCAAATAGGGTTTCCTTCTCCTCACACACCTCTACCATAGGTTCCAAATCAATGACTTGGCCAATAAAATCCTCCTGGAAATTTTAAAATGTGTTAATGTGTGAGTCATTATTAAATACTTGTCACTATTGTATATTGTCAGGTATAGAGGGTTAAACCAATACTTCTACTTCAAACTTCCAATAAGGGGATGAATCATGATTATCATATTATAAACCCAAGGCGCCAATCTATCAAATTTCTTTACATTTTGGCTTCTCTCATGGTATTCAATATTGAATGAATCAAAACATTTAATGAGATCCTAAACTTAATTTAATTTTTGACAAGTTTAATTCCTTCTACCATCTATGTAATAATTTTAAAGATCGTGAAGCAAAGTTACTCAACATGAACAAACTTAAGTAAGCGACTACTTCTTCTAACACCTCTAATAATAATTTTCAAGGAAATAATAATTTTAAAAGTAAATCCAATGATGAAAAATATGATGTCAAAGCCACTACCAATGTTATATCTCAACCTAAAAATCTACAATTAAAAAAATTTCTATGAAAGTTCACATGTCTACCTAGTCCACTATATTAAGTGCTCAAATAATTACTTTTGTGTAATGTTGTGTCTATCCATCCACCACTTTAGGTTGATGCAAGTTCCCCTCATGGCAATAAAGTTTATGTTAGTACCCATTGTGACTACCATTAATGCATTGTTCACTCTACTAATGGTTGTTTCAAGATTCAAGTATGTAATATAAGATCTCCTCAATGTCGGTGTTATTCAATTTGAGAGTCCATATCAACCTAAACTTGAATATGATAATTCAAAACTCAAGGTCTTTAGTAATCGAATTTTGGAATATGCTACTACAAAATCTACCTTGGAACTGTGTAATGCTTACTATATTGTATCACTTCCAGTATATTATTATCATGTATTTGATGTTATGATTCGTATTTTTATTACTACACTTTTTACGCAATTATTTTTTTGATGATATGGATATGAAACATTATTTGTTTTCTACTACACTTCATATTCCTATATCAATTTATCAATATCCCATGCCTAGTATTTTGGATGCTCATATTACTCCCTATAATATGTGCACTTTCATATTATTGTGCTCATTTTTATTTACTAAAAATTATTTTGTAGTTGATCCTTAAGCACACATAGGGCATATTGTTCTCCATCTTACATTTGGCTCTATTAATTATGATCTCACATTCTTATTGGAATCCTCTCTTCATTCATACAACATGAGCTTAGCTCTTTCTAGGATTATCATCTTTACAACCACACCTTCGGTATTACATCAATGTGTTAAGTTCATTCACAATAGATTGGTTCTGATAAGGGGTATTCCATTTGAGGAGCACATGACTATACATCTTGGATGGTCAACATAAGTAGTTATTACTCCTATCAATTGCGCTTCCACACTACAAACTTTACCTCATCATATGTATCATTGGATATCCCTTTGAGTGTATATATGCTGAGGTCTTCTAGTCCCACATTGTTCCTATTTAGTCACATATTTGTCAGATGTATCCTCTTCAAAATTTTGTTTGGTTATCTGCATTTCATATTGCTAGGAAGACATATTATCCTTGACATCGGACTCATTCTCCATCTATGCACAATACGTAGAAATATTTTTCCCACCCTCAATCTTCTAAAAAATATGTTATGGATCACTCACTAGTTGTACATACACATCCCTCAACTCTACTCACACTTGTAAGGAATATGTATTATTCGCTATCGAAGTGTGATGAGCCTCTTCATGGTCCACTCATCAAGTAGTTATGGTGCCACCCCATTTAATTGTACCTAGTTATCTTCAAAGCATTGTGAAAACATTGAAGTAATCACATGCTACAAAAACAATCAAATATGATCAAAATGCAATATCATGACATGTTGTACTTTTCTTAGTTAGATTATTAATTTATCAAATTTTTCACATTGATTTGATATATAACATCTCTTCTTTACACACATGTGTTCATACAATATTTTGAGCTTGATGCAAGACATTCACATATTGTTACACTATGATAAGAGTTAGCTTGGTTACTTACACTACCTTTGTTTGGGGCATACCTCCATACTATACAAGTTCTTTTGTTTCATTATATGTTACTTTACAACTTCCTCATAATGTTTGATTACACACATAATGATTATTGTTAACTATTGGCTTAACATGACTAACGCATGTGTTTTGTGCAATTTTAGCTTTGTCGTTTCTATATTTATTGTCACAAATTACTATGTTCCATACTTGTAATATATATACTATTATGGCTACCAATTTATAAAGATAACTTCCTTTTTATTTACTAAATGGTTTGACTTAATTGTATTGTGTGATTACAATACATTTATTATTCTATTTATAAAACCCTAGTGTCTTATTCATATTTTAACACTATAGATTTCTCATATTTGTGGATCTATGCCTATAATGCATGCATGCACTTGATTTTATGACTTTGGTACATTTTTCCTCCTACTTTGATTATCATGTGACACCGTAGGTTCCCATGTTTGTGGCTCTATGCCTATATATGCCTTTTTCTATAATCTATGGTTTACATGATTTTACTGATAATATTTATATTGTTTCTTCCTACATACATTCATGAATATGACGTTTCTATGCATTTCCTACAATGGAGTGTGACATAATTGCTAATTTGATGTGTTGTTACTATTTTCTTTACACATGTATTTTTTCTTGTTGTTGGTTGCATGTTTATTTTTACGTGTTATGGTTGCTACCATGCACAAACCCATTTGTAGATATAAGTTATCACATGTGGTCACCATTCCAACTTTCTATGTGATCCTACATAAATTATCACACATATGGTACATGTATACAAATCTATTCTTTTGAGCCACATGATCAAATCTTTATCTCACATGTCTCAAAAGAGGGTGCATTCATTCAATTATTTATAAAGTTACAAACAACTTAAAAAAGACATGATTATTTTATTATAAGGTTCGAGATCCTAAGAAAAGGTAAAAAATATTGAAATGTGGTAGATTTAAAAAAAAAAATCAAAAAGTATACCGTGCACTTAGGGTCATGGTATAGTCTCACTGTTTTCTTAAATTCTTAAAAAGAGGGATATATAGTTGATAAAATATGTAACAATTCAAAAATTGAGTGAATTTTCCCTCTTTTTAAGAATTTAAGAAAAGGTCAAGACTATATAGTTGATAAAATATGTAACAATTCAAAAATTGAGTGAATTTTCCCTCTTTTAAGAATTTAAGAAAACAGTCAAGACTATACCATGACCCTAAGTGTACAGTGTGTGTGTGTGTGTGTGTGTGTATGACATAGTTCGAGAGAAAGTTATAGAGCGAGATGATTACTTCTTTCCTTCTTGAAGACACTATTAATATTTAGTTGCGAGAGAAATGTTTTGGAGGAATGGGCCTCCTTCTCCCCTTTGATGTTCCAAATTCTACATGATCAATTTCAATTTCAGTAGAACCTTATGAGGGCATGAAAATTTCCATTCCTTATATGGCCTTATTTTTAGGTTGGAGCAATTGGGCCTAGATTTTCTACGGTGGTGTGGTTTGCGGGTATAGTGGAAAACATCGAAGTGGTTAGGTTATTTCTAGATTAATATTTCCACTTGTATCATTGAATTCCCAAATGGGAAAGGAATGTAGAATCATCCAAATTCTTCATAGTTTATACCTTACTCTCTACAAAGTTCCAAAATTGGGGGTATTTTGGATCCTCTTTAAAAATCTATGATACTACAAACTCAAACATCTCCTTTACACAACATTAGGGACTGATCAACCCCAATCCTCTAGTCTTTCAACAATAACTCTAGATCTCCAGAAGAACATAACAAAATGGGAGCTCTGCCTCCATAAAATTAATAGGTGTAATCCTTCCTTTTTCATCTCTTTACTTACTTCTTTACAAATTTCAAAGTTACACACATTACCTAGATTTTGAGTTAAAGTTCAATTTCTATCGAGAGAACACTATTGAGAGAAGACAAATTGTGTTTGCACACAGTCACATATGTTTTTATTTAAGCATGCAATTTTCAATTACACAAATAAAGGGATGTAAATGTAGACACTACAATTTATTAACTTTTCCTTGTGCGATGCCAAGTTTGAATGTGTTCCCTTCTAACACAAATTCTCACATTCATAATCCAATCACCTCATCTCTCTAAATCTTATATAACTAAATTATCTTTGCACTTTTCTCTATCGTCAATCTTAAGAATATTATTTGATCACAATAGTATTAAACCTTTGATATTCATGACACAACTTTCATTTTTTATCTCTCTTGTTCAAAAACATAGTTAAGGGTCGGTGTGTAAGGTCCGATCTTGGCGAATTGTATGGTCCTACACCTTCACATTTAATGACTCTAATTTTAATTTCAAAATATTACTTGGGTCGTTCCATCTTTCTAAGGCTATCCTTATTATAATATTTCAAGTACGGAAGGCTATAAAATAAGTTAGTGTCACTTTATAATTAACCTAGTACTATATAACTTACAGCACTCTTATAGTATATTAATGTAAATATCTTTCCAAAATTAGTCATAGGGTTCCTAAATCTACTCAAATCAATTGCACATCATCTAGATTAGTCCTTACTACAAGTATGAAGAACCCAACCATGTCAAAGATTCTATATTTCTCTTTTTCCGAGCATGAAAATGTCATAGATCCATGTTTTAATAAGAGAAAAGTCACCACAAGAATTACACAATGGTCGAGAATCAATAAATGGGTTGATTCATATAGTTGAGGTACACCAAATCTCCATATTACCATTCTGAATACATTTTATACTATAAAATTAGATCTCATTATCTTGGTGTCAATAGACATAATGGAACCTTTGAGGGGTTGGTTAGTTATTCACACTTGCACAAGCACCTAGGAAAACTACACGAGGTTTTATATTACAATAATGGCATGTAGTGCAACACTTATATTTTTTTAGCAAGTAATATTATGTTCGTCAATGGTTAGTGTAGTGCCCACTCCTCTTCGGCATTTATATGATTATGATTTTTCTTATTATAGATTAGAGTTTTGGACATTTCTATCACAATTTAGATATTGACATATGGACATTGTTATTTTGATTAGTTAATTTATAGACAATATGGATGTTAGACTTATGACATGATTTACATGATGGATTATATGCATATTTAGATATATCAAATTGTTGATTTTGAGCTTATATTGGACTAATGCATTTATTTCGATAATTATATGATGTCTAGATGATATATTTGATGTCGTGATCTTATTACTAGTTGATAAAGTAATGAAATTGAAATAACTGGAATTGTGAACAATGGCAAATTACTTGTCTTGGTTTAAGTTGTGATAATTGATTATATTTATATGCATGTATTTTTACTATTTCAATGTTGTTAATATGACCACAAGACCGAGAAAGGTATTGTCTTGACTTTTACTGGTGTTATGCAACACAATAAACCAACGGGGGTAGGAGACCAATAGTGAAAGAATATGTAGTATTAGTAACACATCACCATGGAAACACATGTATTTGTATGTTGTTTGTTATTTTTGTTTGTTAGGAGGTCCCCGTTGGGGATGACCACAAAAGTGACCTTGGAAATGTTGTAATTTTTTCTTGTTGAATTTATTAAATTGTGAGTTTTGTTTTTATTTACATGTGGAGTCACTTGAGGTTCATTTTAAGATACCTCTTGGAAATCGGAGGTGGAGAATACAGCAAATATCCCGAGAACCAGTTTCGCGGGAAGGCGAATTTTTTGGGGGTTGTATGAAACAATTTCGCCTGATTGTCAAGTCTTTGCGACGAAGAGGCTGCAGGCGTGACGGGAGATTTTATTGTCGCGCGTCGAAAAATGCATTGACACGCGTCAGCGGACCACCGATGCAGCGCGTCATTACGGTTGTTGCCAGCGCCGCGTTCTTGCGAGTGCATTGGTGGCGTCAATGCATTTTTTGATGCGCGGCGGCAAAATCTCTGTCAGCGCGTCTGCAGACCTCGACCTCTGCTTTCTCATCAAAAATCTTCGTTTCGCACATCAACAAACTCTTTGTCGTAAATGCTATGCGTCGATATCTTGTACCTCCTTGCCGCCGCGTCAACTATCCATCAAGGTCACGTGTCAACAAATAACCCTCATTGCGTGGCGTCGTCAGCGGACCTCGATGGCGCGCGTCAGCAACCGTAATGGCAGGCGTCGCGAGGTGCTGTTGACACGCGTCAATGCATTTTTTTGACACGCGCGCAGCAAAATCTCCTGTCGCGTGTCTGCGGCCTCCGACCTCTGCTTTCTCATCAAAAAATCTCCGTGTCGCGCATCAACAAACTCTTTGTCATGCGTCTGCTATGCGTCAATATCTGTTGTACCTCCTTGTCGCGCGTCAACTATCCGTCAAGGTCACGCGTCAACAAATAACCCTCATTGACGTGCGTCAACAGACCTCTTTGACGCGCGTCAACAAGGTTGTTGACGCGTGTCAATGAGGTCTGTTGACGCGCGTCAATGAGGTCTGTTGATGCGCGTCAATGCATTTTTTTGATGCGCGACAGCAAATATCCTGTCGCGCATCTGCAGCCTCTGCCCTCTTCTTGCTCATCGAAAAAATCTCCATGTCACTCGTCAACAAACTCTTTGTCATGCGTCTACTATGCGTCAATATCTGCAGTATCTCCTTGTCTGCAAACCCTCCTTGTCGCGCGTCAATAACTTACCCCCTTGTCGCGCGTCTATAATACGGGATATATCATATTGTTGAAAAATGTGAAGTAGAAGTGTTCTACCTGGCAAATAATCTAGGTTTATATAGGGGATATTTTTCAAGGGTAGGCGAAGCCGACCCCTAAAAAAAATTAAAGTGTAATTTTTAGGCAAACAGGTCATTGACCCTTGCCAAAAAATTCACCTTTTCAAAATTTTCAAAAATGGAATATTCGCCATATTACGAATATTCGCCACTAAAATTTTCCCTGAGTCACTTTTATTAATTTTGTTTAGCACCCCTCTTAAGTTAATTTAAAAGTGTTTATCTAATGTTAATTAGGATGTGATAAAGGGGGAAATAAATGTGATTTGGTAGCCTTAATGTGTGTTGGCTTGGAATGAATTTCATTTTATTTTGGGGTAGTGTGTACTCAATCTTCCTTGTGAAATTCAGATTTTGACCTTCTAGGCTATTTTGGAGACTTGTGGGACAAACTAATCCCACACCTCTTAAAGTCACCCACCCACCTATCCTATGATGTGAGGGACTTATTTTAGGTCATATTTTGTGTTTTAATGAAGGAAAATGGAAATTAATTGCACTTTTCTTACATGGGTAATTAATTTTGTCCTTAAGGGGTGGTGGGTTGGGTTGTAAGAGATTGGTCTTTTCCCCAACCACAAATTTATTATTCTTTGGGCTATGGGTTTGACCTTGGTGATGTGGGATGGAGAAGAAATGATGTGGCATCCTACATGGAGCCACATCATCTCCCTCTCCCTCTTTTCTATTTATTAGAATTTTTGTGAAGTTTTGGGGTTACTTGTTTGTTTTTGGCTCTCTCATTTTGGAATGCTTGATTTTGGAGTTCTTGTTGGAGTTGAAGATTGCTTGGAATTTCTTGAGCTTGGAGAATTTTGGAACTTTCTTGTGGAGTGTATTCTTGTTATGGCAAGGTAGGGTCTTCACCCTTTTGTTTTCTTGTCTTTCTTATGTGTTTATGTGTTGAATGAATGTGTTATTGCATGATGTTGTTGGGTAGTGAAATGTCCTTAGGATTTGTATGAGAAAGTGAAATGGGGATGAAATTTTTTGGGAGACATAAGAGTTTCTCTTGGGTATTTAGGAGGGAGTGGGTTGGGTCCTCCACCTTGTTATCATCTTGTTATTTTGTTCATTGTGGGAGACATAAGAGAGATGGAGGCATCAGATTGAGGGAGGCATAAGAGATATATTTATTTGTAGTGAGGAATAAGATATTTTTGGGTTTTATTGAGTTTTGGAGGTTTGTAGATGGGCATCAAACCCTTGGGAGGCACAAGGGTATCCCATATTCCTTTCTCTACTTGGCTTGTTTTAGAGCCAATAATTTGAGAAGTTTTTGTGTTGAAAACTGAATGTTTTGTGGTTATTTTATAGTGTGAATTTTGTGTGAAAGTAAGTGTGGAAGCTCAAACACACACATAAACAACAAACACACACAATCAAAGGTCCCAAAAAGTGCTTTAGGTGAAGGTATGTAGGTCATAACATGGGTAAGACCAAGGTGTGGGTAAAATAACAAATCCCAAGACACAACGAAGGAAATGTAAGGGTAGTTGGGGCTTGTAGGTATGGATCAATAAGTGTGGAAAGGATAAAAGGTGTCGGCAAATGGTAAATTTAGGTTAAAGTGGGAAACATGGGGTATAGATGATAACGCAAGTAACCAATGTCGGTTTAGTAGGGCACCATGACATGACCCGGCGTCGGTGAGGTCGATTTGGGATTATAAAGTTAAAATTCTATATTTTACATAATCATTTTTGTAACGTGACTTAGAGAAAACGACAAAGTTGTTTGACCCTTGCGCTTTTCATGGATAAAAGGACAAGGTACATACGTACCCAAAATTGTAAGGTCTTGCATCTTTGCGGAACAGCGTAATAAGTTCCCCAATGATGATGCAGTCTCTTTCTGAGGTGTTCGGGATCCGAAAAGCTCTCCAAATGTGTTAGCATCCCGCATATCCCACTTAGCCCCGCGTGCTTTGTTTTCCCCTTTTTCCCTCTTTTCTTGCCCCTTTTCTCTTTAAGAACGAAACCGCCGCCACTGACTAGGCGGCGGTCAGTCCAGAACCACCGCCACTGGCCCGGGCGGCGGTCTATGTCGCCACCCGAGCGGCGGTCTATGTCGCCACCGACGAGGGGGCGGTCTGTGAACCGCCGCCCTGAGCGAGGCGGCGATCCACAGCAGGCGGCGGTCCTTTAAGCATTTTCCAGAACGTTCTTTTGACGCGACTCGCGTGAAATATCAACATTTCACCAGCTTTCCTTGCCGACTTGAGCATGCATTTATGTTTTGGTCCCCTGGAATAGTGTTTTTCCTTTGTTTATTGTTTAGGAGTTCAGTTTGGTTTTGATCTTTGGGTGTTTGAATTCCTATAAATGAATTGCTTGTGCTCAAGCAAATGGCCCCAAGTTTTGTCTCGAATTTCTCTTTGCATTAGATTTAGCTATAATTTTGTTTAGAGTACTTGTTTTAGTTCATTTGCGGGCTTAGTTAGTCTTGTTCAATTTGTTGGTAAGCCACATATCCGGCTTATTGCAAGCAAAGTGTTGTTGTTCCATCTAATCCATTAGAGTAGAATAGCTTAGGAAGCCATTAAAGTTGCAGGTTTTGCTCCTCAAACAGGATAGTTTCAGGTTCTGGACGCATTATGTTGCATGATTCGCAATAGATCCCGCTAGGAATTGCATAAGCCAAGCTCTGTACTCTTGCGCTATCCCTCTCCTATTCACGTTCTATTCAGTCTATATTCTAAAAGCTGTCCTTGTCCCAATATCTACTCCATCGTCGATGCTAGCATTACACGCTTTTCGGATCCACGTGAACACGAAAGAGCGAGGAGATCATCTTGAGGGGACAAGATCACACACACCATCGGATTCGCCAGCATTGCTGCGGAATCCGGGTTTTAACTTTCAAAGTTCTAGTTAGAATCATATCAAATAGAGTAGCTAATCACTTTATTTCAGTATATTTTCTATTCTCGATATTGCGAGGAAGTTGTGGGGATTGATAGTTTCGAGAAACTATGATTCACTCCTCACTTACGAGGTAGGATCGAGAATCTTGTAGATAGATTAGTTATTTCATTGTTTAGAATAGATATACAAATTGCACTGGACAAATAGCTACACTCGGCTATTTTGTTTGTTTTAAATTATTAGTTTAGTTATCAATTCTAAATATTTTAAATATTTGCTTTCTTAAATTCTTATAAACATCGAGAAAATACAAAAGGAAGTCATATATGCTATAAAATATATTTTGTATACTTAGAATTCACTTTATTACGGTTTGTTTATATTATTGCGTTTGTATGACAATCATGGGACCTCAGGAGCCTAGGGAATATATATTTGAGCCAATCGTGCCTCAACCAAACCTCGTCACAGCAATAGTTGACATAGACCAAAATCTCAGGATACAAGTATTCCGAACAACAACAAATTTACAACTGGTCAGTTCTCAGTTGAGAGGGTTAAACATAGAAGACGACCAAGCACACACGTTTTGGTCAAACCAACCAAACTACAGATTGCCCTAGGTAAACATTCACATGACTGTAGAAGGGTTCGAAAGAGAACAAACCTTTGGTTGTGATCCTTTGGTCCTACAGCCGGGTGCGGGAGATACTCTCACAGATATAGATACTAGTCTAAGGATCCAGGTTGCACGAATGTCTGTGAGATATTCTAAGAAAATCACACAGTTGTTGGTCCTAAACATAGAAGCTGAGAAAGCGTATGATTATTGGATACTAGGGATCAGGACTTGATTCCACACATGACCATAGCTGGTCCACAACAGCCACGAACCTATGGTTATGACCCACAAATCCCGCAGCCCAACGAATCCATAAGAGAATTAGACATAGACAACGGCCTACGCACACTAGTATTTCAGTCTACTCCACTTCCACCTATTATCATCGAACAATTATCCTTCTTTGGACACAACTGACTAACAAAGCTAGAGAATTCGGACTAGGCGGAGAACCGTCCATAGAGTTGACTATATTTACCATCCACCATATGACCCTATCAGGAGATATACACGAAACTATACTGGGTCATTTTCCACGTATTCCACAACCCATAGATCGAATCATGCGAGCTCGATATTGATTGGAGCCTTCAAGCGATCATCCTTGCCGATCGATCTATCACACCGATCAAGTTAGAAGGGCCTTCTACGCCTTAGATTCGCAAATTCCATTAGTGCGTGTCGAAGACATTAGCTGCCTAACTAGTTTGTCCGCATCCCACGCATATTCTACCCCACCCCTGTCTCGGCACGACCTCGAGAGGTTGGGTACACGGAAGAGTCACTTGTAGATTCCCACGCTGCTTTATCGCTTTTCCGGCATACGGTACCATAACAAATTGAGTTGGAGAATTCGAGTTGGTGAGAGGAGCTAGGTAGACGGAGTCCACGAGTGCGGTGGGATCAATTGGATTGGTTGGAGGGAGAAGTGGATTTGGTGATAGAGAGGCGGGAGAGGGTCGGGGGTCCACCGGTGCGGTGGCAGGACATACCACCACGCCAACATCGGTGAAATGAGATAGGATTTGATTCACATCTATGCATTTCTTGTAAAAAGGAGTGTATGGGAGGTGAGTTAGGTAAAACCGCACCGGTGGGGGTTTAATGTTGAATGTGGTAAAAATAAATGAAAGGAGGAAGGGGGAGGTCTTAGGTGGGTAAAATAGGAATGGGGTGAGGATAGGTTAGGTGGTGGGTAGGGTAAGGTAGGCATGGTGAGGATTGTGGTCAAAATTTGGAGAAATGGGAGGGTTTATGGATTTGGGAGTCGCGACAGAGATCGACGTCGGTCGACCACGACCGGCATCGGTCGGAAAGTAGGTGGTGATGTCGGTCGGGATCAACCAATGTCGATAAATAATGACCGATGTCGGTCAAGTTTTGAAGAAAATGGGGTAATAATAAGAGGAAGGATGGGTGGGAATGATTGGTTTATAAGATGTAAAGGTAAGTTTAGTGAGAATGAGTAGGTTAGTAGGTATAAATGGGACGGGTTGGTAGGTGGTCTTTCGGGGTTGGGGTATGGGTTCGGGGTAATAAACAATACAAGTTTGGGAATGGATTTTACGGGTAATAGATATTTAGGGTAAGGTCAAGGCTTAACAAATGGTTTCATTTTCGATGCAAGCTAGGGACAAATTTTGGATGAGGGACAGTGGTACCACCCTTATTGTGATGATACATGGGAGTGTGACTGTCGATGAGTGGCATCACGTTACAGATGTGTAGCTCAAGATCCTAGCTTGGTGGTCGCACTCATCGATAAATGGGATGTTGTGACCAGCACATTCCATTGCGACAGATGTGTAGCTCAAGATCCTCAGCTTGGAGGATGTGTACAACATCCTGCGATTAGTGATAGTGGGGACATAATTTCATTCTATTTCCTCAGAGGCGTCGAAGGATTCGATAGTCTTTCTGAAGCGATGGCAAAGTTGAGATGCCATAGCGCTAGCTTGAGCTATGGAGAGATGTACGCAGCCCGCCATGAGGAAATGGCGTTGGTTGTGCTTATCATGGAGGTAGTATGTTGTTTTGTGTTACTAGATGTAGAGGGTGGGAGATTCCCACGATCAATGATGGGGATTCTCCAGAGCATGGTAGAGGAGCGGACCCAATTTTTTGTGCACCAATATTCTTGGTACATCTATGCAGGGAGTTGTGGGCCTATGGGAGACTAGGGGAGTTTAACATATGATGTACCTTCCTCTTACATTGTTGGGCATATGAGCATATCGTATGTGTGCGGCGATATTTTTTCCCCGACTAGATGCATTTGAGGCGAGTTTAGTTCAAGTTGGCTCAAGAGGTGGGTACTGTTGGGGAGAGCACAAAGCAACCAGGGTCACACATGATGTGGCATATTATAAGTGGATGTTGGAGGGGTTATTGAGGGTTGATATTATTTGGAGGTCGGATGTGGATTTACCTTCATATAGGCACATGGCAGTGGAGTTGGATGAGCTATAACTACAAAGGTGGATAGAGGGGCACCATGCGGGGAAGCACGAGATGATACCAATTGACAGGGTTAGACGACAGTTTAGGCTAACCCAGGACGTGTCACCACCATTCCTATAGTACAAGAGGGATGACGTGGAGAGACCTATGTCTCCACCATGACCTACAAAGTGTCGATAGAGCGGGAGGAGCAGCCGGTGGACTAGCAGATTGATGATGCGAGTTGTAAGGATGCATATAGACGGTGGTGGGTAGTCCATCCATGAGTAGCACCACCTAGGCTAGGGAAGACAGACTTGGCTACCCTCACAGTTTAGAGGATAAACTGTAGGGATAGGTGGCCACCTTACAGGGCAAAATTATAAGTTTACGGGGGTAGTTGACAAGGTCATGGCGAGAGGTTGACACATTACAGACACTGGTGGTGGCCCTACAGGCCCAGATTACACAAGGACAGACACCTACATAGGTTGGGGATGGAGACATGGTGCAAGTAGCCACCCTACAGGCACATGTAGTAGGATTGCAGGGCCAGTTAACCCCTTGCACGAGCTCATATGTGGCTCTACGAGGCCCGGAGTCATAGCACAAGCACCAACACAGGCTCAGGGATAGGGTCCCATGGTATAGAAAACAACAGGACAGGGTCACATGGTACATGTACGGAGGTCCAAGACCGATGAAGCCGCCGCATGAGACAATATTGATGGTCACATTCGGGGATGCCCTGAATGAGTCGCGGTATTATCAAAGAGTGAGAGGACTAGTTCTCGCACTCACAACTCGAGAGGCACAAGGGGCTAATGAGCCCAAAGAAAGGGTCGAACGAGGTCACAAGCTCACAAAGGACGGAGGCCCGATCACGGAGTCAGCCAGAGGCTACAGAGACCCATACAAGGCGAGAGATGCCGGTTGGGCACCGCACTAGAGTGGAGGAGACAGATGAGACTAACATTAACACTAGGTGGGGTGACGATTAGTCACCATACAAGTTGAACATAGATTTTTGTAAATGTTTGATATATATCGATCATGTGCCGAAGATAGTAAGGATGTACATGAGATTTTTGAGTCTTTAGATTATGCTACCGACTGCATGCCGAAGATATTGAGACTGTATATGAGAGACATTTGTATTGATTTGGCATTTGTGTATAGATATATATGGACACATAATTGGATGAGTGATATATATAGATGATGGTTATATTGATGGTATGAGGTTGTATTTATGTGTGTAATTTCCAGTGTTATTGTTTATGTGATGGAAACTAGGTGGATTAGGCATGATTGAGTCAAGGTCATAGGCATGATGGAGTCAAGTCATAAGCATGGTTAAGTCAGGTCATAGACATGGTTCGGTTAAGTCATGAACATGGTTGAGTCAGGTCAATGTAAGTATGGTTGAGTCTCGATTATAGGCATGATGGATTCAGGTCATAGGCATGGGAGAGTCATGGTTTATGGTTTTGATTTAACTTCAAGTTATTGGTAACATGGGAGACAAATGGTGATGTATATGCATGTTATGGTTTAAATTTCCAAATATTTTCTATGGTTGAAATATAAAAATGATAAATGAATGATTTGATGATGTGGTAAAAATGGTAGGTAGTTATGTTTGTTAATTGGTATTTGTTTGGTTTAATTTCCAATTGTTGATATAAAATGGAAACTAACTAAGGTAGAATGTGAATAGGAAAATGAAAGGGGAAATTGGTTAGGGTATGTTGGTGCTCAAATTGTCTCACCCCATTTGTGCCCTTGGAAATTTATTGATTTACTGACATCTGTCATTTTATCCTTCCCCATGTTGTGCTTGGCTGGTCTTTGTTGCCATTTTTAGTCTACTGGGTCAAAGATCATGTATGGGTCCATATTTGTCTCCTAGTTTCTTTGTTCCTGGAAAGGTCTGTATTTTGAGTCCCTCGTGCTCTGTCCTTTCAAAAACTCACGTTTTCTTGTTCCCTCTATTGCCATAGTCAGAATTTGTCGTTCTTGTCATTTCTACCTTAAATACTTGAAGAAGAATGAGTTGATATGTCCCTGAGGAACGTATTTGAGCCTTGTAACTTTCTAAACTCTCTGTCCTTGAAGGAAATTTCATTTCCAGGCTCAAATGGTCATTTTTCTGTATTTTACAATTTGACGGACATTTCTCTCGGTCAAATTTGCATCCTTGCATCTACAGGGGATGTGGCACCTTTTGGTTGGACGCGGCTCAGCTAAACACTTCAAAAATTCTATAAAAATCCTCAACTCAGAAATCTGTCCACGTGGGTGAACGGCGCTCGTTTGAAGATTTACTTTTTGGTTTGGCCTTGGAGTAGCGCTGGGAGGACACGTGGAGGCTTCCCATTGCTGCAGCGCGGACTTCGACAATTTTTAATGCGGTTTGAGTAGTTTGGCGGAACAGGACACGTGGCGAGCTCGTGCTCATTTAGGGTATCCACTTTGGGCACCATCTTAAACAAAGTGCCAAGGTAACACATGGAGGCCTCCACTTGCTTTGCATTTTACTCAAACTTTTCAACGGCCAAAAGGAGACTACCTCGGAGCATGACACATGGTACCTTCCGCTTGGTTTCAAGCATTCAGACCAATCTCGTCGGAACAGGACACGTGGTGAGCCCACGCTCATTCAAGGTATCAAATTTTGGGACCACCTCAAGGTGCATTTTGTGGTAGAACGTAGCAGAGTTTGAAAAGTCAAAGAGGGGGAGGTGGACTATAGAGGGCAACTTGGAAATTTTGTCTCTTGTATTCAAATGACTCAAAGTATCAAACTAACCTGCATGAGCCCGATGGTAAAAGTCAAAATTCATCTAAGAACTCAATAACGGAGTGCGGGTGGGCAAGGAGGAAATGTTAAAAAATTTATTTTACGAAATATGATTAAAATATGAAAATGAGAATGCAGCCCCTCAAAATATGAGGACATGTGTCATGTGGGATGGCGGAGCCGCGGAGGAAAAATGAAAATTTTTCCTTTTTCCAAAAAGATGCAAAATGTGTAAAATTGAGTCGCGACTCCGTATCCAATCATATTATGCCACGTTTCAAGCCCAAATCTCATCGGTGGAGCGACGGAGGAAATTAAGAAATTGTGTAAATTTTCCAAAAGTAGTAAAAAGGTAAAAAGACGTCCCGAGGCCTGGATCTGGCACGTGGAGGGCTCAAATTTGAAGTTGAGGAACAGATCAATGGTAGCTGTGCATTTCACTAGTTTGGCCGCCATTTGAGCTACAAGAAGTTTGGAGATGCATTTTTTGCATCAATCTTCATCAATTTTTGCCAATTCGTGTCGTTTTGGCTTACAAGGTCCAGATTAATCAATTTGGGGGTTCAATTTGTGAATCCAAGGCATTTTTCAAATGAATTTTTACTCTAGTTTGTGAAAAACATGAATTACCAGATCCAAAGTTATAAAGTAAAAATTGGGAAGGGAAAAGTTGAAATGATGAAATGAAAGGGATCTACATGTGTGGGAAATGAAAAACGTGCTTCCACTTTGAAGAATGATGAAATTTTTGTAATGATTCACCTTTTGAAAGAACAACTGTGCAACTTTTTGTGAGTTTGTTAAATGTCATTTTCCAGAAATATTGCAAAGCAAAGGTGCTTTGAATATTCCACTTTTGGAGGGAAGATTTGAGGGGCAAAGTGAGTGAGTGAGTGAAAGTTATATATTGCATGAATTTGTCATGCAAATGGTCGAGAAACTTAGAATTTTCACGGGAAAATCTGGGAAGAAGCCCATTCTCTGAGAAACCACCTAAGAACCATTTTAATTCCTTTTTGCATCAAATTTGTATCATGTTAGGTTGGTTGCAGATGTATAGCCACTAACAAGCTCTGAGATTGTTCTTGTAACATTCCCCTCATTGATAATTTTGGTCATTTCTGGATTATTTTGTGTTGTCTCGGGAAAAATTTGCATACGCTTATATT
This sequence comes from Taxus wallichiana var. yunnanensis, assembly GCA_018340775.1. Classification (NCBI taxonomy): domain Eukaryota; kingdom Viridiplantae; phylum Streptophyta; class Pinopsida; order Cupressales; family Taxaceae; genus Taxus; species Taxus wallichiana. The sequence continues at coordinate 491,226,922 of CM031242.1, read as the reverse complement.
TCAGAATGCTTTCAATTTGTGTTTCTTGCTCCTATTGCAATCTGGTGTTTAGAGTTTCTTTCATCATGTAGGTCTCATTCTTGTGATAGCTTAGTGGTATTTGCAATCCCAAGATCAGAAGAGCTTTCATCTGATAAAGGGATAAACAAATTTAAATTCACTCTGCCTTCCTTGATACAGAGATTGTTTGTAAACCTATGGGTGCACCTTAGGTATGATAAAATAGAAATTTCTAAATGCTTAACTGATTCATCTAGCTCAAGCTTTTGTGATAGACCATCAGAGATTGTGTGGAAGAGTGCAAATCGGGCTTCCATTTGGTGCACATATCCTAGTTGAAGGAATACCTTAACCTCTTTGAAGCATTCTATTGTTTGGGTTTTGTTTTTCAAGTTTTGCAAAGGTCCTCAAAGAAGTTGGCAAATTTTGGTTAGTCTTGTCTAAAAATCTCCCACCCCAAAATTCATTTAAATCACCTAATCCCACCTATACTACCCCTGTGTTGCATTGTGTGTCAACAAGAGAATATAATCCATTTACAAAAATGCACAAAGTAGTCAGGATCACACCATGTCTCTAGTAGCTTCAACCTTGTCTTGAAAGCATTTCCATCATTTAGTAGTGACAGCTCTGTTGAGTTTGAATAATGGGAAATTGATCATGTTTTCTCAAGGCCATCTCCATACAATCTGCATAATACAAGGATATCTTCACCCCCTTCACAAAACAGAGGCTACAATACAAGTTCTCTTACCTTGGTTGAGAGGCACAACCTAAAATAGTGAGGATAAGATCAAATCCTTTCAAGGTGCTACCCACTTCTTTGAGTGCTAATAAGTTAGATAAATTGCTTCCCCGGCTACAAAACGACATATAAATCATTTATCTACCTCTGAGTGTCTTGTAAAATTCATGATGCTACTCAACTTGTGAAAGAGAATAAATCTAGGTACCAATAGGGTAAAGGATGGCCGAGTGACTTCCAAGGGCCCCATGCCCTCATGAGTGCTACCTTCATATTCCCGGTGAAAAGGGACCTCGGGCCAATGTAGTTCTCCCATAAGCTAGGGAATAATATGTTGAGGTAGAGGAATAGGTGGGTATGTTTTAGGCAAGATTGAGTTTAGGTCATATGCATGGTTGAGTTTAGGTTGTAGGCATGGTTGGGATTAGGTGTGGTTAGGCGATGGTGGTAATAGGGATTCTTTAAATGTAGGTGTCAATGGTCTAGTCTGCGCATAGGATAATCAATAAGCACCTTATCCATAAGCATGAGTAACGATATAGGGTCACAACCGATTAGGAGCAAATTTGTCTCGCTTACTTTTCTTCTTTGGTTACATGTTGATTTTCCTTCAGGACAAGGTCGTCGACACGGAAGGTTCATTCATGGACACGTTTATCGTAGGAAGGTTTGATACGTTTTTGGTAGATTTGGAGATGGTCGAGAGCATTGAGGCGACGTTTGTCTAAGAGCTCAAGTTGTGCCAAATAATCTGGAAAAAATCATCATCATTTGAGTATATCTTTGAGTGAGATACAAAGAGATAGAATCTAGACTTCGAGAAGCAAGACAACCTCTTTACCATAGACTAGAGAGAAAGGTGTGGTAGTAATTGAAGTGTGCATCTTTGGTGCGATAAGCCCATAAGATAAGAAATATGTGTGTGACAATCCTTTCCATTATCATCAACTACTTTCATGATAATTTTGCTCAAGGTTTTGTTAGTTGATTTTTCTAGGCCATTAGTTTTTGGGTAGTATGGTGAAGAAAAACAAAGTTGAATGTTGAAGTCATCACAAAGTTTCCGTAAGGTCTTGTTTTTTAACTGTTTTGCATTGTAAGTGATGAAATGGTGAGGAACACCAAACCAACAAATAATGTGGTGGTCGATGAATTCACATATTTTCTCGGCTTTGGTAGAGATAAGGGGAACGAATTCTACCAATTTAGTGTAGTATTCGAGAGCGGTTATAATCCATTGGTGGCATTGTGAAGAGTGAAGGTTGATTTCTGCAACAAGATCCAAACCCCATTGAGAGAAAGTCCAAAAGTCTCAAGAGAAAGGCCAAAAGATTAACATGTTGCTTTGACATTTCACACAATGTTTGACATAGTCACAACAATCATGATTTAGGGTTGGCACAATAATAGCCAAGGTGAAGAATGTGTTTAAAGTAGCTAAACCACCAAAGTGGCCTCCACAAATTTTGTCGTAAACTTCCTAGATGGTGTATGGAATTTCGTAACTTGTAAGGCATCGTAAGAGAATATTATCAAAGCCACACTTATAAAGGAGACCACCCATGATGAGATAGCGAGAAGACACTTTTGAGAAAAACACGTTGTCCATTACGACTAAGATCGAGAGGTAGAATGGAAAGGGAAAGGTAGTCCGTAAACTACTTATACCAAAGGTCAAGTGGGTCAGGGGCAACGGTTCCGACAGAGTGAACCTCACGAGGTAAATAAGAGGGTGATTATAACCTTTGTATTGTGACAAAGATTTTAGATTCAACAAGAGAAGCGGGTATCTAAGAAGCCAGGAAAGCCATGGTATCCGCAAATTTATTGGTAGAACGTGGAGTGGTTTTAATTTCATAACGGTCAAAGGTAGTCAAAAATATGTCCACATGATACTTGCACTGTTGAAGTATTTCATTACGACACTTTGGTATATACCATTGACTTGGTTACAACCAGCTAGGAATCACCAAAGATGTTTATTAAGTTAACATCTAAGGCATAAGCAACCTAAAGACCCAACATGAGTGCTTCATATTCGACAATATTGTTTTACAATCAAAATCAAGTTTTAAAGATAAAGGCATAGGTTCACCATGTTTCAGTTTCAATTTAATCTCACCCTGTTCATTCAAAAATGTCTCATTCCGCATGGTTTGAAGTTTTCTCTATTTCCTGTATTTATGCATGAAAGATTTTTCATTCATTTGGTTACCATGATCAGTCCTTTCCTTTGGTCGAGGATCACATTAAGTCCAGATATTATTTTTCATTTCTCTGTCCATGAGGAAGAAGTTGTAATTTGGTTGTGAATTCAGGTTTTCCCTCCCTTCGTTTTTCCACAGTCATGTTTTCCCTATCAATTTTTGTCCCAATATCCATGGAAAAGTGGTCCTTTCTAATTGGATGCGGCTCGGCGGGTCTTTTTGGTGAAAATTTCCACTTTTTCACATTTATAAAAAATACCAAATTGGCCCTGTGGCCCCAATACCATCTAATTGGTCAATCAACAAACATGAAGCAAAAGGGAAAAAGTCTTACTTTGACCCCAAAGAAGGACACACAACAAATTTTCAAGGTACAAGTAGAAATGTGGGTTACTGAGGCATTTTGAAACTTTAAGACCCATTTCAACTCAAAGCTTGGACACGTGGAGGGTCAGCACTCATTTGAGAATCTACGTCTAAGTCCTACCTTAGCTGTTGCGCCAAAGAGACACGTGGAGGCTTCTATATACTTAAAATTTTCAAGCAACTTTCTAAGGCACGGGACACGTCGAGGCCCGCACTATTTGGGGACCTTCCCCTATATTTTACCTTAACAGTTGCACCAAGGAGACAAGTGGAGGCTTCCGCTGATTCCTCTTTGCACTTGGCCAACTTGGACTCGCAACACAGGTACGTGGAATAATCTGTGCATGGATATTCATTTCTGAGAGGCATGAATGCAAGCATCCATGCGAGGGCACTCATTTCTCAAGGTGTTTCCTCGAGGGAAAAAATGATTATTTGTCAGATCCAGCTATACAAAGCAACCTAAAAATGATTAAAACAGGGATTTTTCGCATAAAATAGTAAAAGAATGATTAGAAAAACTATCAAAAGGATATGCCATGGCATTCGGTCATGGTTGAAGGTCTGAGAAACGTGATTAGTTCATGATTTTTCCACCTGGTAGCTTCGGTTGTAAATTTGTTAAACATCACTTTCTGAGACAAATTGGTAACAAGCAAAGGATTCCTCGAATATTCTTCTTTTGGGAGGAAAATTTGGGATGAGTGAGTGAGTAAATTGTATAAATGCAATGAGAATACTCTTGCAAATGGTCGGGAGTTTAATTCTTATGAGAAAATTTGAGAAATCCCATCTTCCTGAGAGACCATCTAAGAAACATGTTAATCTTTTGTGTTTTAGATTTGATCGTGTCAAGATGATTACAAGTGTACAGCTATTGACAATCTCTAAGACTATTCAAGAAACTTTCCCCTGTTGATAAATATAATAGATCTCGAATTAATCTGTGTTGATCTTGGGAAAAATTGTGTCTGCTTTTATTTTAGAATGTCTTTCAAATGGTTTTGATGTTCTGTTGCAATATTATGTTAAAATCCCTCTGAATCACATAGGATCTTGTCCTTGTGATAGTTTAGTGGCATTAGCAATTTCATTATGAGAAGAGCCTTCATCCTATAATGAGATAAACAATTTAAAATCACTTTACTATCATTTTGTTGATAAAGATTGTCTGTAAGCCTTTGAGTGTATCTTAGGCATGAGGAACTAGGGGTCTTTAATGTTTAATTGAATCTTTAGCTTGAACCTTCGTGTTGAATTCGCAAAGACTCTATCAAAGACTATATCAAACCGTGTAGATCGGGGCTCCATTGATACACACCTTACAGTTGAAGGAGTATTTTTGCTGATCTAAAGCATTTTGTCTGTTAGTCTTCCAATTTTTGTAAAGGTTCTCAAAGATCTGGTGAACTCAACTTCATCTTGCTTAATCCCCACCAAAATTTTCAAATAACCATGAATCCTACCCGAAGTACCCCTATTTTTTTGTGTATCCACAAATGAACAAATCCTACCACAAAAAAATACATAAGCAAACAAGTTTTAAGTGTCTTTAGTAACCGAGTCGTGTTCAAAAAAAATATCTCCACTCTTTAGACGTGACAACTCATGAAAGTTAAATTGTGGTGCATTGATCATATTTTCTCAAGATTCCCCTGAAAATTGTGCAAAGAAGGATCTCTTCATGTCTTTCATCGACAAAGGTTAAAAAACGGGTCCTCTCACCCTAGTTGAAAGGCACAGACCTAAAGCAGTGAGGATAGATTAAATCCTCTTATATGGTGCTATCCATTTCTCCATCACCCGAGTGACAAAGATCCAGCTGAATACCTTCCCCAGCTACAAAATGACTTATGATTCGTCTATCTCTAAGTGTCTTGTTAAATCCGTGATGCTGCTGCTCGGCCCCATGAGAATCAATTTGGATACCAACACACCGCAAAGAGGAATGAGGATAACACCAACACACCTCCCCACGCTGACACTTGGGACCGTCGAAGAAGAGTATCATTTGGCAAGTGGTATTGTCTAAGGAGAGGGTAGTTATGGATTCATCGGGGAAAATCAAAGTTCGGGGTTGATTTTAAGAAAGAGGTGTGTTTGTTATCTACTCAACGATGGCTTGGCCTTTGAAATACTTTTAATGGATGAATTCAAGGTTAAATTTGCAGCACGAAGCATGAGCCAACATGAAGCACGTTGATGTTGGTAGGGTTTCATGTACATGTAATTTAAGGGGTCAATATTGGTGATGATAAAGGTTTTATGGTTGAGCGAGGTAATGACGAAGCTTGGTGGAGACAAAAACTAAGGCTAAGCAAAAAAATTCAACATGGGTGTATCTAATTTCATAGTCCAAAAGGGTACAACTTATGTAATAAACCATTTGATCTTTGTGTTTCTCGTCGCGGTGAGCAAGCATGACACCCAATGAATGATCGAGTAACAAAAATATTCGAGTAAAATGGTTGGTCATCCTTAGGAGGAATGGGAATTAGAGGTTAGAGAATGTATTGTTTTAAGGCATCAAATACTTTGAGGTTTTCATCATCCCATTTAAAGGAGACGTCCTTTTTGAGAAGATGATGAAATGGTTGATAAACGGTCGGAAAGTTGTGAAATGAATGAACGGATATATTGTAACTTACATTGCAAACTAAGAAGTTGTCGGAGATTAGTAGGCGAGAGGAATTTCGAGAATAACCTTCACTTTAGAAGGATCTACTTCTATGCCATGCAAATAAATGATGAAACCAAGGAGTTTTTCTGAAAGCACTACGAAGACACACTTCTTAGGTTAAAGGAGAACTCAATAATTGATGAGGCGGTCAAAAATGACCTTAAGGACTATCGAGGGTTCCACCCAATGTTTGGATTTGACAAGAAGGCCATCCACATAATCTTCCAATATGCGATGCATGATGTCATGGAATATATAAGTCATGGATTCACGATATGTAGCACCAAAGCATTTTTAAGGCCAAAAAAAAGACTTGATAACAGAAGTTCCACCAAGGAGTGATGAAGGAAGTGTTGTAATGATTTTCTAGAGTGATTAATATTTGATTATAACCCAAGAAACCATCCATGAGTGATAGCATCTCATGGTGGCAAGTGGATATCAATCAATTGGCCAATTTCTCGGTAGAGGAAAGTTGTCTTTGAGGCAAGCGAGATTGAGGTCACAAAAATTTGAGCAAATGTAGAGTCCCCCTATAGCTTTTGTGACAGGAACGATGTTAGAAATCCATTAGGGATAGTCAATGGGTAGGTTAAATGAAATCGAGAGAAGGCGTTTAAGTTCTTCTTTGACAAGAAGAGCAATGCGAGGATGTATTTTCCGTAGCTTCTGTTTTATGGATTTGGCCTCAGGGATGGTAACAATATTGTGGACCACAATGTTTGGGTCAATACTGGGCATATCAGCATAGGACCAATGAAAAGCGTTGTTATGGTCAGGAAGAAAGAAATAAAAGCTTCATAATCAACAACATCTATAGATTAGCCTATCTTTAGAATGTCCGAGTCATCCCGACTATTAATGATGATTTCGATAGTTGATTCAATCAACATGGTTTGCGATTGAAGGTAACGATTTGGTGAATATAAGAATTTTCCACATAAAGGTAGGTGGGGATAGACTCATCGTCCGACATTGAATGACATTAATAGGTGTATCGTCAGCGATCATGTCAAAATATAGGAAGGGAATACAAGAGGGCTCCTCACCATCGCGTTGATAGGTTAAAATCCCCAAGGAAATTGTTTTTACAAAAAAATTAGGAGGAATAAATTTGGGATCTATGGACTCGTGGGTGACGATGGCGACGTTGGTGAATGGGGTGAGGAAGGTTTATCTTTCTCAATGAGGTCACTTTGTCGTCAACCTTCTCGGAAGAGAGTGCGGCAAAGCCAATGCCACTACGATCATTGTGTTTACAAGTGGTACATGAAATGATGGTATGGTGACCTTGTTCGTAAAAACCAAAACCAAAGCCTTTCCATATGCGGTGGTGTAAGAAAGTGTGGCTGAACCGGTGGTTAGTAAGAGATTGGAGGTCAAATGGAAATGATCATGTTTGAAATGGAGGTTCGAGTGAATAAGTGGCAGTATCAAGTCCCTCATACGTTAGATTAGGGCGAAGGTGGCGAGGACCATAAGGAAAAACCTCGCCTACGTGTTATTCATATTTAGGGTCTGGCACAGTTCCCATACTCTTGTGGAGTGAGGAATGTGTTGATATTGAATAGGAGGTATTCCCCAAGAGTGAGCCGTTGAAAAAAACTTCTAAGGATCGGTGGTCGATATGTGGGTGGCGAGAATAGATGACTCATTAGATGATCGGACATGAGGGGTAGTGGTTGGTTGGGAATCGGAGGGCTCGAGTTATAGAGGTTGAGGCAACAATAAGAATAGAAGGGTTAGACATAGGAGAGGTGGTGACAACATTGGTGGATGGGCTCGTGGGTGAAGAAGAAGTGGAGGTAATGGCATATGTCATAATTAGTACAAGTACATTGTTAGCTCAAGTATAACATGTTACAAGTTTTGAATAGCGTGACAATTCGACGGGTATGGTATAGTTATGTCCTTCATGTTTGAATTTTACATAACGATGTGTAAAGTGAAGGAATCAACCCATGAAGTGAATCCAAGTGCAGCCGAGCAATAGGTTATCTTTGGAACTCTCCTTAAAGACATAGAATAGTTTTGGGACGGTGCAAGAAACTACGTGAACATAAAAGATAATGGTGTCAAGGGTGGAGGTGATGACATAGTTGAAGGAACGCAGTATAATTGGGTTATTGTGCATACAATTAGAAGGGATATGCATTTGATTGTACGTGTGGGAGGAGATGATGTTAATAATAGCACCATCATCAATCATAATGCATCATATGCGAATGTTATATATATAGACGAAAATAAAAAGGGTAGAATCGGGGTCATCTACCTAGACGGGTAAAATCTCCTCATCGGCGAAGTTGAGGGTGACGACTTGGGATAGAAGAAGCGGATTATTTGGTAAGTGAGGACACATGATGAGGGGTGATAATGGAGGCTACTATTGTGGGGTCATTGGGTAAAAATTCAATGGATTACAAAACCTCAATAAGGGCTTGTCTATAAGATTGAAGTTTGGACGAGATCATACAAAGACATCTTTAGAGGGGACTGATGCAATTGTTTCATCATTGTGTGATGGGTAACCCTATCGAGAGAATTAAAAATATTTGTACAATGAAAATACATGTATGACATTAGCTATACTATAGCTTGTAAATCATGAATTTTTAAATGGACATTTCTACCTACACTTTATAGGATCGTTTCAAGAAGCACGAAGATGAGAATCAACCACATCATAAAATGAAGAAAGAAATGTGCACTTCTTCACTAACACTTTAATAATGTATCATCTAATTAAAATATCCTAATAAGAATTAAGCTGGGTGCCAATATTTAATGTTCACATCTTAATAAAAACACTTTCTTAACAAATATAGAGATGCCAAGTTGCATAATTCGGGGTTAAGTGTTGAGAGAGATCTGCAAGGATGTACACAGCAAAATAAAGTACATCTTGAATCCATTTCACTAAGAAACTTAGATTTGAATTTTTTTTACAAACTATAATATTGCTCCATTATTGTATCTTAATCTCCCATCACAAGAATGCACTCACTTTGATATCAAATGTGAATTTCGTACATAGTTTACAACAAAAAAATAATCTTCTCACATTATGGTCATATTGTAATTATCATACAAATATCAGCCTCCCAACAAACCTATAATCATACTAGTTTCCTAACAGTTGCAATGCTCACCCGAATGACTATGTTCATGTTAATTTCCTAATTGCTACGGTGATGCAACAAGTGGGTAACTATCCTTCAAGAATTTGACTTAGCTATATAATCAATAAATATAGTTCACAACATGTGTCTATGTATAATAAATGAGAAGGATTCATAGCTTATCTACAAAAATACACAGTTGAAACTTTTGCACTACAAGAAATGGTACCAAGACACAATATTCTATTTGCTACACCAAAAGTGTCTTATGCACCTCAACTAAGTGTGATATGTTGGAAAAATAAAAAATTCATGATAGAGAAAGGAATGCTCTATAGATAAAACCATAAAGACATTTGTTTATGATTCATTACCCTAAAATAATCCACAAAAGTCTCAAAATACTTTCATGTGAAGGATGGTACTAGTCATGGCCATGTCACATTATATGGGTGGGCTCTTTTGTTGGCCATTTTTGTCATAGATGCTCATCCCTAAGTATGGGTTTGGCACATAAGCCAGAATGTAGAATTTAGAGAACACAATCCCATCTTTTCTAAATGGGAGTTGACATAATCAAGAACTCTTTATCTAGGCAAGTTTATCCTTACCAAAACTAATTGTTATACACGTCGAGAAGAGATACAACCCTTTAAAAATTGCACACCAAACAAGATTTATGATCACATCATTAAGAAATATAATTCACCATTCACAATGTGTTAAAATAATTATGAATTTTTTTCAAACTATCCATATGTAATTAAGAAGATAATAGAAAACAAATCAAACTATCCAACTAGACAGGTAGATCAAGAATCATGTTCATGTTCGATACAACTCCTTACAATCTAGTTTATGGCCCGGAGCCTTTAATTCCAATGAACTTGAGACTCCCCACACTGAAATTCATAAAAGATACCTATATAAGAAAGAAAAATTAAAGCTAGAGATCTCAATTCCAATGAACTTCGCCTCTGCAAGATTAGGTGCATGAGAAGAAGGGGAAACATAACCTATATTGGTCGCTTCCAAATGGTTGAAATTTGAGACAATAGCACTTTCCATCTCAAGAACCAAAATTGAGCAGTTGTTCCATTGCTTTAAATTTCACTTTTTCAAACTAGAGTACCCTTGGCTAGATATTTGAATTTTTTTATATGCATTATTCAAAGTAAGCTCACGCTCTTACACATGATTTCCCCACTTTCTAAATTTTCTTTAGCAACCACATTTGTTCTTTTCTTTGGTAGCTATTAATAAACCATATACAACTTTTTGAAACATTGTTCTTCCATGCACAATAATAAGTTAACTATCGCAAAACTTCCATTAACAACATAATGATATTTCTTTCTCGATTCACCACATATCTACGTATCCACATGCTATGTGCTAAAATTAACAATGTGTGATGTTAAATTTGATAACACACATTAATTACATTGATGAATTTATTGATAAATATTTACAATATCTTAAATGTTTTTAAAATTTCAAATGAGTGTCAATCCTCTAACCTGGATAACTTTGTTCCCAACTCCGAGAAAATATAATAAGAAAGAAATTTCTCAAGTTAAAATGTTTCAAAAGATTTGTCTTCATAAATCCACGCCAAATAAGACTATTAAAGCTAAAATCATAAAGCAAACTAAGCGTTTGATACATGAACATTAAACATTGTTGTCAACTTTTCTTGAATGGTTGTATACATTTTGGCATATTTTCGTGGACGTATTCCTCTGTCTAATGGTTTAAAATTAGCTCTAATCGTGGTTGTATTCCTTCGAATTAGAGTTTCCCAAATCTTGAAATAACTTTCTACTAGGCTCCCCGAAAAGATGGATCTTCTTTCTTCCACTTTGTAGATATTAATGACAAATCTTACTTGATATATGTTAAGACAATCGGTATTTATTAAGAATTTAAATAACACAAGTCGCCACTAAGTATTTTCACCTTAATTTGTGCAAATGCACTATGAAAAACCTATCAAATGTCCTCTGTCAATACAGATTCATACAAAATTTAGTGTAATAAGCGTATAAGCTAGAAATATTACACTCAAAACTTACAACTTTGAACAATTCTTACAGATAATGATGTTTCAACAATGTATTTGCACTTAGATCATACAAGAAACATTACGAGGTTCTCGTATGTACCGCATTTGTTCAAATACTTCAAAGAGTCCCCGAAAACAACGCCACTAATGTTGGTGGCGGGGAAAATGGACACGGAGCTTAGAAAGCAGGTAGATTATGATGTATATCGTTTTGTAGCTGGGGATGAGATCTAATCGGCCCTTTGTCACTCAAATTTGTGGAGAGATGCATAGCACCTTCAAGAGAATTTGACCTATCCTCACTACTTTAGGTCGTGCATTTTGACTAAGGTGAGAGGACCCGTAGTGTAACCTATGTTTTATGAATGAGATGAAGATATCCTTCTTTTGCACAAATTTTATGAAGAAAACCTTGGGAAACTATGATCAATACTCCATAATTTAACTCTCAAGATTTGCCACTTCTAAAAGATGGAAATACTTTCAAAACAAGCCTAAGGTTATGAAGACATTATGGGATCCCGATTATTTCGCATATTTTAGTAAATATATTGGCAATCATTAACGGGTTGTTCCGGTAGAAATCACCACAAAGTATCACGTTGATGTTTCCCAACAATGAAGTTAGCATGTGTTTAATTTCTCTTAAACACATGTCAAAATAACGGAAATCTCATATATAAGGGTTGTTAATGATGAAGATGAGAAAGAGAAAACCAATACAATACTATGGGTTTTTTAATTTATTTTTAAAAAATAAATTCAAATGTGTGTGTGTGGGGGTATTTTCATTTTCAATGAGAAATTACGCAAGTTTTATTTCACTCTATTTTCATTTAGATTATTTTGCAAGTTAATAACATTTTATATACCCTTAAAAGTATATTTTCAATATTTTGTAAGCGTATTATAAATTTCAATGTTCATATAAACTCGATAAAAGTGAAAATATTTAATTGGTGTCTAGGTCGAATATCGTCAGGTATGCAAAAGCATCAAATTAATTTGATCTATTTCTCACTTTGTCATATTGTGAAGTACCTTTGGGATAATAATTTTTATGGAATTTAATACTAACTAGCTCTCACAAGAGGTAGCTTTACATCTACAGGAAAAATAAAAAATAAAAATCAACGTCATTCCCGAAAATAATACACTCTCTCCATTATATTAAAGAATAGTAAATTATTTCTATTAGTTTAAAGAATACTACATAGACTTGAGCTCTAACAACTTTTTTCCCTATTTCGAATTATTATTTGCTTTTGTGGTAAGGTTTTGAGCCTTTAAAAGTGAAAGAAAAGAATTGTCCATTCATTATTTTCATTCCCACAAAAACTAAATGAAGCGTGATGTCTCAAGCATTGTAAGCAACTTTCTTTGGGAAAGCCAATATCAAGTCTATCATTTTTAAAGGGACATTATTGATTGGGCTATTGTAAAAGTGCAAAATCGTCAGAAATACAATTTTACCTATGAAGTTTTTCCCTATACCATCTCCTCCACGGTCAAGAAGAGGTTCAAAGGATTCCTGTGTTCTTTGTGTTTTTTATATGCAAGGTCGTGTACAATAGCTTGTTGTTTTACATTTAACATTCACATATTCTAGTAGAAAATTACATTATCTTCAATGAAATGATTTTTACCAATATTGGAAAAAAATTCTCTTGGATGCTAAATTATTTTGGAGTTTTTAGGGGCAAGTCAACAATTATTTCATATTTTTAATGACTTCATCTTTTTCATCAAGAAAAGAAGAACATGAGGTGTTAGGCTTTGTATGTACTTTTAACACATGAAGTGTTATTTGCATGTCACCCCATTTTTTATTAATGGCATAGAAAAATCTAGATTCATTGTAATGTATGGTTTCTTGATGGAATGTATATGCATTTTTCCATGTAGAGAAACCAGTTTTAATAGACTCTTCACTGTCTCTGAAAGGAACACAAAGCATTCATTTTTATCGACAAAGGTTTTTGATGTCAAAATGCTTGTTGTAATTGATAAATCAAACTATATGTGTTTTTTTTTGCGGTGATGTATCTTTTCCCATATGTTTTATAGGAAGAGACAATTTAGCAAGGCAAATCATGTTTATAATGATCCATGATCTAGAATGGCACATGATGTTTATAGAATCATCAAGTTATTGATCTAAAAATGTTGGAGGTTTCAAAATGAATGTGTGATCAAAATGACTATAAGTTTTTATGAAAGTACACTTTTTGAATCGGTGTTAAGTGAAATAAATAATACTACATGACATGCTTGTTGTGCAAATATTTGTTGTATATAAATCATTATATTTCAGAGGCTTGAAGCGTCTCAATAACATCTAAATGTAATATTTGATGTTCTAATTGATTTCTTATAAATGATTTCTTCATTGAAAAATCGACTTTAGTCATGTAAGAACAACAATAAGTTATAATCGCATAGGCATAAAGAACAATTTTGTCCATTTATGTTTGCTTTCTAATGGGGTGGAATTTTTGAGAAGCTATCATTCTATGTTTCACTTGATTTTCTGTTTAAGAACAAACTTGGTTGTTTAAGTGTTTCTGAAGTGAGTGTATGTATTATATCTCATCCATGATAAGATCTTGGAGTAACATTTCAAATGCATCTAAGTTTTCATAACTTTTCCTTAAAGAGTAGAGAAAATACTATGGGTATTTGAAATAGCGATTGGACTAGGGTTTTTACAAGATTCAAGGATTTTTTTGTTTCATTGGTGGAAGAGGGAATTTGTATCTACACTTTGTATGATATTTTTCTTGCAGCTCTATGTATAATGATGATGTTGTAACTTTACAATGTGTAGAGGGAATGGTTTAGTGTTGCATGTTATGTATTTGTCTACAAAGTTCTCAATCATCGAGATCCTTGTTGTCTTTATGAATAGTTGCATTTTTAACCCATATCAGCCAATGCATGTGTGTCAACTCTATTTTGGAACTCAGTAACCCAAAAGTAGTCCAATATCTCTCAAAAAAAAATTCTTGGAAAAGTAGTTGTTTCAATCTATGTTTTTAGTAACATGTGCATGTAACAGTTCACTTTTCATAAGAAAGTTGTCATCGTGTAAATTAGGTGAGCGTGGCTTGCCCAACGGAGCATATTTATCTTTATTTTTGGAAAGATTTGCAAGGGAAATAGTAAGTGGTTGCCATCAATGTTCTACACTATAAAACATAGCAAAAAAGTTGGAGGTCCCAATTGTCAAATCATAAAGAAATAATTGTTTTTATATTTGTTGAAAATAGTCTAGAGAGATTCAAACTTTCTTGAAACCAATGTAACCAATATCAAATTTCAAAATTATTTCTAAATCAGGATTATACTTGACTTCTTTTGTAGTAAGTGTTTGTCCTTTTTTATTAGATAAGGTAAGTGTTTGTCCTTTTAATCGACATTTCCTAATGCACATGTATGGATCGGGAAACATGTTTAACAATTATTTTTATTGCTTTAAATAAAATATCAATGATATGATAAGAAAATCTATGGCTAGAATTCAATAACTCCGGTTGTGTTGTTTTCTCGGTATGAAAATCTTTGCAAGGTTGTTGGAGATCAAGGATCATTGAAAACAATGTGCGAAAATGTATTTCTTCAAACATTTATCTTAGAAGATGCCAAGGGGTTTTAAAATTATGCAAGAGAAACCTTTATTATTTTATCTTGAAGAACATGCATAGTTTTTGGATTAGTAAATACATAGACTGAAGTGTCACATCCATCATCATCACCGGTGTTGTCATCGAAGAAGCATTGTCAAGGGGATTATTGTGCATTGTTCATCAAGATTTTGACCAATCGTTAATTCCAATGCAAGTAGCTGATTCCAGCAGATTTAATATAAATTGAATTAAATCTATATTTCAGAATAACTATTGTAGTTTATGATGTTAAAATTATAAAATATATTAATTAGACAAGCAACAAGCATGCAACGATATTAAACCCTAAGAAAATGAGAGAGATAAATGACTTAGCTGATTTTCGAGTGATCTGAGACTCAAGGAAATGCTAAAAAGAACGAGAAGAGTGTCGTCAAGTCTCATTAGAGGTTCTAAAACTCATATCGTTGTAAGACATGAGCACACATGAGGAGGATGGAAGTGTCGGGCGTTAGTGATTGAATATGGGCGTAGTGTCCTCCTAAATACTTAGGTTCCGATATCTTACGTGCATGATGGACTTCATTGTTGATCCTTGTTTCTTGTTCTAGTTTCAATTTAATGTCATCGTTTGTACCTGTAATATGAAAATAAAGATACCTAGTTGCACATGCCCACAAACCACATCAAATATAAAAATAAAGATGCAAAGTATGTGGATTCAAACTTACCTCAATGGTCATTTGAATATTGAAGTTAGTACCGAGTACTATAATACATTTCAAACTCCATGTACTTTTGTGTGAAAGTGTGTAATGATGCCCTAGGATGGCCTTGTGCAAGTTGTACAATGATAACGAGATAAATATAGAATGTAGCAAATGTATAGAATGTGTGAGATGAGATAGAATAAACTTCCCTTCTTATGTTGTGTATGCATAGTGATGTAACCCTTGTCCCTTGAGTGAATGTGTTAGATGGAGATTTTTATGTTCTTATGCCTTTGATTGCAAGCTTAGGTGATAGTAGATAACGCTAGTCTTTAGCCCCTTATTTGAGAGCTATAACTCGTGTGTGTGTGTGTGTGATTCCATTGTTTGAATTTTGTAATTGACAACTAGAAGGCCAACCCAAAAGTGTAAAAGATGCCCAAGAAGTAAAAGAGACCCAAAAGAGTGAGAAAAGGCTAGACAAGGTTAGGAGCACCCATAAGGGACAAGAGTAGCTACGTTCTTCTATCCTAAATGGGCGCTAGTGTCCGAGGCCATAAAAGATAAATCAATCAAATACCGACATGGCTATAGGGCGTGTAAGGTCAATAAAAGTATAAGAGACAAAGCAAAAGGCCCAAAAGATATTTTCATTTACTATTTTGTTTGCTTAGGAATTATGTATATATTTTAGGACCTAAAAATGTACCCAAGTTCATAGATTTTGTGTCTACACCAATCATTGTTAAGTTTCACATTTTCCATTAGGTATAACCTCATATCGCATAATTAAGTTCATAGATTTTGTGTCTACAACAGTCCTTTTTGGTACATCGTAATTAATAAAAGGAACAAAGAGTTGGCTTATCTGTCTACAAAGCACATAGAGAATTCATTAACAAAGAAATTGAAAATCTCGACCCAATAAGGTATGTACCTTTATGCAATAGCAAAATACTAAACTCGCCACAATATCACCGAATATTAGACCACCACCAGACACAATAGCAATAAATTCCATAATATAAATCCATATCAAACATAGTAATGTAGAGGAAATGCTACAACACCAAGAAAATATTAAAAGCCCCGTGAGGGGAAATAAAACCCTAAAGAACCCTTGAAAAAGACAAGTGAAAGCTTAGAAACCATAAACATTTTTATTGAACTCTTAATGTTGAAACCACCTAAAAAATAGAAAAACATAATTACTTTGGAAGAAACATTGACTAACCGTGGACTCAATTTCTTTGTTTTCCCGTGTAATTAATGGCCGCTCGAGACACTCTCGTGGACAAAAAAAAGAGAAATAAGATCCAAATAGATAAGTATAAAGAAATTCACATTACGGAAGTAAAGAAAACCATAACTTACGTCCCGATAAGATGCCACCTCCATTTTTCTTTGCTTTCTAATATGAAATAATGTACACAAAGTGACTACAAAAAGAAATACAAGCACAATATACATAAGATGTAAAGCGGCCAGTAACACCCACTATTTCCGACACACAAGACTACATAGAAAAACACATGATAATTTTTTTTTACTTGCTTGACACATAACATGACACAACATGTCGTCACCAAGGTTACAACTAACTCTATGAACAACTTGATACAAGGATGACCACAAAGGCAAGCATGGAAACGATCGCACCCATCATGGACAATTCACTTTCTTTTTGACAAGACACCACAAAAGGCCAACCCATAGAACCTAGCTACAGTTCAGACACCCCATGGAAAAATCCTTTAAGGTTATGTATTCACTAAAATAGTCTTTCAAGGCCTGACTTTGCAGGTCTAGAAGATTCATGTTATGATTCATACAATTCTTCTTATAGGGCTAGGTTTCATTTCTTTTATACTATTGAGAAACTATATTAAGATCATCTCTAAAAATGACATTTACTTGTTTAACTCGTTTACAAAACAAAGAGGCTATCTACCCGAAACCACACTACTGAGACTTTTTCATACTTCCTTTGCATAAGGAAGCAAGCATAAGTTTAGAAGAAGTTGAGTATTGTTTAGGTTCGTAACCATAATCTTCTTTATTCAAGGATAAAATTTTTATCATAACTTGAGAAAGGGTTACAAAGTACTATGGCAATGGCTAGAGGGAGAAGGTCAATTTATTTCATTATGATCTAATTAGTTATTAACCGGTATTTTAATGAGACTTAAGATTTCAACTAGATTTGGGTAAAAGCTTCATTTAGCAAACATCTTGATTAAGACAATGGATACACATGGGGTTCCCAAAATGGAAGCTCAAGACTTAAGGTTTCACAAAAAAGAGAATAAATTTTAATCCGTAGTTAAGGTTAACGAGGGTAGGTTCCTATGTACTGGTAGAAAACTCATTTCTTTCAAAAATTAAGATTCTTAAATTTCTCGACAATAACCCAATTTCATTGTTATTTTATTTATTGGTTTATCTATGAAATCATTTTGTTTTATTTTTGATTAACTTTAGAAATAGGATTGCCAACCCATTAAAATATACAAAGAATAGTATGGATGCCAATACCATGGAGGGTTATTAAAACATGAAAGTTTTATGACTCAAAAAAGAAAATACCATTGTTAATCGAGAGAGATAAACACGGTTATAACATTTCTATTCAACATGGCACACAAACCACATGTGTCACAAAATTCAAAAGAACTTTGGATGAGAACATGAAGGTGACAAATTTGGTCAAGCCATGCTACAATATTTTCATGACTGATAAATACTATTACCAAAAGAATACTCATAACAAGGTGAAGATTGAATATCATTTATCACAAAGATAACTACAAGTTTTGCTACAAAAGGACAAGACAACTTTATTTCACAAATACCGATAATCCAAGGAAAGAGGCCTTCCAAACTCCTTTACAAGCACCATTACAAGATTACAACACATTTGACATTTGTACAAGAAACTTCATAAATCAACCCGATGAAACCTTTACAACTCTTTCCTTTTATCTACTTACATAATCCATCTACACAAGTATTAACTTGAGTTAGTTCACGAGAACTGAGCATGCTAAGACTACCCATTGCAACAGTAAGCTAACATTTAACAATATCATGAAAGGAATGCTCTATTTCAAGAATGGATCAAAGAAAAAACCACTTATCAACCATGATTTTATTGAAGCTTGAGAATTTATCCAGAATGACTAAAGGTTTCACTTAGGCTTCACTGGATGAGTTTTACAAAAGAAGACAATTTACCTTGCAAACGGTGAGAGATAGATTGCATGGTTTCTAAACTATTTCCTCCTACTTAATAAATCTTATTATCTTCTAAAATCTAACCATAGATTTCACCTTATGATCATTTAAGAATTCACCCAAAAGATAATGTCCATTAGTTTAGCTAGGGATAACAAGGTATATAATTTTACTTTACAAGGGATAGTTCCCTCTTTGATCACTTATGGAATTGATTGTTATCAAGTAGGTCACATCTATATTAATTCACTCATAAAGAACTTTTAAAAGGATTACCCACCCTTCTAATAATGTTTATAATAGCATTGTTACTATGTCGAAGAAGGGTTCACAACACAACATTTTTTACCTCATGAGAAAAGCTTACCATTACTCCTTTTTTTAAAAAACTATACATAGTTACATCATTGGTATTCGACACGGCATACGAACCCAAGAGACAAAACAATTCTAGGGAACCATGACTAGGGAACAAAAGTAACAACATTGACCAAGAAATGCTAAACTATTCTTAGAATTCCTATAATCCATTAAGGTCACTCAACAAAGCGGTAATCCAATTTTCTTATATTTTCCACTAATTAACAGAAACCCCAACAATAACCTTAAGGTCTAGTCACTCGTACAAACAATAATAAATACCAACCTTAAATTTTCCAACGAGAGAGAGAAAGGTATTTGACTCACTTCTTATTGAGTCTGTATTAGAATAGGTAATATATTAACTACCACTGTATTTGTTTTCCCTTTTCCTCTTTATATGTTGTGTGTGTGTGCACGCGCGCATGCAAGCAAATTAATCACACAACAATGGATAGGTCTAATACATCCATGCAAACAGATAGTATTCAAGTTCTGTTAGAACAATACTTAAGGGGGAAATATTTATACAACTTCATCAATAAGACTAAATTGTCCTCCACATGTTCCCAAATTTTTTGATAAAGCTTTTACTTATTAACTCAACATCTTCAGGACACTCAACTCGAATTGGGTTCAAAAGAGGAGATCATTATTACCTCTTATCAAACAAGTCTCAATCATCTAAAAGAGAGCTCATCGACCTCTTCACAATATTAAACAAAATCAAGCTATTTTCCCTTATAGGGGTACGACACTTGCACGACCATTATAGGCCATTTAAAAAAAAGGATGATTTACTAAAAAGAATACACAATCACCGGAAAGGCTTCGCACAACGGTGACATCTCTGTTTTCTAGATTTAAAAAAAAATCTAGAAAATATATTTCCTTGATTGAAAATACCCCAAATAATACCCAGTTTCTAAGGGTAGCTATCAATGAAAATAACTAAAAAAAGTGCTTTCCCACACTATGAGAATACATACGAGAGTCTAATTGAATAATCACCTCAATAGCTTAACAAACAACTTGAATCGAACACCCATCTATGAATATAACTGAATCACAGATTTAGATATTTACATTAGGAAACTACTAACATTCATCAAGGAAAACCATTCATTAGCCACGTAATTAAAACAAGATGAAATATCCAGAAAAAAAGGGAGTGAAAATCCATGCCCAAACCAATGGTTCGAGGGAAACTAGTATACTCAGAGAGATCAATAACTAATCAACAAACCAAACCACTCCAAGATGCCATTCAGGAAAAGAACATACGTTTCATGGGATTATAGAAATGATAGCAGAAAATTGTAGAGTTTAGGCTTAACATGCCTGCAATAAGCTTCCACGATGCAGCCATGAGCTTGCTATGATAGGAATCATCTCCTTTTCTCTGCTAGCAAAACGTCCATGCTCCAAACAGTCATGCTTGGCATAGGCAGGGGAAAAAAACGTGGTTGCAGTCGTGGTGGATGGCCTTGCTCTTGCCCCATGCATTTTCCTGGATGTGCACACCAAAACAACAACCCTCAAAGGCACTCCCCCGAAGCAACTCTCGCAAGGCCCGACATGGCGCACTATACCAGTCGAGTATAAGAGAGGATAAAAAACAACCCACACAAATCAAGCGGCCAACACCCAAATGGCATAAGGACCACACGGAGAAAAAGATAGGTACGTTGGCTAGAGGAATTGAGTAAGTGGCAGGGTAGGAGGCTCTAAGTCAATCCAACGCATTCCCAGCAGTTCAATGCCCCTTCACAACAAGGAAACTAGTCTGCAAAACAAATCAGAGCAACAAGAGTCCACGTGACTACATTCTTCAGGCTTGAAATTGATGGAAGATATTCCAATGCATGGGTAGCACAAGGAAACAACCAAACTAAGAATGTGGTTTGTTTTCCCAAGGCACACAAACCCATGAAAAAAATACAAACACCTCCCAACCATACGCATTAAACAAAACATTAATTGAAGACTGAAACGCCACCAACTTCTAGCTAAACCACGCAAGGAAAAAAAATCTTTTTTCTTTTTTTTTAAACTCACTCATAGGGGACAGGTCTCTGCCAAAGTGGTGAAGGGGAAATGATAGGTGGTAGCTGGAAAGATTTAGTTTAGCATTTAAAACAAAAAACAGTCCCATCAAATCTTGCACTACCCACTACCTCCCTACGCACTCTCAAGATAGAAGAAAATAAATCTAATTAATCCAATTAATCATAGCCAACCAAAAGGTTAAATTGCATACGAATGGCATGTCGAGGAAGTGAAATTATAATTTCCTTTAATTTTAAAAAATTGAAATGAAAAGCAAGCATGCCTAAATGACCAAGGGGAGAAACTAGAGGTTAACGTTCAAAGATGAACACGGAGCAAAGACCGACCATAACGCCAAAACAGGATAACCCCTTTCTCAAGACGTGGAGCGAGGTTCGATCTCTACGACACGATTAGATCGAAACAACCAAAAGAAATAATATAGAGATAATTAATATAAAATATCGATGATAATCAACAATAAGGTAAAATAATAATACTATAAAATAAAGGCCGATCAAAAATTAAATTAAAATAACATTATTATCATTATATTATATATATATATATATATATAATTACTATTCACATTAATAATGACCAACGATCAAGCTTAACCATGTGACAACAAGATCCTCCTTTAAATAGGTTAACGCACAGGACGTTACAAGGTCCACAAACAGAGGTGTCGATAACGACTCGAGAAAGAAAGAAGGAGAGGGAAGGTGTTAATTCATCACTGAGACAAGTTCTAAGACCACGAGATTACACACAACCACTCGACGCTCAGCAAAAAGGGTCACTGCAACAAGCACGGGGTAAATGTCGAACGGGGCATTACGGTAAATGCCATTCACAATACACAAATGCACAACACAGATGAAACCCAACATGGAAAAAACAAAATAAGAAAATAGAACAGAGAACGGGGCACAAAAATGACCAAAACCAGAAAGGACGAGAACACAAAAATGATCATCACGTCAACATACGGTATCTAACTTGTAAAGATTTGTTTATATCGATGCAATCTCTCACACACATCCCTCAACGTCGAATTTGATCTAGTGCATGCCATGATCTCCACGTTGTTGCTATTTTTTTGCTTTTTCACATCAGAATCCGATGCATATATTTATGATACATGCCTTTTTGGCTTTTTCACCTCGAAATCTGCACCATAATCCACTCCTTCGTTACAAATCACAATTATTTTATTTCTAGTCCGCTTCTCCCAAAAATTAAATCGCTACAATTTTTAAGTACTACGTTCCATATAAACCTCTTTAAATTTTAAGGATATTCTTACAAACTATTCCATATGAGGTGATATAACATGGCCATGATATGTTTATTCAAGTCGAAGCCTATGCATTTAGATTGAGAAGCAATACTTATATGTAGGTGTAAGTGAAAGTTAGGTTGGGGTCGTGGTTTGAAAGAACATTTTCAATAATATTTAATGATGTTTTGAGTAATGTTAGATTATTATTTTCTCTCTTAATATTAAAAATGGACTAAAATTTATAGTTTGTGTGTTAAAGTTAATGCGGGAGTATATTTTCCAGAGATTATGACTTTTGATATTATTGTCGGTTCATCTTGAAATTTTCCAAGGTGTTAGAATTTGATTGGTAATATACCATGATTGTCTTCCATATAGGTTGGGTTTCATTTCGACATGTATTTTTGGTTTGAATTATTTCGTTTAGTGGTTTAAAATTGGCTCCGAACCTTTTTTTGTTTTGTCTAAAGCTTAGATTTTTAACATCTTTTCCTACGTTATGGAGTAAGCCAAGATTTGGTGCAAATATTCATTAATGAAGGCATGTTTTATACGTAAAATTTGGGGCCCCTCTGAGGTGTTTTACTAGTAGGTATTTTATTGTGTTTTAAAGTTTCTTGGCATTTTAGGGTTTTTTAGAGCTAGTGGGAAATAAAAGGAAGATTGTAATGTTGTAGAAGATTAGTATGGATTCAAGAATAAGAAAAAAAAACTATTTTGAAGCTTCTAGATTTTTTGTAAAATCGTGTTTGTGTTTTGGAGGTATTTTGACCTCTTGCAGATGGATCCACATCAATGGTGAAAATGTAGATAATTTGTTTCTTACAATAAGATGGAAAGTTGGAAACAAACAAGTTTAAGATGGTCATTTATTGAATTTGTTCTAGCAAGTATTATTGATGGATTTACTTATATGAGATAGCCATCAATCATGAATACAAAATATAGGAAAGCCAAATTTTAGGTTTAGTTTTAATGTTATAGACAACAATTGCAAATTTGATGTGTAAAGACAATCTGTCATATATAGAAATTAAGCAAAAGATATACAAAATTGAGACATACAATTATTTGAGACACATAAAGCTACAATAATTTGTACTTAGTTTATTTTGTAAAGCCATATACAATTTATCAAGAGATATAAACATAGAGTGCTTTGTACATGTTATAAATTTGGTTTCTTGTATGAAAACATGTTGAAATGATAAAATGGATATGAGTTAACTTCTATACAACATATAATTAGACAAGTATTAAATATTGTTTTGTGGAATTTGTTAATTTCACAAACATTTTTTTATAAGGAAAACTTGACCAACACAAAATAGAACACTAAACATGGTTAGGCATTTGCAAGGACGTGACATAGTTGTAGATGTTACATGTATGAAAATGTTCTCGCCAAAACTTTATTATAGTCAAGTAGAAAATGTTGTGTAATAAATTTGTAATGCCATGAGATGAACTGGTAATATTAATAAATCTACACCAAATCAGAAGAAGACAAATTGAAGTATGCATACCTAAGAAATGAAAATATGGAATCGTGAAACACAAGTGAGAATAATTAATAGAAAAGGAGAGAATCAAACAAGGAAAATGTTTTATTGTTTTACAAAGGATATTTTTAAGGATTGGTTTATTTTTTCTATGGTGAAGAAGAAAATAAGAGATTACCAAGATGTGTATAGGAATCGAGTGGCTTTATAGAGGCGGTGTTTTTATCAATTTTGATAATAAATGTTTCATTGATTTGGAATTGACGGAGGATGAAAATAGTAGAGGAGATGTCATGTTGAAGTTATTCATATGTGATTGCACACAATCGAGAAAAGACAAAGTCGAGAAGAAGATGGTGTAAAGTGCAATCCATGGTTCCGTCTTTTTATTACAAAACATTGTAACATGTGTGCAAATTTGCAAGGTGTATTATGATTGTGCATTGTCTAATGAGAAATGGGTTCTTCTTCCACTAAGTCTAATTCAGGTGTATGACCACAATCGACACATGATGTTTGAAATGGTGAAAGGTAGATGAATTTTGGTCTTAGAAATCCTATTATTTGTGCATGAGAAAAAAATTATGGTTGTAGTTGTGAAAGAAAAAAAAAGGATGGTTAAGCAAGAAAAATCAACCAAATTGTTTGATGCAAGAAATGAAAGGGGGTGAATAAACACCTATGTGCTAGAATGTACAAGATTTTGTAAATGTTGTATTGTGCAAGCATAATTGACAGGATCAATGAAATAAGAAAGGATTGCTTGGAAGGTATGTGATCCTTATGGTCCTTGTATGTAAAATTTTTTGAACAAAAAGAGTGGCAATGTTCCAACAATAAGGTTCTCTTGTAATGTGCAATACAGGGGAGGTACGAGCTTCCTAATCAGAATAACAAAACAAGGTAGGAGTAGATGTTATGGATGGCGAGATTAAATAACAAAACGAAAAATTGAGAATTTTGTTTTTATAAAAATTATATATAAATGGTAATTTACAATTATCATGCCATGTTTGGTGTCATCGTCCTTCACGTAGAGGACATATTGGTCATTAGAGCGACGATTGCCTATAAATATTACACCAAAGGAACCAATTGAATATGTAGTAGGCAAGTGCATGAGAGAACATATTATGTTTACAAATGTTAATCTTCATGTTCCAAAAGTAATTCCAGGATGGTTTCTATTGTGGTTTTAGAGGTCACCACGATGCAACAATCAACATCACCTCTTTTGAATTTTGTTTTATCCGAATTTTGAAACTTATGATGTACAAACCTAGTCCCGCAACTACATGTGGTACAAATCCATCAATAATATTATTGTTAATGTTCGTGATAATTTTCATCTGTCCATTTTTTACAATGAGATCTAAATGCAAAATTTCAAATTTTGAAGGAGAAACAACTTGAGCATGTGCGCAGTCCATAGACAACAATAACGTCTCCTTCAAAAACATTTTCTAGTTACCTTGAACAAAGTTAAAGTATCATGGAGGGCATATTTGATTCGGTTCTTGTGATACAAAGACAAAAGTAATTGATATTGAAAAGAATGAAACATCAAAATAAATGTAAGGAAACTAAACCTCTTGTACAAATTGCTTCATAAAATGTAAGCAAACCAATAAGTTATACTAAAGAGAGAGTCAAAAGTTACCATTTGGAAGACTGGATTGGAGTTGCCTCGATATATTGATTAGAATTATAGTAGATAGCTTTTGGTTATAAGTCATGAAAACTAAGAAACATACATCATTTAAAACCAATAATAATGTAATTGAAAAATAAATAAAGAGGTTGTAGTTAAGTATATTTTACTTGAGAAAGGAGAAAATAGAAAACAAATAATCTTACCAAAGGATTTTTATTTCTTTGTGAGGATTAAAAAAGAGCAAGATGATCACTCTAATACACATGTCTCTTGTATGGATGAAAAATATATTGTACATAATTTTACCCAATATGATCAATATTGTTGTGTTAAAACACACTTGATTATGCAATACAAAAATGGAATTTGTTTTGTTGCATGTGTGTTCCTAAAAGCTTTGATTTGTTGGTTTGTATGTGTATATCAATATTGAAGTCTTCAAATAAGTACGAAGGTGTATCAAAACAAACATTTGAGAAAGCTTTGTCCAAAATAGTAAGGATGTTTTCAAAACTTACTTTTCAAGATGCATAGACATTTATGATCATTATACATTGTCCGTGAAGAAGAACATTCATGAGTACTACTTCGACATATATATTATGGAAATAAAGTGTTCGTAAGAAATGTGTATTTTCTTGGCACATATCATAACACCATGTACATGGTGTCCGAATAGACAATGGTATCCTAGGAGAAAGTCATTTGTGGTAAAAGAATACAATCAATTTTCTTCCAAACAAATTATTTGAGATAACTTGAAGTCGTGGTCACGGATAATGTTTTCTTTATGAATGTGGAGAATTTGTGTTTTTAGTGAAGATAATACAATGGAAGAAGAAAAATCAATGCAAAATAAGTCATTTTGAAGTACCCATTTTGCTTCTACATCCAATCATGCCATTTCATCAACATTTTTTTAAGGGTAAAAGTTTTTGTGTAAGAGAATATAGTAAATACATATTGACCATGCTTCTAACATGAGAGAGAGTTGAATATATCAAGTCATGTCCTATAACTACATGAGGGCTAAATTTAAGTTTATCTAGTGTTAGTCCTTGTGTTATATGAATTGTGTGGGCACAACATAGCTAAATGTAATGTCCCCTTTCCTACACCAAAGGCCTAAGGGCCAAGTCAAGTCCAAGCCTTGGTCATACCCAAGGGGCTGTGGACGCTGGGAGCTATTGGGAAGGGGCCACATGGTACTAATATTCAAGTTTTGCATTTGGGGGTCACTTTTGGACCATGGCGACTTAAAAAGGAAAAAGTAACTTTAGTTACTTTTATTTTATTGGCCCTTCCATAGAAAGAAATGCGTCTAGGGTTTATTGGGGCTCTTTTGCCTTGGAGAAGTATATAAGGAGCTGGGGGAGAAAGAAAAGGCACTTTTGCATACATTTTATTTTCCCTTCACGTGCAACTGCTGGTTGCGAATCTACAGCTTGTGGAGTGAAATCCCACAGGGACCCTAGCTTCGGTGGTGAGAGATCCATCCCTAGCTAGCAGGCATTCTTCGGTAGTGAGAGATCTACCCTAGTCTGTCATTTTGGAGCTGCCTTCTGGGCTGTGTTACAGAGATATTATCAGAGGTTTTAAAGGAAGGATTTTGAGGGTTTTGGGGGCATTTGAGGAAGATAACCAGAGGGCTTTCAGATTAGATTCACAGCAGCCGTTTGGGCAAGGCTCAACATCACTTTGAAGGCATCTTCATCAATTTCCAACCCTTTTCCAAGCTAGGTGACTTGCAGCCTTTATTTGGAGGGTTTCCAGTTGGCCCCTTTCAGATCTAAAGGTTGAAATATCATTTCCTATATTTGTTAATGTTATTTCCAAAGACTCATAATTTTTGCTCTTGTATTTGGTGAGTTACAAATTTTAGAAGTTTTCCAGCTGTCTAGGGCATGCTGTAATTTTCTGGCAGCATTTTAATTTCTGTAAAATTCCAACAATAGTTTTCTTATGTCATTTATAATAATATCAAGCTCTCTTTAAATTTTCAAGTAATTCGGGTGGATATTTTGGGAGATATTAAGTTTCTTTAGTTCGCTGCCCTAACTGTAAAAATCTGCAAAAATCAATATTTTTGGCTGCAAATTTTCAATATTTTGTGCATTTTTAAGTGGTATCCCACAAGGGATATTTTAGTGGTATCATAATGTTGTGTCTCCATGCCTGTTGGGATTAAATATGGGGGATAGAGACAGTGAGGATATAGGTGTAGATCTGATGAAACAATTGTTCACCAACATGGTAAAGCAACAAGAGACTACCAATCTCTATTTGAGCCAGCTCATTGAGAGATTAGCACTAGGACAGGATCGATACTCATGCAGAAAGAGGAGAAAATAATAATAGGGGACAACATGGTCTAAGAGGTGAGGGTGGACATTCAAGGCAGCGGTCTCTCCATTCTTCTAACAGGCCTTAGGGGTTTCACGAACCTTCTTTTCTTGAAGGATACGGAAGTTTCACGGGCGATACCACCGGATATTGTAGATGAGAAGTCTTGTTAGGAAAGGTACCGGACCTTAAGTGATGGATTTCGTGACAACATGCCATCCTAGGAATATTTCAAAATGAAGATTGGCAAGCAGCCTAGGAGATATTACCAAGCACAGTACAGAGATGGAAAGGAGGTTGGGACAAATTTCCGTTCCACACTTTGACGGTTATAAGAAGTTTTTACACGGTGATTGGGTCCGAAGTTGAATACATACTTTGACTTGAATCCTATGCATGAGGAATACGTAATTAAGTTTGCAATCTTACCTCTAGAGGGAGATGCTCATGATTGGTGGCATCATGGGTTGATTACACAAGGACACATATGCATCAGGACTTATGAAGAGTTCACAAAGAGGCTGGTGAGCAGATTTGATAGGAGGGACCCCGACAGGTATTTTAGAGAGTTGACTCATTTGAGGCAGACTAGTTCCTTGGACCAATATATCGCAGATTTTTAGAGACTATCGGTCATGGTACTTGATGTTACAGAGATGAGGTTGATTTCCCTATTCACAATAGGTTTGACAGACGCTCTCGCTGGATTTGTGAAGGCATTTGAGCCTTCTTCTTTGCATGAGGCTATTAGGAGAGCTCGTGACTTGGAGTTATCCACTCCTAAGTCAAGGTTTCCACCTCGAGTGCAGCCTAAGGGTTTCCCTTCTAGAACCGATGGTTCGCAGCCAAAGGTACCTCCACCTAGGAAAGATACAACCTGGAGACCATTCGGATCTAGAGAGGAATTGAGGTGAAAGAAACTATGTTTCGATTTCCGCACACCTTGGGTTCTAGGACATGATTGCAAGGGTAGAGGGAGGGCCCAATTCATAGAGGTATTTGAGGAGAGTGATGGTGACAAGGAGTTGGACACACAAGGATTAGAGGATGATGATGATGAGGCATTAGATAGTATGGGTGTTGAGTAGGATAGCGAGAATTTTCCCCAGGAGACTATCACCACTTTTCTAGTACCTTGAGGTACAAGGCATTTAGAGTTAGGGGAGTTTCGTATGGACAATGAGAAATAGTACTCATTGATAATGGGGAAACCCAAAACTTTATTGATGCCTCATTGGTTGAGATGCGAGGGTTACAGATAGAGGAATTTGAGGGCTTCAAGGTGGTTGTAGCCAATGGAGATTCCTTGAGATGCACACGATGGGTTCCCCAATTGAGCATCACGATGGGTAACTATACAATTACCAATGATTTCTATATTGTTGGTATTAGAGAGACCAACATAGTGCTTGGAGTACAATGGCTCCATTCCCTTGGTGAGTTTCGGACTAACTTCCAGACGATGGAGCTGAAGTTTAAGTCTGAATGGAGGAATGTGATCTTGAGGGGCTTATCTTCAGAGGCACCTCGAGTTGTTATGGCCAAGAGGATCGAGAGGATCTATAGGCACAACAAGGTGGATTGGGCAGTACATTATTTGGTTTCAACCAAGAAATTAGAGGATGGACAACAGGAGTATCATGTGGATATACAAGGCTTATTGGACAGACATAGTGCAATTTTTGGTGACATACCTCCAGATAGGGGATTTGAGCATGTGATTGAGCTCGAGGATGCTAGACCGGTGGTTACTTCTCCTTACCATCACCCCAAATGGTTTAAGGATGAGATCGAGAAGACTATACATGAGCTCATTGATATGGGGCATATTAGACCGAGTTCTAGCCCTTTTTCTTCTTCGATGGTATTGGTGAAGAAGAAGGATGGGACCCTGTGGATGTGTATGGACTACCGTGCCTTGAATAAGAAGACAATAAAGAACAAGTATCTCGTACCACACATTAATGAGTCAGCTAGATGAGCGCATGGGGCTATTTATTTTTCAAAAATAGATTTACGTTCTGGATATCATCATATCAAAGTTAGGGAGTAGGATGTGCTTAAGATAGCTTTCAAATGCCATTACGGTCACTTTGAGTTCTTTTTGATGCCTTTCAGATTGTCTAATTCTCCAGCCTACATTCCATTCTTGCATGAATCATGTGTTCAACCGCCACTTGCAAAAAGTTTGTATTGGTTTTCTTTGATGATATTTTAGTCTAAAGCGGGGCTTGGGGGACCATATCAGTGCACTGGGTGATATATTGGGGATATTAGAAGCTAATTCGTTATATGCGAAACCCTCTAAGTGTGAGTTCGGCATGACCGAACTTCTATACTTGGGATATGTGATTGGTGGGGGTACAGTGAAGGTGGATAGAGAGAAGATACATGCAATTTTGGATTGGTCACCACCTAGGACATTGACACATTTGAGAGGATTCGTGGGGTTGTGCACATACTACAGGAGGTTCGTGAAGAATTTCTCTCATTGATCGTGCCATTGACTCGAGATTTGACCAAGGGGGATTTTGCTTGGTCGACACAACACAACAGTTTTGATCACCTCAAGGAGGTGATAAGAAAGCCAAATTTAGAGTCTTCAATGAAGGAGATTTGTGTTAAAGTGGGATGTTGATCGTGCAAATCCAGTAAAGACACTCAAAGTCCGATACTAATCTAGAGTGGTCCTTACATGATTTCACTTGCAAGGAACACAATGCTTTTAGCTTTGAAGTTGAATGGAGAGGAAATTCCCATTCTTGTGAATGGTATGTTTATCAAACATTGTTATTGAAAATCTTATAGTGATTGTTAGAGTAGTATTTTCCCTTCAATAAGTTCAGTTTTTGCACATTGCATCGTTTTCAATTCAATAAGCGCATTCGTCCACATGATTTGGTTTACCATATCCTTTCCCAGTTTTAGTTCCATTTTGGAAAGGGTTGGACCTTTCAAAAAGGCATATTTTGGTTATATGCTTTGGACTCCATGCCCAATGGACAAGAGCTTGGCACTAATCTTTAAGCTAGCAGGCAGCTTTTCCCACAAGATCGCCAGAAATGTTGACAATTTTTGCACTTTTGCAAAAATGGGCAACTCGAAACTTTGTCGTTACGATGAAAGTCATGGGTGAAGTATACCTAAGCTAAAGAAGTTCTGATGTTATTAGTTATTATTGAATTAATTAATGATTAAGTGAAATCTATAGTTATGTGTGTTGTTACAAAACGTAACAAATCACATAGTCTACAATTTCATGATACCTTTAGCAAAAGAACAGAAAGGCCCCGAAGGACAATTTGTGTTGTCTTGATGAAGACACCGAATTACAGAGTAGGTGGAGTGTTGAGTTTTGGGACAACAAACATAAGTGCAGATTACATAAATCGAGTTCATTACTGAATGTTACAGGTTCTCATCAATGTTCTTTCCTTTATGATTAAGGCATTTAATTATGCTACTAAGTTGTTTAGTTCATCATACAATCCATACAGAGAAGCTAGAATGCGAAGGGAATACACAACTCAATTTCAGAATTCAATGTTTTATTCACAAGGAAGGTCAAATGTTTCCCACACAAGTCGTGGGATGTGACTAAAAAGTAAAGTACATCTACTGAAGTAAGAGGTACACATGCATGAAATAGAAAGCAAAGGAGTATGAGTGAACCCATCATTGCCTTTGTATATTCTTCGTTGTGTAGATTGTCCCCCTTCTAGCTTGTTCCATCTTTGTCTTCACAATTCAAAGCATGGTACTTGAAAAGTAAAAGATAAGAACCATCAATAAAGAGCTCAGGGTCAATCCATATTCCTACACTGTCCTAATTCATGCATATGGATCTCTAACCAATAGAAGATATGGAGTGCCTGAAGATCAAACTGCATAGCCCACTCGTAAAGCGAAATAGAAAAGAGAATAAGAAACATGGACACAAGAGAGGCCAAAAAGCCTAATTATTTCTAACTATTTTCTTAAAGTGTGTAGATACAGGTTGCAGCCAAGAAGAAATAAATCATGTCCTATAAAGATGGCATAAGACAAGATAAGCCATGAGTACATGCCGGAAAGAAGGATTAATGTAACTCAAACTCAAATATTTTCTGTAAATGGAAGAAGTTACAATATAGAATAGAGAAGATACTTGCAGGCAAAGTACATGTTCCAGATTGCAGCTAAGGAAGAAATAATTTTGAAAACACATCTATTACGGCTATCAGGCACAAGTATAAAGTAATAAAGCTTCAATCTAGATAATCATATGGAACTCTGGTTGCAAACTAGGCAGTAAACTTCTACAAGTTATGAGGTTACAGTGGTTGAAAAGATACATGACTCAAAATTTCAGTAAGCAGTTATATGCTCAAGATCTGAATATCAGAGTGTATATAGTACCAACAAATGATAAAAACCAAGCCTATTACATCTAACTAGAGGATACTCAGTTTCCAAACAATCATACTTCCAGGGGTAGAATCAATAAAAGAAGAAATTTCACTACATATATCAGATATGATGATGATATTACCAAAGTCATAAGTTTCAAGTGGTGAATCCAAGAGAAAATTACAGTTTCAGGCTCCAGTCAGAGAACCCATTAAGGGGTATCAAAATTAGAGTAAGAAACAGGGTCATCTAGTTCAGAACTAAAGAAACCAAACTCAGAAACAAGTTTCAACTTGAAATGGCCGAGGTCGAACCAAGGGGTCACATGAAATGCAAGAAATAAATGAATGTCAAATACTCCAAAACAGAGGTCCTAAGGAAAAACTGAACTCTATACTCAGAAATAGAGACTCAAAAGATTCAGATAACAATTTCCACAAGGCTAAGCATGCATAACTAAAGCTTGAAGGCTCTCCACAAATGAACACCATGAGTAGTTCCAACACACTGGAGGATCCTGATAGCTCAAACGTTAGAACAAATCAATTCATGAAAAGGGATTCTTCTAACTGAGAAAGTAATTCGACAACACAGAATGCATATTTTGGTTCCCCTAGTAATAGAAATAAAAAAACCCATGAAGAAATCTCAGAATGGCTTCATAAAAGAACAAGAGGAAACTGAAAGCAAAAGGATATAGGTTCAAAATTCAGGGCTATACCAAGCTTCGAACTAGGACGACCGACATTACAATATGTAAAAAAATCAAGGAACCCAACAGGTGGAACAAACTCCACAATTATTCACAAAATCAATTCATAGCACATACTCAGAGCTCAAGATATGGGTACATCTTGATAATGCCTTCAAATTTCACCATAGTTATGAACTTACAAATTTTGGCACAAGTTTCTTGAGATCAAGAACCTACTAGACTTCAACACCATTTACACAGTCAACTCAAAAACAACAACAACGGCCAAGGAAAAGGTAGAGATCTCAAAAACCCATAAGCTCATATAGCTCTGAAGAAGGCAGAAGTGAAATCACGGCCGAGCTCTAAAACAACAATGGCGGCCATAAAAAAGAATAACACAAAACCACGTTTCAAAGGACAATAATGGCACCAATAAAATTTTGTGAGGGCTTCACCCGCATAGTGAAAATCCAAATGAAATGGTCATTAGGGTCGAGCTTTCCTTTACCATGTGAACTCGAGGGGTGAGTTAACAGAACCCAACCATGGTTAGACATCAACGATTAGAAATCAACAAGGAAAAAGATCAAAGGATGAGGATCGATCTCCACTTTCAATGCAAACCATGGTTCGAGTCTTCAAAAAACACATTTAATACAAGTCAGAAACCCTAATCATGCTTTTGAGATCAACGATCAAAATCGACAAGTACAGAGATCAACGCTCACAAATTGATCATCAAGATAGATGCAAAAGTATTCCAAGTGAAATGGCGGTCGATTGACCAACTTATAATTTTTAAATTTTATAAAGTGTCAAAATTTCTTCCAGTAGGCCCAAAAGTCCGCAGAGTACACGTGGCACCATCACGGTAGAAGCGGAAAAATGGGTCGGGAGTTATTTACGTTTTAAACTTTAAATTTGTAAAAGGTTAAAATCTCAAAATAGCCCCACAACCCCGCAAGGAAAAATTCAAAACAATCCGAAAGTCAAAGCATTGGTGGAGCAGTGGGTCCTCGTTGAGTTTTAAGATTTTTCGTAAAAGGGGTTAAAGTTTCAAATAGACCCTTAGGCCCGAAAGCCCGCAAAAGTTTCAAATAGACCCCCTGGCCCGAAAGTCCACAAAGTTTTCAAATTACAAACAGGCCTGAAAGTCCACCAAAGGAGTCAAAGTATCAAACTTTCACGCAAGCCCGCAAAGGGAAAATAAGAAGAAAAGTTATTAATGGAAATACTATATCATAATTGCATAAATTAAATTTGAAATCTTACACTTTTATTCTTGTTATTACATCCATTTAAATAGGAGATGTTGTTCCTATATTTAAGGAGATATAATCTCCATAAATATCTCCACACATAACTCCTAAAATAACTCCATGTTATTTTACGTGAGATTTTATTTTCTCACAAAACTAATATTGTTAATGAGTTGTTTACTCAACAACTCATAACAATATTTACTCACCTACTCGTAATTACATTTACAATAATGTAATTAATTATTACAACACATATTATATTATCCTAGATAATATAATCACTCACATAATACTCTATGTTCACACTACAACATAGATATTCCTAACATTCGCCCCCTTAGTGTGAACATGGGGTAAGAGCTCCTAAAAACATCGAACTTGTTGGAGTAGTCGTTGCTATTGGATCTTGCTGCTAATGATCATCCTTGTCGTATGAACATCTTCATCGATTGATCGCCTTCCAACGAAGTACCTTCCACCGAAGTATGACAATGAGAGGATCGTCATTTACGCAGGTTAAAGGATCATACGTAGATGCTTTGCCCCTATAAGCTGAGTCAATCAGTTTGCTTCTTCCATACCAAATAGACACTAAGGAACTATTGTTAGTCTTTGTGAACACATTAAAATCAAAACACGAAAATAGTTTCACCCCTTGTGTATAAACACACCACACAACTGAAATAGAACATCACCACATCTGTCTGCGACCCCGTCATTTGTGAATGACGAGAGGACACTGATTGTCCTCCTTCCTCCAAAAAGAGAAGAGTCTACCATAGGAAATCCTTGTCACTAGGACAAGAAAGTTCTTCATCAGTTGAGTAGGCTTCCCAATCAGTTTCTACTTCAGCTAGAAGGGATTTCTGATCTATCTTGTCATCAAGAAGATCCTGAGATCTCTTTTTACAGTTTAGTATTACATGCCCAATCTCATTACAATAAAATTATTTTATTTTTCCATGTGAAGGAACCTACTTTGGTTTATGTTTTTCCTTCTTAGATGAGGAGCTAAGTTTGTTTCTTACATACATTACTTCTTCATATTCTTCATAATTACTCTGATCAAGTAATGTGGAGATTACTCCTTCTAATATATAGAATACATAATTGAATCAGGTACTTAAATTTATATAGAATACCTTTGAACCTCCAAGCAAGCCAAGACTCTGTATTAACAATTCAACATTATTGGAAATTGGAGAAAACTTTCAGTAGAAGAATTGATATGCTGAATTTGATAGCTGCATAGTGAAATCTATATTTCTTCAAAAATACGAACTAGGTTCTGCTAAAATTTCTGCTTTGTCATTTCTGACAAACACTTGGTTCTACATACAAAATTATAGAAAAACCCAAATCTGGAAACGAAATATAGAAGCTATTCTTTGAGACGGATTTGATCAAGAAAACACTGAAATTTCCCGCATCAAACCTGCTCTGGTACCAAATGAAAATACTATATCATAATTGCATAAATTAAATTCGAAATCTTACACTTTTATTCTTGCTATTACATCCATTTAAATAGGAGATGTTGTTCCTATATTTAAGGAGATATAATCTCCATAAATATCTCCACACATAACTCCTAAAACAACTCCATGTTATTTTACGTGAGATTTTGTTTTCTCACAAAACTAATATTGTTAATGAGTTGTTTACTCAACAACTCATAACAATATTTACTCACCCACTCATAATTACATTTACAATAATGTAATTAATTATTACAACACATATTATATTATCCTAGATAATATAATCACTCACATAATATTCTATGTTCACACTACAACATAGATATTCCTAACAATTAAGTCATCCGCGGGCCCACGAAACAAAATGGAATAAATTTACAAAGTTTCCCATGACCTCGCCCACATTGCCAAAGGGTAAAATCGGGAAAGCAGGCCACCGGGGCTTTTTTAGTTTTTGAGTTTTTTTGGAAAAGAAGCAAAAGACATAATTTCGAGTTGCGATTCTGCTGCAATTAAATTCAAACACGTGTACAACTTGGATTAAGAGCAAATGACAAGCCGAGTATTTCAAAATGCACAAATTTTATCAGAAAACAATAAGGATGATTTTGCAAGGCCATTTTGGATCAAATTTGTCGAGCATGGACATCTTCAAAGTGATAAAATACAGAGCTTCGTTAATGGCGATCACGGGAAGGATTTTGCAGAGTTTGCTAGCTCTTTTAGAGCTAATTATTTTAATTACTAGAGGTCAACGTTGGATGCAGGAAAACTTCTGAATGGTTTAATTACCTTATTTTTCCATAAAATAAGAGATGATTATGATGTGCCTATGGATAAGTGATCCTGCTAGTAGAT
Organism: Taxus wallichiana var. yunnanensis; assembly: GCA_018340775.1. NCBI lineage: Eukaryota > Viridiplantae > Streptophyta > Pinopsida > Cupressales > Taxaceae > Taxus > Taxus wallichiana. The sequence goes on along the minus strand of CM031242.1, from coordinate 491,190,287 downwards.
CATTTATTTCTGCAAAATATTGCAAGTATTGCAATTATTTTCTCACGAACAGGGAGTTGATTTTGCATGCTTCACAAGAGGATGGAACAGACAAGAAGACAAATTTACATGCTCACAGAAGAGACTTTCTCAACAAGCAAGCTTATTATTAGCAAATTATTTACTCTTTCTTTCTTAAAAATAGATCAGTCAACAACTTAGTTGACCAATTGTAATCAAGGCTATTAAATGCCTATTTGTAATTGCATGTTCTATTTTTATTCCTTTATCTATTATTAAGTAAAGGATAAAAATAAGATGCATGGGCGAGTACAAGCCTTAGGCTATTTTTAGGAAGAGGGTGAATTTTATTTTTGCTATATATTGTGTGCCTTTATAAAGCACAAAGGAGAACTTCTAGAGGACTTTTGGATGTAGGAGTACTGAAGTAATTTTTGTCGGTTTGCCTTCTAAGCATGAATAATTTCATCCTTCCCAATTATTTTCAGTCTTGTGTATGTTTCTATTAGTCTTGTGAATGCAAATTCCCTTATTAATCATCTTACCCTATTGCAAAATTTAGTAGTTTCTGCATGATATTAATGTGCATGTTTAGCTTAGCAGTATTGTTGTGATAATCTCCCTCAATACCTCTAAGTGTTTTTCCTTAATATTTTGCAGAAAGAACTGCTGGTTCGTGCAACAAAAATCTTTCACATATCAATTGTGCATATACTCAGTCAAAGCCTTCATACAAATTTGGTGTATCACCCTAGTTTTAATTACTTTAAAATCATCTTTTACCCTTAAAACCCAAAAATAGTTTAGGATATATCAACAAGAAATTGGCCTTGATACCGGAGACTCACCTCAAAATAGGTATACCCACATACCTGAGGTTTTTCCATTGTATCTACGAAAGAGAGAGATCAATTGTGCAAGCTTAGAAAACCTGCAACCATCTCTCTATAGGGTGCACTTTCGAGAGATAACAATTATCACAACAATACTTCTAAGTTCAACATGCACATTAATATCATGCAGAAATTACTGAGTTTGCAACAGGGTAAGATGATTAATTAAGGAATTTGCATTCACAAGACTAATAGAAAACATACAAAAGACTAAATAATTGGTAAGGTAGAAAATACTTCACACTCAGAAGGCAAAACTAGCAAAAATTGCTTTAGTACTCCTATATCCAAAAAGTCCTCCCTATGCTTTGCAAAGGCACACAATATATAGCAAAAATAATTCTCCCACCTTTCCTAAAAATAGCCTAAGGCTTGTACTCACCCATGCATCCTATTTTTATCCTTTATTTAATAATAAATAAAGGAATAAAATAATACAAACTAGTACAAGAGGCATTAATAGCCTTTGATTACATCTCAATCAACTGAAGTTGATTGTTCTATTTTTAATAAGGTTGGGTGAATAATTTGCTAAAAATAAGATTGCTTGCTAGGTAAGTCTCTCTCCATGGGCATGTAACTTTGTCTTCTTCTCTGCATTCGACGTCTTGTGAAGCATGCAAAAGTAACTTCTCCAAGCTTGATGTTGACATTTCTTTGTCTTCTAATGGTCACATGAGTGACACTCTGCAACTCAACTCTAGCTCCTTTTATAGCGGAGACCACTTTTGCACTTCACCATGGTTTGGCCACCCTTGATTTTTTGACATAGGCTACACTATATATTCTTTCACCTTTTGGATATACACGACCATGTAATACTTGTCGGCTTTGCTTGTTTGAATAGTATATAGTTAAAATATTTACCTTTTCGGTGATCATTGTGTTACAATTTGGTCGACGTTTGGCCTTATTCAAAGTCTAGGCTATAGTTGATCCTTTGAATTTCATCACAATGATTTTGTTTTAAAATTGATGACATGTGCTGGCCTCTTCTCCACAAATGACTCACCCCTTCATGCATTTTGTTGGTGGAAACCTAACTCGAGTTGAGTCTTTTAGAAATCTAGTGATGATTTTAATTTTCCAATCGTGTACTTTGAGATCTAAGGTCGTCGATCTTTGGACTCACGATTAGGTTTCGACATTTTGTGCATTGAATGTGGTCAAGTGGGATTTGACCGTGTAGTTAATTGTTTTGAGCTCGAGCATGATCCTCTACCTTTGATCTTCATTCTCGATGCTTTCGATCGTCGATGCTTCAACCATGGTTGAGTCCCGTTGACTCGTCTATCAATTTTTCATGCTAAAAGGTGACTTCAAACCATAAGGATCACTTCATTTGGTTTTTGGCTTGCAGTGGAGCCACGGAAAATTTTCGACGCGCCGTTGATGGTTACCCTGAAGCTCGACTCTGTTCTGTTTAGTCTTTGTATTGGCCTCCATCGTGAGTTCTGAAGCTCAGTTCTTCTTTGTTTTGGGATACGTGTGTGATGTTTTTTTAAGCTCTCTCGTGGTCTATATGTCACCATGATCATTATCTTGGAGCTCAGTTCTATTTGGTCTTGCATCACTGCTTGATGAGGTCGATAAGTTTTCTGATCCTTTAGTTTTCACTGGTATTTGGTTCTTACCACTTCGACTTCAAAACTGATACCCGTTTTCTTTTGCATTTCTTTGTGTGATCTCTTGGATGACTCTGGTCATTTTCGAGTTGAACTCATTTCGGGTTTGGTCCTTTTAGTTTTGAGCTCGATGATATCTCAAGGGTTTTCTCCACTTCAATTTAACTAGTAAGTTTTACTTCTTTCTCTGACTTGGTACCCATTAATGGGTCCGCGATTAAAACTAGGATCTATACTTTTCTTTCTATACTGCAATTTGAAGGTGATTAACCTTAAAAAATTTAACTTCTAAAATACTTGAATATTTTTCAACTCGGATGTGCATGTAGTTTGACTTAAAGCTTTTATGTCTGAGCCTATGTTTTGAATAATAAATGGATATTCTTATTTGCTCAAACATGTCAGATCCGAATGTTTACTATTATGGGTATTCAAACTCCTTCATTCCTTTTAATTTTGCAATTTGTTCTTGAGGCTAATAATATTTTCTGAAAATTTGAAATCCACTTCATATCATCTTAGTTTTACATTCTCGATTTCATTCAACCATTAATATTCACCTAGTCTATGATCTATTCGTTTTGTGAAACCACTCTGAGTTTTGTAAGTTGATTCCTTTTGATGGTTTCGCTAATCATTTTTCTTTTCACTGATTTGGTTCATCGTGGCTTGAGGATGACATTCTTTTTACTATAACTTCTCTTTTGTGCCTTGAATTGTTGCTTTTAATAACTCAGATCTCGGTATTCCTCCTTTGATATGGATATTTACCCCATTCTTTCACTGAAGATGGAGATTATGTGTTCTGAAACTGTAGATGACTTCTCCTCTGAGATCAAGTTTTGATGTGGATGTTCCTTTTCATTCTTCTCTATATAAGCTTTATGCTTCATCATTTTGAGCTGAGGTTTTACGATAATAATGCTCGGTATTTACAGTGGGGTCTTCAGTTAAAACATTACTATTGCATTCTTTGATCATGGGCCTTGAGTTATTATTGCCTCTCTTACTCTGAGCGAATTGGTACACTCTTCCTCAACTATTCTTTAAATCTGGGTTACTTCGGCCTTCCCTGTTCTGAGCCTATCAGATATTTTGCATTATATGATTGTCTCTGAGATTTTCTTTTCTCAATTGCCAATATTATGTGAGCCCAGATCTGTTCAACTGGTAAGTTTATGACTTCACTGCATAAAGCTCTATTTTGAGCTCAAGACCTAGAAAATGACTTGGTCTTTTAATATTCTGAAAAGGTGAGCCCATGGCCTTAAATATGATGGTCATCTTTTATTTGTATCACTGAGTAAATAGCCCAGCCTTTTCGAGAGAATTTGTAACTTGTTCAAAATTGTGTCAATTACATCCTTGAACACATTCCTTGAAGATTTGAAAGTTTGTATCTAGAACCTTCCTTTGACTGTTATGCTTTTGTATTTTAGAAAAATGGCTTCACTCTACTTGTCTGTCATACTCCACTGATATTGTAGCATTTCTGTATTCCTTCTGAATGACTTCTATCTTTGTAAACTGTGAATCCTACATTCAATTTGATCTCTGAAGCTATTACTTGTAGTATTCTGTGTAGTTGATACTTGATTAATTTAAAGATTGTACTTATAGAATGTTGTACTTGTAAGATTTATCTTGCAACTTCATCTCTCTTCAATTGTTTAGGCTTATAATGAATGCTCCAAAATCCTTCAGTTTGATGACTGAAAGTATAGTTCCCTTTCTTTTCTGCTTAAACATTGTGTTTGATCTTTATTACAACTTTTGTATGCCTGCTGGAAAATTTAAAATGTCCATTTTACATGGCAAAGCCCTGTCTAATTTTTCCCAGAATTCTTTAATTTATTCATTTTCAATCTGTAACCCTTTTTTCCAGTTAACTTTGACTTCTAAAAATCTTATTCTTCTCCTTTAGTTGCAGACTAAAAAGTGTTCTTCTATCGCGAGTCTCTCTTCTACACTATAACTTCTCCCATTTCAGAACGATTACTGAAACTTTGAGTTACATTCTTCCTTTTACGCATACACTTATAACTTGTCTATTTTTCCTTGGCTGCAACCTATACCTACACACTTAAGAAAATAGTTAGAACATACTTATTCTTTTGGCCTCTCTTATGTCCATGTTTTCTTCTTTTCCTTCCCATTCTTCTTTACGAGTAAGTAGAGCATATATGCGATCGATATTCAAGTAAATTACATCTCCTATTTGAAAAGATTCATATGCATGAACTAGGACGGTAGGAATATGATTTGATCCCTGAGCTCGTAACTAACAATTAACTTTTCTCCTTCTCAGGTACAATGGATTCTACAATGGAGATGAAGAAAACGTTGGAAATGGAGACAATTCAAACGAAGAAAGAAACCCAGAGCAATGATGGATTCACTCATACTCCTTTACTTTCTCTTTCATGCATGTGTACCTTTTATTTCAGTAGTTATACTTTACTTTTCAGTTACATCCTACGGCTTGTGTGGGAACATTTGAAATTTCCTTATGAATAAAACATTGAATTTTGTAAACGAGTTATATATTTCTTTCTGCATTTCAACTTTTTGTATGGATTGTACAATGAACTAAACAACTTAGTAATATAATTGAATGTATTAATCATGAAGGAAAGAATTTAGAAAACCTGCAACATCCAGTAATGAACTCTGATTTATGCAATCTGCACTTATTTTTGTTGTTCCAAAACTTTACACTTCACGCGCTCTACGATTCGGTGTCTTCATCAAGATAACACAAACTGTCCTTGGGGCCCTTGTGTTTTTTTGCTGAAGGTATCATGAAATTGCAGACTATGTGATTTATTACGTTTTATAATAGCACACATAGCTCTGATTTCACTTAATCATTAATTAATCCAAAGATAACAATAACATAAAACTCCCCTAGCTTTGGTATACTTCACCCATGACTTTCATCGTAACGACAAAGTTTCGAGTTGCCCATTTTGCACAAGTGAAAAAATTGTCAACATAACCTTCAGAAGGCATAGAATCAACTGAAGGTATATGCATATCGGCACACAATAGAGAGGTCTTTTGAGGTTGGGGATCTAGTATTCCTATGTTTATAACCATATAGGCAAAGTCCTCGTTAAAGCAGATGGGTGAGAGAAATTGAAACTGTAATTTTATGGTCTGTCTTGGGTAGTTCATTGAGTTGGGGCGATTGCATATGAGCTAGAGCTCTGAGCATGAAGATACATAATGTCTTCCATGTTTCATGCCTTAAGAAGGCACTCAGACATCATATTATACCATCTATAGAGTTACCGCCACTAGATGAAGAGGGGAAGTTAGTGTTGAAACCAGAATCCATTATTGAAGAGAGACAGAGGTGGCTCAGGAGCAAAGTAATCACCGAGTATTTGGTGCGATGGAAGGGACTGCCACTCGAGGATACTACTTGGGAGGGAGAGTAGATTTTGCAGCATCCTAATTTGCATTTGCTTGAGGACAAGCAAATTTTGGGAAGGAGGATTGTAATTTCCACTTTCCTACGCCAAAGTCCTTAAGGCCAAGTCGAGTCAAAGCCTTGGTCATACCTAAGGGGATGTGGATCTTTGGGAGCTATTAGGAAGGGCCCACATGGTACTAATATTCAAGTTTTGCGTTTGGGGGTCACTTTTGGACCATGACGACTTAAAAAGGAAAAAGTAAATTTAGTTACTTTTATTTTATTGGCCCTTCCATAGAAAGAAATGTGTCTAGGGTTTATTGGGGCTCTTTTTCCTTGGAGAAGTATATAAGGAGCTAGGGGAGAAAGAAAAAGGCACTTTTGCATACATTTTATTTTCCCTTCATGTGTAACTGTTGGTTGTGAATCTATAGCTTGTGGAGTGAAATCCCACAGGGACCCTAGCTTCGGTGGTGAGAGATCCATCCCTAGCTAGCAGGGAATTCTTCGATAGTGAGAGATCTACCCTAGCTATCATTTTGGAGCCGCCTTCTAGGTTGTGTTACAGAGATATTATCAGAGGTTTCAGAGGAAGGATTTTGAGGGTTTTGGGGGCATTTGGGGAAGATAACCAAAGGGCTTTTAGATCATATTCATGGCAGCCGTTTGGGTAGGGCTCAACATCACTTTGAAGGCATCTTCATCAATTTCCAACCCTTTTCCAAGCTAGGTGACTTGCAGCCTTTATTTGGAGGGTTTCCAGTTGGCCCCTTTCAGATCTAAAGGTTGAAATATCATTTCCTATATTTGTTAATGTTATTTCCAAAGACTCATAATTTTTGCTCTTGTATTTGGTGAGTTACGAATTTTAGAAGTTTTCATTGCCTAGGCAATTTGTAATTTTCAGCAGACATTTTGATTTCGTAAAATTCCAACAATAATTTTCTTATGTCCTTTATAATAATATCAAACTCTCTTTAAATTTTCAATTAATTCGAGTGCATATTTTGGGAGATATTAAGTTTCTTTAGTTCGCTACCCTAACTATAAAAATATGAAAAAATCAGTATTTTAGGTGGCTGCAAAGTTTCAATATTTTGTGCATTTTTAAGTGGTATCCCACAAGGGATAGAAATCCAAGAATAATTCTAGTTGTTCATGCTCTTTTTGTGGGGGTAGTAATCGTGAAGAACATAGGTGTTATAAGCGAATGCAAGCCTTAGAGGATACAGTCAAGAAACACAAAATTTCTATCTCCACGCCACCTCCTTCTAATCATCATGGAAAAACACTTAATGTTGTTAGGAGATCTTAGTCACCACTTGTAGACAGTTGGGTTATAGATTCTGGTGCTTCTCATCACATGACTTCTTCCAAGAAGTCTTTTATTTCTCTAGGTTTGAGTTCTAATTCCAAAATTCAGGTTGGATATTCTTCCTTCTTTTCGTTAAAGGAAAGGGTGATATACAATTTGATAGTGGAAGTATCCAAGATGCACTATATGTTCCTAACATCACTACAAATTTGATTTACGTATATCAAATTTGTCATTCAGTGAAGGAAAAATAGTGACTTTTACACTACATGGAGCAAAAGTATGAACTTTGTTGGAGCCTCATTCACTGGTTGCTCAGGGTATTGTTGATCATAGTTCTAGACTATATCATTTTGAGGGTTTTGATAATACTTCTTCTACAGGGATGGGATTGGTTTCTCATGCAGATTTGGAGAGTAAGCTTTGGCATAAAAGATTTGGACATCTCAATTATAGATATTTGAAGGAGTTAAGCACTCATGGTATGGTAGATGGTCTTCCTAGAGTTTCTTATATTGAGGGAGTTTTTCATGGTTATGCATTAGGGAAACAACACCAAGATCCTTTTCCAAAGAATTTGTCTAAAAGAGCTTCTTCACCACTTGAGCTTATGCATCTAGTGACTTGATGGTTTTCCCTACCCCATTTTTCAATGGAGCTAAGTATGCACTTACATTTATTGATAATTTTTAAGGTGTACTTGGGTTTCTTTTCTCAAGTACAAAAGTGATGTTTTTTCACACTTCAAAGTCTTCAAGGCTTCAGTCAAGAAATGATCTTCTAGTAGCATAAAGAACCTTCATACTAATAATGGGGGGAGTACTTTAGCAATGAGTTTTCTCGACCTTTTGGATACTCAAGGCATTATTCACCAACATTTTGTTCCTCATACTCCACAAATGTAATTGCTTAGTAGAAAGGAAGAATAGAACTTTGAAGGAAATGGATAATCTGTATGATGCATTATAGAGAATTACCTCCTATCTACTGGGCAGAAGTAGTTAATTGTGTGAACTACATTCAGAATTGCATACCCCATAGAGCACCTAAGCATTTGACTCCAGAGGAAGCTTGATCTAACACTAAGCCAGATGTCTCATTTTTTCGAGTCTTTGGGAGCCATGCTTGGGCATTCGTGCCAAAGAAGAAAAGGAAAGCTTTGGATAATAAGAGTAAACCCTTGATCTTTGTAGGGTATTGTGAGGACATGAGAGCTTATCGACTTCTATATTTTGATACTCATGACGTTCTTTTTTGAACACATGTTCAGTTTGATGAGTGCTTCACTCGTCATGATTCTTCTTCTTCTTCTTCATCTCATCTTGAGGATCCTTTCGTAAAGAGGTTGATGAGAAGGTTATAGATGTCGTTGAGGATCTTATTCCTGCTGATGTTATCACTATACCTAAGTGGGCTCGTACTACGCTTTTGAGGCAACACCTTTCATAGAGGATCTTCCACCTCTAGGCATCATCACACACATTCTATAGGTTTTGGAATTTTATGTCAGGCAATTTCCGAGGATCCACAGGTCTTTTCAAATGCTCATAGGATACAGGAGTGGGATGATGTGATGGCAGCTGAGTATTCTTCTTTGATGAAGAATCATACTTGGGATTTGGAATCTTTTCCTAAAGAAAGAAAGATGGTTAGGTGTAAGTGGATATACCGAACCAAATACTGATTGATGGGTAAATTGACAATTATAAGGATCATCTTGTTGCAAAGGGTTTTTCACAAGTTGAAGGTATTGATTACTCGAGACTTTTGCACCTATTACAAGGTGAATTTGTACGCCTTGTACTTGCTCTTGTTGCATCACGGGGTGGTCTCAGATACTAGATGGACGCGAAGAGTGCCTTCTTACATGGAGATCTACAAGAGGAAATATACATGGAGCAACCTGGTTGGATTTGTTTAGGATTTTCTCTTATTTTTAGGCTCAAAAGGTCTCTCTATGGTCTCAAACAAGCCCCTCGGGCTTGGTATGAGAAGATGGATTCTTTTCTTCTATCTCTATTGGGTTTTGTTCGTTGCCACTCTAATCATATAATGTATCTCCAACATGTTGGTGAGGATATTTTGATACTTGTCTTGTATGTTGATGATTTATTACTTATTGGTAGCTCTTCTTCCCACATTCAAAGTATTCAGAGGGCTCTTTCTACACAGTTTGACATGATAAATCTTGGGTTTTTACGTTATTTCCTTAGTTTGTAGATTTCTTAGACAAATTCAAGGATTCATTTGAGTCAGCAAAATTACACCCATGATCTTCTTCAGCGCTTTGATATGGCTGATTGCAAGCCAATTCCATCTCATTTTCAGTCTGGGGTTACTCTTACTTCCACATGTACCACACCACTTTGTGATCCTACGTTATATAGGTAGTTGGTTGGGAGTCTCATGTACTTGACCCATACTTGCCTTAATATTTCATTTACAATAGGGCTTGTATCTCGATTCGCACATCCTCCTCGTAGTAGTCACTGGTAGGTTGCTAAAAGGATTTTACATTACTTGCAGGTACTTCCCACTTTGGCCTCCACTACACTAGGGGTTCTACTAAGTTGGTTGGGTATACATATTCAGATTGGGCAGGTTCTATTGATAACAAGCGTTCTACTGCTGGTTATCTTTTCTGTCTTGGTTCTTCTCCAGTTGTTTGGGTGTGAAAAAAGCAACAGGATATTACACTTTTATCTTGAGGCAGAGTACAAGGCAGCAGTTACAATGAATCGGTAGATTCTTTGGCTTCACCAATTATTGACAGAGTTTAGATTCCCACAGGATTCACCAACTGTACTTTGGTGTGACAACCAAAGTGCAATTCACATTTCTCACAACCCAGTTGAGCATCAACGGACCAAACATATTGAGATACACATCCACTTCATTCGTCAGCACATTCAGGATGGAATTCTGTGCTTGGAGTACCTTTCGACTCAGCAGCAAGTTGCAGACATCTTTATGAAAACTTTTACATCACCTCGCTACCTTGAGTTGTGTGGAATGCTTGGGGTTTGAAGTTGTTCTTAGGGGTGTTCGTGAGAACATCTTCCTTCTTCTTCTTCTTTATCTTTCCTTATAGCATGATTCTTTCCTTCTTTTGGTTCAAGATTTCTTCATGGATATATTGTACATGAGTACCTCATCAGACCTAGTTACCGAAACTCATACTGTGGACATGCCACTTCTATTTTAGCTCCTAGATTCACTCGAGGGGGTGCTAGAGTAGGTATTTACCTTAGTTCATGTTCACCTAGGTACTTTATTTACCTTTATTGTATTTATCCTCGCCCACTTATGTGTATGGATATTTCTTTTTATTTATTTAGATATTAGAGGATATTATCTCATTGTTAGATATAGTTCTTTCCTTGATCTATGGTATTGACTAGATCATTGATGTCTAGTTCTTTCTTAAATCTATGGTCTTTACTAGTTCTTTGATGACTAGTTCTTTCCATTATTTATGGCTTGATCTACAACCTTGACTGGTTCTTAGATTGTTATTCCTTGTCTATATAAGTAAGGCCCATTCTCATTGTATTTCATTGAGTTCCATGATAATATATGATATTGTTGCTCATTTGTTTGCAAAGTTTTATGTAAATTTATTCGGCGTATTGCTTTCATATTATTGATCGTGATGTTTGATTAGCATTTGTGTTCTTGGCTTGAGTACGATCGATTATCATTCCTTTTAATGGGCACCCATGTAGGCTCAATTTGATTTATATACATATGTGCATATGTTGAAATTTTTCGATGGCCAATGTTTACAAAATGGAATTGAATCCATACCAAGCCAAGATTATTTGGTGTGTAAGATTTGAAAATGCCATCAGATCCATTCACTAACCCGTCTTGAATATCATAATTCCAGTAACTATCTTAACAATCATATAATTCTTTAGTTCAATTTGTTTGGGTAGTTTTTTTCTTTTGTGTAGGTTTAATTTCATTGTAAGATGCATCTTGTTGATCAAGCGAATGGAGGATGATTTTTTGCCAGTGCAAGTACAAACATATTTTTGTTGTGATTTTTACAATAGAATTTTGTATAAAATACATGGAAATGTGGGGTTGTTTGATGCATGACGATAACAAGTTAGGTTTAAATATGTTATATTGGAGATGGTGCTTGAACCAGTGCAGATTTTATTTTGCACAAATACAAAACTGTTGGTCTTTTTGACGCATAGTTTTGGTCGTTCAAAAAACTTCACTTTTTGTTTCCAAAAGTCATATGGCAATATTTCTCTAGCTATTTTAGGTATATCAAATATGATGGCAATCATTAATGGGTTGTGCTGGTAGAAATCACCACAAAATATAATGTCTATGTTTCCCAACAATGAAGTTGGCATGTGTTTTATCTCTCTTAGACACATGTGAGTTACATATAGTAATTGCCCTTTAACTAAGGAAATATCATATATAAGGGTTGTTAATGATGAAGATGAGAAAGAAAACAACAATACAATACTATAGGTTTTTTTCTTTCTTTTAAAAAAATGTTTAAATTCAAATGTGTGTGTGTGTGTGTGGGGGGTTATTTTCATTTTCAATGAGAAATTACACAAGTTTTTTTCACTATATTTTCATTTAGAATGTTTTACAAGTTAATAATATTTTATATACCCTTAAACGTATATTTTCAATAGTTTGTAAGTGTTATAAATTTCAATATTCATATAAACTCGATAAAAGTGAAAATATTTAATTAGTGTCTAGGTCGAATATCATTGTGCATCCAAAATCATCAAATTAATTTGATCTATTTCGCACTTTGTCATATTGTTAAGTACATTTGGGTTGATAAATTTTTAATGGAATTTAATACTAACTAGCTCTCACAAGAGGTAGCTTTACATATACAAGAAAAATAAAAATAAAAATCAACGTCATTCCCAATAAATAATACACTCTCTCCATTATATTAGAGAATAGTAAAGTATTTCCATTAGTTTAAAGAATACTACATAGACTTGAGCTCTAAAACTTTTTTTCCCCTATTTGAATTATTATTTGCTTTTGTGGTAAGGGTTTGAGCCTTTAAAAGTGAAAGAAAAGAATTGTCCATTCATTATTTTCATTCCCACAAACACTAAATGAAGCGTGATGTCACAAGCATTGTAAGAAACTTTCTTTGTGAAAGCCAATATCAAGTCTATCATTTTTAAGCGACACTATTGATTGCGCTTATTGTAAAAGTGCAAAAACGTTTCAAATACAATTTTAGCTATGAAGGTTTTCCCTATACCATCTCTTCCAGGTCGAGAAGAGGTACAAAGGATTAAGTAGGTTCTTTGTGTTTTTTTATATGCAAGGCATGTGTACAATAGCTCATTGTTTTACATTTAACATTCACATATTCTAGTAGAAAATTGCATTGTCTTCAATGAAACGATTTTTACCAATTTTGAAAAAATCTCTCTTGGATGATGGATTATTTTTGAGTTTTTAGGGCAAGTCAACAATTATGTCATGTGTTTAATGATTCATCTTTTTCATCAAGAAAAGAAGAACATGAGGTGCTTAGGCTTTGTATGTACTTCTAACACATGAAGTGTTATTTGCATGTCACCCCATTTTTTTATTAGTGGTATAAAAAAATTAGATTCATTGTAATGTATGGTTTCTTGATGGAATGTATATGCATTTTTCCATGTTGAGAAACCAATTTTAATGGACTCTTCTTTGTCTCTCGAAAGGAACACAAAGCATTCATTTTTCTTGACAATGGTATTTGATGTCAAAATGCTTGTTGTAATTGATAAATCAAACTAAATGTGTTTTTTTGCAGTGATGTATCCTTTTCCCATATGTTTTATACAAAGAGACAAATTCAGCAAGGTAAATCGTGTTTATTATGATCCATGATCTAGAATGGCACATGATGTTTATATAATCATCAAAGTTATTGATCTAACAATGTTGGAGGTTTCAAAATGAACATGTGATCAACATGACTACAAGTGTTTATGAAAGTACACTTTTGAAGCTGTTGTTAAGTGGAATAAATAATCGCATGACATGCTTACTATGCAAATATTTGTTGCATATAAATCATTATATTTTAGAGGCTTTGAAGCATCTCAATAACATCTAAATGTAATTTTTGATGTTGTAATTGAATTCTTATAGATGATTTCTTCATTGAATAATCGATTTTAGTCATGCAAGAACAATAATAAGTTACTGTTGTATATGCATAAAGAAAAATTTTGTCCATTTATGTTTGCTTTCCAGTGGGGTAGCATTTTTTGAGAAGTTATCATTCCATGTTTCACTTGATTTTACGTTCAAGAACAAAGTTGGTTGTTTAAGTGTTTCTGAAGTGAGTGTATGTATTGGATCTCATCCATGATAAGATCTTGGAGGAACATTTCAAATGAATCTAAGTTTTCATATATTTTCCTTCAAGAGTAGAGAAAATACTATGGGTATTTGCAATAGTGATTGGACTAGGGTTTTTACAAGATTCAAGGATTTTTTTGTTTCATTGGTGGAAGAGGGAATTTGTATCTACACTTTCTATGATATTTTTCTTACATCTCTGTATATAATGATGATGTTGTAACTTTACAATGTGTAGAGGGAATGGTTTAGTGTTCGTATGTTATGTATTTTTCTACAAAGTTCTTAATTATCGATCCTCGCCGTTTTTATGAATAGTTACATTTTTAACCCATATCAGCCAATGCATGTGTGTCAACTCTATTTTGGAACTCATTAACCCAAAAGTATTCAAATATCTCTCCAAAAATTTGTTTCTTGGCAAAGTATTTGTTTCAATGTATTCAATCTATGTTTTTAGTAACACATGCATGTAACAGTTCATTTTTCACAAGAAAGTTGTCATCATGTAAATCAGGTAAGTGTGGCTTGCCCGAGGGAGCATATTGTTAATTATTTTTGTAAATATTTGCAAGGTAAATAGTAAGTGGTCATCAACAATGTTCTACACTATAAAACATAGCAAAAAAAGTTGGAGGTCCCAATTGTCAAATTATAACAAATACTTGTTTTTATATTTGTTGAAAATAGTCTAGAGAGATTCAAACTTTCTTGAAATCAATGTAACCAATATCAGATTTCAAAATTATTTCTAAATTGGGATCATTCTTGACATCTTTTGTAGTAAGTGTTTGTCCTTTTATTATTGTATAAGGTAAGTGTTTTTCCATTTAAGCGGCATTTCCTAATGCACAAGTATGGATCGGGAAACATGTTCAACAATTATTTTTATTGCTTTAAATAAAATATCAATGATATGATAAGAAAATATACGGTTAGAATTCAATATCTCCGGTTGTGTTGTTTTCAAGTATGAAAATATTTGCAAGGTTGTTGGAGATCAAGGATCGTCGAAAAACAATGTGGGGAAATTATTTCTTCAAAAATTATCTTGGAAGATGCCAAGGGGTTTTAAAATTATGCAATAGCAACCTCTATTATTTTATCTTGAAGAACATGCATAGTTGTTGGATTGGTAAATACATAGATCGAAGTGTCGCATCCATCATCATCACCGGTGTTTTCATCGAAGAAGCATTGTCAAGGGGATTGTTGTGTATTGTTCATCGGTATTTTGACCAATCGTTAACTCTAATGAAAGTAGCTAGTTCTAGCTGATTTAATATAAATTGAATTAAATCTATATTTCAGAGTAACTATTGTAGTGTATGATGTATAAATGATAAAATACAATAAATGGACAAGCAACAAGCATACAATGATATGAAACCCTAAGAAAATGAGAGAAATAAATGATTTAGCTAATTTTTGAGTTTATAGACCAAGGAAATGTTGAAAAGAAAGAGAATAGTGTTGTCAAGTCTCATTAGAGGTTATAGAACTCAAATCGGTGTAAGACATGAGCACACACAGGGAGGATGGAAGCGCCGGGCACTAGTGTCCTCCTAGATACTTAGGTTTTGATCTCTTATGTGCATGATGGACTTCATTGTTGATCCTTGTTTGTCATTCTAGTTTCAATTTAATGTCATCGTTTGTACTGTAATATGAAAATAAAGATACCTAGTTGCACATGCCCACAAACCACATCAAATATAAAAATAAATATGCAGTATGTGGATT
Organism: Taxus wallichiana var. yunnanensis; assembly: GCA_018340775.1. NCBI lineage: Eukaryota > Viridiplantae > Streptophyta > Pinopsida > Cupressales > Taxaceae > Taxus > Taxus wallichiana. The sequence goes on along the minus strand of CM031242.1, from coordinate 491,174,927 downwards.
CAAACTAACCTCGGCGGTCACCGAATATTGAAGTTAGTACCGAGTGCTCTAATACATTTCAGACTCCATGTAGTTATGTGTGAAAGTGTGTGTAATGATGCCCTAGGATGCCCTTGTGCAAGTTTCACAATGATAGTAGGATAGATATAGAATGTAGCAAATGTATAGAATGTGTGAGATGAAATAGAATAAACTTCCCCTCTTATGTTGTGTATGCATAGTGATGCAACCCTTGTCCCTTGAATGAATGTGTTAGATGGATGATTTGTGATGCTCTTGTGCCTTTGAATGCAAGCTTAGGTGATAGTAGATAATGCTAGTTTTTAGCCCCTTATTTGAGAGCTATAACTGTGTGTGTGTGTGAGTCCCTTGTTGAATTTTGTAATTGACAACTAGAAGACCAACCCAAAAGTGTAAAAGATGCTCAAGAAGTAAAAGAGACCCAAAAGAGTGAGAAAAGGCTAGATAGGGTTAGGAACACCCATAAGGGACAGGAGCAACTACTTGCTTCTGTCCTAAATGGGCGCTAGTGTCTGAGGCCATAAAGGATAAATCAGTCAAATACTGACATGGCTATAGGGTAAGGACAATAAAAGTATAAGAGACAAAACAAAAGGCCCAAAAGTCATTTTCATTTACTAGTTTGTTTTCTTAGAAATTATGTATATATTTTAGGACCTAAAAAATGTACCCAAGTTCGTAGATTTTGTGTCTACACCAATCATTGTTAAGTATCACATTTTCTATCAGGTATAACCTCATATTGCATAATCATTTGTGTTACTATAGTATTTTTGATACACACATTACCCGATCTATAAGGGTTTTCATATTCAAAACGACATTTAATTGCTACAACAATTATTTTCATATTTTCAATAGATCTAAGCAATGTAATATGCACACCATAAACTTTTATTGGTGTTATCATAATTCATTGTATTATATTGTTGAATTATGAATACGGTTGTTTATTTTTCCACCTACCTAACCATTCGGGTATAACCGCATGTGAGAATCTTGATTAAATTTATGTTTCTCATGAAATTCAATATATCAACCATTCTCTCATACAAAGATTCACAAGCATGAAACCTTCATTGTGAACCCATGAGCACACATCGATCGTGTCATCCAATGGTAATAATGCTGCAAGCAATTTGAGAGATGTAAAACCATTAAGAGGTTGAGATCAAAACCCATAGAGCACCAATTTCTATTTTATGTTGCTAAATAGTCTTCAAAACATAATAAACTTGTAAATTAAAGGCATGATGTGTCAATGACTACTTGATTGGTTCATGTTTGATGTGTGTTGTCATGCATAGAAGATTTATTCCAAGATCAATGAAGCCTATGATGCGAGATGATGAACACAAGGTAGAATGCCCCCAAAAGAACTTGCAACTCACTAGATGAGCATACCGAGATCACCTACATTATTTTCTTTTCCGTAAGGGCTTGTAATTTTTTTATACAATAATAAAATTTTGATTTTTGCATCATGTCTACTCTTAAGTTATTGTTTTCCAATGTTCAATTATTCAAAAGACTAAAATATGTAACCTAGGAGATGAAGATACATACGATTCTCCAGTTCAAAGAGCTCAGGGGATCATTATTATTAAAGTAGTGTGCCCCTATGGCATAGATGAGCAAATGAAGTTTGATAAGGTTGATGCAAAAGCCTTGATGTTGATCACTCTCAGCATTTCCGACGAAGTTCAACCTCACATACAGGATGCGACAATATCAAAGGAGTTCGAGATGATTTATCCACCATCTACGAGGAAAAGAATCAAACGAAGATACTCCATCTCCAATCAAAGATTCATATGCTCGGTATGAAAGATTGCGAGAAAATAGAAGAATTCTTGCATCGTGTAGTAAACTTATAAGCATAGATTGTATCACTCGAAGAAAAGGTGGAGGATAAAATGATCGGGGGATCATTTTTATATCAAAATTTCCCTAAACATCCCTAAACTATGTCGTGCAGAATATCATTTTGAGAGCTTTCCGATGACTATGAGAATGCAACAAACGAACATTAGGAGCTCCAGTTATGTCCGGTCAAAGTTCAGTTAACGGGAAAGTCAACTTTTTCAACATGTCAAAATTGGACCAAGGGCATTGTGACACGTGGAAAAAAGGAAAAGGGAGTCGTTTGTTTTTTTTTAATCTCCGGTCTTCGACGGTCATAAAATGATATAGCTCATGGGAGCAAGAGGCTCAACATTTTTAACAGAGGGGAGCCCGACCGCCATGTGGAATATGGTATTATCACCGATGTGGTGGGTCCATAAGCCACTACGTGGCTTTCCAAAGACACTTGTCTAATTCGCTCGATTTACCTATCGATAGACGACAAATGGAATATGTTATTTACCTAGTTAATTATTTTCTATACCACAATGTATGGGTCGAATTTCTATTATCTTGGTGAGTCCACTTACAAACCAGCGTACATGCCACATGTCTAAGTCAAAGTGGGTGGGCTTATTTTAAAGCCATGTATTAAACATAGTATGGTCAGCCCACATAATCCTCAAAACCCCCGTGTTATGTTAAATCCACGTGGTGGATAAGTGGAAGCGGTGGTGGGACAAAGGCCCATGCGTGGGAAGATCCACGTGAAGGATGAGGTGGGTAAGGTTTTTAAAAACCTTACCAAAAACTAAAAGCTGCCAAATGTGGGATATTACCCACCTAAACATGTAAACCGCTTACCATGGCCTTATCCGCCAAACTGGGTATTTATCCCTTTCTAAGTGCAATCCGCCCACTATGGGATTTTATCCCATTTTTCATGCTACAAGCTAGGATAATATTAGCCTTAGATAATATTTAAGGCATTATTTTAAGGGCCCTATTTTAGTATAAATAGGGAACCCATTTCTTTGTAAAGGACACACACACACAACTTGGAAGCTCATTCCTAGAGCTCGGAAAGGTGGAGATCAAGCTAAGAGGAGAGTTAGATATTATGTCAACGACATAGTTGTGTGAAGTCGTAATTTATTCCAACATTATTATTTTAATTATTATTGACCTATTATTTTTTAGGCAATAGTAAATTAAAATTATTGTGACTAAGAGTTATTAATACTACCTAGTCGGCCCATAGCGCCACACAAAATTATTGTGAAGCCTGGAATATCAACCGGAGTGCCATAGGGCTATACGAAGTGTCCGGAAGGCTAATCGAGAACCTGGAGGATTCTAAAAGCAGTGGAGTTGGTGTCATAGAGTTTGCCGAATATGCCAAGAAAGGGGAAGTTGGGTGCTATAGTTCACCCTTGTCATCTGAAGGTTTGATTATTCTTCTAAGCAAGTTGTTAATAGTTTCCATTAGATTTTCTTGTGAAAGTACTATTATAACTTACAAGTTTTGACTAGTGGAACGGTTCGAAAGAACCCGGAGACGTAGTCAATTACCGAACTCCGTAATTAATCATTATGCAAATTTGTCATTATATGCTTGCATTAATTTTAAATTGTCTACTTAAAAGGAGCATATTATCAGCAAATAAAATAATCCTATAGGGGTCCGAGATCAGGTGAATAAAAACTTGATAATTTTCGGATCAAGTTTGGTATCAGAGCTGGTTTTGCAGAAATGGATCTATACATCTTCTTCCAGCTTGTCGGTTATGCTTGCATTATTAGGCACCATGGTGCAAGTGATGATCACTCGACATCGAGAACATGATCACCAAATCGTGGAGTTACAAACCCACCTAGCTACTATTTGAGAGCATCAATGCCAACAACAACAACGCATCACAAAGTTGCAAAGAAGCTTGGATGCTCCACTTGGGAAGGTGGTTGAAGCTAGTTAGCTTTGGAAGCGCTATTATGAGAGGAAACTGTCACCAGACTCGGGCATGTGTCGTCACTGTGGAAAAGGGCACGATATTGAGTGATGCTGGGATTTATACCCAGAGAAAAGGCCTAAGTGGATGCAGAAGAAGGGAAAGGATATTACCGAACCCAACATTGGCCAGTCAGTGGCACCATTAGCACAAAGAGCACTTTGGTGGAACGTCTAAATATTGTACTGCAACATGCGAGTGCCTCAAGACAGTGGATTCCAGTGGTTGTACAAGGACAATTAGTGACCCTTATTCTCAATTGGACTATCAGAGTAGGGTACGTAACTATCGATGTGGTGTGCCAACTAGGACTTCCCATGACACCACTTCCACGTACCAAGACATTTGGTACAAAAGATGGTACTCTGCATGGAGTTTCTACCAGTTATTGCATCTTGAGCTTCATTGTTGGGAGACGAGTTTCTAACAATATCACTCTCGACATCATCCCTTTGGAGATGGATGAAGTGGTATTAGGAAACTTCTACCGACTACTACCGTCGGGGTTATCGAATGATGACATGAGTGGAGTGAAGCTTCCCATTGGGAACAACTGGAGGATCGAGTTTGCGGCAACTCATGTTGATCGTCTTACACAAGGTGAAAATAGTGAGCCTTCGGACTCATATGAACTTGAGGATCATACAAATCTTATTGCAGATTCAAGCTCATATGTCCCTACTGATCATCTAGATCTTGACACTGAGGTCACATACATTCCAACAGACCATGAGGATCCATATGTAGAGGAGTGAGAGCCCAAGGATCCACAAGACACCTATTGAGGTATCCTAGATAGACACCGAGGATTCTACATTTGGTAAGAAATCTAAGGTGCAAATAAAGTTGACTTGTTTAGCTATTGTATTTGGTTTTCTTAGCATTATTTATTGCTCTTATTGTAATAAAACCATAAACTTTTGTGTTAGGTAGAATGTATGAATAAGACCCATGTATGGTCAATTTTTTTGTATACATCTAATCGAACAGGACACATTAGTCAAAGTCCCAATTCTAGGCAATGTTTGTACTCTTATATACTTGCATTAGTAAGACCCCTTAGAGGGAAATTATTTTGGTAAAATTGCTAGTACCAGAAGATGCAATATGTATTGGTCATTGTTGAGTTATTTTTCCAAACAGGAATAAACAAACAAGGTCAAACCACGATTGTGATGCAGTGGAGAAGACCAAGTACAAAGGCCACCAAGTAGGAGAGATTTCATGATAGGTTTACCATGTAAAATTATTTTCCTATAAAATTGGTATTTAAGCTTATTGTACAAGACTCAAAAAATGGAGCATTTTTACAACTATTTTTGCATGATGTATTAGGATATAATTTCCTACACCTATGTTTGAAAGTTGTATAAAGACCCTTTTAAGGGCACATATCTCCTAATCAACTTGTGAGTACCTGTTACAGCTTGAATACAAGATTTGACTCATATAAAGCTTGGAGATTGATCTGCCATTTGTGTAGACAATAGAGTTCTTATTAGTCAGCTTAGAACTTCATTCTGTGTAGAGGCATTGTGACCATTCAAAGTAGAATGGTAGATGAATCATTGTTGGCATTGACATCAGATGGGAACTTCATTCTATGAAGAGGCCGTCATGGGCAACCAGCAGAATGGTACCTAATAAAGTTTGTCAACAAAATGAGCTCTCAAAAGATTAGCTCATAAAGTCATTCGGTGTCAAGGTATTGCGACCACACATTCGAATGGTAGATGATCATCAGACTTAGCATTGTGTAGCAGAGGTGTTGAGGTCTGAAAACAGGACAAATCATTATATATCATCGACATCGGATCAATCATAGCTCTAAGTAGCATGGAGTTCCTTTGAACCAGATTGGATTCTGCAGAATCAACTTGGAGCCAGGAGTTGTGTTATAGAGTCAAAGAAGATCCTTCTTGTCGATATCTAGAAGCTTAACACTACATAATAGGAGCGTCAAGGTTTCATTCGAAACTTAGCACCATACAACGAAGGCGTGGAGGTCTTCTTTGGATATCAGTGGCACAACGAAAGCATCGTGGGCCCATAACCCATAGGTCCCAGGATCAGAAAAAAATATCGAAATGAGGAGGTTGCAGAGGAAGAGACCAAAGGGTCTATTACAACAAAGACTTCCCGAGGTGGCAAAGTGGAATTTCTAGATTTAGGACAGGATGGCAAATGTTCCAATATAAGCTTTTTGGGACAAAAAGCCTTTCTTAGTGGGGAGGTGTGATCAAAGGATAATTTTTGATATCAATAGTTCCCTAAACATCCCTAAACTTTTTCAATACAGAAGATTATTTTGAGCTTTCCGACGACTATAAGAACGTGACAAAACAGACATTGGGAGCTTGATTATGTCAAGTCAAAATTGATTAACAAGAAAGTCAACTCTGGTCAACAGGTCAATATTGGACCAAGGGCATTGTAACACGTGGCGAAAAGGAAAAGGGAGTCATTTCTTTGTTTTTGATCTCCGGTCTTTGACGTTCATAAAATGATATAGCTCGTGGGAGCAAGAGGCTCAAATATTTTAACGGAGGGGAGCTCGGCCGCCATGTGGACTATGGTATTATCACCGACGTGGTGGGTCCATAAGCCACCATGTGGCTTGCCACCACTCATCAAATTAACTTGATTTACTTATCGATGAGCGGCAAGTGGAATATGTTATTGACCAAGTTAATTATTTTCTATACCACAATGTATGGGTCGAATTTCTATTATCTTGGTGAGTCCACTTACAAACCAATGTACATGCCACATGTCTAAGTAAAAGTGGTGGGCTTATTTTAAAGCCGTGTATTAAACATAGTATTGTTAACCCACATAATCCTCCAAATCCCCATGTTATGATAAATCCATGTGGTGGATAAGTGGAAGCGGTGGTGGGGCAAAGGCCCATGCGTGGGAAGATCCACATGAAGGATGGGGTGGGTAAGGTTTTTAAAAACCTTACCAAAAACTAAAAGCCGCCAAATGTGGGATGTTACCCACTTAAACATGCAAACTGCTTACCATGGCCTTATCCGCCAAACTAGGTATTTATCCCTTTCTAAGTGCAATCTGCCCACTATGGGATTTTATCCCATTTTTCATGCTACGGGCTAGGATAATATTAGCCTTAGATAATTGTTGTCCAAAATTCACCCCCCAGGGTAATTTTGATAACATGCATCAGATTATTCAGTCCCAAGCAAGTAGATTGATTCAAAGCCCAAAATCATGTTTTGGGGTCCCCTCGGCTTCTTTCTAACTCTCCTGTCCAAGAAGAAATCCCAACAGGTTGAGAAAATGGAAGAAATGCAGAAAATAAGGTTGCAGGACTGTGTTAAAGGCATTTCGGGTTTGCAGGCTTGGGGCCGAAAAAATGAAGAAAATCGGCTAAGTCCTAGTCCAGGCGGTCCTTGGGACAGTTGGGACGTCGGGGCACGAATCGGCCAAAAAGCCACCAGCGGTCTGCGCAACACTTGGGGCAGTTGGGACATCGGGACGCGGGGACGTGAAAACCGAACGGCCAAAAAAATGAAGAAAATTGCCTAAGTCTTGTTTCGCGCAGTTTGGGACATCCGGGCCAAAAGTATGCGTGGGACACGGATCGGCCGGTTTGGCGCAAGTCAGTCCATTTCGGGCGGTTCAAGATATTTTTCCCAGACAGTTCGGGACATCCGGGCCAAAAGTACGCGGAGGACGCGAACCGGCCGAATCGGCCAAGCAGGAGATTTTAGTTTGGGACATCCTGGGTGAAAGTACGCGGAGGACGCTGAAAGCTGAAAGAGTCGCCAACGAATCAAATCTCGCCACGTGTCTTCGCCTCAAACAAGAGCAAGGAAGCCCGAATCGGGTGGTTCGGAGATATTTGTCCCAGGCAGTTTGGGACAGCCGGGCCAAAGGTACGCGAGGGACGCGGAGGATGCGGAAAGCCGAAAGAGCCCACAAACGAATCAAATCTCGCCACGTGTCCTCTTTGCATCGTCCCGGCGGGAAAATTTTGAAAAAGTTCTCCAAAGGCAAAAAAAAAAAAAAAAAAGGAAATGGTCGGGAAGGGCCCGCGTCCAATGAAATCGTGCCATGTGGCACTTGAGTGGCGGAGCGCGGGGAGAAATGGGAAAATTTTCCCAAAGTGAAAAATGCCAAATTTTCAAAAGGTAAAAGTCGCCCCTCGGCCCAGAACCAATAAAATAGTGGCACGTGTCCAAGTTTAAGGAAGGGCCTGAAAGGAATTTTTAGAGGATGGACCCACGGATGAAACAAAGCCCGACACGTGTCATCCAGTGGCAGAGCACGGGAAAAGTTCGAATATTTTCCGTCGATCGGTTTTGGCCTGCTTTTGCCCTAAATCTTCGATCGCCATAACTTTCGATCCAGAGCTCGATTTTCACGTTCTTTATATCAATAGAAAGCTGGAAAAATTCTCTACACGATTCCAGGATCAATATTGAATTTTGGTTCAGTTTGAGAGAGAAAATCAAGAAACGTCTCTAGCGCGTGGTAATGGCGAATCGACGTTTCAACAACCGGCTTAAATGCAAAATACGGTTCGCCGCCTCGCTTTAGGGTCCTCACCTACCGCCATAATGAAATGAGTTAAATACAACCTAGAGATGGTTGGGGTAGATCTGGATTTCCTCTCTCTTCCCTCTCTCATTCTTCCTATAAATTGTAAGGAGGGGCTTCTTTCTAAAAGGGTGGTTCATCTTTTCAACTCTGCCCTCCCTTCTTTTCTTCTCCAGGGTTGAAAATGGAGTTCGAACCTCCTCCCCTGCTCTGTAATGGCATTTTTTCCTTTTACTATTGAAATGATGTTCTGTGCAAACTTGAAGCAACAAAAAATGTGTTTCGTGATGCATCTGTCCATCCTTGCTCGTTCTTTGCTTGTTCTCTTCTTGCCTCTCTTCATTGCAGGTATTTGTGCATGTTCTAATGTTCATTATAGGTCTAGAGTTGTGTTCATGGAGTTTTGGGACATTTTCTGTGTGAAATCTATCCTTGGGCTTGTGATGCATCTGTCCATCCTTCCCATCGCTCACCTCTCCTTGTTCCATGGCAGTTTTGATAGATGTTCAACATTCTCCTTCTCTGGTGTATCACCGTTTTAGTGTAGGCTTTTGTTCTTTTTCTCTTCTCTCTCTCTCCCTGTCTCCTTGGTGGTTAGATTAGGATTAGATTAGCTTGCCTGCACTGGAATAGCTTGTGGCAGGTAGTTTAGGAGCAGGAACCAGCCTTCTCTGGAGATTCCTTTCTCATATTTGCAAGTCCCACACTTGGAGAAAGGATTCCATGTTGTGCAATCACACTGGATGCTAGTACGATCAACCTAGAAATCTGATCAACATCCAGGGGTGCTGTGATTTTGCACTAACAGTTTTGGCATGCCGGTGGGACCTTAGAGGTCTTCCACTTCATCTTTTGCAGGTTGGTGTGTTCCTGTGAAGATTTCAGCCTTTGGAGGCACTTGCAAACACATCTGGCGACTCCATCTGATCAGCAACCCATTTCTGAAGTTGCAGACCTGGTTTTCATCCATTCCCATCCATCCTTCTTTCCATCCCTTTCATTCTTTTCCATTCCATGAAGTTGTGTAATCATGACTTCATTTCCATCATGGAACTCACATTTACAACAGCAGCAATGTTTCCCACCTCCAACATGTTTTTTAAATCCTCCAAATCAGCATTTTGAACAAATTCAAAATCAGCATACATACCCATATGAGTAGCAATGCCAAAATCAGTTTGGCTATGGAGCTTTCCAAGAGCAAGAGTATGCATATAATGAAGACAATCAGATGCAAGATGCTGGTCTGTTGGAGAAAATCCAAAAGATGGAGGTAAAGATGGTGCAGTCCAGAGCAACAGCTCAAATGAGAGCTTTCAGAATTGGTTGCAGGACTCCTTGTCCATGGGGAGGCCCTTTTCCAAGACACTTCAGCCCTCAGGAGAAGCTGGACTTCATGATGAAGACGCTGCCATTGCTTGCAAAGTGGATTGAAGAAATAGAGGTGTATGAGAGGAGTATTCAGCAACCTTGTCAACGGGTAAGCACGCCATCTCATGCCTTTCTTTTTCCTCTTTCCCAATCTGTTTTATCTCAGCAGTGTCAAGTTTTAAACTCTCCATCTGCTGTCCCAAGTGTTGAATCCATTTCTCCACCCCCTAGTCTTCCACCTCATCTCAATTCTTTTGTCCCTTTTCCTTCCAAACAGTCATCCCCTCCACAAGAGCTAAAAGAAATACGCTCTCCCCCAAAGAAACAAGAGGTTTCACCTCCTCTACCACCACAAAAAATTGCCAAATCAATTGAGTTATAACCCACCCCTCCTCTTGCATTCCCAATTCCATGTGGGGAAGAAGAAATTGCAAAAAGCAGCCATGAAGGACAGCAAGAAGAGGATCCCAACAGAAAATAAAATGTGAGACAACTTGAGGGTTTGGGCTGCTAAATTTGGGATGACAAAGATCCCCTTGATGGTTAAACCTACAGAAGAGGCTAAGGTTGAACAAATGGTGGTTAAGACTGATTTTGTGACTGCAGAAGAAGAGCAAAAAGAAGAAGCAGATCAGCAGTCAGTTTGCTCATAAAGTAGTGTCCATGTTGGCACTCTATTTGAAGGGAATGCTGATTCAATTCAAGTTGCACAATCAGCCATAAAGGAAGAAAGCTCAGAAGTTCTTGCAGTCCCAACTTGTCCTCTAGAGCAGCAGATCAAAGAGTTTGACTTGACAAACTTCATGCTGGAGGAAGAGTTCAATCAAGAGCAAGATTGTCTTCAAACATTGGAGGAAGGAGAAGCTGCTCCAGATCCAAAAGAAGAGGAGCACATTCTAGTTGTGGAGGAGAAAATTGCAGATCAAGAAGAACCTTCAGCTTCTTCTTTCTACTTCACCTCTCTCAAGTTATAGTACTGAAGAGGAGTTTGATCTCTCAAACTCAATGTTGAAGGGTGAAAGAAACCATGGTGGTCAAGTTATAGATCAAGAAGACACCATGGAGGAAGTGGAGCATTTGCAGCAGGACAGCCATGAGGCGGTTTATCATGCCGATTTGGAGGATCTGTTTTGATGGAGAAGAGCCGGTTGAGTTTCCACCATTCTCTCTTTCATCATCCACATTCCAAACACTTGAGTCTCGCTTTGTCATGAAGGAGAACATTCATTTGCAGCAGCTCGCATCTTATAGCATTCTTTGGAACAAAGATTGGAAGATTTTAATCTTTCATGTTCTTCATTGGAGGAAGAGAAAAGACAGAGGAATTTCGCCATTGCTTCCACACCATCCATTCAAGGTCTACAAGAAGACTCCATTCTTGGAGTTGAAAATTAGAACTATGGGCATATCAAACGGATCAGACCTTGCCCAATCAAGTATTTGGCTTCATTAGAGCCAAAGGAGAAGTCACAACCAGTCATGCTTGCTTCTGAGCATGAGGGTGAGCTACAAAGTACCAAGGATCAGCTGTCATACCTCTTCAATCCAAATGCAGAGCAACTAAAAGAGGTATTGAATTTTCCTTCAGCTAATACCTTGATGATTTGGGTGGAAGACCAGATTCTTGTTGATTTTCCATCCATCCAATCAGCCATGTTCAATGCCAAATCAATTGCATGGCTGCCACTTTTGAGAAAGGGAAGCTATTTCTCACAACCAATTGCAGGGTTTGTTTAGCTTGCCTTTGCTTCCAGTTAGAGTAGAGTAGGTAGGTTTTCTTTTAGTAAAAGAAGTGCTTGTGCACACTCTGCATGTTCCATTTGGAGCATGTATGATTTTCAGTTCTGTACATAGTTTTTGTGGTGCTGGTTTTGCTCTTGCACAGTCCATTTCAGTGGCATTTTGGTGAGAACGACTCCATTTCAGTGGGTTTCCAAGTGGCTCAGAGAGGAGGTTTTCAAAGTTCAGATCAGTTTACAGGTTACAACTCATGACTCCATGCCCAATGGATGCTTCAGGCAACTGGTAACTTCATCTAGCAGGCAGATGACCCCACTGAGTCGCAAAATTGTTATCCAAAATTCACCCTAGGGTAATTTTGATAACATGCATCAGATTATTCGTTCCGAGCAAGTAGATTGATTCAAAGCCCAAAATCATGTTTCTGGGGTCCCCTCGGCTTCTTTCTAACTCTCCTGTCTAAGAAGAAATCCCAACAGGTTGAGAAAATGGAAGAAATGCAGAAAATAAGGTTGCAGGACCTGTGTTAAAGGCATTTCGGGTTTGCGGGCTTGGGGCCGAAAAAATGAAGAAAATCGGCTAAGTCCTAGTCCAGGCGGTCCTTGGGACAGTTGGGACGTCGGGGCATGAATCGGCCGAAAATCCGTTAGGCGATCTGTGCAGCACTTGGGGCAGTTGGGACATCGGGACGCACGGGACACGAAAAGCCGAACCGGCCGAAAAAATGAAGAAAATTGCCTAAGTCTTGTTTCGCGCAGTTTGGGACATCGAGCCAAAAGTACGCAGCGGACACGGATCAGCTGGTTTGGCGCAAGTCAGTCCATTTCGGGCAGTTCAGAGATATTTGTCCCAGAAATTTCGGGACATCCAGGCCAAAAGTACGCGGAGGACGCGAACCGGCCGAATCGGCCGAAGCAGGAGATTTTAGTTTGGGACATCCGGGACAGAAGTACGCGGAGGACATAGAAAGTCGAAAGAGCCGCCAACGAATCAAATCTCGCCACGTGTCTTCACCTCAAACAAGAGCAAGGAAGCCCGAATCGAGCGGTTCAGAGATATTTGTCCCAGGCAGTTTGGGACAGCCGGGCCAAAGGTACGCGAGGGACGCGGAGGACGCGGAAAGCCGAAAGAGCCCACGGACGAATCAAATCTCACCACGTGTCCTCACCGCATCGGCCGGCCCGGCAGAAAATTTTGAAAAAGTTCTCCAAAGGCAAAAAAATTAAAAAAAAAGGGAAATGGTTAGGAAGGGCCCGCGTCCAATGAAATCGTGCCATGTGGCACTTGAGTGGCAGAGCGTGGGGGAGAAATGGGAAAATTTTCCCAAAGTGAAAAATGGCAAATTTTCAAAAGGTAAAAGTGCCCCTCACCCGAACCAATAAAATAGTGGCACGTGTCCAAGTTTAAGGAAGGGCCCAAAAGGAATTTTCGAGGATGGACCCGCGGATGAATCGAGCCTGACACGTGTCATCCAAGTGGCAGAGCGGGAAAAGTTCGAATATTTTCCCGCCGATCCGTTTTGGCCTATTTTTGCCCTAAATCTTTAGATCGCCATAACTTTCGATCCAGAGCTCGGATTTTCGCGTTCTTTATATCAATAGAAAGCTGGCAAAATTCTCTACACGATTCCAGGATCAATCTTGAATTTTGGTTCAGTTTGGAGAGAGAAAATCAAGAAACGTCTCTAGCGCGTGGTAATGGCCAGAACTGACGTTTCAACAACCAGCTTAAATGCAAAATATAGTTCGCCGCTTCGCTAGGGTCCTCACCTACCGCCATAATGAAATGAGTTAAATGCAACCTAGAAGTGGTTGGGGTAGATCTGGATTTCCTCTCTCTTCCCTCTCTCATTCTTCCTATAAATTGTAAGGAGGGGCTTCTTTCTAAAAGGGTGGTTCATCTTTTCAGCTCTGCCCTCCCTTCTTTTCTTCTCCAGGGTTGAAAATGGAGTTCGAACCTCCTCCCCGATCCGTAATGGTGTTTTGCCTTTTACTATTGAAATGATGTTCTCATGCAAACTTCAAGTAACAAAAACGTGTTTTGTGATGCATCCGTCCATCCTTGCTCGTTCTTTGCTTGTTCTCTTCTTGCCTCTCTCATCATTGAGGTATTTTTGCATGTTCTAATGTTCATTACAGTCTAGAGTTGTGTTCATGGAGTTTTGGGACATTTTCGTGTGAAATCTATCCTTGGGCCTCGTGATGCATCCTGTCCATCCTTCCCATCGCTCACCTCTCCTTGTTCCATGGCAGTTTTGATAGATGTTCAACATTCTCCTTCTCTGGTGTATCACCGTTTTAGTGTAGGCTTTTGTTCTTTTTCTCTTCTCTCTCTCTCCCTGTCTCCTTGGTGGTTAGATTAGTATTATATTAGCTTGCCCGCACCTGGAATAGCTTGTGGCGGAGTAGTTTAGGAGCAGGAACCACCTTCTCGGAGATTCGTTTCTCATATTTGCAAGTCCCACACAGGAGAAAGGATTCCATGTTGTGCAATCACACTGGATGCTAGTCACGATCAACCTAGAAATCGATCAACATCCGTGGGTGCTTTGTGATTCCGCACTAACAATAATATTTAAGGCATTATTTTAAGGGCCCTATTTTAGTGTAAGTAGGGAACCCATTTCTTTGTAAAGGACACACACACACAACTTGGAAGCTCATTCCTAAAGCTCGAAAATGTAGAGATTGAGCTAAGAGGAGAGTTAGATATTATGTCAATGACATAGTTGTGTGAAGTCCTAATTTATTTAGGCATTATTATTTTAATTATTATTGACCTATTATTTTTTAGGCAATAATAAATTAAAATTATTGTGACTAGGAGTTATTAATAATACCTAGTTGGCCCATAATGCCACACAAAATTATTGTGAAGCCTGGAATATCAACCGGAGTGCCATAGGGCATTACGAAGCGTCTGGAAGGCCGATCGAGAACCATAGGATTCCGAACAGTGGAGCTGGTGCCATAGAGCTTGCCGAATATGCTAGGAAAGGGGAAGTTGGGTGCTATATTTCACCCTTGTCATCTGAAGGTCTGGTTATTCTTCTAAGCAAGTTCTTAATAGTTTCCATTAGGTTTTCTTGTGAAATTATTATTGTAACTTACAAGTTTTGACTAGTGGAACAGTTTGAAAGAACTCGGGAGACATAGGCAATTGTTGAACTCTGTAATCAATCATTGTGCAATTTGTCATTATATGCTTGCATTAATTTTAAATTGATTACTTAAAAGGAGAAAATTATCAGCAAATAAAATAATCCTATAGGGGTAGGAGATTAGGTGAATAAAAACGTGATAATTTTCAGATCACAAACTACTATTCGTGATCACTTTGAGAGATCTTCCTTCCCAGTTTTAGACATTTGTCACGACATTAAACATAACTAAAAAAGTAACGTCCTTTAAAGAACTGATGAATTTTATTTCTCAGGAAGAAGTCATTCAGAGAGTCAAATGTTTTATACAAGCTAAACTCTGTCAAGTGAAAAGTGTTGTCAAATTCTCATAACAAAGAATAATAAGAAAAATGGGGATATGTCTAAAAATTTCTAAAACTTTTTGGTTTTTGAGATCGTGGAATCATGGATGATATTGGAGCCACAACATTAACTTAATACCTTTTTTTAACTTACCAAGTATCGAATACCATAGTTATGCATGTCTAGCTTGTCAAAGTTATTTACTAACATATCATCAAAATTTTACATTCTTTTCTTTGCATTCATATGGAACTTATTTTAAATATCAATGCATACATGTTAGTGTGTAGGAAATAAAACAAAATTTATCCTTTTCATATCAATAAATGCCTAGAGAAAAATCATATTCAATATTATTTTAATATACCGCAAAAGTCCAAGGTTTAAAAGATATTAACCAAAAGAATCCATGTCAAAATTGAACTAAAGAGAATGAAGCCATGGTTGATGGTACCGGAGAAGATAAAATGAATTTCTATCCTTAGGGTGTTTTACATACCGAACTTGGAAACTTTTCCGTGGTTGAGAATAGGAAGGAAAGCCCGCCCTTCCATCTAGAAGTGTTCGATACATCTATGCAATTGCGAATTGATTACCTAATAGAGGTACAAAGATCTACTAACGACAATACTAAATTCATGCCCTTTATTGCATTTTTGGGGCTCCAGTGCCTATAACTTTCATGTTTTAGAAATTATGCTTATAGTTGGATTTTCTCGCCACAAATACCTGAGAATGGAGGCAACGTGGGTAACCTCGTGCATTGTGTTCCCACCGAGACCACGCCTCATTCCATCCCTTGCATGTCCATTGTCAATGTACGAGTCAACAATCAAACTGAAAAGAAAAGAAATTATTCGTGTCAAAACATTTGGGCATAAATTACCTCGACCCTTGTTTGTTCACATTTGAATAAATCAAGACATAGTGAGGAGAAATCGAAGCCGTGAGTGAAGTGGCGGTCTGCGAACCACGCTAATGGGTTGGCGTGGATCATGTAGACACACAATCATGCACATTAGACATTATTTAGTCTCGGTCTCATAATACAATTTAGAGGGTTTTTGAGTGAAGAAATTACTAATTAACCCTCGTTTCTTAGCCATTTTTATTTGATTTCTATCATCATTCCCGACCTCCACCACACATATTCCCGGTCAGTTTTCATCATCTTCCATCATTTTAGTCTCGATCGGGTGCCCAGTGCTAGTACTTGGGGTGCCCATGAGTGCTCTGGTCCTACCATGGCGGCCACGATCCTTCTTGAAAATTTCTCGCCACCTTTTGGGTACTTTCTAGATGTTTTAGCTTCCTATATTTTTTTGTGGTTGGCCATTTCAGGGTTAATTATGAAATTAGATCAAGAGAACCTTATAAATATAAAGTTATGAGACCATAATGAGGGACCAAGCACTAGTCACTATTATCATCCATTTAGAGTTGCATCCATCTATTACATTGGAGATCACTTGCATCTACATAGCTCCATCACAAGGCACAAGGCTAGGACATCTGCATCACACATAACATAGGGGAGGATTCTATTCTATTACATGCACATATTTTACTATATTTTCTACATATAGTTATTGCTCACTACTTCACAAAGTGTGACTGACACAAGAGCACCTAGGGCACATTATGCACACACTCACCATAACTACATTTGGGTCCAAAATGTAGTGCACCACTCAATTAGTAAGCCCACTGTTTTGGAAGTTGAGGTCAGTTCGACCCATTCATTTGCATTCTTCTTTTTTTAGGGTTTTGATACTTCTCTTGTCGTTTTTTCAATTTTTTATATCAACTCGGATTACCAACAACATATGGCGCAGTTGTAGCGGATTTGATGCGACACACATCGAGTGTTTTGAACCACCTACCATACCTATGAAACTCAGATTTGGGACTTTTACATGCACTAGGGCACCCGCTTTGGAGACCAGAGAGTCCATAGGCACTCCACTCCTTCTCTTGGTGCCTAGTCTAGAGAATCGCCTAGATCCATCCTTTTCGGGGTTTCTACACGTTCTGCCCCAGATTTTCCCATCACCTCTATGACATAGTCCTCGCGAGTGTCTTCTTCTTCAAATTAGTTATTTTCTTCTCTCTCTTGCACATTAGGATTTTATATTTTAATTTGTTTAGTTTTTGGGTCATTTACATACTTCTTTATTGAATTTATTTACTTTATTTACAATTTTTCATAGCTTATATTAACTAGTACATATATATAGTTTTAGTTAAACATTTTAGTGAGCCCCATGTCTTTCATGCTTACGATCCTCATTTTTCCTCTATCATGGGTCAAGTTTCTTTATCTCATTTACTTAATAGATATCCCCATTGTTAGGATGCTTTGCAAAACTCCTAGACACCTTGTATCTTGATGACAATATGCCGCCACACGAAAATAAGTCCTCTATTCGATCGTTTATCTGATGACCCTAGTCTTAGTGTTCCTTAATATAATCAACTCTTATTGGACTCAATTTAAGCTCTACGTGATTTATTCCAAGATAAATTTAAGGCCATGGAATCCATGATCACGTCTCTCAAATATGAAATTCAACAACTTAAGGATGCTTCTCAAGCGCATGTTTGTTCTCCTTCTTCACCTTATCTTCAATCTATGTCTACTACATGTAATGTAACTGAACCTCAAGACATGCCATTACCTGACCATCTCATATTTGAGCATAATAATAAGAAACATGACATTCTCACTCAGCTCATTAGTCATTAGTTGATCATGATACTTCCTACTAATTACTATCCTCCTTATCGATTAGAAAATATCAAGGTCGTCCATATTGCAATTATCATCGAATTAATGGACATAATGACAATAATTACCACACTTTGCAATGAAGAATAAAATATCTTAAGAATCGTGGATTTATTTAATTTGTTGCACAACATTCTATTACATCCCCATCTACAAATGCTTCACCGACGTGGGCTCCTAAATTTTCTCCTTCTTCGGCTAGTCACAAGCCACCTAAGCAACCACCTATGGCATCATCAAGCCAACATAAGCAACCACCTATGGCATCATCAAGCCAACATAATCAACCACCTCTCAAAATTAGTTCACAACCTCATCCTACTAAGTCATATATTGTTTTATAAAGTCAACTTAAACATCCTCCTTTCAAACTTAGTGCAACTTGGCCTCTTCTCAAGTATAAGCACTAACCAATTACTTTTGTCAAAGCAACTAATCCTCCTACTAGTGGTCATGACACATTGCAAATTCCACCACAATCACATATCTGTTACTTTTTCCAACCATGCTTCCACCGCTAAATGTAAACTTGGTCTTTGGTAGGTGACTCTTGTCACTATACCCTCCTGATGACACACTCATATTCTTATGGTTCTTATATGACTGTTGAGGGGTCTGTTATGATTAAGAACCTTGTTTCATCTTACATTCACATATCTATCCATTACATAATCACGCATACATAAATACATCTGACGGCCAACTAGACATTTTACAAACAAATAGGGGATGCTTGTGTGATTTTCCAAAGGGGATCTAAGGAAAACAAACATATTGATGACACAATTTTGAAAATCCAACAAGGTTTGGAAAACAAGTTGCAAGTGTAAATGTCAAAATGGTTGATCAAAATTTAGCAACATAATGGCTACAAAGGAAACTTTTCCAATGTTTAGATTGTCTCAAGATTTTCTTGATAGGAAACATTTTTGCTAAGGTTTGAAAAATGTGTACAAGGACTACAATGAACCTAGGAAAAAATCAAGCAGCGTGATAACTGTAAATGTCACAATGAATGTCAAAGAAGGAATGACAAAGAATGACAAGGACAACACTAATAGGTTTCAAACCAAAGACCAATCAAAGATGAAACTAACTCCCTAATGTTCGTACGTTTGTCTCAAAGTTTTCTTTTGTAGATGACAACACAATTCCAACACTTAAATCAAGTTTTAGGAAAACAAGATTTAAGTATTAGAAAAGGGTTGAGGTGACTTCCGACTCAAGGTATACTAAAACAAGTTTAGATACAAACAAGGCCTAAATCCCCAAAAAGTGGAAGTTACAAATGCAAGCAAAGGCAACAATACCACTTGGATATGTTAATCAAGCTTTGCGGAAAAGCAAGATATTAGTATCAAAATAATATTGATACGATGCAAACAACGTAACAACAACACTTTTCAAAGCTCAAGGCAATGTTTCGATGAAAACAAGGTCAAAGTATAACAAGGAGTTGTTAATATGCGAGCAGCGTAACAATACAATTTAGAAACTTATATCAAGTTTTATAAAAACAAGATGTAAGTATCAAAATTGTATTGATATGATGTGAGTAGTGTAACAACTCAAGGGAAGGTCAATGATGAGCAAGTCTAGCTACAATGAGACATCTTGATTTGGGTGTCAAGACAAGGTTACCCAAAATATGAAGATGTACCAACACACTTTCAATGCTTACTATCGCAATCGCAATAAGGAAGGATGTAAGTGGGTGTAAAAGTGGTGGACACGATTTTGAGTAACACTTTGTATGTTGCTCCTCTTTTGATCAAAATATCAACAAGAGAGCAAAGGAGATAGATCAAGTGGGGATGAAACAAACTTAGCCCGACTTTGACAAAGTTTCACCTTGTTGAAAAACAAGGTAGAAACTAAGAAAAAGTAATGCGTAGCAAGTTTCATGATGAGTAACATGTGGCTCCAACTTTGATGGACTCTCCCCTTGTTCGAAAAACAAGGTTTTGACTCTGAAAAAGTTGTCACTTTGTGAGAGTTCTTTGAAACACGATTGGTTAAGGTAAAGTTGGCCCCAATGCCAAATGGTTCCCTATGGATTTTGTTCGCAACACTCGCCAATTATTACCTAAGAGAGGTACACACTTCTAGGATTTCTCCTAGAGAGGTGGACCATTACCCCATAATCAAATTAATGAACGAGGCCTCATACAGGTAACATGAAGCTTTTCTCACACGGGTTTTCAACTAGTCAAGTGGGTAGTGGGGCACTTCCCATTTTGTCCACCAGTTCCCTCAAGGTGTGGACTACTTTGGGGTTCCTATGGTAATCCTCATAATGAGTTTTATGGCTTATGCTAAGATACTTCCCACAGTTTAAAGCAGACAAGTTGTAGCTCTTATCCAAACCTGCAAATACAATGTTTTGAATAAAGTGGTGTGTTTTTTATCTTTTGATCTTAATGTGGTTTTGTACAATCGTTGGCAACCTGCAACAAACTATATTTAGTATTGGTTTAGATAATTTTTCTTTTACAAGTGAATAAGGTCATGCACTCAAAAGTTATTAGTTCTCTATAAAAACTTATAACATTTTAAAAAGAAAAACAAATGTTGTTTATGATTCTCAAGATCTTTTAAAAGACGCAAAAGAAGAGCATACACAACAAGTAACCCAACGTGATAGTAATGGAAAACTCTAAATCAAAGGACCATTAAACATATTTTGCAAATTACTCATTCCCTTAAGCAATAATGAAATGAATTTTCTAAATTAATCCAAAATGTTAGAAAAGAATACTAAATTTACTTTTAATTCTCAAGATAGCCAAAAGGCGCAAGAGAAGAGCATACACAAACTTTTATCTTACTTAAGTAAAAATGGAAAAAAACATTCATTAAAGCATTTAAATTTGTTAGAAAAATATCCATAATCATAGCCATTTCTGATTCTCAAGGTCACTCAAAATCCCAATAGAAGAGCACATGTGGTCTTGAAAAACATGAATCTAATATATAATGAAAATGACCATTTTTATAATAAATAAAAACCTTTAATTCATGTAAGTATAAATCTCATATTTATGTGTTCATTGCATATTTCACTTCAATACCTTTACGTCACAAAAAAACGGAGTCATATCGAGTTCGGGATCAAAATTTATGGCCTCTGGAAGATAGCTTATGCATATGCTCTTATACTCACGGGCACTATACACTTTACGTGTACTCAAAAAATGTAAAAAAACGTCCTTTAATCTGCAAAAGGTCAATTTTTTCCAACCAAGATTCAATTTTGACAACAACCCATCTCATTAATATATGCAAAGAAGACTCAACGCTATCAAACATTAACATTCATGATAAAAACTTAACATTTTCAACAAATTGACAAAACTAGCATGCAAAATGATGAACAATGAAGCTCTAAAAATGAAAACATGGAGAAATCTTGAATTTTTCTCACAAAGATTCAATTTTGACAATAACCCATCTCCTTAATATGTAAATATAAGACTCAACACTATCAAACACTAACCTACATGCTCAAAAATTTAATATTTTCAAGAAATTGACAAAACTAACATGTAGAATGATGAACAATGAAGCTCTAAAAATGAAAACATGGAGAAATATTGAATTTTTCTCACAAAGATTCAATTTTGACATCAATCCATCTCCTTAATGTGTGAATATAAGACTCAACACTATCAACCACTAACCTACATGCTCAAAAAATTAAGATTTTCAACATGAAAAAATATTGAATTTTTCTCATCAAGATCTAATTTTGACAACACTTCACCTCCTTTATACCTACAAGGAAGACTCAACACATGCAAACTCAAAAAAACATGGTTAGAAACACAAGTTATGTCAATATATTCAAAAAAAAGGGTTAGTATGTAAATTTTTTTTAACCAAAATAAAGAATGCATGTGAGACAAAGGGGTGTCCCACCAGGCGTGCCAAATGTATGCATGCTAAACTAATTAAGCTAATCTAAATGAAACTAACACCAAGTAGCTTCAAAGAAAAATTAATCTACCATTAACATCATGATAAGAGCTTAGGGGAAAATAACTTATTCAATGAATAAACATGATAAAACAACTAAATACTAAGCCATTTCCCACTCTTTGTGATTGTTACTTGAAGTATAAACCTAATTAGATCACCTAACAATCAATTTGGTGTCGTTTGCCTCAATAATTTAGGATGAGATCTCACCAAGAAATGGCTACAAGGCCATCTTTCGATCTTCCCGTGCTCCTCAATTTGAGACAATGGATGCAAGAGATGAAGAAGTTATTCCAAAACAATGGAAGAATGTTTTTATCAAAATACCTATAGTAATCACTATTCAAAGCATGGTGCAAGTTTGAGAGGAAGGAGCTTGGTCCTTTAAATAGCTTTCCACTTTGGGAGAAGCTTGCAAATTAGTGAATGTGGGACAAATGATAAAGTGCATTTAGAAGAAATAAGCTTGATTAGAGGATTTATGAAATAAGCTTGAGTTGGAGATGATTTAATTAATCAACTAGGATTAATTAATAGGCTAGAATAAGCTTAGAAAACTATTTGGAGTTGATTTAGAGGAAAATAGGTAGGATTGAGATGATTTAAAAGGGGGATTTAATTAATAAGAAGGTTTATTAATTAAATACAAGGTTAAAAAGGCTTAATTAACTAATAAGTAGTTAATTAATTGAAAAAGGATTATAACTAATGAAGTGTCGTTAATTGGCATCGGAGTGGGGTAAAGGCTAGTTAATTAATGAAGTGTCGTTAATTGACCAAAATGGAGGGAAACATTAGTTAATTAGTGGGAAATCGCTAATTATTACGAAAATGAGGGGAAAGTGGGTAATTAGTGCAATTTTAGTAATAAAATTGCTTAGCGGATTTTAGGTGTCTACATTGATAATATTGACAATTTAAAAAAGTTACAAAAACCAAACTACTTATTTATTTTATTAGTTTTCCTTATAACTCCTATAGAAAACTAAAAATCCTTGAAAATTTAGTAGAAAAAGGGTGGAAAAAGTATGTATGAAGCGGTATGCAATCTAATTTGTCAAGATGTGGATGAGATGATATTTATGGACTCTTGCTAGAATTAAGTGGCTACTTGAATGAGAAAACACCTTTTTCTTTAAAAGATTACAGGATATTGTGAAGCTGCGTCAGGCCGATACGTTGCAAACATTGTAAAACCGCATGGGGAATTAGAAGTGAGTTGATCACAGTCTAAATACCTACGGTTGTACCAAATTTGAAGTTCATCCCGCTAAGTATGGCGTTGTCAAATGCGGGTGTACATGTATGATTTGATTTCATCGTGTAGATTTGCTTTATGCGCCGATTTGATCCTATCGTGCAGATTTGCTATATGAAAACGCCCACAACCATAGTCCTATCCTTTCAATCGCCACACCATTCACATACGAAAACAACTATACACATGGACGACCAAGATTAGTTTGAGGTCAATGATACAAAATATGGAGCAGATGGTTTAGATCACCATGCAAAAGTACGACGATGTAAAAGCCCCCATGGTTCTAACTCGGGAAAACACCTTAGTCATAAAAAATATTATATTCTTATATATTCTTGCTTTGGCCCTTCTTGTCAAATAATGCCACCACATTGAATGTGTCATACATAACCATCATTCGAAGTCTATGTTGTTCTTTAGTTTCTTTCAGGATTCCTAACAACCGAAAAAGTGTTGTGTACCAGCAAAGGGTGTCGGTCCTTAATTTATTCTCACCTCTCTATCAACATGGGGCTTCCATTGATATTCAACATCATCAAGCTCTACATTTACATCATGTCCATTGCTTTTCCTCCAATGCGCAGAACATTGTGATATGTTTATTGCAACCACATAAGGAAACAACCCAAAATCATCACCAACTATCTAAAAATTTTTACAACCGCTCGTGTACAGATATTCTAGAGACTTTAGCTGCCCAAAATATTTAGGAAGACTAGACAATTCACTACAATCTGTTAGAGACAATTCCTTCAAAGACTTGAGGGTGTGGGGAAGAATCCTCAACGCCCCGCATTCGATCAACTGCAACGCCTCCAAATACTTGAGTTGGTCGATCTCCGTTGGAAGGCTCTCCATTCTACTACAATATGTTATCCTCAGCCAAGCTTCTAGGCTAAGCAAGTAAGCTCATGAAACCCAAACAAACTCAAGAGACACAAAGACTTAAATTGACCCAAGCTCTTTGGTAAGCTCTCCAGATTCCCTTCATTTAAATGCAGATCTTCCATATCAAATTTAAATGCAGATCTTCCATATCGAATAACTTGTTATAGTTTTTGGGCAACCCAAGAGAACAAAAATTTCACACTTTCAAAATACAAAGACGTTAGATAGTTGTAGATTTGGTTGATTTTTCAAATCAACTTATGTAAGAAAAATAAATCTGGAAAGGCAAAATAAAATAATAAAAGGCTCAAACACTTAAGCGAGTAAAGTCATCGTCACTCCATATTCGACCTTTAAAAATGCTAAATGTGGAAGATTCTTTTGCTCCATTGGTGATCCATTCGGGACATACATGTACTTTAAATTTTCAAAAATTGTAGTGCATTATCCTGTGACTTTTGGGTCTTCTACATCCCATCGAGCAAGATACAAAATTTTTACAAATCTGTGCACCTTATCCACATGTTCTGCTTGGATTTGGAATGTTCTACGATCCTAAATCCAAATTCCTTTTAATTTCTAAGTTTTTGCAAATACAAAGTATAGAGTGATGTAAAAAAAATGAAAACAAGCCTGTTAAACATACACATTTTCTCAAATTTTACCTTCTATTAATATGTAACATGCATTGTCAAATGGCCCTTAATGTTTCCCATTATATTAAAGAACACCTTCTAGGTAATAAGCTTTATGAACGATGTAAAAACAACTTAAATTAGGAGTGAGACTGTGAAACACGATTTAGTTGGTTTGCAACATGGACTCCTTGGTTTGCAATGTTTTAGCAAAACATGTAAGTAAAGTTGAGAATATTGACAATTTCAAAAAATGATTTCCTCAAAAACAAAACTACTTTTTAATTTATTAGTTGTCCTTGTAACTCCTATAAAAATCCAAAAAAATCCTCGAAAATTTTGTTGAAAAAGGGCAGAAAAATTATATATGAAGAAGAGATGGAATCAAATTTGTAAGCATGTGGAAAAATGATATTTATGGACTCTTGCTAAAAGTAAGTATTATCCATATTTCACCCTTGGGCAGAACATCGGATCAATCACAACCCCGTAGAGAAAGAACCTGAGAAACCACATTCAGATCCTATGGACAGGTAGCAGAAAGACCCAGAGATGGAGTGGCGGAAGCTGAGAGAGAAGAAACGACCCTATGCGGGAAAAAATGACTCTGTCAAGCCGTTTCATGCCTTAAAACTATTTTACAAAGCTACAGGTATACTCAACAATGAAATTGCAGGGGTAGAGAGAAAGGGGCAAAGTGCCACAGAGGCCAGGAGCAAGAAAGGAGGAAAATGGTGAGGATTCAAAGTTTTCGGGCCCAAAACGGTTTGGGAAAGAGTCTAAAAATGACTAAGTATTGAGAAGCAAGCGGAAGGAGCCACGTGTCTTAATGGTGCTTCTCCAAAGGTGAATCCAAAAAGGGGAGCCCAAACTTGTGTCATGCTTCTACGCATCCAAGACCCCAAGGAGATTGTGGGGCGTTGAAAAGTCTTCAACCGAAAAGGAAGTGCCAAATGTCAGCTTGGTGTAAAGCCGAAAAGGAAATCCAGGGAGAGACACAAACAAGCACCGCATCTCTACGTGTCCTAGGGCAGAACAAAGACAAATTCTAAATGGTCAACAAAGTCAAAGGTGGACAGGGTGGGCCTCAAAATTGGCTAAGTATGGATGTGTGAGCGGAGAGTGCCGAGTATCAGTCTGGTGCATTTCCAAGAGTTGGCCCAAAGGTGGAGACTCAAATAAGCGCGAGCTCGCCACGTAGCCTAGTGTCCCAAAAGATAAGAGGAACCGTTGAAAAGTCCACAAACCTATGGAAGCCGACAAGTGTCAACTCGACGCTCCTCCAAAGGCAAATCTTGAATCGAGCTTTCAAGCAAGCGCGAGGCCGCCACGTGTCCAGTCTCTAAGGTGGGGCAAGTTGGTAGAATTTTCAATTCCTAGCCCATACTAGCGGAGGTTCCAAGTGTACAAATGACTTTGATCCAAGGATTGAATAGATAAAGGGTTTTCAAATGAGCGCTGATCGCCGCATGTCCCAGAAAAGCGGGCGTCGGGGAAAAAGGTGAAAAATTGCCTTTCGTTCAAAAGGCACAAAGATAAAGATGGAAGCGCATTTCCCAGCCAACCAAAAGGAGCCACGTGTCCAGGCGGAGCTTCGGGGCTGCAGGAGTTTTTAGTTTTGTGTTTTTTGCGCAAAAGGGCAAAAAGATAAATTGTAAACTCCTAAGCCTGATTTTTCTCTAATCTGGTACATCACATGTCCCATATCAAAAGGGGGACCCATTTTTTCAAAATATTTTCCTGCCCATCTGTACGAACCCAATACAAACTTCGAAGGGGCATATCTTTTGACTTAGGTCTCAAAATATTGCGAATCTGACACCGTTGGAAAGATCTCGGCCCCACCCACGCCACGGAGGTCTGAGACTTTACTGTTGAGGAGGTTAGGTGAAGGAAAATGGAGAAAAAATATTCAAGCTTTCAATGTAGGATCTTCTTGCCTTAACAACCATATCGATTTGATCTTTTTCGCTGCGTTTCCTCTTCCTTTAAGGCACCGAACCAAGGATTGATGTAGTAAAAATAGATCTAGGGGCAAATTTCATCAGAAACATTAACAGCAGTGGTTGAGCTTCAACCTATTTTTCCCGCTTCTCTCTCTCTCTCTTTCTTCTCTCTGATTGAATCTATAAATACGGGGGTAGGATTCATTGTAAAGGGTTGGACATTCTTTGTTTTATAGGCTCCCTTCCCCTTCTATCAAGGGATTTGTGGGGTTCAGCCTTCCGTTAAAATTGTGATACGTTTTGCCTTTTGGTTATCTTGTAATGAATTGTACCAGTCCATAGAGCAATAAAACACGTCTATGATCGATCTTAGATCCTCTCTTGTCTCTTTTGCTTTCATTTGGTCTCCCATTACATATCTGGCTATCTGTGCTTTGTTTATTGTATGCATTTTAATTGGTTTGTGTCTATTAGCAAAATAAGTGTTCATCATTCCTTTGGTGCATCACCTGGTAGTTTAGTTATCTCTTATTCCTTATAATCTTTTACCCATGTCTCCTTGGCAAGTTTTAGATTAGGTATAGAGATAGATCCTTTGCAAATCCTCACGTGTGCACCTAAACAGAGGAATAAGGAACCAACCTTTAATCTGGAGAGCTTTCCCACTTTTGCAAGGTCCCACACCTTGGGAAAGTTCAATGTTATGCAATCACACCAAATGACCCTGCCTTAGAAAAGTAGATCCATAACTCATTTAGGGGTGATGTGATTTCACACTAACAATAATCGGCTACTTGAATGAAAAAACACCTTTTTCTTTAATAGATCACAAGATATTGTGGAACCACGTGTTGATACATTGTGGGATTGTGAAAACGTGTGGGGAATTATGAGTGAGTTGATCGCAGATAAATACCTAGGGTTGTAAAATATTTGAAGCTCAATCTGCTAAGTACGACCTTGTCAAATACGGGTGTATAGGTAAAATTTGATTTCATCGTGCAAATTTTCTATGCGTTGATTTGATCCCATCGTGTGGATTTGCTACATGGAAAACGCCACTGCCCATATTCATGTCCTTTCAATTGCCACACCTTCCACGTATGAAAATAACTATACACATGGACAATCGAGATTAGTTTGAGGTTGATGATACATGATATGAAGTAGATGGTTTAATTTAGATTGACGTGCAACATTATGACACGCCATAAGCCCCCAATGGTTGCGTGCGAGATTACGAAGGTGGCCGCCATTATTATTTCTTCGAGCTCGATTTTCATCATTCTTTGGTCTCTATGATCTATTGGAGTTCTACAAGGGTTCGAAGCTCAGTTTTTCTTTGGTCTCGCATCAATGCTTGATGAGATTGGTAAGTTTTTCAATCCTTGAGTTTTCGTTGGTATTTGGTTCTTACCACTTTGACTTTCAAAACTTGATACCTGTTTTCTTTTGAATTCCTTTGTGTGATCTTCTTGGATGACTTTGGTCGTTTTCGAGTTGAAATCATTTCGGGCCTGGTCATTTTAGTTCTGAGCTCGATGATATCTCAAGGGTTTGCTCCACTTCGATTTAACTAGTAAGTTTTTACTTCTTTCTCTAACTTGGTACCATTAATGGGTCCGCAATTTTAAAAAAATGGATATGTAATTTTCTTTCTTATACTACAATTTGAAGGTGATTGACCTTAAAAGAATGTTAACCTCTAAAATGCTTGAATACTTTTCAATTCGGATGTGTGTGCCATTTGACTTAAAGCTTTTCTGTTTGAGCTGTGTTCTGAATAATAAATGGGTATTCTTATTTGCTCAAACATGTCAGATCCGAATGTTTACTGTTATGGGTACTCGAACTCCTTTGTTCCTTTTAATTTTGCAATCTATGATTTCATTCAACCATTAATATTCACCTAGTCCGTGATCTATTCATTTCGTGAAAACACTGAGTTTTTGTAAGTTGATTCCTTTTCACTCTTCTCTATATAAGCTTTCCGCTTCATCATTTGAGCTAAGGTTTTACAATAATAACGCCCAGTATTTACAGTGGGGTCCTCAGTTAAACATTACTATTGCATCCTTTGATCATGGGCCTTGAGTTATTATTGTCCTTTCTTACTCTGAGCTCGAATTGGTACACTCTTCCTCAGCTATTCTTTAAATCTAGGTTATTATGACTTTTCGTAGCCCTGAATTTGATGGTTCTCTGAGCCCTTGTCAGCTCAATGTTAATTGGTGAGTTCTGTCTCTTATTCTGATTTCTGAAGCTTTGTATTTTTGAGCTCAAATTTGTTTGGGTGCTCATTCTGGCTGTAGATGGCTTTATATTCACTTCAATTTCCTTGTGACTCCTCCAAACTCAGAAAATTAGTTCTGTCGTCATCTTGGGACTTGCTCAAAACTACATTTGTATTGTTTGACTCTAATACCTAGATCTGGGATCTCATATTACACTGATTACTCAACCATTCCTCTATACTTTTCTGAGTATATAGTGTCTTGATTCGAATCCTTTCTGGGTTGGAACCTTGCTAAAGGTTTGTATCCTTTCCTTTTGAGACTTGATATCTGACTGTTTGACTTTTCTGCAACTCTTTAACTTGGATATGAGAGCCATTTGTGTGGGTATTTGTTTTTATTCTGAAGATGATGATTTGATGCACAATTTATCCTTTCTACTCTGAGTTTGATCTTTTCCTGGAGTAGGTGATGATGTTCTACATGCTTCCCTTATTGTTTTTGATAGTATAAAATACTGTTTACTTTAGATGTAAAACAAAACTCTGAATTTGATAATCTATAAAAATGAAAGTCTGAACTTGCATTCTTTTGTATTTCTTTATTTCAAATTCTGAAATGGTCCTTTGTAATCTTGTAAGTGGCTTTCTGGAAATTGTAAACAATTATTCACCTGTTGTAACACCATTTTCAGGCATAAGCCTTGATTCAGATGCTTTATTTCCTTTCTGTAATTGTTTCTTACTTAGATGTTTCTTTGGAAAATTTGAAATGTTGATTTTTTATGGCGAAGCCCTAGCAATTTTTTTCCAGAATCTTTTCTTTAATGTATTTCTAGAAATAGTAGTTGTATTTTCTGATCCAAAATACGAGAAAGTAACACTTTTCTTGCTGAACTGATATAGCAATTGAGAACTGAAAATATGTTAGCTATTTATTTTGATCATATGATGCTTTTATATCGCTTCCTGTATCACTTATTTGATTTGCATAGTTCCTTTAAAGCATGTAGTAATTGAAAACAACATGATGAAAAGTTGTAAATGTCCATTTTACATGGCGAAGCCCTGTCAAAATTTTCCCAGAATCTTCTCTCTCATCTTGTTTCAGTTGTAATCCCTTCTTCCCATTTAGCTTCAGCTTCTTGAAATCTGATTCTCCCTCTTCTGCTGCAACTAGAACAAGTGTTTCTATCTTCCACTCTCTCTTTTGTACTGTAACCTCTTCCATTTTAGAATAGTTGTTGGAACTTTTAGTTACATTCTTCCTTTTATTGCATGCACTTATGACTTGTCTATTTTATTTTTGGCTGTAACGTACTGCACACTTAGGAAAATAGTTAGAAAATGATTAGGCTTTTTGGCCTCTCTTATGTCCATGTTTTCTTCTTTCTTTTCACTTTCTTCCTTCTGAGTGAATAAAGCATGTATGCAGTTTGTCCTTCAAGTAGAATACATCTCCTGCTTAGGGAAGATTCATATGCATGAAGTAGGATAGTGTAGGAATATGGTTTGATCCCTGAGCTTCGTAATTGACAGTTAACTTTTCTTCTTTTCAGGTACAATGGCTTTTACAATGAAGATGAAAGAGAAACAAAAGATGGAGATGAAGATGCTTCAAACGAAGAAAAAAAACCCCAAGGCAATGATGGGTTCACTCATACTCCTTTGCTTTCTCTTTCATGCATGTGTATCTTTCTTTTCAGTAGTTGTGCTTTACTTTTCAGTTACATCCCACGGCTTGTGTGGGAAACATTTGACTCTCCTTGTGAATAAAACATTGGATTTTGTAAATGAGTTGTATATCTCTTTCTACATTTCTACTTTCTGTATGGATTGTATAATGAACTAAACAACTCAGTAACATAATTGAATGTCTTAATCATAAAGGAAAGAACATTTAATAGAAATTGTAACATTCGGAACGAACTCTGATTTTGTGTAATCTGCACTTATGTTTGTTGTTCCAAAACTTTACACTTCACCTATTCTACAATTGGATGTCCTCATCAAGACAACACTATTATGTTTGTGGAGCCTATTTTCATGTTAGAGTGTGGTACACCTTCTATGTGTTACACTCGGGTATTTTTACGGTGGTCCCACTCATGGTGAGCGGGTCGGGGGTTCGGGGGCGAAGCCCCCGAAGAAAATTTTCATGGGTGGTTTATTAACCCATGGGTAATGGGTAACCGTTATGGGCTGTTTTTGGGCCCATGGTTTTTCGGTACCCATTGTTTTGATACCCACGGTTTTTTTCCCATGGTTTTGATACCCACGATTTTTGCCCATGGTTTTAATACCCACGGTTTTGTATCAAACTGCTTAAGCAATTGTCTATTTATATGGTCTTATGCATATGATACAGACACACGCAAATACATTGCAGATGTCCTTTGAATTTGGGTGTGAATTCTGTAGAGTTTGTTGAGCATAGCTCCAAACGGATTTGGGTATTGTATTGAGAGAGTGGACGCTTGTAATAAAATTTGAGCAAGTGATTCTTGGTGGACGTAGCCCAAATTGGGTAAACCACGTTAAATCTTGTCTCTCTATGTTATGTTATTTATTTTGCACTTTTATTTGAGATCTGTAATATTTTTTGCATAGTAGTTTCTACTGTTGCAATTCTATAAGGGATTATTCCACATATTTTATCTCTTATTTCCTAACAAACACAACTATCCTTTGGGGCTTATGTTCTTTTACTAAGGATGGTCATGAAATTGTAGACTATGTGATCTGTTACGTTTTGTAACAGCACACATAGCTGCAGATTTTGCGTAATCTTTTAAATAAATCAGTAGTAACGATATAATCTGATATAATCTCCCCTAACTTAGGTATACTTCACCAATGCTATCCATCATAATAAAGTTTCGAGTTTCCCATTTTTGCACAAGTGCAAAAATTGTCAACAGGTTCTAGCTGTGAAAATGCCCCAATCATAAAATAATATTATGTTCTTTATGCTCTTATATATTCTTGTTTTGACCCTCTTGTCTAATATTTTCGTCCACATTGAATGTGTCATACGTAGCCATTATCAGAAGTTTATGTTGCTCGTTATTTTTTCAAGCTTCCTTATAACGGAAATAGCGTTGTGTCGACAAAGGGCATCGGTCCTTAATTTCTTTCCAACTCTCTATCAACACGGGGCTTCCCTTGATATTCAACATCATCAAGCTCTACATTTCCATCGCATTCATTGTTTTTCACACTAATGTAGAACACTATGATACGTGTATTACAACCACACAAGGAAATAACCCAAAATTATCACCAACTACCTCCGGACTTGTACAACCACTCGTGTACAGATATTCCAGAGACTTTAGCTACCCGAAATATTTAGGAAGACAAGACAATTCACTACAATCTATTAGAAATAATTCCTTTAAAGAGTTGAGGTGTGAGGAAGACTCCTCAATGCCCTGTATTTGATCAACTGCAACGTCTCCAAATACTTGAGTTGGCCAATGTCTCTTGGAAGGATCTATATTCTATTACAATATGTTATCCTCACCAAACTTTGAGACAATCAAGTAAGCTCATGAAACCCATACAATCTTAAGAAACATAGAGACTTGAGTTGATCCAAGCTCTCTGGTAAGCTCTCTAGTTTCCCTTGATAAAATGCATCTCTTCTAAATTAGATAGATTGTTAAATTTTTCCGGCAACCCAAGAGAAAAAAAAATTCACACTTTTAAAATATGAAGACAATTAGGTAGGCTGCAGATTTGGCTAATTTTTCAAATCAGATTCTAAGAAAAATAAATCTCTAAAGGCAAAAAAAATTACAAAAAGGCTCAAACACTTACTTGAGTAAAGTCATCGTCACTCCTTATTTGGCCTTTAAAAACTCCTAAATGTGGAAGATTCTTCTTCTTCATTGGTGATCCATTCGGGACATAGAGGTACTTTAGATTTTCAAATTTTCTAGTGCATAATCCTGCGACTTCTGGGTCTTCTCCATCCCATCGAGAATGCTACAAAATTTGTACAAACTGTGCATCTTATCCACATGTTCTGCTTGGAGTTGGAATGGTCTACGATCCTCAATCCAAATTCCTTTCAATTTCTCAAGTTTTTGCAACTATAAAGTATAGAGCGAAGTCAAAAAAATGAAAACAAGCCCGGTAAACATACATTTTTTCTCATATTTTACTTGCAGATTCTCCCAATGCGTCAACAGGGCCAACAAATAAAAAAGAACACGTGTACTATGGAGTTCGATAGAGAACATTGATACGATCACAGATGTTAAGGGCCAAGATTATATCCACCTTGTCATCTGGTAGAAGCCGCCGCTTTGCCCTCCCCTTATTCTCATTTGGAAGAACGCTTTTGACATAATAATTTGTAAGAATATCCTTAAATATTATTGGATCTTTGATACTAAGAGAGAAAGCAAATGATCTAACATTGCTCAAAACATTATTAAATATTATAGAAAATGTTCTTTCAAACCACTCCCCCCGCCCCGCCCCCCCCCCCCGCCCCTGCCACAAGACTCCAACCTTCACCTATACATATAAGTATTCCTTCTCAATCTAAATGTATAAGCTTCCACTCGAATAAACATATCATGGCCATGCTAGGTATATAACCCCATATTAAATAGTTTGTAAGAATATCCTTAAAATTTTAAAGACGTTTACATGGAATGTAGTACTTAAAAAGCGTAGCGCTTTAAGCATTGGGTGAAAAAGTGGATTTTGTGCAGATTCCAAAGTGGATAGTGTCTCGTATCCACTTAAAAGACAAGGGTTTTCTATCTTTAACATATCATTAATGTTGGTGTTATTTTCTCCCCATATTCCTTTTTTTTTTAGGCGGGGGGTCATAAGCCCAAGTGGTGGTACTATTCAACCTATCCTTACTATGTTGAAAACTCTTCTCACTTTAATTTTGGAATCAATATTTAATTAATTCTTTACCTCTCTATTTCCACTTTATAGATTTTGAAACAAAAATGGTTTAAGAAATTATTACTATATAAATGGGAATAATGTTGGAATTTTGGTTAATGCATCAAAAATTGAGCGGAAATCATGCAAAAGGCCTTAAAACCAATTTTAGCGAAGTTAACTTGTGTATAATTTATATCTTTAAAACAAGATTAGATATCATAGCCTTTCTCTTTCTAACGTCACAATGGAAGTTGTTGCCCTCTTACTAATATAATAGTTGACTTATTGTGAGATGAGAATGTATTGGTTTTTAGCAGCTAGCCCCCTCCTCTTTAGTGGCTTCAAACTCTCACCGAACACACACACACACACACACACACACACACACACACACACACACACACACACACACACACACACACACACACACACACACACACACACACACATTTCTAAATATATATGTAATAACCAAGTGAAATATGCCTCTTCAAGTACATATTTGAATTTCTTAGATATGACTCCAAAAATAGTTGATAACGATTAATTCCACATATCGTTGGTTGGCTTGGTTTCTTTGTAGCACATAAACCCCAATATACCATGATCCTTATTCTAATAGAGGTGATGCCATAATTGAAGTTAACCTCTTACTAACATAATTTTATTTGATTGATGGATGAGTATGTTTTCTTGCTTGTCCTTTCCCTCTCCTCCTATGTGGATTCAAAAATATAGAAAAAAAAGATCTTATAAAATTGCCTATAAATATGATTTAATAAGTCCTCCCTCAATAAAATTTAATTCCACATTGGTTGGTTGGATTGGTCTATGAAAACATATTAAACTCAATATATAATTATCCTTATGCCTATATAAGTGACACTACAATCAAATTGGTCCTCTTACTAATATAATGGTTTATTATCCCTGTGAAGGCTAGGATATTGTTTTGACAATAGCAATTACTTTTTTATGCTCCTTCCAATTAGATTTTCATGTTTGTATTTAAATGTTGGTAGACTAAAGTTTGTAGTTTTGATTTTGTATTTGTGGCAAATTTGTATTGGTTATTCCCTTTATTTACCACTGTAGAGGGGAAAACCGGATGCTCATTGAATGCATTTACTATGAAAAGGTTTTGTGTGGCTCAAGGATGAAAAGATTTCATGCGTTTAATGCAGGGTTGGTTTTGTGTGGCTCGAGGAGGAAAAGGATTCATGCGTTCAAAGTATATTGTTCTCCTGCCATTTTCATTCTGTCTGAAGATCAACCAGTTTGAAGAACGCAAGGTGAAACTATTTTCCCATTTTTTTGCCACGAAAATGTGTTCTCTGCTTTTAGATTGTTTTGTGTTTTCTGGTTTTTGGCACCATTGTTGCTATTTTTGTGGTTGCAGGGGACCTACAGAAAATAGTTGTAGGTCTGCAAAAAACTCAGAGAGCAACGTAAGCATTTGCAGAGATGATTTACCTAAAAAATTAGCCCACAAAAGCATTAGTTCTCCATACCCATTTCTTAAGCTCTGATTTGCTTAAATGGATGCATTTGCTTAAATGTCTTGTTAAGAACACCGTTTGGAGCCAACTATAAAGGTTGTATTGCTTTCCAGAGAGATTCCTGAAACAAATGTGGTGTCATGGAATGTTGTATTGCTTAACACGCCTGTCTATTTCTTAGGAATCATATTTCTTAGCCTGAGATCTGATCAGAAACTTAGGAATCATATTTCTTAACACCAGTTCAGACAAAACCTTGTCTACTTTTTGACTGACCTAGAAACTGTGGTTGAATTCACTTACGAATTCTACTTGACTGAACGTGTCTCAAGGGGCACATCAAAGCATCTAAACTAATTTTAGTACTTGATGAACTTGGATCAGATTCCCTGTAATCTACTAGCTCTGATGCCCTCAAAACACCAATAGAATTATAGGGAGCAATATGATGCGTTGTCAATTCTACACAACCCAATAACTCATTTTCAATACAATCATATCTGTAAGAGATAAATCATAAGATCAGGTTGACCTTAAAATACAAAAAATAAATTAAATCAACAAGAGAACAGCAAAATAAATCACAGAAATAAACTTAGACAGGCATTGTACTGCATTCTCCAACTGTTGTTGTTGATCTTCAAAAATATTTCGTCTCAGTGTCCTTTGATCATCTGTCATTTCATCCCTGAACAAGTTACCTCCAAACATGTAATACGCAAAAGGATAAGAAGACAGGTGTTGTACTGCATTCTCCAACTGTTGTTGTTGATTTTCAAAAATATTGTCTTAGTGTCCTTTGATCATCTGTCATTTCATCCCTGAACAAGTTACCTCCAAACATATAATACACAAAAGGATAAGAGTAGGAAAGGGCACACCTTGCTCTAAATAGCCTTTGTAGTCCATTTGTTAGCCAGTTGTAGTCTTTTACTCCAGACTCCATCTTTTCTAAATCTAAAATTGTTGATTGTATTGATTCCCTCTGTTTTGCTTCCAGTTTCAGAGAATCTATATGTGCTTTCCAACGTGGATGATAATGTATGTATGTTTTCAAATCATGTTTTTACTTTAGTGACTCCTTTTCCCTCTCTTCTTTATATCGGCCACAATTGTGGCCTTCAATGGTTTTCAGGTATGCTCATGACCAGTAGCACCACCACACAGCCAACTAAAGCCAAAACAAAAAATGACTTCATCAGCACCAAGACAAATAAGAAACCAGCAAAAGAAAATACAATGATAGTTGATAAAAACAAGATGGAAACAACTGCTAACATCCAACTTCCATTAGAAGCAGACATATCAACACACTACTTGAATTTTTAAATGAGGTAATTATAGTTTCTTATAATTTCTGGTAAAACAATAGGCTAAAATTTATATGTATAGATCACAAAACCAAATTTTGACATTGGATTGCACCAAAAAATATCTAATCTTCACAACAGTATAAACAACAAAATCAACTGTAAATTACTCTCATGAGCTTAAGTGCTTATCAGGCAATTGTTATTATTTGATCTAATCCTCACATATTATAATAGAGGACTAGACAATGTGAACATCAAAAAAATCTAATCTATCATTGCAATATGAATATGAGCAATACAAATCACTAAAATGGTATTAACATTAGGTTGTACATACCAGAAAACTTGGCCACAGATGTAACTCACTAAGTTGAAACCACCATTTTTTTCAACAGGCTTATGACACTTAGGGTAAGGCTTTGTGTGAACTGTTAACCACTTAACTTTTCTCGATTTGTCCTTACACTTCTTCTCCCAAAGTTACCACATTGTACACGAACAAGGGGAATGTGCTTGGGCCAAACAATTGAAACAAAATTGTTGTCCACAAGTACACTCAACTTCAAAGTGCACATCTCCTTCAACACGTATAGCATTTCCATAGTTTGGAACACTAGGGAACCATTTCACCTTCCCATTATCTTCACTATAGGACTCTAACAAGAAACGCTCAAAGCGTTCATCTTGTTCAGGATATGTTCCACTCCAAGTATTTTCTACTTAGCCTTATACTCCAAGGCTGATAGCATTATTTGAAGATTCTTTGAACAAGCTTATTAGCTCCAATGGCTTGATTAAAGGAATTGATGTTTCACAAACCTGCACTTCCTCCTTTGGTCTGCATACAGAATCCTATTTCAAAAGTCAATACTTCTTCCATATGGCAAGTAACTACTACAACACCTAACAAAACCAGAAAGACTTATTTCCAAGCCCATTCTATGCAAATTCCACAATATGACTACAATCAATAAGACCACAAATGGATGGATTTTTGTTTGAAGTTCATGTGCCTCCGGTTGCATCCACATTTTTCATCCTCATGTAGCATAGCAGTCACAACTATATCAGCATAAACTTTACTTACCTAGTTCCAAGGTCCTATTTTGGAACATGTCAGGGATGTGCAAGCCAAGGTTGCTGAATTTGGCTTGACACATGCCAATAGTGTTTGAGGGAGTCTAATTTTTGCCCATCTAGTAGTCACTCTTCTATCCTTGGTAGAGAATTTTCTGGTTTTGATGTTATCTTCACTTGGCTTCAAAGGCCAGATCAAAATCAAGGTTGGATATCTTACTCTCTTCTTCCAGCAAATCAAGAGAGTCTACCAACAGGGTTTTTGTTGTAGAACTAGCATGACCCATCTCAAAAACTTGGCCAACCTCATTAAAGAAATACAAATCATGATATGTTGAATCACCAAATGTGGAATCCACCTAGCTGTAGCATCGTTCACCGATAGGTGGAATGCCAAAATCCACAAGAGGGGATTGTTTTCAGTTATGTCAAGTTCTGGCTATGTGTTGAGGTCGAGTACGAGTCTACGAACAACTCTTTTGCCATATGACAATGGCAAAGGAAGCCAGCCCCAGCAGGTCTAGATTACTGCTCTCACATGGTCATAATTCAAAGACCCCCCATTAAAGAATCATGCACAGCCCATTCAAAGCCAAGCAAGCTGCCCACAAAGCCCACACCAGTGATGCATATAGATAGTAGAGAAGCAAATGGGTACCAGTTTCAGCAATAATTTTGCAAAAGCAGCAAATCGAAGGACCTTGCCAGCTACAGTGCTATAGCTTATCTTGGGTTAGGATATTTCCTAGGATAGCAAGCCAAGACAAAATCACCAGCCTTTGGGAGACCATATCTATACCAAATAGTTCCAAATCTTAAAAATTACAGAACCATTTTTACCAACTCTTTTGTGCATATGCAAAAAATCAGGAGATGGGTGCCTCTTCGATAAGACATTTTGTCAAACAATTTATGTGCCTGCTATATGCAACCCTATCTTGCATACATGTCTATCAGGAAAGTCACCATCATAGCCGCTAACAAAAAACAACTTTCAAATATTTTTGAGGAATCTCCCTATGTTGTGCAGAATACACCTTCCCATCTGGTATTGCGAGTACTTTGGGAAAGGTGACTCAAGATTGTTCCTCTTTTTGCAAACGGCTCAATTGTTTCTGATTCTTTGCAAGTTTACTTAGATATGCACTTATCTCTTCGTTATTTATTCCAATTACAATGTCAGGATTTCTAATCTTTTACTTAATATATCCACCGGGCATATGATATCTTCAAGAATCAAGAGATATAGTCTTAAAGAATTTCTAACTCATCGCCTATTAATAAAATTAAAGAAATCTTTAGCATAGCAGGAGTCTCTTCTACACGAGCACAGTAAAAATTGTTTTCCGCAGAATAGGTAGGTTTTCAGTGTGAATGCTTTAACTCATTTTTGTTAAAATTGGAGGAGTAAAATCAAAATTTGGAAAATACTCTTTCGCTTTTCTTTTAGATGTTTTCGTGCTTCCATTCCTGTAAAATGTGCCACTGCTAATGTTCTCTGCATGAAAGTCTTGACCACCTTTCCAGCCACCCCAGCCTTCCTATGCTCCAAATTGGGGGACACAACTGATGGCATGTTGTGCAGGGAATTAAAGTTGACAAAGAGAAAACTTTCCCCACTCAAGAGATTACTAGCAATTGGTAAACCTTGCATCTTATCTACATGTCCAAGTAATAGGGAAAATTGACATTCCGAGCTCCCTACAAGTCCTTTGTTGAAATCCACTTCAAACTTACTGATCCAAGTATTTTGTACGTAGCATGATACTCTAAGGCTGATTATGTTCTTTGAAGATTCGTCAAACAAGCTTGGCGCCAAACACTTGTTTAAAAGAATTGATGTTTCACAAACCAGCACCTCCTTCCTCCTGTTTACATTTACTATCCCCTAAAAGTGGACATTTCTTCCTTTTGGAAATTTTTAAAAAAACATCTAACCTGCACCACGTGGGCTAAGATGGTGGTGCGCAAGACAACCCAACAAACTAGCTAGTAATCTATTGAAGTATAATATGAGCATGTAATAGAAACCAGAACACTGTAAACCATTACACATTCATAAGACACAAAGTTGCCAGAATAATGCTATTCTATTCAAATCAAAACGAACAGCTATGGTACATATGCATAAAAGGTTCAACAGCTTGAGAATAAAGATTCTCTTGATCAGAAAGGGAAATCTCTCCCTAACTGATATGTTACTACTGTATATGAAGCCAATACACATATTTTTCAATCTTCTGTCCCTTCAGCAGTCTTTCTGACTAGAATTTCCTTTGCTTTAGATCATAATTTGCTGAATTCATATGGTTTATGCTTTACAATGTTTTTTTTAAAGTGTGCTCTTTCTTTCATATTTCATTGTGTTGTTTGCTTTATCATATAGAGAAAGTTTCTTTTCCTGAGTACTTCCATTTTCAATATTCACTAAATGCGTAATGCCTTTTATGTACATTCCAGGTTCGTGACAAAAGCAAAATCAAAGAACAAGATACATTCCATCGGTGGTTGTTTGGATTGCTCGTGCTCTGTTGGACAAGGTATAAACATTATTCTGTTCTTCTATATTGTGCTCAAGAAACCTTTTTCCTAGAACAGAAAAACAAATCAAATGCACATGAAAACAACCATGTCAACCACACCCGTGGACGTAGAGCAATATACATTATCAAATCATCGTGTCGCATACAATGCATAGACACTGTGTTGCATACCTTTAACCTTTTCTGAGACTATGCTTTCAAATACGGAGTCGGTGATTGTTTGTTTGATTCCTTTGCAGTATTGCTTCATTTCGATACACATCTTTGGAACTTAGAACCGGTATCATTGAGCACTTTGAAACTTTTCTCTCTATCCGATCCTGTAGCATTGGCATCCCTAGAGTTGGAACTAGATTTGAAACTCTTTCTGTTTTGCATGGTGTTCATAGCACGGTAACGTATTTACATCGAATGAAACTATCTGCAGTGCTCTCACAAGAAGCAACTGAACAAGGCCTTTGGGGCGACATATTTTGCATAAAATGGCTTTCAAAGTGGCTCAACTTGCCAATATGGGTTTGGTCCATGCAACACGAGGCACAAATTACCTTCGTTTCAATCCAAATAGTGAGCAACTGCCATATTGTATTCTTTTCCATGATTCCAACCCTCTTAGTGGTCATTACGAACCTTTATTTTGGAAAAAATATATGCGTTGCCATGAGCCAAGAAACAATGCTCATCTATTATCGCTCCACTAGTTCTGTTGAAATGCTTTGGACTGCCCTACGCAGTGAACTAGAACAACTGCACCTTGTTAGACTGCCAACAAGTGACAACATTTGCATTGATAGCCTTTTCAATTCTATTTGTTACCTTCGCAACCACGAATTCAATCCTTGCTTGCTACCTACGTAGGTATGCTGCTCAGGCTTTTGTGGTTCTATCCTTCGAAATGACCATACAACTATTCGCTTTCTCCATACCTGGCTTTCCCAAAACCCAATTAAGAACATGCCACATATTGCCACATGGCAAGGCCTTGTAGTCAAC
The DNA here is from genome assembly GCA_018340775.1 of Taxus wallichiana var. yunnanensis. NCBI lineage: Eukaryota > Viridiplantae > Streptophyta > Pinopsida > Cupressales > Taxaceae > Taxus > Taxus wallichiana. The sequence continues at coordinate 491,133,826 of CM031242.1, read as the reverse complement.
ATAGCCATGTTCCATGGCCACAACAATATACAAGAAGACGAGTTCAACATCCATTGGTTATGCCTACTTTTCAAAATAAATATTCAATTGTGGCATTCGTATCCTTTGCAAGTTTCAAAGGTTTTTTCTAGTGATGCACCACTTGAAAAAACATACAATCTTATACGATTTTCACTTCCCCAAGGCCAATTTCATTATGAATTTTTGGCTGTGAGCACTAACTCTGTACTGGAAGCACCCATAACATATACATACATCTAAATGCATGCACTCAAATAGGTACAAAAATTGAAAACATATCTTTGCAAACAGCTGCAAAAAATAGTGTACATAACTGGGACAAAAACAGATTGCCATTCTCTCTTCGCTCAATAAAAAAACATATACGAAAATAGACGCATCAAATAGCTAAAACAGTTTACACTAATATACATTTTGTGTTGGTCGAAGGCCATACACGTACCAATTTCTTTGTTAGCAAAACAAATTTCATGTCCACAGTAGTTGCAGTTGAAACACATGACGTTTCTCATGAAATGCAATGCAAACGTCAACCACCATAAAAAAATGCAAACCAACAGTGTCCCAGATTGTCTCTTCGAAAGCTAAAAACAACTATACGCAAACACACACAACAAACACCTAACTCTGCACATTGTATTGCCCGTTTTCATGCCCGAACAAATGACACACCGATTCATGAATGCCAAATTTGTAAGCAGCTCCATTTCAAGTTGAACTTGACATGTTTTACAAATGCAACAAAGAAAACATATCTTCAACTCACATCAAACAAAACAATGCCTGAACTCAAAAAAATTGTCGTCCATGCTCAACAAGCTTATTAAATGGAAAGTTGCCAAGATTAGCATGCCCTCAACATATCCAATTGATTCCGATGCTTCCGACAGTTGCAATGCTTTCTGACCTTGAAGAAAGACTTGTGTCTCTTCGGCTTGCATTTGGTCAGATAAGGCATCGAAGCCATAAACGCCCTCAATACACACTAAAGGGAGCAATCATAAATGTCCCAACAAATATTGATATAATTCAACGAGCTTTGCCAAGGCACCCAGAGCAAACAAAAACAATTGCCGTGGCACTTAAACATCGTCTTGAATACAAAAAACCATACCATTCAGGAAATGTTCGCCCTATAATCACCATGGCCGCTCTCAAAGAATTATGCATGACAACATTATATCTCATGCATGAAGTCAAACTAAATCATGGCTGGGATCAAACACTTTCTATCGCCACGAACTTTAAAACAAACAACAATGAAGAACACGAAGATATGTCGTTCGACAACAGTTCTTCCGATGATGACATTGATAATGACGATCCACATGATACACTAATTCATGGTTTCATTGACTCCTCAACTATTCACTATCTTAAAGACAAGATGATAAACATTGCTCCTTCAGAGGGCTTTACACCATTGGGAATTTTCCAGGATAGATTTTTGGAGAGATGAATTTCCCAACTTTGTTTTTCGGCCAAGCTCGCAATGAGATGACTACAAAAACAATATCATATCAAAAAATAGCACAATGGGAGTTGATGCATTCAGATCGTAGATTTTCCTATCATATAACCAATATATTTTTCAAAGCACTAAAATTACTAATTGACCAAGTAGGTCGTTCAATGTGGCTCAGGATCAGAAAGGGACAATTAAAAGGTCGAACACTAACTGCAAAAGATGTCAAATTCAAACCAAATCTTGAGAAAATATTGAAATATGATATCGGGTACATAGACTTCAAAAAAATATGCATTTCCCCGATTATATGCAACAAACAAGGAAAAACCTATTTGCCATGATTCGTCAACTAGGCCCGCCTACTTTTTTGCCACATTCTCAAGTCGTTGAACATTGTTGGTTGCCACTAACCGACACCCTCAGTAATTTATACACCCGCTATCGCAACAAGTATTCCTTTAGACAAGCCAACACCTTCAGATTATAACGACTGTAACTTTTTTGTTAAAAATGATCCCGTTACGTGCACTCGTTACTACAAGCATAAACTTAATGCATTGAAACAATTGCTTTGCCAAGACAAGTCCTTTTTTGGACAAATACAGGATCACTTTTGGGTCACGGAATTCCAAAACAGAGGCAATGCTCATAGTCATTGGCTAATTTGGACAAAAAATGCACCTATCTTTGGAAATGATGCCAATGACATTGTAGAGTCCTACGTTGATCAATACATAACATGTGATACTAGTTTATTCCCTCACCATATCGCTAAACTGCAATGCCATCACCACACGCAAAGCTGAAAAAAACATTCCAAGTGTAGGTACAATTTCCCCCAACCTCCAATGAGGTGTACAAAAATACTTGAACCTGTAGAAGAGCCAACACAATCTGCTATTGCGCATGCACATTCGATTTTCTCGATTCTAGAGAGCAAACGGTATGATACTTGCATTACACATGGTATGTTCCTTAGAGAACTAGACCTTGATGAAATCACTTACATAGAAGCAATACGATCAACACTTACATAACCAACATTGCTGTTGAAAAGAAAACCAACACACGCATGGAATAATAGCTTTTCCAAAAAAATGCCCATGATCTGGCAAGCAAATACCGATGCTCAATATGTGCTAAATGCTTATGCAGCAACAACCTATTGTTGCTCGTACATGACTAAAATTGATCGTACAATGACGAAAGCATTTGCTAGAATTCGGGTTGAGCATCAAAAAATGCATCTAGATGCCTTTCAAATGATTTGGAGCCTAGGAAATGCAATGTTAAATACCCATCAAATGTCAGTACAACAAGTAGTCCACATAGTCCTTTCCATCCCTTTAAACAATACATCGCGAAAATGTGTTTTCATAAACACCTCAAATCCGAAGAACGTACATTTATTCTAAAACCTTCAAGTCAACTTCAACAAGAACCCGACGAATCGAAAAACATCATGTGCTACTCTATCATAGATCACTACATAGCACGACCTCGTTCCTTGCATTCGATTTGCTTGGCTGATTTTGTTTCCATACACAACATTGGTAAACAAAAAACACCTCGAAGCAAGCCAATCATCGTGCGGTTTGTCAACTACAACAAACATCTTGACATAGAGAACTATTGCCGTGAAAGGCTTTTGCTTTACGTTCCTTTCACAGATAATGAAAACGTGCTCAAAACAGATTTTGTGACTTGGAAAGATGCATATGCATTTCATGAACAGACCATACATGCCAACGAATCCAAATTCCACTATACTACCAACACCAAATGGGGTGACATGGACACAACAATTCAAAATGTTCAATTTACTCTTCAAACCTCTGAGAAAATGCCAACAACAAGTAGACAAGAAAACCTCCCCTTCGAACACTATGACATAGATCATGATTTGCCTTTTCATAATGCACAACAACATTCTAGCATTGCAAAGAAACACTTTCAACTAGGAAAACACCCAAGCATTGAACACAACACAACATATTTCAAACAAATGCAACTTCTAAACAAGAAACAACAAACCATTGTCAAAGACATATCTTTCAAGAAAAATAAAGATCCATCAACTCCTATCTACCTTTTCCTAACGGAGGAGGCTCCGGCTGAGGAAAAAAATTTGTTGCAAAATTGATATTTGAAACATTGGCCCGTATTTACGACACCTCCATGCACAGCGACCCCTTGAAAATCAAAGGCTTGATCTTGGCATTTACGGGCAAAGTTGCTTACAATGCTGGTGGAATAACACTCCATTCCGCTTTCCTCTTACCTTTCAATCGATCAGAACTACGCCCGTTGAACAATGAACAATTAGATTCCTTGGCAAAGCACTACGAACAATTACAACTTGCTCTAATAGACGAGATTTCCTTGGTTGGAGGTCAACTTCTATACTTCACAGACCACCGACTTGGTAAATAAAACACAAGCCCACAACTTGCTTTGGAGGAATTGACATGATCTTTTGCGGAGACTTCTACCAAGCACAACCAGTCAATGATTGTCTTCTATTTCACAACCCAGGATTTCTAGAGAATTGATCGGCTATGACTTCTGGAATACACATGTGAAAATATTCGAATTGACTGAAACAATGCGTCAGAAAGATATTGCCTTTGTCTCCGTCCTGAATAGAATTCACACTGGAGAACATTCGAATCTGATCTTGCATACCTCAACAATACCTGCATTCGACCAGTGCCAATTGATCCAACATTCCCATTCCTATTCTACAAAAACACAGATGTTCTTCGACACAATAACAAAATGCTTGCTCTTGCTCCTGGTGACAAAATTGTTATCACCTCTATCGATGAGCAAGACACATCAGTTGAACAAATGGAAGCCTTCTCTAAAACCATCGAATTGCCACAACATATAGAGCTCAAAATTAACATGTTAATTGAACTTTTTGCTGGGAACTATGACATACAAGACGGTCTGGTTAATGGTTCGGATGGCGTTTTCAAAGCATACACAATGACAAATGACTTTGATGCCGTATGGATTAAATTCAATGACCCCTGTATTGGAAAACAACAAATATCTAAACACCCGATTGTCAATACCCAAAACAGAACTTGATTGGGTTCCTATTCTTTGTGTAGCTAGACCCTTGCGTAGAACATCATACAAAAGACCGGTTACAATACGGAAACAATTCCTGTCTTTGTTGTGCATGCACAATACACAGAGCACAAGGCCTGACCCTTGACTGCCTTTCTTTCAGCCCTCTTGGCGTATCATCACATGGCTTGGCATACACAACTCTATCACGAGTCAAAACCATTTCGAGTCTTTACTTGCTATCCCCACTTACGAACAAAAATTTCAGCATCAAGCAAACTATTAGTACAGAAATGGCATGCCTCCGAAACGAAGCTAAATGGAATATTGAACATGACTTGTCTATAGCTCATATTTCTTCCTGTATTATAGTTGCTTCGCTTAATACTCGAAGTCTACATCCTCACAAAGAAGACATTCTCCACGACCATGAATTGATGCAATCCCATATTCTCTGTTTGCAAGAAACTCACATGCCTTGCCCCATTGCAGTTGACTATCTTGACGGATACCAATGCTTTTCTGCACACCATGTACATGGTCTTGCAATTTTCATTGCAAATAATATAGCTTTCCTGCAAAAAAAATACTTTCAAAGCACAAACGTAGAGTCCCTACTTGCAAACATATTACTGCAAGGACAATGCATAACAATTGTAAATGTCTACGTTGCGCCAAATGCAAATCTTGAAAACATCTTCATTGTTCTCAAAAATGTTTTCCAATCCATTGATATCAGCATCCCCAGTTACATTTTTGGAGATTTTAACATCGACATGCACAAGCAAAACAAAAAAAACTTGCTTTCAAAGCATTTATGCAAAAAAACAATTTCATTTCCCACATTCAACAACCAAGTGTCTTCACCAAAAACATCATCGACCATATATGGTCAAACACTATACAAGAAACCTGCAATTCATTTGAAAGATTTGCATATTGGACTGACCACCCAGCAAAGTTTGCCCTCCTTAAAAACACTTACAACAACCTTCCACAATTGTAAGTGCACATACCTCATTATATTGATTCTCAACAACTAACATCTAATTACTTGACTATTTCCTTTCCTTTTTATTTGACACTTTGTAACAACCATGTGCATATGTCAATGCTTTGCAGATAGTTGCAGCAAGGAAGACATGGAACAACCACCGAAGAACAAGGGCATTGGCAAGCAGTGATCTTTTCCAAGAACCCTCTAAACGGTAATCTCTTTCTCGCATTTATATAATTTCTTGTCATGATTCATTCACTATATCCTCCTCAACATTTCAATGAATCCATGCTAATATCCTTCAAATTGCAGGCCAAAACCAACAACACAACAACCATCCTCGATACTTGACATTTGTGCAGGCAAAATTGCAACCATGTTTGAGGGTGATGTCTTGTCGTCTACGGACCAGCACATGCAAGCAACATTTCCCCTTCAAAAGCTGAAATCCTCCATGCTGATTTAGTTGACAAGAAAGGTCAAATGACCATTACTTTGAACATGAGCAACACCTTTGTCCACAAATTTGCATCAACTGTAGTTGCTGGTTCCAGTTTGCGTATTACTAGTTTTGCTGTCAAAGAAAAAACAAAGTATGAATGAGGAGATGCAAGCTGCTCTCTGTCTGCAATTGCAACAACCACTATGGAAAACATACCAACAGTTTGTGAAAATCGTAAACTGACACCAGACATGACAATACAAGAGCTTGTTGAATCAAATGCAACATTCTCCGTCGGGTCATTCGCTGCAATTGTAACAGGAATCCATCACACCAATGACATGTTCACCCTCTACGTTAAAGACACCGACATTGACAATGCCAAAGCAACAGTATCAACACTTTCCCTTTTTTCATTTACATATACATTGCATCATATTACTATGTTCTCTTTTAACCAAACATCATCCTTTCTTCTTTCAGGTACACTTGGGCAACTTTCATGTTTCCCTATGTCACACAATAAGAGACAATATTGCAATAGGAAACATGCCACTATTGCTTTTCAAAAACTTCATCAGACAAGGAACAAAGGGATCACGTGTTGTACGTGTAGGCCATTCATCCTTCATCGACCCTTTAAATGATGAACCTACAAAAACATTTTTACAGTCTCTCATAAACACAAACATAGAGGCACGTGCTTCACAATTTTGCATTTTTAAGTTATCTCACTTCAATGTTTTCTCTCCCATCAAATATGCCTATTAAGAATATATTCCCCTAACAACTTCATCACCATTGTGCATGCTTCGTGCAAAGAACATCTACCTTTCTCCTTTCCAAGCCTTTTGTGTAGAATGTGACCATCTCATGGAACCGGATCCAGCAGAACTACAACAAATTTCCCTTTGTCCAACTTGCAATACATCCAAACCATACAAGTATAAGCACTTGCTCCACTGCACTTTGCAAACAACAAATGACTCCCTTCACTGCACACTGCGAGAGCCATTATTGGGCAAAGTCTTCCCTCAGCTCTCTCAAACAGAATATGAAGAATATCAACAGGACATCTCTAAGCCTGTATTTCTTCTCCGTCAATTCCAAATCAACGGTACATTCACTTTGACAGTTGACAACTCAATTTCAACAATCAAAGAAACCTAGCTTTATCACTTCTCTGGTGAGCTTCTCCATTTCTCACTTCTATTCATTGCATTTGAGTTTAATTCTTTGTTTTGTGTCTAACATATCCATCATGCTCTTGCAGATTCCTGGAACGCTTTTGCACACCATGCGCCTAAACAAACATTTTCGTGGCTCACTGCCCATATGTCCAGGAATAGTACAGCGTTATACTCTAGCTTTTTGGCTATTCGATATGACTACATACATCGTTGCTTAACAACATGCAAGCTCTAGCACGATTTTGCCTTGCTTTCCTTCTATACTTTTTGTAATTATGGTACTCTCAGACTACTTCTAATACAAAGAAAACATAATCCTAAAAATTATTGGCAATTATTATTCTCTTCTTTTGTCTATATGAAATGCAATAGTGTTTTCCACTACATGTTTTTTGCTTTACAATATAGCATACACTGTAATAACCCAAAAAAACACACACACGAACAACACAGTAAAAGACAGGATAATTTTTTTGACTTGCTTCGACACATAACACGACACAACATGTCGTCACAAAGTTACAACCAACTCTAGGAACCACTTGTTACGGGGATGACCATAAAGGCAGCACGGAAACGTTCACACCTATCAAGGACAATTTACTTTTCTTTTAGACATGACAACATAGAAGTCCAACCACAAAACACACTTACAGTTAGGGCCAACCACAATGAGATATTCTTGAGGGTTATTTATTTTAATAAGACATCTTGCAATTCTTAGCTTACGTTTTCAAGGAGACTCAGGATACGATTCATACAATTCATCTTACCAAGCTAAGTTTATTCCTTTTTCACTGAGTAATCATCCTTAAATCTTCTCTATTATGACATTTATTTGCTTAATTCGTTTATTTAGAGAAAGGGGGAATTTAATTTCACAAGGCCATCTATTAACACTTACGCTACTAGAACTTGTTCATGCCCATATGACAACATGGGTTTGCGTTCAACATACTTAAGAGAAGAAAGACAAGGCACCTTGGAAAAAGGTTAGAGGGAGAAGGTTGAGTTGAAAACATCTTCAAGGCCTCATTAGCTATTACCAAGATATAATTGAAACTTGAAAACTTAACCAGAATTATTAAAGACTTTACTTAGGGTTTACTAAATGAGTTTTATAAAAATAAAACAATTTACCATCCAATGGCTAAGAGATAGATTGCGTGGTTTCTAAAGTGTTATCTCCTGCTTATTAAATCTTATTATCTTCCAGAACAATCCATAGATTTCCGTTAAGTTCGTTTAAGAATTTCACCATGAAAGGGATAGTGTTCATGAGTGTAGCTAGGGATATCAAGTTATATAATGTTACTTAACAAAGGATAGTTTCATCTTTGATCACTTATGGAATTACATGCTCTCAAGTTGGTCACCTCTACACCAATTTATTTGCAATATAAATTTTAGTTTAACTTCTATAAGTATTAAACAACCCATTTTATTTTACTTATAACACACTATTACTAAGTCTTAGAAAGATTTAGCTCAACATTTAATCGTAGGGATAAAGTTTAACAATACTCATTTACAAAAACGAAAATAAGGTTACTCAACAAGCGGTAAACAAATTTTCTTATAATTTCAAAGATAGTCAAACAATTCAAGGTTCCAGAGTTAAGACGACATAATCCACGATACAATATACTAAGACATTGATCCTCTTCTAAGTTTTCCACTAGATGTTATCAATAGTTGAACAATATAAAAAGGATTCATACAAAAGAACTTCTCACTGAGGTTGATGTAAAAATCTACAAGTCTATCCCTCATCTACTCGCAAAATCCATCTGCAACAAATTTTTCCACAAGAGTCAGTTCGCGAGAACTGAGCAAGATAAGGCTACACAAAACCACCATAACTATTATCTAACAATACCACAAAAGGAAGCACTTTATTACAAGAATTGGGTCAAACCTCTAAACACTATCAACACATCAAGTTATAATAAAGTCTTCATCATGCCAATCAAAGAAGGAGAAGACCTTGTACTTCAGTTAGGAGTAAAAGCAACGAAAGTAAAGCAATCGTATGAGAATGGCCCTTGGCCCTATAAGTAGAAATAAATAATCTAGCCAAAAATAGAATACCCATCAATTAAGTAATTAAGTAATAATTACAAGATTGAGATTTGATATAAAGACCAACCATCTAGAAATTTATCAAAGGTACCAAACGCATAGGCTATAATAATATATTTTTAAAAGAACAAGAGTTGATCGGCCCAAAAAGGGGAACCACGGGTTTCAGAAATTAACACAAAAAGCCATGTATAATTGAGTTTCAAACCAGAAATCAATTAGAGTATACACACAACATAAGTTTCGAAGCGAAGGTAAGTATACTAGTTTTGACCATTAACTACAAAGATTTTCCAATCATCCAAGAAGGGTCAAAGTCTTACAAAGCTAGTAGCAAACACGCGAGAGAAGAAGGGAGTTTCATCAAACAAGAGTATACAATAATGTCATCAACAAATTTTATAACACTAAAGATTTGCAAACCTCCACAACAATTCTAATGTTTGGTTAATTTAAAATAAATTACCCATTTCCCAAAACAACCATATTTTAAGGCAACCCTTGGTAACACAGTCAACCGTCGCACAATAGATACAAACATAATTTCTAAGTGACATTATCAAAACAAAACCTTCCGCTATGAATCCATAAGACTATCAAATGAAAGATGAGTTTTTCCCGAAGATTAATCACATTTAAGGAAATTTCCATCACAAAATATTAAGGTAATTACGTGCATAAAACCGACCAATATTAATTAATAGCGTTAACACTACAAAGGAGAAATAAAGCAAGTTAGGAAAAATAGAAGAGCGCCATCAACAACAATTCACAGAGGGGGATTAGACCAAAACTATTCTAGTGTCAACGAGGTACTGGATTCGCACAATGAAACCTCGAGCTTAGTTGATCCGAAAAGCTAGTTATGGTTCAAGTTGATAGGGATGGTCAAGGTACTTCTTGAGGATGGCCTTAAAAGCCTAGAAACAAGATGAAAGATAATATAAGAGTCTAAACATGCGAGACGGAAAACACATTGCACACAAACCTTTTCATTCTACAAGTTTTAATACCGAAACTCTAAGCTGGCTAGCCCACGCATTGCTCACACTAATCCTACAACCTTTCTTTCTCGATGTCAAAAGGTTATCAAAGGGACTTGCGAAGGAGCTAACAAAAAAACGTTAAAGACAAACTTGAGTGCTAGGGAGGGGCTTCATAGTTATTGTAAACTTACCTCCGTGATATTGAAAATACTAGTTTGATCAACATAATAACTTGCAACTCAATCGCAGAGAAGAATTAATACATAAACAAACAGATGAAGGTCTATCACTCGAGCAAGAGAAACATAACACCCAAAGGAGAGGGCACACGCATCCTTTCGACCAACATACTGATAACGATAAAAGCTAAAACAAGAAGAAACAAGCAGAAAGGGAAATCTCCCATCATGACATCCAACTGACAAATCAATGCAAGGAAAAGTGGTTCGATTTCACAATAATTTTAAATAAAATACAGTAGAAAAGTGTAGAAATATCTTGCCTTTTTCTCCAGATTCAATAGGTTTCATGGACACCGCCCGGACCAGCAACAACAACCCAAGCCTAATTCCATTTTCTTCAAGCTCTTTGGGCGCCCAAACATCGACCATCTTCACGTTGGCACAGGTAGGAGTTCATGGCCAAGGTGGGTGGTCTAAAATACTTGCCAACATCCTCCCAACGCGTGTCAAAAGGGAAAGTTACAGCGGAACATGGACATCCATCCAGCACAATGGAAAATCCACTTTTGGAGCCCATTTAAGAAGCTGGAAATAAAATCTGGTCTCTTATTTATCACTGCCAGACTGGCATAGTGCGCCATGTTATAGTGCGGACTATATGTCGTAGATTGCTTCATAAGGCATTACCAATAATCTCTATAAGAACATTTTCCTTTTTTTTTTGAAAGTGATGAAACCGCTTTGCATCTCTCACAACAATTTGCTTTGCAACAATCTTGGACAAACACAGTGCGGTGTGGCGGTTAACACATACATTAAGGTTCGAATCAAAGATATCCTCTTTACCTTCATCTCCCAAGACATTTTCTCCAACATTGCATAGATCTCCTGTGCCTGTGGGTGTGATCTGTCACCTACACAAAAAGCATGCACCATTTTATTGCCTTTAATCCAACTACATCCAAGTTTCTTTTTAATTCCTCTATCCTTCATCGATCTCCTAAACATTGCCAGACCAAAAGCTGTGGATAATACTCGAACATGCAGTGGAATCCTCCTGCAAAGCCTGACTATAAAGCTTCTCGTAACCACGAAGCCACCGGAATCGAACACACGATGGAGACAGACCCTCATCTATGGGGCAGAGTGGAAGAAATGAAACAACAAGGCAATTTGTGCTTCGTGAATATTCTGATATGAAACAGATCCATGCCTATGAGATTCTCTTCCATGAGTTACATCGTAAAACAAGCAGAAAGGTTTCAATAGAGAATCTTTGCAAATTAATTTCATCAGGTCTCCTGGTAACACTCTCACTGTCACATAGTCGATTCGATAAACATATCTTGAAGGAGAGACCCGAATCTGAGGATGCATTGATACTACACAGATAACAACATAGTTAGACAACCTGCTTGTTGGAAGCGCTCACAAAGGCTTCTACTACACTGCAACATGCCTGCCGCCGCATCTCTTCCCTACACGACCTGACCCTCGCAGAAAAGAACAGACTGTAGAAGCAGGACAGAACAGACTGCTATCTATCCTGCTGCCTGGCTAAACGCTATTGCGGGTCCCTGACAAGAAAACACCACGCAACACTCAATGAAAGTGGAGGCAGCACGCCTGCTTCACTAGCTTGAAGCTCCAACTAAAACCGCCATATCAAACCCATTTCTGCGCCCAAACTCCATTTTTCAGAGTGCCTATCCTCCATTTTCCTTCACGTTTGGAACAGGGAAGGAGCAGCAGCAAGGAAGGGGGATCAAACCCACGAATGGCATTTGCTGGAAGTCAAAGAACTTGAGACCCACAACCCACACACTCTTCCTCCAACTCCAATCGGCCTGCAATGTTTGAGAGAGAGAGTAGGCAAGGTAAGAGTAGTACAGGAGCAGGTTCATCTGCTGAGAGGATTTTTACCAGGTGAGCGGCCACTAAAAGAAGGACTGCAAGAGCAGAACAAGGAAGCGGCCAAAACAAAAAAACGTGGTCCACTTTTCCCAGCCGCACAAACCCAAGAACGAGCCAAGCGCCTCCCAACCATACGCATTGAATAAAGGATCCAAATGAGATCCGGGTGAAGAAAATCGGGACTCCACCGACTCCCATCTCCCTCACGCAAGGACAGAAAACATAAAATACCACCAACTGCCAGCTACAACCTAGTTGACTGCAAAGCTAGGCAAGGGAAAAAAATAATGGCGCATAGGCTAGGAGAAGAGTAAGATAAATGTTTTCTTCATTCAGTTGGGTGGAACGCATTAACTGCACAAGACTAGCCACAATGACCTCCTCCTTCCAATCTCACGCAAAAGGACAAGGACGTAACCACGAAAGTCGATGCGAGCGAAGGGGCATTACAATACCACAAAAATGATCTTGCTAATCCAACATATATATCTGATTTTGTACTCCCTTCATTCTGCTATTGTTATGCCTGCTTTCTCCTATGGTGTCTCTCTCTAAAGTCTTCAACATACTACAAACCTGGTTCACAAAACCTCTTTCTATCCCCATTTGAATTGCAGCTATGTTTTCCTAGATCCAGTCATATATTGTATGCCATTTCCAGAAATTTTGCATAACACTGAAAGTTTAATGAACTATTGGATTCTAATTTAATGTTGCATATGAAACAAATACAAAACAAGTTGTTTAATTACCATTTTTTTCGCAATTTCTTATTCAACTTGCCAAGTTATCAAACAATCTACATTGGCTGCATCAAAAATTAGCAATCGTATGCTTGTTTATACTCACTTCCAGTTCTTTGTCCCAGACTGATGACTTCACACCCAATGTCTTCCTCAATTCAAGAACAACTTCAAAATCATGCTCAATGCCTCTAAAAGAACTGTCTTCATGCACAGTCTCAACAAGAACAACGTCAATTCAAACACACCAGAAAAATTGTTTGTAAACAGGTGCAACAATTCTAGCTGAAGCTTTTCACCAAGACTATGTCAAATACTTCCACTCAGATGGTTTGTGCAGAGAGCAAGAAACATTAACTCCTTCAACCTTCCAAATTCTGAACCAACACTTAGCTATTGAATGTACACTGGGCACGATAGCAAACACTTTGGCCCGAGTTTTGCTAGCAGGACAACCTTAATTTCAATGATGCCTTTTGACATACTTTGTTTACCTTTTATGTGGTTCAACTTTTTTATTCATATCTAACAACAATAACATCTAATGAATATCTGCTTTCAAGTGTTTTGATAGACCTCCATTCTCAATTCCAAAAATCCAGGTCTGGTATGCACCAGGAGGATGCTGCGAAGGTTCTCTTGCATTTGGCTTTACATGTACCAATTTCACATCTTAAAAATTACAGAACCATTTTTACCAACTCTTTTGTGCATATGCAAAAAATCAGGAGATGGGTGCCTCTTCGATAAGACATTTTGTCAAACAATTTTTGTGCCTGCTATATGCTAACCCTATCTTGCATACATGTCTATCAGGAAAGTGACCATTATAACCGCTAACAAAAAACAACTTTCAAATATTTTTAACCAATCTCCCTACCTGTGCACTCGAATACACCTTCTTGTCCATTTGCAGATTACCTTTGGGAAAGGTGATTCAAGATTGTTCCTCTTTTTGCAATCAACTCAATTGTTTCCTCTTACATTGCAAGTTTACTTAGATCTGCACTTATCTCTTCGTCGAGTTATTCCAATTACAATGTCGGGATTTCTAATGTTTTACTTAATATATCCACCATGCATATGATATCTTCAAGAATCAAGAGATATAGTCTTAAAGAATTTCTAACTCATCTTTATTAATAAAATTAAAGAAATCTTTAGCATATCGGGAGTCTCTTCTACACGAGCACGAGTAAAAATTGTTTTCCGTAGAATAGCGGGCTTTAAGTGTGAATGCTTTAACTCATTTTTGTTAAAATTGGAGGAGTAAAATCAAAATTTGGAAAATACTCTTTTGCTTTTCTTTTAGATGTTTTCGTGCTTCCATTCCTGTAAAATGTGCCACTGCTAATGTTCTTTGCATGAAAGTCTTGACCGCCTTTCAACCGCCTTGACCTTCGTATGATCCAAATTGGGAACACAAGCGATGGCATCTTTGTGTAGGGAATTAAAGTTGACAAAGAGAAAACTTTCCCCACTCAAGAGATTACTAGCAATTGGTAAACCTTGCATCTTATCTACATGTCCAAGTAATAGGGAAAATTGACGTTCCAGCTCCCTACAAGTCACTCTTGAAATCAACCCCTGCATTCCATGCCTGCGATAGGCATCCCGCCATAACATATAAATCGAGGACAATTTATAAGTTTTCTGCTTCTATTATCTGTATCATTATATAAAGCATACGGACGTTCTCAACAATTGACCTTAAGGTATTCACTGAGAGCCATAGCATTCCATCTGCCTGCATTGCCATACTGAAATCAGAAGGCAACAAACATTGGCTGTGCAAACTAAAGAACCACCAGTCATAACAATATCATACTTCACCTTACTCTAGAATCTATACTTATATCTAACATCCAAACAACTCAAGATGTCAAAAAAATATAGCACACAAGGGACATAAAAATGGAAACAATGCAGGGCTATTGTTTCTGAAGCAGGATGAGTTAAGGAACTGCCTTCTGCAGGAAGCACGTAGCAAAAACAACCAACCTTTTATATCACCTGTTTGTAGATATTTTAAAATTTGAACACAATAGCAAGCACAGAAAGGGACCAATTTCCCTGAACTATGTTTTTCCTTTGTGGGAATTAATCTAAACATCTTCTAATAATTGGGATCAGGATTGTTGTAGAGGAGTTGAGGGTATTTTTAGACTTTATTAGAAATAGAAAATGCCCATACTTGCCACAAAGTTACCATAGCACTTGACCATACTTGTATGACTGTGTTGAATCACTATAACCATGCATTATCAACGACATTTTCATATGGCATGTAGTTTCTAAGTATGAACAGTAAAATTTGATAAGAATCCTATATGCCTCAAGTCATAATGCAAGCCTACAGATATGCATATGCTTCTTAGGCCCTGTATTATCAACACATCCATCTCAGAAAAAGAAAAAGTGAGGAGACATAGCAGAGAGTTCATATGCCATAGCTGATTGCAAGCGACCAATAACGTACATTGCAACCTGGACAGGTATCTGGTTTTTGCTTTCTCTGGCACATTGAAGACTCTAGTTAACCTCCTTCTCACCATGAACCGATTCTGTCTAGATCACGAACTGGTCATGGTCTTCCACAGAAAATGTTTTAACAATGCACATCACAAACTGCCACATGTTATTTTACATAGCTGACACTATCCAGAGTAATAATGACGTTCTTTACACACTTATGAAAAAAACAATTATTCAATTTTATCATAATTTTTATCTTCCCTTTTTAATATAGTAGATCCTTTTTCACAATCTTCTCATCGTATTCACAATATGTTTCATTAAAAAAAAATTATTCCACAAATTCATAATGCCCTTCAATCATACAAACTACACCTATATGTCGATAACTTTCTGAGGTTGCATATCGCATTCATGTATCAGCACAATTAATTTAAGTGCCACATCTAATTTCGTCTAACATCCTCATTTACACCAATGGAAAACCTCCTATCCAAAAAAGTCATCCCCGAAAAAACCTACCATTTTTGCTTCTGCTTTCCTATTTGAACTAGACAAATGCTCACAACATTCTCGCACCGTAGCGATTCCCAAGCAAAAAACACATAACCCATACATTGCAATGTCCTACAAGCTTGCATTAAACAAAGCTCACTCAAAAACCATTGTTATATTTAATTTTTATTCACCCATACGCATGCAACTAATCAATTTTTATTCAAGAACCGCACCAAACAGTAGACCAACCCTGGTTTTGGGAACTTCTGAATACATAATATATTATAATAGACATTTTCATTGGCAATTTCTAAGCTACTTCTTTAGATACCCTGCTACGAATCAAGATACAATTGCTTTCAATAAGCTTATTCATAACAAACAATCGATTTTGGCATCATCCATATACGAAGTTGTTGCGCTTCGTTAATTTAATCACCCTTTACACTAACGTATTACAGTTTTACTAGTGAATATCGAATATAAATGCAACATATACAAAGTAAGACCTTACATCATCTAATATATATACCTATATATTACAGTTCTACTGCAGACTGCACAACATGCGCCAGCAATCGCCCACTGTTTAAGCTCATCTTAAACATAGAAACAAACAACAATTTCAATCCTTAATGTTGAGAAAAAATTACTTCTGCCAACAGTATGTTAAAGTCACAGGGTCAGGGTTTCACTCCTCGGCAAAGCACTGCTATGGCGATCCGCAAGGATTCACAAACCATGCACATGTTACTGCATTTGCAAACTAGAGCAATGCATGCACCATAAAATATATTCCAACAAACATTTCGACCCCTAAATTGTAGACCCGACACATCCAGCCCTTCAAAAATACATTGGCATCGGCAGGATTTGCCATATCATGGCCTTGTCGTTTATGGGATGATTATGTTTTCTTATTAAAATTTCTCATTGAATTTCCTCTACATACATTCCAAAAAAACAAATCTCATTGAATTTCCTCTACATACATTCCTTAGTACCCATGTCGAACATGCCTCTTCAATGCATCTTGGAAGTGCTTCTAAGACTCTAAAAACCTCTCTCGATAAAAATTAAGACTCTAAAAAACCTCCCTCAATAAAAATTAATCCCACATTAGTTGGTCATCTTACTCTCCAATAACATATAAACCCAAATATGTCACAATCATTATGCCAATAAAGGCAGTGGCATGTTGGAAGTAACCCTCTCCTTTAACGATATGTTAAAGGGAATCGGGATGTATCATAAATGATGTATCGGATTTTGAGGTGGGAAGGCCTTTAAAAAATTAAAAAAGCAGAGTGGAAAGCCAACGGCATTTAAGATCATAAATGAATGCATAGGATTCTGATGTGAAAAAGCGAACAAACAAAAAAGCGTGGAGATTACGGCACGCGCCGGATCAGATACGAACGTTGAAGGACACGTGAGAGAGATTGCATCGATATAAATAAATCTTTACAACAGGAAGGAGACCGTATGTTGACGCGATGGGAGGATCATTTTATGTGTTCTGTCCATTCCGTTTCTGGTCATGTTTGTACCCCGTTCTGTCCGTTCTGTTTTTGTAATGTGTTGTGCATCTGTGTAGTGTGAATGTGCCCGTTCTTTCGTATGTATATTGTGCTTGTATTTCTGTTTGTGGCCACTGTGTGCATTATTTCAGATTAGAAAACAGAGAAAAAATGGAGGCGGCATCTTATCATGAGGTAAGTTAGGGTTTGCTTTACTTCCGTAATGCGGCTTTGCTTATACGTATCTATTTGGATCTTATTTCTCATTTATTTTTGTTCTGGTTTAACGCATTGTGGACGAGAGCGGTTGAGCGGCCATTAATTGCGCAGGGTAGACACAGAAACAGAGGCCAAGGTCAGTCAAAGTTTATTCCATTATTAATGTTTTTCTATTTTTTGGGCGGTTTCAATATTAAGAGTTCAGTAAGAATATTTAGGTTTTGGAATCTGGCTTTCGGACACGTGAGAGAGATTTAATCGATATAAATGATGTATCGGATTTTGAGGTGGGAAGGCCTTTAAAAAAGAAAAAATGCAGCGTGGAAAGCCAACGGCATTTAAGATCATAAATGAATGCATTGGATACGAATGTGAAAAAGCTAAAAAAAAGAGCGTGGAGATCACGGCATGCGCCGGATCAGATGCGAACGTTGAAGGACACGCGAGAGAGATTGCATCGATATAAACAAAGCATTCCAACAGGACGGAGACCGTATGTGTCATTTTATGTGTTTTGTCCATTCTGTTTCTGGTCATTTTTGTGCACCGTTCTCTGTTCTGTTTTTGTACTGTGTTTTTTCTGTTCTCTGTTCTGTGCCTTTGTGTTTTTTCCATCTAGGGTTTCATTTATGTCGTGCAGGGGCGCGTTCTGTCTCATGTATATTGTGCTTGTATTTCTGTTTGTTACTACCGTGAACATTATTTCAGATTAAAAACAGAAAAAATGGAGGCGGCATCTTATTGCGAGGTAAGCTAGGGTTGGCTTTACTTAGGTTACATTATATGATCACGGCTTGTTTAATCATTATCCATTCAGTGATTTCACATTTTTTTGGTTCTGGTTAAACGTATTGTGGACGAGAGCGGTTCAGCGGCCGTTACTTGAGCAGGGGAGTCAGAGAAACAGAGGCCAAGGTCAGTCGAAGTTAAGTTTCTTCCATTATTTATGTTATTCTATTTTTAGGCGATTACAACACTAAGAGTGCAGTACAAATGTTTAGGGTTTCTGGACGTTCACGTTATTTTTCGGATGGTTCTCGAGGGTTTGAATTTTGCTTTTGGATCTTCAAATTTGAACGTTGCGGAACGCGGGTGAGAGATTTACATCGATATAAATAAATCCTTACAACAGGATGGACACTGTATGTTGACGGGATGATCATTTTATGTGTTCTGTCCATTCTGTTTCTGGTCATTTTGTGGGACCCGTTTATTCTGTACTTGTGTTTTTTCCATCTAGTGTTTCATTTGTGTTGTGCATCTGTGTAGTGTGAATGGGCCCCTTCTGTCGTATGTATATTGTGCTTGTTTTCTGTGCTTGTATTTCTGTTTGTAGCCACTGTGTGCATTATTTCAGATTAGAAAACAGAAAAAAATGGAGGCGGCATCCTATCATGAAGTAAGTTATGATATGCTTACTTCCGTAATGCGGCTTTCTTCATACGGCCATCTATTTGAATCTTTTTTCTCATTTTTTTTAGTTCACGAGAGTGGTTGAACGGCCATTAATGTCGCAGGGAAAACAGAGAAACCGAGGCCAAGGTCAGTCAATGTTTCTTCCATTATTTATGTTTATAGGTGGTTTCAACATCAAGAGTTCAGTAAAAATGTTTAGGGTTTCTAAGCTTTCGCTTGTTTTTTTCGAAGATTCTTAAGGGTTTTTATTCCTCTCGCAATGTTTTTAATATTTTCTTGCTGTCGTAGCATTTCCGCTACGTTACTATGTTTGATATGGATTTATGTTATGTATTCTATTACAATTGTGTCTGGTGGTGGTTTAGTACTCTATGATATTGTGGCGGTTTAGTGTTTTGCTATTGCAGTATATAACTTGAGGGGGTAGATTTTAAATTTCTGTGTTAATAAATTCTCTACGTGTTAAATAAGATAGATAAGCCAACTCTTTATTGCTTTTGTAAATTACAATGTACTGAAAGGTCTAATAAGTTAGGGTTTGCTTTACTCTAGAAAATCTTCATCATCCAACTTCACCTTATTTGTAGTTTTGACTCTTTGATCTTTCTAGCGTTTACAATTTTTACACGTTCTTGTAATTCGAGTAACTAATTTATGTGTTAGATATGTTTATTGTCCTGGTTATTGAGACTTCAGCACTTTGTTTTTCCTTAGTTTTAGTAAGTAATGTATATGTTGGATTTATTTATTGTTCTGGATATTAGGGTGACACTTTATTTATTATTCACAGATTATTGTTTTTCCAGTTTCTACAGGGTTTCAGAAATTAGGTTTAGGGGTTGGTGAAAATCCTTGGTTTCTAATATTTAATATGTACCGTTGTAGTTAGTGTAGGATTTAGATAGATAATCCAATTAAATGCACTGACTTGTTGCAATTGTCTTCCTTGATTATTTGTTACTTCTGTTTATCTATATGAAATATATAGTTAATTTACTGTAACCTCAGATCAGTACCATAAGTAATAATTGCACTTTTCAATGAAACTGTACTTGTATTTTTAGGTAATGGATATTCCCCCGTTCATCCAATTTTTTGGTTATGTTAAATTTAGTGTTTGGTTATCATACACCCATATGTTGGCCATTATAGCCATCTTTTATCTATATAATATGTTTTTGCTGTTGGTAATGAAATTATGAATCTGTATTTTATTTATGCGTATCATTTTATGAACCTAGTTACTGTTTCTCTTGTAGGATTTTGCTCGCGTAGTCATTTAGATTCCACTTAAAGCATTTCTTAAACCTTACATTGCAATATGACACGATTTTAGCAGGTAATGCCAAGTGATGTATTTTGCAAAATGTAGTGTGAGTGCGATGGTGCACTGTGTTTAATGTAAATTTTAGATATTCTGCAAATATCTGCGTGATTACAATTGTGCAATGTGACATTCTATAGTTTGTAAAACCTTTGTGATTTTAATCGTACATAGCTCTGTGCAACAACCAATAGAGAAACTTGACGCCACAACGACTTGTAAAAATCAATAGTAAAGCGTGCTGCCACTTGTAAAAACTTCTTAAAGGGGCCCACAAGCAAATGTTTATCAATGGTCTCCCCTTTGCTTGTATTTGGTATAGTTTTGCACCCACTTTTTTTTTTAAACTTTTGTAGAAAAACTTCTTGTGGATTTTATTATATAAGTGGATTCAAGTATATTTGAATTATGGATTATGTCTATGTTGATTTAATTTTTAAGTGAGTGATTGCAAGTATATTTTAATGTTGGATGGTGTGACTGTTTTTTTGTGGATTTTATTATAAGTAGGATCTGATTGCAAGTATATTTGAATGTTGGATTGTGTTTGTATTAGTTCTTGTGGGTATATTTATATGAGCTTGGTTATCCAGATATGAAACTGTGTAGATTTTTAATAAAATATATTAGTCTTACTGTTACAATTTGTATAGATTAAATTTGTCTATATTTTAATGTTGGATGTAATTGGTGTGACTATTTTTTTGTGGATTTTATTCAACATAAGTAGGATCTGATTGCAAGTATATTTGAATGTTGATTGTGTTTGTATTAGTTCTTGTGGGTATATTTATATGAGCTTGGTTGCAGATATGAAACTGTGTAGATTTTTAATAAAATATATTAGTCTTACTGATTACAATTTGTATAGATTAAATATTGTCTATTATTTTAATGTTGGATGGTGTGACTGTATTCATGTTTTTGTGGATTTTATTATAAGTAGGATCTGATTGCAAGTATATTTGAATGTTGGATTGTGTTTGTTGTATTAGTTCTTGTGGGTATATTTATATGAGCTTGGTTGCAGATATGAAACTGTGTAGATTTTTAATAAAATATATTAGTCTTACTGTTACAATTTGTATAGATTAAATTTGTCTATTTTAGTATTTTGTATTTCTATGAATTAGTTTTAGATTTGCTTGAAGTAGTTTGTATTTATAGTATTTGCTTGTTGGATGGTGTGACTTTTTTTTTGGTTTTATTATAAGTAGGATCTGATTGCAAGTATATTTGAATGTTGGATTTTGTTTGTATTAGTTCTTGTGGGTATATTTATATGAGCTTGGTTGCAGATATGGAACTGTGTAAGATCTTTAACTTACTGTTACAATTTGTATAGATTAAATTTGTCTATATGTAGTATTTTGTATTTCTAGTGAATTAGTTTTAATATTTGCTTGTTTAGTGGTTTGTACTTATAGTATTTGCTTGTTGGATGGTGTGACTGTTTTTTTTTGGATTTTATTATAAGTAGGATCTGATTGCAAGTATATTTGAATGTTGGATTGTGTTTGTATTAGTTCTTGTGGGTATATTTATATGAGCTTGTTTGCAGATATGAAACTGTGTAGATTTTTAATAAAATATATTGGTCTTACTGTTACAATTTGTATAGATTAAATTTGTCTATATTTAGTATTTTGTATTTCTAGTGAATTAGTTTTAGTATTTGCTTGTTTAGTAGTTTGCATTTATAGTATTTTTGTTGGATGGTGTGACTGTTTTTTTGGTTTTATTATAAGTAGGATCTGATTGCAAGTATATTTGAATGTTGGATTGTGTTTGTATTAGTTCTTGTGGGTATATTTATATGAGCTTGGTTGCAGATATGAACTGTGTAGATTTTTAATAAAATATATTAGTCTTACTGTTACAATTTGTATAGATTAAATTTGTCTATATGTAGTATTTTGTATTTCTAGTGAATTAGTCTGACTGGAACCAAATTTAATATTTGCTTGTTTAGTAGTTTGTATTTATAGTGACTTAGTTTTAATATTTGCTTGTATTTTTATGACATAAACACATTTTTCCTGTGGAGTGCAATTTGAACCATTGTATTTCTAGTGAATTAGTTTTAATGATATAGATTAAATTTGTCTATATTTAGTAGTTTGTATTTCTATGTGAATTAGTTTTATATTCGCATGTTTAGTAGTTTGTATATATAGTGAATTAGTTTTAATATTTGCTTGTATTTTTATGACCATAAAACATTTTTCCTGTGGTGTGCAATATGAACCATTGTAGATATAGCTAAAGATAAAATGATATAAATCTGATTTTTGATTTTATATATATATTATAAAATTAATGTAGTGTATTTTATTACTTATAGTTGTTTAGTACAAACATTTGTGTAGTAACATTAACTTTTGTTTTATTTATTTTTAGATAATGGTTGTATTTATCTAAATTCTTAGATAATGCATTGTTGTAGAACTGTCATTGCACATGGTTATAAATGTTGTTATCTGGTTTTTGCTTGTATTCAAAAAATAATTAGTTGTATTTATCTAATTTCTTAGGTAATGCATAGTTGTAGAAGTCTCATGCATATGTATTTATCCGGAATGAAAACTTGTTCCATGTATGACTGCACAATTATTTGTGTAGGAACAAATACATTGTTTACGTTAAAGTGATTACTTTTTATTGTATGTATGTGCATGTTATAAGAATTTAATGTTTAGGAACAAATACATTGTTTACAATTATTTATGTCTCATGCTTGCATTTAGTTTTTTTCTTGTATGGGTTTGATTATTGAAATCTTGGTTGTATTTGATGCTTGCATGAAATATTTTAATTTTTATCATGTTTGTAAACTTTTAAGTACATTATTTGATTATTTGAATGAAGTGATTGATTATTTTTATGTATATGTATGTGTATTTATCTGTTTATTAAAGTTTGTAATAAGTGATTTTTTTTTTGTATTTTCTAGTGTAATGATGTATTGTATATGTATGCGTATTTATTAGATTATTAAAGTTTGTAATAAGTGCTTGACATATGTTTTATGTAAAATATGTTAAATTGTATGTATATGTATATGTATTGTATATGCTACAACAATTCTAATGATTGTAATGTATATGTACTTGTTTAGTGTACTAATGATATACAATAATGAAAATAGTGTATGAATGTGCTAATAATATACAATATGTAAAATGTCTGTTTTTGTGATGTACATTGTAATATTTGTTTGAATGAGTATTCTATACATATATGTTTGTTTAGTGTATTGATGATACATATAATTATAAATCTGATTTTTGATTTTATATATATATATATAAAATTAATGTAGTGTATATTTATATACTTATAGTTGTTTATACAAACATTTGTGTAGTAACATTAACTTTTGTTTTATTTATTTTTAGATAATAGTTGTATTTATCTAATATCTTAGATAATGCATTGTTGTAGAACTGTCATTGCACATGGTTATAAATGTTGTTATCTGGTTTTTGCTTGTATTCAATAAAATAATTAGTTGTATTTATCTAATTTCTTAGGTAATGCATAGTTGTAGAAGTCTCATGCATAGTTGTATTTATCCGGAATGAAAACTTGTTCCATGTATGACTGCACAATTATTTGTGTAGGAACAAATACATTGTTTACGAAAGTGATTATTTTTATTGTATGTATGTGCATGTTATAAGAATTCTAATGTTTAGGAACAAATACATTGTTTACAATTATTTATGTCTCATGCTTGCATTTAGTTTTTTTTCTTGTATGGGTTGACAATTGAAATCTTGGTTGTATTTGATGCTTGCATGAAATATTTTAATTTTTTATCATGAATGTAAACTTTTAAGTACAACTATTTGATTATGTGAATGAAGTGATTGTTTTTTTATGTATATGTATGTGTATTTATCTGTTTATTAAAGTTTGTAATAAGTGATTTTTTTTTTTGGTATGTATATGTATGCGTATTTATTAGATTATTAAAGTTTGTAATAAGTGCTTGCACATATGTTTTACGTAAAATATGTTAAATTGTATGTATATGTATATGTATGTGTATATGCTACAACAATTCTAATGATTGTAATGTATATGTACTTGTTTAGTGTACTAATGATATACAATAATGAAAATAGTGTATGATATGCTAATAATATACAATAATGTAAAGATGTCTGTTTTTGGATGTACATGTAATATTTGTTTGAATGAGTATTCTTACATATATGTTTGTTTAGTGTATTGATGATACATATAATTATTAAAATTGTTTATGTATTTTGTGAGAAAGTGTGTGCAAATGTTTTTATGTGTATGGTTGTTTTTATATATGCTTATTTGCATAGGTATTTGGTTATGTGAAATGAAATGATTGCTTTTGTTTTTTGTATGTATATGTATGTACATGCTACAGCAATTCTAATGATTGTAATGTATATGTACTTGTTTAGTGTACTACTGATATACAAAAATGAAAATAGTGTATGATATGCTAATGATATACAATAATGTAAAGATGTCTGTTTTTAGATGTACATGTATATTTGTTTGAATTAGTATTCTTTCATATATGTTTGTTTAGTGTATTGACAATACATATAATTATTAAAATTGTTTATGTATTTTGTGAGGAAGTGTGTGTAATTGTTTTTATGTGTATAGTTGTTTTTATATATGCTTATTTGCATAGGTATTTGGTTATGTGAAATGAAATGATTGCTTTTGTTTTTTGTATGTATATGTGTTTTTATACTATTTTGTGTTGAGTGAATATGTCCGTTTCTAGATGTACATTATATTTGTTTGAATGATTGTTCTTTCATACATGCTTGTTTAGTGTATTGATATTACATATCATTATTAAAATTGTTTATGTATATATGATTATTTTATTTATTTGACGATTTATACAATTATGAATATAATGTATTTATTGTTTAGGTAATGCAAATGGTTCAATTTGCATGTTTATTTTTACTATAGGTTGTAACATGTGGGAAAGTATTATCATACGTGCTTGTTTAGTGTACTAATGATAGACAATAATGAAAATAGTGTATGATATACTAATATGTAAATATAACTAGCTTTAGATTTATATGTATATTTGTTTGAGTGAGTGTTCTTTCACATATGCTTGTTTATATGTATTGATGATACATATAATTATGAAATTTTTTATGTATTTTGTGAGAAAATGAGTGCAATTATTTTCATGTGTATGGTTGTTTTTATATATGGTTAATTGCATAGGTAGTTGCATATTTGTTTATGCTATTTTGTGTTGAGTGAATGTCTGTTTTTAAATGTACATGTACATTTGTTTGAATGTTCTTTCTTACATGCTTTGTTAGCGTATTGATGATACATATCATTGTTAAATTGTTTGTATAAATGATTGATTTATGTATTTTGAATTATACAATTATGAAACAATGTATTTATTTTTTAGGTAATGCAAATGGTTCAATTTGTATGTTTATATTTACTCCAAGTTGCAACATGTGGGTATATATTATCACATGTGCTTGATTAGTGTACTAATGATATACAATAATGTAAATATGTCCATTTTTAGATTTATATGTATGGTTGTTTTGTATATGCTTATTTGCATATTTGTTCTTAGATGTACATGTATGTTTTTTTGAATGTGTGTTCTTTCATATATGTTTGTTTAGTGTATTGATGATAAATATAATTATTAAAATTGTTTATCTATTTTGTTAGAAAATGTGTGCAAATTGTTTTTGTGTATGGTTGTTTTACATATGCTTATTTGCTTAGGTATTTGCATATTTGTTTTTATGCTAATTTGGAGCAACATTTGGATATAAAAGTATTTGTGTAATATGTGCTTGTTTAGTGTACTAATGATATACAATAATGTAAATATGTCTGTTTTTAGAGGTACTTGTATATTTGTTTGAATGTGTTATTTCATATATATGTTTGTTTATCTATTTTGTTAGAAAATGTGTGCAAATTGTTTGTGTATGGTTGTTTTACATATGCTTATTTGCTTAGGTATTTGCATATTTGTTTTTATGCTAATTTGGAGCAACATTTGGATATAAAAGTATTTGTGTAATATGTGCTTGTTTAGTGTACTAATGATATACAATAATGTAAATGTTTGTTTTTAGATGTACCTGTATATTTGTTTGAATGTGTGTTATTTCATATATATATGTTTGTTTATCTATTTTGTATAGAAAATGTGTGCAAATTGTTTGTGTATGGTTGTTTTACATATGCTTATCTCGCATTGTATTTGCATATTTGTTTTTATGCTAATTTGGAGCAACATTTGGATATAAAAGTATTTGTGTAATATGTGCTTGTTTAGTGTACTAATGATATACAATAATGTAAATGTCTGTTTTTAGATGTACATGTATATTTGTTTGAATGTGTGTTCTTTCATATATATGTTTGTCTAGTGTATTGATGATATGTAATTATTAAAATTGTTCATCTATTTTGTTAGAAAGTGTGTGCAATTGTTTTTGCATATTTGTTTTTATGCTAATTTGGAGCAACATTTGGATATAAAAGTATGTATAATATGTGCTTGTTTAGTGTACTAATGATATACAATAATGTAAATGTCTGTTTTTAGATGTACATGTATATTTGTTTGAATGTGTGTTCTTTCATATATATGTTTGTTAGTGTATTGATGATACATGTAATTATTAAAATTGTTCATCTATTTTGTTAGAAAGTGTATGCAATTGTTTTTATGTGTATGGTTGTTTTATATATGCTTATTTGCATAGGTATTTTTATATTTGTTTTTATGCTAATTTGTAGCAACATCTGGATTTAATTAATTACATGTAATTTTGTGTTGATGTTTATTTTTACTTCAAATTGCAACATCTAGATATAAAAGTATACATATAATTTTTAATTTTTTTTTGTATTTTGTGAGAAAGTGTGCAATTGTTTTTATGTATACGGTGGTTTTTATATATATTCTTGTTTGGAACAACATATGGATGTACACATAATTATTAAAATTGTTTTTATATGTTGTGAGAAAGTGTGTGCAATTGTTTTTATGCATATGGTTGTTTTTATGTATATTCTTTCTTGGAATCACATGTGGATGTATGTTTGATTTTGAAGTTAATTTGGAGCAACATTTGGATTCTATTAATTATATGTAATTTTTTTTTGATGGTGCTTTGTAGATGTTTATTTTTAGTGTTTATATTTATTTTTACCCCAAATTGCAACATTTGGATATAATTGTATATATAAATGTATGGATATATATGTTTGTTTGGTTTACTAATGATATACAAAAATGAAAATAATGTTATGTATTTTGTGTCAAGTGAATATATTTTTTTGTTAGCCGATGGGGTGGGAGTGGTGCGGTCAAGTCACATGGTGGTTGTGTGAAAATTGTTCATCCTATATTTCAAAAGTGAGGCACGTTTCCTCCCATAGGTTGGTTTATGTATATACTTGCATCTCCGCTTGTATACCGTGTTAATGATATTTTTCTACATGTATATTTGTTTGAATGTGTGTTGTGTATTGCCGACGCTTTGTGGTTGCTGTTGTTTTGCTCCTTGAGTGTATCATGGTATTTGTAGTTTGGTGCTCCTCTTGTTTATCCGTTAGCCGACACTTTGGTATGGTTGCTTATATTTTATCGTGGTTTGCTCCTCTCTGCCGATTTGGTAGTGTTCTAATTGTCCCACTTATGCGGTGTTGTTGTGCAATTGGTGGATCTTCATGTTCCATGGTCGCTTAATTGGGTTCCTAATATGTGGATCATAACAACCAGTGTTGTGGATTCTCTCTAAAATCCTCATATGTACAAGGATGTGGGTCCTTTCAACACCCTCAAATTACCCTCAATCCAAAAAAAAAAATATGGCTGTTTGTTTATGTATATGTATTTTCCGAGAGTGTATACTTGTAAAGTGTATGGTTGTTTTTATTTGTACTTGTTTGCCTGGGTATTTGCATGTTTGTTTTTATGTTAATTTGGAACAACATTTGAAATTTTGCTTTTGGATTTTCAAATTGAACGTTGAGGGACGTGTGTGAGAGATTTGCATCGATATATATAAATCTTTATGTTGACGAGATGATCATTTTATGTGTTCTGTCCATTCTGTTTCTTGTCATTTTTGGGGCCCGTTTATTCTGTATTGTGTTTTTTCCATCTAGTGTTTCATTTGTGTTGTGCATCTGTGTTTCGCGAATGGGCCCGTTCTACTGTATGTATATTGTTCTTGTTTTCTGTGCTTGTATTTCTGTTTATAGCCGCTGTGTGCACTATTTCAGATTAGAAAACAAAGTAAAAATGGAGGCGGCATCTTATCATGAGGTAAGTTATGTTTTGCTTTACTTCCGTAATGCGGCTTTCTTTATACTTATCTATTTGGATCTTTGTTCTTATTTTTTTAGTTCACGAGAGTGGTTGAACCGAGGCCAAGGTCAGTCAATGTTTAGTCCATTATTTATGTTTTTATGTGGTTTCAACATCAAGAGTTCAGTAGAAATGTTTAGGGTTAGGGTTTCTAAGCTTTCGCTTGTTTTTTTCAAAGATTCTTTAGGGTTTTTACTCCCTTTGCAGTGTTTTTAATATTTTCTTGTTGTCGTAGCATTTCCGCTACGATACTGTGTTTGATATGGATTTATGTTATGTATTCTATTACAATTGTGTCTGGTGGTGGTTTAGTACTCTATAATATTGTGGCGGTTTAGTGTTTTGCTATTGCAGTACATAACTTGAGGGGGTCGATTTTAGATTTCTGTGTTAATAAATTCTCTACGTGTTAGGGTTTGCTTTACTCTAGAAAATCTTCATCATCCAACTTCACCTGATTTGTAGTTTCGACTCTTTGATCTTTCTAGCGTTTACAATTTTTACACGTTCTTGTAATATGAGTAACTAATTTATATGTTGGATATGTTTATTGTCCTGGTTATTGAGACTTCCGCACTTTGTTTTCCTATAGTTTTAGTAACTAATCTATAAGTTGGATTTATTTATTGTTCTGGATATTAGGGTGACACTTTATTTAATATTCACAGATTATTGTTTTTCCATTTTCAACAGGGTTTCTAATATTTATGTTCTGTTGTAGTTAATGCGTAGGATTTAGATAGATAATCCAATTAAATGCAATGATTTGTTGCAAATGACTGGAAGATTAAATGTGTTCCTTGATTATTCGTTACTTATGTTTATCTATATGAAATATGTAGTTAACTTACTGTAACATAAGATCAGTACCACGAGTGATAATTGCACTTTTCAATGAAACTGTACTTGTTTTTTTAGGTAATGGATATTCCCCCATTCATCCAATTTTTTGGTTATGTTAAATTTGTTGTTTGGTTACCAAACACCCATATGTAGGCCATCATAGCCATCTTTATCTAAATAATATGTTGTTGTTGTTGGTAATGAATCTGTATTTTATTCATGTGTATCATTTTATGAAACTAGTTACTGATTCTTTAGTAGGATTTTGCTCGTGTAGTCTTTTAGATTCCACTAAAAACGTATCTTAAACCTTACATTGCAATATGACACGATTTTAGCAGGTAATGCCAAGTGATGTATTTTGCTCGTGTAGTCTTTTAGATTCCACTTAAAGCATATCTTAAACCTTACATTGCAATATGTCACGATTTTAGCAGATAATGTCAACTGATGTATTTTGCAAAATGTAGTGCGAGTGTGATTGTGCACTGTGTTTAATGTGAATTTTAGATATTCTGCAGTTATCTGCGTGATTACAATTGTGCAATGTGACATTTTATAGTTTGCATGAAATATTGTAAATTTTAATTTTTCTAATTATGAGATTGTAATATGTATATGATTACCAAATTATTTTTGATCATAAATGAAGTAGTTTTATTGTATGTATATGAATGTTATGTTATGTATTTGATTATCAAAATTTATATTTTGTCCTTGTTATTATGTTTTTGCAGGAGATAGTGTAAATTTTGATTTTTAAACATCAGATTGTATTTTGTATGACTTGTCTATTGCTTGTGAGTTGCTAGTGAGTGTATGACTTTGTATTTGATGCTTACATTTATGTTTTGCACAAAATATTATATATATATATTTTAAATATAAGATTGTATCATGTATGATGTCCATTTGCTAGTAAGGATATATAATTATATTTATTTTTTTATGAATGTAGTCTTTTTTTTTTTTTATGTATGTGTATTTGATAATTAACATTTGTATTTTGTGCTTGCATTTATGGTTTTGCATGAAATATAGTGAAGTTTTATTTTTTTAATATCAGATTGTATTCTGTACGACTCTTCTATTTGCTAGTGAGTGCATACGATGATAAATTTTATTTATTTTTATCATGAATGAAAACCTGTTTAAGAGTGCTCAACTATCTGATTTATGTGAATGAAGTGATGAACTGATTATTTTTTATGAATGTGTTTGGTTATTAAAATTTGTATTTTATGCCTGCATGTATGGTTTGCATGAAATATTGTAATTTTATTTTGTAGGTAATGCAAATGGTTCAATTTGCATGTTTATTTTTACTATAGGTTGCAACATGTGGGAATGTATTATTGTATGTATGTGCTTGTTTAGTGTACTAATGATAGACAATAACGAAAATAGTGTATGATATTCTAATATGGAAATATGTCCGGCTTTAGATTTATAGGTTATATATATGTTTGAATGAGTGTTCTTTCATATATGCTTGTTTATATGTATTGATGATACATATAATTATTGATATTGTTTATGTATTTTGTGAGAAAGTGTGTGCAATTATTGTCATGTGAATGGTTGTTTTTATATGCTTATTTGCATATTTGTTATTATGCTATTTTGTGTTGAGAGAATGACTATTTTTAAATGTACATGTACATTTGTTTGAGTGGTTATTTCGTACATGCTTGTTTAGTGTATTGATGATACATATCATTATTAAAATTGTTTATGTATATATGATTGTTTTATGTATTTGACGGTTTATACATTTATGATTAAAATCTATTTATGTTGCAAATGGTTCAATATGTATGTTTATTTGTACTCCACAAGTTGTAACATGTGGGTATATATTATTGCATGTGCTTGATTAGTGTCCTAATGATATACAATATTGTAAATATGTTCTGTTTTTAGAAATACATTTATATTTGCTAGAAAGTGTGTGTAGTTGTTTTTATGAGTATGGATGTTTTGTATGCTTATTTGTATATTTGTTTTTAGATGTACATGTATGCTTGTTTGAATGTGTGTTCTTTCATATATGTTTGTTAGTGTATAGATAATATGTATAATTATTAAATTTTTCTATCTATTTTGTTAGAAATTGTGTGCAATTGTTTTTATGTGTAAGGTTGTTATGTATATGCTTATTTGCATATTTGTTTTAAGATGTACATGTATGTTTGTTTGAATGGTCTTGACAAGAGATCTTGATGTGTTGATGCGTGAGAGTCTTAAGGGTTTTGTTTTTTTGGATAACCTCTTCTATAAACTTAACTAAGATTGCTTCATGTAAGCACTTCTTGGAACCCACGTTTAACTTGCGTGCCACCTTCGATATGATGGATTGAGGAATGAAGAAATTTTGTATAATAAAATTTGTGGTAGTATCAAAGGCCTCTTATAAACAATGAAATAGGAAGTGAAATATCGATTATGATATTGAAAAATATAAAGAGAAATGAGGAATCATTGAATGGGAGTTTATGAAGGAGAGATGAATTTTGGAGGAAAGAATGAGACAACATTATGATTAATGTACTTGGTTATGATGGAGGGTTAACTTCCTAAGAGTTAACATGTTGAATGAATGGAAAGATTCTTTGAGTAAAACAAAATTTATGGTAGTATCAAAGGGCTTCTTATAAACAATGAAATAGGAAGTGAAATATTGATTTTGATATTGAAAAATATAAAGAGAAATCAGGTATCATTGAATGGAAAGATTCTTTGCCCATAAAATACATTGTTAGAGCAAAAGGTTAAATTTGGATGTATTTAGTTGAGTAGACTGTAGTGATTTGTTGGCATTAGCTACAAACCGAGAGATAACTAAAATGAAAGGGAAAGATGTGAATTTGGAATAAAATAGTTAAAAAGTTGAAAGCAAAGTTTTTATCGATAATAGGTTTCAAAATATAAGTTAAAAATATTATAGCTCTTAAGAGGGAATAGGAGGGTTTGAAGCACTAAAGTAGACACTAAGATAATATAATGAAAGAGGATAATAATCATTCATGATGAAAGATTATTCAAATTGGGATGTTTTGGTTGTGGACTACTGTCTTTCGAACAAGCACCTCAAAGGGGAAGGTATGTAAAATAATCATTGATGGTTGTAGTTTTTAAGGTATGGTCTTTATTGTGGTAGAAAAATTGATTTTATGGGTGAAACTTTCATGACTATAATTAATAATCATCTTGAAGGATTAAGCCCAAAGTAATGCTAGTTGTAATTTTTAGTTGTGGAAAAATATATTTTGAATAAGTAAATGATGAAGGAAAGGTATGTAAAATAATCATTAATGATGTTTATTGTGATGATTGAAAATTGAGTCTATAAAGTGAAAGACATCCATATTGTTCAAGAAAAAAATGAGGTAAATCATAGATAAATAAATAAAAGAACGAGGTGTATGGTGATGTTATTTTGAAAGATGTGTGCCATACATTATCAGGGTGGAGCAATATGACTAAAAGGTTATCTATAATAGAGAGAAGAATATATATACTTTTGAAGGACAATGCAAAGGTGGTCATGTTACATATCAAGGAAGAACACAAAATTGAGGGTCATGTTACATATTAAGGAGTTATTTTGTTGAGATTGCAAAAGTTGGTGTTATGCATTGATGATTGCAATTGTGAAGGTATGGTTGAAAGATTGAGTCTATGTTGTAAAAAAGTCCATATCCTTGGCACATATTATGTTTCAAAAAACGAGGTGTGTAGTGATGTTATTTTGATGGATGGGTTCCATGAATTATTTGGGAGGACTTGATAATATGATAAAACATCTTATTTGCAGTGGAGGGAAGAATACTTACACTTTTGGAAAGGACAATGTGAAGATGGGCATGCTACCCTTTTAAGGAAGTTGATAAAGGCGATAACTTGTTAACAACAAAGAAATATGTTGTAGAGATTGAAAAAGTAGGTAGGTGCAATGCATTGATGGAAAAGGTGGAAGTAGAGACATTATATATACTTGGAGCAAAAACAAAGGTATTAAAAAAATGCATTAATGTCATATAGTGCCTATTATCAAATGTGTTGCCTATGAGGAAGGATAAATAACATATTCATTTGATTTGAAGATTAGCCTTGCTCTCGATGTAGAGTGATGAACTAAGTAGGCAAGTAAACATTTTGATGAAGGAAAGGTTGGTTAGAGAAAGCTGAGTACAACTACAATATTGTAGAACAACAAAAAGGATGGAAATTGTGTTGATATTAGAGTAAGAAAGTAAACCAAAATTAAGTATTTGTTCTCAAATTTTGATAATGGAAATTCGTTTGAAATTTATTTTAGTAACATTGTTGCATCCATAATAGAGTGTATGAAGAGAGTAGTTTTTATGGACAAAGGTAGGAAAAATCATTTTTGAATTGTTGAAGATGTTAGAGGCACCCTATTTTGGTGTATGAAGAAAGTAGTTTTTATGGACAAAGGTAGGAAAAATCATTTTTGAATTGATTTGAAGATGTTAGAGGCACCCTATTTTGGTATTATTGATTTTTAACAAGTTATTTAAAGTTCATTATTATACATCATATGTGGGGACTGAAGTTGTGTTTGTGTCAATTCAATGAAAAGATGAACAAGATTATGAGGAAATGTTCTACCTACAATGTGGCATGTTATGATATTGTTGAATCATTAAGAAATTGGAGACAATTCAAGTAGTTAAAGAGATTGTACTATTGATTGGCCAAGAATCATTGTGGTATCATGGTGAAGAAAGTTGATAATAGGCATACTAAATGGTCAAATTAGGGAAGATGTCTCGCGTAAGCATGTTGAAAGCATTGATGATAACAATGGAAAACAAAGTAGTAGTGGTTGAGATAACAAGGTGTTTTGTGTTAGCGATGTAGATTTTGGTGATGTTGTGAGACAATGTAAGGACCCCACATTGGGTAGTGGTTCTCATGATTATAAAAGAATTGAAAAATAAGGGTTTGGTTGGACGCTTTCGTATAAGTAAGACAATTGCTCCTGGTAGACAGGTATTATTGCTTGAAGGTAAAGAAAGGCATGTAGGATCATATAAAGATGTGTGTCAAATGGTGAAGGGCTCATGTATAGAATATTGAGCTATATGTGTTATTACAAATGCTTCTACGGCCATGAGTAGATTTGAGTATGGAGAAATTTGTGTTGACTTCTTAACTCTCAAAGAGGACATGATTCTAATATTTTATAAGATGTGGTTAGGTTGCATGGAATTTTAAGAAGATTCATTTCAAATCGGAGAACAATTTTTGAGATTCAATTTAGTAATGCAAACTACTCTCATATTGAGGGATAGATAACAACGGTAAACATGAGTAGTTTACCGCTCATCAATCGACCTAGAAATGTACCCGAAATGTATACATGAGTAGTTTACCGCTCATCGATAGATTCAATTTAGTAATCATGTATACATTAAGACCTAGAAATGTACCCAAATAGTTTTTTTGCTCTTATTGCAATCTTGTATCAAAATATTTTGAATCACACAAATTTAGTGGCATCTGCAATTTCGGTTTTTAGATCGATTTTAGTTGGGAATGGAATAAACTATTTAAAATCATTTTTCTTTCATCTCGTTGATAGAGATTGTAAGCCTCTGGATGTACCTCAAAGCGTGATTGATCATAGATTTTGATGTTTTATTGGGTCTTCTAACTCGAACCTTCGTGCTAGAATCTCGACGATTGTATGAAAAAGTGCAAATTTGAGCTCTCCATTGATGAACACTTTTTGGTTGGAGTGTTTCAACTATTTTGAAGCTTTCTATTATTGAAGTTTTTGAAGGATTTGACAAAGTCCAATCTATCTTGTTGATCTTCCACGAAAAATTATTTAAATAGCCAATCCTACCTTCAACTACCCTTGTTTTTGCTATGTATATCCACGTAAGAACAAAATCCATTTGTTAAAGTATTTAGAAACAGATAAGGATTCCAAATTTATTCAAGAACTTTAGTTTTTCCGTGAAAATGATTTTTGACCATTTACAAAAATAATCTCAATGCATTTATAATACACCCCTTACATAAAATTTCCCCCGCTAAAAGAGGCATATTCGAAGAATCTTTGTTGCACATATTAGATCATGATTTGCAGAAAGTGACATTAAACAGATTCACAAAGAGGTTGTCGTGGTTTTCAAAAAAGGTGAATCATTGCAAATATTTGTATCATTGTTTTAATTGGAGGCATCTTCTTCATCCTTTGCGTCTATAACACGTTTTCCCCTCCAAAGAGAAGAATAGTTGAGGGACCTTTGCTTGTTACTAATTTGTTTCAGACAGAGACATTTAACAAATTAAGATCAAAAATCCGCTAGGTGGACCAATATGAACTGATCACTTCTATGGGACCCTCGAATAATGACTAGGATGCCATGCTATGCAACGCCTTTTTAGCCTTTTGTGCATGAACTTTCATCATTTCATCCTTTTTCCCTCCTTTTACTCTGAAATTTTACATTTTGCTTCATTGCACGAGCCTGAATCCTCTTTACAATTCGAAAGGAGGTCATGTTGATTAAATCTTTGAGGACAAGAGTGACATGAGTGCCCGGGTGCTTTTGTCATAATTGGGTTCTAGTGATTTCATCTTCAAAAGTAAGGGTCCGAGGCCATTGAAAGGAAAATCAGTTAAGTGTTAGTAGTATTGTAAAATGTGCAAAGCTAAAAATGTGGTTAGTCAAGCTCATAAATAGTAAAGTGTAAGAGATAAAACATCATAAAAGGCCAAAATGAGTTTTCAACCATTAGTTTTCTTGTTTAGTAATCATGCATACATTACGACCTAGAAATGTACCCAAGCACATAGATTTTGTGTCTATATTTGCCCCACTTTATGTTGTTGAGTGAGTACTCGATAGAAGATACATAATAAACTAGAGGAGTGTACTAAGTGAACAAGTAGCCATATGAAGCGTGCAATGATCGTAATGTGAAGCATGACAATTGGGAAAGGGGGTAAACCCTAAGGGCAAATTGTATGCATAGTAGTGTGTTGTTGGAGTTTGTACTAGTTGCTTTTAAAGATAAACCTTCAAAATAAGAGGAAGAGACTAGTAAAAGTTTCAGTATATGAAAAATCGAGTAATGTATGTATAAACAAGTAAAAAATGTGTAAATTGAGTAGCTAAGGAAATAGTGCATTTGATTTATGAGAGAGTATAAGATAGAAAGTTCTCCTGTTTGTCTTGGAGATGTCGTTGGATAAGGTTGGGAGTGAGCAATTCCCAACCACGAAAGTGTCAAGCCACATATTTGAGCATATTACCGGTAAAAATGAGGTTTTGGGAGATCTCACGTCAAGAGAAGAGTGTTGAGGATTGCAGATTTGAGATCTAATGCTTGAATTGATTAGTACCATTATAGAGTGACACATCCCGATTTGTAATGAATTGTGATTGAATTGAGTGAATACCGTAATTGAAGACAAGTGTTTGATATTATAGATTTGCACGTAACTTGTTGAAAATTGTGTTTAACTTAAAAACTATTTGGTTTTTCCTCATAACACAAGTGCCTAGATGGGACATAAGTGTTTGTCATTACTATTTGATTTTGGGCACTAGTGTCTGATTTGTGTTTGTGCTCCAAGTTTGATCATTGGACCACTCTAGTAATTGTGTCTTTGCTAATTTTGTGCAATTCTCTCATTCTTGAGCTTTGTGTTGTAAGGGGGATTTTTTTACTCAATAGTTGCCCGACTCGTGTGGGGTTCATGCGTAAGATGGAGTAGGAGGTGGCCCAAATTAGAGGACATGAAATTGATATCCATATTGTAGATTGTATAACTACACAAGGTAGGGGATGTGCATGATAGGATCAAAGGCATATGCTAACAAAATAGACTAGTAAACATGATTTATTGTAAAGAGCAAGGAAGTAAAAGAATAAAATGTAATAAGAAATTACGAAGACAGGAGGGACCGCAAAAATAGGTTGTATATGAGGGACATTGTTCACAATTTTAAAAGATAATTAGGGCGAAGCGGTCCTAGGAAAACAATAATCAAGTAAGATATAGGGCATAACCCGCAAATAGTGGAAAACAATAACAAACAAGAAGTAACAAATAATCATGGTTATATAGTATCTTGCAAGACAAATGTTACACATGAAGCGGTCTTTCGCATGCTAGAAAGATAAGTAGTATGTCAAAGAATTTAGATATCAACGAAAAGTAAATTTATAGTAAAAAATGAAATGAATAGTGTAAGAATAGGACTTGTGATGGTGGAGTAAGAGAGTAACAAAGGTATATGCCTTTAGGAGCCCTAAGCGAAGGCCCGGTAAAGAAGGGTGTTAAGTATCATGCATCTTGTAAGAATTTGTAAAGGTCATGCATTCACCTCAAGATACCACGTGAATGCACATGTTTGTGTAATAAAAGATAATGACATACTAAGAGTTTGACTAACATAGGGTTCATATTGCAACATGCAAATAATATAAGTTAAGAAGAGTAAATACAACTAAGATAGGTAGATGCCAAGGCTCAAGGAAAAATTGTTGAAAAGCAAAAACAACAAAATAGGTCTGTTTCTACCTCATCGCGACCGATAAGACGACATCTATAGTCCCAAAGTTGGCCAACAATCTTGTTGTTCCTAAAAAAAAAATATTCTTGTTGATAAAGATCAACACAGACGATTCTGATGTGACTCGAGAACGTTGTTTATATCATTAGATATCAAAGGCAACGGATGCAAAATTACTTTTTGTTAAAGATTATGCTAAAACATTTGAATTTGTCTCTAAAATTGTTGTTTTCTTTTAATATTTTTAATGTAATGAAAAACCATCATGTTAACATCTCGATTTGAGCTCTAACTATTCTAAGACGAGAATGATTTATTTTTCTCATGAACTAGTTAAGCTGTAGATTTCTTCAAAAACATTAGAAAAAGAAGTTCATAAGGCAGACATGATTCTTGGACGGTTGAACAAGACGCATTAAAAAAGTAAAGTGGATGGTTCATAAAGTTTTGAATGTTCATGACATCAAGAAGACACCACCATTTTATTTATCATTGATTATTGGAGAACTTCTAGTTTATAATTGCATGGTGGATAGTGGGGCAAGTACCACAGTTAAGCCAAAAGAAATTGCAAAAAAATTGGGTCTGCAATATGAGCATACAAAAATGAGTGTCTTAAATCTTGATGGAATTGTAATTAATACATTTGGTTTAATCAGAAATTTAGAGGTAACGTTACATGCTTGCCTAAATATTTCTATTCTGTAAGATGTTACTGTTGTGGATTTACCTCCATATTTTGTTTTATGTTTAACTAGAGATTTCACAAAGAAAAATAGGATGTTATCTCTCTTTAGATTGGTCCTTTTTTTTCACTATTCGTACACTGTGAGTCCCAAGTTAGGGATAATCGGATGGTACGCAACCCTTTGGCTGCTATGGTTGTTATGGAAGATACAAATGTCATTGATTGGTGTGACAAATGTTTCATGCCTCATGCTCCTTGTGAAGAAGATCAACAAGGAGCTGATAATGATGATGATGTTTGCATGATGGGTTGTTCCACCAGCTCACAACAAGGGGCAAACTCAACTCAGGTGATAAGTGCTAGAACTGCTGCCACCTTTTTGGACTGCATTCATAGGGTACTTATTCTTCCTCTCTCTCATACTTCAGAAGTAGATAATGTACAAGCTTTTGAATTACCCAATAATGAATTTGAATATTTAAGGGTTTTAATGATTAAAAAGTATGATGGGGGAATCCCATATGAGGAAGATAGTCTATTGTTGATGAATGTTGTTGTTGCTCAAGAGAGGGAATATAACACAAGAAGTAAGGCTGTCAAAGGGGCAGGGCCTCAAGCCAAGCCAAAATCTTCCTTACTTTAAAATGTTCCTAAAGAGACTCCTATGAAAGAGGCATCAACCAAAATCCCTGCAGTTCAAAACAAAAATCATACCCTTGCTCATGCCCAAGTTGTCAAAAATCATGCACCACCTAATGAGTGTGTTGGTTTTCCTTCCAATACTACCTTGCCAAAGAGTGTCCCATATGATATTGCCCAAGTGTTGAGTCAAATCAAAGTATCTGTCCCAATTGTTGAATTTCTTAGGATTCCTGAGCACAAAAAGAGAGCATTTGAATACTTGGGGTTGAAAGAAGAGAAGAATGCCCTAGGTAGAAATGTAAATATTGTGGAGACTCCTCTAATCATTGAAGAACTAGAAGCACCACCAACATCAAAAGAGCTAGATGAACCACCTGAGGTCTATGTAGGGACATCCTTGGTGGACTCTCAAATGAATGTGGATCCATTCTTCACCACTTTGATCATAAATGATAGACTATTGCACAAGTGCATGTTTGACTCAGGGGCATCATGGAATGTCATGCCTTTGGAAGTCATGAATGAGCTAAACATCAAAGTGACAAAAGCACATGGGAAGTGCACTGCCATGGACTCCAGGGAATGCCAATAGTGGGGTGTGTGAAGGGTTTGGTTGTGCAACTTGCAGCTTACCCAAGTAAAAATTTAAAACTTGATGTTGTCATTGTTCACTGCCCAGCCAAGTGGGGCATGCTATTGTCAAGAAAATGGGCTGCAAGTGTTGGTGGGAGTTACCAAATGGATATTTCCTATGCTACCATCCTAGTTGAGGTCAGCCTTGTTAGGTTGTATGGAGAAAGGAAAACGCTGCATCTTGTTGAGGATCCCAACAATGCAACCTATGAAGTATGGTACACAAATGTCGATGTAGATAACTTTGTGGGATTTGTTGATGGAAAGGAGCACAAGATTGAGAAATGCAAATGCCTTGAACAAATGGGCTATCCATGGACTATTGTTTGATGGAGTTTGCTCCAAATTTGGGAATGGTGCTTGTATTGTTCTACTTTCTCCTGGTCAGGAAAAATTTGTTTTTTCTTTCAGACTTAACTTTGAATGCACAAACAACATTGCTGAGTATGAGGCACTATTGTTGGGTTTAAGAATTTCTTGGAAATATGGTGTCAAGGACATCATTGTCAAAGGAGACTCAAAATTAATTGTGAAACAAGTTAGAAAACTGTATGCCACAAAGAACCAGCGAATGAAGCAATACAAGCATGCAGTTTGGGACTTCATTGAGATGTTCAATTCATTTAACATACTGCATCATGATAGGAAGTTCAATGACTTGGCAGACAAGCTTGTAGTGTTGGGGTCTCGGTTTGACAATTGCACAATGTCCCCATATTGTGAATATGAGGTTGAGGTATTGACAAGACCTTTTGTCTTGACAACATTAAGCAGTGACAGGGCTTTGATGATGATATTCAGATAAGAAGATTCTGCAAAATAAGGGAGAATTTGCTGATCAGAATATTGATTGGGAGCCAATGGTTTATACATCAAAAGGA
Source organism: Taxus wallichiana var. yunnanensis (assembly GCA_018340775.1). Lineage (NCBI taxonomy): Eukaryota > Viridiplantae > Streptophyta > Pinopsida > Cupressales > Taxaceae > Taxus > Taxus wallichiana. Next base: position 491,092,631 of record CM031242.1, on the reverse strand, counting down.
CAAGAAACCTTGTTTGGCAAGAGTATCATTCAGCTAAAGACTAACACCATTCTTAGAGGGCTGATTGCTCTTGAATCTAATAATGATAATGTTGATTGCATTGTTAATAGATGTGTGGCCGCCTTGAGGGATATTGAGGAGCATGATCTTGGTACAAAGGAGAAGCCAAGGAAAATTTGGTTAGGCAGCAATCTCAGCAAAGAGGAGAAACAATCATACATCCGCCTATTCAAAATACCAAGATTGCATGGCTTGGACCTATTCTGAGCTCAAAGCATACAGAGAGGACTTGTTTCAACATGAGATTCCCTTGGAGCCCAATGCAAGACCATTCAAGCAGAAACAGAGGCCAATCAATCCACTCTTATCTCTCAAGATGTAAGAGGAACTGAAGAAACTAAGAGATGGAGGGATTATTCAGCCCACAAGGTATTCCTCTTGGGTGGAAAACTTAGTACCAGTCAAAAAGAAAAATGGTGACATCAGGTTGTGTGTTGACTTCAGGAATCTGAACAAGGCTTCAATGAAGGACAACTATCCTTTACCTAACACGGAACACATGTTGCAGTTAGTGACTGGTTCTGAGTTACTGTCCACCTTGGATGGTTTCTTTGGTTATAACCAAAGCTGCGGTGAAGGAATTAGAAAGGATCAAGACAACCTTCACTATCCCTGGGGGGACCTATGTTTATGTCAGGATGCCCTTTTGGTCTGATGAATGCTGGAGCTACATTTTAAAGAGCAATGAATGTTGTTTTTGTTGGTTACATCAATGAATTAATTGTAGTCTATTAAGATGATGTAATTGTATTTTCTAGAAAGAGAAGTGATCACCTACTGCACTTGGAGAAGATGTTGATAAGATGTAAAGAATATGGCATTTCATTCAATCCAAAGAAATTCCATTTTGGAGTGCAAAAGACAAAGTTTCTTGGTCACATTGTGTCACAAGGAGTGATGATTGATCCAAAAGAGTAGAGGCCATCAATAAGGTTCCAATCCCAAAGACGAAGAAAGGAATTCAATCATTCGGTGGGTAGATAAACTTCATCAGAATATTCATATCAAACTTTGCTGAACTAACCATTCAAATCACTTCCAAGTGAAGAAAGACCAGGTCATCAAATGGGAGGAGGCTGTCATCCATGATTTTAAAGGGATGAAAGAGGCACTCAAGCATGCTCTGTAATGGCAGCTCCAGATTATAAGAATCCCTTTCAGCTGTTCTCTTTTGCTTGAGAGAACACTATTGCTTCTATCTTGCTGCGAAGGATGATGAAGGGGCTGAAAGGCCCATTGCTTTTTTCTCGGAAGGCCTTGTAGGAGTCTCGAGTATAAGTACACTATCATGGAAAAATAGGCATTTTCCTAATAAAAGAAAAAAAAGTTTTTAGACCTTACATTCTAAGTTCTAATGTGGTTGCTTATGTTCCCAGACAATGGTGAAGGACATCTTGTCGAGATAGAGGTCTCAAGCAAGAGATGCAGTGAGTGAAAAAATTACAAGAATATGACATGGACATTCAAACCATGAAGTGGTGAGAGGTTTGGGCTCAGCTAAGCTTATGGCCGAGAGCAACTTGCAAAATATTGAGTAAATGAGGTAGAAGAAGAAGGGGCAGGGTATTTGAAAGGTTGAATTCTGAGTGGTATAAAGATGTAATCTTTTATCTCAGACACCTGAGCTTCCCTGAGCACTTAATTAAGAACTAGAAGAGAGCCCTTAAGTTTGCCTCCCAAAAATATGTCATCACTGATTATGGGTTATCTTGGAAGAACCCAGAGGGAGTCCTCTTAAGGTGCATTGCGAAGAAGAAGCCCTTAAGATAATTGTTGATATCCATGAAGGAGTTTGTGGGGGCACTTTGCTGTAAGAGTCACATCACATAAGATCATGAGGGGTGATTATTGGTGGCCAACTCTTTTCAAGGATACAACCTTGTTGGTTAGAAGATGTGAAAGCGCCAATGTTTTTATGGAAGATTGAAAGATTCGGGCTCCCTCCCTTTCAGAGCTGTATCAATTGAAGTCCCATTCAAGCAATGGGTTATGGATTTCATTGGTGAAATTTTAGACCTTTCAAGTGCACCGCCATGGATTCTTGTAGCAACCGATTATTTTACTAAGTGGGTGGAGGTAATCCCCACCAAGAAGGCAAACACCAAGTTGTCATGGACTTTGCATGGACTTTGTATTGAACAATATCATCTACAAGTTTGGGGTGCCAATCAAGATTGTAGTCGATAATGCCATGAGATTTAGAGCTAAGCCTTTGGTGGCAATGCGCAGGAGTATGGAATCACTTGACATATTTTTCCAATTACAATCCCCAAGGAAATGGATAGGTTGAGTCTAGTAACAAATATTTGCTAAAGATCATGAGAAGAACATTGGAGCAGAACAAGAGAAGGTGGGGTGAACAATTGAAGTTTGCTCTCTGGGCAGATAGCATCACTGTCAAGAGGGTCACTTGAAAGAGTCCATTTGAGTTGGTGTATGGGACTCAGGCCCTACTGCCTCTTCATATGCAACTGTCTTCATATCAGTTTATGCAATAACTAGAAGATCATGAGGTACGCCTTTATGATGCCCACATTAATCAGATTGTTGAGCTTGATGAAGAAAGGAGGGTATCCCACTAGAGGCATCTAAAGTTTAGAAGAAACTAAAGAAGTTATTTGACAAGAAGGTCACTCCCAGAGCCTTCAATGTTGGAGATCTTGTGCTGTTATGGGATAACAAACATGAGGATAAGGACAAACATGGCAAGTTTGACTCATTATCGATGGGCCCCTACTCTATTGGCATCAGAATTGGAGAGCATGCCTTCTTCCTCAAAGACTTAGATGGTGAACTGCTCGAGTTGCTTGTTAATGGCAGGCATTTGAAGCATTTCTTTGATTGATGCTTCTGGATCGAGAAGGTCTTTTGTAGAATGTATAGTTTGTTTGTTTCCCGTATTTTGTGTTTTTGCTCGTTCTGGTCCTCGATGACCTATTTTTTCTGGTTTCCCTATTTGTTTTTGAAGATGGCTCTATTTCTCTGCTCTGCAAGATGAATCCGTTGCCCAATGGATATTTTGGCACTTGGTCTACTTTTGTTCTTGTGGCACTCACAGGAGTGACCATCCCCGAGTCGTTGTCGGTGTTGGTGCTAAAAATTGTCTCGCCTCAATTTGCCTTTAGAAAATTATTGATTTACGGCCTCTGCCATTTTCTCCTTCCCCATATTATGTCTGGTTAATCTTTTTGGGTTTTTTTAATTTGTTCTGGGTTATAAGTCACTTTCTTTGTTTATCTAAAAACTTGGGTTCCCCCATGTTTTCTGTTCTCCACTGTCGGTATTTGTTTTCCTTATCGTTTCTGCCACAAGTACTCGAAAAAAAATGAATGGATGTATCCCTGAAGAACGTATTTGAGCCCTGTAACATTTCTAAACTTTTTGTCCTTGAAGAAAAATTCATTCTTAGGCTCAAATGGTCATTTTTCTATATTTTACGGTTTGACGGGCATCCACGTGGAGGCACGACACTCATTTTAAGATCTATTTTTGGTTTGGCCTTGGGGCAACGCCGGGAGGACACGTGGAAGCTTCCGTTGCTTGGCCTAGACTTAGACAAATTTTTATGCAATTGGAGTAGTTTGGCGGAATAGGACACGTGGTGAGCTCGCGCTCATTCAGGGTCTTCGCTTCGGGCACCATCTTGAAGTTGTGCCACGGAGACACGTGGAGGAACCACGTATGTTCGAGGACCGACCTTTGAGTTTCATTCTAAAAAAGTCCAGGCTGACACGTGGAGGCCTCTGCTTGCTTCACATTTACTTAGACTTTTCAACAGGGAAAAAGAGATTGCCTCGGAGCATGACACGTGGCACCTTCCACTAAGCTTCAAGCATCAAATGATTTTGGCGGAATAGGTATCAAATTTTTGGGACCGCCTCAAGGTGCGCCATGGTGACACGTGGCAGTTTAAAAAGTAAAAAATGTAGGGAAGCGGACCATCGGAGGCAACTTGGATTTGTACCTCCTTAAAGATTAAAATTTCAAAAATGGCTCGCAAGCCCAAGCAAGGGAAAAAGTCAATGTTTTTCCCGGTCAATGGTGCAATGCGGACTCTCAGGGGAAGTTTGGAAAAATTTCCTTTTGGGAAAAAAGGGTTAAAAGTAAAAATGGTATCGCGGCCCCATCCCAATCACATTTGGACACGTGTCAGGGTCGTTGTCGAGGGCGGAGTTGTGTGGAAAATCTGGAAAATTTCCCTTTTCCAAAAAGAGTAAAATGTCAGAATTTGGCCGTGGTTCCTTTCTAATCATATTTGGACACATGTTAGGTTCAAATCCCGAGGGCGGAGGTGTGGAGAAAAATGATTTTTTTTTTTTCCGCTTTTTTCAAAAAAAAAAGTTGTAAAAGTCAAAGGAAGCCCCTTGTTCTTGTCTAAAGTTTGAAAACTACCACATGGACGGCCCAAATTCAAAGTAAAGATCAACAAGGTTGTGAATCTAAATATGATTTTCCCCCCATTTCTCTGAAACACGTCTGGAAGTGCGAGTCTCCATGATTTCTTGGTCTTTTCTACACACTAAGCAGAGAAGGAAGTTAATATTGATATCTGAAGTTTGGTGGGAAGATCTAGAGGATGTCTTTCACCAATTGAATGGTCGACTTTCGTGCTCGATCAGATTTTCATTTTTCTTCTCCCAAGCATGCAAGGGGTTAGATTTTACAGATTAGGGGTGGAATTGGTTGGCAAATCAAAAAAGAGTGATCTACTAGAGATAGGAGTTGAATGCGGGAGGCATTCGATGAAATCTACCCCCTCGAGCACCTAGAAAAATTTACAGATATGATTCTGCGAATCATGAAAGAATCATGGCGAAGATTGGTGCATTAATTTTTTTTGTATTTTGGGGAGAGGAGGCTTTGTTATATATGCTATAAATGGCACAAACTTTTTGTGCAAATGGTTGGGAGTTTTTTGAAAGGTTAGAGACTAATTTTTCCTGCAGAAAAACCTTGAATGAGCCCATCCCTTTTGAGAAGTTGTTTAAGAAGCCTGTATATCTCTCTTTGTGTCAAATTTAATCGTGTCAAGGTGGTTGCAAGTGTATAACCATTGACAATCTTTGAGATTGTTCTGGAAACTTTCCCTCACCGATAAATTTGATCAAACTTGAGTTATTTTGTGTTCATCTCTGAATGTATGCAAGTAGTTTTTCTTGTTTCTGTTGCAATCTTGTACCAAAATCTAGTCCAATCACACAGGTCTCAATCCTTGTGATGGTTTAGTGGCATCTGCAATTTCATTTCTCAGGAGAGCCTTCATCTGGGAGTGAGATAAACGATTTAAAATCACTTTTCTTTCATTTTTTGACAGAGATTATTTGTAAGCCTTTGGGTGTACCTCAGGCGTGGTTTGGTTTGAATCTTGGTGCTTTATTGGGTTCTCTGACTCGAGCCTTCGTGACAGAATCCCATAGGCTATATGAAAAAGTGCCAATCTGGGCCTCCATTGAAGCACATATTCTAGTTGAAGAAACATTTTTAACTTTTGTGGCATTTTGTTGTTTGAATCTTTCCATTTTGCATAAGCTCTCAAGGATCTGGTGAGTCAAGTGCATCCTATCTCCCCTCCCACCAAAATTTCATTTAACAATAACCAATCCTACCCATACTACCCTTGTTTGTCAAGTGTGTGTACAAATGCACAATCCTCATCACTTAAACATGCAGAAGTAGGCAGGGTCTCAAATGTCTTTAGTATCCTGTATCTTGTGCCTTGTTGTGAAAGTATCTCCATGATCTGGAAGTGACAACTCGTGAGAGTCGATTTAGTGTGTTGATCATATTTTCCCAAGGTCTTTTCTATAAAGTTTATACAAAAGAGAGGTACCTGTATCTCATTTCATATAATGAGGTTACAAAATAGGTTCTCTTACCTTGGTTGAAAGACACAACCTAAAATAGTTAGGATTAGGTCACATACTTTTAAAGTGCTACCCACTCCCTTGAAATCATGAGTGCCAACAAGTCGGATAGATTACTTTCCCAACTACAAAACGACATACATGATTATGTATTCGCCTACGAGTATCCTGTTAAAATGCATGATGTTGCTCGGTCTTTGAAGGAGATTAAATTTGGGTACCAACACATTCTAGAAAACAACAAACAAAATCACGTTCCTTCCATTTGCACAAGGTGAGCACAACGATATATGGAGTTGCCAAACGCAACAAACCCATTAATTTAAAGTCTGATTATTGGTAATATAAGATGCACAATTTAGAGATTTCAATCAAGAAAGAGGAAGATAATTTCATTTCATAATATTCAACATTATTTTATTTCCTAAGTTGAAATATCCATTTTTAAAGAGACACAAAAGGAGAAAACAAAAGAGAGATTTTTAACCAACAACTGTAAGTAAGCTTCTACATTTTTCAACAACATTTTCACCCATGATTTTAACTATTCAAAAAATAGGTCATAACACCTACAATAAATTATAATGTTCTTTACATAATGAAAAGAAAAACTTTAAAATGCAATAATTACAAGCCCTCCTCACAAGAGGAGACAACATGCCCAAATTTCCAATGAAAAGTAACTCCATGCACATAACAAAAATCTGCAACTTTTACAATTTTAAAGACCCTTCTTCAAGCTCCATGCCATCCAAAAGTAGCTCCAAAACCCATGAGAAACCAACCTATTTACCTCCCAACCTATAGGCATCATTACATGCCTTAAGGTGGACCAAAAGGACATGCTAGCCTCCCTCCAAGCCCATGGGAAAGAGGGAGGGGCATGCCTCAAACCAACAATAGAAAATGGTCACCAAAACACAATCAAGGATACAATACTAATTAAATACACCCCAAAAACAATGTAACATAACAAATCAAAGACTTGAGAAGCACCAAACTTCTCAATGAGGGAAGAGGGGATAAGATATCCCATGAATTGCCAAATTTAGAACCAAATTAAACATAGTAAGCCACCATCTCTTTATCTCTCCATGAGATATCATAATACTCTCCTTATCTCTCCATAAATTCTCCCCTTATCCCTCCATGCCCTTCAAACCAAATGAAGGGGTAAACCAAAGTTCCCTCAATATTGTCCATCAAGCATGAGGGTGAGTAAAAAGGGGATTCTTCCCTCTTCCCACACATGCCCAAAATCCAATCCATGCAAGATTGGATGGGAAAACAAAAGACAAGTAAATTGAAAAACCAATTCTAATCCACTCAACAAGAAACAAATTTGAGCTAAGATCCTACCTCGAGATTGAATAAGTGTTCTAGTCCAAGCTTCAACAATCCATTTCCTTCTTACAAGCTCCCAAAGAAAGAAAAAATGAAACAAGTAACCCCAATTCCTTCTACAAGAGGGGATGATATAGAAAAATAACAACACAAATGACTAAATGAAAAATAACAAGTGTCACCCTCCACTTATGTTTCAACCAATCCAAAATCTCCAAAATTTGCACCCCAAAATTTCGAAATTAAAAGATAACAAAAAAATATCCAAGAAATCATAGAGAATCCCCACATCCCAACACCATTCACATAATCAAGAATTTTTCATAAAATATGAGGGAGAAAAAGGGGAGAAATGGTCAAATGGGTTGAATTTTCCTTAGAAGGAGCCTACCTATCCCAGGGATAGGGGCCAGGGGATCTTTCCAAGGAAATTTTAGTCCATAACTTTCCTTATACACCTAAATGTCACATTTTTCTTAAATCCGAGTTTAAGGAAAAAATAACATTTAGGAGAGGAACTTGGGCTCACTTAATCTATTATTAGGTGTCCTAAATCCTCCATTAGGAAGATTAAAGTAAGACATAACCAAATTTTTATAAATCCAATAGTTAGATTTAAAGTCAATATCAAAGCTAATAGAAAAGATAAGAATTATAAATAGAATTTTCATAGTAATAGAGGTTAAAAAAACCAATAACATAAGAAGGTAATAAAAATACAACATCACAAGGGGGTTTAAATAATCTATAACAATACCAAGTCAAGAAAGGTGACCCATAGCTGGTACAAGGCATCCCCTACCTGAGTACTATGTTTCTCACGTGGTGAACCTATCATCTGCACACTCAAGTTAAACATTATATCCACCCAATAATATCTTACAAAAATGACAACAATGTAAGAAACATCTATATGATTATCCACATATGATAAACACATAGCTTGTGAATAATGAAACTATCATCACCGATAGTGTAACAAGATGGGAACATAATAATGCATCTATGAAAAATATATACCATCTTGCGAGATCTCATAATCTAGTCATAATCATCACATTCATACCATAAGAAAATCAAGCATATTGACATCATATGCCATGTACATCCTTGTCATAAAATGAGTTAGCATCCAAAATTGACATATAATTATCCATGTAATGTAACAACATCATCATCAAAATGAAAGATATCGATAGTCAATGCCTCAATCAAAATAATATGATGTTATAATGAGTCAACATAGTCCAAAATGGGTGTTGACATGTTATGGTTTAGGTGTTGTCATTAATGTAAAACCCCATTATTGATAAAGTGGATGATGGAGTGGAGTTAGATGATTCTTATAGTGATGATGCCATGGAGATTAAGGTATGTTCTTGGTTTCATGAGTTGATTCAAGTGAGAATTGATTGTTTTAGCAAACCTATTCAGGTGATATATCTAGCTTAATTGATGGTGCATGGAGATTGAAGCTTATTGGTATCTTAAGGAGAATGTTGGAAGCATGAAGAGCATGATTAAGTATTGTTTATGAACTCTCATGTGTTTTAGGGCACAAGTACATGTGGATGACCAAGTTTTAGGTGCTCATTTGGACCAGGTTTGGGTGTTAGGAGGAATAAGGATGATTTGTGGAGCCATGAGAACTCATGGATGCATGAAGGTAGTATTTTCATGGTGTACCAAGTATGTTAGGGCATTTTGGAGTGTTTCTATGATGAGTTACAATGTTATTTTAGTTGACCCTAGCCTTTACCGTGTAAAACCCTAAGGGCTAGTCATGCAAGTCCTAGTGTATGGAGAGATGGAGAAATTATTGAGCTTAGTTGATTGGAGATGATCCATAGGGGTTTTCTTGAGGTGCGTGAAAATTTGGAGTCATTCTCTAATGATAATTTCAAGATATGTCAATTTATGTGAAACATGATCCAAGAAAGGGTCATTTCCAACTCGAATTGCAACTTCTAATGATCAAATTGAATTGTATGCTTTTATGGGACCTTGTGGCTTTTAGGGATGTTTATATATAGAGTCTATAAGGTTTCAAAAATAGTGAGGTCATTTCATTGTTAGCTTTTTTGTGAACGAATGTTAAGAAGGCAAACAATTTTTTATTTGCTTGAAATCCTAGTTGAAAAGTGGTAGGAGAGAAAATGATCATAAGTGACAATATTTGATTGATAATGTATATATGATGATTAGATGGTGTAGAGGACTTTTCTAGGTTTCTAGTAAGGTATGGCAGTGCTTTTGGTGATGAGTGGACCCCGCTCAAATAGCTCTGTTTCTAAAGAAGTTTAATTGGGACAAGGTTTTCTAAATGAGTTTCAAACTAAATTGAAATATGTTGAGTATGTGAGTTATTTTTTTGACTATGATGGTTTTAAGTCATGATGATTTAGTTAAATGGTAAGTTATGATCTATTTTTGTTGACTAGTTAAATGACAGTTTTGGGATAATTTCATGGTGTTTACAAAGATGAGTTTGGTTTAAGGCCTTCCACTTGGGGTTGGACGGAGTTAGAATATGTTTTGGAAAGAGGGTTAAAGGGATTTTCAGTGGTATAGGAATTTTTCTCATGGTGAGTTGATTTGATGTGGTTTTCAAGTTAGTTTATGGAGATGAAGGTCTTTTGATTTTACAAGTCCGCTTTTTCTTTGAAAGGTTGAGTTGGTTGAAGCAAGAGATGATTGAGATGATGCTTGTTATCACCGGAAAGTGAAATTGTATGAATTTTTTTCTAGTGAAGGAATATAGAGGTCTCGAAAGTGACAACTGTGGTGAAAACTACTTGAGTTTGTCCACATTGAGGCGTCTGAAACACCTAAATCTACGTGGAAAACGTTGGATGCGATGTTTGGAAAACTAGATGACATGAGAGCGCATGAGTTGGAAAACAAACTACTAGGGTTAAATCCTAGTGACTTTGAAAACCTACAAGCTTTCTTCTCAAAATTTGTCCACATTAGATTATTGTTAAAAGGATGTCAAGTAGAAAAGAAAGATTCTCAACTGATCTTATCGATTCTCTCTAAGCTAGGTCCCGAATATTTTGTCTTCGTGTCAACTTTCTATGCTATAAAAGATGTTTTGGGTGATACTTAGACTATGCCCTCCTTTGACTATTTTTCGTCCCAACTCATTCAAGAACAAGACAAACTCATCCAAATGGGGTCTCTCAAGTCTTAAGTCACATGCCCTTGTAATAGGTACTAGCAAGGGAAAGAAGACTAAAAAGAAGAAAGAAAGAAAGAAAGGATCAACTTAAGAAGGAAACCAAGATCAAACCTAAAAATGACACAAACACTTCGACTTCGAGCCTAAGGCACAAAAATCAAGTAATTGTGTTCCTATTGCAAGAAGTCTGGTCACGACGAGAAACACTATTTTGGAAATAGATTGATCACTTATCTCATTTACTTGAGAAAAATAAAATAAGTGTTCCCGATTCCATTAAACAAAGTGCTCCGAAAATGTTCAAAACTTCTACTTGTAAAAGCTTAAGAAAATGATACCCAAGATAAGGAAAAGTCATTGTGAAGCGTTAGAACATAAAGCTCTCTAGTAAATCGAAATGGATTAAAGATTTCTGTGAACAAGATCCAACCACATGAGTGGTTCTTCACATGTTGAGTTTTCCAACATCGAAGTTCTTGTGGAATGTCCCAAATCACGATGGGTAATGACACACAAAGACACTTCGGTTTGATGTAGATCGGCAAGAGATGGATTTTGGGGAAATTTAACCAAGTGTAGTAAGTGTTCAGATCTCTCAACGCTCATGCCATAGGTTTACCAAACCTCACCTTGAAGGAATAAGAGGAATTTGGGCTAGAATTAGTGGTTGGGAAAAGAGCTATATGACAACCGTGAATGGTGATCAAATTTGATCACCATTCACGTAGTGTCATATACCTGTTTCCCTCGAATAACTTCAAATTAGAACCAAATACCTTACTCATTTATTCCTTGGCATGGTGAGTAATTTGAAAACCTGAATTATTAGGAGATTGGTAGAGAATTGACACCAAAATGAAATATTCCCCCATCTATCTCAAGTTTTCTAAGTGTCTTTGTGAGGGTCAGACTTCCCTTGGAAAGCATCCTAAAAAGAACTTTGACAAAGGAAAATCCGTGAGATCCACCCATCGATTTGGGATCTTGTTCCACAGGTAATGTTTTTGGTCCAAAACTCTTCATTGAAGAACCCATGTGGTTATGTTCTAACCTTCGATGAGGACTGCTCGCGATATACTTGGGTATATTTTCTTAAGCTTAAGTCTGGAAGTTTTGAACATTTTCAGGACTTTAAGGCTCTTGTTGAGAAATAGGTGGAATGGTCTATCAAGGTTCTTCAAACTGACAATGGAGGTGAATATGTAAACAATAGGTTCATGGATTTCTGTACTTATGAAGGGATCTCTTTGCAGCATATAGTTGCTTATAGCCCTTCGTGAGAATGGAGTCGCAGAAAGAAAGAACCGTACTCAAGGAGATGGCCACTTGTATGATTCACTCGAAGTCTCTTCCTCCGTAGTATTGGGCCGAATCGTGAATTGTGCAAATTACATTTAGAACTATGTTCCACACAAGGCAATAAGAGGGATGACACCCTTTGAAGCCTGGTTTGGATGCAAGCCTGATGTTGAGCACTTTCGAGTCTTCAGATCCAAGGCTATGGCTCAGATTCCCAAGAAGAAATACAAGGCCTTGGAACCACAATCCAAACCTTGTATCTTTTTAGGGTATCCTGATGGTGTGAAGGGATATCGATTGATGAATCCTACTTCTCATGAGCTATATATTGAGAGAAGTGTTAAGTTCGATGAGTTTTCTTCGACTTCTACTTCTCCACCAATGAGGTTCTTCACTCATTGATCCAGATTGTGACTCATCGGATGATGATATCCGTTAAGTGTGCTCCTTTCCAGATCCTCCCGACCATCGACCTTTGAGTCTTATGATTCGATAGTAGTGATGATGAGGACTATGTCTCCCTTCTCACTCAAGTGAATAATCTTCGACTCTTAGCACGATCCTCCTAGTCCCCTTTGGGTGAGGAAAAATTGACAAAGTGTTGGAGATTTAGATGGAGATACTTCGGATATGAGATGTACTCGCTCAGATTTTGTTGGACCCCACTCTTTCTTCACCTCTACTTCTGATCCACAATCTTTCCGGGAGGCTTCTGGTATTCCTGAGTGGGATTCTACCATGGATGAGGAGTATTCCTCTCTCATGAAGAACGATACTTAGGATCTCACCACTCTTCCGAAAGGAAGAAAAAGTGTTTGGTGTAAGTGGGTGTTCGAACAAAGTATGGAGTAGATTGAGACATCGAAAATTTTAAAGCGTGATTAGTAGCTAAGGGTTTCTCCCAGATAGCTGGGGTTGATTATATAGAAACCTTTGCTCGGTTGCGAAGATGAATTCTATTCGACTTACCCTAGCCATTGCCGCAACAAATAGATGGAAAGTCTATCAAATAGACGTTAAGAGTGCCTTCCTTCATGGTGGCCTAGAGGAAGAGATTTATATGGAACAACCTCTGGGTTATGTCCAAGATTCCTCCCTTGTTTGTAAATTAAAGAAGTCTCTTTATGGCCTTAAACAAGCCTCTTGGGATTGGTATGTCAAGATGAACTCCTTTTTACTTACATCGGGGTTTACTAGGTGTCACTCGATTCAAATGTTTATATTCTACGGCAAGATGAATCCATACTCATTCTTGTTCTCTATGTTGATGACTTGTTGATCACATGGAACTCTTCCGCTATTATTGATTTTGTGAAGATCGCCTGGCCAACAAATTTTCCATGACTGACTTAGGTCTACTTCATTACTTCCTTGGGATCCAAATTTCACAATATGGCTCAGAATCTTGATTTCGCAACCTAAGTATGCTCTTGATTTGCTAGCTCATTTTCAGATCTCCAATTGCAAGTCTTCTCCTACCCCTTTTCTTTCCAAGGTTAAGTTGGTTTCAGATTGCTCTACTCCCTTGGTTGATGGTACTCTTTATTGATAGTTGGTGGGGAGCTTGATCTACTTGACTCACACTTGACCGGATTTATCGTATGTTGTTGGGATCGTGTCCAGATTCATTTAGGAGCCACATGAGCTGCATTGGAAAGCAGCTAAATGGATCCTTCATTATGTTCGTGGCACTTATGCTGATGGCATTCACTATCATGGAGGGGTTGATATTGACTTGATTAGGTTCACAGATTCTGATTGCGCCGGTGACTTAGATCATCGGAAATCTACTTTTGGATATAGTTTCTCTCTTGGTTCAAGTCCCATTAGATTTGATTGATTGCGCTGGTGACTTAGATCATAGAAAATTGTGATATCATCTACAGAGGTAGAATACAGAGGAGCAATTAATGCTGCCACATAAGCTATTTGGGCAATGTAAGGTATTCGATAGAGTTTTGCATCCACTTTCGGCGGCCTACCATTATCTTCTGTGATAACACAAGCACAATCTCTATTTGCAGAAATCAGTTCAACATTAATGGACGAAGTACATTGAGATGCATATGCACTTCATATGGGAGCTTATTCATGATGGTATCATCGACATTGAAGACATTGGACAACTAATCATATTGCAGATTTATTAACCAAGCCCTTCACTAAGATGAAGTTTCTTCACTCTACGGTCTCTTCTTGGGGTGAGGTCTTCGCACACCGCTCATCTCCTTCGGGCTATGTAGTCCTTTTCTTCTTCTTCTTCTCGAAGATTGTGTTTATATATGGGCACCTTATCGCCTTTAGTATTTGGGCCCCAAAGACATATTTCTTACTTGTTTCAAGTGTCTTCCTCTTCCATCCGACTCATCACAACCGCTACCCCAGCTTCGATGAAGGGGAGGTGTTAGTGTGAATTATCCTATGTGTCCTCCTCTCACATTGGAGGGTCATCTCACATGGGTTAGGTTTAGGGTTTCATGTGTGTCATGCACTAGGGTTACTCAAGACCCTATATGTACCCATCTATTTTTCATTTATGAGCATGCCAAGACACTCGTTGTCTTTCCTCTATGCAAGCTTTGTTTTTGTTGAGCAAGTTCTTCCATTACCGATCAATTCTTTCTTTCTATCTCTAGAGCTATTGAGATTTTGTTGGAGTGCAACTACTTCGTGGTGCCTCGTTTCGATTCAATTCTCGCAAACTCTTTTCACATGTTAATGGTTAAATCATGATTACCATTCTTTCATAGATCCGAGGATAACATGCATTATATAATGATGGATTAGTTATGAATCTATATGTTTTTCCTTCATCATGTTAGCATCCTATTACAACAACCCTAAAGAGGGACCTGGTACCTTTGCACACTTTGGGTGAATGCTCAGTCTAGGCTGAGTGATGTGCCAATGTGACTAGGGTTTTATCTTGCAAATTCTAGGTTGCATTAGGTAATATGTGTGCCCAAATGTGCAAAGAAGATGTTGTTGAGGATCCTCTTTACTATTAAACTTAGAGATCTTTGGAGGTTACCAATGAGGGGGATAAGGTTTGATGGGAACTGATGGGTTCATTGAAAATTTTATCATATAAGAATTTGATTTTAGATCCCAAAGTAGCAGCTTCCAGATTAACCATTTTACTCAATGAAACATGTAAGGGATTATTAAATGGTTGAGATGTTGAAGGATAAATTTGAAATGCATATGAGGTGGATGGGTTGGGTTGTTTATATGTTTGACAAATTTGGGGATGTTTTGGTGTTAGTGGAAGTGGATGATAAGGGGGAATATAATTAAGAGGTAGGGATTGAATTGATTGAGATAAAACTTGATATTAAGACGTGGAAATGTGATACGATTGGTTTGATTGGGTTGGTTGTGAAATAATAATGTATGATTGATTTTCTACGGGGTTGGTTAGAACGTAATTGCTAGGTGGTTAGGAAAATTGCATTGGTTGAGTAGGAAGTATGTAATGATAAGATCCTTGATGAGGAGGTTGATTGGTTTGCACTAATTAAGACAGATGAGGTGGAGATTTGATTATTTGTCATGGATATGTGAAGTATGGATAAGGGTTAAGGTAATATTATGTTGTTTGGATATGCGAGGAAGTAATTGCGATTCTTGAGATAGTTGAATAAGCATACTAGTGATAGTAGCAAATGAGGTGGAGATAATGTTGATATGAGGTAAGGTTGGTAGAATGAGATATCTCAACTGAGTAGATTGATGGGATTGTGGTATACTTATGAGATAGGTAGTCATAAAGGGAAATCAGATTAGTGTTAATGAGTTCCTGAAACTTTGAGTATCCACGAGGGATACTATGAGGTCTAAGAGTCTCTAAATTAACTTTAGATGTGGGAGTAACTGGTTTAAGGGAAAAATATTGAGGAGACATAGAAGGATTAGTTTCAAGATGATGATCATTTTAGATGACACGGTCTTCATGAAGTGATACCATGGAAAAAGGTTAGGAAATCAATGGTGTAGTGATATTAGGTGTAGAATGAGGTGTTATAAATATGTAAGTTTCTTTGGAAAGATCATCAAAAGTGGGGATTTCATTTGATGGAATATATTGTTGCATTTTCTTTGCTTGAGAATAGGTAATGATAGGCATGAAATAGAAAACAAGAATTTATACAATTTATTAATAAACAAGTCAAGCCACAAAAGTTTGATCATGTTGATTATTTATATCGATGTGAAAAAGAAGGAAAGGGGTTTGAAAGGAACCTAGGAAATGTCAATCTACGGATGGTTTCAGGTGCTTTTGAATTTGGAGTCCTCTATATACCCTAAGGTATGTGAGGGCCAAACCTGTGATAAATGTCTAATGCGTCCAGAACATTGCATGGGCTTGCCTATTGGGTGATGAAATCTGATAGTTATACATGGTAAGGGATGTTTATATGTGTAAGTTGGTTTGTGTGTGATGAAGTGAATGCAATAATTTAAAACCCTTTGTTAAAAATATATTTAAAAGAAAGAAATGAAGGGTTCGTTTTAGATCCAAATCAAAATATGATGATCGATGAAGGCAACAAGAAAGATATATAATGTGGAAAAAAGGAAGGGGAGAAAAATAAGGAATACTTGGTATAAGCTTTTCCTTTTTATATGATATTCAAAGCAAGAAAAGCGAAAAAAATCAATTCCAAGCAACCATGATCCAACATAAGCAAGAAAAAGCAACACTTCCACCTGCAAGGTTAGTAGAAAAATGGATATGGAAGAAAAATTAAAGGAAGATTAAATGAAAGACTCACCTAGAAAGGGTGGGTCCCTCTGGGCATGCCAGAATGTTTACCAAGTTTCCTCATTCCCATCTCAAGTTAATGAACTAGTAATAAAAGAAACAAGTAACTCAAATTATGCAAGGGTTTAAGGTACCTTGAGATGGGATGAATGGATGCAGGCCTAAAGATGAACTCATCCTCTCAATTGAAATGGATAACCCGCATAATATATGCAGGAGCATCACTCCATGTATATTAATAAAGACATCAAGTTTTGGCTTTTAAGTATGTTAGTTGAGTCCTAGGGGTCATTAGGTGTGTTATTTAGTGTTTAGGCCTTTCAAGATCCACATGAAGCCTTTTCCTGAAAGAGGAAATTTTAAATTTTAGACCCTTTTAGCTTGTTGTAATGTTTCAAGAAAGCTTGGAGCTAATAAGCTTAATATACTGAAGAAATGAGGCAATTAAGGGGGTAGTCCTAAATCCCCTTCTTTTAACTAGGAGCATGTCAAGTTAGTTTGTGTTCACAAACTTAAGCTACATTTTCTAAATATTTCAAATTATAATTTTTTTATATATGACCAAGGTTATCTAGAAGCTTGTATTCGGTTAGTACTTGATGATGGACTATATATTTCTAAGATGTAAGCGTGTATTTGGAATTCTTATACGAATATTGAATCATTTGTAAGCTTAAAAGAAATTATTTAAGGAAAATGCATATATTGATGATGGTTTCCAATGAAGGTGTTGAAGGAAAATTTATAAATTGATGTTTTTTCTTATGATTCTTAGTAGTTGTTGATATACAATGCATGATTTCCTTATTCTTGGAATGAATTGTTTATTCTCAGAATAAACACAAATTGAGTTATGAGCTTGTGAGGGTGAATATTTTGATTTTGGTTAGTTTTTATATTACTAATTATAAAACAAGTTGAGCACTTCTGTATAGGTTTGAGTGCATATTCATGACTCTGGGAAGTTTGTTGTGTCGGTAAGTTATCATCTTCTTCAAGATTCAAGGGTGTCCTATGTTATTACATTCATTTAAATGTTTCTTGTGTTTACCAGTGTATGGCTGAATGAATCTCAATCTATGAATGGAATTCTAGTCCTTGAAATGAAGAATGTGTGAAACATGAACTATGTTGAAGCATGAGATGTTGATCTTTGATCAAGGAGCATATGAGAATATGCATTTAGAAAGTGTTGCATGTTGAAGACCTTGAGGGTTTTTATTGTGAATGATAATCAGAGAACTTATTCTTAACCATGATTGTGGAAAATACATGAAGCCTCTAATGATCAATGAGTGTGAGCAAGTTTTTGAAACATAACTAAATGGTAACCGGGTTGAGACTTATGCATGCTTATGGAAAGCAAACCGTGAGATCTATAGAAATATGTATTGTGCATTTTATCCTAGTCTTGGCATTTTTCTATGAGTTGGAAGTGAAATTGGGTTGATCAATTAGGGAATGCAAGAAAAAGTCTCGTCTTAATGTTATTTTTGTTTTGAAGATCATACAATTTGAATTTAAGGTCTTCTTTCATGAAGTAAAATATCTAATTATCGGGGCAATTGTGGCTACGAGTATGGAAGTTAACCGAGAAAGAAAGATAAGGAAGGATAAGGATAAATTAAAGGGGAGAGAAGTGATAATATCATGTACATATTTACTAATCTAATTCAGGAATTACAACAATGAGTTCGTATGCGTCTAATGATTATAAGGATTAATTAGGGCATGTAACCCTTAATTCTTCACAAAGTAGGACAATGGAAAAATAAGTAAAAGGGAATCTAATTGATGAATTCAATACCCTTTGGTAAAATAAGAAAGGTGTATGCAACCCAAGGAAGATATAGTAACAACTTGAGGCCTTGGAACCGCGATGTGAAGAAGTTATATTAAAATGAGAGGTCTCGGTTTTAAGGAGACATCCTTAAGTCTTTTAGCGAGGGTTTGTATTTTGAAACCCTTAACCATTGAAATTTAGGCCAAAAATTTCAATATATCATCCTTGAATAATAATTCAACTAAATCAAAAGGAAATTTGGGATTTCACAGGTGGAATAATAAGATATTTGTTACCATTCCTAACCGTGATTGTTTGCATAGTATGACAAGTTTGGTATAAAGAGTTATTTTACAAAGGAACTTGGAGTTGAGTTAAGAGGTAAAACATGAAATTTCTAGGGTAAATCAAACCCATCCACACATGATAAAAAATATCTAATTGTTTCTTGAAACTCTTTGCATATAAATTTTTAGGGTGATTTTTGTGATCATAGACCTCATTTGGTCTAGTTGGTGTAAAAGTGGTCTAGTTGGAACAAACCAAGGAGTTGAGTCTTTAAACTTTACAAGAAATTAATGGGTGTTAAGGATATGTTAATGAAGCATAAAAGTATTTATGGGTGCATAAAAACCCCCAAACCCTTGTTTGAGAAAGAAATTGGTCTTGAGAGGATCTAGGTGACAATTTGGACTTATGGAAAAAATTGGATGTATTTAAGTCTTCTAAGTGGTTTTCATGGATGAAATAAGAATGGTTTGAAGTGTGTGTAGGGTGTAGAAAGGGAGTATTTCCTAAAAATCTTGAATATGAAAATTTACATGTTTCACCTAGTAGGAGAAAGAGTAGAAGACAATTTAGCAACCACTTGTGCAAAATTTAATGTATAAGATATTTAGTAGAAAATAATGATTCTTGCAACCTTACTTTATTGCAATGTGTGATAGGGTACTAGGCTTAGAAAACTTGGAGGAGAACAACACCCATAACTAGTGTGTCGAGAGAAAGAAAAGTAGTTGATAAACCCAAGGAGAAGAGTGATCAAGGTATGTGCATAGTATTGTTGAATAAATAGTGAACATTGGTTGAGTGAAATAATATCAGTGGAAAGGAATGAATGAGGTCCTAATAATAATTTAATCTATTCAAGACCTACATGAATGGTTAAAGAGAAAGAATTAAATTATCATGAAGCTAGAAATGATCCTTAAAGGGCATACATAAGTAAGATGATTTGTTGTTATCTTTGTTTTGTTGTAGACCTACATGAATGATTGGTTTCTCTACACCAACAAAGAAGACTAAGAAAAAAATGGATTAGTATATATATGGAAGGTTTCCAACATATGTTTGTCCCAAGAAGTGTGAGCTTCCTAGGATGGATGTCAAACCTCTTGTAGATAAGATATGATAAAATCAATAATAATGGATCTAGATAATATGCATAATCTATTACAAAATAGAAACTAAAAATGTAGAAATGTAAGGAAAGTAAAAATATGATCAAAATACATGTAAAGTAAATAAAACCTACATGGGTTGATGGTGACTTAAGGCTGCAGAGGGCCAGTCGATGGTGACTAGAGCTAGATGAGAGGAACCTATAAAATAAACTTGTAAGCTCTTCTATGTCTTGATTTGGATCTAAAGATAAAAACCTAGAAGAAAAATTGGATTTTGATTTGGATGAAAGGAAGAAATAAAATTAGTTAAATCAATGGTAAATGGTATGAAAATAGGGTTGGTCAATAGTGCCCATGGGGAATTGATAGCTACTAGGGTTTGATAAAACATTTCCAAGATAACGAGAGAGGTGGAATGGTGAGATCCGGAAACCGGATGGGTACAAAAGTAGAGATATGGAAACAAAGGGTATGAATAAAAAATAAATTGATGTGTATGATGCTCGATCGACAAAGATCAGACAAGATCAATGACAAATGGGAATGGTTAGGGATTCAACAAAATTGGATGGGATGAAATAAAGACCAATAGATAAAACAAAAAGCAGAGACTGCCAAAGTAGACTTACTATTTATAGCTAAACCTGCACAAGAAGTTAGTGACAAATATATATATATATATATATATATATATATATATATATATATATATATATATATATAATATTACAATAAAAACACAAGATATGCCAAGGTGAAATAAACCTCCCCAAATCTCCAAAGTTGATGAACACAAAATCTTCAAGAAGACTTAAAATACAAAAATTGCATCTCTTGTTCTCTTAAAGGAGGGGGTATGGGTGTATTTATAGGGTGAGTGGATGGATGAGGGGGATATGAAAGCATTAAATAAATGAAGGAGGGAGGTAAAATTATTAAATAAAGAAAACGGAGATGAAATTATTAAATGAAGGTGGGTGAGAAACTAGGGATGGATAAAAAGTGGTTGAGAGGAAGGAAAATATTAAATGAGGGTCTAGAGATAATAAATGGGATGTGATTAGGATAATAAATATGATTAGGGATTAATTAAATGGGATTAAGGGTGAATTAGGGGAAATAAAATAAATTATGGGATAATATAGGAAAGTGGGAAATTCAAATAAATGGGATTTAGGAGGGAAAGGGAAATTCACATAGGAAGAGAGGTATGCATGTAAGAGATAAAGACAAAGTGAAGTGAACATAAGATGAGGGTTAGCGATACCAAAAATGGAATCTTGAAGCACATTCAAGACATTGCAAATATATGATTTGTTCATCTAGTTACTAAAGATGATGTATTTGTGAGGCTAATTGTTTCTTCACTTAAAGGTAAAGAGGTTCAGCTATACAAAAGTGAAGACCTACCTCTATTACTAACTAGGATGGACTTGACATTGTGCTTTGTAATCAATTTGAGGAGAAGGTTGACCATATATCCGTATTCTAACAACTCACAATGATCAAGAGGGCTCCCAATGAGCTAATGCATGGTTTAACTTTAGATTTTAGAAGACATGGGATAGAATTCCATGCCTTTAAGACCAAACCCTCAAGGTGTTTTTCTTTACTTCTTAAGGGCTCTGAATTCTAACATTATAGTAATGATATAGTATATAGGTGGCACACAACTTCCTGATGTCTATGTTATAGAAATTAGGCTAGAAAATCATCTAATCCAAGATGGAAAAGTAGCCCCTAGACATCCTATGCCCTTTTTTTTTTTTTTTTTTTTTTTTTTTTTTTTTTAATCGAAATCCATCAAGCTCTTGACATTCTTTTTCCCCATTCCTGAGCAAAGCTCCCAACCCAATGATTCTAATCCTATTCTCTCATGCAACAAAAGGAAGATGAGGAAATGAAGTCCTTGATTATAAATATGTCTAACAAATTCATATCTTTAGAAAAGAAACATGTGTAAGAACTCATAAATAAATCTAATCAAGGATTTAATCAAAGTCATCAAACCTTCAAAAATCAATATCTAAATCAAAATTATGGGCGTGAGAACCAAAAAAATAATAGATGGCATGTTAATGCGCACCTCTTATGCTTAGGGATAATTTTAGTGGCGAATATTTGTAATATGGCTAATATTTCATTTTAAAAAAAATGAAAAGGTGAATTTTATAAGCGCGTGTTTGTCGGACACTAAAATTTTCCTTCGTAATTTCTATTTCATTAATGTATGTAATAGGAATAGGATGTTGTTAAGTATAATTAGTAGTAAGCGTCCGATAGAAGATAACGACGCTGCTAGTAAGACAACATCGCCAATAATGTATAGTACGATAATAGTCAAAAGTACAATAGGAATGTTGTGGTAAAAAGTAAATAGTTGTCAGTAAGTGGTTCCACTAATGTGGAAATGTCAAAATTGGGGTAAGTAGAGAAGTATGGTCTACATGATTAGGAATTAGAAATATTATATTGGTAATAAGGACAAGGAGTGAGGTCATAAATATTTTGTGTATTTTATTTGTAAAAAGTCTAAAAATGTGGAACCCATGTGAAATGATAAGGTTTATTTTATCTTAAAAGATAAATTTATATGTACAGATAAGAGTTAAGGTATGAAATATGATTCGTCGAGTGGATTTCTTATCCTATCTTACGATAAGATGGATAAGCCCTGGAAGTTCTATAAATAAAGAGGCCACCACCCTCATTTAGCATAGAAGGAAGTAGTGAGAAATATTGTATGAGTAAGTGTGTAAAGGAAGCCATTAGTTTAAAGTTGTGTTGAAGAAGCCATTAAGAGGTGTAATTGTGAAGTTTGTCCCATAGTATTGTGGAAGGCAAGTGAAATCAATAACATTTGAAGTACCTCATGGATGAGATTGTAACAATTTCATGCTAATATTATAATTTACTCTGATATTTCAGATTTATCATCATTCCTTTTTATCATAGTCTATGGTATTCTTGTGTTTTGTTTGTTGTTGTGTTTCCATATTACATCCACCAAACTAAAGGCTTTGCATTAGTAAATAATCATAGACGAGGAGTTCCGGTGAAGAATTATCATAGTGCCGGATTGGTGATGACAGGCATGCATAAAATATTGGGTTGTATATGCCATTACCTATACCTACTGGGGCCATGGGTTGATTTGAGTTTGGATTTTGTGTTAGGACTTCCTAACACACAATGAGAGAATGATTCTATCTTTTTTTTGGTTGATAGATTCTCTAAGATGGCACATTTCACTTCTTGTAAAATAACTAATGATGCTTCTAGAGTTGCAGATTCTTTTTTCCGAAGTGGTTAGATTGCATGGAGTTCAAAGAACGATCACTTCAGATCGTGACACGAAGTTTTTGAGACACTTTTCGAAGACTTTGTGGAGGAAATTGAGACGCGAGATATAGTTCAAGTAGTGCATATCTCCTCCATACTGATGGACAAATGGAAGTAGTGAACATAATCTTGGGAAATCTCTTATGTTGCATAGTTGGAGAAAAGGCAAAACAATGAGACTTAGCTTTACCACAAGCTGAGTTTTCCTATAATAGCTAGGTAAACAAGTCAACAGGAGGTCTCATTTTCATATTTTATATGGTAGGAATCCCAAGGAGTCCTAGATCGATTGTGCTACCCGATGAAGATAAAATTAGCGATGATGCAAAAGCATTTGCAGAACACATTATATAGCTGAATGATGAAGTGGGGAAAAGATGAAAGTGATTAATACACTATATAAAGCACTGCAGATGCCAACAGGAGAGTAATTGTATTCAAAGAAGGAGATACGGTGATGGTTAATCTTAGAAAGGAGATGTTTCAAAAGGGACATAATAAAATCAAGTATAAGAAGATTGGGTCATGTAGGATTTTGAAGAAAATAAGGATAATGCCTAAAAGGTGGAGCTACGACAACTTTTCTATCTCACCATTTTTTTAATGTTTCTAACTTATATAAGTTTCCAAGTCATGAAGAAAATTTTGTGGAAGAATAAGAAATAAAATTGGAGCAGCAGATGCCAAAGAAGAAAAAGGTGCTATGAATGGGCAAAAAAGTGCTATGAATATGACCCCTATGATACACCATTGAAACAGTTTTAGGACATACCGCATCCTGAATAAAACTTTGTGCTTCCTTCCGTGTTCAAGCAAGAAAATGATGATGCTTCTAGACTGTGGAAAATTTACTTTGATGGTTTCAGAAGTAGGAATGGCACATGCGTAGGAGTTGTTCTCATTTCCCATATAGAGGAGATGTTCTTCTTCACATACAATCAGTAGTTTGCATGTTCCAATAATGTAGCAAAGTATGAAGCATTGGTGTATGGTATTCTTATTACTGAGAAGAGGTAGATCAAGGCATTGAAGATCTTTTGGATATTGGGTTAGTCATCCACCAGTTTACAAACAAGTGCGTAGTAAAGAATAAGATTTTAAAATATTATAAAAATAGAGTTTAGAACCCGCTAGAGAATTTTGAAGCTCTCTATTTGTAGGTGGTGGCAATAAAATTCAACAAAGAAGTAAATCATATGGAATCCCTTGGTTCACAATTCTCATTGGCTAAGGATTTTTTCAAGGCAATGCACAACACATCAAGATTGTGGTTAGGTCATCCATTCCAGATAATAAAGTTAGTTGGAAAGTGTTTGAAAATGATGCACAAATTGTCAAGTTCATCTAAAATGAAGATGATTTCTCTTCAAACATGCAAGTTTATTTGCATGATAGCTATGGTGACCAAGTAATCCAACTCAAGACAAACAAGTTACCTAAAGGGTTGGTCACCTTAGAGCACATTTTTAGCCCTGATGATGAGCTCAAGGGTGATGACAGAAACATGCGTGCAATACAAGAAGACTAGCTTCAAATCTCTATTGCATGTGATTAACTAAAATAAAAATATCTAGTGTAATCTAATTCTATGAAAATTAGTAATAATAACTAAATAAATAAAGGAAATGACCCAAACAACTAAATAAATAGAAATGCAAAACCCTAATGTGTAAATAGGGTTAAGAAGCCCTTAGTTGATTAAAAATCTCTGTAGGTTTGTGTCACAATGAATACGAGATGAACAGCAGGAGGAAACGACCACTTCAAATCCAAAGAAAGTGTAGATTTGGGCTCTCGACTAGATTGGGTGCACGAAAGGGGATAAGGGCGCCCAGGAACCCTGGTTTGAGATATAGGTTCCATGGTGCAGAAATGGCACGAAAACCTCCTTTGACGTATTGCTAGGTATTCTCTTATGTTCAATTTGTTCGGCACTAATATTTCGAACTAAGGTGAATGTCCTTTGTAAGATCTACAATCGAGAATCATGTACAAAACTTCGGACAAAACATTGAATCCTTAAAAAGAAAGATGTGTATGAAGGGGTCAAAGCTGTCCTCAATGGCCACAATGGTGGAATTACTAATTGAATGCTGCATTACATCTTAGACCCAATATATTTTTAGGTGTGTGTGTAAATTGTGCCCTAGGTTACTCTTATGTCAGTTTCCCTTTGTGAAGTAGCGTGCAAATAACTAGATGTAAAATGTAGTAAATGTATGAATGGAAGAAATATACTCCGCTTGTATGAAGTGTGATGGAGATGAACCAACCTTGTGTACCTTGTGATGGAGCTAGATGGATGCAAATGTAGCTTTAGGTTCCTTTTATGGATGAAACTCTAGATGGTGATAGTAGATGCTTAGTGGTTGGTCCCTCATGGCACATAAATTTATATTTCCATGGTTCTCTTGTTCTAATTTTATAATTAACCCTAAAAAGGCTGACCACCAAAATAATTAAAAGTTTAAATAACTATAAAGTTCCTAAAAGGTGAGAGTAAAGTGCAAAGAGGATCAGGGCACCACAAAGGGGACCATGGTGTTTGGGGTTCCCCGATCTGGCTAGGCACCTCAAGTAAAAAATAGGAAGAATGCAGAATGACAATATAGACAGGGAAATTTCAGGTGAAAGACCAAAAGTAACGACAAAAAGAAAAGTAAAAAGGCCAAATACATGGGTTAATTATTACTCTTTTCACTTAAGAACCATATGAATAGTAGTGTGAGACCGAAACTAAATAATGAGTTAAAGTGTGTGATTTGGTGACTACATTTTCCCCCACTTTATGTTTGTGAGTGGAAATCTTAATAACATAAATTAGATAGAGATGTGTACCTAATAATCCATGTAGAGTGATGTAGAAAACGTGTTGAAGGACTAGACAAAGCGTGGAGTGACAAAAGGATGGAGCATGGAGACTAAAGATGCAAACATGTAAAAGGTGATGAAAGTGAACCCGGGTTGAAAGCGCATGTGTAGATTCAATGTGTGTATTATACCTACATGGTTATTATTGTGTGTGATGTACTTTCCATGTGTGTGTGTTGTTGTTGATTGCTTTTTTCTCATACGGATGAACGTGCAAAAAAGAAGGCGATCAAGTAGTCAAATACACATATATGTATAAAAATGCATGTATATAGTAAAAATATTGTAAATGAAAGTATGAAAATGAAAAAGGAACATGTGCAAGTGATTCATCTGTTACTAATTTTACTCCCTAGGTGGAATTGGAAAACGAAATGTGGAAGCATTCATTAAGATACTCTCGCGAGTCATTCTACGGGGCATACATGTAGTTTTAAACCTTTGAGAATGATTGGACTCAGAAGAGAAATTTTTCCCCTTCTTGGTCTTCACAAACCCAAGTTTTGTTAGACAAGGAAAATGGCAACAGAGGGGACCGCTTGCAAGAAAAATTGACAAAATTTGGTGATTGCTCTAAACATCCCATTAGCATATCCTCATAGCTACATAGATCCAAGGGTAGGATATGCGGGAGGTGTAGATTTTACAGGGAAGCTTTTCAGCTCTTAGTATAACTCATCGAGCTATTAAGCATGACCGAGTTGTTTGCTAGTTTATATTGTGAATGGGATCTTTGTATGATTATCATCAAGCTCAAATCATGAAGACCTGAGCTCTTTAAACTAAGTATCGAGCTCATAAGAAAGGTAATTTATGACACCAAGCCATTTGGATGCAAACCGAGCTACCATATTACATGGTTGAGTTACTAAAGTAAGAGGTTGAGCTATCCCCTGGTGGAGGATTGAGCTACAGATAGGCCGAGCTTGTAAAAATAGGTGATATGGTCATTTCGATGTGATTGAGCTCAAGAAAAATGAAACCAACCGCATATAAAAGTTGATCCACTGATTAAGCCATGGTTGTGAAAAATCAAAGGATTGAGCTCATGAATTTAGGATAGAGTTACTTTTGATGGCGAGATGTTTCATGAGACTAAGATTTCTCCTAGCGATTCATGCTATTTAAAAGAATTCCAGGAGAGCCATTGAGCTACTCCTAGGGTATGACCTATGATGAAAAGGACCGAGTTGTTTTTGTGCTGGACCAAGCCCAAATTTACACATGAGACAAATCTCATCAACGAGGCAATAAACTAGCTCCGATTAGATTGGGCTCGAAAGTGCATTTAGGTGGCTAGAACCGATTCTTACGATGAGCCAATGAATTATCACAAAATGTCAGATTTAATGGAGGTCGATGCAATACTTAGAAGAAATGGTGGAGATTTGGGTTAGATCACCAAAAAAACTAATTGAGCCCATTGAACTCAAAGTGAAAAGACACGTCGCAGCCCACAGTGAAGATGAAGCTATGCGGGGTCACCACGTGGCCCATAGGTGTAATTTCGAAAGTAAAAATGAGGAGAGGCCCTCAAATCCAAGCGGGGCCTCCACATGGAGCAGACCACCACAAACACGTCACGAGTCAATGCGATGCATAACCAACGACCCGAGTTTATCACGCAGGGTCGAGGTAGAATGATTGATCTTGTGTAAGTGCGTATGGAACATGGATGCCCGAGTTATAGGAAAATTAGGCCAAGGTGACTTAGAGAGCTAGGTAAGTAAAGAGTTGGGTTCACCAAGGAGTAAAAATAAAAAAAATGGAGTAAGAACATGAAAAATGATATGCTCAACTACCCATGTGAAAATGAATCAGTGCTAGGTGGAAATAACTTGACATAGAGATGAAAGTTCCTGACGAACCATGCAAATGGTCTTTGAGTGGAGTGATAACTCGATGGTGCAAGTAAATGGAAGTCTCATGTGGTAATGGGCTCAATGCATCCACATGGCTTGACATGCAAATGAAAAGGGGTCCAATGTGAATAAATATCTCTCCAACATGTATAAAAGGGATTTATAATTCATATGAAAATCGACGGGGTAGGTAAGAACTAGAGCCAACTCGGCCAAGACAATGAGCTAGCGATGAATGCTTCAAAACAAATATAACCCACTCCCAAATCCCATGCAACAATGGAGAATAAATGATAGGGCTTGTTGGTTTGAAAATATGTCGGTTAGCTAGATCGTGGGGAAACAAGCCAACAATGTGCGGTGGCATAGCCCCTCTTTGAGACAACAAAGGGAAAGCTGGTTTATTGCTATTCTATCATGCAGAAACTGTGCAAATCTAGACTAATCTAACTTCGGGGTTTGGGATCTCATCCCAAGTAGAGTAGTACCAACAAACAGCGAACAAGAATGTAGGGAGGAAGGAATAGAGGAAGATGGATCTGAAGGGAGAAGAGAAATGAATTCCAAGACAGAAAGGTCTAAGGGTTTATGCTTTGGGCTGGTAGTAAACAGATCCAAACTTACTTGCATAAACAAACAAAGCAATACTGATGAACATATAACGATAATAAGAATGAATCCAACAGAATAGAAACATAGATCTAACTTAAGAGAGATCTGATGTAGATAACACATATATTGAGCACAAAGTCTTAACATATATATTAATATCTCTTATGTTACAAGAAGGCACAAAGTCTTTCTCTCCTCACTTCTTTTTCATACAAAAATGTCCACGGAATACAACAAGTATTCTAGTATTTATAGAAGGAGAAGGAGAAAGAAGACAAAAAGAAGCCAACCACTATTTACAAAATATCTAAAAAAACAAAAGTTGACTTTGAGGTAGGTTTGTGTATGGCAACATCCCATGATGCAACATGGATGATGTCATCGTGAATGCCAACATACTTTTTCAATATTTTTACAAAAATATGAAGCGTACAAAAGAAGAGAAACTATTCGTCATCATCTCTTTGCTTGAACGGAGTGTCTTGCTTCTGATTGGGAGAGGCGATGTGATACTGAGCTCGGTACTCCATAAACTTACTGATCATTGTCTGAAGTTGATTATGATCAAGACCCTTGAAGTGGTCTCCGATGACTTTGCAAGTTTCTTTTTAGTCTTGAGCTTTTAGGTAGCCCGACGTACTCGTCGCATGCCTCGATCAAGTATCCAATGAAATCGCGGCAAGCCAGAAGGTTATTGATAGACTCTCGGTCAAAAGTGACCTCTGGCACCAAACCTTGGGTTGCGATATCCTTGAAGAGCTGGATTGTATCGTCTACCTCCCTCAAGGTGAACGTTTCACTAAGCATCCCTGGAGACATCTTCGTGACCGTCTACTCCATTTGATGTTTTGCATCCAGGGCTTCCTCCTTGATTTTATCTATCCTCTCTAGGATAAATTCCATTTGATCAACCCGATTATCTAAAGCAACGAGATCTTTGTTGTGTGTCGCGGGTGATCAATGACGCTGACTTTTAATAGGTTGTTGGCGGCGATCGACCATTGTATGAAAAGTTTCATGTTGTAATCGACATTGTCTAACTCCTTGAGAGAGGATCTTGCTGCACTGCTGCAGCTCCTTGTTTGCCTGATCTATACTTTGGTAGAGTCTTGTGAATTTCGTGATTATTTCCTCACTATCTCTGAGGACTCGCTCTATCTAGGAGGACATTTATGTGCCTTGTTCACCAATCTTGGTGTATTCATTTATCTTGTCTTGGCTGAGAGCTTCAGTAGGCTCGGCGGTAGTCATAGGAGGTGCATTTCCCATTCTCTGCAAAGCTTGGAGAAGATGTTTGTTTTGTTCCTTTAGTATCCTCTTCTCCTCCTTTGCTTCTTGAAGTTTCTTGTAGAGGGCATCTACTGCAGACAAGGTCTCTCCTTGCAGGCTCTCAGATGAGGTTCCCATCGTGACTTGGGTGATTGTAAAGTCTGTAGGAGACAAGATCTTTCTTCTCTTTAGTTGGATTAGGATATGCAATCTCCATTACCCTCTCTCCCGAAGTGCTTTTGAAAAGTGAGTTATCGCTTTCTGCTTCTTTGGTCCCTTCTTTGGAATGACAGAGAAGTCCATGGGTGTTATGGGAATTTTTCTCTTGAGCTGACCCAGATGGTCAGAAATCTAGCTTGGACTTATGGGAGAAGGGGTAGAGGGAATGGAAGAAGAAACGAGAGTGAAAGGGGAAGTAAACCGAAGAGGCCGCGAGGAAGAACATTGAGACACTTGGTGGTGGCATCGATAAGTAGTTTATCGCGTTGCTGCTTACAGGGCCTGGAGTTACTACAGGGGAAGAAAAGGTCATGGAGGTGGAAGGGATCTATAATGGGATGGAGGGAACACTAGGCGACAGATCCGTGAGAGAGGAGAAGATGGAAGAGGTGGGAGATGGAAGGGAGGAAGGGAGAGAAGAAGAAACATCCATTGGGATAGATGTTTTGACAACAGGGGGAGGAGAAGGAGCGGAAGAGGGAATGGTGGGTACCTTAGTGGTTGTAGTTGTGACCACATCCTGAGTGGATGTGTCCGTCAAAACTTCGGTGGTCTCTTCTTCTTTCCTGGAGACACCAAGTCGACCACCTACTTCTGGAAGTAGTAGGAGGGCTTTGAGGAGCTTCTTCTTTGCTTGATTCTCCCTCCTTGTCTTTCCCTTTTCCTTTCGGCACTTGGGCCGGCCTTGGAGGTGCTCTTCCTGAAGGAGAAGCAAGTGAAATCTACCCGAGGTAGGTAAGACCATTCTGTTTGCACCAATGTTGGTGCACTGCAACGTGTGCTTGACCCTTTCTGAATGGTCTTTGGTGCCTTGGCTCTGTCAATTTTTGCGAACGGCCAATCATCCCCATCTATGTCAAGATAAACTTGATCAATTTCTTGATCAAGTTCTTGGAATAATTTTGGAATGATGGCCACGCCATAGTGTTTGATTTCTTCCAAGAGCCAGACTGGAGTGATCCTTCCACCTGAGATCTATTTCATGTGTCAGGTCGATGTAGATTTCCTCAATCTTAGGGACATGAATAGGATCAATTTTTGCCTTTGGGAGGCAACCTCGGAAATCAAAGGTTGTTTTGGCCAGGAAGTTGTGCTTTAGGTTCAACAATTCAAGCTTGGCATACATTTCCCGTGCTTTGGCTAGTGTGGTGCAAGTGTATCGGCCCACTATAAGGGGGAATGGAGTTCCTCCCTTCTTTCTCTTCATGCATCTCTCATGATATGTGATTAGTTGCCTTGACAACTCTAAGAGAATCAGTTTGGGTCTACGCATACCTTGGTAGCTTGGTCGGTTCACCCTCAAAATTCACCGCCCTGAGATAGGTGAATGTGGGAAACTACGTGAATAATGCTCCCCACTTCTTTGTGACAGTGACCACACTCGGGCTAGTTCGACCATGCCTCATATTTGGCCTCAATAGGCTAGATCACCTCATAGAAGAAGGCGTCATTGATTTTTGAGAACTAAGGGATGTTGTTCTCGAGCCTTAGCTCTGGGTAGTATTCGTATATTTTGACCTGAGGCCATACTCCATTTCGTGCTAGGCCTTGAAAATCTCGGTTGATCGCTGCAGCGTATACAACATAGGAATTCATATAGAACTTCCTAGTTGTCATGACCTATTGAAGTTGCTGAGAGATGGTATCGTTGATGATTTCCCCCCACCAAACGCTGCTCAGGAACATTCTTGCTCATGGTCTCTAAGTACCTCAGCATCCATTTATGGAAATGATGGGCATCAAGAAGCCCATATACTCTGCTTAGGAAGGTGATTGTATCACTTAGTTCCTCATTGAAGTCACTGCGGTGGATGGTCTGTGGCCATCGGCTCACCAACTTTTTGTTCTTAAGATATAGCTCGTTCATCATTTGCATACACTTGTCCTCATTGTCATCCCATGCCTTCTTGTAGTCTTCTAGGCTGATGGTGACGTATTGCCTGTGATGAGGAATGCCCAGAGTTATTTCAAAGTGACGAGCAGTTAGGTTGATGACCATATTTCCTTCTTTATCCTCGACACATCTTGTGTCCTTGTTATAGCATCGAGCCACCAACATGATGAACTCATTATTAATAGCACTTACTAGCAGCCCAGCTGCAAAGTGCAATCCACTGCCTACTAGTTTGTTCATCTAGGGACCACTAGTGGTCTAGTTGGTTGTTTCCCAGAAGTCTTCCATATCGATGTGCCCGAGCTCGGAGTCTCTGATGTCGAGATCACTCTCTGCGTATGAGTTAGGCATCCTGACTTTGTGGTAGTTATACTTCATCTCTTGTTCTGTCAACTTAGCTTTACCTTTAGACTTGGTTGGATTTTTTCTTGACGAAGACATATGTGGACTCGAGGATAGCTGTTGTTGTTTTGCAAGGAGAATCAAAGAGGTCCAACACAGAAGAGCCATGTCAACCATCAAGTTATCCATAATGAAAGCTTGAAAAAAAGAAATAGCAATTATGAGGCTTAGGGCACAAGATGCAAGTTCATAGCATGTTACAGAGGCTTAAAAAGGCTGGGCACACTTTTGGGGATGTCAACATGCAAAAAGGTGTGCCTGTGTTGACAGGGGAAAAGCCACGCCAAAGGGTTATAGAGGGGCGCGCTTTTGGGGAGTGTTGCACGAAAGGTTTTAGCGCCAAGGAGAAAGGTGCGGGGCGCGGGTAAGCAACACACAACATGCAGTGTTGGTGTTAAGGATCATGCACCAGCGCCTTTGGAGAATTTCTTTAACTGGGTGCTACAAAAGATGGTGTTGCATGGCTTTTCAGTGCGCCCAAGGTGTAATTTTGGAATGTGTTGCAAATGAGCTCAACACGCCAAAGGAAAACAAGCTGGGCACAGATTTGGAGGACACAACATCAAATGTTGATGTTGGTCAGGATGCACCTGTGCATCTATGAGATTTGTTAAGTGTTATATTGGGTGCGGGGAGGGACATGTTGCATTTGGGGGCAGTGCACCAAGGCGCACTGTGGGGAGTGCAACGTGTAAAAACAGTGTACCAAAGGATAAATGATTTTTGCATTTTCTTTATAACTTCATAGATTTCTCTCTCTTTACATGACTTTTCTCTCTTTTTGGTTTTACAAAATGACAAAGAGAGGGTTTGTGGGATTTGCAGCAAGGCAGAGCCTTCTCAGATTTGCAGATCTGAAAGGAGGGATAAGGTAGTTTTCTAGATGGTTATGGGGTGATAGTTTATTCATTTTTAGATTTAACTTTTTATAACAATCCTAAAACCACCAACAACCAAGAAACAAAACCACAAACAAAAATAAGAGTGATAAAATCCACTTACCCGATTTAATAAAGGATGAAGGGACGGCTTTGAGGTCCACAAACTTGAAAAGCGGAACGTGGGCGTGACAGGGATAGCTGACAGGCGCAGAGAAAGACTTTTCACAATTTTTCAAATCGTGAAAATGACAGGTGTTAACTACATATTTATAGGAAAATATCACATTTATTACCTCACCAACTTTTCGTGGCATGATTTTCAGGGTGTCGACA
Organism: Taxus wallichiana var. yunnanensis; assembly: GCA_018340775.1. Taxonomy (NCBI): domain Eukaryota; kingdom Viridiplantae; phylum Streptophyta; class Pinopsida; order Cupressales; family Taxaceae; genus Taxus; species Taxus wallichiana. The sequence continues at coordinate 491,059,247 of CM031242.1, read as the reverse complement.
TGGGCTTAAATGTGCCTTGGTGCAATTGCATTAATTTTGACATAAATTTTTTAGCGCCTTAGGCATGCATCCTAGGATGTCAACACAAAATTTTCCGCACCTTAAGCGTACATTTTTTGTGTTGACATGATACTTCTCGTGCCTTAAGCACATTTTTAGGTGCGGGTTTGATGATGTTGACATGAAACTTTTAGCGCCTTAGGGGTGCAACTTCTCTGATGTTGACATGCAACTTCTAGCACCAAAGGTTTTTCAAAGGGGCACATTTTTTTCTGTGTCGACATGTCAATTCTTGTGCTCAGTTCAAAAAGGCTGAAAATGGCTAAGTTTTTAAAATTGATTTTCGAAAGGGAATTTTTATGCCATTTAGAATGTTAATAGACCTTATTAGGGGACCAAAACGGAATTTCGGTATGATTATCTACAAAATTGCCCTTGTCAATCTTACAGGATAACGAGGCCCAACCATATTTTAATTTATCAAAGAATTTCAAATGATGAAGAAACATTAGAAAAGGAGAGGAAATATCAAATCATCTTTTCCCAACCAATATTTAAATGCACGATCTGTGTGGTTAAGAAGTGCACAGCGAATCCAAAATACCTATCTGCACTCAAAAGCTCATAACTTGAGCATTTATCAACGAAATCACATAAAATTAGACTCGTCAAAATCATGGTTCCAAGCTCTACACACAAAAACCAAGAAATTGAGAAATTAATGAATATTTGGAGATGAATTTTGAGGAAAACTATCCCAATTGAGTTTGGTGGTTGGTTGGTTGTTGGGAATGCATTAAATGGACATGGGAAATCATTATTTCTCTACTGCAAGTCATAGGAAAACATGGGGAGACTTTTGTAAGTAAAATACCATCAATTAAACTCATTTATTTCACCTTGCAAGTGGTTGAAAAGGCAATTTTTGGATTATTCTCTCTCTCTCTCTCTCTCTCTCTCTCTCTCTCTCTCTCCACAAATCTATAAATTTGTAATCTTGCGCTCATTTGTAAGAGAGTTGGTCATTTTTATCCTACCCTCCTCTATATTTTTTCTAGGTTTGAATGTGGAGGTTAAGCCTCCTTTCCAAGATTTTTAATGGAATTTTATTGCCTCTTACCAACTGATGTTGTACTGTGCATACTTATTGGAGTAATATAGTGTGTTTTGTGATGCATTTTTCCATCGTTTGCATGTGTATTGTCTCTACTTGCCTCTCTCCATTACAGGGTATACTGTGCATATTTATTGATGTCTATTGCAGGTTTTGAGAGCCATGTTTAATGGGTTTGATGTGGTGTTCTGTGTGAATATAATCTTTGGCTTGTGGTGCATTTTGTCCACCCTCTCCATTGCTCACCTCTCTCCATTTCAGGCAATTGGATAGTGATCTACCACCTCGCTTTTCGGTGTATCACCACTCTTATCATAGGTTTACTTTTCATGTGCTCGCTCTCCCTATTCCCTTAGAAGGATAGAATATTATTAGATCGTTTTTTTGCCTGCATTAGGAGTAGATTGTGGTAGCTAGTTTAGGAGCAACAACCAACCTTCTCTTGAGGGTTATATCAAGCCCACGAGTCCCACAACTTGAGAGGTAACTCAATGTTATACAAATTACACCGAATACCCCATCCAAACTCAAGCCATTCAGGGGTGCTATAATTTTGTGATAACACCGTGATGAGACAAAAGGGTATAGAAATTATATCATGTAACTATCGGTGAAGTGTAATGCTTTTAGGATATTTCATTCCACTGTGACCGAAGAAGTGTAGGGAGAAAGTTGTGTTATTCTCCAACCTATAACTACTTCCTTGAGATTAATGAAGAGATCTTTATACTGTCTATTTTTTTGGGCAATCCAATGCCACTGTCCAGAGTAGTGTAGGGATGAAATTTCATTGTTCCTCCAACTGTAACTACTCCCTAGAATGCTAAGGACAATCTACCCTATAAAATCCATTGTGTATGGGGTTTGTAGAATAGTATGAACCCAATCATTGTAATTGAACTATAGACTAAATTGTAGACTCAATCGTAGACTATACTATAGACCTCGAACTGTAGAATAAATTGTATTTGTACGTGTGTAAACCCTAAATGATGCCCCCTCTTTGATGGGAACACATGATCTCAAAGATAGGAGAATGTGGCCCCAAAAGAGGAATGACCACGTAACTTAAACTATGCCTTGCAAGGGGAGGGAATGTGTTTGGTAAAGACCAAGGCACACATAAACAAGTGGCTAGGAAAACAAGAGTTAGTAAAAACAAACATGCATGTAGATACAAACAATGTGTAAGCTAACACATAAGCACATAATTTAAACACCCAAAATACAATATAGACCAGTAAAAAGTAAGTTACAAACATGGGACACCACTCGTAGTGTTGTAAGAAACTTAAGACCATCATGGATGCAAAAAAAAAAGCTTATACACACAAGAAAGGGAAAGACCCACAAACAAGACAAACAATAGTTGATAATATCAAAAATGTAACAAAAGTATGGAAGCAAGTATCCTTGCATAAACAATGTTGCACATGAAGCACTCGTTAGCATGTTAGAAATATATCTCATATGTCAAAAACATGTATAACAAAATAATGTAAAGTGGTAAGTACAAAATGAAATAATAGCACTCGTTAACGCGAAATCACAGCACCCCCAAATGAGTTCTACATGTTATCTTTTCTAAGGCAGAGTCATTTGGTGTGATTGCATAACATTGAACTTTCCCCAAGGTGTGGGATCTTGTAAAATGGGAAAACTCTCCAGATTGAAGGCTGGTTCCTTATTCCTCTGTTTAGGTGCATACGTAGAAACTTACAGAGGATATGTTCTTAATCCTAATCTAAACTTTACTAAGGAGACATGGATAGAAGGAATACATAAATTAAAACAAAGCTAAACTACGAGGTGATGCACCAAAGGAATGATGAACACTTATTTTGCTAATAGACACAAACCAACAAAATGCATACAATAAACAAGCACAGATAGCCAGATATATAATGGGAGACCAGATGAAAGCAAAAGAGATAAGAGAGGATCTAAAATCGATCACAGACGTGTTTTATTGCTCTGTAGATTGATACAGTCCATTAAAAAATAGCCAAGAGGTAGAAACATAATGCAATTTTTGATGGAAGGCCTAAACCCCACAAATACCTTTGCTAAGAGGAGAAGGGAGCTTACAAAACAAAGAATGTCCAACCCTTTACAATGAACCCTGCCATCATATTTATAGATTTGATCGGAGAGAAGAAAGAGAGAGGGATGTGAGAAAAGTGGGTTGAAGCTCAACCACTGCTGTTAATGCTTTTGATAAAATCTCTCCCCAAATCTATCTTTACTACATCAATCCTTGGTTTGGCACCTTGAAGGAAGAGGAAATGGAAAAACAGATCAAATCTGATCTGGTTTTTGAGGCAAGAAGATCCTGTATTGAAAGCCCAAAGATGTTTCCCTCATTTTTATTCACCTAACCTCCTCAAAATTAAAGTTTCAAACCTCCATGGCATGGGTGAGGCCGAGATCTTTCCAATGACATCAGATTTGTAATATTTCAAGCCTTGAGTCGAAAGATATGCCCCTTCGAAGTTTGTATCGGGTCCGTACAGGAGGGCGGGAAAACAACTTGAAAAATGGGTCCCTTTTGATATGGGAACGTGGCAGCAGATTGGAATAAAAATTAGGCCTCTTGGTATGCAATTTATCTTTTCCCCTTTCTTCCCATTCCGCTTTGAATTTGACTCAGTCCCAGATGCCGACTTTTTCCTTGGGCAGAGTTGCGGGCCATTTTGCAACTTTTACCCCTTTTTGACTCTGTTTCCTCTTATGCGGGATCGTGGTCGATCCAATATTTAGCACGGGGTGAAATATGGATAACAATTTTGTGACTCAGGTGGGGTATCTTCCTACTAGATGAAAATACTAATGACCTTGTCATATCTAATGGGCATAGAGTCATGAGTGATTTGAAATTATACAAAATTTGAAATCATACATGCTCCGAATGGAACATACAGAGTGTACAAAGCACCGAGAAGAAAAGTAATCTATATTAAAACAAGACAATGTGCATAAGCACTTAGAGGAAAGAGAAAACTAAACTAATAGGTACAGGGTGAGAACTCCCCTTTTAGTAGTAGTGCTTAAGATAGATCCCATTTATTGGAATTTATAACTCTTCACCCTCTAATGTAGACAATTGGAAAGCATTGCTACTTTTGCATCTTGTGATCATATAGGGGCCACTTTGTGGATGGCGTCAAATTTGGAATGCCTTCCTAGTTTTGCTCGATTTGCATCCCATTTAAAAATCAAGTCTCCTTCCTGGAAGGTCCTTGCTTTTGTCTTCTTGTCAAATCATTTCTTAATTGAAGCCTGATTCTTCTCTATTGCTTGGAGAGCATGCTCTCTAGTTTCTTCTAATTCTATCAGCTCCACATACCTAGCCTCCATTGGTCCAAATTCAGACATCTCTAGTTGCTTCATGAGCTCCAATGCTAGAAACTCAAGTGATATAGGCAACACTACCTCTTTCCCATATATGAGATTGAATGGAGAGATTCCTGTAGATCTCTTGGGTGTTATTATATCAATCCATAAGGCCATTTTGAGCTTTGTGTGCCAGGTCCTTTGATTCTCATCAAGAGTTCTTTTGATGATCTTTAGCAAGTTCTTGTTTGTGGACTCAGCCTGGCCATTACCTTGAGGGTAATAGTTTGATGAAGTACTCAAATAAGTCCCATTCTTAATAGCCCATCCTGTGATCTTGGAACCTATGAATGCTAATGCATTGTCTGATATGATGGTGGCTAACACTCTAAATTTGGTCACTATCCTTCATAGAAATCCAGGATACTAGACTCATTTGCTTCCTTGAGTGCCACTGCCTCGGTCCATTTGGTGAAATAATCTATCACTGTCAGGATCCATTTGTGACCTTGGCTTGAGTTTGGATTGATGACTCCAATGAAGTCCAATCCCCATTGCATGAAATGTTGGTTGACTGAGATTGGGTGTAATGGAAGTGTTGTTAGCCTTTCCTTGCCTTTGAAGAATGCACAATTCTTACACCTTTTTCTCTATGTGTAGCCGTCACTAAACACTCTAGGCCAATAATATACTACTTTCATGATTTTGAGTGATGTCACTCTTGGAGCAAAATGACCTCGAATTGTTTCAAAATGAAATTCTTGTAGCACTCTCTCCACCCGATTTGTCCCAATGCATCTTAGTAGAATGCCATTGATGTCCCTCTTGAACAAGAGACCATCAATAAGAACATATGGGATGGCATGTAGCCTGAAATTCCTTCTTTTTTCTTTACTCATCCCATGGGGACACATTCTTGTTTGAAGGAAGTGCACCATATCTTGGGTCCAACAAGGAGCGGGTACATCATCTCTCCCTTCTTCTTGATCATCTTGTAGAACAAAAAAGCCTCGTTTTCACCTGCTATTTTAATCTTGTTGACTGAGGCTAGTTGTTCACATAACCCTTTCCCATGGACCAACTTGGTGACCTTGATCTCAATGTCATATTCCATGACACGAGTGATCCATCGTACATGCTTTTCATTCAGTCCTTCTTGAGAAGAATTCGTTAACTCCCCACATGGGAGACCAATAGTTGGATTTTGTTATTTGAAACCAAATGCTTAAACTTTTTAATCCTCACGATTACCGCTAGGACCTGCTTCTCAATGAAGAAGGACCTCACCTCATAATCTTTCAGACTCTGGCTGAAGAAAGCAATTGGTTGTTCTGTAGTTTCTTTTTTCTACTACACCAAGATTGCATAAATTGTGTCGCTGCCACAAAAGGCATACAATATGAAGTCTTTTGAAAAATATGGGTTCATAAGAGTTAGGGCTTGTGATATGTCTTCTTTGATGGCCACAAAAATTACTTTTCCTTCAGCTGTCCGGTTGAATGTTAAGCTCTTCTTCAACATCAATGTTATTGGCTTAACAAGGGCAACAAATTTTGGAACAAACATGTAGACAAAATTGATTTTTCCCAAGAAGCTTTGAAGATCCTTCTTGTGACTTGGCAATGACAATGCTCTTATTGCTTGAACTCTTTCTGGGTCAATTGCCAATCCTTCCTTTGATACGATATGGCCTAGAAGCTTGCCTTCATGGGCCAAGAATATGCATTTTTTGGGGTTCAGTGACACCCCAAAACTCCTGCATCGTTGGAACACCTACCTTAGATGGAAAAGGTGGTCTACTACATTCTTGGAAAACATTGTAATGTCATCTAGATAGATCAACACTATTTTGTTGATCAACCCCTTGAATGCCATATCCATTGCCCTCTGAAAAGTGGCTCCAACGTTGGATAATCCAAATGGCATTTTCCTGTAGGCATAGGTGCCCCATTTGGTAGTGAAAGTTATTTTGAATTGATCATCTTCTTTCACCATGATCTGGTTGTACCCTAAGTAGCCATCTAGGAGGGAGAACCTTTCTGACCAGACACTACTTGCAAGATTTGCTCCATTGAAGGGAGTGGGTAGTGGTCTTTGAGGGAGGCTTTGTTTAAATCCCTGAAGTCAACACACAACCTGATTTCTCCATTTTTCTTCCTGACTGGGACTAGATTTACAACCCAGCTTGAGTGTTTGATTGGAAATATGATGCTTCCTCTATCAGCTTGTTCAACTCCTTCATCAGAGGCTCTATATGTGGGTTGATTGGTCTCTGCTTCTACCTGATGGGCTGAGAAGTTAGATCTAGTTCTATTGTGTGTTGTGCTAGTTTTGGATTGAACCCTCTTAGGTCCTCATAACTCCAAGAAAACACATCAGAAATTCTTGGAAAAGTTGTATGAACTCATACCTTTCTTACTTGGTGGCCACTTTTCCAATTTGAAGTGTTTTGTCTTCTCCAACTTGGATTTCTTGTGAGTCTTCTCCTTTGATCTCGCATGTTAGCCTTCTCCTTTTTGAACTCATCATTAGGATTGAAAATAGATTCCGAGTCACTAAGCCTTTGGGAAGCTTGTTTGTATGCACTGTATACTATTTGATTCTCGTAATGTTGCTCTAGTATGCTCTGGTTTATAGTTGAGAATTCAACTTCTTCTTGTAGAAAGTTAATGATCTGCTGATCATTCTCAAACACCTGCTAGCATGTATTATTAACTTGAACTTCGACCTCACAACCACATGGATATGCGATTGTTCTCTATCCCTCTTGATGTTGTCAACCACATCAAACATTGCTCCAACTGCTGCAAGTCTATCAATAACTTCATTCTCCTTCCTAGGTATGGACACAATACTGAAGGCCTCGAAATCCTCCATGAGATCCCATACCCTACTCTTATAGTTTTTGAGCAGGTTATTTTTGATAGCATTAAATCCTCTGACCTGATTGGCAACGAGTTCATTGTCATCGAATACTTGCAAGTTCTTGATTCCTAGCTTCCTTGCCCAATGAAGACCTTGGACTAAAGCCTCATATTTAGAAGTGTTATTTGAGTAAGAAAATTGGAATCTGAAGGCTGAATAATATTTCATACCTCTAGGAGACACAATCATGGCTCCTCCTCCATCTCCTTGTCTACTCCTTGAGCTATCAAAGAACAATTGCCATACCTCGGTGTCATCCTTTATTATGGCTTGATTAGGTTAGGAAGAGGTTGATTCTCTTCATATAGGCATTAGACACCCATTTGAGATTCCTCCATCTCCTTATAGGGTCAAAATCATGTTTTTGTTGGCTCACTCATCGAGGGTCAGTCTAGGATATATCCCACCTTGGTATTTGCTTCAGAAGTGCTTAAGAGGTTCTCTTGATCAAAAGCTGAGTAGTTGGCATTGATTGGGCTAGGCATATAGGATTCAATATGATATTCAACAATAGTTTCAGATTTGATTGTGGCCTTCACTCCATACCTTGTCCTAAAGATCATATGTGACCAATCAGCAGATAGGTAGCCTCCAATTTTGGTAGTGAAGTCCTGGATAGACACAAAGCAAAATGTGGTGGAAAATCTATGATTGACATGTTTTACAAAATAGTCACATTAGGGAAAACATGTAGAGTGAGACTCAGATCCTTGATGATTCCCACAGTAGTCACTATTGTCCCATCTAATTGGACTACTCCTCTAGAGATGACCTCATATTGGAGACCCAACTGATCAACTATTTGTTTGTGCATCACATAACTACGGCCCCGAATTAATCATACAATTGTGCACCAATTTATCTCCAATAATCAATGAGACATAGAAGGGAGGAGGTCTCAGGTGTTTACCTTGTTGTTCTCCATGGTTCCTCCCAGGATGAACTGCATTGGTAAGCACTCTTTCTTGTTGGTTAGGGGTTGATTTGAACTTGACCAATTCTACATGGCAGTCTACAACAGATCCCTCTGCTCTGGAATGGCTAGTGACTCCCATAGTGAAATGTTCACACTTGTCCTTTTCATCTGCTCAATAATAATGAATGTGACCTCTTCTTGTTGCCCCTTCGCAAACACATTTCTTTCTTGCACACGGGCTTTTACAACCGGTACTTGACGGGTTTGGGAGGTGGCTTGGATTGGTTCTGTATGTTTGGAGTTGTACTTGGAACACCAGGACCTTGTGGAGTGATGGAAGATTGAGGGTCACCTGAATTCAGTGGCCAACCCTCTCCAATACTTCTCTTTTTGGACCATGTATTGGCAGCTACACTTTGAGGAGGGAACTAATTCATCCCATAGAAGTCTTCGGCCTACCAGTTGATAAGCATAGTCTCATTTGGGGGGCCACCTTGTTGAGCTCCTTGTTGTTGATCTTCCTCTTGGCCGATTCTTGTGGCACCATACTAGTTTACACCATCAAGGCCTAATTTAGAGCACCATTAAAGCACATTGATTGGTTGTGTGGTTGACTGCATGGAAAACACCAATCATATTCTTGTGCCATATTGTTCTGTGCTAGGATCAATGCTCTTGATGTTGAAGCTGTGTTAGGATCATACGACTTGAAAGGTCTAACTTAACTTGGGGTTGTCCTTGGTTTTAGTTTTGGTTTATGGTCTGAGGTGGTGGCCTATTCTACCGATAATGGGTTACGGCTTGATATTGAGCCTAGGGCTAGCATGGCCGGAACTCTGAGCTTGTTATCTTTTGATGGTCACTAGCTCATTCCCAAAGTTATGGAGTTTCTTCATCACCACTTCTTGAAACTCTTTAGAGGTATTAGATGATGAAGTGGAAGCTTCAGCTGAGCTTTGACTCCTGGGGGTGGGTATAGGAGCTAATGTAGGTGCTTGGCTAGTATCTGGGCTTCCTAACTCAGGGTACAGAGGCATGGATGCCCTAGGAGTGATTTTTCTAGCTTGAATCAAATGGTTCTCAGCCCCTATGGAGAGGCTATAAGATGCAAGTAATGTAGTGCCCCCCATTGATTGAATCATCAGAGAAATATTAGAATTTAAAGCCCTAAGAAAGTATAAGAAGGCACCTTCAAGTAGTGGGCTATCGTTAGAATCCTATCCCAGTCCACTTTGGAATCTTAGGTTGAAGTTTGTCAGCTACTCATTTGGGGCTCTCTTGATTGTTGTTAGTTGCTCCAACAAAGACAAGTTATCACCTTTCCCCCAAATTAATTGTGAAAGGCCATGCACTGTTGGTTCGTGTTCTTGATAGAGCCTCGCTTTAAGACTCTGAATCATTGTGAAGCTTTCCCTTTGAATGAAGATGCAAGCAGCTTGATTGCGCAATGTCATCTCATGGATCTCATGGATTGTATAGAAATTTGCAATATCTTGGACATGGTCACCAAGAGAAGTTTGATTTTCTCCAGTGAAATGTGGGATGCTCTTTAATGTTGCATTCAGAACTAGGTTTTGTGTAATCAAGGCGAGTGGACTACTGCTGGTGAAGTTGGCATATGGATTTGGTTTTGCCATTCTGATTGGCCTAAGAATCCTTGCAGACTGAAAGAAAGGCCTTACAGGTGGAGGTGTTGACAAGGTTTTACTTGGTGGAGATGGAGACCTCTGAATTCTTCTTCCTCTCCTTTCTCTGCTGGGATAGATGAAAGTATTCAAATATACCTTCTTTCCTTACTCTAGACCAGGTTTTTCTCATGAATTTTCCGAGCATGGTCTACTAAAACCAGTAGATTTGTTTCTTTTGGAGTCGTCAGATGTACAATTTTAAGGCTTCTTAAAAGCTAGAATCACAAGTGTACATCAATCCTTACTGTAATAAGATGGAGACTTCTTAGTCTCACTGGGCATGCCAAAACTGTTAATGTGAAATCACAACACCCCCAAATGAGTTCTACATGTCTAATTTTCTAAGGCAGATTCATTTGGTGTGATTGTGTAACATTGAACTTTCCCCAAGGTGTGGGATCTTGCAAAATGGGAAAGCTCTCCAGATTGAAGGTTGGTTCCTTATTCCTCTGTTTAGGTACATATGTAGAAACTTGTAGAGGATATGTTCTTAATCCTAATCTAAACTTTACCAAGGAGATAGAGATAGAAGGAATACATAAATTAAAACAAAGATAAACTACAAGGTGATGAACCAAAAGAACGATGAACATTTATTTTGCTAATAGACACAAAACAACAAAATGCATACAATAAACAAGCACTCATAGCCATATATATAATGGGAGACCAGATGAAATAAAAAGAGACAAGAGAGGATCTAAAATTGATCACATACATGTTTTATTGCTCTGTAGATTGATACAGTCCATTACAAAGTAGCCAAGAGGAAGAAACATAATGCAATTTTCGATGGAAGGCTTGAACCCCACAAATCCCTTTGTTAAGAGGAGAAGGGAGCCACAAAAAAAGAATGTCCAACCCTTTACAATGAACCCTGCCCCGTATTTATAGATTTGATCAGAGAGAAGAAAGAGAGAGGGAAGCGGGAAAAGTGGGTTGAAGCTCAACCACTACTGTTAATGCTTCTAATAAAATTCCCCCAAATATGTCTTTATTGCATCAATCCTTGGTTCGGTGCCTTGATGGAAGAGGAAACAGAGAAACAAATCAAATATGATCTAATTGTTGCAGCAAAAAGATCCACATCGAAAGCTTTGAAGATGTTTCCTCCATTTTTCTTCACCTAACCTCCTCAAAATTAAAGTTTTAGACCTCCATGACATGGGTGAGGCTGAGATCTTTCCAACAACATCAAATTTGTAATATTTCAAGCCCTGAGTCGAAAGATATGCCCCTTTGAAGTTTGTATCGGGTCCATACAGGAGGGTAGGAAAACAACTTGAAAAACAGGTCCCTTTTGATATGGGACACGTGGTAGCCAGATTGGAATAAAAATTGGGCCTACGGGTCCGTAATTTATCTTTTCCCCTTTCTTCGATTCCCGCTTTGGCTTTGACTCGAGCCCAAATGCTGACTTTTTCCTTGGGCGGAGTTGCGGGCCATTTTACAACTTTTACCCCTTTTTGACTCTATTTCCTCTTATGCGGGATCGTGGTTGATCCAATATTTGGCACGGGGAAAAATATGGATAATAGCACCTATAATGGATGAAAGTGGATGCCCCCAATAATTGTTGTGGTATTGGTAGTGGCGAAGCATCCATGTTGCATGTAGGAGACTTGTATCTGCGGTTATAACTAGAAACGGACATGAACACACATGTGTGTATGGTAAAGATAATGACATACACAAGATCTATCTAAAATGTGTATTAAAGTGACATGTAAGATTAATTGTGGGAAAGAGTACAAGTAACCATAAAATGTAGTATGTTGTGGATGGATGGAATGAAATGGAATGTGGATGATAGGGGCCATATGCACCCCCCCCCCTCAAGTGAACGAAGTTTTATGTAGTGAGGTTCATTTATTATTCCCCCTTAGTAGTCAAGAATGAACCAAAAATGAGAGTGTGTCATCGGGAAATGGTCAAACTATGTGTTGTGTGTAGCATGTTGTGATGAGTATGTGGTGATGAAATGCGACCTAGAGATGATGTGTGCATGACCTTATAGCCGAATCCTATATCATGAAAAGATGATGGAAGGAGTGGTAATTTATCCTAAAGCGTATATCGCTACAAGATGAATAGGAAGGAGTGGTGATGTAGCCTAAAGTGTATACCACTACAAGATGATGGAATAATTTGCCATTTAACCTATAACGTATGTCATAAACCTAGGAGTGTTGCATGATGAGAGAAAGATTGAATGATGAACGTGTGAGTATAATGTGGTCCATTTTTTTGTATACCCTCAAGCAGTCCAGTATGGTACATCATACTAGAGTGCGCCATTGGGTAGTGAATGGAGCGTGTATGAGTGGATGTATAAAATGCGTAGTATGTATGATATAATAAGATGTAAATGCGAGATGTGCCAATTCCTTAAGATGTATAGCATGTAAGATGTAAGATATGATATATAATTTGAAGGATGTATAGTGTAAGGTGATGTGTGAAAAATGTGCAACATGTGATAGCTAACATGTAATGGATGTAGAACGTGTATGATGTATAAATATGTGCTATATCTATAGCTTGGAATATAGTGTATAAGGTTTAGATGATGTGTGATGATATGCGGTGCCTAATGTGTAGTGACTACTGTGTAGTGTGTGGGGTTCATGTGTAGAGAATTCCCTCAATAGTCGGTGTGAACTCAAGCACAAGAGTGTTTCTTAGAGTAATGACGATGTATGTAATGTAGGTTAATATGCACATACTAGAATGTGGATGTGTGTAAATGTAAATATGAGGCATGTTTCGATGCTAAGTTGGTAGGAGGGTATGGGGAATTCTATGCCCCCAAGTGCGTGTTAATGAATGAAATAACCAATGAATGTGAAGGATGAAGTTCCTTCATCAAATGCCGATGGCGGTGAAAATGTATGACCATGTTATAGTAGAGGTGGAACAATATATAGTCATTACGGGTGATTGAGTTTTATTTGCATGAGATGGATGAGTATATGAAAATAATATAGGCATGATAAAATGTGTAGATGATGGAGATATACGTGGAATAAAATGAGGTGGTGACCTATGTTGAGATGCAGTAACCATGCAAGGAATGGGCCTATAGCTATGTGTAGGACTAATAGAGCGGTGAGGCCACATAGGTGGTGTGCAAGTAGGTGAACTAAGAGTAGATTGTTCTTTAATTAAGATAGGTTTTGATGTACTAGATGATTAGGGAATGCTTGAATGGATGCTCAAAGAGAAGATAACCATGGAGTAGATGGAGGTACACCATCAATAGAAACAACTTGATTGTTATGAATGAATTTGAGTTACAAATGATTCATAGAGATGATGGATTTAGACCTATGAATCCAGTTGATTCCTAGAAGCATGTCACAACCATCAAATAATTAGCCCATGAGTAAGGGTACCAACTATAACGTGTAGCTTAACAACACCATATGAATTGTTCATTAGATAGGAGATTTGTGAACATGGATAACCGATAGCATCAAGAAGTGGAATAGAACATGTCGTTGATGGGCCATGATGGATCAACCTTAGTATTATTGATGGGGATTGCTCAATAGAGGCATTAATATGCAAGTGATTAGAAGTAAAATTGGCATGATAGTCATGGTTAGAGAAAGAAATAATCGGTGGAGAAGTGTCGGCACCACCAAAAATTAAAGATCCCCTAAGCGAAGCAAAGGAACTATGTGATAGACATAGTTAGCTAAAGATTCAACCACTTTTGTGTCATGTTTAGGTAGAGGGTTGTTAAATATCTTGAGCTTATGATTTTCATTGACAGGTGGAGAAACTGTAGGTTTTGGAAGCTCGATTTTACCACTATCGATCAAACCCTAAATGAGAAATTGAAGTTAGAAGAAATAATCAGTGGAGTGTCCTACACACTGATGATAGTCGCAATGGGAATTTTCATCAAAATTATGTCCTTTTGGTCAAGATGGATCTATTTATAGCAGCGAAGGTAGTGTAATGAGGTTACTATCGACAAGTTGCGGTAGTAAAATATGTGGAGGTACACTAAAATTAGTGAATATACACCGATGTGGTTGTGATTGAAGCTCCTTAGTAGTAGATATTGTGTTGACAATAAATTTTGTGTTTTTGGTTTAGTTGTAGATGGTTTAAATGTTGAATTATTTTGAAAATGTGCAAAAGACAATGCTTTCTCTTGGTATTTAAGATTTCCTATAGTTAAGATCTTGGTTTCATGAATCTTAAGAGTATGAAAAAGTTGATCAAAAGAAGGAGATGTCTCAAAGAGAACACTCTCCTAGAGAGGGGATAAGAGACTCTGAATGAACAAGTCTTGAAGTTTAGCTTTGCAATCACATTTGAAATATTAGATAATTTGTTTTTATAATGCAAGACATAATTTTATAAATGTCTATTAGACCCTTTTTAAGTTGCATAAGTTGGGCATAAGATATTTTAGAGCCAATATTGATAGAGAAGTGAGTGATAAAATCATCGGCTAGATGCATGAAAGATGTTACCGAATGGACATGTAGGTCATAAAACCAACGCATCATGTAATCTTGTAAACTATGAGGAAAAATATTAGTGAGTATGGTATGATCATCTGCATAGTCCAAGCATGCTACATGAAAAGCTCGGAGATGCTCTTGTGGGTCACCATGGCCTTTAAAGATGGGAAACTTGGGAGAGATGAAATTAGGTGGCAATGGATAGGAAGATATATTAGGTGCAAAAGGAGTATGCAACAGTGAAGTAGAGTCTAAAGATGGTGAGGCACGAGAAGTAGTGAGATGGAGCTGATGAATTTGGGTTTGTGATTATTGATATTGTTTTCGTGAAAATGTGTGACAAGGAAATCAGAATTTTCCAAGCACGACAACTATATCCCCGTGCTGAAATTTTCATGTTTTATCATTCTTAAGCACCCCAAGTCAAATCTATCAGTCTAGTCACCCCCTATTTGATGTCAAATTGTCCCATTAGGTGATTTAGGAAAGTCTTTTCATTCCCCATAGGTGATTTTAGGAAGTTACGAAAAGATGCTATCTTCAGCGGTATTGGGAAGGGCTATTACTGACCTTCCCATGATTGGATCAACCCCGGAGTGGAGCGAAAGGGCTAAATTCAACATGGAGGTGATTTGAATACTTTAGAACATCATGGAAATTATTTTGGAAGGTTTGGAGAAGTAATAAAAGACTTGGAGTAGTACGAGTAAAAACAGGGTTCACAAGCTTAAGTAGTACACATGCCTAACACAACTATTGGGCTTCATAAGAAGATTTTGGGAGCTTCAAATGGAGTTAGAAGTAAAAAAAACATCACTAGAAATATAATTCCAAGACCTACATTATGGTGAAATCATATTTTCACAACACCTTGGCGCATATGATTTGCATGCAATTTTTATCGGAATAAGTGGAGTCTCTAATCACAAATCCAAATTTTTACGGATCAAATGGATGAATCAAGACACTAGAACCACACCATTGGATTAAAAATTCCATTTCTAGTCAAGATCATATGACATTTCACCAATAAACTCCTTTGGGATCTAAAGTTATCATCGTTCCAAGTTACCCTCCCAAAGGTAGTTCGGGACTTAGTGATTTTCGGGAGGACACGTGTCAACACCAGGATCCTAGAGGAATTTCATGTCCCCTAAGTCCCGAGGTCAGGTACAAAACCCTTGAAAAATGTTCCCAGCCCCCATGTGACCTCTCGAGACCCTCATGTGACCTCCAGACTTGACAGTTCAGCCCCTAGGTGCATTTTTGGAGCATCCATTCCTTGCCGTCGGATCAAGCGCCACGTGTCAGCTCTAGGACCACCATGGAAATTGATGTCCCTCATGTCCCTGAGGTCAGGGAAATCAGACATGAAAAAATGTGCCAAGCTCGTAGGGGGAGTCTTTTGGTCACCCACGTGACCGACTTTTCAGCCCCCGGTGCTTTAAAATAATTTTTACCTTCATTCCCGCCGTCGGATCGCGCCACGTGTCACCATCTTGCTCATTGTGGAATTTGATGTCCCTCATGTCCTTGAGGTTAGGGACATCAGGGAAAAAAAAGTGCGCCCAAACCCAACTCAAAAATTTGAAATTTTTCTAATTGTTAGCTACTTCCCGTTGCTTCTTGTTGTTTCTCACTGCGAGAAGAAAAGTTGCAGAGAACACCTCACTCCACCATTGCCAAAGCTTGAACCAGATCCATTAAAACACATTATCCTTCACTCCATGGTGGCACATAGGTCACAAAAGGAAGATTGATCAAATCATGAAGAAAGAACGAAGAACAAAGGAAAAGAAGTCTGAAAACTCCATTGCCATAAAACTAAGAATCAAACATATCTTGCAAATCGTTACACGGATTGACAAACCGTTTGTTGATGATGTATTCTCTCTTTAAGGCCATTAAAAATATTATTCAAACCTCAAATTTTTAGTAAAGAACATTCATAGTGAAGAAATCTCATTTCGACTCAACGAAGGAAAAATTGAATTTCCCGTCAAACCGTTTGTCAAATTGAAGAGAAATTTCTCCTGAAGCATAAGAAGCAAAAACCTATCACAATAGAATCTATTTCATTGTGAATAGAGAAAAAACAAGACTTTAAATTTTCAAGCTCCATTAATGGCTGCCAAGACACAATAATGTAAAAAATCTGCGAGTTACCTCTCCACTTCTCAGGGTTCTAGTGGCGAAATCACACGAAAATTGGAGGGAACGATCATTTAAAAATCTAGTTTGATGTGAACTAGTTTTGCACCATGAAGTCCATATATTTTATGGATATGGAGGGCTGTGTTATTTACTGAGTTCTTCGCTCTTCAAATAAATTGTCAAATTCCCGAAGATCCAGGTAGGTGAAATCATCCAAAATTCGGAGGAAGGATCTCCAAAAAATCTAGTTTCTCTAAAGCTAGTTTTTGCACAATGAAGTCCTACTTTTTATGGATATGGAGGGCTATGTTTTTGTTAGTATTCTACCCCCGCAGATGTAAATATCATTTTACCACTTGTTCAGGATGAAGTAATTAAATTAGGAGCGTGGAACCATGGAATAAAACACATAATTTCAAGACCCGTTTTATTGCAATTTGACATTCGTGGCGCACTTACTAAAAATAACATGTCTCCTTGCATAGGGGTCTGTTACTTTGGGTAAGCCACCATTTGAAGAGGATATGAAGAAGGTGGTAAACACAGAGGGAACATCAAGCAAGTCATGAAAAGGTCATCTCAGCTCGTAAATATTAAGCTACACTCAAAGAGTAGTTTTGGCATAATGGGTCATACAAGGATACTCATTCAAGGCCACATCATTTTTCAGGAGCATCCTAGTCATTTTTCATAGGGAATTCAAGATCCATCTTAGTTTATTCAACTTGGTGAGCATTTTTGAGCTAATTGGAAGGATTTTGACAGTGTGCAAGGAGTTCAAAGATTAAGAGTTTCATTGCATTTGGAGCTTTCCATCGATGAGTATCAACGAACTTCATCGGGAATGACATCTCCTCTTCTTCGCTCCCTCCCTTTCTCCCTCCTCTTCCCCCTAACTTTCTCTCACTTTCAAATGTTCTAATTCTTTGTTGGGGTTTGCAATTTTTGATATGCCTTTAAGTCGAGTTAAAAGTGACTTTAGAAACATAATGTAAATTAAGTTTCCTTGAGTTTATAAAGGGACTTAAATATTTTGTAGGAATATGAATAGTCTAAAGTTAGGAATAAGGCATATGGAGGGTCATACGAAAGACGATAAGTCACCTCTCATTCTATAAATTGTAACACCATTCCCATTTAAAAGGGTTGGTAATTGATCTTGTAAACTAGAGAAAGTAAAGGAGATAGCCATGTTTCTTCTACTTTCCTCCACTCTCAAATTTCTTCCATTCTTACACTATGTACAACTTTTTTCAAGCATCAATATAAGAAGGAGTTTCTAGATTTTTTTGACTAAGGGATCTCATGATACTTTTTGTTTATAAAATTCTATTTGGTCTTGTTGCCATTTGCATGGTTGTTTCCTCTTAATTTAGTGCATATGATGAAGTTTCTAACTAGTGTGTGTGCAGGAATCTTATTTTCTACCCAAAAAATTAGTTATCCTACCTCAATTATCACTCCCTTTCCCACTTTTAGACAAAGTCCTCCCTAGCAAGAGATTGCTATCTTTTCCACAAGGTTAGTAGAGTGCCCCTATTGGATCCTTAGTTGATAGGCCACCATAGAAATCCAAATTTTCTCATGCATGCAAATACGACAACTGCACCGGTTAAGTAGAGGAACTTAGATTCCCAGAGCATTGGAAAGAAATCCACAAGTTTTTCCACCTAAATTTTTTTTCGTTAATAGTTTTTGGCACCCACAGTGGGGTAGATTTGGTAGCATCTATACCCAAAATACAACCACAAGTTCCCAAAATACAAAAAAATTCAAATATTGAGAAAAAAAGAGTTCTTGAAATTCCATTGCGAAAGATAAAGCTGCTGATTTACGCACATGACCTTTCATATTCCACGACATCCTCTTGTATTCCCACTTCAATAATTTCCAAAAGTCTGGTGAAGGAAGATTTACCAAGTCGAAGCAGTCGAGAGGCGGTGTTGTTTCCAATTTTGAGGCTTTACAAAATCAACAAGAATGAATCAAAGATAATCCATACTTCTTCTCTCAAGCCTCCTCTCCATCTGGTGTTTCGAGAAGTTCACCTGGAAATCCTTTCCAAACTCATGTTGATACTCCCCTTCAAATTTTCCCATTTTTCAACCACCATTGAACATTGAGTTCACGAAGAAGAGACGAATTTAAAAAGAATTTGTAGAAGCAAGAACTTAAGCGAAGAATAAACAACTATTAAATATGAAGAAGAAATACCTCAACCCATTGTTCCGTGGGGAAGCAATACATGCCCTATTGATCTTGAACCCCCTCTTTACAATCTACCAACAAATTCCCGCAATAACTTTCCAAAGTTCAAAGGTGACAACACACAACATCCTAAAGAACAAATCACTGCTTTCATGACATCATGTGGAATTCTTGGTTTCCAACATGAAGATGTTGTTGTGAGACTGTTCATGGAGTCCCTCAAGAAAAAGCAACATAATGGTTTTACCTCTTGCCTACCCAGTCCATCATGGGTTGGAATGACATCAAGTATGCCTTCAAAGAGAGATTTAAATCAACTAAAGATGTTCATGACCTCCTGGTGTAGTTAACTAAAATATAGAAAGGAGAAAATGAAACCATGAGAGGTTTCATGGCTCGTTTCGAATGGTTGCTTAAGTAGGATACGAAAAGGATTTTCCATCTCAAAACAATGTCAAGAGATTCTTCATCAATGCTCAATCATGAAAATTAGGATTTATTCTGCAAATATCCCAACCAAGGAACATTGTAGAAGCAAAAAGGATGGCTATTGAACTTGATGAAAATCTCATCCTCTCTGGAAAGATCAAGAATCCATCAAAGGGAAAGACCTAACATCCTAAAGATTAGAGAACCCATCCATCACTACAAAATTTGGCGAATGAAATAGCTTTTTTGAAGAGGGAATTATTTAAACAGTGTCTTCTCAAATAAGCAATAGAAATTAGATTGGAGGAACACCACAAAGGCTTTCCTTGGAGGCCCCATCCGTGAACATAAATTGCATATTTCAAGAAATTGAAGAAGAGCTTGAACAAGAAAGTGAAGGTGACAACTTCCTAGAGATCGATGAACTTGAGAATGATAGACAAATCATATTTTTGAGTATTTTGGAGGTGATGAAGAAGATGAAGAAGATGCACCCGGTTTCTCATGTGCGGTATTCACTAGTTATTAGTCCAAGAAAAGATCATCTCCCTACACTACTGCAAAAGAAAATAATGTTGATGATCCTCTTGTGGAGACTCAAAATAAAATAATCAGTCAAGGATCCCCACTTCCATCTTCCATGAAGTTTGCATTGTTGGAGCCTGACCCTGTAGTAAGTAAGAAGACTCCCACGATCCCAAGTAAGTCTTCTGATATCTCTTCCAAGTCTAAATCTAAATATGATCTTGTAAGATCTAGTAATTTGAAAGCTCCTAGTGTATCCTTCAAAATACCTTCCATTCCTCAAACATCAAATTCTTCTCCTAAGCCTATCCAAACCCCAAAATCAGATCCTTCACCCCCTTATCGGCATTTGCACCTTTTGATTTCATAGAATATGCAAACAAAGCCACAATGCAAATTACGAAATTGAATATTTGCAGAATCATCTTGAACAATTTGAGAGGTTTGTCTGATATCTCAGGAGTGGTAGTCTAACACCAAATGTTGTAACTTCTAGTTCCAAAGGCATGCTACCAAACTCACCTACACCTCCCTCACAGAACATATTTTCTCTGAGTGCATCAAAGACTAATAAAGTTGAACCTTTCTATGTCTCCTTCTTATTGGAGATTATGTATTGAACAATTGCATAATAGATTCTAGTGCCTCGGACAACGTGATGCCTCGAAGGTCACCAAGGATCTTAACTTACCATGAATCCACCCGGTGGCTCTTGTTACTCTTTGGAATCAAAATAGGCCTCACTTGTAGGGAAGTTCAAAGATGCACAGGTGGGTCTCGCTAGATTTCTAGAAAAGAAAGTTTTAACGATGATTTCCATGTTGATTGTATGTGTAACCTGCTTTCATTTGAAATATTTTTATTTTGATATTAATTCAATGAATTTTTGCAGCTCATGTCAACAAGTCAAGACAAGGAGTAGATACACAAGGAATTGCACACCACTTTCTTGTTGCCATGATTTAATTTTTTTTCAAGCCAAAATTATTCTGCAGGGTCAACAAACTGATATTCCAAATTGGGCTATTGCATACATTCTTGCATCAATCGGAAATAAAAAATTTGATTAGTGCACATTTTTATCTAATAAGATAAAAGTTGACATTATAAATGAAATACTTGTTGAAAAACTAGTTATTCATTCCACTATCTTCGTGGTCTTCATTACGAGTCATATTTTAATTTAAACGAAGAACCAACTCCTACTTGCATAAACAACATAATGAATAATTTTTTAATTCCATTTGAATAACAACAAGTTAATAGTTTTATATTTTGACTTTAGTAAGGTTATTGTCTTGATTTTTCACTTATGTGACAAAAATATTCTTCTCTCTACTAACATTATGTACTTATGATTGAATCTTTACCAAATGCGAGAGAAGATTTTTAGAGGCCTTTCCACGAAAAAAAAAAATCAAAAGTAAGAGGCCAACAATATGCTAAGGTGTCGGGAGATTCCCAATCTGAAATGGAAGGTCACTCATGACTTAACCCCCAAGAATTTGCATTAGTTAAACGATAGAGACATAATAACCTTTAAAATTCAATATAGGTTTTTTTACAATTATCATGTAGTACTTACCATTTACCATATTGAATTGACATGTAGATGTTGCACTTGTAGGGACTTTGGACTATCCACATGCTTCTCAACAAGCATCACCCACTCACTCAGTCCAATCATGTGTAATTTTGATTCTCAAACAAAGCAATTAGAACACCTTGCTCCACCATACCTATCACCCATGCATCCTGCAACACAATCAATTCAAACTTCGACATGGCCACCTCTGGTACAACCACAAGTTTCCCTCAATAAGGTATAAATTTGTTGCTTTTGTGTACTTTTTAATAGTTTTTCATATAAGTTATTAATGATTTTGTTCTTGGAATTTATAGTACATGGTAGTCCTTTTCCATCTATTCAAATAGTGCAATATCCACATCCTTTCACCAAAAACATCATTACGATTCAAAATTCCCACAAGAGGTTCAAGTAAAAATACCATTGGTAAACACATGATGCCAATTGGCCACTAGTGGGACTCAAAAATTCCCTCTTCGTTTCCAATTCTGACCCTCTCTTTCGGTGGCTTGCCCAACGCAACGAGCCAATCAATTTTAAATAATATAAATTTAGATGAAGATTATTTGGGCATTGATAATAATGACCCAATAGGTTTTTTTAACACATGTGATATGATTCAAGGCCCGTGGGTATATTTCCATTTCGATGTACTTTATTTAACATTGATACATTTCAATTTCTTGTCTCTTTTTAATTTTTATCACATACAATTTTAATATTTATTTATTTTATCACAAATATGATCAGGCCACTTAGAGGCAAAAAGAGGAAGCAGACGTTGCTTGACCCGAAATCCCCATACATCCCCATGGAAGCATCCTCTTTCGATACTGAGATAGTGAACAATTCTATCATTTAATTTGGAGAGTTTGATTGGTTATGATTGTGAAGCCCATATCAAATAGTTTATTACACCTCATGTCAGTCAAATGATATAATGGGAGCGAAGGGTGAAAGTATTAACAAACAAGATAATAAGTCGTTATGATAACCATTGGCAAAGGGATAGTTTATATGCTACATTCCAAAATCAACTTGCTAAGATGGATGACTTACTCATCCAAAAAAATGTGGTACTATCACATATAATAATAATTATAATGACAATGTTTTAGATAAATTTTTGAATAAATTGGAAAGTATTAGTGCTGAAGCTTGGGCCTATTTCAACAAATGGTCAAAGGACAAAGATTTGGTGGAAATTGCAAATGAAGAAAGAGATAGAGATATTGTAAGTATTATCAATTTAAAACAATATTTTTTATTAATTTCTTATTTTATTAATATGTTTAATTGAGATCACTATTTTTTGTTGCAGTTGAAAAATGAAAACTTAAAGAGTCAAGAGAAGGTGTTCCAAGTTCACTTGGAAACCGCTAAGAACAATTTATCTGCATCAATGAAGATGAAGGAACATATTATTTTGATTAAAAATAAAACAATACACTTAAGTGGATAATTAAAGAGAATGGTTTCGACCCGAAGATTTTGTTCAAGGCAAAGGCAGTTGCAGATCCTTCTTTGGCATCCCATGGAGACGTTACGAGAGGAAGAAGAAACAATCATAAAGAATCTATACATTATTGTGGAGGATCTTGTTAGTTCTAGAATTATTCAAGAAAAGAATATAGGAGGGAAAGCCATTGGGGAAAGTGGCACAAAAGTCACTACAAAAACTCAAAAGGAAAGTTTCTGTGTGTCTGGGGAACCTATTAATGATTGAGCAAATAGTGACTAGTCCAGTGGGTGTGGGGAACTTGAAAAGTTGAAACTTGAAATATTTTATATATTAAAGAATGAAACTTGAATATTTATTTAATTTGAAGAATGTTTGGAGTTGAATATACGATGTAATGGTTTTACTTTTCATGTAATTTCATTTTTTACGGGTATTAGTTTTTATATCTTGTTATATATTATATATAGAAATTTAGATTGTATATGGTGTTTATGTTTGATATGGATGTGATGGTTACGAATATAATAGTGATATATGATAATGGTGATAATCATGATTCATGGATGATGATAATGGATTTAAACATTAGGGCCTTAGGCATTATTAATTCTCTTATAGTTAATACAACAAAATATTCTTCTCTCTACTTGTAATGATGATGACATTAGATGTGGATGATGAAATTAGAGTAGATATGGATGATGATGAATTGTATTTGGATAGTTGTATCTGCTAGCACAATCATGGATGATGATAATGGATTTAAATGATTATGTTTTAAGAAAATTTAGAATGTGGTATGACAAAGACATCTTAATACAGTAAAATATTCTTCTCTCTACTTGTAAAATTCAAACTTTGTATCAAGTTTCTTCACATTTAAACCTTCTCAAAATATTCTTCTCTACTTGTAAATGTGATGTTTTTTGGGAATATCAATTTTTACATGTAATTTGATGCACTCATTTATGATTTCACATGACCTGAGTACATTCAATATTTCATGTAATGATTCTCTTCATCTCTCTACTTGTAAAATTCAAACTTTGTAACAGGTTTCTTCACGTTACCTCTAATTGCATGTTTCAGTTTCTTCTCAGAATCTCATGGAATGCATTTGCTTTAATGTTGAAATTTTAGTTATTTACGTCTAATTACAATATTTAAAAAATAGTTTTCCAAATATGCATGCCACAAAGTTCAAACACTACATTAAAGCATTTTACAAATACCAAAATAAATTAAACATGATTGTTAAAACTCCAACTATGATAGGGTTTGAGGTACCTCTTGTCTTTTAGATGGGTGACAAAGCATATGGAAGGAAAATGAGAAATGATCCTTCGTAGGGAACTAGACGACCTTCGAATCAAGAGAAATCAACACGGAAAATGGATTAAGCATATAGTTGGGTGAGTTTCCTGAAAATGTCAATCCCATGAGAAGTGAGAGCTTCCTCGAATGGATTTCAACCCATATTTTCGATAAAGAAAAGATGAAATATTGATTAAGAAGATGAAGGAAAAAATAGAAAGATTAAATAAAATTAAAGCAAATGAGAACCTGTGCATGTTGATGGCAACACAAGCGTCAAGAATGTAGTGCCTAGTCGATGATAACTGGAGCAAATCAAGTAGAAGTCTAGAAGAGACTAAGAGTGGCATATGTAGATTTGAACTTTGAAGGCCTTGCAAATTTGTATTCGACAAATGCATGTCACAAACACAACATCAAAGTAGTTTGAAAAATCTAAAATACCAATTAAATAAAACATTTTTTGTATAAATAATTGTATTTAAAAAAGTGT
Source organism: Taxus wallichiana var. yunnanensis (assembly GCA_018340775.1). Classification (NCBI taxonomy): domain Eukaryota; kingdom Viridiplantae; phylum Streptophyta; class Pinopsida; order Cupressales; family Taxaceae; genus Taxus; species Taxus wallichiana. Next base: position 491,034,617 of record CM031242.1, on the reverse strand, counting down.
AAATATATATACCCGTAACATCTTCAATGATAAATAGAGCTGAAAAAATATATGTTAAAAAGTCTCCTCAAGGCTAATAGTCAATATTTATATCTCGTAGAGTTCAATTGTGTTACATCTAACTATAAACTTTTATATTCAAATATATTAATATGAAATTGAATAAATAACAAAAATTAAATGTAAGGTGAAAAACAATAAAAGTAAGGTCAAGGTGATACCTATTTAAAGCTAAAACAATCCATTATCAATAGCTTCTTCATACTCAATATTCACATCTTCAATTTTTGAGGAGGCACCAATTCTAGTCTCATCGTTGAGAACATTTGTACTTCTAGTTGTATCATTTACACCTCTTATTTTGGAAAGGGAATTCCAATGCATGATTGCTGTGTCAAAAGGAAAGGTTTCCAAGGAGTAGCGAGAAACATAACATCTTATGCAACTTTTGAGATTTTTATCCAACCTATTTCTTAGTTTTGATTTTATAAAAGATAAAGCACATAAAACCCTTTCGTCCTCCACAAATCCCAAAATCATTGTTTGGAAAAATTCATATAATAAAAAATATTCATTGATGTCTTCCTGTAACACACTGCTTTGATAGATTCATTGCCATATCCTTATAATAGCACCAATCTCATGGAAAGTTCGTTTAATAATTTAGAATGCGTCCTCATTGTCATTGCAAAATATTTTGATTGAGACTTTATTAAATCAATATTCAATATACCTTTGATTTTGATACCCTTGACCTCTGAAGTCTTGGTGAAATGATCCATTATTGTACCCATGGATTTATGGAAAATATTACTTACAAAATCTGCACAAGCACCTTTAGTATTCCAAAAATTTGGATTCATCACACCCATTGCTTCAAGAATTTTATCTTTGTTGAAACGTTCTCTAATTTATGATGATAAGGATTATGCAATTTTTCTAAGTTTTATTCTGGTTTCATCTATAACATAATCAAACATATTACGTGTCACAAGAACTTATTCTCTTTTCGATCCTATAATATCTTGACGTTTTTGTAAAATGTGCAGTGGTATCTCTCTCCCATTAAAGTTGATACAAGAGGTGATCATGGATATTAAATCTCAAATAATTATTGGGATTATTAAGATCTAATAAAAATTTCTAGTTATCAAAAATATGTGTATCAAAACTATCTTGGGAAGTGTACAAGACATCAAGATTTTGACATACCATTTTTCTCATCCGTATAAAATAAAAAATATAGATTAATCTCTCCTGTGCATGATTCATCAATGTATTTATATCCTTGAACATTGGAAGAATGCAACCAATGTAATCAATGTTTCCAAATCACTTAAATGGAACAACAAGTCCCTCTCCCTATCAACATCACGATGACATTTGTGCATGAAACCAACCAATGATGGACACTCTTCACAAATTCTACATGCAGACTCATATAAAGAAATCCACCTTGTCTCAACATCCTTGAGAAGATTTTGCCATATGTAATTCCAATTGTAAATTTTTGAAACTCCAGAAATTAATTTGGACTACTTGCCATATAGGCATGCATTTCTCGATAAGGCCTTCCACTTTAGTAACATTTTCATTGTTGTTAGCCATTTTATATGCTAAATTAATTTTGTGAGCCATACAATGAATTACTAGCATATAAGGGACCACTTTGTTGTTTGCAATCAAACGCACATCCCGGTTTGGTGACCCTGCATGATTGATGCACCTTTTCTCCAATGCATACCAACTTCATAGAAATTTCATAATCAATCAAGCCAATAATATATTTCAAATGAGAAACACCTATTTTATGTAGGTTTTGGCATTGCAATTTTCAACCTTTTTCATAACACCCAACATATGTGGTGTCCTTATATGATTTTTAAAGTATAAACGTGGATACATACCCATGTAGTGCTTTATCAATTGTTGTCACTTCATCTATTGATAAAGAGATAAACTTTGTATTTTTACACTCTTTCAAATCTTCCTTCTCTATCATTGTAAGGCATTTAGCCATTTCCCATGCACTTTTATATATGACCGGTGAGACTAAGGACGTTGTACATTCCATTATATTAATACAAAACTTTAAAATCAAGAAAATATAAGATTGGTATTCCTTTCTTAAGGATGTGGACTAAAGTAGAGAATTGTGTAAGTTTAGCATGAAAATTTGATTGATTCATCTTACTAATTTATGATGTGATCGTGCCTCCTTTTTCCACGAGATGTCTGCGTCTTTTTTTGCCTTGTTTCATACTTTGCTACACATATTTAACATGCATGCATTCTTTTTAAGTTTTCCATGTGTGTGTTTTTATTTTCTAGTCATCCTCCTCGTTACACTCAAATATTTTTTCCACAATGTTTTTCAATTGTGTCCAGCTTGATTGCATTTTTATTACTTCCCAATTTCCATTACATATTGTATATGTACATTTAGATGAATATATTATGAATTAGCTAGCTATAAAGGTTCATTATAAGGAAATTTCACATCCCACTTGAAATTGTATGTCCTCCCAAGTGTCCACATATTCTTGTTCATTTTCAATTTTTAATTTTAAACGAGTATAATTTTGTGAATATCACAATAATCTAGTTACCTCTTTCATGAACCTAGAATTTACATTTGATTTTTGTGTTCTATTTTCTTGAATATTTATATTTGAGATATCTTGATGTACTCTGATTATACCTCAACTGGAATATCTTGAAGCTCGACATCTCAACATTAATATCTTCAAGCTCTAGCATGGTATCATCATAGGTGTCATTTGGTTGATATTGTGCAGAATGTATGTCCACTTTAATAATAACTTATACACAGTATGTACCGTGATGGATCATAGTGGCGAGTTATATGGGTGTTGGTGGTTGTGGTATTTGTAGCAAAGAGTTTCCAAACTACTTGAACAAGGACTTCTGAGATTTTTTGTTACTTTTTGGTCTTTTGAGCACTAGTATCTTCCATTGTTTTGAACGACAAAGTTGAACCTTTTTGGGTGTTACTAAACACTATGTCACATGTCAGCAATATTGTGTCATGTGTTAAAAACAACAATGTCATACATCAACAACCTAACCCTTGTCTTGTGTCAGCGGAATATCCTTGTCACACATCAAAAGAAGAACCTTTTTTGTGCATCACTAAACACTATGTTGCATGTCAACAATACGGTGTTGTGCATCACACAACAAGATTTTTTTCATCAAAAAATAGTGTCACGTGTTAACATCCTAACCCTTTTAGGTGTGTAATGAAATAACCTTTTCGCGTATCAACAAAAGAACCTTTATCATGTGTTAGCAAATAAAACTTGTTGCACATCGATAAATAGCCTCGACTCACTTGTTGTTTGACGCAAATTTGATCTATCTTTGTGTAATGGTTCTTAGAGTTCACAAGTTCATGGTACTTGATATGTTGATACCTCAAGGCTGTGTAAACTAGTAGTAAGTTAGTAGTATACTACCCGATGAATCACCTAGATTTATATAGGAGATGTTTTGAGGGTAGGAAAAACTGACCTCTAAAAAAATATACTGTAAATTTTAGTCAAATAGGACATTGAACTGTTTTGATAAAATCACCTTTTCAAATTTTCCTAAAATGTTTTTTTCCATATTATAAATATTCACCACTAAAAATCCCCGGTGTGATGCGAGATGAACCAGCCTTACACCTTGTGATGGATCTAGATTGATGCAAATGTAGCTTTAGGTGCCTTAGATGGATGCAACTCTAGATAATGGTAGTATATGCTTAGTTTTTGGTCCATCACTATGGTCATATAACTTTATATTTATATGGTTTTCTTGTTCTAATTTCATAAGTAACCCCAAAAAGGTCAATCACAAAAATGATAGAAAGCTCAAACGGCTAGAAAGTGCCCAAAAGGTGAGAGTCAAGTACAAAGAGGATCAAGGGCACCTGCAGAGGGACTAGAGTTCCCTAGTCCTAGTTGGGCACTCCAATCAAAAAAAGGAAGAATGCATAATGATAATACATGATGCGAAAGAGTGGGTGAAAGACCAAAATTATTGATAGATAACAAAGTAAAAAGGCCAAAGACATGGGTTGACTAATACTCTTTTCACTCAAGAACCAAATGAATAGTAGTATGATATCGATACTAAATAATGACTCAAAGTGCGTGATTTAATGACTACAACATACAACAAAGAGTTGTTTCTTAGAAAAGAATGATTGCGGGATGAGAAACAAGCCTTCATATCTCTGTGTCAGAAATTTAGTGATATCTTCTCATAGGAGTATAAAGACCTGAAAGAATTTGATCCAAGTGTTTCTTAACACTCCATTGACCTTGATCCAAGTATAAAGCCCATCAACTACAAGAAAAGGACAATCAATCCTAATATGGATCCCATAATGAAGGAGTTATCTAAACTAATTGAGGAAAGATAATATTTCCCATCAAGTACTCTATTTAGGCGGTAAATCTCGGGTCCAATGCATAAGAAGAATAATGAAACTAGACTTTCTATTGATTTCAAAGATTTGAATAAGGCATATTTGAAGGATCAATATTTGTTTCCTTTAATGGAGTAGATTCTATAACTGTAGCTGGTGAAAAAATATTTTCCTTGCTGGATGGATATTCTAGTTTTGGTCGGATCATAGTCAATGAAGAGGATCAATTCAAAACAACATTTAAAACCAAATGGGGAACATATGCTTATTAAAAATCACCTTTTAGTTTTTCAAATGCAGGTGCAACATTATAGAGAGCCATGGAAATTACCTTCAAAGGATAAATCAATGAGTTCATTCTTGTTTACTTGGATTACATAACTATATTCTCAAAGTAGAGCATAGATCATATGACGCATTTAGAGAAAGTCTTTGAGAGATGTAGAGAATTGGGGTATCTCTTAACCCCAAGAAGTGCAATTTTTTTGTTACGCAAGGCAATATTTTGGGCCATGTGGTATCTAAGGATGGCATTTCCATTGATCCTAAGCATGTTTCTATCATCATCTCTCTCTCCTTTCCGGTGCACAAGAAGGCCTTGTAATCATTCCTAGGAAAAATAATTTTTTTAGGATATTTATTCCTAACTTTATAGGATTGGTTAGGCCCATCACCCTCATGCTCAAGAAGAAACTACTTTCAAATGGACAGAGAAGGAAAAGAGAGCTTCAACAAAATCAAGAAAGAAATTACTTACACACCAACACTCATCAATCTGGATTACTCAAAGGATTTCATACTTTATGCTTATGGAGCTAATGCTAGTGTTGTCACTGTCTTGAAAAAATAAAATGAACAAGGACTAGAGTATCTAGTGGATTTCTTTAGTCAAACACTGAAGGATTATGAATTGAAATATAGTCACATGGAGAACCAAGTCTTCTCTATCATGCAAACGATAAATAAATTCAAGATTATTCTCACCAGAAACCATGTTAAGGTGTTAGTTTCACACTCAGGTGTAAAAGAATTCATCATGGGAGAAGAAATAAGTGAGAAAAGAGCTAGATGGGTGACCAAAATCATGGAGTATGATGTGACTATTAAATCCAAAACTCTAGTTAGAGGAAAAACGTGCTTTGCAAACAACTGCATAAGACATGCATATAGATCAGGAGACTTCATTATCCCTGGATGAGGAACTCTTGCACGTTGAACCTGAACAAAACTTAGACCTAGCATATGTAGATGGATGAAAGAAATGGTAAAATTCCTCTCCTCCGACGCATACCCTCCTAGTTTTACCAAATAAAAGAGACAACATATGAGGCTGCAATTTATTCCATATGTGCTGATTGATGGCATTCTCTCCAAAAGAAATATTGATGGCGTGGTAGTGAGATGTATTGATGGCGCAAAGATTGAAAAATTATTATAATAATTTCACGATGGACTCTATAGTGGACACTTCTCTAATAAGGAGTCAATGATGAAAACCATCAAGGTAGTATACTTATGGCCTACCCTCTTTGTAGATGCACACAAGTGGGTGAAAAAATGTAAATAATGCACTTTATTTTCTGGAAAGTAGAAATTAGTGCTTCCACTCAAACCAACCCCTGCGCTTTGCGCAATAGGGTCTTGAATTCATAGGCATGATCAATCCACCCTCAAATCATTGGCTATAAGTGGGTGTTGAAAGCTATAGATTACTTCACCGGATGGAAAAAAGTCATCACGCTCAAGGATTCAACCAAATCAATCACCCTTGACTTTCTTGAGGGCATTGTAAGAGGTTTTGGCATTCTCAAACCATTATATATGATAATGAAAAATCCTTCTTTAGTACAAGAATTTTTTTATCAAGCTATTAGTATTGGAATCTATTTAGAGACTTCCTCAAACTATTACCCTCGGGAAATGGCTTGGCAGAGTCAACTAACAAGAACCTAATCAAAATCACGAAGTGGACTATGGATATTAACTAGAGGTAGTGGCACATAAAATTCTTACACATGCTCTGGGAAAAAAAAATCACAGTGAATAAGGAAATATGAACTTCACCATATAATCTTACGTATGGTAAAGAAGCTAGGATTCCTCTATCTCTAGAGTTTCCTTTATTAGAGCTTTCCCAATAGCTGGAGTTTGAGGTTGTGGATAAGAGAGAAATTAGAATGGCAGAGTTGGTTGAACTTGAAGAATTGAGAAAATTCTTCATGATCAAGTTAGAACAACATCAAAAATCAACCAAGAAGTGGTTTGATAGAAAGGCTATGGATAAAACTTTCAAGATTGGTGATTTGGTCTTAAAATGGGATGCCGACAGAGACAAACCAAGACACCATTCAAAGTTTGATGCACTTTAGATTGGCCCTTATACCATCAGTTATTGCAAGGAGTTAACTCATTTGATTTATCTCATCTTGATGAAAATGTGCTACCAATCCCAGTTAATGGAATTTATCTCAAGCATTTTCATTAATTTTACCTTATGTATCTTGTACATATTAGAGTAGTTTCAATTCCTCCAAGTGTGCTCTTGTGCACATTGTTTGTTTGTACATAGTTATTTCCTCTTACATGCTTCCTTCTTGTGCATGTTTTTTATTGCTTCTAGATGGAAGTTCGATTGATAGGTCTTCCAATAGTTTGGGTGGTGCCCAATAGTTTCCAACAATTTCTCACTCTTATGAGATCCAAAATAGAACACATTTACATGAGAATGTCAACTCCATTCAAGATTCAAATTGTATTTTCAAGTGACTTCAAGGGTATTCTTCAAGTTGCAGATTAGAATCCATGTTTTTAGGAAGACTCCATGTCCAATGAATGATTCTAAGGTTACTAATCTCCTTCATCTAGTGGGAACATGTCCCAAAATTCACCAAATTATTGTCTAAAATATCCACCTTGAATATTTAGCCAACTTGTAGTTCCATTTTGGCTATGATATCAAGTTTTTAGGTTACACGTGCCTGGGTTGTATACTTTGGCACATTTACATGGCTTGATTCATTGTGCATACTCTTGCATTCACCTTATTGCTTCTTATTTATGCCTTTATTCCCTTTACTCCCTTCCGCACGCCTCTTTCTTCCCTTTGTATTCTATTGTCTCCTTTCATTTCCCCTTTTGCACCCCTTGTGTGCCCTCCTTCATCCCAACATTTTTGTGCTCCTTTTTGTGCACCTCTCGTAGAATTTTCTTGCATTTTTGGTAAGTCCTTGGCATTCTTAATCCATGCATGCCCTCTTCTCTCCTAAGTCTTGTGTGCCTCTTTACGTGCACTCATTCCTCTCCTACTTTTTCCTTGCATACCTTCCTTCATATAATTGATTCCACACATATTTATCTCATGCAATTCTATTATTCCTACATGCTTTCATACCTCTACAAATATGCACATTTCTTTTCCATTCTTTGCATTCCCCATTTTACGTGTTCTCACATATTTGCATTCTTCCTTTTACGCCTATTGCTCTTACGCCCATGTTAAGTGTAATTCTTCATGTCAATTATTCAGTGCCACATGTCCACTTTTATTTGGATTATACAACACACAACCTATCAAAAAATTCCAAATTGCTCCCTAAATCCTTGCATCAAAATAGTGTCACGACACGGAAAAAAAAGATAAAAAAAAGAATCACCGAATCTTTCAAATGATTAGTGCACGCCATGTGTCTTGTGTGTTTAATTTACACTATAGACTTTAGATCACTAGAACATATGCTATAGAAATTATACGAGATGATTTTTGGCCTTATTAAAGGCTGTTGATGTGTTCTACACTCTAGGTCATTGAAAATCATATTTTGGTGGGATATGGTAGGTGAAAAACATGATAAAATCGGTTGGGCCATTACGCAAACATCCAATCAAATCAACCAACCAAATTTGATCATATTTGGTATCCTTACTTATTTTACAAGAAAAATAAACAACATTGCGGTATATTTCCAGGCAATTATAGCTTGTTGTTGGTGGTTGGAAGTTTGAATCCAAGTTTCCCTCTCTTTATCCCATTCCTTCTCTCTCATTCTTCTATAAATTGTAGAGCAATTCTCATTGTAAAATGTTGGACTCTTTTGGTTTGCTAAGGGCATTTTTAGAGCATTGTTCTTTTGTATTTTGAGTTTCAATCCTTCGGATCTATTTTCTACACATGGATACTTGCCTCTTCCACCATTATAATCGATTATGCATGATTTGGGAGGAATAGAAGATTTGTTTTGTGGTATTTCTCTACCATAAATCATTTTTATTGCATCTTCTTGCCTTTACCTTATGTTGTTGGTTTATTGTGCATTATTGCATGTCCCTTACAAGTCTCTTTTCTATTGTTCTCTATGGAAATGACTGTGTGAATGTGTTTTAGACTATGGCATGGTTATCTTCCCTCCTTGCACAAGTTTTACTTAATTTTATCTCAGCCAAGTTTTTCATCCCCCTCTTTTTGGTGTTATCACCTCCCTTTAGTTTATGTTTCAATTTCATTCATCTCCTTCTAACCACTGGTCCCTTGGAATGATAGAGTAGAATTAAGTAGTTGTATTTCTCTTCCTAGGAGTAGTTTTAACATTAGAAATATGTAGAGGAAGCTGAATTTCTCTGTAGGTTTGTCAAGAGAAAGTCCCACAACTTGGAGATAGTCCCATGTTGCCTCAAATCACTAGTTCTACCGATTTGGGATGGGTATAATTTTGAGCTCCAACAAGTCATTTTTACTATAGGAGAAAAAAAATCATTGAAATCTATACCTTTTTCTCGTGTAAACCCCTTGACCAAGAACCGATCCTTGTGTCTTTTCTTGCCTAATTCTTCCTATTTAACTCTATACACCCACTTTTACTACTGTAATGATTTTTTTCCTTTGGGTAGCTTCACTAAATCCTAGGTTTGATTCTCCTTGAGAGATATTGATGCTCCTCATTCATGGATTGCTCCCACTTCTTCCGACATCTACCCGTATTGCTTCATCAAAGCTCTCGGATATCCACTATCACCTGAGTAAAAGATAATTAAGAGAAGGAGAAATACATTCAGGTGTTCTTCTTACCATATAATACCTCCTCAATATAGGAGTTTTGGGTTCCTTGTTGAGTAGGTTCTTGAACCGCTTCATGTGTCACTTTCCTATTTGGAAGATCCTTTACCACTACATATTCTTTCCTAGATCCTTCCTTGTTTTCTTAAAAGCGTTGTTTATACATAACTTTCTCTTTAAATATCACATCCCTAGATTGGATAATTTTCTTGTCCTTAATACTCCAAAATGTATATCCAAATTCATCACCACCATATCCAATAAAAGTGCATTTTTCCGATTTATCCTCTACCTTAGTCCTATCATCCTTTTTAATATGAATAAACACCTCACATCTAAAGACTCTAAGAAATGAGTAATAAAATTTCTTACTAGACCAAGCCTCCTCATGTATGCCTCCATCTAAGACATTTGAAGGTCCTCTGTTTATCAAGTTCACAAATTTGCTCACGCTTCTACCCAAATAGAAAGAGGAAGGCTTGCGAAATGTAATCTCATGCTTCTATCTTGTTCCATAATTGTCCTGCATTCATAATTTTTGACACCCCATTCTTTTGTGGAGTTCTGGAACCATATTCTTCCTATGGATTTTTGTCACATTCCCTCAGAATTCCCTCATTTTTCAAGTCAAGTTTCAAAATTTTTGAGTTGGTGCATATTATCCCAATTTTCTCGTGGCAAAATTGATCAAACACGACTCTGATCGCAGAAGAAGAAAATCTTGGAAGGGCGGTTTAGTCATGCGATCCCAAATTCTAAATCCCAATGAAGTAATTCTAAATTGGGAAGGTTCGGTGAAGGAGATCGGAGCGTAAAACCGATTCATGAGAGCCATCGAGAAGATTGAAGAAAGGGCTCAAAGTTTTCAGACTTCAAGATGAGGCACAGGATCTCTACGAGATGTTAAGAGTTCTACTAAATCGGGCCCTCGGGAAATTAAAACGATCGGAGACCGATTGATTGTGTGAAACATATTGTTGGATGTAAGGGAGGCCCAAATCGGTTAAGTATAAAAGGACCGGTGGATGGCACCACGTTTCTCATCGACACATCTTCAAAAGGCGCATCCCAAAGAGACACCCCAAACTTACACCAACCCTCCATGTGTCTAAGGTCTAGAAAAGGGACAGAGTTGGCCATTTAATCGACTACATATAAGAGGGTAGCGAGGCGATAGAACCACATGCCTCATCAACGTAATTTTAAAGATGACAAGTTTCAAAAGTGATACCCTCGAAAAGAAGGGATAGAAAAATCAAGATTCCCAAGAAGAAATGAGTGCTAGCCCTCCACATGGTCAGAGCCTCAAAAATTTAAATTGGCCAGTTAAAAAGTCTAAGGATTGGGAGATCAATGCCTCCCCCCTCAACCACTACTTGCCTTCATGTGTCTCTTGAGCATGTAACGGGCTCTCATCCCTCTCTTTGGAGTTAAAATCTGAAGTGAGTCCCAAACGCTCCTTGAGAGAGCATAGGTTCGCCACGTGGCTAGAGTTTGACCCTCGTTTCACCAGTAGAGGTTTTGTTACCCTTCGAGACTGAGAAGATTTGAGTTTCTCAGCTCTACATCCGCCTACGAGGGAGAAGTCCAAACTACGACTCAAAACAAGAGAGATAGACCGGTGGATGAAGCCACCTATCTCATGACGGAGGGTGCACCATCTTCTTAAGGGTTGAAGCCTTCGAAAGAAGCGAGAAAGGAAGAGTTTCCCAAATGAGGAAGGAGTAATCTCCACGTGTCCAAGGTCCCATAGAAAGGAGAGAAAAGGGGCATAACCAGTGCTAAAGCAAATGCCAAATCATCTTGGTAGAAGAAGGCATTCTTCCTATTAAATCGATTGCTAATGAAAGGAGAACCGAAGAAGAATTGCTAAAAATCCTCACATGTCCCTTTGGTGCTCTTTTAGGAGGTGAATCTAAAAGAGGTCTCGAATGTGCAGGCCAACTCTCCACATGTCCAATTGGCACACCTCTGAGGAAAAAGTTCGAAGTCCAAACAGAGTCTCTAAATGAGCAAATGATGAGTAGCCTCCACATGTCCCGGAGTTAGACATAAAGCCTTCACCAAATAGAGGGACTTAGCCAAAACATAAAAATACGAGAACAAGCCCATTGAAAAGATCTTAAAGGAGATGTGGCCATGTTTTGATTAGCGGTGGCGAAAGGACATACGTTTCTTCCCTTTTTGTGTTTTGATGCTTTGAAAATTCAAAATCAGAGAGGTGGGTTGTCATGACACTTTAGGAATTTTACCTTTGTTTCCAAAAGGGTGTAAAGTTATAAAGTGACCTGTGACCCCACTCATGCCAAGGGATAAAGTCAAATATTGAGCTGTCCCGCTCTTTTAGGAGGTGAATCAAAATTCAAAGTGCGAAGGTGGGTCGTCAGAGCAATTTGGGAATTTTGGTTTTATGTCCAAAAAGAGAGTGAAAAGTTATAAAATGATCCACGACTCTGCTGGGGTCTTGAGCCCGCGTTAAAAAGTCAAACTAGGAAGGCGGGTCGGCGGAGCACTTTGATTTTTTGAGCCTTTGTTGAAAAGAGTTAAAGTTATAAAGTGAGCCGCAACTCCGTCCCCACTTAAGTAAAGCCACATGTCAGGCCTATATCAGAAGCGGATGGGAAGACCAAAATGTCTAAAATGCATAATCTCTATAAAAATCATAAAATGAAAACGGTGCCCCCAGGCCTACTTCAACAAATCTCTCCCAAGTGGATGACTCAAATTCAAAGTTTATGGAAGCAGAGTGAATGGCTGTGATGTGATGCATTTGGTTTTGTTGCCAGGAATGGAAATGACCGAGGCATTAGAGAAGTTTAGACATCAGTTTCTTGAATCAGTTTCATCATTTTTGTAACCGAATGTAACCATTTTGGAAGCTATTTAGTGGGTTCTCTATGCCATTGTTTGGGTTGGATCCTAGTACTCTGTAGATGTAATAGATTTGAAGGTAATCAATACATAATTTTTTCCCTTTCTTCCTTTGCTATTCCTTCTTTCCTTGTTCAAATTTGCGAATCATCCATATTTTATGATAAGAAACTTTGTGTTCTTGTTTATATGATTTCTGGAACTTTGTGTCTGTGGAATTATATCTGTTATGAAAGTGAATGATTCTATTCTGCATCTCCTTAGCCCAATATGTATAAGGTTATACTCTGCTATCTATATTTCCTAAAATTATTATTATGTTCTTCATCTCTCATCTCCTTAGTTCTTCTTTTCTTTCGTATTGATGATATTTTGGGCATGAAACATTTCAAAGGATCAGTAATCTTCACTTTTAAAGTTGTACATTTATATATAAGTTTTTTTGCTTGCTTCTAATAAGGGAACCTCTCCCATTAAAGAGGAGATACTTGCTATCCCCGACTATGGTTTGGTAAAGTGCCATTTAAAAACCCAACATGATTCTATTCTTATAACAATAATCATCAAAATCATTTTGTAATACCCCCTCCATTATCGACTTGAGACATTTTACCTTAAGACTGTTTCATTCTCTAATAAGGCTTTCCATTTAACAAAAATTCAAATACATGAGATTTATTTCTAATACAATATACCCAAACTTTTCTTGTTGCATAATAAATAAAAGTGACATACTAATCTGAACCCCTAAGATATGATAACTTGAGCTGACCCCACACATCAGAATGTACTAGCTTTAACTTACCATCTTTGTTCGTAGGTCCAAGCTTGAGAAAATTTACTCTCTTTTGTTTCCCATATACACAATTCTCATATAAATCCAAACCTATTTTTGTATATCTATGAAAATTCTTCTTTATGATCTCAATGTCCTTATGGATCATATGACTGAGCCTATAGTGCCACAATGTTGTATCTACATATGAAGCCATAATATTACAAGAATTAGTTCTTCTAGTGGTTAAATACAAAGTTCCAAACTTCTTACCTCTTTCCACCATAAGAGAACCCTTGGTAACCTTCCAAGAGTTTGTTGTAAATGTCATAGTACAACCATCATTTCCCAAATTCCCTTCCAATACCAAGTTTTGTCTTAATGTAGGAACATGATGACATCCTTCAATAGCCACGTGTTCTCATTCTACATCTTAACTTGAAAACAACCTTTTCCAATTATTCTATAAGGCTTGTCATCGCTAAGATAAACATTCCCAAAATCCCCTTGAACATAATAAAAAAATAATACCTATGTGGAGTAGCATGGAAAGAAGCCCCTGAATCTAAAACCCAAGGTTTAACATTATTATCCAAAGAGAGAATCAAAACATCCTGACAAACATTACCTATTTCCACATTCACCTCCTTATTTTCTTCCTATTGTTTCTTCTTGTCCTAAATATCCCAACAATCCTACTTTGCATGCCTAGCCTTTCCATAATGCCAACATACCATCTTTCTTATGGATTTTGACCTTTTCCAATCTTTCAATTTTCCACAACCTCCTCTATTCTTTTTTCCCTCTAGTTTCCACCATCAAAGCATTCCCTAAAATAGAATATTTCCTAAAAAAATTTCTTCGTATTTCCTCACTTAGAATCACCCCTATAACATCCTCAAACTTTGACTTTGATTTAGTTGAAACCGAGTTGCCTACCGCCATTACTAGGATATTCCAACCTTTAGGTAAGTAGAAAAAAATTAATAGAGATGTAACTTCTTCTTTAAAATATATTATTACTTGAAGCTAGCATATTCACAACCGTATTAAATTCATTCAAAATTTCATCTAATGAACCATTCTCATACATCTTCATATTAAAAAAATCATTAAAAATATAATGTTAGAGGCATATGGTTTTTTATATAACTTCCTAATGCATTCATAAGTTCTTTTGTAGTCTTTTCCTTTACAAAATTAAATAGTACTAAAGATGCAAAACAAAGATGAATTTTACCAAGTGCCTTCCTATCCAACAAATCCAAATCGGCATCTCGACATGCTCGAGGTTTTAGTCCCCTTTTCGGACATCGAATATAAATATCCTTCCGATAAAGGTAATCTTCCATCCGAATCTTCCAAAGACAAATTATGCTCGTTGAATTTATCAACATTTGATCTTCTATCATCTTTCATAGCTCCCACTCAAGATAAAAATTTCCCTACGATTCAACACTTTAGCAAACCAATCCAGGCTTTGATACCAATTGCTAGGAAATAAGGGATAAAATACATGGAACAATCCCACACAAAATCACAATAGTAGAAACTAATATGCATAAAAACATCATAGATCTGAAATAAAAGTGCAGAAAATAAAAGAACACAACATAGAGACAATATCTAATGTGGTTCACCCAATTTGGGATACATCCACCAAGAATCAATTGTTCAAATTTTATTACAAGCCACTATTTCTCTCAATACAATACTCAGATCTATTTGGAGTTTTTCTCAAAAACTCTCCTGAATTCACACTTGAACTCACACATCTACAATGTTATATATATACCCTACCATATATACAAAAATCACATCAATATGTAACTACTTATGCAATTTTACAATACCGTGGGTACTAAACCATGGGGCAAAACCTCCCCATAAACCTATGGGTCAAAATACAACCCATATGAGAAAAGAACACTTATTGAGGTATATGTCACATTTTTCGAGGATAAAAATGTGGAGAGTGTAAAATAATTTCAGTGTCCAATATTCAACACTTACACACATGAAAACAATCTCCATAAGATAACATCATCAACATAGGCATTATCTAGATCAAAAGGAGGAATTATAAGTTTAATTTTAGGAGGTTGGTGAGGGATCTCAACTTGTGGTTGTTCTTCCTTTGATGGTTTGGCCTTAGATGGGGCTTGTGGTGACTCTTGCATTACTGGAGAAGGAACATGAGTGATTATTGTGTGATGCTTGCTAGACATAGAGGGATCATATTTGGGAACCCATTAGGGTTTGGTAATGGGATATGATCGTGTAATGTAATGTTTTGTAAAAACTAAAGTAAAGCCTTGATGCTCAAGTTACTTGATTCTTCATTCTAAAGCATAGAAATAATTATCATGATGTCCATTAATTCTATGATAATTACAAAATAGGTGACCTTTATATATTTTAAGCCAATAAAGAGGGGAGTAATGAGTAGGTGGCAAGGTGATAATTGGTGATTGAGGAGCTCAGAGAGAATATCATGTTGCCTAACATTTTGATCAAACTTGAGAGGTGATTGTTGTGGTAATAAATTGACCTTGCTTATATGGGAACATGTAGTAAACATGGGATTAGGATGAGGTGTAGAAGAAGAACTAGCATGGGCATGAGAAACATCCTTTAGATGTTGGATTCTAGCTGCAAGGGATGTAATTGTGGTTTCCATAGCTTGAAATTTATCTTGAAAAAAAGGTGTAAATATTGAATTGAATCGAAGATGGATTGATTGGTTGTGTTATCATGACTAATAGGGGGGTCGGAGATACAATTGAAAATTGCACTTACTTGTGAAGGTGACGTATCATGAGGGAGGTACACAATGTGTATAGATTTTGTGAGAGAATCATTGTAAACTGGGTGTTGTTAAAGTAATTAATAAAAGCATACTTGATGAGCTTGTACATGCCCACAAACCGGATGATCTAACATAAAAACTTGATCAAATCTAATAAAAAATATGCAAAATGAGGAGTCCGAATGACCCTAGAGATCAATTGAAGAGTTAACTTATGACCAATCACCGCACGAAATCTTAGACTCCATGTAGTTCTCTCTCTCTCTGTGTATATCCGTATCTCGTGCCTTAGGTTTCCCTTGTGCGGCTTACACGATGAGAGTGTGCTAGATCTAGATTGTCTCAAATATGTAAAATGTGTGCGATGGAATAGAATAAAATCCCCTCCTATGTAGTGTATGCAGACCAATGTAGCCCTTGACCCTTATATGGATGTGCTAGATATGTACTTTGTAGTGCTCTTATGCCTTTGTGTAAGCTTAGGTGGTGATAAATAATGCTTATAGTGCTTGGCCCTTATTTGAAAGAAGTAACTAAGTATATATATGATTCCCTTGTTTGAATTTCATAATTGATAACTAAAAGGCCAACCCAAAGTATTAAAAGGTGACCAAGAAGTGAAAGGGACCCAAAAGAGTAAGAATAAGATAGAGAAGGACAAAATTAGCCAGAGGAACATGAGCACCTAGGCGCTCTGTCCTAATCTGGGAACTAGTTTTGAGGGAATCAAAAGGTAAATCAATAAAGTGTCAATAGAAATGTAAGATGTACAAAGCTAAAAGATGTTCAATCAAGCTTAAAAGCAATAAAGTGTTAGAACTATAATATTAAATGATCATAATATTTAGTTTAAAGTTAAATAATATAGAATAAATTATATTCTTATTATTTAAATATAAAATTTATATTAGGTTGTTAGTTATTTATTAACTAATATGAATCGAGGAGGTATATACTGTCATGTAAGAAGGTCACAACCATGCGGGTTATTAAAATATGACTATAGGTCATATTTTCATTCAATAAGGTAATTCGGGTAAATACATGGAGTAGAAGTGAGGAGGGAGTTTATTGGACTAGATGTAAAAAAATCTCATGTAGTAGAAATTATTCTAACATGGTTTTTACCCCATTGGGGTTTTCCATGTTAAATCTCATGTTATTGTATTATTTAATTTTATGTGCACTCATTAATTCATTTATATGTATTCATTAATTTTTATTAAATAACTTCAATATAAATTTCACCCCCTAGTCATGTCATGGTATTAGAGCGAGATAATTTTTAGCTAAATAATTTATTTCATCCTAAAGTTACAATGGTTGGGAAGTTAGGTGGTTAGTATCCTATTTAACCCCCCTTCCCTTTCTAGATTAATTAATTTGGTGTGGACAAGTGGAAACCACTTTGAATATTTTAACCCTCGCGTGAAAAAGGGAACTCGGAAGAATTACTAGGGCCTAGAAAATAGAGGTAAGGTTTAAATAGTTAGGTGACATATTTTATATATTTCTGTAGTTTTTGAAAGTGTGCAGGATAATTTAATACAAGATGTTAACAAGAGAAGGTAAAATTCAAAGTGAAACCCGGTTCAAAGAGGAGACAAGATTCCTTAAGAATAATAGTTTTAAAATTTTTATTGGTGGATTAAACCTCTTGTCCCGGTTATGTAAATTATTTTATAGATATTATTTTTTAACTTTGAATTTCAAAATATTCTCTTATGTCCTTTAGGAACCCTTCAATAGTAAGGTTTACCTTAAATCTTAAACCTTTAATTTTTTTAAACATATGATTTATATCTATAGTTTTTGAAAACTATATTCTATTCTAAACCAAAATTTTTGTTTATGAATTATAAACCCCTAATTGGAAAATAAAAATAGAAATCTATAAACTATATGTTAATTTATAATTTTTAAAAAAACTATATATATACAAAACAAAATACATATTATATAGTTATAATTTATATTATAAATTATATAGTAATGTGGCCCCATGAATGAAAGCTTTATATTAAAAATAATACTATAAAGTTTATATAAAACTATATTACCTAAAACCTATTAATGCGGCCTTATTTATATAAGTTGTAGTTTATATATAAAGGGGGTGCTCCCCATATAGCTATGCATCAAGTGGGGCGCTCTGTGCTTCCCTTCCTACCGATCCATGGCCTCCACATGCCTTTGTGGTCTCCCTATGCAGACCACATCCTAGTGCGGGCCCCCATCCTTGTCTTTGGGGGGAGTCCCACATTGGGAGGCAGCGTGGGAGGATAAAGAATTTAAAATCCTTGGAGATGGGAGGACGTGGTGTGACTTTGGTCACACCACTACATTTTGTTTGAGAGCCTTGTGGCTCAACTCTCCCTGAGCATCTCGCCTCGGGTCACGCATAGTGTATTATTGGAAGTGGTGCTTTGTTTGGTTTATATGCGTTCGGATGGATTGATTGTTATATAAGGCTTGGTTGTTAATATGGTTTGACATATATTGATAATATTCAATTTAAATTACAAATGATATATGGTTTGATGGTATATCATTAACATTGATTAAAATTAACTCAGTGATAAACTCACCGAGTTGGCTAGCCTAACTCGGCTGAGTTGATAGAAAATCAAAACAATAAGGAGCAAGAGCTCCCAATTATATATATATATATATATATATATATATATATATATATATATATATATATATATATATATATATATATATATATATATATATATATATATATATAAACGATTATGTTTTTTACTTTTTGAAAATAAAAATTAATTTATTTTTGTGAAAATAATAGAATCGTTTTTGTTTAAAACGATATATTTTTTGTGACGGGACGACTAGATTGTAAGTCGTCATTTTTTTAGAAAAGAATGTTAGGAAATTAGTGCTCACATTATTGTTTGTAATAGTTAAATGTAATATTCATATATTACATTAGTAAGTTAGTGTGTTAGTATGATATTAATATTGTTATATTAATATCATATTTGTGTGAGAAAAATAAAAGTTTGTAATATTATTAATATGAGTTATTAATCAATTCATTATTAATAATATAGGATAATATGTATTAGTTGTGAGTTTGTTGAATAAACAACTCACATAGCTATTTGGGAGTTGTGTGAGAGATTGTTGGGTTTGGGAGTGATTATAGGAGAGATATGTGAGGATATTATGGGATTAAAGATTGGAGTTGAATCCTTGTTTTAAGGAGTTCATTCTCCTATATATTGTAAGCTCTCTCATCATGTAATTGCTCAAGTTTTAATCTATCAATTATTTTCGCTATTTTATTTGTCTCTAGATTTTTCCCTATTTTCATGTGCTAATATCAAATTGTTGTTGCTAAATTTTATCATCAAATATGGAGTTTTTTTATCATCTGGTATCAGAGCAGGTTTCCTTCTACAAGTGAAGAAGAAGAAGAAGAAGAAGAAGATGGTTGAAGGAATCCCATAAGAAAATTTCCAGCAGACACATCACAAAGTAAAAAGAACGTAGTTTACTCATATGACATCCGATTGATGTCTCATTTTTTTCTAGAAAGATAAGAACAAGATGCACAATATTGTAGTTTACATCAACTTCAGATTCATCTTGTATCTATGCGTAAAATTCAGTGTAAGTTGAGTGAAATTTTTTGTTGTTTTTAAAACAAACGTTTGATAGATTGAATGTATCTAAAAAACCCAAATTCAAAATATTACAAAATTTATTGGGTTTGTTTAGTTAATATCTGGAAAACTTCTGTTAAAATTTTACAAAAACCTAGTTTCTAGTTTAAGAGAAAAATGGAAATAAAAACAAGGATCGAAAAAGAAAAAGTGGTGCGTAATACATTTATGTAATTTTTTAATTGGACGCATTTTCACTTGCACACGATGTCCATAGTCAGGGGGTGCATTATCGGTTGAATCGACACTCAGAAAAATTGTGTAATGAGCCTAAAAGCTACATTTTCTAACTAAGTAGCATCACCATGGAGGATGGAGGAAATAGAGGAAGGAGGTTAATCAGTGACCTCTCACTAGCCACAAGCGAAGGGGCCACACAATGAATTTGTGGCATTGTTTTTTTGTGTGTTTAATTTTGATTGTGTATTGTAATAAGAACAAATGATTTATTCATATTCACTCTTGTAATAAGTGAGCTCCTACATGAGCGATATTTCTTATATTTTCCCTTGAATGTAAAAATGGGAGTGGGGAAACGTGTATCTTCTATGAAAGTGGTTGGTGGTCCACTAGAAAACCAATTTGAGAGTTTGTGAATCTCTTAGAAAATCACATACATAGTGGTTAATGGTTCCACTAGAAAACCTGTTGGAGTTGATGGTACTCTTTGAAAACCATCGTATTGTAGAACATGAGTAGGTACTAGAAAGAACTCACCCATGTTCACACTAAGGGGGTGAATGTTAGGAAATTAGTGCTCACATTATTATTTGTAATAGTTAAATGTAATATTCATATATTACATTAGTAAGTTAGTGTGTTAGTATGATATTAATATTGTTATATTAATATCATATTTGTGTGAGAAAAATAAAAGTTTGTAATATTATTAATATGAGTTATTAATCAATTCATTATTAATAATATAGGATAATATGTATTAGTTGTGAGTTTGTTGAATAAACAACTCACATAGCTATTTGGGAGTTGTGTGAGAGATTGTTGGGTTTGGGAGTGATTATAGGAGAGATATGTGAGGATATTATAGGATTAAAGATTGGAGTTGAATCCTTGTTTTAAGGAGTTCATTCTCCTATATATTGTAAGCTCTCTCATCATGTAATTGCTCAAGTTTTAATCTATCAATTATTTTCACTATTTTATTTGTCTTTGGGTTTTTTCCTATTTTCATGTGCTAATCTCAAATTGTTGTTGCTAAATTTTATCATCAAATCTGGAGTTTTGTTATCAAAGAAAATAAATTCACTCACATTTCTATTTATTTTTAATATCATACCAACACATTCGTGTATATACTATCCAATTGGCATGACCTCCTTTTTGGCGTAAATCGATCATTTTTTTCGATTGCGAGGATTAAACGATGATAGGAGAATTTCTATTAAACTCTTTTTTAATCCTCATTATTTATTTAATTATATTTACGTAAAAATGGGGTCTAATCAATTTTAATTGATAAATATTAGATATTGAATGAGAATAATTATAGTTGTGAACATACTAAATTAACTAAGATATATCAAAAGAAACTAACACCAAGTAGCCTCTAAACAAAGTTAATTTACTAAGTACATCATGATTAAAGCTTAATGGAAACTAGCTAATAAATGTAAGAACATGAAGGAAATCATCTAATTGCTAACCATTCCTACTAAAATGTATGATTACCTTATAAACATGAGCCTCTTTAGATCATGAGTAATAAAATTTGTGTATTTTATTACTAAAGAGAGGGACAGATTTCACCAAGAAAAGGCTTTAAGGCCAAGCTTGGATCTTCCTTTCTACTCAACAATGGTAGAATGGATGCATAAGATGAATTATCTATTCCAAATAATGGAGAAGGCTTGTAAAGTAGTGCATGTGGGATAAAGGATAAATTAGATTTAGAAGATACAAATTTGATTAGAGGAATTAACAAGTGATTAACAAATCATGGGAGTTAGAGATGGCTTAATTAATCAACTAGGATTATTTAATAGGATAGAATAAGATTTATAGGCTATTTGGAAGTGATTTAGGAGGAATTTGATATGATTTGAAGCATTTGAAAGAGGTATTTAACCAATAAAAGGGTTTATTGATTAAATACATTGTTAAAAAGACTTAATTAACTCATAATAGTTAATTAATCAATTGGAAAAGGATTATAACTAACGAAGTGTCATTAATTGGCATCTAGAATGGAGTAAAGGCTAGTTAATTAACAAAGTGTTGTTAATCGACCAAAATAGAGGGAAACGTTAGTTAATTAACATAAAATCACTAATTGCCAATAATAAAAAAACATAAAATCACTAATTATAATGGAAATGATAGGAAAGAGGATAATTAGTACAATTTTAGCAATAAAACTACGTAAGTGGATTTTAGGTGTCTACATTTTCCCTCTTTGGGTGGCGTAAGTGACGCCACTTCAAATATAGTAGACAAGTATAAACAAGTAAATTTTGATGAGAAATTGGTATCATGAAGGATACCCCTTAAATTTTGATGGGGTGATAGAAGAGTTCGATCAAAGATTGAAAATATGAAGGAAACAAATAGAAGAAACAAGGTGGGGAGGGGGATAAAAATGATCCCTATTGCCCCAAGTGTTTTGGAAGAAAAATTGATAGTGATAAGACATGATAGTGAAGACTATGGAAATCGATTTTTATTCCATCTCATTCAATAAACACTTTGTTTCATCATGTTACTCATATGATCTACATCATCGGATCTTATTAAAATATTGCATACAACAAAAGTATAAAATAACATGAAAAGCTATAATACCAACATTTGTTCATTGCTAAAACACTAACTCAATGTAACATACATAACGTAATGTAATATGAGAAAGTAAACAAGATAACCTGACAAGGAAACAAGTACAAACACACATACTCAAACAAAAAACGTTCAAGACAGTTGTACCAATGTTTTTGTTATCAAACTTCAGTTCCCAAATGTTCAAGTTAATAACAAGGGTTAAAAATGACACCATAAGAAAGGATACATGCAAGGTGAATAAATGGAGGACACATGGGTCCTATGAAAAATTAATCGTGCACTATGAAACAATACTCAGTAACTTGTGCTAAAGAGTACAAACATAGTAAGAAAACCAACTTTTTTAATGGAGATAAATCAAAATGATCTGCGAGTCATTTTTGCAAGAACAAGTGAGGACTAAAGAAAGATGCTTTGTAGGATGAATTTTGATGTTTGAGGATAATGTGTCTGATAAAAACTTTAGCTACATGGATGCTTTTACCAAGTTTTGGAAAATTTTGAATTTTACAAAAATTTGGATTTTTTTACCTTTTTTTTTTTAAATTAAAGAAAATGATATAGAAGAATGCAAAGCAGTCTTGTATGTCACCAAAATTCTGGAAAGAAAAAAATATGCCCGAAGTTATAGGAAAGGTCGCCAAGAAAAAACCATGCCCCAAAGTAGCGAAAACGGAAAAATGACTATTTAATAAAAAACCATCACAATGAGTGCTAATATGTAGAGGAAAAAATATAAAATAATTACAACAATCATCTAGCCCATCGAGGGTGAGACAAATGATGAACTAGGGAAAAAGACTATAAATAGCGAGGCGGAGAGAGGTAAAATTAATCGCGATAAGTATTATTACCATACCCTTTTGAGTTTTAGCAAGGTAGTTAATCTAACGCTTGAGAGATATGACACAAATTCAAAGGCACAAACACCTTGTAGATCGAGTTTGAGAGTACTCGAGGCCTCCCGCAGATGGTGCTTTGGTATGTAAACCAATTTTTTTAATTTTTAGTTCATTTAATAGCATTTATTACAAGGGGAAAATAATGGGATGACACTAGTGCAATCCTTTGGCTACGCTTAGCATAACCAAGCTTGTGCTAGTGCAAAGGTCTTACGCTAGTGTCAATCTACACAAGTCAACATAGAACTATTTTTCTATTCTAGTTAGGGTTGCACTAGCACTAAATGAATAAGCTAGCATAACTCGGTGTGCGTTAACGCAGCTTGTGTTAACGTAAGAATGAGAAAGTTAGCACAAAAATTATTTCACTATTGTAGGTTTGTGCTAGTGCAACACTTAGGCCTTAGAATTTTTTTAGAAGAAGTTAAAGATTTTGGTAAAATTCTAGAAATGAATAGAGGAATGCCAAAGCAATTAGAAAATCTTAGGAAGACATTAATAGAATAAATTATGTTAATCATGTGTTGTGTAATCTTGTAGGTGAGATTGCACAACTTGGATGTACATGAGTAGCACAGGGGCCTTAGAGCCTATGAATAGACATTCACATGACGAGAGAAAATCTTCTTGGTTGTGACCTTGGAGGTCATAACATTGAGTTATATTACACAACTGCCACATATCATTTTGGATAATTCCCTCCTAAGTGCCTTTTTAGAGAGATGGCAGAGTGAGAGATAGAATTTTTGATTCGACGAGTGAGATGATGGTCACATTAGAATATGTGTAGTGGATCCTCCAAGTTCTGATCCAGGGGAGCCTTGTCACTTATGACGAAGATTGCGGCCGGATTCTGGATTGTATATGGGACATGTTTTTACATTGGGACATACCTTATAAGGGTATGGAAGTACTCCTTTATATATGTTTCACATATAAATAGACTACAATGATACTAATTTATTTGATGGCTCTTGTCAACGGTTACTTTCTGCCTATAACAAGAAGGGTACACACTTCCTATTAGGATTAAAAAGAGTGATACACTGACTTATGGATGGAGAGGTATTGTGTCGAGGCCAATGCATATTGGTCCACATTAATTTGATCTACACGAGATATCATATCGAGGCATGAGGAGTGTGGGACTATCTACCTTGTTACAGATCTGAGTCTGGGACCACATTGCTATCAAATGTGAACATACTAAATTAACTAAGTTATATTAAAAGAAACTAACACCAAATAGCCTTTAAAAATTTAATTTAATAAGTACATCATGATTAAAGCTTAATGGAAACTAGCTAATAAATGTAAGAACATGAAGGAAATCATCTAATTACTAACCATTCCTACTAAAATGTATGATTACCCTATAAACATGAGCCTCTTTAGATCACGAGTAATCAAATTTTTGTGTTTGATTACCAAAGAGAGGGAAGGATCTCACCAAGAAATGGCTACAAGGCCAAGCTTGGATCTTCCTTTCTACTCAACAATGGTAGAATGGATGCACAAGATGAATTATCTATTCCAAATAATGGAGAAGGCTTGCAAACTAGTGCATGTGGTATAAAGGATAAAGTAGATTTAGAATATATAAGCTTGATTAGAGGAATTAACAAGTGATTAGCAACTCATGGGAGTTGGAGATGGTTTAATTAATCAACTAGGATTAATTAATATGCTAGAATAAGCTTTTAGGCTATTTGGAAGTGATTTAGGAGGAATTTGATATGATTTGAAGAATTTGAAGAGGGATTTAGCCAATAAAAGGGTTTATTGATTAAATACATTGTTAAAAAGGCTTAATTAACTCATAATAGTTAATTAATCAATTA
This sequence comes from Taxus wallichiana var. yunnanensis, assembly GCA_018340775.1. Taxonomy (NCBI): domain Eukaryota; kingdom Viridiplantae; phylum Streptophyta; class Pinopsida; order Cupressales; family Taxaceae; genus Taxus; species Taxus wallichiana. Next base: position 491,009,443 of record CM031242.1, on the reverse strand, counting down.
GAAGAGGATTATAACTAATGAAGTGTCGTTAATTAGCATCCGAATGGAATAAAGGATAGTTAATTAACAAAGTGTTGTTAATTGACCAAAATAGAGGGAAACGTTAGTTAATTAGCAAAAATCACTAATTATAATGGAAATGATAGGAAAGAGGATAGTTAGTATAATTTTAGCAATAAAACTACGTAAGTGGATTTTAGGTGTCTACAACAACATTTGGAAGATTCGATTGAAGGCAAAATTCATGGCTCGCAAATTATGGGTAGTTGTGAATGGAACTGAGAAGGCTCCGAATGGAAGACAAACAATTACAGAGAAATGTCACTACGTATCAAAAAAAAATTATAAGAGGTGATGTCCATCATTTTTCAAAGCATACATGATGATTTTTGCTTCATATCAAGAATCAAGAAAGTCTGAGTGAGGCTTGGAATCAATTGAAATCGATGCGGAAGCTACGCATTTATCGAAAGTCATTAAACTGATTTTAGAACTAATGACAACTCCCATGAAGGGAGATGAAAAAGTAATTAATTATTTGGAAAATTTAAAAATATTAAGTCACAGTTAGATGGATGCAACTACAACTTAATTCAGGATAAATTACTTTATTTCATTATTCAGTTGAATATTCATGAAAAATTTAGAAATTTCATTTCAATTTTGAATTCTAAATATCAAACAGAAAAATACATTCTATATTTTCAAACCCTTAGTGCTCTTCTTGGTTTAGGAATAGAAGGTTATGAATAATTTTGATTTAAAAGATAATGCCACATGGACACTTCTCGCTCAGAAATCAAAAGGTAAACCTTTTAGGTTCAACAAGAATCAAAAATAAACCTTTAAAACTCCTAGTAAAAACAAGAAACCAGGAAACTTAAAAGTTAGTTTTGATGGTAAATGTCATAAGCTCAGGCAATTTTTCCATAAGAAAAAGATTGTAAATCGAAAAATAAGTCAAATTTCAAAAAGAATAATGGAATAAATCAGATCAAAATCAAGATAATGATGATGATGATGAGAATAATCACAGTGCTAATATAATAACTTTATAAACTACTTATATTACTTCTAAATGAAAGGTATATATTTTATTTTACTGTTGAAAAAGGAGTTGTTTTTTATTTTTAACTTAGATGGGTTAGTAAAAATGAACTAGAAGTAACTACAATTGAAAACATACACAAAATGGATTATATGTGTTTTAAAAATTTTGCTTCATTTCTTGATAGTTTATTCAAAAATAGAACTGTGTTCATTTTTTTGGCATGAAAAACTGATCATATATGACATGTATAAACTTAAATTTACCACCTATGAAATGTATTGAAGGGTGCTTACATGTCATCTTTTGAAGAAAACTCCATGAGAAGTGTCCATAGTTAGTGGATTATGTTTTTAGTGAATATTGTGATTATTCTTGAATGATTTGATTATTTGTTTAGATATGTTATCTATCAAGTCTTATCTATAAAATAATGAAGATATATATGTTTTTGATAAAAAATTCTTAGTATGTGATTACTAAGATATTATTATATGCATATTAAATGACATTTAGGGATGCCTTTGTGTTTGTATTAAAGACGTCCAATACTTATTGCATCTAATATATATTTTACAATAGTGATAGGTTTAAATTATTCAACATATTTTAACATGGATATTTGTTAAGCATATTATTATGTTAGTTGTTTTACAACTTGTGTTTAACTTTTAAAAATGGTTAATAGTGAAATCAATAATGATTTATATGTTTATTATGATGTCTATATGGATAATATAACTCTAACCAAGCCAATATTGTGTTGGATAAAATATACATCTAGATTTTTGTTCAAGTTTTTTTGTGTAGATGCCATTACTCCGGAACAATACAAGCAACCAACAGTCTCCATTTCTTCTACGGAGGAAGAGAAGTGCAATGGAAGCAGAAAAGAAGCCATGTGGCTAAAGAGGCTATTAGAATAGATACACATGGAAGCTGAAGGAAGTGTTCCCCCTCTATGTCATGGTCATAGTTGTATTAAGCTTTTACTAAAGAATCTAGTTCAACATTAGATAATGAAGCATATTGAAGTTCATATGCATGTTATTTGAGAGAAGGTTCTTTGCGGTGATAGAGAACTTTAGTTATACTAGCGAAGATTATATTACAGATATTTTTACGAGCCATTGTGTGTTGTAAAATAATGCAAGTTTGTACAATGATTGGCCTTTCAAAGTATCCATTGAGGGGGAGTTTGCATGCAATGTCACCTCCTAATGGCTAGCGGTTTTTGACTCCTCCTTTATACTTCTACTATAGTATAAAGCATTGTAAAAATATCTTTTATGATCTATGTAAACTAATAGAGTTTACAGAAAATACAGACTAGTGTGCGCATCTATTTGTAAAGGAGGTCCTTGTGTTATAAAAGACTCCATGAGAAATGGTGGTATTTAGTCTCCCAAATCATGCTCAACCTAAATCATACTTCTGATTTATAGATTCCAAATCCTTTTGTACAAAAAGGGAAGTTGAGCATGATGAAGGTGTTATAATTCCTTCAAAAATACATATGCTAGCCTAAACCTTTGGGGCTTATGGATTTGTAAATCTTGTTGTACAAACAGGTAATGTTGGCATATGGATCCCCACTTAATATTAAGGGGAGTGTTAGAACAATAATATTAAATGATCATAATATTTAGTTTATAGTTAAATAATATAGAATAACTTATATTCTTATTATTTAAATATTAAATTTATATTAGGTTAGTTATTTATCAACTAATATAAATTGGGGAGGTGTACCCTATCACTTAAGAAGGTCATAACCCTTCGGGTTATTTAAATATGATTATAGGTCATATTTGAATTCAAGAAGGAAATTAGGGTAAATACATGAAATAAAAGTGAGGAGGGATTTCTCTGGAGTGGATGTAAAAGTTTCTCATATCGTGAAAATTATTCTACCGTGGTTTTTTACCCCATTAGGGTTTTCCACGTTAAATCTCATGTTATTTTGTTATTTAATTTTATGTGTATTCATTCATTTATTTATATGTATTCATTAATGTTTATTAAATAAATTTAATATAACTTTTATCCCCTCTTCTTGTCATAAAGTGTGCTAGCATATTATTGTAATACTTTAGGTTAATGAATAAGGTGTAGTTTCTATACACATGATTATAGTTTTTAACCACATTGGTTAATAGGTTAGATGGTTTGATGGGCATAGCTATTTCACGCTACTTATTGTTTATTGTTTCACCCACCTCCTTATTTCTTGGGTGATTCTTTTGTGCCTATTTAGTAGGCTTCTCATGTATTGTTTATGCATGTTGTTGTTATCTTTGGTTAACAAAATTTCTCCATCTCTTTGTTGATTCTAATATAGTTTCAGATCGACGGTTTAGGAGTCTTGGAAGGAGTCTGTGGAGTAAGGAAGATAGTGGTCTTTCAAGGAGTAGTGTGAAGCTCCCGACGGAGGCGTAAGAATTAATTTTTACTTTTTATTTTAAAAATAAAAAATTTACTTATCAAGAACTAGTAGGAAAGCTAGATAGCCGAGAAAAATATTGGAGGTCTATGGAGGTGAATGAAGGATAAAATATGAAAAAGAAGAAGGCTTGGCTGTGATTTAATTTTTTGTAACTATTCTTTTCACGCAATCGCATTTGTCACGACACCATACCACTTGAGAAAGTTGTAAAAAACTTCATTTCTTGACAATTTTGTCTAATTTTTTTGCTCCTCATTTCTATTTTTCAAAAGAAGAAGTGACAAAATAGAAGTGAATTTTGAGAAATGAGTTTGTAATTTGTTGATTATTATAATATAAAGATTTGAAAAATTGTATTCATGTGAATATATTTTAATTTTCAATTATTTTAATTTATTAAAATATTGAAAATTGAAAACTTTGGAATATAAGCCATATTAGAGCCTTGTGGGTGATTAATTATCACAAAAGTGTTTAGGAGGATGAATATTTGGCATTTTTGGGTTTTTATTTGGAATGCAACGTAAAAAGAATTTTTGAAATCAAAGTTGTAGATATCCATATTTAACTATTTTTGTCCATTTTTTGTGTTTTTAAATATGGAAAGTTTAAAATTTCCCAAACGGAGTTGATTTATTTCCTAAAAATTGGGGGAATTAACCAATTTGTGATTTGAGTCTCTTGGTAAGAGGATTTTTGTAAATTTATTATATTTTTTTGGTATGTTCATTTAAAAAAACTAGGTCAATATGGCTATTTTACAACACCTCTTGCTACCAGATTCACACAAATTGACAAACAAATTTAGTTTGTGGAGTCACAAGGTTTTGATGATATGTGAATATCAAGATCTTGATAAAATAGTGCTCGGTAAAGAGAAAAGACCTACCACTAATACAAATGATTATGATAAATGTCATCATGAGGCTCTTATGTTTTTAAAATTGTCAGTAGTAGATAATCTAATCTCAAAGGTCAGAAATGTGACTAGTGCATCAACTTTATGGAATAATATTACTTATAAATATCAAGATTTTGAAGTTAGTAGGATATTATATTTGAATATTTTTTGTTTTCCACTAAGATACAAGAAGGTAGTTTTGTTTCTAAGTTTTTATTGCAGATTAAGGACATTGGTGATCAATTGAAGGTTGTGTGCAAAATCCTGTAAATGAGAAAGTTTTGATTACTACGGTTATGTAGAATATTCCACCTTCATTTGAATCATTTGTGGAGTCCTTGCACATGATTTCTGAGATGCAAACTTTGGACTTTGAAAATTTGTCAACATTTCTTTTACAGAAGGAGAGACAACAAGAGCATGTAGTTTTGTCTACATATACTTCCACAGAGAGTAAATTATGGATCAAGGGAAAGGGTAAGCAGTTTGGTAAAGCTAACGGTTTCTACAAAATATTCACAAGTAGTTCTAATAAGATATCTAAGTGGAAATGTTTTTACTATAAGTAACTGGTCACCTTAAGAAGGATTATATGGAAATACAACTAGATCTGGATGACCCAAAGAAAAAAGTTTGTCATGCGAATATTGCTGAAGGTTTGGGAGAGGAAACATCTTTTAATTTTTTATTCATATCCTTCGATTGGTAATTCTATTGTGGATCAAGCTTGGTACTTTGATTCAAGGATTATCACCATTATACATGCCATAAGGACTAGTATATGAATTTTATTGAAAATAACAACATAAATGAATCTATATCTTTGGGAGATGGTAAAAATTACTTTGTAAAATGGTATGGTAATGTTCAAATCAATTTTAATGGTACTATCGGTATACATTTCAAAATGGTAGGTATGTTCAGAGATATGAACAAAAATTGATTTGAATTAATGATATCACCACAAAATATGATTTTATTGTTAAGTTTAAAGGGAAACAATATTTAGTCACTACCAGATATAACAACATTATTACAGGTTGGGATTAGTGAGAAAGGATTTTATAAGCTTGCGAGATCCACAAAGGGAAGAGGAAAGTGCACTTGTAATAATTGATATCACAAGTTCACTGTGGCATGAAAAGTATGGACATTTGAATTTCCAGTATCTACATACATTGATAAAGACTAATATGGTTAAGGGATTCCTTCTATTTGGGATAGTTGTCATGTATGTATTTGGATGTCATTGGGAAAAAACTTTGTACACTCATTTGATGTTGGTAAACCTTAGAAGGCTAAGGAAATATTATAACTTTCTCATGGGATTTTCATGGTGCAATACGGACACCTAATCCCACTAGAGCTCAATATTTTTTGTTATTGGTTAACGATTTATATAGGAAAAAGTGGGTACACTTTCTAGTGAAGAAATATAATTGCTTTTCAAACTTCACATCTTGGAAAGATATGGTTGAAAAATAGGCAAGCCGACTAGTGAAATCACTTAAGATAGATAATGGGGGTGAGTTTACCTTAAATAAGTTCAAATTAATTTATACCACTGAAGGCATACATAGACAATATTCTACTCTTTACACTCTACAACAAAATGGAGTTTTGAAAAGGAAGAATAGGACAATGATGGACATGACTCGTTATATGGTCCAAAGCAGAAATGTTCCATATAAGTATTGGGAAGAGGTGGTAAATACAACAGTGTACATCCTTAATAGAATTCCTATAAAATCATTGCAGAATATGACTCCAGAGGAGGCTTCATAAAGTAAAATTCTAGATGTAAGTGATTTCATAATTTTTGTTTTTGTGGTTTTTATAGTTATTCCTAGTCAAAAGAGAAGTAACTTAGATGCCAAAAGAAAAGCCTATATGTTTGTTGGATACAAGTGAGTAGTCAAAGGCCTATAGATTACTTTATGTTTCTACTAACAAAGTTTTGGTAAATAGAGATGTCACAGTAAATGAATAGATGCCATACTTCACAACAACTGGTATAGTTTCAGATATTGAGTCATGTTTTCCTTCTAATGATTCTATTACAAGTTGTGATGTGGAATTTAAGCAAGATTCTAGTTCATCAGTGGAATCACATTCCAAAGAGGGAATTGATACAGAATGTTGTAAGATTCCACCCTCTCATCAAGAGTAATCAAAGCGGCCAAAGTGGTATATTGCCACAATGGAAGCATTGAAGGAAGGAGACTTGCCATAAGGTATGGAAGGAAAAACATTGAGATCAGAAAAATAACTTGGTAATAGAGGCGAGCATGATAATTTTACTCTAAATTTTTTTGTTTCATAGGCATTTGAGCCTAACTATTTTCAAAGGCCAAAGGTAATCCTGAGTGGGAATCAGTCATGTGATTGGAATATGATTCCTTGATGAAAAACAAGACTTGGGAGCTAATAGAGCTTCCAACAGGAAAGAAAACCATTGGTTGTAAATGGATATATAAGGTAAAGTACAAAAAAATGGTTCCTTGGAGAAGTATAAAGCCGATTTGTTGCAAAAGGATATGCACAAGAGGAAGGGGTTGATTATGAGGATACCTTTTCTCTAACCACAAAGATGGTAACTTTTCATTTAATTATTGCTATTTTTTCTTAGTTTGGATGGTAGGTACATCAAATGGATGTCAAAACACCTTCTTGAATGGTGATCTAGAGGAGGAAGTCTACATGGTTCATCCATAGGGATTTCAAGTACTTGGTAAGGAACACCTTGTCTGCATGTTGATTAAGTCCTTGTATGGGCTTAAGTAAGCTCCTTGATCTTGGTATATAAAGATAGATTCTTACCTTAGGGATTTGGTTTTAAAATGTCTAATTCTGAACCAAATCTTTATGTAAAAGTGTGTGGTGATGATATCTTGATTCTCATTGTATATGTTGATGAAATAGCCATCACTGGGAGTAGTGCTAGTCTCATTCAACAAATGAAATCTGATTATTTTTGTTCTTTTGACATGACAAACTTAGGATTGTTGAATTACTATTTAGGTGTAGATTTTTGGTAAGGTATTAGTGTTTTATTCATATCACATAATAAGTATGCCAAATAATTGATGGAAAGGTTTAGAATTATGGATTTTAATCCAAATCACACACATATGAAATTTGGAAATAAAATATCAACTGAAACCTCTTCACCACTGGTCAATGAAATAGTGTATCGATAACTACTTTGGGTAGTCTCATTTACCTCACTAACACTAGACCAAATATTTGTTTTGTAGTAATTTTTCTATCTCACTTAATATCTAAAGCACATGGAGTACATTGGTTTGATGCAAAATGAGTATTAAGATATGTCAAAGGTACTCTTGAATTTGGCATACTATATAAGAAGTCTATAGATTTTGAGCTTTCAGGATATTTTGACTCTGATTGGGTAGGTTCAGTAGATTCAAGAAAATATACAACATGGTATGCATTCAATATTTGTTAATGAGTTTTCTCATGGTGAAGCAAACTAAAAACTATAGTTGCGTTATCTTCTATAGAAGTAAAGTATAAAGTTATGGTCAGTGTAGGTTGTAAAACTATATGGATAAAGAAAATCTTGGAGGATCTTCAGTTTGAGACATCAAAGCCTACTCCAAATTTGAGACATAGAAGATGGTGAAGAATCCAATATTCTATGCCAGGACCAAACACATTGAGGTTCACCATCATTACATCTGATAGTTGGTTACAAATGAAGACACCAATCTCTTCTACTACCCCACTTTGCAGAAAAACCAACTAATATAATGACCAAACCACTTGGTGTAGACAAGTTCATAAAATTTAGGGATAAACTTGGTCTTATTTCTAGTTTAGTCATTAAGGGAGGGTGTAAGCATATTATTTTTATACCTTGGGTTAATAAATAAGGTATAGTTTCTATACACATGGTTATAGTTGTTTTAACCACATTATTTAATAGGTTGGTGGTTTTCCGGGCATACCTATTTCATGCTACCTATTATTTATTATTTCACCCACCTCTTTATTTCTTGGGTGATTATTTTGTGCCTATTTATTGGGCTTCTCATGTATTATATATGCACTTTGGTGGTATGTTGGTTAATATGTTTTCGCCATCTCTTTGTTGATTCTAATAATGTGCAAGAGACAAAGTAACCAAAAGGCCAAAAGGAGTTATCAGCCACTAGTTTTCTTGCTTAGGAATCATGCATACATTAGTATGTTTTAGAACCTAGAAATGTACCTAAGTGCATAGATTTTGTGTTTACATAACACCAAAATATCAAGGACATTTATCACGGAAAATAAAATAAATATAATGATATGAAAGCTTCCCAACATGCATTTACTTATGGAATTGATACATTAAATTAACGAGTATATAGTATTCATAAAAACAAGGTGAAAATGTGTGTGTGTGTGTGTGTGTGGGCGCGCACGTGTGTGCACTTGTGTGTGCATACATACATACATACATACACACACATACACATACATAGAGAGAGAGAGAGGCTAGCTAAGAAAAATATTTAATTTGCGTAAATACTAAATCAAGAATTAATAAGAAAAATTTATTAAATAAAACAAAATAGTAAACATAAATAAAATTATTGCAAGTCAATATTTGAAGAAGAGCTTGTAGTATTAAAAAAGTGGGTGATATATAATATTATGATTTTAAAATTGTTATAAAATATAATTTTAATAATGGAGACATTTAGTGCAAACTTAATTAAATATGTTAGGGTGTGATTAAGAACCCATTAGATTAGATTCTACATACATAACTATTTGGAATATACTCCAAATGATAATTAATAAAAAATATTATCATTTACGGTTTGAACCATTATTCATACCGCTCAGGGTTATCTACTCAAATTCATAGTTTTCTCCTTTAAATAGGCCTAATATATATTACATTATGGGTTAAGAGGATATTATAAATGCTTGTGTCCATATTAGATAACTCTTGGATAATTAGTCATCTTACATTAAATCTTCTTTTCTAAAAAGGAAAATAGTTTGTGATAGTTGTGTCCAATTCACGTATCTTCTTTATTTCAAGTGGAAATTAAGTTATGAAGTTATAATTTTTTTGTGAGTATAAAAAGCCTAAGACAATTATATAGTTACCATTTTAATTCAAAATTGTGTCAATCCATTGAGATAATCATTCCTAGTTTAAAATTTTTATTTCCTCGGGTGGAATTTCCTTTACCAATTTCCCACCATGGATTCAAATGGGTAGGGAGAATTGATAAACTATGAAAAAGGTAAACAACAAACCCAATTATTACTGAGGGGAAGTACATAAACTAAATTTAGAATTAGAAAAAATCAAAATGAAATTTGAAACTCAAAATAGTCATAAAAAGGATAAACATGATACCAACAAAACAAGTTAAAAAATAAATAAAAAAAAGAAAACAACCAAAATCAACTAACGAGGGTACATTTTCAGAGAGTGAAAACTCTAATAGTTTTGAGTCAAAATCGCTTAGTATAAATAAAAACAAAATTAAAAAAATAGATAGCTTCGTTTGAAAAGTGAAAATGTCGAATATAATGGAGACATGGGAAATGGGGAAGAAGTGAAATAATGGATAACAAATTTGGAATGATATTTTGAACTATAGGGAACTAGAAATCATGGTCAAACAGAAATCACAACTTATCAACTAATGTGTGGGGCATTAAATTGGTGGTAATATATTGTAAAGATCTAAAGTTAAAACAAAGAATGTAAAGTGGAAATATTTTAAAACTTGTTCCAACAATAGTACCTTTCTCGATTATTTAATATAAGAATGTCAAAATTATTTTTTAAACTTAAGAGACAATGAAAGATGTTAATGAATATAAACCTATTTTCGAGCGGCTAAATAGATTTGTACCTTTTATAAATGGGAGATATTGAGTTATAAGGTTCATAAATGGTTGATTGATATGAGTTTAAAGCAAGTATATGTTGTGGGACACCTACAAAAATTGATGAATATTCTCAAATAGTCAAATAACTTGAGAAATATAATTTTAAAAGAAAGAAAAAGAAAAAATCAAAGAAGAAATTATGGTTTTTATCATTGAATTTTATATCATGCACTCATTGTTATATTATCTCTTGAATTTGTTATACTTAGTGACCATTAAATTATAACTTAACATCTTGTTTTAAACACGATGTATAATATATCACTAAATTTGTTATACTTAGATATCATTTAGTTCATATATGTCTCTCTATCAATTCAAATTAGATTGGCAAGGTTGTGTCAACATAGCTACATGTGCAATTTTTTTATCATATAGCCATTCAAAATATGTAATCAAATCTCTAAAAAAACATACCACACGCTTTCAAGATGTCCGCCACTTGGATGTCAATTTGTTACTAGAATCTTAAATTGGTTATAAGTTGCATATGGATGTGTAACAATTATCCCACAACATTCACATTTATCTTTTTGATTACACCACACCACAAAATGACGCGACACTTCAAGAAGATCCTAAATTAACTAAATCATTTAAGATTTTACCAAAAAATTAAATGCTAAAAATGAAATGAGGATATTCTAACATTTATTTATAAGTAACTACATGCACATCGATTACTTTTACAATTTATTTGTTTGGTAGAGAGTAGAATTTCGATTCAAGTAGGGATTACTTACGGTTATTGATTTGGAGAAATTTAAGGATGGATATATTGGTGTTGGTCTTGCACCAATCATTAATGACACCGTACTTAGTCTAGCATTGATTTGCAGGCCATGGATGGAGTGCTTTCCTTCATGGGTCACCCAATGTTAGGTCCTTTGGGTGTTGTGGGATTGCTTTATGGGTGCATGTAAGGAGAAAGTTGAGAAGAGTTAGGAGGAGTAGAGTTGGTTAAAGACTCATGGGATTTATTATTGAGGGTGTAGTTATTCCCTCTTTAGAGTTTTTGGTAAGTAGTTACCTCCTCTACCTTATCATTAGGATCATTATTGATATACCCTAGAAATTTATAGGTTTCAAATACTAATGTGGTCAACAATATTTCTCATTGTCTTTATAAACCTTCATCACGTGCAAGAACAATCTCAAGGTTTCCAATTTTAGTTTGGAAAATATTTGAGGCCACACTTGAACTTTGGGTAGTCTACGTTGGTGTTTACCAGGTATGTTGTGGAGTCTGCACCTAGTGTGTAAAGACAAATATTCCAATTTGACCGAGTTACTAGTGTAGTAAATATTATAGGGTTTTGCATGGTATTTACCAAAGTTGGATTATGCATTCCTTTATTAGGTTGGGGATTCCATTGGAAATTATTGCTTTGAAAGTTGAAATTCTTATTTGGGCAGCTAGTATAAGGTTAAATTTTATCTTTTTTGCATCACCTCTACAAGCTAACCATGTTGTTTGACAAATTTTAGATGAGTTGGTTTGTGTTCTCCACCTCCATGCTTGGACTTTTGGATTGATTAAGAGGTACATATGTATGGGTAGAAGCTTTTATCCAAGAAGGTTTCATAGCATGATTTAAATATTTAAGTTGATTCAATAATTTTTTAGTAAGGGTGAATGTAGTTTGATTTGTGACTATCATGGCATAATGATTAGTCCCAAGATGCGCTAAGGGTTGGTTATTTGCTTAAGGCAAAAACTGATTATAAGGATATACCATGGGATATGGAATGGATGTGAATGGAGTAGGAGTGGGAAATGGTTGTGGGTTGTACCCTATGTGATGGGTATTTGATTAAGCATGGGGTGAAATTTCTTGAGTGTTTGGTTAAGAAGCAATATTTTATTTCACATAACATGTTGGCCTAATAAAGGTAATATAACAATGTAATCAAAGTCATGAGGTATCATTTAGTGATTAATTTTGACAACTTTGTGATATGTGAGGTAAAATAGGTTAAGGTAGTGAGTTCTCGGTGGATAAACATAGGAAATAACTAAATAATATTTTTATACCAACATAATGGCACTACTTGACTTGATGAATGCACATTTTACGTAAAGAGAAATGTGGGGACGTCCATTTTGGTGGTGATTCGAGACCTTTAATATTTGATATTAATTACATGTTGGAAAAAATTGATTCGATATTTGAATGAAATTACCCCTTAGTGATTTTTGCATCTAAAATGATAGAAACATTAACTAGATATTTGGAGTAAATATTGTTGAGGTGAAAAGAAAAACATGTTCACTTTGCAGATGTGTGACAACTAGTGTCATACACGTGAAGCAAGAAGAAGAATCATAGAAATGTTATTTTTTATGCGTTTGTGGATAATTAATTGAAAATTGTAGATTTGGTGATCTATAAACCTTTACTTTGGAAATTTGTTAAACCACACAATTGATGTTCCTACTTCCAATTTACTTAAAAATGGAAGTTTTGAAAGTTAGTGAAAGAAAGTTAGTGCTTAGAACTATTTTGAAACAAATAATAATGAATAATTTCAACACACAACACAATATTGTTTATCCTAGAAATGCCCACCTTGAGGGAAAATTATTCAAGAAGGGTAATTTCTCTCTCCTCCTAGTATTATATTGGCCAATTCAAAAGAATGCAGATTATAAGAAGCTGAAGGAAGACATCAATGTTACTTCCACCCTATCTAATTTTTTATCTACTCATTAACCTTGCTTCTACAAATGCATTTCAGCACCAATGGTTTCTTACTCACTTCTCCCATGAATTGATGCCCAATTCCACATGCTCCTCTTGTATTATAGCTTACTTCCTTGTCCTCCTATGCACTAGAGAATAGTATGGGTCAAACGAGGAAGAGATATAGCCCAGACATTCCAAATCCATGATTATTTGTGGATGTATTTATGTTATTTTATTTAGTGACATGACTGCCGGTGAATGTAGAGGGGCAGTTATGCAACCACCATGGTGGTTACGTAATCACTAGTGTTTTCAGGGGTGGTTATACAACCTCCACTCTATAGAAAGTGGCGGTTTTGTAACTTGACCTTTTTCTCCTTCTTCTACTTATTTGTCCTTTTGATCTTGGTTATTATGATGAAGTGGTATTTTTTGGATACCTATGGATCAAAACTTCCCTACTCGGGAGGTTTTGGTCCCACAAAATATTAGTGGGGAAGTAGATGATGAAATAATTACCTCACTTTTTCTCCTTTGATTCCAACCTTCCAAGATTTCTTTGTGGATGTGTCCTTGTTTACTTGACCTTCTATTGCAACATTACATCCTCCTTCAACTCACCTGTGAATCCAAGATGCAATTCTCTATGAAAGTTATACAATGACATTATTGTTCCTCATCAATCATAAATGGCTCATATAGGTGCAATTTCTCAAAATTTACCACTTAGTACATTTGAATGAAGTATGGAAAATAAGGTCTAAAATTATTTTATCAACCTGCTCGAGTATAGTAAATGGTCCATACCATAGAGGCTTGAGTTTGCTTTCTTGACATTGTATTCTTTCCTTGCTTAAGCACAACCAAAACTTTTCTCCAACATGACATTTGTGATATTTATGATGCTAATTGTGTCTAGCTTTTACTTAGCTTGAGATTTCTCCGATTGTTCTTTTACCTTGAGATGGATTTTTTAGATCCTCTCAACAAACTTTGTTGCTCTAGTCACTTTTGAATCATGTATCTCTCCTTATTCATATTATCCCAGTGGATTAGTAGGTAAATACCCCAAACATGTTTCAAAAGATGTCTTCTTAGTGGATGTATGTACCTCCATGTTGTAGGAATGTTAAATACGAGGCTAATGACTCATCCCAAGTCTATGTATATTTGTTATTATATGCTCTAATCGGTTGTGTCAAAGACCCTGTTCACCACATCTTTTTGTCCATATGTTTGGGGATAGAATGGCATGCTTCTTTGCAACTTGGTGTCCATATTGTCCCAAAAATTAGTCCAAAACTTCCCCAAGAACCTAGACTATCTTTAGAAATAATAGACTTTGGAAACTAAAATGAACCCGTACATTAACTAAGAAAAGTTCAACTGCCTCATTTCCTATTATTGTCTTTTTCCATGTCAAGAACACACTTTTTCTAAATCTATCTACAACAATATATAGATAATCATAGTCATGTTTAGAAGTAGGTATTCCTCCTACAAAATCCATATAGATATCCTCCCAAGGTCAAGTAGGGATCGATAAAGGCATATACAAACCTTCATTAGTGATTTTAGTCTTGCTTGCACAACAAAGTTTACATCCTCTTATAAATTTATATACTTCATCTTACATATTAGGCCAATAAAGATACCTTTGAAAGTGGGCCATGGTCTTTTCAACACCAAAATTTCATGCTAATTTTGAGGTATGTTCTTTCCTAATCAATATAATCTTTTCTTCTTTTGGCACACAAATATTCTCCCATCGATAGAGTAGCCCATATTAGAGATAACAATCATTAATCCCTATCTTTTCACCACCCTTGGATCTGTAACTATTGATATGTCACACCAAAATATCTCATCTTGAGCATACGCCTCTCCATAAGCTTCCTTTGTGAAGGGCTCAACTTTGGGAGATACTAGTAAAACTAGAGATTTTATCTAGTGTGGGTGGCCTTGATAACATGCCTACCACCAATTTTATACTACCTTTCTTGGATTTTATCACCAAATGGAACTATTGAAGGAACTCAATCCACTTGTACTACCTTGCCTACTTGTAATTTAGATTGTTCTTGCAAATATTGGAGAGGTTTGTGGTGAATGTGCATAATAGTTTCTTTACCCAAAAATAGTGATTCCATTTCTTTATTTCCTGAACTAGTACATACATTTCTATGTCATACACTAAATATCTCTTAACTACTAAAGTGAAAGTTTTAGAATGATAACATACTAGCTTACCTCCCTATATCAAAACTACTCCCATGGTGTAATCGGTGACATTTATGTACTTCAAAGGGATGCTAAAAATTAGGAAGAGAAAGTACTAGATCATGACTAATTTTATATTTTAATAACTCAAAAGAATATTCTTATTCCTTACCCGAGTCAAAACCCTTAGTCTTTCGACTATTATGTGTAGAGGTAATGCAATAGTGGAGAAGATCGAAATGAAATTCCTCATGTATTGTAGTACTCCCACAAAACTCTTAGTCTCTATGGCTTCTATAGGTGTTGGCCAATTGGTGATTACTTCCACCTTTGGATCTAATCCTAGCTCTCCTCCTCTAACCACGTGCCCAAGATAGACAAGTGATTGTTTGGAAAATTCACACTTCTTCATGTTGCATAGTAATTTTTCTCCTTGAGAACTCACAAGATTTTTACAAATGTGTTAGATGTTCCTACCATGTGGCACTAAAAATTAGAATATCATCCAAATATACAATGACACATGCATCTATGAGTTCTCGTAATACAACATTCACCAATCTCATAAATATAGCGGGTGTATTACATAAGCCAAATGGAAGTACTAACTACTCATAATCAACCTTGCTTTGTTTTGAAATAACTCTTCCATATATCCTCCTCTTTCATCCCGACTTGGTGAAAACCAAACTTGAGATCCAATAGTTTGAAGAAATTGTCATGTTGGATTTATTCCAAGAGATAATCTATATGTGGGAGTGAATATTTGTTCTTAATGGTAATATTGTTCAAATCATGGTATTGATGCACATTCTCTAAGAACCATCCTTCTTTGACACCATCACAATAAAAGAACACTATGGCAAGGTACTTGGGCGTATCCCCTTTGGTCTAATAGCTCATGGATTTATTCCTTTACCTCTTTACTATCCAACAAGGATTTCCCATACATCTTGATATTTGGCAGAGGGGACTCTAGCAATAGCTTAATTTCATGCTCTACTTCTCATTTTGGTGGTAACCCGTTGGGAGTTTGGAACACTTCCTGAAATGACTGAATTATGATATCCAAATATTTCATCCCTTAGTTTGAAACATATGAAATTTCTACCCCATCTTGCTTATCTTTCAATAAAAGTAAACAAAACTGATTATGATTTTCTGAATTAGTCTCTTTGCTTGGTTAGTACTTACCATAACAAGTTTTATCTTATGTTGGTGTTCTCGGATGTTGTAACTGAATCCATCCTTGAACCATCTATATCGGTTCTCCCTTCTCATGAATATAACATCATTTATATATAAGTAAGGACTCCCAAAAACAACATCAAATGCATCAAGTGGAATTACATCAACTTTTAATATATCTATATATTGAGGATTGATCCCAAACTTTAACTTACATCTTTTCGTTATCTAAATTTATATATCCTTATTCAACGATCCCAAAGGATAAGGATGTGGATGCTCATAAGTTGTAATACCAAAATCCTTTACAACCGCATTAGAAATTAAATTAGATTGAGAACTAGTATCAACCAAAGTATTTACCTTAGTTATCTTAATCTAGAATTTGATTTCAAATAGCTTACTCATTTCTTCCTCTTGTTCTTGACTGTCCATGTTGGTGTTCATGCATTCCAACCACTCGTCTACATAAGAATCATCCTCTATCTCTACCTCCCCATTTGTATTTATAGATATCATGGAATTCTTGGAGTTGGTTCGGTTCTTTGGATGTAATTCCAAATTTAAATTCAGAATATAGCATCATTATGACCATTGATATCACAATTATAACTAAAATTCTTAGGATCTTTACAAGTATTCGGGGTGGTGGCGGTAGTTTTACCTTTTCATTTACCCTTGTGACTTGTTTTTCCCTACTCTTTCTTTGGATGTTTTGTTGACTTCTTTGTCCTTGACTCCTCTTCTCCTTGTTTTTTCTCATCATCTATGTAGTATGCTTGCACACATGCTTCATTGAGATCCTTGGGATTCGTGGAGATGATATTCCTTCATAGGTGAGTGTGAAGTCCTCTTAAATACTTGGTCATAATATCCTCATCCTCCAAGTTCATATTGAGAAACATGGCTTGCCTCTAAAATTTTGTAGTGTAATCCTACACACTTTAACCAAAGGTTCATCTAAAATACGCCATTTAATCATCTAGTTAGTCTTATGGCCAAGAGGATAAACTTTTTCCCTTAGAAATTCTTTAAAAACCTCCCAAGAACATATAATAGGATGTTTATTATTTTCAAAAGTGGCTAGATGAGTTTCTTACCAAACCATAGAATGTCTTTCCATCTTGATACATGCAAAGGTGATACTTTGTGCCTTAGCGATTTTATGCACACTAAAATAAACCTCCAATTTATTTAACCATTTATCTAGTAACCTCGCATTTATTTTTCTTTCAAAGATTTTAATATCAACTTTAGTTTTAACTTTAAAAAGAACATGATCAAATCTTATCTTTCCGTTATCAACTGGAGTTTCCTCTTCCCGCTCTTCCACATCTTCCTCATCATGGATCTTTTCTAGCCAACCATCTCAGCCAAATCTCAAACGATTGAGTCTATGGAATATTAATTAACTATTATTTTCATTTATTGGTATGGAGTTCCCTTTGGTATTTAAACACACTATCCATAGTGATTTCTAGCATCTCAATGCTATAGATCAAGTTCTCTTCTTCCATTTGTTCTCTAATCCTTTATTTCCACCTTTTTGGAGTTATCTCTGTATTGTAAAGTACCAAATATTATCCTTTAGAAATTTTCACTCTCATAAAAATCACACAATAATTAATACCACAGTCCTTTGATATTATTTTCAAATCTAATACCAAAAATATCAGTAAACCTCTACTTTAGAAATTTACTAAATCACACAATTGTTGTTCCTAATTCCAATTTACTTGAAAATATTAGTTCTAAAAGTTAGTGAATGAATATTAGTTCTTAGAACTATTTTAAAACAAATAAGAATGAGTAATTTCAATATAAAACAAAATATTTTTATCCTGGAAACCCCTAGTTTGAGGAAAAACTAGTCGGAAAGAGAAATTGTTCTTTCTTCCCAGTATTATATTGGCCAATTCAAAAGACTAAAGACTACAAGAAGCTAAAGGAAGACAAAAATGTTACTTCCACCCTCTCTACTTAATTTATTTACTCATACACCTTGCTTCTAAAATTCAATACTAGCACCAATGGTTTATGTTATCCAATTTTCCCCTTGGAAAAAATTGGCTAACTTGCAGAAAATTTGGACTCGGACAACTTCATGGGATCTGGGTGATGAATATGGAAAAACAAGTATTTTCATGCTTTAGGGCACTTAGAATTATTTTACGCATCCCATTTTCTCCCTTGAGCCTTATAAATCCAAAAATTTAGAAAAAATTTAGAAATTTGAAGATTTTGGGTCAATTCTAGTATTTTGCGGGTCTCGGAGGAACAAACAAAACAAGTTCCTTCGGGCCTCTAGTTCCCTGAATTACCAATTTTCTTGAAATTTAAAGGGTTCAATATAGTATGGGTTTGGGGTGAGTTATGGGCACTAGGTGATCGGATGAACAAGTTCCCTAGGCTCATGATTCCCGCATGGCAAGTTCGGCCAAAAACAAAGGAGTTGTGTTTAGTGGAAGTGTGGGGCTACAAATGTGCATGGTCGGAGAGGAACATGTTCCCCACATAATGTTTCTCATGTTCGTTTATTAGCTAAAAAAAGAGAGGCATTATGGGTGGCGTATAATGTGGAGAAGAAGGGAGTTTGAAGATGTAAGACCTAGGTGGAATAGTTCTTAGTTCCACCCAACACTTGCATATCCGATCTAAATGTAACCCCAACACACTTTGCGGGAGAAGCCGAAGATAAAGGAACAAATGGCCAAGGTATTAAGTACCCTTTGTGCCCTAAAATAAAACAATATATGATCTCCAAAGGAAAAATAGGGAAAAGGGAACATTTAATACAGATCGCGTAAGTATATAAGAAACCCATGCTCCTCACGACATCCCTAGATCTGATTGGCCATAATTTTTCCTAGATTGCCTAAATTGGACAAACCTTATATTATCGAGAAAGGGCTCAACATCCTCTACTTCATGGATAATAGATTTATTAATTTATGCGAGGGTAAGTTGGTGAAAAATAGGATATAATCTCCATCATTTAAAATAAAAGTTCTAGGTAGATGAGAAATAAGACTTGATATGATTTGGTCCTCTTCCTTTTGTGAACAAGGAAACAATTTGTAAAAGATATGAAATGGGGTAAGAAACACTCAAGAATCCCCAAACATTTTAAACAAAGAATTACAGTGGACCATCGTATAAGAGATAAACAATGATTCATTATTTTTGCATGCATTAATCTTGAAAGAAACAAGTAAATCTAACATATCTAGTTATCATCTACTCTTGAAAGCTTTACAAATGAACTTAGATAGATTTAAGAAATCAATTTTCTGATCATGAGAATGGAAGCTCTCCATTAATGGATAAATATCCACATGGTTCTTTCCATTTACTCAACTTGAATGGAAATAACAAAGTGAAAGCAATATTAGCTCAATGTGAAAAATGAAGAAAAACTCTAATCCTAACAATAATACTATAGTTTAGCCTAGAAAGGGAAGTTTTCTTAGGAAATGAGAGGGGGTCTAGTCCTATTTATAGTTTTTGGTTTCCAAATATGAAAGGTTTGGGTGAATGTGGGACAAAAGGATAGTCCAAAAGTCACTTTTTGGCTTTAGAAAAGGTCAAAACATGATTAGGACTAGTTAAACTAGGTTAGGCTAGTTAATCCTGTTTAGAGAGGAATTAGGGGTTTAAGAGGGTTTTGAGAGGTCTAATAAATCCAATGAAATGGATTGATAGTCTAGGAAGTTAGTAGAAATGGCCTAGATGGAAATAAGAAGATGGTTTAGCCAACATAAGGCTATAATAGCCTGCTTAATTGATTATAAGAGGAATACGATCAAAAGGAATGTCGTAAGAGGGTATTTATATATGTTTAATTGATAGCATGTTGTCAATTTTCTAAGATTGAGATAGTTAGCGCAATATTAGGAATAGTAGTGCTTTGATCAAACTACGGGTGTCTACACCTTCTCCGAAATAAAAATATCATGGAGGGATGACTTTTGAAGGATGTCCATCATTGTTTTTAGAGATTTAATGCACCTTATTGGTGGTTGAAAGGGGGAATTTGAATTTCCTTATTTTCTCTCTCTCTTTCACTTCCATTTCTATAGAATGTAAAAAGGATAATTTTTAATGTTGGACATTACGGTAATGCTTGTGTACTTTATTTCAAGTGGTGTAGTGTATGAGCTGCAAGCCTCATATTTGAGATTTTGCATGGTGAACCTTGCCTCTTAATTTCATTACAGTGTATTTTGCATCCTTTTAAAGCGATAAAATACTATTTTGTGGATACTTTCTTCCCTGGATGTGTTATATTGCATTTTCCTTTCCTTTCATTGCATGTTGTAGGTATTTAGTGCATCTTCTATTCTCTTTGTAGGTTTATATCTATTATGTTTCATAGATATGGTGGTTTCAAGGTTGTGTTAGACTATGGAACTTATGTCTTCCCTCTCTTTCATCATTTTTCTCCCATTTCCCCTCATTTGAGAGTGTCTCTCCACCCTTTTCTTGGTGTATCACCTCTGTTAGTGTAGGATTTACATTTTTATACATATTTATCTCCCCCTAATCCTTAAAAGTTTAGAATAAGATTAGATAGCTGCATTTCTTTCCTTAGGAGTAGTTTAGCATTAGGATTAGGTAGAGGAACCAACCTTCTCACGGAGGTTTTTATCAAAGTGCAAGTCCCACAACTTGAGAGACAATCCCATGTAACCCAAAAACATGAATAGCTCATCCATACATGCATGAAAAATTGAGGGTGTTATTTTTTGGTGATAATAGTTTCTTTCTCACTCTTCCCATGAATCAATGCCCAAATTCACACACTCATATTATTTTAATATCTTTCTTCTTATGTTCTCCCATGCATTAGAGAATAGGAAGGGTCAAACAAGGAAGAGACATAGTCCAGATGTTCTAAATCCGTGATTGTTTGTGGATGTATTTTTATTTTATTTAGTGATAGGACCACTAGTGAACACATAAGGGTGGTTACACAATCTCCGCTTTGCAGAAAGTAGTAGTTATGTAACTTGAATTTTCTCTTACTTTTTCTTATTTTTCCTTCGATCCTAGTTGTCTTGATGAATTGGTGTTTTTATGGATCCCGATGGATCATCCAAAGTGCATATAAAATATCCGAGGATGAAATTTGAGACCAAAAAGGATCCTTACATGGAAATCATAAGCTACAAATAATTCAGGTCAATGTAACAAGTGCATGCTCGGATGGGACAATTCACCTTCTATGGAAATGCATGATCGAGACACCAATGGTGACATGTATGGCTTCTAGAGTTGTATCCACCGTGAAAATACTACGGTAATCAATGATAATTCTTTATGGATGTAAATAGAAAAGCAAATAACAATGAAAAGTAATCTTAATCTTGTGTAATACTAGGACAGTTGGCTTGTCACATATCTATGCTATCTAAGTCATTGGAAATTGAATCTAAAAGTGACATGTAAGGTAATCAATGAAATAGATATACACTACAAATATAATACATAAAATTTATATTTCACGTCATACATGCCTTTCCTTTTTCTCGGATCTATATATTTCCACTTCTCTAACATCCATGCATGTCCAAAATAATTTGCATATGACATGTTTACAATGTTTTATAAGGAAAATGTTTCAATTATCATGCATCTCCAAGTTAGATGCTTGAAGAGGTGTGAATGCATACAAAAAAATTTAGGATCATTTTCACTTCTTATTTGATACCAAATGAAATTTGGTACACATATTTACACAACAATAATGTGGGAAACTCACACAATAATTTTACATTATAAAAACAATATAATGGAAATTATATAGCTATAATGATGAGACAAATGATTTCCTAAAAATAGGAAGTCATACTAACAAATAACACGTTGAAGGTTTTATGGGTTATTGTCACCCTCAAAATTCCCCTCATTTTTAAAGTCAAGTTTCAAAATTTTTGACTTGGTGCCTTTGAGAGATGTTTGAGTAGATTGAGAAGTATGGAGAGATAAAAAAATCATGCTTTGAAGAAGTTGGTGCTCATTTGCAATCTCACCCTGTTAATTTAAAATCTTGTTGTCTGCATGGTTTGATAAATTTGTTGTCTTCCTGCCTGGATGCTTAATAAATTGTTTCTCCATTTGAATGAAAATTTCAAATCCTTTTTCTATGGCTGTGGATCACATTGAGCCTAGTATTGTTTACAGTTCTTCTTTCCGCGAGGAGAAATTTATTTTCGGGTGTGAAGGGTGGAGTTTTTTCCCCTCCTCTGTATTTTTCTCTCCAATCGGAATGACAGCGTATCTTCCTTGTCAATTTATTTTCCAACATCGTGGATACGTGGACATATCTAATTGGATGTAGGAAGGCGGATCGTCAAGTCACTTTTGGAATTTTGGTTTCGTATGAAGAAAGGTAATGTTTAATCATGGTAAAAATCGGCTAAGTATAGAAGGACAATGAATGGCACCACGTGTCTCATCGGTGTGAATTCAAGGGTCGAAGCCAAAGGCAGTTCCTCGAACATGCGCCAGCTCTCCATGTGCCTCATTGGTGAAAATTCAAAGGTGCAGACCAAAGAGAGACACCGAACTAGTACCCGCCCTCCACGTGTTTAGGGTCCAACAAAAGTCAAATGGGCAGCAGACACAATCGTCTAAGTATAAAAAAATCAGCAGAAGTCTCCATGTGTCTCAATGCCACACCTTGAGGGTCAAGGCCAAAGGAAAAACCTCAAATGAGCACTAACTTTCCATGTGTACCAGTTCGAAAAGAAGACAGATCCAATCTGTTGAAAAGTCAAGCGTTGGCAGGAGCCTCCATGTGTTTCTTTAGTGCAACTTCAAACAAAGAATCAAGAGCGGGTCCCCAAGTGTGCGTGGGCTCGCCACGTGGTCAGAGTCAAAGAAGGGGCAGAGCCAGCCATTGAATTAGCTAAGTATAGAAGGGTTTGTAGAAGCCTCCACGTGTCAGCTCGGCACAACTTCAAAGGCAAAATCCAGAGGCAGTCCCAAATGTGTGCTGAGCCTCCACGTGTCCAGGGTCAGACATATGGCCCCACCAAACAAAAGGGACTTAACCAAAACACAAAGAAATAGAGAAAATCCCTGGAAGGAGCCACGTGGCCATGTTTCAAGTCAAAAATGGGAAGGTGGGCCGTCGGAGAATTTTGGGAATTTTGGTTTTGTTTCCATAAGGGAAAAAGTCAAATGTTAAGCCCACATCGAAAGTCAAAGCAAGAAGGCGGGTCGGTAGAGAACTTTGAGATTTTGAGCCTTGTTTCCATAAAAGGCATAAAGTGATAAAGTGAACCGCAGCCCCACTCATACAAAGGGATAAAGTCAAATGTTGAGCCCGCATCAAAAGTCAAAGTGGAGAAGTGGGTCGGCGGAGAAATTTGAGATTTTGAGCCTTGTTTCCAAAAGAAATAAAATTATAAAGTGAGTCGCGACTCTGTTACCACTCAGGTAAAGCCACGTGTCAGACCCAAATGTAAAATGTGAAGTTGCGGGCTTACGGGGTTGTGGGGAACTTTTGCACTTTTTTATCTTTTGCACTAAAGGCGCAATTTCAATTTCGGTCCCTACAGATCCATTTTGTGAAAATTGCATTTTTCGCCATTTTCGTATAGATTCGATTCAAATATTCAAATAAGCATAGCTTTAGTTCTAGCGCTCAAAATTCGACAAACTTGGTATCATTGGAAATATCTAGACCTACTCTATGTTATGGGAACATAAAATATTGTTTTCAGTAGGAGTTAATTTAGTTGAAAATCTATAAAATGTATTTCAAGCCATTAATATGTGATCAGATTACTTCAACTAGATAAAATTTGATCTGATCTTCCATCCTTCCTTCTTTAGCACGTCAAAGACATGCAGAACTAGATTTGATGATTGTAAGCTGATTTTAGGGGAATTGATGGTTAGTTGTTGAGCTTCCAAATCAGATTTCTTTCCTTCTCTTCTTCTCCTCTCTTCGCTTCATCTATAAATGTAAGATCTTGGCTCATTGAAAAGGTTAGACTCTGATACTTTTGAAGTGTAATTATAGTTGAAATTAAATCAATACAAAAGGATTTTCCCCTTTTCTATATCTTCCTCCATTGTCCCCTCTTTCTTACGTGAAATTCATGGATCATTTATCTTCTATGATAAGAAACTTTGTGTTTATGGAATGATATCTTATGTTGTGAATGTGAATGATTCTATTATGTATCACTCTTGCTCAGTACGTATAGGGTTATACTCTGCTATCTATATTTCTTGAAAGTACTATTATATTCTACTCTTTCCTTTCTTCAGTTCTTCCATTTGTTTGTATTGATAATCTATTTTGGTATAAAAGCATTTCAAGATGTCAGAGGTCCAAAGCCTTAAGATGAAATTTGTACATTTGTATATAAGCTTTGTTGTTTGCTTTCAATAAGGGAACCTCTCCCATAAAGAGGAGGGACTTACTATCCCCTGACTGTGGTTTTGTTAAAGTACCATTTTAAAACCCAACATTCATATGGTGACTCCTTTGGGAGTTTATTTCAAACATATCCATTTTAAAAGAACAACTTCAAGATCATTTTTGATCTGGCAACTCTACGGTATACACGTGGGAAGAAATCTCTTGGGGTTGAAGATTCTCATTTTCAACTTCTGGAGCAACAAAATTTTCTCTTCTTCTAGCAAGAAGGAACAAAGGAACTCATTCTTCAAGCACACCTCCTGTTAAAGACAGAAATTCCAAGAATAGCATTCCTCCAGAACAACTCAATCATAATCTTCTTTCTCTGATACTTGTTGGTGTTTCAGTTCCCCTTAGAAAATCTTTCCATAGATGGCAGCACTTCTTCCTTGGGGACATGCAGTTGGGCCCCTTGCTCTTCCTCAACCATTGAATGAGTTACCCAGGAGTAGTAGGATAGGTTTTCCTAAAGTTCGAGGTGATGGGAAAATACACCTAGATGAACACATTGCAACCTTCATTGTTGCATGTGGGATTCTTGGGGTTTAACATGAAGACATCTCTATCAAGATCTTTGTGGAAACATTGTAGGATAATGCTACTGATTGGTTCTATCATCTTCATCTTTGGGTTAATTACTAATTGGACCACCTTGACAACTCAGTTTGAGCAATGTTTCAAACTTGTTGAAGATGTGCATGCCCTCTGGGATCAAATTTCTCATATCAAGAAGGAACCACATGAACCCATGAGGGAGTTTGTGGCTAAATTCAACAAGATAGTTCTTAAAATTTCACAGAACACTCACCCTGTAGATCAAATCCAAAAGTTCTTCTTCCTCAATGCTCAGTTGCTTGAAGTAAGCTATGCACTAAGGAGAGCTAGCCTTGTAACTCTGGATGTTAATCAACGCTTGGCTATCAGTGTTGAGGATGATTTAATCATGTCTGGTAAACTGAAAAGAGAATCCTCCAAATATAAAGCATCTTCTTCTTCCTCTTCCCCTGGAGCCAATTCTGATCAGTTAGTGTAGAATTTGGAAAATGATCTCATTGCCATCAAAAATCAATTGGCTCAACATACTCCTTATCAAGATATTCCAAGAAGGAATTTTCAGCCTAGGAACCGGTTACCTCCTTCTCAGAATAAATTGGCTATTGAAGGCCCACCTATCAAGGTTCCAGTCAATGTAACTTGTGAAGTTCAAGAACCTGATGATGAGGAGTTTAATGAAGACTTTGAAGACCCAAAGGAAGAGGTTGATGAAGAACAAGAGGAACTTGGTGGATCTCAAGTTCATTTCCTTACCACTGAAGGTATGGATGATGAAGATGAATATGATGAAAGAGTGGCAAATATGAATAGTGAGTCATATGTTGTTATGACTCAGAACAAACAAACAGAAAAGAAAAAGTGATGCAACTTGCTAAGAAATCCAAGGAGTTTCCTATAACTATTCTAGTGGTTACAAGAAGAGGATCTCCTATTCCCACTGCCTCCATGTAAAAGGTGAGTAATGCTAATCCTTTTCCTTCTACTTATGTTTCCAAAAATTCTTGTCCTTCAACTCCTAAAATTGATAAATCAAAATTTTCTCATGTTCCTAGTAGTGATGCCCCATCCACCTCTGGATCTTTTGATATCATTCATCACCTCAAAAAGACCAAAATCCAAATCTCAGAGGAAAATTTTTATCAGACCTATCCAAAATCCTTTGCTAAAAGGGTAAACTTTGTCAATTCCAAATCCAAAGCTTCATCAATACGTATAAAGGTCTTTTTCCCACTCCCTCTCCCTCACCTCAACCAAGCCTTGTGGTTGTAGTCACTTCCCTTAATGAGAAAATTGAACCATTTTATGTGGCTCTCCTCGTAGCTAGCCGTAATCTCAGTAATTGTGTCATAGACTCATGAGCATCAAAAAATTTAATGCCTACAAAATTAGCTCATGCTTTGGGCCTAACTCTAACACGTGCCTTTGGTTCCTATTATTCCATGGAGAGTAGAAAAGTGCCTTTGGTTGGAAGGATTAAAGATGCACAAGTAGCCTTCACTACTTTTCTAGAGAAAAGGGTCTTAGCCACTATTTTGGTTGTTGATATTCCTCCCTCATATGGTATGTTGCTGAGTAGGAATTTATGTAAAGAGGTAGGAGGTGAAATTCAGATGGACTGGTCACATGCTTTGATCCCGGTCAATGGAAAAATAAGAAAGTTGTTACCAAAAAAGAAAACTAAGTACATTTTGCAAAAGACTTATGATCCAAAAGCATAAATACTCTATGAAGATATTGGGCATTACAACTATATGATCATGTCCAAGGATGAGGCAAGTCTTCCTAAGGGAGTTATTCATGATCCCAATGACATTTGGACTTTGGATTTTGATGGAAGTTTATCTTCAGCTAGTTTTGGAGCTGGTGTGGTGTTAATCTCTCCAGAAGGGAAGATTCATCCATTTTATTTCAAGCTTAATTTTGAAAATACAAATAATACGGTGAGTATGAGGCTCTCATCCTCGGGTTGACAGGGGAAAAATAAATAGGAGTAAAGAATATTTGTGCTCATGGTGATGCAAATTTGATTGTGAAACAGGTAAGGGATCTTTACCAAGTCAAGAATAGGAGATTGAAACATTATAGAAATCTTGTTTGGGATTCCATTGAATTCCTTGATGCCTTCTCAATTGAAGTTGTGCCAAGAGAAAAGAATACTAGAGCTGATTCTCTAGTTGTCTCAGGATCTTTATTGATTCCTCATCCAGATTTCTCTCAAGAGAAATTTACCATTGAAATGATTCATAGGCCTAGTGTGCTAGATAATGCAAGCAACTGGTAGGTTTTCAATGATGATCAACACTTTCTCTCTTTCTTGGAGCTTAAAGATAACTTCAATCAGTTATATTTTGAAGGAAGTGAAACTCTGCCTAGAGAACATGTGCCCTCTAATGAGGAAGATATCAAGGAAGAGATGGATCAGGATGGCTGTATTAAGTTGAAGGGTAACAAGATTCCCAAAGGACTGGTGAGTCTAGAAGATCTGTTTGACAAACACGATAGGTTCATCAAATCAGAAGCTTCTCAAGAGGACTAGACAATATCTTTGAGTATGAGAAGGTAAATATTGGAAGAAATGATGAACCGGGGTGATGAATATTGTAAAATGCTACACTCGAGAAGAGAAAAATAAAGCAAAGTAAACCTATTAAAAAGTATGTTGATGTTCTTGCATATTCATATGAATATCTTAAGGATTTTTAACCAAAGGAGATCTAGCACTATATCCCTCGAAACCTAGGATCAAACCTTTAAAGTAGAAAGCAAAAGCGACAATCCTAAGGTTGCTTTGAAACTATTTTTTAAGAGGTTGAGAAGTTACTAAAAGCCAAGATTATTTTCCCTATACATCATTCAACATGGATTGCCAACATTGTGCCTGTCAGAAAGAAGAATGCTGAGATTCACATCTTTGTAGATTTTAGGAATTTGAATCAAACATCTCTATAAGAAAACTATCCACTCCCCATGATGGATCAAGTTTTGCAAGTTGTCTCAGGCTATGAGATGTTGTCTATGCTAGATGGATTCTCTGGATACAATCAAGTGGAAGTCAGTACCCTAGATCAGCACAAAACAACTTTTACTACTCCTTAGGGCACCTTTTCCTATAAGAGAATGCCTTTTGGTCTTATCAATCTGGTCCAAAAATAAGCCCATGCTTATTTTTGGTTAACTACTTCTCTTTTCTCCTTGCTGGTACTTAAAATGGATTTTTCACACACTTCAGGCATCCAAAGAATTCTGGAGATGGCTCTATCAGATATATATTCTCTTCCCCTTTCTAGAAAGGTAAAGAACTCTTTCTAACTCCTTGTATTTTTTGAGTTATGGCTCGGTGGAGTTAGGAGACATTTCGCTAAGGTGGGCCCATAGAGCTAAGGAAGAAATTTTGCCAAAGGAGATGGTGGGTCGGTGGAAAGCGGAAGACTTTTAAAACTTAGTATTTTTGGCTAAGAGGGCACAAAGGTAATTTTGGCCCGCGAGCCCGCAAAGGCGCAAAAGAAGAAAAATTTCCTAAGGCCCAAGGAGGACACGTGGCATCATTTTGTGTAATGGCGCTAAGGCGGGTTGGTGGAGGATTTTGGGGACTTGGAACTTTTTGCCAAAAAAAGTTTCTAAGTCCAAAAATTGAATGCATCTCTGAAGGAACCCAAAAGTGACACGTGGCAGGCCTAAACCAAAGTGGACCGGTGGGGTATCAGGGTAAAAAGTGAAATTTTTCCATTTTCTTCAAAAGGCATAAAAACAAAAGGGTGACCCATGGCCCCGAGGAATTAAGTGATGAGGTGGCATATAAAATCTATAGTGGGGATGTAGATCTTTGGGGGTAAAAGTGAAAATTTTCCTTTTTTGCCAAAAGGTGTAAAAAATCAAAAGGAAGCCCTACCTCCGCCGACCCCAATGGATGCCACGTCACCGGTGAAGTGCGGAGGTGCGGAGAGTTTTGGGAAATTTTTGCAAAAGTGCATAAAGTAAAATTTGGGCTCGTGGATCCATTTTCAAATCTGATTTTCCACCATTTTTCACCCTAATTTGTGCCTTGAAATTCGTGCTCAAATTTGTGCCCTGATTTTGCCCTAATTTTTCAGATGGGCATATCTTTCGATCCAGAGATCATATTTGGGAAAGATTAGACTTGTTGGAAAGATCTCGATCCCCTCTATGCATTAGAGGCATAAAAACATCATTTTTTATGGGTTTTGATAAAGGAAAATCTAGAAACATCTTTTGTGCTTTCAATGCAAATCAGATTGCTTCGAACAGGTCATTTTTGCTCGATCCGCCATGGTTGCCTTCTCTCCACACACCAAGGATGAAGAATCAACTTCGATTTGATGGGGAAAAAACCTAAAATGTCTTCTCATGCCATTAATCCAAGATCAGATTGCTTTGAGAGCTGTGTTTTGCTAAATTCATCATTTTTTCTTCTAGCACGCAAAACAGAAACATAGAGGAATCGATTTGATGGGTTTGAGGCCGATTTGAAAGGGATTAATGGTGGGTGGTTGAGTTAAAAGATGATTTGCTTCCTCCTCTATTTTCTCTCTCTTTTCTTCAGCTATAAATGGAAAGGATTTGATCTTTTGTAATGTTGGATATTTTGGCTTTGCTCCTCCCTTTTCTCTGTTCTGCAGCTGAATTTGTGGAGTTTTCAAACCTTTCCATGAATCTGTAACATAATTTTTGCCATTTTGGCCATTGTAAATTTTGTATCAATTCTGTGGAGCAATAAAATAAGTTTGTGGGTGATTTTCAGCCCTTTTCTTACATTCATTGCATTCATTTGATCTTTTCATTGCAATTTGGTCATCTGTGCATGGTTACAGTATTACATTTTTTTGGGTCTGTGTTTAAAAAAGAAAAATTTGTATTCATCATTCCTTGGTGCATCACCTTATTAGCTTAGATTAAATTTCATTTTTGCAATCTTCTTAACCTTGGTCCCTTGGAAAAGATTAGAATAGGTTGTTGAGTGAATCCTCTGCAAACTAAATGCATGCACCTGAACAGAGGAATAGGAACCAACCTTTAATCTGGAGAGTTTTCCCATCTTTGCAAAGTCCCACACTTTGGGGAAAACTCCATGTTAATCAGATCACACCAAATGACAAGTTTGAATCACTAAATCAGAGTGGTCATTTGGGGGTGCTGTGATTTTACACTAACAATTTTGGCATGCCCGGTGGGAGCCACGAGAGGTCTCCACTTCATCACAACAAGATTGATGTGCACTTGTTGCAATCTTCAACTTATAAGAAGCTTCAAATTTGCATATCTGGTGACTCCAATAGAGGAAGAATCCACTGGTTTAGTAGCCCAAGCTTGGGAGATTTATGAGAAAAACCTAGTCTAGAGAAAGGAAAGAAGGTATATTTGAATACTTGCATCTATCCCCAGGTAGAGAAAGGAGAGGAAGAAGAGTTTAGAGGTCTCCATCTCCACCAAGTAGAACCTTGTCAACACCTCCACCTGCAAGGCCTTTCTTTCAGTCTGCAAGGGTTCTTAGGCCAATCAGAATGGCACAACCAAATCCATATGTCAATTTTACTGGTAGTAGTCCACTTTCTCTGAATGCACAAAATCTAGTTCCAATTGTAGCACTGAAAAATATCCCATACTTCACTGGAGAAAATCAGACCACTCCTGGTGACCATGTCAAGATATTGCAAATGTTTGTGCAATCCATGAGATTGTGGAGATGGATATTGTCAGTTAAGTTGTTGGCTTCTTCATTCAAGGAAAAGCCTTACAATGGTTCAGAAGTCTGAGAGCAAGCTCCATTCAGAACTGGGACCAGCTATGCACTGACCCTTCATAACCAGTTTGGAGAAAAGGGAGATAACTTATCTCTATTGGAGCAATTAACCACCATCAAGAGGGCTCCCAATGAGCAGCTAACAAACTTCAATTTCAGATTTCTAGAGAACATGGGACATAATTCCATTGGCTGTGAGACCAACAACTCAAGGTGCTTTCTTATATTTCCTTAAATCTTTAAATTATGATATTGTTGTTTTGATTCAGTCCATGGGGGTACAACTCTACCAGCAGCCTACAATATTTCAATTAGAGATGAGAATTGTCTAATCCAGGCTGGTAAACTTGCACCCAAGCCACCTATGCCTCTTTACCTAGATTTAGAAAATCCAAATACTAGCCAAGCACCTACCTTAGCTCCCATTCCCACTCCAAGAAACCAGAGCTCAAATGAAGCCTCTACTTCATCTTCCAATTCCTCAAATGAGCTCTAAGAGGTCATGAAACAATTGCAGAACCTGGGGAATGAGCTGGTCACACTTAAGAGGCAACAAGCTCAGAACATCAGACCTCCATATCAGCCTCATGCCCAACCAAATAGGCCTCCATATCAGCCTAATAGACCACCTTTCCAAACTACAAATCCAAATCAGGTCAGGCCTCTGCTAACAGACCATACCAACCCTATAATCCCAATGCTACATCTACATCTAAAGCCTTAGTGCCAGTACAAAACAACATGGCTCAAGAGTATGATTGGTGTTTTCCATGCAATCAACCTCACAACCAATCAATGTGCTTCAATGGGGCCTTGAATCAAGCTCTAATGGTAACAATAGCTGGTGTAGGACAAGAGATAGATCAAGAAGCAAACCAGCAATCAGGAACATCTCAGCAAGAGCCAAACCCAAATGAAGCCACACTTGTGAATTGGTAGGATGAAGACTTATGTGGGATGAACCAAATGCTTTCTCAAAGTATAACAGCCAACACACGGTCTAAAAAGAGGAACATTGGAGATGGAAAACCACCAAGCTTAAGTGATTCACAACCCTCCATCATTCCACAAGGTGTTAGCAATCAGAATGCAGCTCCAAATGTGTAGGGGCAGCCCAAACTACCTTAGACCAGCTCAAATGCCAGTTGTTATAACACATGTGCAAGAGAAAAATGTGTAGAGAAAGGGACAACAGAGAGATGTTTCATCTCCTTTTAATATCATTGAGAAAATGAAGAAGACCAATGTAAACATTTCCATGTGGGATTCATTAGCTATCCCAGGCCAAAGGGATCTCTTGCAAGCTGCCATGGTTAACTGGCCAACATCAAGTCAGCCATCCAAAGGGCAAGAAAAGGTGCTTATTAACACAACTCAGCCTATAGTACAACAACATGGAGGTCAGCCAAGCAAGAGTTTGAAACCTCCACCTTTCTATGTGTCATTGATTGTTGGAAATCACTTGGTACACAATTGCATGATCGATTCAGGGGCGAGTAGTTTAGTAATGCCAAAGTAGATAGCAAGATCAATTGGGTCTAAAATATGAGCCAGTGATGAAGGGAGTAGTGCAATTGGATGGCACAGCAGTAGTAATAGTTGGAGTCATCAAAGAGCTAAGTCTGACGCTACATGCATGTCCAAATGTCATAGTGTTGTAAGATGTGTCTATGATTAACCTTCCACCTCTCTTCGCCATATGTTTGTCAAGGGATTTCATAGCCAAAATTGGAGGCTACTTGTCTGCTGATTGGTCACATATGTTGTTTAGAATGAGGTATGGAGCTAAGGCCACCATAAGGTCTGAACCAATTACTAATTTCCATATTGAACCTCACACACCAAGCCAAATAAATGCTAACTGCTCAACATTTGACCAAGAAGATTGTCCAAACACTTATGAAGCTGACACCAAAGTTGGATCAATTCCAGATCTGACTCTTGATGAATGGGAAAATAAGGTGCATGCTTTTGATCCCTACGTAGAAATAGAAGAATATGAACTGGGTGTTTACTGTTTGCATGAGGAGAATCATCCTCTTCCTAGCATCACCAAACCAAGCCTCAAGGATGATAATGAAGTATGGCAGTTGTTCTTTGATGGTTCAAGGAGTAGACAAGGAGATGGAGGTGGTGCAATGTTGGTTTCACCACAAGGCATCAAGTATTATTCAGCCTTCAAATTTTAGTTTACATGCTCAAACAACACTGTTGAATATGAAGCTTTGGTCCATGGTCTTCATTGGGAAAGGAAAAGGATGGTGAAGAACTTACATGTGTTTGGTGATAGTGAACTCATTGTAAATCAAATCAGAGGACAACATGCTGCTAGGAATGACCTGCTCAAAAGCTACAAAAATAGGGTATGGGATCTTATTGAGGATTTTGAAGCCTTCAACATTGTATCCATACCTAGGAAGGAGAATGAAGCTGTTGATAGGCTTGCAGTAGTTGGAGAAAATTTGATGTGGTTGATAACATCAAGAGAGACAAAACACAACCACACATCCATGTGATTGTGAGGCCAATAGTGCCAGACAACAACACAAGTTGGAAAGTGTTTGAGAATGATCAACAGATCATTAATTTCTTACAAGAGGAAGCTGAATTCTCAGCTAGAAATCAAGATAAATTGGAGCAGCAATATGGAGATCAAATAGTGCAGCTGAGGAAAACAAGCTTCCAAAGGGTTTGGTGACTTTGGAATCTATCTTCAATCCCAATGATTAGTTTGAAAAGAGAAGGCTAATATATAGATCAAAGGAGAAGACTCAGAGTCAATTCTAGTTGGAGAAGGCAAAGCACTCCAAATTGGTAAGGTGGCCACCGAGCAAGAAAGGTATGAATTCATGCAACTCTACCAAGAGTTTCCAGATGTATTTTCCTAGAGTTATGAGGATCTAAGGGGTTTAATCCAAAGTTGGCACAACACACAATTGAGTTGGACCCAAATGCTAAGCCAATCAGGAAAAAATAGAGACCAGTCAATCCACACATTGAGCCTCTTATGAAGAAAGAGTTGAATAAGCTGATAGAGGCAAGTATCATATTTCTAATCAAACACTCAAGCTGGGTTGCAAACTTGGTCCCAGTCAGAAAGAAGAATGGAGAGATTAGGCTGTGTGTTGACTTCAGAGATTTGAATAGAGCATCTCTCAAGGATCACTACCCACTCCCCTCGATGGAGTAGATTTTGCAAGTGGTGTCTGGATCAGAGAGGTTCTCTCTCCTAGATGGTTATTTGGGATACAATTAGATAATGGTGAAAGAGGATGATCAATTCAAAACAACCTTCACCACCAAGTGGGGCACCTATGCCTACAGGAAAATGCCATTTGGGTTGTCTAAATAGAGCCACTTTCCAAAGGGCAATGGATATGGCATTCAAGGGATTAATTAACCAAATAGTGCTGATCTATTTGGATGACATCACTATTTTTTCCAAGAATGCAGCATAGATCATCTCTTCCATTTGAGGCAAGTTTTTAGAGATGTAGGAGATTTGGGGTGTCACTAAACCCCAAGAAATGCATATTCTTAGCTCATGAAGGCAGAATTTTGGGGCATATTGTGTCAAAAGAAGGCTTGGCAATTGACCCAGATAGAGTTGAAGCAATCAGAGTGTTGCCCTTGCCAAGCCATAAGAAGGCCCTTCAAAGTTTTTTGGGGAAGATTAATTTTGTGCGCAGATTTGTACCAGATTTTTGCCCTTGTCAAGCCAATAACGTTGATGTTGAAGAAGAACATGGTGTTTAAATGGAAAACTGAAGGGAGAGTGAGATTTGAAGCTATCAAAGAAGCCATATCACAAGCTCCCACCCTCGTGAACCTAGATTTCTCCAAGGATTTCACGCTCTATGCTTTTGGCGGTGTTGATACAATTTCTACGATTTTGGTACAACAGAACAATGAAGGTGCAGAGCAGCCAATTACTTTTTTCAGCCAAGGTTTGGAAGGCTATGAAGTGAAGTATTCCTTCATCGAAAAGTAGGTCTTGGAAAGTGATCAGAGGGTTGAAGAAATTTAAACATTTGGTTTCAAATAATAAGATCCAATGCTAGTAGTCTCCCACGCAGGAGTAAAAGACTTCCTTCTTAGCAAGGATTTGAATGAAAAGCATGCTGGATGGATTACTCATGTGTCATGGAGTATGACATTGAGATCAAAGTCACCAAGCTGGTCCGTGGAAAGGGACTGTGTGAGCAACTGGCATCCAATCAGCAAACTGAAGCAAGCAACGAAAAGGAAACTATTTTTGTCCTACAAAATGGTCAAGAGGAAGAAGATGATGATGTGCCCATTTCTTGCTGGACTCAAAACATTATACACTTCTTACAAACAGGCCTATGCCCTCCAGAATTGAGCAAGGAAAAGAGAAGACACTTCAGGCTGCAAGCTATCCCTTATGTGCTTGTTGGTGGCATCTTGTTTAAAAGGGACATCAATGGTGTTCTGTTAAGATGCATTGGATCAAATCAGATTGAGAAAATGTTGCAAGAATTCCATGATGGAGCAAGTTGGAGGTCATTTTTCTCCAAGGGTGACAACACTTAAGATTATGAAGGTAGGTTATTATTGGCCCAGAGTGTTTAGTGACTGCTATGCATGGATAAAAAGTGCAAGAATTGTGCACTCTTCAGAGGTAAAGAAAGGTTAGCAACACTTCCATTGCATCCAATCTCGGTTGACCAACCATTCATGCAATGGGGATTGGACTTCATTGGAGTCATCAATCCAAATTTGAGTCAAGGCCACAAATGGATTTTGACAGCAACTGATTATTTCACTAAGTGGACCGAAAGTGGCACTCAAAGAGGCAAATGAATCTAGCATACTAGATTTCTATGAAGGGTTAGTAACTAGATTTGGAGTGCCAACCACCATTATATCAAACAATGCTTTGGCATTTATAGGCTACAAGATCACAGAATGGGCTGTTAAGAATGGGATCTATTTGAGCACCTCATCAAATTATTACCCTCAAGGTAATGGCCAAGCTGAGTCTACAAACAAAAATATTCTAAGGATTATCAGGAGGACTCTTGATGAAAATCAAGAGAACTTGGCATTCAAAGCTCAAATCAGCTCTATGGGCTGATAGGACAATGCCCAAGAGATCTACAGGAAGCTCTCCATTCAAACTTGTCTATGGGAAAGAGGTAGTGTTGCCCATGTCACTTGAGTTGCCAGCATTGGAACTCATGAAGCAGCTGGAAATGTCTGATTTTGAACCCATGGAAGCTAGGTATGTAGAGCTGATGGAGTTGGAAGAGGCTAGAGAACATGCAGCCCAAGCAATGGAGAAAGATCAGATCTCAATCAAGAGATGCTTTGACAAGAAAGCAAGAGCAAGAAATTTCCAAGAGGGAGGTCTGGTTTTGAAATGGGATGTAGATAGGTGAAACCAGGGAGGCATTCCAAGTTTGATGCCATTTGGAGTGGCCCCTACATGGTCACAAAATGCAAAAGTAACAATTCTTTCCAATTATCTACATTGGATGGTGAGGAGTTGTAGATTCCAGTGAATGGAATCTATCTTAAGCATTGCTACTAAGAGGGAAAATTTCTTACCTTGTACATATTAGTTTAAGTTTTCCCATTCCTCTAAGTGCTTGTGCACATTGCTTTGTTGTAGCTTAGGTTGTTTTCTTCCTAAGTTCTTTGCACACTCTGCATGATCTACTTAGAACATGTATGATCTCAAGTTTTGTACATAGTTTTGGTGTTGTTTTGTTGCTCTTGCACAGTTCACTTCAATGGCAGATTGGTGAAACTCAGCCCAAGTTAGTGGATTTCCAATTGACTCAGAGATCATTTTTCAAAGTTCACATCAGTTTTAGGTTATTACTCGAGGACCCCATGCCCAATGGAGGCTTCAAGGTAGTTGATCATTTCATCTAGTAGGCAGATGACCCCTCTGAGTCACCAAAATTGTTATCCAAAAATAAGCCCATGCTTATTTTTGGTTAACTACTTCTCTTTTCTCCTTGCTGGTACTTAAAATGGATTTTTGCACACTTTAGGCATCCAAAGAATTATTGGAGATGGCTCTATCAGATAGAGATTCTCTTCCCCTTTCTAGAAAGGTAAAGAACTCTTTCTAACTCCTTGTATTTTTTGAGTTATGGCTCGGCGGAGTTAGGAGAGACATTTCACCAAGGCGGGCCCACAGAGCTAAGGAAGAAATTTTGCCAAAGGAGATGGTGGGTCGGTGGAAAGTGGAAGACTTTTAAAACTTAGTATTTTTGGCTAAGAGGGCACAAAGGTAATTTTCAGGCCCAAGCCCGCAAAGGTGCAAAAGAAGAAAATTTGCCTAAGGCCCAAGGAGGACACGTGGCATCAGATTTTTGTGTAATGCAACTAAAGGCAAGTTGGCGGAAGGATTTTGGGGACTTGGAAATTTTTGCCAAAAAAGTTTCTAAGTCCAAAAATTGAACACATCTCCGAAGGAACCAGAAGCGACATGTGGAAGGCCTAAACCAAAGCGGACCGGCGGGGTATCGGGGTAAAAGTGAAAATTTTCCATTTTCTTCAAAAGGCATAAAAAAAAAAGGTGACCCATGGCCCTAAGGAATTAAGTGATGAGGTGGCATATAAAATATGTAGCGGGGATGCGGATCTTTGGGGGTAAAAGTGAAAATTTTCCTTTTTTGCCAAAAGGTGTAAAAAATCAAAAGGAAGCCCCTCCGCCCCCAATGGATGATGGATGCCACATCACCAGCGGAAGTGCGGAGGTGCGGAGAGTTTTGGGAAATTTTTACAAAAGTGCATAAAGTAAAATTTGGGCCCATGGATCCATTTTCAAATCTGATTTGCCACCATTTTTTCCCTAATTCGTGCCTTGAAATTCATGCTCAAATTTGTGCCCTGATTTTGCCCTAATTTTTAGATGGGCATATCTTTCGATCCTAGAGATCAGATTTGGGCAAGATCAGACTTGTTGGAAAGATCTCGATCCCCTCTATGCATTGGAGGCATAAAAACATCATTTTTAATGGGTTTTGATAAAGGAAAATCTAGAAACATCTTTCATGCTTTAATGCAAATCAGATTGCTTCGAACAGGTCATTTTTTGCTCAATCCGCCATGGTTGCCTTCTCCCACATGCCAAGGATGAAGAATCAACTCGATTTGATGGGGAAAAAACCTAAAATGTCTTCTCACACCATTAATCCAAGATCAGATTTCTTTGAGAGTTGTGTTTTGCTAAATTCATCATTTTTTCTTCTAACACGCAAAATAGAAACAGAGGAATTGATTTGATGGGTTTGCAGGCCGATTTGAAAGGGATTAATGGTGGGTGGTTGAGTTAAAAGATCTGATTTGCTTCCTCCTCTTATTTTCTCTCTCTTTTCTTCAGCTATAAATGGAAAGGATTTGATCTTTTGTAATGTTGGATATTTTGGCTTTGCTCCTCCCTTTTCTCTATTCTGTAGCGAATTTGTGGAGTTTTCAAACCTTTCCATGAATCTATAATGCAATTTTTTTCCATTTTGGCCATTGTAATGCTTTGTATCAATTTTGTGGAGCAATAAAATAAGTCATGGGTGATTTTCAGCCCTTTTCTTACATTCATTGCATTCATCTGATCTTTTCATTGCAATTTGGTCATCTGTGCATGGTTGCAGTATTACATTTTTTTGGGTCTGTGTTTAAAAAAGAAAAATCTATATTCATCATTCCTTGGTGCATCACCTTATTAGCTTAGATTAAATTTCATTTTTGCAATCTTCTTAACCTTGGTCCCTTGGAAAAGATTAGAATAGGTTATTGAGTGAATCCTCTACAAACTGAATGCATGCACTGACAGAGGAATAGGAACTAGCCTTTAATCTGGAGAGTTTTGCCATCTTTGCAAAGTCCCACACTTTGGGGAAAAATTCATGTTAAGCTGATCACACAAATGAAAAGTTTGAATCACTACATTAGAGTGGTCATTTAGGGGTCTTTGTGATTTTGCACTAACAAGTACCTTGATGATTTGATTTATTTTTTCCAAAACAAGGGTGATCATCTTGACATCTGTAAACAATTTTTCAAAAATTCAAAGAACATGGAGTTTCCCTCAATCCTAAGAAGTCTATCTTTTGTGTTACTAAAGGCAAGTTATTGGGGCATATTGTTTCCAAATAAGGGATCAAGATAGATCCGAGAAAGAGTTCAAGAAATCCAGCAAATCCCTCTTCCCACAAGCAAAAAGGGTGTTCACTCTTTCTTTGGTAAGATAAATTTCCTGAGGAGATTCATTCCAGATTTTACAGAACTGACTATGAGTGTTGCTCACATGATGAAAGGAAAGAAAAACTTTGGTTGGACTTCTGAGGGTAAAGAATCATTTGAAGGTATCAAGAAAGCCATTTCTAGAACCCCCATCTTAGCATGTCCTGATTTCAACAAAGATTTTATTATCTATTTCTATGCTACAGAGAGTACCTTGGTACATTGTGCTAACTCAAAGAAATTCGAGGATCATGAACTTCCAATTGCATTCATGAGCTATGTTTTGAAATCTCATGAATTGAAATATACTATGATGGAGAAACATGCTTTTGCAATGGTCAAAGTTGTCAAGCAGTTTTGTTTTTATATTCTTAACTCTCACTCTGTTGTACTTGTGCACGATACTAACCATCAAGTCTATTCTTACACAACAGGAGTTTGGAACTAAGAGAGGAAATTGGGTAGTAAAATTCCAAGAATATGACCTTGATATCAAGCCAACTAAGCTAGTCCGGGGTAAAGGCTTATGTGAGCTTATTGCTGAAGGAGATAATGCAAAATTGTCTAAACAAGTAGTTGATGTTCTTGTTTTTCTCTTCCTTAGTTCAAAAAATGAGTGGTATGATGATATTGCACATTTTCTTACTTATGCAAAGTTTCGATCCCATTTGAGTGCCAAGGAAAAGATATCTATTAAGCTAAGGTCCTGCACAATATGTATTATGGGAAATGCTTTATTCAAGCAAGGCATATATGGAATATTCCTTAAATGTGTGGACAAAGAGCAACAAAAGAAGTTATTTTCAGCTTTTCATGATCAGGGTTGTGGAGGGCATTTCTCTTCTATTGTCACTGCCTATAAAATCCTTCACGCAGGGTACTATTGGCCTACATTGTTCAGAGATGCATCAAAATGGGTAGGTAAGTGTGAAGCCTATCAGACTTTTGTCAGGAGACCTAAATTGGTTGCTTTACCACTCAAACCAGTAGTGATTGATGAGCCTTTTCAATAGTGGGGATTGGATTTCATTGGAACTCTTAACCCACCTTCTAGTGCTGGACATACTCACATACTAACTACTACAGATTACTTCACAAAGTGGGTAGAGGTTATTCCAGTCAAAAGCACTACTTCTGAGGTGGTGTGTAATTTCATCAAGGAGAACATCTTGATAAGGTTTGGGGTACCAAACAAAATTGTGACTGATAATGCTTCCAATTTTTCTTCTTTTGAGATGATGGATTTCTGTTATGGCTATGGAATTTCCCTTGCTCATTCTTCATATTATTATCCTCAAGGGAATGGACAAGTAGAATCAATAAATAAGAATCTGGTAACCATCGTTCGGAAGCTTGTCAATGACTCTCAAAGGAATTGGCACAAGAAGCTCTATGATGCTCTTTGGGAAGATAGAATTACACCCAAAAGAGCAATTGGGATGTCTCCATTCCAGGTGGTGTATGGTGTTGAAGCTCAGCTACCACCTGTGAGTGGAATTGTTAGACTTACACTTAATGAAGGCTATTAAAGATACAAGTTTCACCAGTTCCTTGGACAAGAGGATCATGTATCTCCAAAAGCTGGATGAAGACAAGATGCAAGTTTTTGATAGGATCTCAGCTCATCAACTAAAGGTGAAAGATTTGTTTGATAAGAAAGCTAAGAAAGCTAGGCCTAGAGAATTTGAAGTGGGATACATTGTTCTTCTATGGGACAAAAGACATGAACCTCGAGGAAGCCATGGTAAGTTTGATTCTCTTTGGCTTGTCTTTTCAAAATCGGACACTTTCTTTGGAGAAAATTCTTTCTACTTGGATTATATGGATGGATCTCCTCTCCCACTTCCTTATAGTGGGAAATATTTC
Source organism: Taxus wallichiana var. yunnanensis (assembly GCA_018340775.1). NCBI lineage: Eukaryota > Viridiplantae > Streptophyta > Pinopsida > Cupressales > Taxaceae > Taxus > Taxus wallichiana. The sequence continues at coordinate 490,968,192 of CM031242.1, read as the reverse complement.
AAGTTGTTCAAGTCTTAGGTGATTAGGCATTCCTTCTATATATATTGTGTGCGGTGTTGTGTTTTGTTTTTGTCTTTCCTTTTGGTTTGTTTTCCCTTACGTGTGTGTTGTCTTCGTATTAGTTTTCCTTTGAATCTATTTTTCAAATGGATAAGGCCTTTAGTCTTCTTTCCAAGAGTTTTTCTATGGATATTGATCTTTTCTCGTTCCTCTGTCCCGCCAAGTCAACCCTAGAAAGAGCCAATGTTGTCACCCTCAAAATTCCCCTCATTTTTAAGTCAAGTTTCAAAAAAATTTAGTTGGTACCTTTGAGAGATGTTTGAGTAGAGTGAGAAGTCTAGAGAGATAGAAAAAATTCATGCTTTGAAGAAGTTGGTGCTCATTTGCAATCTCACCCTATTAATTTAAAATCTTGCAGTCTGCATGGTTTGATAAACTTTTTGTCTTCTCGTCTGGATGCTTAAAAATTGTTTCCTCCATTCGAATGAAATTTTCAAATCCTTTTTCTATGGTCATGGATCACATTGAGCCTGGTATTGTTTACAGTTCTTCTTTCCACGAGGAGAAATTTGTTTTTCGGGCATGAAGGGTGGAGTTTTTCCCTTCCTCTGTATTTTTCTCTACAGTCGTGAATGATGACGGGCGTATCTTCCCTATCAATTTATTTTCTAATGTTCACGAGATATGTGGACATCTCTAAATGGATGCGGGAAGGTGGATCGTTGGGTCACTTTTGTAATTTTGGTTTTGTATGAAGAAAGGCAGTGTTTAATCGTGGTTCAAATAAGCTAGTATAGGACAGAGAGGATGGCGACACGTGTCTCATTGGCGCACCTTCAAGGGTCAAAGCCAAAGGTGGTTCCCCAAACATGCACCATCTCTCCACATGCCTCATCAGCACAACTTCAAAGGCACGACCCAAAGAGAGACCTTGAACTAGCACCAGCCCTCCATGTGTCTAGGGTCCAATAGAAGTCAAATGGGCAGTAGGCCTGAATCGGCTAAGTATAAAAGAACCGGTGGAAGTCTCCACGTGTCTCAATGATGCACCTTCAAGGGTCGAGGCCAAAGGTGAAACCCCAAATAAGTGCCAGCTTTCCATGTGTCCCCTAGGTCCAAAAAGAAGATAGAGTTAGCCATTGAAAATTCCAAGTGTCGGCAGGAGCCTCCACGTGTCTCTTGGCGCAACTTCAAAGGAAGAATCAAGAGCGGGTCCCCAAGTGTGCGCGAGGCTCGCCACGTGGTCAGAGTCAAAGAAGGGGAAAAGTTGGCTATTGAATTGGCTAAGTATAGAAGGGTTTGCGGAAGCCTCCACGTGTTAGCTTGGTATAACTTCAAAGGTGAAATCCGGAGGCATGTCCCAAATGTGCACTAAGCCTCCACATGTCAGGGTCAGACATATGGCCCCGCCAAACAAAAGGGACTTAGCCAAAACACAAAGTAATCAGAGAAAAGCCATGGAAGGAGCCACGTGGCCATGTTTTAAGTCAAAAATGGGAAGGCAGGCTGTCGGAACATTTTGGGAATTTTGGTTTTGTTTCCATAAGGAAAAAGTCAAATGTTAAGCCCGCGTCGAAATTCAAAGCAAGAAGGCGGATCGGAGAACTTTGATATTTTGAGCCTTGTTTCCATAAAAGTCATAAAGTGATAAAGTGAACCGTGACCCCATTCATACTAAGGGATAAATTCAAATGTTGAGCCCGCATCAAAATTCAAAGCGAGAGAAGTGGGTCGTCAGAGAACTTTGAGATTTTGAGCCTTGTTTCCAAAAGAAGTAAAATTATAAAGTGAGCCATGACTCCGTTACCACTCAAGTAAAGCCACGTGTCAGACCCAAATGCAAAATGTGAAGTTACGGGCTTGCGGGGCTGCGGGGAAATTTTGCACTTTTGCATCTTTTGCACTAAAGGCACAATTTCAATTTTGGGCCCGTGGATCCATTTTGCAAAAATTGCATTTTTGCCTTTTTTTGTACGAATTCGAGTCAAATATTCAAATAAGTATAACTTTCACTCCGGTCTTTAGAAATTTGACAAACTTAGTACTGTTGGAAAGATCTCAATCTTCTCTACGCCATGGAAGCATAAAATATTGTTTTTAGTATAAGTTGATTTGGGTGAAAATCTGGAAAACATCTTTCAAACCATTAATATGTGATCAGGATTTGCTTCAACTATATCAAATTTGATATGATCTTCCATCCTTCCTTCTTCAGCATGCCAAAGACATACGAGTTAGATTTGATAGATTGTAAGCTGATTTGTAGGGGCATTGATGGTTGATGGTTGAGCTTCCAAATCAAATTTATTTCCTTTTTGTCTTCTCCTCTATTCGCTTTATCTATAAATGTAAGAGCTTGGCTCATTGCAAAAGGTTGGAATATGATACTTTTGAAGTGTAATTATAGTCGAAAGTAAATCAATATAGTCGAAAGTAAATCCATTGTCCCCTCTTGCTTACCTGAAATTTGTGGATCATTTATCTTCTATGATAAGAAACTTTGTTTTCTTATTGATATGATTTCTAGAACTTTGTGTCTTTGGAATGATATCTTATCTTTGTGAATGTGAATGATTTTGTTACGTATCACTCTTTCTCAATACGTATAGGGTTATACTACAGTATCTATATTTCTTGAAAATCTTGTTATATTTTGCTCTTTCCTTTCTTGATTATTCCATTCGATTGTATTGATATTCTATTTTGGTATAAAAGTATTTCAAGATGTCGAGAGGTCCAACCTTAAGATGAAAGTTGTACATTTGTATATAAGTTTTTTTGCTTGCTTTAATAAGGGAACCTCTCCCATAAAGAGGAGGGACTTGTTGTCCCCAGACCGTGGTTTTGTTAAAGTGCCATTTTAAAACCCAACATGGGTATAATAATATAATAATTAAACTAAGCTAATAACCATAATATAAGTTATTTTACCTTATGGTAAACTCACCACACCATAAGTAATATTTACTCCACGGTAAATATGAAATATGTGGAGCACTAACAAGGATTATTCCTAACATAGTGAGAAATTGTGCTTAGAATTTAATGATCTCATCAAGTTGACCACCTTCTATTTGACTTGGCATGCCCAAAAGGATGTATTCAAATCCCAAAGTTAGCGAGTGGGAAAGATATCATATTTCTTGACAAAGATGTCAAAAATTGTGGCCCCTGTTGATTGCGGGTGGTCAGTTTTATCTTCTACCAAATTGGGAATTTCTTCATTTTGCATTCTAAGTTACACTATATAAGAGCTTCATGGTTACATATAAATTCTTGCATGAAATGGCTTATTTCTTTATTATGTTATTTTCTTTATTTTTTTGCATGAAGTAAGACCTTTGGTGAATTATGCAGCCTTTGTAACTTTTACACCCTTATTTCAATTTTCATGTTTGTGTGTTGTCTTGGATGTCAAAAATTAATGTACAATACCTATGAACATAAAATATAGACACAACGTTAATATTTGTAAATGGTCAATTAAAGTATTGGAAATTTTATTATGATCCACACTTGAGAAAATGATAATTTCATTCTTTATTATATGTGCAAGATTGCATGCGCTTTGGAGGTTAAATTTTTTTACTATAGGGGAAGTGTTATTGCGTGTTAATTCATGTGAAAATATATACTTAGAAGAATCACTAACACTTCCTTTGTGTAGTTTTTAAGGTATCAAAAATGCATGTGTTATATCATGTAACATAAACCTTCGATAAATGAAGTGTTAGATGTTATATTTTCCCAAGAGGGAAATCGTAGTTTAAAATTTACTAGTGCTAAGATATATTAGGCTGCAAGAAGGCATGTGAGGCATTTAGTTCATGAAAAATGTGTGGCACATTGTGGTGTAAATGAAATGGATTTTGTGGCCCACTTGAGAGATTTTGATTTTCATAGATCATTATGATGTTTATGGAATCACGATATGCCTACGTGGTGAAGTATAAAGTTGTATTGAATGTGAGAGGTTACAAACTTCTTGAGGCTAAAGTGGATAATTCAAGGAAAATGAAAAGTTTGTGAAATAGTGCGTAATTAATTTTGCAGGATGTAAGACAAAGGATGAAGCCACACAAGACTAAGGTGATACAAAAACAATGTAATGCTTTGTGCATGTTATGATTCGAAAAGAATATTTTGTGAAAGTAAAAGGGTGAATTTGTAGAGGATGCAAGTGGTGTAATATCGGAAGGGGGTGTATGTAAATTCAACAATAACACATTAATTCTTATAAATAAAGAATAATGTAATGTATGAAAACAAAATTGAGTTCAAGTTCAAGTTACCTTAAGAAAGGCCTAAGGGTTCCATGATTTCACTGTGGAATTATAGACATGTTGTAGACACAACAAAAAGATTTTGTGTGCTTCATGCATGTTGATAACAATAAACATGGGCCCTTCTGAAGTGGTATTCCAAAGGTCTAAAATGGAATAAATAAGTCTTGTGATCTCCCTCATTTAAGCAAGATGCATCATCGAATACTCAAACTCTTAATTTTACGATATTCCTTGTTCCCAATTTTGTGTGTCCTTTTTAGTCTTCCACAATGCATTCAATTTCTACATGCCAATATTTTGGTAGTTGGTCTCTCAATCTATTTATGCATAGATCTCTTCTACAATTTTATTCTCTTCATAAAGTATAAATTTACTATGTTGAATAAATTTGATAGGTATATGCCTTATGGAATATCAATTCATATGCATTATCCCCAAACTTTTGCAATACTTTACATGTTCCAATCTTCTTCCACTTGATTTTATTATCTTTTCCTCATAGGAACCTCTTTTACGCAAGTGTGCAAAACCGAATCTCAAACCTAAAAATCCAAGTGTCTCCTCCATAAATATTTACATTATTTATATTATGAATTTCTCTTCTACAAATTGTTTTGACAAGGGTCATTAAAGAATGTCAATCAAGGAGTGGTGTTCGAAGGATGTATGCAAAAGAAGAAATAAATATTTGTTGATGGTCCCTTCTACTAAAATCCACACTTGCAAAAATATTAAATCAAACTTACAAGAATTGGAAACACACTTGCTGGAATTGAAAAACGCACTTTTCATGAAATTAAAAGCACACTTGCGGGAAAGGAAACACACTTGCTTGATTGTAAGAAATGGAAATTGCATAATTGAAAATAAAGACATAAAAGACTTGTAAGTTTTCAACAGATTGTACATAAAATAAATAATTACAAAGTAAAAATAGAACATAAATATAAACATAAATATACATGTCCATTTTCCTTAGAATGAGTGGCGAGATCATTCCTTAGAAGAGGATTTTAATCTAAATTATTTAAAAATGGATGAAATGCAATCTCTAAATTGATTAGAAAAATGGTGATTAAATTTAACTATGTGGGAGGCTACATTTATAATTACATGAAAATAAAGACATAAAAGACCTGTAAGTTTTCAACAGATTGTACATAAAATAAATAATTACAAAGTAAAAATAGAACATAAATATAAACATAAATATACATGTCCATCTTCCTTGGAATGAGTGGCCAGCTCATTCCTTAGAAGAGGATTTTAATCTACATTATTTACAAATGGATGAAATGTAATCTCTAAATTGATTAGAAAAATGGTGATTAAATTTAACTATGTGGGAGGTTACATTTATAATTACATGCTTCCAACCCAATCCTTATTTTAAGGAATACATCTTTATCAACTAAGATTACAATCTATCCAAAAAGCATCAATCTCCACAAAATATGGAGAGAGCTTATCTAACTCTAACCAACAATATGACTCTTATTACTTTATTGTTTGAGAATCAAAGTGAATGTTGATTCTTCTTTATTTTACAAATAATAAAATACTTATAGAAATATCTATTTTTAGAATGAATTCCAAAAATAGATCATAATACCACCCTTGGAATTATGCTCATATATGCAATTTTAGTATTCATCCCCATAACTTTAATATCAACTTTGAATCTACAATAATCAACTCTAAAGCGACCCAAAGAGAATTTGAAGCATTTCAAAGAGACTCCAAAGCAACCCAAATAAAATCCAAAGCATCCCAAAAATACTCCAAATCAACCCAAAGAGACTTTGAAGCAACCCAAAGAGACTCCAAACTAACCCAAAGAGAATCTAAGGAAACCTAAAGAGACTCGAAGTGAGTGACATAATTTGAAGCAATATGAGATACTCCAAAGTGCGTTGAGACACTCCAAAGTGAGATGAGACACTCCAAAGTAAGCTGAGACCCTCCATAGTTAGCTAAGATACTTTGATGAAAGATGAGATAGAACACTTTGAAAGTCGAGATAAGATACTCCAAAGCAAGTTGAGACACTTGAAGCGAGATAAGATGTTTGAAGCGAGAAGAGATAATCCAAAGTTAATGTAATGATGAAATAAAAATATTTGGAGATGATATGAGATATTTTAAGATTTTCCCAAGGATGGTTGTAGCTACTACTTAATGCTCAAAATTCCTTATTCCACAATTATAGCAAAGTAAAGCGCATATGCATAAATTGACATATTTTTCCCAATGATCATTAGAAATAACTAACATAAATATTACAATGAATTATAGATAAAAAACTATGTAAATAATCTCTATTTCATCCTAAATAAAAATAAGTTTAGATATTACACTTAGATCCACTCTAAATATGCAAGGAAAAAGAATGTCAAATCTTATATAAAATGGACTATTTTTGGGCTCATTAATTTGCATACTTGCTCATGCACTTCTTTCATGTACCATGTGAAGTGTTTTCCTTCGGAAATTTTCCCTTTTTGTCACAATAAATCCTTCATATATGTTATTCCTATTGAAATTATTCCATACAAAATTTGGAAAGGTGACTTCTAAGTTATCCTATTGACATAGTTATTATATGTGAACTCCATACACAAGAATTGGTGACACATTATTACCTTCTTTCATACCAAACATCACAACAAATTTCCAAGGCTTCCATTGCCAATTTTGGTTTGGAAACTCGTATGTGGGTGATATGAAATACTAAACTACAACATCATGTTGATTTTATTGCACAATATGTTCCAAAATTGGCCCACAAACTTGGTATCTCTATCGGACACAATGATGCATAGAAATCCATGTAATCTCATAATTGAACCCTCAAAAACAAGTTGAAAGCAAGCATAACATAACTTTTAGTCGTGTAATAATTAAAATGATACATCATCGATAATCTATCTACCACAATAAGTATAGAATCATTACCCATCTACATTCAAGGAAATCCTAAAATAAAGTCCATACTCGAGATATTCCCATGGTTTCGTGTCGGGTATTGGCTATGATCGATATAAACTTGCACTTTGATTGTTCCTTTTGTTAGCTAGTATACTCTACATTATTTTTTCATATTTATGCACATAAAAATCCCTTTGTTAGTTGCGCTAAGGTCTTATATATCCTAAAGTTCCTTGATTTTCCTTTATAATACTTTTCCTAGAGCAAGTTTTTAGCTCTTATATATTCCTATGGATCACATAAGTATGTGCCCCTGAATAATAAGCCTTCTATATGAATTAATCTAAACATGATGTGTGATTGATGCTTGATGGTTCTGAACATTCCCTACATGCTCCTACAATACATTTATCTTCTACGTATAGTTTCTTTATTGCTTCTAACCCTACCACTTCCACTTGCATCTTAGTCGATGAGACATGTCTCATGCTTAGTGCATTAAGTAATTTAATTAGATTCCAAACTTATATTATTTAGGAAAAATGAGTAACTCTACAAGAATTCAACACATTTCATGTGTCTTTGACTCATCTTCCCTTGGTTTTAATGAATTCTAGTGCTTATTGGTTCATATTCAACACAAATTATTTGGGTAAAAAAATGCCTCAACTTCTTCAAAGCTTACACAATGACATAATTTTGGTTATCAAGTGAATATTTCCTCTTTAAATCATTTAGTTTTTCATGAAAATATGGATTTACCTTCAATGGATTTACCTTCTCCTTCTATTTTTGACTTGAACTTAGAATGCACACTTTGCATTTGTGGTTCGGAGAAAATATTTATCCTTCCACATCACCTTTTTATTGCTCTCCAAATCTCATTAAATACTTTAACAAACTTCATATCGAATATTACAAGTCGAAGGAAGCTTCAAGCCTCCATAACTCTTCTTAATGATGGTCAATCCACTATATTTCACACATTCTTATAATTTTTATCAAGCTTTCTTGAGATATCATTTTCTACATGAAACTATATTTCTTTAAGTTTACTAATAACCTATCCTTCCTTAAAATATCTAACACTTTCCATACATGGACCAAGTTATCTTCCTTCATTTTTCTAAAAATCAAAATGGCATCCAAATAAACAATGGAAAACTTACCCTTAAGTACTTTATCCATAAACCATATGAACATGGTTGGTGCATTTATTAACAAAAATATCATGACTAATTACTCATACAATCCATCTGCATTTTGAAATAAGTCTTCCACTCACCTCCTTACCTAATTTTGATATTTGATATCCTCGCTTCAAATAAATCTTAGTAAAGTAATTCACTCTAATTAGAAATTACATCAAATTATCCATGCTCAAAAATGGAAATCTATACTTGGGATTAATTTTTTGATGATCGTAGAATTAGTAAACATTCTCCCCCTTTCTTTCTTTGCCAATACAATGTGATGGGGGTGGAAGCGATTTTAAGGTACGTGGGCCATTTCTCGAGTAAACAATCTGTTACTCACATACAAACAAGATAATTTGATTAATGACAAATCGTTTGTGGAATATACAAATTAAATTCTAAAATACGGATCTTATAGAGTTTATATAGAATTTGGGGTACCCTTATGAATCTATTCCGACTAGTTCTCTTTTTCTCACTCTAGCTTACGGTCATATTATCTTGAATTCTCTAGCATGTCACTTTCTCTATGAAACTATAAATCTCTCTGTGAGTCTATCCCCCTGTCTTTTCTCGATGTGATTCTTAATTTATTCTCCTTTATTATCTTTTCTATTTGATATCTTATCTCCTCTTGAACTATCCCAAACCATCTAGATGGTAGTTTTGACAACGTCTTATTCCCATGCCTCAAATTTATATTTCATTTATTACATATCTAAGCTACCTAACCATACGTTAATTTTTCTATTTTACCTTATCAAATTGGAGGTTAAATTTGACAACTAGTAAACCAATCATCATACACTTATTAAATAATTCATTCATCTTCCCTTAATCCCTCTAGTAACACATGTTTGTAGATAGTTGGTCTTCATTACTCCTTCCTCTTTTTATGTTATAGTCCAAGTTTTTCATCCAATAATGCGGCACAATCATTGTTATTACCTCTTCCATAAAATACACCTTGCCTTACCTTTTGCAAACTCTCCTTTTTACTCTTTATCTTCCTTGTATACCTTGGTTGTTTCCTCGTGTACTCACTACACACTTCTTATTATCACACAATTATATAAATTTGCGTTGATTCCTCCTTTTTCCATGGGTTCTTTTTCTACGTACTTACCCTTAATCAACATTGTGATGCAAGATTATGTTGGACCTAGGGTGTTCTGTTTCGACACTAAAATTTTCCTCTGTAATTTCTATTTCATTAATGTATGTATTAGGAATAGGATGTTAAGTGTAATTAGTAGTAGCGTCGATAGAAGATAACGGTGCCGTCGATGCGATGCCGCATGATAATGTAGAGTATGGTAACAGTCAAAGTACAATATGAATGTTGTAAAAAGTAAATATTTGTCGTAAGTGGTCCGGTAATGTTAAAATGTCAAAGTTGGGATAAGTAGAGAAGTAGGGTCTACATGATTAGGAATTAGAAATATTATATTGGTAATAAGGACAAGGAGTGAGGTCATAAATATTTTGTGTATTTTATTTGTAAAAATTCTAAAAATGTGGAACCCATGTGAAATGATAAGGTTTATCTTATCTTAAAAGATAAGCTTACATGTACATATAAGAGTTAAGGTATGGAATATGATTCGTCATAGTGAATTTCTTATCCTATCTTAGAGATAAGATGGATAAGCCTAGAAGTTCTATAAATAAAGAGGCCACCCCCCTCATTTAGCATAGAAAGAATTAGTGAGAAATATTGTATGAAGTGTGTAAAGGAAGCCATCAGTTTAAAGGTGTGTTGAAGAAGCCATTAAGAGGTGTAATTGTAAAGTTTCTCCCATAGTATTGGTGGAAGGCAAGTGAAGTCAATAACACTTGAAGTACCTCATGGGTGAGATTGTAACAATTTCATGTTAATATTATAATTTACTTTGATATTTCAGATTTGTCATCATTCCGTCTTATCATAGTCGATGGTATTCTTGTGTTATGTTTGTTGTTTTGTTTCCAGATTACATCCACCAAACTAAAGGCTGTGCATTAGTAAATAATCATAGCACGAGGAGTTCCCAGTGAAGAATTATCATAGTGCTGGATTGGTGATGACATTTTGGTTCCGTTCTTTGGGACCATTCCTCGTTGGTGGATTATGCGGAGAGATATTCCCACTTAGTCAAAAATCATTGGAGGGTAACCTTGTTTTTATTGTGCATAGTAGTTACCATGGTAAAGTCATTTTACCGTGAATAGTAGTTACTATGGTAAAGTCATTTTCTTGTGAATAGCATTTACCACAAGTAAAGTCACTTTTACCGTGAATAGTATTTGTGATAACTTCACTTTTTAATTGTGAATAGTGTTTACCACAGTAAAGTCGATTTTTCTTTATGAGTAAGTCAAGTTTTACCATAGTTTACCGTGGTCATTTCTATTTTCTATTATAGCGATTTTAATTATTGGTGCACAAAAGTCTTGTTGATTGTACTTTGGGTTGGTATTTCACTTGTGGTTACTTTTGAAAATGGGGAAGATTCCTATTTTTCAGCCCAATCTAATGACGATACTTCCTCTTTCATTCAAGAGTTTAAACAATCTTGTATTTGTAATGGCCTTATAAGAAGGGAACAATGGACTGAATTTTTCCTACCTTTTGGATGGTTACCCTTAGGTGGTTTGAAACACTAGGTGATAATGTGAAAACTCATGGGATTTATTAAGCGAAAGTTTTCTTGAAGAATTTGGTGAACAATGAGAGATACGCAGATCTCATGATTGATATCACAAAGCTATCCCAAGGAGAGAAGGAGAAGATAAGGGATTATCATGCTCGTGTTCTAGAGCTAAGGAGGAAGCTCGATGCCCGAGATCGGAAGGAAGGATTAGCGGATGGGTTAATGAATGGCATGGATAATCTCCTATGTAAGCACTTCATTCTTAGGATGAAGCCAGAGATTAGACAACGAGTGAAGTATGATCGTTGCCACTACCATTGAACAAGCAAAGGAGTTGCAAGAAGGCAAGAAGAAAGCATGGGAGAGGAGCCCAAAGAAATTGTTGCTAAAGTAGAGCCTACACTAGCACCTTTGGTCCAGAATCCACAACTCTCGATGAGCACAAATCTTTCTCCTAGTACATCTACCGAGTATGAAGATCTCGCTCAAAAAGATGGGTCGATTAACTATTAATCTTCTTGAGGAAAAGAATTTAGTTCTCGGGGAGGAGATAGAGGTCCAAAAAGAAATATTTCTGAAGTTGTATGTTATGGTTGTTATAAAAAGGGTCATTATAAGTATAATTGTCGGATAGAGCTTCTACATCCGGTAAAGGAGATAATGATAAAGGAAAAGCACTGTGAATTCTTTTGATGTAGTAGATAAGAGCGAGAAATAATGAAGTAGATGTGTTTGTAACAAAAAGAAAGAAAGAAAAAGATAATCAAGATGGAAATGATCCTAAGAAGATGAAAGGAGAAACTAGTAAGAAACATAGGAGAAGAAAGTTAGGTGTGTAGGATTTTCGATTTCACGGGGCAAGGACCATACTCCATCTTGGAAGATCTATCCAAAGGCTCGCAAATATTACATATGGTCAACTCTTTGCTATGTCTTTCGAGAAGAGGCGGGAGCTGCGAAGTGGACTCAATGCTCGATGACGGAAGGAGGTTGAGGTCCCTGTTTTGGAGGCGAGGCGGATCCCTATGCTCCATGGTGAGGTATTATGTAATGGTATTTCAATTCATGATGTCTTAGTTGATGGATGTGTTGCGATTAATGTAATGACCAAGTCTGTAATGAATATGTTGGGTTTAAAATTGATCGCCCTTTAACACTTATGTTAAGGTCATTAAATAAGGAAAAACTAAACCGAGAAGGTGTAGTTTCAAATGTGGCAATTGTTGTTGCGAGCTCAAAGACACCACGGATGCGAGATCGGGCTTCACCTCTCTCCAAGCATGGGACTTGTGAAACCGAGAGAGGAATCTCCAGATTAGAGGCTAGTTCCTCAAACTCCCTATGATTTAGATATAATGCTTGCACAACTACAGAGGTTCAGATCCTAATCCTACTCTAACTTGCAAGGAGACAAGGGTAGAAGTGTAAAAATTAAAACTAATTAAAGATGGTGATGCACCAAAAGGAGTGGTGAAACATATTTGTCATGCAAATAGACATAGACCAAAGTTCACAACATAAAACATACACAGACTGATAAGGTATAATTTAGGATCTGAAATGAAGCAAATAATACAAACAGAGGACTGAAACCCATTCACAGAGCTTGCATTATCATTTCAGTGTCAAAAACACGCATTACACCCTCAGAGAGGTAAAAGAAAACTGTTACAATCTTTGGAGAGGTCTGATCCTTGCATCAATCACTTGCTGGAGGTGAAAGAAGAAGTCTGCTATGCCCAAAAATGTTCCCCTTTTAGAAATGAGCCAAATCTGGCTTTTTTAAATGGGTCGAGCCAAGAGTTAAACGTACAAAAAACATGAGAGCCCATTCCTTCTTGACTACAGGTGCATTAAAATGGCATGGGGGACCTTACAAACCCATACCCTGTCATTTTGACCGAATTACAGGAGAATGCGACCCATTCTGCATTAAATCTGTCAATTGAAATGTCACTTCTGGCCATGAACACGCGTCAGAGCCGTTTCTCAATTTTATCTCTCTAAACTACACCAAAATTCAAGATTAACCCTAGAATCATGTAGAGAATTTCATAAGCTTTCCGTTGATATAAAGAACATGCAAATCCGAGCTCTGGATCAAAAGATATGGAGATCTGAAGATTTAGGGCACAAAACAGGTGAAACAGATTTTTAAATTTCTTCCCGCGCTCTGCCACCTGGATGACACGTGGCATGCATTGATTGGTCGTCAGGGGGCACGGGGCAGACCTTTACTTTTAGCTTTTGGGTGAACTTCTTGCCAAATTCTCTAACTCCTTCCCGAGCTCCGAGCTTATCTGTTCCATTGGACACGTGTCCTCTTCTGATTGGCTCGGGCTGACCCTTCAAAACTCACCCTTTGACTTTTGGACTTTTTCCCTTGTGACACGTGTCATGATTTGATTGGTTCTTGGGCCTACCAGATTTTTTTACGTCCATCGCGTCCATTTGTCCGGATGTCCCAGTGCTGTCTGGGACAAAAACTTCCGATCCGCCCGAAATGGGCTTCCCTGTCCCTTTTCTGCTGGTGACACGTGTCGTGATTTGATTGGTTCTCGCTTTTCGGCTATCCGCGTCTTCCGTCCCTTTGTCCCACTTGTCCCAGACTGTTTGGGACAAATTCTTCCGATTCACCCGATTCGGCGGTTCACGTCCTCACGGCCCAAATGTCCCGAACTGCTTAGTGCGAAAGTTCTCCATTTCGGCCGATCCGGGCGGTTCGCGTCCTTCACGCATCTTCTTGTCCCAAATGTCCCAGAGTAGTTAGTCGATTTTCTTCTCCTTCGGCCGAACCGGCTTTCCACGTCCCACGCGTCCCGACGGCCCGGATGTTCCTTTTCGCTCTGCAGACTGCCTGGCGGCCTTTGGCCGATTCGCGCCCGATGTCCCTCACGTCCCGACTGTTGTGAGGACTAGGACTTAGCCATTTTTCATGATTTTTCCTGGCCCAAGCTTGTTTTCTGCAACTTTTCACATTTTCTCAGAACTTTCTCTTTTCTTCTTCGGCTGGGGAGTTAGAAAAAATCTGAGGGGACCCTAGAAACATGATTTTTTGCCCTGAATCAATCAATTTGCCTGGGGCTTGAGAATTCAATGCATGTTATCAAAATTTACTCTGGGGGGTGAATTTTGGATAACAATTGGTGACTCACTGGGGTACCTGCCTGCTAGGTGAAAAGACCAGTAGCCTGAAGCAGTCCATTGGGCATGGAGTTATCAAACATTCAGTTTAGAATCCCAACTGACTAAGAATGTGTAAGGAGGAAGATGGAATATCACCTGATGAAAGCAAAAGACTGCAAAACATCTCCATGGACAGCAAGTTGTGCCAAAGCACTTAGGGAAAACAAAACTAACCTATAGCAAAACAATGTGCACAAGCACTTGGAGGAAAGAAAATCTAATCTAATATTTACAGAGGTAGTGAACTTCCCTCTAGAAGCAATGCTTGAGATAGATTCCATTGACTGGAATCTGCAGTTCTTCACCATCCAATGAGGCCAATTGGAAAGCATTGTTGTTCTTGCACTTTGTGACCATGTATGGGCCACTCCAAATGGCATCAAATTTTGAATGCCTTCCCGGTTTTTCTCTATCCACATCCCATTTTAACACTAGATCTCCAACCTGAAAAGATCTATCTTTGGCCTTCCTATCAAAGGTCTTCTTGATCAAAGCTTGATCCTTTTCCATTACTTGGGATGCCTGGTTTCTGATCTCTTGCAGCTCCATCAACTCTGCATACCTCACCTCCATGGGCTCAAACTCTAGCAACTCTAGCTGCTTCATGAGTTCCAACGTTGGCAACTCAAGTGACATGGGCAAGATTGCCTCTCTTCCATAGACAAGCCTAAATGGAGAGTTACCTGTGGATCTTTTGGGAGTTATCCTATCAGCCCATAAGGCTGATTTCAGTTTGGTATGCCAAGACCTCTGATTCTCATCAAGAGTCCTCCTAATGATCCTCAACAAGTTCTTGTTTGTAGATTCGGCCTGGCCATTACCCTGAGGGTAATAGTTCGATGAAGTGCTTAGGTAAATACTGTTCTTGACAGCCCACTCAGTCACCCTAGATCCAATGAATGCCAATGCATTATCAGAGATTATTGTAGCAGGTACACCAAATCTGGTCGTTATTCCTCATAAAAGTCTAAGATGCTAGACTCATTTGCCTCTTTGAGTGCGCTTCGTCATCCATTTGGTGAAGTAGTCTGTGGCTGTCAAAATCCATTTGTGCCCTTGGCTTGAAATGGGATTAATGACTCCGATGAAGTCCAAACCCCATTGCATGAATGGTTGGTCAACTGAGATTGGATGCAATGGGAGGGCAGCAAGTCTCTCTTTTCCTGTGAAGAATGCACAATTCTTACACCTCTTGATCCATGCATAGCAATCACTGAAGATTTTAGGCCAATAATAACCAGCCTTCATGATTTTTAGAGCTGTCACTCTTGGTGCAAAATGGCCACCAGCTGGTCCACCATGAAACTCTTCCAACACCCTTTGAATCTGATTTGTGCTAATGCATCTCAGCAGCACTCCATTCACATCTTTCTTGAACAAAACTCCATCAACAATGGCATATGGAACAGCCTGCAACCTGAAGTGTCTCCTTTGGGTCTTGTTCATCTCTGGGGGGCACAGGCCTGTACCTAGGAAGTGTATAACACCTTGGGTCCAGCAAGGAGTGGGGAAACATTGTCTTCTTCTTGATTGCCACTTGGCTCATGGCTGTCCTGGACTGTCAAAACAGCTTCTTCTTCGTTGCATACTTCTTTTTGCTTCCCCAAAACCAGCTGCTCACACAATCCTTTCCCTCTTACCAGCTTGGTGATCTTGATCTCAATGTCATATTCCATGACACGGGTGATCCAACCTGCCCTTTTCTCATTCAAATCCTTGTTGAGGAGGAAGTCCTTAACTCCAGCATGTGAGACCAGCAACTGGACCTTGTTGTTTGAGATTAAATGCTTGAATTTCTTCAAGCTTCTGATTACTGCAAGCACATGCTTCTCAATAAAAGAGTACCTCACCTCATAGTCATCTAGGCTCTGGCTGAAGAAGGCAACCGGCTGCTCATCATTATCTTTGTTCTGCTGTACTAGAATGGCAGAAATAGTGTCATCACCTCCAAATGCATAGAGGATGAAATCCTTGGAGAAGTCTGGGTTGATGAGAGTTGGTGCTTGAGAGATAGCTTCTTTGATTGCTTCAAAACTCTCCTTGCCTTCTGCTGTCCACTTAAAAGCCATGCTCTTCTTTAACATTTTGGTGATGGGCTTGACAAGGGCTGCAAAATCTGGGACAAACCTGCGGACAAAATTGATCCTTCCCAAGAAGCTTTGAAGAGCCTTCTTGTGACTTGGCAATGGTAGTGCTCTTATGGCTTCAACCCTCTCTGGATCAATTGCCAGTCCCTCTTTCGAGACAATATGGCCTAGAAGTTTCCCCTCATGAGCCAGGAATATGCATTTTTTGGGATTCAATGATACCCCAAATCTTCTACACCTCTGAAATACCTGCCTCAGATGAAAAAGGTGATCCACTACATTTTTGGAGAATACAGTGATGTCATCAAGATATATCAAAACTATTTTATTGATCAACCCCTTGAATGCCATATCCATTGCCCTTTGGAAAGTGGCTCAAGCATTTGATAGGCCAAATGGCATCTTCTTGTAGGCATATGTTCCCCATTTGGTTGTGAAGGTTGTCTTGAATTGATCTTCCTCCCTCACCATAATCTGATTGTAGCCTGAGTAGCCATCAAGTAGTGAAAACCTTTCTGAACCAGCTACAACCTGCAATATTTGCTCCATGGAAGGGAGTGGATAATGATCCTTGAGAGAGGCTCTATTCAAATCTCTGAAGTCGACACACAACCTGATCTCTCCATTCTTCTTTCTGACTGGGACTAAGTTGGCGACCCAACTTGAGTGTTTGATGGGGAAGATGATATTGGCCTCAATAAGCTTGCTTAACTCTTTTCTCATGAGAGGTTCAATATGGGGATTCACTGGCCTTTGCTTTTTCCTGACAGGCTTGGATTCCGGATCCAGCTCAATAGTATGTTGTGCCAACTTTGGGTTGAAACCTCTTAGATCTTTGTAAGTCCAAGCAAAGACATCTGGGAACTCTTGACAAAGCTGAACAAAATCAGATTTCTCTTGTGAGGTACTTACTTTGCCAATCTGCAATGTTTTTCCTTCTTCCACTAAAATAGGCTCTGAATCTTCACCCTTTACTTGAATGTTCACTTTCTCCTTCCGGAACTGATCATTCGGGTTGAAGATTGACTCCAAGGTTATGAGGCCTTTTGGTAATTTGTTAGTTCTCAGCTGCACCACTTGGTCACCATACTGCTGATGCAGCTTGTCTTGATTCCTGGTAGAGAACTCAGCTTCTTCTTGTAGGAAATTAACAATTTGCTTGATCATTCTCGAAGACTTGCCAACTTGTATTGTTATCCGGAACAGCTGGTCTCACAACCACTTTGATATGAGGCTGAGATTTTTCACTTTTGATATTTTCTACAACGTCAAATGCAGCCCCAATTGCTGCCAGTCTGTCAGCGGCTTCATTCTTTTTCTTGGGATGGAATTGATGCTAAAAGCTTCAAAATCTTCAATAAGATCCCATACCCGATTTTTGTAGTTCTTCAACAGATCATTTTTGGCAGCATTTTTTCCTTTGACTTGGTTTACAATCAGCTCACTATCACCAAATACTTGTAAATTCTTGATGCCTTCCTCCATTGCCCAAAGGTAATCCATGAATTAAGGCTTCATACTCACCGTGTTGTTTGAGCAGAAAACTCGGAAATGGAAGGCTGAGTAATACCTTATACCTTGTGGTGAAATGAGCATAGCTCCTCCTCCTGCACCTTGTCTACTCCTTGACCCATCAAAGAACAATTGCCATACTTCATTCTTGTCTTTATGATCCGGCTTGGTGATGTTGGGGAGAGGTTGATTCTCTTCATGTAAACAATAAACTCCTAGCGCAAATTCTTCTACTTCTTGATAGGGATCAAAAGCATGTATCTTGTTTGCCCATTCATCAAGAGTTAGATCCAGGATACTTCCAATCTTGGTGTCAGCCTCATCAGTGCTAGGGTGATCTTCTTGATCAAATGCTGAGCAATTGGCATTAATCTGACTTGGAGTGTAAGGCTCAATATGGAAGTTTGCAATAGGTTCGGATCTGATTGTGGCCTTAGTTCCATATCTTGTTCTGAATAGCATGTGTGACCAATCAGCAGACAAATACCCCCCAATCTTGGTTGTGAAGTCCCTTGACAAGCAAAGGGCAAAGAGTGGTGGAAGGTCTATGATTGATACATCTTGTAAAACAACAACATTTGGACATGCGTGCAAGGTAAGACTCAAATTTCTAATCACTCCAACTATTGCTATTGCTGTCCCATCTAGCTGCACTACCCCTTTAGATGTTATTTCATACTAGAGCCCTAGCTGATCAGCTATCTGTTTAGGCATTACTGAGCTACTTGCCCCGGAGTCTATCATGCAATTATGTACTAGCTGATTTCCAATGATTAATGAAACATAGAAAGGAGGGGGCTTCAACATTTTACCTTGTTGCCCTCCATGACTTCCTTCAGGCTGGGCAAGCATTTGTAAGCACTTTGTCTTGCATCTGAACCTGCTGATTCGAAGTTGGCCAATCCTTCATGGCAGCTTGCAGCAGATCTCTTTGGCCTGGGATAGATAGGGATTCCCACATTGATATGTTGACGTTTGTCTTCTTCATCTGATCAATGATACTGAATGGTGATGAAGGATCTCTCTGTTGTCCCTTGGTTTGCACATTTACTCCTTGCACGTGGGCAGCAACAGCTGGCATTTGAGTTGGCCTAGGGGCTGTTCTTGGCTGCCCTTGTGCATTTGAAACTGGACTTTGCTTGCCAATCATTTGTGGAGCCGTGGAAGGTTGTGGATTGGCTGGGGCTAATGGCTGTTCTTCACCCAAATTTCTCCTCTTTGACCTTGTGTTGGCTGCAACACCTTGAGAAACTACTTGATTCATGCCACATAAATCTTCTGCTTGCCAGTTCACCAATGTGGTGTCATTTGGGGCTGATTGTTGTTGGAATGTTTCTTGTTGTTGATGTTTCTTTGATTGCCTCGCCCTCCACACCAGTAGTTGTCACCATTAGTGCTTGATTGAGAGCACCATTGAAACACATGGATTGGTTATGAGGCTCGTTGCATGGAAAGCACCAATCATATTCCTGAGCAATGTTGTTCTGTGTTGGCACTAATGCCTTAGAGGTAGATATGGCATTTGGATTATAGGGATGGAATGGTCTATTGGCAGGAGGCCTTGTTTGATTCATATTTGCAGCGGGATTAGGTGGTCTTTGTGGTTGGTATGGATGTCTATTAGGCTGAGCTTGGGGTTGATAAGAAGGTCTGAAACCTTGGGCTTGTTGCCTCTTGAGAGTAACTAGCTCATTGCCTAGGTTTTGCAATTGCTTCATGACCTCTTGAAGCTCATTTGGGGCACTTGGAGATGAAGTGGAAGCTTCATTTGAACTCTGATTTCTAGGAGTGGGAGAAGGAGCCAAATTAGGTGCTTGATGAGTGTTTGGGCTCTCTAAACTTGGAAACAATGGCATGGGAGGTCTAGGGGCAAGTTTGCCAGCTTGGATTAAACAATTTTCAGCCCTAATGGCAATGCTATAAGCCATAGGGATAGTTATGCCTCCCATGGACTGAATCAACATAGAAATATCAGAATTTAAAGCTTTGAGATAGTAGAGAAAAGCACCTTCTGCTGTTGGCTTGACGCCACTAGAATCCTCTCCCAAGTTTTTTGAAATCTGAAGTTGAAATCGGTCAGCTGCTCATTGGGAGCCCTCTTGATGGTTGTTAGCTGCTCCAAAAGAGACAAGTTGTCTCCCTTCTCTCCAAATTGCTCATGAAGTGCAATACACAGCTGATTCCAGTTTGTGATAGAACCAGCTCCAAGGCTCCTAAACCATTGTAATGCTTTACCCTTGAAGGAAGATGCCAGTAACTTGATAGCCACTTGCATTTCATTGATTTCATGAATTACACAAAGGTTAGCAATATCTTTAACATGATCACCTGGAGTAGTCTGATTTTCTCCAGTGAAGTAGGGAATGTTCTTCAAGGCTGCAATAGGAACTGGATGTTGTGCATTGAGAGCAAGTGGGCTGCTGCCTGTGAAGTTGACGTAGGGATTGTTCTGAGCCATTCTAATTGGTCTTAAAACCCTTGTTGACTGAATGAAAGGCCTACTAGGTGGAGGAGTTGAGAGAGTTCTGTTTGGTGGAGATGGAGACCTTTGAATCCTTCTTCCTCTTTGCCTTCTTCTTAGAGATAATTGCAGGTATTCAAACAACACTTCTTCTTCTCCAACTCTTGACCTTGTGGTGATTCTTCTCATGAGTTTTCAGGCCTGCACTTGGAACCAGCTGGTTCTTCCCCTTGGAGTCACCAGATATGCAAATAATAGCTCTTTTTAAGCAAGAAAAATGCAGCAGATGCACATCAACCCTGCTGCAATAAAAATGAGACCTCTAGGTCCCACCGGGCGTGCCAAAACTGTTGTTGCAGGCTCACAGCACCCCTGGATGCAGATCAGGCTTCTAGGTTGATCACTCTAGCATCCAGTGTGATTGCACAACATGGAAACCTCTCTCCAAGCATGGGACTTGTGAAACTAAGAGAGGAATCTCTAGATTAGAGGCTAGTTCCTCAAACTCCTCTGATTTAGATCTAATGCTTGCACAACTACAGAGGTTCAGATCCTAATCCTACTCTAACTTGCAAGGAGACAGGGGTAGAAGTGCAAAAATTGAAACTAACTAAAGATGGTGATGCACCAAAAGGAGTGGTGAAACATATTTGTCATGCAAATAGACACAGACCAAAGTTCACAACATAAAACATACACAGATCGATAAGGTATAATTTAGATATCGAAATGAAGCAAATAATACAAACAGAGGATCGAAACCCATTCAGAGCTTGCATTATCATTTCAATGTCAAAAACACGCATTACACCTCGAGAGGTAAAAGAAAACTATTACAATCTTTGGAGAGGTCTCGATCCTTGCATCAATCACTTACTGGAGGTGAAAGAAGAAGTTTCTATGCCCAAAAATGTTCCCCGTGGAAATGAGCCAAATCTGGCTTTTACAGTGCAAGGGTCGAGCCTAGGAGACAGAAACGTACAAAAACATGAGAGCCCATTCCTTCTTGACTGTAGGTGCATTAAAATGGCATGGGGGACCTTACAAACCCATACCCTATCATTTTGACCGAATTACAGGAGAATGCGACCCATTCTGCATTAAATCTGGTCGCTGAAATGTCACTTCTGGCCATGAACGCGTCGAGCCGTTTCTCAATTTTCTCTCTCCAAACTACACCAAAATTCAAGATTAACCCTAGAATCACGTAGATAATTTCATAAGCTTTCCGTTGATATAAAGAATGTGCAAATGAGCTCTGGATCAAAAGATATGGAGATCTGAAGATTTAGGGCACAAAACAGGTGAAACGGATTTTTAAATTTCTTCCCGCGCTCTGCCACCTGGATGACACGTGGCATGCATTGATTGGTCGTAGGGGCGTGGGGCAGACCTTTACTTTTAGCTTTTGGGTGAACTTCTTGCCAAATTCTCTAACTCCTTCCCGAGCTCCGCATTCCTTGCTCCATAGGACACGTGTCCTCTTCTGATTGGCTCGGGCTGACCCTTCAAAACTCACCCTTTGACTTTTGGAATTTTTCCCTTGTGACACGTGTCATGATTTGATTGGTTCTCGGGCCTGCCGGATTTTCACGTCCACCGCGTCCATTTTTCCTGGATGTCCCAGTGCTGCCTGGGACAAAACTTCCGATCCGCCCAAAATGGGCTTCCCTGTCCCTTTTCTGCTGGTGACACGTGTCGTGATCTGATTGGCTCTCGGCTTTTTCGGCTATCCGCGTCTTCCACGTCCCTTTGTCCCACTTGTCCTGGCCAGTTTGGGACAAATTCTTCCGATTCACCCGATTCGGCCGGTTCGCGTCCTCACGGCCCAAATGTCCCGAACTGCTTAGTGCGAAAGTTCTCCATTTCGGCCGATCCGGCGGTTCGCGTCCTTCGCGTCTTCTTGTCCCCAAATGTCCTGAGCAGTTAGTCGATTTTCTTCTCCTTTGGCCAAACCGGCTTTCCGCGTCCCACGCGTCCCGACGGCCCGGATGTTCCTTTGCTCTGCAGACTGCCTGGCGGCCTTTCGGCCGATTCGCGCCCCGATGTCCCTCACGTCCCGACTGTTGCGAGGACTAGGACTTAGCCATTTTTCATGATTTTTCCTGGCCCAAGCTTGTTTTCTATAACTTTTCACATTTTCTCAGAACTTGCTCTTTTCTTCGGCCAGGGGAGTTAGAAAAAAAATCTGAGGGGACCCTAGAAACATGATTTTTGCCCTGAATCAATCAATTTGCCTGAGGCTTGAGAATTCAATGCATGTTATCAAAATTTACTCTGGGGGGTGAATTTTGGATAACAACAATATTTGTTATGGGTGTTGTATGTGTGATAGACTTTCGGGTGATGAAAAATGGTATGCTTTATTACGTACCCAATGTTCTTTGGGAAGACCATGGCTAAGGAGAGTTCATGCAAGAAACTCTGGAATGAAGGCTTCATGACACTTGGACGTGGTAGAGAGAGGGTGAAGATAAACATGATCCTTGACATCATAAGGGTAGAATGGATTCAAGTGATGAAACCGATGATTGGATATCCTCTCGATTACTCTAGTACCGAGTGAAGTGGACATCGAAGATGAAGAAAGTGAGGTTGATGTTTGATCATGGATATCCTTCCAGTCCACACCGACTCATGACCCCATAAAATTATCTCGAAGAATAAGTTGATGATCATCTCCAACAAATAAAGATTGGTGATGTTGTGATGGAGAGTGAGAATAAATCCTACCTCCGGCTCTTTTGAAGGTACATACACATATTCACTTTTGATTACAAGGAACTCCGTCAAGTAAGTTACGTAGAACATTCTATTAAGTGGTAGATGGTGCTAAGCCTATAAAGCAAATGCCATATAGAATGAATCCTAATTTTTCCAAGACTGGTAAAAGAAGAAATAGATAAGTTGCTTGATGTAGGATTCATATTTGCTATGGAGAATTCAGAATGGGTTTCTCCCATTGTGATCTCAATAAAAAAGAATGGGAAGCTACGCATTTGTGTTGATTACAAGAAGCTCAATAAGGTGACAAAGAAGGATCATTACCCTCTTCCATTCTCAGATCAGATCTTGGACGAAGTAGCTAGCCAGGAGTGTTATAGTTTTGCTAATGGATATAGCGGATATAACCAAGTCCATATAGCGGAGAAAGATCAGCTGAAGACCACGTTCACCACTCCTTGGGGAACGTTTGCTTATAGAGTTATGCCTTTTGGGTTGTGTAATGCTCCAAAGCAACATTACAAGTGTTTGATGAATAGGGTGTTCAAACCCTACATTAGGACCTTCATCGAGTATTTCGGATCATTTTTGCATCTATGGGAGCAAGTTGGACCACCTGCACTTGGATGGAGACGGCATTTCAAAGGTTAGATGAAGCACAAGCCTCACTAAACCCTACAAAGTGTGTCTTTGGATGTTCTAAAGGCATTTTGTTAGGGCATGTTGTATCCAGAGATGGTATTGGTACTGATCCTGATAAAGTTTCAAAAATCAAATATTTACCATTTCCTATGAATAGAAGTAAGTTGAGATCATTTTTAGGCCATGTGGGTTACTATAGAAGGTTCATCAAGAATTTCTCAAAGATTGCACAGCCACTAACCTAATTCTTGAAGAAGGATGTTACTTATGAACCAAGAAATAAGGCACATGAAGCTTTTGGACAACTGAAGGAAGCCCTGGTGTCTTCACCTGTTTTAAAGAATCCAGATTGGAGCAAGCCATTCATTGTGTACACTGATGCCTCAGATGCAGCACTAGGAAGTACTTTGAGCCAAAAGGATGAAAATGGGAATGAACATCCAATTTACTTTGGGAGCAGACAAATGAGTAGTGCTGAGGTAAATTATACTGTAACTGAAAAAGAGGCTCTAGCTATCATTTTTGTTGTAAAGAAGTTTAGAAATTACTTGCTAGGGTAGAAATTTATAGTTATAACAGATCATCAGGCTCTAAAATATATTGTCAATAAGCCTAACCCATCAGGGAGGATAGCAAGATGGATAATTTTGCTACAAGAATTTGAATTTGATATTATAGATAGGCCAAGAAAGAAGCATGTCAATGCAGATGCACTCTCTTGAGCCTATGATGGTTTAGGATCATCTTGTGATGATGATGATTTCCCGATGCAGCATTGTTATCCCTTGACACAATCCCTAGTGAATACATAGATATTTGGAATTATCTGAATGAATTCAAGTTTCCTGATGGTGCCAATGCAAAGACTAAGCGAAAGATTACTCAAGCCAATCATCCATATTCTATTCTCGCATGGAGTATTATTTCGAATAGGACACGATGGAGCGATCAAGAGGCGGTTGGGCATGATCAAGGAAGGAAGCTGCTAGAAGAATTCCACAATGGTACATGTGGAGGGCACTTCTCTAAACAACTTATAGAAGAAGGATCTTGGATGCATGTTATCACGGCCCACTCTTTTTAAAGATTGTTATAATTATTGTAAGAGATGTGATATTTGTCAAACACATGGTAACCGTAAGACTTCATCAGCTCCATTATGTCCTATTCTTCCACTTGGTCCCTTTGAAAAGTGGGGAATAGACATTGTGGGTCCACTTCCAACTACCTCATGCCAAAATAAGTATATTATAGTTGCCACAGATTATTTAACCAAGTGGGTTGAAGCTAGGCCATTAAAAATAGCTTCCATGGATGAGGTGGCAAGGTTCATTTATGAACGCATTGTCACAGATTTGGTTGTCCATTAGAAATTGTAATCAGATCAAGGAAGCCACTTCATTAATGAGGTAGTAGAAGCCCTAGTCAATAAGTTTTCTATTAAGCACAGGAAGGCAACAACATACAAGCCAAGCACAAATGGACAGGTGGAACGAACAAATTTTGTCTTTGTGTCAAATTCTAGAAAAGATGCAGCCTTGCGGTACATAAGTGGGATAAAAGAATTCATGCAAAGCATTGTGCGCATATAGGGCAACATCAAAGTCAAAGCAACAGGATACTCCCATTTCGGTTGGCCTATGGCATTGATTTAGTTCTTCCTATTGAGTTTGATATTCCCCTTTGTGAGAGTTATGAAAAATGAAAGGATGGATGAAATTGATTCAAAAAAAAAAGGTTGGTACATCTTCATTTGCTAGAGGAAATGAGGGAAATAACAAAGGACACAAGCCATAAGAAGAAAATGAAGCGAAGGAATACTTTGATCAAAAGATCCGTTGGTCTCCATTTCATGTAAATGACTTGGTTCTAGTATATGATTCCAGATACAAAAAAAGAAGACAGAAAATTTCTTCCAAAATGGATGGGGCCCTACAAAATAGCAGCTGTGCATGAAAATGGTATGTACCGACTGGAGGAATTAGATGGCACTCCCATTACGAAATGGGTCAACCACAACAAGTTGAAGATTTTCCAAGCACCAGAATAGTCTACTCGAGGACGGAGTAGAAGCTAGGAAGGGGGAAGATGTCGACACTAAAATTTTCCTCCGTAATTTCTATTTCATTAATGTATGTATTAGGAATAGGATGTTGTTAAGTGTAATTAGTAGTAGCGTCTGATAGAAGATAACGGCGCCGTCAGTATGGTGCCGCCAATAATGTAGAGTATGGTAACAGTCAAAGTACAATAGGAATGTTGTAAAAAGTAAATATTTGTCGTAAGTGGTCCGGTAATGTTAAAATGTCAAAGTTGGGATAAGTAGAGAAGTAGGGTCTACATGATTAGGAATTAGAAATATTATATTGGTAATAAGGACAAGGAGTGAGGTCATAAATATTTTGTGTATTTTATTTGTAAAAAGTCTAAAAATGTGGAACCCATGTGAAATGATAAGGTTTATCTTATCTTAAAAGATAAGCTTACATGTATAGATAAGAGTTAAGGTATGGAATATGATTCGTCAGAGTGGATTTCTTATCCTATCTTAAAGATAAGATGGATAAGCTTGGAAGTTCTATAAATAAAGAGGCCACCCCCCTCATTTAGCATAGAAAGAAGTAGTGAGAAATATTGTATGAAGTGTGTAAAGGAAGCCATCAGTTTAAAGGTGTGTTGAAGAAGCCATTAAGAGGTGTAATTGTAAAGTTTCTCCCATAGTATTGGTGGAAGGCAAGTGAAGTCAATAACACTTGAAGTACCTCATGGGTGAGATTGTAACAATTTCATGTTAATATTATAATTTACTTTGATATTTTAGATTTGTCATCATTCCGTCTTATCATAGTCGATGGTATTCTTGTGTTATGTTTGTTGTTTTGTTTCCAGATTACATCCACCAAACTAAAGGCTGTGCATTAGTAAATAATCATAGCACGAGGAGTTCCCGGTGAAGAATTATCATAGTGCCGGATTGGTGATGATAGTACCCCTTTGACATGTCACTTTAAATTATCAAAGGATCAAATTTCCAACACTAAGGAGGATAAAATTTAGATGTCTAGGTACCATAGTCATCGGTGGTTAGTAGCTTGATGTATGTTATAGTATGCACTAGGCCTGACATTTCCCATGTAGTGGGAGTAGTGAGAAGGTTTATGAGTGATCCAAGTAGAGAGCACTGGCAGGTAGTGAAGTGGATCCTTTGGTATTTGAGAGGGACCATGGGAGCAACATTGTGTTTCGATGGATCGGACACTACATTGTGTGGTTATGTAGATTCGTATATGGCAGGAGATTTGGATAGTAGGAGGAGCACAACAAGTTATGTATTTATGGTTGGTGATACAACAGTGAGTTGGATTTCATGGTTACAAAAGGTTGTGGCTTTGTCAACCACAAAGGTTGAGTATGTTGCTGCCACAGAGGCAAGCAAGGAGATGATTTGGCTACAACAGTTGCTTGATGAGTTGGGTCATAAGGAGGAAGTTGGGAGACTACACAATGATAGTCATAGCATTATTCATTTAGCGAAGAACTCCACTTTTCACTCTAAGACAAAGCACATTCAGCTGAGATATCATTTCATTAGGGCAGCTTTGGAAGAAGATAAGTTGAAGCTGGAAAATATTCATACCAGTTAGAATCTTGCGGATATGATGACCAAGCTGGTCATAAGAGAGAATTTGAAGTTGTGTTCAACTTTGATTGGCCTTCATGGTTGATAATGAAGGGTTGAGAACTTTTCTCAGTAGGAATAGTCTCCAAGTGGGAGATTATTGGGGTGTGGAGCCTGTTTTTGGTCTTCTCAAATCAGTATTGAAGTGTGGAGTTCAAATTGGGAAGATGAAATGTCATGACCATTTCTTTTCTAGGCATGGGAAGATAAAAGGTCATGACAGTTTCTTTTCCAGCCATGGGAAGATGAAAGGTCATGACTCTTAAACTTCTAGGGTCGGATTTTGAACTTCTTAAAGGATTGTAATCCTATAAATAGAGATGTTAGGGTATCTTGAAGATATCTTGTGTGTTCAAGAGGTCTTGAGTCTTAGTGATCAAGAGGTAATCAAGAGTGATCAAGGTTAAGCAATTGGGTGTCAATTGTGGTTTAGATGTGGTTTAGCATCTTTGGAATTTTGTTGTGGGTTCATAACTAAGAGAAGAATGTGAGAGTTGTTTTACTCTTGTTGATAATAAAATATGAGCAAGTTCTTGGTGGACGTATCCCACATTTGGTGAACCGTGTTAAATCTTGTCTTGTCTTCTTTTGTGCATTATTTATTTATGTTGTTATATTTCTGCATGTATAGTTCTGCTATATAGTTTCCTACTGTTGTGGTTTGAGGAATTGTTTCCACATATTTGTTCTCTAATTCCTAACGTGGGCTATGTCTCAATAAAGGAGACAATTATGCATTATAACCACTAAGTACGTGATTCTGGAACAATTGCTCTATCGCAAAGATTTTGATGGAATGTTATTAAGATGCATTGACAAATAAGAATCCGAGAATAATATTTATGAATCACATATTGGAGTATGTGTGGGTCACTTTGAAAGCCACGCCATCGCTCAAAAGATACATCATATGGGATACTTTTGGCCCACATTAGAGCATGATGCAAGTAGAATTTGAAGTTAATTGCCATAAATGCCAAAATTTCTCCCATGAGATCCACATACTAACACAGGATTTGCAACCGATTATGACACCATGGCCCTTTTCCTTTTGGGGTCTAGATTTGATATTAAATTTTTCCTCCTCATCAACTGACGGCCATAAATTTATAATCACAACCATGAATTACTTCACAAAGTGGGTAGAGGTCATGCCTCTTAACACCATACCAGGTTCTGTGATCACCAAGTTCATTCTGAACAATACTATTTATAGGTATGGTGTCCCACAAGTCATTATATCAGATAATGGCACATCTTTCAAAAATGACAAGGTATGTGAATTATGTGAGAAATTCAAGATAAACCATCACACGACCTCTCTATATTACCCTCAGGCCAATAGACAGGCTGAGGTAACAAACAAAACGTTGAAATCCATTCTCTTAAAATGGTTAAGGAAAACAAATGCGATTGGCATTTAAAGTTATACTCGGCCTTTTGGGCCTATCGGATGTCAATAAGAACTCTAATGGGGGAAACCCTGTTTTTCGTTAGTATTCGGCATACAAGTGGTTCTATAACTCAAAGTTTGAATACCTAGTCTTCGCATTTCATTACAGGGGAATTTTGGGAGGAGAATCCTACCAAGAGGCGTGACTCTCTCAAACATAGAGCCTTGATGAGGCCAAGCTTAACGCCGAGTAACGACACATAGCTTATGATGTTTGGATGTGCCGAAAATATAACGAAAGGGTTTACGAATGTGAAATATATGAGGGAGATTTGGTATTAAGTTTTTATAGCTGGATAGATAAAAAGACTGGTGAAGGTAGGAAGTTCAGGCCTAGGTAGTTGGGCCCATATTGAGTAATGGATTACTATAAAAATGGGGAATTTCTCCTGTGTACACTAGAAGGTGAAGAGTTTAATGAATCTATTAACTCTCTTCACCTAAAGAGGTATTACGCATAATCCACCTACATTTCCATATGTACATTACCACGTCCACATTATATTTTCATTTGCTTTTCCATTTCATAAATGTGTAATCAAGGGACTTATTCTCATAGCAATTCCTAAAACTTCTAAAAATATTGGAAAAACATTTCAAATCATATCTCTTCAAATCTTCATGGTATCACCAATTGTTTCCAAATCATCTCATTAGTTCAAACAAGAAAATACAAGCTTTGACATTAACCATACCAAGGCCTGCATACTTGGTTCTACTCATAGTTTCTTCTAGATTAGGTGTCTTTTCCTACGGTCTGCTCTAGAAGCTTCATGGTGTCACATCTATCCCATATACATCTCTTTAGAAATAAGAACATTCTAAAAAAATCCTAGATAAACAAGTCAACTACAAATCAATGAAAAATTTATTTTACACATTTATTTTCCCTACCAACCTTCGGTGTTGAGCCTGCATCTCTTACTATTGGTGTAGGGTTGGGAAAGGAGGGAAGTGTCCTTACTCACCTATGCCTTATCCATGGTGATAAGACCATGCTTCTACTAGTAGCATGGGGCAAGTTGTAGAGGTTCTCTTTGAAAAACTAGAAAGTTAAAGTAGTTCATTCAGAAACAATGAAATCTTAAATCAAAACAAAGTGAATTAAATGTCTAAAATTAAAAAAAAGAGTTTAAAACCTCAAAACCAGAATTTTTCAACCAAGTGGCCATCTACAGATCTAAGTCTAGATAAAATTGAAAGCCATTCACATTTTAAAATATGTAGCAACTTACGTAGAGTCGGGGGGTAGGTTCTCAATTTGGTTTTTGTCAAATCCTTGTCTCTCTCTCTCATCATTTTCATTCAACAAATCTTTGTGACTTACGCCCCTCTTAGCTCTTGGTGTTGAGCTCTCACATCTTACTGGTTGCGTGGGGTTAGGAGTGGGGAAAGTTCAATCTTTCTATCACATCACTTTATCACCATGTTTTGCCAAAACAACATGAAGTACCAAAAATTGCTTAGAGAAACTAAAGTTCAACATTACAATGTGTTTGCATTATCATATATCAACATTACAAAATACAAAAAGAAATCATTTTGTTAGCATTCATATCCATTGCATACATTTTGAAAAGCATAAAAATGGAAATTCTAAAACATCTAGAGTACACATATGAAATCAATCATGAAGAAGTCAACTCAGATACGGTGAATGACCGAGCAAAAAAGAAGATTCTGTATATATCATAATAAATCGAGTTTAGGTACAATGCCATCATGCACTAGGCATGGTCAAAACACTCGCAATGAGCCCGAGATATACAAAAAAATCATATAATGCCCGGAAAAATGGAATCTAAGAAATAAAAATCTCAATGACCTATCAATCCCTATGGGATCCCGATATAGTGCCTCCTCCCCTCCTGAGGCTACACGTTGACCCATGATGGATCCCTCATCCCCTCCCTTTTCCTAAGGAAGTGGATCCTCTAATACCAAGGTATCGTATCCGCGTTTGCCTCCTCCTGCTCTACTCTCAGCATATCCTAAGTTTCATGCCACTCGGGGTCACTCTCCTCCTCCTCCATGTGAGCTATCCCACCACCCTCACCACCTAACCCCTCGTCATCTGTCTCCTCTCCAATTGACTCGTCCTCAATATCATCTCTGTATACTCCTCATATTCAAATTCCATGTCAATAAGATCATCTTCCTCCCCACCTTTGTGAGTGAGAGCGGCCTCAAGCTAGAGTAAAGGTGCTTAAGGGGCACCAGCTGCCCATCGGGCATGAACCACTTGCCTAACTACAATAGAAACTCCAGGAGTAACCATTGTCTAACCTGGATCTCCTCCAGGGCCCTTTTGGGCCTCCTGAATAGTCTTGTATATAGGTACCATTGGGGAAATATATCAATGTAAAGGAGGCCAAACTAGTGAGGAACTCAATCAAATGGGTGGATCTCAACCATTCATGTCCTGTCAACTAACTGACTAGTAGTGGAGAAAGCTACCACTATGGTCCCCTCCTACCCCCATAACCTTTCCGTGTCCTAGTAGGGAGTGACCAGCATATCTTTTTGTAGTCGAGAAGCCACCGATCGATGTGGTACCACGAGAACCGACATCACTGTCCACTCAACTTCCCTGATGGCCCCCGGATCTTGTACTGGCACCCCCTCCCATAGGGAGTAATGCGCTCATATACCCAGCTCATGACTAGTGTGGGGTGGCTCAATGACTATGCCTGTAACTTGAAAACCCTGTATAAGTCATGGTAAGTGGTCCCAAGGATGTCTTCTCCCCAAGCATAAATACGGCCATGTGCCTCAATCTATGTAACAATGGGAGCCCAAAAGTAAAGTAGAGTGTCACCTCCCTTGTCCCCGATCAACCGCGAGACCAAGATACTTATGATGGCCTTACGGATGATAGGGATGGGAGTGGTAGCAATGGATCAGACCTTCATCCCCTTCTTCGAGCCAAATGATACTACGACATCCCCCATGTAGGTGTCCCACTGAGTCATATTATATTTAGATCATGGTATCTTTAGGTTTGACCTCCTCCCAAGTATTGAAAGCCCAAGAATATGGTACACATTCTCCATGATGATAGTCCACTCACCCCTAGAACATGAAAACTAGAAAGTGTTCTAGTATGCATCTCAGTAATTAAATAAGTCACACCGAATGTGGTGGGAAGAGTAACATGGGGCACCCATGCAATCCTCCATATCCCTACTCTCTAAAGAATATATGTCTCATTATGAGTCAAGTGATCTAAAATTTTGGGAACCAATCACACTCCTTCTCATGATTCCAATCGATGTATTATTCCTTCTTCTACATCCACCAAAACACGGAAAAGGATAAAGGAGAAATAAGCGCATCAAAAACATGAAAAAACATCAAAAAGTAAAAAAAAATCAAGTTAGCATAAGTTTTGGTCATTCTGTTTAGAAACGCCACAGTGCAGGGGTGGCGGTCTTGAGTCGATTCACAAAACGAGTTTGTAACCCTAAAAATACTCAAAAAAACATGAAAAAGACCATTTTTGACAAAACAAAAGACTACCCTATAGGCGCCCCCTAGAGACTCATTTAAAACAAGAAATTTTAAAAATGACCCCTCCTAGGAAAAACATTTTAACATTTTAGGTTTAAAAACACACAAGTGAGAAAAACTAACCTTAGACCATGCGGGTCGATCTTCTAGTCGTGGAGGCATGATCATGATCTCTCAACGAACGTTTTGACTATCCTTTCAACAAAAACGGTCACCATAGGTCCAGAGCTCAAAAATCACCAAGTTGATATGCATAAATGAATTGAAAAAATGGGTTTGTTTGATATATATACATTGTTATAACCTCATTTTGAGTGCATGTGTTTGCAAGGTGGGAGCGTTACGGAGGTAAGTTCTTATCCCCACACAAATGGTAAGTCCTCTTATCATTTTAATTTAGAGTTTATTTTTCGATATTTTATCTATCTACACTTGAGTCTTCTTTTCATTTTGCAAGTAGCAGGAGTTTAGATGATGACATTTCGACACATGGGCATGTCAGGTGTAAAATTCTAACTCCCCATTTTGGGAATGCCATACTCAGACTCTACATTTTACGCCTCTTCATGGCTAAAACGCTTCTCTGAGGGGGCAATATGTACGCACCCAATTTTACATGTGCTACATTATCGAAAAATGATTTAAAAATTCCCAGTGATGATTCATGTCCTTTCGAAGGTGTTCGATTTCCTAAGCTCATATGTAGTACATATTTGTTGCCTAAATGCTTGTACTTATCTTTTCCACACTTTTTCTAGCTTTCTATTCTCTTTTATTCATGTTTTTTCCTTTAGTTCTAGGACCGCCACCTGCGCAATTTTTCTAGAATTCTTCATGTGTGTTTTTAACATATGTGATTTCACTTAACTCGACTTCTAGGGTGCGTTTGTGAACCAAATTGCCTAAAAATAGTCTTGTTTGCATGGTATTCCCTCCCTCTTCTATTTTTAAATAGATTTAATTAGTTGAACTGCCTCTTCACCCAATGATTTGGCACTCCAAGGATGCCTTGTGCATGAAGAAACATCCCATCCAATTCCTATATATTCAATGCTTGTATTCAAGCAAATGGCTTGAGAATTTTATGTATCTTGCATAGTATTGCTACCAAAATCCTGCTAGAAATTGCATATCCAAGCTCATATCTCTTGTGTCATCTCTCTTCTACTTGCATTACAACCAAACCGCCTCCAAGCTACCATTGCTCAAGTTCCTTCTCATGTTTCTACCTTTGCATTCCCAATTCCTTAGACTCACATGGAAACACAAATAAAGAAAGGATAATCGAGGGGAAAAGAACATATACAACTAGATTTTCCAAAGCTCTTGCTTATCCAAGTTATAATTAGTTATTTGTTTGCTTCATTTGTTCAAGTTATCAATTTTGAATTATTCATTCCAAATCCATATCAAATAGAGTAGCAAATTGTTCATTTCAGTTAATCAAATAATTACAAATAGATCAAATCATTAGAAAGTTTTCTCTTTGACATTACCGAGGAAGTTGTGGGGAACAATAGCTCTTCTAGAGCTATGATTTCTCTCTACCTCTAAGGTAGCGTTTAAAGGGTTTTGACTAAATTAGTTCAATTTTTTTATCTAGATTCACATACTTACACAAGTAATTAACTACAACTCTGAATGATTACTTGTATTTAATTTCAATCATTAGATTAGAAGTATTTTTAAAATCCTAGAAAATATCAAAAAGATTTACTTTTGTTAGATTAGTTTACTTTCATTGTTTTGTTTGGATATACTATGAAAATACCAAAAACATAGCTTAAATTTCCTTTGATAGTTAGTTTACTTTATCAAGATCAATTCAATTCATTCCGCATGACCATCAAAGGTCCACAATAAGAGAAAATGTTCATTTGTGATCCATTGGTCCCACAACCCAATGACTGAGCCATTGGTGATATTGCTGCTGATTTATGCTTATTATCCTTACGCACACCGATAGGTATTATGAGAAGATAGAATAATTAAACCCGCTAAACATTACAGCTGATCAAGCCTACGATTATTGGACTGCTCTTGGCAACATGGCTTGATTACACATATGACCATATAGATACCACAACCTTCACGAGTTCACGATTGTGATCCCCGGTCTAATAACCCAACGGGCCTACTAACCAATTAAACATAGACATTTGTTTACATGCACTTTGGTATTTAGATCATCACCACTTCCACGACATTATTCCACAACTTTTTGTGTTGAATATAGCATTGATTAGGCTAAGGTTTTCGGACCGGGATAGAAAACTTCCCATAAACCTTGGGGTTCACCACGCCTCTTGTTCTCACTTTCATGACCTTATCTGGAAATATATACGAGGTGTCCACAAGTCACTTTCTACGTATTCCATAACTAGTAGATAGAATCTTTACAGAGCTTGATATTGACCTGGAGCCTTTGAGTGGCCATTCTATCTCGATTGTTCCATCACACCACTTAAGGTTAGGATGACTTACTTTGCCTTGGACTCGCAGATCCCAATATTGTGTGTCAAGGACATAATATTGCCTCATTAGCTTTTTCATCACCACACACACACACACCCATTTCCATTCTACACAAAGCTTTCCGACATGACCTCGGGAGGTGCAGTGCAAAGAATGTCATGTGTTTATTTTCTTTCGTACAATTACCTTTGACCTTAATGTGATTTCTTCACAAGACATGACCATTCAACAACCTAATCCTTCAATTGGTTAAACACCCCCTCAAAATGATACAAACACCTCTTCATCCACACAAACCCCTCCAACTTCCTCTATCATTTAAATACCTCATGTGAGTTCTTCCACTATAATACAAAAGGTAGTCATTAAAAAATTACACCAGCTCCTATTAAAATGTCACTTTACAAACTAGTTCAAACATCACCCTCACACAAACAAGCAATGATAAAATCCCTCCATTCTACATAATTACCTCCCAACTCCCCACTATTTCACAGATTTTGTAGGTGCTCTCAAAATATCCTCAACTATTTCCTTTGATTCTACTAAAATACCATCACTTCAGCTTGAGGATCATGATTTACCTCTCTTCATTACAGCCTAAATCACTCATGTCCTCATCAAGAGAGTCATGATTGATGGGGGGTGACGTATTCAACATCATCTCATCCATCACCTTTAACCAACTCTGATTACCAAATATCGCATCACTCAAACATCATTCCTCCTTTGGGTTTTCAATGATACAATCACACCAACATTAGGTAATGTCATCTTGCCTCTTCAGTTTGCTTCAAACCCCTATCCGAGTTATTCTATATCATAGAGGGAGAATTCTAGTATAATATGTTATTAGGATGACCTTGGATATGCACCATGCATTGTGTCCCTTCGACACTTCACCAATGTCTCAAATATGAATACGAAGGTAAGACATTCACAGTCCCATAGATCCTAATCCTTTCATTGATTGTAATATGACATATCATCCAAACAATGTTCTCATCCCAAAATCAAAATAAATTGACAAACCATCCACCAGTACAACATTTCCATCATCCAAAATGTCTTATTATTCCTCCCTCGAGACATTATGGAACTAATTTTGTTGGGAGTACTATCTCCTCATGCTTAACTCACTTCCCACACCTAAGATATACGAAGACTAGACAAACAACCATTGTATGAGCTTGACATTAGAGACATTATTTCCTATGGCCCCGCCTATTTAAAAACCAACCTTTTCTATGGGGATTGACCATCCCTCTTCACAATACAACCATCCACATCACACCATGCCCTTTACATCTGATTTTGATTCTTTATACAATCTCACTTTCACTCAAATGTACCTTCATTTTTGTGCGTGGAAAGGTTTTAGATTTGGACGTTACAAACAAGGAATACATGACTTGATTTTCCAACATTCTCTTAAACCACATTAAAATTATGGGCTTGGATATGAAAATCCCTCCGTTGAATCATATTCTCAAACCACATCCATATGTATCACTGAACTTGAACTTCCATCTACATAATCGACAATCCTATGGACATAGATGACACCATCTCCATCCCACCTAATTTTTTTTAGTAAATAATATTTCCTTAGGACCTTTAACTTATCAATCCAACCACATCACTAAGAAACTTCCTCTCATTTTTCCATAAATGATCGAAGAAGACTCACCCACCATAAACACCCTTCAATGTCATGATGATCAAGAAATCTTATCCCATATGGGAGATGATGACCATTTCCTTCAAAAAACTTTACCACTGACACATCAACACTCCTTAATGAATCCACCATTGATGTAAACTTAGGAACCCCTTAGGAACCTTGAATAGTTAAGTTCGGTCAATCATTATATCCATAAGAATTAAACAATTTTACTAATTTTTTAATCCAAATATAGCCAAGCTTTTTCCTAGTCATATAGTGATATGTTAGGTATCAACCCTAATATCATTGTACATAACATTGTCACCTATCCTAACACTAAACCAGTCAAATAAAAACTCTGTAGGATGCATCCCCACGTAGCTCTCCTTATCAAAGAAGAATTACAACTTCTCCTTTTCTGCTAAATTCATCATACCCATTGATTATCCACAATGGATCTCCAAAATCGTACTGTAACCAAATCATTAGGAAATTTACACATCTACACTAACTTCTAGGATCTCAACCTTACCTACCCTAAAGATGATTTCCCTCTTCTAAATATCAATCAACTAGTCAACCTAATAGCTGGCCACAAAATGCTCTCCCTCACGGATGGACTTTCCGATTAAAATAAAATCCTCATCGCCACTAATGATTGATACAAAACATCCTTCATTACCCCTTGGGGACCCTTTGGCTACCATGTTATTCCCTTTAGAATTATGAACATACTATGAAATACATATTCCATGATTTTATCCACAAAATATAGAGGATTACGTTGATGATCTCTTAGGAAATCTAAAAAATGCAAAGATCATCTTTCCATCCTTGAATCAATATTTATCCATATTATTCAATTTTTCCTTTTTCTTAACCCCGCCAAGTGTGTTTTCGACATCCTTACTAGTAAAATTTTGGGATTCATCATATCTATCCAAGGTATTGAGGTGGATCCAGCCAAAAATTAAATCAATCATTGAGATGCCTCCTCCATCA
The DNA here is from genome assembly GCA_018340775.1 of Taxus wallichiana var. yunnanensis. NCBI lineage: Eukaryota > Viridiplantae > Streptophyta > Pinopsida > Cupressales > Taxaceae > Taxus > Taxus wallichiana. Next base: position 490,930,752 of record CM031242.1, on the reverse strand, counting down.
AATATCAAATAGTTGCGTAGCCTTTAGGGTAAACTACAGTCCATCTAACATTTCATATCTCAACTCTTAGACCATTGTCAACCATTTCACCACCTTCTTCATAAAGATGTTGACTTCATATGGGATCTTAATTGTCAAAAGGATTTCGATGAGCTCAAACACTATCTTCTATCACCACCTATACTCACACCTCCTCGTGAGGGGGAGCCCTTCTATCTCTACATATCTACCACAGATCATGCTTTAGGCACTATGCTTGCTCATCGAGATGAGAAAGGTTGTGAACAATTTGTTTATTACATAATTCATACCCTCCATGAATACGAGACCCATTATACTGAAGTTGAAAAATTATGTTGTGCTTTATACTTCGCTACCTCTAAATTATGACACTATCTTCTTAATCACAAAAATTTTCGTTGTCACCACTTTAACCCACTTAAAACCATGAATTATAAACCATATCACAATGACCATGTAACTCATTTGATCATACTTATGACTGAGTTTAACCTTGATTTCATATCCCAAAAATCTATTAAATTTTAATCCATCACAAATCAGCTTGTTGAAGTGCCCCTTCCCGACACTCATCTTCCTCATGAAATATTTCCTAAGGAATCCATAAACACTACCAACAAATATGGATTTATCCCTATCAAAATGAATCTCTTCTTTAATGGATCTAAATACTAGCAAGAGGGAGGAGCCAGTGCCATTATCATACCTCCTTGGGGGATTCCTATCCCGCTATCATTCAAAATTAATTTTGAATGTACTAATAACATGGTAGAATACAAAGCTTTAATCATGGGTCTCACCACCACTATCCTATTGGGTGTTCATATCTTAGAAATATACAAAGACTCATAACTTGTCATCAATCAATTCAAAGGATAATATCAATGTAAAAATGAAATCTTACAAAAATATAAAGCCAACGTTGATTTTCTCCTCGACACCTTTGATCTCTACACTATCCAAACAATCCCATAATCTTTCAAAAAAATCTAACACATGGCTTCTTTAGGATCCCTCATCCCATTACAAACTAAAGAATCAATAGATAATCCCCAACTATCCGTGGTCATTCAAATATTAGATCACCCCTCACATCAAAATGAACTCCCTCCTATCAACATTATTGACAATCATCTAAATGATCTATGGTATTCTCAAACATTTGACTATCTTTCTGAATCTAAAATCCCCTCCAACTTATCATGTAATGCTAAACTATCATCTCTTAAATATTCCTCTTATTACATCATCATAGGTGGTATCTTATATAAAAAAATCTTTGATGGCCTTATATTAAGATGTCTCAAGTCTCACGAATCTATAAATAAATCCAAGAGGTCCATGCTAGAATATGTGATGGAAATTTAAATGGTAATTTCATCGCTAAATGTGTCTTATGACTAGGCTACTATTGGCCTACTATCAATCAATATTATTGTGCATACATTAAAAGGTGTGTCAAATGTCAACTTCACTTAGACCTCATCCATGTCCCTACTCAAGCTTTATAACCTAATCATGATCTATGGCCTTTCTCATAATGGGGTTAGACCTCATTGGTACCATCAATCCGAAATCATCACAACAACACCATTCAATTATCATAGCCACTGAATATTTCACAAAATGGGTTGAGGTTATTCCCTTGACTTCAACTAAATCACAACCAATTATCAATTTCATTTATCAATACATCATATGTTGTTTTGGTGTCCCTCATAAAATTGTCACAAATAATGGAAAATCCTTCAAAACAAGGATGTTAAGAAACTTGGGATGCACCTTTAATATCAAACTCAAATTTTCATCACCATACTATCCTCAAGAAAATGGATAGGAATAACTCCTACAAAACACTTACTAAAATTCTCATGAAAAATATAGATGAAGCGAGGAAGGAATAAGCATCTCAAATCCTATTTTCTTTATGGGCTTATTAACTAGCATATGTACCCCTATAGGTGTTATACCCTTCTCTCTAGTCTACATCTTTGAGGCATTTTTTTCCCTTAAAGTTTAAATTACATCACTTTGTGTATTAGTCAAAGACTTTATCCTGATGAAGAATATCAACAAGACCATCTTACACAACTAAAATTATTAGACAAAATATATTTAATGGCCCTCGAACATCATCAAGTCTATCAAGAACACATCAAACATGCCTATAATAAACATGTCAAAGAACGTGACTTCAAAATTGGTGATCTTGTTCTCAAGGAAAATCAAAATGTCACTACTTTAGAATGGAGTAAATGTGGAAAGTTTTCCCCTAATTGGATTGGTCCATACATTATCACTCATAAGTATGGGTTCAGGATCTTATCATTTAGCCTCCCTTGATGGTGAACCTAAAAAGGAACCTTTGAATGCCTTGCACTTATGGCCTTTCTACTGTTAACCCTTGGACATCATGACAATAGTTACACCTAAAACCTCATTCCACCATTAAACCAGTCATTTCCTCATCGTAATGATTTGAAAGAATGTGGTTTTCCATCACTATCCTTGTAATCCTTAAAGATGAACACCATGGATTTGTTCATCACATATTTCACATGGAAAAATTCCTCCTCAATAGGAACCATGCAATCATGACATCCATCTCACCCTATACCAACTTAAAAACATGACATGGGGCACGTATGTCTAGGTTGTGTACACATCTTTTCCCCTCCTCGAAACAGTCTAGTAGGGCTTTCCCTCAACACAAAAAGTTAGAGTATATATCATGGTTACTCTTTATCAAAAAATTAAAAATTATAGATTGATCCTCAAAGGACAACTATGTGAAAAATATATCAAAATTATACAAATAAAATTATATTGATCCCTCGAAGAACAACTACCAGTCAAAATTATAGGACAGATCCCTAAAAGTAACAGTTATTTATGTAAAATCAAAGTTAAAAGTCAAAATTTTAGACCACTCCTTGAAGGATGACTACCTATATTTAAAAAGGCTTCCCACATCAATCAACCTTCAAAAATTAAAATATCAAAAGCATCCTAGGAAAGCTTCCCGCATCGATCATCTTTCCCATCAAAGCAGACTTCCCGTATCAATTAGTTTACATCAAAATATCAAAATATGAAAATTTGGGGCATTCCTCTATGAAACTATTAAAAAGGAGAACCCTCTTTCCCACATGACCTATACAAAACCCACCTCTTTCATGTCCTAGGAAGGTACATCTAATCACTCTATCTCTATAACTAAGGTTTTATGTCTCACTACCCACTGATAGTCTTGTGTTAACATTATTTAAGGCTACAGGTGCAAGTTCTTTCACATCTTCATACCCATCGCATATGTATCAAATCCAAAAATTAAAGTAATCATTCAATTTTTATTCCTATTTCAAAAATATAGAGCACATTTTGATTTTCAATCACACATCATCACATTTTAACATTTAATCATAAATTCACATTTTCCATATTTAAAAACTCATAAAGGAAACATTAAAACACATGTATCATCATCAACACATATAAATCACATAAGTCAAAACACAATCACAATCATCATCATCATCATCATCATCATCATATATATATATATATATATATATATATATATATAGTATATATATATATCATCAAAAGAGTCTCCTATATATCATCAAAGGCTTCACAAAGAGTTGTATACATATCAAAACCCACAATCCAAATACATATAATCACTCTCCAGTAAAATGAATATCTCCCATAAACTCACTAACATGGATAGCACTCCCATCACCTCCACCACCCCCCTAAACACCCCCATCACCACTAGCTCCTCTATCTAGCCCCTGGGCGACTACCCTACACTACACCCGCACTTGTACAAGGTACTGGAACTCACCGCACTAGATGATCCACATATAATACAACATTAGGAAATATTTGTATCACCATATCCTCATAATATACCAACTCTACACATAAATATTTATAGTGAAGCTATATTGATCATGCACGGTACTCCCATCTATCCATTAGCATGTACATGATCTATCAAATCTACACCAGATATAGAAGACCCCGTAATACCTAGGGCCTTCCTCAAAGCATTCTTCTACTTATAGTACCGATCTTGATCAACCACTTCCTATGACAATTGCACTTTGAGTCCATCCCACTCAGCTATCACACCATCTCTCTCCCCAATCAAATTATCTCTCACCCCAACTAAATCATCTCTCTCCCTCCTCAAGGTATCCCTCTCATCCTCCACTATGGCCTTCTCGGCCATCAATGTGTCACTAGAGCTTCTAACCCCCTCATCACCCTCCTCATCATCATCACTCACATCTACAACCTCCTGACCCTCCTCCACCCGGGCACATACCTGTCTCCCTCTCCTAGTCAATTGTGTCATCTCAAACTCAGAATAAACCGTATTCCACCATGGAGTATAATCAATTGTCACTCATGCATCATCAATAGGAACTAAATCCCCATCCTCATATATGACCATAGTCCCATCCTCCTCCACTATCACAAACCTCTAATCCACAACTTGCCTTATGAATCTCGGTATCTTTGTTGTTTTGTTTATATAACACTGGATCCTCGGGCATGTCTGTAAAAGACCAAATTATTCTCCGACATGGATAAATCTCACCATCTCGTACTCTCCTCCTTATCTAGCCTGTACCCACAAGCATTTTTGTGTCCCAAAAGTTAATGAGCATGCTCCGACTACTTAAGATACTCCAAGTAAGGCCTCCATACTATGTCACCCACCTACAAACTAGTCATAAGATCTCTATAAAAACCCACCTTCTTCGTCCTCTTCACTCGACACATATCCTCTCTCCACCTCATAAATCCAACATGTCTATCTGTAAAACCACTCCATGGAAAACCCTATGAATGAACAATAGATATGTGCTCATATGCCCAACAATGTAATGCAAACGCCACATCAATACCAAACCTCTTGTGGGCCTTCCAAGACCATAAATCTATATAGATATATGCTAATAATGTCAAGGACCACTAATAAATAGTTTAATGCTCCATCATCTCTACCACCACTCTTTTCATCATCCAAGGAAACCTACCTCCACCAAAATTAGGTAGGGAAAAACATAAAATGGCCATCATCATCATAGTCATCTATGTGCACCCATATCTCGATGGAAAATACAAAATCGATAACCAAAATCTCTTGAAGAATACCTCACATCATCCACCTCATCCCCATACAGCCTCCTCATGAAATCCTCCCTCTTAACTCCCTCTCCAAGCATTGGTAATCTCATAATCCTATGAATATCCTCCATTGTAATAATCACCTCTCTTGTAGGTAACCAAAAAGTACATGTGGCGGGATTCCACCTCTCCATCAATGCCAACATCAATCCCCAACATCTATGGATCCACTGTAATATCTCATTGCCATAAAACCCAAAACCTCTACATACTCCCAATCCTCATCTATCATAACCACCTACACCTCACCTAAAATTATCAAGTATCGAACATCGAAGTGTTAACTTCACATCCACCTACATACAACAAACATTAATTAAAATCCACTATAAAAACATCCCAAAATTCTATCTAAAACATCTATTTTTCAATCAAAGCATGTAAATCATACTAATCACTAATGATTCAATGAATCGCTAGTGATTCAAATGAATCATTGATGATCTCTAAGAATCGCTAATGAATCCTATTTTTCCATAAACCATACCTCTCCGTATGTGATAAAAGGGCAACCAAATCTGAAAACCAACACAATTAATCAAAAACCAACAAATTTAGGACTCACATCAACATGAGGGGCCTGTGTCTCTGTTAGACGACACCATTGCTCCTTTTTTGATCAAATCAAATCTCAAACACAATTTTTTCACTCGATTACCCATCTAAATCACACAAACTCAATCACAAAAATGCACTATTCATCACCATCCTTGGGCTTTTATAGCCCCAAATTATTTTCATAGAAATCATCGATGATTTCTTGAATTATGGTAATTCAACCATAAATCACCCATGATTACCCCAATCGCTAGTGATTCCTCCTTGATTATCACATTCCCTTATGTTTTGACAAAATCAACATCACCTCATCCCATTTTTCAACACATTGTCTTATGTTAAAAGGACCCCAATCCTCAAATCAAATACCAAGAAAAATCATCTTGAGATACATCAATCTATGGGATATGATCCCTTTGGCCACCCATCACTTGACTTCCCTATCCTTTCATCCTACCTTCATGGATCATATGTCTATAGGCAAATGGAATCTTTCGTACCCCCTGTCATTCGATTCAACAATAGTAATCCTCATTTCGATACCCTGTCTCGAGGAAACTTTTAATGAAACATGCGTCAAAATTATCCCATCAACATGTCAAACTAGTGTTCCTTATACTGTGTCAGCAGTGACCTCATTTTGATGGGGATCACCCTTACAAATCAATCCATCATCATTTTTGTCTCACACTTTTCCTACATCAAACTACTCGACAAAAAGGGGAAAATGTAGACACTTAAAATTTACACTCCTCTATCACTTACAATATATTAATAAAATCCATCATTTAATTTATACTCCTATCCTAAGTCCAAAACCTCCATCATATTTACCTAACATAAATGTCACCTTTTCACAGTTGTAAAATCTATAAATCTACACCTAACCACCTAAAACCACTTAAAAACCAAAAGACAAATTAAAAACTATCTCATAACCATTTTTGACCCTTACACTTCGAATAACAAACATCCTTCAACATTTACCCAACCTACAAAACAAAATAACTTCATTTAGAAGTGGTTTTAACCACTTTACCACTAAAATCCCGAATAATCGAATCGTTGACAATTCTATTGAATCACCAGTGATTATAAATAGAAGGTTTCAAGCCTTCTTCTAGGATCCTCAATTTTTAATCTCAGCCCCAACATTTTCTTCAGTCATTTACATCCCACACCTTGTCATCCAACACAAAGATATCAAAGTTATTAGACATCATCAAGTCTTTCCATCAAGATTTCAAACATTTGGAGATCAATCTTCATCACCCAAATTATAGACTGCACTAGATCTCATTCAACCAACACAAATCATCTTCCAACAAGGTTTGAGGCATCTTTTAGCTTCACTACACTTTCAAGGTATTCCTAAAATCTTCACTTGTCTTTATCAATCACATTTTAACTTTTAAATAGCCTAGAACATCATTCTTGCATCGACAAATACTCATTTTTACTAAACTATTACAATTTTTTGAAATCGCAAGTGATTCACCTTAATCACCCGATTGGCATAATCATCGGTGATTCTTGTTAAATCTAATTTTATTAAATTTATCATCTTTTTGTCAACTTTATTCATCAATTTTCATCATATATGTTGTCTAACATGTCTTTGAGAATGGCTCTCTGTTAGATGGCAATACCTAGTCAATCACATGAAATTACCAGCATTTACAACCTTCGATAGTCCAACACCCTTTTTCGGGAATAATACAATATCTTACATGAGCTCACACTTTGTGCAATACGATTTGTTGACACCGACCAAGACATTGAAGATCAATTTGAATTCCTTGACGAGATCAAACAAGAAGCCAAGGATTTCTAGTATGATTACTTTGAACATGTCCAGATCACATCTACCCTAACTTGGGCCACTTTCGAAGCCACACATAACCTTCCCATTCATCTAGAATTCTAGGTAGTCCCTTCTTCTATCCATATATCTATATTGATTACATATCCTTATCTTCACCCTTATCATTTCATTGCTTTCAATTCAATTAATTTTCTAAAAACAAGCTAACATCCTCCAAGGAATCCTTCTAGACTCCTGAAACTAGATTTTTCTAGGAATTTCATATATCCATTTATATAATCCTTTTTTTGGTGTCTTTGAGCACAAATTTGTTGGCAAGATGGGAGGACATACACATACATTCAGACTTGATCAACTTCTATCAACACTAGCTTCAACATCCATCTCTATGGGTATCGGTAAACCCCATGTATTCTGAGGTTAATGTTATTTTTATTATTTCAATGCGTTAATTTGAGTATAAAATTAAAAACATCTCGAATAGGAAGAAAATATTTAATTAGCTACTCTTCGTTTGGGTGGTACATCACTTAGTTGGTAGGAGAATAAGTGATAAAAATGTATAACTTCTAGAGAGCATAAATTTGTACTCGATCAAAGATTTTTTTAAAATTTAATAATATAATAAATATTAATTTTTTATGTTAAAATATATTGATAAATTGGATACCGCTTCAACATTTTTAGACCCAAATTTCATCATCTAGGGATCTCAAATTGGCTCGGGATCCTTTTTAGGATTGTTTAGAACTTTTAATTGTAATAAATTTGGTTCCACTTTATGGAATAAGTGAAGGCTTGGTAGAAGCCTTAATTTAGGGAGGTATTTTGTGTGGATAAATTTTTATTCCATTCGAGGTGTTTTGAGTTTTAGGGTTTTTTGGGATTTTACGGTTTTTTAGAGTTCGTGGGAACTAAAAAGTGCATTGTAATATTGGGAAAGATTAGTGTGGATTTTGGAATGAGAATGAATTTATTTTTAATTTTCTTTAGTTTTCAAATTGTGTATGTGTTTTGGAGGAAATTCAACCTCTTGTAGTTGGATCCACATTAGTAATACACAAGAAAATATTTTGAAACACATTATAGTGATTTATTATTGGAATGAATTATTTTCCACTTTGAAAAATTAATATTATCCATTGAATTCTATATAAAAAGCTACTATGGATTCATAATTTTTATGAAAAACTAAGGGTCAAAGTGTATAAGATTACACTCAAGAATTTAAGAAAAGGGATTTTATTTTGGGCATTCCCTTTATACTCATAGACTCTTTTAAAATACATTGGTGGGTTACATAGTTATTTGATTCATACTATACTCATGTTTAATCCCACTAACCTTAATAAATTTTGTGCCTAAACTAATCAAATTGAATGAAGGGGTAAGAATACTAAGGAAAACTTCAAAAAAAAGGAAAACAAGATCCCGAAAACAAAGGTAAAGGAAAGGGTAAAATGAAAAATACTTTCATGGTCAAGAAATAAAATGATAAGCCTATTTGTTTACATTACAAGAAATAAGTACATGTATATGATAAGTTTTATAATCTCCATCAGATCTTAAGCCAAAGAGGTTTAGGAACAAGAGAGGTGAAAATAATACCACTTTGCATCAATGCAAGATCTTGGATCCGATTCAGGTGATGAGACCAAGATCACGACTATGGGTTTGTAAGGTTTATCTTCTTCCTCTTCTAGCACTAATTCTCATACTTATTCTAATTATAAATCTATGCATGAAAATAAAAGAAATGAAATTTTCCACATTAGAGTAATCTCTAAACATACTAAAATTGATACTCTTTTTATAGTGGATCACAAGCTAATCTCATTTCTAAAGAAGTTGTTAAGAATTTTGGACTTAAGACTAAACCGCATCCTAAACCTTACCCTTTGGGTTTGTTATGTGATGATGCTAAATTTCAGGTCACTAAAACATGAAAATTTAGATTTTCAATCACCTCTAAATTCATTGATGATGTAGAATTATATGTAGTTCCACTTGATATTTGTGGCATTGTACTTAGGAGTCCTTATTTGTTTGGAAGAAAAGAAATCTCCTATGGGGAAGAGAATAAATATTTTCTCGTAAAATTTGAAAGCATAACACGACCTTATTTTCAACCATTAAACCATATTTTGAAGCTAGTTATAAAATTCAAACACAAAAAAAAACCCTTTTGTTCCCTAAACTCCCAAATCACGTTTTGCTCATAACTCATGCTCCCGAACTTCGTTTTCCACCAAATTTTAACTATATATTCCTTGTGAAAAAACCTTTAAGAATATTATTTTCATGACCTCAATTATATTTTATAGCCACATCAAATTTCCAGAAAAATTCACCTTTTATCAAATCTACCAAAAACTGGCAATTAGAATCTCTCAAAAATTGGAGCAGAACCTTGAAATGAAATATAGAAAATTCTACAATCGGTTTCATTGTTACCTGACACACAAAAGGCCACTTTATATTTTTATTAATTCTCTACCACATGAATTACTAAAAAAATGAATTTCGAGGAAAATATTTTTTTGGTACTTCAAGATGCTCCTTCAAACTATAAAACATTCAAGACTGGAAAAATAAAAAAATTGATAAAATTGCTAGAAATTGGTACCCATGAAAAACATGCTAAAAATATTAAATGGTCAAGATGCACTTAATATTGTCTTATATTCTCCTCCTCTTCATGCCTTTATAATTCTATCTTTCACGGAGGTCAAATATTTAATTCATAAGCAAATTCCCACCTTCACGGATATGGTGAGCATAAGGCGTCTCAAAGAGGAAATGCCAATTTGGAAGTTCCTATAAATATCCACCTGTCACTAAGTGGTGACCATCTATCTAGATATTTCCTCATGGGAATGGTAATGAAAAATTTATGTTTACAGAGGAGTGGGAGATGAATTATGACTCAGGTGGAGGGGAAGCTCTCATGGTTCCATATTTGATCATCATGGTTGAATTGTGTAGATAATTGTTTCAAGTTCTCATCAAAGGAATGATTTGTGAAGAAGGAATGGTATTGTTTCATGGTTTGGAAGGAATATTTCAATTTAAATAAGGAATTATTCATTGGTCTTAAGGGTTTATTGATCAAGTGTTTCTCACTTATTCTTTTAGTGTACTCGAAAGGCTACAAGTGTTCATCATTTAGGAGGAGGCTTCTTTCGGTGCATAGGGTCATAGTTCTTCCTCCAGAATTCATCATAATATTAGATAATTTAACTAGAATGGATATTATTCACAATTGGAACTTCTTCATCCTTATCCATTTGAGCTTGGATCTTCTCACCTCTCTCTTTCTTCTCTCTCTCCCTCTTTAAAATTCTATTTATTCATTGAGAAGAAATTTGTTAAAAGTTTCTTAAGTCACTTAAAAGTTCTTTTTCTTCATTGAGGATTGTACTTTGAATAAAAAAATCATATGGGGATATGAAGAGTTATATTGTAAAGCTATAAATTAGGAGAGCTTCACGATTTCAAAGGATGGTTATTCTTATTTACTAGCTCTCATATTTCTCTCTAGGAATAAGGGATCAAATTCCTCTATCTATTTTTCTTATTTTTCTTATCCATCTCAACTACACTCCATGAATATGTACTTGTTGAATATTATGCATTAATACTTTTTACTTCTTGTGTTTTGTTCCTTATTCTATGTGAATGGTGTCTTCTCATTGAAATTATGGATATATTCTGGTTTTGATTAATAAACTCTGCTATACTAATTATTGTGCAAAACCCTCCTTACTATTCTCTCCACACCTATCTCTCTCAAGATTTTCCTCACTTTTAATATCTACAAGAATGTTTCCATAGGTGTAGGGAAGTACTCATGTGTGATCCCAGTCAAAATATCTCCCTTAATTGTTAGAATAGTGTAAATATTTTATGTTTTCAATAAATGGAGCTGCCCCATTTAACAAGAGGGATTTAGTCTCACACACTGTTGGTGAGATACCCCCAATTTTTGCACATGAAAAATTATTTCACCAATAGTTTTTGGCTCCCACTGTGGGGAAAATTTGGTACATCTCGCACCCAATATTGATTCCACAAAATCCATAAATAAATAAATAAATAAATTCCAAAATCCATTAAATGTATGTATTCCAAAAATAAAAATAAATGATAAATAAAAATAAAAATCCATTGCTAAAAAACCCACTATTGATTTCTGCAAGTGACCCTTTATATTCCATAGTGTCCTTTCATATTCTTGTTGTAAGATTTACAAACTAGATGAAAGAAGATATACCAGTTGAATAGATTGAGAGGAATTATTGACCCTAATTTTGAGGCTTTGTAAAATTAGCAAGAACAAATCAGAGATAATCCATACTACTTCTCTCAAGATTCATCCCCATCTGATTCATCAAGTGGTACTCTTGGAAATCCTATCCAAACTCCTACTGATACTCCTCCTACAAACCCTCTTGATTCTCCCATATTTCAACCACCATTGAACATTGAATTCCCAAGTGAAGAAGAACAAGAAGAACTAGAGGAAGAATTTGGGGAAGAATTTATAGAAGAATAAAAATAAGAACTTAACATGGAATTACAATGACCTCTCCTTTGGGGATAAAACATTGGACCATTGGATTTGGCTCCACCACTCCATGAAATTCTTGGGGGCTCAACAAAAATTTTCCTAATTTTAGAGGTGATGGGAAACAACATCCAAATGATCATATTGTTGCATTCATAACTACATGTGGTGTGTTAGGATTTTCTCATGAATATGTCTATGTTCTTTTGTTCATTGAATCACTTCAAGATGGTGTTGTTGATTGGTTTTATCATTTTCCAAGAGGTTCCATTATAGGTTGGGCTCAAATGAAAGAAAATTTGAAGCTAGATTCAATCTGGTGGAATATTTCATGCCCTCCTTGCTCAATTGACACAAATGAAGAAATAACCTCAAGAATCCATGAGAGACTTTGTGGTAAAGTTCAACAAGATTCATATCATTTTTTTCCTATGAAGATAATTTGAAAAGTTTCTTCATGAATGCCTAGATTCTTGAAGTGATTTTATTTCTATGAAGAGTGAAACCAAGAGATATGGACCATGCTCAATAAATTTCCATTGAAGTGGAAGATGACCTCATCCTATCAAGAAAGATAAAGAATCCTTTAATGAAGGATAAGGCCCAAAACCCCAAAGATGAGAGAACCGATTCATTGTTGTAGAAATTGATGAATGAATTGAAAATGTTGAAGAGGGAGGTTTCCCAACAAACATACCATAAAAATCAGAATAGGAACCAAATCACAGGAATATGCCAAAGGATTTCCTTGGAAGCTCTACTAGTTAATGCAATTTACAAAACCAAAAAATATGAAGAAGGATTTGAACAATCTAAGGTAACTTGAAAACAATGTCCTAGAGATTGAAGAAGCGGAAGAGGATGCACAAATAAAATTTTTGAATATTCAGGATGTGAAGAGGATAATGACAATGATGCACCTATATTTTCATGTGTAGTATTCACCCACTCTCAATCCCAAAAAGGATATTCCTCCTCTACTTATCCTAAAAAGAATAAGAAAGAAGATCCTTAGGTGGTGACTCTAAATAATAAAATAATCAGTCAAGGATATCCACTTAGACCCTCCATGGAGTATACAATGGATAAACTGGATCCCGTGGAAATCAAAAGGCCACTGTTATTCCAATTAAGTCTTTAAATTCTCCTTCAAATTATGATTTTATTTCTATGAGAGATAGTCCTTCAAGATATTGGCATGCCTAAAAGACCATCCTTTTCTCATCAAGCATATTCCCATTATACCACATCTTCATTCACCCTTTTTGATATCATAGAACATATGAAAAATTCCAAAGTGTAGATTTCTAAATCGAGTATTTAGACTCACACGAAACAATTTGACAAGCTTGTCCATCATATCAAGGGTAGTGGTTCAAATCCCAATACTATGACTCTTAGTTCTAAAGGACTACTAACAATACCACCTACTCCTCCATTTCATAACATGTTTTCTACAAGTTTATCAAAGACTATTAATATTGATCCTTTGTATCTATCCCTTCTCATTGGAGGATGCCGATTAAATACTATAGAATATATTCAAGTGATTTTGATAATGTAATGCCCATATAAGTTTCCAATGCTCTTAAAATTACCTTGAAATAGGCTAGTGGCTCTTGTTACTCCTGGAGTCAAAAGAAGTCCCACTTGTGGGTAAGATCAAGGATGCAAAAGTGTCTCTCACCGAGTTTCTAGAAAAGAAGGTATTATTGACTATATTGGTAGCATACATTCTGACATCATTTGGAATGTTTCTAAGTAGAAGTTTTTATGAAGATTTGGAAGGTAAAATCCAAATGAATTGGTATTATACAACCATTCTCGGTTAGGGGAGAAATAGAAAAGATACTTACTGGTAAAAACAATGAGATACATGATGTTGGTGCTCAAAATAGTCTCACCCTAGTTTTCCTTTGAAAATATATCAATTTATGGCCTCTGTCACTTTCCTTTTCCCCGTGTTGTGCCTGGTTAATCTTTGTTACCATTTTTAATTTGTTCTGGGTCATGGATCATTTATGGGTCCATGGTTTTCTCCTTGTTTCTTTGTTCCTCTAGAAAAGTTTAAAAAACTCGGGTTTTATCATACCTTTCGGTCTCCACAGTCGGGATTTTTCTTCCTTGTCATTTCTACCCTAAATACTTGAAGAAAATGAGTGGATGTATCTTTGAAAAACATATTTGAGCCTTGTAAACATTTCTAAACTCTCTGTCCTTGAAGAAATTTTCATTTTCTGGCTCGAATGATCATTTTTCTGTATTTTACGGTTTGACGGGCATTTTCTCCGGTCAAATTTACATCCTTGCATTAACAGGGGACATGGCTTCTTTTGGTTGGTCAGGGGATGACGAGTGAATGCTTTAACTTATCACTTTTTGCCTTTTTGGTGAAAAGGAAAAATTGGTCCCATGGCCCCGCTTGTATCTGATTGGTTCTTTTGGTGCTTACATGGCTTCTTCCAATTGGATGGGGGCATGAGAGGGTTTGTTTTTGAACTTGTTCTTTTTTGCTACTTTGGCAAAAAATTTGAACTCACCCCGTGGCCCCACCAGCTCTGATTAGAGAAAATTTAAGGGCAAGGAAAAGTCTCGCTTTGACCCCACAGGAGGACATGTGGAAGGTTCCACTGCTTTGCCCAAACTTAGACAAATTTTATGCAGTTGGTACAATTTGTCGGAGCAGAACATGTGGTGAGCCCGCACTCATTCAAGGTACCAAATTTTTGGGACCATCTCAAGGTGCGTCGTGATGACACATGGCAGGTTGAAAAGTCAAAGGAGCGGGAGGCGGACCATCGGGGGCAATTTGGATTTTTGCCCCTTGAACATGTAAATGGCTAAAAACATCAAAATGGCCCAAAGCATCAAAATGGCCCATAAGCCCGATAAAGGAAAATTCAAAGCTTGCTCTCCAAATGGAGTTGGTAGAGGTACGGACTATTGGAGGAAATTTGGAAAAATTTCCTTTTGGAAAAAGGGGGCCAAAAGTATAAAGGGAAGCGTTATTCCGTTGTAATCATATTTAGACATGTGTCGGGCCCATGTTTTCAAGGACAAAGATACGAGAAAACTTTGAAAATTTTCCCTTTTCTAAAAGGGGAGTGAAATGTCAGAATTTTGCTGCGGTCCCACTAGGGCCCACCTTAGGACACATGTCAGGCTCGTTTCTCGAGGGTGGAGATGTGGAGAAAAATATGAAATTTTCCCAAAAGTTGTAAAAAGTCGAGGAAGCCCTCAGGTCCATTTTTAAGTTTGGATCTTCCACGTGGATGACCCAAATTCAAAGAAAAGATCAATGGAAGCGAGAGTCAAAATATGATTTTCCCTCCATTTTTCTACAACACATCTAGAAGTGCAAGTTTTCATGATTCTTTGGTTTTTCTACATGCCAAGCAGAGAAGAAAGTTAATGTTGATATCTGAAGTTTTCGGGAATATCTCGGAATGTTTCTTTTGCCATTAAAATGGTCGACTTTTGTGCCCGATCAGATTTTCCATTTTTCTTCTCCCAAGCACGTAAGGGGCTAGATTTGATAGATCGGGGGGGAAGTGGTTGGAAATTTGAAGGAAGAGAGATCTACTAGAGCAAGGAGTTGAATGCAGGAGGCATTTGATGAAATCCACCCCCTCGAGCACCTAGAGACTTCTTGTAGATTTGATTATGAGAATCATGAAAGAATCATGGCGGTGCATTAAACATTTTTTGTCTTTTAGGGAGAAGGGGCTCTGTTGTAAATGTTATAAATGGCACAAATTTTTCATGCAAATGGTTGGGAGTTTTTGGAAAAGTCATAGACTAATTTTTCTAGTAGAAAAAGCTTGACAGAGCCCATCCCTTTTGAGAAGTCGTCTAAGAAGCCTGTATATCTCTCTTTGTATCAGATTCAATCATGTCAAGGTGGTTGCAAGTGTACAACCATTGACAAGCTTTGAGATTGTTCTGGAAACTTTCCCTTGCTGATAAATTTGATCAAACTTGAGTTATTCTATGTTAATCTTGAGTAAAGTGTATTTATTTCATCTTTGAATGCATGCAAGTAGTTTTTCTTGTTTTTGTTGCAATCTTGTATCAAAATCCAATCCAATCACACAGGTATCAATCCTTGTGATAGTTTAGTGGCATCTGCAATTTCATTTCTCAGAAGAGCCTTCATCTGGGAGTGAGATAAACAGTTTAAAATCACTTTTCTTTCATTTTGTTGACAGAGATATTATCGTAAGCCTCTAGGTGTACCTCAGGCATGGTTTGATTTAAATCTTGGTGCTTTATTGGGTTTTCTAACTTGAGCCTTCGTGATAGAATCCCATAGGTTGTGTGAAAGAGTGCTAATCTGGGCCTCCATTTAGGCACATATTCTAGTTGAAGAAACATTTCTAACTTTTGTGGCATTTTTTTGGCTGAAATCCTTCCATTTTACATAAGCTCTCAAGGATTTGGTGAGTCAAGTTCATCCTGTCTCCCCTCCCACCAAAATCTATTTAAAAACATCCAATCCCATCCATACTACCCCTGTTTTTCTCTGTATACCCACATAAGACCAAAATCCATTTGCCAAAGTATGCAGGATAGATCAAGGTCTCAAATGTCTTTAGTAACCTTTGCCTTGTTGTGAAAGTATCTCCATGATCTGGAAGTGACAACTCGTGAGAGTCAAATCTGGTGTGTTGATCATATTTTCCCAAGGTCTTCTCTACAAAATTTATGCAAAAGAAGGGTACATGTATCTCCTTTCAAATAATAGAGGTTACAAAATAGGTTCTCTTACCTTGGTTGAAAGGAACAACCTAAAATAGTTAGGATAAGATCATATCCTTTTAAGGTGCTACCCATCTCTCCACAAATCCAAGTAACAAAGGGACAATCAAATCTCCTCCCCAGCTACCAAATGACATATATTTGTGGCCTAGCTGCCTCTAAGCTCCCTGTTGAATCAATGTTGCTTCTTGTCCTAAAAAGGAGAACAAATTTGGGTACCAACATCAGTGGTGTCGTTGCCAGAGGATCTGATTTACGTTGCTGGGAACTTAGTTCAATTTAATCCACGTGCATACATATTTGAAGCCATATCTATTTGACCCATCAACAACACCAACATCAATGGCACCGTTTTTGGGGACTCTCAGTTCAAAATCAAGAACCTGGTAAAACACTTCTTGTATGCTCCAAGTGTTATGTGCAATTCTTTTAGTTCCCACACCTAGTGCACTAGCTTTCATTTGATAAGTCTGGGTAAAGAAGGGTTAAAATCTTTCCATTTCCAGTTTCTAGCATTGACAGACCTTTGACAGATCATTTAGTGCATAAGCACAACTAAGGTGGAAATCCTTAGTGGTGACTCCTGTTGATCTAATTATTAAAAAGTACCAGTGTCTTAAAACTCTATCAAAGTCAGATCTGTTACTAATATTTGCAAAGCTGGAGGGAAGAAGATCTTTCTTTGCTAGGGATCCTACTAGGACACTATTTCTAGAGTTAGGAAAGAAAAATCAGAAGGAAGAAAATCTGGAGAGCTGTTGGAGATCAGAAGACAAGAAGAGGGATCTCCATTGATGAAAGTGAGTGGCCTATCATTGAAGATTACAGCTCAAGTGCATCTGAATCAGGCAGCCTCTTTGTGGAGTTGAACTCTCCAGCTAGAGAGGGACCTTCATTTGATTTTGAAAGGTTTGCTTCACACTCTGCACCTGTGTTTTCTGAGGTTGATAGAGATTTCCAAGAAGCAAGGCCTTTGGGGGGTATCCATTTTGAAAATTATACTCCTGTGTTCCAAGAACCTTCTTCCCCCCATTAGTTTTTCACCCCTCCAGGATCACCTCCTCAAATCAATATGGCTCAACCTAGACCTCCATTTGTTGTAAACACCTTTGGACCTATAAATTTTGTGGGAATGGCTGGTTACCCAAATGCAGTGCCTCAAGATGTAAGGAATAGAATGCCAAAGTTCCAGGAAACAATGCTATTACTGGTGATCAGCATCTAAAGTTTTTTATCAATATGATGGAGGATTTTGAGATTGAACATGAGGATGTTTATATCAAGTTGTTTATCCATACCTTGGAAGAGGATGCTAGGGACTGGTATAAAGCATTACAGATAACTCTATTGACTCTGGAATGAGATGAGAAATGCATTAGATTGCAGTATGGTGATAGGATTGACCCTAGGTAGGGTTCATTTTAAGAGACCTCTTAGAAATCGGAGGTGGAAAATACCTAGCGAATATCCTCGGAACTAGTTTCGTGGGAAGGCAAATTTTTTGGGGGTCCGACAATAAAATTTTCACCTAATTTTTAAGAGGTGTGATAGAAGGCTACAGATGCATGACAAGTATATTTGTTATTGCCACGTTAACCACCATGTTAACACATGATAGAAAATCTTTTGTCGTGCGTCTACAGCCCTACCCTGCGAGGGTCGTGTGACAACAAAATCTCCATGTCACGCGTCAACAAAATCTATGTCACACGTCTACTTTCTCTACACTCTGTTGCATGTCAACAAAATCTCCATGTCACGCATCAACAAACCCTCCATGTCACGCATCAACAAAGTCTTGCCGCATGTCCGCAGCATCCGCCCTCTGTCACGCGCTTGTAGCCTCTGCCCTCCTATTGTGCATTTATTGTACTTGATAATACATATGCCCCAGGTGGTATGAGTGATCTAGTAGTGTTCTACTTGGCAAATAATCTAGGATTATATAGGGGATAGTTTCAAGGGTAGGTGAAGCCGACCCCTAAAAAAAATTAAACTATAATTTTTAGGCGAACAGGTCACTAACCCGTGCACTAGAAAATTCACCTTTTCAAATTTTTCAAAAATGGAATATTCGCCATATTACGAATATTCGCCACTAAAATTATCCCCGAGGTCCCTAGTTTCTTTTGATAGAATTTGAAAATATCAAAAAGAACCCTAATGAGTTAGTACATGATTTCAACACAAGGTTTGATAAGACCTTGAGGAGATTACCTATCAGGATAAGGCCTTGTGATGAGTCATGTTTGATCAAATATACTGATGCATTTGATAAAAAGGTTGCATATTATTTAAGAGATAAAAACCCCACAAATTTGAGGTAGGCCTTCACCATGGCTTTGCAAATAGAGAACAATATCAAGGCAATTGGAAAGCCTTTGAAGAGAGAAGGTGTAAAGCTAGTTAACCTAGAAAAAGCCCAAACAAGCAAGGCTACTAATTTGGAAGAAGTTATGAAGACTTTGGCAGGGGCTATCAAAGAAATTTCCTACAAGTTAGCTTGAGCTGAGAAAGGAATAGGCAAAACTCATAGGGTCAACACAAGCGGCAAGGCCAAGACAGGTTCACTAATCACCAAAGATCTAATGACAGAGGCAAGGGACCTATTGGATTTGAAATAGGAGGTCTTGTGCCAAGGATAACGAATGGTACATGATCCTTTGGCTGCCAAAGTTCTTGTGGTGGAGGAGATAGATGTCATTGATTGGTGTGACAGATTTTTCATGCCCCATGCTCCTTGTGAAGAAGATCAACAAGAAGAAGAAGCAACTGATGATGATAATGATGATGATGCTTGTATGATGGAGATCCCTACGAGTTCACCAAGGGAAGCAACTTCAACTGAGGTAATAAGTGCTAGAACTGCTGCCACTTTTTGGGATTGCATCCACTGGTACCTCTTGTTCCCCCCTCTCATACTTTAGAAGTAGACACTGTACAAGATTTTGAATTTCCCACTAATGATTTTAAATACTTGAGGGCATTAATGATTGAAAAGTATGATGGAGGAGTTCCCTCAGAAGAAGATAGGCAGCTATTAATGAATGTTGTAGTTGCCCAAGAAAAGGAGCACAATACCAGAAGTAAAGTTGCCAAGGGGCCACAAGCCAAGTAAAAATTTCTAGTGCTTACCAAAGAAACCCAAATAAAAATGCATCTGGCAGAGAGCTTGTTTCCCCAAGAAAAAATTGTGTTCCTCCCCATGCCCAAAATGAAAATAATCCCATTCCATCTGATGAATTTTCCAATCTTTCCCCTAGTGCTACTCTACCCAAATTTTCTCCATATGACATAGCCCAAATTTTGAGTCAAATCAAAATTCCTGTCCCAATTGTTGAGCTGCTTAGGATCCCTGAGCACAAGAAGAGGGCTTTTGAATATTTGGGATTCAAAGGGGAGAGATCATACAAGGCAAAGATGTAAACAAGGTTGAGGTTCCCTTACCTATTGCAGAGTTGGAAAAGCCACAAGTATTAAAAGAGCTGGGGGAACCACCAGAGGTTTATTTAGGAACTTCTTTGGTTAAATCCCAGCTGAATGTGGATCCATTTTTCACTACCCTGGTTATCAAAGACAAGTTGTTACATAACTGTATGTTTGATTCTAGAGCCTCATGTAATGTCATGCCTCTTGAGGTCATGAATGAATTAGGTATCAAAGTAATAATAGCATATGGGAAGTGTACTTCATGGACTCTAGAGAGGTGTCAGTGGTGGGGTGTGTTAAAGATCTAGCAGTGTAACTTGTATCTTATCCTGGAAGAAACTTAAAGCTTGATGTAGTCATTATTGATCGCCCGCCAAATGGGGATGTTATTGTTAAGAAAGTGGGAAGCAAGTGTTGGTGGTAGTGTACAAATGGACATTTCTTATGCCACTATCCCCATTAAAGGAAACTTGGTGAAATTATATGGAGAGAAGAAGATGATGTACCTGATTGAAGACCCAAGCAATGCATCTTATGAAGTTTTGCAAGCAGATGTTGATCTTAACAATTTTGTGAGCTTTGTGGATTTCAGGGAGTATGAGAGTGTTGAAAATAGAGCTCCTAAGTATTTTAATTTTTTAGAATTTGGTCTATGTTTTAGCCTTGAAGAATGTCAAATAATTTGACTTAAACACAATGGAGGAGCTTCAGAGAAGATGGGTGGTTTACAAACAGAACAAAGAAGAAAAAGAGGTCTACTTCCAGTTGATGAAAACATATCAAAACCTCTTGGCATGGTCATATCTAGGATGGCAGGCACTTGAATTGTTTCCTTGATTATTTTATTTAAATCAGGAAAAAGTCTTTGTACAGTGTATAGTTTGTTGTTTGTTCCTCTGTTTTTGCTCGTTCTGGTCCTCGGTGACCTATTTTTGTTGGTTTCTCTATTTGTTTTTGAAGATGGCTTTGTTGCTCTCGCTTTCTAAACCGACTCCTTTTCCCAATGGATATTTTTGGCACTTGGTCTACTTTTTTCTTGTGGCACTCGCAGGAGCGCCCATCCTCGAGTCAGAGCCGATGTTGGTGCTCAAAATAGTCTCACCCTAGTTTGCCTTTGAAAATCTATCGATTTACGACCTCTGTCACTTTCCTTTTCCCGTGTTGTGCCTGGTTAATCTTTTTGCCATTTTTAATTTTTTCCTGGGTCATGGATCATTTATGGGTCCATGGTTTGCTCCTTGTTTCTTTGTTCCTCTAGAAAATTCTAAAAACTCGGGTTTTATCATACTTTTCAGTCTCCACAGTCGAGATTTGTCTTCCTTGTCATTTCTACCCTAAATACTTGAAGAAAATGAGTGGATGTATCTTTGAAAAACATATTTGAGCCTTGTAAATGTTTCTAAACTCTTTGTCCTTGAAGAAATTTTCATTTTCTAGCTCGAATGATCATTTTTCTGTATTTTACGGTTTGACGGGCATTTTCTCGGTCAAATTTGCATCCTTGCATCGATGGGGACGTGGCTTCTTTTGGTTGGTCAGGGGATGATGGGTGAATGCTTTAACTTATCACTTTTTGCCTTTTTGGTGAAAAGGAAAAATTGGTCACGTGGCCCCACTTATATCTAATTGGTTCTTTTGGTGCTTACGTGGCTTCTTCCAATTAGATGGGGTGCGGCGGGTTTGTTTTTGAACTTGTTCTTTTTGGCTACTTTGGAAAAAGTTTGAACTCACCTGCGGCCCCGCCAGGCTCGATTAGAGAAAATTTAAGGGCAGGGAAAAATTCTCACTTTGACCCCACAGGAGGACACGTGGAAGGTTCCGCTACTTTGCCTAGACTTAGACAAATTTTATGCAGTTGGTACAATTTGTCGTAAGCTTTGGTAACACGTGGCGAGCCCGCACTCGTTCAAGGTACCAAATTTTTGGGACCATCTCAAGGTGTGTCGTGATGACACATGGCAGGTTGAAAATTCAAAGAGAGGGAGGCGGACCATCGGGGCAATTTGGATTTTTTCCCCTTGAACATGCAAATGGCTAAAAACATCAAAATGGCCCACAAGCCCGATAAAGGAAAAGTCAAAGCTTGCTCCAGTCAATGGCGGAGGTGCGGACTATTGGAGGAAATTTGGAAAAATTTCCTTTTGGAAAAAAGGGGCCAAAAGTAAAAAGGGAAGCATTGTTCCGCTGCAATCATATTTAGACACGTGTCAGGCCCATTTTTTCAAGGACGGAGCTGTGGGGAAAACTTGGAAAATTTTCCCTTTTCCAAAAGGGAGTGAAATGTTAGAATTTGGCCACGGTCCCACTGGGGCCCACCTTAGGACACATGTCAGGCTCGTTTCTTGAGGGCAGAGATGCAGAGCAAAATATGAAATTTTCCCAAAAGTTGTAAAAAGTCAGAGGAAGCCCCGGGTCCGTTTTTAAGTTTGGATCTTCCATGTGGATGGCCCAAATTCAAAGAAAAGATCAACAATAGTTGAGAGTCGAAATCTGATTTTCCCTCCATTTTTCTACAACACGTCTAGAAGTGTGAGTTTTCATGATTCTTTGGTTTTTTCTACATGCCAAGTAGAGAAGAAAGTTAATGTTGATATCTGAAGTTTGGTGGGAAGATCTGGAAGGTGTCTTTCACCATTAAAATGGTCTGACTTTCATGCTCAATCAGATTTTTAGTTTTTCTTCTCCCAAGCATGCAAGGAGTCGATTTGATAGATCGGGGTAGAAGTGGTTGGTAAGTTGAAGGAAGAGTGATCTACCAGAACAAGGAGTTGAATGTGGGAGGCATTGATGAAATATGCCCCTTGAGCACCTAGAGACTTCTTGCAGATTTGATTATGAGAATCATGAAAGAATCATGGTGAACACTAGTGCATTAAATATTTTTTGTCTTTTGGGGAGAAGGGGCTCTGTTGTAAATGTTATAAATGGCACAAATTTTTCATGCAAATGGTTGGGAGTTTTTGGAAAAGTCATAGACTGATTTTTCTAGCAGAAAAAGCTTGACAGAGCCCATCCATTTTGAGAAGCCATTTAAGAATCCTGTATATCTCTCTTTGTATCAAATTCAATTGTGTCAAGGTGGTTGCAAGTGTACAGACCATTGACAAGCTTTGAGATTGTTCTGGAAACTCTCCCTTGCTGATAAATTTGATCAAAATTGAGTTATTTTGTGTTAATCTTGAGTAAAGTGTATTTATTTCATCTCTGAATGCATGCAAGTATTTTTTCTTATTTCTGTTGCAATCTTGTATCAAAATCCAATCCAATCACACAAGTCTTAATCCTTGTGATAGTTTAGTGGCATCTGCAATTTCATTTCTCAGAAGAGCCTTCATTTGGGAGTGAGATAAATGGTTTAAAATCACTTTTCTTTCATTTTGTTGACAGAGATTATCTGTAAGCCTCTGGGTGTACCTCAGGTGTGGTTTGATTTGAATCTTGGTGCTTTATTGGGTTTTATAACTTGAGCCTTCATGATAGAATCCCATAGGTTGTGTGAAAGAGTGCTAATCTGGGCCTCCATTTAGGCACATATTCTAGTTGAAGAAACATTTCTAACTTTTGTGGTATTTTGTTGGCTGAAATCCTTCCATTTTGCATAAGCTCTCAAGGATCTGGTGAGTCAAGTTTATCATGTCTCCCCTCCCACCAAAATCTATTAAAAAAAACATCCAATCCCATCCATACTACCCTTTTTCTGCTCTATATACCCACATAAGACCAAAATCCATTTGCCAAAGTATGCAAGATAGATTAGGGTCTCAAATGTCTTTAGTAACCTTTGCCTTGTTGTGAAAGTATCTCCATGATCTAGAAGTGACAACTCGTGAGAGTCAGATCTAGTGTGTTGATCATATTTTCCCCAAGGTCTTCTCTACAAAACTTATGCAAAAGAAGGGTACTTGTATCTCCTTTCAAATAACAGAGGTTACAAAATAGGTTCTCTTACCTTGGTTGAAAGGCACAACCTAAAATAGTTAGGATAAGATCATATCCTTTTAAGGTGCTACCCATCTCTCCACAAATCCAAGTAATAAAGGGACAGTTAGATCTCCTCCCCGGATAATAAACGACATATATTTGTGACCTGGCTGCCTCTAAGCTCCATGTTGAATCAATGTTGTTGTTTGGCCTGAAAAGGAGAACAAATTTGGGTACCAACACACCCTACAAAGGATAGGAGATCTAGGATCCAACATCTTATACCAGTATAGTGGGAAGGGAAATCATTTCATAACATCCGAAGAGGAGAATGAAATTCCTATCTTGATAGGGCCAAAAGTCCTTTCTAGCTACATATTGGTCATGAAGAAGAGTGGAGAAATATTGAATTGTAAAAGGGCAGTTTGGAATTGCTAGAGCAAGTTATGAAGAAGATGAATTAATTTTTGAGAATTTCCTAATTGAAAAATCAATCAATGTTTTTGTTCATGATAAAGAGGTGTTCGCATTTCCATTCGAATAAGAAGATTCTTTTGAATATGTCATTCACAAGGAAGAGACTATAACTTGTAATGAGCCTTTAAAATTTTGAAAGAGGAATATTTGGAAGAAATACTTATAGTTGTAGATGAAACAAAATATCCTTAGCTTAGTCTTTAAATCATAATGTAAGCCATGGAATTGAAAGAAATGTAAAAATATAACTCGACCTCTCAGTTGATTTAACCAAAATTCATGATCAAGATGAAAAATTAGATATCTCCCATGAGAAAATTGTCTACAAATGCAATGTGTTATCTAATTTTCATTGCCCAATAAGATTAGATAACAATCAAATTCCTCCTTAATTGAGGTTCCCACAGTTTCAAATCACACTAAAAATCAAGCCTTCCGCAATACAGCTGAATCCATGATTAAAGCCAATATCGAGACACACAAAACTCAAAAGGAAGAAAAAATGTCACAAACAGTGCCAAATGTCAACTTGGCATGAGTTCCAGGAAACAAAGTAAGTGGAAGCTTCGGAGCCCCATGAGGATTACACGTGGAGTCAACTATGGATGACCCACCCAAAGTAAAAGTCTTCGCAGTAATGTACGGCCATATCATTACTTACCCAAAGGATAGCCGCCCGATCGCAAATAAAGCTAGGTGTCAACCTTGCACTCCTAGAAGCTAAAATTAAAGAAGAGGCCCTAGAGAAGTGCTTGAACTCTATGTGGATTTCATTAAATCAGCTCGAGTTTGAGGTAGATTGCTAAAATATTGGCGATAAGCCAACATCCATGTAGGGGGAGTTATGGAACCTATCTAAAAGGTTTAAATATTTAGATCTTTTGAAAATATCAAAGGCAAAGGGTCATTTAGTTGGTCTTTTCAAGGATGAAGTTAATGTGTAGTTCCGTGTGAAGAGTGCAAACCTGGGGATACTTAATTTGTTCACCTACATTCAAAGTGTCATTCTCATAAAAATAACATAGATAGGCATCACTTGAATCATGAGCTCAGGACCCAATGCATAAGTAATTAAAGATCCAAATATGTAATAATGATTTGGAAGAATAAGTCCGCTCTAGGGATTTGGTTGTAAAATAGTTAAAGAGATGCATTAAATAGGCATGGATCTCACTCTTTAAAGAAAAGATAATGGGAAAATGTGATAAAGATGTCAAAAAATCTATTTTGTCACTTTGCACCATTTATCATAATTAAGAAAGAGTTTGAGAAGGGTCTCTCATGCCCTTCTCCTCCTATATATTAAACCAAAGGCTTCAAAATAAAAAGACACTTCTGGAGTTAGTTTCTTCTTTTGTCTCAGTTCTTCTTCTGTAAAAGGTAGGAGGCTGGAGCTTTGGCCTTCTTTATGAGATTGTAATGACATTTTGCCTCTTACCTATTGTAATATTGTGTACTATATTTGGAATAATATAATATACCATGTGATGCATCATGTCCATCCTTTGCGTAATTTGTATTATCTCTGATAGCCTTTATTTCAATATAGACAACTGTGCATTTTGGTGTTATTGCTATCTTCAGAAGTTGTGCTTGGATAAGTTTGGAGTAGTGTTTTGTGTGGATCATCTATAGTCTGTGGTGCATCTTGTCCACCCTTTTCATTGCCCACCTTTCTCTCTATTTTATCCAGTCGCATTACGAGTTAACTCTTTCACTTTTCAGTGCATCGCCCCGTTAAGTTTAAAGATTAGTTCATTTTCTCTGACCCTCAACTCATACCATAGAGAAGATCCAGCTTCTTTAAAATATGGAGGTCACCTTAGGGTGCATGTCCCACTAACCTAAGGTTTCCTATGACTCTGGATATTCGTTCGCTAAGGATAATCGTCAACAAAATGATAAAAGTGAAGTTTTATATTTTTCTTTTCAAGAGGAAAATTATCTAAATGATGAAAAGGATGAAACAAAATTCTTTGAGGACTCCCATAATGGAGTGAAGTTCAATGAGCTTTGGGATAATTAATCAATTTCTCCAAATTGTTTAATTGAATTTCATAATGAAGATTCTTAAAATGAATGTGAAAGTTATCTCTTAGAAGTTTCGAAGGAGGATTCCATGTTAGATATCTTGAATGTTGCTAAAGAAACGGAAGCTCGGAGTTTAGTTTTGATATCTTGGCTCATGCCATAGCTATGCAAGATAGGTATGAAGCCAAGTTTTATTATTCATTTGATTCTCAAATATCTCATAATAAATTAGAATAAAAGGATGAACTCAATGCTTCTCATGAAAAATTTGTTAATAAGCATGAACATGGGAAAGTGAAATACTTGAAACATTTTAGAAATCTAATAAAAAATATGCCTTGGGTGGTAATGAAATGAAAAGATGAAAATCAATAATGTAGATGAACATAGAAGACAATTTGTAATTTGAGATTGATTTTCAATATAACAAGAACACCAAAATTTATGGGAAAAGATATGAGCATCGGGAATAACTATGTAGGATCAATCCTCCCAAGCATACATGCATCCATGAAAGTACCTAGATTTCATAAGTAGTTGAAGAAAAGAGGCTACTTCCTTGAACGATCAATGGCTTCACTGAGATAACCATCACTCGATGTTACCCATTCAGGGTAAAACATAAAGAGAAATTTTCTAGAGTGAAAGCGGGTTGTCCCCCACATGTACCATAGGTGATTATAGGTTGTGTGTTTCCCTTCCTTGTTGTGTGTGTTTCACTAAATAATTATGTGTAAAATAGATCAAGTAAGAGGTTAGGAAGAATACCTATGAAATGAAGGAGGAAGGTATGATACGCATGTCATTTAATTTTGATCCAAGATGATTGTGGAGATATTCCCTTTAGCTAGGAGGAATGACCTGTAAGAAACATAACAAGCACACAAGATAACATTAATAATATAGGTTAGTGGATTGCCTAGTGAGTGCTAGATCTGAGAAGTGAGGTGCTTCCTAGAAGGTTTTCAATCCACTTTCAAATACAATTTAATGCAAAAATATCATGAAATAAGGAAATCCTACTGTAATTGTATGATTTAGGTATCTCGTGCCAATACAATAAGTAAATCTAATATAACAAGCAAACTTACAATTAGATCCAAAGGTTTGGTAGTTTTTTCTAGGTTTGTAGGTCTAGGATTGATTAGGGAAGGTCTAGGTTGGTTTTGGTTGAATGGAAGGCTTGCTTAGTCGAGAGGGTGTAAATGACACAAATACGATCTTGGTCGGTTGATCGATTCTAGTATATGGGTGAGATCGACGGCAGCTAGGTAAACCAACGTCGGTAGGGGAAATGGGTGGTAAATTAACAAAAATGACCTTTTGGACTCTCTATGATTGCACAGAGAGTGAGGAAGGTGTGGTTAGGCTCGTAATATAATTGAGGAGACTCAAGAATGCAGAGGAAGAGGTTAAGAAAGGTGGAAATTCTTGAAATGATTGGGCTGGTGGATTGTTAGGAAGATGGGGATATCCATGTAAAAATAGAAATGAAAATACTGAAAGAAGTAAAAGTTCTACAATAAAGTAAGCACATATGATCAAAACCACATTACTTACTTATTACTATGAATATCTCATAAATTAAGTTGGTTGGTGATTGATTGATGAGATGATTTATGGTTGATGTGTCATAACAATACAATCTGGCATGTTTCCATGAATACTTCAATGATCTAGAAGAGAAAATATTTCTTGTACTACACTCTGGTGGTGTGTAGTTGTTTTGATACAAGAATGGATTTGAGACTCATGCTTGATTGCAATAGAATTCCCAAAACTGAAATCACCAACCTTTGTAAAGAGTTGTAAATTTGTATATAAAGGAACCGATGGTGGTTAGGTGACTAGCATCGAAAGAGGATAAATTAGTGTCATTTATGTTGAATATTTTTCATTGTTATATGTGTTTTCATTGATTTCAATATTGATGAGGTTATATCAAGATGCATTCATGGAAAAAGGAGCTAATTGGTAAAGTGAGCATGAGAAGCGAGATGAAGGTTAATTGGAATTGTCATCTCATAAAGGCTTTGAGATGATCAAAGATAACTCCTAAATGACTTAGAAAACTTTTGTGCAAGCAACAAATATAAGGTTCTAGCTACCAAGTACATAAGATATCCACGGAGTAAAGAAATTCAAGGAAGGAGCCACAAAATAAAATAAAGTTCGGAAGAAGCCCCAAAGGGTGAGTGCCACGAGAGGGAGAAGGTCATAAGGTAAAGCTGCAGGTATGAAGATTTGGTGAAAGCCACATATAAAAGGGAAAAGATGAAAAATCGTGGATAAGTAGAAATTTTGCTAAGTATAAAATATTTCCATAGATAGAAGGAAAGTTGTGAAGAACTAGAAAAATGATAAAATCCGTGGAAGGTAGAAAAAGGGAGGAATCCATGAGAAATTGAAAATTTTACACAATGCATACAGATGTTGCAGATAACTAAAAATCCACATAAAGAAGGGAAAATCTGAAGGAAAAAGGAGAAGCCACGATATGAAGGAAAATATCAAAGACGCCAAAGGAATGTGGAAGCGATCAAAGTGAACTGGAGTGGATCAAGGACAATTAGTTAGAGTTCAAATTGAAAGAGTGAACATTTGCATTCAGATTTCAAAGAGATTTGATTGAAAATCATTTAAAAATGTAAGTACAACTAGAAATTTGCACAGACAAATGAAATTCTCTGTTCCAACTACTAAGCATTTAATGCATGTTGACCATGAGGCAATTTGGTTATAAGCTCGATGGAGATTCCCAATTTCAAGGTGAATTAAAATAATGCAAATAAGATGGGTCGTCATTTTAATTTCATGATGAAAATTATAAACAATGCAAGTTTTCTATTTTTGGAAGTCGGCCATTAAAAAAAAATCATATTTGTGGAAGAAGGAGGAATGAATCCAAACAAGGAAAGAATAAAATCTGGACTCAGCTGGAAACATTTAATGATCCGGATTCACAGTGACAGATTAGGAAGAGTACACAATGTAAATTTCAAAGCAAGCATTTTGAGTCATTTGAGTAATAAAAGAAAATATGGAAGCAATTCAATTGGAGTTTTCATGAGAGAAAATGAAGGCATTAGAGATAAAAGAGTGACAAATGCGAGGAGAGAAGAAAATATGATGCAATCAAGCCAAGAAGAGCTACAACGGTGAACAAAAAGAGGGGTGAAATAGATCAAGTGATGGATAACATGATCACATAAGTAGTGTATAACAATGACAGATTGAATGAGTAAAAGAAATTAAAATGAATGAGCGAAGAAAGTGGCAGAGAAAGAACACAGATCGATCCAAAAAAAGAGATCATAATCTATTGAACAAAGTAATCTCTAATTAGATGATCAAATTATGATCATAAAAGAAGTCTAAGTTATAGCTTTTGAATTTAGAGAGTTGTATCTTCCTTGAAGGTGGGTGCATGTTAAAGAAATCTCTTGTGATGTGTAATATTCACTTGATTCCTTTGTTGTGCATAATATCAACATAGATGTAGAGGTTAGTGCTCTTGTGGGATCGATGTCTCACTAAACAAATATTATAAGATGTGTTATATTCTTATGAGTCCTTTCTTTGTGTAATATAAACAATGGTTTTGGTGGGTTTTTCTCTCGAAAGGTTTTCCGTGGTAAATCTCTGTGTTCTGTGTTTATGTGTTGATGAATGTTTAATTGAATATATGATACTTGTAAATATACACTGATAAGGAATATATTTATCTGGAATCAAAGTGTAAAAGTTTTAATTAGGCCCGATTCACCCCCCCTCTCAGTGCTTGTGATCTGCAACAATTGGTATGAGAGAAATTCCTCATTACAGAATCTTAACATATTTGAGGATATCCTCTTATCACAAGCATGGCATCAAATCAGGCACAAGGCGGTCTATTACTATCCAGATCACCTCTGTTCACAGGAAAAAATTATGCATTATGGAGAATAAGGATGAAAACATATTTGATGTCACTTGGGTTTGACATCTGGGAATGCATTAAGAAAGGATATACAACTCCACCCACACCAATCACCTCTTCAGAAGATAAGGCTAGAATATGAGTGCAACTCAAGATCTATGAATGTTATTTTATGTAGTTTTATTGAGACAAAATTTATGAAGGTAATGCACTACACAACCTGTGAAGGAGATTATGAACCAAATTATAGAATATCTACGCAGGATATGAAAAGTCAAGATGGAAAAATTGCATACCTACATAGAACAATTTGAGAATTTGAAAAATGAAAGATGATGAGAGTATAGTGGCCTACATGTAGAGAATAGATGAAGTTATTAATATGGTAAGAGGTCTATGCGAGACACTAGAAGAGTCAGTGTTAGTTCAAAATATCCTAAGATCCCTGATTGACAAGTATGATGTGAAGGTTTCATCCATAGAGGGATCCAAAGACATGAAGACTCCTACAATGGATGAGCTACAAAGAACCCTTGTTGCATATGAGATGAGAACTATTAGAACCAATACCACCAAGAAAGAAGTGGATTTCAAGGTTAAGAAAGAAACAAAGTCCATTCAAGTAGATGAAGATGAATCAGGTTCGTAAATGAGCTAGATGAAGAAAATATTGAGGCATTTTTCATGAGGAAGCTGAAAAGAGGCTCTAGTAAGTACAAAGGAAAAATCCCATTTAAATGTTTTGCATGTGGTCAAGTAGGACATTTTTCCAACAGATGTCCAAACAAGAATAAGGACAATCAGTCGAACATGAGGAACACAATCATAAACATAGTAGAAGAGAAACTGAGTATAAAAAGAAAGATAACAAGAATAAATTCTTCAATAACAAAAGAAACTTATACTCTAAAGAAGAATCTAGTGAATCAGAGGTGAGTAACACAAAAACTCAGAAAATGAAGATAATGAAGATCAATCAGAATGACTATTTATAGATATAGACGTGGATGAAGAACGTAGCTCTAGAGGGAAGAACTATATTGAATATGAATATTCCAATGGAGAATATGTTGAGGTAAATCTTGAAGTAGAGTGGTGAGTGCACTTGAATAATTGCAACTATGCAGAAAGAATAATTTGAGATGTCAATGTTGGGTGATCTGTCATTCTTTTGGGTTAAAAATCATCAAACATATGAAGGCATATTTATATCCCGAATAAGTATATCAAGGAAATGATGAAAAAGTTCAGAATGGAAGAATGCAAAACAATTGATACACCTATGGAAGTTGGATGCAAGATGAGTAGAAATGATGATTCGCCAAAGGTAGACAAAAATTATACAATTCCGTGATTGGCAGTCTACTTTACTCTATAGCATCAAGACAAGACATAATGTAGGTAGTGGGACTTGGTGGAATATTTCGAGAAGATCTAAGGGAAATACACCTCAAGATGATCAAGAGAATTTGAGATATCTCATGAGAACACTTGAGTATGGACAATGATACCCCAAAAACAATGATTTCAGCATAAAAGCATATACAAATACAAATTGGGTAGACAATGTTGATGATAGAAAGAGCACAAGTGGAGGAGCATTCTTTGTTGGAAACTGCTTGGTATCTTGGCTAAGAAAGAAACAATCATCAGTGGCTCTCTCAACATGTGAAGTAGAGTATATAGTTGTCATGATGTGTTGCACACAAGTTCTATGGATGAAGTAGACATTGGAAGATTACAAGGTAAAATATGAAAATCCAATTCCTTTGCTATGTGACAATACAAGTGCAATAAGTGTCTCTAAGAATCCATTGTTCCACTCAAAGACCAAGCATATACCTATAAGATATCATTTCTTGAGGGAACAAGTAAATGAAAAAAATATTAGTCTAGAATATGTGAGCAAGTAAAGAAGAAATTGTAGTTATAATGACTAAACCGTTACAAAGGAAACATTTTAGCACTTAAGGAATGAATTGGGGGTCATACCCAGTCCCACCAAAAACTAGAGGGTATACAAGAAGCACAAGGAGCATTATCGGGAAATATTTGATCCTAATAATAGTGTCAAAGTGCGGAAGAGCTAATCTATTAGCTCAAATTTATCAAAGCATGCATCAGCTTAGGGGAGAATTACTGCGGAAACACCAAAGAAGATGGATAAGAAGCATAAGCCTAGGGGGAGCTTCTTGAGGTAAGCACATGAAGAAATCATCTTACAAGTACACTCAGTTATGTGTAGCATAGATGGACCTTTGTCATTGTTGTCAAAGGGGAGAGATAAAGAAACCACAAACCAGTGCATGGATACAAAAGAACAGGAGAAAGGCGAATTCAGGTATGCAATCATTTTTCCATCAAAAGGTTATACGAGTTTCTACATGATGGAGTGTTTCCATCAATGACAAAGGGGAGATTGTTGAATATTTTTCATTGTTATATGTGTTGTCATTGATGTCAAGATTGATGAGGTGATATCAAGATGCATTGATGGCAAAAGGAGTCAATTGGTAAAGTGAGCATGTGAAGAAAATGAAGGTTGATTGGTAGTGTTAGCTCACAAAGGCTTTGAGATGATCAAAGATAATTCCTAAAGGACATAGACAAAAATTTTTGCATGTGCGGATATAAGGTGCTAGCCGCCAAGTACATAAGAGAGTCGCGAGTAAAGAAACTCAAGGAAGGAACCGTAAAATAAAGGAAAGCTCCAAATGAAGTCGCATTTAAAGGCGGTGAGTGCCAAAAGGGAAGGTCAAAAGGTAAATTTGTAGGTATGAAGATTTATTAAATGCGTATAAAATGGAAAAGATGAAAAACTATGGATAAGTAGAAAAGTTGCTAATTATAAAACATTGTCGCGCAGCGAAGGAAAGTTGTGAAGAACTAGAAAAGGAGAAAAGCTGCGGAAGGTAGAAAACAAGGAGGAAGCTGTGAGAAGTTGAAAAAGCCGCACAATGCATACAAATGTCACGGATAACTAAAATATGCATAAAGAAGGGAAATCTAAAGGACAAAAGGAGAATCCACAATATGAAGGAAAAGATCAAAGACGCCAAAGGAAGCCGCGGAATGATCAAAGTGAACTAGAGTGGATCAAGGACAATTAGTTAGAGTTCAAATTGAAAGAGTGTTGCATTCATATTTCAAAGGAGATTTGATTGAAAAATATTTGTAACTGCAAGGACAATTAGAACTTTGCATAGACCAATGAAATTCTCTATTCTAGCTACCAACATTTAATGCATGTTGACCATGAGGAAATTTGAGTTATAATCTCAATGGAGATTCCTAATTTCAAGGTGAATTAAAATAATGCAAAGAATATGGGTCACCATTTTAATTTCATGATGAAAATTCTAAACAATGCAAGTTTTCTATTTTTGGAATTCGGACATTAAATTGATTTGTCAGATGTGTGGAAGAAGGAGGAATGAAGCCGAACAAGCAAAGAATAAAATCTAGACTTAGCTGGAAACATTTAATGATCCAGATTCATAGGAGATAGATCAAGAAGAGTACATGATGTAAATTTCAAAGCAAGCATTTTGAGTCATTGGTGCAATAAAAGAAAATATGGAAGCAATTTGATTGGAGTTTCTCATGAGAGAAAACGAAGGCATTAGATCCAAAAGAGAAAAAAATACAGAGAGAGAAGAAAATATGATGCAATCAAGCTAAGAAGAGCTATAGCGGTGAAGAAAAGAGATGGGTGAAATCAAGCAAGTGATGGAGAACATGATCAAATAAGTAGTGTATAATAGGGCGATTAAATGAGTCAAAGAAAGTAAAATGAATGAGTAGAAGAAAGTGGCAGAGAAAGAAAAAAGATTGATCCAAAAAGAGATCATTATCTATTGCATAAAGCAATCTCTAACTAGATGATCAAACTGTGATTGTAAAATAATTCTAAGTTGTAGCTTTGAAATTTAGGGATTTGTAGCTCCTTATGGTGGGTTCTGTAGAAGAAATCTATTATGATGCATAATATTCACTTGATTCCTTTGTTGTGCATAATATCAACATAGGTGTAGGGGTTGGTGCTCCTTGTGGGATCGGTGTCTCACTAAAAAAATATTATAAGATGTGTTATATTCTTATGAGTCCTTTCTTTGTGTAATATAAGCAACAGTTTTGGTGGGTTTTTCTCTCGAAAGGGTTTCCCATTGTAAATCTCTATGTTCTATGTTTATGTGTTGATGAATGTTTAACTGAATATATGTTACTCATAAATATACACTGATAAGGAATATATTTATCTGGAATTAAATTGTAAAAGTTTTAATCAACACTGATTAAGCCACCCTCTCAGTGTTTTTGATATACAACAGGTTAGGGTGAAAATGTCCTTTTTACAAAAAAATAGGTAGATATTCCCAGATTTGGCATGCTTTCCAAGTTGGGTCCACTTAGGAAAGTGCGGCTCACATGAGAGAAGGCGGGAAGATCATAGAATAAGTCTAGTTAGGTTTAGGAATAAATCTTAGTTATTTAGGTCAAATAGTGACTCAAAGTGCTTGGGGGTAATGACTTGGTCATTTTGGGTTAAATACCCCTAGGGTGATGACTAAGTTAATTCGAGTGTCAAATAGGTGTGGGAAAGGTTGGTAGGTAAAACATCATGAGTATTAATCTCACAAGGTATAACGAGTAAGAAAATTTTAGTGTCAAATAGGCACGAGGCAAGGTCATAGGTAAGGCCACATTAGGGGTTAAAACATGCCCCAACTGATTGTGAGGTTGGGTCATAGGTAATAAGGTCATTAGGTTGAGTGGTAAGGCTAGGGAAAACTTGGCTTAGCAAAAAAGGGTTTTGAAAAATCAAATGTGGTGATAAGTAGTGCAAGGGTTTCAAAAAGCTAATTGATATCGGTTATGGAAAACCGACGGTGATCAATGGAAATCGACCATGATACACTAGGGCACATGACCAATGTCGGTCAAGCCAAACCGAGGTTGTTCAAATTGGGGTAGGGTAAAAAGTAAAAAATTTTATGTTACATATTCATTTTAACGTTTCTAGTTATAGTAAATGATAAAGAGAACTCAAATGTCGGTGCTTTTCATGGGAGGAAAGGATGAGGATCATTTCTAGGCTAAGTTGGAGGTATCTAAGTGGTTAGATGAGCTAGGTAGAGGGGTACACGAGATCATTCAAAGTGATTTCATTTACTAGAGGACTAAGAGCTTGATTTGGGCATGGTGAGGTAGAAGAGGGCGCAGAGGACCACCAAGTACAAAGACTAGAGGTTCCGGTGAGAAGGAGGCACCGTATTGAGGTAGGATTCAATCCATAATTTTTGTTTAAAATTTGAGGTATAATGAAGAAAATGGGGGATTTTTAAATTGAAATTTGGGTAAAAATGAACAAAATTGGGTACTGGGAGGGTGCAATGTAGATTAAGTAGGTTGGTAAATGAATGGGGGTGGGTTTTAGGCTGAATTTGGGTAGATTTTAGGTTGTTTTCAAAAAAATAGAATTTTGGGGCACGGGGTTTGGCCTTAGGGTCGAACCAGAGACTAACACCGGTTAGGCTACAGCCAAATTTGGTTGGCATACTGACGTTGATGGGTTAATTGGTGATCGGTACCGATTAGGGTGACCCAGTGTTGATCACTGTGAAAAGTAACTAAGGACTAATATGTGAAGTTTAGGAGGACTAAATGGGCTAAAAATGAGAGGGTAAAGAGGTGAGGTAGGTAATGGGATAAAATATAGATATAATAGAGGTGGGTAAAGCTAGAAGTGGTTGGGTGTATGGTTAATTTAGGTAAGAATAGACGGGGGATAGTGAAATTTAGGTCAAATACGTTATGCAATATAGTGATGAAATAGAATTGGGGGATGCGTTTAGGCTAGATAAAGTGGATGAGATGTTAGAAAAATAGGCTTATGTGTGGGTAGGTAGGGAAATGTGGATGTGGAATAGGAAATCATGAGTAAAACTAGGTATGTACTTGACTGGTTGAGTTACATAGATGCAAGAATGACACCGGTTGACGATGTGAGATAGGGTCCCACCATTATTGGGGGAGATGTGACCCAACATCACAAAGGAGGAGTGGACCCACATGCGAGGGGTTGGACTAGTTGGCATCGGGTGGCATAGGAAGATCGGTGGGATCACAATCTTATGGTCACTCTCATCGATAGATGGGATGCAACGACCAACACATTCCATCTACCCACTAGCGAGATAAAAATCACGTTGGAAGATGTATATAGGATTTTAGGGCTACAAATTTTTGGAGAGCTGTGTATTTTGTGTCATCAAATGAGGCATTTGAGTCGATGATTACAATGTTTAGGGAGGTGACGAGTGACTTGATTGAGAACAATGTCAATCTTATTTATGGAGTGATGTATATTGATCACCCATAGGGAGACTCGGTTAGCAGTATTGATGATGGTAGTAGTGGGGTGTTATGAACTCCCTAGACTCGAGTGTGGCTAAATTCTTAGGAGATTGATGGGATTTCTACAAGATATGGTGGAGGATCGAGTCTACTTTATGTAGGCACCAATATATCTATCACATTTATACAGGAGATGTGGGGCTATCAAAGGATGTGATGATACAAAAAAATTGTATGTTTCTACTACACTTTGTTGGAATATGAGCACATCGTTATTGTGCACCCACGGGGGCTGCCAATAGGAGATTGGCATCATCTTTGGGTAAAGGACTAGATACAAGAGATGGGTGGCAATTGGAGGTCATCCACGAGTTGAGAGGCCACTCACAATGTGGCCTAATATAGATGACAACTGGAGGATCTATACACCTGGACATAGTATGGTGACCCTACATTGGTTTTCCCACATGTAGAGGTATGGCGTGGTAGTTACAAGGGTTATAACTACTTAGGAAGATACAAAGGAGATGTGTCAGTGGGCACGATATGATTCCGGTGGATAGAGCCCGACGCTAGTTTGGACTACCTCGGGATGTGCCGACACCATTCCCTTAGTATGGTAGAGAGACGATGTGTAGAGACTCTTGTCTTCAACACATCCAACAGATCCTATAGGGCAGGAGGAGTAGGTGGCTAACAAGTGGATAATTGACACAGGTGTGTCTGATGGGTACAAATGCTGGTGGTTATTCCATCTACAAGTAACACCACCGCGTAGCCATGGCGATTAGAATTAGCTACGATTATTATGCATAAAGATGAACTACATGGACAAGTGACTACTTTAGGGGTGTAATTGACAGAAGCACGGGCATAGGTGGCCACCTTAAGAGGGAAAGTGACTACTTTATAGAGGACATCGACATAAGAGAAGGCTCGAGCACCGCATAGGCACTGCATAGGATGGAGCACATGTAGTGGCCCTATAAGAACATGTCATAGGTTTACGGTGGTCAATCTGGCAAGTAACCTTGAGCACAATTTACCGCATTACACACATAGGTGATAGCATAAGCACACCGGACAAGCATCAAGATAGGGTCTTGTTATATAGGCACCAACACACTGGGACAAGATCCTGTGGTATAGGTAGGAGGACAAAGACCACTAGTACATGGGAAAAGGCCATTGTTATTAAGGTAGGGTTTATAGGTTGGGGTGAAAGCAATGGCATCACCCCATACACGGTATCCATGGCTAGGTTCGAGGATGCCTTGAATGAGGCTCACTATTACCAAGATCATCCGGCCATGACAAGTATTGATCTTTCATCATATGTTTATCACAGGCCCAGTGAGGAAGGCAATGAGAGGACTAGGTCTAGGAATCATAGCTTAGCAAAGATCAAGGGGGTCGTCGGCCCCAAACACATGAGTCGGGATAAGGTTACCAGCTCTTGTAGACGAGCCCATATAAGTACGACGAGGAGATGGTGGGTGTATAGGGACCAATAGAGGGTACAAAGGCGAGGAGGAGAGATGCTTACATGGTGGTTAATAGGGAAAGAGGAGGAGGTAGGTTAGAGTTGAGGAGAGGGACCTATTTGGGTGTGAGACTAGTGGATAGATGACACTTATTTTGATTTTTGATATATATACCTGCCTGCATGCCGAAGAGGCAAATTGTATATGATTTTTTTTTGAGATACTTGTATTATTGATATCTGTGTATATATGTATTGATGCACAAACACTCCATTATATAGTTTATTTTCATTATATAGTTGATGATTTTATGTAATCGATGATGTACTTGGTTTCATTTCCATTGGTATTTTTATTATGGAAACTAGGTGAGTTAGGCATGGTGGAGTTGATGTCATGTAGGCATGATGGATTCTAGGTCGATTA
Organism: Taxus wallichiana var. yunnanensis; assembly: GCA_018340775.1. Taxonomy (NCBI): domain Eukaryota; kingdom Viridiplantae; phylum Streptophyta; class Pinopsida; order Cupressales; family Taxaceae; genus Taxus; species Taxus wallichiana. The sequence continues at coordinate 490,891,774 of CM031242.1, read as the reverse complement.
GGCATGATGAGGTCTAGGAAAATTAGCCATGATGGAATTAGGTGTAGGTATGGTTGAGTCATGTGTAAACATGATTGAGTTTAGGTCATTTAGGCACACGGTGATTCTAGGTCAATAGGCATGGTTGAGTCAAGTGTAGGCATGATGGGGTTAGGTGTAGGTATGATGGGGTCAGAATCGGGTAAGTTTTGGTGTGATGGAATTTAGTTTATGATAGGTATGGGTGGGTCATATGTGCAAGGGCATGGTTGAGTCTAAAAATTTCCAAGTTCCGATTTTATGGAAATGATGTGTTGTTGATGTGGTGTGGTTTTAATTTCCAAGTAATTGATATTATGAAAATATAGATGACTTAAGTATGATGAAATTATGTATGTTTATATTAGTTATGAATTAATTTCTAGATTAATCTGTAGATGAAAACTAACTAGGTAATGATGTATGTGTAAAATGGGAAAAAGTTATGGAAAAGAGTGGTTGAGCTAGCCACTAAAAGCCCCATGCCCTCGATTTCTACCTAAATAGCCCCTGGTGAAAAGGGGCCTCAAGACGATGTATTTCTCCTATATGATGGAATAATACGATGAGGTGGATGGGTATACTGGTTGGTTTTAGACATGATTGATTTTAGGTAATTTAGGCATGGTTGAGTCTAGGTCATTTTATGGTTGAGTTTAGGTCATTTAGGCATGGTTGAGTTTATCTTTTAAGATGAGGTGATGAAAGTAGATGAGAAATGATGAGGTAGGTAAAAGGAGGAGAAAACCCATAATGTGAGTGTCGAAGGTCTAGTCCTATGTAAGAGAATTAAGAAGTAAGGAAAGAGGCGAATGGTAAAAGAGGTGAAATGCTTCAGATTTGGAAAGGACCCTAATGAGCATACCGAGGATGGGCTTATGAACCTAAACCCTTAGAGGAGCGCATGATTTATTGTTCTTAGGGTGAAAGAAGTTACATGATCACAAAATGTCACATGTGTGGAACGTCCCTTGAGTAGGTGAAAAACAAGAAAGAAGGGAAGGTGAGGTAGAGTGATTTGATTAGTGTAACTTTGTTCTAGGATATCATGCCCCTTCCTCAAGATACCCCAAACCAAAATAGGCAAGTCCATGACAAAAAAGTTTTATTTTTCTTGACTTTTTCATATTTTATTTTTGTTGTTGCTTTTTAATAGACTGGTTAATGCAGGAAGTCTATGTGGGATGAATAAAATGACTCCTTGAGGTCTTCGTGAAGCTGGTCAATGTAGGAAGCTTCAAAATATTTTATTTTTATTTATATAGAAATATCCTTCTTTTGGATAGATTATGTACGATAGGGCCAACTTTTATAGTTTTCCTTGAGGAGTAGTCTATTTATAGCGATGAGATAGAGAGCTAGATGCCTTTTTGAGGGAGTCATCTAGTTACAAGAGGTTTAACTCAAGGGTTGGATTTTGTATATCCCATATCTTAATTTTGAATTTCTTTGGACTTTTAAGTCATGGAAAAGATTATAGAGGAGTATAGGATTATTTTATGAAGGAAAAAATATAGCACGCAAAGTTTAACTATGCAAGAGAGGTTTTAAGTGATGAGCGACCATGGGATTCTATCCCAAACAGAATGAAAAGTATCCATGAGAATCATGCCATGATTAGTTCTCGTGGTACTCATATTTAAGATAAGGATGAAAGGTGATGAGATAATGACACAATTCTGTTTAGTCACTAGTCCTTAAAAGAGGTAGAGGAAAGGAATGGGTACTCAAGGACAAGTGCGTAATAGAAAAAGGTGATATCATAATTGATTAAAAAATAGAATGGTTGAAGATGCAAGGAATTGAGGGGCTCAGTTCAGGTTTACCTTCGAGGAAGGTAAGCGATAAGCACTCGATCCATTGGCATGAGTAACGATATAGGGTCCAAGCCAATTAGGAGAAAACTTGCCCCGTTTACTTTTCTCCACTTTTGTTACATGTTTATTTTCCTTCAGGACGAGGTTGCTAACCTTGAAGTTTCGTTCATGGACACGTTTGTCATAGGCCCATTTGATACTTTTTTATTATATTTGAAGGTGATCAAGAGCATTTAAATGGTGTTTTTCCAATAACTCAAGTTGTGCCAAATGGTCTTGGAAAAAATCATCATCGTTGAGCATTTATTTGAGTGAGATACAAAAATAGAATTTGGACTTCGATAGGTAAGACAACCTCTATATCATAAACCAAAAATAAAGGTGTGGCAGCAGTTGAGGTGCAAATACTAGTGCGATAAGCCCATAAGGCAAAAGGAATGTGCGTGTGTCAATCCTTACCAATATCGTCAACCAATTTCATAAGAATTTTTTTAGTTGATTTGGTTTGGCCATTTATATGAGGGTAATAAGGTGAAGAAAAACTTATTTGAATGTAAAAGGAGTCACAGAGTTTCCATAGGGTCTTATTTTTGAATTATTTTCTGTTATCGGTGAGGGTAATATGATGATTGTGGAATTCACAAATTTTATTAACTTTTGTAGAAATAAGAGGTACTGACTTCCACCCATTTAGTATAATATTCGGTAGTAGTAATAATATATTGATGACATTGGGAAGAATGAGGTTAATCTCTCCAACAAGATCCAAACCCCATTGAGAGAAATGCCAAAGGTCTCGTGCGACCTGTAAGGCATGACTAGGGGTGTGATGAATATTAGCATGTTACTGCGGCATTTCACACAATGCTTGACATAGTCACAACAGTATTGGTTTAGGTTTGGCCAATAATATCCAAAACGAAGGATGTGTTTAAAAACGAGGCCACTAAAATTACCTCCACAAATCCCATCATGAATTTCCTTGATGGTGTATGGGATTTCAGAACTTGTAAGGAATTGTAGGAGGATACCATCAAAACCGCTTTTGTAGAGAAGACCCCCCATGATAACATAGTGAGAGACACTTTTAATAAAGGCTTCTTTTCCGTTATAAGTAACATCCAAAGGTAGAATTGAAAGGGAAAGGTAGTCAGCAAAATGCTTATACCAAAGGTCACGTGGTTCAATTTTAATTTTTTCTACGAAGTTAACGTCTTAGAATAAATAAGATGGCGATTGCAACCTTTTTACTGTGAAAAACATTTTTGAGTCTGAAGGTGAATAGGGTATTTGTGAGGTGAGGCTAGCCATGGTATCCATAAATTTTTTAGTGGATTGTGGGGTGGTTTGAAGTTCATAATTATTAAAGGCGTCAAGTATGTCAACATGATATTTATACTTTTCAAGGATTTCATTATGACACTGTTATAAACCATTGACTTGGTTCACAACTAATTGAGAATCACCAAAAATATTAATGGAGCTAAGTATGTACTTACCTCTACTTCCATGTATATTTACTTGATGTCAAATTGTCACTTTTTATTTTGGCCCCTAAACATCTTTCTTCCTTTAGGAAGAGAGACCAAATCCCAAGTTCTCTCTAAGGTCCATCTACCAAGGAAATCATTAGCGATGGAGCTATGGACATAAAATGCAAGCCTATGCTATTTACTATTGTATTCCTTGAATGGGTTGAATGTGTTGAATGATAGTTATTGACAAGAGATAAGAAAGATGAAGAGTGTGTTTACTTGATTCTATTGTATTTCCTCATTAATTTTTTGACGAATGAGTAATGACATTAATAATGTAAGTAGTTGATTTTTATGTGTGTTTACTTGATTCTATCCAAGTTAAGAGGGCCATTTCAAATATTAACCCTATTATTATACATATATTTATGGAACTTTCAGATTGGGATAATACTTTATGGTGGCAGTATCAAGATGCACTATATGTTCCTAACATCACTACAAATTTGCTTTATATATATCAAATTTTTATTCTGGTCAAGAGAAAACAATGACACATGTCAAGGATATCGGTCATTGCAAATAAGTTCATACTATTTATGGGCCACGATCTTTATCCCCCTACCATATTTACATGATCTCATGTTTTAGATTTTGGACATCTTTACTAGTATGCACTATAATTATGTCCTCACACTCACACCGGGTTCCTTTAATAGTGGTTCTTTGATCAAGTAATCTCTAGTTATGGGTTGTGTTATTCTCTAGGAAATAATTGCTTATGGTATTCTTGTTTTTCATTTATTTGTTAGTTGTAGCATGCTTTGATACATTTGTGCGAGAGGGAATGATATCATAGCTAAAAGGAACAATAACCAAATTGTACCATGCTAAGAACATAGATGCTAATCAAACACCACGATCAATAAGATGAAATTAATTCACCATAATAAAATTTGCAAACAAATGACCAACAATATCATATATTATTATTGAAATCAATGAAATACAATGAGAATGGGCCTTGCTTATATAGGCAAGGAATAACAATCTAAGAACCATTCAAGGTAGATCAAGCCATAAATCATGGAAAGAACTAGTCATCAATGAAATACAATGAGAATGGGCCTAGCTTATATAGGAAATGAATAAAAATCTAAGAACCATTCGTGGTCGTAGATCAATCCATAAATCATGGAAATAACTAGTCAAGACCATAGATTTAGGAAAGAACTAGACATCAAAGATCTAGTCAATACCATAGATCAACGAAAGAACTATACCTAACAATTAGATAATATCCCCATAATATCTAAATAAATAAAAATAAATATCCACACACATAAGTGGGTGAGGATAAATATAATAAAAGTAAATAAAGTACCTAGGTGAACATGAGCTAAGGTAAATACCTACTCTAATACCCCCTCAAGTGAGTCTAGTGGAAAAATAGAAGTGGCATGTCCACAATATGAGTCCCGGAAACAAGGCCTGATGAGGTACTCATGTAAAATATATCCATGAATAAATCTCAAACCAAAAGAAGGAAATAATCCTACTAAAAGGAAAGAGAAAGAAGAAGAAGAAGAAGAAGGAAGATGTTCTCATGAACACCCCCAAGAACAAATTCTGAAACCCCAAGCATTCCACACAACTCAAGGTAGCGAGGTGATGCAAAAGGCTTCGTAAATATGTTTGCAACCTATTGCTGAGTTGGAATGTAATCTAAGAAAAGAAATCCATCCTGAATGTGTTGACGAATGAAGTGGATATGTATCTCAATATGCTTGGTCCACTAGTTCTCAATAGGGTTTCAAGAAATGTGAATTGCACTTTGGTTGTCACACCAAAGTACAGTCATTGAATCCTATGGGAATCTAAACTCTGTCAATAATTATCAAAGCCAAAGAATCTATTGACTCATTGTAACTCACGCCTGTACTCTGCCTTTGAAGATGAAAGTGCAATAGCTGTTGCTTTTTTCACGCCCAAACAACTGGAGTAGAACCAATTAAAAATATAGCTATAAGTGGAATGTCTATCATCAATAGAACTTTCCCAATCTGAATTTGTATATCCAAACAACTGAATAGAACCCCTAGTGTAGTGTAGGCCAAAGTGGGAAGTGTTGTGTAAATAGCGCAAAATACTTTTAGGAACCTACCAGTGACTAATATGAGAATAATGTGCAAACCGAGATATAAGCCCTACTACAAATGAAATATCGGGGTGAGTATGAGTAAAGTACATGAGACTCCCAAATAACTACCTATATAATGTAGGATCACAAAGTGGTGTGGTACATGTGGAAGAATGAATAACGCCTGATCGAAAATGAGATGGATTTGGCTTGCAATCAGCCATATCAAATCGTTTAAGAAGATCATGGGTGTAATTTTTCCGACTCAAATAAATCCTTGAATCTATCTGAGAAATCTGAAAACCAAGGAAATAATGCAATAACCCGAGATCTGTCATGTCAAAGCTGTGTAGAAATATCTCTCTCGAATATTCCGAATGTGGGAAGAAGAGCTACCAAGTAAGTAATGTGAGATCATCAACATACAACAAAATTATTACAATATCCTCACCAACATGATGGAGATACATTGTATGATCGAGTGGCAACAAACAAAACTAGTAGATAGAAAAAATAATCCATCTTCTCATACCAATCCCAAAGGGCTTGTTTGAGACCGTAAAGAGACCTTCAAAGCATACAAACAAGAGAATAATCCTAAACAAATCTAGCAAGTTTCTTCATGTATATTTCCTCTTGTAAATTTCCATGTAAGAAGGTACTCTTCACATCCATTTGGTATATGGGACACCCCTGTGATGTAACAATAGCATGTATAAGGCGTACAAAATCCATCTTGGCAATAAGTGTAAAAGTATTAGAGTAATCAATACCTTCAACTTGTGAAAACCCCTTTGTAACAAGACAAGCCTTATACTTTTCAATGGACCCATCATCTGCGTATTTGGTTCGATATACCCACTTACACCTAACCATATTTCTTCCTTTAGGAAGAGATACCAAATCCAAGTATGATTCTTCATCAAAAATAATATTTAGTCTGTCATCACATCATACCACTCTTGTATCCCATGAGCCTTTGAAAAAGATTGTGAATCCTCAGAAAATTCCTGACATAAAATTCAAAAACTTGTAGAATGTGTGTGATGATGCCTAATGGGTGGAAGATCCTTTAGGAAAGGTGTTTCCTCGAAACCGTAATATGAGCCCACTTAAAAATAGTGACAACATCGGTGGGAATAGGATCCTCAAAGGTATCTATAACCTCCTCATTAACCTCCTCAAAGAAAGGATCATCAAGATGAGATGAAGAAGAAGGAGTCATGGAAGAAGATGAAGAATTATGAGGAGTGAAGTGCTCATCAAACTGAACATGTTTTCAAAAAAGAACGTCATGAGTATCAGGATCTAAAAGTCGATAAGCTCTCATGTCCTCACAATTCCCTACAAATATCAAGGGTTTTCTCTTCTTATCCAAAGCTTTCCTTTTCTTCTTTGGCACAAATACCCTAGCATGGATCCTAAAGACTCGAAAAAATGATACATATGGCTTAGTGTTAGACCAAGCTTCCTTTGGAGTCAAATGCTCAAGCGCTCTATGTGGTGTGCAATTATGAATGTAGTTAGCACAATTAACTGCTTCTACCCAATAGATAAGAGGTAAATCTCTAGAATGTATCATACAGTTAGCCATTTCCTTCAAAGTTCTATTCTTCCACTTTGTTAAGCCATTATGTTGTGGAGTATGAGGAACATAATGCTGGTGAATAATGCCTTGAGTTTCCAAAAATCAGAAAACTCATTATTGAAGCACTCCCCCCATTATCAGTGTGAAGGTTTTTTATGCAACTCGAAGATTGTTTCTCAACCAAATCCTTGAAGACTTTAAAGTGTGAAAAAACATCACTTTTGTACTTGAGAAAATAAACCCAAGTACACCTTGAGAAATTATCAATAAAGTTAAGTGCATAATTAGCTCCATTGAAAGAGGTGGTTGGCAAAACCATCAATTACTATGCACAAGCTCAAGTGGTGAAGAAGCTCTCTTAGAAAAATTCTTAGGAAATGGATCTTGGTGTTGTTTCCTAATGCACAGCAAAAAACCCTCAAGACAAGAAAATCTAGAAAGATCATTTACCATACCATGAGTGCTCAACTCCTTCAAATATCTATAATTAAGATGTCCAAATCTTTCATGCCAAAGTTTACTCTCTAAATCTTCATGAGAAACCAATCCTGCCCCTATAGAAGAAGTTTCATCAAAACCCTCAAAGTGATATAGTCTAGAACTATGATCAACAATACCCGAGAAAAAAGTGAATAAGGCTCCAATAAAGTTCTTACTTTTTCCCCAAATGGTGTAAAAGTCACTTCAACTGTTTTCCTTGACCGAGAATGACAAATTTGATATACATAAAGAAAATTTGTAGTGATGTTAGGAAAATATAGTGCATCTAGGATATTGCCAACATCAATTTTTATATCACTTTTTCCCTCAATAGAAAGAACAAAAGAATCTCTAACCTCTATTTGGAAGTATAACTCAAACCTAGAGAAACAAAAGACTCCTCGAAAGAATTCATGTGATGAGAAGCACCAGAATCTATAACCCAATTTTCTCGTAAGTGGTGAATGAGATCTCCCATCAACATTAAGTTATTTTCCATGGTGATTAGAAGGAGGTGGAGTGGAGATAGAAATTTTTGTTTCTTGATTGTATCCTCTAAGGATTTCATTTGCTTATAATGCCTATATTATTCATAACCACCACCCCCACAAAAAGATCATGAAACGATAGACTTATTCTTGGATTTAGAAGACTCCTTGGGTGTAGGAGCACTTTGAGATGGAGAAGGGGTGGATTTGGTTTTAATTTTTGGTTTTCCCTTTCTCTTAGGATTAGATGCAACTAATGATTTTGAGAGGTGGAAGAGTCAAAGTGAGACAATTTGGATTCTTCCTAGTAAGTATTTCACAAAATGTTTCTAAGTTAGAAATTTTAAATTTGTCACCGAAGGCATCCATGCTAGAGAAAAAGGTTGAAGAAAATATTTGAAATATTCCTCTCAACTTGGATAAAATCAAGTAAACACGCTCTTCATCTTTCTTATCTCTTTCACTCCCCTTCAACTATGTTAACAAATGCTTGAACTTGGTAAGATAGTCTATAATTATTAGAAAATATTCGGGACTAAGAGAGGTGATCTCAATTTCAAGTTGCATGACTCTCATATTATCCACCTTACCAAATAAATCCTCTAATTTCTCTCATATTTTGTAAGAAGAGTCACATTTGTCCAAATGAAACAAAATATTGTCACTTACATAAGTTCCTATCAAACCCATACACTCATCAAATTTGCACTAGTACTAAAATTTCTCATATTCTCTAGTAAACATTGGTTGTTCTGAAGAAGTTAAAGCCCATAATCCTTTCCACTTAATTATTGTTTCCATTATTTGTTTCCATGTGTGGTAATAATGTGTTATTAATGGCTCAACATGATATAATGCAGAATTAGATAAAGATGACATCCTAAAAAATCACCAAGTGAAATGCAAGAACCAAACAATGCAACAAGACCCCCAAATAATGCAACAAGAGTCCCCCTAGATTTTAGCACTTCATAACGAGTGTGTGTTACAATATGGCACTTTATAATTATAGTGCAATTCTCAAAATAAATATTTCCAATGAAAGATCACAAAAAAGCATTTTTGCAGTAAATGACACTAAAAACCGGTTACCTATCAAAAGATACAAGCTTTTCAATATTATGCTCTACTATTTATTTTAGTTGCCAAGTAAAATAAAACAAAATGATCTTTCCTTCACCACACAAATAAAATGAAAGGGGGCTGGAGTTAAGCATCTACTAGTAGGAATCACAAGCTTTAAGCCCTCATTGACCTGTCCATATGACCAAGGGCTAAGGATTTCAATGGGTGTTAATATGGAAGAAATTGGAGGATTTATTTGATAAGATGGATCATATAAGAGCCATGCCACTTGAAATTGAGATCATCTCTCTTAATCTTGAATATTTTCTAATAATTATAGACTATCTTACCAAGTTCAAGAATTTGTTGACATAGTTGAATGAGAGTCGAAGAGATAAGAGAGATGAAGAGCGTGTTTACTTGATTCTATCCAAGTTGAGAGGACAATTTCAAATCTTTTTTTCAACCTTTTTCTCTAGCATGGATGCCTTAGGTGACACATTCAAAATTTCGACTTAGAAACATTTTGTGAAATACTTACTAGGGAAGAATCCAAATTGTCTCACCTTGATTCTTCCACCTCTCAAAAGGCATTAGTTGCATATAATCCTAAGGGCAAGGGAAAACCAAAAAGTAAAACCAAATCCACCCCTTCTCCATCTCAAAGTGCTCCTAAACCCAAAGAAAACAACTCTAAACCCAAGGAGTCTTCTAAATCCAAGAATAAGTCTAGCCTTTCATGCTCTTTTTGTGGGGGTAGTGGTCATGAAGAACATAGGTGTTATAAGTGAATGCAAGCCTTAGAGGATGCAATCAAGAAACACAAAATTTCTATCTCCACTCCACCTCCTTCTAATCAGCATGACAAAGCACTTAATGTTATTGGGAGATCTCAGTCACCATTTACTAGACAGTTGGGTTATAGATTTTGGTGTTTCTCATCACATGAATTCTTCCAAGGAGTCTTTTGTTTCTCTAGGTTTGAGTTCTACTTCCAAAATAGAGGTTGGAGATTCTTCCTTACTTTCTGTTGAGGAAAAGGTGATATACAACTTGATGGTGGTAGTATCCAATATGCAATATATGTTCCTAACATCACTACAAATTTGCTTTATGCATATCAAATTTGTCATTCTGGTCAAGGGAAAATAGTGACTTTTACACCACATGGGGCAGAAGTAAGAAAATTTTTGGAGCCTTATTTACTTGTTGCTTTGGGTATTTTTGATCATAGTTCTATAATATATCACTTTGAGGGTTTTTATGAAACTTCTTCTATAGGTATAGGATTGGTTTCTCATGTAGATTTAGAGAGTAAGATTTAGACATCTTATTTAGATAGTTGAAGGAGTTGAGTTCTCATGGTATGGTAGTGTGTTTTCCTAGATTTTATTTTCCGTAGGTAGTTTTCTCTGGATGTGCATTAGGCAAACAACACCAAGATCCATTTCCTAAGAATTTCTCTAAAAGAGCTTCTTCACCACTTGATCTTGTGCATAGTGACTTGATGGTTTTTCCTTCCCCCTCTTTCAATGGAGCTAAGTATGCACTTACCGTTATTGATAATTTTTCTAGGTGTACTTGGGTTTATTTTCTCAAGTAAAAAAGTGATGTGTTTTCACACTTAAAAGTCTTCAAGGCTTTGGTTGAGAAACAAACTTTGAGTTGTATAAAGAACCTTTGCACTAATAATGGGGGAGTACTTCAAGAATGAGTTTTTTTTTGGAAACTCAAGGTAATATTCACCAACATTTTGTTCCTCATACTCCACAAAGAATGGCTTAGCAAAGCAAAAGAATAGAACTTTGAAGGAAATGGCTAGGTTCTTGGTGCATTGCAATGGTTTGTCCTTTGACAAAATTTTCATGGATGAGTTTGAGATCAAGGTCTATGAGAAGCATAAGCCAACGTGTGACATGTTGGTGTTGGTAGAGTTTAACATACATGTAATAAACGGGTCTGTGTTGGTGAAGATGAAGGTTTTATCGTTGAGTAGGTAATGGAAAAGTTTTGTAGAAACAAATACTAGGGCTAAGAAAAGCCTCTCTGCGTGAGTATATAGAGTCTCATAATCTAAAAGAGCATGGCTTGTGTAATAAACTTATTTCTTCCTATTTTTCTCATCACGATGAGCGAGCATGGCACCCAAGGAATGGTCAGAGGTAGAAATGTAGAGGTAAAATGGTTGGTCATATTTAGGTGGAATGAGCACAGGTGGTTGGAGAAGGTATTTTTTAAGGCGTTAAAGGATTTGTGGCATTCATCATCCCATTTGAAGGAGACATCCTTTTTGAGAAGATGATGAAATAGATGATAGTGATCGTGGAAGTGAGAAATAAATCGATGGATAGATTACAACTTGCCTTGCAAACTACGAAGTTGATGAAGGTTAGGAGGTGGAGGTATCTCAAGAATAGCCTTGATTTTCATAGGATCAAATTCAATGCCACGTAAAGAAATGATGAAACCAAGGAGCTTACCCGAGAGAAAAACAAAGACACACTTCTTTAGTTTGCAGTGAATGCAATATTGTATGAAAATCAAAGACAACCTTAAGGACTATAAGGTGTTCGGACCACTGTTTGGATTTGGCAAGAAGATCATCGACATAATATTCCAATATGTTATGCATGATTTCATGAAAAATATAGGTTATAGCATGTGGGTACGTAGCACAAGATTTTTTAAGGCCAAAAGGCATAGCATGATAGCAGAAGGTCCCCACGGGATGATGAAGGAAGTTTATGTTGATCTTCTAGTTTGAGTAATATTTGGTTATAATCGAAGAAACCATCCATGAGTGATAGCATCTCATGACTAGCAAAGTGAGATAAACTAGTTGGTCAATATTAGGTAGAGGAAATCGTCTTTGGGGAAAGCTAGGTTAAGGTCACAAAAATTCGTGCATATGCAAACTTCTCCTATTGCTTTGGTGATAGGAACAATGTTAGAGATCCATTAAGGATAATCAATGGGTAGAGTGAAGGAAATAGAGAGGAGGCATTGGAGTTATTCTTTCACAAGAACTGTAATGTGAGGATTCATTTTTCTCAGCTTTTGTTTCACGACTTTAGTGTTAGGGATAGTTACGATATTATGGACCACAATATTTGGGTCAATATCAGGCATATCATCTTAACACCAAGTGAAATCATTGCTATAGTCTCAGAGGAAAGAAGTGAAAGCTTCTTGCTTAGTGGGATCTAAAGATTGGCCTATCTTTAGAATGTGAGGGTCATCCTGAGTGTGAATGTTGATCTCTATGATTGATTTATTCAATATGGTTTATGTCTTAGAAGGTAACGATCGGTGAATGTAAGAAGCCTTCGCAAATAAATTGGTGATAATGGAATCATCATCCCGACATTGAACGACATTGATAGAAGGCATTTCATCATCGATCATGTCGTGGGTACATGAAGGTAAGAGAAGAGTGATCCTTACCATCGTGGTGATAAGTCAAAGGTCCCAAGGAAATGTTGTTCACAAAAAAAAGGAGGAATGGATTACGGATCCATAGAATCCATAGTGAAGGTGGTTAGGTTATCGAAGGAGGAGTTGAAGGAATATTTTCTTCTACAAGATCAATATGATATTTCTTAGAAGAAGGTTCCTCAGAAAATCCAAGACCACGGTGGTCTTTTTGTTTCGTGGTGGTGCAGGAATGACTATGTGATGACCTTATTCGTAGAGACCAAATCCAAATCCTTTCCATGCACATCAATGAAGGAATGTGTGGGCGAAGTGGCGATTGGTGAGGTATTGGAAATCAGATGAGAATGGATGGGTTTGAGTAGGTGGTTCTGGAGTGTGTGAAGAAGTGTCGAGTCCCCCATACATCAAATTAGTGTGAAGATGAGGTGGACCATATGGAAAGACCTCACCTACTTGATGGTTGTAATGTGGGTGTTGATGGAGGCTTTCATACTCTTGAGGAGTAAGGAAAGTGTTTACATTATAGAGGTGGTACTTCCCCAAAGTGAGGCATTGAAAAACACCTACTAAGGGATCAGAAGTTGGAATTTGGGTAGCGGGAATGGAAGAATCACCGAAACCTAGGAAGAAGAAACATTAGTTGTTGGCAATGGGTTGGCATTGATGTACTAGTGGTAGAAATACGGTGGCGTGAGGAATAACGAAGTTGGTTGTAGAAGAGCTAGCGATAGAAGTGGTGGATGAGGTAGCAGCTGAAGAAGAGGCATCAATGGTAGTAGATGGGATAGTGGTATCAGTGGTAGATGCCTTAACTAGTATAAGGACATTTTTATGTCAGTAGAGCATGTTACAAGTTTTAAACAATGAAAGATCAATCGGAATGGTGGAGTTGTGTCCTTCATGTTCAAATTTTAAGCATTGATGTAAGGTTGAAGGAACACAACCCATGGTGTGAATCCAAGGTCAGCCAAGTAGCAGATTATATTAGAATTCCCCCTCCAATACGTATAATAATTCAGGATAGTATGGGGGACCACTTGGTTGTAGAGGATGATAGTGCCAAGATTGGAAGTTATGGCATTGTTAAATGAATGCATCATAATTAGGTTATTGTGCATCCAATTAGAAGGGATTCTCATTTGTTGATATGCATGGGAGGAGATTATATTGATACTAGTACCCCCATCGATCATAACACATCTAACACATGTATTCTCAATATAAATGGATATGAACAAGGCGGGGTTATGATCATCTGATTAGAGAGGTAAAATATCGTCATGAGAAACCGAGAGTGACTACTTGATGAGTGGTAATAGAGGCAGAGGAAGTAGGTGAAGTGGTGAGAGAGGTAATGTGATGGGGAGTGATAATGGAGGTAATAGACATAGGATCATTAGGTGGAACCTCAATGGATTGCAGGACCTTAATGAGGTCCTGATGATGAGAATCAAATGTTTGGATAAGGTCATATAGGGACATTTTCAAGGGTGATAGGTGGAGCTATTTAAGCATAGTGTGATGAGAAACTCCGTCATAAATGGGGTATGCTAGTCCACTGATGGTGATTTTAGGTGTAGGTGTGGATGGAATGTTAGGTAAAGGTGTAAAAAATAGTTTGTTTGTCTTCTCTTTTCCTTTGTCCTTTTGTGTGCGAGTGGAAAATTGAATCATGTTAATCTGAGGAAAAGAGGGAGATGAAGAAGGTGTGTTGTGAAAGGTGTAATGGCAGGATGGGAAAAAATTAGTGAAGGAATAGATTCTTGTGAAATAAGTAGGGCACACTGGCATTTTGGAAGAGTTTTGGCTATTTCTATAATGCAAACCATGTTGATCTCAAATGTCAAAGGAGGGTAAAAGGGCTACATAGGTGGAGATGGAGGTCACTGAATAGGTATGGGGTGAGGCTATGTAGTGATAGGAAAAGGTGGAATGGGGTCCTCATCTAAAAGATCATCTTCTTAAAAGATCTCTTTTAGAGAACACAATGAAGAAGAATATTCTAAAGGGCCTTAAATTTTTCAACATCTTGTCTCAAAGACATGATGATAGCCGCAAATATTAGAATCATCAAACCCTTCTAGTTTATGTTTGAGTGGGTTGTAAGGCTTAAGAGGTGGCAATGTGATGACAGATGTTTCTAAAATTTTAGAAGGATGTTAACGTAAGACTCGCCAAGGAATCACAAAGTGTGATGTGAGTATGGTTCTAGATGGATATTTGGGTGACTTATGTGGAAGATGTGTGACCTGGAGGTGGAATTGAAGGTTTGGTAAGTTTGACTACCTATTTGGTAGATAGTACAATTTTGGGTTTGGGTTGCACTTTCTTGGGTAAAGGTGTAGAAGGAGTGTGTGATGTAGAAGGGAAGGTAGATGGAAGAAGGGACGGATTAACCACGGGTGATAATGGAGGTGCGGTGAAGATGGTGGTATGAAGACATATAGAAAGGACCTGGTTGTAGGGAAAGGCTGGTTTTCTAAGAACACAAGGTTTTGATCGAGGAACCGATGCCGCATTTCGTTATCGATAACCGATGTAAAATATCAATTAACATCGATAACCGATACCGGTGGGTTCTAGGATCTCGATAGGTTAGTTAGCCGCGGGTTTGTGGGTAGGTTAGTGCTTTGTGGGGTAGTGTTGTTTGTAAGGTCAGAGTATATAGGTGGTATTTAGAAAATAAGGTGATGAGAGGTAGATGAATGATAGTTAGAGGTAATAACACGTTGGGTAGTGGATCCAAGAATGGATTTAGGAGGACTGTGATTCAAAGAGCATAAGAAATGTTATAACAGAGGACATGCAAGATGTGACTTACTGGTTTTGACAAAGATGCAAGTTGATCTCCTTTTCCGCAAACACTTCTCGGTTTCTTCACTGCCTCGCTCTGGCCAAGTGAAGATCCTGACTGCTTTTTCGCTCCCAATGATCTCTCTGATTCAAAATCATTCGACTCGATCCAAAAATGAAATTCGATCCTTTGTTTTTGGTCTGGGAGGCCATTTACAGGAACCGATGGCGGTTACGTAACCGACGGCGGTCGAGTAGAACCGCATCAGAAGGAAAAAGTAGGCTATTTTTAGTAAAATAGCCCACCTTCCCGCTTTTCTCCCGAGAGATTAGTCATGGGCTTGGTCAAGTGACTAGAAGGTCGGTTTTAGGTGCGAGAAAGGGTCCTTAGTCATGGATGTGAGTGTAGACCAAGTTTTAGGTTTTAATTAGGTTAGTTTAGGATTAGGGCTAGGTCATGATGAGGTGGCAAAATGAGGTGGCAGTGTGAGGTGATGGGGATTTATCAATTACAAGGTAATTAATAAATAATTGTGTAAGGTTTAGGTAATGAGGTTAGTCATGAAATGAGATGCGGGTCACAAGGGGTCGTAAGACACAAATTTGGTGTCTACATTAGCCCCTTATTGTGCGTAGCTTGTTGTAAAGTCGCACTGACAATAATATGAAGTGGTTTCCCCTGTTAAGGGTATAGGTAATCCCCCTCAAATCTATCACAGATTGAGTGAACGGGAAATCAGGGATAGGGTTGATAAAGGGTAAATGGGGTAGAGGGGATGGTAAGATGGTGGGGTAGGTCCAAGGAAGCAGACGCATGGTAAAATGCAATAGTACGACTAGGGTACATGATTTGACGAGCAAACCAGCAGTGCATAGGCAAAGGTCGATAGTTTATCCAAACAAGGGTGATATAATCCTGGTATCCAAGGCATAGGAAGTAGCTCCGTGGTATATAATGTAAGGTACAGAACGCTTAGGCATGTCCGGCAAGCACTCAAATGGTTGGTTTGGTCGAGATAAACGTCACGGCCCAGGTCGAGCAAAGTTGGTCGACGATCAAGTCAAGGACCCTAATCATGCTAAAACACGAACAGTGAGCTCGATCAACAAAAAAACTACATGGATGGGTGGATAAAAGTGGATGGTTTTGATTTTGGGTAAGGTATTGGAGTGATACGGCCGTGGTCGGGCCGAGCCGAAAGTTGGGTAGGCAGCCTGGGTCGGGCCAAATGGGTATGGGTAGTGGCGAGGCCTTGGGGGGGGCGAGGGGGGGTATGAGGCCTGGTCAAAGGCCTGGGTAGGGCGAGGCCTGGGTAGGCGAGGCCTGGTCAGGGGGGCGAGGCCTGGGTCGGGCTCGGGCCTGGGTAGGGCGAGGCCTCGGGCCGGGCCGGCCAGGGCAGGCGAGGCCTGGGTCGGGCCGGGTAGGGCGAGGGCGAGGCCTCTGGGTCGGGCCAAATGGGTAGGGCGAGGCCTCGGGTCGGCCGGGCGAGGCCTCAGGGTAGGGCGAGGCCTCGGGCCGGGCCTGGTCAGGGGGGCGAGGCCTTGGGGGCGAGGCCTCGAGGCCTGGGTCGCCTGGGGTAGGCGAGGCCTGGGGCCTCGAGGCCTCGGGTCGGGCCCAGGTACAGGTAGGCGAGGCCTCGGGTCGGGCCAAATAGGCGAGGTAGTGTAGGGTGAGGCGAGGCCTTGGGCGGGCCAGTAGGCCGAGGCAGTAGGCGAGGCCCTCTGGGGGTGGCGAGGCCTGGGGTCGAGGTAGGGCGAGGCCTCGGGTCGGGCCGGGAAGGCAGGTAGGTAGGCCTGGGTCGGGCCCAGGTAGGCCGAGGCCTGGGTCGGGCCAAATAGGGTAGGCGAGGCCCTGGGTCGGGCCGGTTTGGGTAGGCGAGGCCTCGGGTCGGGCCAAATAGGTAAACAAATGGTGTTCAAAGAAAGGTGGATATAGGTGATATGTGGTTAAAAAGGGGCAAATGGTAAATAAGGGCAAAAATTGGGGGAAAGTGGAAGAAAAACCGATGTCGATTCTACATGACCGATATCGGTTAAGGGACCGATACCGCTCATTAGGGCAAAATGAAACCGATATCTTAAGGGCTAAAAACCTATAAAAAGAAAAATACGGGTCATTGTCACTTTGTTATTTTGAAAACCAAATTGACTTGTCTCGACGTGGAGAGTTGAGATCGAGGTTTATTGAGTGAGGTGGAGCTATTTCACTGGAGGAGTGAGTTTCATGGGCCCGAGTGAGGAGGAGGCAAAGCAGCTGATGGCCGGGACCCAAAGCAGAGTAGAATTGGAGCCATGGCACAGGCAGGAGGAGCAGGAGGGGCTGGACCAACTGGACCACCACCACCCATCCCACCACGACGACGTGTCGTCGCACGGTAGGCTCTCTAACTCTTTATTTTGTGCATTTGAATGGTATTAAGCTTAAATTGGGGTTTGGGTAGAATTTACATTTTTTAGGAAATAATGAGTAAATTGACGTAATTTGAAAAACGAAGAGGATAGATGGGTAAAATAGGGCAAGTCGGCTGGGTGGGTAGGTTTTTATGGTGTTTGGGTGGGTAGATAAGTATAAAATGCAAAAATATGGGGGGCACAGGCACGGGGTCGGCCCTGAATTATTACATGACCGATGTGTTGGCTGTCGACTCGCACCGGCATCGCAAATTGTGTGGGTGTGGTGTGTTTGGTGACCCGCCGCCGGCCGATCGTCACGGTCTGGGTTTGGGTTTGGGTTGGGTTGGGTGGGTTTTGGGGTGGGTTGGGTTGGGCAGGGTGGTTTGGGTTTTGGGGTTTGGGGGGGTGTTTGGGGTGGGTGGTGTGGTGGGTGTGGGTGGGGGTTTGGGTGGGTGTGGGTGGGTTGGGTTGGGTGGGGTGGGGGGTGGGGTGGGTTTTGGGGGTGGGCTCTGGGGTGGGGTGGGTTTGGTGGTTTTGTTTTGGGGTGGGTTGGATTTGGGTAGATTTTTGGGTGGGGTTGGGTGGGTGGGGATTTGGGGTTTGGGTAGTGGGCTTGGGTGGGTTTGGTTTTTAGGTGGGGTGGGTTTGGCTAGGTGGGGTGGTGGAGTAGGTGGGGTGAGTTTGGGTTTTGGGTGGGGTGGTAGAGAGTCGGGGTGTGGTCGGGGGGATAAAAGGGGGTTTAGAGGATAAAGTAGATGTTGTGATAAAAAGTAGGTCTAAGGATGTGGGTTGGTTTTGCAGGCACGTCAGCAGTTGACGATGCGGGATAGGATGCCCCCGCTGTTGGTGCGGATGAGACCACATGTGTCCGCAGCTCACTGGGTGATCATGCGCGAGGTGGGACTCGGTGGAGTCCAGAGGTACAGAGCGATAGAGAGAGATCACAGCCTGATGGTCGCCCTCATCGAGAGATGGGATCCGGCGACCAATGTGTTCCATCTCCCGACTGGGGAGATGACTATCACGTTGGAGGATGTGTATCGCATCCTTCGACTACCTATCGAGGGAGAGGCAGTCTTCCAGGTAGATTCAGAGACTGCCATGGACAGCATATTACAGGTTTTTGGAGATGCAGCCGCGCTACTTACCTATCACAGCGCGAGCATTGGGTATGGTGACATGTACGTGCGCGCGACACGACACGAGACACTACCGGGCCGTGGCCGATGATGATTGGGATCACCTGCTTCGCCCTCCCGGACTCAGAGGGAGGCCGCTTTCCACGGGCGTTGATGGGGGTGTTGCTTGAGATGATTGAGGAGCATACTTGCTATGCGTGGGCACCAAAGCAGTATCTCAAGTGCAATTATACAGAGAGCTCTGGGGTTATCACGGATGAGGCGATTCGGTATCTGTTCGACATTTTTGCTACATTGTTGGGCATATGAGCACATCATATGATCAAAGCCAAGAGGGTTACCCCAAAGCAGCCTGTGGCCACAGTCATATACGATATGGCTTTTGAGGTGGTTGGGAGTCGTGGGGCAGCCACGAGCAGTGCTTGCAGGAGAGACGTTGCCTACTACAGGCATTTGTTAGAGGGCCTGACAGCGGTAGATATCATATGGAGACCTTACAGAGGTCATCACCCGCACAGAGGAGGCCGAGTACAGCTTATACGGATCCAAGACACTTTCTCGGATAAAGCAGACTGAGGCCGGAGAGTACGAGAGGATACCCCTAGAGAGGGTACGCAGGCAGATGGGGCTGCGACAGGACGAGCCACCTCCCTTCCCTCAGTACAGGAGGGATGATGTAGAGGCCCCACTGCCTGCACCACAGCCCTTGGATCCAGATTGGGTTGCAGAGAGGCCAGCAGATGATGGCGTAGATGATGCTGGGTGCACGGGAGCATACAGGGTTTGGTGGGCTGGTCAGAGAGCGGCGAGGGTAAAGACACATGCATACAACTTGACTTGGCAGCGGTGACGGCAGAGAGAGATCAGCCTGGGGTCAGTGTGCAGCTTATTATGGGCAAATTTTGCACAGCAGTACGTATAGGGGTCTTACAGGCAAAGCTAGCCCAGCTCAGTGCATGCACAGCACAGCAAAGACCACCACCAAAGAAGACACCACACAGTGCAGATGTGCACAGCAAAAGCAGATTAAAGAAGAAGACACAGCCAGCACAAAGCACAGTACAAGATACCACCGCAAAAATGCAACCACTGTGCACCACCAAAGACAGCACATGGGGTACCGGGCAAGAGGAGTCCGGGGACAGCCCCCAAGACTCGACGGTGGCACGGGATAGATACATGGAGGCGAGAGCGAGGAGGCCCGTGACTATCAGGATGTTCTCGATAGTACCGAGCCGAGTATCGCCATACGCGGCACACCGAGCGAGACCTCGCGTAGTCGAGATCGCAGGAGGCGCAAGCACACCCGGCGTGTGTTCACAAGGTGCAGGAGGCGAGAGGCGCCACAGGGACCAGCAGGGAGAGGTGCCGAGGGTGGTGGGGAGAGCTGAGGGATCCCCACATGTTTTTGTATTTGTATAGGGACATGGGCACCGGTCTGCGAACCGGTTGTGTTGATAGAGAGGCCTGCGTGCCTACATTTATTCATGTATGGATTCATTTATTCATTATATACCGGCCTGCGAGTCGAGTACGGGTTGTATATTTGATACCGGCCTGCGAGCCGAGTATATTTTTGATATGAGGGACCGGCCTACGAGCCGAGTCGAGATTTTGGATAGTTATCATGGCCTCGCGTGCGGCTTAGTTGATGATGAGATCAGAGGCCCCGGCGATGTAGGCACATGTATATTTGAAAAATTTATATATATATATATAGATGATGTTTTGATCCACATGCAAAGTTGTTCAAAAATGTTTTTAAGTATTTGTCAATGGTTTGTGGTATAGAATATATGATGAGTTTAATTGACATGTTGATATATGATGATGATGTGTTATATGATGAAATGTTATATGATGAAATGTTGCATGTTTTGGGCTGGTTTTGTGACATTGTTATATATGTATCTGATGAGTTGGATCCAAATGATGAGTTTTTGGTTTTGTGTAGATGTGACTTAGTTGATGGTTTGTTTGTTTTTGTAAAATAGATGATGTTATGGACATTGTAATGATATGTGTGGTGGATGGAGAAATATGGATAATGGTGTTGTTATGCAGGAAAAGAGGCTGGGCGCGACAAAAATTAGGTAAAAATGAAGAAAAGAACCATGTTTCAAAAAGATAGGTGTATAACCGATATCGGTTAGATAACCGACGTCGGTAGATAGTAGACCGATATCGGTTACATAACCGATACCGGTTATTTAGGTATGAGCTTTTCTAAAAATAAAAAAGCTAGGGTGGCAACTTAAGTTCTAATTTTGAGAGCCATGCAAGAAGTTAAATACGCGAACGCGACGCTTTTTGACGACTGAGACATGTAATTGCATGAGAGATTTGAGTGATTAGGAGTAAAGAGACAGGGAAAGTGATTGTGATCTGAGATTCAGAAGACAGAAAGGCAGGTTTGAAAAAGGTGGTGATAATGGCAGGACGAGGAGAAACATCCAGCAGGCAGGGACAAGAGGGAAGACAAGGGCCACCTCAAGCTACTGCAACCCAAGAGGTAACGTTTTGTTTGTGATTTGACTACTGCATGTTTTGGGAATAAGCTGGGGGAGAGTATGTGGGTAGATATGAGAAAGAAAAGATGATAACAAGGGTTATAAATGGGGTGAGTGTTACATGGTAGGTAATCAAGGGTTTCAGGTATGTCTGTGTATACAGAGAGGAATAAACGAGCAATTTATTGTCGTAGGTGGTTGTTTTAGGCAAGGTGTATGAAAGTAACAGGACCGATATCGGTTAGGGATAACCGGTATCGGTTACTCAACCGGTACCGGTTAGCTGTAAACGATACCGGTTGCTGTAGGAATTTCCAGAATTTGAGAAAAACCCGGGGATGGAGGAATTGAATGGTTTTTTGTTATTTGGATGTATGCAGGCAGAGGCAGGGTTGAGGATGAATGATAGTGTACCAGCGCTGTTGTCACGAATCCGAGCGGATGTAACGCCAGCTGAATGGACATTGATAAATCGTTTGGGGTTAAGTGGAATCCGCTATTATTCACGAATCGCACGTAACCATGCTATGTTACAGGCGTTGATTGAGAGATGGAATCCTGAGACAAATACCTTCTATCTGCCAACAGGGGAAATGACAAGAATATCGAAGATGTGTTCCGTATTTGAGACTCCCAATTACAGAAAACCAAGATATCGTGCATTACTAAAGCGGCACTGGGAGCGATAATAAAGCAAAGATTTGGTCCATACGCACGAGATTTAACACAGCGAGGTTTGTCATTTACGTATGGGATAATGTATGCAGCACATCCTGAGGAGACAAGGTTAGCAGTAATATTAATGATAGCGGTAGGGTATTATGCATTACCGAGGGCGGAAGGGGGAAGATTTCCAAAGGCATTGATGTGTGTTATTTGGGAGATGATAGAAAGGAACGTGACTTTTGCATGGGCACCGCATATTGGCGGAGCTATACAGGGTTTATGGGCTTCAGAGGTGAAATCACGTAACGACACCGGATTGTTCATACTTATTACACTCGCTGGGCCTATGAGCACATTTTTGTGTGCGACCAAATAGGCCGACTCCATCCATGTCAGAGAGACCGAGAGTACGAGGTCGGGATTCGACGATGGGTCCAAATGTAACAAGAGGCAAGATCCCAGCCGTGACGGGTGACATTGAGTATTATAGGCAGGTATGGGAGAGGGTGACGATCATGGATATCTCTCGCTGGAGGCCTTACGGGAACTATATGGTAACAGAGAATATAGCCGAGGAGTCGAGGGGTGTAGAGCGATTGAGGTGGATCGCAGGCACAAAGCCGTGTGAGTATGAGAGGATTCCTCTAGATCGCGTGGTGACAATTTGATTTGTGCAGATATACCCCCAGCTTATAGACCCTATATGAGGATCGATGCAGAGGCAAAGATTCTCACCTCCCCACCCAACACCTCCGTAAGGGCCCTCAAGAGGTAAAGAAACCGATCGCAAGGTAATGGATGCAGGAACGACAGAGGCCTATAGATTATGGTGGGTAGCAGAACTGCGAGGTGTACGTGATCGTCCTGACATAGCGGTGATTACAGCAGAGAGGGATCGCCTCGCAGCTGCTTTTCAAAGCAGCTCCAAACGCAGTGAATGAGACAAGAGGATTGTTAGTGGTCATGAGTCACAAGTGGAGAGAGACTAGAGGCTGGAGTCCTCCATGCGAGAGGGCGTATTCATATGTTACAGGAGAGATTGGCAGATCAGTGGGCGGTACCAATAGCCGTGGTACCATTGAGGACAGAGAGGCCTGGCGAGAGGGGTCGACGATCACGATCATCGCCTAGTTCGGGATGAGGCGTGAGGGTCTAAATAAATGTTAGCAAGGTATAAGAATAAATAAGAGTACCGACCTGCGTGTCGATGATAGAGAAGATGTATTTGTTTAACATCTAAATAAAACGAGATATGTATGTTGATTTGAGTTATAATAATAAGAATGTTTTCGTTTTGACTTTCGGTGTTTTGAAAAAGGATAAAGAGGAATGTGATTAAATAGAAATACACAAAAATATTTATATTTACCACACATGATAGGTTATGGTAGGGGATGGTCGAGCTAACCTTGGGAGACCCCATGTCTCCGAAGTGCTGCCTACATAGCCCTTTGCACAAAGCAAGGAGGGGCCTCAGACCGATGTAGTTCTCCCTTAGGATCAGGGAGAGGTGAATTCAGGCAATTTGGTACGGTTTAGGCAATTGGTTGATTGGTAAGAATATTGATATTAATATTGGTAAGGTAAGGTTGTTGGTGTCGGAAATGAATTGGTGATGTTGTAAAAGGTATAAGGGAAGCGAAAGTTAGCCTACCCAAGTGGTAGGGAACCATGTCCTGATTAAGATCAACACACAATCCTAGATGCGAGGCAAAGCGGAAAGAGTGCTCCGTAGGTGAAAAGAGCTAAACAAACCACCAAACGTAGAACGAGCTCAAGCCCTAGTACCGTGCATGACGAGAAGTCCATAGGTGAAAAGAGTCAGATGATCACAATATATCGGGTGAACGTTACGTCCCTCGAAAAAACAAATGGTGAGGTGAGGTGGATGATATAGCCTGAGGTACACAGAGAATTTATTACAAAGTGAGTGTTCGACGAAAGAGAACCTACCCTAAATAGACAAGTCCATGACCCAAAAGTTCTTTTTGAATGAGCCTTTATTTTATCGAATATAGACTCGATCGATGCGGAAGTCTACAAGGGATATTGATTGTGCTATTCTTGAGGTCTTCACGAAGTTGATCAATGCGAGAAGCTTCGATAAAGGTCGACGTGTATAGCCTGTCCTTCGAGGGAGCAACTATTTATAGTAAAGCAGTATATGATTTTAGTGCATAGCAGTGTCCTTCTGGGGAGCAATATATATAATAGCAAAGAATAATTTGGCATATAGTCTGTCCTTCGAGGGAACAATATATATAATTTAGATAGCTAGATGTTCTTTTCGCGTGAAGCATCTAGTTTGGTAGAAGTTTGACTCAAGAAAATCCCATAAGAATACGGCTTATTTTAATACTTTGAAGTCATGGACTAGACTAAAAAGGGGAAGGCATCGCTTAGGTGAGGTGAGAATCAAACTATGTGAGCTTGATTTTTATTATGAGGTGTAGGAAACGAAGTGCATGTGGTGGTATGTGAGCTCAAGGGACGAGCTAGCAGTAGATAAGAAGTGATATAACACTAAATTCAACAAAGAGAATGGTCGAAGATGCAAGGCATTATGGGTTGTGCTCAGCTTACCATTGCGAAGCTAAACGATAAGTGCCTGATCCATAGGTGTGAGTGATTATGTAAGGCCCAATCCAATTGGGAGCAAATTTTCCACGTTTGCTCTTTTCTAGTTTGGTGACATGTTGATTCTCTTTGAGGACAAGATCACCAACCTTAAAGGTACGCTCATGAAGTCGCTTATCATAAGCACGTTTGATGCGTTTTTGATAGATTTGAAGGTGATCAAGAGCTGTAAGACGACGTTCGCCAAGGAGCTCCACTGGGCTAACCGCCTCGCGGAAATCATCGCTGGTGAGAATATCCCAAGAGATATTCTAAGGGAGGGTATTTGTATTTCGAGAGGCAAAACAGCCTCGGTACCATATACCAAAGAAAAAGGTGTGGCATTAGTAGAGGTACGAATGCTAGTACGATAAGCCCAAAGGGCAAAGGGAATGTGATCGTGCCAATTTCTTCCGGATTCATTGACAACTTTCATGAGGATTTTGGTTAGGGTTTTATTAGAAGATTCACTTCACCATTGGCCTCATGGATAAGTAAGGTGATGAGAAACTAAGTTTGATACCAAAGTTGTCACAAAGGTCTCAGAACAACTTGTTTTTAAAGATTTACCATTATCTGTTATTAGGCGATGAGGAATACCAAAACGACAGATAATGTGATGGTTAATGAATTCGACAATTTTTTCTTTTTTAGTTGAAATGAGTGGAATAGCCTCCACCCATTTTGTGTAATATTCGGTTGCTGTGATAATCCATCGGTGACGTTGTGAAGAGGATGGGTGAATCTCACCAATAAGGTCTAAACCCCATTGTGAGAAGGGCCAAAGATCTCGAGCGACCTGGAGCGGGTGGCTAGGAGTATGTTGAAGGTTGGCATGTTGTTGACACATAACACAACGCTTAACATATTCGTACAGTAGTGTTATTGAGAGTAGGCCAATAATAACCAAGGCGAAGGATTCGTTTGGCCACGGCAAGGCCACTAAAATGTCCACCACAAATACCGTCATGGACTTGTTGGATGGTATGGGTGATCTCCGCACCGGTGAGACATCGAAGGAGGATGCCATCAAAGCCACGTTTATAAAGGAGTCCCCCCATAACTACATAACGAGAAACGCGTTTAAGAAAAGCACGTTTACCAGTACTAGTAAGGTCAGAAGGGAGAACAGAGGTTGTAAGGTAGTCATGGAATTGGTGATACCAAGTATCCCCGCGAAGTTACAGACATACGTATTTATCATACAAACAACCGGGCTGAATAAGATGGGGCAAAGAGTCATTGACCAAGACAAAAATGTCGAGTCACTGATGAGGCTGGAATTTGCGAGGCTAAGCAAGCCATAGTATCCGCAAATTTGTTAGTAGAGCGTGGAATGGTTTGGATAGAATAGTGAGTAAATAAGGCTAGAAGCGAATCCACGTAGTGTTTGTATTTTTGAAGTTCCTCATTTTTGCATTGGTAGATGCCCATAACTTGATTGACTACCAATTGAGAGTCGCCAAAAATATTGATAGATTTGATACCTAAGTGCAGCGCAACCTGGAGACCCAGAACAAGGGCCTCGTATTCCGCTGTATTATTAGTGCAAGGGAAATCGAGTCGGAATGAAAGAGGCATAGGCTCGGCATCAAGAGGAATGAGAACAACGCCAGCTCCTCCACCGCGTTGGCATTTGGATCCATCAAAGAAGAGAGTCATTGGATACGACTCCTCCTCGAGTGAAAGAGTGGCGATGAGTTCGTGGGAATGTAAAATTGGTAAATTGTTCTCCTGTAAAGGGGCTTCCGCAAGTGGTCTCGCGATGGTTTGTCCTTTGATTGATTTTCGTGGGACGAACTCAAGGTCGAGGTCGGCGAGGAGCATGAGCCATCGGGTGATGCGCTGGTTTAGATGAGGTTTGGCATACATGTAATGGATGGGGTCCGTGTTGGTGATGACGAAAGTTTTGTGATTCGTAAGGTAGTGTCTGAGTTTGGTAGCCACGAATGATGGCTAGGCACAACTTTTCTACATGTGTATACCTAGTCTCATAATCCACCAAAGTACGACTTATATAATAAACGGCTTGTTCTCGATTTCGTCAGAGTCACGATGTGCAAGCATGGCCCCTACAAACGTGGGCAATGGCGGAAAGGTAAAGGTAGAAAGGGCGGTCGCCTTGAGGTGGGATAAGCACGGTGGTCGTGCAAGAGATAAGTTTTGAGAGCTTCAAAGGCTTGGTGGCACTCTTCACTCCATGAAAATCAATGTCCTTTTAAGGAGGTGATGGAAAGGTCGACATCGATCCGAGAGTTGGGAGATGAAACGTCGGATAGATTGAGCTTACCTTGTAAACTACGCAATTGTTCGAGATTGGTAGTGGGGGCATTTCTATGATAGCTTTGACTTTAGATGGATCGACCTCAATGCCACGCAAAGAGACGATAAAACCAAGAAGTTTTCCAAAGGACACCAAAGACACATTTTTTTGGTCAAGACGGACAGTAATATTGTAACAAAGCATCAAAAATAATGGTTAAAACATCGAGATGTTCACTGCGATGTTTAGACTTGCCAAGAAGATCGTCGACGTAATCTTCAAGGATAGTGTGCATAATGTCATGAAAAATGTAGGTCATAGCCCGCTGATAGGTCGCACCAAAGCATTCTTAAGGCCAAATGGCATTACACGGTAACAGAAGGTTCCCCAAGGAGTTATGAAGGTAGTTTTGTGTTGATCGGGCAGGGCAACCAAAATTTGGTCAGATCCTCGAAAAGCCATCCATGAGAGAAAGCATTTCATGACTCTGCAAAGTGAGATCAACAAGTTGATCAATACTAGGTAGGGGGAAGTCATCCTTAGGCAAGCGAGGTTAAGATCCCGAAAACCTGCATATCCGAAGTCCCCCGCCGCTTTAGTGATGTGTACGATGTTAGAAATCCATGAGGATAGTCAATAAAGCAAGATGAAGGAAACAGTAAAGGAGTCGTTGAGCTCCTTCTTGACCAAGAGGGCAATGCGTGGATGCATTTTTCTCAATTTTGTTTAATTGGTTTGGAATCGGGGTTTAGAGTGATGTTATGGACGGCAATGGTAGGATCAATTCCTGGCATGTCAGCGTAGGACCAAGCGAAAGCTTGGTTGCGAGCACGGAGGAAAGTAGTAAAGGCGACTTGTTCTGATGCGTTAAGGGATTGTCCGATCTTCACAATGTGAGGATCCTCCTCCGTGTGGATGTTGATTTCTATAGTAGATTCATTCAGCATGGTTTGGGTTTCAGATGGTAAGGCTCGTTGAATATAAGAATCATCCGCGCCAAGGTAAGTGAGGATGGAGTCGTCATCCTGACACTCAACAACATTAATCAAAGGTGAATCCTCTTCGATCATGTCTGGATACAGAAGGGGAAGAGAAGATGGGTCCTCATTATCGCGTTGATAAGTGAGAGGACCTATGAAGATAGCATTTATGAAAAAAAAAAGTTAGGAGGGATAGATTCAGGGTCTATAGATTCTGTGGGTGATGATGGCAAAGTGGGTGATGATGGTTTGGTAGGGGTGACGTCGTCTTCTTCCAGAATACAACTGACACGAGGTGTCTCCTGTGTAGGTGTTTCAGGAAAACCGAGACCACTGCGATCATTATGTTTGCGTGTGGTGATGGGGATGAGCGTATGTCGGCCTTGTTCATAAAGACCAAAACCAAAGCCTTTCCAAGCACAAATGAGTCAAGAAGGTGAGGGCAAACGACGATTGGTCAAGGTATTGAAAATCGGATCGAAAGGAACCACACCAAGAGGAGGTTCTGTGGGTAATGGAAGATGCGCCAACACCCCCATATGTTAGGTTAGTGCGGCAATGGGGTGGTCCGTAAGAGATTACCCCCACACGACGGTCATAGGTGGGATGTGCATGTAACTGTCCGTACTCCCCGGGTATGGAAAGAACTAACGTTATATAGGTGTACTCCCCAAACAGTAAGGCGCTGAAAACATCTACTAAGGGGCCCGAGGTGGGATGTTAGTCATGGGAAGGGAAGTGGTTTTGCGACGGTGGTTTCATCACCAAGGCGTAGGTGCGATTGAGGTGGATGGTTGAGGTACATTCAAGAAGATGGTGGGTTGAATGTGAATGGGTGTCTTGATTGGTATAAGCACATCGTTAGGGCGGTATAACATATCAGGTTTTAAAGGGGGAGGATCAGCTTTTACGGTGTAGGACTTCCCTCGTACTCAAATTTTATGCATCTATGTAAGGTCGAGGGAACGCATCCCATGGCCCTGATCCAAGGACGACCCAAAGAATATATTATATCGAACTCTCCTCAAGGAGGACAGAAGAGTTCGGGTAAAGTACGTGGTCCTACCCGAATGTTGAGGATCACGGTGCCTAAGGTAGAGGTAATAGCATTATCAATGACCGCAACATGATGGGGTGGCACACATGTAGCTGTAAGGGATATTCATTTGTTGAAAAGCTTTTGAAGAGATGATGTTTAGGCTAGCACCCCCGTCAATCATAACACGACGTACACGAATGTCCCGGACGTAAGCTGAGATGAACAGGGCAGGGTCAGGATCTTCTGTACCAAAATCGACAATTTCATCTTCAGAGAAACTGACTGCAGCAGCTTGTGGTACAGAGACAGAAGTGGTTGGGGCGGTGGGTTGTTTGGTGAGAGAGGCAACGTGATTGGGTGTTAGAATGGAGGCAACAGGCAGGGTTTCATTAGGTAAGACCTCGATCCCCTGAAGAATTTC
Organism: Taxus wallichiana var. yunnanensis; assembly: GCA_018340775.1. Taxonomy (NCBI): domain Eukaryota; kingdom Viridiplantae; phylum Streptophyta; class Pinopsida; order Cupressales; family Taxaceae; genus Taxus; species Taxus wallichiana. The sequence goes on along the minus strand of CM031242.1, from coordinate 490,862,447 downwards.
AACGAGAGCTTGTCGATGAGATTCAGAAGTCTGAATGAGATCATATAGTGTCATTTTGATGGGTGATTGGTGAAGCTGTTTGATCATGGCTCGATGGGCAACTCCATTAGAGACGGGGTAAGCGGGTCCACGAATAACCACTTTGGGTGGTGGTGCAATCGGGATGCTAGACGGAGAAAGAGAGGACGCAGGTGTGCTTTCTTTCGCTTTCTCGTTGTTTTTCTGCGCTCGAGTAGCAACACTAATCATATTAATCTCGTAAACCTGAGATGAGGAAGATGGTTGGGATAAATTATGGTCTTCAAGAGGTGGGGTCGTAATAATGATAGATCGTGGTGAGGCGGGGATAGATGGTATAGGAGAGGGAATTGAAGCTAAAGGTCTCTCCCTTCGTAAGTTGTCTTTCTTAACCTTTCTATCTGGGAGAGGTGACTGACGAAGGATGGTTTTTAAAGCTTTGCATCCCTCCACATCATGTCCTGGTGTGCGGTGATAAGCGCAGATTTTAGACTCATCGTAACCTATAGGCCGAGGTTTAGACGGGTCATAAGGTCTAAGTGGGGGTAGGGAAATGGTCGCATTCTCTACCAACATGGCAAGGATTTTAGCGTAAGATCCTTTGAGTGGGTCAAAATCGGAGGAGGATGAGGGTATTGGTTGTGTGGGTTTTGGTAATGTTTGGGCGTGGTTAGTTGATGGGTGGTGGTTTAGCCAAGGGGTGTCGACACGTGGTTTTCACTAAACGTGGTTTTTCGGGCGCAGAGCTACGCTCTATGGTTAGATGATGAGGCTACGATGACATGGTATGGGAAACAACCACTGAGAAAGGGGAGTGACAGAAAATAAATCCTTTGATGATGGAGTTTGTTTAGGGTTGATGGGTGGACAGGATACGTGGGGTGATAATGTTGATATACCCTTAGATCTCGGTATAGGTGCAGAAGGCGTATGTCTTTTTAGAGAAAACGCAGGAGGTGTGATATATTGGTGCAAGGTGGAAGGATGAGGTCCCAATATGGAAGGTAGGTATGACGATGATGGTTTTGATTGTGATAGAGGCACGGGTTGAGTGTGTCTCCTAGGTGGCGGGGCGGCTTTATTCTTGGACAAATCTAGTCGCTTAGGCGGGTGTGTTAGACTGGGTATGGGTAAGGTCCCAAGCGTAGGGGAAGATTTGGCTAAGTTAATAGAAGTGGACGAGGCATTTGGTAGAGGTGAGGGGGGTGAAGGTGAGAACATGGGCATTTTAAGCTTCTGTAAACACTTCGGGTATATGGTGGAGGTCTCAGGATCGGTCATTTGCATTTGAGTAGAATATGGCGTACTCAAACGTTCCCATAGGATTTGTCTATCCTCTGGAGAATGACAAATCTCTTCGTGTTTGAATTGTAAATTTGGTACGGAAGAAAGGTGGGTTGTGATTCCAGTCCATTGTGGGTGTGATACAGTGAGTAGATGAGGCACTGTATCAATAGATGTTAAGAGGTCAACCGGTCGTTGAAAAGATTTAGGCGATGAAGAACTAATAGGTAAGAGGGCGTGTTCGAGAGGATCCGTCATGGTTAAAGAATTTGGTGATGCTCTGCAAGAGATTTCTCGCCTAAGGATGTCAAAGGAGTGGCGACCTTCTCCTCTCAGGCAACAAGAGTGGTAGAAGGGGAAGTCCTGGGAAATAGATAGATTAGATAACATCCGTCTCGCAGCTCTCAGAGGGATGTGGTATAAAGACTCATCGATGGGAAGAGGAGTCTCGGCAAGCGCTTAACTCCTTATGGGTAAAGGAATGATTTCGCTTTGGTTCGATGGTGGTAAAGGAGGTTCGGCCCCGTGTTAGTGAAGAGGCTTGATTCAAAATTTTCTCGATAGAGGCTTTGGGCCGGGTATCAAAGACTGCATGGATCTCATGAACACTCTCCTCGGCTAAGATATCCTGGTTTGTGTTATTGTTGGGAGAGTGATTCGGGAATGGTTTGTTGAAGATTTTCAAATTTTTGGTCAAGGTGGGCATTAGGATTATCGAGGGTTATATCCCCTCGCACAACCATTTCCCGCACTATGTTTTTCAACATCTTGCAGCTTTCATGACCGTGTCCCTTCACGCGGTGGAAGTTACAGAAGTCATTTTCTTTGTACCAGGAAGGTATGGCGCGAGTGGAATCAAACCCGGAATGAGGTTTAACAGGAGGTAATGTAATGGCTCCTGCTTTGAGCAATTTTTCCAATATCACACCATATGTTTCTCCCAAGGGAGTGTAGTTGATGGGCTCGGCTTTGTACTTATAGGTGGTTTTTGGTGGGGCATTAGACGGTGTTTGAGATTTAACCATCACCGCGTGGACAGCTCCTTTTGATTTAGAAGAAGTGGACGCGTGAGGAGTGGTGGTATTTGGTTTATTGGTAGAATCAGGAGTTCGGAAATTGGGGTTTTTGTTGCGCAACCGCAATTTCTCTTCTTCTAAGGCTCGAATTTCTAGTTTCCGAGCCATGGTAAAGGCCTCATCAAATGTGTGGAAAGTTTGAATTTGAAGAGTAGGAGAAATGTGCTTAGCACATGCCCGTGTGAAAAGTTCGATAAGTTCAGCCTGAGGCAAGGCATATGTAAGTTGGTTGATAAGGCCACGCCATCGTCCAACGAAATCTGCGATAGATTCGTCTTCGAATTGTCGGATGGCATAAAGGTCGGTGATGGATACTTTCTTAGCAATGTTAATGGAGAAGTGATCCAAGAAAGATTGGGCTAGTTGGTTAAAAGAGAAGATTGAGTGCTGGGTTAAAGCACTGTACCACTCCAAGGCGGGTCCTGATAAGGACATGGGAAATGTGTGGAGTAGCAAGGCATCATCATGGGCAATCAAATAACAAGCATGTCTAAATGATCGCAAGTGCTGTTGAGGATCCTCTTTACTATTAAAACGAGTAAATTTTCGGTAACTCCCATTGAGGAGGATATGAGTGAAGGGGAACAGAAGGGTGAATGGGCTCCCGACAAACTTGCTCGTATGTCAAGGCGCTACGACTTCCCGACACAGAAGCCTCCAGATTTTGCATTTTGTCCATCATTTGTTTGATGAAATCTGTGGTTGGATGAGATGATGGTGCGGTTGTGGCAAACGGAGGCAAATTGGGCCAAGGGCCTCCACTGGACAATGGTGGGGTTAAGTGTTGATAAGGTATGGAGGATGAATATGTTGAGGCGACAGAATAGGGATGTCCCATATAAGGTGTTGAGGTTACTGGATACGTGTATGGGAATGAAAAGGTAGGCGGAGCTTGAGAAGGAAAGCTCGTGTGGATAGGTGGCAGAGAGCAAGTCATGAATGGAGTAGTCTGCAAGAGAGATGAGGTAGGGGGGGGCAATGGGTGGTAATGATATGTGGGGTCCAAGATTAGCCAAAGAAAAGCCAACTGAGTCGTATGAACCTCTCGGCAAGTCGCCGGATCGGGAGATGGGGCTAGAGATGCGGAAGAAGCAAGGCGGTATTATCAAAGTGAGTGGGAGCTAAATGAGCAGCTATACTAATAGGCATACTAACAAAGAGCTGACCATCGTGCGTACGGTCGTGGGTATGAGACAAATAGTATCAGACAAACGCTAGAATTAGCATCCAGAAACTTGGCAAAGTCCTTGTCTCCTACAGGAATTTGGGGGATCTCACTGGTGTCTGTAGGATTCCCCACAGAATGTGAAGGGGGTGATTCAGGTAAAGAAACAGAGCAAGCATGTGAAACCATGGCGGCGGCTTGCTTTCGAGTGATAACAACCATGGACAGGTGTTCACAGTAGGGTTTCAATCTATCCGAATCAAAAACAGCCTTAGAATGGTGAAATTGGCAAAGTTGTCGGGTTTGTCGTGGGTCAGAAGACAAGAACCGATATCGGCCCAAGATCCGATGTCGGTTATACTATAGCCGACGTCGGTCAGGTAACCGATGTCGGTGTAAGAAGTCTGGGTTAACAAGATATAAAAGGCTGCTAATTTGATTTTTAACAACGTTTAGTATACGTGTCCAATTATTGATCACAGAAGACAGAGTATGAGAAAGAAAACAGAACTAAAAACAAGCAAGATGCACACAAATCCGCAGATTAACCCTAGGGTTAATTTTAATTATCGTGGGCTTATGCCTTTAGACGTAGAATGATGTCGTAATCCTAAACAAGAGACTTAGGGAAATGTCAAGTTGTTTTGGCTTATAAGGTTACCTCAATCAAGTGAGGAATACCGCTGGAAAAAAAGGGGGATGTTTGAGTGTTGTGTTAATTGTGAAGTGATTCTAAGTATGTGTGTGCAAAGTTGAATGTAAGATTAATTTCCCGTCAATACCGTGGATATCACCCCACGTGTATGACTCGTTACTTAATCTACGCTCACTAGAATTGAAAACAACAAGCAGTGAATGCAATGCACGTGTTTTAAACCCAAATCGAAAATTATGTTCGATGAAGCAAGAGAGATGACTTTCACTAATGCGAAACTAGGAAAGCAAGACAAATTTTTTAAATATATAATAAAAGAAGAAAAAACAAGTATGCTTCCTAAATGAAAATAAGCAAGAAAGAAAGAAACCCAAGATGGGTCCCACTGCAAAATGCCAAAATGTTTCACTCTGAATGTTTCTGCCTTTTAGAACAGATAAGGTTAGGGGCTAGGAGGAATACCGTAGAATGTCGAGATGGTGTGTGCGTATCGTAGAGAAAGATCAGCCGATTGCGAAGAACTCCTTTTTGTCTGGAAGGACTACCGCAAATAAGAACACAAGACCACAAGATTTTGATTAGACAATAAATGAGGAAATCGCTGGGCCCTGTGAAATATAAAACTTCCTTTCAAGGTGGTGGCTTCCTCGCTAATATGAATTAACACAAAAGACTGTAAAATATCAATTAAGTTGCTTCGTTGAACTGGGTAGGGGAAAGGCTGGTTTTCTGGTTTTGATCAGAGGAACCGATGCCGGTTACTGATAACCGATGCCGGTTACTGATAACCGATACCGGTGGGTTCTAGGATCTGTAGGTTAGTTGCTTTGTGGGGTAGTTGTGTTGTTTGTAAGGCTGTATATAGGTGGTATTAGGAAATAAGGTGATGAGAGGTAGATGAATGATAGTTAGATGCAATGGCACGTTGGGTAGTGGATTCAGAATGGATTTAGGAGGACTGTGATTCAAAGAGCATAAGAAATGTTATAACAGAGGACATGCAAGATGTGACTTACTGGTTTTGACAAAGATGCAAGTTGATCTCCTTTGCTGCAGAACGCTCGGTTTCTTCACTGCCTCTCGCCTGGCCAAGTGAAGATCTGACTCTATTTTTCGCTCCCAATGATCTCTCGTTGATTCAAAAATCATTCGACCCGATCCAAAATGAAATTCGATCCTTTGTTTTTGGTTTCTGGGAGGCCATTTACAGTGGAACCGATGGCGGTTACGTAACCGACGGCGGTCGAGTAGAACCGCATCGCAGAAGGAAAAAGTAGGCTATTTTTAGTAAAATAGCCCACCTTCCCCGCTTTTCTCCCGAGAGATTAGTCATGGGCTTGGTCAAGTGACTAGAAGGTCGGTTTTAGGTGCGAGAAAGGGGTCCTTAGTCATGGATGTGTAGTGTAGACCAAGTTTTAGGTTTTAATTAGGTTAGTTTAGGATTAGGCTAGGTCATGATGAGGTGGCAAAATGAGGTGGCAGGTGAGGTGATGGGGATTTATCAATTACAAGGTGGAGGAAACTAAGTAGAAGGTGCTTTGGTATGATGTCAAAAATAGCATGAACCTCGTAAACGTTACCATCATCGGTCAAGGTTTTTCTAGTTTGGTTAGACTATGGGTTATGAGTTGGCACCGCTTCTTGAAAATGTGAAGGTTTTGTTTAGCCATTGCATTGGGGTTTTCTAAGATGATATATCCATTATCTAACATTTCTTGGAAGATGTTTTTGAAATTTATGCAATCATCATCATTATGACCTCAAACATGATGATAGTTACAGTAGTCATTTTGTTTATACCATGCATGCACAAGATGTGAAGTTTCAAAACCAAGTATGTGGTTTGATGGGTGGAAGAGTTATTGCTCTCGAATTTTTGAAGTTTTTCTAAAACTAAGGAGTATGGTTCTCCTATGGGAGTATATTTTCATTGTTCCCACTTGAATTGAAAAGCCTAAACATGAGAAAGGTGGAAGAAGGTTTTGATTTGTTAGCTGGATGAGATAGGCCAGCTTTCAAAACCACTACATTTGAAGATCATTTTACTTTAGAATAAATATTTTTGGTTTGGAAGAAGACGAGGTATTATGTGTTTTAAATGCAACATTCTTGTTACATAATTGTATCTTCTTCTCTTCAATGACACAAATTTTAAGTTTTCAAGCCATGGTGAATGCCTCATCAAACATGAAAAATGTTTAGACTTGGAGAGTTGGCGAGATGTTTCTAGCACAAGCTCTAGTGAAAAAATCTATTAACTCCGTCTGAGGTAATTGGAATGTGAGTTGGTTGATCGTGCTCGCCAAAAAAGCAAAAAAATATGTGATGGATTCATCTTCATACCGACGTGTAGTGTACAATTCATTCATGGTGACATTCTTGACAATGTTAATATAAAAGTGGTCTAGAAAACCCAAAGCTATCTCGGTTGAATGACAAGATAGAGTGCCTAGGTAGAGCACCATACCAATCTAAAGTAGATCCCATCAATGACATTAGAAATGTTCACAGAGAGCAATGCGTCATCATGAGCGATGAGATAACACACATGTTTGAAAGACCACAAATGTTGTTGTGGGTCTTCTTTTCTATTGAATTAGTTGAATTTTGGCATTTCCCAATGCGCAGGGTATGGATGAATGGGAATGGATGGGTGAATGGGTTCATTACAAATCTCATCATATGTCAAAGAGTTATGCGAACCTGAGAAAGATGTTTCTAATGTCTACATCTTGTCCATCATCATTTTAATTAGGTCATTTGTAGGTTGTGATGATGGAACAACCCTCATGTATAAGGGGGTAGATAGGATGCGTACGATGTGGACAACACTCCAGTATGTGGTGGTGTTGAGTACAAAAACCGTGATGAGGTTATATAGGGTCAAATGGATGTGGGGTTCACGTATCCGAAATAGTAAATAGATGAAATAGGTGGTTGTTGGTGATAAGTGTAAGTATGTGGGGTGGATGTATATACTATAGTAGCGATCGGGGGTAGAGGCGTGGGATGGAAAGGATGAGGTTTTGGAAGGGAATATGGGTTTCGACACTAGTGGTGGTTGAGATGCAACATCTATATGAGAAGTGGAGGATGCGAGATAGACCTACACTAAGGGAGGTTGATGGAGGCATGGTGTACATCATAGGGCAACAGATGTCAAGGGTGTGATAGATTTCATAGCACGATAGATATCGACAATGTAGGGTCAAGGTGGGAAACCACAAGTGGTAAGGTGGAAGAGGGTAAGGCCACGCCTGGTAGTATCCGATGCGAAGTAGGTGCAAGAGTAAGAGTAATGGACACATGCATGTCATATACAATCTTCCCCGATGAATCACAAGTATATGAATGAGTGGGGTAATACTGTAAAGTGGCGGGGTTGTGATCAAGGAGTCTTGTGAACTCCTCATCACCAGTGGGTATGTTAAGAGATTGATTGGGTTCTATAGGTGATAAGATGGAAGGGGGCAATGGGCTAGGTGGGAGCAGCTAGTGCCTAGCGTGAAACATGAGAGCGTCACCTTGTTTATAAGTCAAATACATGTGGTGAAAATAGAACTAGTAATCCCTGAGCCCTTCGATGATGCAAAAACACATAAAAATGGAGAAAATTGGATCCAAAAGGTGTGATTTTATCACTGTTTTGATTGAAAATAAGACCACAGAGACCGACACCGGTTGGGTAACCGATGTTGGTATGAGAGGGTAACCACCACCGGTCGACTATACCAATGCGGGTTATAGAGAAATGAAAGATTTGCAAATTTGGCAATAAATGATGAAAATGAAGTAGAATTGGACTCTGAAGGTAATATCAAAGACTCAAAAATATAGTAAAGTGAAAGAAAGAAAAGGAAAAAGGATTGACCGCTACTTTGGTAGAAATAACCAAAACAACATAAAACCAATGATGGCTAGTTAGCGATAAGTGGTGTGATGATATAACCAATGGCGATCGTTGGACTAATACCGGTTATTGTGAAATCTATGAAAAGGTGGGAAAAATCAATTTTGGTGATTTATATCAAACAAAAATACCAACTCATAGATTGAGTATGGAAATGATTGATCCTAACAAACTCGAAATAGTCGAAAAACATGCCAACTATGATTGTGGAGTATGTAGGTAGAGAAATGGAGAAAACAAACTAACACCTCAAAAAAAATCAAGAAAAAGCTAGCAAACATGAAATCCTATGTTGTAGATTTTATGTTGTGGCTTATGCCATTTAGGAATGACTTGTGAATAGAATAGATTTTTTAGTTACCGAAGGTGCCCTACAAAAACTATGGCTAGTTTCAAGTAAATTTTGGCGTGGTGTCCCCAATATATACTTTCATAGTACTCAAGGCCCTACTCTTATATGATGACTGGATAGAAAAATAGATGGATCCCACTGTCAATCCTCTTATCATGTGATTGTTGATAGCTTCTTCTAGGAAATATGTTGTTTAAGAAATGTGTAATTTGTTTTCAGTGGTTTGGTATAGAGAGAGAGTGTGCAAAATGTGAGCTACGGTTCAATTTTTCAACCATCAGCTGGTCATGACTTCCAACATATAGGTTGCCCACAATTTAAATGAGCTACAATGTAGCATACAGAAATGAGATGCAAAGATTTTAAACCCAAATCCACAAATTATATTCGATGAGAACAAATTATGAAGAGGTAAAGGGTATGAATTTCACTAGATGCAATGCAAGAAAAGAAAGAAGAGTTCCTTTTAATCCCAAAAGACAAATGTCACTGAGAAAATTAGAAGAAGAGAATGTTTCCAAAGAAGAAGCTTAATGTGAACTTGTTTTGAATGAAATAGACACACAAGATTTTTCCCTAAAAATGAAAAAATGCAATGAAACCCAACAAGGGTCCCACCGGGCATGCCAAAATGTTTCACCAAATAAGTATGCATAAAATAGATAAGGTAAGAGGTTAGGAGGAATACCTATGAAATGAAGGTTGAAGGTAGAATGTGCATGTTATTGACTTTTGATCTAATATGATCGTGGAGAGCTTCCCTTTGGCTAGGAGGAACAACCTATAAGAAACACAACAAGACCACAAAATAACATTAATAATATATGTTAGTGGACTTCTAATGCGAGTGTTATATATGAGAAGTGAGGTGCTTCCTATAAGGCTATTAATCCACTTTCAAATACAATTTAATGTAAAAAATATCATGAAATAAGGAAATCCTACTATAATTGTATGATTTAGGTATCTCGTGCTAATACAATAAGTAAATATAATCTAACAGAAAAGTTACGATTAGATCCGGAGGTTTGGTAGGTTGTTCTGGGTTTCTAGGTCCGACAAATGTCTAGTGAAGGTCTAGGACTAATTAGGTGAGGTATGGGTTGGTTTTGGTTGAATGGAAGGCTTACTAGTCAAAGGGTGTAAAATGACACAAAGATTGGTATCGGTTAGGTGACCGATGCTGGTATAGGGGTGAAACCGATGGTGGTTAGGTAAACCAACGTCGGTAGGGGCAATGAGTGGTAAATTAATAAAAAAGGGCCTTTTAGCCTCTCTGTGATTGCACAGAGAGTGAGGAAGGTGTGGTTAGGCTTGTGATATAATTGAGGAGACTTGGGAATGTAGAAGAAGAGGTTAAGAAATGTGGAAAGGCTTGAAATGGTTGGGTTGGTGGATTGGTAGGAAGATGGGGATATCCAAGTAACAAGTAGAAATGAAAATAATGAAAGAAGTGAAATATCTACAATAAAGTAAGCACAAATGATCAAAACCACATTACTTACTTGTTCTTTATGAAGATATCATAAATGAAGGTGGTGGTGATTTATCAATGAGATGATGTCTAGTTCAAAGGTGTCGTGGGCAATAGCGTGCACGTGAATAGCAACGATTGGGAAGAGAAATTGTTGCTAGTGATACACTCGGGTGGTGTGTAGTCATCATTTTAATGCAATAATGGCTTTGATACTCACACTTAATTACAATAGAATTCCCAAAACTAAAATCACCAACCTTTGTAAAGAGTTGTAAATGTGTATATAAAGGAACCGATGGCGGTTAGATGACTACGACACCGATCGAGGGTAAACCGACATCGGTTAGAGTCAAAAATTCTTTTTACCAAAAATAGGTAGATATTCCCAGATTTGGCATGCTTTCCAAGTTGGGTCTTCTTAGGAAAGTGGAGTTCATGTGAGAGAAGTCAAGAAGATCATAGAAGAAGTCTAGTTAGGTTTGGGAAGAAGTATTAGTTAGGTCAAGTGGTGACTCAAAGACTTTGGGGGTGATGACTTAGCCATTATGGGTTAAATAACCCTGGAATAGGTCTAGGGTGAGGTGTACTAATGAGGTAGAGGTGTGAGGGATAAATTAACTTAATAAAAATAATTAAATTAATTAATAATGTGAGGATACACACTAATTTAGTTAAAGGCAATTAAATCAATATGAATGTGTGGTAAAGGGGTCAGCTTAGGCTAGTGAGTATGCCTTACATTAATTAATGGAAGGGGAATAAGGGAGTGTGATGCAAATTTGGTGTCTACAGTGTGTTTTGTTTCCCTTTATGTTTTATGTTTGTTTGTTTCATTCATTATTCCTTAATTGTGGTCATGTATTGAAGTGGTGACTATATACCCTACTAATAAAGCTTCATTCAATACCTATGTTATGACTCTAATCCCACTAGATAAGGAACGAGTCCACGTAGTCTCTTTAGATTCTATAGTTCCGCTTATCTCATCCTCACCGTGTTCGATCTAGAAAAAGTCCCCAAAAAGAGCTAGTTATTTTCATGCAAAATGTCTGACATGAAATTTTTTTTAAATGTGTCATGACAACCTATACCTCATTTCAACATCCTTCTCTCGGTCAATGTGAACATGTCCTCTAGCCAACGCATTCATTGTTTTACCCTCATTATGGCTAGGATAAATGTGCTAATGTGATTTTCAAGTGTGTTTTATGTGCAGGGGATGTGATTCAAGTTTATTCATGAAGGTATCTAGATCCACGAGAAGACAAGTGCTCTCGGAGGCCCAAAAATCCCTATTTTTATGATTTTCACATTGGTAGACACCCCAAAAATGTGATATTTGAGGAAAAACCCACCTAGGAGTTGTGTAGAGGAGCTATAAGATCCACCAAGGCATTTTAGGAAATTTGTTGAGGAAAAAAAGTTTAGGAATAAGTTATGCAATATTGGGTTATTTATAACATGGTATAAGGAAATGAAAGCATAAAAAAGCTAAATCCTAGTAAAAAAAGATGATTGGATTAAATTTTTTTAAAAACAGATTAATTAGGTTTTAATAATTAAATATTTTTTTATTAATTACAAATTATCGGCATCTAATTATATCTCGTTTGTCGCTTTTTTTTAAATCTCCAATAGCTCTAAAATAGTAACATTGGGCATTTCTAAATGCTAAAATTTAGGCATTACCTTTTTTCCTTCATGCTCTTTCAAGTGCATTTTGAACCTCCTTTCCCGAAGCTCTCTTTCGGCATTTCCCAAACCTCGAACTATGAGTTCACCCTTATTATTGCTTTGCAACTAGTGAGCGCATCCGCCACAATCTACAAAGAAGGGGGTTTCCATTTGCGACGTGAGACATTTTTTCTCACAACCAGGGTTGGCTTTCGCCTCCTTTCTATTTTTTTACTTGTGCTTGTTTACGGTGTCCTTTTTTGTTGCGCACTTTTCAGAAACACTGTTGTGGTCTCCTCTCTTGTGCATTACTACACTAATTGCAAGACAAGTTACCAAGTGTTTCAAACCGCACGTATGGACCCGGTTGTAATCAATGCACTAAACTATAAAGTGACAAAAGCAAGGGGTTGTTATTGTCCCTGGTGGTTGTGTTTCTTTTTACATTTCCTCTCTCTCGCTATGGATGCACTTTCAATTCCTTTGCTTACGCCGTTCAACTTTTTGAATGGAGATCGAAAATAATAATGAAACTAAGGGGTAAAGGGTTATTCCACATCACCATGGGAACTGAGACTGAACCAGATGATGAACCTGAAAAATCTAAGTGGTTAAACCGTAGTGATGAAGCTTTAGGTCTTCTTTGCATGTCCATTTCTCTTGACTTTCTCTTCCACATTGAGGCATCCAAACACCTAAATCTACATGAAAACACTGGATGCGATGTTTGGACAACTAGATGACATGAGAGCGCATGAGTTGGAAAATGAACTACTAGGGTTAAATCCTAGTGACTTTGAAAACCTACAAGCTTTCTTCTCAAAATTTGTCCACATTAGATTATTTTTAAAAGGATGTCAAGTAGAAAAGAAAGATTCTCAACTGATCTTGTTGATTCTCTCTAAGCTAGGTCCCGAATATTCTGTCTTCGTGTCAACTTTCTATGCTACAAAAGTTGCCTTGGGTGATACTTGGACTATGCCCTCCTTTGATTTTTTTGTCCCAACTCATTCGAGAACAGGAAAAACTCATTCAAATCGGGTCTCTCAAGTCCAAGTCCCATACCCTTGTAGCAAGTACTAGCAAGGGAAAGAAGACTGAAAAGAAAGAAAGAAAGGATCAACCTAAGAAAGAAACCAAGACCAAACCTAAAAATGACACAAACACTTCGACTTCTGAGCCTAAGGCACAGAAAAGTAAGTATTTGTGTTCCTATTGCAAGAAGTCTGGTCATGACGAGCAACATTGTTTTAAGAAACAGATTGATCACTTATCTCATTTACTTGAGAAGAATAAAATAAGTGTTCCTGAATCCATAAAACAAAGTGCTCCGAAGGCCGAGTCTTCTGCTGCAAAAGGTGCTAAAAATGATAAGAAGAAAGGAAAGGCCCTTGTAGCAGAGTTGCTCCTTCATCGACATGGATTATAGATTTCGATGCCTCGCACCACATGGGTTCTTCACATGTTGAGTTTTCCAACATCGAACCTTGTGGTATGTCCCAAATCACGATGGGTAATGACACGACAGTGTCGGTTTTGCACGAAGTGGATTGGTAGAGATGGATGGGGAACATTTAACTAAGTGTTGAGTGTTCCGATCTCTCTACCAATCTCTATCGATTACCAAATTACTCACCTTGGTGAAGGAATTCGATTGGAATTTGGTCCTAACTCGGTGATTATTTGTGAGCTTAACAATGACACTACGGTGGGTGAGGGAAAAAGCGAGATCACCGTTCACGGTTGTACACCTTCTCCCACTTTACTTCTGATTCTACGCCCACTGCCTTGCTCACTCATGCAAATGAGGTTAGTAAGCTATGACATGAGCGTTTTGGACATCTAAATTATCGCTACCTTGAACAATTGAGCCAAAACAAAATGGTCAATGGGTTGCCTTGCGTCAAATTTTCTAAAGGTCTTTGTGAGGGTTGTACCCTTGGAAAGCATCCTGAAAAGTACTTTGATAAAGGAAAATCCTGGAGAGCCACTCATCCTTTGGATCTTGTTCACAGTGATGTTTCTGGTCCATTTCCTTCTCCTTCGTTTACTAGAGCTCTTTATGTGCTAACCTTCATTGATGACTATTCGTGATATACTTGGGTATATTTTCTTAAGCTTAAGTCTGAAGTCTTTGAACATTTTAGGACTTTAAGGCTCTTCTTTGAGAAACAAAGAATAATTCTATCAAGGTTCTTCAAACCGACAATGGAGGTGAATATGTAAACAATAGTTCATGGATTTTTGTACTTCTGAAGGGATCTCTTTGTAGCATACAATTGCTTATAGCCCTTTACAGAATGGATTCACAGAAAGAAAGAACCGTACTCTGAAGGAGATGGCCACTTGTATGATTCACTCGAAGTCTCTTCCTCCACAGTATTGGGCCGAAGCAGTGAATTGTGAAAATTACATTCAAAACCATGTTCCACACAAGGCAAGTAAGAGGGATGACACCCTTTGAAGCCTGGTTTGGATGCAAGCTTGATGTTGAGCACTTTCGAGTCTTCGGATCCAAGGCTATGGCTTGGATTCCCAAGAAGAAACGTAAGGCTTTGGAACCACAATCCAAACCTTGTATCTTTGTAGGGTATCCTGATGGCATGAAGGGATATCGATTGATGAATCCTACTTCTCATGAGTCTGTATATTGAGAGAAGTGTTAAGTTTGATGAGTCTTCTTCGACTTCTACTTCTCCACCTATTGAGGTTCTTCACGCCGATTCGGATTCTCGACTCATCGATGATGATCTTTGTTGAGTGTGCTCCTCTTAGGATCCTCCCAACCATCGACCTTTAAGTCTTCTGATTCTAATAGTAGTGATGATGAGGACTATGTCCCTTCTCACTCAAGTGAAGAATCTTCCGACTCTGAGCCTGATCCTCTTGGTCCCCTTTGGGCCAGGAAAACTTTGCAAAGTGCTGGAGATTTAGTTGGAGATACTTCGGATATGAGACATACTCGCTCAGATTTTGTTGGACCCCACTCTTTCTTCACCTCTGCTTCTAATCCACAGTATTTCCGGGAGGCTTTTGGTATTCCTGAGTGGGATTCTACCATGGATGAGGAGTATTCCTCTCTCATGAAGAACGATACTTGGGATCTCACCACTCTTCCGAAAGGAAGAAAAATCATTCGGTGTAAGTGGGTGTTCCGAACAAAGTATGGAGTAGATGGAGACGTCGAAAAGTTTAAAGCATGATTAGTAGCTAAGGGTTTCTCCCAGATAGCTGGGGTTGATTATACATAAACCTTTGCTCCGGTTGAAGATGACTTCTATTCGACTGACCCTAGCCATTCTTTGCGGCGAGCGAGATGGAAAGTCCATCAAATGGACGTTAAGAGTGCCTTCCTTCATGGTGACCTAGAGGAAGAGATCTATATGGAATAACCTCTCGGGTTATGTCCAAGATTCCTCCCTCGTTTGTAAGTTAAAGAAGTCTCTTTATGGCCTTAAATAAGCCCCTCGGGCTTGGTATGCCAAGATGGAATCCTTCTTACTTACATCAGGGTTTACTAGGTGTCACTCTGATCCAAATGTTTATATTCTACGGCAAGATGACTCCATACTCATTCTTGTTCTATATGTTGATGACTTGTTGATCACAGGTAGCTCTTCCTCTATTATTGATTATGTGAAGATCACCTTAGCCAACAAGTTTTCCATGACTGACTTAGTCTCCGCTTCATTACTTCCTGGGATCCAGATTTCACTATCGACTGGGAATCTTGATTTTACAACCTAAGTATGCTCTTGATTTGCTAGCTTGGTTTCAGATGTCCGATTGCAAGTATTCTCCTACTCCTTTTCTTTCTGGGGTTAAGTTGGTTTCAGATTGCTCTACTCCCTTGGTTGATGGTACTCTTTATCGACAGTTGGTGGGGAGCTTGATTTACTTGACTCACACTCAACCGGATTTATCATATGCTATTGGGATCATGTCCAGATTCATGCAAGAGCCACATGAGATGCATTGGAAAGCAGCTAAATGGATCCTTCATTATGTTCGTGGCACTTATGCTGATGGCATTCACTATCATGGAGGGTTGATATTGACTTGATTGGATTCACAGATTCTGATTGGGCCGGTGACTTAGATCATCAGAAATCTACTTCTGGCTACAATTTCTCTCTTGGTTCAAGTCTTATTAGTTGGTCTAGCAAGAAGCAAAATGCAATTGCGATATCATCTACAGAGGCAGATTACAGAGGAGCAGTTAACGTTGCCACGTAAGCTATTTGGCCAGCTACTGAGGTATTCTCGCGAGTTTGGCATCCACTTTCGGCGGCCTACCATTATCTACTATGATAACACGAGCACAATCTCTATTTACAGAAATCCAGTTCAGCATCAGCGGACGAAGCACATTGAGATCCATATGCACTTCATATGGGAGTTTATTCATGATGGTATCATCGACATTCAATACATTCAGATAGCTGATCAAATTGCAGATTTATTCACCAAGCCCTTCACTGAGATGAAGTTTCTTCACTTACGGTCTCTTCTTGGGGTGAGGTCTTCTGCAACTACCCATCTTCTTCGAGCTATGTAGTCCTTCTTTTCTTCTTCTTCTTTTAGGAAGATCGTGTTTGTACATGGGCACCTTATCAGGCCTTTAGTTGTCGGACCCCATTGACACATCTTTCTTAGTTGTTTAGGTGTCTTCCTCTTCCGTCGACTCATCACCTGCTACCCCGGCTTCGATGAAGGGGGGGTGTTAGTGTGAGTTATCCTATGTGTCCTCTTCTCATATTGGAGGGTCATCTCACATGGGTTAGGTTTAGGGTTAGGTTTAGGGTTTCATGTGTGTTCTTGCACTAGGGTTACTCAGCACCCTATATGTACCCCTTTACTATTCATTTATGAGCATGCCAAGACACTCTGCTGTCTTTTTCTTATGAACAAGCTTTGTTTGGTTATGCAAGTTTATTCAGTTATTGATCGATTCTTACTTGTGATTATGTTGGAGCTATTTTGATTCAACTTGAGCGGCTTCTTTGTGGTGCACGATTTCGATATGATCCATCAACTCTTTCATAAACTTCATTATATTATTTATTGTGCAAAATCCTCCTTAATATTCTCTCCACATATCTCTCTCTGTCATGATTTTCCATGCTTTAGTATCTACAAGCACTTTTTCATAGAGTGTAGGTAATTAATCCTATGTGACCCCAGTTGAAATCCCACCCCAGATTATTACAAATAGTGTAAATATTTCATGTTTTTAATAAATGGATTTTCCTTATTCAAAGCAGAGGGACTTAGTCCCACACACTGTTGGTGAGATACCCCAATTTTCCCACCTAAAAAATTATTTTTCCAACACCTCTAGTGCTTGAACTTGAAATATCATAAATTTTTACATGTACACTTGAGCATTTTCCACCATCTAATAAGAAGTAACTTTAAAAATATTAAATATAGTTTGGGTTATTTTACGGTGTGGGATAATTTTTGGATTCAACAAAGGAATATAATGTCCAAAATGATAAATATTTCATATCATAGGAAAAAACCATTAAGGTGGGAATTATTGGGTCAAATATCAACATCCTTTCGCTAATTTATAAGGAACTATCTTGAAACATAGAATAAATATGAACAATTTTTAATTGTAATTATATTTGTGAGAATGCTAGAAGATTGTTTAACCATACAAATACCCTTAAATTATATAAACTAATGTGTGTCAGAACTTTGCTTTGATGTAAAATATGAGCACCATTTTTATATACATTTATATATAAGTCATTATTACAAGTGAAACTAAAAAGTGGTCATAAAGAAACATGTTAGAGACAAGATTATTATAATACAAAAATCTAATTTTCTAAACAAACTACAACAATATCATCTATACCTAAACATATAAGAACTATGAAAAATGAAAACCATACATTTAGCTCAAAATATCAACATCTTAGGGACACAATTTTGATAGACAAAGTTTATTATAGGTTTCGAACTCTAGTAACCTATCAAGACGTCCTAACATACATGTTCAAACGGTAACCAAAATTGGTGATCTTATCTCCTCCAAGCTAGGAGGTGCCAACAAGTATAACAACTAGGCTCATCCTTTAAATTTCAATTTTCTATGTTAATAAGGCTATCATGCATAAGGTAAAACCCACACCCATCATTTATTATAAGATCATCCTTTTGATTTGAATCTTTTCTTCTAAGTTTCCCAATTATTTGGTAAAGCACAAAAGAATATATATTCCTTAATTTCACATAGGAGCACATTGTAAAATGGTAATTTCATTTATAGTTGATGGGTACATGACACCATTAGAACATATAAACTTGTATTTAAAATCACTCCTAGAACAAAATGTCTATTTTTCAAACATACTAATATGCTAACAATCTCTTGATTATTACAAAAATCAAAAATAACATGCCCATTTATAACAATAGTGATGATTTATCCATTTACAATTATGTGTTTCAAAGATGATAACGTTATTACAAAAGCACAAGTAACACTACAATTTATTTTTGTTCTACAGGTACCTATAACTATAACATGATCAACATAATGTTGGCATGGTATCTTTCCTATGATATAACATAAATCATGATTTGAATTATTATATTCATAATGAAAACAACACGTAAAACACATATGAAAAGAGTCAGAAATGAAAATGAAATTTATTTTTATTTTCAAAACTAAAGATAAAGAGAGGAGAGAGAAAACACCATTTTTCCCACAATCAATTTTATCAGAACAAGCATCGAAAGTGTTTTCATGTGTTTTCGCAAGGTCAAAAATTCAAATTGGAACCATAACAACTAAACCCAAGTGTAAAAACTTGTTTAAAAACCCCTTGAACCCTTCTCTGGATCAACTTTCCTCTCAGTATCATGCCTATCTAAACCTTGCAATTCCTCAAAAAAATTATACAAGCTTCCCTAATGTTTAAAAATATGTGATAGGGTCATTCATTCCATTCAATGAAATGTTGCAAAGGTAAATTCTTTTATAACTCTAGAAAGGCTATTTTTAGCCTTTTTTGGACATGTGTGCATCCTATTGGATTGATCTAAAGGCCCTGAAAAAATCTAGAGGTGTTATTGAAGTGTTTTGAAAGTAGTGGAACTTATTTTGGAATATTTAGGGAAGTTTCAGAGGTTTAGGGATAGTTTTAGTGAAAGTGGGTTCTTTAGAGGATTCTAATATTTATGTAAAGATTTGGAAATAAAAAAAAAGTCATTGGAAATCTTTAATAGTCCTCCATGTGATGGAATTTTCAAATCTTTCACAATACTCAAGTATCTTTCAGGGTAACTCAATTTGTGCAAACACACCTGTTCTCTTAAGGAAAAAGGAGTAATTTCAAGGATTCACAAGTATAATTGGAGGTTTATACCCATCCCATTAATCTTGGAAGGCTCTTGGGAGTAAAATTCATATAATTATTCATCTAAAAAAACCTCTTGGAGCTCCAACAATCTCGTCAAAATGTCTTCTCTTCCGAGGTACACTTCTTATACTTAGCCAATTTTGAATGAGGACACTTGTCACCTCCAATTTGAGGTGTATTTTGTGTCCCTCTTATCCCCATTCCCAAGGGGACAGAGGGGACACAAAAAAATTTCCCACCTCAACTCTTCCTCTAGGTTCCTCACATGACCATGATAAGCACTCCACAGGGCTTATTTTCCTATTTCTAGCTCCTCCATCGTGTAATGAGAAAGTGCCACTTTTCACAGGAGAGGCTGCATTTTTTTGTCCCTCATGTACCCATTCTTAGGGGGATAGAGGGGACAAGAAAATTCACCCCACTCTAGCCCTTGCTCTGGTTTTTCATGTGTCCTATTTCTAGCCCAGTGATTTAATCTAATTTGTATTAAATATTAATTCAAAGTAACTTACTTTCATGTAACAAATGATATTTAAATGATAAAATACAATAATGTAAAATTAATAAGAATTCAATAATGTTAATCCCTAATCAAATGAGAAGAGGATGATGACTTCATTAATTTTTCGTAACTGGGAATGATTAGTTTTAGGTATCTGTAGAACAAGATTAAAATAATGTTCGTAAAGAAATGATGAGGGTTCGTAACCCTAGAAATGTATATGAGAAGTGCCACAAGAGGAAAAGAGTGACATAGGTGCTAGTGATTAATATTGGTTCATGTTTCGCTCAAATTCTTGAAACCTAGTCTTTTTGGGTAGGAGTAACTTCACTTCTATTTTATCTTTATCATTCGAGGTTTTGATGTTAGATCACCGGTGTACTTATAACCCATAAAATATATGAATAAATACAAATGTCCACAAACCACATAAAATATAATAAAAAAATATGCATAATGGGGATTCATACTAACCCCGATAATCACCCAAAGAGTGAACTTACGACCAATTGTTGTCCTACATCTAAGACTCACTATAGTTCTTTTGTGTGTGTGTGTGTGTGTGTGTGTGTGTGTGCGTGCGTGTGTGCGTGTGTGTGTGTGTGTGTGTGCCCTAGGTTGCCCTTGTGCAAGTTACACGATGATAGTACGCTAGATCTAGATTTTCAAATATGCAGAATGTGTGTGATGGAATAGAATAAAATCCTCTCCTATGTTGTGTATGTAGACCAATACAACCCTGCGTCGCTTGTATGGATATGCTTTGTAGTGCTCATGTGCCTTTGTGCAAACTTAGGTGGTAATAGATAATGCTTATAGTGTTTGGCCTCTTATTTTAAAGAAGTAACTAATTATATATAAGATTCCCTTTTTAATTTATTGATTGACAACCCGAAAGGCCGACCCAAAGTATTAAAATGTGACCAAGAAGTGAAAAGGACCCAAAATAGTAAGAATAAAAAAGAGAGGGACAAGAGCACCTAAGAGGGACAAGATCACCTAGGAGGGATAAGATCACCTAGGAGGGACAGGAGTGCCTCAGTGCCTCTGTCCTTATTGGGCATTAGTGTCTAAGGAAAATAAAAGGTAAATAAGTAAAGTTCCAGAAGAACTCTAAGATGCGTAAATCCAATAAAGTGTAAGAAATAAAGAAACAAAAAAACCAAAAGGGGTTGTAAACTACTAGTTTTCTATTTTAGTAATCATGTATGCATTGGTATGTTTCACGACCTAGAAATATACCCATGTTCATATATTTTATGTCTACATTTTCCCCACTTTATGTCATTTAGTAAATACTTGATATCATAAAGTCGATATAAGATGCATACCTTGTAATCTAGAGAGGCATGTAGCTGATAACATGCCAAGTGGACAAGTAGCCATGTGAAGCGTGAAGTGCTCGCAATGTGAAGTGTGGAAACTAGGAAAAGAGGTAGACCCTAGGGGTGAATAGTATTGTAGTATCCTGTTGTTAGAGGTTGTGCTTTTTAATGTGATATGTTTCTCATTTTTGTAAGAACAAACTTGCAAAGAATATCAAGAGAGTATTCAAAGTCCCGTATGTGAAATACCGAGTAATGTATGTATAAGTAAGTAAAAGTGTATGAGTTAATAGATAAGGAAAGAGTTCGCCATATGTATGAGAGAGTTTAGGATGGAAATGTTATCTTCTTTTCTTTAGAGATGTTGTGGATTTGAGCATCTTGCCACCAAGGATGAGGTTTTGGGTGATCTCAAAGCCAAGAGTGAGGTTTTGATCGATCTCGTACAAGGATGAGTTTTTGGCGATCTCACACTAAGGAGAAGAGTGTTGGGGAGATATGTGTGTATTTATCTCATTCCATGTCACTTCTCAAATGATAAGTGCCACTATAGATTGGCATGTCTCAATTTGTAATTGATTTATAGCTGAATTGTAACCAAATTGTAACTATATTGTAGTTGAATGACTAAATTTTGTAACTAAATATAAGTGTTTGACATCGTAGATCCATCATTGTAACCTATTGGAATTGTGTTGAACTGGGAAACTGTCTAAATTTTTCACCCAGCACATAAGTGCCCAAGTGGAACACGAGTTCCCACTATTCATGTACGATATTGTGTGCTAGTGTCGCCTATGTCTTTTTATCCAAGTTTGAATCAGGCGCACTTTGTGGTTTGTGCCTTTGCCAATTTTGTACTATATTGTTTTTTTTCTAGAGCTCTATGCTGCTACAAGGGTGACTTATTCACCCAATAGTTTCCCCCTCTTATTTGAGAGGTGCATGCGATAGATATAGGAGGAGGAGGCCCAAAAAAGAGGACCTAAAACTGATATGCATATTTTGGATTGGATACCTGCAGGGGGTAGGAGATGTGTATGGTAGAAACCAAGGCACATGCAAACAATATAGGCTAGAAACAAACTTGCTTGTGTAAACAAGCTAGCATGTAATAAAATACAATGTAGAAAACAACTATGAAGATAAGAGGTGCTGCGAAAAGAGAGGGTTTCATAAATGGGAAATCGTTCACGATGTCATAAGATAATCATGGTTGAATTGACCATAAGCAAATAATGAGAAAGAAACACATATGGCATAGCCCAAAAATAGTGGAAAACAATAGTAAACAATAAGTAATAGATAATCATGGTTGTTTAGAATGCTTATATAAGGAAAATGATACACATGAAGCACCGTTAGCATGTTAGGAAGACAAGTAGTATGTCAAAGCATGTAAAGATCAACGAAATGTAAGTGGTAGTGACAAGAAGTAGTAAATATTGGAATGGTAGGACTTGTGATCTATAGTAGGAGAGTAGCATAGGTAGATTCCCCCAGAGCCATGGTGGGACTTGTAAAAAGAATGTCGAACATCATGCATCATGTGAGAATCTATAAAAATTCATGCATTCACGTCAAGATACCATGTGAATGTGCATGTCTATATAGAAAAAGATAATGACATATTAAGTATGCAACTAACATAAGAAACAAATTGCAACATGTAAATATTATAAGCTAACAAGAGTAAATACAACCAAGATGTGTAGATGAGGGAAGTTGTGTTGCCCCAGGTGGATGTGTGTAACATGAGGTTCATTTAGGAATTGTGCCCTCAACAGTCAAGTATGAACCATAGAACAAGAGTGCATCATCGGGTAGCGGGAAGGTATTGTATGTGATTGAGATTAGATGCTAGGAAAGATTTATCATGAAACACAAAGCATGAAGTATAGTAGATAGAGTAAATAATAGAGACATAAAATAGTGATGGAGGGGGAGAAATTGTGATTTCCCCAACCGTGTGAGTGGTAGAAAGCTCTCTAACGATAAAAAGAGTGAGGGCCCCTTATCCGGTATCAAGAAGGAGAAGGCATGTGACCATGGTCTAGGACCGATGGTGTAGGAGAGTAAATATGTGTATATGAGGGAGACCGATGTGGTAAAGGAGGTGGAGAAAACATATAGGAATGGGTTGCCCGAGTAGGGGACTTAGGTCAACGAGGTGGACTAATGGACTAGTGAGGATGATGGGGTCATGATGTAGGTTGTGTACGAAGGAGAGAGAGGGGGAGGCCTAGATTCCATGATTAGGGTTGGAACAAAGCCGAGAGTGGGCTAATGATTTGATGGCCTCGGATCCCTACTCGATACCAAATTCATTCATAAACAAGGGAAAGTGAGACCTCCACGAGATGCTATCAACTTCAAATGAATGATGCAATGGAAAGTGAAACACATACACACTGCAAAGAAGATTGATAACGAAGTTTGGCATTGCCTACATCTCTGGGTTCATATGAACCGATTCATTACACTTCTAAATGTAAACTAGTACAATGAAGCAATGAATTTAAATGCGGATACTAGTGAACATGTCTATCTGATACCCAAATGATATTGGTATAGGGATTCCACCCTTTGTGATCACATACCTAGCTGATTGCACATGAATCGAACCGAGATAAACAAAAGTGATCATGATCCAATAGAATACTGGAAATATGAAGACTAGCTACTCCATTTGTCGAGAAGTAGAAGCTCCACTGAGGATGACTATCGTATAAATATAAGTCTTCAACAATCTTCCTTGGAAGAGAGGCATGCTCGATGACATCTTTGAATTGACGCCAAATGATGATATGACTTTCGTTGATTAAAATGGTGCCAAAACACCTCTAAAATGGGAAGATGAATATATCACTAGGAGCATAGGGAAATTTGGAGCATTTTCCTTTTTACATCAAAGGCTAAATTTTCGTCTAACTCCTTCTATATAGTGATATATAAAGTTTCCCTTCTATGGCCTATGGCCTTACACACACTTAGAGCAACTAGTGAAGCACTCCTTATGGCCTATGGCCTTACAAGAGGAGACTTATGCTCCGAGGAGGCTTACTCGAAACCACCTTCTACATGAACCTATTTACAAATGAGCCCTAATCTCCTTTTTATACATGGTGAGGGGCTATTTTTAGCCATATACATTAAAATGTGAAATAATAGCACTAGGCTATTAATAGGCTATGGTGGTTAAATTCCACTGTTACATTATAAAAATAGCCTATAACTATTTATCATTGCCACATCGCATTTACATGTTTTAAACATAGCATATAGCTATTAAAATACTCCACCGAATACACATTAATCGAGGCACATATTACATGCATGGTTATGGCGGTTACCTTAGCACGTGGGCTCCTCCTTTTGACCGGTCTAAAAGCGCCGCCTTCCCTATTGCCATATTAATGTCATTATATTTATATGGAATCTTTGTTTTAAAATACCACTCTACCACGTGGTATGTACCGCTCTATATATAACCACCCACGCGAGCCTCCATGTATTAAAGTGGACGGTGGGAATATCTTATGTATCGGCCTTTTAAATGATAAAACGTGGCTACGGCCACGTGAACGCCCTTTTGCTCACCGTAGACATACCTCCTATAAGTTGGAGGTTATAGGAGGATAAGAGGAGCATGGAAGGGATAGCTTGGGAACCCTCAAACCAAGAGAGGCCTAATACCATGTCACATCACTTGATTTCAAATGTAACAAGGAATGATGTTGGTATGGTAAGGGACACAATAGTAATGTGAAGGAAGACACATCCGCAAAAATTGGGGACTGAAATTTGATTTGAGAGCTTGTAAGATTTCTAGAGAGCTTGCATTGGAAAGGAACAAGGGATGGACCATAGTATTATTGACTATATGAGTACCAATAGAAGCATCAATATGCAAAGGAATCTAAGGAAAATGTAGCATGGTATTCACGATATGAGAATGTAATAACTAGTGGTGGCATGTCAAGTAGTAGCGAAATGATAAAAGCAAATGGCATCGATGAAGGAGGAGGCACAACATGATATGCACGATTTGCAAAGGAATCAGTAGTCGGCTTGTCTTGATTAGGTAATGGATCATTGAATATTTTAAGATTTTGATTGTCATTGACCATTTTAGAAGTAGACGGCTCTAGAAGCTTGATCGCATTGTTGTCGATAAGATCTTGAATGACATGTTTGAGCTTAAAACAACAATCAATAGAATAATCATTACATTGGTAATAATCATAGTTTTCATTTTCATCATAATTACATCCACATGATCAAGAAGGATCTAGATTGAGCGGTGGAGGGAGAGCAATCAAATTGTTATAGTGAGTTGTGGTTGATTAAGAAAAATGTGGATAATATATGCCTAATCTAATTATTATTGAATAAATAAATAACAATTAAGTACAAGCAAACTAAGCAATGAAATGTGAAACCCTAGGTGCAATAGGGGAATAAGATACTTAGTTGATTTTACAATGATTGTAGAGGTGTACCGAGAGTTGGAAAATTGATGAAATGGAAGTAAAGACCTGTCATAACCATGCTCGAGAAAATTGTGCAACTATTGGATGGGGTGGTCACCAAAGACCCATGGAAGGTGAGGAGTGCTGCTGCCGCTTTACCGACCCATTCTCGAGCACTAGTGTCTGGTAGGTCCTTAGGATCTAAATTTTTCTGGGTTGGAAGGATGTCGCAAATATTTTCTTTTAGTCTCTATGAGGTCACACAATGATCGTTGAGCTTGTTGGAAAACATACAATAAAGTATTCATCTGCAAAACCCTCAAATAGACATCAAATCCTAAAAAAGAAAGATGTAAAATGAGGGGTCAAACTATCCTTAATTATCACAATGGTGATCTTATGAATGAGTGTTGCACTACATCTTAGACCCAATGTAGTTATATGTGTGTGTACGGAATCGTGCCCTAGGTGGTTCTTATGCATGTCACACTTGGATAGCAAGCAAATAGCTAGATGTAAAGAAATGTAATAAATGTGTGCATGTAATATAATAATTCCCCTCATATGAAGTGTATGTAGAATAATGCAGTCCCTTACCCTATAATGGATGCTTTGATGCTCTTTGATAGCCTTTGGATGCAACCTTAGATGGTGATAGCTAATGTTTAGTGCTTGGTCCTTTATTATGATCACATAACCTTATATTTATATGATTCCCTTTCTTGAATTTCGTAATTAACCCCGAAAAGGCTAACTACCAAAAATATAATTTTCTCAAATGGCTAGAAATGACCCAAAAGATGTAAGTAAAGTATAAAGAGGTCGGGCCCAGAGGGGAAGGGAGCGCCTAGTTCGACATCTTGTCTGGCAATCGTGTCCAAGATGAGAAATGCTTAGGTATGAAAATACGGACTACGACCAAAGGTAGAAATAGAAAGAAATTGAATATGGCCAAAGACATGGGTTGATTAATATTTTTCTTACTTAGGAATCATATGAATAGTAGTATCCAATCAAGAGTATATAACTACCCAAAGTGTGTGATTTTGTGTCTACATTTGCCCCCACTTTATGTTGTTGAGAAAAAGCTTGCTAAGATAAATTAGATAGAGATGTGTACATGATAACCATGCAGATTGATGGTGAGAAACTTGTCAAGAGAAAAGGAAAAACGTGGGTGACCGATAAAAAGATGGAGCGTGGAGACTAAAGATGAGAAAGTGCAAAAAGTGATGAGATGATGAACTGAGGTGGAAACGCATGTTATAGCTTGTTGTCAATGTACCGTTGTTGATGTCGATGTTGATGTGTGTGATGTTGTTGATTTTGAATGATGTTGAATTATTGTTGACTATCACTTCCCATATGGATGGACTTGCAAAAGAGAAGAACAAACAAGTAGTAAAATACGCATGTTTATGTGTAAAAACATGTAAATAAGTATGTAAATTCTTGAAAATGTGAAAAAGGAACATGTACATCTAATAGATGATGAGGAAAGAGTGTAGAAAGGATCCTATAAATGTCGTTTGAGATTTTTGGGCGATCTCACGCCTTGATTGTTGTGCCATTTGCAGTATTTCGGGCGATCTCACGCTAATGGTTTCATCCTCCAACATTTAACTACTTCATGTTAATGTATAACACCATCAGAGATGTTGTGTAAAAACCGATCCATTGTGAACAATTCAATCCAATGTGAAAGTAGAAAAATGTTGTGTTGTGCATGCATGCTAAGTGCTAAGGATTGTGTGCCCTGTAAAAGCCTCCTGTGAAGTTTTATAGACTATGCTAAACTTTAAAATGTTATATAACTTCCCCTGGTCACATGTATCCAAGAAGGGTCATGGGTGCCCAGGGAACTTCTATCATGGTTTGGGTAATCGGTGTCATGTTGTAATAAGGACCCAAGTCAAGATCTTAGCCATGTCTAATGATGATGACTATGTGGTATTGGTACTATGTTGTGTTTTGTGATGACTATAGGTTGTTGATGGGGTGATTAATTCACCTAAATGATTCCCTCCTTGTTTGGGGTGAATTCAACGTCATTGAAGGAGTATGAGGTCCAAAGGAGGACCAATCGATGTGCTAAAAATCTGCCCTATAGGGGAGGGAATGTGATTTTAGAAACAAAGGTACACACAAATAAAGTGGATAGGAGACAAGTCTTAGACAAGAAATACAAACACACATGTAAAATCTAAGCAAACTGCAGACAAGAAGACAATGTGTAATCTAAGACGCAAGAAGATAATTTAGACTGCACAAAGTGGGTTACAAACATGGGAAATCAGTCATGATGTCGTGATAAAATCAAGACCGACTAATCCAAAAGCATACAAGTGTGCACACAAGACAAAGGGAAAATCCCATAAACAATGGAATACAATGACAAGTAAATGTAACAGACAACCATGGAAGCAAATAGGCCTGCAAAACAAATGTTGCACATGAAGCACCCGTTAGCATGTTAGAAAGATAAAAAGTATGTGTAAAAGTGTGTATAATCCGATATAGTAATGTGCTATGAAACAAAATGAAATAATAACACTTGTAGTGTATGAAAGTGGATTCCCCTAAGATCCACCTGTGGACCGGTAATAGGTATCACGCGAAACATCCATGCTACATGTATGGATATATAGAATATGTAATCACAACTAGAAAGCAAATGAACACACATGTTTGTATGATAAAGATAATGTCATATAAGATATCTATTTAGCATGTGTAATAATATGTGCATGTAACAAGTAAATGTAAGCAAGAGTAAGTGTGACCAAGATATGCAGTGTGCTATGGATGGGTGAGATGGAATGGAATACAAAGTGAGTGTGATAATGTCCACATGCCCCTAAGTGAGTGTGAAAGGAATTGTATACATTGATGTTCATTTGTTTATGCCCCCTCAACAATCAAGAATGAATCGTAAATGAGAGTACGCCATTGGGAAATGGTATAACTGTGTATATGAAAAATATGTGATCGCCAAAGTGCAACATGTAGAATGTAAGCATGTGAGGAAATGAGGGAGTGATTAAAAGCGTGAGTGTGGACCACAAACTTAGTAGTCGACCCTCGTAGTCGAGTATGGACCACGAGAACTAGAGTGCCTCATAGGATAGTGTTTCGTGTTGTAGGTGTTGGAGGGATATGTTGAATGTGTAATGTATTTTGTTTATTGTTTGTGGAGGAGATTGGTTATAGACACAATGCGTGTGTGATGTAGATTACTGAAATTTGAAAGTGTTAGATGTGTAATATGTTGTAGATGTGCAGATTGTATAAGATGTTTGTGTTGATTATGCATAAGAAATATGTGGTATGTGATGTAAGAGAGGTATGTCATGAAATTTTTAAGTGTGTAATAGGTTGTGAGGATGTTGATTGTAATTGTATTGATTATGTCCTAGGAAGAATGTGTTGCAAGCATGTTGATTGTGTTCTAATTGTGTCAAGTGTGTTATGTTGAGTACATGTGTAAAGTATGTGTTGTGATTGTGTTGAATTTGTATTGATAGAGACACGAGGAGATTATATTACAATTTTTGAAGTATGTAATGTGGTGTGTGAGGTTCATGTGTATAAGATGCCTTCAATAGTAAAGTGTGAACCAAAGCACGAGAGTGCATCATCAATTAATGATGATACAAGTGTATCAATTGGATCGAAAGTTCTTGGAAAAAATGATTCATCAAGGGTAGATCGTTAAGTATGATAGGACATGCTAGAAACAATTTATAGTGCTAGAAGGGGGAGAATAAGTGTGATGCCCCACAAGTGTGCCTATGATGGAGATTTATGCAACGACGTGAGAGGTACCATGCCATTATGGGAGAACATTGTCTATGTTGTGATAAGAGTGAGGGCCAACACAATGGTAGATCAAGCAACAATAGGACCATGTGATGGTGGTGGAATTTGAAATGTGTCTTAGCCATTAGTAGGAGTATTTTCTTTGACAAAAGTGATTGGTTAGAGCTTATGTGGGATTGATGACATTGCGAAAGACTTTATAGGAGAATAAGGTGGACTGATTTTGAGAGGTGGTTGTGTGATTCGACTTGGTAATGTTGTGGATGACTTGAGAGGGGGAGGCGTTGAACTGATTTTTAAAGGAGGTTTTTAGGTTGACTTAATATTGTTGTGGATGCCTTGAGATGAGGGGGAGTGAAACTAATTTTGAGGGGTGGTTTATTGGATTGAGTAGATTACATAGGTGGCACTTGAGTGATAGAAGAAGAAACATTATAAGTGATGACTGGATGTTAATTAGACATAAATGAATCAGATTTAAGAACCCATTGAGATGTAACAAGTGGATAGGACCATGTAACATAACATTTTGTAGTGAATGATATAAAACCTTTATGCTCAAGATGCTTGATTATTAATTGTAAAGCATAGAAATAATTTTCATTATGTCCAATGATCGATGATAATTGCGATGCGTAAGATCTTGATATTTTACAAGCCAATAAGGAGGGTAACATTGAGTAAATGGCAAGATGATTAATTGATGATTTATGAGTTTTGGAATAATATCTTTTTCTTAGCATTAATTGTAAACTTGAGAGGCGTGGGAGTGGAAAGGTTTTAGGTTCACTAATATGAGCACATGTAGAAGACAAAATGACATGAGCCTAAGAATCATGCTTAAGATGTTGGATTTCAGATTTTAGAGATTTAATCATGGATTTCATAGCCTGAAATTTATCTTGAAATAAAGAATGTAAATCTTGAATAGACTTGTAAATTGATTGATTGGCATTAGAACTAATAGAGTCATCAGAGAGATGATCAAAGATAACAATAACTTATGAAGGCAACATGTTGATTGGCATATACATAGTCGCTTAGGGTTTTTGAAGAGCATCTCTACAAGATGGGTGCATTTGAAGCAATTGAAGCAAAGAGACTTGTGATAATTTATGAGCAATGATAGAAGAAAGATAAGGATCCAAGCGTATTTGAATGAGATGGGTTCACCAAAATTATTAAGAGAAATTTGGATGATATACACTCATATCCTTTTTTATCAGTAGTAAATAAATAACAATTAAGTATAGAAATTAACTCAAGCAAACTAAACAATAAAATGTGGAACCCTAGGTGTAATAGGGGAATAAGATACTTAGCTGATTTTGTAATGATCCCAAAGGTGCAAAGTGAGAAGGAAAAAACTGATGAAATGGAAGTATAGACTGTCATAACCGTCTTAAGAAAATTATGTGACTATCGATGAGGCTAGTCACCAACACCCACTAAGGTCGGGAGCGCCCCGTGGCTGCTACCGACATGTTATAGGCACTAGTGTCCTGGTAGGTCCTCAGGATCTAAATTTTCTTGGGTCAAAAGGGTGTCAAAAATATTCACTTTTGGTCACTATGAGGTTGCACAATGATCTCTCGAGCTTCTTTGGAAAACCTATAATGAAGTATTGATCTATAAAAACCTCAAATAGAAATAAAATACTAAAAAAGAAAGATGTAAAATGAGGGGTCAGATGTCCTCAACTGTCACAAAGGTGATCTTACAACTAAACATTACACCGCATCTCGCACTCCAATGTAGTTCTGTGTGTGTGTGTGGAATCACATCCTAGGTGGCTCTTATGTGTGTCGCACTGGATAGCGAGAAAATAACTAGATGTTAAGAAAGGTAATAGATGTGTGCATGGAATAGAATAAACCCCCTCCTATGAAGTGTATGTAGAATAATGCATTCCCTTCCCCTGAATGGATGCTAGAGTGGATGCTTTGATATTTTTGGTAGCCTTTGATGCAACCTTAGGTGGTGATAGTTAATTCTTAGTGCTTGGTCCTTTATTATGATTACATCACTTTATATCTATATGATTCTTTTGATTTAATTTCGTAATTAACCCCGAAAAGGATGACTACTAAAAATATAAGATGCTAAAATGGCTATAAATGACCCAAAAGATGTGAGTAAAGTATAAAGAGGTCATGGCACCCGGAGAGGGGATAGGAGCGCCTAATGTTAGGGTCCCTGTCTAGGCACCGGTGTTCAAGATAAGAAATGTCGATGTATGAAAATGCATACTAAGAAAGAAATGGTGTAAGACCAAAGGTAAAAATAAAAAGAAAGAAAATATGGCCAAAGACATGGGTTAATTAGTAATTTTCTTACTTAGGAATCATATGAATAGTAGTATGCAATCATGACTAGATAATTAGCCAAAGTTCATGATTTTGTGTTTACAAGGATAATAAGAACCAAGGTGAATAAGGTAGCTTAGTAAAAGTGTGCCTTGTGGATTGCAATTGAAGCTTGGATGGTGTAGAAACAACGTTAACAATAGTTTTAGAGTCGGTAAGCTTAGAGGGTGCTTTGAATGTGGATTTGGCTTGAAACTTGTTGGAAGATGAAGTGGAAGAAGTATCATAATACTTCAATTTTCCCATAAATAGTAATTTTTTGTCACCTAATTTGAGCATGTGACACAATTGATTAAAGGAAGGATAGGTAATGAAAATGAAACTCTCTTAGAGTGGAGGAAAAATAATTTGTATGAATAGGTCTTGCAATTCTGGATTAAGTAGAACATTGGTCATTTTAGCAAGGTTGTTCTTATATAACAAATCATAGTCCGCAAAATGTTCATTAGATCCTTGTTTGATTTTAGCTAGTTGTGCATATGATATCTTAGTGTTGATATTCATTGAAAATTGAGACAGAATGCATCACCAAAGATGTAAAAGATATTACTTGAATGGATCGGTAGATCATATAACCATCACATAACATAATCATGTAAGCTTTGAGGAAAAAAATTTGTCAATAATGCAATGTGATCAACATAGTCAAGACATGCAATGTGAAAGGAGAGAATGTTTTCCTAAGATTCATCATGGCCATTAAAGGTAGGAAGCTTAGGTGCAATGAATTTAAGAGGTAGTGGATAAGAGAAGATGGTGGGTGTAAAAGGGCTATGAAAGAGTGAGGAATCTAGAGATGGAGAGGAATATGAAGTGGCTTGTTGTAATTGGTGAATTTGGGATTGTAAATCATGGTATAATGAAGCAAGGTCAGGAGTTCCTAAAGAGGATATGAGCCATGTGTGAGAAGTAATAGGAGGGTAAAGTGGGTTGTAAGGGTAGGCATAGAAACAAGAATATTAGATATAGGTGAAAGAGTGGTGGTGGGAGGAGGTGTAAGTGTAAAAATAGGAATGGAAGTATCATTGGAGACCAGAGGGTTGAGCTCGAGATAACTATTTTTCCTCATCACGAAAAACAAATAATAATAGATATAGGTCTTGAGGGTGTTTAACAAAATGAGAATTGAGATCATGAAGTTATATATCAAGTAAAGGAGTTAGAATTCTTAGCCATAGAAGAAGATCATAAGAATGTTCAAGGATAATTGGGGTTCACCAAATGATTTAATCTGATTTGTATTAAATATTAATTTATAGTAACTTACTATAAAAAATGATATTCAGATGACAAAATATAGTAATATATAAGCAATAAGCATTCAATAATGTAAAGCCCTAAGAAAATTAGAAATGGATGATGACTTAGCTTACTATGCACAACCCGGGAATGATTAGTACTTGTGTATCTACTAAAAAAGCTAAAAATAATGTCACAAAGGCTAGATGATGGTTTGAAACCCTAGGAATGTATAATATAGAAGCGCCCATGGGATGACAAGAGCACCCTGTGTTAGTGATTGATCTAGGTGCCTATGTCTTCTCGAGATGATTTGAACTTGGCCTTTTTGGGTTAGAGGAACATCACTTTTATTCTCTCTTTATCACTTTGGTTTCACAGTTAGATCGCAATGTCGTACCTATAACCTACAAAACATATGAATACCTACACATGATAAGTAAACCACATCAAATATAATAAAAAATATACAGAATGAGGAGCTAGACAAATCCTGATGGTCACCCAAAGAGTGAACTTACGACTGAGCACTTCACTACATCTCGGACTTTGTGTAGTTCGTGTGTGTGTGTGTATGTACCTTATATTTCCATTGTGTAAGTTACACGATGATAGTGGGCTAGATATAGATTGTAAAATATTCGAATGTGTGTGATTAAATAGAATAAACTCCCCTCCTATGGTGTGTATGAAAACCAATTCACCCTTGTCCCTTTTATGAATATGATATGTATTTCTCTTGTTCCTTTGTGCAAGCTTAGGTGGTGATAGATATTGCTTATAGTGTTTGGCCTCTTATTTAAAATAAGTAACTATGTATATATATAACCCTTGTTTGAATTTTGTAATTGATAAACCGAAAGGATGACCCAAAGTATTAAAAGGTGATCGGGAAGTGAAAAGGACCCAAAATTTTAAGAATAAGAAAAGAGGGAAAAAAGAGCGCCTAGAGGGACATAAGCGCACTGGGCAGCACCTCTATCCTAACTAGGCACTAGTGTTTGAGGCCATCATTATCAAAAGGTAAAGTAGTCAATTGCTAGCATAACTGTAAGATGTGTAAATCCAATAAAGTGCAAGAGATAAAGAAATCAAAAGCTTAAATGGGTTTTCAACCACTAGTTTTCTTTCTTAGGAATCATGTATACATTAGTATGCTTTAGGACCTAGAAATGTACCTAAGTGCATAGATTTTGTGTCTACACCCTGCAGTGCTTGAGTAAGATTTTCCTCCTCACCTAATCTTTTGCCGCCACTTATCATCACTAGGTGAGGGAACATTTTCTATCCCTCTTTTCCCCATTCCCAAGGGGATAAGAAAATTCACCCCACTCTAGCCCCTATCAAGGTTCTCCATGTGACCCAATCTCATCCCCTCGTGTGTTATATGCTACTTTTCTCCATTTCCCCATCATGCAATCTGAAGGACACACTTGTTAAGCCCCTGGTGAGGGCATATTTTATTTTTCCTATTGTCCCCTTTCCCAAGGGGACAATGGGGATAAAAAAATGTGCCCCATACCAAGAAGTTAAAACCCTAACTTTTTAACTAGTTGATTCTACTTCATTCGTACACCAAAATACATTGCCATGCAAGCTTGAAACTTAAAATACTTTTTTTACCTCTTTCCTTCCTCCGCTTGACTCGGACTCTATTGTTGTTGCTTCAAACCTCATAAAACCTAAAATTTCACTAGGCAATCTATCAAAATTCATCCAAGGCATCCATGAACACCAAAACCATTTCAAACTTGTAAATGGAATTTGTTAAGATTTTCTCAATTGTTCCTCATTATAAGTACCTTCAAGAAGATTGTAAAATAAAATTGGATGAAGCCCTAATTTTTAATTGGCATCAAACTGTATTTTTGTGTCAAAGAAGCTACTTTTTCAATTTTCAAACATTCCAACGAACGGATCAAGGTGAAATTTAGAGCACGAGGTCCTGAAGAATATATGAATACAATAAAGACATTTTCATTAAAAAGGACATGGAAAAATGTTGATTCTAAAAACAAGAGGTATGTGGTGTTCTCACTTACTAAAAATAGAAACTTACTAAAAATAGTAAGTTCTTTCATATCAAAGCATTCAGTATACTCAAAGAACAATGAAGACGACAAGCAAGGCAATTTTTCCCAAGAAAGTAAATAAGCAAAAAACAACTTTCCAAAAATAAAAATTTCAAAAATCAAAAAGAAATATCAATGAAAGTACTCTCGGCATGTTAGAGACTTTAGAAACTAAATTCAATCAAAATGCCCTTTTCCCAAAAAATCTCTTGAACCCTACTTGCTAAAAATAGAAAGTCTTTGATTCAATTTTAGAAAGTTGTTATCATCTTTGTTTTCT
This sequence comes from Taxus wallichiana var. yunnanensis, assembly GCA_018340775.1. Lineage (NCBI taxonomy): Eukaryota > Viridiplantae > Streptophyta > Pinopsida > Cupressales > Taxaceae > Taxus > Taxus wallichiana. Next base: position 490,827,379 of record CM031242.1, on the reverse strand, counting down.
CTCATCTTGTTGATTTTTGCAAGTATGAAGTTCAAGTTTTTGGTCTAGAGCATGTTTCAACCCTAGTATCAGAATATCCGTATGGGTGACAATGATGTTGCTCATATGGACTTAGAAGATCTGAAGAACCAAATTCTTAGAGGTCCTAGGGAACCTAGTGGAAGACAAGGTTTTCACGAGTGGATTGTATGTTGTTAGAGGTCATCTTCATTTCTATTCAAAGTGTGGAATTGATTTTGGCATGTTCTAATCACTATGAGTCTAAAACAAAAATAATAATAAGGGGCGAGATGACAACTCAATACTGGTAGTGCTCACTCCTAAGGGAATTCACGGTGCATGTAAATGGAAACATGGAACAACATGGTCATCATCACAAAGGAGTTTACATTGAGAGAATGGTAAAAAAATAATCCTACCTCCAAGGTATGGAATTGGGTTTATGGTTGAAATATGGAGGAATGTGTATTATATACCGAAAGCTTTATCCAGAAGTGAGTTCCACGAAGGATATTCAAATGCAATCATCTTATTGAGTATAATAATGGGAGAAGATGCTATAAATGATTTTCAAGATTAGATGACACAATTAATCCTTATTATCATTGAGGGTAAACAAATGATTAACTAGGGATAGATAATCAGTGAAAACATTCATCAACAATTGCTTCATTTATCGCTACTAAGAAGTTCTTGATGAAATCCTCCTTATTTTATGCTCTGCAAGCACAATACCTGTTTAGAGGCCTAAACCTCACTCAAAACATTTCTCGAAGGCCCCTACTTATGATAAATTTCCATGATTGACCCTAAAGGAAATAAAATTCCATTTATCAAGAGTGGATAACACATTCACTATGTTTGTCATACAATTGTTGGAGGGTAATCCTGAATCAAGACTGTCTTCTCAAGATACCATTTTGATCAAGAGGTATGGATCCTTCTTCACTCAATTCTCAACCTTCTCATACATTAGAATATCATGTTTTATCTTGTTCCATGTAAGCTGCCAAGATACTTTAGTAATAAGATCGTGATCTTCGAGCTATGTAGGCAAACTCACCCATATCAATGGCAAGCTCAAGAATCACAAGAATAAAAGTGTTTCATTCCCTATATTTCTCAATATCTTCTCTTGTAACAATTCCAATGATGCCATAAAACTAGGAGATTATTTCTCTCCTTTAAACCTCTACTCATACACACCAAGGGTGGATTTCGACATTTGGAGCAACCAAAAACATTCCATCTTCCTTGATTTGCACTATGTTCCACAAATCGAGGATCATTATGTGAATTACTTCGATGATTTTGAGGTCGTGGAATATGATCACATGAAAAATGGAAAAAATGAGAAAGTTCAAGTTTGATTGATTCAAGGATGGAGTTGAAGATGGTGGAACTGAATTGCACGATCCTGTATCAAGTAAGAAAGGCCTCCCCTCCTACAAGTCTCATAAAGCATTCATAAGTTAGGGGAAATAAATGAACGAACCAAAGTGGTAATATAGAGATCTAAGGAATGGCTTAAAAATAATAAATCTACACTATTCAAATTAGGAGGTTTCCCTAACTCTCAAAATATATGCATCTCACCTCTCCACTTCCAAGAAAATAGAGAAAAATTCAAGCTCTACTCATTCGGGAGGGATCACAAAAAGGAAGTCTATGGAATCTAAATTCTCGTACACACAAGGCTACAAAAAAGGAAAGAGCGATGAAATATCTTATAAAATCTTTGGAACATGGATAAATTGATCCATCTCATCCCCGATCCATCAATGGTCTCTAAGCATCTCCTCCTCTACATCTTCTTAACCAATGTAATATGCACCTTCTCACCTGGAGCAAGAATTAGAAATCATGACCAATATTGAGCCTCGAAGCAAATCGAAATATTCCCATGGGTGCAAGAGATGATTAGAGGAGAGACCCACATAGTTCAATAAGTAGTGGTTCTAGATTTTCAATCCATATCCACGATGGTGAAAATGAAGAAAGGTAAGAAATCTCAAGTTGTTTCCCATTTCTTCAACGATGCTTTAAGAAATCAGTTATGAAAGTAGCTCAGTCGAAGGTAATCAAGCCTATTAGTGAGATGATCCCATCAACTAAAAATGAGCACCATTCTTCTAAGGATGATAATGCGCGAGGGATATGCCCACCTATTCAAAGAATATTCCACTCATCTTCTTGCAAGAAATGAGGAGTATAAGGAAAATATTGAATAACTGGAATATCATGTTAAAACCCTCTCATTATATGTGCAAACCTTCATAGATCCAAATGATGTCCTATCTCTCCCAATTGAAGAAGTTACTCCCATTATTAGCTTCAATCTAGAATCTATCAAGATACAAGTCTTCATAATTCAAGGTAGGGCTAATGACATATAGGTGATAAAAATTCTTTATAAAGGTAGTACCTTTCTTCCTGAAATTCTCTCATTGTTTGAATACATGATTGTAACTTCCGTAAAGGTGAGGATGACCATAAATGTAAGAAAAAGAGAAATGACATTGGGATCAAGTGTTTCCACTGGTAATCAAAATGTCTAAAATAAACTCTTCTATATTAGTGGGAAGAAATGTGTTTAGCTCTGCATTTGAAGACCTGCCTCAAATTTGGGCCAGAAATCTTATTTCTTGATATGAGATGCTAAATAGTGCTCTCGATGAATTTGAATCGTATGATGAGTTTACTTCGAGATGTGTGAAGATATCAATGTGGAAGTATATAAACTTGGAATACCTACGGTGGATGAAAACACTTCAGTGGATGATCTTGTGAAACCATTTGAAGATCTAGTTAAGAAGGAGGCTAGAGATACTTTTATTTTAATGAATACATGTTGGAATATCTCACATAGATCAGATTTATTATCTCCAACACCACAAAGGAACATTAGGCATGGTTCACAAAATGAAAAAATATCAATGCCACTTCCAAGAACTAGCTCAAGGCCCCGAGTTTTATACACATTCCCCAAGCATAGAAGTTTACAACCGTAGCAGATTAGTTCGTAAAGGATTTCAAAGGAATTGAGATATTTCTAGAAGCACTCTCTAAGATTCCATCTCAAAGTGAATCTCCATCATAAAGTGCATCATCATCTTCTAATTAACTATCTCCTCTCCTCTCTCTTTCTCTACCCCCTTCCTCTCTTCTTTTATATTCTATTTCTTCATCGAGGGTTTACTTTTTAATTTTGTATTATTCATTAAATTTTGATCTATAGTTATACTTTTTAATGAGTTTCCTCAATTAATAAAAAAGGGACTCAATTTATTTCCTAGGAATACAAAGTCACATGTAAAGGTTAGTGAAAAGTTGTGTGGGGGTAGGAAACTAATCATTTGAAAAACCTTATATTGTATGAATCCCTCATTTCAATGGGTTGTCAATTTTGTGAGTTCATAAGTATATAGATGGAGCACTACAAAGAGAAAGCAAAGATATCATTTCCTATATTCCTTTTCATGTGTTTCTCTCTCTCTCTCTCTCTCTCTCTCTCTCTCTCTCTCTCTCTCTCTCTCTCTCTCTAACTTCTTAATGTGTCAATCTTGCATGACCAAGAATGGTGTAAAATCCTTTGATGAGTGAATGAATGGAATTTTATGTTCATGATTCATTTTTTCTTTCCATAACTAGAAAATTTATTTTTCCCTTCTAAATTTTGTGTTCATAAAATTTGGTTAATACTTGTAAAAATTTGTTTTAGCATATTTGCAAAGATCGACCCCCTCTCTTGAAATTATCACTCCTAACATCTCACCTTCGTTGTAGATTACTCCCTTCCACAAGGTGTAATCATTTTCTATAGGTTCAATGGAGTGTTCATGTGTGATCCCGGCCTCTCACCCACCCAAAAAGTTTGTTTTATTTTCATACAATAAAGGGATCCACCCCTTTTCCAAGGAGGAGGGACGTAGTCCCAAAGAGTTGGTGAAAATCAAGTAATTTGTCCTAGTGATAAATTATTTCACCAAAAAAGGAAGTTCCATATAGTCATATGTTAGTGTTTACAAGTTTCCGATAAACATTTTATTTCAATAATGTCCTATGATAGCTTTTCCCTATATTGTTGTAGGTTTACAAAAATTGTCAAATTTAGTCAAGTGGCATAAAATGTGCATTGAAAAAATCTCTCGAGACTCAATTGCATAAAGATTCAAATTCCCACCTACTCCCCTATATATATGGAAACCTCAAAGCTAACAAAACCAAAAACTCGGTGAACTTGGTTTAATTGGTGCCCATCATTCCAGAGCTACCAATCGTAATTGCACCCAAATGACCTCATCACCCAATGAACGGAGGCCTACAAAACCAACATATAAAACTAGATTACAAAGTAATTTTCTTAGAAATAAGGATTGGTAGTGATTGTCACGGATAAATACTAGAGGTATATAGAGGCCAAATTCCATTTCTCCACCCTGGGCCTAAACGACAAGCTAAAAACAAACTAAACTTTTAACTTCCAACAACTTTCCAAAGCTACGAAGAGGTCAATTGTGCTCCTAAGTACATGACAAAAATCATCATATAAACATTCAAAGTCATTCCAGGGTTTGGAGTAACACTCCACATGACAAGGAACATGGTCAAAGATCCACTTTCCCATTATGGGGTCTAGAGAGATATTACGTGTGTCATTAAAATCATTTTTTATCAAAATTTCAAAAGATCATCAAGAGGTGGGTTTAAACTAAAATTCAATTTCAACTCACAAACCGATTGGAAAAAAATATACAATACCGATAACTAATTTTTCCAAACATCTCAAGAGTTAATTTGGGAGATGGGTTTATATTCAAAGTAGCTTTTCTAGTTGCGTAACAAAAGAGGTAAATTTTACTATTAGTGTTACATCTTATTTAATTCAATGAAACGTTAATTTTCTTAAATTTGATTTTCAACACCATTAAAACTAAAAAAACTAGAAATGCTAGATTATGCAAGAAAGAGGTAAGATAACCATGCCTAATAGTATTCAAACTAGGGTATACTAGGATCCAAGTGGTCCACATTCATGATCCATGAGACCATGATTTGTTAAGGCATTTTTTCAAACAATTCTTGTTCCTTCAGTCCATTCCCCATTTTTAACAAGAACTATGATTTGCTTTCAAACAATCTATGTAACATTTGAACCTCACCTCACCTTCCCACTTTTGTATAGATGTTTGAGAGAAGAACAAAAGATGCAATATTTTTTTAATCCAACTCATAATGTGTGTGGCTTACAAGAATCCTAATATTATACTCATTTGAGATCTTTAGGTACTAAGAAAACACTTCCATAAAACTATAACCAATTTAGCTATAATCTTAATAATAAAGTTTGGGTGTCTTCTCAAGATATCCAGTACATGAAAGAAGGTAAACCATCCACATAAAATGATCAACGACATGTGTAATGCAACAACACATGAAATGTTTTGGCTATAGTTTGTTCTTTGATTGATGTGCGTACCCCTTTTCAAATTTTTCATCATGGCACAAGTTGGGAAGACACCGGTAAAGACTCAAGGGTCGGAACTACACCTGCCAATATCATTTTCTTGAAATATTCTTAAGCATTTTCAATTAATCTCATTTGTGCATATTCTACAATCATTGTTGTCCATAAGACCATTTTTCTTTCAGACCTTTTTCAAATAACTCACTTGCCTTGTCTAAGCTCCCGCATTTACACACATCCACAAGTACACTCGCAATAATAACATTTGATAAAGTTGCTTTATCCTTTATGCTCAATTAGATTGCAAAACCATCCCAAATCTTGCATTAAGCATGTGCTAAGAGTATGCTAGTAAAGGTGAAATGACCATGAAGGCACTTTTTGGTTATAAACTAGTGAAATAAAAGCGTTATTCCCTAAGGATGCATGTACCCTACTCAGAGCTACCATTTTAGTATAGAAAGGGAATAAGTTGGCTAAGGCTATGGTGGTTGGTTTTACACCTATCAATCATTTATTTGAAGTTTCCCATGTCTTTTTATCCACTCCAAAGTATGTGTATCCTGTAACCATTGGATTTTATGAAGCCACATTTCTTCAAGGTATTTGGTCAAACAACTTATGATCCTTGTTTAGGATCCCCTATTTTATATATGTCTCTCCTAAGCGTTTACAATTTCCTACATTAGTGGATGACCATACCAATTTCAAAGCTTTTAAATCCTTTTAACAAACCTTTTCCATTGTGCATTGATGGATTTCCATATCTTTCTCTCCATTTGTTGGTCTTGCTCTCTCTCTTTCTCTCAACTCGCCATCCACCTTCTTTTGGATGTCATTCCCATCTCCAAAGTGGAGGAGAAATAGGAGAATTAGGGCAAAGGAAACCCTAAACTAGACATATGCATAATTTTAACCCTCCTCTCAAATTTCAATATATATCTCTAGAATTTGGGGCTCACATAAGCTAATATCAAGGATCTTGTTATTATTATTATTATTATTATTATTATTAGTTCCATAATTTGAATTAAAAAATAGGTTACATACATGACTCTAGAGAAAGATCAATTTTAAATAAGGATAATGCCTAGTTTAAGGTCAAGTGGGAGCATTCAAAATCACAAAAAAAAAATGCTTGAAAGAAGTAGGTATATATACATTTTAAGTAATATCACTAGTTGTTATTGTTAAACAAGAGCGGGTTTTACACTATCTTACCAAATTACATTACACGTACAAAACTATCACACTGCACTAGTTTCTCATCCGTGTTTCAAAAAAAGTCCATTTTAACTCACCGATGGAGGTTTAAACATTTTTATTTTTATTTTTCTCATATTCATGTCATTGCCAAAATTAGAAAGGGGTTGGACACACCATTAAACTACACAAAATTCTTGTTTTAGGGATACCTCCCCTTATAAGAGCATCGTCCTTGATGCAACATAATGCCAAGGTAAAAATATGCACTCACAAGTTAGGGGAAATCCAATAATGAATCAAATCATCGATGAAAATGATATATACAACAAGAAAGCAACAAAATTTGAATATTTTTCTTCAATTACTTTAAAGTTATGTGGATATATGTAGTTATCTATACCATAATGAATTCAATTCAAATTTTATAAGCATGTCCAAACCTATTAATTGTTGTGTTCTCATATGTGTATCCATAATTTAATAGTTTTACTGATTACACAATTCACTTGTTCAATGTTCATAGTGATATCACTTGTTAAGAATTTCAAATTTAAATTTCCAATATATTTCCCAAACACTTCACATCACAATTTCACACAAGGTCCAAAGCACAACATTAACAACCCACAAAACACCTTTCTAATAAATTTTCATGATTGTATCACAACAAGACTACCATCCCAACCATTGGAAGGAAAAAAATAGTCCACACAACATAGAACTCAACACATGTTCCCAAGGCATATATCAAATACATAACATGTTTCTAACATAACGATAAGGCATCATAGTAATACATATGTAACAGGTTTCACATTGTTTATCAAAGAATACTTGTCTAAAATCACACAAGGAGTCCACACGGGATAGAAGGCCAAGATCAAAGGTGCGGAAGGCAAGTTCAGATTTCAGGACTTAGCCGATTTTGGGCATAGAGACCTATTTTTAGAAGATGGCATGCAGAACACATCAACTATGCAGAGATGTGCATGCCATGCATTGTCTATATTTGGAGAAGTGGTTCAAAGCATCTATGCATGGAGGCAAGCTAAGAATAGAATTAACACTTCGGATAACTACAAGAGAACTATAGATAGCACACTTGCATGTGTGGCTATAATTGTAAATGGTGTGTGGCTATCAATAGCATGCGACCTATTTCTGGAGTAGTTAAGTGGTGAAGGGAAATTCCCCACCCTATATATATATATATATATATATATGATGTTAGGTGCATAATAGAGAGAGATCACAAAGAGGTGTATGTATGATTCTAGACGTATGAATGTGTGTATCAGATCCATACGCGCCTTGATATAAATTGACAGTACTGTAAGGAGCTTCTATATTTATTAATAGATGGAAGATATTGGCTGAATCTAAGTGTCATTCTGTGTAATTGAGTGGTGCATGTTATTAATTCAATAATGATTACTATTTAAGCTTGTTCTTTCATAAATCTATGGGTAGCTTGCACTGTAGAATGATGGATTAGTTATAAATCTATATGTTTCTGTCTTCATCATGTTAAACATCCTGTTACAACAACCCTAAAGAGGGACCTAGTACCTTTGCGCGCTTCGGGTGAGCTCTAGTCTAGGATGAGTGATGTGCCAGCATGACTAGGGTGTTATCTTGTAAATTCTAGGTTGCATCATTAGTTCCATTGCCGAGACCTCTTTTTCAGTTGTTTTCAGGATGGTTTGTGATGAAGACGTACTGGTTAACTCTAGCAAGTATTGAGGAATGGATACACGATCTAGAGGAAGAATATGCATGATGGTTCAGCAAAGTGGATCTGAGTTTAACGCACGCACTTGGGTAGAACAGAACCTATATGATAGCTTATATGAGAGATTTTTCACTATATTTCTAGTAGAACTATACGAATGGCTTGCTTACTACTTATGCATCTCAGAGAATTGGAGGTATCGCACACTTGTCTGGATGCAGGAAGAATTTTAGGCCCTTTATGATGCTGATCTGATCTGGACTCATGGTGAATACATGGTTTCATGGTGTTCTAAACAATTATATTTTGGAATATTCATTTTTGACGTACTCTTGCCAGAGGTAGCTAAATTTCAGTTTTTACGTTATCCAAGAGGAACATATTTGCACAATATTCCACTAGTGATCAAGATCTTAATGGTAACTTTGAACCTGGAAAGTAAGCCGATGGCTAACTAAACTTCACCATGCGAAGGCAGGAACAAGTTTGGTATTAAGATGGAAGACCTAGCGGTAGAAAAGCAGAGAGAGGAAAGGCGACTTATGTATAATGAGGCAGCGTGAGAGGGAAATAGAGAAGTAGTGTTTCATTGCAGAAAGTATGGCATTGAGGAGAGAGCTAGCTCGTGAAGGATTTACGGCTCATGTAGAAGACATGGAGCTAGAGCATCAGGAACTCCCCCATCTTAGAAAGCATGATAGAGATCCTTCTTGGCCTCACATAGAAGTGCATCCAGCAGAGACTACTTGGGCCATAGGCACACATCTTAATCCACCTGGTGACCTAGCCTTTGTGCTTGGTTTTTAGTATCTAGTATGACAAGTAACCAACAAACTAACTTGGGAAGTAGGAAAGTAGGAATAAGTTAGGGATCAAGTACATCAATGGTAAAGACAGACGGCTTCAATTTCATTTGGAGGAGCATTCTTGGGTGCATCATCCATACAGAATGTAAGTGCACAGAATACTAGACTCACCTCTGGAAGTGGAACTGCTTCATAGAATGTAGGGGTTCTGTATGGTACTAATTTCGGAGCACATGGGAAGTACATCTACAGCCCTATTCCAACTATAGGTGGCAGATCAGGAGGTATAGGTGGTTCTAGTTCTGGTGGATCTAGTGGTTCTGGAGGCAGAGGGAACCTAGGGGGTTCTGGATCAGGTGGTCAAGGTCCGCAACAACCATAGAATATCTACATGGAGATGTCTCTTCGTCTCCCGAAATATAGAGGTATAGAGGATGTTGTCGAGCATGTGCATATGTGTGAAATATTGTGGCGTGCTAAAGGGATTACAACTGCTAAGCGAAAGGCAAGTCAATTCGCTACTACATTATAGGGGCATGCACAATTTGGTATAGGAAGTTTGACCTTGATCAAACTTGCGTGGATTATGTAGCACTAAGGGATGCTTTCTTGAAAGAGTTCCATATCCCTGAGTTTGAGCAAAAGAGTATAAGTGTGCTTAAAGATATCAAGAAAGGAACTACTGAGAGTGTACGTGAGTATGATGCTCATTTTAAGACACTTCTATCTAAGTTGTCATATGATATCCATGCTAGCCAAAGCATGCACAATGGTTCATTGGAGGATTGATTACACCTTTTAGGAGGGCATTGTCACATAAGACATACATGGATCTACGCAATGAACCGGAAGCAACTTTGCGTGTTGAGGTAGTTGGGAGCATTGACATTGGCGTTAGCCCATTTCTAGAGGTGTAGATCATAGCTATGACTAAGCAGTTAGAGAAGCTATCAGCAAATTCAACCCATGAAACGTGCTTAGGAATTTGGTGTACAGATTGTGAAGTGGAAGGTCACACCAAGGATAGTTTCCCGTAGATCTGTATGTTCATTATTACTAGACTGTGAGATTTTTCATTTGAACCATGATGTGAGTCACTGTCCTTTGTTACAACGTGCAATAAGGAAGAATGTATCTTGCTTTTGCAAGATTTACAGGTCCACAACCCATGATACTGCGAGGATTTTAGTTGATTGGTCAGATCCAGGATGATATAGACATTGGGATACGACAGACAAGTATAACAGATAATGCTAAGGGTAGGAATGAACACCTGGATTGGGATCATAATCAAACGCGCTATGACAGGGAATGAGGGGAATTTTAAAGGAGGTCGTGGAAGGGGAAGTAGATATCATGGTGGATATGGAGGATGACGCTGAGGAGGAGGAAGAGGATAATTCACTTGTGGAACATGTTATACGTGTGGATATCCTAACCACTATAGGCACAAATGTCCTCAGAATAATGCATGTTCTTTTATGTGGGAAGAACCATAGCTATGAAGAGTGCCCGGACTTATATGAGCATCTGAGTAAGCAGCATAAGCAAGAAAACAAAGGTTTGGGATGGTTAGAATCCAACGCGTGGTAGAAGACCAATGGATGCCCAAAATAATAGAAGGACCTGAGGCATTGATAGTAAATATTACTACGTACGTGGAAGTTGCGTGCGCACGTGAGAGGCATTGCACCAGAAACCTACGATTACCAAGGAGGATGTTTTGCATGTGAGGTACCCAGATCCTGCTCATCAGAAGGAAGTTTACCAGGATACCATGGAAGTGCTAAGGAATCTTCAGGGTGAGATACAGTACCTAAAGGATCAGAAGAAAGCCTCAGAGATAGTTCAAACTGATATCGATGATCTGCGGGAGGTGTGCAAGATGTTGCGCCAAGAGAACATTATTCCACTGTTAGGAAGTTGGTTGAAAGGGAACACTCCACGTGCGTAAGTCTTGAGACCAGATGACATATTTTGCATGCAAATCTTCCCCCTGATAGCATTGACTATGACAAATAAATTACTTTGAATGTTGTTTTGGATGGGTGGCTTTTGAGCAACATATTGATAGATACATGTGTGGAAGTCAATGTGTTGACATTAGATGCATGGGTACAAATGGGGAGACCTCCATTATAGCCATCATCTAATGTGTTATTCATGGCAAAACAGACTAAGGCCACTCCCATAGGAGTATTTAAAGATGCATCTATCACTATACAAGGGGCCAAGTTCACTGGGGATTTTGAGGTATTAACACTTGAAGAAGCAAATAATTTTCCAGCCTTGCTTGGACGCCCTTGGTGTTATGCAAATAATGTTGACTTGAGATTCAATAAGGGATATATCAGTTTTGAAAACAAGGAGGAAAGGGTTGTGATACCCTTAACAGATGGGAATTCTATGCCATATGTTGAGCCTCTAAGTGAGGAGGACTTAAACAGAGTCTATGTATGCGTTATTCAGGACCCGGAGGTCAATGAGCCATCAAAGGAAGGCATCCTATAGTGGGAGGATTCCCATTCTATTAGTGATACTACAAGTATTGCTTGTGACAATTGGGCTCATGGTACATATGAATTGGTAGGGTGTGAGGTGAAAAGTGTGGTTATGCGCATGCAAGAGTATATTTCACTCAATTCGATGGATAGGAAGCACAGTACCTTGGTATACAGGGACAAAAGATCTTCCTACCTTTCTGAAGGCCATGGAAACACAATGGGCAGATCCAATTACAAGGAGGGATATGTTAGTATACACACTGTATGGGAAAGCAACATGTCTGGTGGATAGTCCACAGAGATAATCTTATAAACTGGGAAGAGATTGGAATAGCTTTTTCCACCAGGTTTATAAGAAACAATGCACCCACGTAAATATGTACTTATCATGGTGATCAACTTGTTCAGCATCACATTTAGCAATGTGAGAGACTCTGACACAGACAGACAAGAAGCATTACCACCTTCACTCTAGGTGCATAGATTGTATTCCATGCTCCAAGGATGTGCACGCGTGTGGTATGTATATGTTGAACTACATAGGAAATTGGGAACTGGCTGAGTAGAGTTGGCTACAGGTATGACCCAGACATTTGACTACTTCTCAACTCAACCTCCTATAAAAGAGGAATTAAAATTTGTCAAACACTTAACTATGGGAGATAGTGTAAAGGAAGAAGATCATATTCAAGAATTATTCGATGAGACAGAGTTCAGAGCATGTTTTGAAAGGGACGAGGAAATAGACTCCAAACTACTTGAGTGTGCTTCCTTGAGAAAGAGAAAGGAAAGATGGTCTACATCATGGATGATGAGGAAGTTGAGAACATGGATATTGAACATTCACACGAGGTGCACGAGGTCTTGGACAATGCAGACAAAGATGCACATGCCTACCATGAACCCATGAAGACAACAAAGGTGAATATAGGTTGGAGGCTGAGCCTAAGGAGGCCATAATTGGAGACTACTGGTTAGACTCAGAGGTAGCAAAGATCATCGAGTTACTCAGGGATTATCAGGACTTATTCCCTCGAGGATATCATGAACTTAAAGGCATGCATGAATCACTTAGGGAAATGAAGATCAAACTTAAGGATGGTGCACAACCAGTTAGAAAGAGACCTTACATAATGAATCCTAATTTGTGTGAAAAGGTAAAAGAAGAAATTGATAAAATGTTGAAATCTGAATTATTAAGCCCTTGATGAGTCGAATGGGTTAGCCTAATGGTGATCGTGATCAAGAAGGATGGATGTATTAGAATATGTGTGGACTATAGGGAGTTGAATGATACATGCATCACATATCCATTCCTTATGCCTTTCACCGAGAAATACTAGAAGGAGTTGCAGGGTGCAAAATATATTCTTTCACAGATGGATTTTTCGGTTATCATCAGGTTAGGATCACTCAGGAGGATCAAGAAAAAACAACATTTACTATTGAATGGGGTAGTTTTTCCTATACTGTGATGCCCTTTGGATTGAAAAATGTGCTATTGTATTCTCGCGCATAGTTGTTCAGGCGTTCAAATATTTTATTCACAACTTCTTACATGTCTATCTAGATGATTGGACAATATATGGGCTTGTGAAAGATCATTGTGACAACCTACGCTTAATGTTTGAATGATGCAGATAATTGAGTATCTCTTTGAACATCAAGAAATGCATATTTTCTACACCATTTGGGATACTATTAGGACATATAATATGTAAGGAAGGTTTTCTAGTTGATCCAGCCAAGGTTGCAGTCATTTTAGGCTTAGAAGTGCCTACTAGTCAAAGTGAGGTGTGGATTTTAGGTCATACAGGATATTACAGAAAGTTCATAAAAGGGTATGCCAAAATTGTTACACCCTTGGAAGAATTACTGAAGGGGAAAGGTACATTTTATTGGGGAGAACCACATTAGCATGCATTTGAGGTATTGAAAGAGAAACTTACTACTACCATGCCCATTCTACGCTTTCCTCATGGGATAAACCATTTCATGTGCATGTGGACGCTTCTGGTATGGCCATTGGTGTTGTGTTAGCTCAACCTAGTGAAGGTATTATTGATCATCCAATATGTTTTACTAGTAGGAAGTTGACTCTTGCTGAAAGGAATTATATAACTACAGAGCACGAAGCTTTGTCAATGATCTATGTGTTGTACAAGTTTGACAAGATTTTTGTTAGTAACACCATTTGTGTTTTATACAAGATCATATGGCATTGAAGTACTTAGTAAACAAGCCCATATTATAGGGGCACATATGTAGATGGGTGCTCTTATTTCAAGAGTTTGACTTCATAGTTGTAGTGAAGCTAGGGAAAAGTAATTCTAGACTAGACCATTTATCTAGAATCAATTCAGGAGAGGATGCACAGATAATTGAAGAAACAATGCTAGATGCATAGTTATATAGGTTACAAACGCATGCCCATGGAATTAGAAGACATTGTTGTCTTTTTACAAAAGGTATGGCACTAGAAGGAATGAAATCATTAGAAAAGAAGCAACTTGTTATACACGTAACACCATTTATGTTAATCAGTGGTGACCTCTACAAGCTAGGAAGAGATGAAGTATTACGCCATTGTGTGTTAGAGCATGAGCGCAAGGATATCATGGAAGAAGCTCATGGTGGTATTGCAGGAGGCCATTATGCAGGTGATGTGACTTCCAAAAGATCTTAATTTTTGGATTATGGTGGGAGACACTGTATAAAGACCAGTAAAGACTATTGTAAGGTGTGTGATCATTGTCAGCACCTAGGAAAACTAGGGCAAAGAGATGAGATGCCTTTGAGACGATTACTAGTGCCGAACCATTTGAGAAATGGGCCATTGACTTTATAGGACCTATTTCACTAGCCACACGTAGGACCTGGATTGCACTATATCATTACTTGCACATTATCTCACACGGTGGGCAAGGGAAAGTAGCACCTACGAAAGATCAGTACAGTAGCTATAACAACTATGTTTATGTGGGAGAATGTTCTTACATGATATGGATGTCCTTTAATCTTGACAAGTGATAGAGGTACACACTTTTTGAATGAGACAATCAAGATCTTATTAGATGATTTTATGGTTGCACACCATAAAACTACACCTTACCATCCTCAGGAAAATGGAACTGCTGAGGTTTTCAACAAAATTTTGGGCCAGACTTTGACAAAAATATGTGATGTTGGAAGAAAATATTGGGATGAAAAAGTATCAGTTGTGCTTTGGGCATATAGAACAACTTACAAGAGATTTAACAAGGCCACACCATTTCAATTGGTGTTTAGCACAAAAGTTGTTCTTCCTATAGAATTTATGTTACCTTCTTTGTGCATTGTGCATGCTAGAGGTCTAGTTGATGAACAGGCTTTAGAAGAACATATTACAAAGATGATTCAGTTGGATGAGTGCCAAGAAATAGCACGATGGAGTCAGAAGTAGGAAAAGGCTAGGTAGAAGGCATGACATGATAGAAACATAAGGGATAAGAAGTTTGAGATTGGACAAATAGTACTTCTTTATGACTCAAAGTTCTTGTGCCATCCAGGAAAGCTCAAAGTACATTGGTTGGGGCCATATATTATCACTTCTATACTTGACTCAGGTGCTTTCCAGTTAGAAGCACTTGATGGAACACGGCTACCCAGTTACTTTAACGGGAGTAGGCTGAAGACCTACTATAAATAAGTCTTCTTGGTGTTTGTAATAAGGAAGTATTTCCATTTAGTTTAGGTTTTCAATTATGTATTTCCTTCATTCATTTTTTCAATTTAGTCAATTTATTCATAGTGTAATAAGCGCTTGCATGCATAAAGCTAATTATTGTATGAAGAATGTTTATGTGCAGAGGAATGCACATACTTTTAGTGTGGGGTGGTTGTAGTGACCCAAGAAAAAGACAGAAAAAGACTGAGGTAATTGAAAGATGAAAGGAATAAGCTGCTACGGTGTGCTTTAAGTCAAAAGAAGATTGCTTCTCAAAAGGTGACCAAGGATGGAGAGGGATGAAGGAATAGTATAACGTGAGGTAAGCGGAGGCCATGTTAGCTACCAAGAGAAGGTGCAGAGACAAGGTACTCGAGTGCAAGAGCGCGCATTGAAGAGAAGTCTATAACCAGAGGGTAGGAAGGCGCGCTAGAAGGTTATAGCTGGGTGTGAAGTTGTACCACATGGAATGAATGATTTGGTCAATAAATGAAGGGATATTTGGTAGGTGAGGAGTAATAAATGCATCAAAATTTGAAAAATTATATAAGGAATGGGATTCATTTTTACCGTTGCAACTAAGAGTATTCGCGAGAAGAGCCAAGTGCAAAGAGCCGAGTGATCACATTAAGGTGTGAAGGGTGTGAAACCAAGAGTGACAACCAAATTTATGCTATAAGAAGCTTACGTCCCAAGTAGTGAAGGGTTTGAGTGAAGCAGGGAGATAGATAAGAGTTAGGTTACATAGTTTCCACCTAGGGCATAATTGAATCGAGCTAGGGTTTGATTTGCAGAGTCGCAGAGTTGAAGAAGAGACAATTACAAGGTAGAAATGGCACCAAAGAAGGCATCTGTAGCAACAGCAAAAGGAAAGAAGAAGGTGGTCATCGAGGAAGAAGAGATGGCACCAAAGCCATTTTTCAAAGATGTAATACCCAAAAGGAGTCATTGTCGGCCAAGAATGGGATTCACCCATTAGAAAAAGAAAAGTGAGTGAATATAATCACAGGACATCGAAAATAAAAAGGAGCTTGATTCCTTACTTATGGCTAGAACAAACAAATGCACGATAGATGACATGCCAGTATATGATGATGTGGGTGAATTTTTTTGAAAAGAATTGGGGTATATTAGTTGTATGAGCTGCCATATTTTGGGAAGTATGAGCCCTTGTACCAGTGGCTCATGAGTAGGGTACACGAAGACTTCTTCTACTTTGCAGGACACAGAGTTAGAATTTCATCTACGCTTGTCTCATCAGTGACAGGTCTGAAGGCCACAGGGGAAGACATAAGAGGTGATCTTATAAATAAAGCCACAATCTTATAGACCAAATAAGAGTTGGGATACCTGAAGGGTCCGCATGGAATGGACATAGATAAGTTGAAGAATTGTCCAATTATACAAGTTGCAACACACCTTGTCACCAAGTTAAATGATCAGGAGCGGTGGTCGCAGGTAAACACTATGTGGCTACATGTGGCACTAAAAGATGTCGGAAGGGATGATCTACAACATTGTAGGCTATATTACAGAGCAGATAGTCGAAGAGGCACGCACAAGGGGGAAGATCAGATTTGGGGTTGTTCTACTATCACTGGTCTTCATGGAGATTGGAGTACTAGATGGACCAAAGGAGAAAATATGGGAATACCCCATGGAGAACAAGTCCCCAGCTGAAAGATTCAGCAAATACCTATGCAAGGGGACCATGACTAACAAAGTAAAGCAAAGGGCAGAGAAGTGGTATGACAAGCTCTACGTGGCATTTGGGGAAGAATGGTGCATTCCAAAAGACCTACCAGCAGTGGTAGGAAAACAAGTTCAGTTTGTTGTATACTAGAATTTCTGTATCATTGCACGTTTTCCAATGAAGGATGGAATCTAGAGCCCTTGGTGAAAGTTACCTTATGCATTCACTGTGAGGTATTTTCAAGAATTTGTTCATAGATTTACCGACACACGCAGACTGATCTTCAATGCAGACAAGGTAGACTGTGACTACCATACACTGAGGAAGAAGTATGTATATCCTGGCAGAAGCACCTATACAGAGAGAATCATTTCAGAGGTTCGAACATCAAACCGATAAGCTTGGTTGTAGCAGATGTGGGGGCAACATTGGTATATCTCTAGTTGAAGCCAAAAATGGAGAATAAAAAATATGTGGAAGGTGAGTTCGCACTTCCAACACCACCAAAAGGGAAACATACAATGGAGAATATCCCAATGCCTAAGCCTATAGAGAAAATTGAAGTGCAGGATGAGGAGGAAGAGTGCAAAGATAGTGGTGGTTTGGAGCATAGGGGTAGGAGACATCCTACAAGTCAGAGTGAAGTTGAGCGCGTTGTTACACCACCTTAGCCACAAGAAGGGGATGAAGAAGACTTGAATGCGGTCCAAGGGGAGCACAGGTTTAAAAGAGTATTCAGGAGAACAAGGACCCAAGGTGCTACCCAACCACTGTGCGCAAATCACCCCGACTCTCCCCACAAAAAGGAGCATTACGAGAGAAGGAGGAAGCTGAAGTTGAACAAGGAGGTGAAAGAGTCAGAGGAGAGTGCACCTACATCTCCTACACTTCTAGAGCACACAAAAGGAAAGGATGAGGTGTCAAAGGAGAAGGAAGTAGAAGAGAAAGGACCAGAGGAAACAATGAGAAGATATTCAGGACATGGAGACGCAAGTCCCAAATTTGGGGGCTAGAGTTCCTAAATAGTAAAGGTCTAGGAGGAAAAGTGGGGAGCACATTCCACCAGCCATGGGGTATGCGGAGGATGTAGGAAGTATTACTACACACGCTTCCAGAGCATAATGGCGTAGAAGGATCTATTCAGTTGGGAGTTGATGGACGAGGATATGACAACCGTGTGAACTAGAAAGCAACTATCATGGTCGATGCACACCCACATGGATGAGCTTGATTTTGATGTGTGTGAAGAGTCATGCATTTTGAGGTGATTGAAGAAGGCACCCCAGGCTAGACACATGACATAGTAAAGCCTACTATCATGTCAGATGAGTAGGTCAAGCAATGCATTGGTAAAAGTTTCTGCAGAGGTGGCTAGAAGAAACATGGACAAATCTACCACAATCAAAGCAACTGCATGAAGAGTTGAAGATAAAGGACATAGAGATAGCACACATAACATAGAAAGGGACTTCACATAGAAGAAGAATGAAGTATTCATAAGCATCGCAGAGGAGATTGGGGACAATGTAATCAAAGAAAGGCCACACTTAGAACCCAAGGTACCACAGACATTTCCTTCAGTGATACACTATGTGGGAAAGTTGGTGGACTTGGTGCTCGAAGATGAAACTCTGCGTATGCAAGTGCCAAAATAATCAGAGAAGGATGTTGAATGGGAGAAAGCGTCGGTGATGAGAAAAATCACATCCTATGAAGGGCTGTTGCAGGCATTACAAGAAGTGCTGAAAAAAGTAGACCAAGCTTTGAATATATGCACAGCTCCAGAGGTGCTCATCAACATTAAGACCTTGGAAGAGAACAATGAGGTCCAGAAATCCATGAAAGATGAGACATTGGGCCACGTAGAAAGGTTTTCAATGGTAAAATAGAAGTGTGAGGCCCTGGCAGCAGCATAAGAGCCACACAAGACTCGGCTGGAAGAGCTTGGAAAGCTAATTGCATGAGAAGATGGACCTTTTGGAAGGGAGGATGACATCAATGTCTAGTGTTGTGTTGGTTCTACAAAATGAGAAAGGAGAAATTGTGTGGGATGAGTTGGAATCCATTGTTGTGGACATCCCAGAAAAAGTAGAGCAGGCACTCACTGAATGGCAGGATTTGGAGGTAGCAATAAAAGAGGAATATCCAGAGCTGATGCTACAAACTGATACCGAGGAGGTTGCTTAAATAACCTCATATACATTCTTTATTTGTCCACATTCTTCATTCTTATTCTTTCCTTCAAATTTTGGAGATGACCATTGTCGGGACGACAATGAGATTAGTGTGGGGTAATGTTGATCAAAGAATACTTGTCTAAAATCACACAAGGAGTCCGCGCGGGATAGAAGGCCAAGATCAAAGGTGCGGAAGGCAAGTTTAGATTTCAGGACTTAGCCGATTTTGGGCATAGAGACCTATTTTTAGAAGATGGCATGTGGAACACATCAACTATGCAGAGATGTGCGCACCATGCATTGTCTATATTTGGAGAAGCGGTTCAAAGTGTCTATGCATGGAGGCAAGCTAAGAATAGAATTAACACTTCGGATAACTGTAAGAGAACTATAAATAGTGCACTTGCATGTGTGGCTATAATTTTAAATGGCGTGTGGCTATCAATAGCATGTGACCTATTTCTAGAGTAGTTAAGTGGTGAAGGGAAAGTCCCCACCCTATATATATGATGTTAGGTGTATAATAGAGAGAGATCATAGAGAGTGGTGTATGTATGATTTTGGACATATGAATGTGTGTATCAGATCCATACACACCTTGATATAAATTGATAGTATTGTAAGGAGCTTCTATATTTATTAATAGATGGAAGATATTGGCTGAATCTAAGTGTCATTCTGTGTAACTGAGTGGTGCATGTTATTAATTCAATAATTATTATTGTTTAATCTTGTTCTTTCATAAATCTGTGGGTAGTTTGCCGTAGAATGATGGATTAGTTATAAATCTATATGTTTTTGTCTTCATCATGTTAAACATCCTGTTACAACAACCCTAAAGAGGGACCTGGTACCTTTGCGCGCTTCGAGTGAGCACTCATTCTAGGTTGAGTGATCTATCAGCATGACTAGGGTGTTATCTTGCAAATTCTAGGCTACATCACACATGATTCAAACTGCGATTGTATCCACACATTTTCAAGATAAGATCTAATATCACATGTCAAAAATACGGAACATCAAACCTCAACATCAAAATACATAAAAAGACTCACATGAATAACTCATAAGTCATATATAACAACCCCATATGCCTCCCAAATATTTATAAGCCTCCCAAAATAATCTCCATAGGCCTCCCAATAAAGAAAAGAATCATATTACCAAAACTATGCTAGGTCACTCACTATAGATCCCTTATTACCCGAATAACCGAAACTAGGTCGGGTCACTTACCATAGAGCCCAGTACCTAAATAAAATAATCATAGTGCCAAAACTAGCTTGGGTCACTCACCATAGAACCATGTCACCTAAATAAAAGAATCATAGTACCTTGTATACTACACATGGACCATATCAAGTCAATGAAAAATATATAAACACATACAACATGGTAGAACTAACTCATTTATTCATTCAAGAAATTCCACAATAGACAACAATATCTAAGTGGCATTAAATTGGTAAAGCTTTGAGTTTTGAGAGTAACAAAAAAATGATAAACTAAATAAATCAAGGAAAATATCAAAATAGTTGCATTCAAACAATGAAAGCATCACAATTACATAACGAGCCTCGAAGCATTGCAATAAATAAATTAAAATTTCTACTTCCAAGTACAACCATGATTATAAATAAAATACATATGAAATGATTCATATCACAAAGTACTACATTAATATCCAAATAGGTTACTCATCGGGGTAATTTCGTCGATTCTAACTCGTAATACAATATAATAGGTAATCAAATAAATTAATTGCCATTGTATCTATTATAATCATCACCTCTAATCTCCCACAAGGCTCAACACAATCATAACCGCACAAGGTCAACTATAATACAACTAGTCAGAGAGAGAGAAAAGAGGTATGGGTTGTCATTCACCGAGCTTAAGGTTTACAGACAACACAATATGTATGACATCACCGAGAAGATGTCATACATACCAAAAAAATAGAATTCATTTTCAGTTTATGTTATACTCCACCCTTGGGTCATACTCAACTCGATTTAAATGGTCCATGGTCCAATTTCCTCACTCCACAAATACACTTTTACCGATTTCTACCCATATGGGTCAATTAGTGTAGGGTACATAACATAACACATAACTACATACTAACACAATGATATATATGCACAATAACCACAACGTCATATACATGGTATAATTATTGGGTAAAACAACATGATAATTCTTCAACTTTCCTTTCATCATGTTCCCACATAATGCACCAAGAGTGAAAGTACAATACATTAGGGTCATAAATCACCATATGCCCCTAATTCATGATATGAATATATCATATAACATATGAATACATATATATAACAAACATAGTGATTTAACATCATGGCATACATATAAATACAAAACAACATGGTGTCATAACACCATAACACAACACAACATGGTGGGAATGAACATGATATGACATATTTCATTACGAATCACTTTGTCATTTAACACGTTGGTTAACATATGCAATATCAGAGGATAATGAAACACTACAACACTATCATGGTTCACAAAAATATTTCCTTCACACAACAAAGTGGTACATATTTCCTTCACACATGTGAATTTATTCTCATTGATAAACACATCAACATCATAACAAGTCCACACTAAGTGGTATGCACAACAGGTGCATTCATATAATCACAAGTACCACATTTGTCACATCATAACAAAATAACACATTACTCTTCCAACTCCACCATCATGAATAACCTCCAAAACACCAAATTGTCCCATAGGTTCAAGAGCATGAACCTCACTCAGATACCATATGTAGTGTCCACATTCAAAGAACAAAACTCAATACCAAATGAACTAGGATCATTTTTTTACTTTCATTTAATTTTTACTAGAAAGCACTTGGGCTCAATTAAAATAACATGAAATCACACTAGATTCTTTCAACCACATGGACCACACATAGAAAAATATAACACCATATGTAATATTCATCTATAATATTTTTCATGTTTTGTCATGGTTAGATCTATTCCTACCTCAAATGTTGTCTTCACGGTTTGGAGCTTGAACTCAATATGAAGGATTTATCTTTTCCCATAAAATATCTCATATGGAGAGAATCTAATGGTTTATTTCTGTTTTATATTGTATGCCCATACTACCTCTGGAAATTTGAGTAACCAATCCTTCTTTTTGATGGAAATTATTTTGGTTTAGGATACTCTCCAATTCCATGTTGGTAACTTCTACTTGCTCATTTGATTTGGGATGATAAGGTAAAGACTTTTGGTGCCTAATATGATATAACTCCATAAATTCCATGATTACATTGGACATATATTGTGTCCCTTGATATGAAACTATAGACCTCGGTGTTCCAAATCTCAAAATAATCTATTAGATAGGAAAATAGCTACCTTCTCATATGTAAAAATTCGCAAGGCTTTAACTTTAACCCATTTGGTAACATAATATGTGCTTACTAGGATATACTCATTCTCTTAGAATTTAGGATTAATGGATCCAATGAAATCCAATTCCTACTTTTCAAAGGATTCAAGGACCATTTGAGGATGGAGTGTAATTTCATAAGAAAAATTAAGCTTCCCCATCCTTTGACATTGGTCATATTATGGTACATACCTTTTTACATATTTATGTAATGAGGGCCAATAATATTTAGCACCCAAGACTTTTTGAACAGTCCTTATATTTGAATAATGGCCTCCTAAAGTTTCATCATGATAATCCCTTAGGATGTCATAAGTATAATCTTCTCTAATATACCTATGTAATATAAAATCAAGACCACATGTAAATAATATCTCATTTACCGATTTGAACACGTGGTTTTCCTTTATAAGATGCTTTCTTTACTCGAAGAGAGTAGATGAGAAATTCCTTATGGCCATATAGTTGGTCATGTCATTAAATCATGGAGATGTGGTTGAAGTGGAAAATATATGTTCATCGTAAAATTCATCCTCTACTAGTTCGGTCTCAAATTTTAGTAGTTATTCTTGACAAGAAATCTGTAACCACATTAGCTTTTCTATGATTATTAAATATTGTAGCATTAAATTCTTGTAAGAGTAACAATCACATAATTTTTTATCACTAATCACCAGCTTATTCATTAAATATTTAATGAAAAAGTGATTTATAAACACTATTACTTCATAACTAGTACTATAATGGAAATTTTTCGTTTATGGAATATACTACAATAATAAATTATTTTTTAGTGGTTGTGTAATTTAGTTCAGATTGGTGTCAAGATATTTTTACGTAAAAGATATCATACTTTCCTTCCCCTTCCTATTTTTACCAAGAACAACTCTTATTGCTTTGTTAGATGCATTTGTTTGAATATAAAAGGAGCTTCTAATTTTCCCTCTCAACATTGGGACAAACACAAATTTTTCCTTTATGGTTTAAAAGAATTGTTTGCAACCATAAGTCAAAATAAATTCACAATCCTTAGTAATCAAAGGGAACATATGTGTTGTTATTTTTCTAAATTCCTCTATAAACCTTCTATAATATTTAGCATGTCCTAAAAAATATTACATCGGTTTGGGTTGTAGGTTGAGGAAGTTTAATCACTTCCACTTTCTTAGGATCTACTTTGATTCCTTCACATGAGATGTGATGGCTTAAGATTATTATTTGATGTACCATGATCAAAAATTCTCATGATTTATTGATACTTAGTGTTTTTCACATCTAGCAAGAACTTTATCTAAATTAGTCAAAGATTGATCAAAATATATTTCATAAACAATAAGATCATGCATATATATTTATACACACTCATTGGTTAGGTCTATAAAGATAACTAGCATTACTTAGTGAAATTTATTGGGTGCATTAGACATTTCAAAGTGTTGGACTATGTATGTAAATTTACCCCAAGGACAAGTAAATATTGTTTTATCTTGGTCCTCTAGTGCTACTTGAATTTGGTTATAACTTCTAAAACCATGTAGAAAGGAGAAATATTTGTTTTCTATTAAACTATCCAAAACCTTATCAATAAAAGAAAAAGGAAAATAATCCCTCCATGTTGTTATATTTGGTTCCTGTAATCTATAAAAACTCTCTAATTCCTATTTTCTTTAGTATTATTATTAATGGAGCCATCTACCGATTATTATAAATGGGGTATATAAATCCTACTTGGAGACACCCGTTGCGATCCGATCAAACCATCCGATTTAAAATTATCTAATTTCCATTTAAATTGTAGTAACTGATTAAAGAATGTTTATCTTAATTAAAATTTGACAAAATTATGCAAAAATATCGAAATCAAAATGCAAAAATAATATAAGAGACGACGAAAAACTTGTTTATAGAGTTTGGAAAATTTCCTATGTCTCAAGTTCATTTCAAACCAATCCATAAAAATGGAAAAATTATAAGTACAATCAAACTTACAATAACAATTATGGATCCTAAAATCTAAAAGTTCATGCTCTCAAACCTTTGAAAGACTCGACGATGATCAATGCTCATCCTCCACCTTCTATAAGCACTTCCACAGTATCTTCCCTTTGTTCTCTATCAAAATTCACTTCCATGCTTTAAAACAACATCAAAATAACTCTAAATCAAAAATGAATGGATGCACTAGGAGCATCTTGGAATTTCGTATAACTTTTAGTTTACACCAAAATCTGAAAATGCCTTAAAGCTACTCAAAAATCCAATTCTTTACAAACTTCTCTATTTACAAGAAGACATAGTCCATAGCTTAACCTTGTATAATACCCAACTCGTGTGTGTGTGTGTGTGTGTGTGTGTGTGTGTGTGTGTGTGTGTGTGTGTGTGTGTGTGTGTGTGTGTGAGTGAGAGTGTGTGTGTGTGTGTGTGTGTGTGTGTGTGTGTGTGTGTGTGTGTCTGTCGTGTGTGCTGTGTGTGTGTGAACATGTGGCTCTTTAGTCTCTAATGTGGCCAAGGCTAATTTTTGAATGAATGTGGTTGGGGTTTGATCCTCCCAACCACCCACTGCCCATATTTTACTTTGTATGGGAATAATATCCCACATTTCATGGGGAAAGGTTTAAAAAAGGCTAAATAAGCCTTTGGCTGCCCATGTATTTCATTGCTTGGGCTACGCATCACCCCTTTTTCCTTGTTTGAGAGGTCCCCAGTGAGAAGTGGAATAGGTGAATGGGTTGGTTTATTGGAGAGGCATTTGAATAGCCATGTTTGGAGTCCACATAAGGATTTGACATACCAATGTGGGTCAACATTGGTTATAATTTATTTCTCCATCGTAGTATGCAAATTGATTCGATGGGAGTTTGTTTATTTTTTTAACAAAACCCGTGACATGGCATCTACATGTGGCTACATAGAAGGAGCTTGATTACTTGAGCTTTACAAAATAGTGGGATTTATCCCACATGCACTATACAAATACAATTTGTGACATTTAAATACAACAATGTGACAATAGTAATATGAAGAAATGGAGGCAAAGGAACCCCTCCATAAAAAGAGTGTGTCAACCCTACCTAAGGGCCCCTGTCCAAAAATAGCAAGGCCCACTTGTCCAAACTCAAGTGTCAAATACCGAAGGTGAAAATCAAAAACACCATTTTATTATTTTTGCACTATCACATGTTGCATTCTTATTGATCTCACCGCCCTATTTTTACTCCTCCAATTGGGAACTTCTACAAATGGTATCTTGCTCAAATAGAGTTTGTTTCACGTGGTTAAATAGGCATCAAAATTATCTTGGAGCCCTATACCATATTGTAAAAGTTTTGGAAGATATAGAGAAAATATGTCGATTAGGCGATCTCTAGATCACACCTCCCCACTGAGAAGGATTTTGTTCCACAAAAAGTTGTTTTTACCCACTGAAACTACCAATCATCTTCCTAAATCTCAAAACATATAAGATCCATATAAATAGTGTTGTAGAAAAAAATTACTACAAATTATTGAAAATCATATCACAAAATTGATCAGTTTAAAATGGACAATCTACATGCCAACAAAAGGCTAAAGTTTGACTGATTTCCTATGAAAATGCCAACATATGCAAACAACATAGATCAATTTGAAAATATAAACAAATGTTAATGATAGGAGAATGTATAAGTGAATCCTTGTAGAAGTGTCAAACACAATAACTGCAACTTCCATCACAAAATTGTCTAGTTTAAAATAGACAATCAAATGCCAAAATAGGAAACTATCAAATTGATTCCCTATGACATGGCCAATCTTTACAAATACAATCTCACCCAAAATAGATTAGTAATAAATAGACACCAAAATGCCAACAGCTAGGCTAATGTCCACTAACCCTATGAAAGCTGCCAGGATCAACTAACGTCAAATATGTTTGTCAGTGTAATCAAAATGTACTCTAACATTGTAACCATATTTAGAAATCACATTTATTTCCCACATGGGTCTTATAAAAATGTGATTTAAAAGTATGGAAATAAAAAAATTACATTGTGATCACAATTACAAACACTACCCAAAATATGGGTCTTAAAATGCATCCAACATATACATGCCAAAAATAGATGCATTCACAAAACAACAATTACTCTGAAATGAGATAAAAACTAAACACTACCAATTTTCCCAACAACCTGCATAAACTATTGTCAAAAATCTCCAAAACTGAAAAATATGAGTTTAATTTCTTATACACAAACTATATCAGGAACTCAAATTAGGATCAAAGTGTAGAATAGGAGCAATGACTTACGGATCAAGAGCGAAGGATGAGTTGTGAAATCCTAGCGGTGACAGGATGGGCACCGCAAATGGGGGGAATCGCCCAAAACGTAGTAAAGATAACTAGTGTGAGGGGGCGGTGATCGGGGTTTCATTTCCATATCATAAATGTGTCATAGAAGCCTCAATGGTAACAGCAATATTTGACCACCATTCATAATTTTTATCTCGACTCAGCGAGATAAATTAAAATATCTCATGTGCATAAAGGAGGAAGGGATGATGCATCGGGTTCTAGAGCAATGACACCCCTTCATTGGTGGTCCTCCTAGCTGCGATCATCTTGTTTCCTCCATGGCTATGGTGGATAAGCAGTAACGACTTCAAAGGTAGGAGGTGGTGTTGCTTCTGCTTCCTAGTGGGGTTAATGTTTCTTCCAAATCTATGACCTCCTTTAAGGATGCAGTGAAGCCTAAATCCCCCTCCCCTCCCATCCAATTGGCTTATATTGTTGACTTAGTAGAAGAAATTCCATTTATTGAGTTTAGAGAAACTAGAAGTCTTGGCCCGTCTTCATTTTTATCCCAGCTCACAGTTATTGGGAGATTCAATGGCATGTGGCCATCCTCCTCCTCGATCTCTCAATTTTCCTCACTAAAAACTAGTATGATAATTATGAAATATCATTCTACTCTAAGGGTCTCTTTATTGTGCGGTTCAAAAGGATTGAAGATTATAAAAAAAACTTGTCAGAAGGACCGTGGTTTTGGGGCAACGTGGGGCTTTTTCTTACACCTTGGTTTCCAAAATTTAATCTGAATACCTATTTTGTATGAAAAAATTATTTGTGGGTTTTCCTTTTGAATCTACCATTGCATTTTTGGTATGCTCATGAAGACATCGGTCAGGCTCTAGGTAAATTTTTAAAAGTCGATCTAGCTAGGGAGGATATCGGGCTTCAGTAAATATGCCAAAATAGAAATTGACTCAAGCAAGGGTTTTCCTAATCATATTATGTTGAAATTTGGTGCATTCCATCGTGTCCAAACCCTTGATTATGAGAATACATCGTTTAGATGCCATATTTTATGTACTCTAGGAAATTTTCAAGAAGTATGCCTACGGGGAAAGAAGAATCAAGTGAAGAATTTCCTCGATAAGCAAAGGAGAATGGAACAACCCCTCTCTAAATTTGGCACATAAATCTAAACATAAAGAGGTTCCCAGTGGGCCTACACATCCTGATTCTGGGAATGGACCGAAGATGCTAGTCAATACGATTCCAAAGACCCGAGTTGAATATTTCAGGACAAGATTAGGTGGCATCAAGAGAGGGCATGAATCAATAAATTTGATAAATAAAACTTAGATCAAGATCAAAATCTTGATCCTTTCGATGACCTCATGCTAGTGGTGGCTTCATATAAAAAAAGGGCATGAGGTTAGAAAGCAAAAAGGTAAAAAAGGGGTTTCATGTTAACCTTCTCAAGTTCACTACTCTTTGTATGCAGATTGGTAGTTTACTAATTCCTATCGGTTACTTTATTTGTGTTCTGTTTTCAATTTTTGGTTTAACTTGTTATATTTATCCTATGGTATCTAATTTGGTTCATAGCTTTGGTCAAAAGAGTTTATCTCTTTAAAAAAATTGTATCGGGAACTCAAAATGTTAAATAGGATATTTAAATGGAGTTTTTTCAAATTTTCAAATATAAGAAGATAATTGAGCATGATGAACATGTCTCTCATTTCCTCTCTTAAATCGATAACTCCAAAATCAAAGCTAAACAACATGGGAAAATTTTCCTTTCAACATACAATAGAATCCCATATAACCAAATCTTATGAATTATTTGCATGTCATTAATAATCATCAACTAAGAAAACATATCCATTGGTAGTGGTGTAATGGTTCTCGAGTCTCCTAGTAATTGGGAGGTTCAAGTTTCAAATCTTGTCTCCATGTTAAGGTGACATATGGATACCTTGGTGATAGGGCACCACAATAATGTGGTCTAATTGTGGGCTCACCGAGAGCTTAAATACTTCCATTCTTATATGGTTACATGGTGGGTGTGGGTTGGTGATGCCATAAATGATCTAGGGCCCTATCCTTAGGTAATCAAATTAAAAAAATCGTGCAAACATAAAACTAAGGAATTGTTTACCAACCCATTTAATAATATTTTCCTTTTTAGTTGGTTTTATTTCCTCATTTAATGATCCTGGGTTGTTAACTAAATAGTTGGTGTTTTAACAACTTCATTATTTCCTATCCTCTGAATAGGAATGTAAACCATTTTTGTCTTACCATGACTTTGATGGCATGATGGATGAATTTTCCAACATGTTTCAACCCGATGTCCACTCATGACAATGAGTGCAAAAATTCCTCTTCATGGAAGAGGATTTTTTTTTTCCATTTCTCACCTCAACATGATGGGATTGGTCTTTAGCTCTAAGCTCACCAGGAAACCACTTCTACTTAAAATATTGTATCTTCCAACAAAAGGAAACAAAATGATTAATTAACCCACAAATGTGCACAAAAAAGCATACATCATTTTTTGTATATCAAAACATATTTTTATCTTTGAAAGAGTGCATCATCAAAAATTTTACAACATTTTCCCTTTTTAGTGCTCAAAGGTGTGTAAGAAGGAGGAGGTGGTATTTCATTACCTCATCTTTGGAATTTCTCACACCTTTTATCATGTGATAATGAATCAACAATTTCTGTAAAGAATCTTCCTACATGATTAGTGGGGTAATCTCTTGGTTGACAAAAGCTTATATCCCCGCATATTTTTGGAACACTCTCAAAGTTTCATTCCCATACTAGAATAACCCAAACCTAAAAATGATACTAGAATAACCCAAACCTACAAAATGAGGATGATCCTCTACCTATATTGGGTTATAAATACCTTGTCCATTCTTACTAAGGAATATTCCCTCAAATACCATTTTAAGCAATAATTTAGATCTAATGCCCTTAGTATGTTTTTCAAATTCACCAAAAACATTACCTAAATCTAAATGGGAGAAAGAACAAAAAGGTGATAAACATACAGTAGAATCATCTGTCATAGAATCTACATCTTAAGTGGAAGGAAGATCCTTCTTCTTCTCACCACACTATAATATGACCAAGAGCTCATCCTTGGTCTCTAACTTTGATTTCAAACGTTCAATATTCTCTTCAAGTTAGTAGATCTTGCATCTTAGGAGAGCATTCTCTTCCTAAATATGGCGATTGATGCTTTCAAGCTCTTCCAACCTTTCTCTTTTAAATATTTTACCAATGGCTACTGTAAATTACTTGTACTTCCCAAATAATGCACACTGCAAATGGAATATCAAGCCAAAAATATCTGCAAATCTACTAGAGTTAGAAAACCAAAATGATATAAAATGCAAACTAAAAGAAAAACCACCGAATTCAACCATCTTTGATAACAAAAACTTGAGATGTAAATAATAATAGACCCTTACTGTTTTGAATGTTTACAACAAAATCAATTAAATTATCTATTTTCATGACTTGTATAAATCTAAACTAATTTTTGTAAGGTATAAACTGATTTAGAACCGA
Source organism: Taxus wallichiana var. yunnanensis (assembly GCA_018340775.1). Taxonomy (NCBI): domain Eukaryota; kingdom Viridiplantae; phylum Streptophyta; class Pinopsida; order Cupressales; family Taxaceae; genus Taxus; species Taxus wallichiana. Next base: position 490,796,795 of record CM031242.1, on the reverse strand, counting down.
TTTAAATATTCCCAAAAATGAACTTAAACAACAGATTCAATCAAACCATCTAGATTTTAATTTATCTCATTTCCATAAATTGTTGTAATTGATTAAAGTATGCTTATATGAAATAAAATCCTATTTAATTATGTGAAAAATATCGAAATCATAATGTCAAAAATTATATAAGAGACGACACAAAACTTGTTTACAAAGCTCGGTAAATTTCCTACGTCTCCAGATTCATTTCAAATAGATTTATTAAAAGTGTCAAAATTTCAAGTACAATCAAAATTATAATAACAATTATGGATCCTAAAACCTACAAATTTTCACTCTCATACCTTCGAAAGACTTTGACGATGATCAATGTTCATCCCCCACCTTCCCGAAGCACTTGCACAGACTCTTCCCTTTGTTCTCTGTCAAAAGAAAACTTCACACTTCAAAACGACATAAAAAGAACTCCAAATAAAAAAATTAATGATTCATTAGGAACATCTCAGAATTTTGGACAACTTTCCAGTTTACACCAAGATCTTTAAAATTCCCATAAAGTACTTAAAAATCTAATTCTTTACAAATTACTCTATTTACAAGAATACCGAGTCCATAGCTTAACCTTGTATAATACCCACTTGCATATATATGCTTGAGTTGACCATGTGGCTTAGTGACCAAGGCTATTTTTGAATGAATGTGGTTGGGGGTTGGATCCTCCCTAACCACCCACGCCCACATTTTATATTATATGGGAATAATATCCGCATTTTGTGGGGGAAGGTTTAACAAAGGATTAATAAGTCTTTTACGCACATGTATTTCATGGCTTGGGACACGCATCACCCCTTTTTCCTTGTTTGGGAGGTCCATGTGGGATATGGAATAGGTGAATGGGTTGGTCGGTTGGTGGAGGTATTTGATTAGCCATGTTTGGATTCCACGTAAGGATTTAGCATACCAATTGTTAGAACATAATATTAAGTTCCTATAAGCTTTAGTTTATAATTAAATAATTTAGAATATATTTATATTATTAATTATTTAATATAAAATTTAGGTTATATTTAATTGGTTATTTAATAATAACTAATTTATTAAACCGGTGTATAATTTAATCATACCCTACCACTTAATATGTTGATGACCCATGGGGTCATTTAAATATGGTCATGGATCATATTGTTTTCACCTCAGTGAATTAGGAGATAAGTGAGGAAGGATATTTAGTAGATGTACATTTTTTCTCGATAAATGAATTAACTTTTATGTGGTTTTTACCCCTAGGGGTTTTCCATGTTATGTTTGTGTCTAATGTGTTATTTACTTGCATTTATTTCTTGTAGATAAAGTTGTTTATAATGTATGTTTAACCATTATTTTTATATTTATTTAATATCTTGGTCCCAACATGGTATAGGAGCATGGTTACGGGTTAGATTAAATTAAATTAAATTAATTGTTTCTAAGGGTTGCGTAATCATTAGTGGTTGGTTACTGACATGTAACCTATTAAACCCCCTTCTCAATTTGACACACACACTTACAACCCCTTTCAAATAATTTTACCCTCCATGTGAATAAATCTTCGTTGGTGAAACTTTCTCCCGAGCCCTTTACAAATAAAGGTAAGGGTAAATATTTTGAAATATTCTATTTAATGTTGTATAGTTTTAAATGTTGTGCGAGGCCAAAGTAAATACGAGGGGTAAAAACAAGTAAATTCAAGTTGAACAAGGTCTCTAAGAAGAGGAAAACCTCCATGGAAATAGGAATCTAATTTTTCCTATTGGATCTCGATGAAAACCCTTAGAATGGGGCCATAAATATAATTTACTCCAAGTTTAATTTTTCCCTTTAATTCCTCATACCCTCTTTGAACTAATTTACTTCTATATTACTCAAAAATAATAATAACTATATCTATAGGTTTGTTATAATATTAAACTATAGTCATAATTTATAATCTATAAGTGTAAAACTATAGTTTATCTAAAACCAAAATATATACTATAGTTTAAATACAAAGAAGGCCATGTTAAAACTAATATAGGGGACAACATATTAAACTTAACCAAATACTATAGTTTAAACTTTATATTATAACCTAAAATAATTTAAGGGAACATAAAATAATGCAACGGATCCTAAGTCATATTGATATTATAGTTTTCTAAACCCTTGTGATGTCTATTTGTTTTAACTATAGTGGCTCACAATTCCTACCATAGTGTGAAAAATATTGGCAAAGTAACTTGTTTGGTGGAAGTTGGAATTCTTTTCCCGACCCTCTTTGGGTTGAAATAATTTACAAATAGTTTAAACATTTATTTTAAATGTTATAATGTGCAAGGAAAAGAATAAATAGAAGGTCCCCAAGTAGGAGAAAACCTCCAAATTTATAGGATATTTAATTTTTCTATTGAATTATGACTTACAACATTTAAATTAGAGATCATGTTTAAAAATATTAAACAAATATTCTTTCGGCATGCAAATGTTTTTGAATGATATTCATGTATATTTATTAAAATATATACCACCCCATTTTGCATTTAATAACAACAATGTGCAAAACATCCAATTCATACCATTTATGTTGCAAAAGGTTTAAGCTATATTTTACCAATTGTGTAAATGATATGTTGGGCAAGGGTTGAAAGAAAGAGGTATAAGTGGAATTTTGGAGTTTTGAAACAATTTTATAGAAAGAGGTATGAGTGGAATTTTGAAGTTTTCTTCGAGGAATCACACATATCAAGCACTTTTGTAGTATGATTGGCTTTGTGTTGTAGGTAGAAAGCTATTGCAGCTCACTTGCATGTTCAAATTCATTGAAACTATAAAACTACATGTATGCAACATGACGTGATGAAATGTAATAGCCTTTAGTTACATAAAAATTGTTGCATGAGTTTTCTTACATGTTTTTTTATATTGGATAGAGGATATACCTATCCCCAGTGGAATACGAGATGTTATTAGAATAAATGGTAAATCCACATGATGAACCATTATTGCAATTGTAATGTTGCAATCGTGTTTAAGTGCATGAGAGGAAGAGTATATAAACAAAAGAAATGATATAATGATCATGGTCAAGAAGAGGAACCATGAAAAGATAGGACAATGTAAAAACATAGGTCTCTTGATGTTATCTCAATGTGGGCGTATCACAAAATATGAAAATATACACTTACCATAATATTATACATCTAAGCTAAGTGACGTAAAGAGGCATATGGTCTACAAAATCAACTCCAACTTTTGAAGACAGAATTGTAACCTCTTGTGTTTTTGAATAATTTCCATTTCCAATCTTGTCACTTAACTTAATAAAAGAAGAAGACTCTAGTAGCTTACAAAGCGTTGTGCACGGATTTCTTGGACACACTGGGTACTACAAAAATTTCATTAAGGGATACGCCAAGATCACCTCACCTTTGGAAATATTGCTCAGACATAAGAGTGCCTTTCAGTGGGGAGAGGCGTAGCAGAGGGCATTTGACACTCTAAAATAAAGGCTTATCATCGCACCTATTCTATGATTCCCATCATGGGATAAACATTTCCATATCCACATGGATGTCTTGGTACATGCAAAGAATGGGAGCCGTTCTTGCTCAACCAGAGAGGGATTGTTGATCATCCCTTGTGTTTCTGCATAAGTAGAAAGTTGACACCAAGAAGCAAAATTATACAATGACCAAACGCGAGGCATTTTCAATGATCTACGTGCTCCAAAAATTTAGACAATATCTGCTGGCGACTCCCTTCATATTCTACACTAACCATATGGCCTTGAAGTATCTAGTAAACAAAGCAGTGTTCAGAGGAACATATGTCGTTGGGTACTTTTATTTCATGAATTTGAAGTCAAAGTGGTGGTAAAACCGGGAAAGAACAATTATGGGCCGAATCATTTATCTAGGATTGATTTGGGAGAGGACACGCAAAGTATCAAGGAAACCATGTCGGATGTGCAACTATTCAGGTTGCGGAGTCATAAACGCACGCGCCCTCGAATTAGAAGACATTGTTGTTTTTCTCAAGGAAGGTATGGCACCCGAAGGGATGAATGCTCTGGAGAGAAAAAGGTTAGCCATATGCGTTGCCCTTCTTGTTGATCAATGGGGATTTGTATAAAATGGTCCACGATGAGGTTTTGCACCAGTGTGTATTAGAACATGAATGTGTGGCCATAATAGAAGAAGCCCATGGTGGGATTGCTGGAGGACACTATGCGAGGAATGCAACTACGCACAAGATCCTAGTCACTGGACTATGGTGGGAGATGATTCACCAAGATTGCATTGATTTTTACAAGGCCTGTGACCACTGCCAGCACCTTGGAAAACCTGGAAGAAGGGATGATATGCCCTTATGCCCCATCGCCAACGTGGAGCCTTTTGAGAAGTGGGCAATAGATTTTGTCAGACTCAATCTCACCAATGCTGCGTGAAGGACTAACTAGCGGTATGTCATTACCTATACTAATTATCTGACAAGGTGGGTAGAGGTCACGCACCCACTAAGGATTTCATAATAGCCACGGCTACTAAATTTTTGTGGGAAAACATTATCAGCAAGTATGGGTGCCCATTAAGTTTAACAAGTGATAGGGGCACTCACTTCTTAAATGAAACCATCAGGATTCTATTGGCAGAATTCATGGTAGCCCATCAAGACTACCCCTTATCACCCTCAGGCAAATGGGACTGCAGAGGCATTTAACAAAATCCTTAGTCACACATTGACTAAGATATGTGATGTGGGTAGGCAGGATTGGGATGACAAGGTGTCAACAGTTCTTTGGGCATACAGAACAACGTATAAAAGATTGAACAAGGCCACACCATTTCAATTGGTGTTCGGCACGGAAGTAGTTTTTCCAGTCAAATTCATGCTACCATCTCTGCTGTATAGCGTGCGCAGGAGGGTTGGATGATGAGCAAGCGCTGGAAGAAAGAATAGATGAATTGATAAAGTTGGATGAAAGGCACTCACTAGCAAGATGGAGCCAAACAACTGAGAAGGCAAAGTAAAAGGCATGGCATGACCGCCATATTAAGAACAAACAGTTTGAGGTTGGCCAGATGGTATTGCTATATGATTCAAAATTTCTACGCCATCCTGGAAAGTTGAAGGTGCATTGGTTGGGTCCTTATGTAATTTCATACATCCTTGATTTGGGTGCGTGCCAGTTACAAGCACTGGATGGAACAAAATTACCTGGACACTTCAATGGGAGTAGGTTGAAGCCCTACTATAAATAATGCTTCTTGGTGTTTGTAAATAAGGTAGTTTTGCTAGTTAGTTTAGAATTTCCTTTTATGCTTTTCCTTTCTTGTATTTCCCTTTCGCGTTGTTGTTTTGTTTTACACCTTGGGCACCGATAACCTTATTACTTTTTGACTTATGAATGTGCAAAGGACCGCACATCGTTTTAGTGTGGGGTGAGATGATAAAGAGAAACTTGGATTTATTCTGCTAGGAGGATTTGGGTCGGTGGAAAAATAAGGTTACATTGGAAATCCATGTACAAAGGAGAAAAAATGCAAAAACATGAGGTAGGTGAAAGCAAGAATCATGAGGATGGAAGAAGTGCTTTTGGTGCCAGTAACATGCATGTAAGATTCTTGTCAAGATGGATTGTTTGTGCGGCGGAAGGTTGGAAAAGTTTTTACGCAAGGATTGGGTGCGGGTGGAAAAGTTTTCATGCAAGGATTGGGCACGGGTGGAAAATTTTTTGTGCAAGGATTGGGCGCGTAAGGAGAAGCGCTAAAGTCAAGTTTTGTTTGAAAACACCACATTAAACATTATCATACGGTGGTAGGTAGCCTAGCCTTAAATGCATAAAAGTGGGAAAAGCTATAAATACAAGAGTGGGCATTTCATTATTTTACTTTATGAACACAAGAAGAGTGATTTTCTTTCAAGAGCTAGGGTTTCGAGAACTGACTCATGTGAAGGAAAATCCCAAAACTTAGGTGCAATCACTGTTAGATCTACAAACCAGAGCAAAAGTGATTCACGGGTGTGAGGAACATTGTGAAGAAGCACCATGATCAAAGGAGAAAAATATGAGATTAGGGTTTGTGTTTTAGGGCACGGGGTGCACGAGGAAAATGTTCAAACAATTTGCAAGTTAACCTAGGAATGAAAGCAAAGGGTGCAATGATGGCCACAAAACCAGTTGGTAAACCTGTAGAACAATCTAAGAAGGGAAAGGGTAAAGGAAAAGGAAAGAAGAAACAAGAAGAAATACCCGTGGATACAAATGAGGAATGGTACTCGGAAATGTAATACCGGATGGGGTTTTGTTAGGGCAAGAGTGGGAGTCCCACATAAGATAGATGACCGTGATTGACTACAATCACCGGTCAAGCACAATCGTGAAGGAAATGGTGCTGGAACTGGTGCATCCCACAAATAAACGAACACCTGACGGGTTGCCAATCTACAAAGTGATGTGGTCAAGGTGAAAATGGAGAAGGCAGGGCTTCTCCAACTTTTCAAGTTGCCATATTTCGGGAAGCCCGAGCTCTTGTACCAGTGGTTGATGACGCGCATGTATGAAGAATTCTTCTGCTTTGCTGGGTGCAAAATGCACATAACTCCCCAACTAATTTTACACTTCACAGCCTAAAGTAAAGGGGACACGCTCATAGATGACCTCCAGACGAGGAGGCAATAAGGGAAACCATAGCATCCCAGGAATCAAGAATGGATTAAGGTACTACGATGTCTGGATATCGTAGATCTAGTGATGAAGATGGCCACACACCTTGTCTCCAGTTTGAATGGACAAGAAAGGTGGACCCTGTGTGAGAAAGCCTTGGCTAAATGCCCGTAGGAAGGTCGCGGAAGGCACTATATACAACATCTCCTAATACATAGCAGATGAAATCATAAGCAGCGTGGAGAAGGGAGGAAAGATCCTATTTGGAAACATTCTGTTGACAATTGTGTTCTCAAAATTGGGGTGTCGGATGCATCCGACAAGTTCGTGTGGGAGTACCCTGCTAAAGATCCCTCACTCATGGAGAGATTTCAGAAATACACATGTGAATCAATGACAAGGGTACACAAGGCATGCTTAGACAAATGGTATAAGCACCTTAGGAACACATTCAGGGCTGAATGGCGGATCCCTGAACAACTCCCCATAACAACCGAAGGAGAAGCAGAGTTCACGGTCTACCAGCACTTTTGCATTGGTAGGTTCATTTTGGTGGATGGCAGTTGGAGTCCATGGTGCAAACTCCCATTCTCGTTTACTACCCAATTTTTCCAAGCGGAGTAAACAAATACAAGGAGTCAAAGAAATTATACCTTGAGTTGTCCACCCTTGACAAAGAGCATAGGGAAATGAGGAAGAAGTTGGTCTACCCAAAGAAGCGTGTGTATGTTGAAAGGTACGTGTCACATGATGTGCATATTGTAAGGCCTTTGACCTTACCTATTGTTGGGAGCAATGCCACAAGGATTTACCTATGTATAAGGACAAAGCTCAAAAAGGGCATATATATGGAGAATGAGATATCCATCCCGGACGACCCTATCGGCGAAGAAGGAATCCCGTGCCAAAGCGTAAGGAGAGGGAAGAGAAAGAGGAATAGAGGGCGGTGGAGAAGCAGGATGTAGGTACCACGGGGACAAGTACCTATGTCCGAAGAAGAAGAAGAGAATGGTGGTCAGGGAGAAGACCCCTAAACCTGTGAAGCCACCATCCCCTAAGGAGCCCTCAGATGAAGAGAAGACCACATCCCTGACTCTAGAGTTTTCAGCAGAGGAAGAAGAAAAGGGGATGGAAGAATCAGTAGTCCGAAGATATAGATGACTTGAACACCTATATAGGTGAAATGGATGATGGAGATGGAGGTGGATCGGAGAGCCGATTGATTTCCACGATTTAGGAGAAGAGGAAGCAGAAGATGCAAATGATGCTTTCATCTTTATAAGGAGGAAGGGCATCCAAGGGGAGGAAGGCACACGGAATGAAGAAAGGAGTGAAGGGGCAAGTACTAAGGAGCTAGATATGCCCAAGCTCACTCAGAAGGAGGTGGATGAGAAAGTGACAAGGGAGGCAGAGAAGATGATTAATGCCTTGGTCGATGAGGAGTTGGAGCAGCAGTGCGGAGCTCGTGCTTGGCGAATTCAAGGAAGAGCAAAGGGAGAAGAGTGTGGGTAGCACAAAAGGCCCAACTCTTTTAGTAACTATTCCCAAGGGCATGCGCACGGGAAGTAAATGCGTGGAAGGGGGAAGAATAACGATGGGATATGTTGATGACCCCAACAAAGTTTTGTGCACACATTTCCAGAGTACCATGCCCACCAAGGAGCTCACCGCCATGGAGTCCTTTGATCCTAAGGGTGGATACCTATGCACAAGGAAGATGTTATCATGGGCATTTGACTCCCACCTCAATGAGCCCGAGTTCGAGGTTAACCAAGGAGTGGTACTAGCACTGTCCGAAGGAAAGGGGGACAACCCCATTATAAACATGCAACAACTATCGGATGAGCAAGTGTGTAACACACTCAACAAAGTCTCTGTGGAAATTAAGGCTAGGCTCTTTTGTAGAAATGATAGGGTTAAAGTCTTGGAGGACCTATTGGAGAAGAGGAAGGAAGAAGTAGTTAAGCTAACAAAGGAACTCAGCCTTGAAAAGTTGATCAACGCTCAACTACAGAGAAGAATTAAAAGAGGAGAAAGCTAAAGTGTGTGAAGTTTCCAAGAAGGTGGAGCTCATCTCCCAAGCTATCATCATGAAGCACCTAGACCTCAACCCTCCTGCACAAAAATATGGTTCCTCCCTAGAGTGTCTTGAGGACTTGACTCGGATCCTCACCATGGAAAGGCAGCCTTTGGCCTTGGAGTCGGCAGAGGATGTAGCTACACGCTTGGAGCAAGAGGATAAGTTGAAAGTCATCACACTCATAGATGAATACAACAAGGTACTCTCTGATGTAAAAATAGTTGCACAAACCATTTGGGTCGCATACGACCATTACGCAGACATGACAAGATGACAAGCATGTTGCTTACCAAATGGATGAGGTGAAAGTGAAGGAATTAGGGAAAAGAATAAAGGCAACAGAGCCGAGCGAGAAAATATCCTAGCCGAAGTGGAAATAAGTCTCAAGCTATTGAGATTCAATGCAGGTCTCAATCAAAACTCAAGCTAAAAAAGAGCTCTACAAGGTCATTACGAGGAAGATGGATGCCTTGGAAGATCATGCAAAGGAACTGGAGATGGTGGTAGAGACCATAAATACAAAAGGGGAAGGGTTAACCTTTGATGAGGTGAGCACATTGGTTGGCAACCTCTGCACAAGAGTGCAGGATGAAGTCAAGTGCTTAGAATACATTAGACGCTGGCCTACAGGCAAAATTTTCCCCTTCTTCTTCTTTAGGTAGTTTTCCTTCTATTCTTTCTCTCCCCCATTCTTTATTCTTTCCCTCCATTATTTTCCAAGGCAAGGCCTTGCATTTTTGTACTACATTCTTTGAAAAGGTTCCGAGGGCAGAGAACAAGTGAAGTGTGGGGTAATGTTGGGACCCTAATGTAGCTACCAAATCTTAAAGGCATGTAAGCGCGCATGGCCGGAGGGAGCGCACAAGTGAAGGCGCATAAGGAAAAATTCAAAAAGGGTTCTTTGAGAACCAAGGATGTGCCCACTGAAGCACAATTCGGGACTTAGCCATTTTCGGCCTTTTGGATAGAACACATGAAGAACGTGTTCCATTTGGATAAGGTTCCAGCCTGGTGATAGGGTGTCCCTGGAAGAATATACCTTGTGATAGGAAGATCCAAAAAGCTAATCATGACATGGAGAGGCATGCACTGGGGCGATCCACACCTTGACACTTGGGGCCAGATCTGAGGTTGCAGAGGAGTTTGTTAGAGATCATATGCCTATATATATGTGCGCCCTTAGCAAAGAAGAGAGACACAAGTGAGGTAGTGAGCTCTCTGCAGAATTACTATGAGAACTATGGGATAAAATGGGTAGATGATTATAGGAAGAATGTAATAAGGAATGGGGAATGAAAATTTTGTTTTGTGAGCATACATGTATGGATCCAGATATGGCACATGACTACGGTCTCCCTTCTATAATATTTTATAAGTAATGCTATGAATGAATATGATAAGGTTACCATGACAATTGTATTAAGATCCTTTCTCTGTATTACCTACATGTTTCTACTATGCTTTTGATCTTGTATAATCATGAACCTTACTTGAATGTTAAGTCTATTTGTGGATTTACAACTTCCTAGTTCTATTAATTTTGTTGCACGCTTTGCTTTTGTTATGACTGAAGGGGTATAGAATCCGTTCTAAGCTCTATAGCTTTTTCATTTATTTTAAATCACTAAGTCAAGATCATGAAGTATGCCTTCCAATGAACTCACATAAAACAGAGACTCTGAATCCCTCTCACGCGCCTCGAGTGAGCACCCGCTGGGTGATAGACCAGCGTGCATGAGGTTCCCTTATTCTTGGTGGGTGCAAAAATGACTACATCCACCAAGCTCACTTTGAATTGAGCTCATTTCCAACTCGCATGAGATCACGTAGAATTGATCTAACATCTTCCCAGAGCTCTCCTCCCTTGGTTGTGTTAGTTTGTCTTGGTTAACTCCATTTCATTCACGGTGAGCTTGATCTTCATATCCTTTTGAATCAACCGAGTCTTCTCCTGGCTAACTTGGTGTATGGCATATGCATTTACTACAACTCATCCCGACTTGAAGTGCTTATTCTCACGATCTAAGTGAGTATGATCTTCTGTGGCGATGTGATGCCACGACTTGGCTCTCAAGTTCCTCATTGATGGGCTCCCAACACTAAACTTGGAAAAGTTACATTCAACTCTTTATGTCATCCACTAAGCTTTCCTGTGAGCTCGATCCATATCTTCTTAAGCTCCGCACGCAAATAATGGAACTCATCATCCCTCTACGAGCTTTGATTGTAATCTCGCCATTAAGTGAGTTTTTTTTAAAACTTGGCTCAAATCCCCGAGTCTTCATAGTCCTCGTTATGTCTCAACTCCACGAGCTCTGTTTATAAGCTCTCCACAACCAATTCCTATTCTGCATCAAGCTCCTCTCGCCGAGCCAAGCCACCATCAATGAGTTGTTTGGTCTATGCACTAAGTTCCAAATCAAGCTCCTAACCCGACCAACTTCACTCGAGCTTATTCAACCTACATGTCCACCACCGAGATCCATATTGATTTCATCGCCATGATCTTTTTATCACTAGATATCTTGATGACATCCCATTACTGAGCCCATTGGGTGACATATCTCAACATTTTGAGTTACCCCATGCATCACCTGTAATGCAATCACCAAGCTTAAGCTCACCTCTACTCAGAGTTTTCATTACACGTTGAGTTAATCTTGTGAGCTCGACTGAGCTCCTCTTCATGTCTAAATGAAATGACTTCACGTGAGCTAGATATTAAGCTCAAGTCCGAGCCCACCTTGTTGATTCATTTATCTAGGCTCCTAGCACGAGCTTTCCTTTAAGTCACATGCATCACCTAGATTGATGGGCTCCATTCCATCTCTCTTCATCAACACTGAGTTATGAACTCTTTGATCAATCCCCTAAGCTCAATGAGGTGATTTGAATCCCACACCGGCTGTGTACAGATCCCTGTGGCTTGATCTGAGTCCACCCTAGCTCCTTGGTGCATGACCGCCGAGCTTAGACATGGCTCATGATATTTACCTTATATGTCTGTAAAATCACCCTTCTCGCACGGATCCAGTTTCCCACCTCGTGATGTGTTTGACCATGAGTTACTAATGCATGTTTCATTCATTGAGTTCCCTTACTGACTTGACAAGATCTCCTATCGATTGATCTTTATTCACAATGAGCTATGTTCCGAGCGAGCTTCTACACCGAGCTCCCTAAACTTTGAAAACCCGCTAGTTTTAACTCATTGTCGAGTTCAACCTATTTGGCTCACACCGAGATGGCCTTCATGAGCCTTGTATCAGTCATAGCTTGACTCATATCAGGATCCCTTCACTACCAAATTGTCTCATCCCGAGCTCCTACTATAAATGTGTCGACCTTCACAAACCGACCTTGCCTCCTGGCAAAACATGACTCGACCAATATGCTCTTTTCATGAGCTCATTTCTTCGAGATAAGTAACTTGACCATTGTTCTCTCTCTCGTGATGGGTCAGGCGAGAACATAGTTCATGCAAGTTTAACCTTGAGTTAACCCCATAAATCATTTCTAAGAGCTCCCATCACTCTACATGATTCATCCTCACAGGGTATGATAATAGAATTGTTGTTCACAACTCTCACACGAGCTTCTCTTCGAGCTCGAACAACCTCCATGGCACATGCATAGCTTGTGACTTGGTTCCATACATATTCGACTTCATGTATTGTTTCACCTAATTCTTAGAGTGTTTCTTGGAATGTGACAAAATAGATAAGGCTAAAAGTCAAGGAGGAATACCTGTTGAAAGTTGGTTGAAGGTTGTTGTGCACGCGTTGACTTCTCGATCCACAACTGATCGTGAGAGCTTCCTTTTAGCTAGGAGGAACTACCTGTAATAGACAACAAGACCACAAGATAGAATTTAAACAACATATGAAGTGGATCGCTAAAGCATGTGCCATATCCAGAAGTGTGATACTCCTGGAAGACCTGTCGATCCACCGGTTTAAACAAATTAATGTGAGAAATAAGGTAAATATTGTCCTACTGTAGTCAATATGATTTAGGCATCTCATATAAACACAATAAGCAAAATCTAATCTAACAGGCTAGGTTAGGATCAGATCTGGAGGTCAGGTAAATGGTTCTGGGTTATTGCAGGTCAACTGGTAGGTGGTTGTTGGGTCTGGTCTTGGTCAAGGTGTAAAACATAGAGACCGACATCAGCTGAAAATGACCGATGCCGGTTTTAGTAGAACCGATGACGGTTATGGGTAACCGAGCGTTAGTATGGTCGGGGTGAAAGGAACTCAAAATAGGTAAAATGGTATGGGTGATCTGAGGTCGAATAAAGTTTGGGCGAGTGAATGGGGGGTCTGTGGAGGTCTTAGGTATGCTCAGAAGTATACAGATAGGTGAGAATAGGTGATTTGGTGATGTGAGTGAAGGGATCTTTAGGTTCACAAGCAAGTGGGTGATGGGGCGATAAGCATGCAAAGAATAGATTAATAATAGGAGTAATAGAGATTACTTAACTGAACTAAACTATATTGATTAGGGCCATACTTACTGTGTTGATGGTCTGATGGCTGAGTGGTGGAGGTGGTTGATCGGAGGATACGTGTATGGTCCTGTAGCGGTGCTTTCCTAGAGTTCTCCCGTGAATACAATGGATTTTTGATTGATGCTGGTGATGGCTATGGATTGTTGGATACATTAAAGGATGCCTCTTTCCTTGCACGCAACTTTGGTCTTCTTCTTTTTTCTCTCGAATGTGCCAACCTCAAAATAAGGTTACCAAAGGGGAATAAAAGGTGACCAAGCGTGTCGTTTTGTGGTAAGTGGCGTCGATTAGGCAGGATTTCCAAGGTTTACTAAAATGGAAGATCATGGCAATGCTTTTTGATGTATCTTTCTATTATTTCGAATGCAAGAGTGGGAGTTACCATTTTTATGCGGGAATATGGTTAGAGGGGATGTAGGCTTTGATTTTTAGGGTTTAGGTAGGTCTTAGTTAGTTATGGCAACATACTAAGAATAGATTTGGGGTGAGGTGGCTAGGTGAGGTGTCTAGGTGAGGTGGCGGGGTAGGAATTATCTTAATTAGGATAATTAAATAATAAATATTGTGAGATCATGGATTAATTTAATTAAATTAATATTAGTGTGGGGTAAAAGGGGCCATGGCTAGGTAAGTGTGTTCAGGTTGGTTATTTGATGAGGGGTCAAGAGGAGTGTGACCCAATTTTGGTGTCTACATTTTGCCCCTTTTTTGTTGCGTAGCTTGTATTGGTAAGCAATGCTAACAAAAATAAGATGTGGTTGCCCCATGTGTGGGTGAAGGTGATCCCCCTCAAACTAGGAACTAATGAGGCAGAAAGCAAAATCGGTGAGTGGTTTGATAAAAGGTGAATGTGATGAAGAGGAAGGTGGAAAATGGGGGTAAGGGGGTAAAGGTCCAATCGGGTAATCTAGGTAATGGGTCAAGGTCAAAGGTAATAACAATCAAATGCACGCACACGTATAAACTGCAATATGGTACATGTTGTCTAAAATAAGCCCCTTGCTTATTTTTGACTAACTTTCTTTCATTCCTTCCTTCCTTGTGCCTCAGTCAAATTTTTTCACTTTTTAGGCACTCAAAATTATTTGGAAATGGTTTCATCAGATAGAGGATTTTCTCACCTTTCCAAAAAGGTAAAATTTTCCTTCTAACTCCTTGTATTTTGTAAGTTATGGCTCAATGGAGTTTTTGAGGGAAATTTTCCTTGGGAAGGTCCACAACCAATAGGAATGTGCCACGTGTCCATGAGGCGGCGGGGAGTCAAAGGGGTGGAGTAAATTTTGGCTTTTTTCCAAAATAGCAAAGGGAAAAAAGGAAAAAACTAGCTTGCAAGCCCGCTAAAGAGAAGGAAAAGAAATTTGTGAAGGCTCGCGAACCAACCGGAGGATGACACGTGTCTTGTTTCCAGCAGAGGTCGGGGGCGCGGAGAGAATTTGGAGAATTCACCAAAGTGTTCAAAAAGGTGTAAAGGAAAAAAAAATTTCCCATGGGCCCATAGAGGAAAGAAAATTATTTCGGAGCTCGTGTTAAATCAAAGTGTGCCACGTGGCAATGGAGCGACGGTGCGAGAGAAATTTTGGAATTTTTTCCAAAATTTAAAAAAGGTAAAATGGCCATTTGAACCCACAGAAAAATGAGGAAGTGCCACGTGCTAATGGAGCAGAGGGGTGTGGAGATTTTTGGTGAATTTTTCCCAAATTCAAAAAAGGGGAAAATTTTAGGTTTCGGCCCATGACCCGATTTTTGCCCCATTTTTGCCCTAAATCTTCAGAGGGGCATATCTTTTGATCCAAAGCTTAGTTTTTCTTGATTTTGGTGTCATTGGAAAGATATTGAAGTCCTCTACATGATGGAATATTCAATTTTGTTTTTGGTGGAGTTTAGTAAGAGAAAATGAGAAAAATGCCTTTGGCATGGGGAAAAGAGCAGAACCGACATTCAACCACCATTTTTAATGCAATATGGCTTCCATTCTTCTCCAGCATGGTCAAAAATCTTAGGGAATGAACTTTTAAGGGTACCCATGCTATTTTGATGGATCTGGTTGGTGGTTGAAACATTCATTTCAATTTTCCCATGTTTCTCTTTCTTTGAACTTATTTTTCATTGTTAAAACTAGATTTGGCTCATTTTGTAAAGGGTTGGACATTTTTTTATGTCTCGCAAGCTCCCTCCTTCACCTGGCAAGTGAATTTGTGGAATATCGGACCTTTTTAGGACTGAATCACATTTTTACCTCCTTGTTGTTGTAATGCACTTGTATTTAAAAATGGAAATGACAATGCAAGCTCTGTGAATGAATCTTCAATCCTTTCTTGTGTTGTTTGCTCTATCCCGATGCTTCATTACAATTTTTAGCAATTTGTGCATGATTTGTGTTAAATTTTATAATCTGTGTCAATCTGTAGAAATATATGTTCACCACTCCTTTGGTGTATCACCTTGTTAGTTTAGTTTTATCTTCTTTCTTTCTATCCTTATCTCCTTGGTAGAATTAAAGTAGAATTTTGAGTTAAACCTCTGCAAATTTTAGGCATACATCGATCGCAGAGGAGTAGAGGAACTAGCCTTCAATCTGGAGAGTTTTTCCCATTTTTTCAAGTCCCACACTTGGGGAAAAGATTCCATGTTGTGCAATCACACTAAATGACCCAATTCTCACTTGCAGATCTGAAGGTCATTTAGGGGTCCCGCTTGATTTGCACTAAAGTTTTGGCATGCACACCTAGTGGGACCTCGAGAGGTCTTCATCTTCATTACAACAAATTTTATGTCCATTTATTGTAAGTTTCTTTCTTAAAAAGAGCCCTGATTTGCACATTTGGTGACTCCAAAGAGATAAAATCAACTGGTTTCAAAGAGGTCCAAGTCTAAAGATTCATGAGAAGGATCCAAACAAGGTCAAGGGCCGAGAGAGGAGGGATTATCGAGTATCTGCAGTTATCCCCGGGAAGAAGAGAGAGGGTAAGAAGAATTCAAAGGTATCTATCTCCGCCAAACAAAACTCTATCAACTCCTCCCCCTGGTAGACCTTTCACCCAATCAACAAGGGTTCTCGTGCCAATTAGAATGGCACAACACAACCCTTATGTCAACTTCACTGGCAACAACCCATTTTCTCTCAATGCACAAAATCTAGTTCCAATTGCAGCATTGAAGAACATCTCATACTTTATTGGGGAAAATTAGACCACTCCTAGTGATCATGTCAAAGACATTGCTAATGTTTGTGCAATCCATGAGATTGTTGAGATGAAAATTGGTGTCAAATTATTGGCATATTCATTCAAAGGGAAAGCCTCTGCAATGGTTCGAGAAGTCTTGGGGTAAGCTTTATCCAAAATTGGAACTAGTTGTGCATAGCTCTCCATGATCAGTTTGGAGAAAAGGGAGATAATTTGTCTCTATTGGAACAATTGACAACTATCAAGAGAGCTCCCAATGAGTAGCTAACAAACTTCAATTTCAGATTTCAAAGGACTGGGATAGAATCCTAGTGACAGTAAGGCCAACAGCTGAAGGTGCTTTCTTATACTATCTCAAAGCTTTAAATTCTGATATTTCTATGTTAATCCAATCCATGGGAGGTGCAAATATACATGCAGCTTATAACATCACCATTAGGGATGAGAATTGTTTGATCCAAGCTGGTAAACTAGTGCCTAGGCCTCTTATGCCCTTATATCCAAACTTGGAAAGCCCAAGCACTAGTCAAACACCTACTTTAGCTCCTATTCCCACTCCTAGAAATCAGAGTTCAAATGAAACTTCTACTTCATCCTCTAGTGCCTTAAATGAACTTCAAGAAGTCATGAAACAATTACAAATTTTAGGCAATGAGTGATTTGGTTACACTCAAGAGGAAGCAAGCCCAAATTTTTAGACCTTCTTATCAGTCTCAAACTCAGCCTAATATGCAACCATATAAGCCTAATAGGCCACCCAATCCAATTGTAAATCAAAATCAAGTAAGGCATCCTACTAATGCAGACCATTTTTGCCCTATAACCCCAATGTCATTTGCATCTACCTCTAAAGCCTTAGTGCCAAGACAAAATAATATAGCTCAAGAGTTAATGAGACAAGTAGAGAGAGAGAATGTTCCAAAGGAGAAAATTTAATGTGAATGATTTCAAAGGGAAATAGACACACAATCTTTCACCTAAGAATGAACAATGCAAAAGAACCCCTAATGGGTCCCACCGGGCATGCCAAAATGTTTCACCGAATTGTTGTGTGATAAAACAGATAAGGTAAAAGGTTAAGGAGGAATACTTGTTATTAAGTAGATGGTAGGTTAAATGCGCACGTTCTTAACTTTATCCAAGTCGCCTTGTAGAGAACTCCTTTTTGTCAGAACGACTACATGTAGATACAAAACAAGACCACCCAATTATATTAAATAAAGAAGGGTCGAGGACCGCCTAACAAGGCTAGATCCGAGAAGCGTGATGCTTCCTCGAATGGCTGTCAATCCTTTGTTTTTATCAATTTAACGAAAGTAAATGCGAGAAATAAAGGTCCTATTGCTAACACTTTGATTTAGGTATCTCAAAATGTTACTAACAAACTAGATTAAGCAAGGTATTGAAATCTAAACTAATCTAGCATCAAGTAAGGTATGTTTCTGGTTAGGGTAGGTCACGGGGAGTTAGGTAAGGTCACAAAGGTATCTCGTAAGGTCCTGGGTGGAATTTAGGTAATGTTAGAGGCGATTTGATAAAGGTTAGCGAAAACACAGAGATCGATGCCTTAGGTAAGAGGGGAGACCAACGATGGTTAAGGTGACCAAGTGTCGGTAGGGGCAATTTGGTGGTAATTAAATAAAAGTAGTTTTGGACTTCTTTGTGATTGCACAAAGAATGAAGGGAGGATGGTTGGGTTTGTAATAATGCCAAGAAGACTCAAGAATGCATAGAGGTCAGGTACGGAGAGCCAAAAGGCTGTGGGTGGTTAGATGGGTAGATTGGTAAGAAGGTGGGGATGGAGGAATGCAAGAAGGAATAAGATGTAATAACAAAAGATAATGAACCTACACTTTAAGCAAGTACAGAATGATGAAAATCAAGTATACTTACTTGCATTTGCAGGTCTGGTAGGTGAAGGAAGGCAATAGTTGATCCGTGGAGAACTTTTGTGGTCAGTGCCATGGTAATACTTCCCATAGTGTTCCCGTGAATATTCTAATGCCTTGGGATGAGCATCAGGTGCTTGCTTGGGCCTGTGGTTGAGTATATCCCGTCGTCTGGATGTTGAGAAGTCTCTGATTCATGCTTGAATGCAATAGAACTCTCTAAACTGAAAATGACCAACCCCGGTAAAGAGTTGTGAAAGTGTATATAAGGTAATCGATGACGGTTAAGGTGACCAACGTCGGTTGAGGAATAACCGGTGTCGATTAAGGTGGGAAATCCAAGGTTTACCAAAAATAGGTAGATCTTTACTATTTTTGGTGTGATCTTGATTGAGTCCGCTTAGGGAAGTGGAGTTCACGTGAGAGAAGGCAGGAAGGTCATAAAATAAGTTCAATTAGGTTTTTGGAAGAAGTCTCAATTAGTTAGGTTAAGTGGTGACTCAACACTGGGAGCGATGACTCAATGCTAAGAGTGATGACTTGGTCACTGTGAGTTAAATGCCCCTGGAATGGGTCCAGGCGAGGTGTCTATGTGATGTGTAAATTAACTTGATTAAAATAATTAAATTAATTAATAATGTGAGGATGAACATTAATTCAATTGGAAGTAATTAAATTAATACGAATGTGGGGTAAAGGGGTCATGATTAGGTGAACACGTTACATTAATTGATTAAAAGGGGACCAAGGGGAGTGTGACCCAAATTTGATGTCTACATTTATTTTTAACAACTTAAAAGAGACTCAGATTTAGATGTAGACTTACTCTATATGTTACAAGCGGACGTTGAAAGATACATATGTCAATACTAAGAGAATTTCCAAGAATAGAGATGCAAGTATCACCCAACCGAAAGAGAGAGGAAGGAAAGCATGGGTAGTGCTTCTTTCTTAGAAGGTTACCTTTCATATTGTCATTGTCCCTATTAAAAAAAACAAAAAAAAAACGGATACAAACTCTCTCCTCCTCAAATTCAAATGGGCAGTTATTTTGGGCGGCGGTGGCAGCCACGTGGAACCCACACGCTCTTTCCGCGTTCTGTACTTCGAAAACTAAAAGTAAAAAAATTAGTGGACGGCAAACAAATCCAATCAGATCCATACAATCGTGTCCGTTAAATCAAATTCAGATCGGACGGTGAGGAAAGCAGAAGAAGGTTCTCGAAGGGTCTGATATTAGGGTTAGGGTTTGGGAGGCGATGTTTTCCCAAATTCCTATATAATTATTTAAATAAAATTGTCTACTTCTTCTGTAAGTCTGTTCAAGGCATTACGGGTTAAAAGCAGGTTTGGGCTTCCATAAAAACCTTTAAAGTCCATTCCCTGCGGACAAACTCTGCTGCCTGTATTTTAGGGTTTGGAAGGTATTTTTTTCTGTAAGGGCTTTGTCGATCTGTTTGTATTTTTAAGGCTTTGTAGAAATGGCCGGCAAGGAGAGGGTCCTGCAATCGGAATCGATTTGGGTACAACGTATTCTTGTGTGGGAGTGTGGCAACATGACAGAGTTGAGATCATTGCTAATGATCAGGGTAACAGGACTACGCCTTCTTATGTTGCGTTTACTGATACCGAGCGCCTTATTGGAGATGCCGCCAAGAATCAGGTCGCTATGAATCCCACCAACACTGTTTTTGGTTAGTACCTTGCATCCTTCTTCTCTGTTTGGAAAATATATTTTTTAAATGTGTTTGTTGCTTTTCAATGAAGTTTTTGGTTTGTTATAGACGTGGTTTTAGGTGTTGACGTGTTTAGTCGTGCGATGCGGTTTACGTTTCATATGATTTTTTCGATTTTCGAAAGGGTATTGGCAGTCCGTGTTTTTGTCGTAAGGTCTTTTTGAGTATTTGCAGAATTTCTCCTTATCTATTTAAATCTACAATCTCAATGTTTGGTTTTCGTTTGGTGTGTTTCCTTATTTGTTGTGGGTATAGCGTAGCGTCAAAACACTGAGTTTGATTGATGGGTTTCGTGCAAAGTCTGGTGTTTATGCAGTTATCTTGTTAATGGATTCTGTAGTTAATTTTCTGTGTTTTTTTTTTGTCTGTCACATTTGAGCAAGAGGATTCTGCAAATTAAGGGTATGTCTGGGGTACTGTTTTTTTGAGTGAGTGTTTTGGTAACAGAGTTTTATACTGTCTAGTTAGTGGCAGCAATTCAACCTAACAAAGCTGTTTGTATATACTGATTGGAGCTTAAGTGGGAACTGTGACTAGAAGTAGGGTTGATTTCACTATTGTTGCTTAGGAGGTGATTTCCATATTGAGTTTTTGGGCTACATATGTTCTTATTAGATCTGTATATTTCATATGCTATTTGTGAAAGAACTCAATGGTTCGTTTTCGGTGGTGATTCGAGTCTTGGTTTCATAGATCTGTATCTTATATATCCCAACGAGCATTGCATATTCTATAAGGTTGTAGATCTGTTGTTGGACCTTTTGTATGAGGGTGAGCACTATGTTCGTCTGCTCTAGGTTTTTTTCTAAACACCTTTTGATGGTCTGTTCTAGTGGCGTTTTATATATGTTTATATGGTTTGTGCTTATGGTTGTTAAGATGCTTCTATATTTGGATTGTGTGGTATATGATACCAACTTTGGGTGCGATATCTCAAGTTTGCTATCGATTCTTGAAGGGCTTGTTAATAGTTGTGTTATTATACATAAAAGCCCCTGATCTAGTGGTACCTGAAGTCAAATCTGGGTGTGATATCCTTTTTGCTATCTCTAAATGATGGGTTATCTTTCAGGGTTAATTGTGTTAATATTTTGAATATCATAGGTGTAACTTGAAGTGTGTGTTTGATATTCTTTTTCAACCAGTATGTCTCGGTTCTTTTCATTGATTTTGCAGTTTTTAGTGTTAGGTGCGCAATCAACCAGTATGTCTCGGTTCTTTTCATTGATTTTGCAGTTTTTAGTGTTAGGTACGCAATCAATAATTAAGTAGGATTTCATGTCCGTAACACTTTTTTATTTGCATGGGATTTATATGTTCGCTGGTTTTAAACTGTTTATTGTTTTGCAGATGCCAAGAGGCTGATTGGAAGGCGTTTTAGTGATCCTTCTGTTCAGAGTGATATCAAGCTCTGGCCCTTTAAGGTTTATGCAGGACCTGGAGAGAAGCCAATGATTAGTGTGAACTACAAAGGTGAGGAGAAGCAATTCTCTGCTGAAGAGATTTCATCAATGGTTTTGATGAAAATGAAGGAAATTGCTGAAGCCTATCTTGGTTCAACAATTAAAAATGCTGTTGTTACAGTCCCTGCATATTTCAATGATTCTCAGAGACAGGCTACCAAAGATGCTGGTGTGATTTCTGGTATGAATGTTATGAGAATCATCAATGAGCCTACGGCTGCTGCCATTGCCTATGGTTTAGACAAAAAAGCTACTAGTGTGGGTGAGAAGAATGTTTTGATCTTTGATTTGGGTGGAGGTACTTTTGATGTTTCTCTATTGACCATTGAGGAAGGTATTTTTGAAGTTAAGGCCACTGCTGGAGACACCCATTTGGGTGGAGAAGATTTTGACAATAGAATGGTTAATCACTTTGTTCAAGAATTCAAGAGGAAGTATAAGAAAGATATTAGTGGCAATCCCAGGTCACTAAGAAGATTGAGAACTTCATGTGAGAGGGCAAAGAGAACCCTATCATCTACTGCTCAGACCACCATTGAGATTGATTCTTTGTATGAAGGTATTGACTTCTATTCCACTATTACTCGAGCTAGATTTGAGGAACTGAACATGGATCTCTTCAGGAAATGTATGGAGCCTGTTGAGAAGTGTTTGAGAGATGCCAAGATGGACAAGAGCACAATCCATGATGTTGTTCTTGTTGGGGGGTCAACTAGAATTCCAAAGGTGCAGCAATTGTTGCAGGACTTCTTCAATGGAAAGGAACTGTGCAAGAGCATAAACCCCGATGAGGCTGTTGCATATGGAGCTGCAGTGCAAGCTGCAATTCTTAGTGGAGAAGGTAATGAGAAGGTGCAAGATTTGTTGCTTCTTGATGTCACTCCACTTTCTCTTGGACTCGAGACTGCTGGGGGTGTCATGACTGTTCTGATTCCCAGGAACACTACTATCCCTACGAAAAAGGAACAAGTCTTCTCTACATATTCAGACAACCAACCTGGTGTTCTCATCCAAGTCTATGAGGGTGAAAGAACTCGAACTCGGACAATAATCTGTTGGGCAAGTTTGAACTATCTGGAATCCCACCTGCTCCTAGGGGTGTTCCTCAAATCACAGTTTGCTTTGACATTGATGCTAATGGTATTCTCAATGTCTCAGCCGAGGACAAGACCACTGGACAGAAGAATAAGATCACTATTACCAATGATAAGGGCAGATTGAGCAAGGATGAAATTGAGAAGATGGTTCAGGATGCAGAAAAATACAAATCCGAGGATGAGGAGCACAAGAAGAAGGTCGAGTCCAAAAACTCCTTAGAAAACTATGCATACAACATGAGGAACACTATCAAGGATGACAAGATTTCTGCCAAGCTGGATCCATCAGATAAGAAGAAGATCGAAGATGCCATTGAGCAGGCCATCCAGTGGCTGGATAATAATCAGCTTGCGGAGTCTGACGAATTTGAGGACAAGATGAAGGAGCTTGAGAGCATATGCAATCCCATTATTGCAAAGATGTACCAGGGTGCTGGCGGTGAAATGCCTGCTGGTGGCTTTGGCTCTCCTTCTGAGGACGGTCCTACTACTGGTGGAGGTGCAGGTCCCAAGATTGAAGAAGTCGATTAAGTTTTAGCCCTTTTTGTCATTGAAAGAACTTCCTAGTATTTTATTATGAAGGCTGAGCCTTGAAACAATTTTAGGGAGGGTTTTTCCCGTTCCTATATGTTAGTTATAGATTTATGTTTAATCATGTTTTGTTTTTGAAGGTAATATCTATAAAATTTAATAGGCAGGTCGAACTTTAACGATCTGCCACATTTTTGAAAGCTTTGGCGTTGTGGACGTTCATTTAGATTTTTTTGCCAATTTGTCATTTGCAGATTTATGTTTTTGTTTTTGGTGTGCAAGTAATTTTAAAAATATTTTAAGAGTAAATTGTGTTTTTTCGGTATGCAAGTAATTTTTAATCTTATTAAAAGAAATTGTTCCCCTTTAAGTTTGTTCTTCTGGGAGGCGGAATTAATCTTGCGCATCCATCTGTAAGATTAGGATAAGAAGGAATGTGTGCTCGTAGACGGGCCTTGCCCAAAATGCGCTTATTGAAATACTTATTTTTTTCTCATGGTGGAACAGCTATAGGGCCTCTGCCATGAGGTGGCATTTTGTTCTTTAAAATATTTCTCTGTCAGCTTTGGTATTAGAGTATTATGGAGGGGGCTGACAAAATCTAGGAACATTTTAGCAATTTTAAGGTCTCGTGTCTTTTTATTAGTTTTTATCAAAATATTATAATATCCAATTTGGTTATTTGTAGGTAAATAAAATTAGACAATCTCTTAAAAAAATAATGTTGTAAATATATATTTTATTTCACATGGACAAAAATCAATCAAAACTATAGGAGAAATGACCAGTTCCTTCTCTCCAGTTGGTAAAAAAATGGAATTCCTCTTTTTTATTCTTAAATTCTATTATTTCAGTCCGTCTATATGGAATTATGCTCTTAGAGTGGGGAATTTTTCCTATCATCCTGATTGTGCATTGATATTTTGAGAAGAAAATTTAGACCCACTGAGTAAATAGAGGAGTGCTTCAGTTCAATTTTGCTCATGAATATAATTATTTTGTACTTGGCAATGGCGTTTGGCCATATCTTAAGAGTTTGAGACTAGCAATAAATTTCGTTTGATCAAAATGTATTCACTCGTGAATGCAATTATTTTGTGTTTGGCAATGTTGTCTGCTCGTATCTTAGAGTTTGAGACTCCCAATAAATTTAGTTTTGATTAGAATGCAATGCAGAATTAATCAAATGTGGTATGAGTCGAGATGTATCCCCTCTTTGTTGCCAAAGTGGGAATCTTCCTATTGTTTGTATTATCGTCATAATTTATTTGAAGGTTTAAAGAGTGGAAAATTCATAGGCGGTATAGAATTTAGTTGAAAAATTAATATATGCATTTGGATTTCAATAATTTAATTCGGATAAAAAATGCCATATGAAATGATTTAATCTAATTTGTAACCATGAAAATGTTGATCCAATTAAAAAAGGAAAATATGAGAATTAGAATTTTTATGTATTGAAACAAAGTGGGAGTTGAAATAGAATGAGATAATGTCATGAAATGTATATTTTTAGAATAAATGAAAAATTACTTTTAAGGGAGGAACCACTAGTTGTGCTCACAAGTTGAAGAATGTACAACACTCACATAAATACCATAAAAATGAATAAAACCCTTCGCGTATGGCAGCTAACACAGTTGTTTCTTTTCCTGTCGTGGGCTTTGGTAGGTTTGGGGTTTGCGTGCTTCAGAGGCCTGCATCTACATTCGTCTAAAATAATTCATGGTTGGACTGTTCTTCGACTGTAACCCAGGTGATGCTCTCGATAAGCTGTGGTTTTTTAGTGTGACGGAGCCAGAATTGCTTGCAGAAGGGGGTAACTTGGAAATCCGTATCAAACCAGATCCTGAAAATCTTTTGCGTGGGTAGGTTTGGAATTGGAATTGCTTGCAGAAGGGAGTACTTGTCCAGTTTTTCTATCATGCTACTGAGGCATTATGTGGTTGACATTAATCTTAGAACTCTAGATTTAATAAAAATTAGTACTGTGTTTTATGGAGATATATTTATTTATTGATATTCACTTATATGTTTTGGGGTTTTAATGGCAGTAAACAGGAGCGACTGGAGTTTTTATATGATTCTGGACTGGCCGTGGGAAAAAGCAGCTCTGATAGCTTTGCATTGGGTGAGCCCCCGGAGCGACAGAAGACTGAGTGGTTTTTTAGTGTGACAGAGCCAGAATTGCTTGCAGAAGGGGGTAACTTGGAAATCCGTATCAAACCAAATCCTGAAAATCTTTTGCGTGGGTAGGTTTGGAATTGGAATTGCTTGCAGAAGGGAGTACTTGTCCAGTTTTTCTATCATGCTACTGAGGCATTATGTGGTTGACATTAATCTTAGAACTCTAGATTTAATAAAAATTAGTACTGTGTTTTATGGAGATATATTTATTTATTGATATTCACTTATATGTTTTGGGGTTTTAATGGCAGTAAATGTAGGAGCGGTGGAGTTTTATATGATTACGGGTGGCAGTAGAAAAAAAAACGGCTCGATAGCTTTGTATTGGGTGAGCCGGATGTTTATCGAGGCAGACAATGAGCTGAATAAGGCGAGTTTCTGATTTTTTTGTAGGTTTTTAGTGTCAGTTGTTTTGGGTTTGATTATGAGGTTTGTTTTATTTTGAGTATTTGTTTTCCCCCTGATTTTTTAATGATCTTTTTTGGCCGAAAAAACTTTTTTGAGGTTTCCGGCCACCTGTAACATTTTGAAGGTTTTAAACATGCCTCGTGTGTATGTACCACATAATGTTTATACTACAACCTTGCTAGAGTTATGGGTCAAGCTATTTCAGTTGTGCATTATCAGTTTGTGTTCTAAGTTGCTTTTATGGCATCCCAGAGCCTTCACCACAATCCATGCTGCTGTCCATTTTCTGGAAATAAGTCTATCTAATCATGTTGATCCTCCAATCCTCATGCCTTCCCTAGGAACCTGCTATTCAGGAGCTGGATTTATTCTCGGAAAGTTCGTTGTGCCAACAAGATACTCGAGACAGATCTTGCTATATGCTTGATGGAAAATTTTCTTTTGTTTTTCTTTAGTAATCTTCAAGAGGAAATTCACCTGCACACTGTATTAGCGTATCCTTTGCACATATCTATCTCTTGTTGAACACTTGAAGCAAAGTTGACGAGATTGACTTCAGGAGGAGTGCAAATGAAGAGGACCTTTTGGGGCTTCTTCTATTAAGGTAAGCGGTGGCGAATTGCAGACTTTGTTTTTTCATCCCCTTGTCTTTGCTCAAATTTGTATCGGGCCATAGATATGTTTACTTTATGTTTACTTTTGCTATCTTGCCCAGAATTGCCTTTTTGTGTTCTTAAGGGCAAGCTTGTGGTGGTTTCATGGTTGAGCACCTCTGCAAGCTCTCGAAACAAAGTAGAGACATTTTCATACACCCTTTATTCCCCCCGAGGTGTGGTCCAAATTGTATAACTCCGGACCTTATACTTTTCTTACAATCACCTATTCTTCTTCTCTAGCTTACTTGCTCCTACTAGCCCTGCTCAGAGTCTTTTTTCTTCATAACTTTTGTTAGGAGGCTTCATTTCACAAAGTAGTCACCATTTGCCATACCTATTTGGCCTTTATTCTTGTGTGCGAGGTTTCCGATATCTCATCATCATCATAATGATTCTTTCAAAAGATTGCAAGAAATTGCTTGGTCCAAAAAGGTACAAAAATGGATTTTATGAAAATAAGAAAAATATTGCCATCAATGCGTAGAGCTTGAGAAAATATATACTTTTAGAGAAGACGACACCTAAAACGGAGCCACAGAATGAAAGTTATGGCACATGCAAGTTTTTGCTGCTACATCTTCCCGGACCCTTTCCAAAAATGGCAAATTTTTTTCCATCCTTGCGATTTTTTCACAAAAAAAAAAAAATGCCAAAAAAGGAAAAAAAAATATGCACATGTCGGGGGGTCTTCAAAACCCGACACAAAGGGAAGGCGGGTTTCGGAGGCGAAGAAACATCAGGCAGAAACATGTCGGAGGAGCGGATAAACCCGACAGCAAAGAGATGTGTCGGAGGGGTTAGAAAACCCGACAGGAAGGACATGTCGGAAGGGTCGCAAAACCCGACACAAACGCAAAGAAAGCACATGTCGGAGGGATCGCAAAACCCGACACAAAGGGATTCGGGTTTCGGGTTTCGGGAAACATGAGACACGAAACATGCAAATCGCAAGGCATGTCCCGATGCTTGAGAGTTCCGCAAACCCGACACACTACAAAGGCAAATCGGGTTTTGGAGTCGGTAACGCATGAGGCGAAAACATGTCGCGGCATCCTCCAAACCCGACACAAAGGAAAACTTGGAAAATAGCGGCGGAAGCGGGTTTCGGGAAAACGCAAACATCAAACACATGCCGGGGCTTCTTTCAAACCCGATTCAAAATACAATCCGCTATAATGAGATGAGTTAGGTGCGGATGTGGAGGTGGTTGGAACAAATTTCGATTTCTTCACTCCTCTTTTTCTTCTATAAAATGTAAGGAGAGGCTCTTTTTCTGTTAGGAGGCTTTCTATCCATTTTGAGATCATGAAAAAAATGGGCTTTTGTGATTGGTGGGATTGCATTACATTTTACCTTTCTGCGAACTCTAAGCTACTATCCTTTACCTGGCATCATTCTTTTGAACCGCTTCGACCTTCCCTTCCGCTTTTGCTTTTAATGAACCGGACTATCGTGTTCGATTTTCTAGGTGGGGGCGTAGCTTTCGGTTTGGTTGTTTGTTTTGGTGTTTTCTTTCACATTCTTCGTTGATCGTTGCATTTGTCGTGCAGCACATCCATTCTCCTCTAGTTGTTGCATTGCAACCATGGACACAACTTTAACAGAAGGAGGTATTGCGCGCCTAATGTCCGGTTGCTCGGACACGGGTTCCACGTTCCAGCTCCTCAACATATCTCCTGTGCGGTCTCTGTTGAACAGTGGCACCCAGCATCGAGTTGACCTTTCTGATGGTATTCACATCCAGAAGGCATTGTTGCCCTCCAAGTTTTCAAAACTAGTTGCAGACAAAACGTTGACAGAAGGCACAATAATTCAGCTGCAAAAAACCGTTTGCAGGATGGTCGACCATGAAATGTAAGTAGCCAATATTTTGACTTCCCTCTCGTCTTTTCTATCTCACACAATGTTTCTTGACATTTTCTTTCCTTGCATTGCATGCGTGCAGGACCGTTTTAATAACCGATATGGATATATCGAAAGAAACATATCCACAAGTTGGTTCTCCTTCCCGGATCCCTAGCCATGTTGTACGGGGCAAACAAGCCTGTGTTGACCACCTTGAGGGTGTGCCCAAAACTTTGTTTCCGCAAACACCGCCTCAAAAGATTTATGCTTCCTCGAGACCAGCATCGAAGGCCATTTTCATAAACGACTTGAACACAACCATGCGTGTTTGGTCCATAGAGGGCAGAGCAGTCGCAAAAAACTCCATGCAGACATATAGTAATGATAACGGCAATGGTTGTTTCTTTGGTTTCGACTTCGTGGATGGCAGAGGTGGTGAAATCCGCGTCTCCTGTTTCAATGAGATTGCAGAAAAGTTCTATGGCACAATAGAAAATGAACAAACGTACACCATCTCTAACGGAAGAATTGGAAAAGCAAAAGAAAAGTTCAACAACCTGAACAGCACACTCGAAATTTTCCTTTCGGCAGCATCTATTGTCCGGCCTCTACATGTCAACGATCAAATCATACCTTTACACCACTTCCACTTTGTCCCCATCAAAGACATACCTGGAAGACCTGCCGGATCTTTTGTTGACATTCTTGGTGTAGTTCTTGTTATTTCTCCACGATCCACCATTCGCAGACGTGATCAGACAGAAACATTCAAGCGAAGCTGTATGCGGAGTTGAAGACATGTCCGGATTTAGTGTTTCCATCACTTTGTGGGGTCAACATTCAACTGTGCTTGGAGAAGAGCTAGAAGAATTCCTTTCGATTCCGCAGAAACCAGTTCTTGCTCTTAAAACAGCTCGTATTTCCAGCTTCAACGGAACATCTCTTGATACTATATCCACTACAAAATGGTTTGTTAATCCAATGATTCCTGAAAGCCTCCCTCTGCAGGAATGGATTGCATCTGATGCTTTCAATGTCCTTGCACCATCTATCACAAACAGGGTTCTAGGGCCTCCATCTGCCTTGTCCTCTCCGGCAACAATAGCTCAGGTCCTGCAAATGGGTAACACAGATAAAAATGAATGGGCTACTGATTACTGACAAAAATCACGAGACATTTCATTGGACAATTTTTATTACTTGGCATGCCCTTTAGTGAAAAATGGTACAGTGTCGCGAAAGTGCAAGAAGCTGGAAAAGCGGGTCTGGTTTTGTGGGAAATGTAATATTCCTATCCAAAAATGCGACTACAAGTATGCACTCCGTGTCACTTTACAAGATAGCACAGGAGAACTTCAATCCGTAACTGCATTTGATGAGACTGCTGAAAATATAATGGGCGTCAAAGCTGAAGACTTGCAGTTTTTAAGCATAGATGATGGTGCAACAACTGAAATTGCAGACCAAGTGATAGGCCACGAATATCAATTTACGCTCTCCATAAAACTTGAAACATACCGTGAGAAGAAGCAATTTAAATGTGTCATTATAAAGTCCCACAAACTTGAAGCTACGGCTTCGCTTCCCTGATTTACGTTTGCGTAACACTATACAGGCTTCACTGCATTTGTGTTCCCCCCTTGTAAAGCTCTCTTGGTCTCTTGATATGCTAGCGCCCTTTCCAATAACTCTTTCTTGTACAGACGAATGTCTAGTTGTTCCTTTTTGCTCTGCTTTTGCTTATGTAAACTCGGGTTCAATGGATATCGATATATATACGTTTTGTTTTGTAAATTTTGTCACACTCTCTATGTTCTTGAATATCAATAATTGGAATTCCTAAGCCTTTTCCTTTAAAAAATAAATACTAGTGATGGTCTTTTATATTGTATGGACATGTTCTTTCCTTCGAACACTTTCCTGTATTCATAACTTTCGTTGAATGAGCTTTATTAGTGCTATGTTCCTTTACATGCAATTTTTGAGCATAGATGATGGTGCATCAACTGAAATTGCAGACCAAAGGCCGCGAATATCAATTTACGCTTTCCATCAAACTTGAAACATACCGTGACAAGAAGCAGTTTAAATGTGTCATTATAAAGTCGCACAAACTTGAAGCTTCGGCTTCCCTTCCCTGAATTACGTTTGCGTAACAATATACAGGCTTCACTACATTTGTGTTCCCCCCTTCTAAAGCTCTCTTGGTCTCTTGATATGCTAGCACCCTTTCCAGTACCTCTTTCTTGCACAAACGAATGTCTAGTTGTTCCTTTTTGCTCTACTTTTGCTTATGTAAACTCGGGTTCAATGGATACCGATATATATACGTTTTTTTTGTAAATTTTGTCACACTCTCTATGTTCTTGAATATCAATAATTGGAATTCCTAAGCCTTTTCCTTTAAAAATTAAATACTAGTGATGGTCTTTTATATTGTATGGACATGTTCTTTCCTTTGAACACTTTCCTGTATTCATAACTTTCGTTGAATGAGCTTTGTTAGTGCTATGTTCCTTTACTTGCAATATACATGCGCAAAACAACTTTCGTATTCTTTTCCTTTACTCCATGTATGGCTAGATGCACAGTTTTTCCTTTACTTGTCTCATACTTTTGTTCCTGCTGCAAAACGTTGCAGGATTCCCCATGTCTGCAGAGCAACGATTAGCTCGACGAAGAGAAATCTACGCCAAAAACAAAGAGCAAATAAATGCGGATCAGCGCCGCCGTTACCATGCTAGAAAAAGCACACATTGTACATCTTTCTTCCCCCTTCCTGCCCCGTACAGGCCCCCAGCACCTGCCCTTCCATCGCCCCATTCTATCTCTCGCGATGCCTCCTCGTGCCAACTCCGCAAATGTTATTCTCTCCCGCCCTCCGCTCCACTTTGCCCTTTCCTTTCGCAAAACACTTCCACCCTTCCCTTCTATGGGGCCCGTGTACCCTGGGATACACAACACTTCCCTTCTCGAGCGACACATTCCTCTTCCCCCCCATCGACCTCGTACTCTCCAATGTCCTCCGCTTTCTCCCTTCCTGTTGATGCTCTGCCGACCTCTTCGCATTCGGTTTGTCTTTGCCTTGACTTCGATACATGCAAAACCTTGAAGGGTTTTGGTCTGCTGGAATGTTCCCTTCCGAGCCATCCGCCTCTTCTTCGTCCTCCTTCGCAGATGCACAAAGGCGTTTCCGCAAAAGGCTAGATTCCCTTTCCGCTGCAAGCACATGCACTATCTGTTTGGAGAATTACCCTGGCATTCAAACTAGGTGTTGTTCAGGATCTATCCTTTGCTCCAGGTGCAGGCTTGAGAAACAAGGACACCGGTTTTCTTCTTGGAACAACATGGACCCTGGCGTCCAGCCATCTGTACTACAATCTTTGACACAAGTTGAAGAAATGTTGATTGCTAGAGTTAACCCAATTCTCCAAGTAACCCATGCACGTGGTGGACAATACAAATACTCTGGGCACACTATAAGCTTCCCCCAAGATATCTCTACCATAGCAAAGTACCTCCCTCGACGGCTCGGCGATTTGGATCTGGTTCTTGTGCAAAAGGCAGGCTCCCAGGACACAAAATACGATTTCTATGTTAGTAGATCTCGTGTATGGCAGGCACTTCAATACAAAATTTTGCATGACCCATACTACAAGGATGTTCTTGTTGACAATGAGGCCCTCAACGCTCTTCCCGTACAACAAACAAATATTTCCTCCTCCCTCAATTCCATACCGATGGACATCCCCGCCTCTTCAGACGATGTTGCACCTGATTCCGGCGATGATCCTTCTCTCTGCAATTTAATTGACGCCCGCTCTTCTTCTTTCGTCCCTTCTGCCCACAACTCCGGCACCGAAGACGAGCATATCTCACAGTTCCTTCTCTCCCATGATCAAAACATGCCTTTCACCATGCCTTGGCCAGACATGAGTCTTTCTCCCATAAATGAATACACCACTGAGGGTCTATTTTCCATGGCATTCCCAACTTTGTTTCCTAAAGGTAAGGCTATGTTTAGACAACCTCGCATGAAAGAGGTACTTTTACATGAATATGCCCTCCATTTAATCCGTTTCCATGATAACCGCTTCGGTTCCCACCCCCGGTTTCGCTATTTCTTGCTTAACCTCATCATGCGGCATAGGAGCCAATCTACAGCAGCCGTTTTCATGCAACAAAACCTAGAAAATGCCATACCGCCAACTATAGCTGACCTCCGAAAAAAATTGCTTGAAGACCCTGCATATTCGCTTCCGGATACCTTGATGCGGTTTGGAAATAACCTGCGCGGAACCCGCTCCTTTTGGTCCAAATACAGAGGAGAGATATCGGATATGGTTGAACAATTGGGAGCACCTACGTTCTTCTTCACTCTTAGTGCTGCAGATACTAAATGGCCTGATTTGCATAGCTGTATGCCTGGTGTTCCGCCTCCTGATCATCGGTTCGCACAAAGATTTAGAACAAACAACATTATCGACCACCCCCATCGTGTTTCTGCTTACTTGCACCAGAGGTTCACAATATTCCGCGAGGAGGTCCTGCAGAAACACCTTGGAGCCAAGGACTACTGGTACAGGTAAACAAAAATTAAATGCCTCGTCTGCCACTCTTTTGCTTCTCTTTATTTCTAACTGCCTTTTTCCTCTAGGTACGAATGGCAACATAGAGGCTCTGCACATGTTCACGGTTTCCTTTGGCTTGATGGCGCCCCCAATGTTGACACAATAGATTGGAATGACAATGCTTCTGTTGAAACAACAAGACTGTACTTTGATCAATATGTTTCTGCATGGAACCCTAGAGCTCCTGCATGTAGACCTACATTCTTTCAAAGATCTCTCGAGGATGATCCCTGCTTGCTTTCCTCTTCAGAGGTTCTGGCTTCCAACCCTATGCACGACCTCGAGGAACTTATAAACCGGGTTCAGCGCCACACCAAATGTTCTACACAGACATGTCTCCGAAAAAAAGGTTCCAGAACTATATGTCGTTACAGTGCTCCTTGGGAAACACAGTCTTTTTCTTCCTTGACCATTGATGCCAACAAAAGCGTTAAATACCTTCCTTTCAGGAATGATGACAGATTAAACATTCACAATAAAGCCATGCTAGCTATATGGAGAGCAAACATTGACTGTCAGCCTGTACTATCTCGGCACGCTGTTCTTAAATACATTGCAAAGTATGCCTCTAAAGCAGAGCAACGCTCAGAGACATACCACCAAATGTTGTCTAGGCTTTGTTCGCATGCCAGCCCAGATTTCCCTTCCTCTTTTGCAATACGAAAGATGCTCACAGAAAGTGTTGTTGAACATGACATAAGTGCACAAGAAACTTGTCACTTGCTTCTCAAACTTCCTCTTGTTGTGTCCAGCCGGCAGACCGTCTATTTAAATGTGGGCAAAAAAATACTTAGGCGCCTTTCTGCATCGGCTACTCATGAACAAGATACATCACAGCTTCTTGATGCGTACCTTGTCCGCCCACCATCAATGGAGTCCCTTTCCCTTATCCAAATTGCTCGAGGGTGGAATTACAGCAAATACCGAAAAAAAGAGAAATGGAAACAACGCACTACGCCAGCAATTGTCCGCGTGTACCCAAGGTTTTCCATCATTCCGCCAACTAATACAGAGGCTTTCCACCTTTTTGTTGAGTGCGAGCTCTGCTCTGTACAAGCCTTTCCGGAACATTCCTTCAGATGTTGGTTCCTCGCCAGATGTTGTTACTTCCAATTGGCGCCTGTTCAAAAGTTCATACAAACCGTGGCATGTTAGAAGAACAGACACGGAACCTGATACATCTCCAGATGTTTCGTCTGAATCTGACACAGACCCAATGCAGACAAGCGAGAGAATCTATGAATGGCAACTTTTAGCAGGCGTCCGTCCAGGACATTCTGAAGGTCTTGACCATCTGGAAATGCTTGGCCTCCGAGAATATGACTCCCGCTATGTTTGGTCCTCAAACAACGTTCCGGTTCATTTGGTTGACATCGGCCCCTCTTTTGTCGAGAATGGTAGGGCTAATTATTGCCCTGCCCATACAAATCCATCTAGTTTGCCTTCTTTGTCGACTTTTTCCGATAACCAGCAACTAGCCTTCAGTACAATACTCGACCACTTTTCCTCAACACACAGCCTACCACCCCTTCTTCTCATTATTCAAGGAACTGCAGGAACAGGCAAGTCATTCCTTATCCACTCTCTCCGGTCTGCCTTCTCCTCCCTCGCTACCCCTGCCATTTCGCCCCTTCTTTTGCTTGCCCCTACTGGTGTGGCCGCTTTTAACATTTCCGCATCGACCGTTCATTCCAGCCTCCGAATTCCCATTCGTGATTTAAAGCCCCTTGAAGGCCAAGCTTTGACCTCCTTTCAAGACTCTTTAAAACATGTCACATACATTTTGATTGATGAAATGAGCTTCATTGGTCCTAAACTACTTGCAAAAATTGACTTACGCCTGCGTGAGGCCTTCCCGCACTTCCGTACTTCCCCCTTCGGAAATAGATCAATGATTCTTGTTGGAGACCTTGGTCAACTTCCACCCGTTATGGACATTCCGCTATATGCCAGTAATTCCTACGGTGGATCCCTTTGGCGGAAATTTCTAAATTCAATCTCGTTAACGTCTATATTCCGACAACAAGGCTCTGCTCCGTCTCAAATTTCCTTTCGCAATTTGCTTCTCAACATCCGAAATGGTGTGGCCACCCTTCCAGATTGGGAGACTTTGATGTCTCGCACCGACTCTTGCCTCTCGCAACAAGAACTTCTATACTTCCACAATGCCCCCCACCTCTTCTCAACAAATATTCTTGTTAAAAAACACAATTTACAAATGCTGAAGGAACTCAATTCTCCAGTTGCCTTGTCCATTGCTCTGAATACAAGAAGAAGTGACTACAATGATCCTGATGACGACCAGCTAGAACAAATAGTGCTCCTTTGCAAAGACCAAAAAATCATGCTCACTGCTAATTTATGGATTCTTTCAAGGGCTTGTTAATGGCGCAATGGCCCAGCTTTATCGTTGACATTGTTTATTCCCCTTCCTCGGCTCCACCTTCTTTGCCTTCTTTTGTAATTGTCGACTTTGAACGCTATTCCGGTCCACCGTGGAATCCGTCAAATCCCACCCACATCCCCATTCCCCCCATTTCAAGAGGTTCCCGTACACAACTGCCTTTAAAAATGGCCTGGGGGTTATCGATTCACAAAGCCCAAGGACTCACCCTTAGTCATGCCACCATAGACATTGGATCCACTGAGAGACCAGGCCTTACTTTTACTGCTCTTTCGCGCGTCCCCTCCTTGGAAAAGATTCGTATCTCCCCAGCTTTCTCGTTTGACCGCTACTCAAGAATTTCTTCAGCCTCCCTCCTGCAATTCCGAAAACAAGAAGAGCTTCGCCTCCAATCCCTACCACCGTCCCCTATAACCTTCGCCGTCTCAAACAGCCCGCCCCCGTAAAATCCTCCGCTCATAGCATTCTCGCCTTCTCCTTTTCACCTTTTTCTCGGTACTTCCCCTCCACTTCCTCTTCTGCATCTAACAACTATGTAAATATTTGGCTTGTTATACTATATAATTTTAGCTTCTTCACCGCTCTGTTGTATATTTTTCCTCTCCGGCCCGACACCAAGGCAAATCGCGAAAACCATGTGGAAAGAGGAGTCGGATAAACAAGGAACGAATACATGTGGGGGTTTCCAAAAACCGACAATGAAAGGATTCGGGTTTAGGGACGCGAATGCACGGTCGGGTTTCCATGGCGCGAATGCATGTCGGGTGGCTTTGAAACCCGACAAAAAAAGAAATGCGGAAGGGTTAAAAAACCCGACGCCACAAAGAAAGCGTGGGTTTAAGCGGCGGAAAAACATATGGGGGCGAGCAATGAAAGGAAAACATGTCGGTGTTTCTTCCAGAGCTCGACAAAGGAAAAATGTGTCGGGGGGTCTCCAAAACCCGACGCACCTAGCAAATCGGGTTTTCGGGTCGGAAACGCATGACGAAAGAGCATGTCGGGAGCCCACCAAAACCCGACACACGAAGGAGCATGTCGCGAGGGTTCCAAATCCCGGCCTTGAGAGCAAATCCGGGTTTCGGGGGCGGAACAACATGGCGCAACGAATACATGTCGGGGGGTCTTCAAAACCCGGCCAATGAGGAATTCGGGTTTCGGGGCGGGAAGACATGGCGGAGGAGCATGCGGGGAAAACATGATGCGCCACCGCCCAAACCCGATGCACATGCGAGTCATACCTCGAACCCGAAAACAAGGAAAACTTGGAAAATGCGGCGGAACCGGAAGTCGGGAATACACGAACAACAAGCATATGGCGGGACTTCTTTGAACCCGGTTAAAAAAATATAGTTCGCCATTTTCGGTGGTTGGGGTTCTTACTACGCCGCCGATGAGGAGTTAAGTGCGATTCAGGAGGTAGTTGGGGAAGCTTGAATCCTTCTCCTCTCTCATTGTCTTCATATAAATGTAAGGAGAGGCTGTTTTAAAAAAGTCTGGACATTCTTGTTTTGGCCCCTCCTTCTTCTCTTTGGCGGGTGGAGTTGTGGAGCTCAAACCTCCCATTGAAAGCTATGTGCGGCTTTGCCTCTTGGCATTTTGCAGTTTATTGTATCAACCTTTGAAGCAAATAAATGCATGTCTGTGGATGATTCTCAACCCTCTATGTGTTTCATTTTGCATCCTTCGATCTTTCACTGTGAATATGTTTATCTGTGCATGATATTGCATTGCATTTCTGTGGTCTGTGTTTAATTGGCAAAACATATGTTCTTCATTCCTCGGTGCATCACATCCTTAGCTTAGGTTTATTTTTATGCATTTTTCTCTCCCTGTCTCCTTGGTAGTTAGATTAGGTTTTTTGGGCTAAACCTCTGCGTTTTATTGGTGCATCTGGACAGAGGAATAGGAGCCGGCCTTCATCAGGAGAGCTTTTCCGATTTCGTGAGGTCCACACTTGGGAAAAGCTCCATGTTGTCTGATCGCCTTTGGGAGTCTCAAGCGATCGCGTTGCGAGTCGATGGAGTCTTTGTGTTTCGACACCAACACGCTCCTCATTACTCTCTTTACGTTCTCACGCAAATGTTCTCCTTTTTTAATGCATTGTTTTCTGGTTTTTTTCTTCTCTTCATTTCATCTGATTCTTAGTTTCCTCTTTACAAAAAAACCGTTTCGGCGTTCCCATCGCAATGTGACATCATGTGATTGGGTGTTGGTTTGATGTGATTTGAATGTGACTCATTTTATTAGTTTTTTTTTTTTCAAAATTTTAAGTGACAAATGTACATGTATTAGTCCTGGAGATGTGTCCTTTGGTGTTGGGTCAAACTCCAGGCGAGCTTTTTCTCGTAACATTCTTTGGCATAGGCTATATCTCAAACAATCTTGGTAGGAAAATGATTTGTAACCCTAACATCAAGCAAATATGCCACTTAAGGGCTCGTCTATCACTTAAGGGCTCGTTCTTAAAAAGCAGAGGCGCCACCTACACTCCCTACATAGGTTTAGATATTTTTTTGGAGCTTGTTGGCACACCCTCTATGGATCTTGTCACTTAAGTGGCCACTCTCCCCTCTCACCGCCATGCTTTTGTCCCCGCCATCATTGCTTATGGTGAAACAATCAATGCATCCATCTCTGCAATAACTACGGAAAATATCTGCTTCTCCCTATAAATGAAGTCTCAATTTTTCTATTTTTAACCATCTGCTTCTACTCCTGCTTCACCTCTTCGCCAATTCGTTCCATTATTATTGTCATACGCTCCCTGTAGAAATGGAATGCGCAATTTGAATAAATTGTTGTATGTGATGAATGGGTTGGATGTATGGCTGAAGAGGATGATGCATGGACTGAAGAGGATGTTGCATGCACTGAATGGGTGCCTGCATGGACTGGATGGCTACAAAAGACTGTGTTGGCAAACCAGGTCGAAGTTGTTGTAATTGTTGAAGTTGTTGAAGATGTTAGAGTTGTTGTTTCTGTATATGTTTTTCTTGTCGCTCCTTCCTCGCATTTTGTGACGGCCTGTTTATCCTTTTTCCTATATAACTGCTACAAATTCATTCAATATCAATCTGGAGACCTAATTTGGTTTGGTTTGGTTGGGTAAATTACAAACCAATGTCTCTCATGATGATGAGTGAAGAGTGTTATGCAGCTCTGCAACAGATCGCATTGCATTTGCGCGGCGACTCCTTCCCACCCATTTCTCCTCCTCCTGCTCTAATAGACAGTGACACAGTTTTGAGAGATTGTCCTTGCGTATGTTGACGGACAACACTTGTTTGACAAAGGCGGAAACGACAATTGGAAGGCGGTAACAGACAGGACTGTGACTTCGTCAGTGAAGATATCGGTTCCAGTTCCGTGTAAAAGACATTACAGAGGAGTGCGTTGAAGACCATGGGGGAAATTCACTGCAGAGATTAGGGATTGCTCAAAGCAGGGAGCCAACATTTGGCTAGGTAATTTTGACACGGCAGAGGCGGCTATTGAACATGCATATGACCGTGTTGCTTTCAAAATGAGAGGGGACAAAGATCTGCTCAACTTTTCCCTGAAGGTGTCTTCCTACAATGATTGGTCAGGTTCAGTGGAGTCTAGAAAAGAGAGAGAGAGATAAGAAGATGAAGCGGAAATGGAAGCGGCGTAGCCGGCTAACAAGAAAATTAGAAGAAATGATTGGGAAGAGGATGTGTTTGGAAGATTGGAAAAACTAGTGCCTCTTTCTCCCCTGCCATTGTTTTCCTTTGTGCCGTCATGAATGGTGATGTAGCCATTAGTAATCTCTCGTCAGTAAATAAGTTAAGTGTTGCACATATATATACACAAAACCCACTTGTAATGCAATATAGATACAAGTCACATTCACTTTGCATCTAAACCATATTGTATACAAAAAATTCAATCCCTATCCGGCGTAACTTGCAACTCATTTGCAATTGCTAGTATATTTACCCTCATCATTATTGATCTATGCTCTACTATTGGCTGCTCTCCCTGATGGTAGGTGGGTTAATGTGGGACAATCAAGTTCAGTCAAATTTGAGATGGCAATCAAATTTAATTGAATTTGAGATAACAATTAATTTGAGATTATAATTTGTAATTTATTTGAAGAAGGGAAAATTATAAGTCCTTGCTTTGAAATAAAGGGATAAGTAAAAAACGAATGATATTATTTATGGAATGTGTATCAAATTATGTCATGGAATGCACATTATATAATGATATTTATGGTAGATATGATATTTTGAGAAAGCAATCAAATTTGATTAGAGTTTAAAATAATAATTGAAAATGAGATTAATTGTTGAAGTTGTTAGTCTTTGCACGATTTTGTTTAGTTTAATTAAAAATTTGGATATAATAATTTTTGTTTCACAAATATTATTACAATTGTTTGTTTTTTCTAAGTTGTTTGCCAAAAGTTTTAATTTTTTAATTTTTTTAGATTAGTCAAAAGTGTTTTATGGAAGAAGGTGTTATAAATATCTTAGTAAGAAAATTTAAGAATAATTTAACAATTTCATGAATTCATATATTTTATTGTTTCATTCAGGGGTATTTGCTTAAGATATTATAGAAACCCATTACACTTGAATAGTAAGTGTTGAAAAAATATATGATCTTCTATTGTAATTATAATTTTGTGGTATTTCTATTGTAATTATAATTTTGTGGTATTAAATAGTAAAAATTGCATATAATTAAATGATAATATGAGAGGCATTCTATAATGATAGCAAGAGGCATCCTACAATGATAATATAGAGTGAAAGAATCATGTGAAAGAAAAATTACTGAAAATGAATAAACAAACCTTTTCACACCAAAACTTACATACCTTTTGAAACTTACTTTATATATGTAAGATAAAAATTAAAAGATAGAAATAAAAATATCCAACATAAAATACAAAGGAACTTCATATTATGATGGAAGTTGAATCTGTTTTAGAATTACACATATATTTGTACTATTTATTTATTTATTAAATGTTTATTTAATTTTTTTATAAAACATTTAATTATATATTTTAAAACTCATATTTACTATATATTTTACCTGAATTATCTAATAATGTCAAGTGGCACATATTTTTACTATTTTTTTTTTTGTTAAACATGTAGAAAATTCATATATTTATTTTACTAAGCAATTTAGATTTTTGTTTTTTTTTAATTAAATGTTGAAAATTTTGTTTTTAAATCTAATTGATGTAGTCTTGAAATTCAAGTTATAAAGAGTAATTTTACCCAACAATTTACAATACCATATATTTATTTTGTGGCACATGTATTTTTATTATTAGATCTATTCTTTGAAGGTAATGTCATGCCTAATCATAAAGCGTCGGGGCCGGATGGTCTTCCAATATTTTGGCTTGTGATTGGTTCAGATCTTCATCGTATGTACTTAGAAGCTTTGCATACTGTTTTATAGGGAAGAATATTAACCGATGGTACATTTAACCCCCAAGTTTGGCGACTCTTCCTCTATAACTTTGGAGGTCTATTTCGCTACTATGGAATATTTATCTTAGAAAATATTAATGACTTGCAAAGGTACTATGGAGCTTCTTAAAGATAATTGATAAACCATGGGGTTTGGGCTAATTTCGTGGTCCATATTTCTCTTCACGGGGCAATGTTTGAATCTTACCTATTTATTATGTCCATTGAAGCTTTGGGCAATTTTTTTAGAAGGAAGTTGCAGGATGGTTTGCTTAAAGGAATTTCTATTCCTTGTACTTCAACAAAATTGTTGATGATACTTTTTTATTGCTTCAAGAGTTTTAACAAAATTTGGAAGTGGCTCCAGAGTGCATTGATGTGTACTACAAAGCTTCAGGCGCTCAAATTAATTGGAGTAAGTTAAGTGTTTTGCGTTTAAGTTACACACCTCTCCCAACGTGGCATTTTAAATTTAATTGGAAGTTTTTACAGCCTAATGATTTTATTACTTTTCTCGAAATTCCCTTTTATCCTCATGCTTCTCCGACACACTATTGGAGGAAAGTTTTAGACAGTGCAATCCAAAGTGCTGAAGTGGGCCTCTAAGCCTCTTTCTCTTGTTGGTAAATTTATTGTTGCTTCCAAAATCTTGAATTCAGTACTCGTTTATTTCTCTTTTTTTGGCTCCCTCTAGAAGTTATAAAAATTAGAGGCTATGCTCAAATGTTTTTTTGGGGGAATGGTCATAGTAAAAAGTTCTTTCCTCGGATTGCTTGGGATGTATGCATGCTTCCTAATTCTGTTATTGGTATTGGATTCCCCAATCCGTTTCTTTAAGGTAATATTTTTATCAACGAAATGAATCATTCAGGATTTGGATGGGAATGAGCATTGAAACGAATTATTAAGATTTAGATTTCAAAATGCCTACTCTACCAGATCTAAAATTTGGAGAGGAATCAGATGGACTGATTGAGTTTTTTCTCCAGGGATCTCTTCGATTAATGGCTCTGTTATCTTGAAACAAACTTGGAATTTGTGGAATGCCTTTAGACCCTTTCTTACTAGGTCTACGATTGTTCACGAGGAGGCCCTTATGCATATTTCGATTTGGTGGTATGAGCTTATTGTTGTTGAGGGGAAAATTCTGATTGTATCGCTTCTTATAGACATGCTCGTTATCTAAATAGAGGCATTATTGTTCTTGTTGACATTTGGAATAATCCGGAGCATAGATGGTATGAGTGGGTTGAATACAAAAGATTATGCCATGTAAATGGTCAGGCCAAGTCTACCTTTGATTTTATTAGAGCAACACTTTCAAATTTACAAGCGAATTCTACTACCCATCC
This sequence comes from Taxus wallichiana var. yunnanensis, assembly GCA_018340775.1. Lineage (NCBI taxonomy): Eukaryota > Viridiplantae > Streptophyta > Pinopsida > Cupressales > Taxaceae > Taxus > Taxus wallichiana. The sequence continues at coordinate 490,754,698 of CM031242.1, read as the reverse complement.
AAGTATGCACATATGGGATTAGTATAAGTGCCCTGATGGTTGCATTGTTATGAAGCACATTCAAATTTATAGGTAACTTTCGCTACTCATTCAAGTATGCATGTATGAGATTGGTATAAGTGGCCGGATGGTTGTATTGTTATAGTTTTTCTCTTAAAAAAGATACAACTTGGTTCATGTCTAATCAACTACCTCTTTCCAAATTGAATAAGCATTGGGACTCTAATGAATTTGCAGAGACTTGGGGGAATCACTTCAACAAAATTTGGAAAATTCATACTCAACCTAAGATTAAATTCTTTATTTGGTCTATGTTGCATGCGGGTTTACCTATAGGTGAGCATTTGGATTACTTGGGGGTTACTTCTCCTCGCTGCTCTATCTGTAATGGTCCCAACTCTTTCTAACATGTTTATATGGAGTGCAAGGAGGTTAAAAAAATGTTGGCAATGGGTTTTAGCCACGCCTGAGATGTAAACCGGTTTAGCTCCCACTAAGGAGCTTATTATCTTTGGAGAACTTATTCTAGGATCAACTTGGTGTGGGAGATTGTTTGGGTGCAATGTCATTTTCAAATATGGAAATTGTGTTTGGATGTCATTTACAGAAATTCGAAAGACACTGACTTTTCCTTTGGACTGTATTTCAAGATATTTTCTTCATTATGATGTAGTTTCAGGTGGAGGCCGAGAAGCTTAGCTTAGATGCCAATTAGTATTTGCAAATGCTTAGTTACTAGAATTTGAGATATACTCGTTTGTATTTTTGGTTGTCCTTTTCCCTCTCGGGCTCCTTGTTGTTTATTCCCTTTCAGGGGTTGATGTATCTAGTTTTTCCCTTGAATTAATGGAATTTCAGTACTTAACGACCCCCCACTATTAGGTTTTTTGTTTTTTTATTAAATATGTTAGAATTTTTGTTTTAAATAATCTAATTGATGTATTCCTGGAACTCAAGTTGCCATAAAGAGTAATTTTATCTAGCAATTTATGGTGTATATATATATATATATATATATATGATTATTAAACATTTGACTGGAGCTTTGAACCGGAGGGTTAGGCCCCAACCACATAAGAGAGGAGGAAAAGAAGAGGAGAAGAGGAAGAAGGGTAGGGGCGGGAAGAAGAAAGACCACCGTCGCAGGAAAGTGGACGGGTGAAGGAAACACCGAAATGTGAAACCAAAAGCAAACTAGAACTCCCAAGGCTGAAACCCGAACACTCAACCGAATTGGGTGCTCGCACGCCAATTAGCCTCGCGTAGAAGGAGGCGGAAGGCTCCAATCGCCCTGTCCTTGAGCTTGTTCCACTTATCGATGACAGGGTGAACATGAAACAAGGCCGCATTGATGTCCACATCGGGAAGAAGTCTGTGATTGAGCCAACCCATCAAGAACATAGAATTAATGTTTTGCGTGTAGTGGAGAATATCACGATACTGGCTGCAGAGCCACTGAATGCCACATCCAGACCTGATGGTAAGCTCACCAAATTCTTCGACCCAAAGAAGAGGATCTGGGAGAGAGAAGTCGAGCAGTTCTTCATGAAGGCCAACCTTGTGAGTAGGGTAAATCTCGTTGTCGGATATGAATTCAACAAAAATCGGGTCCTGATGAAGAAGCAGACATAAAGAGACAAAATCTGAAGCGATATCCAAGTTGGAGCGAACACGACGTGACCGGAAGCGATAAAAGTCACCTAAGATAGTTTCAATAGCTTCGGCCTCCAGATGAGAAGAGTAGCGAGAAAACTTCGGAGAGATGATTTCTGTCAATTTTGTGAGGCGAAGCTTCTTCCGAACCGAGTTATGAAGAAAAAAAAGGGAAACCAAGGAATGCCATGAAGGGAGAAGAGAAACGAGCAAAGCAACACAAAAATAAAGGAAAAGAGGCATGAATCCACACAGAGCCGACGCCCACGCCTAAAAGGGGCATTGCACGCGCAGAGGGACAAATCCAATTTGTTGTTGTGTACCCAACCGCTCGTGTGAGATGATGAAAGAAAGGCCTTGCCATGCTTCAACATATCTCGAGATGACATTAGCGGTAGGATGATCGATGAAAAAGTTAGCAAGAAGATCCGCAACATGATTAGCTTCTCGAAAGATATGTGTGATGTGCCAAGTATGAATTTTGCCAAGCCAAAAGAGGATATTAAAAATAAAAGGATTAATTTTCCACAAAAGGGAAGACCCACTAGAGATAGCTTGAATTATGATTTGGGAATCACCTTCTATGAAAAGGGAGTTACATCCTAATTAAACAACAGTTTGACCCCTTCCAGAAGTGCTTGAGCTTCAACCATATTACAAGAGCAAGCAAGAAGGGGAAAGGAACCCGCAGAAATGAGATTACTAGTATCACACCTGATAATACAATCAACACTAGATTTACCAGGGTTCCCCCTCAAGGCACCATCAAAATTTAGTTTCCACATGCCGCTCGGGGGAGGTCTCCACTTGGCCCTTTTTCTTCTAATTAATTTCTCAACTTGGGAGATACCTTTTTTGATGATGGAACCAGGGCAGGGGAATTTGGTAAGTGGCCATGAATTTCTGATAACCGCATATCTAGATGAAAAAATGGGATTAGAGAGGCTATTTTTACTGACTTTTTCCGAGATGGACACTTCCAGCTTATTAAGAAAAACAGGGAGCTCAGCAGTTTGTTCCTGAAATAATCATAAATTACATTCCCACCAAATGTGTCTAGATAAGGAAAAAAGGAGCAGTGATCCAAATAGAATTGAGGGAACTTTCTTTCCTGAATCTAGGCCAAGAAAGGAGAGTTTCTCCAATATTTTTGCAAGGAACCCAAGAAAGATTCAGTTTAGATAAAAGCCATTGCCAACACCTGGAAGAAAAGGAACAAAAAGAAGGAGATGATCCAAATCTTCCTCAGCTTCACCGCAGATCACACATTTGGAGGGACCAGCGAATCCCCAAGATCTTCTCCTCACCTGAGTAAGTACTTTCTTTTTAAAAACTAGCCAACCAAAAATAACAACTATGCGATATATTTATTTTACTGAACATATTATGATGCCATATGTTTATTGTACCAAGCAATTTATGTTGCTCCTTTCTCCATTTAACTCTATATATATTTAGAATTTTATTTTTTTAATCTAATGGAGAAAAATTAAATATATTTTTCTTTTGGCTCTCGAAAAATTAATTTCAAATATTGACGTAATTGAATAAAAATATAAATAAACTAATAAACTCTTTAATATTTTTTTTAAAACAAATATTTTATATTATATAAATACTTTTATTAAAATTAATAATACAAATAACCTTTGAAAATAACTACATCGATGATTCTTTATTTGATATCATTCTTTGAGAAGCATTGCTAATGGTTAGAACCTCGATATTGTATATTTTTACTACATCCAAGTGTATTGTTTGGTTATATGAATGATTATACAATTTTTTGAAAATTCTTTGTAGGTATGGCTAAACCAAAATGAAATTTCGAAAAGGAAGAGGAAAGAAGAGAAGATCAAAGAGAATATCAAAGACAATATCATAGAAGAAGACAATAAGAAATGATGCACAACTAGAGGAACAAAGAAAATGACGAAATGATAACGATAAGCAAAGATTTGTAAAACGTAGGGCTAGATTAACAAATGAAGAATTAGATGCAGAAAGATGAAAATAAGCAAATAAGATGATAACAATGCGTGCATGATCATCTCAAGATGAATCATATATATTAAGAACAAGGTTATAAAGACAAAATCGCTCAGACTAGTTATCTGAGGAAGAAAGACTACATAGATAATAACTTAACCACAAAGAACTTAAGAGCAAAAAGTTTTGACAACTTCTCACAAATCTCAGAGATGTGAATCCAACAATTGATGAGTAGAACAAATGCTGAATTAGACAAAGCTAAGAATGAAGATTTCGATAGTAATATTCATTTGTTCGCCACAAAGAGTAATGTGAATAACCCAAAAAAAATACATTCATTAAAAAGACCTATTGCATGTAACATTGCAACTACAATAGGTACTGCCAACACTGTAACACCCACTAAAAACAACCCACTTGAGACCCAAGAACAACCTAGGATTAGTTAGGAAAATTATGGAATAATTTTTTTGTTTAAAAGAGTCTACAACCAGGTTACAAGGCAACAACTGTCACTAACAAGTTCTAGAAAAATTATAATTCACTAGAACATAATTTTCCTTTATTAACAATTATTAGAGGTCATAAGATCCAAATTTTAGGGTTAGAAGGTTCAATAAGGTTCAGAGGGTAATTCCTCACCATACCCACTCTCTAACAGGCTTAAAGGTTCAACTTGATTTTTCTCAAAATTAACACATTCAAAAATTTCCTAAATTATTCCCATTAGATAGGAAATTTCCTCACCTTTCCATTGATATAAAGAAGTCCTCATAACTCCTCATATTTCTCAAGTTATGGGCCGGCGGGCCTTGGGGTGAAAATTTTCCCCAAGAGCGGGCCTGCAGGCCCAGGGGTGAAAATTTGCCCCATGGGCGGGTCAGCGGGCCACCGGGAGACTTTTGGAAATTTTCCCGCTTGGGGAAAAAAACCAACTTTGCACCCACACCCCCGTGAGTTCGCCAGGGACACGTGGCGCCTTCTAAGCCAACGCGGTTAAAACGAAGCGGTAGGAAGAAATAAGGTTTCGCGCCTCGAAGGCAAAAAGGGATAAATTCAGCCACGCCTCTGCCGACACCTCGGGATGCCATGTGGCAGCCTCTGATTGGCTGCGGGTCGGCGGGAAAATTTGGAAAATTTTCCCAAAATGTTTCTGAAGCTCAAAGGGAAAAAGGAGCCCGCTCCTTCGCCGATGCCTCGTTGTGCCACATGGCAGCCTTTGATTGGCTGCGGGCCGAAGGAGAAAATTTGGAAAATTTTCCCAAAATTTTTCGAGAGCGCTAAGTTTAAAAGAGATCCGCCCCTCCATTGACACCTCATGGTGCAACGTGGCAACCTATGATTGGATGCGGCTCGGCGGGGAAAAATTGGAAAATTTTCCCAAAATTTTCCAAAGCTCCAAGGGAAAAAAATTCGGGCCCACCAAGGAAATTTTTCCCAATTTTTTTTTTTGACACCAAGTGAAAAAAACTTCAGAAGGCCAAAACTTTTGATAGAGAGCTTGGTTTTGGGAAAAAAGGACTTTCTAGAAATCTCTCGACGTCCTCTTTACATAGAGATCATTAATTTTTGATTTTGATAAAGTTTAAGGGGTCAATTTCGTGAAAAATTTCTGCAGGATTTTACAATACAAATAGGTAAATTTTACTTGTTAAATTTGTTCTTGTCCCTCTCTCAACATGTCAAACAGACATGGAGAATTGTTCTTAGATGGATTTAAGAAGGATTTCAAGCTTCAATTTGTCTGATTGATTTGCAATTTGAGCATTTACATTCCTTGACAGAAAAAATGACTGTGAAACTTTGAACTCGATGGGCCAGGTTTGTAAGGTTTCCTTTAAGTATTTTAGTCAAATGGGATTCGTTTAGGGAAAAATAATTCAATTTAATCATTTAATCTGTTATTTCATTGTTGCAAGTTTGAACTGTGCATTTTTGGTAAAGTAATTGCCATTTTGAAACTACATAGCAAAGATCAAATTTAAAAGGGTTTAATTGCCATTTTCTTCTTCCAAGTATTATAATGTGTTCCAATTCAAATCTAATACATTTAGTTGATTCAATTCAACTTATTCAAAAACTATAATACATCTCTGATTTCCAATTTTTACATATTTCAAAGGACAGAGTATTACATTTCCTTTATACACATTTGTTTCTTTCAAACAGAGATTTCAATTACATTTAAAAGATCAAATTCAATGCCATTGTGTAATTTGAGGAAGGTGATACATCATTTATTGATTCCAAAAGACAACTTTGTAACATCATTATTTTATTCTTTCCAAAAACATATATTATATACAGGAAAGAATAATACATTTTCTTTTCACGTGTTTCACTTTTCCACTTTCCAAACAGGGATTTCATAGAGCTTGTTAAGTATAGATTTCTAATGGAAAGAATATCATATGAACAAGGAAAAAACTTCCATTAATTCAAACGAAACTCTTACAACCTCCTTTCCATTTGATTTCAAAATACAACATACAAAACATGTATCATTCTTTCTCATTCTTTCCAACACAGAATACAAAATATAACTCTTTTACATTTCTAATTTCCACTTTCATTGTCAATACAAAATATCTTTACATGATAATGAATACATAGATCATCCACTTCAAATGGGAAAGGGGCTACAATAAAATTTCATTTCATAAGGGAGTGTCAAACTATCTTTTTCCTTGCTCCAGAACAATAGCATGCATATTTTTTCATTCTTCCAAATTGTGATCACAAAAAAGTAGGGGAAAGGAAACGCTCTCCACCCAACCAAGACATCCAATGAAGAGAAGAATCCATCCTTCTTCATTGGCCCCGAGCCCCAACCATAGTGCAATAAAAGATGTGATCCAACTCATGACAACAACATGCTTCCACAAACACACAAGCAACATTCACAATAAAAACACAGTCCAAAACAAAATGTAGTTTACAACTACATTAAAACATGACAACATTACTGAGGCTTCATCAAGCAAGCCAAAGGAGTAAGAAACTATGGGGGATGTTGTTTATGCCTCCCAAGGGGGAAATGGGTATCACCACCTGAGAACAAACCACCAACATATGTATATATATATATATATATATATATATATATATATATTTCAAATCCCTGTCATGCCCTTATGCCTCCCCCAAGTACCCCTTATTCCTCACATTTCCTTATGCCTCCCCAACCTCTTATGACACCCCATAATGAGTAAAGAAATGCAAGCTATTTCTTTATAAGGTGAAACCCAAATCCCAACCCCCTCCACCCTTATACCTCCCTAAAACACACTTGTGCCTCCCACAAAATATAACCCCATAGTATTCTCCTACACCATTCCTAGGCCATCTACCCAACAGCCCACAACCATGCCAAAACATCCATACATTAAAACTTACTTCATAAAAGAAGAGCATTTCAAGAGTTAAGTTCCTACCTCTCCATGATGGAGTTGTTCCAGTTCTAAAACAACAAGCTTTGTCACAATGCAAGCAATCCAAGAACAACCAAGCACAAGCATGCAAAAATCTTCCAAAAACTCCTTCAAAGCAAGAGCTTAAAAAAATAGCAAAGAATTCACCCAAGAAGCAAGTCTCCAAAGTGAAGCAACCCCAAAACAAGGCAAGCAATTCAAATTTTATAGAAGAGGGAAGGGAAGAGGATGAGGTGGATCCATGTAGGATGCCACATCACACATCCTCAACCCCAACACAAGGTCAACTTCATTCTCCAATGTGCAATAAATAGGTGGGTGAATAATATGACAGTTTACTTACATACTCCAAAACAAACCCACACCCCAAAGGACTGAAATTACAACATGTAAGAAAAGTGCAATTAAAACCTACAAATTGCCTTCTCAAAAAGCATTATAAAATTCAAATTTCAACTCTCCAACCATAGGTATGGTTAGTAAATAAATTTAAGAGGTATGGGACAAGTTTAACTTGTCCCAAAAACCTCTAAAATCAGCCTCCAAGGACAATTTCGAATTTCCAAGAAGGTGGAGCGTTTCACACTCAAAGTTAACTTACACATCACTTACATATCTCTTACACATACTTATATCACTTTAAATCATGGCTAACAACTCTCATTAATTTCCTTCTTATGACATATTTGATTTATTTTAACAATATGATTACTCACAATATTTACACACCATTTAATAATTAATGAAAGGGGTAAAAGCATCACAAAATAAACACATGCAAACATAAACAAAGGGACCACAATAAAAAAAAATACATGAAACCCCTTGGTCACAATTAAAGGTGATACCCCCATGGGAATCCCTAACACACACCACACACACACAAACACACACAAACAAATACTAGTTGCCATGGTGACCTTGTTGAATTCATCTAGAATTCCAATGTGGTTGGTCTCCAATCCCTCAATGTTTGTTGTGATATATTAACCTGCAAAACACAAATACCTCCTTCAGCCTCGTGGCCATATCAGAACATCCAAAATAATAAAAATATAATTCTTGAAATCATCTAGATATATGAATCACAACAACATCAAAGCAATCTAACAATATCATTTACAGTTTTATCAACAACTATATCATCATCCAATAATTTCCATTTCTAGGTCTACTCACAATATCCAAATATCACATGTCCGAACAACATCCATAACATAACCATGTCAAACAATGTATCATCATCAATATCCAAAATGTCTCTAATAATCATCATGCATCATAACTAAATCAAGTCAACAATAATCCATGATCTAACATCTAACATCATACTATAATAAGGTCCATAATTATGTCCATAATATAATCAGCAATATCAAAATGTGTCAAAGGGAAGTGGGTACTACAAACACACTGACATGAGGTCCAAATGATGAACATGATGTTGAATTAATAATTGCTAATGATGCAAGGGTCATGTTAACATCTAATATTTGGATAGAATTAGGTCTTGTAAATGGAGCTCTAGGATATATTCGAAGCATAATATACAAACCTGATAGTGGTCCACTAGAATCACCAACATATGTAATGGTTGAATTTGATAATTACTTCGGAATACCATTTGAAGATAAAATGTCACATGCCATCCCAAGTACACCAATACAAAGGTGACACACACACCAATTACCCTTACGGTTAGCTTGGACATTGACAATACATAAATCACAAGGTTTGAATCTTTCAAAGGCTACAATTGATATTGAACAAAGAGAAACAACATGGTTAACATTTGTGGCTATCTCTCGAGTAAAGTCATTGAAAGGTCTAAGAATATTTCCTCCCTTTACATATGACCGTTATGAAAAGATAAAGAAAACAAAACTACTTTCAAAGTGAAAGGCTGAGGAAAAAAGACTAAAGTCCTTAGAAGATAAATAATGTCATCTATGTAATACACGTTTCATTCTATGATTTCATCGTCTAATGTGATGTACATTTCACATTTTGATTTATATAAAATAATACTTTGTTTTTCATAAGAAAGACTAAAGTCCTTAGAAGATAAATAATGTCATCTATGTAATACATGTTTCATTCTATGATTTTGTCATTTAACGTGATGTACATTTCACATTTCGATTCATAATAAATAATGATTTATTTTTCATCTCATCTTATTTACACCAATACAAAGGGAACTCACACACCAATTACCCTTATGATTGGCTTGGGCATTGACAACAGATAAATCACAAGGTTCAACTCTTTCCAAGGCTACAATTGATATTGAACAAAGAGAAACAATAAGGTTAACATTTGTGGTTATCTCTAGAGTAAAGTCATTAGAAGGTCTAAGAATATTTCCTCCATTTCCATATGACTGTTTTGAAAATATGAAGAAAGCAAAACTACTTTCGAAGCGAAACACTAAGGAAGAAAGACTAAAGTCCTTAGAAGATAAATAATGTCATCTATGTAATACACGTTTCATTCTATGATTTTGTCATTTAATGTGATGTACATTTCACATTTTGATTCATATGAAATAATGCTTTGTTTTTCATAAGAAATACTAAAGTCTTTAGAAGATAAATAATGTCATCTATGTAATACATGTTTCATTCTATGATTTTGTCATTTAATGTGATGTACATTTTACATTTTGATTCATATGAAATAATGCTTTATTTTTCATCCCATATTATGTGCAATGTAATGCATGCAGATGCCACTAGCATAACTATCTTAGATAAATCTATGTAAAAAATGCTGAGAGGTATCATTCTCGAGGCACCTATTTCACTTGTGTCAAAAAAATATAAAATAGGCGCCGCAAGAATGATAGATCTTGGCATTTTTTACATAAATTTATCCAAGGTATGCTAGTTTAAATTGAAAAAATGTAACAATCTTTTATAATGTAGGAATCTTTTATTGTAATTACAACTCTGGTTAGAAATTGTAAAAGTTACATATAATTAAATGATTTGAATTTTAAAATTTGAAAACAATTATAATCCATGGTATATTATGTTAATTAGTTCTGGAAATGGTGGGGAAAATTCTTCCTCTTTTAAACATTTTAAAACTTTGTCACATAAGAATAAAGTTCTTATTAGTTTCGAGGATACTATATCTTTTACTGTATTTAATTAGCAAAATTTATTTTATCCAATAAAAAATGTACTTAATAATGATTGTGCATGTTTCTAATATTGAGAATTTATCTAAATAATTTTTAAAAATAAAAAAAGACAATTTTTTTAATCTCTATAGACTATTTTTAATGAAATGACAATTTATGAACCTTATTCAGGTCATTTTTTTCTACCAATTCTTTATCTAAATTGGTTGAAAGTGTCATTTGTATTAACATTTAGTAAGAAGAGCATGCGTTTATTATGTACAATTTTATTAGATTTGTGAGAAGATGATTTTCATATAGATGAGCCAAACTTGTCAAATTTGCATCCTAGTGGTGTAGGCAAGACATAAATGTTTGTATCACCATTTTTTTTATCGATGACCAAAATTGACCTATCTATATATTCGACCTGTAGCTATATATATATACCTTTGTCGGCCCAACAAATCTAGTTTGGAGTTGGTCAATCCATACCATATTTGGCCCCTCGGGAAAGATGAAGATTCCATCCAATTGGGGGAGCCCCATCCCCATAGAGATAGGGCCCCTAGCTAGAGAGAGTATACCACCAGTCAAGGAGGGGTGGAAAGGGGGTGGGGGCAGCTACAGAAAATAGGTGACACAACGAAGTTATATTAAATGTTATATATATAGGGGGCCCCATCGGTACATATCCATATACATATATTGGACTCTATATGTGATATGCGATATCATTTGTATCTTATATATAATGGATAATGGATGACCCTATTCATAATTTTTATAGGGTGGGTGATCCATAGGGATCCGAAATAACTCTAATTCATCAAAAATAGTCAACACAAAGAAGAAAAACAACAAACAGAGGTTCTGTCTTTTAAGTAACAGGACCGCCACCCTGTGCAAGGTGGCGGTTATAGAACCACCGCCCATCCAGGGTGGCGGTCCTAGGACCATCGGTCTGTACAGGGTGGCGGTTCTGGCCATTACAGACATAAAACAAAATTCAAAACGAACATCCTCTTAATTTGAAAAGATGTTTGTTTCTCTTCTCCTTCATGACCTTTCCCATTCTCCAGTGCATGAGAGGACATGAGAAAGGCTATAAATACATGATTGTAGAAGTGTAAAATATCATCGAAGCATGGGAGCAAGTGAGCAAGAAATCTTAGTACTAGAAATTGTATTTTTGTAGAAGAAAGGAGTGTTGAGACAAAGCAAACAAGTAACTGGAAGGAAGTGTTGAGATATTATCTTTTTCTCTTTCTTACTTATTGTAAATTCTTTACCTGTTGATTTAAATTGGCCAATAGAAGTGGGAAGAAAGAGTAATTGCCCTTCCCGACTGGTTTTTCCTCCATTAGAGGTTTTCCAGGATAAAATTGTTGGTGTTATGAGCTTATATTCTTTCTTTTACTAAAATTGTTGATTCTAAGCACAATAGTAATTCATTCACTAGCTATCTCTGTTATTCTCTAATAGAAAGTAAACTACAACGATTAATTTGTGATTTGTAAATAATTCCAAAGTTGAAGAGTTTACAGATCATTTTGGTATCAGAGCTAACAAGTATCATGGACTGTGGTATTTCTTTCTTGAATTTGTATGACAATGAAAAGATCTAAAGGTGAAGAATCTTTACCTTGCGATCCAAAGATTTCTACAAAGAAGTGGAAATAGAGAATTCAGGGAGAAATGGAGGAAGAGAACTTGGTCCATAGAATTGAGATGCTGGAGATTATGATGGATAGGATGTTTATAAGGTAAGAGGAACTTGCAGATTTGCAGAAGACAACTTCCGTCAAGCAAGACTCCATGGACTTGGTGGTTCGAGGCTTAGCTGAAAAGTTTGGTATAGGCAAGAGTCACCATGAGGAAAATTATGGGGAAGAGCATGAAGAAGAGACTTCTAACACAAGAGAAAAGGTAAAATTGGAACATACTCCTTTTAAAGTTGAGACTAAAGTCAAAATCAAAAGCTTTGAAAGACAAGTAGATGCAGAATTACTGGATAAATGGTTGAAATAGTTAGAAGTCTATTTTAGCATCCATAATGTCACTGAGGCACAAAGGATCACCTTTGCACGTCTCAAAATGGAGGGACATGCTCTAGTTTGGTGGGAAACTCATCTAACTACTTGTGAAAAGAAGAAACGTCTTATTGTGAAATCTTGGCAAAACTTTAAGGAATTACTTAGAGCTAACTTTTATCCCATTGACCATAAAACTAACCAAATGATTAAATGGTACTATTTTAGACAAGGTAGTGGTCAAAGTGTGCAGGACTATACTACGGAGTTTTGGAGGCAAGCCATGTTGCTGAACATGGATTTGGAGGATGAGGATATTCTGACCAAATACTTGGGAGGCTTCACATGCACCTTCAAAGAAAAGTCATCTTCACAAAGCCCAAGGATCTCAATGAAGCATGTGTACAGGCATACTACATAGATGATGAGAAAAATCAAGGAGAAGCAGAGCTGAGGGTAAAACAGTCAACAAATCAACAAAAAAAGGATTACGGGCAAACAAGTAACAAGAGTAAGTGGAAAGGGAAAGGTAAATAAACTGCCACTACTTTAAATACTTGTAAAGATCCCAAGAATTTTTGCAAGAATTGTGATATCAATGGTCATACTGACGCTACATGTTGGAAGTTGCATCCAGAGTTACATCCGAAGAACCGAACCAAGGACTCCAAGAAGTCCATGACAAGCTGTAAAGATAGAAGGGGAGGTGGAAATCGAAGATGACTCTAATGTAGATGAAAGGCTTGGATGCACAGCCACCAACATGGACAGCAAAGAGGAAATGAGTAGATTATTCCAGATTAAAATCCATATCAAGAGGACTAAGGTAAATGCTTTGGTTGATATCGGTTCTCAATCTAATTTGATTTCTGAGGTAGTTGTAAAGAAGCTTGGTCTTGAGACTTACGAGAATCCGCACCCATATCCTTTGGGTTGGGTGAAGAAGGGTGTTGAAATTTAGGTAACAAGAAGGTGTAAGGTCAAGTTTGGGATAAATTCCCAATATATAGATGTTTTTGAAGCTGACGTTATTCCACTTGATGCTTTTGATGTTGTATTCGGGAGTCCTTACTTGTATGTTAGGGATGCTATCTTTATGAGAAGGGAAAAATAGTATAGGAT